>JAMKCF010000001.1:10178257-14978257 GCA_023634235.1 Pisaster brevispinus
TAAGATTATCATTTTATTGGATCAATATGGACACCAAGAGGAAAGCGAAGTAATTATCCCATCGATTCTCTAGTGTAATAAGTAAGGGAGGCTGAAGGACTGCGCTAATAGTCTTGCTTTTGCCTTGCCGAACTCAACTGATTAGAAAACTATGAATTTAAATCGTCGAACGAGTGGCGTTTACCGCAAACTGTTGATTTCAGTTCGAAACTGCCGTTCAGCCCGGTGTCACGGTCTCAGCTATCCGGCGTGCTGAACTATCCGGGTGACGTAGGCGGATATTTCAGCACATAGTAGCCACGGTCTCAATAGTCCGGCCGTGCTCGGATATCCGGGGTACACAATCGGCGGACAATACCGCAGCGTTTCCCCTAGCGTGTAGTTCTGTGTGGTCTCATTTATGAACTCTGATTCAACTCTGTCCAATCACATTCTCTTGGCCAATCGTTATACGAGTTAATGCATTTCCTTTCAGGTTACACTCTTTGTAAAACAAACCTCTTTTTTCGTTTCGCGCGTGGGCCCATTATCAAGACTGACGCTCGGACATTTGGAGTTTACACAAGTGTGGGGGTGCTTTTATTTGCATGAAGAACAACTCGACGGGCCTTGGGACAACCCTTGTCACATTAAGCAGAGATTAACAATTTAGGAGTGAACGGATTATTTTCTCTTCACTGTAAAAAGCTGTGAACTTTTACACTGCAGGAAGGATTGATATGAGTTTAATGAGACACCCCTGAAAGGGGGGGCGGTCACAAGATGTTGTCAGTACCGCAACAACACGACTCAGCACGACACTGAAACTGTATCACTTTCGCCAGCTGTGCGCAGACATGTCATGATGTAACTTTACCGTATTTGGTCATCCGGATAGCAGAGCACGCCGGATAGCTGGCCGTGACACCGAAAAGATCCGCCTTATCACGGTAGTTGCATGAAGTGACAAACGTCGCGCTCTTGCCGTGTTGAGTCCAGTTGAGTTCTCAGTAGAGCCATGAATGGATTACGCATGTGCAAAGCTTCAGTTGGCTTTAAGCGTTAAAATTGTCACAATTCCTCACTGCTGCGTGCAATATTGTATGTGTCATTTTCATTACTGTGAAAGTTATCGTTCATGGTATTCTAGCTGGAAGGATTCTCGGATTTGGGCAGGGGGCAGGGGGCAGGGGGCAGGGGGCGGGGGGGAGGGGGACACTTCTAACTTGAACAAACAAATTCTGCGAATTTCAAAATCAAACGAGTTGTTTTCAAACATCAAACACAACAATCAACACAATCGCGATTTCTTTGTAGCGGGAGAATCATTAGCAATTTCTCACCAGCGTTAGCAGGTTTTGTAATCACTTATGGACGCAGCTATTTTAATAAGTTCAACGTTTGTCACCGATTTTCGGCGCTCGACCGAAAGTTACTTCTTAAAAAGTAAAGAAAAGTTAACGGAAGTAGATTGCGTAGGAAACAAAATTAAACTTATTTTTGGAGTGTCTTTAAAAACCTTGTATGATTGTATTGTTTAGAAACATTTGCATGTACTGACTGATGATTTTAACATTCATTTGTCGCATTTAATTGTAGTTTTATGCAATCAGTCGATAATTTATTGTGTAAACATGACATTTTTAGTGGTAAAACAGACTTTAACTCTTCGTGACACCATAAAAAAAAATCACACACTTATGCCATCAGGCACTTTTCAAGTGTCCGTTTGATATTTTGCGTGTAATACGTGTTTTTTGAGAACACAATCATGTTTAAATCGCCCAAACTATTCGATATAGACCCTTGTGACTAAATAAAATAAATTCAAGCAAAATTTCCATTGAGATCAGCCCACAAGTGTCTCTAAGCCATTATTTTGAATGAAACCCTCGTGTTTTGATGAGTCAGCAAAAACATCATAATTTCTTACATTTCTTACATTTTCCAAGGGAATACCGGGAGAACTGGTCATTGGTGGATTTTTTGGGGTGTGAAATCAACCCCGATGGTAACAAGACAATTGGCATGCTATTTGGCTAGGTGTAGTTGAGGAACCTTACATTTTTTAAATACAAATACAATAAAATGGCAGAGTAATTACTTTTTAATTAAAAACGGACACCTGAAAAGTGCCTGATGGCTTAATCGAGGGTTAAAAATTGCATTGTTGTGTTTATTTTTCAATAATTTACTAAGCAAACATTCTCCAGACTTCTTTAACGATAATTAGTAATTGTTTTGTGATTAAAAAAATTATAAATCGGGTAACGACAGTGCTTTCAGAATTAGTAATATGTTTGTTAAATCAATGCAAGAGATTTGATAATGTTAGTTGATTAAACTTGTATAATCCGTGTAAAGTTACAACAATTTTGTGAGGTGGATTTTTTTCTAACGTCTGTTGGGTTGGGTCATACTTTGGTAATGGACAAAACAAATTGGGTAATTACCATCTGAAAGCTTACTTGCGAAGATGGTGGTAAAAGGTAGTTTGCATTCTCACAAGGTTGGTGCCGTTTGCGGATGTTGCGGCCAGAGATGCGGTTGGTACCCAACCGCATTAAACTTGGATGGATTTGACGTTCGTGTGAAAATACCGCGCCCTTTTTTTGTTATAACAAATAAACGGTGTTGTTAGCTAAAGCGTTAACAATTTACTTGTATTGTACCTCTTTTGACAAATAAGTTGCCAGTAAATCGGCATTTTCGTGAGAAACAAAAAAAGGTTTTACCTTTAACGGTAAAGAAAAGTGAATAGAAATAAATTACTTAAAAAAAGAAATGATTTTCTCGGCATGTCTTTTAAAACCTTGTTATATCTTAATGTTTAGAAACACTGACAAGTGCTGACTGATATTTCTTACATTCTAATTGTCACATTTGAGTGTAGTTTTTACGCAATTAACTGATTGACTTTTTGGCACATCTCAATATGTTTTTTTTTTTTACCAAACAGACACTTGTCAATGACCAGTCACTGGTCAATGACCAGTTTAGCAAAATATGGTACCTGAAATAGAACAAATCAAGGAGCAGCTAGCCCCAAAAACAATTTACCAGGCACAGATTCCTTGGCAGCTTGCCACATACAAGAGGGGGCAGCTTGCCAAGCCTCCATAGAACACTATAACAACACAGCAGTGTTTAATAATTCACAACATGGCATAAGCATAATGCTTAAATGCCTGACATAGATAACCAAGGGGGCAGCTTGCCCAGCCTCTGTACAACAATAAAGCAGCAGTGTTTTTAAAACTAATATAATGAGACAGATGGCTTAAAGGCTTAAAGTGATTCCACCGCTGGTACATGCGGTCGGAGTACATAAATCAGCCATACCTGAACTAGAGGTTGTTGTCAGTGTTACTGAATTAAACGATGCTATTCATTTGTTTGACCCCAGGCAGTGCTTGTCCACTTCCCTAGAAAATAATGCCACCCAGAAACGAAACAATTTAGCAATAACCCACAAGTATAGACGGAGCAGATAAATAGAACAATAATGGTGTATTGGCAGCGCACAGTCCGGTTAAATTTCAGGTTGGTAAGCGCCCTGTGTTGCAAAGGGTAAATTGAACGTTGGTGTTAGTTCATGGCGACAAAGGTTCGTCACTGTTTTCACAAAGAGCCATAGGCCTATATCTTAAAATGACAAATGATTGATTAATACAGGAAGGGGCCTATATAGCAATAATTGCATTTTGCGTTTTCACGAAGAGCCGCAGGCCACAAAGTGCATTGTTAATACACTGCAACAGAACAAAGAGGATAAAATGTAGGTCAATCGTTTTTTTGTTTTTTCGAAGAGCCTCTTTATCAGTGTGCACGTGATCACGTGACATGCGCGCCCTTACCTATGCAGAAATACGTTATTCAGTTTGGTATTTTAAGTAGGTCATCTCACTTTTTAGGTTTCTTGAGGAGACACGTATCTTTGACTTATTACTCTGGCAATGAGCCAATATAAAGAGGTCAGTTAGTCAATGGAGAAGTTAACCTCTTACAGAATCTTATCAGAGACCTTAAACTGCAAACTGTGGCTTTAGTATTGCAGATTTGCAGTTATAAGCCAAAGACAATGTAAATTGTTATTTTCAACCAAGCGTTAGAACGAAAGCGGTTCTTTGTGACAACGGTTTCGAATTGCCAGTTTCTGAGAGGAGACTGTGTGCGTCAAAAATCCACGACATGTTCACAAAGGGTCAAATCACTATGGACCTCATCTTATCACTCAATCCAAAGGTCCATCTACTTACCAACTCGATGATGATTGCACATGGGCATGACTATGTCTCAGAAACCATTCAATCAAGGGCCTACTGCTCAAACAAAAACTGATATACGCCTAAACCTGAGAACCGACCTAAGAGACTAATTAGAAAGCCTACTTGGACCAAATATTATCATATGTAATTTTAAAAACTGTTCATTCCATGCCAGTTCAAACAAAGTGAAAGAAAAACAAAAGTGTTCCTTAAGTGATTTAACTGTGATTACTTTATTGATTATACTTTAATTAAACTCCTGGACTTATTTTTACATTTTAACTGTCTGCCATACATTACTAGAACTGTTATACAAAATGTATTTGTGAGGGGAGACTGTTGTGTTCATGAAAGTGTAATAGCGCCCTCTTGAGACGGCTGAGAAACAGAACGCCGTGTTGGAAATGATGAAGGAATGTGAAGGAAAATAAAGAAATGTGTCCAGAACTATCCAGAACTTTAATTGTTTCAGAGTACATACGCGTGTATATAACACCCTTCAATGCACGCACTGGCCCCCTGTCATATGAAGTAAGAGTTGGCCCAGGTTGGCAAACTTTCCCCCCCCCCAAACCTACTTTGACTTTTATGCTCACAAATGTTTCACGGTGAAAATCGGAAAGCACCAAGGTTTCCTGAATACTGTCTAGAATATAACTCATAAACGAGCTCACCATGATGGCAATCAGTGATATTTACCTTGGTATACTTCTTAGTTAACTGTATCTTTGTTTACCTTTCAAATGAAACCAAGGAATGCCTGTCCTCAAGGGATTTTGTCCTCCATCAAATGTGATCAAAATATTCAAGAGACGTTGCGTAGTGGCTTAAAAAAATTGATGTTTACATTTAGGGGTACCAAGTGCGCCCTCAGTGTTCCTGGACCCATTTGTCACCCTGTGTTGATAATGCTAAAGACTCCACGGTGTGATTAAATGGGGGCTTAAGTCAATAATTTCTTTTGAAGAGATTTATATTTTTAAGGTCTACAGTGAGTCATGGTTATTGGCTTGTACAATTTATTGTCACGTGCCGACCTGTGAAATTTATAGACACCATACAGCTAGTGAGTATTGTGTGTTGCTATGCAGTGTTATCAAATTACTTGACGTGTCCATGGTCAAAAGACAATTGTCTTAAATGCACTGGTCCAATGGTGCAAGTATACAAATGTAGGGAACCAAAGTGCGCCCTCAGTATTCAAGATTCTGTAACTTACATAGTTTTCCATAAATTCAAGGGATCATACTTGATGTCATGCCTCCTAACTAACTTGGAAAAAAATAAGTTTTAAGCATCCAGGTGACTTTTAACAAATACCTTGGTTTGTTAAAGATTGCACTTTTAGGGATATTTCATCAGCATAGTGTAAGGCCCATTTCCTAGCACTACATTCACCATTACCCCTATCCCCTGTAATTATAACATTGTCAACAGGTGGTCCATTTCACTTCAAAGCTCACTCCCATTTCTTGTAAAATACACTACACACATTCCTAGGCTATGCCCCCAGGACACTGACCATTACTCCCCTGCTGACCATTACCTCATCCGAACTTATTCTAGGAAATGATGTCACTGATCTTATGTATCTTCTCAGTGACATCATTGCTAAATCTAGATATACCCCACCTCCAGAAACCCTATATAAGATCCCCCAAATTCTCCTTTCAAAGTGTTCTTATTCGGACTCTCATTCTTGAGTGCTCTGACTTGCTCCAAACTCCAGAGACTTGCCTCTCACATATCTACAAGCTAGATTTGTCGTACCTGTTGTGTCAATCGTTAAATAAGTCAAATAAAATATTAAAGTTTGACCTGAACGTTTGTTTCCTGTACAATAATTTATATTGTTCAACGACGTCGACACTCGCCCTCTGCTTGGCACACGCTCATCTAAACAGTGTTTATAGTTAACCAGGAAAGCCAAGGACGACATCAATTCCCTGCGCACATTAAATTCCTGCGTTACACTAGCATTATGAAGTCAATGACGTTTTTACCTCTGATTACCAATTAAAATGTGAGAATTTTTTTCATTGTTTTGAAAGGGTGACTGTGCTTTGATAACACCTGTGTGAATTGCATCTCTCTTGCATTAAAACAGTTGCGGAAGATAAGAATATAGGTTACCTAGTAAATATCCTTTGGTGAAATCATTTTCTTTGCTCGTGGTGGATGCTCAAACTTTAGTAGACAGAGGATCGTCCCTCCATCCCTCCTCTTCGCAGGAGAGGGTGCAACCACAAAAAGGCGTTGTACCCTGGAAACTGTTTTTCTCCTATTGAGATTGAGAGCTGTGTACGATGCGTTCGATTTCAGGCAAATAATCTTTGCAAATCTATAGATGTGATAATTGCGGCTCTATAGCCTTTTACCTTTTCTGCATTGTGATGACTTAATCCACATTTTTATATTGTGTAAACATTTCAGACTACCATTTTCCTATAAAATTGTAAAGAATTGTATATACTATTCATCCGTTTATATATTCCAGCTGTTGTAGATATGTTAATTTTTTATGTTGCTGTGTCACATGCGGATCTTGGTGAGTTTAATCGTCATTTTTTAGGGATTGAAATGTCAGTTTTAGGCTTGAGCTCTGGATTAAGTGTTTTTAGTCAAATAACTTTGACGTTGCACATAAAATTGTATTTTGTTTTAATAACTGCATTTTTGAAGAAAAAAAAAACACCTTGGTAGCTCTTGAATAGTTTATGACTTCGTGTGTATTTAAATTGTGTTATCTTTATTTCGTAGTCGTTTTAGACCGCATTTTCAATTGGTATACATGTAACGCTATGTTGTAGTCTATTAGACTGTATGCTAGTTGTAATGTTCTCTTTTTTTTCTTCCAAAACGTTTGTCGTAAACATATTATGACTTGTATTTTATTATGTGTTTATACATGTGTGCGGGCTGCTTTGTTTGTAATTATCCATTTGGAATGAAGCAATTGTGTAGAAAAAAATTTACTTTGTCTTAATTATCGACCTGAATTACAACTTAGTGACTCTGTGCTGCTACATGTACGATTATGTTAATCACTTTCATAAAGATCGCTGCACAAGGATAAATTTGAACTAATTGCCAATCCTGTGCGCCGCGTACAAATCTGTGCGTTTCCATTGTTAAGTCGTCGTACTACCTCTAAGATGGCAGGTTGATGACGTCGATTCATTTTGGTAATTTATGGGGTTTTTTTTATACAGTACCGTTAGGTAGTAAATAATTGCGACTCGGTTATAAACTACGATTAAAACGTCTTTAAACTATCAGTTCATTTGTTCTTTCAATACAACAGTCGGCGAGTTGTGCCAATCTGACTTCACATTGTATTGAATAAATTACATTCGACTACTGACGCACTTTTTTCACGGCACACGCGCTGTATTGTTCAAAAAATCTGTAAACACTTCAGCAGTTTGTAAACTTGAACTTTGTTTATTTGAGTTGTACTCAAATTGAAGCTGCGATTAGCTATGAAAGCCTGTTGAACATATTGTATACGTAACACAATACAGACAATTTGTAAATTTGTGTTTTGCTCAAACCCAAATTGTTTAGATTTTACCCAGTCGGTTTTCCTTGTGGTTTATTACTTGATATTTATTATTTAAGAGTTGGATCCCCTAACGTGGTCCCCTAGCTGCCGCTTCCCAGGGCCCAATATCATGAGCTGCTTATTATAAGCACACAAATTATCTAAGCACAACAAAACTTTGCTTACCAGAATAATTCTGCCAGCTAAAATACCATGATCACATGTAAAATATGGGGCTGGTATTCTGCTTGTTTTTGCTTAGCAGAAAATGTTTAAGCAATTTTTTTTCTGCTTGAGCAGCTCTCTGAAATTGGGCCCTGGTTTAGAGTAAACTTGTGTGTGATCTTTGGCGACGCGGCAACTAACGGTTGAATGGCTTCTTACTGGCACCCCGAACAAAGATATTCACAAGTCCCATACTTGTTTAGAGATTTTGCTAGATGTCAGTGCGTTGGGAAAACTCATAATCCTTGACGAGCCCATGAACAAGCAAATTATCAAAACACAATGCTTACATTGTGACTTCATCAGGTGTCAACGTTTTTACAAGTGAATGGTTAATTCTTTGAAACGTTCTTTCATCTGAACCACATGTAGACTGGTCTCCTGTCTGTATCCGCAAGGATGAAGACAGCCACTGGTTTTACAGACCCAATGATTTCATTGGATACAACGATTTCATTGGATAAACGTGCTGTGACGTAAGCTTTGCATATCCGTATTATGATTGGTAGAGGTTACGAGGTGATGTAGTTTGTTGTCAGCTTGTACGTTCGATCGTCTGCTGCATGCAACTAGCGTCATGTAGTGTTGTTTTATTTACTCTCCGTGCGAAATGAATGCTAGGTCAAAGATACATCTGCCAACATCCGGTCTGGCAGGTATCTGGCGTTATTCACGAGCCTCGAAGTGTGACGTCAGATGTTCGGGCTAAACCACATGTAATGATTTTAAAGCATTTGTGCCGCCTGGTGGCTTGCAGCACATGTGACAATTATTAAAGGGACACACCGGCTTACTGTTTACCTAATTTAGTGATGCGGAATGACAGACACAAATTTTTAGATGGTTGTTGTAAAAAAAACATCATCCAAATATCACGTAATTAACGAAAAATTTGAAGAAAAAAAACGCAGTCAAAGGTCAACTTATCCAACCGTTGCAACTGTCAAGTTTTTATGACAACGTTGCGCAATGTTGTAAGTAGACTCATGCTCTGTTTATGTATTAATTATAACAATGGCGAGGCAGTAGGATCCAGACTTCATATCCATTAAGCACTTATTCACGTGAAAATAAAAAAATGTGGGTTTGAACAAAGACAAAATTACTGGAGCGGGACTTGAACCAACGACCTCCGGATTAACGTACCGGCGCTCTACCAACTGAGCTTTCCAGCCCTATGTTGGCGGTCTCCCTGTTAGTCAATATCTTTGTTCGGGGGCGTATTTTTTTTCCCAGGACGAACGTGGGCAATTAACATAAATGGGCGTAGTAAACTTTACATTTCCCTTTGCACATGCGTACTTGGACGTAATAGTTGTGGGTTGAAATACACTCGAGAATATATTTACCTGTAATCATGGACATGATTCAAGCTTTAGATCAGAGCAAGCACTCCCAGCTGTACAATTCGCCATCATGCCTCCGTAGTCGTCGACATGTGTCCGAAAGTAAAACTTATTGAGAAGAGTACGCATGCGCGAGGGTATTTTACGGTCAAACACGCCCATTTTTTGTTAATAGCCTACGTTCGTCCTGGGGAAAAAAATACGCGTTCGGGGGTGCCAGTCAGAAGCCATGCAACCGTTTACTGCCGTGTAGCCAGGGATCACACCCACGTATACGATACATCCTTAAACTTCATTCAAAGTTAAACTATGCATGTGTGTGCCATAAACGTTGATCTTAGATTTATTGTACACTCTTGGCAACTCTAGTCTTTCTGTTCAGGGGCGTCGATCGCTACTGAAAAGTAGGGGGACGGGCGAGCAAGTCTTGCAAAAATACATCTTACATTATTTGCACCCCACACCATTACTTTTACATTTACTTTCTGTGTTACACTTGTTCCCTATTTTTTGTTTGACCAGGAGGCGAGTTACAGGGGGGGGGGTGGTGACCAATAACATCATCCGAAATGGGGTTTGGGCCTGGGTTTCCCTTATGTAAAACCGAAATTCTACCAAATACAAATATCATATTCACAATTCTTTTTAATTGTAACCACATTGCGACAATTTTTTCAGTAAAATTGAGAGTTTTTGATGTTTTTGTTTCTTCTTTCGTTTTTCTTTTATTTTAATTTATATTTAGTTTTTAGAATAAAAAGTAATAACACCAAACTGCTCCTATTTATTTTATTTATAATGGATTATACTACATTTTGTGCCTTGTGCGATTGTAACAAAATGTAATACATTTGCACGTGGCGCGCACACACAGACTTCCTTTAGCTTTGTGGAGGGATCGTGTACCGTGAATTATTGCATTTACAAACGACCCATAACTTGAATGCTAACAAGGTATGTAAGCGGGATTTTGGCGTTCATGTCTTGGACGAAACTTCTCGTCTATTGTCTGTATTATAGAAACGGAAATAGGCCCAAAATACCATTCTGTGCGTGGTTCGCTATTCTTTTTTTTTAACAAGAAAATGGTGTTTCTTTTATTTTGTTGCATATTTCTAATGAACAGTCGATCAAAAAGTGGGGGGGGGGGACATCTGATATGCTGTCCCCTCCAGTCTAAAAAGTGAGGGGGACATGTCCCCCCCGTCCCCCACCCATCGACGCCCTTGTTCTGTTGTAGCACCAGAGTCTACTATAAAGCCCACAAAAGTGGTATCGATAGTACTCTCTATCTACTCGTGTGTCGTGAGGTTGTGCTTCTACTTGGTCTCTTTTACCCCAAAATGTCGTTTATTACAGAAAGTGTGTATGTATCCTGTATCCAACAATGCGTAGGTCTTCACGAACGCACAACCCCCTTGCATCTTGCACCCTCATGGTTACAATAGGTGGAATACTTTTACTACCAGCCCCTGTGACTACAGCTGGTGTCAAAAGCTGAATCAATATCGCATTTTTGAACCTTTGCCTCCAATGTTACTCAAAATACTCCACCAATAACGAAATAACTGATGTTAATGCCTTTTTATAATGATAACAATTCCAGTAGCATGTTCAGTTTGATCTGCATTTGATTTAGAGCAATTATTTTATCTAATTTATTCATATTGTTACGTACGACAAACTCTTTTGGAGTTTTACCAACTTAGGTTGTTCGAACGACACCGAAGTTACAAAAATGGGAAGAACAAAATGCTGATAAAAGGTTATACCAGCAACAAACAAAGTGGTTCAGGCACAGACGGTGTATATATATTCACAAATAACAATTGAAATTGCTTACAAACAGCTAAGGCAAATCAAGGAAACTTACAATTATGAAAATGATGAATTAAAGCTGCCTGCTATGCATAAATGAAAATATATATTTGGCCAAATTAGAGATTGGAATACTGTAAATAAAATGCCGCCTGCTAAAACAACTCAGGTTTGTAAATCAGTGGTGAATCCAGCACCAACCACACAGTCACAAGGAGCGGGGCAGTGGGTAGCTTTTACAGCGGGACATCTCGTCAGACCAAGCCCCCAGCCAGAGCACAGCATGAATCCAGCGATCAAGCCCTTGACGTCCTGCCAGTGGTAGTAGCGCCAGTCAATTCCTGTGGAGAGCATCCCATCCCGAGCTCTGAGTGGAGGACGCGGCGTGGGCATTTATATACGCACATTATAATAAATCAAATGCGACCACTTGCTCAAATGAAAGAACTTAGGAATTCTGTCAGCCGAGAAAAATCCAACAAAAAAGAACACCTAAATTAGGAATGTTAGAAATCAGATGGTACAAAACTTTGACTATGTAAACACTATTTCATGTAAATTTACAATAATTGATTAAAAAACAATTTTACCCCTAAAATGAATGTGCAAGTTGTGTATAATTCCCCTTTTGTATCAACTCCAAATAGTTGAACTTATTTAGGTTCAAACTGTATCCTCAACTCGACTACAATCCTTACCATACTATTGTAGTCTAAAAGTTACATTAACCACTTTACAATCACAATTTAACCCGCCTACAATCTCCAATCCCTGATTCAGAGTTTACTTAGACTTATATTATTTAACTTTAAGTAAACTAACCTTTACTCACAACATTGGGCGCATCAAAAGTAAAACGTTATTGGTGACTAATCAATTTTTTGTGGGTCTTTTCCTGGTAAAAGATGCAAAATAGCGCCCTCATTTGAGCAAAAAATATAACTTCACCTATGCACAAAAAGTGAATTACACTGCCCATCCCACACATTCATAAGGTGTGGCATGTGTGTGTCAATAGTTCACGCTTCGCGTAGCCGCTTTCAATTCTCTTTCTTTTGTACCAGCAGAGGTAGGCCCTATACGTGTGTGTAGGAGCTGCACCCGATACTCCAAATGTGTGTCAGTAGTTAACGGCAAAAAGGAAGAATCTCACTCGATTGATACCGACACAGGTTATAATCTCGTCTCCCAGATTACAGGACTGCGTCAGCAAGTACCAACAGGCTTGTAATCTGGAAGGCGAACAATTATTTGTTGACGTTCACTGTCGAACGGTGGCGCTTTTAATCATGGCCACTTCGTGAACCAACGACTTCTTCCGGGTTGGGGAGGCAGTTTTTGCCAAAATGTGTCCCTTCCTCTGAATCAGTCATGGTGGAATCACTTCGAACATATTCATTCCGTATTCGGGTGCTTTGGTAGAGATTCCGCCGATCAATGATTATTTGTAAGTTCATTAACAAAGTAATAAATGCTAATTTGTGAGTGATTGATGTTATTTTATGAGATGAATCTGGAGTCTGGAAATATTACTAGCCCTAATATTACGTGACATGAACATTCATTAGGATTCATTCGTTCGCTTTGCCTTTTCGTAATGGCAACATTTGTTATGGGCCCATTTTGGAATCAATAAGACTTTATAAATATAAAATAGGAAATTCAGTTATTTATTGGCCCTCGATCTAGATACTTACTAATACAAGGTTGTGTAGGCATTGATTTTTTGAGTAATTTGTAAATGTAGCAGTCACAAATACTAAAATAGTTGCTGTGAAAACTAGTACTGTAATAGTAGGAGTAGTACAAGGTATGACTTGGTAGTAATTGGATATTATTCCATTTCATCTTGGCTGGTAGCATGATCAGTTGGGCCAATACACTCAAATGTCCATTATCAAAAGAAAAGGGCTGTTAAAATGTTATTCTACCGTAGTACTACATTATTGTACATTAGTGTTTACTTAGCGCCTAGCTTTTACAATAACAACACCAGTTGCCCAACACTGTCTTTCCTGTGAAACTCAACTTGCTGAAAACTACCTGACAATACAATTCGACCTTGCAAGCATAGGCCTAGAGCAAGGAACCTAGCAAATTGCTCCTTTCATCAAGCCTATGAATGAGCAAGGAACATGATGAAGTTGCTCCGTTCCTTCTCAATTTTTACAAATTAAATATCAATTTAGGCCTTAACTTTACTGTGGAGTTTCAGAAATTTTGAGTGACTAGTAGTACTGAATGAGTTGTCGGCAAGGGTGGCTAGTGCTGTTGTGTTTCCAAGCGACTTGTTCGCAAGTATGTCAAAGATCATGTGCATGTAGTGCCGACGCCATTGTTGTAGTTAGATCAGAAGTCAGAATGTGATACAACATTAAATTAATGACTACAGTTGTTAAATCCTAGTCACAGTTGTTTGTGTTGCTAAAAGTGGAAAACACAAGTGCGTACAAAAAGCTCACCTCTCACCAATGTGGCCCTGGTTCGATACCCGGCTAAGGCCATACGTGAGTAGAGTTGTGCGTTGGTTTTCTCCTATGCCATGAGAGTGGTTTTTGCTTTGTGGTCATGTGGGTTGATGTGGAAGGCTATGGAATTCCATATCTGCCATCGTCCGTCGTCCGTCGTCCGTCGCGCGTCGCACGTCGCCCGTCGCCCGTCGCGCGTCGCCCGTCGCCCGTCGCCCGTCGCCCGTCGCCCGTCGCCCGTCGCCCGTCGCCCGTCGCCCGTCGCCTGTTTTTAGATTTTGTCACGCTTGCGCAGAGCGCCATTTAGCTTACTTTGACTTTTACCCTTTGACCTTTCACATGCTTGCTCGATCGATCTGCTGCATGGATGAAACTACTCATTTACAACCAGATATGTACTCCGTTCTCCAGCTGCGGCACTGGACTCCACTTGCCAGGAGCAATATCCTTTCAATTTTTGTAAAGAATGGCATCGGTAAAGTAACTTATATGGAAAATAATAACCTTGTTGTGTTGAATAAGTCTTTTAAATAAATAAATAAAACGCAGCGGTAGATTGTACTTCTTGAGTTCTACTTCTAGGCTAGGCCTCTCATAATTATTGTGCACAACCATGACAACAGGCCTTGTAAGTTGTCTTGTAATATTTCTGTCTGTTACACCATGGAGGTAGGAATATCACAAACCAGACCCCCGGACATACCAAAGTAACGTTGAACTGATGCAGTAAACACTCATAATGTTAGATTCCTTAATAGTTTCCACGAGATGAACTTATTCAGCATTATTTTGATGCCGGATACACATACAGTGAAATTTGTTGTATACTGAAACTTCGACATGACTTGAATTGCAGGTAGGTACACACAAATGATTTTAGACAAGTTTTTTGTTAGCACTATAAACAGTGCTGAAATCCTTGGCCCTATCCCCCTGGCACAAAATATGAAAAATAAAAAATAAACTATTTTTTCTGAAATTCAAACCAAGTGTTATTTTTGGCCCCACAGCACAATTCAGGCTAAGCTATTAAGAACAAATTGTGCTGTCTAGCTTAAGTGAAAATTTTAGTTCATCAGTGTCACATTTGAATCATCACAGTGTCCTAAAGCCCTTGCAGGTCATATATTTAGGCTACAAGTACAATCCACTTTATAACTGTTTTATAAATATTTCAAACAATTAGAAAAAATGGTGGTGTAAAAAAAAGTTGATATTGCAGGCCAAAGTTTTGTTGCTGGATGCATATGTTTAGGCCTATTGAAGTAAATTATTATTATTACTATTATTATTATTATTATTATTATTGTTATTGTTTTTCTGGTTTTTTTTTCAACAAGCCTTAGAACATTGCACAGAGTCCTGCAACAAAGGAACTTAAGAAGGAATTGTCCAAGAGAAGAAACCCTACATACCTTTGTGTCATGTTTAGAGGTAAGTGTCAGCTTAACTAAAACATCAACACAAAACATTACAGTATGTGGTATATACCTTAGAGAATATTAGATAGAATAGTTCAGTCTGGTGGGTTTTTCAAAAAAAAAGAAAGAAGAAGAAGAAAACATAAAAGAAATGAAATGAATAAAAATAGGCAAACCTTAGAATGGAGTATGATGAGAGTGCAAGTAATGTATTACATGAGTAGAATATCAATCTTAAGTGCATGTTTTGGGAAACTTAAACAACAAAACCTTAACAATTAAAATGAATTAGGGGGCCTACTGGAAAAGGGGTACAAAAGTGGCTGGAAGGGGGGCCACACTAGATAAAGAAACAGTACAGTGAAGAAATCAAAACTTAATTTAGGATTGCATTGTTGTGTTAAGCCTAATGACAAAGGAAATAAAAAATTTGAAAAAAGGTTAAACAGCAAAAATAAAGGTAATGACTATTCTGCTGGTCCACATATGATATAATTATTAATACTTGCTCACTTCTTTTTACTTGTGAAGTTGGAGCTGCAGGGAAGTGGGAGGAACTTGGGCTGCCGAGCTATGGCAAGACGAATGTTGGTACGCCATGGACTAACTATTCCAAGGTAGGATAGCTGTAAATGGACTTCAAGAGCACCTTTATTTTCTCAGTTACTATTGTTCATTTTCTTTAGCAAAAACTGAAGGGGTTGAAGCACAAACAGATTTAGGTAACAACTCGATCCTGACTGAAAAGAAAAATATTGAGATACTATATATGACCCATACATCAAAGGGAGTTAAAAAAAAAAAAAAAAAAAAAAAAAGTAAAAAAAACTGTAAAAAAACATCCAACATTGGTTGAAAAACTTGGAACATTAACAGTACATTATTTCTCAGTACCAGTTGAAATACTTTTAATTGTTTCAAAAATGTGCTTTTTGGTCCTGGACATCCAGCGGGCTTATGATATGAGACTGAAAAACATTTTGTTTAACGCTGCATCCAAATATGCAAGTGCCCTGCCCTGAGCAAATGTTCAGTACCACACCAGAAAAACAAAAGCATGATATTGTCCCAACCACTTGAGAAATATGGCCTTAGTGCCCCGAACTGAGACCCCCCCCCCCACAAAACTTTATGTCAACTACCAAATTCACCTTGTTTTTCAATTGAGTACATAACTTTCCCGATTCCATTTACTGAGTTTGAGCGTTTTTCTGTTTACAGACGGATAGTTTTGGAAGGACAACGACTTTTGGATGCAGAAGGTGTTGAGTTAAGAAGGAGACATAGATTAAGGAGGTTATACTATAGTAAAGGTCCCAACTATGCTGTGCATGTTGATCATGACAAGTTGAAGGTGTATGGTTTTGCGGTACATGGAGCAATGGACGGGTAAGAATACCTACATGGGCAATTTAATGAGAGATGCTAGTAGTATAGATGGAGTCACACACACCTAATTTTGGGTAGTGCAGGGTAGTTTGCACTACTCAAAAACGAACTTTGCACACCCAAAAAACAAAATGGCGTGCGGTATGGGGGTGTGTATTTACACACCAGGAAAAGTGGTGCAAAGGTGAACTAGTCGGCCCACAGTCCTTTTAGGGTTCATGCCCGAAGGGGATGAAGGCGAGTCACGAAGTGGGGAGTCGTGCGGCCCACGGCAGTGTCTTGAGGCCCGAAGGGCCGAGACGTGGGGGTTAACATGATGCACGGCATCATGTTGAGCGGTGTCTGAAAGACACCGCAAGAAGGTATGTCTCACGACAGTGTAACTGAGGGCAAACCGTTATCGTTTGCCCTCAGTTGGCGGTGCGGAAGTGATTTCTTGAAATCACGGAGCGCCGCAGCATAAAACCACGCAGCACAAACGAGTCGCGTACGGCTCGTTTGTATTTTCACAAAGTGAAAACAAAGCGGTGTCTTCCAAGACGTGTGATAAACCGTTGAGGCAGAAGAAAAGGTCCGAGTACTGTTATAGAGTTATTTGTAATCTTAGAGACCACGGGTGTCATTGAACGTGCTTTAATACTTAGTGTCATTTATTTACACTGTTATCGCTATCTGGTGTGGTCAAGGTCCAAGAGATCAACTGCGTTGGTGTGCGACTTGTTTTTGCCCCGGCCTTGTTTGTTGAATGGCTTATCTCTGATCGACCTCGTCTGGATAAGTTTATTCCGATAAGCCTGTGACGTCACGCCCCATTTCCGAACACGTCGGGACAAGTTTGTTTTCATATGACCCTGCACTCTATTCTGATTGGTCGATTAAGTTGTATAAAGGATGGATTTCTGTATTCGGATTCATTACTTACGCCGAAAACCGAAGTTATTGAAGCCAAAGCTGAATATCTCGTATACTTCGATATAATGGCTGCTCTCCCTCAAACGAAGACCGACTTGGCCTCGAACTACAGCCCGACACCGAACCCACCTCCACCGTCGATGGGTGAAGGAGTTGAAACCGAAAACACCCGTGATATTTCTCACGACATGTATGTAGCCGGTTGGCGTGAGGCCGCGAGTTTGAACGGCTGTGTGTACTACTTTAACATGTACACACGGCACAGCGTATGGAACCTCCAAGATGTGACTACCCACCAGCGTGAGCAGCAGATGTTACCCAAGAAACCCAAGTCCGACGTGTTGAAAGCCGCCATGACCGAGTTGGGTACTGCGCAAGACGCCGCATCTGTACCACCCGCCGTGCCGATGGTGGATGTTAAGGGGAAAATGCCCAGCAGAAAGCGTAGATTCGAGCCAGATCCTGACCAGGCGGAGAATGACAGAAAGGCGGTCAAGTTTCCCATCGGAGGTGAGCGTTTTGTTACTGTGAAGCTTTTCAAGGGGCTTCCCTATGTCAATATAAGAGAATACTACTGGAATGAAATTCACAGTAAGATGCTGGCAGGGAAGAAGGGGCTGAACCTCACCGGAGAGCAGTGGCATGAGTTGATGAGTCACGCCACCGACATCAATAACACCTTGAGCCAGATAACTAACTCTTAACCGTTAATCTGTGTTTTTGCTCTAGACTTTGATGTTACAGATGGTAGAGCCCGAATCAGACTACTCCTCAGGAGGATTCTGGGTGAAAATGGTCGATATTGGAAACCATATGCGGCAGAACGCCGAACAAATGAATATTATAAACAAACTAGAATGGGTCACGCCACTGACATCAAAAACGCCCCGAGTAAGATAACTGACTCTTAACCGTTACCTTTTTGTTTTGGCCTCAGACGGGGACCTAATGCATTGTAGAGCCCGAGTCAGACTACTCCTCAAGAGGATTCTGGGTAAAATAGTGAAGGATCGCATAGTGCGGAGGGCGTACGATAGGCAACAACAACTTCCCTGTGAAGGTTGTCAAGAGAACTGGGCCTGCCAAGATCACCACGCCTGTCTGTTTTTCGGAAACACGCCAGAGTATCGTGCGGAGGAATTTGTTTTGGAACACTATGAACATGTGGTTTCGTCCATTGAATCTAATGAGATCATCGATGTATTCTACGCCGTATGCCGACTTTTGATCGTCGCGGGCTTCACTCATGCGGGTCTGACCAAAGAAACTCTAAACGACACAATTCAAGATATTCTGATGGGGTGGCAAAACGAAACCGATGATATCGCCCAAACATTCAATTCGTATTCATTTCCCAACGTCACCAGACTGTTGGTTTTTGTAATGGCCTCTTGATTAAAGGGAATGGTGTAACTAACACGCCTTTCTTTGTTTGTAACTTTCTTGTGTTAAAATAGTAATCGGATTTGTAAGACATATAGTTGTCATTAAAGTTGTTTTAAACAGGTACCGACTATATCGTGTCTAACGTCTGTTTGTTTTTGTTTTTTGTTTTTTAATATAACTTTTAGAGTCCCTGTTATTTAAATTAATGGCCAAAGGTCAAATTTGAAACGTAATTACGGTATTTAAGGGCGGGTTGGTTTTAACATCTTCGAAATTTGAAAAGAGGCTGCAGAGACAACGAGCAACAGATATAAACAAACACGAAAGACGGGTTATATCCGTGGTCAAAAACTTTATTTTGTAAACAACGCTTCAGTAACACAACCGGTACAAATGGCTACAGTTTATAAACATAATTAAGGTAAATGCCCCCCCCCCAAACAAAACAAAACAAAAAACCCAAATATTGTACATGGTCTATGCGGTTTTTGTTTTATATGATTGACGTTACCACGACTCTCTACCCACTTTATAACAAGGGGTGTGAAATCTGTCGAACAACAAACGACAAGTCGTACACCTTTGTGTTGACACCGGGAAAGTGTTTTCTGATAACCTCGTTCACTGCAATATCGTTTTCTCGTTTATTGGTTGAGAAAAACCTGACGATGGTGTTCATGTCAATATCTCGACAACGGTGTAATAGGAAAAACAGAGAATATTGACCACATACAGCCGACAGTGGGCCCTGTAGACTTATACGATTGTGTACAGTCTGAAGAGTGTTCCTTTTGAGAAAAGTTATGATAGATGACAGGCTCGGGGGTTGTCCGTAAGAATCGAAATATTCTCCAACGCCGTCTCTGGTGATGTAAATGGCCACCCAGTGCTGTCCCGGCTCGGTTGAAGGATCGGTGTTGATGACGATGGCGCTGGGGTGTTGTAGGTGATGCCTGGGTAATCTATCACTCGCAAACACTCCCCTGAAGACTTGACGGGTAAAGCGGTCTCTCTTTAAGATCGACGTTATCTCTTCGGTGTCCATGTTGGTCCCGTCTAACTGTTGTAGTCGAAGATGATGTTACGAGCTTGATCAATTTCTAAGATGTTATTGAACTCGGCGTAGATGATGACGTTGATGGTCTCGTCTAGGGGCGAGGCAAAGTGCATGTCAAGACGAAGGTTTCCATTCTTTACCAAGCTAAAGTGTCCGCCGCATGCCAAGTCGGGGGTAAGGTCGAAGGCGTACAGTGCATACCCGTCGGGGTAGTCACCCAGAGTGATGTCGTTGCCTTCATTCATGTACATTTTATCCATGCCGGAGAACAGCGTGTGGTAGGCTCTGACGCAGTTCTTCCTTCCTTGGGCGTAATCGGGTTTCAGAGGGGTGTGGGGGATCTGTTCACCGTTGACGTGCACTGACACAAAGTTGACGTTAAAATGCTGGAAGTTGAACGGGTTTTTAGAATACGACCCATTAAAGGCGATGTTGGATACACAGCCCACCACGATTCGATTGGGTAGTTGTCCCAAAAACACGTGATCTTGAGTGAGTGTTAGGTTCCCTCGGGGTACAGACATCATTTTACAGACGACACGTCGGAGGGGATACTTAGCGGTCCCTTTTTCGAGAGCTTTCATGTGTCCCATCATCACCGCAGAGCTGATCGTTACCCTCCGAACGAACAACGACGCGTTCACAATCTTTATCTTGTAGGTTGGGTCTTCTCCTGAAGCCATAAGACAAAATGCGTCGCTGCTGGGAATCAGCTTTACTTTCAGATCAACCCCGTTGATCAGGTGTCGGTCCTGGAAGAATAGATCGCCATGAATGGGTCCGATCAGGTCTACGACTCGACTGTTTAGGATGCGTTTGCGTCTCTTTTTCAAGCCCCCGTTTGTTTCCGCATCACTTGCCGTACAGTTGACGTTATCCATTTTGCCGGCTGTATCTTTAACCCAACCCGAAGCCGTCAGCTGCGATGCCTTTGCACCTTTGTCATAACTGAGCAACGTCTCAATCATTGCCCTGTACGGGTACGTGGGAGTAGAGGCAGAAATCAGTCGATCATTTAGGGTTACGTCAACTTGGCTGAAGAGGGTTTGTAAAAGCAGATTGCAGGGACCGACCACGTCCGTGTCGATCAGATTGGCACCGTCGGCTTTGGTCACCTTCACCTTGACGTAGAGTTGAGTTTGGGAAGGATCGATGTATTCTTCGGTCGAACCGGGAACAAAAAACTGGATGGGACCTCCGTCGGCGATATTGGAGATGGGGTGGTACTCTACGTACTGTCCTTTTTCGATGCTGGTCTGAGTTGGGGGTAGGGAAAAGAGGTCCAGTTCACTCTTTGTACACTCTTCGGAGTGGTCGTGTAGCCGTGCCATGGTGGAGCGTTAGTCTCGGAGCGGCTAATCGAAGATATCCAGTGATCGTCTCGATCGCTTCCCAGATGTGGAAGTGGCTCTTTTCTGATTGGGTTTTCTTTTTATATTTTTTCTAGCCGGTCGGTTCAGTCGGGAATCTGCATTCTGAATCATCCGTCTAGCCATGTGACGTCCGGTCTGTTTGAGTCTCGACTGCGCTGCCGTTTTTATGTTCTTCCCTTCTAGAGCATCCTGTGCGATTCCCAAGCCGGTGCGAAGGGCTTGACGACCCAATGTCTTAGCCCCCTGCTTGAACAGGGGCATGGCAGTTCGGAAGAGTCCACCCAATATATTTCCAAGACCGAAACCTTTCTGAGTGCGGCTGCCTTGAAAGACGGGATGGCCACGTCCGAGTTGTCGTGTGTAGTGGTCCACATAGTGTCCGGGGTGGGATACGAAGCGACCTCTCATGATATCGGTTGATTTAATCAGTTGAAGTACGTGGCGCGACGCTTTCTAAAGTGTAGTTTCACTATGACCTTCCCGCCGATGAATGGAATATAATGGCCCACGTCGTCCCTTATATTTATGTTGACGGTGTTCAGGAATTTCTGTTTGAGGGGTACGTAATGTGGACTGTCGTACGTCTTTGTAATGATATCCCCATATTCGCCTTCCACGCTCACATTTCGTAGAAGAGGTGCTCTGGTGTCCCCGACGATGTTGTACTCGATGATGTCTGTGTACACAAATAGGGTGTGGATTTGCTTCATATCTACGACGTGGGGTGCCTTCTCTATACCGGTGATGGCCATAGCCTTGTTAAAACCAAACAAGTGACCCAGACGTTCGACGAAAGTAATGCTGACACCTTCAACCGTTCTGACGATTACTTTTTGAAGGTATTTGTTGTACTTGATGCGTATTTTGTCGCTGTGTTCAATCAGGGGTGTAATCTTTGCGAGGACTTCATCCGGTGTATGGTAATAGCCCTCGGGAATGGTGTGAATATGTACACCTCCTTCAGTCTCTTCTGCGTTGCAGTAGATGTGGTTGTGACCTTCTACGATGTTGAGCCACCTGCGAGGGTAAGTAATCTCTGCGAGACTCACCTCCCACTCCCCCTCGAAAGACAGAGCAGTGGGCAAATTTACGCTGAAGTGGCTCAGCGCGTTATCAGGGTAGGTATCCATGCTGCTGTTGCTGGGGAGAGTCGCGTAAAAGAAATCCATCTCGAAGCCCTCTCGCACGTCAAATGTCGTCCGGCTGTCCGTAAGCCCTGTATTATATACCGACTAGTCCCCTCACCCAGCTATTGAATTTGTCAGGATAACCGAGCCACTTTACAAAATATTCCTTCACACCACGACGCTTTCTAGTACGTACCACCTTTTCCACTTCGTACATGTCGTCCTTCTTGTCGACTCTTTGTAGTTCTTGTTCGTAGAACGTGCCCTTCAACTCTTCGCCGTCGTAATCTGTCAACTTATACACTGGCGGGTTCCGTGCAATTATATCGCTGATAGTAAAAAGTTCGGTGGTCCAGTTGGGGAGGTAACCCTTACTGAAAGTTCTAGCCGCCATACTTATGCGAACCGTATCCCCGAGGTTAAACTTGAAGGCTGTGACGATGGAACGCTTGCCATTGGGGGTGCCGTACAGCGTGCGCCATACCTCTTCGGAGTTTGCAGGGGTGACGGACGCCGGCGTTCTCTTTATACTTCTGTGAAACGAGCGGTTGTAGGCGGACACCAGCTTTGGTAATACGGCTGCATAGGCGTACTTGTTTTGAGCCGTGAAGTATTTCCACATTTTGGTTTTAAGCGTCCTGTTAAATCGCTCAACCACGCTGGCCTTGGTTTCGTTGTGTGTGGTAAAGAATTCAATGTTCTTCTCTGTCAGGAAACTCTGAACTTTGCGGTTCGTAAACTCCGAACCTTTATCCGTCTGGAGCAGGCGGGGCTTACGCCCATCCCGTAAAATTCGTTTGAAGGCTTTGATTAGCGACGTCCCCGTTTTATCCCTGAGGGGCACGACCCAGGCGAACTTAGAAAATATGTCGATACACGTCAGTAAAAACTTCAGACCGCCATTGTACCCAGATAGTGAGGCCACGTCTACCAGATCCGCCTGCCATTGATCATCGATCCCACCAACGATGACACGATTTCTCTTGAAACGTCGCCGGATGGGTTTATGTAGCGTATAAGTAGGTTGTTGACGCAGCCACCTAACGATCTGTTTCCTGCTGATGTCCACTCCGTCTTTTTGAACCGCGCGGTAGACAGCATCTACACCACCGAAACCAGAAGGATGGTTTGTTTCGTAATACACCTTCTTCAGATACGCCTCCATCGACGAAATTTGAATCTTCAATGACGAGCGTGCTGTTGCAACACACCCACAGGCAGCGGAGTTTTTTCAGTACATTTGGCGACGTGCACTCAGGTTTGGGAAGGCAACACTCCATGGCGAAAGTCGGGCTTCTAATGAAGGATTGATGGGATGGTGCTTGGTTTATAACGCCGTCCACTTTTGTTTTCCGGTCGAATGACCTCGTTTACTTTTCCTCTTTTGGGGTTCTGTTGCAAACAAGGGGGCTTTTCGCTTTTTTGCGGGTAGATGGGATGCGGTCGCAAACAACTTGTTTAATCCTTCGTAGTTTACATCGTCGTCGTCGCTTATCGCTTCGTTCAAGTCCACTTTGAGTGAGGGGTTTGTCACGGTCGGTTCTGTTTCGATTGCATCAATCGGTTGCTCCTTCGTCAACGTGGGAGGTCCATCCACTTTAGCGGTCTGTTCGTTCTTGAGGGTCATAGACAGGGGAGCCGACCTCTGTTTGTTCAGCGCGATATACCTGTGTAGGGTCTGTTGGTACAGCTTGATTTTATCTCCCTCTGACAGATCTTGTCTTTCGAGCAACTTTCTCAGATCGGTGTCCAAACCGTGGACGACGCGGGTGATCGGTGTTTGCTCCAAGCGTCTAGACGCCTGCATTCTGGCGAGCGTGTCTTGCGGTACGAGCACCATTTTCTTTGCGTGCTCCATGACGTTTACTTTAATAGCAGTCCTGCCAGAGCACTCAGCACCGGTGTCAGCAACGAACCCAGAAAACCACCCTTCTGTTTCAAAGCAACCTTTTTCTTCTGCAGGCTCGTCCTCCCGTTGGTCAGCGCTCTCAGTTCTCCCTTGTGTCTTCTCAGTTTGGTTCTCTCGGCTGGTGTCAGGGAAACGTTACCGTTTAAAACGTTGAGGGCGCACTCACAGAGACAGGTAATGAGGTCTTTGTCGGCTCCGTCAATCACTCCCTGGCGCTGTTTCTTCGAACCCTTTGCTAATACGTGTAAGTAGGGAGCGTGCTTGTGCACGCGTCGAGACATCTTTACAAATGAAACCCAACGCGAGAGTGGCTTTATTTTATACCTTCGGAACGTAAACAGTGGGATATTCACCCTGGAAGATGCTAGATCTGAGACGCATGTGCTCTTCTGTGTCTGGTTTCAAATCCACGAAGAGATGGGAGTAGGGAGAACTCGTCGCGTCGCGATAGGCCTCGACCATAATTTTAGGTTTATTCGGATACATCTGGCGAGCCAGGTGCGTGATCTGTGAAGCATCTCTGGGGTTTTTAAAGAGCACCATATAATGGGCGTTCAGACTGATTGTGCGCATTTCTTTACCCCGATAAAACAGATTCTGCAGTATCAGTATAACCGACAGATTGTGGTGATGACTGCCCTTGGTGAAAAGTTCGGTAAGCTTTTTGTTATTACCCGATTCCGACATGAGGTCGTCGATCACAACCAAGTTTCTCTTCGTTCGATCCAAAGAGGAGAGAAGGTCGTCGGGAAATCCCTCCACGAAACGAATGTCGGGGACGGTGTTGGATAACCTGTCATAAGCATCCTGATAAGCCCCAAAACACCACACAATATTTTGCGGAGACGGTTGAATAACATCACCACCGGATGGGTTCAACAACTGAGACACAAACTGTGTTTTTCCTGATCCGGTGGGCCCCGCAATGACGCAGGTAAATGGGTGTTTAAGTATCGAACTCATCTCATACAATGAACAACCATAGTCGGCACAACCCTCTTTTATAACCGACATCGTTCTGAATAAAGAGCGCCCCCACCTTAATTTTGGTCAGTCCCGGCCCGAATTGAATAATCAGCACCCCCACCCCCACCTCGTTTTGCTCAGTCTCAAATGGAATAAAGAGCGCCCCCACCGCGTTTTTAACCCACCGTATTATGGTCAATGACCAACCCTCATGATAACCCCACCACTAAAGAATATCCCACTTCCCCCCCCCCCATTGAACCTACTTATTATATGGTTTTTATCTATTATATTCAACGACTTTTTAAAGGATGGATACAATACTCTGAGTTTGTTCAATATATATATATATATATATATATATAGTTCGGGTTTGAACAAAGAAAAATTGACTGGAGCGGGACTTGAACCAACGACCTCCGGATTAACGTACCGGCGCTCTACCAACTGAGCTATCCAGCCCTATGTTGGCGGTCTCCCTATATATATATATATATTTTTTTATACTCTCTTTATTCATTTATTTGTTTGTTATCAACAACAACAAAAACACAAGGAATAGAAAACAACGATTCTTAGGTTTGACAATGGCAGTACGAGTTAAAATATACAACGTTTTCAAGACTTAAAAACTTAACGGGTACATGTTTTTTTTTGTTTTTTTTTTCTTTTCAGAATCCGATTACATATTTTAGATACATATCAAGTGAACTTTATACAGCGTATTTAAAAACAAAAGTAAAAGCGTGACCTCTTATTAGCTGGGTCCGCGTTTATTAAAGAAAACTACTATTTATGCGGCCAAACGTGGAGTAAGGTTTACCTCCTCATATTTCTAAATAGGTAGTAGAAACCCCATCGTCTCCAACCTTTCGCTTGGGGTAGAAATAGGTCAGGGCTGTCCTTCTCTGTTCGTAGGTAAACATTACACCACGTTTCATGATAAAACCTTTGTTAACTCCCCCACCCGAAGATCTGGTATTTAACACGGTCATGTACTTTTCTTTGGTGAGTTCATTGTTTCTTCTGTTTAGACCCTTACAACTGAACTTTTCAGTGGGCCCGAAACAAAAGTATGTCTTACTACATAAAGCAATAATACCCTCCCCCTCCCACTCTACTTTAAACAACCCCGGAGTCCTCTTATCATAACTGTATTGCTCGGGTGTGTTCTGACGCGAGTAGTGTAGAGTGTGTAAAGTGCACCCCCATTCACTGTGCAGTGGTGCCATTGTGGTGCAGTGGTGCCTTTCGTGGTGCCTTGTTTTAGTGCACCCCAATGGGGGTGCGGTGGACTACAGTGGTGCGATCCATTGTATTGGTGCACCCCCATGGAATGAGCAGTGGTGTGGTGGTGCACCCTAATGTGTGTGCATATGGTATGGTCAAGGTGTTCTGGCTGACTGAGCATCCACGGTCTGTGCATGGAAAAACGTATGATGAATAGGAAGTTGGGAACAAAGGATATGAAAATGTGGATGGAAAGGTAGATTGCGCGAAGCTGATTCTAAAGCAGTACTGAGAGCAAAACTGACCGAAGCCGGTTATTGCTGAGGACTGTTTTCGAAGGAGCGATGGGTGACAGACATAGAAATAAAGTCACCATAAAGTGACGGAAGGAGATCATCACGCAACGGATAGAACTGTTGCAAAGGAAAGAGTTGAAGACATTGAGTTTAATAAAGATTCAACCCTTTCTGAAACCGTGGTACCTATATGGTTTGGCTAATAATCCGGACCAGTGTTGCACCGATTCATTATAACAAAATACAATGTGTTTGGTCGTAAGAACTATAGTGATAATAGCGGGCGTGGGCTCTGGCGCCGGAGCTGTAATTAGGCTGACTTGCGCTGTATTAGTTGGTAGTGACCCACCATACAAAGTTAAGTTATCACAAACAATGATTTGTAAGACACGCAACATCTTTTCACCACGGTTGCCCGAGGAACAACCAAAACAAGATCTTTGACTTTGATGGGGGACTTTAAACAAAAAAAAAAAAATAATACAATGTGTTTGGTCGTAAGAACTATAGTGATAATAGCGGGCGTGGGCTCTGGCGCCGGAGCTGTAATTAGGCTGACTTGCGCTGTATTAGTTGGTAGTGACCCACCATACAAAGTTAAGTTATCACAAACAATGATTTGTAAGACACGCAACATCTTTTCACCACGGTTGCCCGAGGAGCAACCAAAACAAGATCTTTGACTTTGATGGGAGACTTTAAAAATCACGGTTGCCTAAGGAACAACCAAAACAAGATCTCCGACTTTAACGAGGACATTTTAAAACAAAACAAAACATGTTGTGCAACTTTTCATCACGGTTGCCCAAGGAACAACCAAAACACTAGTTCTTCCTCCACTTGGTAAGGGTTTAAAAGGTGGTACCCCGGGTGTGTCATGAATCATTTTGAAGAGTCATTGCCGTTCACGTACATAGCGCTCTGACACCGTTGTCAAAGACGTTTGTCTGCTGTAGAGGTATCTTGAGTTCATCATGTCTCACCAGCGAAAACCTTGGGAAAGCCCAGACTACACGACTAGCCAACTTGAAACGATGCAAGAGTGGGCCGATGCCGCATATGAACGAGTGAGTACAACACACCATTATAATTATTCTTATATTCAACATATTTATCGTCAAACCACGTTTAAACTAAGTGGAGTATTAGAAAAGTACTTACTTCGTCTAGTCGCCTTTTGTGAATTGATATCTATAAACTCTATAAACTCTAAAGTAGACTTTTGTGTAAATATTCAGTCTTGCAAATGTTGTACGCGTCTTTATTCTTGCTTTATTTAGACCAACCTTATTTTGACCAATTCAATGATTATTTTGAAACGTTTTAAAAGTAGATTGTAGTGTCTGAAAACGATGCATGTACTTGATCGAGGAAAGTAACGTTGTCTAGACATTCATTCTAGCAAATGTTGTACGCATCTTTTAATTTTACTTTATTTAGAAACACCTTATTAAGACCAACTCAATGATTATTTGGAAACTTTTTGAAGTGGATTGTATAGTATCTGAAAACGACGCATGTACTTGATCGAGGAAATTAACGTTGTCTAAAACATTCAGTTTTACAACTGCTGTACGCCTCTTTGACTTAACTTTCTTTCTTTTTGACATTGCAGGCGGGTGACAACCACCATGGAAGTCCTTGGAGGAGTCCAGACTACACCGCTAGTCAGCTTGAAACCATTCAGCAGTGGGAAGACGAGGCCTACGGACAAGTCCAAGCAAGTCCAGACTTCACCGCCAGTCAGGTTGAAACCATTCAGCAATGGGAAGACGAGGCCTACGGACAAGTCCAAGCAAGTCCAGACTTCACCGCCAGTCAGGTTGAAACCTTTCAGCAGTGGGAAGACGAGGCTAATGAGAAAGTGAGTAGTTTCCGTTAAATTTATTTAAATGTACTGTCAATCCATTTAATTTGTTTTTGAATGGTCAAAATCTTTTCAGAGTAAATTATTTCTTCCTAGATGATTTAATTGAACAGTTTGTTTCAGAAACCTAATGGTAACAATGACCTTTGTAAGTGGTGTGTAGTTTGTGTAGATCCAAGAATTTGTGATAAAAATAATGCAATGTTTGTAATTAGACGTTCCATTTTTATTTATTTATTTTTAAAAATTTTTTACACAATCGTTGGATGACGTTCAGCCTAAAATTAAAAGAAGAACAAATAAAGTGTGATACAACTCAATAAGTTATGTGCTGGTTCACACAGCCTTTGAACCAACAAAATATGACAACATGTGAGGCATTAATTAACAACGAGAATCCCTTTTATTGTTATTTCAGGTCACCAATGTTTTACGGACTGGTGTCGGTATGAAGAAGAATTATCATCGTTTCGAGTGTACGACTTGCGACAAATCATTTAGTCGCAAATTCACACTCCGTCGTCATCAGCTGGTGCACACCAAAGATAAACTAACAGCTTGCCCAACCTGCGGGCGTCAGTTTCAACGTTTGGACGCCATGAAACGACATCAACTAGTCCATCGATCCAGTATTACCGGAGGTCAACAACCTCTTTCACCTGTCAAGAGTCCGCCACCTAAACCCCGTACAGCTGGCCGTCGGATAAAGAAAAGCGTTCCATGTTCAAAATGTGGTATGACTTTTAAAAGCTTTGACTCGCTGAGAAAACATGGGCAGGCCTCGCATCAACGGGTGTCAACAACAGCACCTTTAAACTGGGACCAGCCATCAACCTCATCTCACGGCCAACCATCTTCCTCCTCTGAACATTTCTCTGGGAACTCTCGCCGCTGTCCAAAATGTGGTAAGGTGTTTTCAAGACCTTACGCCATGCGGCGTCACTTAAAATCGAAGCATGGGGATGTTGCAGTGGATCGATCACCTCATCCAGTTCAACCAGTGCCAGAGCAAGAACAACCACTATCTGATGATGATGTGTTGCAAGAGGATCCTGTAGAATGTTCAAACTCTGAAAATGACCTATCCGGTGTAGAAAAAGTACAGAGAGACAACTGGCAAAGTATAAGGACCCACCACTTACCTGGACGTGTACTGGACACTTACAACATTCGACTCATTGGACAGGAGATTGATGTAAACAGAGTCCTTTTGAGCATCTTCCACAGACTTAACTGCCGAGTGAAAATAAACATTTCATTTGGATTCGTTTTACGTCACACAGAGAATAATGATCTACGCTACTTTCACGCCAGTAGTAACAACGCCGGATTTTTTCCAGAGCCTGTGATTATTGGAACACAGGCAGACTTTGAAGACTTCTCAGAGAACTTTTCCAATCTTGACATCCTTGAAATTCTAAGAAAGAAACGACCAGACAGCAAGTGGACAGTAGCTGTCATAACCAACCTATCTGTCTACATTTACAAGATGCCCGAGTTGTTCATTGGTGCACCACCCGAAGAACTTCCACATTACCTCAGAGACAATCAAGGTCTCAATATCCTTGTTGCAAATCGTCACACCGGTCGCAGATATAATGACAACCTATGTTTCTTCAGATGCTTGGCCTTACATCGTGGTGCAGCGGTGGAATCTTTGGAAAGACCGACTAAGCACTTAGCCAGTCTGTATACACAGCAAACGGGTAGAAGAACCGACAAGGGGGTATTGATGCAGGACTTGACTGTCTTAGAGCAAATCTTCGAACTAAACATTCACGTGTACGAACTCGTCATGGAAGACGGGTTAGACGATGACGGCGAACCTCTCCACCGACCACAAACAATTGCAAAGCTGATCAGACGATCTCATCGTCGCTATGGTGACGATTTGTACCTCAACCTTGTTGGAGAACACTTTTGCTTCATTTCAGACTTAAAAAAATATAGCAGAACATATCCCTGCTCAAAGTGTGGTGTTGTATTCAACACATCTTTTGGTCAGCGGCGGCACCAGCAGACGTGTGACGTAAATGTACGGCGGAAGTTTCCCGGTGGAATTTTTCATGTTCCACCTACAATCTTTGACAAGCTGCAGGAGGAGGGAATTACTCTGGACGAAGAACTTAAATTTTACCCATTCCGAGCAACATTCGACTACGAGTGTTACTTCGAACAGGTAGAGGGAGCAGACGAAGGTCAGTCGAACAAGCTCACCTGGGAGAAACGCCACGAGTTGCTGAGCGTGAGCATTGCCAGCAATGTTCCCAACTTCGAAGCTGCCAAATGCTTTGTTACTGAAGGGAATCCACGTCAGCTTGTGTCAAAAATGGTAACTTACCTACACAACATTAGCAGAGCGGCCTATGCCCTCGTTTCAGACTCTTTCACAGATGTAAAGGCACAAATTGACAATTTGATTGAACTTCAGAACCAGCAGGTCGGCCAAGGACGCGACGCAATCGAAGAGGAGAGTGAAAGTGAGATGGAAGATGGTGCAGGAGACCCTAAACGTAAACAACTACCCACTGAACGTTTGAAGAAGGAGTTGGAGGAGTTCTTGAGAGAGCTACCCGTTCTGGGATTCAACAGCGGTCGGTATGATCTAAATGTGATTAGGAAGCACTTGTATGCAGAACTGGAAGCTGCGGGCGACAACTTTAAGTATATTATCAAGAAGACGGGGACATACATGAGCATGTCCACAGGTATGCTGAAATTCCTTGACATAACGAACTATTTGGCACCAGGCTACAGCTATGAGAAATTTCTCAAGGCGTACGAATGCGGCGAATCAAAGGGTTTCTTTCCGTACGAGTGGATGACGGGACTAGATAAGCTAGAGCATACAGAACTTCCTCCACACGAATCTTTCTTCAGCAACTTAAAGGGGTCCAATATCACGGAAGCAGATTATGAATTCTGTACACAAGTCTGGCGGAAAAAAAGAACATGATGTCCTTCCGTGACTTTCTCGTTTGGTACAACAACTTGGATGTGGTACCTTTCATCAAAGCAACAGAGAAGATGTTTGCATTCTATCGTGAAAGACATCTCGACATGTTCAAGACATCAATTTCAGTCCCGGGTTTATCAATGAAGTATCTTTTCCAAACTCTACCCGAAGGCGTCACCTTTTCTCTAATTGACGAGAGAAACAAAGACTTATACCATCTCATTAAACATAACATTGTTGGAGGGCCGTCGATCGTTTTCCACCGCCATCATGAAAAAGACAAGACGTATATACGAGGAGGAGAGAAACTGTGTAGAAAAGTAGTGGGATTTGATGCAAACGCATTATACCTGTGGTCGCTTATGCAAGACATGCCTACCGGCACTTTTATCAGACGCAAACGGGAGACTAACTTCAAATTGACAAGGAGTCACAAGCACGGTGAAATGGCGCGGGAATGGCTGCAATGGATGATGGTATCTGAGAACATTTATATTCGCCACCAATACAATCACACCGAAAAGCGGATCGGTAAAAGGAACATTCCAGTTGATGGATACTGTCAAGCAACGAACACTGTTTTTCAGTTTCAGGGTTGCTTCTGGCACGGTCACCAATGTGCGCACAACCCCTCCGAAGTCAACCGGGTCCGAAATCTGACCAGGGAGCAGTGCTTCCAAAAGACACAGGAAATATCCGGCTACATCTGTGAGCAGGGTTACATTCTGGTGGAGATGTGGGAGTGTGAATGGCTGAATATTTTGACCGCCAACCAACATGCCCGAGAGTATGTGCAGTCCATCAGACTCCCGAATTACGACGGGCAGAACATGACGCAAGACCAAATATTACAAGCCGTGAGGGACGGGTCGCTGTTCGGGTTGGTTGAGTGTGACATCAGAGTACCTCCTGCTTTGGCAGATCACTTTGCCGAAATGCCACCCATCTTCAAAAATATTGACATACGCCGGGAGGACATTGGCGAGCACATGCGTCAATTTGCGGAAGAGAATAACATCATGAACAAACCCCGCCGTAGCCTCATTGGCAGTATGTGCGGCTCGCGCATCCTTCTTGCAACGCCCCTATTAAGATGGTACATGGCACACGGTCTACTTGTCACCGTGGTGTATCAGTGTATTCAGTACGGACGGACCCCATGTTTTAGACAATTTGGTGATTCAGTAAGCGATGCTCGGCGCTCCGGAGACAGCGATCCCACAAAGGCAATCATAGCAGACACCATGAAGTTGTTGGGGAATTCGGCCTACGGCAAGACTGTTACCAATCAGGAGACCCATATGCAAGTGAAAGTGTGCACTAGTCATAAAGAAGCCTCTCGCTTTGTAAACAAGTCACATTTTCGCAGTTTGATTGAACTTGATGAGGGTGGTCTCTATGAAATCGAGCTTGCAAAGAAATCCATCAATTTGAACTTACCCATCCAGATTGGTTTTTTTGTTTACCAATACGCCAAGCTCCGGATGTTAGAGTTCTATTACGACTTTCTTGTAAAATACATTGACAAGTCCGATTTTCAACTCTGCGAAATGGATACAGATTCTGCCTACCTTGCCATCTCCGGAGACAGCATAGAGACAGTCGTCAAACCCCACCTGACTGCAGATTATCAACGCAACAAGAGCAACTGGTTTCCCAGGGAAGATACCGCAGAACACCGCGCCTATGACAAGCGTACTCCGGGACTATTCAAGATTGAATGGGAAGGAGCTGGTATTATAGCCCTGTGCAGTAAATCCTACTATTGCTATGGAGACACGTCTAAAGTGAGTTGCAAAGGACTTAATAAGCGAAACAATGACATTACCAAACAGAAGTATCTTGATGTCCTGCAATCGCGGCAACCTGGAGAAGGAGTCAACCGAGGATTTAGGATGAAGGGGGCCTCCATGTTCACGTACAATCAAGTGAAAAGTGCCTTCACCTACTTCTATCCTAAGAGGAAGGTGTCTGAAGATGGCGTGTCAACTACCTACCTGGATATTTGAACATTATCATACATTATTCTGAGCACATAAAAAAAAGAACTTTAAGTTGTTTTGTAAATGGTTCAGAGCTATTTCACAATAAGTACCTTTGTTGTTTTAGTGTTTTATGAAAAAAAACATCGCTTTCACAAAACACAAAACGAAATTGTAATTTCTGAGCACATAAAAAAAAGAACTTTAAGTTGTTTTGTAAATGGTTCAGAGCTATTTCACAATAAGTATCTTTGTTGTTTTAGTGTTTTATGAAAAAAACATCGCTTTCACAAAACACAAAACGAAATTGTAATTTTTTTATTTTGTTTATCATTTTCACAAAGCGACAAATCTGCGCAACAGCCGAAATTCTATGTTGTGAATTTATTTATTTATTTTTTTATTATTATTATTATTTTTTTTTTTTTATTATTATTATTTTTATACATTTTTCACGACTTTTCACGACCGGTTTGTATCATGAGTATCATGACGGGTTTTGAAGGTCCCAAAACTTGCAGGAGACAAAGTCCAGAAATTGCACTAAACCGAATTTACAAAGTTGTGTGAGATTTATGTCAGTTTAAACTTTTGTCTTTCTTTTTTTTTCTTCTTTTAAACAATACTCATAATTTGTATATACAATCAAATTTGTAAATTTTTTACACATTTTCTTTTTTCTTATTTTTGTCTTTTGTTTATATATATCTATATATATATTTTTTTTTAAATTTTTTTTTAAGTTTATTTTTTATTTATTCTTTTTATTATTATTATTGTTATTTTGTTTATATTTGTTTAAATTATTTGTTTAATTTTTGTTATTGATTGATTGATTGTTTGATTTATTAATTTGTTTATTTTAAGAAGCAACGATGTCAGCAGGTGCAAGGAAAATAAAAGTAAAGAAAGAAATGAACACAGAACTTGTCAATTTGTTTCCTTGTATCCTTCTCTATTTATTATTTCATCTAAAGGATTTAAAGATTACATTGATAACATTTTACTTAAAAGGTCTCGACATCACAAAGTTCCAGTCATTTACCCAAATGGACGTGGCACTTAAACATCCCTTTACTTGCGTCATCTCCGGTCCTACAGGGTCGGGCAAGACTGTTTTTACCAAGCGTTTGTTTACTTCTAAAGGTATCATAGACTCACCTCCTGATAATATCATTTGGTGCTACGGGGAATATCAAGATGCTTATGACCATTTGGCTAGTCTGGTTCCTGAAATACGATTTGTGGAGGGGATTCCCGATGATTTACTTCAGTCATTGGATCGCACGCAACGAAACGTTATTGTAATAGATGATCTTATGTCAGAATCAGGCAACAATAAAAAAGTCTCTGAACTATTTACTAAGGGTAGTCATCATAGAAACCTTTCTGTTATTTTGATATTACAAAATCTTTTCCACCAAGGGAAGGAAATGCGAACAATAAGTCTAAATTCTCATTACATGGTTCTTTTCAAAAACCCTAGGGACGCTTCACAAATCAATCATCTCGCTAAACAGATGTATCCAAATAAGTCTAAATTCTTGGTAGAAGCTTACCGAGATGCTACCCTAAACCCCTACGCTTACCTCTTTATAGATCTAAAGCCGACAACTTCCGAAGAGATGCGACTCCGAACAAATATATTTAGGGGTGAATTTCCAATCGTATATGTACCTAAGGTATAAATAAGGACTGTTTGTTGATAAGTCAACCATTTGAAGATGACGAAGCGACTGCATAAGCACGCTCCCTATCTCCACGTGCTGGTCAAGGGAACCCACAAACAACGTCACGGTATTATTCAAGGAGCTAACAACGAATTCATGAAATGTCTGTGTGAGTGCGCCCTCAACGTCCTGAATGGTAATGTACCTTTGAAACCAGCTGACAAGAAAAAACTTAAAAAGTATAAACATCACCTTAGGTCTCTTACCAATAGAAAATTGAACACTCAAAAGAAAAAGAAAACTCTCAGTCAAAAGGGTGGATTTCTTGGAGCTCTACTTACTCCAGTGTTAAGCGCTTTAGGTGGACTTTTGTTCAAGTAATTATGGAGTACGCCAAGAAAATGGTACTGGTCCCGCAGGAGACTCTGACGAAACTTCAGTCAGCGAGGCGTATAGAACAGACACCCACGACCCGCGTGGTGCATAGTATAGATGCTGAGATGGGGAAACTACTTGAACGACAAGACCTGAACGACGACCAGAAAATCAAGCTTTACCACCAGACACTTCAACGGTACATGGAGTTGAATAGGCAGAGAATGGCGCCCTTGACGATGACTTTGAAAACGGAGACTGATTACCCGGATACTCCATCCAAGCTGAAGCCTGAACTACCTACAAAAACCACCAAAATCAAAATACCCCTGAGTGAGGAACCAGAGGAAGAGGATTATGGACTACCCAAACTTTTCGCTGAGGCTTCCCATCTCCCCACCACGCCTGTAAGGAGGAGCAAACGTAAAAAGAGCAGCAGACCCAGCCTTCCTAAACAGAAATGGACTCCATATTAAGACACACACTCCCGATAGACAATCATTTTGAGAGTAGCTACCATCATGGAGTGTTGTCCCCCAAAGTCAGATTGTGGCTTTAGAAACATTTTCAAGAAAGTCCGATGTGTATCTGTCTGCTGTAACAGTTCATTGGTTATCGAAAGTTCCGAATTTACCGATGGAAGTGGAGGAGGCGTACCTAAAGAGAGTGTATTACAACCCCCAACACCCCGCCGGTTTTGGTGGTGTAGAAAGTATATACAATGCTACCAAAAAAGACGGAGTCAGGCTGAGCAGAAAAGTGATCAAGGAATGGTTGAGTAAACAACCCACTTACACACTACACAAACCGAGCTATAAACACTTTGAACGGAACAAAGTAATGGTAAATGGAATTGACCAGCAATGGCAAGCCGACCTGGTCGATATGTCGTCATTGTCCGACTACAATAAAGGTGTTAAGTATCTGTTGACGTGCATCGACGTGTTATCGAAGTACGCTTGGGCAGTCCCTCTCAAGAACAAGTCTGGACTGGCAATCATAGCCGCATTCAAAGAAATACTTACCAGTGGCCGCAAGCCACACCTCCTCCAGACAGACAAGGGTACAGAGTTTATCAATAAAAGCTTTCAGAAGTTGTTGAAAAAAGAGAATATTCACTTTTTTACAACTCAAAACGAAACCAAAGCAAGCGTGGTTGAACGATTTAATAGAACCCTTAAGACCAAAATGTGGAAATACTTCACAGCTAACAATACACATATCTACTTGAAAGTCTTACCCAAATTACTTTCCGCCTACAATCACTCCTATCATCGAAGTATCAAGACTACTCCAGCATCTGTGACCGTTCATAATGCGGATGAAGTTTGGCGCACATTATACGGTTCGGACGTCAGACCTACAAGCCGAACTAAATTCAAGTTTAAAGTTGGAGACACGGTGCGTATCAGTATGACGACCAGACCATTTCGCAAGGGGTACCTTCCAAACTGGACCACTGAACTCTTTACCGTCAGCGCTCAAATTCCTCGACACCCTCCCGTGTACAGGTTGAAGGACTATGACAATGAACTCATAGAGGGAACATTCTATGAACAGGAATTACAAACGGTGATTAAAATGGACGATGTTTATCAGGTGGAAAAAGTTCTAGAAACCAGAAAGCGACGTGGAAAGACGGAGTATTTCGTCAAGTGGTTGGGGTATCCCAACAAGTTCAACAGCTGGGTGACTAGAATACATACCTTATAAAGCTCCTTCCCGTGTCGACTGATATCCATACGGTAATTTGAAACTCCATCATGGCAGACTCATTCTACGTCACGCTCCCGAGTAACAGCTCCATGGATATCCATCCAAACAACACATTGACCCACTTTTATGTCAATTTACCCACACCCCTCGTGTTTAAGGGAGACTGGGAAGTGGGACTGGCAGAGTTTAGTTATCCACACCGTTGGTTCAACGTCACCGACGCGAAGAATGTATATAGCTGTACGGGTGGTGAGGAACATGGTGGTGTACACGAACACCACATCCCACCTGGGTATTATCCAAGCCCGGTGGAATTGTTGGAGAATATTAAACCTTCTATTGACCACGATGGACTCGTCGGTATGAAATACAATACATTTAACCAAAAAATTGTGATCAAGACAAAACCCGATGTTATGGTGATCTTGTACAAACCACTGAATACTCTCTTTGGTTTTGATACGAATGAGTGCATCATTACAGGCGTCCAAAAAGGATCTCGAGTTGTGGACATCGATCAATTTCACTCCATGTTTTTGTACACTAACATTATTGACCATCACATGGTGGGTGATACGAGGGCGCCCCTGTTACGAATTGTAAACGTGGAAGGAGAGTCGGGAGAAACAATCACCAAAGTGTACGACAGTCCGCATTATGTTCCGTTGAAACAGAAACTTGTGGATATGATCGAAATGGATATAAGGGACGACACGGGGCGACCTATCCCATTCGTCAGTGGTAAAGTGATCGTGAAGCTTCATTTTAGAAAACGACGCTCGTCATACTTTAACTAATCATCATGAGACGCTTCGTTCCGGACAGCAGACATTACGAACAGTACTACACCCAGCAAGTCGGAAACGGTCTTCCTGTGTTTTCGGGACCGCAAAATCAAAGAGGGTATGGACTGGGTGGGATACTCGGAGGTTTGTTCCGGTCAGCTTTACCTTTACTTAAAAAGGGTGCTTCAACATTGGGTCGTGAGGCACTCAATACCGGAGTTAGCATTGCAAAAGATGCCCTGGAAGGGAAGAATATTAAAACAGCGGCCAAAACGAGATTACACCAAGCCGGACGAAACCTTACCCACAAGGCCGTAAGTAGTTTGGCAGGAAAACAAACGGGAGGCCGCAGCCGGCGTGCTATAAAAAGAAAACCAATCCGCAAACGCTCCACTTCTACCTCTGGTAAGCGAGCGAAGAGATCGTTGGATATTTTTGATTAGAGCTCTACCGTTGTAAATCATCATGGCATTGTTACATAGTAATTCCTGCGAGTGCACCAAATCTGAGCTGGATTTGTTTGTAATTCCACCCACCCAGACGAGTATCGACAAGGGACAATGGGTCGAATATCACCCCATCTCTACCATTGCCGATGGTGGACCCATTGAATTCTTTATACCCGGATCCGGTGATGAATACCTGGATCTCAACCAGACTCAGCTGTACGTCAAAGCAAAAATAACCAAGGCGGACGGTACCAATCTCGCTGACGATGAGCAGGTCGGTCCGGTGAATCTGTTTCTACAGTCTTTGTTCAATCAGGTGGACGTTAGTCTTAACGAACGTCTCATTTCTCCCTCCACACCCACCTATCCCTACCGAGCTATGATCGAAACCATACTGAGTTACGGTTCCGATGCTCTAAATTCCCAACTCACAGGATCCCTATTTTACAGGGATACCGCCGGAAGGTTTGATAATGCCAATCCTATGGCCCCGGATGGTGCAGTCAACGAGGGACTAAAGAAAAGATACAAATTTACAAAGAATAGCAACGTGGTGGACATGGTAGGCCCCATACACAGCGACATCTTCTTTCAGGACCGACACATGTTGAACGGAGTGGATGTTAAACTGAAATTCATCCGCAGCAGCGATTCCTTCTGTCTCATGGCAACGGGAGCCAACCCCGCCTACAAGGTAAAGATTATAAACGCCTCCGTATTTGCAAGAAAGGTGAGAGTAAGCTCCGGGGTCATGATGGGTCACATGAAAGCTTTGCAGAAAGGAACCGCCAAGTACCCACTCAAACGGAACCTCTGCAAGATGGTCTCTATCCCACGCGGTAACCTATCGCTGACGCAGGATCATATATTTCTGGGACAACTTCCAACTCGCATCGTGGTAGGATGCGTGTCCAACGAGGCGTTCAATGGGAGGTACGGCAAAAACCCTTTCAACTTTCAGCATTTTAACGTGAACTATTTAACCGTACACCTCGATGGTGAGCAGATTCCGTACACTCCCCTGAAACCTAATTACACCGCGGCCGGAGGAGGAAACTACATCAGAGCCTACCACACTCTCTTCTCAGGTACTGATAAAACGTACCAGGACGACGGCAACACCATCACTCGTGAGGACTACAAGGGAGGGTACACATTGTACGCCTTTGATTTGAGCCCAGACTTATCCATTGGAGGACACCTCAATCTGGTCAAACACGGTAACCTTCGCCTTGACGTCCATTTTGCCAATGCTCTGGACCAGACAATCAACGTGATCATCTACGCAGAATTCAACAACATTTTGGAGATCGATCAGTCCCGTAACGTCATCTTTGACTACAGCAGTTAAATCACGCAATGGATACTCGAGAGATCACCGATATATTAAAGCGAGACCCCTTCACCCGGCCGTATTTCAGAGGAGTTTTTGCTTGTAATCAACTACCCAAACAACACCTTCCACGTCCAACCGTTCTTGTCGTAAACACGGACCCCTCGGATAAGCCCGGTCAGCACTGGGTGGGAATCTACATCGATCAGAATGGGGTGGGTGAATACTTTGATTCCTATGGACAACCCCCAAAAGTGCTACAGATTTCTCGTTTTCTTCAGAAGAATACCAAGCACTGCATCTATAATGCAAGACACCTACAGGGCACATTTTCTACAGTGTGCGGACAGTACGTCATCTTCTTCCATTTGCACCGATGTCGGGACCTGAGCATGACAAAGATTACCCAATTGTTTTCTTCGGACACAGAGGATAATGACTTTAATGTGAATGACTTTGTTAGAAAACACTATCCCCGTAGCAAACCGCAGGTGTATGATGCAAACTTTATTGTCCAACAATTTTCACGGGCTTATTATAATGCTTAAAGTAATGTTTTAATTTAATTTCATTTAAGTAAGTAAGTCAATTGTGGGTTTAGAAGTTGTTAATTTGCACCTTTTTTCTTAAACTAATGATGCTTTTCTTTTAATGTTTTACTAATGAATATGTAGATTTTTTGATGTATTGTTGATAAAGAATAAAATATTTTTGAAACTGTATATTGCCCGTTGACCACTTAAGGAATGTTCTGGTGAGTTCCGGTTGGTTTTAGGCACCCCGTGTCGTCTATTATATATGTGTTTTGCGTCTAATAACCCTTTCTAACTTCCCTCCCCCTAACATTTACTACTAACTACTAATCAATACATAAAAATACACACACAAATAAAAGCACACAAACGCAAAGTTATTCATTTTTAAAACATTTTATTCCAATTCAATTCACCAACATGTAAACACATTTCTTTTCTTATTATTTAGAATCATCAAATAAAAAAATTATTAAAAAAGTACTCATTTTATGCAATTCACTTGTCAATACTAATAATGATAATATTAATGAAAACACTGCAAACCACCACCACCATGAAAGTTCAATCAAGCATCCAACTGTTGCATAGTACTGTCAATGAGTTCAGTTAAATTGTTGAAGAATGTAGAATAGAACGAACGGGCAATGTCATCTGGATCCTCACGCCACTCGTCCAAGACTTCCTTGATTACCACGTGTTTATCAATGTTCTGACCATCTTCGCTTGATTCGGTCACATTGAGGCTGATGTTTACTGCATCGAAAATGTCAATGACCTTGTCCGGTTTTACACATGACGCTGCATCTGAATACCACTCGTCTACGTAGTCATAAAGATTGGATGCTGGACTTACACCAAAGAATAGGCACTGATGTTCGTCTTGGGTCCCCCAGAACATCTCACATCCTTCGCATCCTAAGGCATCCTGATTAGCGTACACGAGCCTCAGTATCTCGTCCGTGACGATCTTGGTCAGGATTCGTTTGATGACCATTTTGACGGAGGATAAACCCTCAGTGACACCAGTGCTGGTGGGTAGGGTACATGCTGTATCATATTCTGAAACGAGGAATGAACAAAGCGTCATTAGTTGGAAAGCAAATGATTTAAATCATTCCCAGAGCTTTGGTTATGGCACTACTCTGACCGGCCAACATCATCCATTCTTCGGGAGTAAGATTCAATCCCTTCTTCCCAGCCAGTAATCGGGTCTTGTGATGGTTCAAGTAATACTCTCTGATGTTAACGAAGGGGCGACCCTTGAATCGTTTAACATAAGCGTAACGCTCACCTCCAATCTTGAATCTCTTGGCGTTATTCTCGTTCTCCACCTCGTCGGGGTCCGGGGCGTAGACTCGTTTGACGGTGTCTTTCCCTTTCACTCCAGAGACGGATGCTGCTTGACCGTCTGGCTTGGATTGAGATGATGGTGACTCGGTCAACTCATTAACTGCTGCAGCCAGAATGTCAACGTCGGTCGAGTTCACCACTCTTCTCTGCTCACGCTGCACCGGTATATTGGGTAGGGTCCATACACTTTCTCGGGTGTAGACGTTGAAATAGTAAGCTCTCTCTGCAGTCGCACTGAATCCTTCACGCCATCCATTTTTGACGTGATCGTGTGTAAGTTTCTTCACACAGTCAAATGGTCCAACATCTGTCAGAGATGTTGGGGCGGTAGGTGGTTCTGGAGATTGAGATGACTCCGCACAGATAGGTAGTGTTACGTTAGCTTGTCCAGCCATCGTGCACTGATACAGCAGAAGTAAAGTTGTAGGAGCTCGAGTCAGATGTCTTCTTTCTATCACCAGCGATATGGAATGGTGATTGAACACCAAAGCGTATCTTTTAGTCTTCCCGGTCTGGGCGATAAAAACATGATTGACCAATCAGCACACAGAATCAGTCTTACGTAATGTCTTGTCGAAACTTGTCCGTGACGTCACACGGGTGACTTCATTCATCACGTCGTAAACACGTCTTTTGTTTGCCCCCGACCTGCCCGGGCCTGCCGGTCAGGTTGGGGGTGTACGTACGGTGTTAATGAACGATTCTACAAATGGATTTAATAGGTGGCTCCTAAAAGGAGCCCGCTTCTACGACAGAAGAAACGGAATCGGTGCAACACTGGTCCGGATTATTAGCCAAACCATATAGGTACCACGGTTTCAGAAAGGGTTGAATCTTTATTAAACTCAATGTCTTCAACTCTTTCCTTTGCAACAGTTCTATCCGTTGCGTGATGATCTCCTTCCGTCACTTTATGGTGACTTTATTTCTATGTCTGTCACCCATCGCTCCTTCGAAAACAGTCCTCAGCAATAACCGGCTTCGGTCAGTTTTGCTCTCAGTACTGCTTTAGAATCAGCTTCGCGCAATCTACCTTTCCATCCACATTTTCATCTCCTTTGTTCCCAACTTCCTATTCATCATACGTTTTTCCATGCACAGACCGTGGATGCTCAGTCAGCCAGAACACCTTGACCATACCATATGCACACACATTAGGGTGCACCACCACACCACTGCTCATTCCATGGGGGTGCACCAATACAATGGATCGCACCACTGTAGTCCACCGCACCCCTATTGGGGTGCACTAAAACAAGGCACCACGAAAGGCACCACTGCACCACAATGGCACCACTGCACAGTGAATGGGGGTGCACTTTACACACTCTACACTACTGACGCGGAAACCACAGATGCTTTTCCCGGTGGTATTGGTCTTTCATACCGGGTTTAATTACATCATCAAGACTGTCGCCCGATATGGCCATGTAGGCCGAATCCGTGTCCATCTCGCACATCTGAAAATCGAGTGGATCGACAAACTGCATAAGGAAGTCAAAGTAAAACTCGAGCATGCGTAATTTAGCGTATTGATAGACGAAGAAACCAATCTGAATGGGGAGGTTTAAATTGATCACATTTTTGAACATGTCGGCCTCGTACATCCCTCCACCTATTGAATGAAGTGCCTTAAAGTGTTTGTCATTGATCTTGGCAAGGGCATCTGCATCAGAACACACTTGAACATTTACATGTTTTAACTGATCAGTCACCGTTTTCCCATAGGCCGAGTTACCAAGTAATTTCATAGTGTCTGCTATGATAGATTTATTGGGGTCACTGTCCCCAGCCCTCCTAGCTTGACTGACCCGGTCACCAAACTCTGCAAAACACGGATTGGCTTTGTATTGAATTACTTCATACACCCTTGTGACCTCTAAACCATGCTTTAAATACCAAGACAATAGTGGGGTTGCGAGTAGCAATTTTGTCCCGAACATACTACCGATCAGACTTCTTCTTGGTTTGTTCATAATGTTCATCTCTTCGGCGTACTGCCGCATATGGTTTCCGCTATCAGCCATGGAGATGTTCACATTTTTGAATACGGGTGGCATCTCGGCAAAATACTCTTTCTTTTATTGTGGTACCCGAAGGTCGCATTCAACCAAACCAAATATGGACCCGTCCAATACCCCCTTTAAAATCTGTTTCGTGGTCATTGTCCACGCCTTACTATGTGGTAGTCTTACGGATTTCAAAAAGTGTCTCAAGTCTGGGTCGCTTGTCTGAACGTCTTGCCACTCGCATTCCCTAATTTCGACTAAATTATACCCGAGTTCCCGTATGTAGGAAGAAGTCTTTTGGGTCTCCTCCATCAATTCCTCTCTGGTTTTGTTATTGGAAGAGTTGATCTCCTTTTTATTGATCCGACACTTGTGCCCGTGCCAATAACACCCCTGGAACTGATAGACCGTATGGGTCTCCTGACATTACCCGTCCACTCTCAGGTTTCTACTACCCACAGTTTTTTCTCTATGGTTGAATTGGTGTTGAATATAGAAACCATTTGTTTTGGTTTCCCAATCCAACCACTCGGTTGCCATAACCCCATATTTATGACTTCGTAAGGGTTTGAACTGATCATTTTCCTTTCGCCTTACGAAGGTCCCCACCGGCATGTTCTGCATGAGGGACCATAGATACAAGGCGTTGGCATCAAACCCGACCACCTTCCTACATACTTTTCCACCCCTAATACGGGTTATACCAGTCTCGTGATACCTGTGGAAAATAATAGAGGGACCGCCCACAATGTTATCCCTTATTTTATAATACAGGTCTTTATTCGGAGAGTCTATCAGAGAGAAATATACATCGCGCGGTTTTGTTAGAAAAAGATGCTGCAGAGACAGCCCGGGTACAGAGATTGCCGACTTAAACATGTCTATGCGTTTCTGTTTGTAAAACACAAACATTTTCTCGACAGCTTCGAGAAAGGGTGCCACGTCCAGATTATTATACCATATCAAAAAATCTCTAAAAGTCTTGTGACCCTCCTCGCGCCATACCCTTTGACAATACGCGTACTCGGCTTCGGAAATATTTTCACCCTTGAGGTTGCTGTAAAATGCATCATGAGGGGGCAATTTAGGGTGGTCTAACTTGTTCAGGTCGTCAACCCACTCGTACGGAAAAAAACCCTTCGTCTGAGAGCATTCGTACGCCTTCAAAAACTTGGCGTACGAACATCCGGGGGCCAAATAATTTGAAATGTCGAGAAATAATAATCTATCTGTTCGAATCGACATATACGCATTCGATTTTCGAATGATGTATAGCTTATCGTTCCCGTGTAATTGTTGGTATAGATACCGTTTGATGACGTTGACGTCATACTTCCCAGAATTGAACCCCAGAACGGGAAGCTCGTGGATTTAGTCGTCAAATTTGATTTTGAGTTTTTCGGCTCTGGTTGTGGTTGTTGTCTGGTCCTCTGACTTAGACTTCTGAGTCGAAGGATCAGACCGATCACGCTCAAGTGCGGCTTCTTGTTCCTGTATTTGTATGGTCAGTTCATCAAAAACATATTTAAACTTCTTTTTCAAAATAGAGTACGCTTTATCGCCCACCCCGTGTAACCAGGCTAACATGTCAGACACTAGTTTGGCTGAATCGCCGTCTGTTACAGAACAGATGGGTGTTTCGTAACCGGGAACGTTACTAGTAAAACTGACGCTGAGTAACTCATGTTGCGCCTGGAGACCCTTTATACCCTCATAAGCCTGCTCTATCGGTTTGAAATACACCTCAAAATCGTAAGTGGCGCGATAAGGGTAGTACTTCATTTCTTCGTCTATCTCTATACCCACTTCTACCAACTCGTCGAATACAGATTCTGGGAGGCGACAGCACCCACCCGGAAAATTATGTTTGACCCCCTTGTCGCATCGCGCTACGTGCTTTTTTAAGTTGGCTGCTCTGTTGCACACTTGTTTACATTTAGGACAGGGGAAAACCTGACTGTAATTATTCATATCTTTTATGTACGAAAAGTGCGAGTCGTACAGGTTAACGTCCATTGTTTGGTTGTGTTTACTCAGGGATCTTCTCACCAGATGGGCTACTGCTCTGTACTCCCCTTCTCCGGCCTCGTTCGCCAGAGGTTCTTCACGAACGAGACTGAACACCCTGACACTCACTTTGAATATGCGTTCAAAGTGATGCAGGTCTTCCAAACAGACACCTTCAGTTGGACGCTTTTCCATTACTTCGGCGTATCTATCGACGAGGTATTTGGTGCGCGTTTCTAGGGCGAGTGCAGAGTTCCCTTGTTTTAGTGCAAGACATCTAAATAAACAAAAATTGTCCTTGTATCTGGCCCCGGAATTGCGACTTCTGATTAAATTGTTTAAACCCACATTGTTTGCAATGTAATCGGGTAATTGGTGCGGTGCTGCACCGATGTAAAACGGTGGCATTTTATTTGCATAAATGGTGACATTACTGATATCAGCAACGACCCACTTCGTGTCTGGGCGTGAATGCAGTGCGAGTTGTAGTACGTCCATATCGTGTATCTTTTGGAGAAATTTTTCAAAATCATCTTCTGAAGCTATAGTGACCGGGTGGGTTAAAAAAAGCGCATTGTTAAAGCTAGAGTGGTAATAACGCAATCCGCCCGTCTCGATGTTGCGTAAAACAAACCCAAAAGACAAGTTAAGTTTTACTCTACACGAAAAAGTAGGAAAAATACCCCTTAACCCCTCTTCCAGTGACACGCCATTAGTTAAGTCTACTCCGGCATCGCTGCCGATAGACCCTATCGGCAGAGAAGAAGGTCCCAATCGCAAATTGTAAACATCTTGGGTCTGTCGGCCTTGCAGGTAATGAGTCCTAATACTGCCCCAGTTTAAACGATAAAGAGATAATATCTCATTATCCCTATTGTCATCATTTGGGGGAATCGGAAACACGATTGAATCTTCGGGGGATAGACTGGCGCCTTTAGGCGGCGCTGGTTGTGGTTTTTTCTTAGGTGGGGGAGGGTCATGTCTCTTAATATGTCGTTTTAAACCGACTGAATTAATAAAGGATTTTCCACATGTGGGACACTCTCCCTTAAACCCCGAATGAACTTCTTTGTGACGTTTAAGAGTATACTTTCTGGCATAGGATTTTCCACAGGTATCACAAGTAAATCTAGTATTCTTAAGGCTGTTTGAATTTTTAGTTTTACCATAATACGACCTAGTACTATCCGGCTTTGGCTTCTCACCCACGATCAGCGGTTCCTCATCCGGTGTTCTTTTTCTCTTGGGTCGAACAAAGGCTGGTCTTTTCCGATCCAGTGAAATCGCACCCTTTCCTTTCTGGGGCTGTAATAATATACATTTGAAAAGAAAATAAAGAAAGTAAAATAAAAAACAAACAAAAACAATCTATACAAAACGCATTCGATACACACACTCACACTTGTTGTGTTCTGTAATGGGTTAGTGGTAAAGAAGTTGTTCTTACCCGGTCAAACGGTCTCTCGGCGATGAAGTCGTTGTCGCTGGTAATTTCAGACGATGTACTCGCCATTGGAGGTGGGGTTTCTTGGATGCTATCAGGCCAATACGAACAACCGGGTTGTGGGGACGTAACCATTTCGCATAGTTCGAGTGCATCCAAAGAACTATCTGACCAGGACGACCGGTCGGGTCCGGCGAGAGCCTCCTGTTGCCGTTGACACTGTGACAAACAAATAATAATACCACTAAGGATTCTAAACTATAACGGATGTGATAACAGATGATTCTACGGGAACGAGTTTTCACTTGGCTTATTTGTTTAATTTAATTTGTTAAATTCTTTGATTCTCTTGGATCGCCGCTGTTTCTGTTTCAGCTAGTGCCTGAACTTGACTCGCTGTATACTCTGCAGGGCTCCATTTAACATTTGGTAGCGACGCATCAATTTCCATTCGTTCTATGCTCTCCATTTGAGAGGGAGTAGGTTCAGGATCCCATTCAAAGTTGTTCTGTGACATGATGTGCGATTCCCAAGCCAATGCGGAGAGCTTCAAATGTAGACCGGGCTGATGATGTGTGAGCGGTCGTCTGATCAACACCGCTTTTATATAACTTGATGGTGATTAGTTGCTGACCTCTGTAACAAGTCGATACGTGTTGGACCGCGGTCAAGAGGGGGGGGGGGGGTGATGAGTTGTTCGAGTGGTTATAACATTGTTCCAGCTCTGCAATCTTCGGTCATGATTAACATCGGCCCTTGCAAGTTCAAGGGCCTCGATTGTTACACAGGTCGATCAGAGATAAGCCATGCAACAAACAAGGACATCGGCCCTTGCAAGTTCAAGGGCCTCGATTGGTACACAGGTCGATCAGAGATAAGCCATTCAACAAACAAGGCCGGGGCAAAAACAAGTCGCACACCAACGCAAGTTGATCTCTTGGACCTTGACCACACCAGATAGCGATAACAGTGTAAATAAATGACACTAAGTATTAAAGCACGTTCAATGACACCCGTGGTCTCTAAGATTACAAATAACTATATAACAGTACTCGGACCTTTTCTTCTTCCTCAACGGTTTATCACACGTCTTGGAAGACACCGCTTTGTTTTCACTTTGTGAAAATACAAACGAGCCGTACGCGACTCGTTTGTGCTGCGTGGTTTTATGCTGCGGCGCTCCGTGATTTCAAGAAATCACTTCCGCACGGCCAACTGAGGGCAAACAATAACGGTTTGCCCTCAGTTACACTGTCGTGAGACATACCTTCTTGCGGTGTCTTTCAGACACCGCTCAACATGATGCCGTGCATCATGTTAACCCCCACGTCTCGGCCCTTCGGGCCTCAAGACACTGCCGTGGGCCGCACGACTCCCCACTTCGTGACTCGCCTTCATCCCCTTCGGGCATGAACCCTAAAAGGACTGTGGGCCGACTAGTTCACCTTTGCACCACTTTTCCTGGTGTGTAAATACACAACCCCATACCGCACGCCATTTTGTTTTTTGGGTGTGCAAAGTTCGTTTTTGAGTAGTGCAAACTACCCTGCACTACCCAAAATTAGGTGTGTGTGACTCCATCTATACTACTGATGCTTGTCAATATGTGACGAATAGACCGGTGACTCTTAAAAGTCAGGCTATGCATTGCAACTGCCACCAATATCCTTTAAAACAGAATGTCTTTCTATTTGCAAGTGACAGGGAGCAAAGCAACGAGCATGTCCTTATTAATATAACAGAACATTTAAAGTAGGCCTGCTTTTGATCAGCATGGGATAACATTGTGAAAAATCCAGAAGCAGAAGACATCATTTTTAAAAACTGAGAATAGATGGACTCTCCAGATTTCCACGGGCAAGGAGAAATACATGTATCATTATTAGTAAAACAAAGCTGTCTTCACTCTTTGTTTGCACAGGTTTTCAAGAAGAGTGTTGTGGCTTCGAGTTGCCTACACTAATAACGACCCACGAGTTGTTGCATCATACTTCATGAACTTTGTGACAGAAAATGCTGGTAAGACCATAGTACATCCAGATGTCACACACACAATCAAAAATGTGAATAAAATATAACACTGGAAGAATAAAAATATGAAAATATAGTATATGAAATCGCACAACTTTACTGTTTACATTACAGGTGTTCCTAGATGCATACAGATGGACAGGGGTACGGAGAATGTAATGATAGAGGACATCCAAGTGGCTTTTCACTCAGTTTCTGGCAATCCTGATGGCACCTGTATTATAAAGAGTACCTCTCCCCACAATCAGGTAAGCTGCTTATGTTTTTTTTTTTGTATGTTTGTGATTTGTTTTAACTAGCTGCCTTCTGACTGTAATTTGAATTTAAGGTAAATTAACAATTAACATTGTCCAAAGTGGTCTTCAAACAATTCATTGTTTTAATTTTAATTAACATGACATGTGCATTTCCATAATAACAAACTCGTCAATCAATGAGATTATTCATCCAATTTGTTTTTTGCAACTGTACAACTGAGAATCCAAAGAAACTTTGACAAATATTGTATGTAAAAATGGTATCTCTGCCCATTTTTGTAGCCTTTAGTACACTCAACTACTCTAATTCAAATTCAAAACTAATCGATATATTCCCTTCATATTTTGATTGGCTGTTCTGGGCATTTTTTTGTAGCGCATCGAGCGGTTTTTGAGAACTTTGTTCGACATGATGACCAACTTCTGGATCGACACTTTTCGGCAGATGGTTGAGGATGGGATGTTGGATTGCACCTCCCCATTGCATATGTGAGTTTCAGACAGATATCTGTCTAGGCCTACCAACAGAGACTTATGAAGGAACCACATCACACCCACTTACTTTTTTCAATGTCAAGAAATAAACACCCAATCAACAGCTGCATTATGTTGATTGTGTTTTGTTGCTGAACTTGTTTATTGACAGCATGATGGTTCCTTCATAAGTCTCTCTTAATGAAATTGAAACATGCACAGGGCCCCACCAATTTCAGTAAGAGTAATTGAAGTGTTATAATATGTCTTGGCTTGCTGAAGCTACCTATTTTGACCATCAAGGTTGAGGTATGTTGTTGTGGTTTGGACTGTGGTCAATTAAGATTATGCACACAGGGTGAGAAGTCAACCTCAGAGCAACCAATGTAAATCGTTTGTAGTCTGCTCTGATTATGACAATAGCTGAAAACAAAGGAATACTTGAACAGGGTTTATGGTTTTGTTTCTCAGTTGTGAAGGAAGCTATTAAAGTAAACTATAAGTCTAGCCACTGTAGTTATTTGAGTTGCATCTGGTGTTTCAATAAAATAATCTTACACATAACTAACTAACCTCCAATTCCCGCCGCAACCCCCGGGATCCCGGCGGCTTCATACTCTATGAATTCTTTCAAAAGGATTGAATAAACTCTTGAATATGCCAGTACACAAGAGGTCACGCTCTGGCCGAAGGGTTCATTAAAACACAGTCCCTTGCCAGAGGGATTAACGTCTGAATAAGCAAAGCGACAACAAAATAAGTCTGGTAGGTGTTGGGCAATTAGGTCTGTCAATTGTTAAGGGATTACCCTAGTAATTTTGTGACTCACTGAAAGTCAGGCACTTGATTAGTATAGTATTTTATCGGGAGTAAAACAAAATCTAAATCATTTCTATAATTCATGCTAAATTAAATTTGTTCAAACTCTCCAGATTTGGATGATCAAACTGTGTGCCAAATTTAGCACAGGATTCCCCTATATTGGACGGCAATGTCATTATTAGTTAAAGAGTCATTTCTTTCGGAGTATTTCTGAGTCTTTTTTTTCTCTTTTTTTTCCCCCGTTCTGTTTCTTCTAAAACTAAAGAAACAACTTCTGGTTATTTTTCCTGTCCCTTATTTAATGTTTTCCAGTCCCGTTTATTATTTCCCCGTCCTGTTGTTTCCTTTTGTGTCCCCTTTTATTTTCTGCCCGTCTCGTATTAATTCTCAATCCCGTTCCCCAAATAATTTACGCAAGACCATAATAACATTAGAAAACATCATTCAATTGCAACAAAACTTCGTAACTGTTTTAATTCACAAAAACAACTCCTGGTTATTTTTCATTTTCCGTATTTAATATTTCCCCGTCCCGGGGTATTTCTCAGTCCTGTCTCTAATTTTCCAGTCCCATATTATTTCTCAGTTTCAATCTCAAAAAAAAAAATTGCGTAACAAAACTAAAGTTTGAAAACACCAATCGATTGCAACAGAAATATTTTTCCGTCTCGTTTTTTTTTTTCGGCCCGTTAGCCCTATACTTCTCAGTCCCGGTTACTGTTTTCCTGTCCTGGGTTATTTCTCAGTTAAAAAACAATATTTTTTTTACCATCCCGTTCATGTTTTCCCATGCGCTTTATATTTCATCCTGTTCCGTAAAAATTTCTGAAATCTGAAGTGTTAACATTTTGTAGTATAGCCCTTAGATGTGGCATCTTGATGACACAAATTAAACAACTTGGCTTTTACTAACTCATTTTTGGTGGTTGAAAATGCAATTTATATAAACGTTTTATGAAATGCAAACGTTTGAGAAAACGGAGACAAAATTCAAGTCATTTGAAACATTATTTTTTCCCTCAGTTAGTAATGTCTTTCAGTTCCCAAAACGTAGTCATTACTAATACCTTTTGAAAGACTAGTTACAACGTATCAACAACGGATTAGCGCTTGTCCGGCGGAGCGAGCAGCCATAACAAAGCGGAACAATCAAAGTGTTGCATCCGATAATTGGTCCCTTTGTGAAGTCACTTTTCCAGCCTGCTTGAGTAGAACTCATGCATATTCGTCTGACGTATATACAGCTATGTGAATTGACCCGAAGATAATGAGCTCATTAAAGTGGTGTTAGACTACCCGTCGGGATCCTGCGGGTTTCGGCGGATATTGAGGGTTAGTTAAAGAAGGCTTCCCTAAGCCTACACCTGAGCAAAAAGTATCAACTACTGGATTATTATGAATCCTTGACCAGTTGCAACACTTCTTTACTAAAAGAAATGTTGTCAATGGCAACCACAAGCAGTTTAGCAAATCTTAGCACAAGACAGTATAATACTGTAACTTGTAAAGGATACATTTATTGATCGATTTTATATCTTTTTCCAGAGAATGTATGAGATACTGCTTCAGCAGGCTTATTCAGTCAGAGTTGGATGAAGTTCGAATTGAGTGGAACCAACACCGATCTCTAGCATCTCGGCATGTTGTTGCTTCATCTGGCAAACCCAACATCATGTACTATATGCCACAGGTATACGGTAGGATTTGTTTTTATTGGAATGCAAAAAAAACTGTTAAAAAATATTTCTCTTAACATTTTTAGTGCAGTGCAGTACAAAAGGCCCACAGTGTCAGTCAATACAGGGGCCAATTTCATAGAGCTGCTAAGCATAAAAATGATAAAAACAGGATTACCAACCAAATTTCCATGTGTTGCATATTGCTTGTTACTGGTATTCAGCTGTTGTTTGCTTATCCTGAAAATCACGTGGCAATTTGGTTGGTAATCCTGTTTTTATCAAGGAAGAAATTTCACGCTAAGCAAATTGTCTTGTGCTTAGCAGCTCTATGAAATTGGGCCCAGGACCATTTGTACACACTATTATTAAATAACAGGTAACACTAACACATTTACATGATTTATCCGACTCTTTCGCTTTATTCTCTGTATAGACACTATATATTATTGCCTTCAAGTGCCTGAAAGAGACATACATGATGTTAAGGAAGAGTTCACTACTTCACCCCCTGCCAGTGGTTGCGCTTCGCTGCTCACAGAGGAAACTTTCAATGACCTTATGGGAGCTCACAACAAGGGTGTGCCTGTGTCACCACCAGAAGCTATTGAGTTATTTCAATGGTTTTGTGATAGATTGGGAAGAGTGAGATTTACTTTTTGTACACGTGTCCATATGCCTTAACTTCCAGAGCTGTTTTTTAAGTAATGCCATCTAAGATTTTATTTTTGAAATGAGGTGTTGATACAATTTAGTGTGAGTTTAACAAATAAATGAAAACCTGACTAAACATGGTAAATAACACTTTTGGTAAACAATGTTAAATTACAAATATTTATTACGCTGTCACAATCTTGGTCCTATCCCCTGTATTCCAAAAAGTAAATAACTCCCTATAATCAAAAAACAATCAAGAATGTTCAATAGGAAACATACTCTTTGTACTCGGCCTCTTCTCAGTTGCATCAATTCCTACAGGACAAACTAAAGATTGCCACACCATAAAAAAGGTCTGAAATAAAATATGTAACTGTAACAAATGAACACTTTTTAAAAGTACAATATTTAACAAAAAAGAAAACCATAAAGAACATTAAACTTGTAACTTAGCACTTTATCCTCAACCTCATTTTCTAAAGCTGTTTTTAACTCTGAAGACAATGAAATATACATGTAGATAAATATGCTGACTTAGTAAATCTGGCAGTTGGTGCTATTTCGGATTGTGTACAACAGTTTCAATTTTGTTGCATTTGTTTTCTTTTCATTTACTAGGCTGAAGGGGCAGTTACTGGTTTTACTTGTTTTAATGTCACCCAAAATGGTTGATGGGTGGGAGTAATCTTAAAGAGAACTGTTTATGTGCAGAAAATCTCTCAAACTTCCTGTTATGAGTGCCGTCCCAAACCGCCCTTCCAGCTTTGTGCACTGCATCCACAAGGAATTGTAACGGTGTGGTCACAATAATTTAAGCAAACATAATTTCAATAGGTTACAGAGTACATGTATTTTTTAATGTTGAATTAACAGATTTGTTATTTTTCCTGTGGCCCTCATAGCTACTCAAGAATTGCAAAATGCTTAGAAGTTAGATTCAATAAACATTATTGAAGAAATGTTGTCGATAGGGAGAATGGTGAAATATCTGCATAGATTACCAATCCAGAGCCAAGGCCCCCTGAAATTGTTTGAAATCAAAAGCAGTTTACTGTTTGCTTTTATTTGATCTTTGGGTGAAACATGGTTTATGCATTATCTCAATCACTATACTACTGTCCTGTTCAATGATTTATTTGTAAAACAACATTAGTTTTTGTCTATTAAAACCCACATGATTGTTATTTGCTTTGTGATTGTGTTTGCATTTTATAATTAACTTGTACTATTACCACACTTGTTTAAATATTTTGGTTGATGGTTATCATAGTGTGACCCCTCTGGTTTAAGGCAGTTTTGCCATGCATAGGCCTAATAGAAAAAAATGATGGGAACGTTGTTATCTAAATTTTCCCAAAACCTTGGCAGCATGTAATCGCTTGTACCAGCATGTCCTGTAGCTGGAGAGGGTCTTCTACACCTCTTGGAAGCCATAACAGTGGAACACATGTGTGTGAGCTGGGAAGACGCTTGATTCCTGTCACAGGTGTGTAGAAGTCGACCTCCAGATCTTTTTGAAAACCACATGGAGGAATGTTATCAGCTGCAGTCCAGAAATCCAAAACTTGTTCAAGTGAGATGCCAGAGGTGTTGGCTGAATACAAAAAAAGATAAACTCTGTTTTTGTTAATGTCACTGCACAAGAGTACTGTAATATTGGCAACATTTGCACCTTCTTGAATTTTAGGGAACAACAAACACAACATGATTTAAAACATTATTTTGCACTTCACACTTTGGGCATGGCAGGAAATTCAATCTTTTGAGCAAAATCGAGGGTTGGATTTACTATGCATTGTATTTTTCATGTCAAGTAGGCCTTGCTTCTTGCTTATCTTCTAGTTAATCAAATTTTAATCAAATGAACATTTCCCGAGGGAAACCCATGTACTTGAAAAGTATAGCTATAGGGAAAAGGGCTTTGAACCTTAGGACTGTTAACAGAGGCCTCTACTGAAGTACCCAGTTTTCTGTACTGAACAGACTGCCAAACTCATTAGCTACTATAACTAATAGTTACGTTTATTTTTTGTTATATTTCTTTTTTTGAGGTGGGGGGGGGGGGGCAGGGACCATGTTTGTAATGAAACACACTACTTTTTTTTAAACCACCTAATTTGCATGTTTTTTCTGGTTTTCCTTTTAAACTTACCCTCACATCTTTGCAATACCACTTCAAAGCTGTATATCGTGTCGTCCTCTTGCATCCTCTTGTTTGACCCTTCCAGTGAGAAGTTTATTTTGTAGAGTTTCTTCAAATCTGCCTTTAGTTGTTTTTGTTCTTGGTGTACAAACAGCTTGGAAGTGCAGTTTGGACTCCGCTTGACATCTTCCCACAGAGGTCCAAGGCCATTCACAAATTGCTTGACTGAGTGCTCCACCCTGAATTATTATGGAAATGTTTTTACAAATCATAAAAATGTTTTGTTAATCCCTGTCGAATCCAACACACACTCATTCACTTTAAAAGACTATTATTTGTTAATATTAGGGCTAGACCTTTTAGTTTTTAAATGTTCTTCTCATACATTTTCTCATGCGAGTTTGACGCTTTTTTTGTTTGTTTATGCATAACTCTTTTAAAAGCAAAACCATAGGGAAGTTGTTCTTTATGCAGTAACAACCAGCGAGCTTGGAAATCCTTACAATGTTAAAGTTATTGTCTATTGGGGTGGGTAGAGTGTATACATGTAGGCTCAATTTAAATGTATCCCTTAAATCCCTCGGTTCAGACCCAACTGTGTGCAAAACAAGGCACTTCTATTAGATATAGAAATACACATTAATTTGTTTAATTAATCAAGTATAGTGGCCAGTGTTTTTCAAAAGGGAAGGGGATACATAAAAATTATGGCCTCCCTTTTCAAGCATGTCATACACATTTTTGCACCAATATCATGATTTGACAAGGATGTTGTACACTACGTGGTTCTTCATAATGATGAATAACTGCATTTAAATAATAAAAAAAACAGTAAAAATAACTCCAAAATTATAAGTACTATGTGCTTGATTTACAAAATGATTTACACTGCAGGTTCAACTCACTCCTGAAACATTTTATTAAGTTAATAGAAATAAAAATTACTTGTAAGAAAACTCATGCATCAGGAGATCTTTGATGAGGTTGTCTCGATCACAATCCAACTTCTTTCCAAACACTCTGGTGTCGCCTTTATCAATCAGCCAGTCAGCCATCTCCTTCACAACTTCATCAAACTCTTCTTGAGATGTACATTACTGCAACTGTAGTGTGAATAAAACAGTTGATAGGAAACATTTTTATTATAGAAAGGTTAAACCAATACAGCAATTTCAACTGGAAGGTGTGCCTTTATTTTGTGTCGAGGAAACAATAGTGACAAAAAAGCACTGACCGACCAAACTTCAATCACTTAAGTCAGTTTGCAAAAAGACAGGAGTAGGCTAATGTTCATATGAAACATGTTGTAAAGTATTGTGAATATAAACAAGAGCATGACATTAAAATAGTGTATTCGCTAAAAATGTTGTTTTTCAATACCTTCACCAAGTTTGCACGAGTGGTTGCATCTGGTAGATGTTCAATGTCCTCTAGTCGGACATCCTTATTTATCATGGCTGCAAAAGCAGAAGGACACATTCCACGTAATCCAGGCCCTCCATTCACAAAACTCCATGTGAGGTATTGGCCTACAAGCTTGTAGGTTTGCTGTCTGATCAGACGCAAGTCATGTGTAAATGACACCATCCCAGACTTGCTCGCAGTCTGGAACACCCCCAAGCTAGTTGTGACCTCCCGCATCAAGAGCCTGCATGACAGACAGCAAATAATTAGAGATGAAATTATTTCATTAAGATTGTTGCCCAAAGTGAGCAAAGTTCTCTGCTGGCAGGTATTTCTATATTACTATGAAAAAAGTGCTCAGTGTTTAATTTAAAAAGCTAAGGATCCATCCCAAAATCTCTGCATTACAATACTACACTGTTTACATAGAAATAATTAAAACAAAAACTGTATTCAAAAATTTTATGTGTTTCTTCAATTTTGGTCTTTGGCAAAGAAATGATAACACAATTCTTCTATTAATGGTTGGTTGTGAGAATTAACCCAACCCTACAGTGTCTTTGGCTAGAGACACTCTGAAATCCTCTGAAATCCTCCAAAATACACCACTCTATGGTAACTGAACACCCAAAGGTTTGGACTTAGACAAGGTTAGCATGCCTGGCCCAACTTTTTTTTGGCCGCCCTGCAGTACCTAATTCTACAAAGTCAGACAACTTGCTGCATGCGGTTTTGTAGGAATTGGGACCCTTAGGGTTAATGTATGATTGTGCCTAGTTACATTTCTTTGTATCTTTAATATCACTTACTTGCACAATTACTCCCCCCCAAAAAAAAAAATAAAATAAAATAATAATAATAATAATATATATATATATATATAAAAAATAAAATAAACAATAAACACATACTTGAAAAATTATCGTGTTGGTTCTCCCCCGTCTTGTGCATCTTCTCCAGCAAATACAACTTCTATTGGCCTCCAGAAAGAGAAATCTTGGTCCTTAGTGGCCCTTAGTGTCGAAGACAATAGTCGTCTCCTGTGGATTATGATTTGTACAGCAGGATGATCGTTGGGAATGAAGGCCAACAACTTTGCAAGTATGTCACTCAAGCTGTGTGAATCAGCATGCCTTGAGGGGGAAAAAAAAAAATAAAAAATAAATAAATAAAAAATAAGAAAAAAAACAAACACATCAAGGCAACGAACAATCTCTATGATTGTCAATCAGTGATCCCACACACTCTTACTTTTAATAGTGGGGTTCTGTACACCAATTGCCCTTTTGTTACAACTGTGGGATAAGTCACCAATGTTCCTTCAAAAACGTTTAGAGTACATTGTTCAATATTCTTTCAAGTACCCCAGATTTAAATGGCAAGTGTAAACATATCTCACACAAATTACTTCGGTACATGATTGTCCTCTCATTACTGGCTACTTAATTTAGAATTCATGTTGGGTCCATTGGCATTTGGAAATGTTCTTGTGCCATTGTTTTATTATCTAGAATGCCACCATAGATATTGTCTGTATTGTTTCTCTCTGGTCACTGGCAAATGTTGAGTTAAGTAAACAGCACAATGCATATGACACCATTTGAGTGGGCCACTATCTGTTAGGGATTGTCAACATAGGTAATGATAATAGTATTGGGCCTACCTTATAGCCACCATCTCTGCACACGGGTTCATTGGAACATCATTTGGCTCATCATCGTCCTCAATTAGATCAATGTATGCATTATATGTTGACAAGTCAAGGCTTTCTTCCTGAAGGGTATAACAGGAATATGAAGGGAAAGAGAGGTCTGGGCTTGTATCTAGGGCATTGGTTAGGATAAAATTAACAAGGGCCAGTTTATTGTCATGATAATTTTTTTTTCTCAAGGTGGTTTAACCCTATCAGGACCGGAGGGGAGGGGGCACATTGTACAAAAATTTTCCCACAACTTTCTAAAGCTGCATCCGATCACCCCAATTTTGTTTTGACTTTTCCCTAAATTTATCTAGGGTCATATTGCCACAAGTTAGTTATTACCAGAAGAACGCTGTTACCATGGCAACCGTTTGTTTGACTCTGGTTTTTGAGATTTGAATTTTTTAGTGATTTTAGTCTTTTTCAACCAACTTTCCACGTTTTAGTTTTTTATGCACAAACAGGTTATTGATAGTCACGTGATACTTGTTTAAATTATATTTTGGAAAATAAAAAAAAGTTTGCCATGTTTGGTGGCCATCTTGGATTTTGTGTTTTCAGTATGTATTTAGGGGTTCAAGGATTTATCAAAATTGTTATCAATGGAATATTTTCAGGAAGCTAATTTCAAACTTTTCAGGTAAAGAAATAATGTAGGATCATCAAGCAGGCCCCATAATCGCATATTGGGCCCAACAAGTTGGAGGTTATTGATTTTTACCCTCAGCTCATAGAACTAGATGGAAGGAACATATGTGTCAAATTTTATAAAAATTGCTCAAGAACTTAGGAAAATACGGAGAGGGGACACAATGAGGCACCCCCCCAAAAAAAAGGACTGTCACTAGGCTCAGACAGAGAACATTTCATCCCATGGAAAGCAAACCAGAAGATAACTACATTTCACATACCATTGTAAATGTTAGAAAACTTAATGAAACAAATTCACATTACCTGCCTGTGGCGTGGAAAATACACAGTTGGTGTACTTGGTTAAGATGGCCTACTTGTACTCTCTGCACTCTGTGTTAAGAAAACAACAGAGGAAAGCAAATATTAATCATTTGCTTTTTTCATTAATAATCAAGTAGAATTTTGTCATGTTGTTTTTGTTTACTTAATTTCAGTAATTTGTTTTTTTAAGTGCAATCAAAATCCAATCAAAATCATCTAGCCAGCAAGTGAGTGAAATAAATGGACTATAATCAATGCATGTATATCTCCTATATTACCTGTATTTTTAAGACAAAGCTTGGGGAATGAGGACATGCATTTTAATACCTTCAACAAAAAAGAGCATGGGTTTTAACTGTTAAATTTTGTATCAAAAAAGGAATTAGTACAAACCTCCTTAGTTCCTTGAGTTACATTCACATTTGGTAGGTCAGACTCACTGTCATCATCTTCATCGTCAGAAAAAAGTTCCTGAACAGACAAAGAAAGCTTCATTTACTACCACTGACAGGATGGACCGTTGTGATTATGTTGATAGTTTAAACAGACCATAGCATGTATTTACCATTCCTGTAACATCAACAGCAAATGTTTGTTTAGAGATAAAACGATGTTGAAAAGGAATATTTGGCATCCTCCAAATTCACTGTTTACCTTATTTGTCAATCTGGTTTCCAAATACAACCTCACAGGATGTGTATTTAACTCTTGAAGTATGTCCCCCAGAGTGTAGCAGTTTCCCTTACTAAAATCGGAGAGACACTGCCCACTGAAGGTTGCAAGCTGTGTTGATACATGGCTTAAAGGGGCACACCGGCTTCGTTGGGCTATTTGGGCTACAAAATAGGCTAACATATGACTTCAAAGGTCTTCCAGGAATGGAGAAGAACGGTTCCTAAAAGAAACCATCAAATTTTGCCGTTTTTGAGCATTTTTCAAAAAACGAAGGTCACGTGATTTATCCGAACCAAAAAAGTGGTTCGGATAAATCACGTGATCTTCGGAGATAGTTTTACTTCCAGCCGTATAAAAGTAAATTACTGAACCAAATTTAAATCTGTTTTTTTTTTAATATTATTCATGAGTATTTGACAAAAAAGACTATGTATTCAGATTATTGATACAATTTGTAAATAATGATGAAAAATCGAACGTAAGATTCGCATTCAGAGAGTCCGTGCAACCGAAGCGTGTTTTACGGCGCACCAGCGTGGGAGCTAGCGGAATGAAACCATGGGGCATATCCCGTACAGCCTGTGCCGTGTCTCGTGGGGCCAGAGAGACAAGCCCGGGCTTGCCGGTCTAGCCGTGAGCTTGGGAGCTTGTCGGAGGGGTAGGGAGCCAGACCAACAATTACGTTTTTTTAAGGAGGATTTTAGTCTGATACCCTAGCTATTATCCCCTAACTATTGCAACGTGTTGCCTGCGCTACACACGCGGGACGGCGACGGAGAATATTTATCCCATACAGCTGGTCTACTTCTATGATAGCTGCAGTGTCCAACCCCCCCCCCCCCCCCCCCCCAACAATTGCTGCTTTTGCTGGCTTTCCCTTTGGATTTATCGTGTTTGGTTTTTTTACTCTTTACTTTTCGTTGGACCACCTTCTGGGTGTTTTTCCTTGCGATGTTTTTTGTGCCGATCCTTGGATGTCGAAGAAACGTTCTCCATTGCAAGTACACAGAATACAGTACGTCGTCGTACACAGAATACAGGTTGGGGTGCGTTTTCGCGGTCGTAACCAATAACTGTTTCAATGGCAAGTTCAACCGAAACAGTTATTGGTTACGACCGCGAGCGGATTTCGACTCGGACTGACCATAGAGCAAGGAACCTTGTTCTATGGACTGACGTCCGTTCATGTCTGTTTTTTATTTACACGTGAATTTGTGCTTGATGGATATGAAGTCTGGATCCTCATGCCTCGCCATTTTTATAATTTATACATAAACAGAGCTCCAGTCTACTTACAACATTGCGCAACATTGTACGTAAACTTGACAGTTGCAACGGCTGGAAAAGCGTATAAGCTGACCTTTGACCGCATTTTGTTTTTTTCACATTTTTCGTTAATTACGTGATATTTTGATGATTTTTTTTTACACGAACCATCTAAAAATTGTTGTCTGTCATTCCACATCACTATATTAGATAAACAGTAAGCCGGTGTGTCCCTTTAACTCCACACCCTTAGCTTCATTTTTTCCGCCGGGGAAAAACATGTCTGTCATTTTTTTCAAAATGTCAGGTTCTTTCGCCTCCTTGCACAGCTCCAGAGGGTGTGATCCCCCACCCCTGCTTGCTACTACTTGTCGTAAACCGTTGGACTCCTCGTGCTTCCATCCAGCATATATCCGAGTTGTTTTGCTTTTGTTTGATCCTGAAGTTGGCTTCAGGTTTCTGTTTTTAACCATATTCTTTAATCTAGCTACTACTGGTAAAGTAGTTGTATCTCCTACAGAAAGTATAAAAAAGGAGAAAGGTAACTTTCCTTTTTTTCTAAAGGGTACAAAGTTGCTAAGTTGTTAGTTACAATAATTCTAACGCTCCCGCAAGGGTCGACCCTTTCAACAACACCAGTTACAAAATAATTTGAGACTAATAAAAGACTTAAACACAAAATCATAAATCTTATTGAAAAGTATGCATGTTTAGCATCTTTTTATAGTATGTACTTGCAGTTGCACTGTTTATGTAACTCCTCTAGATTTATTGTTTTCCGCCTGCCATTATTATCATTTTTAAGCAGGTGCCCTTGATTGGAGTTCAGTTGTTCACAAATAATAGAATCTGTGCTCACATCATTTGCATGCATCCTTAAAAAACAAACAAAAACATTATAGTGTGTGCGTTGAGGGCACACTAGCTCTCACCCCCCCCCCCCTGTCCTGATAGGCACTGCTGATGATAGGGCGGTAATCACAGGTGATGTTTTGCTCAGGCATTTTAACTAAATTACAAAACATGAGGAAGTACATACTGTCAACTTGCTCTTTAGACTTCTGTCTAATCCTCACGCGGTCTCCTATTTTTGAAACTCCAAGTAGCAGAAACTCACTGTCTGTTAGTATTGCAGCCTCTTTTACACCAACCTGCCGACACAATAGAGAAACCACCAGACATGTTTAAACACTCAGTAAAAACATAAGTGAGCAATGAGTATAGGCAGCTCGTGATTTTGTTAGAAAAAATAAAAATTTGGTCGGTCATACGGTCGCTCGTACCACAAAAAGGAACCCAGTAACTGACAGAGGTAGATTATGAGACACAAATATTCGTGAGACCGTTTTTCACCCTGTGGCATGAAAACAAAATGTCAGCATTGTGTAAGTTCAAGTAGGCCTAACAATAAGAAAGTTCGATGAATACGAATCGATTGTAAAGCATGACAAAGGAGCCACAATTTGTAATAAAAAGATGCAAAACTATTGAATTCACTTACTCGATTGTCCTCAAAGGCCTTTAAAAACTCTAGCAACCCTAGTCCCAAGAGAACTTCGTCCATTTTGACTATTCTTGGACTAAGGAATGCTTTCAGAAATATTCACACTTCAGCTTGTGTTGTCGACACAATCGAACTTGTGTATTGTATTGTATACGTACCTGGAGAGCGGTATTGGACAGTCACGTGACAGCCACGTGGGATAATTTGGAGGACACATGGGAAAGGCACGACGGTCGACAGTCGACGGACGACGGACGACGGACGACGGGCGACGGGCGACGGGCGACGGGCGACGGGCGACGGACGACGGACGACGGGCGACGGGCGACGGGTATGAAGCGCCGTTCTGTCCAGTGAAGCGCCCTCTGTATTAGTCAAGACAGGGTGGTTGAGCGCATAGAGCGCAAGTCAATAACCAATCAAAGTCTAAGGAAAGAAAGTTGTGCGCAGGGTTGTGCGTAACAAAACCTATAATTTTAACCTCTGACCTGTTGACCACAATGCATCTGCTGATGAGCTAGCTGCAACCTGTTACGGAGATCTTGGCGAGTTTAAAGGTTTGTGATCTTTGTGTTTGTCATGTTTGTGTTACTTTTTTTGCTTCGTTTTTTCCCATTTTCAGTTTTGGAGAATCTGAGTGGCCTTGTTTTTGTGTTCATGCCCAGGCTATTTCTTTGCCAGGTATGGCAGGTCATGGAGGGCAGGCATTATGATTCCTATGGCCTATTCAATTTATTGATTATGAACCAGTTTTCGGACTAACTACAGACTACGTACATGTATTGTGTGCATTGCATGCCGTCGATTATTATATCAGATTATGATGGAGCATGGAGGAAGGAAATATATGGAGGAAGTAAAACATGTATCCTCGATTTACCAGTAATGTCGTACCTAACTAAGCTAAGGCTTTTTGCTCAACTAGACAGCAACTTACAAATAAAATATAAATATAGAAGTTTGTTGTTTGTTGCAATTGGTTTTTGTGAAGAAAATTCTTGAAAAATAATTAAATACATCTCCAACTCCAAGCGCGGTCACATGCGTGGCTGTCTGGGAGCGCCAGTATTAGCGACGTACAGAATTGTGGTCGTCAAGAAATTACGATACCACTAATGACACAGGGCTGCGACCGTAAAACTTACGAGGTCTCAGAAATTGTACGCAAGAATAAAAACGATTGTGTCATGTTTTATTTTTATATATATTGCAGGTGACTGTAAAATAGTTTTTCATGATGACATTTTTATTAATTGCTGCTAGATTTTGGCCGATGTATACATGTAGGAGAACAGCAATTTAGGCCAGTGGCGCTTCTTGGTTGCTTGCCTTCAAAGCGATGCCGATGTGTTTCAGCTCTGCCCAGGTCAAGTTGATCCAGTCAGGATGATAAGGCTGAGAACAGGCAAGTCTGTGGGCTTCTGTAGAGGTGTCGACGAGACGGTGCCACTAACTAGTTTCATCGCTGAGTTGAGGACAGCATCAACGGACTTGGTGTGGGTGCTGTGGGACCAACCTGGAGCAGCGTATTCAGTGGTGGAGTACGCCAGGGCCAGTGCAGAGGGGTGCAGGTTGGTGAAGGAGGTACCCCATCCAGTGCCAACAAGTCTCTTCAGGAGGCGACAGCATTGATGTGGTGCGAGAATGTGAGACTTCTGTCCAGTGTCACACTAAGGTACTTTCGTGTAGGATCAAATTTGAGCTTAGTGCCATTCAGGCCGATGTTCAATGTCCTCTTAGCGCAGCGGTTGGCCAGATGGAACACTGAGCAGACTGTCTTTGGGAGGCTGAGTTTCAACTGTGAGCAGTCAACGGAAGGCATATCAGCTGTTTTGATGTTGAGGATTGCGCTTGGTAAATGGTAGTCTTAAGAAGCGCATTTTCTTGAGAAATACTTGACGTGTCGACTTCAAATTGAATTCATAGTTTGCTATTGGTAGTCTTAAGAAGCCTATTAATTTGGGAGCCACTCGGACTTGAGTCTATGTCAGGTTGCCCAACAATTTTGCTGGGATTGACACTTGGCATATCCTCTGTGCACAAGCTGTCATCCTCTGAAATACAATTAACTCTGAAGTTTTATTGGTGATATATTTTTTTTCAGCAAAGCTAATCTCATTTAAACTTGCCTGTTTATCCAGATAGGAAGACCTGCAGCAGTATCACGTGCACACATGTATTACCATTTGATATCAAGCATGTAGTACCATCTGAGATCAAGAAAGCTGTTTAGTACCTGACAAGCTCTGAGGTTAGTCTGATTAAAGGTCTCTCCCTTTAACCATGTTTTCATTTCTTTGTTATTCAAATAGCCAATGATTATCCAAAGAGTGATTGCAATTGAGGCTATTTGTACTCTTTTGGGTGATTATAATGAGTAAATCAACATCAGTAGCTCAAGTCAGATAATGTTTGACCTTTTTTTGTGTACATGCATGTGTGGAATTCCCCACTCACTAATGCCCAAGTCAGTACTTTAGAGAAAGTGCAAAAGAGAGAGTGAAACTTTACGTTGGGTACAAATTATAATTCATACGAAGATGCAAATAATGAAAACCCTCCCGACAGTCGGCAAGCCCATCGTTCCACGTTTACTTGGTCATTTGCAAACTGCAAGCAGACCCAAACGCCCCCGCCCCTTCCCCTTCCCTTATCAGGAAAGACATGTTACTTTGTAGTACTTATCAATTGGTTCAAAAAGACTCCAATTCCATATAGTCCAGGAGCAAAATCCTGAAAGCCCTCTAGTTAAAATCTTGAAACACTTGCTACATCTAAGGTTTGACATCATAAGATGGTAGAATTCACCCTCCAGAACATTCCAAGGTACTTTGTGGGCTCAAATTGTGGTATCAGTTTTGTGCTCGATGTGTTTCTATGGAAACGCCATTGTAATGTGTACAAAATATGCAATGGTGGGCCTTGTGTCCACCTTTTTGGCAGCTTGAAGGCAACATCACAAGCAGTTTGGTTATTTTTGTAAGGGCTAGACATGAGTTGTATGGCTAGTTCTGAATGGTCAACGTTTGCTTATGCGTGAATCAAATAATAACTGGCATAAATCTTGTTTAAGCCAAAGTACGTGTATTTTGATTAAAATGCATTAAATGCATATATTTGTGTGTATGCAAATTCATATTTGATTCATGCAAAACAAAAGTAGTCCAATCAGATCCAGTATGTCCATCCTGACAAGAAAATACCCAAACTGCTAGAGATGTTGCCCTCAAGCCTACCAAAAGGTGGACACAAGCTCAACAGTTGGCCTTTTTTTGTACTCCATTTTTGTTTCCATAGAAACGCCTCTAGCGCAATATTGATACCACAATTTGAGCCCACAAAGTAAGGTACCCGGTACCTAGGAATGTTTTGGAGGGTGTATTCTACCATCACAGGTTGTCAAACCTTACATGTAGATGTAGTAGGTGCTCTTGGACTATAACTACGTTGAATTAGTAAATTCAAATTAAATTGTGTGTGTGTGTTTAGTGTATACTTTTAAGGGATCCTTTATTCTAGCTTGAAATTATTTATCATTTATTTTATGGCTGGACCATAACTTATGGTTTTTTTTATTAGGTTTGCATGAGTTGTGTGTGTATTTTTTTAATGATGTAACGTCTTATTTTATGGCTGGACCATAACTTATGTTTTTTTTTATTAGGTTTGCATGAGTTGTGTGTGTATTTTTTTAATGATGTAACGTCTTGTTTTCTGGCTTGATGAGGGCCATCAATACCAATAATGAGTTTCTCCAATCTAAAAAAGCATGAGGTCACCATGACCCGAGTCAAATGAAAATTCCATAATTTTGTTCTTATTGTCCTTTGGCTTAGCTAACACCAGCAAAAGTTAACAGAATTGACATAATGTTACCAATCAGCCAATCCAAAACAGCATGTATATGCCAAGTGTGAGCAATCTGAGATGTTCTTCGTATTGTGACATTCTCAACACTGACTTCGGACTTAAACATATATTCTGTTGAAAGTGCCCTCAAAATTTGCCCTATCAAAATTAAATATGGTGCACTGTTTGGGTCTTGTTTTTTTTAAAACAGTAATTCAATATATGTGGACAAGGAATACAATGGGTCTGCTACAACCGCATCCATCAATGCCCACTGAACCACCCATCGGGAGAAGTACCGAGCCATGTCTGGCAAACTGGAGAAGCTGCAAATCGCCAAAATGATGTCGATTCAGGACAACCGGATCAGCAAGTGCCCTTTAAAAAACCTCCAAATCATCCAGCTTTCAGGTCAGGCGCGTAAGCATAGCCAAGTACATGTATAAGAAATAATTGTATATTGCGCCATGTGTAAAGTAAGATGAGCTGGTTGTTTCAGGCTGTGGTCTGTATTCTGTGTACTTATGTCGCACTTTGCGATATTCCTATGTAACCCACTCTGCAAAATTAAGTCTATTGTTGCAAAAGTTACTTTCTAAGTTCACTTTATACTGGAAAGGGCATGAAATAATGAATATGTTGGTATATCAATTGACATCGTTTTAGAGATGAAAGAAATTGTTTGCGAATTTGTTAAAAGTAGTATTGAAAACAAGTCTTACAAACACAACACCAGATTGTTCATTTGTTTTCATTTTTTATTTCCTATTTTTTTTATTATTTAGTTTTTACCTCAAAATAAGTTTACATGTTTACCACAAGAAACTGAAGGAAATACTTTTTCTGTATTAAAATGTAAAGGACTGCTGGTAGTTCTTATCAGTTACCAAAAATTATGTCAAATTTGAAGGGAATCAGGAACTGCTCTCGACACGAGACTATTTTGGCATGGGTTGCATGTATAAAGCTTACCCGCCGTTGTTCTAAGTACAATATGAACAATTTCTCAAAAAAAGTGTAATTTGTATGTGACGACTACACACCTGCTACTTTGCCAAGACGCGAGACTTGTATGAGTAAGATATTAACAAAATCAGTCATATGGAGGTGCACTACTCTATGCAGCACGCACGCGATCCAATATAGATTACTGACATCTTGGACCAAGACAAGTACATGGTGTGCTAAGCAGACTTTAAAAAATCACCTCACAGTTGAAGAAGTCTCGTGGAATTTTGAAATTAAAGTAAATGGAATGTTCAAAAAGAGGTATATTGAATTGTCCTTTCTTGATTTTATTTCTCTTTTCTTGTTTTAATTTGCGTCAGGTATTTAAGAAAATAAGCATCAATGCTTGCATCAAAAGATGCAATACAGAAACGGAACATATGAATACACATGGCACTCCAAACAGTGATATCGCTTTTTCCAATTTCACTGTGTCATATCCAAATCCAGTTCCCCATTGCATTGTTAATAATGTATAGAATTGCATTGGCTAGTTAGGAGATTATGGGTTGACAGTCTTTCTTTTTTATGGAAATATGTATAGATAAATGTACATAATGATAATTCATTTGGAAAGATTTCCTCTTTATGGCATTTATAGTAATAACAATAATGTTTAACGAAGCTGGTCAAGGAAATAATACGTTAGAATTTAAATCACTAGGTTAAATATGAAAATTATAATACAGATAAATATGAATATAATGATGTGTATGTCAGTAAGTTTATCGCCAATGCAAATGCCCACAAATTTACATTTAGTTTTTTGACAGGAGTTTCATCTACTACAGTATTAAGGAGTGATAAATCATTGATCAGGATCTTTTTCCTATTACTAAAAATCATATGCTTATTGGTTTAGCTTCATTTATTGTAAAAATGGAACATACCCCAATACCCTTGAGAAGGGTTTCAACAATAAAATACAACAGTTGGGGCACAGCATAGAAAAACACTTATGTATAATATACATCAACATCTTGTTCATAGCTTATTTTCCTTACACTTAAATGCAAGGAAAATGTATTTGGCAATACATTTCATAATAGCATTATAATGAAAACTCATAGGCAAATATATTTGTCCATATGACGCAAGCTGCTAAACTCTGGATTCCTTTGACTTACATTATCATACATATTATTAAAGGCACACACAGGCTTTCAATGTGCGCAATTAGTACTTAGCAATTAGCACTTCAAAACCATAGAGAACACAATTGAGCAAATACACTTTAATGAGCAAAATATATGTACAAATCTCTGAGATGTCCGAGGTTAACTCTTCACTGGCAATACATGTGCAATAGGTCAATTCCAATAACTTATGTGTGCATCATGTGTATAGCACCCTTTATAGTAATAGGTTTACTCGACCACAAACGATGTCATTTTTAGAAATATAAATAAACAATGTTGATGTTATCTTCATTATGTATTACATTATTAGTGTCATTTTTGTATTACAACATATGACAGAGTAGTGGTTCCATCACCTCCCAACAACCCCAATACCAGGGATCTCCAACAAAGCTCAGGGCAGCATTTTTGTATATATTGGATTACAAAGACTCTGGGGAACTGCCCCTATTTTGTGTGTGTGGTGCGCATGATATTGCTAGCACTGGACATAGAACCGAAAATTACTTTCTGTCAAGTCTGTCTGTACAGAGGAATTTTCCGTGCGAGTTTGCTAACTAAATAACAATGGCACGCGAATTTTAAAAAACTAAAAATTTAATATAAATAATAAATAAATAACGTAAATTTTCTCATTGTATTTTCTTTCTAAAATTGCATTTTATGGAGTCGGCCGATTGGTAATCCAATAAATAAAAAAATGCTGGCCTCAATGAGATAAAACTACCATGCTGAGTATTGGTTCAGTTTGTGGCAACACCATGTGTAAAGTATCTGTAAATGGTCTAAAAAAAACGAGGTATTTGCAACGTTTTGACTAGTGGGTTTTCCTGTTGACGTCGTCGTCTGTCTCTTTAAGACTGCTGGAGAATACAATGAGAATATCATTGTTTCTTGTTGGAGCGCAAATATCGTATTAATTGATGTCAATTAATGTCACTTCCTCAGTTTTTCCTCCTTGCAGTGTCTTTACATTGTGGCTGTTTCCTTTGTTTACATAAAGGAGAATGGAAGAATTGATTTCTTTGATAGTTAGTGTTCTTTTCCAAAGCACATTGAAATTCAACAGTGATAAAAAGAACTAATTTTCAAGAATTATTATTATTATTATTATATATATTTCACACACGGTGTTATGTTCAAAAACGATACCAATATTCCACCATGCAAACCCTCAAATCTTTCATAGCATTCTGTTATCAAATTTATTTTTCATCCGTGGATGTGTACGTGGTACCAATGAGTGAAATTTCTGGACCTTGCCTTCACTTATGTTCACAGAGCTCATTTAGTGTGTCCACATGTGCATGAAATGTGACAACTTACAATTGGCAACAAGCCACACCAGATTTTGCGCGGTTTGTATAATATGTGCTTTTGTGCATAAGTTTTCTGGATATATTGCACGAAAAGTGGGAGAAATATTACTGCATATTTAATGCACTGCTAATAATGTGTTAAGGATCCAATTTAGGCTTTGACACAATTTAATTTCATATTCTGGAATGATAAAGCTAAAACAAATTGTTAAGACACACTTATTTCAGTGACTTTGTCTAGTTTCGTGTTTTTGTTGTGGTTAAATTTGATGTGACAATCATTTTTGTTAGTGTGTTCCTGGATACATGTAAGTTAAAAATCTGTGACTTCCCCCAGCTGATTGTCGTTTTGGAATAACAGGCATATACAGGTTTTTATGAAAGGCGGGTTCCATTTTAGGGTTAATTTTTGCGCCATGTGTCAAGGCAAAATACATGTGAACACACCGTATGTACTGAGGCCAATGGCGAAATGTACATGTAGTGCACACGATACTACATGTTTTTTCTCATACAGTCAAGGGAAAATACTTTTCTGAATGGAATTTCAGTGGATCTTTAAATCTAAGTCCATTTGAATCTAAGCCAGCCATGTGAGCCATCTACAGCTGACTGGTAACCAAAGTGAATAGGTATGATACCAAAGTGTTCAATATCTAGAATCAAATAATGCTTGTTGATTTTGAATGTTTGCATAACTTTAGCAACTCAACAGGCATGTACGTTACGATTACTAATTTGCAGAGCATTTAAACAAAATTGCATATGCCTGTGATTTAAATCAATGTTAAATTGTTTGTGCATTAGTGGGGGCATTGGTTTGGTTTCCATAGCAAATTTCTTTAAGGTAAAAAACTGAGGTTGAAAAATGTACAAGATAATTTGTATTTTCCAAATTTTAACAGTGAGAAAAGTTGATTAAAATTCCACTTTATTATTATTCGGCATCGTCATTTTTCAATGAAATATTTGACATTGTACAATTTACTATTTTTGAAGAACATACACTTCTTTACTTGATTGACCTCATCTTCAACTTCATGTACAGTGTAATTTTTGGTTATCATTACTTCATGAAACTGTGAGAACAGGCGTCATCTGTTGCGGCAGTTATGAGCATGCAGTGTTGTACACTGCGATCAATCTCAATGTACATTGGCTCAATGAAACGTGAACATACATGTACGTGCCCTTGGACTCAATGTGAGGCAAGTAAGATTTGAAACTGCATGTTGTGGACATAAACATAGTACAGAAAAAAACTATTTTGTGGGTAAAGCTATGTAATGGGTACATTCATACAATGTACATGGTCAAAATGCAAACCTACATTTTTATTCAGAGCCGGTGTAATTTTTTTTACTAAAGTAACGTTAAAACCCCTCAAAAGTGAGAGCAAACTGCATCCAGTGGACAGTGTGTTTACAGAACTTAGTTGACCATATTACATTTTTGTCTATTTTTACCAATGATATTGACCTATCTATGAGATAGACAAGTTGTTCTTCAACATATAGTCATGATTATTATTAACAGGCAAATGAACAGTCTGATCACAATGCCTGACCTTTGAAAACCAGACATTCATCGGGATTAAATATGGAATTTTATACTGTTTTTAGCTAACAAGGTGTCTGAACATAGGCCTCACCTATGTATCTTTTCTTCGAAATAGAATCGTGGTTCTGAAAAGAACAGTTCTTTTCAGAACCACGCTTCTTCCAAGAAGAGAAGTGCCCACAAATTAGCAACTTTCTTATGCAATTCGTTTAGACATCATGCATCTGTAAACAAGTCATGACAAGTTGCGATTGTACTTGTCAGGACTTGTAGCAGCTGTAATGATGTCTTGTGGCCAGTCGGTAGTTTTAAAACATTGAAGCATGCGGAAACAGTTGGATAGTCCCTAGTGGGGTCATTGGGGGAAACATCCTCGGGGTGGCAAAACTGGATTGATGGTGGTGCTCGGAATCCTAGAGGTGGGAGTGTTCACCTTCCCGTCAAGAATTGTAAAAAATTCACCAGCTGTTCAGTTTCTGAAAACGCAATGAAAATATGGTTCACATAATTGTAATATCTACATAATATGCAATTTAAGCAGTATTGATTTTCTGAATGAATAATACTCATTGTAAATGCTTCATTACAATCGCTTTGTGTTTTCTGTGTTTACGAGATAGAAGTTTGTTTTTTAGGCAAGTAATTGTTTAACCCTTTCGTTACCATAGGCGACTTTAGTCGACTGCACTCATACCCCCTCTTCCTTACCATTGGCGACTTTAGTCAACCAAGCTTGCACACAAAAAGGCACTCAAGCCTGAGCACAAAGGCCATTTGTAATAAAGTTGTAGTTGTCCATGTTCACCCTCCATACCCAAGCTTACCATCATTGGAAAGAGAGAGATCGGATCTTTCCAATGGTGGTAAAATAAAATAAGGTTGTTATTATGCAATCTCTTCAAATTGGAGTTGGAAGATCCGAAATGCCAAACACCTACGGAGCGCCATAGGGTTGTGTACAAAAAAGTGTTTGGGATTACAGATTGCACTGAGGAAAGAAAGACCAAGAACTTTGACATTTATTGGACCAATCTCAATGAGTTTTAGATTATATGAAAGGGAATTCAATAAGGAAAACTTTTGTATTACTTATTTTGCTGTAAAACAATATCTTCAAGGAGATAATGGAGTTTGTAAAAGTGGCCTTTGAACGAAAGCTTTCTGTTGTGCAAGAATGTGTGCTTCACGCTTAAGTGGTCAAACAATGCGGTCACCAGCGGTTGTTTATGTCCAAACAATTCGGTAACGAAAGGATTAAATGATCTAAGGTGTTGTCCACAACATGCAGTTTCAAATCTTACTTGCCTCACATTAAGTCCAAGGGCACGTACATGTATGTTCACGTTTCATTGAGCCAATGTACATTGAGATTGATCGCAGTGTACAACACTGCATGCTCATAACTGCCGCAACAGATGACGCCTGTTCTCACAGTTTCATGAAGTAATGATAACCAAAAATTACACTGTACATGAAGTTGAAGATGAGGTCAATCAAGTAAAGAAGTGTATGTTCTTCAAAAATAGTAAATTGTTGAGTTGCTAAAGTTATGCAAACATTCAAAATCAACAAGCATTATTTGATTCTAGATATTGAACACTTTGGTATCATACCTATTCACTTTGTTTACCAGTCAGCTGTGGATGGCTCACATGGCTGGCTTAGATTCAAATGGACTTAGATTTAAAGATCCACCGAAATTCCATGCAGAAAAGTATTTTCCCTTGACTGTATGAGAAAAAACATGTAGTATCGTGTGCACTACATGTACATTTCGCCATTGGCCTCAGTACATACGGTGTGTTCACATGTATTTTGCCTTGACACATGGCGCAAAAATTAACCCTAAAATGGAACCCGCCTTTCATAAAAACCTGTATATGCCTGTTATTCCAAAACGACAATCAGCTGGGGGAAGTCACATATTTTTAACTTACATGTATCCAGGAACACACTAACAAAAATGATTGTCACATCAAATTTAACCACAACAAAAACACGAAACTAGACAAAGTCACTGAAATAAGTGTGTCTTAACAATTTGTTTTAGCTTTATCATTCCAGAATATGAAATTAAATTGTGTCAAAGCCTAAATTGGATCCTTAACACATTATTAGCAGTGCAATAAATATGCAGTAATATTTCTCCCACTTTTCGTGCAATATATCCAGAAAACTTATGAAAAAAAGCACATATACAAACCGCGCAAAATCTGGTGTGGCTTGTTGCCAATTGTAAGTTGTCACATTTCATGCACATGTGGACACACTAAATGAGCTCTGTGAACATAAGTGAAGGCAAGGTCCAGAAATTTCACTCATTGATACCACGTACACATCCACGGATGAAAAATAAATTTGATAACAGAATGCTATGAAAGATTTGAGGGTTTGCATGGTGGAATATTGGTATCGTTTTTGAACATAACACCGTGTGTGAAATATATATAATAATAATAATAATAATTCTTGAAAATTAGTTCTTTTTATCACTGTTGAATTTCAATGTGCTTTGGAAAAGAACACAAACTATCAAAGAAATCAATTCTTCCATTCTCCTTTATGTAAACAAAGGAAACAGCCACAATGTAAAGACACTGCAAGGAGGAAAAACTGAGGAAGTGACATTAATTGACATCAATTAATACGATATTTGCGCTCCAACAAGAAACAATGGTATTCTCATTGTATTCTCCAGCAGTCTTAAAGAGACAGACGACGACGTCAACAGGAAAACCCACTAGTCAAAACGTTGCAAATACCTCGTTTTTTTTAGACCATTTACAGATACTTTACACATGGTGTTGCCACAAACTGAACCAATACTCAGCATGGTAGTTTTATCTCATTGAGGCCAGCATTTTTTTATTTATTGGATTACCAATCGGCCGACTCCATAAAATGCAATTTTAGAAAGAAAATACAATGAGACAATTTACGTTATTTATTTATTATTTATATTAAATTTTTAGTTTTTTAAAATTCGCGTGCCATTGTTATTTAGTTAGCAAACTCGCACGGAAAATTCCTCTGTACAGACAGACTTGACAGAAAGTAATTTTCGGTTCTATGTCCAGTGCTAGCAATATCATGCGCACCACACCCACAAAATAGGGGCAGTTCCCCAGAGTCTTTGTAATCCAATATATACAAAAATGCTGCCCTGAGCTTTGTTGGAGATCCCTGGTATTGGGGTTGTTGGGAGGTGATGGAACCACTACTCTGTCATATGTTGTAATACAAAAATGACACTAATAATGTAATACATAATGAAGATAACATCAACATTGTTTATTTATATTTCTAAAAATGACATCGTTTGTGGTCGAGTAAACCTATTACTATAAAGGGTGCTATACACATATGATGCACACATAAGTTATTGGAATTGACCTATTGCACATGTATTGCCAGTGAAGAGTTAACCTCGGACATCTCAGAGATTTGTACATATATTTTGCTCATTAAAGTGTATTTGCTCAATTGTGTTCTCTATGGTTTTGAAGTGCTAATTGCTAAGTACTAATTGCGCACATTGAAAGCCTGTGTGTGCCTTTAATAATATGTATGATAATGTAAGTCAAAGGAATCCAGAGTTTAGCAGCTTGCGTCATATGGACAAATATATTTGCCTATGAGTTTTCATTATAATGCTATTATGAAATGTATTGCCAAATACATTTTCCTTGCATTTAAGTGTAAGGAAAATAAGCTATGAACAAGATGTTGATGTATATTATACATAAGTGTTTTTCTATGCTGTGCCCCAACTGTTGTATTTTATTGTTGAAACCCTTCTCAAGGGTATTGGGGTATGTTCCATTTTTACAATAAATGAAGCTAAACCAATAAGCATATGATTTTTAGTAATAGGAAAAAGATCCTGATCAATGATTTATCACTCCTTAATACTGTAGTAGATGAAACTCCTGTCAAAAAACTAAATGTAAATTTGTGGGCATTTGCATTGGCGATAAACTTACTGACATACACATCATTATATTCATATTTATCTGTATTATAATTTTCATATTTAACCTAGTGATTTAAATTCTAACGTATTATTTCCTTGACCAGCTTCGTTAAACATTATTGTTATTACTATAAATGCCATAAAGAGGAAATCTTTCCAAATGAATTATCATTATGTACATTTATCTATACATATTTCCATAAAAAAGAAAGACTGTCAACCCATAATCTCCTAACTAGCCAATGCAATTCTATACATTATTAACAATGCAATGGGGAACTGGATTTGGATATGACACAGTGAAATTGGAAAAAGCGATATCACTGTTTGGAGTGCCATGTGTATTCATATGTTCCGTTTCTGTATTGCATCTTTTGATGCAAGCATTGATGCTTATTTTCTTAAATACCTGACGCAAATTAAAACAAGAAAAGAGAAATAAAATCAAGAAAGAGGACAATTCAATATACCTCTTTTTGAACATTCCATTTACTTTAATTTCAAAATTCCACGAGACTTCTTCAACTGTGAGGTGATTTTTTAAAGTCTGCTTAGCACACCATGTACTTGTCTTGGTCCAAGATGTCAGTAATCTATATTGGATCGCGTGCGTGCTGCATAGAGTAGTGCACCTCCATATGACTGATTTTGTTAATATCTTACTCATACAAGTCTCGCGTCTTGGCAAAGTAGCAGGTGTGTAGTCGTCACATACAAATTACACTTTTTTTGATAAATTGTTCATATTGTACTTAGAACAACGGCGGGTAAGCTTTATACATGCAACCCATGCCAAAATAGTCTCGTGTCGAGAGCAGTTCCCGATTCCCTTCAAATTTGACATAATTTTTGGTAACTGATAAGAACTACCAGCAGGCCTTTACATTTTAATACAGAAAAAGTATTTCCTTCAGTTTCTTGTGGTAAACATGTAAACTTATTTTGAGGTAAAAACTAAATAATAAAAAAATAGGAAATAAAAAATGAAAACAAATGAACAATCTGGTGTTGTGTTTGTAAGACTTGTTTTCAATACTACTTTTAACAAATTCGCAAACAATTTCTTTTTGAAATCTATATCTCTAAAACGATGTCAATTGATATACCAACATATTCATTATTTCATGCCCTTTCCAGTATAAAGTGAACTTAGAAAGTAACTTTTGCAACAATAGACTTAATTTTGCAGAGTGGGTTACATAGGAATATCGCAAAGTGCGACATAAGTACACAGAATACAGACCACAGCCTGAAACAACCAGCTCATCTTACTCTACACATGGCGCAATATACAATTATTTCTTATACATGTACTTGGCTATGCTTACGCGCCTGACCTGAAAGCTGGATGATTTGGAGGTTTTTTAAAGGGCACTTGCTGATCCGGTTGTCCTGAATCGACATCATTTTGGCGATTTGCACCTTCTCCAGTTTGCCAGACATGGCTCGGTACTTCTCCCGATGGGTGGTTCAGTGGGCATTGATGGATGCGGTTGTAGCAGACCCATTGTATTCCTTGTCCACATATATTGAATTACTGTTTAAAAAAAAACAAGACCCAAACAGTGCACCATATTTAATTTTGATAGGGCAAATTTTGAGGGCACTTTCAACAGAATATATGTTTAAGTCCGAAGTCAGTGTTGAGAATGTCACAATACGAAGAACATCTCAGATTGCTCACACTTGGCATATACATGCTGTTTTGGATTGGCTGATTGGTAACATTATGTCAATTCTGTTAACTTTTGCTGGTGTTAGCTAAGCCAAAGGACAATAAGAACAAAATTATGGAATTTTCATTTGACTCGGGTCATGGTGACCTCATGCTTTTTTAGATTGGAGAAACTCATTATTGGTATTGATGGCCCTCATCAAGCCAGAAAACAAGACGTTACATCATTAAAAAAATACACACACAACTCATGCAAACCTAATAAAAAAAAACATAAGTTATGGTCCAGCCATAAAATAAATGATAAATAATTTCAAGCTAGAATAAAGGATCCCTTAAAAGTATACACTAAACACACACAATGTAATTTGAATTTACTAAGTCTACGTAGTTATAGTCCAAGAGCACCTACTACATCTACATGTAAGGTTTGACAACCTGTGATGGTAGAATACACCCTCCAAAACATTCCTAGGTACCGGGTACCCTACTTTGTGGGCTCAAATTGTGGTATCAATATTGCGCTAGAGGCGTTTCTATGGAAACAAAAATGGAGTACAGAAAAAGGCCAACTGTTGAGCTTGTGTCCACCTTTTGGTAGGCTTGAAGGCAACATCTCTAGCAGTTTGGGTATTATCTTGTCAGGATGGACATACTGGATCTGATTGGACTACTTTTGTTTTGCATGAATCAAATATGAATTTGCATACACACAAAAATATGCATTTAATGCATTTTAATCAAAAAACACGTACTTTGGCTTAAACAAGATTTATGCCAGTTATTATTTGATTCACGCATGAGCAAACGTTGACCATTCAGAACTAGCCATACAACTCATGTCTAGCCCTTACAAAAATAACCAAACTGCTTGTGATGTTGCCTTCAAGCTGCCAAAAAGGTGGACACAAGGCCCACCATTGGCATATTTTGTACACATTACAATGGCGTTTCCATAGAAACACAGAGCACAAAACTCATACCACAATTTGAGCCCACAAAGTACCTTGGAATGTTCTGGAGGGTGAATTCTACCATCTTATGATGTCAAACCTTAGATGTAGCAAGTGTTTCAAGATTTTAACTAGAGGGCTTTCAGGATTTTGCTCCTGGACTATATGGAATTGGAGTCTTTTTGAACCAATTGATAAGTACTACAACGTAACATGTCTTTCCTGATAAGGGAAGGGGAAGGGGCGGGGGCGTTTGGGTCTGCTTGCAGTTTGCAAATGACCAAGTAAACGTGGAACGATGGGCTTGCCGACTGTCGGGAGGGTTTTCATTGATTCCATCTTCGTATGAATTATAATTTGTACCCAACATAAAGTTTCACTCTCTCTTTTGCACTTACTCTAAAGTACTGACTTGGGCATTAGTGAGTGGGGAATTCCACACGACATGCATGTACACTAAAAAAGGTCAAACATTATCTGACTTGAGCTACTGATGTTGATTTACTCATTATAATCACCCAAAAGAGTACAAATAGCCTCAATTGCAATCACTCTATGGAAAATCATTGGCTATTTGAATAACAAAGAAATGAAAACATGGTTAAAGGAAGAGACCTTTAATCAGACTAACCTCAGAGCTTGCCAGGTACTAAACAGCTTTCTTGATCTCAGATGGTACTACATGCTTGATATCAAATGGTAATACATGTGTGCACGTGATACTGCTGCAGGTCTTCCTATCTGGATATACAGGCAAGTTTAAATGAGATTAGCTTTGCTGAAAAAAAATATATCACCAATAAAACTTCAGAGTTAATTGTATTTCAGAGGATGACAGCTTGTGCACAGAGGATATGCCAAGTGTCAATCCCAGCAAAATTGTTGGGCAACCTGACATAGACTCAAGTCCGAGTGGCTCCCAAATTAATAGGCTTCTTAAGACTACCAATAGCAAACTACGAATTCAATTTGAAGTCGACACGTCAAGTATTTCTCAAGATAATGCGCTTCTTAAGACTACCATTTACCAAGCGCAATCCTCAACATCAAAACAGCTGATATGCCTTCCGTTGACTGCTCACAGTTGAAACTGAGCCTCCCAAAGACAGTCTGCTCAGTGTTCCTTCTGGCCAACCGCTGCGCTAAGAGGACATTGAACATCAGCCTGAATGGCACTAAGCTCAAATTTGATCCTACACGAAAGTACCTTGACACTGGACAGAAGTCTCACATTCTCGCACCACATCAATGCTGTCGCCTCCTGAAGAGACTTGTTGGCACTGGATGGGGTACCTCCTTCACCAACCTGCACCCCTCTGCACTGGCCCTGGCGTACTCCACCACTGAATACGCTGCTCCAGGTTGGTCCCACAGCACCCACACCAAGTCCGTTGATGCTGTCCTCAACTCAGCGATGAAACTAGTTAGTGGCACCGTCTCGTCGACACCTCTACAGAAGCCCACAGACTTGCCTGTTCTCAGCCTTATCATCCTGACTGGATCAACTATACCTGGGCAGAGCTGAAACACATCGGCATCGCTTTGAAGGCAAGCAACCAAGAAGCGCCACTGGCTCAAATTGCTGTTCTCCTACATGTATACATCGGCCAAAATCTAGCAGCAATTAATAAAAATGTCATCATGAAAAACTATTTTACAGTCACCTGCAATATATATAAAAATAAAACATGACACAATCATTTTTATTCTTGCGTACAATTTCTGAGACCTCGTAAGTTTTACGGTCGCAGCCCTGTGTCATTAGTGGTATCGTAATTTTTTGACGACCACAATTCTGTACGTCGCTAATACTGGCGCTCCCAGACAGCCACGCATGTGACCGCGCTTGGAGTTGGAGATGTATTTAATTATTTTTCAAGAATTTTCTTCACAAAAACCAATTGCAACAAACAACAAACTTCTATATTTATATTTTATTTGTAAGTTGCTGTCTAGTTGAGCAAAAAGCCTTAGCTTAGTTAGGTACGACATTACTGGTAAATCGAGGATACATGTTTTACTTCCTCCATATATTTCCTTCCTCCATGCTCCATCATAATCTGATATAATAATCGACGGCATGCAATGCACACAATACATGTACGTAGTCTGTAGTTAGTCCGAAAACTGGTTCATAATCAATAAATTGAATAGGCCATAGGAATCATAATGCCTGCCCTCCATGGCCTGCCATACCTGGCAAAGAAATAGCCTGGGCATGAACACAAAAACAAGGCCACTCAGATTCTCCAAAACTGAAAATGGGAAAAAACGAAGCAAAAAAAGTAACACAAACATGACAAACACAAAGATCACAAACCTTTAAACTCGCCAAGATCTCCGTAACAGGTTGCAGCTAGCTCATCAGCAGATGCATTGTGGTCAACAGGTCAGAGGTTAAAATTATAGGTTTTGTTACGCACAACCCTGCGCACAACTTTCTTTCCTTGAACTTTGATTGGTTATTGACTTGCGCTCTATGCGCTCAACCACCCTGTCTTGACTAATACAGAGGGCGCTTCACTGGACAGAACGGCGCTTCATACCCGTCGCCCGTCGCCTGTCGCGCGTCGTCCGTCGTCCGTCGCCCGTCGACCGTCGACCGTCGTCCGTCGTGCCTTTTCCATGTGTCCTCCAAATTATCCCACGTGGTTGTCACGTGACTGTCCAATACCGCTCTCCAGGTACGTATACAATATAATACACAAGGTCGATTGTGTCGACAACACAAGCTGAAGTGTGAATATTTCTGAAAGCATTCCTTAGTCCAAGAATAGTCAAAATGGACGAAGTTCTCTTGGGACTAGGGTTGCTAGAGTTTTTAAAGGCCTTTGAGGACAATCGAGTAAGTGAATTCAATAGTTTTGCATCTTTTTATTACAAATTGTGGCTCCTTTGTCATGCTTTACAATCGATTCGTATTCATCGAACTTTCTTATTGTTAGGCCTACTTGAACTTACACAATGCTGACATTTTGTTTTCATGCCACAGTGTGAATAACGGTCTCACGAATACTTGTGTCTCATAATCTACCTCTGTCAGTTACTGGGTTCCATTTTGTGGTACGAGCGACCGTATGACCGACCAAATTTTTTATTTTTTCTAACAAAATCACGAGCTGTCTATACTCATTGCTCACTTATGTTTTTACTGAGTGTTTAAACATGTCTGGTGGTTTCTCTATTGTGTCGGCAGGTTGGTGTAAAAGAGGCTGCAATACTAACAGACAGTGAGTTTCTGCTACTTGGAGTTTCAAAAATAGGAGACCGCGTGAGGATCAGACAGAAGTCTAAAGAGCACGTTGACAGTATGTACTTCCTCTTGTTTTGTAATTTAGTTAAAATGCCTGAGCAAAACATCACCTGTGATTACCGCCCTATCATCAGCAGTGCCTATCAGGACAGGGGGGGGGGGGTTGAGAGCTAGTGTGCCCTCAACGCACACACTATAATGTTTTTGTTTGTTTTTTAAGGATGCATGCAAATGATGTGAGCACAGATTCTATTATTTGTGAACAACTGATCTCCAATCAAGGGCACCTGCTTAAAAATGATAATAATGGCAGGCGGAAAACAATAAATCTAGAGGAGTTACATAAACAGTGCAACTGCAAGTACATACTATAAAAAGATGCTAAACATGCATACTTTTCAGTAAGATTTATGATTTTGTGTTTAAGTCTTTTATTAGTCTCAAATTATTTTGTAACTGGGTGTTGTTGAAAGGGTCGACCCTTGCGGGAACGGTAGAATTATTGTAACTAACAACTTTGTACCCTTTAGACGAAATGAAAAGTTACCTTTCTCCTTTTTTATACTTTCTGTAGGAGATACAACTACTTTACCAGTAGTAGCTAGATTAAAGAATATGGTTAAAAACAGAAACCTGAAGCCAACTTCAGGATCAAACAAAAGCAAAACAACTCGGATATATGCTGGATGGAAGCACGAGGAGTCCAACGGTTTACGACAAGTAGTAGCAAGCAGGGGTGGGGGATCACACCCTCTGGAGCTGTGCAAGGAGGCGAAAGAACCTGACATTTTGAAAAAAATGACAGACATGTTTTTCCCCGGCGGAAAAAATGAAGCTAAGGGTGTGGAGTTAAGCCATGTATCAACACAGCTTGCAACCTTCAGTGGGCAGTGTCTCTCCGATTTTAGTAAGGGAAACTGCTACACTCTGGGGGACATACTTCAAGAGTTAAATACACATCCTGTGAGGTTGTATTTGGAAACCAGATTGACAAATAAGGTAAACAGTGAATTTGGAGGATGCCAAATATTCCTTTTCAACATCATTTTATCTCTAAACAAACATTTGCTGTTGATGTTGCAGGAATGGTAAATACATGCTATGGTCCGTTTAAACTATCAACATAATCACAATGGTCCATCCTGTCAGTGGTAGTAAATGAAGCTTTCTTTGTCTGTTCAGGAACTTTTTTCTGACGAAGAAGATGATGACGGTGAGTCTGACCTACCAAATGTGAATGTAACTCAAGGAACTAAGGAGGTTTGTACTAAATCCTTTTTTGATACAAAATTTAACAGTTAAAACCCATGCTCTTTTTTGTTGAAGGTATTAAAATGCATGTCCTCATTCCCCAAGCTTTGTCTTAAAAATACAGGTAATATAGGATATATACATGCATTGATTATAGTCCATTTATTTCACTCACTTGCTGGCTAGATGTTTTTGATTGGATTTTGATTGCACTTAAAAAAACAAATTACTGAAATTAAGTAAACAAAAACAACATGACAAAATTCTACTTGATTATTAATGAAAAAAGCAAATGATTAATATTTGCTTTCCTCTGTTGTTTTCTTAACACAGAGTGCAGAGAGTACAAGTAGGCCATCTCAACCAAGTACACCAACTGTGGATTTTCCACGCCACAGGCAGGTAATGTGAATTTGTTTCATTAAGTTTTCTAACATTTACAATGGTATGTGAAATGTAGTTATCTTCTGGTTTGCTTTCCATGGGATGAAATGTTCTCTGTCTGAGCCTAGTGACAGTCCTTTTTTTTGGGGGGGGGGTGCCTCATTGTGTCCCCTCTCCGTATTTTCCTAAGTTCTTGAGCAATTTTTATGAAATTTGACACATTTGTTACTTCCATCTAGTTCTATGAGCTGAGGGTAAAAAAATAAAAAGATTGTCATAAAGGGTATTTTTGGGGGTGTTTTTGGCAATTTTTTTGTCAAAATTTTGTTTTTCACATAATTTCCATACTTTTGGACTTTATACTACAACATTTTCCACACTTGTTCACTTCGACATAATAACGAGATTATGTTTCATTACTTGTGTCACCAGTGGGGGTGCTATAACTGTTGATTTATCAAATTTCTGTGGAAATTATTTATTTTGAGTTTTTTCCCCTTAAAAATCAATAACCTCCAACTTGTTGGGCCCAATATGCGATTATGGGGCCTGCTTGATGATCCTACATTATTTCTTTACCTGAAAAGTTTGAAATTAGCTTCCTGAAAATATTCCATTGATAACAATTTTGATAAAGCCTTGAACCCCTAAATACATACTGAAAACACAAAATCCAAGATGGCCACCAAACATGGCAAACTTTTTTTTATTTTCCAAAATATAATTTAAACAACTATCACGTGACATATCAATACCCTGTTTGTGCATAAAAAACTAAAAAGTGGAAAGTTGGTTGAAAAAGACTAAAATCACTAAAAAATTCAAATCTCAAAAACCAGAGTCAAACAAACGGTTGCCATGGTAACAGCTTACTTCTGGTAATAACTAACTTGTGGCAATATGACCCTAGATAAATTTAGGGAAAAGTCAAAACAAAATTGGGGTGATCGGATGCAGCTTTAGAAAGTTGTGGGAAAACTTTTGTACAATGTGCCCCCCCCCCCTCCGGTCCTGATAGGGTTAAACCACCTTGAGAAAAAAAAAGTATGACAATAAACTGGCCCTTGTTAATTTTATCCTAACCAATGCCCTAGATACAAGCCCAGACCTCTCTTTCCCTTCATATTACAAACATGATTGTGGAAATGAAAGTGTATACCTCGGTATTCCTGTTATACCTTTCAGGAAGAAAGCCTTGACTTGTCAACATATAATGCATACATTGATCTAATTGAGGACGAAGATGAACCAAATGATGTTCCAATGAACCCGTGTGCAGAGATGGTGGCTATAAGGTAGGCCCAATACTATTATCATTACCTATGTTGACAATCCCTAACAGATAGTGGCCCACTCAAATGGTGTCATATGCATTGTGCTGTTTACTTAACTCAACATTTGCCAGTGACCAGAGAGAAACAATACAGACAATATCTATGGTGGCATTCTAGGTAATAAAACAATGGCACAAGAATATTTCCAAATGCCAATGGACCCAACATGAATTCTAAATTAAGTAGCCAGTAATTAGAGGACAATCATGTACCGAAGTAATTTGTGTGAGATATGTTTACACTTGCCATTTAAATCTGGGGTACTTAAAATAATATTGAACAATGTACTCTAAACGTTTTTGAAGGAACATTGGTGACTTATCCCACAGTTGTAACAAAAGGGCAGTTGGTGTACAGAACCCCACTATTAAAAGTAAGAGTGTGTGGGATCACTGATTGACAATCATAGAGATTGTTCGTTGCCTTGATGTGTTTGTTTATTTTCTTATTTTTATTTATTTATTTATTTTTTAAATTTTTTTTCCCCTCAAGGCATGCTGATTCACACAGCTTGAGTGACATACTTGCAAAGTTGTTGGCCTTCATTCCCAACGATCATCCTGCTGTACAAATCATAATCCACAGGAGACGACTATTGTCTTCGACACTAAGGGCCACTAAGGACCAAGATTTCTCTTTCTGGAGGCCAATAGAAGTTGTATTTGCTGGAGAAGAGGCACAAGACGGGGGAGGACCAACACGAGAATTTTTTAAGTATGTGTTTATTGTTTATTTTTATTTTTTATATATATATATATATATATTATTAAATTAGTAGGGGAGATGGCCTTAGCTTTCGATCCAATCCGGACCTTCGTCAGAGGCATAAAGGGAGAGTATCCAGAAAAAAGCGGGAAAATATAGCCAATCAGAGTTGTAAATTTACTGGCTACGAACCAATAAGAGTGAAGAGGTGAGAACAAAGGATGGTCAATGTCAAAGGCTGGATCGCTGGACCATAAAGGTGGTACTGCATTGTAGGTATTACAATGCGGGAAGCATGAAAGGGTAGGATTAGAGGGCAAGCCACATAAGAAAATGCAACTAACAATAGGAGGCAAGATCAAAGTAATTATAGAATAAAAGAATCAGTGTAAGAAGTTAAAACTAAGCAAGAGGAACCTGCAGAGAGAGCAGGTTATTAATTCCTCTGCAGAGGGAATGGGTTATTGACAGGTTGATTTTTTCCCCTCATTATTATTATTATTATTTTTTTTTTTTTGGGGGGGGAGTAATTGTGCAAGTAAGTGATATTAAAGATACAAAGAAATGTAACTAGGCACAATCATACATTAACCCTAAGGGTCCCAATTCCTACAAAACCGCATGCAGCAAGTTGTCTGACTTTGTAGAATTAGGTACTGCAGGGCGGCCAAAAAAAAGTTGGGCCAGGCATGCTAACCTTGTCTAAGTCCAAACCTTTGGGTGTTCAGTTACCATAGAGTGGTGTATTTTGGAGGATTTCAGAGGATTTCAGAGTGTCTCTAGCCAAAGACACTGTAGGGTTGGTTTAATTCTCACAACCAACCATTAATAGAAGAATTATGTTATCATTTCTTTGCCAAAGACCAAAATTGAAGAAACACATACAATTTTTGAATACAGTTTTTGTTTTAATTATTTCTATGTAAACAGTGTAGTATTGTAATGCAGAGATTTTGGGATGGATCCTTAGCTTTTTAAATTAAACACTGCACTTTTTTCATAGTAATATAGAAATACCTGCCAGCAGAGAACTTTGCTCACTTTGGGCAACAATCTTAATGAAATAATGTCATCTCTAATTATTTGCTGTCTGTCATGCAGGCTCTTGATGCGGGAGGTCACAACTAGCATGGGGGTGTTCCAGACTGCGAGCAAGTCTGGGATGGTGTCATTTACACATGACTTGCGTCTGATCAGACAGCAAACCTACAAGCTTGTAGGCCAATACCTCACATGGAGTTTTGTGAATGGAGGGCCTGGATTACGTGGAATGTGTCCTTCTGCTTTTGCAGCCATGATAAATAAGGATGTCCGACTAGAGGACATTGAACATCTACCAGATGCAACCACTCGTGCAAACTTGGTAAAGGTATTGAAAAACAACATTTTTAGCGAATACACTATTTTAATGTCATGCTCTTGTTTATATTCACAATACTTTACAACATGTTTCATATGAACATTAGCCTACTCCTGTCTTTTTGCAAACTGACTTAAGTAATTGAAGTTTGGTCGGGCAGTGCTTTTTTGTCACTATTGTTTCCTCGACACAAAATAAAGGCACACCTTCCAGTTGAAATTGCTGTATTGGTTTAACCTTTCTATAATAAAAGTGTTTCCTATCAACTGTTTTATTCACACTACAGTTGCAGTAATGTACATCTCAAGAAGAGTTTGATGAAGTTGTGAAGGAGATGGCTGACTGGCTGATTGATAAAGGCGACACCAGAGTGTTTGGAAAGAAGTTGGATTGTGATCGAGACAACCTCATCAAAGATCTCCTGATGCATGAGTTTTCTTACAAGTAATTTTTATTTCTATTAACTTAATAAAATGTTTCAGGAGTGAGTTGAACCTGCAGTGTAAATTATTTTGTAAATCAAGCACATAGTACTTATAATTTTGGAGTTATTTTTACTGGTTTTTTTTAATTTAAATGCAGTTATTCATCATTATGAAGAACCACGTACAGTGTACAACATCCTTGTCAAATCATGATATTGGTGCAAAAATGTGTATGACATGCTTGAAAAGGGAGGCCATAATTTTTATGTATCCCCTTCCCTTTTGAAAAACACTGGCAACTATACTTGATTAATTAAACAAATTAATGTGTATTTCTACATCTAATAGAAGTGCCTTGTTTTGCACACAGTTGGGTCTGAACCGAGGGATTTAAGGGATACATTTAAATTGAGCCTACATGTATACACTCTACACACCCCAATAGACAATAACTTTAACATTGTAAGGATTTCCAAGCTCGCTGGTTATTACTGCATAAAGAACAACTTCCCTATGGTTTTGCTTTTAAAAGAGTTATGCATAAACAAACAAAAAAGCATCAAACTCGCATGAGAAAATGTATGAGAAGAACATTTAAAAACTAAAAGGTCTAGCCCTAATATTAACAAATAATAGTCTTTTAAAGTGAATGAGTGTGTGTTGGATTCGACAGGGATTAACAAAACATTTTTATGATTTGTAAAAACATTTCCATAATAATTCAGGGTGGAGCACTCAGTCAAGCAATTTGTGAATGGCCTTGGACCTCTGTGGGAAGATGTCAAGCGGAGTCCAAACTGCACTTCCAAGCTGTTTGTACACCAAGAACAAAAACTACTAAAGGCAGATTTGAAGAAACTCTACAAAATAAACTTCTCACTGGAAGGGTCAAACAAGAGGATGCAAGAGGACGACACGATATACAGCTTTGAAGTGGTATTGCAAAGATGTGAGGGTAAGTTTAAAAGGAAGACCAGAAAAAAAACATGCAAATTAGGTGGTTTAAAAAAAAGTAGTGTGTTTCATTACAAACATGGTCCCTGCCCCCCCCCCACCTCAAAAAAAGAAATATAACAAAAAATAAACGTAACTATTAGTTATAGTAGCTAATGAGTTTGGCAGTCTGTTCAGTACAGAAAACTGGGTACTTCAGTAGAGGCCTCTGTTAACAGTCCTAAGGTTCAAAGCCCTTTTCCCTATAGCTATACTTTTCAAGTACATGGGTTTCCCTCAGGAAATGTTCATTGTTCCTTAAATTTTGATTAACTAGAAGATAAGCAAGAAGCAAGTGCAGTACACATTGTTTCTCTTGTTTCATAAAGAGACACAATTGTGTGCCCATGCCTGGTCTTTCTCTTCCTGGCTTTAATAAAGGCACAATGGCAAATGTATTACAAGGGCATGATTGTCACACCTCCATTCTTACCCCAAGGCCTACTTGACATGAACAATACAATGCATAGTAAATCCAACCCTCGATTTTGCTCAAAAGATTGAATTTCCTGCCATGCCCAAAGTGTGAAGTGCAAAATAATGTTTTAAATCATGTTGTGTTTGTTGTTCCCTAAAATTCAAGAAGGTGCAAATGTTGCCAATATTACAGTACTCTTGTGCAGTGACATTAACAAAAACAGAGTTTATCTTTGTTTGTATTCAGCCAACACCTCTGGCATCTCACTTGAACAAGTTTTGGATTTCTGGACTGCAGCTGATAACATTCCTCCATGTGGTTTTCAAAAAGATCTGGAGGTCGACTTCTACACACCTGTGACAGGAATCAAGCGTCTTCCCAGCTCACACACATGTGTTCCACTGTTATGGCTTCCAAGAGGTGTAGAAGATCCTCTCCAGCTACAGGACATGCTGGTACAAGCGATTACATGCTGCCAAGGTTTTGGTTAAATTTAGATAACAACGTTCCCATCAGTTTTTTCTATTAGGCCTATGCATAGCAAAACTGCCTTAAACCAGAGGGGTCACACTATGATAACCATCAACCAAAATATTTAAACAAGTGTGGTAATAGTACAAGTTAATTATAAAATGCAAACACAATCACAAAGCAAATAACAATCATGTGGGTTTTAATAGACAAAAACAAATGTTGTTTTACAAATAAATCATTGAACAGGACAGTAGTATAGTGATTGAGATAATGCATAAACCATGTTTCACCCAAAGATCAAATAAAAGCAAACAGTAAACTGCTTTTGATTTCAAACAATTTCAGGGGGCCTTGGCTCTGGATTGGTAATCTATGCAGATATTTCACCATTCTCCCTATCGACAACATTTCTTCAATGTTTATTGAATCCAACTTCTAAGCATTTTGCAATTCTTGAGTAGCTATGAGGGCCACAGGAAAAATAACTAATCTGTTAATTCAACATTAAAAAATACATGTACTCTGTAACCTATTGAAATTATGTTTGCTTATGGATGCAGTGCACAAAGCTGGAAGGGCGGTTTGGGACGGCACTCATAACATGAAGTTTGAGAGATTTTCAGCACATAAACAGTTCTCTTTAAGATAACTCCCACCCATCAACCATTTTGGGTGACATGAAAACAAGTAAAACCAGTAACTGCCCCTTCAGCCTAGTAAATGAAAAGAAAACAAATGCAACAAAATTGAAACTGTTGTACACAATCCGAAATAGCATCAACTGCCAGATTTACTAAGTCAGCATATTTATATACATGTATATTTCATTGTCTTCATAGTTAAAAACAGCTTTAGAAAATGAGGTTGAGGATAAAGTGCTAAGTTACAAGTTTAATGTTCTTTATGGTTTTTTTTTATGTTAAATATTGTACTTTTTAAAAGTGTTCATTTGTTACAGTTACATATTTTATTTCAGACCTTTTTTATGGTGTGGCAATCTTTAGTTTGTGCTGTAGGAATTGATGCAACTGAGAAGAGGCCGAGTACAAAGAGTATGTTTCCTATTGAACATTCTTGATTGTTTTTTGATTATAGGGAGTTATTTACTTTTTAGAATACAGGGGATAGGACCAAGATTGTGACAGCGTAATAAATATTTGTAATTTAACATTGTTTACCAAAAGTGTTATTTACCATGTTTAGTCAGGTTTTCATTTATTTGTTAAACTCACACTAAATTGTATCAACACCTCATTTCGAAAATAAAATCTTAGATGGCATTACTTAAAAAACAGCTCTGGAAGTTAAGGCATATGGACACGTGTACAAAAAGTAAATCTCACTCTTCCAATTTATCACAAAACCATTGAAATAACTCAATAGCTTCTGGTGGTGACACAGGCACACCCTTGTTGTGAGCTCCCATAAGGTCATTGAAAGTTTCCTCTGTGAGCAGCGAAGCGCAACCACTGGCAGGGGGTGAAGTAGTGAACTCTTCCTTAACATCATGTATGTCTCTTTCAGGCACTTGAAGGCAATAATATATAGTGTCTATACAGAGAATAAAGCGAAAGAGTCGGATAAATCATGTAAATGTGTTAGTGTTACCTGTTATTTAATAATAGTGTGTACAAATGGTCCTGGGCCCAATTTCATAGAGCTGCTAAGCACAAGACAATTTGCTTAGCGTGAAATTTCTTCCTTGATAAAAACAGGATTACCAACCAAACTGCCACGTGATTTTCAGGATAAGCAAACAACAGCTGAATACCAGTAACAAGCAATATGCAACACATGGAAATTTGGTTGGTAATCCTGTTTTTATCATTTTTGTGCTTAGCAGCTCTATGAAATTGGCCCCTGTATTGACTGACACTGTGGGCCTTTTGTACTGCACTGCACTAAAAATGTTAAGAGAATTATTTTTTAACAGTTTTTTTGCATTCCAATAAAAACAAATCCTACCGTATACCTGTGGCATATAGTACATGATGTTGGGTTTGCCAGATGAAGCAACAACATGCCGAGATGCTAGAGATCGGTGTTGGTTCCACTCAATTCGAACTTCATCCAACTCTGACTGAATAAGCCTGCTGAAGCAGTATCTCATACATTCTCTGGAAAAAGATATAAAAGCGATCAATAAATGTATCCTTTACAAGTTACAGTATTATACTGTCTTGTGCTAAGATTTGCTAAACTGCTTGTGGTTGCAATTGACAACATTTCTTTTAGTAAAGAAGTGTTGCAACTGGTCAAGGATTCATAATAATCCAGTAGTTGATACTGTTTGCTCAGGTGTAGGCTTATGTGTAAGATTATTTTATTGAAACACCATATGCAACTCAAATAACTACAGTGGCTAGACTTATAGTTTACTTTAATAGCTTCCTTCACAACTGAGAAACAAAACCATAAACCCTGTTCAAGTATTCCTTTGTTTTCAGCTATTGTCATGATCAGAGCAGACTACAAACGATTTACATTGGTTGCTCTGAGGTTGACTTCTCACCCTGTGTGCAGAATCTTAATTGACCACAGTCCAAACCACAACAACATACCTCAATAGGTAGCTTCAGCAGGCCAAGACATATTATAACACTTCAATTACTCTTACTGAAATTGGTGGGGCCCTGTGCATGTTTCAATTTCATTAAGAGAGACTTATGAAGGAACCATCATGCTGTCAATAAACAAGTTCAGCAACAAAACACAATCAACATAATGCAGCTGTTGATTGGATGTTTATTTCTTGACATTGAAAAAAGTAAGTGGGTGTGATGTGGTTCCTTCATAAGTCTCTGTTGGTAGGCCTAGACAGATATCTGTCTGAAACTCACATATGCAATGGGGAGGTGCAATCCAACATCCCATCCTCAACCATCTGCCGAAAAGTGTTGATCCAGAAGTTGGTCATCATGTCGAACAAAGTTCTCAAAAACCGCTCGATGCGCTACAAAAAAATGCCCAGAACAGCCAATCAAAATATGAAGGGAATATATCGATTAGTTTTGAATTTGAATTAGAGTAGTTGAGTGTACTAAAGGCTACAAAAATGGGCAGAGATACCATTTTTACATACAATATTTGTCAAAGTTTCTTTGGATTCTCAGTTGTACAGTTGCAAAAAACAAATTGGATGAATAATCTCATTGATTGACGAGTTTGTTATTATGGAAATGCACATGTCATGCTAATTGAAATTATAACAATGAATTGTTTGAAGACCACTTTGGACAATGTTATTTGTTAATTTACCTTAAATTCAAATTACAGTCAGAAGGCAGCTAGTTAAAACAAATCACAAACATACCAAAAAAAACATAAGCAGCTTACCTGATTGTGGGAAGATTTTTATTATTTTTATTAGCTGTTCCGACTTACAGTCGGAACAGGTATTGTTTTCGTCAAAATTGTTATTATTATTGTTCTTTGTTTCCACCTAAATCCCATAGCAATTGTACACGTTTTTTGTTTAAACCTTATATCCTAGAGGGTAAATACGAAATATTAAAATCATATATCAAATTGAAGCTTAGAACATAAACTTAAACCTCAATGTAAAAAAAGTTAAAATTCTTAATTAATTAGCCACTTTACAGCGAGGTGAATATTTAATTAGCCAACCTTGTTGAGACCATATCTCAAAAAGTATACCGCCGATCATCGAACTTTTATAGTTTTAGACTTATGAGATGCTGTAGATGGGCTTTCCGGCCTAAAATAACGAACGACGTCACAATGGCGTCATTTATTGCGCATTTTCGCCCGTGTACAAAACACATAGAGATAGTGAAATCAAATCCGGCTTCTAGAAACATCATTTTTCAATTAAGCTCAAAACTTGTCTGCGCTTGGGTCCCGTTCACCCGAAAACGATTTAACTTCCTAGATTACACAAACGTCTCTTAAAACAAATAAGATTTTATTGACCTTCAGTTTAAAAGCATTAAAACTTATCAAAACATTGTCAGTAAAAAAACCCACCAAATTCTCAGGCAAATTTAACGCCACGGGTACTTTGCCTATAATCTGTGAGTTTATAAATAAAAAAGAGTCAAGCTCTAAAAAAAATTAACAAATGAGGGCGCTATACGAGTTTAACGGTGCTCTTGCTTGCTTTTTTTTAAAACTTGATCAAATCTTACACATTTGTGACCCGTGTTTTTGCGCTGTTTGTATGTAGAGTGTATTATAAAGAATCATTTCTGCGCCGACTAACACAAGTCTACTTTCATTCACAAGAATCAAGAAGAATTTTTCTTGCTCTCAGCGCAGAGCGTCGTGTGTCCACTCAGATCTTATCGTTACTCAGGTATCAGCAGCATGAACGTAGAAAAATAGAACGCCGTGTGTTGGGACGATGTTGCCCGCGTGGCAGACTTGTCTGCGCTTGGGTCCCGTTCACCGGAAAACGATCTTTTAGGTTTCTTATGCAAACGCATTACTTGAAGCTGAATCGTGAAGGAAACAAGGCTACGTTTTTAAGGTTCTTGTGCGAATGCATTACTTCGGGAAATCACTCTATGTAGCAAACAACAAACCTGTTGGGGGTTGCAATGAGGCTCGAATTGTAGCTGAATGGGGAAAGTTGTAGACAAGACAAAATACATTTTTCATGGGTGTGCATGAAGCGCCAAAATTAACAATAAAGTCATATCCAATATTTACTACTTTAGCCCAACAAAAACATTCAGTATTAAAAAGAAACAACAAATGTTAGTACAATAATAGCATAGACCAAACTTTAAATCATCTACCAAAAATTATTATGTGCTACTAAAGCCCTGTTGTGGCATGCACTGAGATGTTATCAGCGGAAAGCAGGCGTAGTAACAGATTAATGATTCGTTTTGAATTAATAATTCGTTTCAAATTCATAATTCGTTTCGAATTCATAATTCGTTTCAAATTCATAATTCTTTGATAAGAGTGGCAGTTCGTGTTACGTACTTACTGATTAACTTATACCGCATTTAATATTTTATCGCAAAAAAAATTACATACACGATATTAAAAATTTGTTGTTGCAATTATGATTTTAATACAACAGCATAGACCAATCTTTACTTAATAACTTGTGAGACCTGTGATTTGATCGCTTTACGTACTAAATTGTGAGACCTGTGGTTTGATTGCTTTACGTACTAAATTGTGAAACCTTTTTCCATGATATACAGTCTTAATTGTGTGGTTTGCGTACTAACTTGTGAGACCTGGACCCAATTTCATGACTCTGCTTACCGTAAGCCAAAAAACGACGCTTACGGAAGCAGAGAATTCCGTGCTTACGTCAAGCGTATTTCAAGGTTTAGCAGAGAATATCGGCTTTTTCTCGTGTGTACTTCACGTAACTAGGCATTCTTCGCTTACACAGCTAGCGCAGAAATTCGACGCTTGCAAAATAAGCGGAGAATGGTGACCGTAAGCATGGATTTCGGCAGTAACCAGAGCCATGAAATTGGGCTCATTTGTTTAAATGAGGGGTAGTTCACTTTATACACTAAGTTGTGAGACCCAGGCCCAAATACATGGCTCTGCTTACTAAAAGCAAAGAATTGACGCTTATGGAAGCAGAGAATTCCGTGCTTACGTCAAGCGTATTTCAGGGGTTAGCAGAGAATTTCGGCTTGTGCGCGTGTGTACTTGACGTAACTAGGCAATTATTATAGTCAATGTTTCGCGGCACTTTTTGATTGAATTGTTTTACGCTTATCTGAACCGTAAAAATGTAAACGTTTAACCGGTTGATCGGTTGGTTAACCGTGTAACTGTCACAGGCTTAGTATACAAGCTAACTTGTCAGACATGTTCTCGATAACAGAATTTCGAGTAAAAAAACCATTAACACATCTGCGGTTGTGATCAAAAACATTGCCTCTTCAGTGCAACATTATTTGGCTCTGCACAATCATCCTGCAAAATAAATGTTCAATCGAATTGTTGCGTAACGCCCTCTAGCGTTCAATGTTTCTTGCATTAATACCTCAAGCACAGTTTTCATATAACAAAGACTATGAGCCTGATTGGAAACGATATTTATGTGCATTTCAAGTTCTTTTCAGTTATAGACTTATTGAGCATTGAAGATTGAACTTGGGTTACCGTGACCCCATGTTAACCTTTACTTTCGGGTCAACCAGAAGTGGGACCATATCTCAAGAACTACACAATCCAATTCCATTTTTTTTCAGTTATTAGATCCTTTGAACATTGAAGACTGAACTTGGGTTACCGTGACCCCATGTTGACCTTTACTTACGGGTCAACCGGAAGTGGGACCACATCTGAAGAACTAAACACACGATTTTCAATTTCTTTTCAGTTATAGACTCCTTGTGATTGAAGATTGAACTTGGGTTGAATCAAAGCACAACAAAACGGAACAGCTTTGTGTTTGTGCACAAACACCTAATGTCTAGTTTTTTCTTTTTTTTTTAAACTCCCTTTGATGTATGGGTCATATATAGTATCTCAATATTTTCCCACTTCCCTGCAGCTCCAACTTCACAAGTAAAAAGAAGTGAGCAAGTATTAATAATTATATCATATGTGGACCAGCAGAATAGTCATTACCTTTATTTTTGCTGTTTAACCTTTTTTCAATTTTTTTCTTTCCTTTGTCATTAGGCTTAACACAACTATGCAATCCTAAATTAAGTTTTGATTTCTTCACTGTACTGTTTCTTTTTCTAGTGTGGCCCCCCTTCCAGCCACTTTTGTACCCCTTTTCCAGTAGGCCCCCTAATTCATTTTAATTGTTAAGGTTTTGTTGTTTAAGTTTCCCAAAACATGCACTTAAGATTGATATTCTACTCATGTAATACATTACTTGCACTCTCATCATACTCCATTCTAAGGTTTGCCTATTTTTATTCATTTCATTTCTTTTATGTTTTCTTCTTCTATCTTTTTTTTTAGAAAAACCCACCAGACTGAACTATTCTATCTAATATTCTCTAAGGTATATACCACATACTGTAATGTTTTGTGTTGATGTTTTAGTTAAGCTGACACTTACCTCTAAACATGACACAAAGGTATGTAGGGTTTCTTCTCTTGGACAATTCCTTCTTAAGTTCCTTTGTTGCAGGACTGTGCAATGTTCTAAGGCTTGTTGAAAAAAAACCCAGAAAAACAATAATAATAATAATAATAGTAATAATAGTAATAATAATAATTTACTTCAATAGGCCTAAACGTATGCATCCAGCAACAAAACTTTGGCTTGCAATATCAACTTTTTTTTACACCACCATTTTTTCTAATTGTTTGAAATATTTATAAAACAGTTATAAAGTGGATTGTACTTGTAGCCTAAATATATGACCTGCAAGGGCTTTAGGACACTGTGATGATTCAATTGTGACACTGTGATGAACTAAAATTTTCACTAAAGCTAGACAGCACAATTTGTTCCTAATAGCTTAGCCTGAATTTTGCTGTGGGGCCAAAAATAACACTTGGTTTGAATTTCAGAAAAAATAGATTATTTTTTATTTTTCATATTTTGTGCCAGGGGGATAGGGCCAAGGATTTCAGCACTATTTATAGTGCTAACAAAAAACTTGTCTAAAATCATTTGTGTGTACCTACCTGCAACTCAAGTCATGTCGAAGTTTCAGTATACAACAAATTTCACTGTCTGTGTATCCAGCATCAAAATAATGCTGAATAAGTTCATCTCGTAGAAACTATTAAGGAATCTAACATTATGAGTGTTTACTGCATCAGTTCAACGTTACTTTGGTATGTTCGGGGGTCTGGTTTGTGATATTCCTACCTCCATGGTGTAACAGACAGAAATATTACAAGACAACTTACAAGGCCTGTTGTCATGGTTGTGCACAATAATTATGAGAGGCCTAGCCTAGAAGTAGAACTCAAGAAGTACAATCTACCGCTGCGTTTTATTTATTTATTTACAGTACTTATTTAACACGACAAGGTTATTATTTTCCATATAAGTTACTTTACCGATGCCATTCTTTACAAAAATTGAAAGGATATTGCTCCTGGCAAGTGGAGTCCGGTGCCGCAGCTGGAGAACGGAGTACATATCTGGTTGTAAATGAGTAGTTTCATCCATGCAGCAGATCGATCGAGCAAGCATGTGAAAGGTCAAAGGGTAAAAGTCAAAGTAAGCTAAATGGCGCTCTGCGCAAGCGTGACAAAATCTAAAAACAGGCGACGGGCGACGGGCGACGGACGACGGACGACGGACGACGGACGACGGACGACGGGCAGATATGGAATTCCATAGCCTTCCACATCAACCCACATGACCACAAAGCAAAAACCACTCTCATGGCATAGGAGAAAACCAACGCACAACTCTACTCACATATGGCCTTAGCCGGGTATCGAACCAGGGCCACATTGGTGAGAGGTGAGCTTTTTGTACGCACTTGTGTTTTCCACTTTTAGCAACACAAACTGTGACTAGGATTTAACCACTGTAGTCATCAATTTAATGTCGTATCACATTCTGACTTCTGATCTAACTACAACAATGGCGTCGGCACTACATGCACATGATCTTTGACATACTTGCGAACAAGTCGCTTGGAAACACAACAGCACTAGCCACCCATGCCACCCTTAACTAGTACTGTAGCAAATACTGACAACTTGCCGACAAACTCATTCAGTACTACTAGTCACTCAAAATTTCTGAAACTCCACAGTAAAGTTAAGGCCTACATTGAGGAAGGAACGGAGCAACTTCATCATGTTCCTTGCTCATTCATAGGCTTGATGAAAGGAGCAATTTGATAGGTTCCTTGCTCTAGGCCTATGCTTGCAAGGTCGAATTGTATTGTCAGGTAGTTTTCAGCAAGTTGAGTTTCACAGGAAAGACAGTGTTGGGCAACTGGTGTTGTTATTGTAAAAGCTAGGCGCTAAGTAAACACTAATGTACAATAATGTAGTACTACGGTAGAATAACATTTTAAAAGCCCTTTTCTTTTGATAATGGACATTTGAGTGTATTGGCCCAACTGATCATGCTACCAGCCAAGATGAAATGGAATAATATCCAATTACTACCAAGTCATACCTTGTACTACTCCTACTATTACAGTACTAGTTTTCACAGCAACTATTTTAGTATTTGTGACTGCTACATTTACAAATTATTCAAAAAATCAATGCCTAAACAACCTTGTATTGGTAAGTATCTAGACCGAGGGCCAATAAATAACTGAATTTCCTATTTTATATTTATAAAGTCTTATTGATTCCAAAATGGGCCCATAACAAATGTTGCCATTACGAAAAGGCAAAGCGAACGAATGAATATTAATGAATGTTCATGTCACGTAATATTAGGGCTAGTAATATTTCCAGACTCCAGATTCATCTCATAAAATAACATCAATCACTCACAAATTAGCATTTATTACTTTGTTAATGAACTTACAAATAATCATTGATCGGCGGAATCTCTACCAAAGCACCCGAATACGGAATGAATATGTTCGAAGTGATTCCACCATGACTGATTCAGAGGAAGGGACACATTTTGGCAAAAACTGCCTCCCCAACCCGGAAGAAGTCGTTGGTTCACGAAGCGGCCATGATTAAAAGCGCCACCGTTCGACAGTGAACGTCAACAAATATTTGTTCGCCTTCCAGATTACAAGACTGTCGGTACTTGCTGATGCAGTCCTGTCATCTGGGAGAAGAGATTATAACCCGTGTCAGCATCAATCGAGGCGAGATTCTACCTTTGTGCCGTTAACTACTGACACACATTTGGAGTATCGGGTGGTGGTCTACCTCATGTCTACATTCACATAAAAATGAATGAAAATTCAACAGTATTACTTGAAATTACATGTGGTGCCTTTACATACAATCCTTTTAAAAAAAATTGTTTTTTGTTTGTTTTCCACTAAACTTTTGGCAGAAAATATTGCCATACAGCTTACAGGCAACTTGCCTGCTGGTGTTGGGGGTACCTTGGCAGAGGAGTTCGCGTTCCACTTCCAGCATGGGACAAGTTTCCTTCAGAAGATGGTGTGTACAAGGGCTTCATTGACATCTAAAAATGAAGCATCCTATTTTAAAGGCCCCCCTACCCCCGTACAAAAGGATAATACAAGTGCACAGGAGTGAACCAACTTTGTGCACTCAGTAGTCACATTATTTAAGCTTTCTCGGGAAAATAATTCTCACTGATAACGTTTAATTATGCAAAAAAATAGTTAGTGGCCTGACATTTGGACTCTAGCAGAGTTTTTCTTGAAGGCTAAATGACAAGACTACAAACATAAACAGGTTCATGTATACATTACTGTAACAAAAGCTTATCTGTGGTAAGCCCCACCCCAGTCTGCCTCATTCACCAATAAACTACTTTTCTCTCCCTCTCCCCATCATTGATTTTGTCCTTCATGTTCCCCACCTCTTGTGGTCAACCAGCATCTTCCCCCAATCCCCCTCCCTTTTGTTACCCTCCTTTCTGTTCAGCCTCCTGCTTTCTCTGTGTATTTTCCTCTCCATCATCTATTTCCACTTGACTGCTTTTGTTACATCACTAAAGTACACATGTACCTGTTTATGTTTGTAGTCTTGTTATAAAATAAAAACTAAGGAGTAAAAATCAAAGCTAGCCAAAATTTGTGGTTTAGTACGAACTAGTGGTCTAGTTGGAAAATCAATAAAAATTAGTAGAATAAATTTACACATATACAGTAGTACAAATAGAAACCTGGAGTGATTTATGCTCATGGCACACATGGAAAGGGGCCCCTCAAAGTCCCAAACTCCACATACACCCAGGTTTTCAAATGGCAACAACAAAAAAGGAATCGTAAAATGCTACTTGGTATTAATTTTAGCCAATGTTTAAACTGGATTTGGCTCAAACTCTACTCAACGAGAGGTTCCCAAAATTGGGGAAAAGGAAGAAATGATATTGTACTTTACTTGTGAAATTTACAATACATGTACCGTTCAAATAAAAAAAACGTAAAGAAAAGAATATGGAAATGAGTTTAATTGTGTTTTATTATAGCACTTTAAAAATGTAAAATCAATAATTAATAGTAATATCAGTTGAGAGCCCCTAAAGAGTGATAAAAAAAAATGTATTGTGCTCATAAAATAATTGGTTTGTACAAACTTACTATTGATTTTTGCATGTCTCCCTGGGTTTTTATACTGTCAAAACAATTTTAAGAATTTGCACTCGGCACTCAAAAGAACAACGCCTCAATCATTTCACCTAAACTTTGGCCCCACATCTTTTTATGTTGGCTGACACACTTTGTGCCTTCTATTTTACAATTTGTATGCAGTAAGGCTGTGTCCAAAACGGCGACTTCGGCTACAGCTACAGCTTGATCAGCGCGTCTGCCAGTGTCGAAGAATAGGCTGACACACGCGATCAAGCCGTAGCTGTAGCGAAGTTGCCGTTTCGGACACGGCCTTAGTATGCTGTTTTTATCAGAAAACCAGCATAATCAATATTCACTATTGTGTCTCAGTTTATGAAACGGTGTACACTAATTTTTCTATACCACTATCATGTCATTTGGATACATGTACAGCATGAAAATGTAATAAGTTTGTTCATTTAGGTAGATTAAACCTACTCCTGTGTCGTGCTATAAGTTCTTCTTTTGAGGGGTACTTTTACTTCTTGGTCATAGAGGGAGGCACTGGATATTTGAAGACATCTGGCACACCCAAATCTACATCGCTGTACAACTTCAGTTAAGAGGGTTCTTACATATTCTGTGGAGAGACAATAGTGAAAATTAACTACATGTTAAACGTTTCTACGCCAGCAGTCTTTCTCAAAAGCTAAGTAACCAGTATGCGAAAGTAAACAATCTGAAACAATCAAGACAAAATGTAACCAAAATTAAGGGAGTTGAGGAAGATCACCACAAAGGATGCTGCAACAGGGGATATGAACAAGAAATTAGAATTAGGTGTTGCAAACTGCTTACCAACCAAAAGGTATAAATAGGAAAAAACCCTAAATAAATGGACTAAATATGGCAAGGTACTTTTCTTGCGTCCTGCATTCTAATGCCTTAACTCGGCAACCGAGGATGTTGATGACGAGTGGCCGATTTGAATTTGAATTGTTTGTAATTGTTTAAACTTATTGTTTTAAATTGCTGTTTGACTTGTAATTACTTGGAACAAGCTGTCCAATCTTAATGTGATCGCATTTGTTAAGGAATTAGTATTTTGAATTGAATTAAACTGAATCTATTCTGATTGCTCAAAAAGATCACATGATTAGCAGCGTTTTTTGTAAAAAATAAGTTCATGTGAATAAAACTGTGTGGAATCGCTTTCTAACAACTGCTTAAATAAACAAGTGTTTGTAACCTTGCCGTTTACTTTGTCAAAATTGTGCAAATGATATAACTTGTGACGCTCTAAGATAATATGTATAATTTGTAGGCTTTTGTAAAGAAAGGAAATACATGTGAATTAAAGTTTTTTAGTATTATTTCTAACATGTACCCTTGCCTTTGGCTTGGGCAATTATCGGCTACCAGACCTTAATCGGTTATAAACAATAACTATTTGAAACATACTCATCATGCTTTTATTCTTGACTATTCAGATAGGTTCCATACACTTGCGTGATAAGAGTCTGTCCAAATTGATGTTTTAATTAAATTGTTTCAATTGATGATGTGTGACAGTTCACTTACCGATGGCATGATCCATATATTTTGGACCGGTTTCCACGTGAAGCTCGATCTGCAGTACTATGGATGATGTTCCATTTCTGTAGTTGTTTTGCCGTAGTTGGTACCGGCATCACGCTATGGAATCTGTTTTGGCTATCCAGTTTAAAGAAGCCAAACAGAGGAATTTCTCAGATGAGGGAATTCTGTGACAACTCTGTTTGACTTCATTAATTGGGGTTGATGGCAGCAAGCGAATTGTTTTCTGATAGAAGAAAACGGTTGAACCTAGAGGGAAAATATGAAGTCAGGAATTATTTCTGCTTATTGGACAATCTTAAAATTGGCGAAAGAAGTAAGAAAAAATTCAGAACAAACAAATACCTCATACAGGAAGTACGCACCTAATCTGAATGTGCCTTTGTTCAATTGAAAATTCATAAATCTGTGAAAAAGGGAACTGTGTTAAATTTCCTGATTACACCATTTTATATAATGGATCAGTATGCACCTCCCAAAGTTGGTTATCAACTTATAAATAATTAGAATTATTAGAGTTATAAAAGTATCAAATACCTCTGTACTTCTTCTGCATTTGTCTTTCCAACGTCTGACATGTCTCCGGAAGTAGGATCATATGCAATGAAATGTTGCGGCTATTGACGACCCTACTTGCATCAAATTGCTGTTGGGAGAACTGCTGCAATCTAGGATAAATAAAATAACTGATAACTTACTACTTTGTACTTGGTAGTTAAAAATAACTCGTTAAGATTCTACTTGAGAATATAGCTCTACTAGTAAACAGCAGAGTAAATCATTTTCTTTCATGACCCAGGGTTGAATAATGATTCGGCTGGTTAACAACTGATTGTGCTACATGTAGTTACTAAGTGCTCTTCATTGTGTAGAGACACGGGAAGGAGGCCGGTCCTCTATTTAAAAAGGACGAGGATTCACCAAAAGACAATACAAGTAAAAGCAACAAATTCTATAGATGACGTGTAAAATATAAAGTAATCTCCTGTACTGATTTAATCTAAATCCAATGCAACATCGCACATTGAATACAAAACAGCATATAATACAAATGCACACAGTCACTTATGTACAGTATTTCTAAACTCAAAAGTTGACAAAATACTACTCACAGAGAGTTCTAGGATACTATCCATCGCAAATGAAAAGTATGTGGAGCATAAAACATTCTCATCGAAAAACTTGTTCCAAGTCAGCTCCAAAACCACTAAAGTAAACAGTACATCCCAATACAAAACCTGTATAGCAAATTTCCACATGTAAAGTACACACAATCAGCAAAGTCCTAAACCCAATCTCAAACACCAAAGTTGTTACAATGTAACAATGTAATACATTGAGGTCAACCAGAGTTGAACCAGACTTAAAGGGAGGTTACAGAATTGGTAAGAAAAAAACTCTTAAATTATACTTTAGATCACAGATTTACATAAAACTTACACGGTCTAATGATGATGATAGAAGAAAACATCCCTTGAAATATTTATGTTAAAAATGCCATATTTGATGCGAAATAAATGACTAACTAATTTTCCGATTGGAGTTTATCGCTCAGTGAGCGTTTTAGTCATAGATGATTTCATGAAAATGTGTAATCGGTTTTTCACTATTTTCTCGTGACCCAGATGGCCGATCGATCTCAAACTTCTACAGGTTTGTCAGTTTATGTATATGGTGTAATAGTATTACATAAAGTGCTTACTGCCAGCAACTGTTTTGTTAGAAAAACCAATTCTGTAATGTTCCTTTATCACTCACATGGCGTGGGAATCGCTTGTCTCTATTTATGATAGAGCAACCGTGACTATAACACATACAACAAAATGGTCTTTTAAAATCATGTAAAAACTCTGAATAATTTACACAGCACTCGGTGTAAAATCACTCTAAAAATGTAAAACCTTGTCATGAAATCCAAATCACATTTTTCCTTGATCTCACTACAGACAAATGGTTTTAGTTTCTAAACTACAATATACATCTCAAATGAACAATTGGATCTAAACAGGCAGGCAAAACAGTTCCCTTCAAGTCTGAGTCTAAAGATTACAATGGAGAATAAAATACAGCTGGCTGACAGTTCAGGTAATTGCTTAGAAAGCAAAAAGGCGAATATATCAGCAATCACTAAAAAATGTATGCATCCACAATTAAGGAAGCGAAGACCCATCACTACTAGTACAATAATGTGAGAAGAATTTACATGTATGCTCTATGGTACAAGCAAGTGGTCAGCCCTCGGATCAAGGCCACTTGCCCGATGACCATTGGGGAGGAGGGTTGATATTCCATTTGCTCTCAGTCAATAAAAGTCCCATTCTACTGTGGTCCTGCACACCAAAAATCCAAAATAACCTCCACAACCAAAACCAACCTTTTTATTATGTTCCAAATATAATTTTTTATAATTTATACCAAATGTGTGAAAAAGTTGATTGACCTAAGCTCCAATCATTTGGTCAGGAATTTTGATAGTGAAATAAGCATCAGTTTTATTGCTCTTCATCACACCTTTATTCCCTTATATAGAACTGATTTCTCATCTGTTTTCATTCATCGAAATTGCATGTCTCCTTTGTAGCATATAAAAAAAAGACTAAACAAATAGTCCATATTTCATGCAACACCTAACTACATCCCATCTAAGGTTTGACATAATGGTTGAATATACCCTGGCTCTGGAACATTCCTATAGGTAGGCCTACATGTACTTTGTGAGCTAAAATAATTGTATCATCAGTTTTGTGCTAGAGGCATTTCTATGGAATTGCTAATATATAAACGTGTACAAAACCACATGTGTAAAATAGACCAATAATGGGCCTTCCGTCCAGGTTTTTGGCAGCTTGAAGGCAACATTGCACGTAAGAAAAATACATGAATTTAAATGCATGTTATTTGGGTTTATGTCAATTAAGATTAGATTCAATGCAAAACAAAAGTTATCCAATCAGATGTAGTTGTCCAGCCTGACAAAAATGATACCCAAACTACTAGTTACATATGTATGTTGCCTTGAAGCAGCCAAAAAGGTGGACACAAGGTCAACAACTGGCCTATTGCATACAGGATGGCATGGCCAATTTTGTACATGTTATCAGTCCGGTACATTGCCTAATCAGGGAACATTTATTTTGTCTCCAGATCAGGCAACACAGTTCCAAAACAGGATACAAATCACAAAAACCAAGTTTTGCTGATAAATTTTTAACTAGTGAAGTTTTCAAATTATTAAAAAGTGAATTACCTTTAATGACACTTAATAAAGTAAAAAAACACAATTTCTATACATATTATTATTTTTACATGTATTTTTTTCCAAAAAGAAAAGTTCAAAGTCTTATATCTTTAGTCTGCCAAAGCTCACTGCTTAGAGGCTTTGTGAAATTATTTAGTCATTCATTAAGAACAAAATCTGAATTGTCTCGTTATCATTTCCTATCGTTACCTAAAGATACAGATCCAAAAATTGCAAGTCAAAATAATCGGGTATAAGAAAATAAATGTTTCCTGAACAGGAAACACTCTTAATTTACAACATGTATGTTGCCTGTTTTGGGAACATTCTTAAGTGTCTCCACTTTTGGAGACACCCTAATTGTTCCCTGATTAGGAAACAATTTTAGGTCTCCAATTCTGGAGACACAACAAACGTTTCCTGATTTGGAAACACAGTTGATGTTTCTATATCTGTAGCCATTTCTGGAGATGTAATATATGCCTGCCATGTTTACTAATTAGGAAACATGTTTTTTCATATTATGCAATTTTAAATAAAGTTCATTTTGTCTGTGGTTTATTACTTGATATTTGCCTGATGGTGTTAGAAATTTGAAAATGTATTTTGCTGTAGTTCAAAGCTGAAACCATTGATTAAAAAAAATATTTGCACAAAATAGAGACACTTTTAACAGCGTTTTGTCAAAGCTTGCTACATGTTATATACATGTATGGTGACTGTATTAAAAAAAAAAACTTTGTTCAAACCCAAATTATTAAAAAAGTTACCCAGTCAGTTTCCCTTGTGGTTTATTACTTGTATTACAAAATTATCTAATCTAAACTTACAGTAGGAAACAGTTGATTGCATGACCTATGCCATACAAAAAAAATCTTCTTACTCCAATTTTACCATCTGAGTGAAGCCAAATGTCTATTCCACCCAATAAATGACCACAGTTGGCACACTCCAAGTTTACTCAAGGCCAGTAGCCATAGTAATTATAGTCTTGGTAACAGTGTGACCATAGAGCTGTGTAAGGTGTGATGGATTAACAGTTGGTTGGATGACCTACATGTAGGTCAAACACAGTGCACAGTTACATAACTTGTACTTTTAAACTGACTGCTACATAATTAGCACTACACAGCAAGCTGACTACAGCTTGGTATTTAGGAATACGTGTACAGGCCTACTTCTTCAACATGTTGGCCTTCATGTATATGGGAACCACTGCCCCTCCACTACATGTATGCACTGACCAAAGCAAAAGTTTTTGAAAGAAAAAGTTTATTTTAGTCTTTGTTTAAGAGATTGCTGTTATTGTTTGCCTACACCAGGTTAATCGAAAATCTATTTTGATCCAATTGACAAATAAGTATTACAATAATACGGGCACTTGTTTAGGTTTTTTTTCTTCTTCAGTATAAAAATTAAGTTTAACTTTAACCATGGCTTGGCTCGGTCTATTTGCTACGACGTAAATCTCAGTAAACTCTAACAGAATCTAGAAGGAAAAAAGAGAAAAAAAAGGGGAATATGAATAAAGTGTGGATCTTCTCAAATACAATTTATAACACATAAATTGTTTATGGGGACAGTATCAATTTTAAGAACAACATACGCCAGTGTTCCAAATTTAAACTTTATTACAGGGCTGAGGCAAGTGATTTTAGCTATACCAGTATACTTAGGCACACGACTTGACAAGTTCAGCCCAGTTATGTTTTTTAATTAAATAATAGTACACACAGTACCCCACTGTGTGCATATGTGATAAAAACAAATCATAATAACAACACTGCAAAAAAGGTTCAAATGTTGACTTTGAGTCTTATAAATATGTTTAACATTCTGTGGAGTGTAAATCAAAGTTACACAAAAGACAATTGTTATTCAAATCTTATTTTTGGTGCTTGTTCAAATACAATGTGTGGAAAGATTGTTCTAATTTTGAAACCTGGTCTAATAAAAATATTCTGGTACAGTACAGTATTTGAGCTACAGTACAAGCCCTGCGGTCTTGATGATTTTCCCACCAAATTTGATTCAATAGGCTAGATGACATTTCCTTCATCTATGTATTGTTTAGACTAGGGCTTGGTAGGGGCCATCCAGCAGGTGCAATAGACTGTACAAGTCTTGGGCATATTCAAACTTCCAGGACCAAGTTGGTCCCAGCCACACTGAGTTTTACCCTTGCTCTATCATTGTTTTACATGTGCGCGATTCTGTTTCTTCAAATAGTTTACATGTAGTTTATTGTAGATGGCCGCTGTAAAAAAATGTACAGTATGGAAAAGTAAGATTTAGCCATAATGAAAGTAAAAACAACACAACAACAAAGTAAACCTGAGAATAAGACTTGAACTCCATTTCCAAATTTACAAATAATTAAGAATTTTGCCCAACCGACGTTCATGTTGTCATTAAACCTATGTGATAAAGTGGCATAAATTTGGGCTTGATTGGCAATGGGTTTTTAACTTGAAAAACAAGCATCCTCGTCCGAAGTGTTGACTTTGTTTCAATGTTAATTTGAACAAATTACTTGTATTATGTAAAATTTTTAATTTCATATAGGCCTATAACAAATTGCTATAGTTATCTGTATTGTGAAGAATTTAATAGAGTTTAAATGTTTTTATTTCATAAAAAACTATAGACTTCAAGACTTAGAGTTGTTTTCTCGCTTTGGATATGCGCAGGACTTGCATAGTCTAGAGGTTTAAAAATGAAGGCTAATAGGCCTAACATTGCATCTGAGATTTGAAAAAATAGTAGCAAATAAGCTTAACAAAACCATGTTTTGTTTGTGTTTTTTTTTAAACAAGTGGGAAATAAATAACTCTCCAAATGATCCAAAATACATAAAAACAATCATGGTTGATTAGTCGATTGTACATCACATAAATGCACGCACATGTAATATGAGTCAAATAGGGTCACTACTTGTTAATAATAATAATAATAATAATAATAATAATAACGGCTTCTTATATAGCGCTCATATCCGTCACTCAGTGACGCTCAAGGCGCTTCAACATTAAGTATTTTCCTGCAAGGTATGTGGGGCTTCGTTTGAAGTATGAGACCTATTCCTTTACATAGCACCATGTAATGGTTTACAAGGTGCTGTGGCGCAATATGCAGCCAATCAAACCAGGAACACCGGGGCGGACCCCTTCTCTTTTCGATAAGTGCACTGGGTTCTTTTACGTGCGTTACACAACACACGGGACCAACGGCTTTTCGTCCCATCGGAAGGACAAAGCAATAATGGTTAAGTGTATTGCTTAAGGACACAAGTGTCACGACCGGGACTCGAACCCACACTCTGCTGAGTCGGAAACACCAGAGCTTGAGTCCGGTGCTCTTATCCGCTCGGCCACGACACGCCACTACTTGTTGGTGTTTATTGTGTGTGAAAGATACAGAAAAACATACTTTTGAAATTCTGAAGTCAACAATCCCTGCAAGGATCTTTGCACATGATCATGTTTTTTTGGATTTGTGACTTTTATAAATATTTTGGAAAAAGCATGGGAAAAGTCACAAAGTTTTGCAGTTGTCACCTCATGGTTTGGTCAGTTGTACATGTACTTGTATCAATAAACAGAGATGGGCAAATGTCAAGGAGAGCTTTAACCATGCTTTAACCCTCTCTGTTTCAAGAAATTCCATTGGAATAATATGCAGTACAGCTCTACTGTGGTTCAATGGATAAACCACTGTGCATTGTACATGCACTCTGGGCTTCTGAGGTGTTACATGGTAACTATAATAAACAATCAGATAATAGCAATTAGCAGCTGGGGTTAGATTACCACTGCATACCAGCTCCATACATGGAACATACAGTAATGTACATGCAGAACAAGGGCTTTTCATTGCCCTAGCATGTAACCTGATCACATGTTTATATAAGAGCCACAAAGCCTCAACTTCCTGCTGCCACAGTTTGTACACAGCTGAAAAACTTAAGTCTTACAATTTGTGGAGATTGCACACTCCGAGTTTTATCAACTTTTGAAATGAAGAAAGAGGCACATCTCAAAAACTGTTTATCTGTTACTTTTATAACTCTAGAATTTATGTGGAAATTGCTACTGAAATGTAAAACTTCTCAATTGGCATACATGTACCAGTGTAGTAACCTATTTACGCCTCAAAGAAAGGCCCTGGACAAGGTCAATATTTTTGTAAACAAAGACTACATAGTCTTAATAGGGATGTTTAAAAAAAAAGTACCGGTACAGCCTCATTTTTTAGACGTACTACGCTTTTTTCTTATTCTACCAAAAGGTCCTTTCTCAATAGTTCCACCATAGTTATATACCATGTTTTCTCTCTTAGATAAACCTTGTCACATCTTTTTTATTGCAAATTTTTTTCTGACATTTTCTTAACTGTTTAAAATCATACTGTATTTTATGTGTCTTGATTAGAAAAAATTAAGCTAAATCATTTCAAATAGTAAAAGAACCATTATGTTCACTTCTTCACTGAGTGTAAGGTGGAAGCCTCAGTTTATAATTAACAGTGTAATGCCTGTAAATGGATGAAAACATTTTCTTTTATTTAATAACTGCTATGTACTTGTACCTCAACTTAGTTTCCAAAAGAAACTTAGTTAAACTTGTGAAAATAACGAGTGCAAATTTCATCACAATAGGCAACCACGTTTTAGGGAAAATATGAAGAATGGTTCCATGTTTTCTTATTCCTGGATGCTTTCGATTTGGAGCCTTGAATGTCCACTTAAATAAAATCCAATTGAAATTTGACATTTGAGTTCAATTTAAAATAAAACACTTTTTGAGTAAACATTACTTTCTGTTTGTTTGGCGATTACCAGTCCTCATGTATGGTATAGTGTATGGTTTATCATGCAGTCATCCATACACTAGGTGTACAGACTACTTACCAGAGATCACAGTCAAGAATACAACTATTTGTTTCACACACAGACAGAATCAGAATTGAAACTGATAATTAAAAATTGTATTTTATAGCAAATACTGAACACAGGGACTTGAACTCGAGACATCTGAATTACTGTCCCATGCTCTCCCCTACTTTCCCCTACCACCTCAGCTATGCAGCCCTATTTGAAGTTTAATGGGTCTTCCTAAACAGTCGAATGTCTTCTCCTCCCTCCACTCCTCACTTTCGAGAAGCGATCTACACAAGCCGACCGCGTCCATGTTTTTAAACCCTTTTAACTATTAAAAGGCAGGGTTCATATTTAGAAATTACTCCGCAAATTGATGACCATAAATCATAAAGTATCAAACATTATATTAAGAAGTATTCCCTTTGAAGTAATGTGGTTTTGGAGAAAGAGATCATTTTCACCAAAAAATATCGAATCTGGGAAGGGCTTCTCGCCGGGAGCCCTTCTCAAGCACTTTCAGCACCGATCCATATTTTTACCGATATCTAAATAACGCTAACATCTTTCGAAACGAAACTTTCACTGGTTAGTTTTATGGTATATATCATGGAGGTAGAAAATTTTACCTCCATGTATATATCTACAACTACAGGATTGAAATAAACGTACGCTTCAAATTACCATATATAGATCATGTACCCTGCCTGAACATTTGTGATTAAATTGTTTGTTTGAGATCGATGTTCTCGTCGTCTTGTTCGCCATCATCCTGGCCCGACGATTGGGGATTGTTGATGGCATCAACTGTTGTGTTAAATCTACTTAATAAACTTTGGAACCGGTTCTGTATATTATTATTGGACAAAGTCGCACAAAATTACAAACCAATCTAGTTGGCAAGCTGGCTAGCTTCATGTGTAGAACGTACGTGTCCGTGTGTAGGCCAACATGAACTGGATACATACACATGTACATTATGTACAAGCTAGCCCATGCCGTAGTACACAATCGCCCAGCCTCTCCACGTGCGCCGCAACTTCTTTTTTTTCATGCTACTTTCTCATTGGTTCACAGTTTTCATTGAATGTTGTGGTCGTCAGAGGGCGCTATGTAAATGTATGAAAGGCATAATGCCAGCATAAAGATCGAGTAGAAAGGGTCTCTTTTAAGTTTTAGCGAAAAAGAATAAGCATAAATATACTCAATATGAACCAAGTGAAGTTTCGCATTGGCCATCAATCGTGATTCTACAGATTCTGTTAGTAGTCTGCTGTATGATTTTTGTTGGTGAAAAAAAAGGTGTTCACAGTAACCATCGAATGTTCAGGCGTTTTTGCTTTGGATTTTTATGTTTGTGCATGATGAAATATTAAAAAAAATCATTCTGCTATTATCATTGACATATCTTTTTCTAGATGTTGGTGTGCTGTTGAAATTATGAGAAATTTTCACAGTGGGACGTGGTTGATGATTATTTTGACATCTGAATCCATATTTTATGACAATTAGTAGTTGGGTTCGAATTTGTTTATGAATAGGTGATGATTTGTTTTATTTTTGTTTTTCGTTTGGCTAGTCCTGTTGATATAACGTTTTCTATTACACATATAGGCCTATTTCTTTATTAGTGTGTCATATGAAAATGTGAGATGTTTCACGGCGGTGTGATTCTAGGGATTCTAATTGTCTATTGTACGTTATTTTTGGTGAAAATACAGTTGTTCACAGTAACCATTTCATTTAATTTAAAAGACCATTGATTTCCACCCATAATTAATGGTTGATACAATTATTTAAAGGCATGTTTAAACATTGGAGGAGGCAAATCTAGGAAAGCAAAACAGTTATTGTTGGCAGAAGTTGAAAAGAAAACAAACATACGTGTAAATTAACAATAATACAAACATCAAATTACAATGAATCATAACGAAAACGCAATATGCAGAAAACAAACTTGAATAATATGGTTTAGATTAAAAGTTTTTAAAAGTTGTTTGTACACATAATTCGAAGGAAACACGAGTGGCTGGAATTAAGCAGAGGGTGTGGCTGAGCAAGTGGGCTTTTATTTTGATTTTGTACATGGCAGTTTGGGCGGAGTTGGGGCAGTTTTTATGCTAACAACAGTTATAACGTTTTTGTTTTGGATTTTTAGGATTGGGCCTGATGAAGTGAGTTTTTCCGTTCGGCTATTTGAACATGCTTTAGGTCTACTGACATTTCTTTTCTAAATGTTGGTGTGTCATCGATGTAATTTCTGGGAGTTTTTCAGAGTGGGACTAAGTTGATGATTTGACACGTGCAGCCATATGCACCATTATTTGTGAGAATTGAATGTAGGGTTCGATTTGTTATGGCTATTGTTGCAAATCTATTCCATTACACAGACATATTTCCATGTTCGGTAGTCAAATGGGGATGACGTTCTAAGACGTTTTTTCACGGCGGGGTAGTTTTGATGATCTCAAGCTTTGTTTAGAAGTGATCTTTCTGCACGTTTTTTGGCTGATGATATAGGCAATTTTTTTTTGTTCATACTCATCAGTCACTTTTACAGGGTTTGTAATATTTGTTCTCAATTTGGGTATGTCAAGTTTAATGAAACCTCGGCCCAAATTAAGCTGTTTGTCTTCAGACGATTTTCAGTCGAGAGACCAGAAGAAGCCGTTTTTATGGCAGCGAAGTTAGTAGGTTAGGTTAGGACATGGAAACTCTTTACAATTAGTTTATGGCTGGGAACAACTGACATCCAAAACACTTATTCATAAGACTCTCCGTGTCCTAATTTGTGTATTTCCCCTCACTTTTCCTTTGCAGCCCTAACAAATGTGTTATCATAACCAAAACAGTGCATAAAACAAGCCATCCGTGGAAAGTTTGCGAATTTGTGACCATTCCACACACTTTTTAAAAATATTTTCTGAATGAATAATTCAATTGACAAACAATATTCACCGATTATTATTAAAGAGCTGGACTTTCACAAATTTTATTTACGGCTGTGCTGGGTTACTTTTATTTGTAGAAAATCAACATTTATTTTGGGTAAATTGTTTTTTTATGCACCCTGTTTTTCGCACATTTGTACAAAATATACCCACGACGATTGACATATATGTTGGAATTATAGGGGTGGGGATTAGAACCATAATTTGTTATTGTTTATTGTGGGCAGATTAACATGTTCTTTGCTTCATTAGTTGACTCACAATTGTTATTAATATGCTCTACATCACAACAGTTAGTCCTTCTGTAATATTTGGTTTTGCTTTTGTAGGATATAAATAAATGTTAGCAAATTGTGTTTTTATAATTGGCGTAGTCGATGTGTTTGTGTTGTACTCCCACGACGAGAAATCTTGCCGTTAGGGGAGTACATTGGTGGGTGGTAGGCAATTTTTTTTATGTTTTTAGTTTTTTCTTAAGTCGAGGTGGAACCAGGTCTGGTGTTATTTGGAAAGAGTTGCTTTAAACTCTAACAAATATATTTTTTTTTAGCACGATGCAGTAATTGTTTCTGTCACAAGGGCTCAACTTCAAACAAAGGGTTTAACTTTATGAGAAACAAATGTAGGCTTACCACAACGTGTTGTTAAAGGCAGGAGTAATCGCCTACCTTTATGTCAAACATTTTGGTTGTAGATGAACATTTTTTTAAACGGTAGCGTTTTTGAGACATCAGTGAAAATCTGGATCGATTATTTCCACGCAGAGGGACCCCCAATGGACATGTGAAACTGCATGTTTTTTATTACCGTGAGAAACGTCCATTGCAATTCCCTTTCCCATATTAAAAACTGTCGGTGGGAAATGACCGCTTTCTCTTAAATGACAATACTTTGGAAGGAATTGCGACGTTCTATAATATACATTATTCTCATCTCATATGCTCCTTAGCAATAAGCTTTTGTTGTAATTATGCCCTCGTTAATATTTACCAATGAGTAATTACCAAATGTGCACCCTATATCCATACATTGTGAAAACCAAAATATTCATTGACACATTTCAAACTCAAACATTTCATTTTAAAACTTTGTATTACTACGGTTAAACTTTATTTCAAACACACTGTTTAAATTGAAAAATTACATAAAATAATGTCATCATTCTTTTACAACTTCGCTTCTACCCACAGCATAGCACTTAAAGGGTGTTGGCGACCCCATTTTCTTCCATAAAATCTTTTGATGGAAATGCATTGAAATTGCAATTATTAGTGCGCAATAATTATGGCCAATTTGTACAAGAATGTACATTCCAGTGCCAAACTGGCACATGCAAGAGTGCTGTCACACATGAACAAAATTATCACAATGAGAGCTCCCAAATGAATTTGAACAAACAACTAAATAACAAACCACATTCAAATATAATCACTGTTGTATGTGACCAAGATTTTATGTAATATAGAAAGTTACAGGTAATCTATGATGACTTAACTGTGTCAAAGACAACTAAAGCATGTTACGTCTGATACTGCATGCCATCATAACAAAGTACACAATAATGGTACATTGTTTAATTGGTCAGAACACATTATTATTGTTATTGATGGTTGATTAAAATTGAACTTGTAGCCAATGGCTAAATTGCGTCAATATATACAATACAATATTTAAAAGCAATAAACATTAAGCAATGAACAATAAAAAGGAAATGATTAACCTTTCTCTATGGATTAACCAGCCGCTACAACACACAGGAACAAATAAAAACATTAACATACAGGAGGAGAACCCTACATAAAGGCAAGAAACTAAAATGATCCCAGTGCTGCATGTGAAGTTAACATCTACCAGTATTTTATGTTAATATCATATTCCAAAATAATACTAGAAAGAATAAACGAAATATGTACAGTTTTCAACTGAAAATTAATGCCATTCAGTCACAATGGCTGATGCAGACTATTTCACCCCATTTGTAATAGCAGGTCCAAACTGTATCCAAAAGAAAACATTGAGCTGCAAAATATTCAGGAAATTAAATGGTGAGGACATCTCTTCTACACACCCAAGTGATGTTGGGTGAAAAGTGGGGGAAAAATGGTTTTGTCCACCGTGTAACGATGTTTTTCCCCAAGCTACCTCACTATATAGAATTAAACATTGAAGGTACAGTTCACAATACATATTTTGTGTTTGTGATATGTTTCAGATGGAGTTTCTGGCAAACCTCATTTGTTTCTAAAAACCAGTCAACAAAATACATACATTCTGCCTTTAAAGTATGGGTATACTACGACGGGCATTTACATACATGGACAAACCATGATCATTGACAGGTTGAAGAGGGTTGATGGTGTCCCTTATAACCTGCTGCTGTTCTAGTGACAATGGACACTGTATGCTAGGGACATCAACCCTTGTCCTGCCAAGGAGATGATCTGTTTTCTGGAAACGTAGAATCATCAGGTTGGCCAGGAACTCCATCTGAAACAAACACATCACGCACTGCGGTTAACTGACTGTCGCGGTTTCTCAGCATACCAAGTACAAACAGCTGCTGTGGGGACTTCCTGTGTTCAGTGCTTAATCCATGGCTGTTCCACTGTCCACCGAATACTTCTAGGTCAGCATTGATGCGGGGCATGAAATTTAAGTGCAACAGCCATAAGTCAACTTCACTGCTTGGATCTGCACAAACAATACAGTTGAAATGATGTGTCAATAACATGTATTTGCATCTTGCTATCACTCTCCCCACTTTTATTGCAAAACCGGGGGTGTTTCAGTTCGTTTTGGGCACATTTTGTCTTTTATGCGAATGAGGATCAGTGGCGTCAACTGAGGCAGCATACTTGCATAATGGTTGATTTGTGTAGCAATGTAACTTGATTTATTGCGATTTTTCTGCACTCCGATCTCCTAATTGCGTTGTTTTCTTGTTAACCGAGTCTTAAATAATAAGTCAGTAAACGCTTACCTGGTCAGTTATTGTGAGTTTTGTTTTCACTATGAGGATACAGTTTTGCTGCCGCTCTCCCTCAGTTTATGCACGCAGAGCAGCGCCCTCTTGTGTCAGAAAATTACATGAATATTTTAACCCTGGAAAGCGCCCCCTACATTTTGCGCACACCGACTCGGTGCTTGGGAGTTGTAGTGCCTATTAGTGTTCTTCCATATCATTATTGAGTTCAGAATGTGGGTAAATGAATTTGTTATGCTTTTTCTAACTTTCTAGGGATGCTATAAGTATCCTGAGGAGATGTCGATAGTCATTTGGTTAGCCATGTTTGTTCTCTGGTATTATCAAGTGAGTGAATGACTGCTGTTCTAAATTCACAACCCTATGTATATAGTATACTACATACAGTGTACTGTGTAAAAGGCTAATGCCCTGGTCAGTCCCTTACTGACAAGCCACACCCCAATAAACTATAGTTTTAAGCCCCTGGACCATGCTAGTACATCTGGGAGGTCTTCTGAAGTATTTATAGCACCCTCAAACTAAACAAAGAACAAACAAACACTTACTAAACCACAAATACTGCATATAGGCACAGCAATGCCCAAGACACGAGCTGATGGACTAACCAGTGATTTTTCCCTGACCCCAGGCTAAATTGGGCGGCAATGTCTGTAATTCAACTTTGAGGTGTTGACAGATGCCCCATTACAGGATAAACTGAAATTGCAGGTCCAGTGGTTTTTGTTTCCAGGGGTGGCAGATTAAAAACCAATTGGTTGGGAGCCGCGGCGACCATAGTGACTTCACCCAGGGTTAAATAGCCATGTCTTTAGCTTTTATGCCAGTACGTTCTTTAGTTTGTACGTTCTTCAGCCACAACTCTTTGACAGAGGACAAAAACGTCATTGCACATGGGTCCATGGTTAGTCCTTGTTCTAACAGTCTTTGTGCGCTGTATGAATAGCTTTTTATGGGGTGATGATGCTGAATGATTTGAAATACACCTACACGTAGCACCGTAGAGCAGTTAAACAAAAACATTATTTGCATTTATATTTATTTATTGTTGGTGTTTTTGTTTGTTTGTTTGTTGTTGGTGTGTTTTTTTTTGGGGGGGAGCCGTTTTTCACAAAATTACAAAAATTTTGGTGCCCAAATAGATACCCAGACAACTGGATGGAGCCAAGGGAAGGGGCGTCCTAAACCATGACCTTCTTGCAAGTCTACATTTTTTCAGGTAACCATAGAGGAATTTCACATTAGCCGTTCTAATTTTAAGGGACTGCTTTTATTTTGTATGCAAAATGCTAATTTAAAAAAAAATTGTGAGTCTCCCCAGCCTTTTACCTTTTTTCCGAGCCCTGTTGCAGATGCAGGCCAACATGAAAAAAGTAAAAGGTATGCAATAAGTCTGAGCAGCATATACAAATTGTTACATAATGCGCGAAATCCCCTTCCAAAATCTCGACCTCTCTAATGCTCAGTTCCGAAGTAAAACAATGCCACTTTATTAGGTGTGGTTACTTCCATCTAAGACTAGCTAAACATGTAGATACAAAAAAACCAACTTATGTTTGAAAATATACTAACCAAGAAGCTGCCTTGATTCAAGGAAGGCAAAGCAGTCAGCGCGTAGCCTGTTGAAAACACGTTCCGTTTATTTGCTACGTATGCATAGACCGTCCGGTTTATGCATACGTAATGAGATTTGACGTGCCATTTTCATAAAACATTTAAAATATGATAACGTTTTTTAAAAACAATTCAAAGTATATACCAACATGGAGAATGATTCAAATTAATGTTCTGTTTATAAAAATAATTTTTTTGATGATCAAAAAGAGAAATTTTGGAACGAAAATGAAGCCGTGAACATCCAGAAAAAAAGGTCAATGAAAAAGCCGTTTTTTTTTTTTCTTTTCACAATGACCGGCAGAATTAACATACCCATGTATGTGTGATTTAACTATTCCTCTTTCCTAGAAAGGCCATGGTATATCTCAATCATTTGAGAAACAGTCAAGAGCACCCAAAATATTCCACAAGTACAGGCCTCCGACACAAGGTTGAAATTTTCCGAAAGCAGCCATATGTATTTGTAATAGAGCGATTTTCATTGGTCATCACTCAAGATCTGGAGAATTCTTGTCCAATCACATATCGGCTTAGTTCAGTGAAGCAGGGTATGGCATCCACCGTGAAGATGTGTAACTTAACATAAGGCTGAGAGGAGCACATGGTTACCAGACTATTTTTCGTTGTAAACATGATTTCGTTTTATCGAGGGGCTTCCATTCCATTCGGGACATAGCGAAATTATAATAGAAAAACAATGATATGATGACACGAAACAAAACAGTAAAATAGGCATTGTTCAGATTTTGATGAATCAAATGTACATGAAAGAAAAATATTTTATTGCCTCCAATAGTCTTCTGTCAAGTTATGATTTATCCATTATAAAAACCATACAAGAGATACAACATGAAAATGACAGGACATGTAAAATGTAAAAGTATAAACTCATTAAAAAATAGCACAATATCCTACAAACAATACAATCGGCAGCTGCAATAGAAATACATTTGTTCACAGTTTGTGTAAAAGAAAAAGACTTGGTTTAAAAAGTAGTTGAAACCATCAACAAGTTTACCTGTAACAAGTGTTTACATGTATCGTGGTGTGATCATTGAGTAAGGAAGTGTGAAGTTAAATTTAAATATTGCATCAAGTGTCACCCCAAGAACAGTGGCAAGCTTAAAATATGAATATATATAAAAATAAATATTAATCACAATATGGGAATACCTTTGTGTTAAACAGTTTGGTTGTAATGGTCAACTGTGAATTAATTAGATCACACTAAGGCACAAGTTGATTACAAAACAACTGTTTAAAAGGCAAAAGGATGCATAGCCTGTATACATTTATATGAAACATACAAATAAAATAAGTAAAAAACAAAAAGTATGACATTAACTGCATGCACATGATGTATTGCATTCATCCTAAGCACAGTTCAATCTCAAGTAAAAAATAACAAACTAGTTTACTATGGTAAATATAAAATTAGAGTAAAATGGCAATATGGAAATATCATGAAAATGAAGTGATACAAAATGCACTGATAAGTTTGCACCCTTATAAATAGAAATTGGTGACTTAAAAAATCACACTTAGGCCATGAGTTGAATCAAAAATAATATTCTTGAAATGCAATAAGTTTGCACCCTTATAAATAGAAAACTGTGACTTAAACAATCACACTATTAAAGCCTGAGTTGAATACAAAACAATATTCTTAAAATGCAATAAGTTTGCACCTTTATAAATAGAAAACTGTGACTTAAACAATCACACTATAAAGGCCTGAGTTGAATACAAAACAATATTCTTAAAATGCAATGATAAGTTTGTACCCTTATAAATAGAAAACTGTGACTTAAACAATACACTATTAAAGCCTGAGTTGAATACAAAACAATATTCTTAAAATGCAATGATAAGTTTGCACCTTTATAAATAGAAAACTGTGACTTTTAAACAATCACACTATAAAGGCCTGAGTTGAATACAAAACAATATTCTTAAAATGCAATGATAAGTTTGTACCCTTATAAATAGAAAACTGTGACTTAAACAATCACACTATTAAGGCCTGAGTTGAATACAAAACAATATTCTTAAAATGCAATGATAAGTTTGCACCTTTATAAATAGAAAATTGTGACTTTTAAACAATCACACTATAAAGGCATGAGTTGAATACAAAACAATATTCTTAAAATGCAATGATAAGTTTGTACCCTTATAAATAGAAAACTGTGACTTAAACAATCACACTATTAAGGCCTGAGTTGAATACAAAACAATATTCTTAAAATGCAATGATAAGTTTGTACCCTTATAAATAGAAAACTGTGACTTAAACAATCACACTATTAAGGCCTGAGTTGAATACAGAACAATATTCTTAAAATACAATGATAAGTTTGTACCCTTATAAATAGAAAACTGTGACTTAAACAACCAGACTATTAAGGCCTGAGTTGAATACAAAACAATATTCTTAAAATGCAATGATAAGTTTGTACCCTTATAAATAGAAAACTGTGACTTAAACAATCACACTATTAAGACCTGAGTTGAATACAAAACAATATTCTTAAAATGCAATGATAAGTTTGTACCCTTATAAATAGAAAACTGTGACTTAAACAATCACACTATTAAGGCCTGAGTTGAATACAAAACAATATTCTTAAAATGCAATGATAAGTTTGTACCCTTATAAATAGAAAACTGTGACTTAAACAATCACACTATTAAGGCCTGAGTTGAATACAAAACACTATTCTTAAAATACAATGATAAGTTTGTACCCTTATAAATAGAAAACTGTGACTTAAACAACCAGACTATTAAGGCCCGAGTTGAATACAAAACAATATTCTTGAAATGCAATGAAAACGTTGCAACCTTATAAATAGAAAATGTATCACATGTTTTATGACCTGTAGACATTTGGAATGGTTTTTAGAAATGTTAGTTGTAATTATTGCATTTGCCATGAGTAACCGAAGCCACACTGACTCTATGTAAACTTAAAAGTGGCAAGTTAAAGATTTAAATACAATACTAGACATTAAGTGTTTGTGAACAAACACAAAGCTGTTCCGTTTTGTTGTGCTTTGATTCAATGATCCAGACATTTAAAGTTAGCCTAAGTTCAGGATTGAACGATATGGTTCCACTTCCGGTTGAGCCGGAAGTAAAGGTCAACATGGGGTTACGGTAACCCAAAGCTTATCTTCAATGCTCAAAGGGTTTATAACTGAAAAAAGAAAGAAAATCGGCTGTGTAGTTCTTGAGATATGGTCCCACTTCCGGTGGAGGTAAGGGTCAACATTGGGTCACGGTAACACAAGGCTTATTTTGAATGCTCAAAGAGTCTACCACTGAAAGAAAAAATGAAAATGCGTTGTGAAGTTCTTAAGAAATGGTCCCATTTCCGGTTGACCCGGAAGTAACATGGGGTCACAGTAACCCAAGTTCAACCTTCAATGCTCAAGGGGTCGTTAACTGACAAAATTTGAAAAATGGTTGCGTAGTTCTGAAGATATGTTTCCACTTCCGGTTGACCCCGAAGTAAAGGTCAACATGGGGTCACAATTTCCCAAGGCTAATCTCCAATGCCCAAGGAGTCTATAACTGAAAAAGGTTTGAAAATTGGCCGTGTACTTCTTGAGATATGGTGCTGCAAAGAATAACTACTTAAATATTCAAATGAAGATCACGTGGTTAATCAATTAAGAATTTTACAAAAATCTACCCCATGTTGACCTTATGTTCTAAGCTTCAATTCGATTGATGAGAACTCTTTCATCTGTACGCTTTAGAATATTAGGCATAAAGAAAAAACGTGTACAAACGCTAAGGGATTTTAGGAGAAAACAATAATTCTGCATTTAACCCTAAACCTTCGTAGGAATCTAAATGTATTGGTTGTGTACAATTCCATTGGAGTATGGGTCAAATACTCTGTTAGAAATCAAACAAAAAGCTCCGCACTTCGCGACAATGTATTAGACTCTTCTCAAGTAAGTCCTCAACTCATGTAGGTCCACACAGTATTGCATGAAGCATAGAGAAAGTATAAACATTTTGAGAGTGACTGCATCCAGTTTGTGAAGTACTACGTTGTACCACTACGCCAAGATTTTCATCTATTCGTTAATTATAGACGTACCTTCATTGCTTTTAATGGACTGAAACATCTCTCATTAAAATCAGTTAATTTTTCAACAAAGAATATGAAATTCAGGAAACGAACAGATAACTTATTTTGAAGTTATTGTGTTTTTGACTAGTAAAACGTTTTCACTTTTAGCGCCATATGTTTTGTACACAGAAAACAAAACGCGCAAACGTATGACGCCGTGATGACGTGACTGAGAATTTTAGGCTGGAATACACATCTGCAATTCAAGACAAGTCCATAACCGAAAAAGTTTAAGGATTGGATGTATACTTCATTCTGAAACTGACGTTAGCTACGTTAAGCGAGCTAACCATCATAATCAGGGAACAGGTCTCACAAGTTAGGATGTAAAGTAAGTTGGGTTTCCCGACTGTTCATCTGGTAAAACGTTTTTTTGGTTCGGATAAACGTAAACAAAATCACTCGGAAAAGTGCCGCGTAACGCTGACTATTCTTATTGTGGAGTCAGAATCAAACAAGTCAGGAGAGTGCAGTATTCAGTCAATATTAAAAACCCACCAATGTATGTTGTATCCTCGTGCTGCATTTACATTTTCATGTGATTTCAAAACTAAAGTTTTGTAAAATAAAAGTGTAAATTTAAAGTATATAGGCCTAATTGCAAACAAAAAGTATATAAAAAAGTTGAAAATAAATGGCTGGCAAGGTAATGACCTTAACCCTCTTAGAAATTATTTTGTTATTGTAGCTTGTATATTACAAAATAGCATTACTGAAAATAAGTCACAATATCGTGCGGTAATCGGGTCGTCTTTACTTTGACCCTTCCATCTGCCAAGATAAGGTTAGGTTTGAAAGTCCCTGCAATTTGACCAACGCAAAATAAATCAGCAGTTTTTATGAATTGGAAAAAGTGAAGTATTTTATTGAACTTTACACAAAAAAAGTGTTTACAATAGATAATCGTGTGGTAGGAGTTATAAAAACTACTTGATCATCCGTACCTTCTATAGATTCTGAAAAGGGTTTGAAGCCACTGGTGGTTTATAGAAATGCAGTAGGAGGTTATGTTGTATGAAATCGTAAGGAAAGTAACAGTAGAAGTTTTGCATTTATATAAATGTGGTTCAAATTAAAGCATATTATATTCGTTTAGATTAGTTTAACTAAAAAATAATTTAAAAAATGATGTAAACTTTTAGCATTTGAGAGGTTTGGTGATAAACAATAAATGTAAAAAAGTATAATAAAAAACACCTTTACATTGTTAATATTACACCAATTTCTTAACCAATGAGCAAATTTGTACTGTGAAAAGACCCTGCAAAAACGAAGTTATCAAAGAAACAGATAAATAAATAGATTCAGGTGAACAATATTAATTGAATAATAATTTTGAAAAAAAGCTTTAAAAAGAAATAAAACCTATTGTGGTGGTATGGGCTGTGATTTAAGATAATCATGGGAAAATCAACCAATGCACTCTTCGATAAACGCAATTACAATTTGTGCAAGACTTTTTTTTTCAAAAGTAAGGATTCAATTAAGTTTTAGTAACCTCATGATCTGAATATTTTGTGAGAAAAATAAATAAATGTAAAAAGGATTTAAAAGAACTTTTACATTATTAGACATTGCAATTTCTTTACCAGTGAACAAATTTATACTGTAAATAAAAAAGTTGTCAAAAAACAAATAAACAAATATGGAAAAAGGTTAAATAAATAATAACTCAAAGCTTAAAAAACAGGGAAATGTGGTGGTGGTATAGGCTGTGTTTTGAGGTAATCATGGAAAAATCAATAAATGTACTCTTCGATATGAACGCAATTTTAATTTTTGCAAGACTTTTTGCTAAAGTAAGGATTCAGTTAAGTTTTAGTAATTCCAGGATCTGAATTTTTTGTGAGTGTGAAAAAAATAAAATCAATAAATGTAAAAAGGATTTAAAAGAACTTTTACATTATTAGACATTGCAATTTCTTTACCAATGAACAAATTTATACTGTAAAAGACTCCTGTAAATAAAAAAAAGTTGTCAAAAAACAAATAAACAAATAAATAAATAAAGATGGAAAAAGGTTAAATAAATAACAGCTCAAATCTTAAAAAACAAAAAACAAATAAATAAATAAATGCAGATGAACTTTTTAAATTAAATAATACCCGAAACTTTAAAATAAAACTTGTGTTGGATTGGGTTGCAATTTGAATCATTCATGAGTAAATCAATACATGCATTTAAATGTGGAAGTCTTGAATGACAAAAACTTTTGCAGTGACTTTTTTTTTCACTTAGAATTTTCCAGTTTAATTTAAAATAATAACTTGGAACCCTTAAAAATTATCTTAATGTTTTTTTTTAAGATTCTCTAGTCATCTTCTTCATCGTTTTCGGGCCTGCAAGAGAAAGAAAACAAATAAATTCAACTTATATTTTGTTTCAATAATACTATTACAAACATGTACATTTATTTGTTGATATGTATGAAAGTTATCGATTACAAAAGTAGGTTGCTCTTTGAAAATACAAAGGTGTTGGTTTTATCAATATGAAGATCGCCCTCTTGTGACTTGCAATGGGGAATTGTTGACTTATGACCTGAGTGATAGTGTATCCCTTGGATAGTTTTATAATTTGTATGCACTCATACTGGGCCCAATATTAAGCAGAAAATAATGCTTAACAATTTCTTGCTGGGCAGAAATGAGCAGGATGCCAGTCACACTGATCACTTTGGTATGGAGTGTGTTAACAAATGATGAATATAAAGACTGGCTGTGTGAACTGGTGAGTAAATGTCCTTATAAACAAGAATATTGTTGTGTAAAAGTTTTGTAGTGGTGTGCATGATTGATATCCTGTCAAATCAATTATTTTCTTTGTGCTTAGTTTTTGTGGTTTTTAGGTAGTAAGGATGGTTCGAAGTCACTTGCCTACTACACCACACGTAAACGTATGTGTGAGCGAAAAAGCTAAACATGTGAGAAACAGTATTTCTTTTGTGCTGCTAACTTCGAAATTCATAGTCTGTGGCTCTTGCAAAACCCATTTAATAAATGTGTAAAAGATTAATGTGTCCCATGCAAAAATTGAAAAACTGAAAGATTTACTATGTCCCTTGAACATGATTAGAACTGTACAATGATTGATGAAAGAAAAACCATAATTAATTAGTTTGGAAAAATTTCCGTAACCTGCCACCACTTTTTCATTCATTATAAAATAAAACAGAACTTAATTTACTCATTAAATGAGATATTCCATTGGTGAAAATGGGTGAAAAAGTGGTGGCATGTTACAAAAATTTTTCGATAAATTCTGCTGATTTGGGGTTTTTTTTTTTGGTCCTTTATTTTGTTTTATTTATAACATATTTTAATGGCAATAACCGTGCGAGAGTCAGTCTTCAGTGCATGGTAATGACCTTGGTTGATGGCTGGTCGCTGTTAATGGACCGCGCCTTCATCCCTTTTGGTAGTAGTGCCAGGTATGACCATCCACAAACCCGGTAAAATAAGATTGGCTACTCACAATGTAAGCCTAATTGCCTAATTCAAACTTTTATTTGAATGTATCATAGCTCTGCAATCACAGTTTGCAAGTTTGTTACTAAAAAGGTTCACACATGGATGGCTCAAAGTATACACATTTAAAGTAGATTAATTGGTACACTTACAAAGTGTTCACCAAACTGACGACCTTCTCATTTGGGTTTTCAGCATATGTTACTGAGATAGTCAATGGAAGCAGCTTCTGAAGGCCATCTAAGTCCTGAACATCAAGCTTGTTTAGAAGAAGAGTGGAGTTGACCGTGTAATGAATTTTACTTTCGTCAGTTTGAAGCTGTAAGTATCCACTGTGAATGGAGAGTCAAAAGTATTATACATAAAAAGATATACACACACTAATGTCAAAACGTTGCTAATACTTTTTAAACTAATATTAGTAGTGTAGTACTGGAATGTGGGAGAGTACACATTTGTAACATTGGTAATTGTGAAAGAGCAGTCTCCATACTTGATGTGACCCATTGTATACATGAAGTAACAAATTTGTACAAATTTTTTGCTAGATTGGTCATTGCATTCACAAGAAAAAAGTGGAAATAAAGCTGAATGTTTTTACTGTTTACCAACCTTGAGATTTTTACCAGTGAGATCAAACCTAATTGTTTTACTCATTACTCAAAAACTCAAGCAAAAAAAATATATCTAAGGGAGTTTTCCACGATGAACATCTACATGTACACACAGATTATTTTGGAGACTGCTAGAATTAGTGATTGTAAATTCATACATCCTCTACAAAGAAGCTACCGAGAAGCCAGCGCTCAAACAGAAAGATTTCCGTGAAGCTCTCGTCATCCAGCTAACAGACCCTTACAGACAATGGCGTACCAACAGGGATGACCCCAATGTAGGAGGGAGACCCGGCCGAAGGCGCTCCACACCATTGCCACCGACAGTGATGTCCCGTGTGACTGGTCGCCATCCATCCACAACTTCAAGAGATGGGGGCATTCGGCGAACATGCTGTGTCTGCGGCTACCAACGCAAGGCAAATGGGAAGCGAACACAGCTGAAAACAAACAATTACTGTCTTACATGTAATAAATACATGCACCACCAAGATTGCTGGAATCTGTATCACTCGGAGGATTTTCAATAATTTTACATTGCAGGTACATGTATAAAAACAATTATTTGACTCGGGTTGCCACGACAACAAATTAAATCAGCTTTTATAGATATCAAGGTCAACAATTTGTTGCCGTGGCAATCTGAAACAAATAGTTGTATTTTTACCAAACTGAATAATGACATGACTGTTTTGTATGACCAGAATTGACAGAAATACAGTACATGTAATATCAATGCGGTTGATGTTTTCCACATTTTGTTTCTCTATTGTTTATTCATAAATATGACAAGAACGTCTTGTAATTTGTTGCCATGGCAACCAATTAATTTTTTTGCTTATCCAAAGGGTTATAAATTATTCCAATGGACCATACTTATGTCCCCACTAGATAGATGCCCACAACAATATTGTATGTTTCGTTTACATAAAAATGCAGTATAAAATCTGTTGTCAAGGCTACCATTTCTGTTGCCATGGTTACCGTGTTGATAAAAACATAAATATTTTTTCATATTCTTAAAGGTTATCCCCCTAGCTAAAAATAATTCCACAGGGTCATATTCGTACCTCAATCAAGTAAAGCCCTAAGGTGGCATTTTCAAATGCATTGTATTGTTCCTATTGATTTACACTTAAAACAATAGAATTAATCCGTGCACCAAAGGGTTAAAGGACATGTGTGTGACTAGGTCATTTGATTTGTATTAGATTCAAGAAAAATCAAGGTACACATGTACTTAGTTAAATCAGAAAAATTCTGAAAATGCGTTTTGTATGGACAAGTAGAGGAAATACAAGCATTGAAGTTTGTTGGTTGCTAAATTACTTATAAAAGGAATACTTTCTTCCAAATGAGCACTTACTCAGCTTTCTCTTTGAATCCTTGGACTACTATGTCCAATGTGTTGTTTGATTTCACAACCTGTAGTACATTAAAAAAGAAATAAGTTAGTACATTTGCCTTTTTGTGTTATTTTCTCCCCCTTTTTTTTTGGGGGGGGGGGGGTTGGGTGGGGAGGGGGAGGTGGGAGGTGGACGGCACAGTGGGGTTGGTGCACCAAGAAAATTTACAGAATTTGCCACATTGGGGCTGTCTCGTTCACAACAGTTGATTGGTTATACAGGATTGTTTTTATAGTATAGGAAAACTTATGTTGCATAAGAGAAAATGGCAACATGTATAGGAAGTTAGTTGAATTCATGTGTAGTACATCTTTCAGTGCTGCCAACATTGGCATATTTCATTCAGGGAGACTTTGAACAACAGTTAGGGAAATATTTGGAATTACATTCAACATAAAAGGGAAACAGTTTCCATTATCAGACAGTTTTTCAAGTTTGTTCTTTTAAGAACATAGAAAGATCAGTATATTTTCAGGGAACATTCTGCAGAATAAGGGACACTTGGAAGCTGTGTATTAATTATGGATGTTATTTTGAACGAAATTTTACCTGACATCATCTAGCCAAAAAGTTGTTTGTTTTATCAAATTTATTTCAATGCTAATCCTTAATAAAGACACTGTAAAAAAATAAGTCAATTAAATTCATGTTGTACATCAGACAATACAGCTAAGTAGTACTGGGTGTTTTTAGTGCCATTCTTCCTTATAGTGGTAAGAATAATTACTTAATTAATAATTCCTTGGTTTACCATGTGTATGGTGTGATTGCGTTTTGATGGCTGATGGAATTTATTGGTCTTGCTTCGACCTAGTCCAATTATGTAGCCATTCTGGTGATGGCAACTTGTACAGAACAAAACTTGACTCACTATTATTTAAGTTAGAAACATGAGAAGGTTAAAATCAAAAACTTGTCAATAGTGTATAAATATATATGCCAAAATTTGCTAAATTTCTTCATGATGCGTCTGGCTACAATTGAACAATGGTTTTATAGAACACATTGAAGACTACCACCGTGTAAATAATGTATCTTAAGGTTATGTGGTTGGCTGCCTCGTTTAAATATTAGAGCCTCAAAAACATTTGGGAACGCAGTTATTTATATTGTGAAGTGTACTAACTATTCTGTAATTATTTATGAAACATTGCATACAATGAGCACTTTCATGTATGTAGTTTTTGTCTAACACAACTCTGAATTAGGCTAATTGTTTGAATAATGTAACTTACTTTGATTGTTGTGTACTGGGTGCTATTGAGGGACAGCTGATCGGCAAATACCTTCGGGTATACATTTTTTATTACCACAGGTGTGTTGTCTGGTGGAATGTCCTGCTCAGCCACTTTCTTCCACAGATTCAGGCGGATTTTCTTCGATTTGTCAGTTGAGTCCTCAAGCTCAACCACTTTCCTTTTTGACTGGGCGGTAGTCTTCAAGGGAGATACCTGTGGAATAAATTGATGAATGTGTGAGTTGATGTTACCAAAATTAAAAGAAACTTTTTCAGTGTACTATCTTGGACAATCCATGTCCTATTTACATGGCACCCTCTTGAACACAAATCACTTGTAACATTTGAGCTTGTTATTAATCATAAGAGTATGCCAATGTCTATGCTACCCAGAAATTTTAATGTAGACAACTCAACTGCAATGTATCTTTACCCACTCTTAAGGGCCACTCACATCAGAAAGCCACGCAGTAGTTGTATGCTTGGTTACTCAACCAACACTTTTACAGGGGAGCCCGATTTTGGGTGTTCTTTCTTGTTTGATTTTTTAACCAGGGAAGGGGGGGGGGGGAAGGGGGAAGGTTGTGATTGACAAATATACAAATAAACAGAAAATAATGGTTTTAGTTTATACCAGTCTGTCATTCAGTAAGAGGTTCTTGTTATTATTTACATAATTAAAGATTAAAGGCGTGTTGAATGTAACACAAATGGCTGTATGTAAATTTGTTTGTAAACAAACAAAAAATCCAATAAATGGCAATAAAATAATGATAAACTAATTTAAAAATGAAATTTAAAGTAAGAAAGAAATGTTTTAGACATTGTTTTCTACTAATTGTTTTTATTGTGGTTGGGTTGGTACATGTATGAATCAATGCACATTCAAGAACTTTTTAGCAGGGTTTAGGAGTTTGGTGTATCTTAGGTTGTAACTCACCGCCTTTATGGTGCCGGAAACAGAAAACCTTTTGTAAGGTGACTCACTTATTGCCTGTGCAACAGAAATGGATGGTGCATTAAAAAATGCATCAGTTGCATTGCTGTCCGGTTCAAAGATCTGTGAGAAAGTAAAATGTTACATTTTTGAAAACTGATATTTTATAGTTATTGTTAAGTGTGTTTTATTTTACCCAAGTATAAAGTCATTAAAAAGTAGTAAGGTATTACACAACTTGAGATGAATGCATCAAAGATGTGGAAGACATGTAATTTCGAATAAAAAACCTTTAGAACTAAAAACACACCATAGCCCAATTATCCTTAGGACCGTGCCTGTTGATCTGATACTATATCAAGATGAGACCATGTTTGTGTATTTTTTCTGAGTACAATATCATTATTGAATAATAGTTTTCTCAACAGGGAGGCAAAATTAATTTCTCCATCTGGTGTAAAAATTGTTATATTGATTTTTTTATTGTCAGGAAATGTGACAGCAAGCACTAGCAGTTCCATGATAAAGCCTTTAACATTGAGACATAAAAAAAACAAAAAACTGTTTGGTAGTTACAGACCATCTTGCGTGACATTTTAAAATATGCAATTAAAATGAATTACACTCATTGAATTTTGTTAGGTGATCAATTAACCCATGTGAGTTTGCATCAAGACAGATGATGTTTTTAGCTTGGTAAAATATTTCATTTTATTAAATGTGAATATGTAATAATGGATTGTGAAACCATGGATTTTCATCTAATTATTTTACTGACACAAATGGGCTTTTGTAATTTCCAGATATCTTGAAATTGACAAAGCTCTGATGAATCAGAAGCTGCATGTACATGCCCAGTAGTGTTGTACAATGTAGTTCTAGGGCATGTCCTTTTTCTATGTGGTTCAATTAATTTTCTTTTATATTTGATCTTTTATTGAAAAATATAAAAATATTAGTCAGAAGGCCAGAGTTGTTTCAAAAAACGACTTTATAAAGCTAAAAATTACATGTACAATGAGAGGTAAACTATTTACCATTATTTACCCCCCCCCCCCAACCTTTAAACAAACATGAAATAAAAAAGTAACAGATTTATACACTGTGTATGCATTGTTAGTAGAACACAAGAAAGTTGCACATACCTCAGAATTTAATGTCAGCCTAATAAGGCTGGTGGAAATGCCAGTGTCAGACGCAACAATGTTGGCACAGGTGGCCCTTAGGAACTTGTTGACCACAAGGTCATCATAGTGGCTTCTGTAGTTTGTGTAAAGTGGCAGTATTTGTCCATCTTTCAGGATCACATCCACACACATGGACTTCCCTCTCTGCTCCAAATCGCCCAAAGTTTTGATTACTATAGTAGTCATCTGTAAAAACAATAGGTTTGAGTATTAATGTTCAAATTCAAAGGGCAATACATGAATGGAGAATGTTAAGGATATTTGGCTTTTTTAACACTTAGCAGGTAGCCTGTTGTCAATTATGCAGCAAGTCATTTTGGTTGTACTGTCGTTTGTTAGTTATTTACAACAGCCAGTTCATTTGTTTTAAAAGTTTGATAACTCTTTTATCCTAGTTGTCTTTTTCCATTGTTTTTATTATTTGTTTTTATTAATATTATAATTATTATTATTTGTATTTGTATTTGTATTTATTTATTTACATTGTTAATTCTTATTTTTTAAGTAAACTTTTTATTCGTTCACTTAGGCTATTTATTTACTTAATTATTGATAATTTGTTCACACTTATTATTGATTATTTTTCTTGGGCCTACTAACTTATTTGTTTGTTTTCTATTGCTTCCTTTTTTTGCTTTTGTCTGGTTTACTTCTTTATTCATCTTCTTGTATTTGCTCCTTTGTAATTGTGTTTTGTTTGCTTTTGTCAAATAAGTAATAATTATAATTATGAGCATTGTTGTAAATCTATTTATTGGTTGTGGTTGTGCGTTTGAGTGTGGTTGGGGTGGCTGTATTTTTGTGAGTTTGAAAGTTTTTTATTTGTTTGGTTTGGTTTTTAAGCCTTAAGCATTAGATGGGCTAGACTTGTAGAGATGAATTCATTATGGTATAGATGATGTCGTTTCATGAATAGAAATGCATTTAAAATGATTTTCTGTATGTTATATATTTCTTTATATTGTTATTATTTTGTTAGCTGTTATTTAGATGTTTTATTGGTTAGTTTTTGTATGGAAGGTTTTTCAAGTGTACATGTGACAGGTGTGGAAAAAGTTTGCATGATATCTACAGTGTGTGTTATAAGTTTATTACCATTCCACTGTTTACATTTTCCCATTAAGTTCTTGTAGCACCTTTTTTAGTTGGTTATTCACTTTATGGCTTGATGCAAACAATGTACAGCCTTTGGTAATGTGGTTATTGTTACCACTTGTTACTGATTTTGATAGCAGCCTAGCAGAGCAATAAGCATCATTTTTTTGTTGTGCTCTTCCGTTATTTTTTGAAATTTTGTGTGTTTGATAACTTATCACTGCCATGGACTTGGTATAAATTAAAGTTATTATTTGTTTGTGTAAATTTTTGAATATTTTAAGTATCATAGTTGAAGTAATACCTTTTTTTTAATAGGTTGAATGGTTTTACTTGGAAGATAATGTAGAACCCTTTTCAATGGTAAAATTTGATGCTTTTCATAGTTTTCGTACTTTAATATTCTTAATCACTTGTCTCATTTCATTGCCTACAAAGCTGTTTTGGTCTTAATCTGTAACTTTTTGGGATATTATTGTGTGCTTTTATTGGGTATTCCTTTGTAGAGGTTGGAAGTTTGAAAATTGTAGTATCTTAAGGCTTAGGGTCAATAGTCTTAACAAGGTGTTTTGGTTTAGGTGTGTGTCTGCTTACAGTATCTGGATCTTTGTTGCTGTATTTCAATTTCTTGTTTTGCTTTCAGCCAGTTCTTTATCAATAAAGTTATTGTTTATTATTATGTTTGTAGGGAACCTACAATCTTGAGTCACTTTATGCCTTTTTGTGTTTTGACCCTATTTGACCCTTACAATAGTTGAGATTTAATTTAAAGTGATCATCCCCCCTTGTGTTTAGTTTTATTAACTTATTCAGACTGTTCATTTTTTTAGGTTCCATACAAGCCTAAATGTTCAACACTTGATCGCCAATATCTGTGTATACTACTTTCTGGTTGAGTGGAAATACATTTCTGGAAGAGGTAGCAACAAATAATGTATTTTGTCAATATAAAATCCAATGTTGTTATTCTGGACAGCTACTTTTTGATTTATTTAATGACCTCGTTGAATTAGATACAAAATGTATTATCGAACCAGCATAGTGTTGTTCATAGGTGTACTACAATATATTTTTATAATGGCAATTTACAGGATGAAAGGTCAAATGAGGTAAATATTTCAAGCAACAGCTAGTGCCAGTGGTACTGGTAGTGGTAGAGGCATGATAATTGCAGCATGTATTAAAATCAAGTGTTACATGCTACAGTGAGACAATATTAGTGTGATACTCATTCTTTTGCATAGTGCTTAGTTATTTTGCCAAGATGTCACCACTCACAAGCTACAAAAAATATACTAGTGTCTCAAACTGCAATCGGAAGTTTATGCTGAGATTTTAACAGTTTTGTTGTTATGATTATTATTTTTTTGGAGAGTGTGAAAAGTACTACTACTAGTACTACCATTACATTAGTTTAGTACCACCATGACCACTGTACCACAGCAACAAAGTACAATTTTCAGCATAGGTTTATTAGCCTGTCCTGCTGAAAATGCCTTAAAATAATCCATTATTAGACTAATATACTAATAATACTAGTTTTAGTTTACTTGCGGGTGTGGGTATGTTTTCATTAATAATTAATATTTACTACCATATATTTTGAATATCATTAAAATGAAGATCATAGAAGCAAACAACTTTTTAAGGAAAATAAAAGTGAAATGGTCTAAATTGGGGAATTGTTCATGTGTTTCTATAAACTGGGTGTACTGCACAAGGCTTTTGGAGGTGTGTATTGTTAAGCATGTTAAGTAGACCCGCCGACAGAGAAAAAAAACTAAAGATGAATCTTCTACTATTACTAATCTAGAGAGGGATGTAATAACAAATACATTAATATATGTTGTGTAGCATCTGACATTATTGGTTTCTTTGTAACACAGTTGTACAACATGCCGACCTGAAAGTGAAATATTATTAACAAAGTAAAATGCATCATGGCAAAGCTAACAAAATATAGTGTGTTTTTTTATCCAGTAACATCTGCATAATATTACCAGTAAAATATCCCTTGTTCAGCCCAGAAGTCTATTTTTGTTGTTAATAATTATCCTGTTAAAGTTTTTGTGAAAAATTCTTACCTTGTTTGGGGATAATTTCCGTCAATTGTGAGTTGCATTCTTGGGTTTCAGATTATTTTCAGAGTGCGATCAACCTGTAGAGAATAGCTAACACGTGTTGACTCAATCCTTAATAGTTTTTACGGTAGTGAACTTTTTCTACTTAACAAAGTTTTTGTATCGATATGATATACGATAGAATAAAAATAAGGCAGTTTCTATTAAAATTTTGACATACTGTTACTGCATTAGTTTATTTATGTGGTTGAAAGAACAAAATTCAATTAAAAAAAAAGTATGAGATCTTTAATTTGTTTTATCACAAAGAAATAATATTTTTGTATTTATTGGCGTAGGCTACGAGAGCGATGGCGGGAAAAAAAACTTCTGGGCGTGTCCGAATTAACGGCTACAGCTACGGCTACGGCTAGATATCCGCTTCATCGTGCGTTAAGTGTATGTGTCCTTAGCAACACCCTTAGCAACACTAGTAGCCTTAGCTGCAGTCTCCAACTCGGAAGGCCCGAGATTGACTGACTATGCGTTTAAACCAAAGACCAAAATTTTTAACTGGTTCACACTGTAAGTTCTATAGTAGGGTCACTATGTCGGACATCAGTACGAACTGAGGTAAAACACGCCCATTTATGATAGTGGCTACGTACATCTTTCTGTGCGGGGTTGGGGGGGGGGGGGGGGGAGAAAGAAAGAAGATAAAAGAAAGAGGGGAAAAAACCCGCGAGCGGCCATAGCCAAGTTCGTACGACGAGGATCAAATGTTTGGGGTAAAAGGTCGATATTGCATGGGGTCCCCAAAATGCGGACTTGGGCTGTTGCTCCGGATCGGGGTTCAGTTTAATGTTGGAAACACCGTGCAAAACGTGATTTCCTGGCCTAACATAATGTATTGAGCAATAGTCTCCTAGCTACGAAATTCCAATCGTGATAAAGTTTACGAAAAAACTGATCATCACTTCCTGAAAATGCAGATGCAGAATATCGTATTTCAATGATGATAAAAGCCTACGCGCTCTGCAGTTATTCGGCAAGAAGACTAAAATGTTGAGGTTAAATATAGTCGAAGTATTATACAATTTAAAACTTTAAGCGCACATAATCACTATAGACACTGTGGTGGTATGGACGCCCCCGCCCCCGAAAAAAGGTTTCGGTAAGAAAAGTACGTCAAAAATAAAATAGATAATGCGCAGAAGAAGAAGAAAATGACCCAGTGGCCTAATTGGATCTTCATCTCCAAATTCGCCCCTCCGTGATATGCCCAAAAAACAAATATTAGCACCATAAATAAATAAAGAAACAGATAAATAGATATATATATTGTAATGCGCCGTCGCGGTCAAGGACTTGTTGTTGGTTTGAAGATTTGTACGTGAATTAAATATAATGGACATGAACAGGAACGGGACAACAGACACACAAACGAATAAATAATTGTGACTCGCAAACAGTTCTTATGATTCTCTGATTCTTCTCTGATTATTTGGTTCTTTTCTTGTATCGGCATAAATTACATGTACTTACATTATACTAGCTCTATATCTCTTATGCGAAGCTTACAAGGGAGTGGGGTGTTGGAGCATTCACACTTTCCGTCTTCACTCTTTGAGACACAGATCAGCACTGACTGCCCCTCTCGGATCACGTGGGAACCCTAGCCCGTAATCCCACGATGCACGCAATGGCGCCTGGATTCCCAGGTGATCCGGACGTCTGCGGTCAGCGCTGCCTGTCTGTCCTCATGTGAACTCGGTGACCCATTCACCCCTGCTCGCTACACAACCCCCTCCTTTAAGAAAGGATGTGTCCTCACATCGTTCCCTCTGACTTTAAAGAACAACTAAAAGAAAACTTTCCTTAACATTCGAAGAAACAAATCTCAAAACTTTAGAGTAAACAAAAATAGACATCTCAAAACTTCTTGCAATAAGTAATCAGTAATATCTCTTATAATGATTTTTTTTTTTTTAAGTTTTTTATCTTCCAGTACTTTTGTTTTTAACTTATGTGAAACTTATATACAACTGTCCCTACGCGTACGTGACAAAGATGAGATGATCTACTCCGGGAAGAAGCGCTCTTTGATCACTCTAGCTGTCACTTTGCCGTCGCTATCAAGCAGCTCCTGGATCGTCCGTTCGGCCAAGCGATGAGTGTTGCGGCCACCTTCAGTCTGACACCCAACCTCATTTACAGTAGGCAAGACCGAAGAGGTCGTCGGCGCCAGGGGAGCTACAACTTCCATCGACGGTACTGACAATGGCATTTGGATGCTACGACGTACTTGTGGTGGAGACAGAGACTGCAGCATCAGTCTGTGCTCTGGGGTCCCTGGGTGAAGACTGATGAGCTCACTTCCCCTTCCTGGGGTTCGTGGAATCTCCGGGGTTTCCGGTATAGCTTGCGGAGAATGACTAGGATCCGAGTCGTTAATGTGGGTCGCCCAATGCCTCTCCAGGTCATGTTTGCGAGCAAACGAGTGACTGCAATAACGATGAGGACACCTCAGTCTTTCCTTCTGATGTTGGCCATGTTGCTCCTCCTGATGCCTCTTGAGGTTCGAGAGGGAACTGCATGCCTTGAAACACACCTGGCACTTGTAACGCCTGTTCGGGCTCTTCTGGTGGGCCTGTCTGGTCTCTCCCCGCGAGGGTGAACGGCTCCTGCTCCGGGCTACTCTTGGCCTGCAGTAGCAAAAAGAAAATATGAAAACACCTATTGTTAATAACACCAGTCACCAAAACGGTCAGGGGGTTTTCGCTTACGTCTACGTGAGTCAGCTGGTTCTACTCCTGTTGTATCCAGTAATTGTTCTGTGTCTGGAGGTGTCTCAACCTCGTCTGAGTCTTGCCTGGGGCCATCCACCATCGAGTCCTCTACCTCCTGATATCTCGCCCCAGGGTCCTCCTCTGTCGACCCACTACCTGAGGTAGTGCCATCATTTGGAGTGGGAATTGTACCCTCACCATCTTGGAGCCCGCCAGAAGCTCCTCCACCATCTCTGTTAGTTGCAGTGCCCAAGCTGTTTTGATCGGGTGTAATTCCTTCCATTGAAGAATTCTGGGCCCCGGTCTGAAGCCACGATCGATCAACTTCTCCGCAGAACGGTTTAAGCAGGTTAGTGTGGACTACTTTAGGCTTATGGCGGGGGCTTTTCTGGATCCTCACAACCACGTCGCTGAGATTCTTGGTAATGAGGTAGGGCCCATCATATTTCGGCTGCAGTTTCGGTGACAAGCCAACCTTCCGAGTATTGACCCGCAGCATAACTGCTGAACCAGCTTCGTACCTCTCGTTGGTCAACTTTAACTCATAATGGTTACGTTGATAATGTGCAGCCTTTTTGAGGTGATTCCTAGCAATATCGTGAGCCTCCCCAATTTTCCTCTCCAGTTCGTCGACATACTCTGATGCTTCCAAGGGCTCTCCCGGCAGTGAACCTCCACATATCAGGTCAATAGGAAGTTGAACCTCTCGCCCAAACATAAGCATGTTTGGTGTCATCCCAGTACTTTCTTGGGGTGATGCACGATATGCCATCATAACATGTGACACATGCAAATCCCAATCTTTTTGGTTCTCAGCTACATAAGATGACAACATCACCTTTAGCGTCCGGTTGAACCTCTCCACCTGCCCGTCACTCTGTGGATGGTAGGGTGTGGTTCTTGTCTTATTGATCCCAAGTAGGCTACACATCCTCTGGAAAAGTGCACTTTCGAATTGCCTACCTTGGTCGCTATGAAGTATTTGTGGTACCCCAAACCGACTAATGAACTTGTGTACCAGTACATCCGCCACCACATCTGCAGTAATTGTCGCTACTGGGTAGGCTTCTGTCCATTTCGTGAAGTAGTCAGAAACAACGACTATATAACGGTTACCAGCCCCAGTCTCTGGAAATGGACCGGTGATATCAATCGCAACTCGCTCTAGTGGAACCCCGGAAATCTGCTGCTGTAGGGGGGCTCTCTTCGTCTTCATGGGCATCTTATGTTTTGCGCATACCAGGCACCGTCGGATCCAATTCCTCACAGAATCCCGCATCCCCTGCCAATAGAAACGGTGTTTGACCCTGTCCAACAGCTTTTTCATACCCAGATGACCACCTGTAGGGGAGTCATGCAGCTGTCTAAGGACTTCTTCCTGCATTGAACGGGGAACCACAAGCAAATAATGGACCTCTTCCCCTGTGTCGCTCTCCCATCTCCGGTACAGTACTCCATCTTTAATGACCAGCTGCTTCCAGGCTCCCCACAAGGTCTTGAGCCACGGGCCCTCTGAAGAAATTTCTCCCCATGTCGGCCTCGTCCCTCTTGTTTCCAACCAGTCTATAACTGTGCAAAGCACTGGCTCTCCCAACTGCTTGTCCCGTAAGTCCGCGCTTGAAATACTCTCCAACCAGTTTGGGATTCCTGCTGTAGCTGTCCGGCAACTTGAAGTGCATTTCCCAATGGATGAGGATAGGTCAATGCTATTGGTTTCTGTCTGCTCCTTTACTTGCTCGGCTTCTTTAACACTTGTTATCGTTGGCATATTACCCTCACACTGATCCTCAACCAGCTCCTGCTGGCCACACCAAGGGTGCTCACACTGGTTACATGGTCTTCTCGACAATGCGTCTGCGTTGTTATGTTGGCGACCAGGCCGATGTTGGATTGCAAAGTCATACTCAGCTAGCAGCTGAAGCCATCGGGCCACCTGACCCACGGGTTCCTTAAACCGGAACAACCACTTTAGTGCTCCATGGTCTGTTCTTAACAGGAAATGCTGCCCGTAAAGGTACGGCCTAAAGTACTTGATAAAGTAAACCACAGCAAGCATCTCTTTCCTTTTGACACAATAGTTTCTCTCGGCTTTTGTTAAAGCCCTGCTCGCGTAAGCTATGACTCTCTCGAAGCCATCCTGCTGTTGTGACAGCACAGCACCTATCCCGTGGTCACTGGCATCAGTATCCAGTGTAAACATTAAAGTTGAAGATGGATACGCAAGTACTGGAGAGGAAACAAGTCGTGACTTCAATTCGCTAAATGCCCGCTGGCATTCATCAGTCCAGCGGAAGAACCTCCCTGCCTCCGTGAGCCTATGCAAGGGCCTCGCCAACCCAGCGAATCCTTGCACAAACCGACGGTAGTACGACGCAAGGCCCAGAAAACTACGTACTCCCCGGACGGTTGTTGGGACAGGCCAATCTCGCACTTGTTGAATCTTTGTTGGATCCGTCTTCACCCCTTTGGCAGAGACTATATGGCCGAGATAGGCGACCTCCTCTTGGAAAATGTGGCACTTCTTAGGCTGGAGTTTCAGCCCAGCATCCTTTATTCGGCTGAAGATAAGGTCCAGACGTTGAAGATGCTCATCAAACGAACAGCTATACACAATGATGTCATCTAGGTACACCAGACACATCTGCCACTGTAGGCCCTGCAAAACTCGATCCATAAGACGCTCGAATGTGGAAGGAGCGTTGCAGAGCCCAAAAGGCATGACCTCAAACTGATAAAGCCCGCTTGGAGTGGCAAATGCTGTTTTTTCCTTATGCTTGTCCTCCATGGGCACTTGCCAATAGCCCGATGCAAGGTCCAACGTGGAGAAAAACTTTGACCCAGAAAGCGCATCTATGGTGTCATCAATACGGGGTATTGGGTACGCGTCTTTCCGCGTAACTGCATTTAGTCTTCTATAATCAATGCAGAAACGGACCTTCCTATCCTTCTTCCGTACCAGAACGATTGGGGACGCCCATGGCCCAGTGGCAGGTTTGATGACCCCTCTCCTTAGCATTGCTTTGACTTCAGCCTCCGCCACTTCCCTCTGATGAAGTGGGAGCCGCCTAGGCCTCTGCTTTACTGGCGCCACATCTCCTGTCTCGATTTTATGTTTCACTAAATCCGTCCGTCCAATGTCTCCTTCTCCACTAGAAAACTGCCCTTGGTATCTGCAGAGAAGCCCCTTCAGTTGCGCACTCTCATGTTCCCCTATGAGTTTTGATGATCTTTCATGCAAGTCTTGCAAGTGATTGGGCAAGTCTACCCTAGCTTCTCCAGAAGCCGTCCTTACTCTCTCCTTTTCCATGTTAGCAAGGGGGTCAGAAATAATAAGCTCGGGGCCTATTGAATCAACTGCATAAAACATTGCTGCTGCTGCCCCTTGGTGAAGGGTGACGGGATCATCTCTGGGGTTCATTAGGCGTAGGGGCACTACATTGGATCCAGTTCTTACTAACGAAGGTGCTATCATGATGCAATTCTTTTCTGTCATAGCGACTGTGGGTTCTACTAGCCCGCAGGTGACCATCATGCCGCTACCGTCAAGACTCCCCTCAATGAGCATTTCCGTCCTAGGAGGGACGACAACAGTTTCAACAACCGTCACACGACGACTCTGTTGTCTCTCTGCCGTCTCCCAAAGAGGCAGCACTATTTCTCCCCACTCAAGACATTTATTCGTGACATCAATCACGCATCGCTCGTTCCTCAAGAAGTCCAGTCCCAGCAACACATCGTTTCCTATCGAGGCTACTATGAATCGATGTTGAACTTTCACTCCAGCCAGCTGCAACTCAGCTCCCACTTCCCCTCCAATGGCCAACTCCTTACTGTCCGCCAGCATAACCCTTACATCAGTGCTTGTCACTGACGCCTGGTCCTCCTTGGACCACTGTTTAGTTATCTTCTCAGACAGCAAGGATACAGTTGCACCAGTATCTACCAGAACATCAACATGCACTCCATTGATGAGCGCGTCTACGTGCAACCCCTCACCAACTACAGCAGCAACATTCTCTGTTTTTACATCTATTTGGGGCCCCCCTGTTACAGCTGTCTCTTGGCCCTCAGATACAGCTCCTAACAGTTTCCCTGACTTTGCTTGGAGTTATTTACTCCTGCTGACTGCTCACTCCATTTGCCACTATTTCCGGATCCCTCTTTCAGCTCGGGGCAATTGGGCTTTATGTGTCCCCATTCCTTACAATTGAAGCACTGTGGGCCTTTCTTGTCAAACTTCCTCTTATAGTTCACTTGCTTCTCCAGCCTTTGCACTTTCTCCAAGATTTGTGAGAGCTGATGTTGTATGTCTGACCCTCTGGAGTTATCCCCTTCTTTTGGTCTCTCTGCAAAGGCGGCATCAACAGTAGCAGTCCTCAATTTCTTGATCTCAGTCGAGCATCGTTCTTTCTCAGCCTTATATAAGGCCTCCAGCTCCACAGCTGCCGCAACCGCCTCATCCAGGGTTTTTGTTCGCATCTGGATCACCCTGGTTCTTATCTCCCCATCACTTAAAGCATCAAGAAAGTGATCACGGCCCATCCGATCTCTACAGTCAGCTGGCAGGTCGTTGTACACCTTTTCAACGAGTTGCCTGGTCTCGTCTGCAAGTTCTATCAAACTCTCCGATGGTTTCTGGCGACGATTTCTGAGCTGGGCGCGATGAAGCTCCTTCCTTCCGGTAGGATCAAAGCGAGCCTGTAAAGACTGTACCAGCTTCTTGTAGTCCTTGGCTTCATTTTGGAGACTTCCTAGGACCAGTTGAGCAGACCCAGTGAGCAATACTGCTAAGTACTGGCATTTAGTTCCGTCATTCCAGCCATTAATGCCAGCACACAGTTCAAAATGTTTGATGTATGACTCCCACGGTCCCTTGCCATCATAGCGGTCTGGCTTAATTAATGGCCGTTGTTTCCCTTGCTGGATGATATCCTCCAGCTTTTTTTCCACCTTCACATCAGCCTTGTGGGCTACCTTTAGTTCAATCATGGGACTCTCTTTTTTCTTAGTCTTTATCCGGGGTATTCACTTGCTGGGTCATTGCTGCAGTTGGTGCCGTAGAAGGGTTCGGCGTTTGAACTCCTGTGTATTGAGCACCCTCATCCAGTATTTTGGGGTTCTTGTCCACTATTTGCAGATCATTAACACCCATCTGAGGCAGAATTGATTGGGCTGGTCTGCTCTCGGCTTGCCCACCGGAGCTCCTCATCCCTGGAGATAAAGGAGCTGGGTTGAAAGCTGTTCCCTGCAGCCCATACAGCGAGGTTGCAGGCACCCACCCAACTGAGTTGTCCCGTTGGCTGAGCCTTCTTTCCCCCACTGAAATATTATGCATTGGAAAATGATTTTCCGAGTCCCCTTTACAAGCTGTTGAGTAACCCTGCAGCTGTTCGTTGTCGATGCTTGGTAGTGTATTCTCGAGGTCGAGTACCTGGCGAGTTGAGTTGAGGCTAGTTGGTTCTTCGTATTTCTTTCGGGGCTGGTTGGCAATTGAAGGAAGATTATTTGACAGAGACCGTTTCTGTGAACGGCCAATCCCCGAGTCTCCCCACAATGCGTACTCCCCTCCCAGCCTGGAATCCATAACGTTTGCCCGAGTCCCAACCCGTGCTGGCGTTTCCATTTTAGTTGGTCCCTGTGGGACAAACAGGTCAACTGGCTTATCCCTCTCAGAAGTAGTTGGGTTCGGAAGTGCCCCCACGCCAGCAAATTGACCAAGCCTCTCAGACAATGTTTCTATGTCTTGGGTGACACGTTGGTACTCCATTTCCAAAAAATGGTATAGATCTTGTCCATTCATGGCTGAGTAGTCTACAGCTCTGCTTTGTCTTGCTTCCATGCTGTCCGTTTTGCTTTTAATATTAGGCCTTGTTGTTTCAATCAAATCTGATGCTGCGCCATAAGCAGTTGTGTAGATCCGGGAGCAGTTCCACCGGAGCGGCTATCCACGGTCCGGCACTTCCGGAGCTGGTTTTCCGGAGCTGACCTTCCGGCGCGGCTGTCCTTGATCCGAGGCTTCCGGAGCAGCCTTCCCGGAGTGAAGGAAACGGCTCGGTCAAACCACTGCCGAATTCTGTTCCGTATGTAGAGCTTCACCTGTTACACGGCTCGGTCAAACCCCTGCCGTTCTCCCCCGAGATAGAGCTTCCGTCTTCGCACGGCTCGGTCAAACCACTGCCGTTCTCCCCCTGAGATAAACTTCCCTCGTCGCACGGCTCGGTCAAACCACTGCCGTTTTCTGCCCCGCAGAGAGAGCTTCACTCGTCGCACGGCTCGGTCAAACCACTGCCGTTTGAAACCCTTTGGCCCACTGCCGAAAGAGATGCCCCTCACTCGGTAGCACCGCTAGATGAACCACCCACTGATCGGTCGTCTCCCTGTATTCTTACACATAATTATTATGAATTTAATTCAAGCCAAATCAATCCCAGCGCTGCCACCAATGTAACGCGCCGTCGCGGTCAAGGACTTGTTGGTTTGAAGATTTGTACGTGAATTAAATATAATGGACATGAACAGGAACGGGACAACAGACACACAAACGAATAAATAATTGTGACTCGCAAACAGTTCTTATGATTCTCTGATTCTTCTCTGATTATTTGGTTCTTTTCTTGTATCGGCATAAATTACATGTACTTACATTATACTAGCTCTATATCTCTTATGCGAAGCTTACAAGGGAGTGGGGTGTTGGAGCATTCACACTTTCCGTCTTCACTCTTTGAGACACAGATCAGCACTGACTGCCCCTCTCGGATCACGTGGGAACCCAAGCCCGCAATCCCACGATGCACGCAATGGCGCCTGGATTCCCAGGTGATCCGGACGTCTGCGGTCAGCGCTGCCTGTCTGTCCTCATGTGAACTCGGTGACCCATTCACCCCTGCTCGCTACAATATAAACAGATAAATATATAATAATAATTCTTATAACAATAACAATAATAATAATTTTAAAAAAAAATTCTGGTTACTGGCCTGAAAAGAAAGTTAAGATCGAATAAGAATCCTTGTTCCAGAGTTTTAATTTATCATTAAAAATGAACTCATTGTGTAATTATTATAATTATAAAGGTAAAACTCTGGGTTTTTAAAAACTTTAATGTGTATTTTTGTTGTATAGATATAATTTCAAACAAAGATTTGATTTTTGAAAAAAAAAGCTCTCTTTTGACGTGTTTTCTCGTTCCGATGCACGCGAGACTTGCCAAGTCTATAGAGATAGAGGGACAACCCAATATAACTCCCCGGTACAACCATTGATCTCTATCGCGGGCAGAGAGCTCATCGGGGGACGCTGAAGGCTCCGTGTGGCCACGCCGTTTATGCAGATGCGTGAATTGTCAACCAATCAGTCTGGTCCCGTACGAGACTTGCACAAGCATTCTATAAATTTGCATCCAGCGTCTTGGGAGCCAGAGTTAACGATCTGAAGAACGGTAGGAGTTTGGGGAATGTTTATTTATCTAAAATATTTTAGATTTTATTTGTTTTAGTGAGATGTTTCGGTAGTTATTATGTAAGATTTACTTAAAAGGTGGTTAATGTCTTTGTTTAAATGTAGGAAAAATTTTCGTATCCTGCCACCACTTTTTCACTCATTTTTACCCAAAGGAATATCTCATTTGAGTAAATAAGATACTATTTTATTTCATAACAGATGAAAAAGTGGTGGCAGGATACGGACATTTTTCCCTACTGTAGTATACTTTACAAAACTATATATAGCAATCCCACCCACCAATGACTATCTATTGATTTTTTCAGTGTTTGGGAACTAATTTATCTTAATAAACAAACGTAATTTATTAAAAGGGAAAAGTGGATACGGAAACTTTTCCGTAGTTTTAAGCATAGCATGAGTAACGCCAACGCATTCACTATTTGTTTTGAAACGCAAGTATATGTTGGTTCTGTTATTGCAGTTGCCTTTTTGTTACGGGGTGTACTGTTAAGTACATTAGTTGCTATGGGCAACATTGGTTGCATATGTTTTCAAAGTCACAATTTTTTGGGGAGTTTATATTGATGGGTTCAGTAATTCTAAAATAATGTGATGTTAAAGATAGACACAAATTTTGTATAACAAAAACTTACCATTTTAAATAACTGGCTGGGGTACTTGCTGGGGCCCTACACAACATTAAAAAATGTTTAGTTACAATTTATATTAATTTGTTCTGTTAATTTTAGGGGCCTGTATAATTATGTGCATAATTGCTCTTAAAGTAAACACTTATGACAATGGGGGTAGCGTTAAATGGGGGTTCAGAAAACTGCTTTCAAATCCATATTAAAGCCCTAATTGAAGCAAGGTTTACCCGTGATACCTTGTTTGACAGCAATAAAAAGCAAAATATTTGTGGCATGGTTGTCTGTGCACAAATATCATGTTCATGCTGAAGGTGCTAAATAGGTTTTGGAGTAGTTTTCTGTGTTTCTATGTTTTTGTTAGTTGTGGGGCCATTTATAGACTTACAAATTACATCGCCTAAAATTATAGGATTTGAGGACTGAGTTTAAAAAAAAAAATATATGTGTTAACGGTATGACAATGGGGTTTCATGAGCACATAAAGTTCATTTGATCTAGTTAATTGACATACTGATTGCATTGTGCATAAGGATTATTTTCTGGTTTTAGCCTTGCACTTACAGTATGTGTGATAAGTATTGTATGGTCAATGATCCCCCCCTCACCACCACCAAACAAATATATATGTATTTTTTATATGTTTATATTGATAATAATTTTAAAAGCATGATAAAGAAATGAAATAAAATAGACAAATAAATAAATGAAAAAAACAAAACATTTTTGAACCCACAAACATTGATTGTAGTTGTAAAGAATTATAAATGAAATATTTCCCACTGATTTGCTAGATGGCTACCATACGGTCCATAAGTGTTCAATAGCTTTTTACATTAAAAAATTATATACATCAGCTTGTGTAGAGTTGGCTAGGAGTTAGCTAGGAGTAAGCAGTGATACTGTAAGTTGTGAAAATAATGGCATAAGTTAGCTTGCATGGGTGCTACTGTTATAAGACAACTCGGAATCTGTGTGTAAGACTTGACCAATATTTGCACCAGTCAGTCTGTGTTGCAGATGATCTTGGCTCAATTTTTTGCCTCTGCTTACTTGAAGTGAAGAAGGGGCGCCTACAGAAGTAGGAATTCTGCGCTTAAGTCGCGTAATTCCCATGTAAGAAGCAAATATTTTTTTGTTCTGTGCGTGAATAATTTATGTTACTTGGCATTCTTCTCCAAGACAGCTTGTGCAGATATTTGGCACTTGCTGTGTAAGCATCATTATGGTATGATGCGGTGAGGCGCCTACGGGCCAGGCGGAAGGATGAAACACCATGTATGTCATCTCCTGTGTCGTCTCATATCACCCACCCTCCCTTAACCATCACCACACCTCACTCTTCCCCTTCTATGTGCTCCCCTGTCACTCCTCCATCTCACATTTCACCTCCTTCTCAAACTGCCTTGGGGTTGACACCTCCCCAAGGCAGTGGGTTAAAGCCAAAAGGTGTACTAAGACAAGAAGTTCATTTCACCAACCCACTCCCAACAACCTCATTTCATTCCTCTGTGTTTGTGTGCTCCCATGTTTCTCCTCTTCAGTGCGACATTCCACCTCCTTCACGAATTGCCTTGGGGTTGGCACCTCCCCAAGGTGATGGTATAAATCCAAAAAAAGATGCACAGAGCCAACAAATTAAAGCACAACAATTAAACTCTGAAATTAAGACTGAAAGAAAGCCTCCAATTAAGACTCAAAGTAAATCCCAACAATTAAATCCCGACGGTAGATCTGAGCTGATGTGTTGCAGTAAGCTTGATGTGAAAGTTGGACAAAGTGCAGAAGTATGTTGTAAAAGAGTCACTCGGAGCAATCCTGTACCTGAACCTAAAGCTGCTACTGAAGTCAAATCAGAGAGTACTTTTGACGGAAAGTGTGAAGGTATTACTACAACTTGTGAAAAAGGCAATGATGAACACAAGGCAGAAGGTAGTTTTGAGGCAATTTGTCCAAAAAGTAAGGAAGACGTGTGTCGAGGTAATTTTGAAGCAATACCTGAAACAAGGAAAGATGAAAAATGTGACATTGGTGATAGTCAATGCAAAGCAAACCCACAAAGTAAAGAAGCACAAATTAATGTCCAGGGTACAGTTCATGAGAAGATAATTTGTTGGCTGTGTGAGAACGACTGTAAGACTCGAAAACGGAAAGAGCAATGTGGTAAATGTAGCATATGGTATCATGTTGATTGCATGGGTTTTTCCCAAGATATTTGTAATACTCTATCAGAATCAAGTGTAATGTGGATCTGTCGTAAATGTGGTTTTTCAAATTATACCGATTGTTTGTTTCATGATTTTGGCATCACAGAAGATGATAATGGATTTTATCTGACTTCTGAGAATGATCACAAAGCGGATGAGTTAGAGGGAATTGAGGAAGAGCTCACAGGAGAGAAAATGTTCGGTAAGCATGCTGGAGTTTCAACATTTAAGATAAAACAAAGAACTATAAACAAGAAGCAAACTGCACAGGAGAAGAGAAAATTGAATAAAACTCACTCAAGGGTCGATGAAGAGCACAAAGAAAGTAGACGTCAATTACAAAGTCGGAAAAGATCTAGGTTACTTTGTGTTGACGGCATTGATAGTAAGAGAAATAGAAAAGAAACAATGGAGTGCAAAGTTAAGTCTGAAAATGAAATCAATATGATGAAAAATGGCAGTACCTTCGTTGGACCCTGCTCAATGAAATGTAAAACCAATCATAACAGGGCAACTAAACAAGACGGTAGTAAAGCAGGAAAACAGAGTAAGTGTGCGGAGACAGTAAAGATTATTAACCCAGTTGAACTCGATGGAAAAGTAATTGCGCAGGGTAGTTTTCATCAGGGTAATGGAAGATTTGGTGATAATTCTGGAAAGCAGTGTGTTGCTAACAGCCTAGCATCAATAATGTATAGCATGAAAAAGGACGTAAGAAATTGGAAATGTGATATGGACAGTGTTCTGATAACTGGAAATGAATTGTATGGATTCCTGCAAGACAGCTCAACAATGAACAATAATTACTTGTTGATTAATGAATTACCAACTGAGTTAGATGTTTTTGACTCACATTACAGTATGCAGTATCACGAGCCTGTATCAGGAACCTTCAATGAAAATGGTCATCACTTGGAAGAATTTAATATGAAGTCGTTGAAAGCTGCCTTAGAACAAGATGCTCAGAAATATCATGCATGTTTTATAAGTTTCAATGAGAACACATTTGCTGTAATTGCTCAAGATGGTATGTACTATGTATTCGATTCCCACTCCAGAAGTATCAATGGCTGTATGGTTCAAGATGGAACAAGTGTTGTGATGCGAGCAAGATCAAGCCAAGAGGTGTACAGGTATTGTACTAAGTTAGCTGAATCCATGAATCTGACTAATAGCGAACAGTATGAATTAACTGGTGTATCCCTCTGTGTCAATGGTGAGGCTGTAACATGTACATGTACAAGTGATGATGGTTCAAGTGAACAACAGGGCATAGTAGAAATCGTGGACTTGTGTTTTAATGTGGAGGACTGTGATTTGTTTGGTGTATCAGATGACACAAACACTAGTAAAGATTAAGTATTGGTCATCAATATGTGGAGATTGCAACGGAAGAGCATTGTAATGTTGAAGATGATCTTGATAAGTCAAGCGAACAGATTGGAAGAGATGATCATTCTAATGAAAGTACACACAATGAGTCTAGTGATGAAGTGCAAGTAGTTGATGTATCTGGACCTGGTCCTATGACGTTCTCTCCATTAACCTTTGAAGCTAAGGTCGATCTTTGTAGTGCATTTGGTTGTGAAGTATCAAACTTGAAGCCCAACATGGTTAATGTACAATGTCAAGCCATGGGTAAACCCAGATCTGTAAGATGCATAAGAGGTGATGGTAATTGTTTCTTCAGAGCTATATCATTTGCCATGTCAGGAAGTGAAGATAACCATGTACAGTTGAGAATTGCATGTGTCAATCATTTGTTGAGGAACGCTGATAAATTGAAATGTTTTCTGCGAGATGGATTTGCCAATGTTGAGGATTATGTAATGAGACAGATAATGTTTGATGCTGGTACATGGGCTACGGAAGTTGAAATCATGGCAATGGCACATATGCTTTGTATTGACATATACACGTTTGATGAAGTATGTAACTGGTATAAATTTTCTGCAAAGAATGTTGAGGAAAGTGCTAATATATCTGACATGGGAATTTATCTGAATCACAAACACAGAGTGCACTATGATGTTGTCATATCAGTAAATGATTTGCTATCGCAAGTGAGTGATGTTCAGGATGAACAAGGACATAGTTGTAAGACATTTGATGCCTGTCCTGAATACACTGAACACAATGATCACAAACAGTCTGAACGATGTAAAAAGCAGGTAATAGATAAGGCTAATAATGACAAGACTACTGGAAGGAAAGAATCTGTTAAGAGATGTACTCCAAAGAAACGAAAACATCAAAATGTAGGGAAGCGCAGGCAATTAATGAAAGAACGAATAAGAGAAATACGCAGAGAAAGAACATGTACTAGTCAAAGTGATGTGACTACAGGTCGAAAAAGGAAATATGACAATGATAAATACAGAAATGATGTTGACTTTAGAGAGACAAAGAAAGCAAAGTATAGGGAGTCTAAAAAGATGAAATACAAGTATGATGAGAAATATAGAGAACAAGTCATTGGATCGGTGAAATTTGAAAACAAAGTAAAATATCATTCAAGTCAGAAACACAGGGTCATGAAAATTGATCTAAGTAAAAGAAGGTACAATACTAATTCAAAGTTTCAAGAAGAAGTTAAGAATGCTAGTAAAATAAAGTATAACGAAAATGATGATTTCAGGAAAGAGGTGAAGATTGCAAGCAAACAGAAGTATAAGGAAAATCATAAATTCAGGTCAGGTGTGAAGGATGCAAGCAAATTGAAGTATAAGGAAAATTACGAACTCAGGTCAAGTGTGAAGAATGCAAGCAAATTGAAGTATAGGGAAAATGATGAATTCAGGTCAAGTGTAAAGATTGCAAGCAAATTGAAGTATAAGGAAAATGATGAATTCAGGTCAAGTGTGAAGAATGCAAGTAAAGTAAAATACCACAAAAATGAGACTTTCAGGAACAAAGTTATTAATGGGATCAAATTGAAATACCGTGATGATCCACAGTACAAGAAATCAGTAATTGACAGAACTGCTCACAAGTTTCATGTTGATGTATTTTATAGAAACAAACTGAAGGAGGCTTCAACATCCAAGTATCAGAATAATGAAGAGTTTAGGAAGAATATTCTACAACTTGCAAAAAAAAAGTACCAGAAGAGCGCAAGTTTTAGACAGAATATTAAAAGAAAGAATAAAAGTCGATCAATGCTTAAGAAAGTGAAGAAACATGATATCAAGCATGTGATATTCGATTTTAAGAAGGAAATATCAAATGGACCAGAGTATGTTTGTGCAGTGTGCTTGAGACTGTTGTTTCGTAAGCAAGTCATCAAATGTAAGAAGAATAAATATAAGAATATTGATTGTATCAGTGAAAAGTACCTTCACAATTGTGATCATAACTGTAGATTGCAATGTACTGTGTGTCAGTCAAGCAGGTCTTGCCTGTGGAAATGTCATACATGTGATCGCAAATTACTGAATGAAAAGATACCTGCTGAAGCTTGTTGTAATAATTTGCAGTTGGAAGACATACCTGAAGAGTTGGCATGTTTGAACAAGTTAGAAGAGCATCTTATTGCCCTAAATGTTCCATTTGTAAAGTTAATGGCATTACCTAAAGGTGGACAGCATGGTGTACATGGACCTATAGTATGTGTGCCATCAAATGTGTCTGAAACGGTGAAATCCTTACCTAGACCTCAAAATGTTGATCAGATAATTCGTGTCAAACTCAAGCGGAAATTGTCTTATAAAGGATACTATCAGTATCAGTTTGTGAACAAGGAACACATACAGACTGCTTTACAGTACCTTAAACACAAAAACAAATGGTACCATGATATTGACAGTGATACAGACTGGAATAATGACTTGTCAGATGATGTGGAAGAAGATAATAAAAGTGATGTCACAGAGAATGTTGAAGACAATACTGAAGATGTCAATGCTAATGAGGTAGAAACAGATGAACGTTTGAGAGGAATACCATTAGATACATGCTTACAGGCTGCCAATATTGGACAGGAAATTTTGGATCAGTATTTTGATTATGTATATTGTGTAGCACCGTGTGAAGGAAATAGTCCAATTAGAGTACTTATGGAACCATCTAATGAGTGCAAATGTTTTCCGATATTGTTCCCAAAAGGTGGGCCAGTATTCAGTGATAAGCGTGATGTGGTGATTACACTTTGCAGATATTTTAACAACAGGTTAATGAATGTGGATAACAGATTTGCAAAGAGTACACAGTACATCTTCTATGCTCAGTACCTGTCTGAAATAAAGCAAGTAATTTCCAGTGTCTCTATTGCGTTAAGGAAAGGCTCAGGCAAAACTAATGATGGTCAGAAAGTCACTGCTAGATTTCTGAATGACAAAGACAAGTTGAAAGACATGCTGAAATCAGACCAGGGATACAAGTTCTTGAAACCTATCAGAGGAACTCCACCTTATTGGCAATCATGTCAGAAGAATATTTTAGCAATGGTAAGACAGCTTGGTATACCTACATGGTTTTGTTTATTTTCTGCAGCAGATATGAGATGGCCTGAATTAATTGATACACTACTCAGACAACAAGGTGATACAAGGAGTATTGATGACTTGGACTGGAATGACAAATGTTTGTTATTGAGGAGTAATCCTGTAACTGTTGCGAGAATGTTTGACAAACGATTTCATACATTTCTTAAAGATGTAATAATGTCGAGAGCAGCACCTATTGGGAAAGTGAAAGATTATTTTTATAGAGTAAAATTCCAGCAAAGAGGCTCACCAAATACTCATTGTCTATTTTGGATTGAAGATGCACCTAAGTTGAGTATAGAGAGTGATCATGAAGTGGCAGAGTTTGTTGATAAGTATGTGAGTTGTGCATTGCCATCAAAGCAAGAAGACGAAGAGTTGAATGAGATTGTAAGCAGTGTACAACAACATAGTAAGAGACATTCCAAGTCATGCAAGAAAAAGGGTACCAAGTGTCGATTTAAGTTTCCAAGGCCACCATCCATGAGGACATTTGTTGCTAATCCAGTACCATTGGATAATGATGATCAAGACGATAAGTTAGATGATACACTAACTGAAGATGATGCAAAGGAATTGTTGAAATCAGTATGGACTGCGGTTAATGATGAGGGAAATCAACACATGACAACTGATGAGTTGTTCACAAAAATTGGAATTACACAGGATGATTTTGAGGAAGCAAATGATGTGCTTACTAAAAAAGTGAATATTGTGTTGAAAAGAGAGCCCCAAGATGCGTGGGTTAATCACTACAATCCTGATTTGTTAAGATGCTGGAATGCCAATATGGACATTCAATACATCACTGATGTATATGCATGTGTATGTTATGTTATCAGTTACATGAGCAAAGCAGAACGTGAGATGGGACAATTACTGAAACATGCACAGAGTGAGGCTGAAGAAGGCAATCAAGACGCTAAACAGAGTATGAAACGGATTGGTAGTGTTTATCTGCAAAATCGTGAAGTGTCAGCACAAGAAGCAGTCTATCGTTGTTGTTCATTGAGACTTCAAGAATGTTCTAGAAAGGTTGAGTTTATACCATTAGGAGAGAATCCTGTTCGAATGAGCTTGCCCTTGAGTGTTATTCAGAACAAGTCACGCAATAATGATGATGATGATGATGATATGATGATGATATGATGATGATATGATGATGATGATATGATGATGATGATGATGATGATGATATGATGATATGATGATATGATGATATGATGATATGATGATATGATGATATGATGATGGTGGTGGTGGTGGTGGTGGTGATGATGATGATGGTGGTGATGATGATGATGGTGGTGATGATGATGATGGTGGTGATGATGATGATGGTGGTGATGATGATGATGGTGATGATGATGATGATGGTGATGATGATGATGATGATGATGATGATGATGATGATGATGATGATGATGATGATGATGATTGTCACATTGAATTGTATTTTTTTGGTTTTCACTTTGTAATATTAACCTATTTTTATTTTAAAACCCTGTATATATAGTGCCTGCTTGAAAGAAGACATTCTGATTGGCTAGTAGTTTCCCACCCACTGAATATTTATTTAATTTATGCAAAAAGCAGCCAGGCTAGTTCAGTTGAGTGAGAAGTCCTTATTTGGACAGGTATGCATGAAGTGACTGAGAGAGTTTATGTTTATTGGTGCATGACTATTGTTCTGGGATTAAGTGCCATGGTTAGGGAATCCTGGAATTTTTGGCAGCCTTAAGTTGGGGTGCGGTCTCAGTCATTCGAAGGCGGACTATGCCAGCAGGAAGGTTATAGATAATTTACAGGACCTTCGAGCAGATACAACCTTGTTAAACAAAATGGCTAACATTTAGTTTAGCCAAAAATCTGCGATCAAATAGATACATCGACCAAAAATTGCAATAGCTTGCAGACACCGTTGATATTTTAACAGCAACAAGAACTCCTAACCGTAAGTTGTTAATTTTATTGTGACATTTTTATGTAAGATATTCAGTACAAAACTAAAAATGGAAACTTACCTTTTGAATATTTACAAATTTTGATGTAAAAATGTAACCCTTGAATAAGCCTAAATGCCTTTAAATTATGTGAATATGTTTTCCCAGGGGAGAAATTATTTGGTGTATTATAATACTAATTTTATAGATGGCACAAATTCCGGGCTAGAAGGCTGGTATGAGGGCAGGATTGAGAGACGATAACCTAACATCATTTGAGAGTTGTACCCTACCCCTACCCGATGTGTTGAACTTTGAGGAGACCGAAGTTTACCTTCGAACATTTGCAACAGGAATCATCTACAGAAAACGCAAGTCGTTACTTTTGGGTGGAGAGAAAGTTCCCTGATGTATTTTGTATAATGATGCAATAATGCATTAGTTAAGTACTTTTTGAGACAGACTGATATTATAGATTTTGATGATTGAATGTAGAATTTTCTAATTTGAGAAGTGGCATGCTATTTTGAGATATTGAAAGGTGTTAAAAGTTTGGAAGCCGTTGCGGACCAAATTCAGATTGATAATTTTGTGGAGAGGTAATTTTACCTTCTGAGATTGAGGATTTTTGTAACAGGAGGAAATTGTTGAGAATAGCTCCGGTTGAAACTCGGAGACACACCTAGTTGAGATTTACTTTTCCTGGGAACTTTAGAATTTTGAAATTGTAAAAGAAGTGAAGCAGTGTTCCCATAATTATGTGAAAAGATTGTTATTTATTTCGAAGTGACATTAGAAAGACCTAAGTGAGAACTTGTGGTTGTTCTAAATGTATTTCAATTGAAAGACTCTTTCTTAGGAGGAAATTGGGTGTGATTTTGAAGTAGAAAAAGAGGATTTTGAAGTAGAAAAAGAGGATTTCTTTTTTGACTAATTTTGAATTGAAAGGCGGACAATTTTGACAAGAAAAAGAAGAAGTTCAGTAGTATTGACCACGGAATTATTTCGCAAGTTGAGTGAAGTTTGAGTTAAGTTCCTCTGTTGACTAGAATTTAGCACTGTAAAAAGTTGGAGGAAATTTCATCGCTGAGGAGATTACAAGTTAAAAATTGAAAGACGAGTTTAGTCTCCCCATTTCTTGTTTTTAGTGTATTGAAAATCGTGTATCGTGTAATTTGTATTTAGAGTCTTGTGAAAGAGTTAACTTTGGCATAATTGAATTGTGTAAATAAATTAAGGCTATTGTAAATATAGAATTGGAAGGTTTCAGCATTCATTTATTTCATGGGCGCATGTCATGTTCATTCTGTTAATTTGTCTGAGGGAACCACCTACAGTGGTTGTGACAATGATGATGATGATGATGATGATGATGACGACGACGACGATGATGGTGGTGACAGGAATGAAGACAGTGTGTGGATGATTAGCAAAATTGATCGTTATAAAGCAAGACCAGATACTGATCTGTTTGAATCAATGTGTCTAGCTACATTTTGTTCAGAGTACAGAGTACTGTACAACAATTATAAGGTGTCTAGTGATAAGAGACAATCACCAGTGTATGCATTGAAGAATGATTTGGGACATGTAATGAAACGCTCCAGAACTGATCCAGCTGTCATAAGATATCCAAGATTTTCAGTCACTAAATGTCCTGAGAAATACTATCAAAGTATTCTGCAGCTATTTCTCCCATACCGTGTCGATGCACATTTGAGACCACCAACATTTGAAACATTCTGACTTCTATCTGAATGGCTTTGTCAATGTAATTGGAAGATTACAATCTGTAAAAACTATTGTGGATAGTAACCGTTGCAGCTTTGAAGTTGATCTTGACTCACTAGAGAATGCAGAACTACACCTTGAGAACTTTGGTGTACAGGAAGATGCTTTGGCATTAATCAGTCCAGAAACTGAACAAGAAAGAGATGAATGTGAAGAGCAATTGCAGCCTGTCATAGATGAAGGTGAAGAGGAACTGAGTATTCCAGACTTGAAACCTGATAAGAAAGAAGAGAGAGTCTGTGACATTGAAGCTCACTCGACCAGAGTAGCAAAGTCAGATGCATTAAATATGATGAGGTCATTAAATGCCCAACAGAAACAGGTATTTTACAATATTAGACAATGGTGCATAGACAAGGCTAATGGTAAAAACCCTGACGCATTTCAAGTTTTTGTTACTGGTGGTGCAGGGACTGGAAAATCTCTGCTAGTAAAGTGTATTGATTATGAAGCAACAAGAATACTCGGATCAATGATGAGAAACCCCGATGATGTGTCTGTTATGCTGATTGCTCCAACAGGTGTGGCCGCATTTAATATAAACGTACTACAATTCACAGTGGATTAAGTATACCAACAGATGTGAGACTACCATATCAACCACTTGGTGAAGAGAAGATCAGTACACTTCGTAGTAAGCTCAGTCAGCTGCAGATATTGATTATAGATGAAGTTTCAATGGTTAGTCAGAAATTACTGTATTACATCCACGGACGGTTAAGACAGATCAAGCAATCTAGGAATCATAACCCTTTTGGCAATGTCAGTATTTTAGCTGTAGGAGATTTTTATCAGTTGCCTCCAGTGAAAGCAAAAGCTTTGTACCACAATACTGTAACATGTGATTTGTGGATTGACAATTTCAAGTTAGTTGAACTGAGTCAAATTATGAGGCAAAAGGAAGATACAGGTTAAGAGTGAGAAAGAAAGATGAAGCCTTACGGGGCGATGTTGTAACAATTTTGAAAGGACGTGAGACAGGTGAAGAGTGGAATGAGGCTCTCCATATATTCCCATGTAACAAACAAGTAGATGAACAAAATATAAAGATTCTGCATTCAAATTGTTCAGATTGTGTGCTTATTGAAGCAAAGGATTATCAGACAGACTCGCACAATGCTAAGAAGGTCAAACAAGGAAAACAATCAAAGAACTCTGGAAACTTGCCACAGTCACTGTTACTTGGTGTTGATGCTAGAGTTATGTTAACGAAGAACATTGATGTATCTGATGGTCTTGTTAATGGAGTGTTTGGTACTGTATCACAATTAGTAATGTCACAGAATAAATCTGAAGAAGTAAAATGTATCAATGTTAAGTTTGATAATGACACAGTTGGAATGAAGTTGAGGAAGAAATTTGCATCATCTTCAAATAACGACAATAGTGTACCAATTGAGATTCAGGAAGAAAGTATTGGTAAAAAATGGGTCCGCCATCAGTTTCCATTGAAGTTATGTTGGGCATGCACAGCTCACAAAGTACAAGGAATGACAACAGACAAAGCTGTGGTGTGTCTTGATAAAACATTTGCAGCAGGACAGGCTTATGTGAGTCTCAGTCGTGTCACATCACTGAATGGTCTTGTCATTGAAGGTTTTCATGAGAAATTCATATATTGTAATAACGATGTTGCTGATTGTTTGAATAATATGCCATCATTTATTAGTAAACAGGACATCGACAGTACAAACACACCTGCTACTATTAGCATCATGATGCATAATATCCAGGGGTTGAAAGCACATTATATGGACTTGAAATGTAACAGTGAAATGATGAAATCAGATGTCATGTTTGACAGAAACGTTGACTGAAGATCAACAGCAGTATGACTTACAGTTAGATAACTTCAAAGGCTACCATCAGCCAAGATGTCTTTCCTATGATAACTCCAGTCAGCTGACTGAAACATTACAGCAACAGTGTCATGGAGGTGTAGCAGTATACAGAACAAACAAAGCAACAAGTAGACTCTCACTGCCAGTGCACACTATTGAGTATATTGCATTTCAGATAATGTCAAATGTGTCATTAACAGTTGTTATCTACAGACCAGTTTCTTATGTGCTTCGAGACTTCATATCTAATATGAAAGTACTTGTGAATGAACTCCACATAGTATCCAACAGATGTATAATAATGGGAGACTTCAATGATAATATCCTGAATGAGAAGAGTACACATTCTTCCAGTATTGTGAATATGATGAGTGAGCATGGTTATGCGCAGTGTGTTGTAAATGCCACTACTGAGAAGGGAACATTAATTGATCATGTGTATGTCAGAGGGATAGAATCAGTTCAGTGTGAGGTCATTACTACTTATTATAGTTATCATGAGGCTGTAAGTGTAAATGTTCAGTGTAGAGTATAAGGTAGCTTATTGAAAGAAATGTGAAAAAGAATTGAAATGAAAACAACTTAAAGTAAGCAATGCTAATGAAATCATCAATGAGAGTCATCTATAAAAGTCGTCAATAAGAGTCGTCAATAAGAGTTGCAATAAGAGTCACCAATAAGAATCGTCAATAAGAGTCTTCAATAAGAGTCACCAATAAGAGTCATCAATAAGAGTCACCAATAAGAGTCACCAATAAGAATCGTCAATGAGAGTCGTCAATAAGAGTCTTCAATAAGATTCGTCAATAAGAGTCATCAATAAGAGTCGTCAATAAGAGTCACCAATAAGAATCGTCAATAAGAGTCATCAATAAGAGTCAAAGTGAAAAGCTAAAATGTCGGGACCAGTATGTGAATTTAGATTTTGTTATGGCAATTTCGCTGTTGGAAGTGCAACATGAATTTTGACGAGCCAATATACATTACATGTTTGACAAGCCTTAAGGAACGTTAAAGAAACTACTATATGTATTTATTATTTGTTGATTGATGGACAGATGACAGAGCATCACAGTACAAGACAATTATGTAGAAGATGTGTACCATAATGAATATTTCTGCTTAAGCAAGACACCAATGCTATAGCCTGGAAGTATTGATCAAACTTGATATATGTGTAACATCAATGAGTCTGCTTATTGAATACCTTGCATTTAAGCAATATTGTAATTGAAACCATCACCAAATCACTACAAAACTGTTCGCCTTTGTAACCAATAATATCCTCAGAGCCAAAATGGGTTGACACGCTGACCCTGCTCACTCGGGAAACAACTCCATTTACTGAGTCTGGGGTGCTGAAGTGGGGTGACATCATGACCCTGCTCACCTTGGAGTCTACTTCACTTACTGAGTCTGGTGTGCTGAAGTGGGGTGACATCATGACCATGCTCACCTTGGAGTCTACTTCACTTACTGAGTCTGGTGTGCTGAAGTGGGGTGACATCATGACCATGCTCACCTGGGAGTCTACTTCACTTACTGAGTCTGGTGTGCTGAAGTGGGGTGACATCATGACCCTGCTCACCTGGGAGTCTACTTCACTTACTGAGTCTGGGGTGCTGAAGTGGGGTGACATCATGACCCTGCTCACCTTGGAGTCTACTTCACTTACTGATTCTGGTGTGCTGAAGTGGGGTGACATCATGACCCTGCTCACCTGGGAGTCTACTTCATTAACTGAGTCTGGTGTGCTGAAGTGGGGTGACATCATGACCCTGCTCACCTGGGAGTCTACTTCACTTACTGAGTCTGGTGTGCTGAAGTGGGGTGACATCATGACCCTGCTCACCTTGGAGTCTACTTCACTTACTGAGTCTGGTGTGCTGAAGTGGGGTGACATCATGACCCTGCTCACCTTGGAGTCTACTTCACTTACTGAGTCTGGTGTGCTGAAGTGGGGTGACATCATGACCCTGCTCACCTTGGAGTCTACTTCACTTTCTGAGTCTGGTGTGCTGAAGTGGGGTGACATCATGACCCTGCTCACCTTGGAGTCTACTTCACTTACTGAGTCTGGTGTGCTGAAGTGGGGTGACATCATGACCCTGCTCACCTTGGAGTCTACTTCACTTACTGAGTCTGGTGTGCTGAAGTGGGGTGACATCATGACCCTGCTCACCTGGGAGTCTACTTCACTTACTGAGTCTGGTGTGCTGAAGTGGGGTGACATCATGACCCTGCTCACCTGGGAGTATACTTCACTTACTGAGTCTGGTGTGCTGAAGTGGGGTGACATCATGACCCTGCTCACCTTGGAGTCTACTTCACTTACTGAGTCTGGTGTGCTGAAGTGGGGTGACATCATGACCCTGCTCACCTGGGAGTCTACTTCACTTACTGAGTCTGGTGTGCTGAAGTGGGGTGACATCATGACCCTGCTCACCTGGGAGTATACTTCACTTACATAGTCTGGTGTGCTGAAGTGGGGTGACATCATGACCCTGCTCACCTGGGAGTCTACTTCACTTACCGAGTGGTGTGCTGAAGTGGGGTGACATCATGACCCTGCTCACCTGGGAGTCTACTTCACTTACTGAGTCTGGTGTGCTGAAGTGGGGTGACATCATGACCCTGCTCACCTTGGAGTCTACTTCACTTACTGTGTCTGGTGTGCTGAAGTGGGGTGACATCATGACCCTGCTCACCTGGGAGTCTACTTCACTTACTGAGTCTGGTGTGTTGAAGTGGGGTGACATCATGACCCTGCTCACCTGGGAGTCTACTTCACTTACTGAGTCTGGGGTGCTGAAGTAGGGTTTCATCATGACCTTGCTCACCTGGGAGTCTACTTCACTTACTGAGTCTGGTGTGTTGAAGTGGGGTGACATCATGACCCTGCTCACCTGGGAGTCTACTTCACTTACTGAGTCTAGTGTGCTGAAGTGGGGTGACATCATGGCCCTACTCACCTAGGAGTCTACTTCACTTACTGAGTCTGGTGTGTTGATGTGGGGTGACATCATGACCCTGCTCACCTGGGAGTCTACTTCACTTACTGATTCTGGTGTGCTGAAGTGGGTGACATGATTCTGGTGTGCTGAAGTGGGTGACATGATCCTGCTCACCTGTCTACTTCACTTAAAGTCTTGTGTGCTGAAGCAGGGTGTCATCATTGCCCTACCGACCTGGGAGTGTCCATCGACGACTGTTCTAGTGTATTGAAGTGAAGTTTTAGTCCCAAGACATCTTTCCATGTGTGGTGACAACATAGTCTTCTAATATACATGTAAGTGATGTTTCTGAAGGAAAACTTAAGAGTTGTAACACATACCAGTGTTACATTTTATTCAGGGGTATAATGCAACAGTAAGCAAACTTACAAACATGTTTTCTAATTGTACGTCTGCTTTTCATTTGGAAGCGTTAGTAAATGTTTGCATATATAGCTGGAACGGAACGTGGCCCAGTACTCTTTCGACTGTTTAATAGTATGTTGACTTTCTGATAGAAAACAGAAAAATATTGAACCTAATATTTTTTATTCGGTAGTAAAATTATTGCACAAACGAGGGTTATATTTAGATTTTTATTGCCAGTACAATTACTTGAATCATTGGGGTTTTTTTTACATTAAGTAACCCTCACTGACTTAAGAGTTTTTATAGTGTGTGACCTACATGATGTAATCCGTCTATTATCCTCTTGTCCTATATCACATCAGATCAAGTTGTTGGACTTGGTTAGAATGCTTGACCCTGTGTTTGGGCCTACCATCACAGGCCTTCAGAATCATTCTCTTATGGCAATAAGAATTAACAAATTGATGCAATGGATTTGCAAAATATGATGTCACCAAAAATGAAATCAGAGACTGAAACACCATCAGTTGACGTAAAGAGCTCTATGAAATTGTAGTGTTCAAACTGTGTATTACTTGTGTTTTGGACAAGATGCTAACTAACTTTAATTATAATTTCATTATAGAGTTATAATGCCGAGTGTAAAACTGAGCATCAATGTTGGAGTGTCACCATGGTGATCATTTGCTTGTACATGTACTGTGAGAGTTGTACATGTTGCAAACATGAAATTGATGGTAAGTGTTTTTTCCAAGATGTCTGAGAGCCATTCATGTGCAAGTGCATGTATGCTGAATGGTCTGTATGTGCTGATGGTGTACATGTGTTTTCTAACTTCATAATACTCATTTGAAATGTTTTCAACGTGTCATAAAAAGTATAACAGCTTTACTTAACAGTGTAATTTGTATTTAAAGATGCTATTGTGACAATGAGCATTGTTAAATGAATAGTTTCAAACAGAATGGTGCTTTTAAATATGTGAGCATTATAGGGTATGTAAAAGGTTTTCAAATGATTATTTGAGCCTGTGCAAATTGATCAGAAATTTATAATTCCTTCACATGATAAACTGTAATATTTCATGACACTTAGATTTAATACAGAAATGATGTTTACAACAGTGAGCTATGCAACAGCTGCACATGTTGAAGATAAAATTTGAAAACTTAATCATCACTCATACTGTTGCAGGTGAAAGACCACGTCATCTTTACATCGGGTGAAAGACCCTGCCATCTCTACATCAGTTAAAAGACCATGTCAATTCCCTACCACGTCAACTCGCTTGTTGTAGGAACACATCAGGTGAAAGACTACACCATCTCCTGTGTTTATTATGACTGCGCCACAAACATTTGATTGTTTTACTATGGTGTTGGACTTGGGAATTTTCAAGTACAGTTTAACTGAAGGTAAAATGACATTGGCACCGAAGTTACTTCAGTATCACTCTGGTTTTAGTTTAAGTAAAAACAAAAAATTTTAACATCAAGAGGAAGTACAGATGAGTATCAGTTTTCAATAGCTCTTTAACATATTTGGCAGAGATTCATCTACTATGGGGCACATCACCTTGAGGACATTACATGACATGTTACTTGTCTTGTGTCAATCAAATCTGTAACCATGGTATAATAGATAGCATAATTTGATACTGCACATGATGGAAATGTACTTTGTACAATTAGTTCTTAAAACAAACACAGGACTTGTGTGTCATAGGCACAGTTTTATCACGCTTCACTGCCTTGTACACATTTGAAATTAAACAAAGTTTTGATGTATTCGTAAGCTCTGGGAGTACATGCACAAAACATTCACAAACTCTGTGTCTCAGCAAAACAATCTTTGTGCTTGGAGTTGCTGTAGTAAAATTCAAAAATTATGTGCAGCACACATCATTAGTTCATAAGATGTTAGTTTCATTTATGTAATATGGTACTGACACCTAACTGTTAAGTTCCTTTATATTTTTTTGGAAAAGAAACCCCTTGCATATGTTGTCACACTGTTATTATTGTTTGAGTACGGAGCTAACAAATTACAACATTTAATGCATGTGTGTAATTATGCTTTTTGTATTGTAGCTTTAATTGCGGTTAAAGGAGCAAACCCTGTGATTCTTTTTAAGCTCAGACAATATTGCTTGCTAAATGAGCTCCCTTCCAAAACATGTTATTATTTAGTGAAAAGCAACTTAAAAATTTCATTTTTCTGCCTAGCAACTCATGGAACTAGGCCAGGAAGTAACTTCTACTAGCAGAATTAGTTAATGTATACACTATATCTGTCATAACTTATCCAAACTTAATGTTATTCAACGCTGTGCATTGGAAACAAGTTTTCAACCAGATGTCAACCAAAATAAATGTTGAGGAGTTAAATATGACAATAAAGTGGAAAGATATGTAGGAGTAGTTTTGTTCAAGCATTTATAATCAAAAGGAGCAATATAAAATGAATCTGTTTTGTAATTGTAGCCAATTATGGGGAGGACATACTACGTCATATCTAGGGTGTGGAAATACAAAATAAGCTGCACTATTTTGTAAGCTTTGAACTCATGTCCAACTCATATGAGGTGGCACCAAAATACAGATTGGCATAATAAGTACGAGAGGACTAAAGCTCCAACTACATGATAAAATAGTATCCTTGTCAAGGGAGCTTTTGATTCTCTTGATGTTTTGTAATTAAAAATTGGTTGATTGACAGAGGCTAGAAACTTGCTTGCTACAGTGCATGCAAAATGAACACTTCAGTTGCATGACAAGTGTTTTAATAGTTATTTATTATTAAATGGTTTAATTGCTGATATCACATTGCAGCCAAAGGCTTAATTACATGGAATTTTCAATAATAAAAACTCAGAAAATGTAGATAAATAAAATTTGATTAATTAAATGTGGGTGATAGAATAAAACAATCGGATGAATATACAAATGTATACTGTTCGTGGCGTGTCATGGTCGAGTGGTCTAGTTCACCGGACCCAAGCTCTGGTGTTGTCAGCAGCAGAGTGTGGGTTCGAATCCGCAGTCATGACACTTGTGTCCTTGACCAAGGCACTTAACCATAATTGCTTCGTAAAAAGTTGGGAAGGTAGTGCATTCTGCTCTGCCAACCAGGCTCCTAGTGGATGATACATATGCCTACAGCATTATAGACTGTGAAGGGGGTAACCCCTGTTTCAGCCCCAGGAGTAGGTGGAAAGTACATCACCAAAACAGTTGAACATTATATGCTTCCCCTTATCGGAGAAAATGGCCCTAGTTTCATATGGTCCCCAAGAAAATTTCTTTAAAAAACGCTTAAAATAGTAACATTCTATGGCACATCATTTCAAATGTATTTAGATTTATTGAAATGTAAATATTGGTTGTTAAAGAAAATGTAAACCTTGTATGTGGTTTTCTATATTAAAATATTAAACTGTATTATTTTTTTCTATGTAAAACTTTCTTTGGGTAAAACAGTAAATATGGGATATGAGTTATTGCTAATTTTGGCTTTTGACCCCAAATCCAACACTGACCCTATAGCCATAGAAAGGTTAATTTAACTTTTTTTATACCTTATTTCCCCCAGCCTAATTATTGCCCTATTGCATCCCCACCAAGTGTTTTGTCTGCTAGACGGTGATTTCCCAAAGTAATGCGTTCGCACAAGAACCTTAAAAACGTGGTTTCAGGCGAATGGGTAGCCTTGTTTCCTTCACGATTCAGTTTCAAGTAATGCGTTTGCATAAGAAACCTAAAAGATCGTTTTCCGGGACCCAAGCACGGACAAGTCTGGCACACGGGCAACATCGTCCCACACACGGCGTTGTATTTTTCTACGTTCACGCTGCTGATACCTGAGTAACGATAAGATCTGAGCGGACACACGACGCTCTGCGCTGAGAGCAAGACAAATTCTTCTCGATTCTTGTGAATGAAAGTAGACTTGTGTTAGTCGGCGCAGGAATGACTCTTTATAATACACTCTACATACAAACAACGCAAAAACACGGGTCACAAATGGGTAGGACTTGAGCAAGTTTAAAAAAAAGCAAGCAAGAGCACCGTTAAACTCGTATAGCGCCCTCAATTGTTAAATTTTTTTAGAGCCTGACTCCTTTTTTATTTATAAACTCACAGATTCTAAGCAAAGTACCCGTGGCGTTAAATTTGCCTGAGAATTTGGGGTTTTTTTTTACTGACAATGTTTTGGTAAGTTTTTATGCTTTTAAACTGAAGTTCAATAAAATCTTTCTTGTTTTAATAAACATTTGTGTAATCTAGGACGTTAAATTTGAGCTTAATTGAAAAAATGTTTCAAGAAGTCGGATTTGATTCTACTATCTCCATGTGTTTTGTGCACGGGCGAAAATGCGCAATAAATGACGTCATTATGACTTCGTTCGTTGTTTTAGGCCGGAAAGCACATCTACAGTATCTCATAAGTCTAAAACTAAAAAAAGTTTGACGATCGGCGGTATACTTTTTGAGATATGGTGCTTACAAGGCTGGCTAATTAAATATTCACCTCGCTCTAAAGTGGCTAATTAATTAAGAATTTTAACAACTATCACAATAAATGTTAAGTTTATGTACTAAGCTTCAATTTGATATAGGACCTAACTCCTTCATATTTAAACATTAGGATATTGGGTGTATACATAAAACGTGTACAAATGCTATGGGATTTTAGGTGGAAACAAAGAATAATAATAATAATAATAAAATTAATAAAAATCTCGACGAAAACAAAACCTGTTCCGACAGTAAGTCGGAACAGCTAATAAAAGCACCATACACACATTATATTTATAACATGTATCCTGAAAATGACTACAATAATAACAAAGTTAATGTATGTGCATGTATCATCACATTTTGCGTCATATAAATATAAGTGGCACATTTGTGGAATAGAAAACTATTCACTGTCTATATTTGTTTCACTCAGTGCCTCATCTTCTGCCACTTCTTGGAAATTATCAAAACTGTTAACATCACTGCTGATTGAAAGAGACCCACTATCCGAGTCTTCACTGTCATCCAAATCAGCAATTTCATCCACAAGTTCAGTAACACTGACAGTATTTTCACAGCTTTTACAAGAACAACCAGGGCCACATAAAACATCTGCCTTTTTACATTTACAGACCCTAGTTGCGCAACGGCTTTTGGCACAAGAACAACCCCTTGTCAGAATTTGAACATTTCTACGGATTTTTTGTACATTCTCTTCAGTGTCCCATTCAACTTCAATTTAAAAAGGATCCTGGGAAAGTTTCCATCCATACTGTGAAATTTCGGGGTACATAAATACAGCTTGTAAAGCTTTACCCCAAACCGTGCTCACCCAGCATGATCTTAGCCAGTGCAACCTGAGAGCACCATCAGAGGGAAGCAACTCATCTTCATAAGTGCCTTTCCAAGAGGCCATTCTGATGATGTCAAGAAATTTGGAATGAATGTCATATGCAGTGTCAGCCTTTAATGATCTGAACAGTTCAACTGGAGAAGTATAGGTATGGAGGCAACTTCTATGAGCAGCAAAAAATACACAACCAATTAATCAGTAAAAAGCTAACAGACCCAAATCAAAGTCTTCGTTTTTGTCAGTGTTAGTCAACACGCCTATCATGTTGTCATCCAAGAGCCCGGATATAAAGGATGCATGTTAAAAGAAGGCATTAAAAAATGAGCGCTTTCCAAAGCGGACAAAATATGATACGAAATCGCAACCACTACATATATATATAACACCTGCATTGCTTTCAAAACATCACAACCACTTTCAACAAGACGGGCAAGGTCTGGATCTCTTTTAATGCAGTCACTCAAATTGTTGAGATAGATGTACTTCACATCTCCTGGCTTAGCTCTATACTGAACGACAATTGTTTTGTTAAATATTGGAAGAGGAATTCCAATCATAGCTATGTCACGATCTACAGAGTACACATGTATAGTTGAACATACTGTATCTTGGACATGCAACCAAATTTGAGTGTCCGATTCTTCATGGTTGTTATATAAATGATGTGATTTATCACTTAAAGTCACCATCATTCCAGCATATTCAGAATTTAACACAAATCCACCTGCAGTTACGAATCGTTGATCAGTATTAGTTAGCCAAGCCTGTACAACCTCAACAAATCGGTTAGATAAATAGTTGCATAACAGTAGGTTATTTTGTCTATTTTTCAGAAACGTCATCCACTTTGAGCTTGGAAGTTTGGTATTGTTATGTATTTCTTCATATGGCTCATATTCTGTTTGTTCACCATCTCTTCTGTTACGTTCAATCAATTTTGAAGACACACCTTGAGAATCTACTTGATCAAATAGAATTCTCACTTCTAAGTATCCCTTTTGGAAAAAATTTCTAATCCAACGAGATGCCAGCATGTCTCCATAATCAGAAAACGTTTATGATAGCTCAATGGTGTGGTATAAATGATGTTCATCCCTTCGGCAATCAAGCATACCTTTTCACTTTCTGAAAATGAAAAGTTATTGCTGATGACTTTATCAGTGTACCTTTTGCCAAACATGTCATAAATAACAGCCTTCGAGCCTTTGTAAGGCAGGCCTTCAGGTGTACAAATCGCCATAGGCGATTCAAGGAACTGACACAATTTGCCACAAGGAAGTTGGGTCTCTTCTGAATAAGAAATAGTGCGTTTATAGCACAATGTTATTAAGCGTTTCTCCTTTTCAATGTAGTTTATTTGCCTTTTAGTGACCTTCTTCATGAAAGTTTGCAAGTTATGCCTTCTTATTCTAGGCTTTTCAACACTGGAATCTTTCAAGATGTTGGACTGGATATATAGATTGAGGGAATCCCTTCTATTATTCCTAAAATGGAGTAGATTGTGTTGTTGTAAGGTAGAAGCAGATACATTTGAAAATGCTTGAAATAAAACTGGTGATTGATCAGTGCTGAAAACAAGGCTTTGTTGCATTTTCTCAAAGTACACTTTAGTGTTAGCCAATTCACGGGAAACAACTGAAGGCAAAAGATCCCGCTGAAATACAGGTTTTACATCAGCAAGTTGATTTTGCAAATTTTCTTTAAGCTTTGACTGATACTCCAGAGTCTGACATACTTTATCCATATCAGTTGGAAGACTGTGTGAAAGAACACCTTTACAATCTTTATTGATTAACATTTCATGTGCCTCATCAATTCCACCACTGGAATATGACAACCCTTTGATACTTGAGACAAATGCACCATTTTCAAAATGCTGAAGGACTGGCTTTGGAAGCGCATACATTTGACTTAAATGTAATGGGATAAGACGAGAATAATTTTGCCTGTTAAACGCATGGAAAAGTTGACCAATGCTTTTCAAGGCAGCCATCCTACCATTCCAATTACCACTTCGAATTGAAATAAACAACTGTATATAGGAGAAACAATCCTCCCTCAGGAACCTGTGCCAAAAACGGAACGTTTCAAATTTTCCACACATTTATGAGCAAAAAAATTCAAAATCTGCCATAAGTGGTATTATCAAGGAAGTGGTTGCATTATGATCTGCATCAATAAAGCTTGTGCAATCTGACTCGCAATCTTTCAAATCAGAAATAAAGTTACATAGGGCACTTATGATGTCCTCGTTAGTTAATGTACACATGGAGGTATCGTGGTGATTATTTCTATGGTCCATGAACACCTGTAACTGATATGCATAAATTGACTCATACACTTGCATGAAAAATAGTTGTGTCATTTTGAAACTGGCACAACTTTGAAGTCGCTGGAGCGTTCCTTGCTTATGATTGATCTTGGCTACTTCCTTTAAACCAGCATCCCAGTAAATTTTCATGATGACTTCCTGAAAGTTCTTCAACACATGCCAGTCACCAAGATAAGGTATAACCCATGCAAGTGAAGTGCCATATTCAAATTTGATTTCTGACAACAACTTCACAGTGGCACCATCTCCTACTATTACTAAATGATTGATGAGTTTGCCAACTCCAAACGATTTGTACAGTAAACCCAACATTTTCTTCAGAGTTTCTGCAGAATCGGCCTTCTCATTCAATACATATAGATAATTGAACTTTGACTGTTCACACTGTGATTGACCCTTCAGGGACAACTTACACTTAAACCCAGGAATACTAAGTAGTGACTTTCCTGTAAGACTGGGATAGCGCTGCACAATATATGAAAACATTTCTTGGTCTAAATTCAGGACTTCATTTTCTTCTAAACTTGACAGACCAAATTTATCAAACGACAGCTGACTGAATATGTATGTTTTAAAGTGGGGCACACCAAGGTCAGATGGCTTAGGAACAACAAGTTCTGAAAACTCTTGTTCCACTTTCCTCCTCACGCTAGGTTTTCTCAAGCTTTGTGTGCGCTCCACTTTATAATGTAAAGTAACCTGACCGTCTTTGACAGGATCAGCACTGGAATGACCAGTATCAGTACCGGGGTCATCAGTTGACATTGCAACAGCATCACTTCCAATGTTGACAGTTCAGCAGGCTTAATTGTGCCCCTCTTGGAAAATGTGAAAAAACACTTCCACTTGCAATTGACTCTTCACCGAACAGATTATTCAATCTGGATCTGCAGGAATCCTTTATCAACAACTCAGTGTCCACACAAAGAAACAACACTAGGTGTGTACAGGAGATATATATGATTTGTATTGGATAATAGTGACACATCATTGGGATACTTTGCAACTTCTTTAAGCCCCGTTTATGTTTCTTGATATAGCCTTATTTCAATACTCAAAGCATAAGAAATCGCGCATAACTCAAGATGTCCTGCATATGTTGAAAATTTTTCATCATCTTTAATGCGGTCAGAAAATGTTGGGTATGAGTTATTTTGGTCAATCTCCAATAGATATTTCTGTACCATATCAGGTAAACTGCCAAGGACATCAATGTGATCACGTAAAATGTCCCAAGTACCTTTTCTAATTAAGGCCGACAGTTGAGCTTCTCTCAAGATTAAGAGGGTCCAATGGCAAACCATGCAAACTTCGATGACAATTTATCAACTTATTATCTGAAAAAAACAGCAATACAACGATACAGACAGGCACCATCTCCAAATATATTGATAACTTGATACTCGAAGTCTGTTGACAATTTTTCCAAATCTGACAAACTCTCTGATGGCTTGGTTTGTTGTGACATTATAGATGTTCCATGCCAACTTCTAGGTGCATCTTTTGAAGTTACCGCAGCATAAGAAGCTAAAACATCTATGTTGTCAACTGATATCATTGTGAATGATGACTTGCTGATATTTGAAAAGTCTGTACGAGTTAATTTTCGCTCTTGAAACACACAGACCAGCATGATTCAACAGCTGCAACAACTTGGAAGAATGTGACAGTCGTTGTACGCAGTTTGCAATTATAATGTGTAAAGGGTAATTGTTACGTTCACTTAACACAAAATGCATGCATAGAATTGTTTTTATCCGTCTACGCATCTGTCGTTTTGCATTTGAACCTGGTAGATCTGACAGCAAATAGGAATCTAGAGGAAAATCTGAAACTTGTTTTTTTTTCTTGATTGTTAAATGTCAAGTAGCTGACCAAATTGAAAATAACAGGGTCAAGCATTTTCAACATTTCTTCATAATGGAAATTTACAACATTCAAAGGATTATGCTTGTAATATTCCGTTATTTTAGCAGATTGTGATATTAGTCTTGTGTTGAGATTAGGCAAAATGGTCTTCAATGACATTACTAAAGTTTCACTAGACTCTGCTGTGTGGGTTGCAGATATTGGGGAGTCTGTGTTTAAGCCTGCTTCAGATTTGAGGCATTCTGAGCGGGCTTTTGCTAACACTTGATGCAATGCCTTCTTCAAGTCTATATTACAATGAATGAGTAGAGTGCTCTGTTTGCGAGACTCAAGACGATGTAGAGTAGTTGAAGTACTGAAGGTACTCATGGTACAAGTCAAGAGCCAGCGAGCTGTTCGTGAACAAAACTCAATATCAAGGTCTTTCTGTACAGAAAGGCAAGACTGGATGGCATTTTTGTAAAAATCAGACAAATCAGATAAAAGAACAGCACGGTGGTCCAAGGCCGAGTCAATGACATGTATGTAAACTTGATACAGACAATGATCAATCACATCAGTCTCTTCTGTGATTTCCAATAACAGTTTGCTCTGTAAAGATGTTTTCATGTTGTGTAATGAAATCACTTTAGAGACTTGTCCAGTAACAAGTGAATAACATGCATAACATAGATACCCGTCTAGTTTTAAGGCAGTGTCACCATGCACAGATTTCAAAATGTCTGTTGCTACCGACAGCCCCATATTTAACGATGAACATAAATACTTTTTACTTGTATTTCGAAAAGATATGTGACACCCAGCACATTTAGAAAAAAAACGATACTTCCACAATAAATTGTGATGCTGTTTGCATAGAGCAAAGTTAGAAACCCCACTGAAATTAAAGTCTACTGAGAAACACGAGTTAAAAATTTGCTGGGAACATTCCATGTCATGACTTGATGGTGAAAAACTACAAATCAATAGAGGATACAAAGTCTTCCCACCAACGATATTCCACTAATGATCTTTTCCCCACATGCAAAAGTATCAGAAAAGAAACAAAACCTTGTTTGCATGTTATGGTGGCGGAAGCACCATCGAAACACTAACTAGCCCATCACACCTCCATGGTGACCATGGAGAGGCCAATATGCTGATTACTTCTAACGTTGTAAATAAAAAATAAAAAATGACAAGGGAATCCGACAAAGATGTCTTATTAGTGATATTGAATGTTTCTCTTGGGCAGCAAAGCCGAGAGGTACAGTCCGTGGCCAAATCATGGACTGTGGAATGGAAAACAGCAGGAGGTACATCAATGTGACTAACATTGCTAACATCCACGAAGAGCATAAACCTCCACTTCCCACAGCAATTTCATTGACTTTCATGATACACAGACTTATGCTGAACATTTTCCACTAGGTTTCTTCGGATCTCATCTTGCTCAATTTGGGGGTGGTGGGGGAGGTTGGAGGGGGGGGGGAGGAGAGATTGCATTCAGTATGTCTGGTGGGCACACCACACTAAGAAAGTCAATTTGGGGGCCTCTCTCTCTCGAGGGTTCTCCTGGCCACATGCACACACAAAAATGTGCCCGGCAGACTTTCCTTTCCTTTGGACAGGCACTTTGGCCATAAACATGACATTTTGTGAGTTTTCCAGACAGGTTAACCCCCAGGGTTCCTGCTCTAAACCTGGAAAATTATAAAGGTTTCAATTAAAACTTGCTAAAACTACACAGTTTTATAACCTTTACGTTTGGAAACCGTACTTTTAGTGAGTTTGAACCTTAAACCTAACCCTTTCCCTACCCCTAACTGTATCACTAATCCTTACCCCCTCATTACAACTGGGGACGTCGCTAAAAAAACCTATGTCCAAACAATGGGAGAACAAAGAGAAGTCCTCGGTAAGCGGGATTTACAAACATGTGTGTGTGTGCGTGTGTGTGGTTTTTTTTTTTAAGGGGGTGGGGGGTTAAAACTTAAAAGCAAACTCACCATATTCTGATACAGTTCTTGTGAAATGCTCAAGGACAGTTCCAGCAAGGTTATTTGCAGAGGCCTTGAGGAATACTTAAAGTCTTGTGCCACCATCAATACCACCATGAATAACAATGCGATATCTGAAACAAAACAAAAACAAACAGAAATACATGTATGTACTTAATGTATTTTGTGTATTCGCGCTGATACTAAACTTCAACTCAATAAGAAAAATGATATACAATGGGTTGTTTTGCACATGAGTTCATTTTGATGGAACAACTCAGCCTTAGTATGTTCATCTTCATTTCGCTTGGTGGTTATATACAGGCCATCTTCTAACCGCGAGAATGGACTACACTCATGCAGCCTGTTCCTTGATGAATTTCATAACTAATAGAAATGAAATCGTTTGCTATAAACTGCATACTGCTAGCTGGAGACTTCAACGTCTATGTTGATGTTGCAGGCAGCAGGGAAGCTGCTGCGTTCCTTAATATCCTCAATTTTTATTGTTTACAGCAGCACATTCTCATTTCCCTCCTTATTCAGGCTATCATACACTTGATCTCTACCACTTCATCAAAACCTACCATCTGACCATGTAAGAGATGAAGTAAGTCATCATTGGTTGTCTTGCACCAAGCAGCAAGCGTATTATCTCTTGCAGAAATTGTGGCATCAACATTGACAATTTCAAAGATGATCTCAGATTATCACCACTATTCCTGTCAACTGAGGCCGATCCTGACTGCTTTGTCTCGCTCTTCAATAGCATGCTCACCAGTATCCTCAATGACAATGCAACAGTGGTAGCCTACATCTGACTGTTATTCTTCTGAAACAAGCACCACAGTACACTGATAACCTGAGTGCAGCCAAACAAGTGCATCACACGTGTGCAAGGAATCCGGTCTCACAGTGGACAAATAATCATGTAGGGAAAAATGCATCCAATACACACATCTCTTAAACGCTTTAGCCAATCTGATAATTGAAGTAAATCAACTTGATCTCTTCAACCATAAAGCTTTCTGCTCAGAAGGTGACAAAAGCCTTAGCTAGGCCATGCACTTCTGCTGTGAGATCCAATGGCAAAGCGCTATGCAAATGAGCATTCATCCATTCGTTATATGGGTATTAGTTCTCAATACCTCAGACACGCTTGCAGATCTGGCAACGTTTAACGATCAATTGGTAAATTCAAATGGTGTTATTTTGCGCCGAGGAAATGATACATTGTGGGTTGTTTTGCCCATACTCAACGTGTGTTAGCACTGTATACTCAGTGCTTTTGAGTTTCTGTGGCGGCCACCGAGCATGTCGATGACGAGTGGTCAATTCGAATCCCTGTGTAGCGGCGGGTTACCGCGATTAATGCAAATTATGTTACTTTGCGCCGAGGAAATGATATGGGTTGTTTTGCCCGTACTCGACGTGTGTTAGCACTGTATACTTGGTGCTTTTGAGTTTGTGTTGAAAAAAAAGTAGAGGTAGACATGTGTAGATTGCGGTGTGTGCATGCGCTAATAAATCTGAAGCATTTACCGACTTGGCACGTAGTCTAATAAGTCGCCAGGCGAGTACAGTTCACCCTATACAGTGCCCCATCTCCAGGATGTCATAGCTGCTCATTAGGCTCAATGTGCTGTGTATGCTGACAATGTCCAGGTTATACCTCATGTTTGGACCCAAGGACCATGATCTCGCAATCAAAAGAATAGAGGCATGTGTTGACGGCATCAAATCACGCTGTGTAGCCAATAAATAGGCCCTAAACGGAAGCAAGACCTAGTTTATGCATTCACAAGATCACTAGTGCCTCTTGCTCACTGGTCATTATGATTGGCCAGTCAGTAATTCATCCAGCTAACCAAGCTCGAAACCTTGGTGTTACCATGGACTCTGCATATGACAACTCATGTGAACTCTGTCTGCAAATCTGCACTGACTGGTATCCAAAAAAAAAGGTCAGATTCGGAAATACCTTGACCAGCGCACCACCGTTAGACTTGTGCATGCATTTGTAACATCACGACTAGATGCATGAAATGCAATGCTGTAGGGCCTTTGGCCTATCACATTGTCAGATTGCCAAGTTAAATCTTGTACAGATTTTTGTATTTTCATCATAGCCTATCTTGTTTCTAATAATTTATTGATAATTTTGTACCGTTTTGTGATTGTTCTTACACGAGTACGTGTAGGTGCACTGGAGCATGTATGGATTGGGCAAAAGGCTATAGTGTACCTTTTTTATTGTACATGTAGTGTATAGTTTATCACTTTGGGGGGGGAATCTTTTTTTTTCTCCTTCTTTTTTCAGTATTTATCCAGGATTAGCAGTGTTCTCCTTCAGGGCCCACAGATGTGTGGACTAAAAAACCAGGAAGAAAATTTCAATTTTAGAAGTGGAAGAGAAACCCCACAGACTTATTCTGCGGAAAACCGACGGAAATACATGTAGGTATAGGGACTAAAAACCCAATTCACATAGTTCCCAAGGCGGGATTTGAACCGGATACAACGAAGATGAAAGGTGAGGAAAGTACAGATGCCAAATTCGTGTTTCTTTTAAAGTGTCCAAGAATGTAAAGTATGTTATTGTGGAACTGTTCCATCAAATTCTATTTCAGACAAATTCCTAAAATTTACCTGATCAGCTTGTGGTTTCCGTCAATATGCCACAGAGAGTTTGGTCCGGCAACGGCATAAACACTTCTCTCAAGCTTGGGATGAAGTGCTCGAAGAGCAACGCCGACCGGATCGACCCTCTCCATAGCAGCACGTACCCTTCTCCTCTGGACACTCAGACCTTGGGCACTGAGTCGAGCCCTGGCACCCTCAGCTCCAACGTTGTGGTTGAGTCCGATGAGTTCTTGGAGAATGGTATCAAGACCCTCATCTGTCAAATCCACATACGATCGCAGTTTGATATCAAACTCACTGGATAATTGAAAGAATTACAGAAAAATAATTAATAATCAAATTTGAATGCAGTCAAAAAAGATTATCATAAAATATAAACTTGTACATGTGTAACTGTAAGTGACACACAATGTTTCTCGGACTGAAGAAGACTCAATTTATATTTTTAGCATAGGCCCAGACTTTCGAGTATAGATCCAGACTCAAGTCAGGAATCATGTCCAGAGCTTTAGATAAGGGCAATAAATTTCCGCGATAGAGGGAAAAGGAACGGTATTCACAGAATCTGACTCTTGAAATAGAATCTGGTATTCAAAACAGAATTTAGTAATTTCCTCAATGATTTTTTTTTTAAAAGAAGATGTTTTACACCATTTGTTTGGCAACACATTCTACAAGCCCATGAATCAGCAATATTTGTTTTATTTCAATTATTTTATCAAAAGTATGGTAACAATACTAAAAAAAAGAAATCAATGATCGGAAGTTACATATTCACTGCCTTAGCCTAACCCTGCTACATCCAACAATAAGGAAGGGCTGTTGGATTTTGTTATATTTAGCAGCAAACAAAGAATCTTTTGTTCTAGCTGTTGGATCTTGTTATATTGAGCAGGGTGCCTAAAGGGGGTTAGGGGCAACAAATTTAGGTAAACCTTCAAAATTTCCTTGCCTTGTGGGAAAACGTTTGGTCGGTTATTTACTTTCTTAAATTGTCTGCCATAGTAAAAGGCTGTTGCATGACCATATTAAACACAGATTTTTGACAAATTTAAATGTCTTACTTTCACTGAATAGCATTAAACAGAATTTGTGTGATCTAAAAGAACATTTTGGGTTTTTGAAAATTAAATTTGTACTTTTATGAAACAGAAAATCATTGGTACGTCTCAGGAGAGACAATCAAATTTAAAAAGAAATGTTGAAATGGTGTTGAAAATATTGTTGAGTGTTTAATAAAAACAGCTATAAAAAGTCAATACCTCAGATGCTAAGTAGTTATAAGCCATCGTGAGTAATGTTCTGAGGTACAGTAGGGCAATTCCATGAATGTCAAGGAGTGACATGACTAAACATTTGTAATTCTCATCTGGATGTTCTTTACACAAGCAAATTGTTTCTGAATTTTCTTGACAATATTTTCACGGTATTATTAGACCAAACCTAACTGTTAGTTTGGTATCATTAGGCTTTAACAACTTTTCTGTAATTACAAAATTAATGTTCCGATAAGTCTTTTAACATTTTTCTGCCAACAAGAAGATGGAATGAAAACTCAGCTCTTCAAAATTAACTAGATTTCTCTTAAAGGTGCACACTGGCTTGTTGGATGATTTTTGGGCATGAAAAAGCACACAGGCACGACTATAAATAGCTATTTCAAAGTAGATTATAATAGACAGATCAATTAAGCCTCGAACACTGCGTACGTGATGATCGCGCACGCCACTGGTACGCGCACAAATGTCAGAGTTTTGTTGGACCCTAAAACATGTCTGATTGGTCAATACGTCAAGGGGCGGGGCTTAATGGATCGGTCTATTGTCCAAGTAGCAACTCTTTAAATTGTGCCGTTTCCGTGTCATCTTCGAAAAACCACTGTCACGTGACTTGCACGTGAGTTTTTGGCACCGAATATCGGTGCAAAAACCCCATGTGATCAATATGCTAGTTTTACTTCCAGCCATTGGAACTTTTCAATAACTGAAATTACTAAACCAAAATTCTACTTAGATTTTTTTCAAATTCATATATCCTCTCCATGTATAGCTGGTTTTAATTGTTGATTATAATTACATAAATCAACATTTAGTACAAAATTGTCACCCTTTCCCAAAAGACCGGGTGCAGGACCAATTTTTCACGCAACAGTCCACTGCCCTGGTCCACCGCGTGTGTTCGTGACATAGTCGCTACCGGATGCCCTGGCCCTGTGCCAGCGAGCGCAGCGAGAACTCACACGTACATCTTTCGATACAGTGTCCAGACGACCTGTGATGGTTGGTGGTGCATTGGTGTTGCATGCCGTATAAATACAGGTTATAGTGCAAGTGGAATACACTAGTAGTATAGATGGAGTCACACACACCTAATTTTGGGTAGTGCAGGGTAGTTTGCACTACTCAAAAACGAACTTTGCACACCCAAAAAACAAAATGGCGTGCGGTATGGGGGTGTGTATTTACACACCAGGAAAAGTGGTGCAAAGGTGAACTAGTCGGCCCACAGTCGTTTTAGGGTTCAGGCCCGAAGGGGTTGAAGGCGAGTCACGAAGTGGGGAGTCGTGCGGCCCACGGCAGTGTCTTGAGGCCCGAAGGGCCGAGACGTGGGGGTTAACATGATGCACGACATCATGTTGAGCGGTGTCTGAAAGACACCGCAAGAAGGTATGTCTCACGACAGTGTAACTGAGGGCAAACCGTTATTGTTTGCCCTCAGTTGGCGGTGCGGAAGTGATCACGGAGCGCCGCAGCATAAAACCACGCAGCACAAACGAGTCGCGTACGGCTCGTTTGTATTTTCACAAAGTGAAAACAAAGCGGTGTCTTCCAAGACGTGTGATAAACCGTTGAGGAAGAAGAAAAGGTCCGAGTACTGTTATAGAGTTATTTGTAATCTTAGAGATCACGGGTGTCATTGAACGTGCTTTAATACTTAGTGTCATTTATTTACACTGTTATCGCTATCTGGTGTGGTCAAGGTCCAAGAGATTAACTGCATTGGTGTGCGACTTGTTTTTGCCCCGGCCTTGTTTGTTGAATGGCTTATCTCTGATCGACCTGTGTACCAATCGAGGCCCTTGAACTTGCAAGGGCCGATGTCCTTGTTTGTTGCATGGCTTATCTCTGATCGACCTGTGTACCAATCCAGGCCCTTGAACTTGCAAGGGCCGATGTTAATCATGACCGAAGATTGCAGAGCTGGAACAATGTTAAACCACTCGAACAACTCATCACCCCCCCCCCTCTTGACCGCGGTCCAACACGTATCGACTTGTAACAGAGGTCAGCAACTAATCACCATCAAGTTATATAAAAGCGGTGTTGATCAGACGACTAATCATGACCGAAGATTGCAGAGCTGGAACAATGTTAAACCACTCGAACAACTCATCACCCCCCCCCCCTCTTGACCGCGGTCCAACACGTATCGACTAGTTACAGAGGTCAGCAACTAATCACCATCAAGTTATATAAAAGCGGTGTTGATCAGACGACCGCTCACACATCATCAGCCCGGTCTACATTTGAAGCTCTCCGCATTGGCTTGGGAATCGCACATCATGTCACAGAACAACTTTGAATGGGATCCTGAACCTACTCCCTCTCAAATGGAGAGCATAGAACGAATGGAAATCGATGCGTCGCTACCAAATGTTAAATGGAGCCCTGCAGAGTATACGGCGAGTCAAGTTCAGGCGCTAGCTGAAACAGAAACAGCGGCGATCCAAGAGGTGAGTCAAAGAATTTAACAAATTAAATTAAACAAATAAGCCAAGTGAAAACTCGTTCCCGTAGAATCATCTGTTATCACATCCGTTATAGTTTAGAATCCTTAGTGGTATTATTATTTGTTTGTCACAGTGTCAACGGCAACAGGAGGCTCTCGCCGGACCCGACCGGTCGTCCTGGTCAGATAGTTCTTTGGATGCACTCGAACTATGCGAAATGGTTACGTCCCCACAACCCGGTTGTTCGTATTGGCCTGATAGCATCCAAGAAACCCCACCTCCAATGGCGAGTACATCGTCTGAAATTACCAGCGACAACGACTTCATCGCCGAGAGACCGTTTGACCGGGTAAGAACAACTTCTTTACCACTAACCCATTACAGAACACAACAAGTGTGAGTGTGTGTATCGAATGCGTTTTGTATAGATTGCTTTTGTTTGTTTTTTATTTTACTTTCTTTATTTTCTTTTCAAATGTATATTATTACAGCCCCAGAAAGGAAAGGGTGCGATTTCACTGGATCGGAAAAGACCAGCCTTTGTTCGACCCAAGAGAAAAAGAACACCGGATGAGGAACCGCTGATCGTGGGTGAGAAGCCAAAGCCGGATAGTACTAGGTCGTATTATGGTAAAACTAAAAATTCAAACAGCCTTAAGAATACTAGATTTACTTGTGATACCTGTGGAAAATCCTATGCCCGAAAGTATACTCTTAAACGTCACAAAGAAGTTCATTCGGGGTTTAAGGGAGAGTGTCCCACATTTGGAAAATCCTTTATTAATTCAGTCGGTTTAAAACGACATATTAAGAGACATGACCCTCCCCCACCTAAGAAAAAACCACAACCAGCGCCGCCTAAAAGCGCCAGTCTATCCCCCGAAGATTCAATCGTGTTTCCGATTCCCCCAAATGATGACAATAGGGATAATGAGATATTATCTCTTTATCGTTTAAACTGGGGCAGTATTAGGACTAATTACCTGCAAGGCCGACAGACCCAAGATGTTTACAATTTGCGATTGGGACCTTCTTCTCTGCCGATAGGGTCTATCGGCAGCGATGCCGGAGTAGACTTAACTAATGGCGTGTCACTGGAAGAGGGGTTAAGGGGTATTTTTCCTACTTTTTCGTGTAGAGTAAAACTTAACTTGTCTTTTGGGTTTGTTTTACGCAACATCGAGACGGGCGGATTGCGTTATTACCACTCTAGCTTTAACAATGCGCTTTTATTAACCCACCCGGTCACTATAGCTTCAGAAGATGATTTTGAAAAATTTCTCCAAAAGATACACGATATGGACGTACTACAACTCGCACTGCATTCACGCCCAGACACGAAGTGGGTCGTTGCTGATATCAGTAATGTCACCATTTATGCAAATAAAATGCCACCGTTTTACATCGGTGCAGCACCACACCAATTACCCGATTACATTGCAAACAATGTGGGTTTAAACAATTTAATCAGAAGTCGCAATTCCGGGGCCAGATACAAGGACAATTTTTGTTTATTTAGATGTCTTGCACTAAAACAAGGGAACTCTGCACTCGCCCTAGAAACGCGCACCAAATACCTCGTCGATAGATACGCCGAAGTAATGGAAAAGCGTCCAACTGAGGGTGTCTGTTTGGAAGACCTGCATCACTTTGAACGCATATTCAAAGTGAGTGTCAGGGTGTTCAGTCTCGTTCGTGAAGAATCTCTGGCGAACGAGGCCGGAGAAGGGGAGTACAGAGCAGTAGCCCATCTGGTGAGAAGATCCCTGAGTAAACACAACCAAACAATGGATGTTAACCTGTACGACTCGCACTTTTCGTACATAAAAGATATGAATAATTACAGTCAGGTTTTCCCCTGCCCTAAATGTAAACAAGTGTGCAACAGAGCAGCCAACTTAAAAAAACACGTAGCGCGATGCGACAAGGGGGTCAAACATAATTTTCCGGGTGGGTGCTATCGCCTCCCAGAATCTGTATTCGACGAGTTGGTAGAAGCGGGTATAGAGATAGACGAAGAAATGAAGTACTACCCTTATCGCGCCACTTACGATTTTGATAGAGCAGGCTTATGAGGGTATAAAGGGTCTCCAGGCGCAACATGAGTTACTCAGCGTCAGTTTTACTAGTAACGTTCCCGGTTACGAAACACCCATCTGTTCTGTAACAGACGGCGATTCAGCCAAACTAGTGTCTGACATGTTAGCCTGGTTACACGGGGTGGGCGATAAAGCGTACTCTATTTTGAAAAAGAAGTTTAAATATGTTTTTGATGAACTGACCATACAAATACAGGAACAAGAAGCCGCACTTTAGCGTGATCGGTCTGATCCTTCGACTCAGAAGTCTAAGTCAGAGGACCAGACAACAACCACAACCAGAGCCGAAAAACTCAAAATCAAATTTGACGACTATATCCACGAGCTTCCCGTTCTGGGGTTCAATTCTGGGAAGTATGACGTCAACGTCATCAAACGGTATCTATACCAACAATTACACGGGAACGATAAGCTATACATCATTCGAAAATCGAATGCGTATATGTCGATTCGAACAGATAGATTATTATTTCTCGACATTTCAAATTATTTGGCCCCCGGATGTTCGTACGCCAAGTTTTTGAAGGCGTACGAATGCTCTCAGACGAAGGGTTTTTTTCCGTACGAGTGGGTTGACGACCTGAACAAGTTAGACCACCCTAAATTGCCCCCTCATGATGCATTTTACAGCAACCTCAAGGGTGAAAATATTTCCGAAGCCGAGTACGCGTATTGTCAAAGGGTATGGCGCGAGGAGGGTCACAAGACTTTTAGAGATTTTTTGATATGGTATAATAATCTGGACGTGGCACCCTTTCTCGAAGCTGTCGAGAAAATGTTTGTGTTTTACAAACAGAAACGCATAGACATGTTTAAGTCGGCAATCTCTGTACCCGGGCTGTCTCTGCAGCATCTTTTTCTAACAAAACCGCGCGATGTATATTTCTCTCTGATAGACTCTCCGAATAAAGACATGTATTATAAAATAAGGGATAAGATTGTGGGTGGTCCCTCTTATTTTCCACAGGTATCACGAGACTGGTATAACCCGTATTAGGGGTGGAAAAGTATGTAGGAAGGTGGTCGGGTTTGATGCCAACGCCGGTGGGGACCTTCGTAAGGCGAAAGGAAAATGATCAGTTCAAACCCTTACGAAGTCATAAATATGGGGTTATGGCAACCGAGTGGTTGGATTGGGAAGCCAAAACAAATGGTTTCTATATTCAACACCAATTCAACCATAGAGAAAAAACTGTGGGTAGTAGAAACCTGAGAGTGGACGGGTACTGTCAGGAGACCCATACGGTCTATCAGTTCCAGGGGTGTTATTGGCACGGGCACAAGTGTCGGATCAATAAAAAGGAGATCAACTCTTCCAATAACAAAACCAGAGAGGAATTGATGGAGGAGACCCAAAATACTTCTTCCTACATACGGGAACTCGGGTATAATTTAGTCGAAATTAGGGAATGCGAGTGGCAAGACGTTCAGACAAGCAACCCAGACTTGAGACACTTTTTGAAATCCGTAAGACTACCACATAGTAAGGCGTGGACAATGACCACGAAACAGATTTTAAAGGGGGTATTGGACGGGTCCATATTTGGTTTGGTTGAATGCGACCTTCGGGTACCACAAGAAAAGAAAGAGTATTTTGCCGAGATGCCACCCGTATTCAAAAATGTGAACATCTCCATGGCTGATATCGGAAACCATATGCGGCAGTACGCTGAAGAGATGAACATTATGAACAAACCAAGAAGTCTGATCGGTAGTATGTTCGGGACAAAATTGCTACTCGCAACCCCACTATTGTCTGGGTATTTAAAGCATGGTTTAGAGGTCACAAGGGTGTATGAAGTAATTCAATACAAAGCCAATCCGTGTTTTGCAGAGTTTGGTGACCGGGTCAGTCAAGCTAGGAGGGCTGGGGACAGTGACCCCAATAAATCTATCATAGCAGACACTATGAAATTACTTGGTAACTCGGCCTATGGGAAAACGGTGACTGATCAGTTAAAACATGTAAATGTTCAAGTGTGTTCTGATGCAGATGTCCTTGCCAAGATCAATGACAAACACTTTAAGGCACTCCATTCCCATGGAGGGATGTACGAGGCCGACATGTTCAAAAATGTGATCAATTTAAACCTCCCCATTCAGATTGGTTTCTTCGTCTATCAATACGCTAAATTACGCATGCTCGAGTTTTACTTTGACTTCCTTATGCAGTTTGTCGATCCACTCGATTTTCAGATGTGCGAGATGGACACGGATTCGGCCTACATGGCCATATCGGGCGACAGTCTTGATGATGTAACCAAACCCGCTATGAAAGACCAATACCACCGGGAAAAGCATCTGTGGTTTCCGCGTCAGAACACACCCGAGCAATACAGTTATGATAAGAGGACTCCGGGGTTGTTTAAAGTAGAGTGGGAGGGGGAGGGTATTATTGCACTATGTAGTAAGACATACTTTTGTTTCAGGCCCACTGAAAAGTTCAGTTGTAAGGGTCTAAACAGAAGAAACAATGAACTCACCAAAGAAAAGTACATGACCGTGTTAAATACCAGATCTTCGGGTGGGGGAGTTAACAAAGGTTTTATCATGAAACGTGGTGTAATGTTTACCTACGAACAGAGAAGGACAGCCCTGACCTATTTCTACCCCAAGCGAAAGGTTGGAGACGATGGGGTTTCTACTACCTATTTAGAAATATGAGGAGGTAAACCTTACTCCACGTTTGGCCGCATAAATAGTGGTTTTCTTTAATAAACGCGGACCCAGCTAATAAGAGGTCACGCTATTACTTCTGTTTTTAAATACGCTGTATAAAGTTCACTTGATATGTATCTAAAATATGTAATCGGATTCTGAAAAGAAAAAAAAAACAAAAAAAAACATGTACCCGTTAAGTTTTTAAGTCTTGAAAACGTATATTTTAACTCGTACTGCCATTGTCAAACCTAAGAATCGTTGTGTTTTCTATTCTTTGTGTTTTTGTTGTTGATAACAAACAAATAAATGAATAAAGAGAGTATAAAAATATATATATATATATATATATAGTTCGGGTTTGAACAAAGAAAAATTGACTGGAGCGGGACTTGAACCAACGACCTATTTGTGTACACAGACATCATCGAGTACAACATCGTCGGGGACACCAGAGCACCTCTTCTACGAAATGTGAGCGTGGAAGGCGAATATGGGGATATCATTACAAAGACGTACGACAGTCCACATTACGTACCCCTCAAACAGAAATTCCTGAACACCGTCAACATAAATATAAGGGACGACGTGGGCCATAATATTCCATTCACCGGCGGGAAGGTCATAGTGAAACTACACTTTAGAAAGCGTCGCGCCACGTACTTCAACTGATTAAATCAACCGATATCATGAGAGGTCGCTTCGTATCCCACCCCGGCCACTATGTGGACCACTACACACGACAACTCGGACGTGGCCATCCTGTCTTTCAAGGCAGCCGCACTCAGAAAGGTTTCGGTCTTGGAAATATATTGGGTGGACTCTTCCGAACTGCCATGCCCCTGTTCAAGCAGGGGGCTAAGACATTGGGTCGTCAAGCCCTTCGCACCGGCTTGGGAATCGCACAGGATGCTCTAGAAGGGAAGAACTTATAAAAACGGCAGCGCAGTCGAGACTCAAACAGACCGGACGTCACATGGCTAGACGGATGATTCAGAATGCAGATTCCCGACTGAACCGACCGGCTAGAAAAAATATAAAAAGAAAACCCAATCAGAAAAGAGCCACTTCCACATCTGGGAAGCGATCGAGACGATCACTGGATATCTTCGATTAGCCGCTCCGAGACTAACGCTCCACCATGGCACTGCTACACGACCACTCCGAAGAGTGTACAAAGAGTGAACTGGACCTCTTTTCTCTACCCCCAACTCAGACCAGCATCGAAAAAGGACAGTACGTAGAGTACCACCCCATCTCCAATATCGCCGACGGAGGTCCCATCCAGTTTTTTGTTCCCGGTTCGACCGAAGAATACATCGATCCTTCCCAAACTCAACTCTACGTCAAGGTGAAGGTGACCAAAGCCGACGGTGCCAATCTGATCGACACGGACGTGGTCGGTCCCTGCAATCTGCTTTTACAAACCCTCTTCAGCCAAGTTGACGTAACCCTAAATGATCGACTGATTTCTGCCTCCACTCCCACGTACCCGTACAGGGCAATGATTGAGACGTTGCTCAGTTATGACAAAGGTGCAAAGGCATCGCAGCTGACGGCTTCGGGTTGGGTTAAAGATACAGCCGGCAAAATGGATAACGTCAACTGTACGGCAAGTGATGCGGAAACAAACATGAAAGCTCTCGAAAAAGGGACCGCTAAGTATCCCCTCCGACGTGTCGTCTGTAAAATGATGTCTGTACCCCGAGGCAACCTAACACTCACTCAAGATCACGTGTTTTGGGGACAACTACCCAATCGAATCGTGGTGGGCTGTGTATCCAACATCGCCTTTAATGGGTCGTATTCTAAAAACCCGTTCAACTTCCAGCATTTTAACGTCAACAAATGGTTTCTATATTCAACACCAATTCAACCATAGAGAAAAAACTGTGGGTAGTAGAAACCTGAGAGTGGACGGGTACTGTCAGGAGACCCATACGGTCTATCAGTTCCAGGGGTGTTATTGGCACGGGCACAAGTGTCGGATCAATAAAAAGGAGATCAACTCTTCCAATAACAAAACCAGAGAGGAATTGATGGAGGAGACCCAAAATACTTCTTCCTACATACGGGAACTCGGGTATAATTTAGTCGAAATTAGGGAATGCGAGTGGCAAGACGTTCAGACAAGCAACCCAGACTTGAGACACTTTTTGAAATCCGTAAGACTACCACATAGTAAGGCGTGGACAATGACCACGAAACAGATTTTAAAGGGGGTATTGGACGGGTCCATATTTGGTTTGGTTGAATGCGACCTTCGGGTACCACAAGAAAAGAAAGAGTATTTTGCCGAGATGCCACCCGTATTCAAAAATGTGAACATCTCCATGGCTGATATCGGAAACCATATGCGGCAGTACGCTGAAGAGATGAACATTATGAACAAACCAAGAAGTCTGATCGGTAGTATGTTCGGGACAAAATTGCTACTCGCAACCCCACTATTGTCTGGGTATTTAAAGCATGGTTTAGAGGTCACAAGGGTGTATGAAGTAATTCAATACAAAGCCAATCCGTGTTTTGCAGAGTTTGGTGACCGGGTCAGTCAAGCTAGGAGGGCTGGGGACAGTGACCCCAATAAATCTATCATAGCAGACACTATGAAATTACTTGGTAACTCGGCCTATGGGAAAACGGTGACTGATCAGTTAAAACATGTAAATGTTCAAGTGTGTTCTGATGCAGATGTCCTTGCCAAGATCAATGACAAACACTTTAAGGCACTCCATTCCCATGGAGGGATGTACGAGGCCGACATGTTCAAAAATGTGATCAATTTAAACCTCCCCATTCAGATTGGTTTCTTCGTCTATCAATACGCTAAATTACGCATGCTCGAGTTTTACTTTGACTTCCTTATGCAGTTTGTCGATCCACTCGATTTTCAGATGTGCGAGATGGACACGGATTCGGCCTACATGGCCATATCGGGCGACAGTCTTGATGATGTAACCAAACCCGCTATGAAAGACCAATACCACCGGGAAAAGCATCTGTGGTTTCCGCGTCAGAACACACCCGAGCAATACAGTTATGATAAGAGGACTCCGGGGTTGTTTAAAGTAGAGTGGGAGGGGGAGGGTATTATTGCACTATGTAGTAAGACATACTTTTGTTTCGGGCCCACTGAAAAGTTCAGTTGTAAGGGTCTAAACAGAAGAAACAATGAACTCACCAAAGAAAAGTACATGACCGTGTTAAATACCAGATCTTCGGGTGGGGGAGTTAACAAAGGTTTTATCATGAAACGTGGTGTAATGTTTACCTACGAACAGAGAAGGACAGCCCTGACCTATTTCTACCCCAAGCGAAAGGTTGGAGACGATGGGGTTTCTACTACCTATTTAGAAATATGAGGAGGTAAACCTTACTCCACGTTTGGCCGCATAAATAGTGGTTTTCTTTAATAAACGCGGACCCAGCTAATAAGAGGTCACGCTATTACTTCTGTTTTTAAATACGCTGTATAAAGTTCACTTGATATGTATCTAAAATATGTAATCGGATTCTGAAAAGAAAAAAAAAACAAAAAAAAACATGTACCCGTTAAGTTTTTAAGTCTTGAAAACGTATATTTTAACTCGTACTGCCATTGTCAAACCTAAGAATCGTTGTGTTTTCTATTCTTTGTGTTTTTGTTGTTGATAACAAACAAATAAATGAATAAAGAGAGTATAAAAATATATATATATATATATATATAGTTCGGGTTTGAACAAAGAAAAATTGACTGGAGCGGGACTTGAACCAACGACCTATTTGTGTACACAGACATCATCGAGTACAACATCGTCGGGGACACCAGAGCACCTCTTCTACGAAATGTGAGCGTGGAAGGCGAATATGGGGATATCATTACAAAGACGTACGACAGTCCACATTACGTACCCCTCAAACAGAAATTCCTGAACACCGTCAACATAAATATAAGGGACGACGTGGGCCATAATATTCCATTCACCGGCGGGAAGGTCATAGTGAAACTACACTTTAGAAAGCGTCGCGCCACGTACTTCAACTGATTAAATCAACCGATATCATGAGAGGTCGCTTCGTATCCCACCCCGGACACTATGTGGACCACTACACACGACAACTCGGACGTGGCCATCCTGTCTTTCAAGGCAGCCGCACTCAGAAAGGTTTCGGTCTTGGAAATATATTGGGTGGACTCTTCCGAACTGCCATGCCCCTGTTCAAGCAGGGGGCTAAGACATTGGGTCGTCAAGCCCTTCGCACCGGCTTGGGAATCGCACAGGATGCTCTAGAAGGGAAGAACTTATAAAAACGGCAGCGCAGTCGAGACTCAAACAGACCGGACGTCACATGGCTAGACGGATGATTCAGAATGCAGATTCCCGACTGAACCGACCGGCTAGAAAAAATATAAAAAGAAAACCCAATCAGAAAAGAGCCACTTCCACATCTGGGAAGCGATCGAGACGATCACTGGATATCTTCGATTAGCCGCTCCGAGACTAACGCTCCACCATGGCACTGCTACACGACCACTCCGAAGAGTGTACAAAGAGTGAACTGGACCTCTTTTCTCTACCCCCAACTCAGACCAGCATCGAAAAAGGACAGTACGTAGAGTACCACCCCATCTCCAATATCGCCGACGGAGGTCCCATCCAGTTTTTTGTTCCCGGTTCGACCGAAGAATACATCGATCCTTCCCAAACTCAACTCTACGTCAAGGTGAAGGTGACCAAAGCCGACGGTGCCAATCTGATCGACACGGACGTGGTCGGTCCCTGCAATCTGCTTTTACAAACCCTCTTCAGCCAAGTTGACGTAACCCTAAATGATCGACTGATTTCTGCCTCCACTCCCACGTACCCGTACAGGGCAATGATTGAGACGTTGCTCAGTTATGACAAAGGTGCAAAGGCATCGCAGCTGACGGCTTCGGGTTGGGTTAAAGATACAGCCGGCAAAATGGATAACGTCAACTGTACGGCAAGTGATGCGGAAACAAACATGAAAGCTCTCGAAAAAGGGACCGCTAAGTATCCCCTCCGACGTGTCGTCTGTAAAATGATGTCTGTACCCCGAGGCAACCTAACACTCACTCAAGATCACGTGTTTTGGGGACAACTACCCAATCGAATCGTGGTGGGCTGTGTATCCAACATCGCCTTTAATGGGTCGTATTCTAAAAACCCGTTCAACTTCCAGCATTTTAACGTCAACTTTGTGTCAGTGCACGTCAACGGTGAACAGATCCCCCACACCCCTCTGAAACCCGATTACGCCCAAGGAAGGAAGAACTGCGTCAGAGCCTACCACACGCTGTTCTCCGGCATGGATAAAATGTACATGAATGAAGGCAACGACATCACTCTGGGTGACTACCCCGACGGGTATGCACTGTACGCCTTCGACCTTACCCCCGACTTGGCATGCGGCGGACACTTTAGCTTGGTAAAGAATGGAAACCTTCGTCTTGACATGCACTTTGCCTCGCCCCTAGACGAGACCATCAACGTCATCTACGCCGAGTTCAATAACATCTTAGAAATTGATCAAGCTCGTAACATCATCTTCGACTACAACAGTTAGACGGGACCAACATGGACACCGAAGAGATAACGTCGATCTTAAAGAGAGACCGCTTTACCCGTCAAGTCTTCAGGGGAGTGTTTGCGAGTGATAGATTACCCAGGCATCACCTACAACACCCCAGCGCCATCGTCATCAACACCGATCCTTCAACCGAGCCGGGACAGCACTGGGTGGCCATTTACATCACCAGAGACGGCGTTGGAGAATATTTCGATTCTTACGGACAACCCCCGAGCCTGTCATCTATCATAACTTTTCTCAAAAGGAACACTCTTCAGACTGTACACAATCGTATAAGTCTACAGGGCCCACTGTCGGCTGTATGTGGTCAATATTCTCTGTTTTTCCTATTACACCGTTGTCGAGATATTGACATGAACACCATCGTCAGGTTTTTTACAACCAATAAACGAGAAAACGATATTGCAGTGAACGAGTTTATCAGAAAACACTTTCCCGGTGTCAACACAAAGGTGTACGACTTGTCTTTTGTTGTTCGACAGATTTCACACCCCTTGTTATAAAGTGGGTAGAGAGTCGTGGTAACGTCAATCATATAAAACAAAAACCGCATAGACCATGTACAATATTTGGGTTTTTTGTTTTGTTTTGTTTGGGGGGGGGCATTTACCTTAATTATGTTTATAAACTGTAGCGATTTGTACCGGTTGTGTTACTGAAGCGTTGTTTACAAAATAAAGTTTTTGACCACGGATATAACCCGTCTTTCGTGTTTGTTTATATCTGTTGCTCGTTGTCTCTGCAGCCTCTTTTCAAATTTCGAAGATGTTAAAACCAACCTGCCCTTGAATACCGTAATTACGTTTCAAATTTGACCTTTGGCCATTAATTTAAATAACAGGGACTCTAAAAGTTATATTAAAAAACAAAAAAACAAAAACAAACAGACGTTAGACACGATATAGTCGGTACCTGTTTAAAACAACTTTAATGACAACAACTATATGTCTTACAAATCCGATTACTATTTTAACACAAGAAAGTTACAAACAAAGAAAGGCGTGTTAGTTACACCATTCCCTTCAATCAAGAGGCCATTACAAAAACCAACAGTCTGGTGACGTTGGGAAATGAATACGAATTGAATGTTTGGGCGATATCATCGGTTTCGTTTTGCCACCCCATTAGAATATCTTGAATTGTGTCGTTTAGAGTTTCTTTGGTCAGACCCGCATGAGTGAAGCCCGCGACGATCAAAAGTCGGCATACGGCTTAGAATACATCGATGATCTCATTAGATTCAATGGACGAAACCACATGTTCATAGTGTTCCAAAACAAATTCCTCCGCACGATACTCTGGCGTGTTTCCGAAAAACAGACAGGCGTGGTAATCTTGACAGGCCCAGTTCTCTTGACAACCTTCACAGGGAAGTTGTTGTTGCATATCGTACGCCCTCCGCACTATGCGATCCTTCACTATTTTATCCAGAATCCTCTTGAGGAGTAGTCTGACTCGGGCTCTACAATGCATTAGGTCCCCGTCTGAGGCCAAAACAAAAAGGTAACGGTTAAGAGTCAGTTATCTTACTCGGGGCGTTTTTGATGTCAGTGGCGTGACCCATTCTAGTTTGTTTATAATATTCATCTGTTCGGCGTTCTGCCGCATATGGTTTCCAATATCGACCATTTTCACCCAGAATCCTCCTGAGGAGTAGTCTGATTCGCAGCCCCTTCTTCCCTGCCAGCATCTTACTGTGAATTTCATTCCAGTAGTATTCTCTTCTATTGACGTAGGGAAGCCCCTTGAAAAGCTTCACAGTAACAAAACGCTCACTCCGATGGGAAACTTGACCGCCTTTCTGTCATTCTCCGCCTGGTCAGGATCTGGCTCGAATCTACGCTTTCTGCTGGGCATTTTTCCCTTAACATCCACCATCGGCACGGCGGGTGGTACAGATGCGGCGTCTTGCGCAGTACCCAACTCGGTCATGGCGGCTTTCAACACGTCGGACTTGAGTTTCTTGGGTAACATCTGCTGCTCACGCTGGTGGGTAGTCACATCTTGGAGGTTCCATACGCTGTGCCGTGTGTACATGTTAAAGTAGTACACACAGCCGTTCAAACTCGCGGCCTCACGCCAACCGGCTACATACATGTCGTGAGAAATATCACGGGTGTTTTCGGTTTCAACTCCTTCACCCATCGACGGTGGAGGTGGGTTCGGTGTCGGGCTGTAGTTCGAGGCCAAGTCGGTCTTCGTTTGAGGGAGAGCAGCCATTATATCGAAGTATACGAGATATTCAGCTCTGGCTTCAATAACTTCGGTTTTCGGCGTAAGTAATGAATCCGAATACAGAAATCCATCCTTTATACAACTTAATCGACCAATCAGAATAGAGTGCAGGGTCATATGAAAACAAACTTGTCCCGACGTGTTCGGAAATGGGGCGTGACGTCACAGGCTTATCGGAATAAACTTATCCAGACGAGGTCGATCAGAGATAAGCCATTCAACAAACAAGGCCGGGGCAAAAACAAGTCGCACACCAACGCAGTTGATCTCTTGGACCTTGACCACACCAGATAGCGATAACAGTGTAAATAAATGACACTAAGTATTAAAGCACGTTCAATGACACCCGTGGTCTCTAAGATTACAAATAACTCTATAACAGTACTCGGACCTTTTCTTCTTCCTCAACGGTTTATCACACGTCTTGGAAGACACCGCTTTGTTTTCACTTTGTGAAAATACAAACGAGCCGTACGCGACTCGTTTGTGCTGCGTGGTTTTATGCTGCGGCGCTCCGTGATTTCAAGAAATCACTTCCGCACCGCCAACTGAGGGCAAACAATAACGGTTTGCCCTCAGTTACACTGTCGTGAGACATACCTTCTTGCGGTGTCTTTCAGACACCGCTCAACATGATGCCGTGCATCATGTTAACCCCCACGTCTCGGCCCTTCGGGCCTCAAGAGACTGCCGTGGGCCGCACGACTCCCCACTTCGTGACTCGCCTTCAACCCCTTCGGGCCTGAACCCTAAAACGACTGTGGGCCGACTAGTTCACCTTTGCACCACTTTTCCTGGTGTGTAAATAACACACCCCCATACCGCACGCCATTTTGTTTTTTGGGTGTGCAAAGTTCGTTTTTGAGTAGTGCAAACTACCCTGCACTACCAAAAATTAGGTGTGTGTGACTCCATCTATACTACTTACACTTATGCTAACCGTTGAAAAATTTGTGGGTTTTTTCATAATTTCTCGTCATTATATGACATTTTGATTAAACAGGTTCATCTTCTAAATTGCATTTTCCATGGTTTGGAGAATTGCGCAGTCAAAACTGCTGTATACCCTTATAATATATTTTATAACGGCATCACTTCAAAGTCCCTTTTTTCAGCCTTCAGTTACTAATTCTCCACTTAATTGGTCTACATATGGACCCTTTCAATCCACCCACCCAAGACCAGTTTGAAAATGGCACTTTTTCACAAAGATACTACATAAAACATTTTTGATTGAGTACCATCAGTAATCTTTAAACAAATACTCAAGTTAGTAGTTCGTTGTTCCATAGAGAATGGACCGGTCATTTCTCTATGGTTGTTCCTAGCATGTCCCATGCATGTTCCTAGTGTCAGATCTTTTGTGTTCTGTGTTGACTGATTCCACAAACCAGAGCTGGAGGCTAGACAGGGTTTATGTATCAATTACAAATTGGGCAATTCACAAGCCACCACTGATAAGCTTCCAAAACCCAGTCAGCAGGGTGCTAAGGAACTGGTCTTAGAGGAACTTACTTCAGCCTTCTTCTGACAGTACTCTCAGAAACTCCCAACGCTTCAGCCATTGTCACTGCCGACAAGCCAATTCGCACAAATAAGGTGAGCTGCTCCTTGGTTATTAGGAACATATCAGCTCCCCTAACAGCAGTTGGCACTTTAGGAGCCTGATACGAACAAGATGCTGCCAACAAAAGAGAGCAAGAACATTTGTATATTAAATATAGGATTGTTAAATTTAAAAAGAATTTAACACACAAGATGCTCATCAATGCTTTTGTTTGAAATAACATTACCTGGAACAGCTTCTTACAGAAACTGTCATCTTTAATTATAATAAAACATCTTTCCATTCATACCTGTAGGGTCAGTAAGAAGACTGCGAGTTTCTTTGAGCAGCTCATCTATATGGGTAATCAGGTCATTGGCTTGGTCAACTGGCACCAGGTTTCTGGCAACGCGGCCAATTTGCAGTCTTAGAGATTCAGCGCTGCAAAAGATTAGATTATATACATTTTTATCAGTATAAATGTTGTGTATTAAGTTGTTCTGTTATAGGACCTGTCTCTATTAATAAGCAGCTGGCTTTGACAGTAAGCAATTAGCACTTACAAACCATGCAATTTAGAAGGATGAAAGGCGTTTCTCAGACACCCCAATTAAATCTTTAAACACTGTTGTGAGCACGTATTTTGGGGCCATTTAGGAGCAATTACCTATCACAGAGTGAAGGTATACAGATGTAGTTGCTAGGGACATCGGGATGCTTTATATTGCTTACGTGATAATCTGCCTAACTAGATCTAATAATGCAAAGTCAAGGTTATTTCTCCTTGTTAAACATGTTTTGTGGATAAATGAAAGAATGCACTTTGCGTGCGGTCAGGCGCAATCTGTGGATTTTGCCAAATTTGAAGATTTCTCCTGGGAAAAGACCTGATTGTGTACCGTCAGAAGTCCATTACATACACAAAGTATGCCACTCTAGTATCAGGTGTTGGCTCGTAGTTTACCCCTGAACAATGGACTTTTGCCACTGATGACGTCGTGTTCCAAGCAATGAAACAATTGAAAGCATTCTCTAATTGCTTGCGTGTATTCTATTTATGTGCATGTATACCCCTGCTGCCGTATAAATGCGTGTGGGTCATTCCATGTCAGACCAACGCACTTTTTTACCTTATGTCTTTTGATTTTGATAAAAATTGCTGTGCTTGTAGGTCCTGATGAGCAATGAATGCACACAAATTTTTAGCCCGATCCGACCTACCATGTGGTCAGGGCAGACACCACAAAAAATGGACATTTTTAGAGTAAAATACCCCCCTTTTGGTACAAATATGTCAAAACCATGTCAATTTTCTTCGAATATATGCAAATTTGGTATTAAAAAAACGAGAATTGCATGCTCAAATCAATTCTTTTGTCAAAAAATAAATTTTGTGAAAAGTAGGTCACCGTGACCTTTAATATGTTATCGTGACCTTTGACCCAATTTTTGTAATAATGTATCATTCCGAAAATCGACGAAATGAAAATGACTTGATAGAGCATGTTTTCCTCTATCAGAATCCACTTAGAACAAATTGGGATCCTAAAAATTTGCAACTTTATGGTTATTTTTGTACAGTTGGTAGGTTACAAATTAGTCAATTTATATACTTAACATTATAAATCAACCAACACAACTCAATCTTCTTTTTCTAAAGGATCTTCTGTCTAAACACCTTTTCTGGTGTTTCTGATCAGCAGAGTGTGGGTTCGAATCCCCAGCCGTGACACTTGTGTCCTTGAGCAAGACACTTTACCATTGCTTCGTCCTTCGGATGGGACGTAAAGCCGTTGGTCTTATGTGTTGTGTAACGCATGTAAAAGAACCCAGTGCACTTATCGAAAAGAGAAGGGGTTCGCCCCGGTGTTTCCTGGTTGTGGCTGCTTAATGCGCCGCAGCACCTTGTAAACCCTTATACGGTGCTAAATAAATGGGTCTCAGAATCCACCACTGCAATAACTTATCTTTCTGAAAGTTTGTATATACTCAGCGCCTTGAGTACATTGTTTGGTAGATACGTGCGCTATATAAGACTTCGATATTATTCATTATTAAAGTTACTAAAATTAAACTAGATTTGTAAATGTATAAAGAACGAAGCCAGAAAAAGCAAAATTCTACCTTCTGCTTTTGTGCAACTTAGATGAGGCATACAGGGCATTTAAGGACAAGTAGGCTATCCAGAACTGAAGGTGGGTTTTTCAAAATTTGCCGAATTAAGGCCCAAATATTGCGTTGTAGCTGGAAGTAGTAGTACACATTCTGTGTGTGCCTGTACCCATCATCAAAATGTAAAGCTGATGATCCATGCCGTCGACATTCCTCATTTTCGTGTATCCTACAAAAACCTGCTCGCTGAAATCACCTGTAACCCTGGCACTACAGACTGTTTCCTGGGAAATTGTTCCATGTGTCCCCAGGTTGCTGAACTGAAGCAGCAAATCATGGAGGAGATAGAAGAGGCCATTGATGAAATATGTTACAAGCAGTGGATATCAACAAACCGATCAACATTAGAAACCTAGACAGCAGATGTTAACTCATTCTCTGATCGGTTTTTCGGAGAAGCTTCTTCAGCTGAAATGGCATGAATTCATAGCCGACCAACAGGCAAATTTTCTGAATCACCTGAAATCAGAGTTGCAGCATGGTGAAATAATTGTTCTTAGGGATTTCTCAGAAAATGCATTTGTTGTTCAAGATTCATCACAGGGGTTTCACTGGACAAATGACCAAGCAACACTGCACCCGTTTGTAATCTACTTGAAAAAAGACAGCCAGCTTGTCCATCTCGATGTTGTAATCTCAAACAGCCTCACCCATGCCACTATCGCAGTTTACTGTTTCCAATGAAGGCTACACAACTACCTTGCGCAGACCATGCAGGTAAACAAAGTATTCTACTTCACAGATGGATCTTCTGCACAATATAAGAACAGAAAGAATTTTGCAAACTTGACCTGTCACAAGGATGACTTTTTATCGGATGCTGAGTGGCATTTCTTCGCCACATCACATGGGAAAGGACCGTGTGATGGATTGGGTGGAACTGTAAAGCGTTTGGCCGCAAAAGCAAGTCTTCAGAGGCCGTATGAAGACCAAATCTTGAATGCTCAGCAGCTGTATTTGTGGGCTAAGGTGAATATTCCAGGAATACAGTTTGATTTTGTGGACAAGAGTGAAGTGCAACAGTACGGAGAAGTCCTTGAGAGTCGATTTTCATCAGCAGTGACTTTTCAGGGTACGCAACAGTTCCATGCTTTCTACCCGCACCCAGTTCAGCGGACTCACATCCAGGTGAAATTCATTTCAAAGGAACAAAATGCCAAGTCTGTGAAAGTCATTAAATGTTAAGAAGCGCAGTGATGAATGGTTAATGTAACTTTGATTGCGATATTGAGTACTATCTTCAAGCAAACTTGAATCCTACATGTTTATGTAGATCCTGATTAGTCTATCCATAGCAACAACAGTGTGATATTTATATAATATTGCACAGCTGTATTATATTGTGTGCTTTTTATTCCCTGATGCTGCATGCACACTATGCACGTACATCCTCACCATGGTCATAGCAGCATTGCATTATTTCGTATTCCAAACGCGCTTGTGGGATAAATAATTATCAGTGGCGTACCCGAAAGGGGGGGGGGGGTCGGGTGGCTAACCTCTCCAAGGTTGTCAATTTGTTTGTTAGATTTTTTGGTCATCTATTTTTACAATCTTCTAAAGAAATTTGAAGAAAAAAAACTAGCCCTCTTCCTAAAAAAAAGCCAAATCCTTGGTACGCCACTGCTGATAATTTAAGGTATGATTCTGGTTAGACCACATTAGCCCTCAACATTAGAAATTCACCAACCAAGAATAATTTTAGTAGCAATTGAAACAGAACAGTAAGTTGTGTTGGTGGATTTCTAATGTAAAGTCTAATTGACTAATTTGTAACCTACCAACTGTACAAAAATAGTCAAAAAGTTGCAAATTTTTAAGATCCCAATTTGTTTTTAGTGGATTCTGATAGAGGAAGACATGCTCTATCGAGTCATTTTCATTTCGTCGATTTTCGGAATGATACATTATTACAAAAATTGGGTCAAAGGTCATAATAACACGGTGACCTACTTTTCACAAAATTTATTTATGACAAAAGAATTGATTTGAGCATGCAATTCTCATTATTTTAATACCAAATTTGCATATATTCGATGAAAATTGACATTGTTATGACATATTTGTACCAAAAGGGTGGTATTTTACTCTAAAAATGTCAGATTTTTGTGGTGTCTGCCCTGACCACATGGTAGGTCGGATCGGGCTAAAATTGGTGTGTATTCATTGCTCACAAGGACCTAAAAGCACAGCAATTTTAATCAAAATCGAAAGACATAAGGTAAAAAATGCGTTGGTCTGACATGGAATGACCCGTGTGCATCACTGCTCTTTAATATTCTATCTGCGCTGAGCGCCGTTTCCCGACTGCCCCAGGAAGATTTACTGCACGCGGATGTGCGAGCGCGTATTTTGGGGAAATTCTGGAACCATAATCTATCATAGAGTGGCACACTTTGTGTATTTGCATTGGACTTCTGGTACCGTACACTATGCAAAATGTGTAAACTGTCGAATTTTCAACAATAAAACAAGAGTAGTAAGTGAACATTTTGTCCAGGCCGGTATTAAAGTTGTAAGGATATTTTAAAAGGGGGGCTGGCCGGGGCAACCCCTGAATTCCATGGGCAATACGCAAGATTTGGAAAATGGGAAAGCGGGCTAGGACCTGGGGTAAGCTTAACCTGGGGCGATGGAGGGACCTTAATAAAAGAAAACAAATGTAGACTCAGTTTAGTATATTTTGGGAGGGGGGGGGGTGGTTGGGGATGTATTGCGCGGTTGATTTGAACCCCAAAAATTTGTTTAACAAATGGCAAGGAAAAGTAAGGGTACATGCTCCCCTGAACTTAAAGAGACCGTCTGGAGACCTTTTTTGTGGTCTCGGCTTGAGAAAGTCTCGGTCTCGGAAACACTGGTCTCGGTCTCGGATGCCAAGGTCTCAGGTTTTTGTCACTGAGACCTGTTGAGACCACAACAATAAAGTTACTTTAAGCTCAGCTCATTAAAGGCACTGGACACTATTGGTAATCACTTTTAGCATAAAAACTGTAATATACTTGTTAACTATCAATGGAGAGCTGTTGATAGTATAAAACATTGTGAGAAACGGCTCCCTCTGAAGTAACGTAGTTTTCGAGAAATAAGTAATTTTCCACTAAAAAAATTGAATTGATTTCGAGACCTCACGCGTGAGGTCTCAAAATCAGAATTGACTGTTGTAACGTCGCATGCATTTCACGGAGTCCTGTCCTGCATAAAACAACCACTTCAGAATTTCTCCAATATCTCAAAAACGGAGCCAGCTTTTGAGATGAAATTTTCACAGGTTAGTTTTGTGGTGTATATCAACAATCCTATAGCATTGAAACGGACCAGTTCAAAAAACAAACGTGTCCATTGTCTTTAACTGAAAGTTTCTTCTGTAATGTTATTTTGTAAAGTGTCTCTCAAAGAATGGTTTAATTGGTTAGATTTTTGTGAGTAGACTCATTTCAACCAATTAATAGGCCTGCGATAAAATTCGAGATTTATACTTTTGTTTGACGGTTGTCGATATGTGAGCTGATGAAATTAAAAGTCCTACATAAAACTAAGACACAAGCACGTACCAAAAATAATTTTTTTCGCAATTTACTTTCTGTCATACTTAACAACCTGTTACTGTTAGAACACTGACTTCTGCAAATTTATGTTGACCTTCATAAAGCCAATTTCACCTAGAATTCGAAATTGTTGATTATTTGCTATATTTGGTAGGATCTCATGTGTTCAACTTCACACGAGTCATCAGCAATGTAGGAATCTTTTTGAAAATTTTGTCAAAAAAAAGCAAAAGAAAAATCAGCTTCAACATCATATGGGCCTATTTTTATATGCTTGGTCTCGGATCAGTCTTGACCTGGTCTCAGTCTTGGTCTCTCTCTCGAATGCCTCGGTCTTGGACCGGCTGGTCTCGACTACATCACTGGTTTCAGTACGCTTTGGGCACATTTCTGTTTTTATGCTATTGATAATCGGTGATGTCACACAAGACAGAATCCACTGCGTTAAGATTCAAGATTTGTGTAAAACTGTCGCTTGATTTTTGGGTGATATTAATATTGAAGTCAGGCCTTCAAATTGTATTTCTTGTTGATTACAATGCATTTGCCTACAATGTAAACATGCCAGTCCAGTTTGTATGGCATCAACAAAACAGCATTTACAATTTTTACAAAGAAAAGGGGCTATATGCAACTTTGCTCCACACTGCAACCTGAATCCTAAATGGGATATCTAGGCTACAGCCCTGGGTGGCCCAAAAAATATAATTTCGCACACTTAACTTCAAAATCCTCCAAAACAACATATCACATATAGTCTGTTAGTTGTCTTAAACATATGCTTGGGTGAGTGTTGATGATGTAATTATACTACAAATTTGAGGTTTACAGTGTGCATATTTTCCCATACGGAGAGTAACAAAATGTCCACTTTTTGGGCCCCCAGAGCTGTAGCCTAGATATCCCAGTAATGATTTCAATTAAATTTGGAAGAATACAATCAATTGGTAAAAACTTTTCCAGTATACGTAGACCCGTGAAACTGAAAGTAGGCCTACTTTGAAAAAGCCAGGTTTGCAATTGCCAATTGAATTGGTAAGGATTGGGCATCACAATTAACAACAATAGTGCTCCTTGAGTTTTGAGAGAGTTGAGTTGAATAACGTTAAATTTTATTCGCCAAATCTTCACCATTCCACCAACATGACCAGTCCCTGTTGTATCATAAAAGGCTAATGTATGATACTACATGTATACCAACAGCATAAAAACTCAAGAAAAAAAGTGGACAATACAATATTACAATACAATAGACCTGTTGCTGTTCATTTTTGATGATTTGTTCTCAACAAGGTCAGGACAAGGAGAAAAGGTCAAATTCACTGCAAATGCAAACACCAGCAGAAAAAAAATCCAGCAGAAAACCCTGTTTTGGGGAGTTCAGAACCCCCCAAAAAGGGAAGGTACTCTTCAAAATTCTTTCCTTTCAATGTTAAATTTAATCAAATTCTAAAGCGATGATGTATCATCATGTGCGTATAGCGCAACACTAGCGCAAAATGGAAGATATGAATGAATCAGTCTTCAAAATTCAACTAGACAAAATGATTCTAAATTTTAGAACTCCAAAGACCACACCATGGCCATGCCTAACTGTTATTGTTACGTTACCTTTGTACTGCATGAACAAGACGTGTTTGACTGACATCTCCTGTACTTACAATACGGACGATGTTTCTAAATCTGGTTTTAAAACTGTTCATAAATTGGGCAAAATCGTCCTGTACTCCATGAACAGTAGCCATTTTGCACAAAGTTGGTACGGTCGATACACATGTGTGTGTACGGCATGATACATATATTTGAATAAATATGGTGTGTACACGGTGTGTCAGAGGTATTATTTTGGTTATTAACTTACGCGCAACTTCCTTTCCTTGAACTTTGATTGGTTATTGACTTGCGCTCAACTTCCTGTTTGGACTAATACAGAGGGCGCTTCAATGACATGGACGGCCTTTCATAGACGGGCGACGGGCGACGGGCGACGGGCGACGGGCGACGGGCGACGGGCGACGGGTGACGAAAAATGGCATATATGGAACTGGCAAATGGCAGAAATGGGATACAATAAAGAGCAAGAGGCGACGGGCGACGGGCGACGGGCGACGGGCGACGGGCGACGGGCGACGGGCGACGGCATATATGGAACACCATAGGAAGGCTGCCAGAGGCCCAATTAAATGCCTGCAGCCCAACACGTTGTAGCAGCCACCCAGCTGCAAGTAAGGTTGATTAGCGGGCAAGAAATTATTTAACATAGTGCTATAATGCAGTTTTCATACAAACTTTTTAAAGAAACATCATTTCAAAGATGTTTTGTGATAACGGGCGACTGTAATGTTCGACAATCAATCAGCTTGTGAGTTCCAAAAATGGGTAATTATCTTTATCAAACTAAATTCACAGTGAAAATAAAGCCATCATAAGAAGTAACACTTTGACAGTGCACTGTGGAGGATGTTTGTGACTCCTTTCAAAACAATCTCTGCTAGGAGCTGCCCCCCCCCTCCTTATGACAACAAATAAGATGGTCAAGTTAATTATGGTAGAACTTCATGAAGCAATTATTATTGTGTTCTTATATTTTGAATGGTTGACCATGGTTTGAAACAATGAATGCATAAGTAAAAATTAACAAATAATTAAACACAAGGAAATTGATAACCAAAATCACTTGTTTAGGCACCTGGCGACCGATTTCATCACTGAAACATGGAAATCAAACATGAACAAAAGATGAAAAAAAAATAAGTGGTCATCGATAAGGTTTTTGGATGGATATTCCACACACCTTTCATGAGCCAGATATGTTTTAAAACTGTGTTTTTTGAAGATTTCGCTTTTTAGTATTTACTTTTTGGTAATTCACATTGTTTTATTTATTCATACTTTACAGGTTTACAGGCAAGCACGCTGATGATTAAAGATGTAATAACCTGGGACTCTGATGTTTATGTTTTCAAAAGAAATTGAGAATCCATGTAATCGTACGTATAAACATTGTTATCATATTTTGGTGTATGAAGCATTCTTATCTGTGAAATGGGTACCTTTTTTGTTACTAACGATGTAACAATAATATAGGAGCACTGCAATAGCACCAGAAAAACAGTCTGTGGTAAGTGTGAAGGCAGCAATGAAGAGCTATTATGATGTACATGTACATGAACAATCTTGTTTATTTTATTAATAGTTTTGATAGTTTTAATTATCATAATCTTGTTTGCCAGAATCGTTTAACTTCTTTGTATTACTTTTGATAGGAGGTGGCTTCAGCACAATGAAGAGAGATGTCACATTACAAGAAAACAACTTGCTTGAGGTGAAAGTAAATTGGCAAGGAACTAGACCTCCATGCAGTAGTTGAATGGATGCTGAATGCCGATGCCTTGAGCAAGTTCGAGTGTGCATCGTGGTTGACTAAAGGTCGACTATTTTTATTCAAACCCAGTCTGGTCGACCATTGGTTGACTACGGTGGTCGACCATTTGGAACCAGCCTCAGGACCATGGTTTCGTCCCTCTATTGCAAACCCATACTCCTCCCATTCATAAAACTCTCTCCAAAGGACACAAACTTCAGAAAGGTGTGTTGGCATGGACATGAACTTCCTTTCTCCAATGCTAAGTTGTGTAAAGCGGAGAAGGGAACCAGTGACACTAAAGCGAAATGGCGGAAGGCAGAGGAAGTGCCCGTATCGGTCGTGCAGACAAATCTGACAATATGCATGAATTGTGAGTATTAAAACTTGTAGAAACATTTTGGGATATAATGCAGTCAGAATACAGCTGCCACTTGTCTGTGTGTAACCGTGTAGGCATATTTACTAGGCATACGGGCCATTTAAAAAAGTACAGCAGTCTGCTATTACTAAGTAATATACATGATACACAGTCGTCCAGCTCAGGATCGGTTGATTCTATTCTAAATCAGTAGCATGCCCTCTATTGCAAACGCATACTCCTCCCATTCATAAAACTCTCTCCAAAGGACACAAACTTTAGAAAGGTGTGTTGGCATGGACATGAACTTCCTTTCTCCAGCGAATGTCATGTAGGTGTCTTCAACAGCAGCGCAGGAACCCGGCGACAAAACACAAAACAACAGCACAGGCAAATAAAAAGTGCAGCGCCTAAAAAGCATTATTGAACAGACTATTTATACTTACACACAGTCGCAGCTCCCTCCTCCAAGTTTCATTTTCTCACAAAAAAAAAAATATTACTAGACAAATTTGTTGAAGTATTGTATCTGAAAAACAATTATAACTAAACTTTCTAGCTTACTTTCTACAGCAGCTGTATGATTTTAAATAACTGAGTAATCGTACCCTTGATGCAGTGAGATGTTGAGTGATCCCGAACTGGTCAAGAGTATGATGCCCCCCCCCCAAAAAAAAAAAAGAAAAAAAAAACTTACCAGAGACTGACCGAGGGGTCTGTGAATTGATCATTTTTTGTTAATACATCCAATTATGAGGTTTCACATGCTAACATCTGTCATGTCAGTGTGTTATTTTTCTAATTTTGTTAGTTGGTGATTAATTTAACTTCAGCATCTCCATAGAATTTGACCTGGAAGGCACAAAACACAGAGCTCAAGTGGCACCATCCGTGCACGTATTCCTGATCTCTTTCCAAGGTATGGCTTAAGTCATTTTTTTAGTTGAAGGAATTAGGAGAAAACGTTTGCATGTTTGTGTATAACCATCAATTTAAACAAATGGAACTTCAATTTAAGCAAATGGAACATCAGCTGCAGATCTGATGTTGAGGGGCACGCTGAACATGTTGGATTTGAATTGAACCTCGTCAAATAGAACAGTACTTTTGGTTCACAATTCACAGTTTAATGAATGAGTGCATTTTTCTACGTAATGCACAGATGCAGTTTTACAAAGCAGTTTGCGCCAACTGGTGGTAAGGCAGCCAATCTGTACATGTACAGATTCCTCTACATGTAGTATGCTGTCGACTTCACAGGGTGACTTTCTCAAGTTTGGTTCAAACATTAATGTTGTGTTGCACAGAAAATACAAACACAAAACTGATCCGCAATAACATGTAAATAAGATTATTATATAAATCCTATTGAATATGTTACAAGAGCTTGTAAATGTATGCAAAGTTGACCAACAGATTCAACTTACATTGTATTTTGGAGTGCAGTACAGATCAACCCAGAGTTTGCCGAGTGTTGGTATGGGGATGATGTAACCTAGAGTACCCAAAAAGTGGGAATGAAACTAAACTGTTAAAGGGGCATTGTCATTGGATCACAGCGAGTCTGTGGCCAGACATTAAATTATGAACTTTCACCCAGTTACTGCACACACACGTGTTATTGTAATGACGGCGCCCTTTAAAGCTTTTGTTTAAGATATGACGTTCAACACGCGCGCGTGTTGTAACTGGGTGAGAGTTCATGTTTCCATGTCCAGCCAATTTTTAAAGGGACAACACTCATTACATCATATTTGTATACAATTGTTAATGAAGGTGTGCCACTAGCTGATGTCTAAATGCTTGACTATCGGCGGCATTCCAGTGGATGTTCTTGAAGTTGTTGGGGTCGTTGTCATCATCTTCTTCAATGAAGTCATGAAGTTGGTCACCACTCTGTACACATATGTTGTGCAAAATACATCCACAGTATGTTATTCGGGCAACAGCCTGAACATCATACAGATGGATACTACGCAACCTTCGGAACCTGCCCTTTAGGTGTCCTATGAACCGCTCTACAACCTGTCGCTCTGAACAAATTTTCCGGTTGAATCTTCTTGTTCGGTAAGGCGGCCGTTGTCCTTGAAGGGGGTGATGAGCCAGTTTTTCACTGGGTATGCCGTATCACTGATGAGGAATTTCCCTTGTGGAAACAGTTGCTCAGCTTCATCTGTTGGTGAACTGTTTCGAAACACTCGGGCGTCATGTGTACAGCCTGGCCATCTGGTGTATGCATGCATAATTAACATGTTGTTGTCAACAATCACCTAGGCACAGAACTGAGAGATACTTTAAGTTTAAAGTAAACCTAATGTAAGGGCTCTGCTAATCACAGAATTGTGTTCTTGCAGGCACCAATCCGTGTTTGTCACTGACTTACTTGCATACTCCTTCCAGCCTTATGGTTCCCATAAAACTTTTTTTTGACCAATTAAAAAAAGATAGAAAAGAAACGGCGCACAATGCACAATTGCCCCTTAAATCAAAGCATGAGAAGGCAAAACCAAAGTTGAACATTGGTTAGGATAGACCATTTTGACCTAGTGATTCAAATTTTATTGTAATTCATATTGGGCTATCCTTTCAATGTTTATTGGAATTTTTTTTCTAATCGTCAATGGTATAAGTAGCTACATGTATTTATGCACTAACTTGAAGCACTATTGATGGAAACCCTTTGCGGTTTATATAGTCTTGATACCCTTTGGGGACAGAAAGGCAGTCTAATGTGGGTTCCATCTATGAATCCTACAGCACCAGGCCACATGCCTCCTCCACTGCATCAGACACCAGCTGTTGGCGTTTAGCATTGGGCCACTGAATTACCTAGCATACCATTCAGGCAATAGGACCAACAATGGGACAAAACACTTGGAACACAGTGCATAATATGTATTATATGATAATTTGGGACTTAATGAGGTAAAATGTTGGTAACAAATTTTAGAAAAGCTAAACATTTGAGGTAAAAGATGGGATCGGTAAAGCTGGTACTGAAGTAATCTTACTTTGTGTACATAACTACGTGTATATACATTAAAAAAACACACAAGAACAAAAACTAGAAATTCAGTTTTTGTGACATCGGTAGACGTGTCTAAATTATCATAGCTGGTGAAAAGTAAAAAGAAAATTTGGTAAACATGTTTATGTATGAAATCTTGTTATACGAGTTAATTGTGATTTTAAATATTTGCAGGAAACAGAAACCTTGATCAAGCCTAAATTGAAAACTGATGACGTCATGATGACGTTATTGCGTATTTCTTATCCATACATTGAGATTTGTGAGTTTGTGGTAAGTGTTTAACTTTTTTGAACTTGCAACAGAATTTTTGCAAAAAAATTTTTTTTTAAATAACTTGTCACGAGAGGGCGTTGTTGAATATAATTACGTCAATACTCTTAATTGGAAGGCCAAGCGTCAAACTTTATTTCATACAGAGAGAGCATGTCAAAATCCCAGATCATATTGTTTGCAGACCTTCCGGTTTTGACCATGGCAGAAGTAAAGATCACATTTGGTTAAACTTTTGTAAGATTTGTAAAATACTTCGAGAGCTTTTCAATTCTTTTATGTGCCAATTAGGCCAGGGGCGGATCCAGTATTTTCCAAACATTGGGGCGTGAAATGTACCAAGCAGCAACTTAGACGTTGAAGGCAAGTTGTGGTGCCTGCGAGCGCGTAGCGCGAAGCCGCAACGGCGTGGGGGCCGGGTCCCGCTTAAGGGCCCCGAAAAAATGTGGATTCGAGATGCTCTGTGGTGCAATCTCAGGCAATATCTGACCACTTTAACAATTTTTTTTAGCAACATCATTAACATTATTTTCTTGTTGGAAGTCATTAAATCAGTCATCCTGAGTTATAAAATCAAAGTGTATGCTGCAATTATTCAGGGACGAAAAAAAAGTGTTGGGGAGACAAACCTAATTGTAATAGATTTGACTAAATTTTGTGCATTGTGCGATTGTAACAAAATGTAATACATTATTGTACGAGCCCACACACACACAGACTTAGTGTGTAGAAAGGGATCATGTACCGTTATAGCATACATTAATACGTTTAGTGTTCAGTATTTGTGTGTGTTCAGTGTGAGAAACTCACTGTCCATATACACAAATTTACGTGTAAATACCTATAAGACGATGTCTGTTAGTGAATTAATAGTGGTCCACAAGGGTACGGGTTATTAATAGCTTATTTTGCAAAAAAATAACCAGGTACGCAACTTTTTTTGTCCCCTCTGTGATGTCTCTCACTTTTTTTTCTGAAAAAAGGGGGGCGTGCGCACCCCGTGTCACCCCTGGATCCGCCCCTTTTTGCCTATGGTTCTCCAGAAATTTTTGTCAGTTATCAGACGTCGAAATAAAGTTGCCATCATCCCCACAAAAATGCAGTGTTATTTACACTTTAAGGTTTAAGGACTAGGTAAGTTTAAAGTCTGACCTCTTTTTTTGTTCATGAGATATGAACTTTTTAATAATGAAATTTCAACTTGTGGTTTTGAAGTTTTAAACCAAAAACCTCAGTACATCCTGAAGATATTTTATGTTCATTTTCGGAACTTGTTTTGAGGAAATGGTTTCTGCTAATAATATTTGCATGTCACGATCACAACATTTTTGTCGGTCGTAGTTTTATGATTTATGTTTGTGAGGCAACTTACACAACTTTTTAGACAGATACAAAATAATGTATTTAATCATGGAATAACTGAAGCAGTTAAATAGCTACAAACAAAAAACATTTTAAAAAGTTCTATAGTGTAAACATTTAGTGCGTTTACAACATTTGACGATAATTGCTGTCAGTGTGGAATATAAAACTTGTCTAGGTAGGCAGTCTTATAGCTAACCACTACCGTGTTCAAAATGCGAGACACGTGTGTACACATAATAATGTATTGGAGCTTCGAACAGTCCAGGCGTCACAAGAATTGAATTAGATAATGTTGGAACCTGAAAATAGTCCGTTACACTGTCCCTTTAATACATAGGTGAAGTTTGTTTACATCAGTGTTTGTTGTATTATTTTGCCATGAAAACAGGACGTCACCGTCTTTCGGTATAGATTAAATGCATAATCTCCATTACATGATGTATGTATAAATGATTCTAATTTTGTTCAGTAACTTTTGATGTGATTATTACTGCCCAACTGCCTTTGTAGATGCATTGTTTCCTAGTTTAGGCTGCGCGCATTAATATGCGAACGTGTAAGTAGGCCAGGGGACACGCTATGTGCAGTGGGGTTCACACTGTTGTTTTGGCGTGGTCGATGCAAACAGCATTATTTCTACTGAGGGCAGTTGGTGAGTGGATTTTCATTTAGACACAATTATTGTAATTTTGTAAGATGGGTAGATTACACTTATTATAAGAGTTGATTACTAAATGTTTGTGACTCTATAAAAGGTGGCAAGACCATTTACTTTACTTTAAAAACACCATCGTTGTGTACTCTTTTCACCAGTAGTGATTTACATGTATACGCTGCGAACATGATGCCATTGACTTGTCGTCACTAGCCTGCTAGCGGTGTTGGGTGAGTTTTATAAGACCAGCTTTATTGTAAACACACATACATCTTAAAAATAATTATGTATGGAGGATTTTATTAAAACAATTGGTTTATTCTTTTGATTATAGGGATATATATATATATATATATATATAGTTCGGGTTTGAACAAAGAAAAATTGACTAGAGCGGGACTTGAACCAACGACCTCCGGATTAACGTACCGGCGCTCTACCAACTGAGCTATCCAGCCCTATGTTGGCGGTCTCCCTATTAGTCAATATCTTTGTTCGGGGTGCCAGTCAGAAGCCATACAACCGTTAACTGCCGTGTAGCCAGGGATCACACGGCAGTTAACGGTTGTATGGCTTCTGACTGGCACCCCGAACAAAGATATTGACTAATAGGGAGACCGCCAACATAGGGCTGGATAGCTCAGTTGGTAGAGCGCCGGTACGTTAATCCGGAGGTCGTTGGTTCAAGTCCCGCTCTAGTCAATTTTTCTTTGTTCAAACCCGAACTATTTAAATAATATTTCCCAGTCAGTTTCCCTTGTGGTTCATGACTAGCTATATATATATATATATATATATTTAGAGAGGACTCAAACAAAGGAACTATGAGTGACATGGGGTCATAAATAAAAAGTTGAAGAGAGTTTACTCTTGGTGTAGTGAGAAGTGGTGATTGATCTCCTGACCGGGGGAGCATCCCCCAACTTCGGCAACGAGCAACCGTAGCCGACCAAGGGACCGCGCCGCCTGCGAATCCCTACAAGAAGTGGCGTCGTAAACAGGATTGAGGGATTTACCTAACTCACCGTGTAGAATTTAGAAATTATCTTTAGTCCCCAACATCGCTATACAACTTTTTTTTGAAAGCTTTTGCTTACATGAGATCTTTAGTAGGCCTATATACGTAGTGTCTTCTTATAATACTTGTGTGCCACACGTATCCGTATAATTTAACAATGTTGCCTTTTGCTTGGACACTGTGTTGAAACAAGAAAGGCCATGACCTTAGCAGTAGCACTGCGTGTGCAGCATTACAGTAGTGTACACGTATAATAGGTTAGAGAGAGAAAAAGTAATACATTTTGTGGCAATGTACATTCTTTAAAGTAATACTTTTCTGGGGCATAGGAATGCAGCTTGTGTTATTAGCTGTGTAGTGTTTCGGTTCCATTGAATACTGTGAAAAATTCATAGTTAAAACTTGGCGGTTGTTTTATTCGTATAAGACTTTTTGCCGTGTGATTTTTGATTGCAATATAACTGGAAGGTTTTCTTTTTCAGTCAGCCGAAGACAATTGTTTCTTGTTTGTTGTAGTCAGTATACTAGTAGTGAAATGGCAACTTCAGAGAACCTAGCTGAAGTAATCAAACAGTCAAATCAAGCCTTGGCTGAAACATTGGCTGGTGCCTTCCAAAATCTGAGATATCAAAGGTCGTCGACTGTGAAATTGTCCAAATTTTATGGGTGTCCAAAAAAGTCTGGCGATCCTACACTTAAAGAATGGGTGAATGATCTAAATTCCCATGCAAGACAATTGGGTCTGTCTGGGGAAGAGAAGGTCAATGTAGCAATCGATCACTTGGGTGGAGTGGCCAAAGAAGAAATACTTTGTTGTCCAAAGGCTGAGAAAAAGGACATGACTAAGCTGTTATCCATTTTGAGGCGCAGATTCGGATCGCCTGAAACTGTTCAGACACTAAATTGCGCATTCTATACAAGAAATCAGCTAGAAAATGAAAAGTTAGCTGATTTTAGTCGTGCACTCATTAGGTTGTATGATCGTATGGAGTCTGCCTCAACTAATAAGGAAGAGAAAACTGCCCTTGCACAACTTAAACCAGGTGCCTTAAAGGAACAATTTATTCGTGGAACGCGAGATGCGGCCATGAAGCGCGAATTGCGGAAGTTGGCGCATGACGAGCCGGATTTGTCGTTCTTTGATTTCAGAGAGTTGGCTCTGAAAATAATGCGTGATACAGATGATCATACAACTTCTCCAAGCGAGAACTCAGACAGCAGCACTGCGGTAATAGACAAAGTTGGCGTTAGTACGCGCGTCAATAAAGAACCTGATACATTAGTAAAATTATCGGAGGGCCAAAAACAACTAACCTCACTAATGGAGCGCCCGCTGCAGCAACAAATTGAGACCAACTCCAATATCCAAAAGATAACTGAAGTGATCGGAAATCTAAAGCCTAGTGGTCCTGAAAATGGGATTGGGTATCGAAGGCCTGCCAGGCAACTGCGCAATCCAATCCGTTGTAGCGTCTGTGGCAAGATGGGCCACGGCGCAGAAACATGTTGGTCGAAGAAAGCTGCCGAGCGTGCCCAAAATAATGTGGAGGTAAATGATGCTCCTCCATCCAAGAGCAAAGATACTATCAGTAACGCAAAATTGTCGGAAAACGCGACACCTCCGCGGTAGAGGGCGTACCGCCGGAGGGATTAGCAAGTGAGCCCGTCGTCCAAACCCAAAATATAGATAGGACAATGAATGTCACGGACCAGAGAAAACTCCTCTCCCGAAGTCCCACGGGGAAAGTACTTATAGCTGGGGTGCCGGTAAATTGTGTCTTAGATACGGGGGCAGAGGCGTCCCTAATTCCATGGAAATTCTATCGTGACAACTTAGAGAAGCGTGTCGGGTCGTTGGACGATGTGGGTAAATTTATTAGGTTGTTGGGCGCAAATGGACTTGAAGTTCCAGTCGAGGGTTTCCTTGAGACAACGGTTGAAATATTTGGGCAAACCTTTAAGGGTAGCTTTTTCGTAGCCAATAGAAATGCCCCAAACCCACCTGGCCAAAGACGGGAGGTGTGTCCAGTGATTTTGGGGTGCAATGTGTTAAGATTAATTGCATCGAATGCAAAATGTAGAGAGTGTAGTAAAGGAGATACTGATTGGGATATGGCACTACGATGGTTTGGGTCCGTAGAGTCTTCATGTGCACCGAATACTAATGTAGAAAGTAGTGATGACCATGTTGTTGTGGTGGCATGTGATGATAAAATTATTCCACCAGAGTGCGTAGCAGTTATTAACTGCAAATTGGACGGCCTTGCTAGCGAACTTTCGGAGAAGTTAGTTTTGATAAAATCGCACCATCCAAGTGTATATGGTGATGATGCAAGTGAAACACGGGCAAACGCTTCGTGTGATGACACACAAATTTCGTGTCAGATTATTGAAGGCATCCAAAAGACAGACGCGCCTGAGTTTCCGTTGTATATTGTGAATACAAGTTCAGTGTCATTACGTATTACGGCCAGTATGAAAGTTGCAGTTGCTAGTGCAGTGGAAGTATCTGATAAAATTGAAGTAAATTTGCGTGATGACGTATTGAATGTCTGTTCAACGAGTTGCATTGGTTGAGCCAGACACTGATGGTGACCTTAGGTGTGGAGTTAATGTAGGCTCTCACGATATTGATGAAGTTCAGTGCGAATTGACTGAACAGCAGAGGGAGAATTTCGTCTTCCCAGATGGGACAAGTTTTCTATTGCCTCCAGGGCTTAGTTTAGACGGTCTTTGTGCTGCTGAAGCAGTAATGGCGGCAAGGTTGATAGAAGCACATGTAGATGTTTTCTCGATGAGTCCATACGATTTGGGGTATAATGATTCCATCCCCCATGAAATAAATCTAACGGATGACCGGGCTGTAAACCTGCCATATCGTCGTGTAGTTCCAAGCCAAATGGTTGAGGTTAAAAAGTTACTACATGACCTGCTAGACCGTAAAGTAATCCGTAGGTCATCCAGTCAGTACGCTAGCCCGATAGTTTTAGTGAGAAAAAAAGATGGGAAGCTGCGTTTATGTATTGATTACAGGTGCCTGAATTCTAAAACAGTTAAAGACGCTTTTCCGTTGCCCAGAATCGAGGAGACACTCGAGGCAATGGGGGGTGCTAAACTGTTCTCCTCCTTGGATTTAGCACATGGATATTTCCAAGTAGCTATGCATCCACGGTCTGTACATAAGACTGCGTTTAGGGTCCCATGGGGACTGTTTGAATTCCTTCGCCTTCCACAGGGACTCATAAATAGTCCAAGTACGTTCCAACGTATTATGGAAATGATATTTGGCGATATGAATTTGTCTCAGCTTATACTGTATTTGGATGACGTACTTGTTTATTCGGAGACCTTTACGGAACACTTGGACAGATTGGGTGAAGTTTGTGAGACTGAAACATAATGGGTTAAAACTCAAGGGCTCAAATTGTAGGTTGTTCCAAAATTCGGTTTCTCATCTTGGTCACGTGGTAAGCGAAAAAGGGGTGTCCGTAGATCCTGGGAAAGTGGAACGCATAAAAAATTGTCCAGTTCCCCAAAATTCCGATCAACTGAGATCATTTCTTGGTCTTGCGTCGTACTATAGGAGATATGTTAAGGGTTTTTCGAGAGCAGCTGCTCCATTGCACGAGTTGACGGCTAAGGCACTTCCAAAAGCAGGGAAGTGCAAATTTGAGTGGTCAACCAAGGCTAATGAGTCGTTTGTGTTCTTAAAGAACGCGCTCTGTGAAGCGCCGGTTTTGGCATTTCCGAGGTTTGACCGAGATTTCACCCTTGAGGTAGATGCTTCTTTCAGGGGACTTGGGGCTTGTCTTTCGCAGTTTAATGATGACGGGGATCTACATCCAGTGGCCTATGCCAGTAGGGGTCTAAGAGGCGCTGAGCGAAATTATGCGGACCTTTCAAGTTTTAAACTAGAGCTTCTGGCAATGAAGTGGGCAGTTTCTGAGAAGTTTAGGGAGTATTTGTTGGGTAGACATACGGTTGTATGGACGGATAATAATCCACTAGCACATCTGCAGACGGCTAAGCTTGGGGCGACCGAACAGCGTTGGGTGGCGCAACTAGCACCATTTGATCTTGAAATAAAATATCGCAGCGGCAGATCAAATAAATGTGCTGATGCACTTAGTCGTCTACCAATTCCAGCGGGGCAGGTTAGCATAAACATTGTAGAAGCTGTTACTCAGTGTACAAATCTCCCTAGTGAGTTACAGACCGCTCACAGTAAGCATAGAGTGTCGAATGATGCTCAAGACAGTTGGATAGGTACCAACTTCCAATGTGCAACACCATCAGTGTTGCCATCTTATTCACATACAGAATTGTCATCTATGCAAAAAGAGGACGATGTTTTAAAGGAAATTTGGGACAGGTGGCAAAGCCGCTGGGAGCCAGGTCAAGCTGAACCTGAGAATCACGAAGAAGGCCGTCGTGCTGAGGTAAAAGGTTGGCTTAAAGAATGGCCACGTATTGTGGAAAGGAATGGCATATTGTACAGATCCGTAGAAGAACCAGGTCTTGGGAAGGTGTATCAGCTTCTGGTACCGAAGTGTCTTCGTTTAGTTGTGGTTGAGGCTAGTCACGATCAGTGGGGCCACCAGGGCATTGGGAGAACCCTTTCATTTATTAAAAGGCGCTGCTTTTGGCCGGGAATAACCGGAATTGTCCGTGAGCATGTACAGAACTGTTTCCATTGCATAGCGTCGAAGGCACAAACCCCGACGGTACGGCCGCCGATGAGACATTTGTTGGCATTCAAACCTCTTGAAAGGGTTGCAATAGATTTCCTGAAGCTTGATAGGGGACGGGGTAATTTTGAAGATGTCCTCGTTATGACAGATTCTTTTACAAAGTTTGCGGCTGCGGTACCATGCAAAGACCAGACTGCAGAAACAGTCGCGCATGTCCTGCGGGACAAGTGGTTCGCATGCTATGGAGTACCAATGCAGATCCACTCGGATCGCGGTAGAAATTTTGAAAGTCGTTTAATCAGTGAGCTTTGTTGTCTGTATGGTATTCGTAAGACGCGTACTACCCCCTATCACGCTCAGGGAAATGGGCAAACAGAGCGTTTTAACAAGACGCTCTGTGGGCTCATTAAATCCCTTGACATTAAGAGTAGGAGTCAGTGGCCTCAACTTCTGCCACATCTACTTTTTATATACAATGCGACTCCTCATAGTGTCACAGGTTACGCTCCATACACGTTAATGTTTGGGCGAGAACCAACAGTGCCACTAGACCATCTGCTCAATAACGCCCGCAAAGGCTGGAAAGAAAGTGCGATATCTCAGCAGGCTGAACTTATCAGTAAGACATATAAGGTAGCGAAAGATAGGATGATGAAGGCTGCTGATGCGAATAAGAAACTGTACGACAAGAAAGCGAATGCAGCGCCGTTACCGGTCGGTAGTCTGGTGCTATTGAAGCATTGCGCATTCACTGAGCGACACAAGCTCAAGGACAATTTTGGCAGTGAGCAGTATATCGTTGTTTAGGCCAATGCAGAGAAGGATATTTACGCTATCCGGCCCAGGGCTGGTGGCCAAGAAAAGTGGGTTAATAGAAAGCTTCTCGTGTTGGATCCCAGAGGTCTAGATGTTAAATTGGGGGAACCATTGCGAAACTTACCTTCGTTCGACGGTGAGGCGAGTCGTGGTGACTCATGCAATAGTGAAACTGAGTCCGATGATGATTTAGTAATTTCAGGTTTACCAGTTAAGAGCGCTAACCAAACCGCACCAAGTCCGGCCAAGTCGGGGGTGACCAAAGAAAGTGAAGAGTTAGATACCTTTGGTGTTGTGCCTAAGGTCGTGATAGGAATAGGGCCACGGCGGTCCGAGCGACTCCGACGGAAACGTTCGGGCAGCTGGCCCAATGATATCACTTAAAGGTCTTCTCAGCGGATGTGGGTTTCATTTTGTGAACCAGAGGAATTTCGGCAGTGTGCCAGATACTCAGCTCAAGCTGCCTCTGCTACCAATTTTGTCAACCTAGTTAATGCAGCCTGATCTTAGGTAAATTCGTTTCTGAAAAAAAAAAAGTTTAGATAAATTAAGTGTCAAAGTTACGAACACTAAAGTATATTGTGTGTTTCTTGTTAATACAGAGTTTTTCTTTTCGGCTGTGAGTTTCACTTTTGGGGACCAGAGGAATTTCGGCGGTGTGCCGGAGACTCAGCTCAAGCTGCCTCTGCTACCAACTTTGTTATCCTCACTGGAGAAGAGATAGGAAAACAGATATAGAACAGAAACGTTCGGGCAGTTGGCCTAATGATATAAAAAAAAAAAAAAAACAACAGTTTTTTACTTTTCGCCTGTGGGTTTCGCTTTTGGGAACTAGAGGAATTTCGGCGGTGCGCCGAAGACTCAGCTCAAGCTGCCTCTGTTACCAACTTTGTGACTTCACTGGAGAATGGTTGAAAATTAAATGTCGCTATAAGTATTATTGCGATATTCATTTTCTTTGAATGTTTCTTGTGTATACTCATAAGTTATGAGTGATAAGCAGAAAGTATTATTATTTGGCCACTCGTTCCCAGCAAGACTTTTACGGCTGTCCAGAGACAAATCTGAGAGTGTTGCAGAAATTATTAAAGTCTCTGATAATCATTCGGTGTACATAGAGGGACACCCTGGTCTCTCGTATGATCGTATATTTGCGAACGAAGCTCATTATTTTAGAAAGTTACAATCTCGCAGTTTTGATATCCTATGTATAGATATGGGGACGAATGATTTATGTGCCGTGGATGGAACTCCCCAGGTAGTTGTAGATAACACGGTTAAGTTTCTTGAAAGCTTAGAAGCAAAGGGAGTCAAGCCAATGGTTACTATTTTGCTTTCAGTGATTCGTAGATCGATAGTTACTCGGTCTGGCCAAGTTTCCATAACCACTTTTAATAATCGAGTCAGAAGATATAATGGCTTGTTGAGCAGGACACTTGCTATTCGCTTTCCTGACGTAAGGCTTTATCCTCAGAGGAAAATTGATAACGCAAAGTACCTGGTAGATGGTTGTCATCTCAATGCAGTTGGGATGATGAAGTATGGAAGGGGATTGAAAGATGCGATCAAAAATAAGCGACTTTGTAGAAGATGACCGAGTGAGGTAATGAGTTTAGTTTTGTTAACCCTTAGATGTTGTAAGTGAGATTTACTGTAACATTCTTAACAGTTGTTATATATAAAACACTTAAGTTTTGTAATTTGTCACAGCTTGCTGTGTGTAATTTTTAATGAGTGTAACGTGTAATGGTGTTTAGTTTTAGTGGAAAAAGTTAATATCTCACCATTGTGTACTATTTGAACTGTTGATATGATGGTTTCGATCTTGAAACTAAGGATACTTTTAATATGAAGATCATTTGCTGAGTATCGTAACCTTTAGGATAATAGCTTTCAGGCGAAAAGATTTCGTTTCGTATAGTAGCTACTGTTTTGAATTTGTATTCATAATAATTGTTATGTAGGAGAAGAAAGCAAGGGATATTCATTTAGTTCGGTTTTGACATAAGATTGTCGAGGACGACTGATCTTTTAAGCAGGGAAGCTGTGGGAACCTGAAAATAGTCCGTTACACTGTCCCTTTAATACATAGGTGAAGTTTGTTTACATCAGTGTTTGTTGTATTATTTTGCCATGAAAACAGGACGTCACCGTCTTTCGGTATAGATTAAATGCATAATCTCCATTACATGATGTATAAATGATTCTAATTTTGTTCAGTAACTTTTGATGTGATTATTACTGCCCAACTGCCTTTGTAGATGCATTGTTTCCTAGTTTAGGCTGCGCGCATTATTATGCGAACGTGTAAGTAGGCCAGGGGACACGCTATGTGCAGTGGGGTTCACACTGTTGTTTTGGCGTGGTCGATGCAAACAGCATTATTTCTACTGAGGGCAGTTGGTGAGTGGATTTTCATTTAGACACAATTATTGTAATTTTATAAGATGGGTAGATTACACTTATTATAAGAGTTGATTACTAAATGTTTGTGACTCTATAAAGGTGGCAAGACCATTTACTTTACTTTAAAAACACCATCGTTGTGTACTCTTTTCACCAGTAGTGATTTACATGTATACGCTGCGAACATGATGCCATTGACTTGTCGTCACTAGCCTGCTAGCGGTGTTGGGTGAGTTTTATAAGACCAGCTTTATTGTAAACACACATACATCTTAAAAATAATTGTGTATGGAGGATTTTATTAAAACAATTGGTTTATTCTTTTGATTATAGGGATATATATATATTTAGAGAGGACTCAAACAAAGGAACTATGAGTGACATGGGGTCATAAATAAAAAGTTGAAGAGAGTTTACTCTTGGTGTAGTGAGAAGTGGTGATTGATCTCCTGACCGGGGGAGCATCCCCCAACTTCGGCAACGAGCAACCGTAGCCGACCAAGGGACCGCGCCGCCTGCGAATCCCTACAATAATTTGCAACGTTGATAGCGTTTTATAGATTGAAACGTCCTTTACTTTTTGCGAAAACTTTATGAGAAGGTTCAGCGAAGAAGACACAGAATTAAATATTAAACATTGATTTTTTGTTGTGACTTCATCGATAATGTCGTCATTTGGTTAGTGAGATAATATGAACTTTTGAATTATGAAATTTCAACTTCCGGTTTCAATCGGAAGTAAAGGTCACAGGAAATCACTTTTTGTATGTAACTTGTACAATACATCAAGAGCTTTCATATGGTGCAAATATTTTGTATGTAGCAACAATAATTCTCCAGATATGGATTTTTTAAAATATTAAACTTTGATTAAATGTTGTGACGTCATCGATGAAGTCATCATCCCGAAAAAATGTGGGTGTCATCTACACACTAAGATCTAAGTACATGGTAAATTTCAAGACTGCAACCTTCTTAGTTAATGAGATACGAACTTTTGAATGATGGAATTTGAACTTCCGTTTTCGACCGGAAGTAAAAGTCATATAGGGTCACTTTTTGTACGTGAATTGTAGAGGACGGCAAGAGCTTTTATATAGTGCAAATATCTTACATGAGGCAATTATGGTTCTTTAAATGTTTTTTTAAAATAATAAATGTTGATTTATTGTTATGACGTCATCGATGACAACATCAACCGAAATTAACATATTTATATTTAAACACAAAGATCTAAATACTTAGTAACTTTTAAGTCTCAAACATGTATAGTTCATGAGATATGACGAGTTTTCTTTATGAAAGAAAATTCAACATCCGGTTTTGACCGGAAGTAAAGGTCATATGGGGGTCACACCTAATGAAAGATTTGTAGAACTGTTCAAGGGCCTTCAGATGATATGATTAAAGGTGTAGCATCATTTGTTTATAAGATATTACGTTTTCCCAAAAAAAAACCTTCAACGTCCGGAAGTAAAGGTCACATGCGATCACTATCTGTGTAAGAGTTGTAAAAGGAATGTTGAACTTTCATATGAAGCAAAGATCTTGTATTTATCATTTATGGTTCTCTAGATATGTCGATTTACAATATTTCTCATTATTTTTCATTCTTGATGTTATGACGTTATCAATGACGTCATCATCCCGAAAATGTTCCTGTTTCGTCTATACACTAAGGTCTAAGTACATGACAAGTTTCAAGTCTCTACGAGTTATACTTTTTCCGAAATCCTGCCGAGAAAGTACGGTGGGAAGAAGAGGACACGGAACAAAAAAAACCCAGTACAATAACAATAGGTTTTCTGCTGTTAGCTGAACACATAAAAAAAAAAAAAAATTGAAATATGATTTTTTGCATGTAAACAAAAACCAGGTGTTCGGGATTAGAAAGCATGTAAAACTTTCCTAGTACAGTGGCTGTAGAATATTATTTTTTTTGCTTTTGAACTTCCGATCTCAGTCCATTGTCATTGACATTTGCCCCACTTTTACGATCGCGGAATACCACAGGGATCGGTTGTTGGCCCTTTAGCTTTTACTCTTTACTCATGTGCACTAGAAGTAATCACCATGGGATATCCAACATAATGTACGCTGATGACACCCACTTTTACATTATTCTCAAACAAGATGAGTGGAGTGGTTCAAATCTTATCTTAGAAATCGTGAGCAATGTGGTTTTTGTTCAGGTAGCATCCAATGTTTCTAATACCACTTGTGGATTCCCTCAAGGAAAAATTCTAGGCCGTCTCTTTTTATATCAATAACATTATTAATTCCTCTCAAAAAGTTTAATAACATTATTCGCAGTTATTGCACCATTTTACATTATAAACCTTGATGGCCATTTTCGAAACTTGGGCTTAGGCTCCGTCAGCTATTTAGAAAACGTTGGTTTTCTTACGGGGCTTCAAACAGGTGGCAGTGCCCAAGCCGGAGCCCCAGCCGAAGCCGTGTTTTCGTACGGCCATTCTTGGATGGTAGTGTAGGGGTGCACCACACTAAATATAATCCCATAATAACCAATGCAAAATGCTAAATATTCAAAAAATTCTAATAACATATTTAAAGTCTCTCAGCCTCTTGAAAACCAATCAGACCACTAAACTTCTGATTTCTATTCAATTTTTGGCAGGTCAGCCGTTTGGAATTTTTGCTTATTACCCCAGAAAAAACACCCCCGAAAATGTGTTTTTTTCACAAACCGACTTGAAGCAAGTTTTCATGAGGCACTCCTCCAATTCCCGAGCTAAACAGGACCAATTTATCAAATCTCCTCAAAGTTGAAAACCCAGAACCCCAGGTTTTGATAGATTCTTAAAATTATACAATCTATTAGTTGCAAGACCCCCAAAAACAAAAGATTTAGAGGGCCTACGAAATATGATAATAAGCTACGCGCATGAATCTCGGCCTATTTAGTGTGGTGCACCCACCCGTAGGAAACCCACAAAAAAAGAATCCGGTTCTATTTCTATGAGGAAACCCGAAGTGCGCCCCCAATATTTGTCTAACTTTGTAATTTGCATATATTTAAATATAAAAGTTAAGGTCCGGGGCGGGCGGAGCTTAGAACGTTTTTATGTGATTGGCTGGATTTGAGAGACAGGTGGAACGTCGAACGTATGTGCAGTCGATTGTGTATGGTGAAAAAAAAAATGCTCTGTCATGCGGCAGCGCATTTTATATGCAGCAGGCACAATTCGATCATTGAGCACAAACACATCAGTCGCCAGTAAATCAGTGAGTATTCATATTTAAGGCCGTACTACTACTCATTACATCAACCTTATCATTTGAGAAAAAGCACTAGTAGTAGTAGTCAGACTATGAAATGATAGGGTAGTGAGTAGTAGCTTAGTCATGTAAAAAACTGCAAACAATACATCTCAATCAACATTTCAAACCGTTGAGATAGCTGACTATTTAATTTGTATCTGATGAAGTCACACGAAAATCTTTACGAATGTTCATGAAAAGACTTTTTAGAAGTATTTGTACTGCAAGTTCCAGTTTAGAGAACTAATTGTTTTCCCATTCAGTGGTGTTGAGTACTGGGGGACAGTTTGCGAAATGAAATTGTCTGAGGTCCTGCTATAAAGTTGAAAAAATAATAAACTGAATAAGTTGTATATATATTGAATATACTGAATATATCGTAAGTGTAAACTATAAATAAATAGTCAGCTTGTCAGGGAATGCGGTAAACCCCGGCTTTGGCTTGAGAGTCTTGCTGGTCCTTGTGTGTGTGTGTGGAGTGATGCTTGAATCTTGTTTGGTGTTTTGTGGAAGGTCTTGACTTGAGCTTGGCTGAAGATACGTTGGAGCTTGTGAGAAGTGTGGCCGTTGTATGGGAGGGTGATTGCAGCCTTGAACTTTGGTCGTTCATCTGGTGTGAGGCTTGGCTTGGGCTGGCTGAGGTTGAAGGTCTTGAAGTGATGTCTTGATGTGGTGTAATTCCTGCTTCAAGCTGCCTTTGTCACAGGTGTTGAAGGCCCGGCGGACCAAGGTGTGGCAGACAGCAGACTTGAAGCGAGGATGATGGAATGAAGAGTTGGCTTGTGGTGTACTATGTGGGCTAGAGTGCCATCAGCTTGTCTTATAACTTGAACATCTAGGAAGGAGATGGTGTTGTTCTGTTCTTGTTCCATGGTGAATTGGATGCGTGGATGCTGACTATTCAGGTGATGGAGGAACGCTTGGAGTGCTGTCTTGCCGTGGGGCCAAACCACAAAGGTGTCGTCAACGTAGCGGAGCCAGAGGTTGGGGCGAAGATCGGCGTTCTCGATGGTGTCAAGTTCAAACTCCTCCATGAACAAATCCGCCAGGACCGGGGATAGAGGGGATCCCATGGCGGCCCCAGAGGTTTGTTCATAGAACTTGTCTCTCTACCTGTAGCTGGAAGCAGAGACGCAGGTGATGAGAAGGTCGTGGACTTGTTCTGGAGTGAGACTTGTGCGGTGTGTCAGTGTAGGATCGGCTTGTAGGCATTGTTTGGCGATGTTGCATGCTTCTTGAGTTGGTACGAACAAGACCACATCATCAACTGGAATCAAGCCAAACTCATCGCACCTGTACAGTCCTGGCACCAACGCAGAGTCATGGAGGCCATCGAGATACAAGCACATCATACAGTTCCACAAGACATCGGGTTCTTCATCAATGACATCTGGTCGCCCATCCTCAAGCCAACCCTTCCAGCAGCAGCTCACCACAAGAATGTCACACTCCAACGCACACACATCCCACCAGCAACCAACTCTCACGCTCCACCGGCGACGAACAGCTTGGATCCTTCCCGCCCAAATGTGCATCCACCCAGCAGTACTTAAGCTCAACCACCACCAGCAGTCCAGCATTCTCCTGAAGACGATCAGAGTATACTGTTCTAAACGTCGAGACCAAACCGGCTCTTCTCAGAGCCAACACTCACACAAAAGAGTTTTCCACATGGTTGTACCCGCAAGCTTACTATTTATTTATAGTTTCTTCCTATTTCTCCGCACCATGCAAAGCTTCAAACAATACTTATATTGTAACTGTTTTTAATATAAGTGCAATCTGTTTCATGAATCAATAAATCAGTTCAATCCAATCACCCTTTTTGTTTCTTGCACAGATGCCAACTATTCAGGAATTTATTAAAGAGAAGAAGCCATATCTCTCTCATCTGCGCATCAATGTCATTAAACATGATGACCAATAGGTTTGTTGTAGGTGATTGCACAGAGACTGTAGAGTATGACGAAGCGAGAAGCAGCATTGATGCTGTTCAATGTGGTGATGAAAAACGACTACAAGTCTCCACGACTTGAAGTTGGAGAAAGATGCAAGATAAAGAGCACTGGAGATTTTGATGTTCCAGAGGAAATCATGAGCCGAGGACTGACATTGTTGACAAACAACACTGCAGAGTTTGTCACTATTGACAAAGTGTCAACATCTCCAGTGAAACATGATGTCTATAAAAGGCCAAGTTGTTGAGGTAGATATTTATATCTTTAGATCTCTCAGCAGTGGCAAGGTACTAAATTTGCTGGCTGTTTTTTAATTATTAAATAATTACTCCCCCAAAAAGTCATTTAAAAAATCGAAAAATTCATGTGAGAAGACCTTAAGTCTAGATTGACACACATTTATTGCAAATTTACAACTAAACCTTTTCCCTGAAAAAAACCCAACTTGGAATGAAAGTGTACATGAGCCCTTGGCATCATGAGGGGTATTTACATAAGAGTATTTAAAACCAATCAATCACCCTATTTGTTACTGTTGATCAAGACACATGTACATTATTTTCTACATGTACCTGGAATCATAGAGATGTGCAGTGCATGAAGAAAGTAACAGATGCATGAAGGAAGTAATACTTCCATGATCTCCACCCAATGACTAAGTGGAACCATCTGTAGAGATGGGCAGTAGCATGTTGCCATAATCTATTTTTATGTTAGCCGCCCCCACCCCTCGCCTTGTTTCAAGCCTTTGTGTGGGCTTCAATGTTTTTTTTATATGTGTGGTATGCTGGGCTCACAAGTACAAACAAATTAGCTAAACATAATCCCAGGCATGTAAACAACACATGATATACAAAAAATTGATGAAAGAATGCCAAAAAAATGGTAGCATATGCAAACAATGAATGCCACAGTGTGAATGCAAAATATGTAGTAACCTGCCTTCGCAGGGTTTTAAATAAGAAAGGAAAAAATATATATAAAAAATAATATAAAGAAGTTTAAAAGAAAACAAGCAAATAATTGGATCTAATGATGTAGAGTGGAAAGTAGGATAGGTACTCAGAATGTGATGTTTCAAAAATTATCATATAAAAAACGCAAGGCTAGTATAAAACAAAATTTACAGGTAGTTTTGGTAAAAAGTGTAATGCATGTTTGGAGGTTTTTCTCAGCAGGCGTTTTTTTTGTTTTTTAAATTTCCAGCAAGAGATGACTAAAACGGTTTCCTCTAGAGGACGGAGCCTTGCAATACAAGACATCACGGTTAGAGATGACAAAGCACAATGTCGTGTGTCATTATTTAGAGACGCCATCCCATCAGATGTAGCAGTAGGTGATTTTGTTGAAATCACCAATCTTGTAACAAAGAACTATCAGAGCAGAAACTAGTTATCATCCACGGTTGCCTCCAGTGTCAAGGTATAGGACATTTGTTATTAGTAGAGGTAGCATATGTGGTACATTGTTAATCAGTATCAGCACTTTATTTTAACCCGTGAAGAGGTTCAAAAATAATTGTACAGGGTGTGGATGTGTGATGTAGCTCAAGTACTTTTTGTTTATAGTTAATAAGGTATTAATTGTGATAGTGTTGAAAAGAGTAACTAATGGAAATGAAAGTTATAAATTACTGAATTGGAACCACAAAAATTCCAAACAAGACGTTACCATGCGATGTGAGGTTCAAAACTAAATAGCATTTATAAAGAGCTCCCATATGCCTCAAAAGGGTAACTTCAGATAGATAATGCAGATCAATAAAACACAGTTTATGCTGGCTAACAAATAACTTGAAGTTGTTCAGTTGATCTTTCAAATGTAAAATAGCCGCTTGGAATACATGTAGTACTTAAAATGCGAGGAAAGAAAAGGGGGGGGTAGAGTTAAAGAGTGGTTTAACTGTATAACCACATGCGCTGTGAGGGTTAAATTAAATGTAATTGTATTGAAACACACTACCATAAATTAGAGTGTTAAATGTGTTATGAAGACTATATGTCAAAGGTACACTCCGGCTTATTGGGCTATTTTGGGCTTATAAATAAACCAAAACAAGGGCCTTCAGAGTAAAGTAGAATGTAGTGTACCGTTTCTTAAAGGGTTTGGGTACTTTTTGTATGACACAAAAACCAATGTCCACAGATTTACATTAAACTTACACGGTTTGAAGATAAAGATGTTAAAAAGCTTCCCTTAAATATTACTTGCTGAGGTGCTGTAGTTTTTGCGAAATGAGTAAAACAATGTCACAAAAATAATTTTCGTCTCAGGAGACATAAATTATTTTAGCATGTACATGTAGAACGTATTTACCAGTACTGGTATTTACGGGACTCTCCTGGAAACATCGCTCTGTGATTTTCACTTTTTTTTCTCAAAAACTTGACGACTGATGAAGCTGAAACATCTACAGGTAAATTATATTACATACATCTTCATTCACAGTGAGTAGCGATTCAGGTCATGGCCAAAAAATTGATCTACAAAAGGCATTAAAACTCTTTTTAAAAATCATTTAAATTTGTTGTTTTTAAGCATTTTTCTTAAAATCTAAGTCTCATGATCCTTTGAGTTAGTTTTACTTCCAGCCAAAATTAATTACTGCACTAAATTCAAGTCTGATTTATTTTTCTATTATTATTCATTTGATAAAAGAGACTTTGTACTCGGATTATAGATAAAAGTTATATATAACTATGAAAACATTATTGTAAAATTTTTATTCAGAGAAGCTGGAGTACAGGAGCATGTTTCATGGCTGTTGCACAGCGTATCTGGGGGCTAGCAAGACATAAAACCCAGGGCAATATTCCATACAGCTGTTGCCATGGGTTGTTTAGATAGCTAGCTGGGAGGTTATTAACATGTGGGAGGGCAGGAGCCAGACCACTGAGTAACTTTTTGTCCTGAATGGTTTTAGGCTGTGCACCTAGCTATTTCTATGGTACGTAGTAGGGGCCGTACGTTGGACTGTTATGTGAAGTTGCGACGGCTGGTAAAGCGTACATACACCCTGGCCTTTGACTCTTTTTTTTTCTTTTTTCGAAACATTATGTCAATAACCTGAAATTTTTTATGATTTTTTGTTTACAATCGCCATCTAAAAACGATTGTCTATGATCACAAAATTATGTAAATGGTAAACTGGTGTTTTACTTTAAGACAAATTTTTAATGTGCAATTTTATGTCACTTTGCTTTAATCTTTACAGAAATGTTCATCTGGCCAGAAGTATACATTTATTGCATATGAGATACAAGATGGCATGGTTGAACTAACCACATCTGGTGAAGGATTTCCAGCCTATTTTGTTCAAAAGGAACTCCTTTTGGAAGCATTCAGCATCAGCGAGGATGAGATTACAGACACCTTATCTCAAAAAACTCCTTTTGGGTGTACTACCGGTAAACCAGATGGAACATTTTCATTGATTTTGTAAAAAAGACAGACAAAAAAGAAAAAGAAATAAACAAACAAAGACAAGGAGGAAAAAATCATATGCAAAAGAATCTCAAAGTACTTAAAGATTTGTTTGATGTCATGTTTAATCTGACATATATCCTACATCAAGACATGAGGATCCTTCAAAAAAACTGAAAGTGTTTAATGTGTGTTTTATTTTTTGATTGTGTTGACTTATTAAAGTGATTGAAATTTTTGAAAAAATTTAGCATGTCATAATTAATATTTGAAAAAATTGTCTAAATTATATTGTGAAATTGATGCCGCAGTATTTGAAATTATTGTGTTCACTTATTGGGTCATTGAATAAAACCTCAACCATTAATAATATTTCACATGATAATAACCTAAAAAGTAAAACAGAAAAACCCACCCAAAACAGATTCTATACTACAGGGAAATTTGTTTAATGTAATTTTTAAAACAAACATACCAAACCATCTCTTTAATCAAGACATGAGAATCCTACAAAAGCATTGATAATGTTTAATGTGTGTTTTATTCTAAGATTAATTTCACTTATTAAAGCGATCATATAAATTTAAATGACTTTAACAAAAGTAGTCATAAAGCATTTTCTTGTTATCGTTGTTGAAAATTGTTTGGTGCGTTAATGTTTAAAAAAAACCTTAAAAACATATTGTGAAATTGATGCAGTATTTAACAAAATTGTGTTCCCTTATCGGGTCTTAAAATCTGGAAAATCTTAACCAGAAACAGCATTTGACATGATCATAACCTTAATTAGAACTTGTAAGATAATCTTTTAGCAAAACCATGTTGTAGGGTTATGAAAGTCGATGTACTATAATTAAAATACTCTTGGGATAAAATAAATCGTAATTACTATCATTTGAAACTTTTTGCAGGGGGTTTGGTACTGTACTTGGTAGTGTAACATTTAATGAATCACCGGTACATTTTTAATTTGTTACAATAACCACGGGATCACTGGGTGATAAATATTTGTATTAAAAGACAACATTCTCAACTAATTGTTGAAAACAAATAGCCAACATTGCTTAAAAAATTGTGTTCGTTGGAATCTGTATGAAAATATTTTTGTGGATAGAATCAACATTTTGATATCATGAACATAATTAAGTTAAAGTTACAAACTTGCTATCAAAATTGTGCAGATACTCTAATTACAAGTAGGCTTAAAGTCAATCGTGCACTAAATCAATCAAAAATTATCTTCAGTGTGTGTTCATTTAACTTTGTTACAATTGGAATGGTTGTTTTTTAGCAGTAAGTTATAGTGATAATTTACATTTTCATGTTCATTATACTTAAAATTATCAAAATGCTTTACTCTGCCCATTTATAATGATTGTGTAATAAGCCTTGTAAAAGAAATAATGGAACTAAATCAATGAGTTCTTTTCTGGGTGTTTATGTGTTCATTGTTTTTTACCGACTTTCCAGCGGGGCCAATCAGCGACCGAGTTTGCACCTTTTCATGAACTATTCATGATTCGCCATGTGTTTCTAACAGCTAGCCAGCCAGGGGACGTTGCTGTGAATGGTTTTGTGGAGAAAAGTACCTTCTCGCCAGAGGAGTTACTATAAAGTGAATCAAATGCATTCTGAAAAAAACTTGACGATGGGTTAGGGCTTGGACTTAAAAATTCTCTAGATTATTCTGAAATTGCTTAAATTGTTTATAACAATATTTAACTTAGTCCTTGTTTGTTGAAGGTTTACAGGAACATTAACAGTGACTGATTTAATAATGAGGTTTTATTTGAGATGCGCCACGAGTAAAATGAAGTTCATTGGAGTTAAAGGGAAATTAAAACTTTGGTTTCTGAAATCGTTCGATTGTTTTACGTAGAAATATACAATATAACTAAGATGTAAAAAATAAATTTCAAAAGGTCGCATTTTTTAGATATCGCCGAAAATCCGGAGCGAATAATTATTATGTCAACGCAGGAAGAATAATCCGTAATTGGAATACAATCCAACAGAAACTTTTCCCAGATTCAAATTTTTGGGGCATAAAAACTAATATTGTTTTTTGATAACTACTAATTGGAAGTGAAATGTTCCTCAAAACGCTTTAATACTATATAAGTTGCTGTACTTCTATTTAAACCCAATAAGTGTGTATTGCCATTAATTATAAGAGGGATTACCAAATGGCCCTACAAACGATAACGCATTTTTGAACAGACATAGATTTCCACACATGTATGGTAAATAGGCTGGCTAAAATTGTATTACATTTATATATGTACTTTACATTTATTTATGCACGTAGGCCTATGCACAGGGCGCGCGGTATTTGAAAAGCCAGTCAACCGCAAAGTGCAGCACACACACACACTGAGACAACGACGCTGGCGCCCGGTATATGAAACGCTCATTAAATATGCAGCAACTCATAAAATACGTCTGTTGAAAGTAGCAAGTTGGAGTGAGGGGGGCCATCCCATACGAACATGGTCCAAACACAGTCTTGAGTTCACCTCTCTTTCTTTGTGAACACTTATCAGTGAATAATGCCTACATATAAGATGCAGTAAATTATCCCGCTACAGAAAATTAATATTATTGCTACACAAAAGTCTTCACTACATTCGTGTAGTTGTAAACAAAAAAGGGTAAAAGTAATCAAACGCATGGTAGAATTGTTTCATTGACAATATTTTTTTCAGGGCATGTCGAATGGTAGATGGATAAGTTTCAGATGCAAAGATAATATTTTTTAAATTACATGTTTTACATGGACAGTGTACAAGATTCAAACGTGAAGAAGTAATGGTCAATCAAAACATGAGTGTGTGCGATATTAACACAGCATGCATTGCACACAATCATGCTCGATCGTGTCAACGACCTCGTGACCTTTCCCATCTTGCTTGTTATTTTAGTCACTATATGAATAAAACATGACTTGATGCTTCATTACCATGACTTGGCCACGCCCTCTTGAACAAGCTATCCAAGACGTTACTATAGACCTTATGCATTGACGTCATCCAGCCGCCATCTCAGAGGTAAACCGATGACATAACAATGGAAACGCACAGATTTGTACGCGCTTCGCACAGGACTGGCCAATGAACTACCTCCTTTTGACCTCTAGGCGAGAGCGCCCTACTGAAATGACGTCATGTGCACAAGGTCTATTATGTCTGTGGTTTACAGTCATTGATCTCCATTAATATTGATAGAGATCAATGTTTGCAACAATATCACCAACACGCACGGTGTGGTAGGCTATAGAAGTGCATGTGGAGGCAGTTTACTACACTAGATCATTGTCTACCGATGTCAGAAAGAGTGTGATTTACGGTATAGACAGCGGCTCTGTTATTGTTGTCATTGCATTTTGCAAACTTTACTGAGGTAGGTTACATCACCGCAGATAACTGTTTACCGTTTTACAATGATGTAATTTATAATTGGTACTGTATGCTTAGTGTGCTACTAAAAGTAAAATATTGAGTGAAAGTGACATAGGCCTAGTCATGCTAGTATTAGTAACGTATATTATTACTATAGTCTAGACTATTTTACATGTATACATAACATGACATCATGAATCAATAGGCTATCCTATTTTATGTTAGTTGTGACTGCGTTGTGTAGCCCCACAATAGTTAAGTTAGTGCCAACACGGTGGACTCCCTCAGCTTCTTCAAGCAAGAAGCAGCCAGAGGGAGTCCAGTGTATTGGCACTATTTATGGGGCTATTTAATATTTATTTAACTATGGGTCGATGGTTGGCACTATTTTATGGGGCTAGTGATCCGACTGTCACTTAATCTTCCTTAATTAAGTCCAAATTATATCCTTACCTGTTCAGAGAGGTTGACAGAATATATTCAGAGAGGAACAGGCACTTTGAACTATTCCAAAGTTTGAAAATCATGAAAAATAAGGAAATTTCGGGTCTACGGTTGTCTTCACAACGCTACTTGCTAAACATTGTTTTAGTTCTTTTGGGCACAAGTGCTTGAGAGTTCCGATCGCGGAATGAAATGTCTGCATGAAATTTCGTTTTAAAAGGTCAATAATTACCGTTTTAGCTATCAGTACCTCGAGAGAAATAAAGTCCAACATCCATTAAAAAATGAAAAAAATCTCTTAGAAAGTGGCAGTCAGATACCGCATATTTTCCAAACTGTTGTCTGTGGGATGAAGAGTGAACAAACTACTCAGTACTAGATTAGTACCTACTAGTATTATTAGTACTAGTAGTAAAATTTTACATACATAGGCTATACATGTGCATCAGTGTATCGGCATAGCTACATTTTTATGTATGTAGTCAAACTGGATCTTAAAGTGGCACAGTACAGCAGTCAAATTCGACCATTGACTGTCAAACATGTCACTTTGTAACGATACGGCATGTTGTGCATGAATTTGACGAACTCGCTTTTCAAATTATGAATAGATAGTTGTTAAATTTTAGGCCTACTTCACTTGGAGTCGGGAATACTTGGTACGTCGACAATTTTACTCTTACTCGATGGCAGAAGCAGCACCTAGTACTTGGCAGTACAGTACTTGAAATTTCTCAATAATACTTTACAAGGGCATCGATCGCTACTGAAAAGTAGGGGAGACGGGCAAGCAAGTCTTGAAAAAATACATCTTACATTATTTGCTACCCACACCATTACTTTTACATTAAATTTCTGTGTTACACTTTTTCCTAGTTTTTGTTTGACCAGGAGGCGAGTTACAGGGGGGGGGGTGATATTTAACAATAACATCATCCGAAATGGGGTTTGGGCCTGGATTTCCCTTATGTAAAACCGAGATTCTACCAAATACAAATATCATATTCACAATTCTTTTTAATTGTAACCACATTGCGACAAATTCTTCAGTAAAATTGAGAGTTTTTGATGTTTTTGTTTCTTCCTTCGTTTTTCTTTTATTTTAATTTATATTTTGTTTTTAGAATAAAAAATAATAACACTAAACTTACCTTAAAATTTACCAAAAATTCTATCGCGTGTAACAGCTGACTTAAGTAGAAATTCCTGTGCAATGGCTTGAGGATTTACTGCTGCCAGTCGGTCTCGATGTACGTGGCAGACCATGAGATGGTTAAGACGCTTGTGAGTCATAGTACTTCGCAACCATGTTTTCATGCGTCGTAGAGCACTGAATGAACGTTCAGCTACACATGAACTTGCTGGGGAGATGAGATGGAGCCTGAGCAACTGTTCAACTTGAGGGAACATTCGACGGACTTCCGGCACTATTGCTCCAAAGATCTTTCAGTAGTCCTCAACATATGATCCACTAAACTGATTCCGAAAGAAGGCCAGTTGTTGCTGCAGAGAATCTGTGAGTTCAGGATATTTACGGATTGTATGTGGCTGAACGGACCCAGTAAGTAGCACGTCGCTTAAGTCCTTATACAAGATAAGGTCAGTGGTTGTAAAGTAGTCTTTTATATTAGAAGTTGCACTGTCAATTACCTTGAAGAAATCCACTCTGTACAATTCCTCTGCAGAGTTGGCGGTGTACTCTTGGGCAGCTCCATCATCGTGTCTTTTAGGAAGTTTGCCGGTTCTAGGTTGCACTGTTCTAGTAGTTGTTCTGTTGCTTCAAAGACCTCCCTAAATTGTTGGTCACAACGAAGGGTGAGTAGATTACGCCTGGTTACTTCTGCAGCATCAAGCATCCCAGAAACTGTCATATCTGTTCCTTGGAGGGCCCTATTAAAGTTTTCAAGGCACTGGATAACAGGTAAAGCTGTAAACAAGCCAAGAACGCATTTTCCAGACGAAAGACAACTATGGAGGCCGCTAGCTCGTGAAGAAGTGTTTGTCCCAAAGTCTTCAGCTGCTTCATGAAGGGCATCCAATACGGCTTCAAAATTCTGCAAGACCGATTTAACTGCAGATGAATGCGTTTACCAGCGAGTTGGGCATATTGACTTTAGTCTTGTTGGGGAAGGATTATCAGTGTCAGCAGAATGTAGATTCAAGTACAGGTGTTTGAACTTGTTATAGAGATTGCCGAGTTCCTGTACATGTCCAAGGGCATTCCTTATATATGGTGCAGTTTGCAATGCTTTGGAAGTGATGAGGTGTGTCACATGGGCTCCGCAGTGAAAGTAACTTGCCATCGGTTGAATTTTCTTAATCTCTGCTTGACATCCTTTGTATTTTCTAGACATGTTGCTTGCCCCGTCATACGTTTGTGCTCTAAGGTGTTCTATAGGCAGTTGCAGTCGTATCAGGGCATCCTGCAGCATCTTAGAAAGTGATTCCCCAGTTGTTGAGGAAACCTGGTAGAGGCCTAGCATTTCTTCCTGAACAACAAACGAACCATCAACATAACGCACGCAGACACTCTCCTGTTCATTGCCCTGAATGTCTTGCGTTCCATCAATTATGATTCCAAACTGAGTAGACATTTTGTTCACATCACTGCAGATATCCCTCAAAATAGCATGGCCCATTAACTGCAAAATTTCGTTTTGAATTTCACCACCCGTAAAAGTAGTCTTCCTTGTCAGCCATCTTTTCAGATTGTCATCATCATCAGCCTGCAACTGCAATAGTCTCTGGAAGTTACCATCAAACGCATCTTTTCCTCTAATGGCAAGACCCTGTTGGGGTAAAAACTGCAATGAGGTAATGATCTTTAGAAGAGCTGACCGTGCAGTATGTTTTTCTTCTTGAAGTCTGGAGTCGAATTGCACATTGATATCAGGTTGGATTCTTCGAAATTTTAGATTTTCAATAGCAAGCTTGTGAGTGGTCGACTTGTCATGTTGTCTAAATTTATCTGTGCTCTTCTTCCAGTTGCGAAATCCCTTTGACACAAAAGCCTCATCTGAACAACGGGCAAGCTGAGTAAGATTTTGCCGAGAAGCACTAGCACACCAGTGGCAAAGTACCCCACCTATGTTCTGATCGAAATGAAGCCATGGGAAATCTATGAACCACTTGTGCTGAAACTTTAACTTACGGTTCTGGAGTGTTTGAACTGGGATGCAACTTACATCATCAGGTTGATAAGGCTGATTGGGGAACTGTTCAGCAGTAGTCCCTATATCAACGTTTGAACATTCACCTTGTTCTTTCTCTATCTCATCATTATCGTGCTTGTTTTCGCTTTGGCCATCATGTTCATCATGTTCCTGTTGGGACCTAGCCACTGACAAGAATTTTATAATATCCATTTTGCTTCTTCGACAAATCTTGTCATGGCCCAAACTGCTCCTATTTATTTTATTTTAATGGATTTTACTACATTTTGTGCCTTGTGCGATTGTAACAGAATGTAGTATATTTGCACCCATTTCCACCCATCGACGCCCTTGATACTTTACTGAAAATTTGTAGTCAAATACTTTTTCTTTTTTTTCTAGTATCTTGAGGCATAATAAGTGCCCCAGCGTTCTCTGGCTGCATGATGAAAAGTTCGCTTGAAACTTCTTGTTAGATCTGACAGTACGGTCTCACAAATTAATAGGTGCACCTGTTTTAGCGAACAATGTTTACCCAACTGTCATCAATACCCATCCCTGAATGTCCAGTGTCTAAATGGGCTGTCTGAAACATTCAAGATCTGTTTTTATTAACAACGGATCACCCCACCGACCATGTCACACTAACCATGTCAGTGACTAGATCAGTATAAAAATCATAAACACACCCTTTGGTCAAGCTGTGACATTCTAGTCCTTCCTTGTTGTCTGCCTTACCATCCTTCGAGCCTTTTGTGTTGACTTTACTTTAGTCAATAAATTATGCATACTCAACACTATTTGTATGACTGTTATCAAAGTTGGCCCTTGTAACCAAGCTTTTTCCAGTGTTACAATAATTTATATTTTAACTATACAATCTTTGAGAGGAATATTTGAAAAAGGGGGAAAAGGGCCAATATATGTATTTATTTATTTATTTCCTTTATTTACCCAGGGTGAGCCAAATCAGTATAAAAAAACTGGTTTCCATTTGGGCATGTTAAGTGAAGAATAAACAAAAAGTATGCGTAATTACATTGTACATGTAAATGTAAAACTAACGATAAAAGAATATTAAAAACTATGTGTGAATATAAGAGTTATGATGAGTACGTGTAAATCTAGAACGATGGAGTTTAAAATTAAGAACAAGCACTCTGTGAAACCTGACAAAATAGAACAAAGACTAAGAGAATCTTCATGTAAAGCAAAAAAATAGAAATAAAAGTCCACAAACAAAGCTGACAAAATCCAACATCAGAAATAATCATGACCACCTGTGTTTGCTTTGTGGTGACATGATTGATTCCCTAGAAGCTAAGGTACAGTGTGAGAGTGGTATGTGGTACCATCTTGACTGTATGGGATTTACAAAAGTAGGTAACATGTTGAGAAATAAATCATGTGTATGGATATGTTTGTAAATGTCGAGGAAGTAATTACTGTGATTCTCTCTCCTTTGATTTTGGAATTTCTACACAAGAGAATGTGTATCAAATGACACTGGGTGGCTACAGTGAAGAGATATTGAAGCAGGCATGTGATTGTGATATTAATGTGTGTACTAACAAAGAGAGTAAACTGATTGACAATAATGGTAGATGTTTTTGCACCAGCTGTGATTCACATACAAAGGAAGACGACTGTTTATCTGAAGCACACCAATCAAATGTGATATCAAATAAAGCATCAATTACTGAACAAAGTGGAGGATATTTTTTGAGAAATAAAAAAACAAGACAAATAGCTAACAGTGCAAAAGACACTAACAACAAATATGAGCATACTGGGCATGTGCATAAAGAATCAAAATGTGTTAATAGTGTTAAACAACATTCTCTCCAAATGTGCAGAACAAAGAGATCAGTATCTCCTCATGGAGGGTTGAATGAGAAGAAATGTAAGACAGATGTGATACTGAAAGAGGCCATTACTTTTACTCTACAAGGACATTTTCATCAAGGTAACTACAAATTTTGTGTAAATAGTGGTAAACAGTGTGTTGCAAACAGCTTGTGTGCAATGATGTTACAGTCATATGAAAGATCTGAAACAATGGACAAGCAATGACATGGATTTGATATTAAATACCGGCAATGAATTGTATGGTCATTTATCAAACAGTTCCACAATGAACAGTGATTATTTGTTAATTAATGAATTGCCTAATCAGTTAATTGTATTCAATAAGAGCTTTACTATGATTTATCATGAATCAGTGAGTGGTATGTTTAAATATGATGGTCATTTGTCAGAATTTGATATGATGCAGCTGGATAGAGCTCTTGAGCAAACATTGCAGAAATATAACGGTTGTTTCATATGTTTCAATGAAAACACATTTTGTGTAATTTCTGACAATAGTATGTACTATATCTTTGATTCTCATTCCAGAAACTGTAACAAGTGAAAGAAGAAGTATCATGAAATGTGCAGCAACTTGGAAGGATGTTTACATGTATTGTACTGAATTGGCTAACTCGATAAATTTAAGTAACCACGAACAATTTGAAATTACAGGAGTGACTGTTTGTCAGGATGATGGTACAAATAACTGCTTTATTGCTGCTGTTGAAGACATTGAACAGATAGAAGAGACACCTGAGTTAAATGATTCATAAATCAGTTATGTTGCTAATGAAACCTCAAGTGAAATTCCAAATCAAGAAAGTGCATGTATTAATGTCATTGATTCTGATTATCAATTTGGTGTACCTACTATAGATGTCTTGCAACATGACAAGGTGAACATTAAAGATAGTGATGACATTGAAATGGTAGTAATAACTAAAGAAGTAGTATTTAGGTTTAATGCATTGTCGTATGATCACAAGCAGTCTTTGTGCAAATCAGTTGGAATTAATAGACTGTACTCACAAATTGTAGCATCTGAAGAATTTGACAGAATGGGACATCCAAAGCAGTTAAGACATATCCAGGGTGATGGAAACTGTTTTTTTTAGAGCTATTTCATTTGCAATTTCTGGAAGTGAACGTAGCCATGAGATTGAGGCTAGCTACTGTGAATCATTTGTTGAAATATGGCAATCAGTACATTTTATATTTACGTGAAGAATTCAGTAATGTTGAGGATTATGTTCAAAGGCAAAGAATGTTTTGTTCTGAAGTCCGGGCAACTGAAGTAGAGATTATGGCTGTTGCACATATGCTTGAAACAGATGTATACACATTTAATGGTAGATGGTACATATTCTCTGGAAGGGTAACAGAAATTGGAAGTGTAACATCAGATGAAGCAATCTATCTGAATCATACAAATGGCATACATTATGATGTTGTGTTGTCAGTGCACATGTTACCAATGGAAACCAATCCTAATGATGTGATAATAACTGATGGAATTAGTAAACAAAGTATGGATGTAGATAGTTTGACAACTGATGACAAAAAACCAATGAATGTCTCGAATGTAATGAACAGATACAAGATGATGGTCAAATGAGTAAAGGTAGAAAGGGGAGAAAAGACAAGCGAAAAATGAGTTCAGCTATGAGAAGGAAAAGAGATAGGGATAATAAACGTTTGAAATATGAATACAAGAAAAAGAAAGAGACAGTTATTCACACATATACAAGCAGTATAGATGACAGCATAAGGGTACCAGGGAAAACATTGGATAAAATGAGGTACCATGGTAATATTGATTGTAAGCTCAAGAAAATAGCTGCAGAGAAAACAAAATATAATGAAAGTACAAGTACCAGAGAAAGGAAGAAAAGTGCAATGCAAATTAAATATGATGATGATCCAGACTGCAGAGAAAGGAAAAAGAGTGCAATGAAAATTAAATACCAAGATGATCCAGAGTGCAGAGAATAGAAAAAGAGTGCCATGAAAACTAAATACCAAGATAATCCAAAATACAGAGAAACAAAAAAAAGTAACATGAATAGTAAATATGCCGATGATCCAGACTACAGAGAAAGAAAAAGGATTGCTTTGAAAATTAAATATCACCAAATAACGGATTGGAGAGAAAGTAAGAGGAGGAGCATGCGAACTGAGTACCAAGAAAATGTAATTTATAGAGAAAGAAAACTAAAGGCAAATAGAATGTCGTACGACAAGACTAAAGACAAAATTACACATGCCAAACGAACTAAGTACAATTTAAAAGCAGTTACATGATTGGCAAAAGAGCCTCTGATAAGTCAAGGCATTATAGTAATGCAAGTTATAGGCATAAACAAGTTATTGGAAATAAAAAGAAATATCATTAAAGTGGCCAATATAAACATAATTTGATTAATATAATAGATAGGAATTGTCACGGAAATGTCTTGTATAAACAGAGAACAATCATTAACACTTTACAGCAAAGAAGTTCAAAGGACAGAAGACAAAAAGCATGCAATGTAATCAATGATTTCAAAGACAAAATGAGCCATGGGGCAGATTATATTTGTGCTGTTTGTTGCAAATTGCTCTTTAAAAACCAAGTCGTAAAATGTAATAAGAATAAATACAAGTCATCAATATTCATCACAGATAAATACTTGCATCAATGTAACGATGAATGTAACGCAGATGAATGTAACGCAGATAAATGTGATATGGCAAAAGTAAGATCTTGTTTGTGGATTTTCTATACTTGTCATAGAAAGTTGGGTAAGAACAGAATACCAGAAGAGGTAAATCTTAATAATTTATCATTGACAGAAATTCCTGAAGAATTACAAAAACTTAATACATTAGAGCAGCATCTAGTAGCTAGAAACATAGCATTTATGAAAATTGTTAATCTTCCTAAAGGTGGTCAGAATGGAATAGTGGGACCATGTGTTTGTGTACCGGCTAATGTTGAAAAATCTGTACAGTCATTACCAAGAAGAGGAGAAAATGAACTAATGCAAATCAAACTTAAACGCAAGTTGTCATACAAAGGTTATTATGAGTATAAATATGTAAATATACAGCATGTTGAAGAAGCCTTGCATTATTTAAAGAAGAATAACAAATGGTAGAAAGATATTGTAGTTAAACATGATCGGGTTAATCATGTACCTGAAGTGCCAAATGAAGACATACGTATAAATGAGGATAAAGACAATGTGGTGGAAGATGAGAATAAAGAAGAAGTTACTGATAAAGAACGATTATGTGGATGGCAGCTTGATAGTTGCATGCAACCAGCAGATATTGGTCAAGAGATTCTAGATCAGTATTTTGATGATATATTTTGTGAAGCTCCGTGTGAAGGCAATAATCCAGTAGAGTCTTAATGGAAGAAGGAAATGAAGCCAAATGCTTTCCTACTTTATTTCCAACTGGTAGTCCAATATTCAAAGATAAACATGACATTAGATTAACACTTTGTAGATATTTACATAATAGAATAATGAATGTAGACAATAGATTTGCTAAAAAGACTGACTATATTTTCTATGCCCAGTATTTTTTATCAGATTGAACAGGTGTTGTCATGTGTATCTATTGCTCTTCGTAACGGTTCTGTAAAAACGCAAACTGGACAGAGGGTAACTGCATCAATGCTAAATGATAAGAACAAATTGAGAAACATTTCGAAATCTGATAGTGGTAACAAGTTCTTAAAACCAATACGAGGAACTCCACCATATTGGCAATCGGCTCACAAAGAAGTACTTGCAATGATTAGGCAACTTGGTAAACCAACATGGTTCTGTTCATTTTCTGCTGCTGATATGAGATGGCCTGAAGTTATTAACACTATACTGAAACAACAAGGAGATCCAAGGAGGATAGAGGAATTAGACTGGAATGATAAATGTTTGATCCTAAAGAGCAATCCTGTCACTGTGGCCAGAATATTTGATAGAAGATTTCATATTTCTTTAAGAGAGGTGATTATGTCAGAAGCCAATCCTATATTGGAAAGGTCAAAGATTACTTTTACAGAGTGAGTTTCAGATGAGAGGTTCCTCGCATACACATTGTTTGTTCTGGATTGAAGATGCTCGTAAACTAAGTGATGATAATGATGACAAGGTGGTTGAATTTATCAATAGATATGTATCTTGTAAATTACCAGCTAAAGAGGATGATGAAGAACTGAATAAAAAAAATCTAATGTTCGAATGCACAGCAGAAGACACTAAAAAATTTGCAAGAAGAAGGAAACTGAATGTATATTTAACTTCCCAAGACCCCCTTCTGAAAGAACATTTGTGATAAGACATGAACCTATAGATGACGATGAGGGTAAAGAAACTTAAAGTAATGATGACAGGATAAATGAAGATGTTGATGGTGGTAAACTTAGTGATATTGATAAGGCAAAGGAATTGTTGAAGTCAGTACGTGAAGCGCTACTTAATGAAGAGAAGTCATTTAAATCAGTACATGAAATGTTTGATAGGCATTAATCAAAGAAACTTTGAGAAAGCTAAATACACTTATGAGTAAGAAAGACAGTATCATATTGAAACGTGAGATGGGATTATTGCTCAGTCAAGCTCAAAGTGAAGGGCTGCATGGTGATGCAAAGGAAAGCATGAAAACTGTAGGACAATTGTATTTTCCAAAATAGAGAGGTTTCAGCACAAGAGGCATGTTTCCGAGTTTGTAACTTGAGATTGAAAGAAGGATCAAGGAAAGTTGAACTTATACCATTAGGAGAGAACCTTGTTAGAATGAGTTTACTACTCAGGTTGATTAAGAATAAATCAGATTCTAATGATTGTAATGTATGGATGGTTAGTAAATTAGAAAGATATAAAGCCAGACCTAAAACACATTAATTTGATGTAATGTGTCTCGCAACATTTGTCTCTGAATATAGAATATTGTCAAGTACAGAAGCATTAAAGGTTTACAGTGGGAAAACATTTAAACATGTTCACCAATTACAGAACAGTTTAGGATATATACAGAAGCGTACTAGAACTGATGGCGCAGTTATAAAGTATCCAAGATTTAATTCAGTCAAGTGCCCAGAGAAATACTACCAAAGTATCCCGTTCTTGCCACATCGTGTTGATAAGCATTTGAAACCTGCACCCTTTGAAACTTTCGAAGATTTTTATCAAACTGGAAATGTCAAATTAGCTCAGTGTAACATTGTATCTGTACAGTTTGTTGTGAATAGTAATCGAAAGAAGTTTGAAGGAGACAGTGATGCAGTAGATGTAGCTGAAGAATATTTGGCAAAGTTTGGTCCTCAGGAAGATGCATGGGCATTGATCTGTCCAGAAACTGAAGCAGAAAGACATGAATGTAAAGATGAAATAAATGAAAATGTAGAAGAGAATGAAGATGATTGTGGCATTCCTGATTTACAATCCAATAAAAAAGAAGACAGAAATTATTGTGTTGAATACCATAAAGCCATTATTGTGTTGAATACCATAAAGCCAAAATCCCAAGACATGAAGCTCAAACCTTGATGAGATCCTTGAATTTCAAGCAGAGTCAAGTATTCTATAAGATTAGACAATAGTGTCCAGATAAAGTCAATGGCAAGAATCCTGAACCGTTTAATATGTTCATTACTGGTGGAGCTGGTACAGGCAAATCTCACTTAATCAAATGTATATATAATGAAGCTGTACGTTTACTTGGTAGAATGCGTCATAATTCTGATGTCTCTGTAATACTAACAGCCCCAACTGGTGTTGCAGCATTTAATATCAACCCAATGACAATACATTCTGTACTCAGCATTGGTACCAATATGTCACTACCATATATGCCTCTCGGTGAAGAAAAAATTAGTACTCTGCTTAACAAATTTAGCCAGCTGCAAATTTTTATCATTGATGAGGTTTCTATGGTTGATCAAAAGATGTTGAGCTATATTAATGGAAGATTAAGACAGATTAAGCAAACAAGAAGTCAATGTGCATTTGGTGATGTGAGTGTGATTGCTGTTGGTAATTTTTATCAGCTACCTCCAGTGAAAGGAAAATCATTGCATCACAGTACAATGGAATCTGATTTGTGGCATGCAAACTTTAAAAAAATTGAGTTATTAGTAATAATGAGACAAAAGAATGTTGTAAATTTTACAGAAGTGTTAAATAAATTGAGGGTTAAAACAAAGAAGGACAGTTTAACAGAAGAAGATAAAGCTGTACTCAGAAGTTGTGAAACTGGAGAGGATGTTGAAGACGCTGTACACATCTATCCAACAAATAAACAAGTTGATAAGTATAATCTTCAGAGAATGCATAGAACCTGTACAGGATGTATATTGATTGAAGCTAAAGATTATCAAAAAGATGCAAGCGGAAAGATGAAACTGAGAGACACACCTCTTAAATCAGTAAGATCAAATTCTCTATGTCAGTCATTATTACTAGGCATTGGTGCTAGAGTTATGCTAACTAAAAATGTAGATGTTTCTGATGGACTTGTAAATGGAGCATTTGCAATTGTAGATGGAATAGAGATGCTACCTGATAAATCTGGGCTTAAGTATATCAATGTAATGTTTGATAATAAGAATGTTGGTTCTAAAGTAAGAAGACAATCAGCCTCATCAGATGTGATTACTACTGTTGCAATTGAGATACAGGAAGAGCATATTGGAAAGTCATATATCCGCAAACAATTTCCATTGAAACTAGCCTGGGTTATGCACTGCACATAAAGTAAAAGGGATGACAACAAATAAAGCTGTATTGTGTCTTGAACGTACATTTTCAGCAGGCCAGGCATATGTGAGTTTGAGTCGTGTGACATCAATTAAGGGTCTTGTTATGGAAGGTTTTGATGAGAAGTTAATTTACTTATATAGTTAAATCAGAAGCAGAAGCTCTAAAGACAATGCCTGTAGTGAGAGGAATTGAGGAATGTATGAATGATGAAAACATTACTCATAAAGATACAACTTTCATACTGCATAACATACAGGGTTTATTACCTCATTATCAAGATCTGAAATGTCAAAGAGAAATGATGGACTCGGATTTTATCTGCCTAACAGAAACATGGATAGATGCTAATCAAAGTAGAGATTGCAGTTTAGATGATTTCAAATGTTACCATCAAATGAGAGCTTTGTCATAAATAATGAACAAATGAAGATACTACAGCAGCAAAGTCATGGAGGAGTTGCAGTGTATGGCAAAACTTCAGTCGTTTAAATCTTGCAGTACAGAATCTAGAGTACATTGCATTTCATATAATATCTAACATTTCAGTAATAGTAGTTGTCATTTACCGACCCTCTACTTATAAGATGCAAAATTTCATGGAGAATGTAAACAAGTTAATTTATGAAATCAACAAGATGAGTAATAGATGTATAGTGATGTGAGATTTTAATGAATATTCTTATGATAAACATTCACATATTGAGAAATTAATGATCGAGCATGGATACAAGCAATATGTAACAGACGCACCAACAGAGAATGGCACATTAATTGATCATGTATATGTCAGAGGTAGACAACATTGTAGCTACAGTTAGACCAACATACTATAGTTATCATGAAGCTATAAAATTGAGTTGAAGACATTGTAGCAGAATTTTTTAGAACAGGGTGTATATTATATGTATAGTAATTAAGTGTGTGCAAATCAAGTTGGAACTTTACATTGTATGTATGGTTTTGAAATACTTTCTAGTGCAAAAGTACCCTGAATTATTGCTTATAACTCAGTGCAAGACTAAAATGTCTAGTTTTTTATACCTTTGTTTTAAAAAAAATTCTTTGAAATATTGACCTTTAAATAAATCATACAAAGTGGAAAAAAAACCACTAAAGTGATAAAGAAATTTAAAAAACATTGAAATGAGAGAAAAACAAATGAAACATTAAAACGAGAGAAAAAATGTTAAAATGAGACAGAAAACAAGAAAACATAAAATGGTAGAAATTAAAAAAAAAAAAGCTAAAATGAGAGAAAAGCTAGGAAAGCATTAAATTAAGAGAAAAGCTAACAAACATTAAAGTGAGAGAAAAGCTAAGAAAACATCTAAATTTCTTTGTTCAATTTCTTTGTAAAGTTTTAATGATTCCATTGGATAATTTTACTGGGCGGGGTGGGGGGGGTGACTGAGCAGTAAGAATGTGATGTTGTGAATTTGCGAAGTACTTTCTCAATGTATTTTTTATCAGTCACTCCAACAGTTTGGAGGTTTGAAGTTGCTCGTGTTTCCATTGTCGATGCTCAAGGGGGTAGGGGGAGGGGAAGGGGGAGGGGGCGCAAGGGTGTCAGTCTGTGATCTGAGGTGTTTCACTTTAGCCATTGTTCTCTATGTTGTACTGCACTGTTTTTTTTTGTTTTTTTTTACTATTTGTTGGTGTTGTTTTAATTCCTGTATTCATTACATAATATTTAAAATTTTACTGTCCTGTGCTGCAGTTTTAGTCAATTTACGTAAAATGTAAATTTGTACTTTTTATCTTTTGAAAGAGTGAACAATAGATAAACATACTCTACTATACTGTGCTACAGACTTACATGTTTTTGAATAATGTAGTAAAGTATGATACAGACTGTTGAAATGATAAAAGTAATAAATTAACCAATGCGCTTTAGAAAAAAACCTCTTCCCATTACCTGTGCAGGATAATTGCATGATTTTTCAATGAAAAGGCAAATTTTTCCCCCAAAAAATTGGTTTGTCAAGGATACTTTGTTTGGACAACCATTTGAAGACGTTTTTCTCATTAATAATTGCAGATTTTAATTGTTCATTTTTTGGTAAATCTACATTTGTTTTTCTGAAGCACAAAAAGACTGTTGGAAAGCCATTAAATGTAATGGCCGATCATTGACCTACACCTGGTTGAACAGACGGCATTCTGACAGATGAAATCCCCCAGGAATGCAGTAGTTCTTAAATTTATCTTAATAAAATGTTGGCACGTATGTGGAAGGAACAGGTCTTTGACAAAGCCATTTGGCACAAATCCATCCAAAGATTAATATGTAACTGGTTGCGGTGCCTTTTGACGAGCAACAACACCAAATATTGACTACATGGACTCAGTGAAACAGGTTCCTGTGCAACCAATAAAGGTGCCTCACCACATGTGGTATGTTGGCATGATTACCAACAAATATACACAGAAAGTTGAATGATAGTATAGTTGTTGTATTTAAGAGATTTGTGCTTTATTGTGTCCTCCGAAGCGAACAGGTTAATCCTACATTGTTTTAGAGTAGTTAAACATTTATAGGTATTATACTTTTACAAGAAGTTTTAATTTGAAAGAGAAGACCACAAACATGGTTATGTATTGAGTATGATATCAAGCTAGCTTTGTTTTTTTACCAACTCTATGAACATGCAGACAGTGTGTTAAATGAAGTTAACTAATTAGAAAATACTGTATTTTATCACCGTCGTCAACCATGACCTTCAAGATGTTCATGTCCTTGTGTTACAAGGCTCCATGATTACAGACTGTCTCTCTTATGAGACAGACCCCATGGAGAACTGTCATCAGAAGAGATCAATTAGAAGACCCACCCGCACTGCAAAGACACATAAGTGGGACCTCAATGCACTGGTTGCCAGTATAAACATAAGCATGTGGAAAGCAATTGCTGCAGATAGTTTGAGGAAGACCTGATGCTGCAGGCTAAGGACAGCTGACTCTAGAGGAAAGCTCAGTCCTAAGCAGAAAGATCAGCTTAAACTTTGACCTGTTGATACTGTGTTAGAGACTTTCACTCATGCATTTGAATCTAGTCATCCACAGCAAATACTGTTTCTAAATCAATCTGTATTGGCACAGCTCCATGGTTCCAGGGACTGACAGATGCCCTGGAAATATTATTAACAGTAAGAGTACAAGGTGTTCATTGCTTCTAACTGCCTTTGTTGGTGGCCACCCACTGTCTAAAGCCGTGTTCCCATTGGACTTTTTCTTCCGCGGCCACGCGGAAAGTTACCGTGACTTGATTAGATGTAGTTCTACCGTGCGTTCCCACCGGGACTTAAATTCCGCGACGGAACAGTTTACTCGCTCTCCAAAACTGGCAGATCGTCACACATCGGGGGCGCTGTGCACAGTCACCTTTGACCTAAGCAGGAAACGACGTGCTGTGACGTAGTTTTCGCGCGCATTTTCACATTCGTCTAGCCCAATTAAACTCCAAACAAAATCGATCAAATCTGCGTCATTTCTTACCAAAGTAGTGGTGAAACTGCAGCAACTGGACGATATTGAAAATAGCATTGTTTTTGTATTGCATGGTACATGTACACACGCTGCATACGGTATGATGGTCAGTGCAAACGAGACAGGGAACCATACTTCCATTTTCGCGCGCCCTCTGTGTGTATACAGGAAGTGGTGTTATTTGCATAGCGTTTTACAATGGTCGCGGTAGGTTTACGGCGCAGAGCGTTCCCATTGGACTTTTTATCGGCCCTGATAACTTACGTGGCTGCGCGGAAGTCTTCCGCGACCTCATTCGGCCTGTTAGTTTTACATCACGGTCACGGTTCCCATTGGATTTAATTTTGTCATTCTACAGAAAAGTCGCGGTACTTTAGCAAAAATAAGTCCAATGGGAACACAGCTTAACTGTTAAGGAACATATGTATCTTCATGATGGGCAATTTTCAATTTTCTGAAGTGTTGCAAACTACCTAATTTGCATAATAATTACCCCAAAATAGCAAAATTTACACATTTCGATACATGAAATTTTACAATTTCGTCTCTAATTCAAACAGTAACAGTAATATTAATCTGACTTTTGACACTGATATAAAATGCGTCAACTGCAACAATGAACATAATATTAGGAGTCTGTCAAGTTACAAACTGTAATTTGCATATCAATTACTCGAGAACGGCCAAATTCTATACATTTCTATACATTATATATTACAAGTTTTCCTTGTATTAAAAAACCTCAAGTTTTGGGCAAATAGATAAAATGTATCACACTCCAATAAGCACAATTTATGATTTAACTTATTTTGCCTAATTTGCATATTAATTGGTTTAAAATATGAAGAAATACTCTTGTAAAGCATTTTTTGGGCTCGCGTTCAAAATGTACCAGCTCTATCCACAATAATTTTGAAACAAATACAAAGTATGTTTTATCATAAAAAATTACGACAACTTAAGATGTATTCATTATCAGCTATTATCTAATTTGCATATTAATTAGACCCAAATTTCAAACTCAAATGTTTGAAATAAAATAGTTACATAATCCTTCTCAACATTATGCAATTACAATGTACATAAGACCAGGGGTGGAAGTTGACTGGTGCACCGAAGTACTGGTGTGCGGAGGATTCTAGTCTAGAGCATCAGATGCCCGGACAACAATAGCTGCAAAAATACAACAATAAATAAAATAATAAAATTTAATAAAACATTGTCAGTATTAATGCAAACATATAGTGAAGTTTTATTATATAAATTGTAATAAAAAGGCAAGATGTCAATTTTAATGCAATATAAAAAACAAATGTACCTTTTGAGATGTCAAAAGGGCCAGAGGTGGTAGCCGACTGGTGCTCGGTGTGGATAACTGAGAAGACATGACAGAGCACTGTCTTGTCCAAGAGGTGATCGAGGATGGGTAAACCTCAGTCCATGCGGTAGGTGGTTTAACGTAAAATTAATCTGCTAGTGCTATGGGTGTATGATTTTCATTGGTTTGGCCTGGATCATCTGAAAAAGGGGGGAAGGTCAAGAAGATACTTTGGCAAAACTATAAATAAAAAATGTGCTGACCCCAAAAAGATAACTCTTTGTTCAACATTTTTTTAAATTTCACATTCCTTGCAATGCATTTATATTTATGTACGCCTGTGCATATTTATCTCTGACACTAAATCACAACAGTAAAATTTTCAAAACAAACCCATAAATTGTTCTTGTATTAATAAAAAATTAGTTTTCCAAAATTCAAATAGAAAAATCATAGGCCCGCCTAGGTACACGCTAAAATGTCCTGTCACAGTCACAAAATGAATTTTGTAACGCTAAATGATAATTTTTTTAAAACACACGGTAACAAACACCGAATTCCAAACAAAGTCTGTTTAATATTTAACTTTAATCAACATTGTAAAGGATTTTAGCTATAAGACAATTTAGTGCACTATGACATGGCCAAATCACGCTATTTTTAAGTATTTAGAACGGATGTATGGAAAGTTCAACTCATTATGTACGCATGTTGAGTTGGTTTGTTGTGCATGAGTTGGCGCGCAGCCGAGTTGACCACCTTCCGATTACATGTACAATGCATAGAAGGGCGTTTTATTCTGACATTCATCAAAAAAACCGATACATAGTTTCCATAGATTCAGCGTGATCTGAACAAATTTGAAAATAAAATTCACATTATCGGTGAAAATTTGTGCGTGGGTCAATGGGTCTTGCGGTCGCGAACATCGCAGGTCAATGTTTCTCGCGTGATATCTCGAAAAGTATACCATATTTTTTTATGCCGTTTGGGGACAATGGAGGGCAACTATCAACAATAGCATATCCAAAAAGGATTACTTTATCGGACAAAGCATCATTTTGATCTGATCTAATATGTTTTGTACAGTTAGTTTTTCCGAGTCACACTCAAGCAAACTCTCTGTGGGAAGGATTTCGTTCACCTATTACGTAACACCAAACTGAACTGCCTATTCAAAAACAACATTACCTCCTTTTAACCACGGCCGTAGCTCCATCGACTTAACTCTGCGCTGTAGTGTGCCACTGTCCCATGCTGTGCAACATGGTAGTACATTCGTCGACTGTACCATTTACAAATTACGTGCAAAACTGATTTTGGTTGCTCACAAGCTCTTCCAACTCTTATAACATGGTATCAATAGACCTACACAGGTTCACTGAATCGAAAGAACCCACTAAAGGCAAAAAAAAAATAAAAAATCATTGTGTGCATCATGCACACTCAGTCGCTACAAAAAGAAAATAATGTTACTCAAATCCAACTTTGTTTTACATTTGACTGCACTGCTTACCAGTCTTTTGAGAAACAAGGTATCTTCTTTACTTGGCCTACCCTGAAACCACAGCTTGACCGCCTTACAGTAAACAGCTGGGGTCTGCATGATGTCTGCAATAGCAAAGCCAGTGACAGAATGATTGATTGTTTGTGGTAACAGAGATCTGAGATCAAGATCTTAGACCTTATAGAGTGTATCCAATGTCAATGTATTATCTAAGGGGCTTCGAAGTTAAAGGTGACTGTACGTCGATGACTCACCCCAAGCTAATTCTCTCGGTAATAGACTTATCCGGCTATGTTCCAATAGGGAACTTGCGAAATTTCGCGATTTTTGAGTGTACCGTTAATGAGTAAACACAATTTGTTTACAACGGTACAGTCACGGAGTGTACGATGCCACGATGAAGGGAGACAAGTTTTTTTCTGATGTAAAAGTGGAAACATTTGATCATGCGAAATTTTAAGAAAAGAAAACATTGATGCGTATTTTATTTCTCTACGTTTTCCGCAGTGGTACATGTACACACCTTGTCTGTAGAATCCATGCTTAATGCTGGAAAAAAACAAAAAACAAAAAAAACATCCCACATCAATTCCTAATAAGGCCAAGTAAAATAAGAAACGAGTTTCTCGTCCCCGCCCGCCTCCTTTTTGGCCGCCGCCTCCTTTTTTTAAGTGTTTACTATTTTAGAAGAAAAAAAAAGGGGGACATTTGGGGAAAGATCCCAATACAACAGCCGTTCGTAGTATTCTATAAAAAGGTGATGAGCCAAGCAGATCATGACGTGAGTGAGCCCGGCGTACTAGACTATTTATTCTACCTCCTCAATCGTGATACAAAATAATGTTCAAGGTACAAATAATATTGCACATGTGCTTTTTGTAGAATTAGTTTATAATCCAGTCGCTAAAAAATTTGTTTACTTTAGCTTCGTATTGTGTAGCACGCTAGCTGTATGTTACGAAAATATAAAACGACTGGAAACTGCGCCTAGCTTTCTTTGCAATTTGGTTTCCAGCACTTCGTTGGCAAGGTAGGCGAAGTCAACCTCGTCCCAATGGTTTACTTTATTTTCAACCATGTTAACAATAGTAAAGAGCGATCAACCTTGTACTGCTCGACACGCCCTGGGGACGAAGTTGAGGCGAAGTACATGTGGGTCTACGTCTACGGTCGTCTAAACCACTACGCCTTTACCGCTCAGCTCAGGGACGCGAAGAACGACGTGAAGAACAACCGATCGTTTTTTGCGACAAATTTGTTGCTGTAAATCTTTTTATTTTTACGTGAGGAAACACACAAATATGGCTATATTCGTGTGCGTAAGTATACGTACAGCGAAGAAGGTTGTCAAGCCATGGTACGCCAGAACAGTGGCAGATGGTTCAACGAAGCTGTGTGATCTGTTTTCACAATTCGTCACCGGTGAACTTGACCAGGGAATCAACATTGGTGATGCCTACCAGACTACCATGGTGAGTAAAACGCTATCATACATGGTGTACATAAATCATGAATTGACATTCTTATTTTTCTTTCTGTATTGAAGGTTGTAATTTACAATAAAAACATACTTTTGTGGCGATCCAATACGGTCGTAGCCTAGCCCCCCAGCGGATTACCGTAGCTGGTGGTGTAATGGTTGAGACAGGGCACCTATCAAATTTTAGACGGGTGTCTTGCCTCAACTGTTACGACCACATGGCTTTGTAACGGTTGAGGCAGGGCACCCGACAATTTGTAGACGGGTGCCTAATTTTTTTTTATGGCTTGGTGTGGTCAAATCATAGCAAATTAGAAATGGAAAAAGTTCCTTCATGTGCGACTATGTGATGACAGTAGATGCATTGAAGAAATACATGACACATTGCAGTATCATGTCAGACATGTACAATTTTCTTTTTACTTTTATTTTCCACGCTCAATCAATATGAACATTTGTCAGTTTAAGATACACACACATCGAATCTGGCATAAAAAAAATTGTGCAAATTTTAATCACTGATTGTACTAGGCCCTTAGCTGCACTGCATGAATTGAATATATATGCATCACATTGCAATTTTATAGTATATATTTTTGTTTCTGTTTTTATATTCAATTTTTGTTCTAAATTTTAAATTTTTTTATTTCATCGCTTGTCAAATTGTCAGTACAAGTATATTCACCGTATAAACTTAATTTAAACAACCTTTTTTCTCTCCTTTTTTTCTTTATTTTGTCATTTTAGGTCAAGGTAAGCGATGGTGAAAGTAAGGATAAGTTGGATGTATCAGCAAACCCCGAAGAAAGTATAGATAATATTGTGTCCTGTCTTGGCCATTACATAGAATTTGTTGTCAACGAAAAGGAACCAGCCCCTGAAGCTACAGCTGTGCCTGTGGTTTCTATCTTTCATATGATAATGGAAACACAGCAAAGTCACAAAAATTTACCCGCACAGTTTCAAGAAGTGAAGACAAACAAAATAAAACTAAAAAATGACATCCTAAAGTGGTTAGCCAGAAATGAGCTAGGATGGGCAGCTGATACTTGTGATACACATGGAAAGAGATTTGTGGACACAGTGGCTAATGTGTTGTGGTATATAGACAGACATCATAAATCTCTGAGTGACCGTAGTTGCAGTGTCCCAGCTATGTTTGAAGAATTCAGCAAGTATCGTGAGCCAGAAGAGGCCAAACATAAAAAACGACGCAACTGTAACCTTGACTACCACACACTGATAGAGTTCTCACAAGGGCTTTTTCATCTGTCAAGTTGCTCCTACTTCAAGACTCCTGCATGGAAATCTGTATTCAACAGTATTTTACGGCTGGGTGACAACATCAGGAAATATGCATCATATTTAGAACAGCACGTCAGCACTAGTCAATCTGCACATGCAAGGAAATCCTGCCGGACTGATGTCGATAACTGGGAGATCTACCCTGCTCTGCCTTTTATCTGTGCCACCAAGAGAGCAAGATACCATGATTTACATGATGCTTTGCTGCATGCCAAGCCGTATGAGGCAATTTTTATGAATGACTTTTGCCCTACTGACAAGAGGAGGAGGAATGAGTTTGTGTATGAAGCAGTGTACCCTTGTAGTACTGTCCGCTACTCATATACAGGACTTCATATGCATCTGCATTTCATCTGGAAGGCAAACTTAGATGACAATGAAACACAACGTTGGCAGAAGAATGATGACACCAAGAAGGCATTGAAAGGGGAATTTCCTGTATTCCATACCAGTTCAATGAGAAAAGAGTTTGTGAACTTGTTTGGAAAAGTCACTGGTGTGAAAAGTGGCATTCTACGGGAGGCTTACAGGCGACTTACCTCAGACCAATCGGCACCAGATCAATTGTCAGAAGCTGAAGTTGACGACAATACAGAAGGCCTTGGATGACGAGGATCCAGACCTCATTTATGACCTTCGTTTAAATAGCCAAGGCAGACCTGAGGGTTACCAAGATTTCTTGTGCGAGGATGACAAACATACGATAAAAGTAGGAGAACCTGGCTTCCCAGTAGCGGCAGTTGAAAAGGGGAACGAGTTATAGTAGGATTAAATCAGTCGCTGCAGGTGGGAGACCATGATTTTACAAAATTCTCCTTGTCACCTTCAGTTGGTCTAGTCGTAGATGTGCCGGAAACAATGCAAGGAAGCTTTTACCACGGCCAAGTGCATGTCGGTTTGAAAGAGAACGCCTTTGAAGCATCATCAGCTCTACGCCATGCAACGGAGTTGAATTCGGCTTTAAAATCAGATGGAACTTCTAATCCAATAGAATGCCATTATCATGATGGGGGCCCCGACCACAACCTCAGATTTACGCGTACTCAGCTTGGGCAGCTTGCCTATTTTCTAGACAGAAATTTGGACCTTTTAATACTAGTTCAAACGCCACCACACCATTCTTGGAAAAATCCGGCAGAACGAGTGATGTCCAATTTAAATCTTGGATTACAAGGCGTTGGTATGATGAGGAAGGAAACCACCACAAAAGAAAGAGAACTGAAAGGTGCAAATAACTTAAAAGCAATCAGGAACTTGGCCGAGAAATTTCCTGATCTTGAGGAGGAGGTGATGGATTCCATCCAGCCAGTCAAGGTTCTTCTGAGTTCTGTCTTTGGAAGGCTGCAGTTGAAAAACAAAAAGTTCAAAGTATTCACCTCAGCAAACAACCAGGAACTTACCCAATTGGCAGAACAACTGAAGAAGATAGACGAAGAGTTTGATGCAACAGTCCTGCTCGACTCCTCTAAACCGTGCAAGCTGTCAAAAAACCTGAAAGTATTCATGGATCATTACTGCAGAATGGGCCACTACCAGTTCAGTATCAAGAAATGTACAGATGATGACTGTGTGTGTGGACAGCCTAGAACATCACCTGAAGAGTTTGCTGAGCTGCACCATCTTCCCTTTCCAGAGCTAGGACAACATGGTCACTACAATAACTTTGAGGCATGTTGTATTTTAATTGAAGCATGGGTTTGTAAAGGTTACATTTTAATTTTCTTTAGCTTGCAAGAAATATTAAATATACTGGACTGCACACGTACCAAACCTGAAGCAAAGAAAGGAAGGAGGATCTGCAGTAACATTTCAATATTTCAAAAGTAATATATCTACAAATAGGTATGCACATTCAATTTATTATAGTCATTGTTTTCATCCATTTAATATTTCAGGACTCATACGGAAAGGATGTACATGTAGGTGCTGATGAAAATCATGTGCCATCAAAGCTGGATAAAGCTGCTCAACGACACAGCATGCCATTCCACCCATCAGCACAGAAGGCCAACAATGTCAAGACAGTTGTACAGGTGAGTAGAAGTGATTGATTGTGTCCTGTCCTGACTGTATACATGATCAACTTAGTATTAAAAAGTCTGGAGATAGGGCTTCGAATTTAACACAAAAAACACTTAAAATTGTTCAAATCATTTTCCCCCAAGAACACTTACTTGGCTTACCTTCATATTTTCTGTCCGCAACTCACCACGTCGAGTTGCTCCATCCTTACTGTGTGCAAGCAGTTGCTCTTATTGCAAAGCTTGCATGAGCAAAATTTATTGTTTGAAGAACGTCACATAATCGTTATAAATCTAAAGTTGTATCTCTCCAAATTTTCTGTAGTGTTCGGAATGTTCCAAGTGGCGTGTGTGTTACACTGCACGAGTTCAGAGGGCTGACAAGAAGGAACAGCTACACCGCGCTTTGGAGCTACTTTCCTATTCATGTGGATCCTGCTTCCAGGACATCGAGGACCATGATAATGTCTTTGATCTTGTATATGTTAATGACAAACTGACATGTGCAATGCCCATCGAAGTCCCATACTACTCCACGTTCACTGACCCACTTTGTTACTTTTGTGGAAGTGAACATGTCAATGAAGAAGATGGACGCTTTCCCATTTGTGACGATTGTAAAGGAAATGGACAGCTTGCTAAACAGAAAGTAACCAAGGCATTTGCACCACGTCCCCGCACTACGCCATAACTAAACATACAAACTGGTACTTCATCGTCACAGCTCACAAATCACACTAACTCGGTGTCAGTTTAATATCTACTCAACCAGTTTATTCTGTACATCATTGCTTTTACACAGAACTTTGTATTTTGGGTTGCATTAAATGAAAACAGATCCTAGATTAATTATAGTAAATGTGTTGTTTTTATACTAGTGAATGTATTGCGATTGGCAGTTTGAGATCGTGCAATCAGACATTTACAAATTCAGGTTTCCACTTGTTAATATTGCTTACTAAGCTATTTACATCACAGCCTGGTAACACACCTAGTTACACACAGAGCTCACATGCACAGCGGGAACTTCAGACCTCAACACATAAACCATGAAAATAATAACTAGTGCAGCTAGTGCATGCATACACTGTCATGGTTTCTCGTATACGCCTGAGCTCAGTGGGTATTGGATGCATTGCCAGGCTGTGATGTATCTTCTATAGCTAATTCAAGCTAACCACACTTTTTCACTGTTTCTGAATTTTGAATCTTGCTTAACAAGTGGACTAAAATGAAACAAATCATTTGTTTTGTCATGCATAGCATCACAGTATACTCAATATCTGTAAATAAATAAACCTTGGCCAGCGATATTTAGCATGGCGGCCATCTTGGAAAAAATAGCTAAAATTTGGATAATAGTAAAATAGTAGCGCCCTGCCTCCTCCTTTTTTTTAAAAGTCCGGACGAGAAACTCGTTTCTTATTTTACTTGGCCTAAACTGACCAGAGACCGAAGATTTGTTTTGCTGCATTAAGAGAATGTTGCCTAAGATTGCAGACTTTTGGGGAGCGACAAAACTTTTTTTAAGAATTCAAAAAAGGGATGTGTCCTCAGTACACAAAATCCCTATCTTTCCCCGTTTGTTTTTAATGAATGATCGAAAGAGTAATTTTTGGCACTAAAGTTGGTGTTGTTAGTTACAACCGTTAGTTGTTGGATAAAACCTGTTTATCAAATAACAAAGACAGTTCTAATTTTGTCTCCTTTCATGCAAAAATGTTGTTTGGAAATACTTAGAATTTTTTTTTTTTACTCTCCATACACTTTGTACACAACCACTTAAGTGGCGTCAGTATGCAACATTCTTTCCCAGACTTATTGTGTGCTAACGTTACAAACATAATATTAATATTAGTTATCAATAATTAAGAAAAATTCATTTAACTTTGTTATAATATTGACACCACAAAATCAAAAAAAAAAAAAATTAAATCTGGTGTAAATACTTAGTTTTCATTCACAAAAAGAACAGAATCGATGGAAATTATGTTTACAACGAATGACACCAAAAAGTAGGCTGTGGTCTCGTGTCTCAATGTTACAAACGTATCATATGCAAAATAGAAGTATGAACTAATTACAAAATAAAAAATAGGAAGCCTAGATGCAAATCTTCGACAAAGTACTTTCAAAGTTATTGAGAACTCAAACAGTCACTGTTTAAGAAATAGTTACGTTCTTATTCGATGCAAAAATGACCATAAACATTTTCAGGTTTTACATTTTAACGTTCGCAACGGTACAGATCCGACAAATGATCACGCATGAGTGTCTTTTCGTTACGACCAAAATTGATATTCTAAATTGCTGACATTTGTTTACATCTTACAGTTAAACAAAGTGAGTGAAACACATAACTTACCGCTACATTGCAGGCGTTTAAAGGGTCACTGAAATAAAAGCCATTATTAGTCTTTCCAAACGTGTTTTCTTAATATATAAAACATTTCATGTCTTATGTTCCACAACTGTAGTCAATTCTGTTCATTTTGGTGAGTTTTCCTCCACTTCACGAGCCCCCCCCCCACTTTTACAGCACGAAAATCGCTATTGAATGATGTAATGCATCACGTGATGTCGTGACGTCACAAAGAGAACGCTGTGTTGTGTGTGGCAGGCCCCTACCCCTGACACGTATACAAAGCTCCTCTATTAACGCATCGCGTTGTATCCGTGTCGTTGTGACCCCGGTCACATTCTCGATATATTTTTATAATTTTTCCATAATCCAAAGTTTTTCGGACAAAATGCCGACAAGGTGCATAGTAGCAGGCTGCAGTAATACTCATGGAGACGGTGTAAAGCTTCACCGCTTTCCGAAAGACGAGGCACTTCGGAAAATCTGGGCTATGAAAGTGCGGCTGACGAGCGAAATGGCTCGGGCCAACTCCAGCCAGCGTTATATGCAGTGACCAGTTCACCACTGATGACTACGAAGCAAGCCTTCATGGGAAATTTGGCCTGACAAAGGAACCAAGGCTCAAACCGGATGCCATTCCAACTAAAATAAAGAGACATGTGGCTGTTGGAAACGACAAGCCGAAGCGACGAAGCGATGCTTCAGCAAAACGTGAGAGGCGACATGTAAGTGAAGTCAAACGTGTTTTTATTCTACATAACATGGGCGCCGCCATATTTTGTTTATTTTGTACTACTCTAGTACTTAGTAGTATTTTTGTAGGCTGTAATTTCACGTGAATTAAATTCAAATAACTATGCAACGTATACATCACGATCGGAATGCTCTATTGTATGTAACGTACATAATAGACACCTCTTTTTTGTGCCGTTTTCACTTTTATGGAATTCCCATATCCTATAAAAAAAAATTACATTGTTGAGTTTTTGCTACCAATTTATTTTCATAACAGCCAAATCGTGTTTAAAAGTTAAAGCCTTGCTCTATGGTGTTTAAGCATATCTCTCTCAATATTATAATTTTTGCAAACCATAATTTTTTTTAAATTCTGCAATAACTCTGTTGTAGTTGCTGGGTGAACTCCTCCAGAGTTCCCCTGAAGTGTCGGAGTCAGCTGATGATGAAACTGATGATGAGAGATGGACAGCTATGAGTCACCTCGAGTCCACTGGACATGGTTCACACATGGTGAGACTTTGTTGCTTTGCTTTACCCTTTTATAAAATATTCAGTTGTGTTTTGGACATAGCCTCTGGACTTTGACAGTACTGGAAAAAAAAATCAATTTCAGTTTTTGCTTTTTGATTTTTTTTTAATGACCCAATACAAGCAAAACACAGGCCTATCTATGTGTCATGCCTGCATGCGTTTCTCATAGGAAAGCAAACTCTGTCAACAATAATTGTTCAACTCATTATAAATAAATTAATTATTTGCAGGATCAATTTTCGACAGCCTCACTGCAGTCCGTCACAAAGCCCATCTCTACGATTTAAGTTGCGACACAGACTGATAAAGTAGCCACGAGGATAAAACGTATGTATCTGTTCCAATTCTATTTACCATAAAATTATTTAAAACCTCAATGACAGAAAATATTCCCTTATATTATACGCTGGTGTTCATTGTTGTGAAAATGTTTTAGTGTGTTCAGGCTGATCCTGTTTTTGTGTTTGAGAACGACTCTGCTAGGATCAAAGCGTCAGGCCAACTACTATTTTGTTTGCAATATAAATTAGTTAACTTAATTAAATTTACATTTACTTGAACTGTAGGAGTTCAACCAGTGGTACGCATGGTGGATAAAGGTGTCCAGTGTCAGCCAACAACACGAAATACTGGAGTTAATTGCAAACTCCTTGATGACAAGCCAGCAGAGAGCAGCTCTGAATCTTCAGAGGATGAAATGGTACAGGAGCAGCCAGAGTCCCCAGGCTATACAGTACATTCATCATCAACTTCCTCATCGGAATATTTGAGTTCCCCTCAAAAAGCCCACATGCCTCATAAAAGGTATTTTTTCCTTGATTAATTTTATTTTGCAAATACATTGCAATTTCAGCACTCAATTTCTGGTGTATGTGCCGAAGTTAATAAATAATAAATGTGTCTGTTTTTGTTTTAACTTTACCATACAATTAGTTTAAAATGTCAACAATTCTAATGATTTTTTTCTTCATAACAAATAATCATTTAAATTGAAATTAATTGAAAGTTGTGGGCATATCAATTTGTTTCTCACTCTGTAACAGGTTATGGGATCCATGTGTAATTTCAATTGTTGAAACTATAAACAGTATGGTTTTTAGGGTATGACATTCTTTATTTTACAACTATTTCTTTTAGGAGGAGAGGACGAAGTCCCAGATTGAAGGTCAACTTCAAGTCACTTGGGAACTCAGATGTACATCTGGAAAAAAAGTTCATCGTCTGTGCTTCCCGTCTCCTGAAGCTTTTCCAGAGATGTTCTGGGTGCATGTCTCACGATGTTATCGTCAAGGAACGTCAAGTGGCATTCTACGGGAGGCTTACAGGCGACTTACCTCAGACCAATCAGCACCAGATCAATTGTCAGAAGCTGAAGTTGACGACAATACAGAAGGCCTTGGATGACGAGGATCCAGACCTCATTTATGACCTTCGTTTAAATAGCCAAGGCAGACCTGAGGGTTACCAAGATTTCTTGTGCGAGGATGACAAACATACGATAAAAGTAGGAGAACCTGGCTTCCCAGTAGCGGCAGTTGAAAAGGGGAAACGAGTTATAGTAGGATTAAATCAGTCGCTGCAGGTGGGAGACCATGATTTTACAAAATTCTCCTTGTCACCTTCAGTTGGTCTAGTCGTAGATGTGCCGGAAACAATGCAAGGAAGCTTTTACCACGGCCAAGTGCATGTCGGTTTGAAAGAGAACGCCTTTGAAGCATCATCAGCTCTACGCCATGCAACGGAGTTGAATTCGGCTTTAAAATCAGATGGAACTTCTAATCCAATAGAATGCCATTATCATGATGGGGGCCCCGACCACAACCTCAGATTTACGCGTACTCAGCTTGGGCAGCTTGCCTATTTTCTAGACAGAAATTTGGACCTTTTAATACTAGTTCAAACGCCACCACACCATTCTTGGAAAAATCCGGCAGAACGAGTAATGTCCAATTTAAATTTTGGAATACAAGGCGTTGGTATGATGAGGAAGGAAACCACCACAAAAGAAAGAGAACTGAAAGGTGCAAATAACTTAAAAGCAATCAGGAACTTGGCCGAGAAATTTCCTGATCTTGAGGAGGAGGTGATGGATTCCATCCAGCCAGTCAAGGTTCTTCTGAGTTCTGTCTTTGGAAGGCTGCAGTTGAAAAACAAAAAGTTCAAAGTATTCACCTCAGCAAACAACCAGGAACTTACCCAATTGGCAGAACAACTGAAGAAGATAGACGAAGAGTTTGATGCAACAGTCCTGCTCGACTCCTCTAAACCGTGCAAGCTGTCAAAAAACCTGAAAGTATTCATGGATCATTACTGCAGAATGGGCCACTACCAGTTCAGTATCAAGAAATGTACAGATGATGACTGTGTGTGTGGACAGCCTAGAACATCACCTGAAGAGTTTGCTGAGCTGCACCATCTGCCCTTTCCAGAGCTAGGACAACATGGTCACTACAATAACTTTGAGGCATGTTGTATTTTAATTGAAGCATGGGTTTGTAAAGGTTACATTTTAATTTTCTTTAGCTTGCAAGACATATTAAATATACTGGACTGCACACGTACCAAACCTGAAGCAAAGAAAGGAAGGAGGATCTGCAGTAACATTTCAATATTTCAAAAGTAATATATCTACAAATAGGTATGTGTTGTAATATGCACGAAGTACACGTCATCATAACATTGCTTGATCATGATATGTGAACGTGTAGTTGGTACACGCATGGAATAAAGACATGTGCAAACATGGCGACCCGCTTGACAGTTTACTGGTGAGTCCGTTCCGATTCTATTCTGATACTCTTGAACCCATCAACCAAACATAACATGGTGGCAGCAGTTGGTAGAGTACTAACCAGCGGTAGTTTACACGGACAAATAACGTCGTCATTTTGCATTTTGCTTCAGTTCTAAGACGCTGAACTTTGTGATAGATTTTATCAGTATCACTGACTTTGTACACTGTTGTATACACGTATACACGCAGGCCCCATACACGCACACGGGATCACGATGGCAAAATCTCCGTCGATGGGGGCGCTTGTTAGCGCTGCACTGATCGGTCGTCTTGACATGTATGACCAGATGGAAGACATCCGTAACTATATAGAGAGGCTAGACTTGTATTTTACGGCCAATGATATCCCTACATCTAAGCAGACAGCTGTGCTTTTGAGTGCAGTGGGCCCTACTGTGTACAAGACAGTCAAAAGTTTAGCTGAGCCTACTCCAGTTTCTGAGAAGAGTTACAAGGAGATATGTGACATGCTCACATCTCACTACGGGCCAAAACGTCTTATTGTTGCAGAGCGTTTTAGATTCTACAAACGAGACCAACAATCTGAGGAGACAGTTGCTCAATATGCAGTTTCACTCCAGAATTTAGCCAGTCCATGTAAGTTTGGATCCTTTCTGGATGACGCACTGCGTGATCGCCTCGTCTGTGGAATTCGCAGCGAATATGTCCAAAAACACCTACTGACCAAGGATGGTCTGACCTTTCAGAAAGTCCTAGAGGTTGCCAAGACCCTTGAGACTGCAACCAAAGATCTCCGAGAGATAAAAGGTGCCCATACCACAGCAGCTGTTCAAGCAGTCAAACCCAGACCACAACAGAGGTCATTCACCCGACGATCAACGACACCTGGTCAGAAAAAGTCGACTTGTGGTAACTGTGGACATGACTCAAGTCATACGTCATGCCCAGCAAGGGGTCAGAAATGCAACTCATGTCACAAGACAGGTCATTATGCAAAAGTCTGCAGATCGAAGTCCAGAAAGCTACATGCTGTCACTGCTCCACACGAGTCTGATGATGACAGTGAATTCTTCATCGGTTCGGTTCATCACAGCAATGCTGACCGACCACATGAACCATGGTACCAGACTGTCAATGTCCAAGGCCAGCTGGTGAAGTTCATGCTAGACACGGGGTCAAATGTCAACATAATCCCGCTACGTGTTTACGACACCCTTCATCTACACAACCCACACTTGCAGCCGACTACAACAACTCGTCTGTGTGGTTACTTTGGTGGGAACACTACACCCAGAGGACAAAAGAAGCTCTCCTGTGAGGTGAAGGGCAAGCACCATGTATTAACTTTTCTCGTCATTGATGATGGTCAACCCATTCTCAGTAAATCTGCATGCACAACCCTTGGCTTGGTGCAGCGTGTACATGTGCTCAACGACAGCAGCGTTTTTGAAGGAGCTGGATGTCTTCAAGGTCCCCCAGTGAAAATCCAGTTGAAAGAGGATACTTCTCCACACTGTGTTCATGCCCCTCGTCGTATACCATTACCCATGCTTCCAAAGCTTAAGTCGGAGTTGGAGAAGATGGTAAAACACGACATCATCACACGCATCACCACCCCTACTGATTGGTGTGCCCCGATCGTCATAGCCCCTAAGAAGAACGGAAACATCCGTGTTTGTGTTGACCTACGACAACTCAACAAGGCTGTGGCGCGAGAACAGTTTTCAATTCCTACCATGGAAGAAGTGTTGGGCAAGATTGCCGGAGCACAGATTTTCTCCGTCCTCGATGCAAAACACGGTTTTTGGCAGGTTCCCCTTCATGTTGACAGTCAACACCTGACCACTTTCATCACACCTTTTGGCAGGTTCTGCTTCAAACGCCTTCCATTTGGTATCACTTCAGCACCCGAGCTGTACCAGAGAATTATGAGCGATCTACTGGTAGATTTACCGGGAGTAGTCGTCTATATGGATGATGTCCTTGTCACAGGCAAAACGCAGGAAGAACATGACCAGCGTCTATATCATGTCCTGCATGTTCTACATGGTGCTGGATTGAGGTTGAACAAGGAGAAATGTAAAATCTCACAGGAGCAAGTTCACTTCCTTGGACACCGACTTGGTCAAGATGGCATCCGCCCGGATCCTGCCAAGATCGAAGCAATCATACAGATGGCTCCACCGTCAACGAAGGAAGAGGTCAAACGACTAATGGGGATGGTAAATTGGCTCTCTCGCTTCATACCTCATGCTGCTACAGTCGCTGCTCCGATAAACGACTTGATGAAAGACAACACAGAATGGACCTGGGGTCCTTCCCAACGCAATGCATTCAGACAGCTGAAGACGCTTCTCACAACGGCACCCACTCTTGCATTTTATGATCCAACAAAGCCTACGATGGTCAGCGCTGATGCCAGCAGTTACGGCATTGGAGGCTACATCCTTCAGCAGCAAATAGATGACTCCTGGAGGCCTATTGCATATTGCTCTCGAAGTTTGACTCCTGCAGAACGACGATATGCACAAATCGAAAAGGAGCTACTCGCCACTGTTTGGTCATGTGACAGGTTTTACGTTTACCTGAGAGGACTGAAAGTATTGATCCAGACAGATCACAAGCCCCTAGTGCCGCTCATCAATAACAAAGATTTGTGTGATGCACCCCTACGATGTCAGCGTTTGCTGATGCGGCTGATGAAATACCACTGTTTTGCAGAGTATACACCTGGCAAGTCTCTGGTCATAGCTGACGCGCTTTCCCGAGCCCCACTCCAGACGGGAAAATCATCGGAAATCAAGGATGATCTTGAAAGTGAGATTGAAGCTCATGTCAGTATGATAACTAGCCAGTGGCAAGCGTCTGATGCTAAGCTAGCAGAAATAGCCTCAGCAACCAGTCAAGATGCTACTCTGATTGCAGTGACTGCGTACGTGAACGATGGTTGGCCAAAGTATGTGAAAGACATCGAACCAGAGCTGAAACGATACTGGGAAGACCAGGACAAGCTCAGTTTAGTTGGTGGTATCATCACCTACGGACATCGCATATTGATACCCCAGAGTATGCGACAACAGATGCTGGAGAAAATCCACGAGGGACATCAAGGTATCTCAAAGAGCCGCTTACGGGCTAATCAAGCTGTGTGGTGGCCTGGTATGAGTGTGGACATTGCCCAGTTTGTTCAGTTGTGCCAACACTGCAGAGACATGCAACCAGCACAGCGAGCTGAACCATTGATGTCTACACCTCTCCCTCAACGTCCTTGGCAGCGGATTGCCTGCGACCTAGCAGAAGTGAAGGGAAAGATGTACATAGTGCTAGTTGATTACTATTCGAGATGGATAGAGGTGCACTACCTTCACAAAACGACAGCCACATCTGTGATTAACTTCATGAAAGCAACGTTCGCTAGATTTGGAATCCCAGAAGTTGTAGTGACGGATAACGGTCCACAGTTCCTTGGGGAATTCAACCAGTTCGCTAGTGAATACAACTTCAAACACATCACTTCAAGCCCGCATTACCCACAGTCAAATGGACAGGCGGAAAAGGCTGTACACATTTCCAAGATGATCTTACGTCAGGATGATCCTGTTCGAGCACTCATGACGTATCGCTCAACCCCTCTACCGAGTCTTGGAGAAAGCCCTGCTAGCCTAATGATGGGAAGAGAGATCCGCACATCCCTTCCAACTCTACCTGTTAATCTCCATCCAAAGAAGGTTGACCACCAGAGGCTGAAAGTCGCTGACAGAGCGAATAAGTTGAAGAGCGAGAACACCTTCAACCAGAAACACGGTGTGAGAAAGCTCGATGTCTTGCATCCCGGTGATAGGGTGAAGATCAGAACCAAAGGGAAGTTGAGTCCAGTAGGTACTGTCATCCGCAAATCTGAAACTCCCCGTTCTTACATCATCAACGTCAACGGAACAGAATATCGCAGGAACAGACGACACATCATTCTACATCCTACATGTAAACCTGATCCAGTCCTTGAGGTCCAGATTCCATCGGACGAACCCAAGGATCTCCATCCAACAGAGACCCGACCAACTCGAGTATCAAAGGCACCTGTATGGCACCAAGACTACATCGTTTCTAGAAACTAGACTCTAGTGTCCTTGCACTTTCTGATAGCGGATCACCAAGCTAGTATTCAAATGAAACTAAATCAAAACAAATGAACACCAGTAATCAGATCCAAGTTTGATTGTTCACGTTTTTGATCTGCGTGATTTTACAAATTGATTGAACTTGAAGTTCGGAGTAATCCCTGTTTGTTGCGGCCAACTCCAGTTCCAGATTGCATTGAACATTGAACTGAACTATACTACATTGTTCTACAACAGAACTGTACTACATTATCGATTATTTCCACAAACTCAATATTTATTCTGGACTGTACTTCATTTATATTGTATAACCAGTTTTGATTCCTTTCTAGAAAAAGGGGAGATGTTGTAATATGCACGAAGTACACGTCATCATAACATTGCTTGATCATGATATGTGAACGTGTAGTTGGTACACGCATGGAATAAAGACATGTGCAAACATGGCGACCCGCTTGACAGTTTACTGGTGAGTCCGTTCCGATTCTATTCTGATACTCTTGAACCCATCAACCAAACATAACAGTATGCACATTCAATTTATTATAGTCATTGTTTTCATCCATTTAATATTTCAGGACTCATACGGAAAGGATGTACATGTAGGTGCTGATGAAAATCATGTGCCATCAAAGCTGGATAAAGCTGCTCAACGACACAGCATGCCATTCCACCCATCAACACAGAAGGCCAACAATGTCAAGACAGTTGTACAGGTGAGTAGAAGTGATTGATTGTGTCCTGTCCTGACTGTATACATGATCAACTTAGTATTAAAAAGTCTGGAGATAGGGCTTCGAATTTAACACAAAAAACACTTAAAATTGTTCAAATCATTTTCCCCCAAGAACACTTACTTGGCTTACCTTCATATTTTCTGTCCGCAACTCACCACGTCGAGTTGCTCCATCCTTACTGTGTGCAAGCAGTTGCTCTTATTGCAAAGCTTGCATGAGCAAATTTATTGTTTGAAGAACGTCACATAATCGTTATAAATCTAAAGTTGTATCTCTCCAAATTTTCTGTAGTGTTCGGAATGTTCCAAGTGGCGTGTGTGTTACACTGCACGAGTTCAGAGGGCTGACAAGAAGGAACAGCTACACCGCGCTTTGGAGCTACTTTCCTATTCATGTGGATCCTGCTTCCAGGACATCGAGGACCATGATAATGTCTTTGATCTTGTATATGTTAATGACAAACTGACATGTGCAATGCCCATCGAAGTCCCGTACTACTCCACGTTCACTGACCCACTTTGTTACTTTTGTGGAAGTGAACATGTCAATGAAGAAGATGGACGCTTTCCCATTTGTGACGATTGTAAAGGAAATGGACAGCTTGCTAAACAGAAAGTAACCAAGGCATTTGCACCACGTCCCCGCACTACGCCATAACTAAACATACAAACTGGTACTTCATCGTCACAGCTCACAAATCACACTAACTCGGTGTCAGTTTAATATCTACTCAACCAGTTTATTCTGTACATCATTGCTTTTACACAGAACTTTGTATTTTGGGTTGCATTAAATGAAAACAGATCCTAGATTAATTATAGTAAATGTGTTGTTTTTATACTAGTGAATGTATTGCGATTGGCAGTTTGAGATCGTGCAATCAGACATTTACAAATTCAGGTTTCCACTTGTTAATATTGCTTACTAAGCTATTTACATCACAGCCTGGTAACACACCTAGTTACACACAGAGCTCACATGCACAGCGGGAACTTCAGACCTCAACACATAAACCATGAAAATAATAACTAGTGCAGCTAGTGCATGCATACACTGTCATGGTTTCTCGTATACGCCTGAGCTCAGTGGGTATTGGATGCATTGCCAGGCTGTGATGTATCTTCTATAGCTAATTCAAGCTAACCACACTTTTTCACTGTTTCTGAATTTTGAATCTTGCTTAACAAGTGGACTAAAATGAAACAAATCATTTGTTTTGTCATGCATAGCATCACAGTATACTCAATATCTGTAAATAAATAAACCTTGGCCAGCGATATTTAGCATGGTGGCCATCTTGGAAAAAATAGCTAAAATTTGGATAATAGTAAATAGTAGCGCCCTGCCTCCTCCTTTTTTTTAAAAGTCCGGACGAGAAACTCGTTTCTTATTTTACTTGGCCTAAACTGACCAGAGACCGAAGATTTGTTTTGCTGCATTAAGAGAATGTTGCCTAAGATTGCAGACTTTTGGGGAGCGACAAAACTTTTTTTAAGAATTCAAAAAAGGGATGTGTCCTCAGTACACAAAATCCCTATCTTTCCCCGTTTGTTTTTAATGAATGATCGAAAGAGTAATTTTTGGCACTAAAGTTGGTGTTGTTAGTTACAACCGTTAGTTGTTGGATAAAACCTGTTTATCAAATAACAAAGACAGTTCTAATTTTGTCTCCTTTCATGCAAAAATGTTGTTTGGAAATACTTAGAATTTTTTTTTTTTACTCTCCATACACTTTGTACACAACCACTTAAGTGGCGTCAGTATGCAACATTCTTGCATTTATCAGGTTTCAATGACATTTTGTTGACTTGGCACCAGTCAGTTATGTTATTAAGATCCTCCTGCATGATGTGGATGTCAGAATCTGAGTGGATAGACCTATACAGAAGGGTGTCATCTGCATATTGCGGTAAAGAAGATTGAACATAGTTTGGTAAATCCAAAACAAACAAATTGAATAAGAGAGGCCCCAAGACTGAACCCTGGGGGACCCCAGATTGAACAGGGATCCACCCGGAGGAGGCCCCCCCTGAATTGGACGCGCTGAAAACGATTCAAAAGAAATGATGACTTACTTTATCAAAAGCCTTGCAATCAAGGAAAACAACATCAACATCTGGAGGTGATCTTGAATCAAGAATCTGCGCCCAATGGTGGCAAACTGAAGTGAGAAGGGTGGTACATGAACGCCCATTGACAAAGCCATGAGGCTGATGAGAGATCAGACCAACCCTACGCATGTACTGGGTCATTCGGCCAGTAACCACCCTCTCCAGCAGCTTCCCAACCACAGAGCACAGTAAATGGGTCTATAGTTTTTAATCAATGATAAGTCACCTGCTTTGTGGATTGGCACAACATTGGCTCGCTTCCAGTCATCAGGTATTCTTCCTCCGCTTAGAGATAAATTGAAAACCTGACCGGCGGTAATCTTTAACATGGTAGATGTTATGCCATCAGGCCCGGGGGCCTTACCTGACTTTAGACAATTGATGAGCTCAAATATCTCGTTAGCATTGGTACCGATAGACTCTAGAGGGGAGCCAACGTGTCCCTTACAGATGGTAAAAGAAGTGTCATCAAAGTCCTTATCTGTAAAATTGGACGCAAAGAACATGTTAAAAGTAGTAGCAATAGTGGGCGGGTCAGTAACAACAGTATCCCCTTCTTTAAAAGAGGTGGAGCATTGTTTGGCCTTTAGATGCACGCACAAATGACCAGAATTTAGCACCACAGTTAGAATTATCATTGGAAATATCTCTTAGGTAATCATAGTAATCCTTCCGAACCCGAGTCTTGAGTTTATTTCTGAATTTTTTGTATTTGGTCCATTTAGAGGGATTGTCAGGATCCTTACGACTAGCCTGATACAGGCGACGCTTCCTCTTGGCAAGATTTATAGTTTCCACGGTAATCCAAGGCTTTTTTGGCTTCTTTTTAGCTTTCCGTGAAGGCACATACTTATAAATACAAGATAAAAATGTATCCCGGAAGGCACACCAGGCATCATCTATTGATTTGCCATCAATGTCTTTGTGCCAATCAATATTACCAAGATTATTTCTAAGCCCATCAACATCAGCCTTTGAGTACTGAAGAAACGTTCCATGAGGAGGGGTCAGTCTAGGAGGAGCAACGTTGAATGTAAATTGAATGCCTGCATGGTCACTTCCTGGAATGCCATTATGTGGCATTACCTTACCAATAATATTTTGATTATTACAATAAAGATGATCAATAAGAGTACCATCAAAATCATTATCTGAGTATCTCCTAGTAACAAAATCAACAAGTTGATTCATATCGAGGGTATCCAATGTTTGAGAAAGTAAACCATATAGCCTTGTGTCACCTTCAGAAATGTTTAGAGATGGTTGAGTGTGTGAGGCGTCGATGTTGAAATCGCCAACTAGTACAACAGCTAAGTATAAGTTGGCATGCTGAAAAATTCTCTCAAGGCACTCACCCAAGTCAGTGAAAAACGACAAATTGGGTTTTTTAGGACAGTATAAGGAACCATAGGGACGAATTCAAAATTAAACAAGCGGTAACTCGGGGGCAATTTAAGAATCCCCGAGGTATTACAGGGTAACTCAGCCTTGCATACGAACAATAGAGTCATGAATACCCGTCTGCACACGCTGGGTCAACTTGGTCGTGGATGGGCGACCGCGGATACAGAGCAATTGAACAAAAGGCCAGATTTGCGTGAGGGACTATATAAACAAGGGATTATCGGATTAGTTACAGCTGCCTGGGTGCTCCAATAAATGTTCTGCTGATCGATTAACAAATTATGATTATGAATGATAAGCCAAAATATTGTTATTTTAAATGTCTCGAATCGTTCTTGTCTACCAAATTGTTCTTTAGTTCATTTTTTGACTGGCGGTCAAAATCGGCCACTGAACAGCAAGATTACCTATTAAAACGATACCCAACAACATTTTATTGAAGGTCGTCGTGTTCATGTGTTCATGACCATCGTTGCGTCTTTAAAGAGACGGTCCATACACCATCCGCTTCCTCCAAACTGAATATACCACTATAATTAATAAACATACATTGTACATGTATTACTTTGGATATTTTGAATCCTGAATTCACAGGGCTGAAGACGGACGAAAACACTTGTCTTAATTTAGTTTACGTCTCATTTGTTTTCTTCAAAAATTTTAAAGTTTAGATTTTCAACCAAATGAAGAGATACCACAACCATGATGGACTGCTGATGAAGCAACGTATATAATTCAACTTGGAGCTGCAGCAGGTCAAGGTTTACCTTCAACCTTATGTGGGGTCACTTGCTATGAAAACAAAACAAAACAACCAAACAAACATAAGCATGAATTTTGGCTCATCCTGGCTCGTTTTTCTTCATTGAAGATAATGTTAACCTGAACATCTCGTCAATTTTCATTATTTGCGGGGAAGAAATACATAACTTCATACCTTTTTTGAAATATAAGTTTCTCTATAATTTCTCAGTGGGAAAGTTTTGGCCTCCTTGAGGTATTCAATGTTTCTAAAGAAACCAATATAATGCAAACTCCACTTATCTATTGTTGAACAATAGATATTGTTCAACAATATCTATTGTTGAACAATTGCAATTACGGATTAACAAAGCCTCTGCCAAACCGCAGCAAGGCTGGCGGCGATATCAAAGAAGGAAACTTGGCTCTCTGTGGCTCCAAGAGTGTTGTTTATTGACCTGTACATAATGAGCTCATTATGGCCCGACTTCCTTTTACCCCGTAAAACCCCGGGGGGGAAATGAAGATTTACCCCGAGTTACCGACTGTTTAATTTTGAATTCCCCCTAAAATAAGGAACCTTTATGGGTTGTGACCTTGATCCACACAAGCTCCAAGTCGTGCTCATATTGTAAAGCCCTAACTGGGTTGAGTGTCCTTTGCTGCAATCATTACACCTCTGCCATTCCTCTGTCTGTCCTGACGGAAAAGAACATAGGGTGCAGCGACGAGTTCAGAGTCACTGATGGAGTCAGCAAGAAATGTTTCATTAACAGCCACTATGTCAGGTGCCTCAGTATCCAGCAAAGTGTGGAAATCAAGAAGCTTGTTCACAATACTGCGAGCATTGAAGAAAAATGATGTTATCACCTTCGTTCGATGAGTAAAGTCATATGATGAATCTGATGATGATGAGTGAACAGAGAAGTCAAATGAGTCCACATGTCGGTCGCTACCATTATTAGATAATGAGTCTGGAGGTTGGTTATCAAGGGGACCAGAATACAGTTCGATATCTCCACCAAGAATCAGTTGAAAAGTAGCACAACAGTTTGGATAATAACAAACCCTACTTTTAGTGAAGCGCCGTGGCTTGATACCAAAATGTACATTTTTAGAATGATGATGATTTAAAACAGTTACCAGAACTTCTTGATGATCATGAGTCCCCTTGAGGTCCAAGCTTGGTATATAATGTCGTGAATTCAAAGCGAGAAATTCCTGAAATCCTTGGTTGTGATCTGTACTGCAGCTCCCAGTCCCAGGGATAATAAGAAGAGTAATAGCAGATAGAGACAGTAGCGTGACCGTCACAAAATGTGCAGTAATACATGCAGCCATGTTTTGTTAGTACTTTTGTATAGTACTTTTAGTATAGTACTGTAACAGCCAAAAAAGATGCCTTGAATATGTCAAGAAACTGCCAAATAATTTCTCAACAATGTTCCATACATCCAGAAGAACATAAAAACAGCCAAAATGAGATTAGATGGCAAGTTAAAAAGGAGATAAAAATGGATTCAAAACGGTCAACTGGAGAGCTAAACAATTGAGCCTCCACCATGATGAACAGCGCCCTCACTCAATTCATTACTTACTAATTCATTTGCCTCTTTAACGCTATCGGAATGGATCTCTTGCAGAAACTCCAAAGCTGCAGTTGCACTCGTGTAATCCTCGGGTGACATGGTCACGGCAATTTCAAGATCAAGTCTGTTACATGCAGCCTCATAACTTGAAAAATGCTAAAGGAAAAGGCCTAAGCTAACATGTAATCCTGGGATGCACACCTGCAGATAAGGGTTTCAATCATTTCAGTGTCAAGATGTCACAACCATACTAAACAAAATGTTGCACCTGAAAATTTTTACTTATGTTTACCTGACAAAGCTCAACCCTCATGAGCGGTTCCGTTATGACATTTTCAAACATCTTAGCTTTGGCGTGTTTTTCTCCAGCAGATCTGAAAGCCTCCAGAGAAGTTGCCATGGTTTAAAGGCTTTGTGGTTGACACGGTTTCCTTTCTTGTGATGGGAGTTTCATGTCCTTGTACTCAACAGTACACCACATGCAACAGTGACGTCCTAAAGTTGCATAATCAATAGATAATTAGAAAAAGGTTACCACATTTTAATAATTGTTGTTCAATAATAACGAAATAAAAAAAAATAACTGACTTATGTCACAATAAAAGGATACTCACCACTTGGCCCTGATAACCCATAAATCTTAGTCAATAACTCGTAGTCGCCAAATACAAATAGTCGGAGCTATCGGCCTCTGTAATTTTTAAACAAAAATATTGGAAATTATTTTTGTATTGCATCTGATAAAGAAGTTTTAGTTCAGATGTTATTTTGTTCTTTCCTTGGAGATATTTATCTAAAACTGTTGTAGTATGTGGTGCATTTACCTCCACTGTGATTCTGCCAGTACCTCCACTTGGGTCTTGAAGTGTTTTAAGCCCACGTCTAGGTTGTGTGTGTTGTCTGAGGCCTCAAAAGCACACACAACTACTTTGTGACGAGGTGCATTTGGATGGCTTACATTTGCCACCAGAAACATTTGCTTGAACGTTTTGCCCCCTTTATCCCCTCCTAGTTTTACCCATATCTCCTCCTCCGGTATAAGGCCCTCGTGCCACGTCAACTCTCCAGCTCTGTTAATGAGGAAAACATTGTGAAATTAACAGCATGTTGAAAACAAAATTATATCAACAGTGACAGACACACTCAAAACCTCGGAGGGGATGGTATTATTGCTTTGCTGACAAGTGTGGAGAGCTTTATTTTACCAAAGGTATTTTACCAGTAAGATACACTCACCGTTCATACTCATCGAGTTGCTGGAAGACCTTTTTCTTTCAATGACCTTACTTGAACACATGGTACTTTCTTCAGAACCTTCTCACCAGAGACTTCATCATTACACATCGTTGGGATATATTCAGCGAGCATATTACTCTGGACAATCGTATTCTCTTGTTTCCGCATCTTGTACTCACTTTCTGTTGTCACCCCTTGATGACTGAGCCATCTGAAAGAATTGAAGTGTACTGTTTACAAAAAGCCCTTTTTAATAAATAATTATGAGGTAGTATGTATAAATAACAGAATACATGCACATGCAAGACGGAGCTTTAACAAACCTTTTCAATTTTCTGTTCTTTGTCCAAGACAGCCCCATTTGTGCCTTCATTGCCAATGAGTTGACAGCCTGTGCTGGAGGACAAGGGTTGGGGTCAGGTGCACCAATGACTTTATTAGCCTTGTTAAGAATAAGAGATCGTCTTCGTCTGGTAGAAGTTGATGCCTCCTCGCTTTGGACCCTTGTGCGAGGAACACACAGAGTTTGCAGTGACTGTAAAACAAATTATTGGAGATTGTCAATAATTTGTAAAATTTAATTTTATTTTACTGTAACTCAAGCCGATAAAAAATGTTTCACAATCAGATTGTGTTTTAATAAAGCATTCCAATCCATAAGCTTGATAAGCTTGATATGCTGTGTATGATTTCTTTTAAACTATTCTTATATTCTGTTGATTAATTTATGAACTTTACCTGTGTACCCGTTGAAAGCTCCGTTACAATTCCCCCAGATTGATGCAGTTTTTATTTAATGATGTGGGCTGCCACTCGCTCCATGTCTTGTGTAACAGGAGCTGTGAGGGGCCTTTGGATTACAGCTTGAGCGACTGAGCTAAACTCATTTTCAACAGCTTTAGTTGGTGGGACTGGGGGTCGTCCTCTTTTCTTTTTTGGGTGCCTGCCTCCTTTACATCGAGCATTGAATTTCTCACATGTAGCGCATGCTTGTGTATGTTCATGCCAGTCAGTGTATGTATCTTGAGAGTAATCTGATTTTAAGTTTTCTTTGGTCTTTGAGCAGCAACTCAGACAGACATGGGTGGGATGTAGCTCTTGGTGGTCATCTGCCAAATATATGGAAAAGGTTTTCTCGATCTAATGACGTATGTGAGGCACTATCTGAATTCCTGACTTTTTTTTTGATTTCTCGGCATATGTAGTGTGTCTATTGCCACACACCCTGCAAAGTGCATCCAAAACGTTGAGGTGATGCTCCATTTTGACGTCAACCAAAATCACTCGGAACTAAAGAAAACAAATTTCCAGCAGAAAAACAGATGTGTTACCTTAAAATAGAGTTTTATCTTTCTTTTGAAGTATTACATAGCTTTGTCAAAACTCTACATAAACAGATATAATGAATAAACAACAACAAAATTTCTTAACGGAATTCACATTTGAAAAGACACCTTAGCAACCACTTTGCTTAAAAAAACCACTTTGATTGGTTTTAGTTTTTGCTTTAAAAAGTCCACATTTTATAACTTAAATACGTACCAAAGGCTTGGTATTGATTTTTTTAAGATTCAGGTTTCGAAAAAGGCGCCAAAAGCCAAGCTAAAAAGTTTGTTGTCCTCTAGAGGGCGTCCTTGTTGCCATGTTCCGGCGACCGAGAAAAGTCTGGTTTCCGCAGTGGGAAAGTCAAGTTTCCGCCTCGGCTGTGCAGAATACTGCGCGTGGCCAAGGGGACTCGAACGTACGTGGGCAGAGGACAATTAGCTTTGCGCACAGCCCATTCGATTTGTACATGAGCAGCACATGTAATTCCTATGTAGGTTTAGGTATTTTTTTTTAATGCATTAGATCAGATTTTTTAACATCGTGCTCCTTATAAAATGTATTTATACGAAAAACACAATTTTTTTAATGTGACGTCATCAGGTGTCGAATTACAGTAATTCAAAGCTTATTCCTTGAAGAAATCATATCTCCTGAACCAAATGTCAGAAAGTTGTAACGTTTGTGTTATGTTGTAGCTTACAACACTTGCATTATTTCTTGTACAGTGATGACCTCACTTTGACCTTTACGTCCAGACCAAACAGAAAGCTCAAAACTTTAACAAATTATGTCTCCTGGACCCACATGTCAGAGTCGTAATGTTTCAGTTGTTTTGTAGCTTACCACACTTGAAACATTTTAACAAAAAAAATGACCTCGCTTTGACCTTAACTTCCGGTCTAAAACAAGATCCGAACTTAGTTACACTAGTTTACACTGTGATTATCACTCTGGAAAACAAGCATTCATTACGAACAACATTACGTCACATACACAAAATACAGAATCATTCAACATCTTGGGCATCAAAACAGAACTTTTTAGGTCAGCAGAACGGAACAGCTGTGTGATTGTAAGTTACAATCACTTACATCTAGTTATTCTTGTTTTTTTAAGAAGCATTGGTGTCATCAGGCAGAAGAAAAATAAAAGAAAGAAAGAACGAAATAAACACAGAACTTGTCAATTTGTTTCCTTGTGTCCTTGTCTAATTATTTTTTTCATCTAAATGATTTAAAGATAACATTGATAAGTTTTACTTAAAAGTTCTCAACATCACAACGTTCTAGTCATTTACCCAAATGGACGTGGCACTTAAACACCCCTTTATTTGTGTCATCTTTAGTTCGACAGGGTCGGGCAAGACTGTTTTTACCAAGCGCTTGTTTACTTCTAAAGGTATCAGAGACCCTACTCCTGATAATATTATTTGGTGTTACGGGAATATCAAAATGGTTAAGACCATTTGGCTAGCCTTTTGTCTGAGATACAATTTGTGGAGGGGATTCCCAATGATTTTACTTCAGTCATTGGATCGCACGCAAAGAAACGTTATTGTAATAGATGATCTTATGTCAGAATCGGGTAACAATAAAAAAGTCCTTGAACTATTTACTAAGGGTAGTCATCATAGAAACCTTTATTTTGATATTACAGAATCTTTTCTACCAAGGGAAGGAAATGCGAACAATAAGCCTGAATTCCCACTACATTGTTCTATTCAAAAATCCTACAGATGCTTCACAAATCAATCATCTCGCTAAACAGATGTATCCCAACAAATCTAAATTCTTGGTAGAATCTTATCGAGATGCTACCCTAAATCCATACGCATACCTCTTCATAGATCTAAAGCCGACAACTTCCGAAGAGATGCGACTCCGAACAAATGTATTTAGTGGTGAATTTCCAATCTTAGGTATTAATACGAAGTGTTTGGAGAGAAGTCAATCATTTGAAGATGACGAAGCGACTGCAAAAGCATGCTCCCTATCTCCATGTCAAGGGAACCCACAAACAACGTCATGGTGTCATTCAAGGGGATAACAAAGAATTTATGATATGTTTGTGAGTGCGCACTCAACGTCCTTAAGGGAAGACGCCAAAAACATTTTAATCGGCATCCCGCGTCGCGCCGCGGCGCTTTGCGCTGCGGTGAGTTTTGCCACTCGGCTTTTCTTCAGCGCACTGCTGCCCCCAGATCTCATTATCGAAGTCCTTTGTGCTTGTATCATGAATATGTAACAGCAGAAATCATCTCATGTGGCCGGCCCTGCGGTCCCAATGCGGATATGAGATCAGAGCCAGATAAAGCAGGCCTGATTGTGGTTAGCGGTGAAAGACCTTTTGCAGATGTTATGTTTTATTTATTTCTTTCTTGTTTTTAGAAAAGGTTGACGGCCTGGATTTGAAACGAAAACAAAGTATTTTTTCTCTGCACCTATACATGTATTTTCATTAAGCTCGGAAGGCTAGCAAAATGATTAAATGATTTAACGGTATGGCTCGAGAATACAAAATAATTATTGCTGTGAATGGGTTTTAAAATAACGATGCCAACATAAAAAAATATACAATACAAGAATTAAATTTGAGGATCATGAACATTTATTGATACCATTTCACTTTGGTGTTAAAATAGAACTTCTGTTCTTTTTGCAGGTAGGGTCATCGATCGTTGGGTTTGTCACTGTAATGCTGATTTATAGGCAAAATTTTAAAGAAATCTTAACATGAAAAAAGTTTTATTTAATAATTCAAAAATACACTTTAAACGGAGTTGTTCAGTTATGTTTTGAAATCCAAGCCAGAACCCCGGTGACAAATACATTATGATCAGACATATGAGGCCCAAGGGTTGTCAATTATAGTAGTAATTTTTAAAGTATAGTAGTTTTGAATCGATCCTGGCCACACCTCTAGATACATTAATTATTTAAACAAAACTTAGCCGCTATCTTTCTACATTTGCCATTGACGGCGTCTCTCATTCCCTTTTTGCCCGAGGATGACGACAACTCGTCCAGAAACTCAAGGTTTGATTGTGCCATTATGGCCTCGAAAATGGGGTTGTGTTTGAGGGCTATCTTTGTGACAGCCCTGTTTTTATATAAGACAAGACCGACCCCCGTGATATTTAGATCTTGCTTAATCCTCGTCTTTAAACAGTTTCTTTATCATCTTCAGGATGAAGTCTTTGGTCGACGAAACTCTTTCAAGGACTTCATTATAATTTCTTTGTCCATAACATGAACTAATCTCTCAGGTATGCCAATCATCACCTCTCGTTCGCCAAGCTTTAGAAACTGGGGCTCAGATTTGGCATTAGTAAGTCCCAGATGTGTCTTTATTTGAGATACGCCTCTTGTTAGAGCTCGGAGCTCTGCCAAAATCAGGGCAAGTGTGGCGGAGGAGTCAAAGATTATGTTGGAGCCCTGTTGGGCGGCGCTTGATCCCGGAACACAGGTGGGGGACTCTGGGGCGACGATCACCTCTCGACCTCGATCGTTTCAGTCCAGAAGGGGGCAATCTGGGCGTGTATTGACTAAGGCGGCACTTGGCCCTAGAACTGGACTTGGGGGATCTGAAGCGATGAATGTATTCGGAAAATCCGGGCTGTTCGAGTCCACTGGCGCGGCGGTTGGTCCCGGAGCGGGACTGGCGGGCTTTTGGTAAGCTTCCTCTGTCAAGGAATCCGGGCGTGGGTCCAGAGCGAGACCGCTGGACTCTTTTGCGATGGTAGTCACTGGATCAGACCACACAGCAAAGCGCTTGCTGAGGACTGGATCAGACCACACAGCAAAGCGCTTGCTGAGGACTGTCTTGGGAATGTCCTCCTTACACGCTCTTTTTAAGCCCTGTAAAAGAAAAGAAAGCGAATATTTGTAATTTTTATTATACAAGCTTGAGTCTCATGTATAAGTTATTTTCAATCTTATAGCCACCATATTTGTAGAATGTTATATTCAATCATCGAAAGGTTGGATACTGAAATGTGCAGTAATCTAACCAATATTTCTGATGAATGTGCATACGGATTAAACCAAAAGTTTCAAGGAAAAGCATTTGAAGGAAGAGTGTAGTTAAACAATAAACGATCAAGTAATGTTTGAAGCTTTGCATGGTGTAAATAATTGATGAGAAGAAATCATGTTATTTTAGCGAACTTCAGGGTACAACCTTGTTTAAATCTGTTTTAGATGGTTTTGGCTATCTTTCATGCCAGCCGAGGTAAGATGATAAGATCTTAGACAAGAAACGTGTTATACAGAATAAATGAAAGAACGAACCGTGTCCAATATCAATGATCTTGGCCTTGAAAAGACATGACTTGTACAAGACTCGGACCTGCATTCCAGAGATGAGAGATCCTTTAGTTTTCACGCGATTTACAGAATTTACTTCCGTAATTCTGGACCATTTAGGCACTAGCCACTCGATGGTAACATTGGCTGAAGACATAGCGAGTTCTTATTGCATGTTGCGTATGATGATGATGACTATCATGAAAACGGTGAACCTTCAAAAGCTGTGTATGGGTATAATGTATGGATGAACGAAATTTGGATGAGTGAACAAGATAAAATATAAACAAGTCTTAGGTCTACATGTGTAGAAACAGTCTCTCAACCGTTGATTTGCTAAGAAAATAATCTTAACAAAGTACAGCGTATTGATTGTTTTAGGAGTCTGCGTCTACGCTCGATTTTATGAAGCTGTTGTATTGAGATGACTTTCTGATTGCAAGTTATTCCATCATAGAACATGGCTCTCCTTTCCCGTTAAAATTTACCAAATAAGCATAAATCCCAAATTAATGGATTGGCTTCTTGAAAGCCCGAAAAGAGGAAAATCTGTTGCTAAATAAAAAAACGCAATGCCAAAGAAACGTCAATACTGTTGATACAGCTAAAATTTTCAGTGAAAGTAATCGGTTCAATGCACATCGAGGTCGAGCAGAGGACACCGGGACCTGTGGCTCAACAATCCCTGCCATCAAGGAACACCTGTTTTATAACGCTCCTGATTTAAAGGAGAATCTCCCAGACCTAGGTGAGTGTACCAATGTAATACAAAATAACGTATAGAAAAAAACAATCCATTTTGTGAAGAAATTATGTGTAAACTCGTACTCCAACCACGTTTTAATTTTAAAGAATTAGCTGATTGCAAGCTGTTCGTTTTCTATAGTACGTACTTCCATAGCAAGAATCTTTCAGAACTGCCTGGAAATAAACATTTTATCACGAGCTATAATAATAAACGTACAAGTTGATAGGAGTACTTTCATATTGCATCCTTCTTTGTAATGAAATTGTACAGTGAGTTTATGAAATATTAATTTTCGCTCTTTGTTTCTTAATAGGCGACAGAACTATTGCACGTTGGATGAAGCCACCCAACAAATCATTCAGGACATCTGCAGAATATAAAGGCTTCGTTGATGCAAGAATTCCCGCCGAGGATGAAAACAGCCACTTTTACTCGGCCCGGGTGAGGTACGTTATGGAATTGGCTGCCAAGTTCCATACATCTTTAATTATCTAGTCTGTAGATAATAAGAACAAAATCAAGTTCGGAAATCAGATATTATCCGTGGACCGGCGTCTGAAGATCAATCGATTTTTTTCCGACAAGTGATAAACCCAACCTCTCTGACCACGATTTCCCCACACCTGGGTATTACATTGTTCCGTGTGGCTACCTGAAGATGGTTCCGACTTCACCACCATGTTACACCAAGGATCAGATTGGACGAGATCAACTGTGTAAGTACAGTACATTATACAATGTGACTAAACAAATACTAAACATTACTAAGAAAACAAGTTGGATACGCAAGAAAGGAGCAAATTGTAATATGTGTGAGCACTACTAAACTGGCAGCTCCACATCAGGCTCCCTTTTCTCTACTTTGTTTGACAAGTTTGTTCTACGGTTCCTATCATGATTTTTACACCAAGTGACAGATTAGGACCTGCTGATCAACAGAGTTGCCTGAATTTCTATGATATGATTCCATTTTGGAGAATTTTGTAGATCATTTTTTTCACATTGCTGTGTTTTTGTACATTAGTACTACACAGGGTGTTCAAGCTTACTCGCTACATCAACCACCAACAATAGCATCCAGGAAAGCCAATTTGTCTTTTCATCACCCTAAAGACCAGCTGCTCAAGCTATCGATGGCTTCTGCCCATACCTTCTATTCTAAATTGTGACTTTGTCGACTTTGTTGTTGAAAATGATCTTGATATTGTTGGTGTTTGTAAGACATGGCTAACTTCTGATGATGACGCCACAATTGCAGATCTGAATCCTGGAGGATACTCGTACTCGCACAAACCAAGAACAGGTAAACGAGGCGGTGGAGTTGCCTTTCTATATCGAAGTGGAATAAAAGTCAACATCCATCCAGCTCTAGATAACGTCAAGTCCTTTGAACTGATACAGATGGACATTAATCAGAACTCTAATGCTGTACATCTGGTTGTAATCTGCAGACCACCAGGATCATCAACTTCCTTGAAGGATTTCCTAAATGAGTTCTCGAATGTTCTCGACAACTACCTCTTCAAGCAAGCCAGTTTAAATTTATTTCTGGAGACTTCAATATTCATGTTGATTCAACTTCATCTGATGCAAGAGGTTTCAGTGTGTTTTAAGTGCTTATGGCCTTGAGCAACAGCAACATCCACCAGTAAACCCATGTATGTGGACACTCTTTAGACCTGCTAATTTCACGGCAAGGGGACTGGCTGACATCAAAATAATCAATGGAATTTCTGATCACTCTGCCATTTCTTGTAGCCTGCAAACTCCTAGTCAAAACAGACTTTCGGGTTTTTACCTATCTCGAAACATTTAGTCTATACTTCTAACCGGTTTCATTGAGGATTTGAATGAGGCGTCACTCTTCAAAAAATGCTCTGGAACAATGCAGATCTTGCTGTTGGTAGTTATAACTCCATTTTGGTAGCTGCAAGTAGTATAGTCTAAGGAACATAGGCAGGATTTTTTGCGAGCAACACTGTTGCTCGGAATTGCTCGGAATTTTTTCCGAGCAACCCGCCACCGCGTGACGGTGGATTGTGGGGGCGTGGTTGTGGTTAACGCCACGAAGTGGTGGGACAAAGGCGAGCCACGGAGTGGGGAGTCGTGTGGTTCACGCTAGTGTTCGGGAGACCCGAAAGGGTCGACGTGTGAACATGATGCAAGGCATCATGTTGCGCGGTGTGAAACACCACAAGCAGTTGTCTCACGACAGTGTAACGGAGGGCAAACCGTTATCGTTTGCCCGCAGTTGTGAGGTGCGGGAGTGATTTGTTAAAATCACGGAGCGCCGAAGTCATAACCACGCAGCACAAACGAGACGCGTCTCGTTTGTATTTTCACGAAGTATAAACAAAGGGGTCGATTCCTCTACGTCTGACAAGACGTAGCGGAAGAGATAAAAAGGTGGGTGTCCTTTGTCCTTAGTCCAGCTCTGTCTTTTTTTCTTTTTTTTAATCGAATATGTCAGCACCACCTCGTTATGGAACACGTCCGGGCGTTTCTATATGTACATGTTTATTTCTATGTCTTCCCTTGATGGCAAAACGTTGGGTCGAGTATTTACTTATTAAATATATATATTATATAGCACTCGGTCTGTACCATGTAGTTTTTGCACCGTCACCCTAAGTCAAGGTAGGCCGTAGTCGCGCATGGGTGGTTTTCTTTGTTGAGTTGTACTGTGTAGTTTTTGCACCGTCACCCCAAGTCAAGGTAGGCCGTAGTCGCGCATGGGTGGTTTTCTTTGTTGAGTTGTACCATGTAGTTTTTGCACCGTAACCCTTGAGTGGGTCAGATAGGGTGTTTGTTGGAGATACCGAGTCTCATCCGAATAAGTATTATTATCATTTATTTTTAATAAAATTTTAAATTATGTTATTCATTATTGGGTTGGCCATGGAGGCGCATGAATAACTGCTCTATGTGTAATCAGTCACGTTTTGCACTTTTGACCAGAATGCCTGCGCAGGTCCGATCTGTTTTCACCTTAAGAGAGCGCGAAACGCCATTTTTGTCTCACTTCCTTTTCTGCATCAAATCAGAGGGAACATTTTCATCATGATAAGCGATACCTACGAACTGTTCTTCGAACTGCTCAAAGTCAAGCAGGTGCCAATTCACCTGCTGGAGTTCGTGCGAAAGCATGCTAACAACGACCCGGTCTTACGGGACTGGAACGGACTTGGTCCCGGTGAGAACATGATTACCACCGAGTGGGCTATGAGAAAGGCCATTTTGGCCAATAACACGAAATACGCCAAGTGGCTTATTAAAAATGAGCTATACTTGAACAACCCGGACCTAAAACGCCCGGGCCAGGAATAACTCTATTTTTATTTTATTTTTTTCTAATTTTATTCTTATTTTCCTTTTTTATTCTATATTTTAGGCCCCAATTTTTTTTTCTTTTCTTTCTTTTTCCTTTTGTCCATTGTTGTCACGGGTGACTCACTCTGAACCAACACGTCTCGACTCGTTACAACAACAAACAATCCAAAAAAAAACCCCAAAAAAAACCACGCACAACCGGTACATAGCAGCGGTGTCGGTAGGTATACCGCTCAATAATCATCAGCGGGCCACGGTGACAACCTCGGTGGAGAACAAACTTTTGGCATCATGTTTCAGGACAGCGTTGATTGGGGCCCTGAATTTACGGCCACTCAAATAGAGAGTATAGACTCATTGGAAAACGAAGCGTCCCTTCAGAACGTGGAATGGAACCCGGATTTTACGGCGAGTCAACTGCGGAAGATAGATCTACTGGAATCTACGGCGGCCGAACAAGTAAGTAGTGTAACGAACAGTGCAGGACATGTGTTTTAATATATTTAGTTGTGGGCATGCACGGGGAGATCAGTATGGTCCCGTACTGATCTGTGCATGAGGGTGCCGCATGCCATGCGGTTTTAGACTGCTCGGTCAGTGATCGTCAGTCAGCGACTGGATCTTCACGAGTAGACAGGTACGTGAATTTGCTCTGAATATTACCCATGGTTTATGAGACTATTTTGCGTTGTATGTGGTTGCACGTGAGCTGGTTTTTTTGGGGTACTCACAGGGTTGACATTAGCGGAGGCTAGTCAACCGTGAGCTTGTTCATTGTCCGTGGTCTGGAGCGGCGATAGCTGTGTGCTTCGTCGTTGGGGGAACAGTTGTCACTAGGACAATCGCGCATGAAAAGACGCGTGGTTGACCGGTAAGGCGAAGCTGTTTTCAGGTGACTAGCTTGTCGCTAGGACGATCACGCCCGTAAGGACGCGTGGTCGATCGGCAAGGCGAAGCTATACTCAGATTATTCAGGGGGGCTCGCGCGTGGGATAGACAGAGGGTATAGCACGTGGTTGCTGCGTGACTCACCAGCTGTGGCTGGTTTATGGGAATTCTGTTAGATGCTCCGTGCATGGTTAACTATCAGAATAAACAGTCCTACGAGGTGCTCAGTGCATGGTTAACTAGTAGATGAATAAACTATTCCGCTAGGTGCTCAGTGCATGGTTAACTAGTGGTTGAGTTAGGGTTTATTAGGAAGCTATAGGGTAATCCAGAGTGAATCACGCTAGGTTTATTAGTGTTGATTTATAGATTGTGTGCATTCAATTACATTGTTTATTGTGGTTGACAGAGGTTGTGAATACATCACATGGTTGATGCTTTTGTTAATGAATTAATTGTCACTGTGAATCATTTATCTGTATACATTAACAGAGGTTTAACAGTCAGTTATAATCGGCGGTATACTTCCTCCAAAACGAATCTCGTCTCTTAGCCTTTAGGTCGCTTAGTGACTTTTAGCTTGAGAACAAATTGACTCGGGACCAAGTTAATAATTAACGAGTCGGGGAGCGATCAGTCAGGGCGATACGCACCCCGAGCACCCCTTGTTTCCCGCCACAGTAACATAACATCAAGAACAACAACAAATAACATAAAATCAAATTGCCCCGGAAGAAACCAACGAATGTTATATTGTAGTAACCCTATTGTCATCATCTTTTTTTATTTGCCACAGCGTCAACGGGAAGAGGAGGTCCCAGTCGAGCCAGATCTGTCGACCTGGTCAGATGATTCGGACACACCGGAGCTGCGTAGAATGGTTACGTCCCCATATCCCGGATGTTCTTTTTGGCCAGAGATTATTCCAGAAACTCCACCACCGTCTGCGGGTCCATCGTTTGACCGGGCAAGAAAAAAACTAAATCCGTTGTAAACCCCGAGCTTTTTTTTTCTTTAATTTTGTTTACGAGCTAGCCAGCTTATGACTTTCTCAAAATGGTGGCACGTGTAAACCCTTCAAGTGAGTAAGTCGAGACACCTGGTGCTCCCACGGGTGCTGTAATGTTATGTATTCCTTTATTTAGTTTAGTTATTTACTTATTTCTTAAATTTTTTTTTCATTACAGCCCCACCAGGAAGGAAGGGGTGCGGTTGTTGCGGGCAAGAAAAGACCAGCCTCTGTGAAACCAAAGAGACGCAGAACACCGGACAAGGAACTGTCGACCCGTGGTGAGAAGAGAAAGTTAGTTAATGCTAGGGCTTCCCCAATTAGAACCAAACTAAATAAAACTAGAAAGAGTAGTCTTGGCAATACTAGGTTTTCTTGTGATATCTGTGGAAAATCGTATACTCGATCCTATAATCTTAAGCGCCACAAAGAAGTTCATTCGAGGTACAGGGGCGACTGTTCCACATGTGGAAAAAAGTTTACCAGTTCAGAAGGTTTAAAAAGACACATCAAAAGAAACCACTCTCGCCGACCCAAGACAAATGACGACCCCTCACATTCCTCACAACCCACGCCGCCTCAAGGCGCCATTCTAGCTCCCGAAGACCCAATTAAGTTTCCAATTGCACCGAATGTAGACAATAGGGATGATGAAATGTTATCCCTTTATCGTAGTAACCGGGGTAGTATTAGGACCCATTACCTGTACGGTAGACAGACTCAAGATGTGTACAATTTACGATTGGGTCCTTCCTCTCCGCCAGTAGGGACCATCCAAGGTAGCTCCGACCGTGACGCGCGGCCGGACCCGCCTCTTGCCAGAGTAGAGCTAACCAGTGGCGTGTCACTGAACGAGGGGTTAAGGGGTATTTTTCCAACTTTGACATGTAGAGTAAAACTGAACCTGTCGTTCGGGTTTGTCTTACGAAACATAGAAACGGGAGAATTGCGTTATTTTCACTCTAGTTTTAACAACGCGCAGTTTTTACAACAACCCATCGCTGTAGCTTCGGAAGATGATTTTGAAATCTTCCTGCAAAAGATACACGACATGGACGTGCTGCAACACGCCATGCATTCACGGCCAGACACAAAGTGGGTCCTTTGCTGATATCAGTAACGTAACAATTTATGCATATAAAATGCCCTCGTTTTACATAGGTGCACCCCCGCAGCAACTACCCGATTACATCACAAACAACAGGGGTTTAAACAATCTAATCAGTAACCGTAACACCGGTGCGAGATACGAGAATAATATTTGTCTGTTTAGATGTCTCGCCCTAAAACAGGGGCTTTCTTTGTACTCTCTAGAAATGCGCACCAAACACCTCGTCGATAGATACGAAGCAGAAATGAACAAGCGCCCGACAGAAGGTGTCTGTTTAGACGAACTGCATCACTTTGAACGAATATTCAAAGTGAATGTCAGAGTCTTCAGCCTCGTTCGCGAAGAGTACGAGCCCGAAGAGGGCGAGTACAGAGTAGTAGCCCGCCTGGTGCGGAGGTCACTGTGTAAGCACAAAGAAATAATGAACATCAACCTGTACGAAACACATTTTTCGTACATAAAGAAAATGGACATGTACAGCCAAGTGTTTCCCTGCCCTAAATGAAAGAAGTAGACATGTTCAAAAAAGCAATCAATTTAAACCTGCCCCTTCAGATTGGTTTCTTCGTCTACCAATACGCTAAATTGCGCATGCTCGAATTTTACTTTGACTTCCTCATGCAATTTGTCGCACCACGCGATTTTCAGATGTGTGAGATGGACACCGATTCTGCCTACATGGCCATATCGGGTGATAGTCTCGATGACGTAATCAAGCCCGGTATGAAAGACAAATACCACCGGGAAAAGCACCTGTGGTTTCCGCGTCAGAATACACCCGAACAGTACAGTTATGATAAGAGGACCCCGGGGCTGTTCAAAGTAGAGTGGGAGGGTGAGGGTATCATTGCACTGTGTAACAAGACGTACTTTTGTTTCGGGGCCACCGAGAAGTTCAGTTGTAAAGGTCTAAACAGACGAAATAATCAACTCACCAAAGAGAAATACATGACCGTCTTGAATACCAGATCTTCGGGTGGGCGTGTAAACAAGGGTTTCATTATGAAACACGGTGTAATGTTTACTTACGAACAGAGAAGGACTGCCCTAAGCTATTTTTATCCCAAGCGAAAGGTCGAAGACGATGGGGTTTCCACAACCTTTTTAGAAATATGAGACAACATTTCCCAGTTTCTCCCGTTGTTCCCCATAAACACATTTTAAATTGTTGTTGTTTTTAAATCTCGGACCCAGTTATATTATTTGTAGATATATATATTGCCCGTTTCAGAAATGTAATCATATTCTAAAACCTGTTACCGTTTTCTTTTGATGACACGATCATATTGTAAAAATAAATAAAATCATACTTTGTAGTTAATTTTCTTTTGATGACACGATCATATTGTAAAAATAAATAAAATCATACTTTGTAGTTAATATAGGTTTTCCCGGCCAATTTCACAAAAATTCATTCAATTTCATTAACACGCTTTCAAATTCACGCGATTTTTTCCAGTTCAATCAAACTCTTTCGATATTATTGCATTCAATTTCGTTTTCGTGCACCCATGATTCCATTACTTTCATTCCATTTCGTTAATAGGCATTCAAGACTACAAGATCGCCATTCTCATGTTGAATATACGTGTATACCACCTTTTCGCAATAGGTGCAATCAAATTCAGAGTCATCGAAGCGTTCAGGATTTTGTAGCTGTTGTTTTTTTCTTCTTCATTTATGGGCAACAGATTTCAACATTCGAGCATTCAACTTCAACACAAGTAGGGCCTATGAAACGACTTATTTGAGCTTAAAGTGAAGCATGTTTCTTTTACTGGTATTTTTTGTTTCCTGTGTTAGGCATTTCCATGTTATGGGTTTCATTCAATTCTTGTTGTCTTAATTGCAATAATTAATACTGGTGCCTTTGTTACCCCTTGACTAAACATGAAATATGTGTCTTAAAGGTACTAAAATACAGTTTACAAACTTATGGCCCTTAAAATTATTTGGTTTTGTTTTGAGATTGCTTGTATGGGTCGTTATTATGTTTTTGACGTCTCCTTCAAACATGACAAAATGAAAATCTACAAAGGATATGTTATATAAACATGAGCTTATATTCACAAGGGGGTTATTGGTATACATAAGAATATTGATGTTGTTTCTCTGTGGACATTTTTTTCACAGGTCCTTTTTTTTACCCTTTGTCTGTTTATCTTAAACTCGTTTCTGTCTCAAACTTGTTTCTTTAACCATCAATGTTCTGACGTGCTAGGCATCTCGGCATGTACGTTTGGCTGTTGTACCATCTCACGCATTTGTCATGGGTGATTTCTCCCACATTCTGTTGGGCCACTTCTTGTAGGAGATCACCTCTCCACTGTTGAAGATTGACTCCTGCTTCTTGTGCTGCCTCACGGTCTCCTACTCGTACCTGCCATTCTGGGAGGGCCAAATCTCGTTTGACACCAGCTTTGAATGATGAATGTGCCATTTCAGTCATGTTCAGGAATGGTGAGTAGGGTGGTAGACGCTTCAACTGGATCTGCTGGTTGATTCCTGCTGGGAGCTGGGCGCGTACATGGGGCCTCGCATTGTCGTAAACAAGAAAAACTGGCTCATCTGCAGGGAACATGTTTTCGCACTCACGAGCTGTGTCGGCTAGAAAGGCTTCAAATCTTTCTCTCGTAACAGTCTCAAAGGCTATTCGGTGGTGAACAAGACCAATCTCCCCAGAAACAGCAAACGTAACGTTGCAGTTGCGTCCGCGTTGCGCATGAACCACGCGTCTTGCTGGGATACCGCGGGGGGCCCTTCCAAAGGAGCGTCTCGTCCAAATGTTGTAGCCCGTTTCGTCGATGAACACGCAGTGGCCAACAACTCCGTATTGCAAGAGCCACTGCGCGTACTCTGCACGCATATCGAGAACTGTGGGTGAGTTTCGGGCATCAGGCACGTCCTCTGCTAAATTGAGGGTCATGAGCATGCCGTCCAGGGTTCTTGCGATGGTGCTGGTAGACACGGTCGGTTTATCGGGTAGAGAGTGTTCCAGCTCTTCTTTCATCTGATTTAGTGTTAGTAGAGGGTTGTTGTCAAGCACCTGCTCCAGCTCATCTCTCATCTCCTGATCAACCTTGTTGTTGTGCGCTCCTCCAGTAGGAAGCTTCTCGAAGCGACCAGTACGCAAGTAGGTAGCCACGATGGACCTTGCAGTAGACCTCTTGATGCCGAGAGTGTCTGCCAAGACCAGGTAGTCAGCCTGGTTGTTCTCGAAAGCCTCAACAAGCCTCGTCCTATCTACATTATTAACTCTTCTGTATTGACCACGGGCTGCCATATTTGATTCAGAAATCGTCTATTTAGAGCCTACTAGGTGTGTTTAGCTCGGAACTAGAGCAGAAATGAAGTTCTCCTTAGAGTATCCTGCCATTAAATACGAATCAGAAAGTGCATACATCACAAACGAATTTGAATGCAAACATTTGGAAAATGTTTGCTCATTGATGAAATTGAATGGTTGACCAGCCTCGGTGACTGGCTTTGACGAAATTGAATGAACTAAATGACCAGTTGAATTTGAATGATCTTATTTGTAGAGTGAATGCTCAAGTGCTGAAAGTGAATGACCCTTTTTAACTCTTGAATGCTGGTGTAGCTCAGCATTTATTTTCTAACGAAATTGAATGAGCCGGGTACTAACTTGAATGAATTTGTTGAAATTGGCCGGGAAAACCTATAGTAAAGTTGTTAATTCTAAGAAGAATTTATTATGGTGTTTTCCATTTCTTAATATCATAAACAAATAAAGAGAGTAAAATAAATAGCAAAACCGAACAACAACTCAGAGTACTGTTTCCGTCCTTCACGACTTATGTATTTAATGTCTGCTTTATAGTAAACATTCCAATCGGCAAGTAAAAAGCCGAAAAGTCATTAAAAAGAAATATACAGGTACCATTGAATAAATACGTTTAGTGAAGGGGGGGAGGGGTAATGGGAGGGTTTTCGTTAATGGCGGGAGGGTCAAGTGAGTTCAATCATTTAATGCGGGTTGGGTTAGGTCGGGTGGGGGCGCTCTTCATTTCCGTGGGTTCTTTCACTAAGTGACGGGTCTTTCGTTAATGGCGGGAGGGTTAAGTGAGTTCAATCATTTTAATGGTGTAAATTGGGTGAGGGCGCTGTTCATTTCTGTGGGGCTGAACACAACGCCGTGGTTTGGGTGTAAATTGGGTGAGGGGGCTGTTCATTTCTGTGGGACTGAACACAACGCCGTGGTTTGGGTGTAAATTGGGTGAGGGCGCTCTTCATTCACAGCGGTGTCGGTTATAAAAGAGTTGGGTGAACTACGATTCCTCAGTTCATGCGATGAGTTCGATACTTAAACATCCCTTTACCTGCGTCTTCGCGGGGCCTACCGGATCAGGAAAAACGCAGTTTGTGACGCAGTTATTGAACCCAGCGGGCGGTGATGTCATTCAACCGTCTCCGGAAAATATTGTGTGGTGTTTTTGGGCTTATCAGGATGCTTATGACCGGTTGTCCAACACCGTCCCCGACATTCGTTTTGTGGAGGGATTTCCCGACGACCTTCTTACCTCCTTGGATCGAACGAAGAGAAACCTGGTTGTGATCGACGACCTCATGTCGGACGCGGGTAATAATAAACAAATTACCGAACTTTTCACAAAGGGCAGTCATCACCACAATCTGTCTGTTATACTCATACTGCAGAATCTGTTTTATCGGGGTAAAGAAATGCGCACAATCAGTCTGAACGCGCATTACATGGTACTCTTTAAAAACCCCAGAGATGCTTCACAGATCACGCACTTGGCACGCCAGATGTATCCTAACAAACCCAAATTCATGGTCGAGGCCTATCGCGACGCGACGAGTTCCCCCTACTCGCATCTCTTTGTGGACTTGAAACCGGACACCGAGGAGCACATGCGTCTCAGATCTAACATATTCCAGGGTGAATACCCCACAGTTTACGTTCCGAAGGTATAAAATAGTGCCACTCCCGCGGTGAAGATGTCTCGTCGCGTGCACAAGCACGCTCCCTACCTTCACGTATTGGCAACGGGTTCCAAAAAACAGCGCCAGGGGGTGATTGACGGAGCCGGCAAAGACCTCATAACCTGTGTCTGTGAGTGCGCCCTCAACGTTTTAAACGGTAACGTTTCCCTGACAGCCGCCGAGAGAACCAAACTGAGAAGACACAGGCGAGAACTGAGAGAGCTGACCAACCGGAGGACGAGCCTGCAGAAAAAGAAGAAAGCTTTAACACAGAAGGGAGGTTTTCTTGGTGCACTGCTGACACCGGTGTTGAGCGCTCTGGGTGGACTGCTATTCAAGTAAACGTGATGGAGCACGCTAAGAAAATGGTGCTTGTACCGCAAGACACTCTCGCGAGAATGCAGGCGTCTAGACGATTGGAGCAAACACCGGACAACTCCCCTGTCTATGACCCTCAAGGACGAACATACCACCAATTTGGATGGACCTCCCACGTTGAAGAAGGAGCTACCGATCGAAACAACCGAGACAAAACCGTCACTCGGAGTGGCCTTGAAGGAAGAGGTAGGCGACGACGAAGACGTAAACTACAAAGGATTATCTCAGTTGTTCGCGCCCGCTTCCCATCTTCCGGCCAAGAAAAAGAAACTATCTTTGTTTGCAGCCGAGACCTCTCTACCGGCCAAGAAGAGGAAAAGTAAACGACGACATTCGACCAGGAAACAAAAGTGGACGGCGTTATAAACCAAGCACCGGCCCTCCGATCCTTCATTACAAGTCCGGCTTTCGCCATGGAGTGTTGTCCTCCTAAACCAGAGTGCGCACCGCAAAACATACTGAAAAAACTCCGCTGCTTTTGGGTGTGTTGCAACAGCACACTCGTCATCGAAGATTCAAGTTTCGTCGATGGAGGAGTACCTAAAGAAGGTGTATTACGACACAAACCATCCTTTTGGTTTCGGTGGTGTGGATGCTGTCTACCGCGCGGCTCAAAAAGACGGAGTGGACATCAGCAGGAAACATGTCATTAGATGGTTGCGCCAACAACCTACTACTTATACCCTACATAAGCCCATCCGGAGACGTTTCAAACGAAATCGGGTCATCGTGGGTGGTATCGATCATCAGTGGCAGGCGGATCTGGTAGACGTGGCCTGACTCTCTCGGTACAATGACGGCCGCAGATTTTTAATCCAAGTTCGCCTGGGACGTTCCCCTCAGGGATAAAACGGGGACGTCGCTAATAAAAGCCTTCGAACGTATTTTACGGGATGGGCGTAAACCACGCGCGCTCCAGACGGATAAAGGTTCTGAGTTTACAAACCGCAAATTTCAGAATTTCTTGACAAAGAATAACTTTGAATTCTTTACCACTCAAAACGAAACAAAAGCCAGCGTGGTGGAGAGGTTCAACAGGACCTTTAAAACAAAAATGTGGAAATACTTCACTGCCCAAAACACCTACGCCTATGCTACCGTATTACCAAAGCTGGTGTCCGCCTACAACCGCTCGTTTCACAGGAGTATAAAGAGAATGCCGGTCTCCGTCACCCCTGCAAACTCCGAGGTCGTTTGGCGCACGTTGTACGGCACCCCCAACGATGAACGGTCCACCGTCACAACCTTCAAGTTTAACGTGGGGGATACGGTTCGCATAAGTATGGCAGCGAGAACGTTTAGTAAGGGTTATCTCCCCAACTGGACCACCGAACTTTTTACCATCAGCGATAGAATTCCACGGGACCCTCCAGTGTACATGTTGACAGATTACGACATGTACAAAGTAGAGAAGGTGTTACGCACTAGAAAGCGTCGTGGTGTGGCGGAATATTTTGTGAAGTGGCTCGGTTATCCCGACAAGTTCAACAGCTGGGTGAGGGGACTAGTCGGTATATAATACGCGACTTACGAACAACCGGTCAACATTTAACGTGCGAGACGACCTCGAGATGGATTCCTTTTACATGACGCTCCCCAGCAACAGCAGCATGGATACTTACCCAGACAACGCGCTGAGTCACTACAGCGTGAACTTACCCTCTGCTCTGTCGTTCAATGGGGCGTGGGAGGTGTGTCTCGCCGAGATAAGGTACCCGCGAAGGTGGCTCAACATCGTAGAGGGTCACAACCACATCTACTGCAACGCCGGAGAGACTGAAGGAGGCGTACATCTTCACACCATTCCAGAGGGTTTTTTACCAGACACCGGATGAGTTACTCACAAAGATTACACCCTCGATCGAACACGGCGACACAGTACGCATCAAGTACAACAAGTACCTTCAAAAAGTGATCGTCAGAACGGCCGACGGTGTCAGCATTACTTTCGTCGAGCGTCTGGGTCAATTGTTTGGATTTAACAAGGCTATGTCCATCACCGGTATAGAGAAAGCACCCCGCGTCGTGGATATGAAGCAAATCCACAGCCTGTTTGTGTACACCGACATCATCGAATACAACATCGTCGGGGACACGAGAGCACCTCTTCTACGAAATGTGGGCGTGGAAGGCGAATATGGGGATACCGTAACAAAGACGTACGACAGTCCGCATTACGTTCCCCTGAAACAGAAATTCATCAGCACCATCAAGATAGATATAAGGGACGACGTGGGCGATTATATCCCATTCGTCGGCGGGAAGGTCATAGTGAAACTACATTTTAGAAAGCGTCGCTCCACGTACTTTAACTGATCGAAACATCCGACATCATGAGACGCCATTTCGTATCCCAACCCGGACACTATGTCAACCACTACACGCGACAATTGGGGCGTGGCTATCCCATCTTTCACGCACTCAGAAAGGATTCGGTCTTGGAAATATATTGGGCGGGCTCTTCCGAACGGCCATGCCCCTGATCAAGCAGGGGGCCAAAACTTTTGGCCGTCAAGCCCTCCGGACCGGCATTGGGAATCGCGCAAGACGCCCTGGAAGGAAAGAACAACATAAAATCGGCAGCGCAGTCAAGACTCAAACAGACTGGCCGTCGTATAGCTAGGCGGGTGATTCAGAATGTGGATTCCCGACAGACCCGACCGGTTAGACGGAATATAAAAAGAAAACACACTCGGAAAAGAGCCACTTCTACATCTGGGAAGCGACCGAGACGATCACTCGATATCTTTGATTAGCCGCTCCGAGACTACCACTCCATCATGGCACTGCTACACGACCACTCCGAAGAGTGCACAAAGAGTGAACTCGATGTCTTTTCTCTACCGCCCACCCAGACTAGCGTAGAAAAGGGCCAGTATGTGGAGTACCTGATGTCCCTGATGAGAAGACAGCAACCTTTCATAACAATCTACCAGTCATTGATCTGCCATCTTCTTCACTTCAAACGGCTGCACTCTTAGTGACTCTTACTCCTGCTTCTGCAGATGAAGTTCGTGGCATCATTGAAAAGTCACCAGCTAAGTCGTGTGAATTGGATCCAATTCCTACCTGTCTCAAAAAATGTCTGTCTGTCATCACTCGTTATCACAGAGATCATCAACGTTAGCCTAGATACTGGAGTTGTCCCTGAAGTCCTCAAGACAACGATTGTACGACCAACACTGAAAAAACCTGGAATGGACACGGATTCCTTACAGAGTTACCGTCCAATATCCAACCTACCGTGTCTCTGAAAAGTTTTTGGAACGTGTGGCATTTTCTTGTCTCTCAGATCAATTGCGTGAACATTCACTTCTTGACGGCCATAAGTCGGCATACCTCCAAAATCACAGCGTAGAAACACTTCTCACAAATGTAACTGATGATGTACTTAAACAAATGGATATTGGAAACATCACCGCCCTTGTCCTACTTGACATGTCCTCAACATTTGACACAGTTGACCATTGTATTTTGATTGATCGTCTACACTCATTGGGAGTCAGTGGAACAGCTCTGCAGTGGTTCATATCTTATCTGTCAAATTGCTCTCAGTGTGTAAGCATTAAATGCAAAGTCAAAAGCCAGCCATCTTGCTAACGGTGTTCCCCAAGGCTCTGTTGGGGGCCCCCTCTTGTTTTCGCTGTACCTTCAGCCTAAAGGCACTATCATATATGGGCACAATATCAAATACCATTGTTATGCTGATGACATACAGTTGTGTCCCTTTCTCACCATCCTGTGCTGCAATGTCTTCAACAGCAAAACAACTGGAGGCCTGCATCAAAGACATCAGTACGTGGATGGACTCACATGGTCTAGTACTCAACCACTCGTCTGTACTCATTCTCCTGGGTTCAAAGCAAACATTTAACAAAGTTGATACAAAGAGATAGTATCCACTTGCTGCCAAATCTCGTAACTCTGGCGTCATCTTAAGTCACAAAGCAACTGAACAGCTAGTCCACGCCCACATCTCTTCACGTCTTGATTTCTGCAACTCACTTTTTGTAAGCCCTTTCTCAACAACTAAATAAACTGCAACGTCTCCAAAATTCTGCTGCCAGACTTGTAACTCTCACAAAAAATTAGTCACATAATACCTGTTCTTAAATCCCTCCACTGGCTGCCTGTTGAGAAGCGCATCACTTTCAAAGTTCTGTTACTAGTTTACCCTTCGCCGAGCCTCGTCAGCCAGTTCTTTCAAACAATCACTCAAAACATTTTTGTTCACACTCTAATCCAAATTTTTTTGTTCAGCTTTTCATTTTTTGCATTTTGTTAAATGCCATGAGCGTCACTGCGTGACGGAATTGTACACTAAATAAGAAGCCACTATTATTATTATTGTTATTATTACAAACTTGTCAACCAAAACATCAGAATAAAATAGTAAAGAAAGATGCCCACGTACGAACTATAATTTTACTCAATTGGAGAAAGAAACTACAAGGTACATTAATTATATTAGTTAAAGAAAATGGGTATTTAACTGGGCCTGCAAAAACTGAATCTGAATAATTAATTTGTCGGCAGTCTTCTTCACAATCCAACTTGTTCCTCAGCCAACTTATACTCATAAGTGACATACTTATGCTAGGCCTACAACAAATAAAGATGTTTCCAGAACATGTTTGCAAGAAACGGTAATATAATTATTGACCCAGGAAAAGTATAACTTACGGGGGGGTGGGGCTTGATACGTATCTTTCTAATTGAAAAGGAACATAATTTTATAACTTGGACGGATATTTCCAAAATTAAAATTAGTACTAGATAACCCGTACTCATTTTACAAAAAATTGTCAGTTGTTCATTGAACTGTCAGAGTAACACACATATATATATACATTTTTAAACGGTCCTGTTTTGGAGATTAAACAGTTGCCCTGCCAGAATGATTAACAGCCCTTACGTTGCCGATTTTTGTTTACCCTTGAAATGTATTACTATTGCTCCTTTGTGCACTGCCTTCGGCAACCCGATGACTCCCTAAAGAAAAATGTGTCAACTTTAAGCGCATTGCACCAGCCTAAAGACCCCCTTGTGAGCACATGCAGTTGTATCATAAGTAGGACCTAGGAAGGTGAATTGCAGGGTGCAAATATGTTTTCACGAGTTGGAAAGACCAGGATGACCATCGGAAGAAGGTACACCCCGGGAGATTATTTCTTTAAAGAAAACAGTCAGTATTGACTAAATATTTACTTGTATACACCGACGTAGTTAAAGGGGGGTTCGTGGTATTTTCTTAAAAACCTATTGGAGTAAAAAACAAAAGTGCCCCGTTCAACTTTTCAGTAACCCAAAACATCACTTAAATTAGTATGTACATTTAAGTTAATTACTTTGTTGATATTTCCAATGATTTTACTCTACATGTAAATTGTTCAATGAGCGTTACAGAATATTACACCACAGTTTTTTTTTATTCGCACTGTCGGATAAAAACAAGAACGCAGCCAGAATGATTGACTTGTTTGTCATAACAATTATTTTGTAATTATAAGACATTTTTGTAAAATTTGTACCGTTTTAACTCCCAAAGTAATACGAAATTTGGGTTTTCCAAGTTGTTTTCGAATCACTGTGGATAGATCACTGTGTTCAACTAATAGGGGGTGTTTTTTTCCAGACGTGTTGGATGCCAACAGTGCTACATTTGTTTGGGCAACTTGCTATTTACTGTTTATAACCTATTCTTTATTTGTGAAACTTGAAAATAATATAAGTAAATTTATCTCTCTTTACTTGTAAATATGCTGTAAATAAGCATGTTCCTTTCTGCCTCTTTGTATATTGAACGGCAGTTGTGTCCCCTACATGTGAATGGATTATTCCATTTTTGACTGTGCACCCAGCCTATGTTGGTCAGCTCGCGCAGTGTAAGAGGATTATCTGCACGTCTTAAACAGGGATATACTTCATTTTATCGCATAAACGATAAAATACATTATTCGCCGCAGAAGACCCCCGCAGTGTACCAGGCCGTGCTGCAATACACGGTGCTGACAGTTTGGTTATTGGCGTCCTCTGCTGCATGGTTGTTGGGCAATAATTTTGTTAGGCTTGCCTTGGTGACGTTCCTTGTAGTGGTTTGGACGTAAGCCATAAAGGTAACCTAACTTTCCCGGGGTAGCAAGGCTGACCTTTATGCAAAGTGTGTGTGGTCAAATGGACCTTTATTTTAGATTGCGTAACAAAAGCATGGTACTTCTGAGTAGCGGGAAAGCTAATCACTTCGGCTCAGCTTTCACTGAGAGTAACATTTACTTCGACAACTTTAAATTTTCAATCGTAAGGATTTGTTGAATTTTTCGCAATCATTTGCGGGCCAGTTTCGGTGGAGCGGTATTCCATTGTTGGAGATTTTGGTCTAAAACTACAGAGATAGAGGTTTTCTGCGGCACTTTCGGTCTTCATATACAAGTTAGCTACGGCAGAACCTTGCGAACTTTTTAACTCGCGGGTTTTTCTGGAGGAGGAATGCCTCGTCCAGTACGGAAGAAGACGCGTCCGGGGAGAATGGACTCGCCGATGCTGCCAATGCGGGGCCGTGGTCGTGGCCGTGGCCGTGGATCAAAGGGTCGGCCGCGGGTGAACCAGCAGCCGCCCATAGGCCAACAGACGTCGGCGGAGATTCCGGTGGATGAGAGCACCTCCTCGGCCATTGCTGCTGACGACAGCAGCTCAGGACAGCCATCTGTGGGCATCATTGACAGGACATCCGCACCGTCGTCAGCGTCTTCAGCCGGACCTTTGCTGGCTGGACCATTGCCGACAGGACATCCGTCAGCAGGAGGACCAACAGTAGCCGGACTGTCACAAGCGGGACCATCGCCACTCTATCCAGTTGGGCATGCCGGTACGTTAACCGATATTGGGTTTAATAACCAACAGGGTGCAGGGGTTTTACCTGCCTTAACTGGGGTTGTCGTTCCTCCTTTTTCTAATTTACTAGAGGGGTATGGGAGACCCACCCCTATTCCATCTGTACAAGATAGTTGTGGGCTAGGGTTGCATGTCACTCAAGCCTTGAAGGAAAAAATTTGGAATTCCCAGTATATTGACATGGCTTTGTTGTTCCGTGACAACGCAGTGTTTTCGCTGGCCTCGGCCGACAGTGGCACTGGGTTGTCGATGATGGTGGATGAGCAAGGTCGGGTGGTCTTTCGCCCGGCCTCAGCACCACCGCGGAAATTGCAGACCATCGATCATTGGACAAGTGCATTTCATACATTTATGGCTGTTTACTCTGTACGCCATCCCATGCGTTTTGGTGAGTTATTAAAGTATGCGGAGACCATTCGCCTAGCTGCTGCGCAGTTCCCCGGGTTGGGCTGGCGTAGCTATGACGAGCAATTTCGCTTGCGTCAGGAAGCGCAGCCCTCCCGCTCTTGGGCAATGCTTGACACCGAGCTTTGGGTAACTGTTGCTGCTGCTACCGCTACTGGTTATATGCCAGTCGCTGCGGCTACTTACACGGGCAAACAATTTTCCTCGCCCATGTCAAAGGGTGGCACCTGTGATGCGTTTAATGCAGGGGGTTGTAGGTGGAACCCTTGCAAGTATCCCCATCGTTGCTCTGGTTGCTCCCGCTTTGGGCATGGGGCAGCTACTTGTCGCATAGGTAAGGGCAGGCAGGGTGGCTTGCCAGCCGGTGGCTTTGGCGGCAGCAAGGGTTATAGAACGGCTCAGCAGAGTGTCCCAGCGGCCCGAAAACCGGGGGGTGCGCCTACTGTTCGCGCTAGCGTGGCTAGCGCAACAACCGCATCTTTACCTGCGGTTCAGCCTGTGTCCAACAAGGCCGTTAATTATGCCCGTAATTTTCGTCCCTCCAACACCAATTAAGATTAACACTTTAAGAAATTGGCTGTCCTTTTATCCGGACAAGCGTAATGCTAGTTTGTTAAGTGCAGGGTTTTCTGAGGGGTTTCATCTTGGCTATCGTGGCCCACGCTTGTGTCGGGACTCGGTTTGCCTCAGTTCAGCCAATGAGCAGCCAAACGTAGTTTTAGCTAAGTTACATAAAGAGATTAAATTGGGTAGGATTGCCGGCCCATTCAAGCATAGACCTTTTGCTAATTTACAGTGTTCGCCAATCGGACTGGTTCCCAAGCACGTCCCAGGCGAGTTTCGCCTTATTCACAATCTGTCGTTCCCGTCTGGTGGCTCAATTAATGATTTTATTGATAAGGATATTTGTACAGTGCATTATAATTCGTTCGACACGGCTGTTGACTTAGTTGCGTCTTCAGGCCAACGCTCATGGGTAGCAAAATCTGATATTAAATCTGCATTTCGACTTCTTCCAGTGGCCCCCTCCGATTATGAGCTTCTTGGGTTCGTATTTCAGGGTGAATTTTACTATGATAAATGCTTACCAATGGGTTGTTCTATATCGTGTTCCTTATTTGAAGCATTCAGTGCTTTCCTCGAATTTCAAGTTAAACGTGTTTCCCAGTCTGTTTATGTTACCCATTATTTAGATGATTTTTTTTTGTTTGTGGGCGAGTCTCAGTTGGATTGTGCTGCTTTGTTGCAGACTTTTCGGAGTGTTTGCAATCAGTTAGGTGTTCCAATTGCGGAAGAAAAGACCATGGGCCCAAGCCAGGTTATTACTTATTTAGGGCTTGAAATAGACACTATCCAGCAGCTAGTAAGGGTGCCTGCGGTTAAAGTACTGGCACTCCGCCAGCAAATTAATAGGTTTTTAGGGAACAGTAAACTGTCACTGAGGGAAATCCAGTCCCTGGTCGGGTCCCTTAACTTTGTGTGCAGGGCGGTTGCCCCCGGTAGGGCTTTTACACGTCGTTTAATCGGCCTTACGCTGGGTTTGCGTAAACCACATCACAAAGTCCGCATCTCTGCTGGTGCAAAAATGGACCTAGTCATGTGGCTGGAATTTTTGGGAAATTTTAATGGCGTCTCACCATTTCTACACCGTCAGTGGCAGAGCAATGAGGGTATTGACTTGTTCACCGATGCAGCTGCCAGCATTGGTTTTGGGGGCTACTTTAATGGTAAATGGTTTCATGCTAAGTGGGCCCCAGAATTGTTAGCACTGTCACCATCCATCGCTTTCTTAGAGTTTCATCCGTTAGTTGTTGCTGTGTATTGCTGGGGCGATTTACTGGCGAACCACAAGGTTCGATTTCGATGTGACAACAGTGCTGTCGTACACATCATTAATAAGCAGACTTCACGTTGTGATATGATAATGCATTTGGTTCGGTTATTTGTTTGTCGATGTTTGCGGTGCAATATCGCGTTCAAGGCAATTCATGTACCTGGGGTACGAAATGATATTGCTGATTCCCTTTCACGTTTCCAGGTCGACCGTTTTCGGATGGCAGCGCCGCGAGCAGATTTAACCATGACACCTCTTCCAAACCTGCCGCCAATGTGGTAGAAGGTGAGATTTCCCGCTTGTTATCTGCCGCTTTGGCGCCCAATACTCATAAGACATATCAGGTTGGCTGGCGTGCGTTTTGTCAATTTAAACAACTGAGCGGCGCATACGAGTTTGTTTCCCCTGCGTCGGTGCAGGACGTTCGTGAGTTTGTGGCCTCCTTGTCAATACAGAATTTGGCTCCAGCTACCATTGCCACGTATGTTTCTGGGGTGGGCTATGTTCACAAGTTGCGTGGTTGGCCGGATCCTACCAGAGATTTTTTGGTGTCTAAGTTACTGGAGGGTTGTCGGAGGCTTTCTGGGGCGGCAGATCAACGTTTGCCAATAACGTTGCCTCTGTTGTCAATTTTATTGCAGGCCCTCCCTCATAACTGCTCCTCATCTTTCGAGGCTTTACTTTTCAGGGCAGTAATGTTAAGTGCATTTTTTGGTTTTATGCGCATTGGCGAGTTTGCTGCAGTCTCCCGCACCCGCTTACAGCAATCGCTGCTCTTGTTTTCTGATATTTGTTTTTGTGATGTGGGCAAGGCGTCCGCTTCAGTGCTTATCTCGTTCCGTTACACTAAGACCAACAAGTCCGGTATTCCTCAGCAGATTCGCCTGGTGTGTTACGATGAGAAGCCGCTTTGCCCTGTAAAGGCATTATCGGAATTTGCGGCAATTCGACCGTTGTCACATGGTGGTTTTTTCTGCCATTTTAATGGCGACCCCCTTACGCAATTTCAATTTAATGCCATGCTTCGAAAGCTATTACATTTTTCCGGTTTGGGTGGGGTAAAGTTTACAGCGCATTCTTTTCGTATTGGGGCGGCTACCACTGCTGCGGCAGCTGGTATCCCCCGGGCGGACATTCAATCCATGGGTCGTTGGCGGTCTGATGCCGTGAACATTTATATTCGTCCTGCGGCAATGTGCCATTTTCCGGTTGTGTAATCGACGATAGACAAATAGTCTGGCTTGCCTGTTTTTATATTTACCGTTTCCCATGTGTTTCGACAGGTGGTGTTTGGATTGTGGGCGATTCTATCGTGCGCAGGGCGTCCCAGGGGCTCGGTTGCCGGCCCGAGGTTCATTGGAATGGTTTTGGAGGCGCCCGTTATCCTGATGTCCATAAGCTGTTGGACACTCTCAATTCTCGGTGGCCGTCTCCCCGGTTGATAATAGTACATTTGGGCACCAATGATTTAGTTGTAACGGATTCTTTCTGCATGCGGCAGGGAATTTCCATTTTTATGCAAGATTGCCGTGATCGGTTTCCGGCCGCCGTATTAGTCTGGTCAGATATACTACCCCGAGCATGTTATTTTGGCGCATTCTCGCAGCGCAATTTGGAAATGAAGCGACGGGCAATCAATCGGTGGGCGCGATCTTTTAGCGGACGCATTGGGGCTGCTGTCCTCCACCATCCGCAATTTAAGTGGTCAGATTTCTCCTTATTCAGGTTTGATGGTGTTCATTTATCCCATGCTGGGAACAGGTTTTTTCTAGACAACCTCCGCTCTTGCATAGAGGAGGTGTTTACATGCCTAGGGCATTCCGCCTCCCAGTAGTTCAAATTTAGCAAAGTATGTTGATTTGTCCCCCCGCTGTGGCTGCTCTTCCTTATGGGGCGCGCTTCACGCGTTTGGCAATATTTTCTAAGGAAGTGGACTGCCACTGCTTTGGGTCAAACAAATTAATGGGGGTTTGTCTGAAATGTTAACGTTGTAATGTTTATTTGGTAACACTAGCACCCTCTTGTTCAGGTGGGGCTAGTTCATGTAATCCAACCGCATGTGCCAGCGGTGGAATCACTTTAAACATTGTATGATTATGTTTTTATAGCATTGATTTTAGAAACACTGCTGTTAGTGTTTTAGAGGGGCGGGCAAGCTGCCACCTCTGTTATCGACAATAAGTCTGGTAGGTTTTATCTCATTATTTTAAAACACTGTTGTTTAATTAGTGTTATATATAGAGGCTGGGCAAGCTGCCCCCTCATTGTATCTATGGCAAGCTGCCAAGTACACTGCTGTTTAGTTAGTGTTATATATAGAGGCTGGGCAAGCTGCCCCCTCATTTTATCTATGGCAAGCTGCCAAGTAATCCGGGCCCGGTACATTTTGATGGGCAAGCTGCCCTTGGGCATTTGCCCTTCATTAAGTCATGATTATGTCATGAGTTTAATAAGTATTGCATTTTATTGTATTCTCGTACATGTTTACCAAACTGGTAATTGACCAGATCTTGTTGGTAATAAAAGCAGTTGAAGCTGCGCCAAAAGTCAAGTAATGTTTTTGTTATTGTATTATTTTGGGGTGTCGTCTGAGAATAATTCATTTTATCGCATAAACGATAAAATACATTATTCGCCGCAGAAGACCCCCGCAGTGTACCAGGCCGTGCTGCAATACACGGTGCTGACAGTTTGGTTATTGGCGTCCTCTGCTGCATGGTTGTTGGGCAATAATTTTGTTAGGCTTGCCTTGGTGACGTTCCTTGTAGTGGTTTGGACGTAAGCCATAAAGGTAACCTAACTTTCCCGGGGTAGCAAGGCTGACCTTTATGCAAAGTGTGTGTGGTCAAATGGACCTTTATTTTAGATTGCGTAACAAAAGCATGGTACTTCTGAGTAGCGGGAAAGCTAATCACTTCGGCTCAGCTTTCACTGAGAGTAACATTTACTTCGACACCCGCCACCATCCCCATTTCGGCCTCCCATTTCGGCCTCCCATTTCAGGGGGGGGGTCCTCTGCCTAGTGTGGGGACAAATACTTGGGGTGAAAGGGGGTGGTTATTTTTATATTCAATTTTCGAAGGCAATATTTTCTAAGGAAGTGGACTGCCACTGCTTTGGGTCAAACAAATTAATGGGGGTTTGTCTGAAATGTTAACGTTGTAATGTTTATTTGGTAACACTAGCACCCTCTTGTTCAGGTGGGGCTAGTTCATGTAATCCAACCGCATGTGCCAGCGGTGGAATCACTTTAAACATTGTATGATTATGTTTTTATAGCATTGATTTTAGAAACACTGCTGTTAGTGTTTTAGAGGGGCGGGCAAGCTGCCACCTCTGTTATCGACAATAAGTCTGGTAGGTTTTATCTCATTATTTTAAAACACTGTTGTTTAATTAGTGTTATATATAGAGGCTGGGCAAGCTGCCCCCTCATTGTATCTATGGCAAGCTGCCAAGTACACTGCTGTTTAGTTAGTGTTATATATAGAGGCTGGGCAAGCTGCCCCCTCATTTTATCTATGGCAAGCTGCCAAGTAATCCGGGCCCGGTACATTTTGATGGGCAAGCTGCCCTTGGGCATTTGCCCTTCATTAAGTCATGATTATGTCATGAGTTTAATAAGTATTGCATTTTATTGTATTCTCGTACATGTTTACCAAACTGGTAATTGACCAGATCTTGTTGGTAATAAAAGCAGTTGAAGCTGCGCCAAAAGTCAAGTAATGTTTTTGTTATTGTATTATTTTGGGGTGTCGTCTGAGAATAAATGTAGTTTATTGGGGGATGTGGCAATCCAAATAGAGTCGAGTATTGATTCATACATGGTTTTCAGAATCAATCAAGTAAATCTAATTTATCTTAAGATAAAAACAAAGTGGTGCCATACTTCGGACTTATTAACCCTCGGAGCAGCCGAGGGGTGCGGGTGGAGGGACCAGCTTCATACTTTTTTTAATAACTACAAAATGTGTGGATTATCTCCGCTGATTTAATTTTTTTTAACTACCCTTAAACATCATTCTTTCATATGCTGTAGTGATTTCTCGTTGGGTAAACTCAGAGGTTGAAAAATAGGTAAGGGACAAGGTCTGTTTTGGAGGAAATATACCGCCGATTGCGTAATGATCGTCTAATCCTACTGCTACAGTTACAAGGACACCTTGGCAAGTGGACCGTCGGTGAACTGTTTACAAAATCATTTATTGCATCAATCAACAATTCAATCACACAGTGTACATAACTGGACAAGGATTCCTTTCATTCACAACCTATTCCCTAAGGACCAATGAATGTACAAGTCTACAACAGTATATGAACCTTAATACAGGGCCCTATACAGCCGTGGATACAACCTTAGTACTTACATGTAACCCTACTGCTTACATGTAACCCTGTCTCTTACATGTAACCATATCTCTTGCATGTAACCCTAATGTAATCCCAAGCTAGTGTATGTCACCGTACTTGCAAGTAACCCTATGGTAATGGTGTACCCACGGACAGTGATCTCCAAGGTCTCTACCGTCAACGGAACACTCAAAACCGGTTCACACTACAAGCAATGAACTTGTAGTAACCATAAACTACAACACCCAAATGACACGACTCACGCTGTCCCAGTGTGCCTTTACTCATACACTAAAATTGCACTACTAGAGAAGGTGCTCTCGCCTTAGTCACAAGCCAACGCTTTTGCGACCGACAACTGCACTCAAAACCAATCACATTAAAATATAAATACAGGAATGTTCCACAACAAATGCAAGGATAATCTTGTATGTAGGCTCCTAGCCTATTAGGCCGTGGGCCAAAACCTGTAACATGCACTTTCGTCTTAACTTTCGAGGGGCAACTTTATTTTTCGTTTATAAGTAGTTTGGATAGTATAATTTATTATTTTACCTGTTCCCATTTGATCTGCTTGCACGTTAATGAGAAATTAAGCAAGAAAAATCGCCTGTTTTGCAACCCGTTGCTATGCCGACGTTATGCCGCGGATGGCGCTGTTCTTCAACCTCGAACCATTTTCATTGCGTACTACAGTAAATATTAATGTAACCTGGAATAGAGGTGTCAAATCAAGATGGCTGCGCCCGAGGAAATGTGTGTGTGTGTGTCATTTTATTGAGAATCAAAGGGGACAAATAACCCAATTTACGGCAGTTAGTTGGCAGAAATTTCATGACCCCAATAACAGATGGAAACGTCTTGACGGGAAACACTAAGAACTGGCTGAAACAAATACAAGTTTGGTGGAAAAACATGTGCCCAACGCCAGACTCGGCTGACAGCTACCATCGGCTGTGTGTGTGTCCTGTAGGTGTGACACTGTATCATTTTTTCTAAGTAAGTCTTAAGTTAAGTGTTAGTGTTTTGTTAAAATTAAAAAGGTAGGCGCGTATTATATAAACATAACCGTACAATGTTACACCTGTGACATTTGAAGTTTGATAGACTACAAAAACGGGCAACTGTTATAGTCACGGATAGTGTAGGCCTCAAAGCAACCGTTTTTAGGCCTGCACAAGGAAAATAAAGAGTGAGAATGTCTAAAATCAGACAAATCTTTTACAAAAGGTTTTAACAGAAGGCCCTGCCACTTAATGCTTTGGCATTTATGGTTTCATTTTTATTATGGTGAGAGGGTGGGTTCTAGCATGGACAATTTTGTGATGTGTATTTGTAATCTCTTAACCTGCATTTAGTCAAAAAAATAATCAGTTTTTACACAAATGAGGAAAACAATTTTGTTTTGTTTTTAGATTTCAAATTGTTTTCAAACTGAAGACTGTGTGTTAACCCTATCCATGCTAATATAAGACCTGAATCCTCCAATGTTGATATAATGGTTTTACACACAACCCTGGTGTCTTTCAAACTTGGCATGACTTGTGTTGATTATTATTATTTCATAATCTCACTTAATATTTTTAAAAGGATGTCATTCTATTCTGGGTCAAATACTTTAGCATGATGTCTTTCCACCCAGGGAAACAGTTCACAAAAAAAACCTATATAAAATATGTAAAGGTAATTGACAAGTTAAAACAATTTAAACTAAAATTAAGCAACGTTGTATAACAATCAGCAACCCACCCATATTTCTAGATAAGGTGCTGTAATTGTTGTCTCTTCTACAATATCTTCATGCTCGTAACATTGTCAATGTTGTTCCAATCTGTCCCAATATTCATTTAGATTTTATTGCAGAGTTGTTTACAGTGTAGTAGTTTTTCTACTGCTTGCCAGTATTGTGCATTAGTCAGTATCCTCCACTTAAGACCAACATACTGTTTGAAAATGTAATGTTTACAGGTTTTGAGATAAGACGCATTAGCAAGAGCTGAAAACGTTTGGCTAAAAGGGCTACTGATGTTCAAAGCAGTTCCACTGCAGTTGAAGGGACACTGGAGTCAACCCTTGAACCATCAGGAAAATCTAGTCAGCTAGCATCAGCAGATTCACAGACACAGCAGTAGCGCATCCCACATGTCCTGCCATCCAGATGTATTATATGTTAAAAGAAACAAGAGGATAACCAACAAACAGTCACGGAAGCGGTCAAGGGAAAGACTTAAACTATGAACACCAGTCAGGTTGGTATACATTTTCTTATTTCACATTGCCTCTTAAGTTTTCCTTGGTTCTAAGTTAGTGAGGAACATGGTGTGCCTGTATTTTCCCATTGATTAAACTACATGTAAATATACCCCTTTTATTACAGGAGGTTTGCTGCTCAGAGCTACAGAGATTCTCGACGACGAACAGATTGACATCAAAGAGAGAAGACATTGTCGCAATTGAAGTCAGATACCACTGAAGTTGTTACAAGGGCTGCATTGAGTTCCATGCAAGGAGCAAGCAATTACAAATGCGTAGATCCGTAGATCTCTGCACCAAGCCCACTCGGCCATGGCTGGGAGCTTCTTGATAAAAACCTAACATTCAAATAGATGACCATGCCTGCAGCTCCTGCGAAAGCACCGCAGCATGTGCACTGTGTGTGCAGGAAAACTCACTACAACACTTCAAGCTGCTCGTCAAAAAGCAAACCTTGCACTGAACTCTGCAAGTGCAGTGATTGCAAGAACTCACTCACAGACTTTGATGATGATGCAGAAGAAGATGAAGTTAAAGGCAATTGATAAATGATCACAGCCATCTAGGTTTTGTTCCACTTATTTTAGTTTTCAAAGTCTATTAAACAATTCTAGCATCTTAAAATGTAATGGTGCATCTGTAATAATCTGGTCCATCTGAAATAGTCTGGTCCTTTATAATTTTTCTCACATAACATTGTTATAATTAAAAGACACTCAAGACATGTGCACCCTTTAATCGAACAAAAGAATATGCCTTTAAGGCTTTAAATCATGAGCAGTACAAGTATTGTATTGTTTTTAAATTGTAAACTTTGTAGCAATATCGCCCCTGGGCTACAAATGCATTGTTTTAATAAACCAGACATAACAGTACTGTATAACTATCTGTAGTCACTTGGTTTTATTGCCCTTAACTTGCGTCAGTTCAGCATAAACTCTTACGCATACATGCATATTTGCATAATTAATGACTAGCTGAAATTTTGCTAGTGCAATTTGTATTACATATTTATGTATTTTATTATTATTTTTAAATTATCGAAACCAATCGTACATGGCCAAGATCTTGACATAAAAAGACTGAAAAATACAATTTTTTTGAAAAATTTACCCCCAAAAAGTTTTTTTTTTTTTTTTTTTACAAAAACTTGATTTAGCACCATGGGGATTAATTTTGAAGACTGAGTAATGATCTATTCCATGTACAAGGACCTCAAGCTATTTTGATCAAATTTGAAATAATTTGAGTGGAAAATGTAGAAGTTATACACAAAATACTGTTTTTGACCAAAAATGAGCAAAAATAGTCCGCATAGGGTTAACGTGCAATCTGAGCCCATGGGAACAGTCAGATTTGGAATCAGCACCATCGAAGTTGACTAAAATGCAAGTTGCCCCTAAAAAGTTAAGACGAACTTCAATTTCTGGGTCTTCTACAGAATTTGGCCCACGGCCTATATCACACAAAATGCAAGGATGAACACAATAATACACAGCATGCAGTCGAGGTCATCTAACGATCTCCCCTGCTCCTCCTATCTACAGCACTATCACTAGATCACCCCGTCTGCTACACAACACTTCTCAATTTAAAGGACAGCACTTAATCTTGTAGACTCACTCGTTTAACAACAAATCTGTGACTGCTCGTTTTACTAGACCCGGCTGCTGCATCGCCCAAACATGCAGCCCTAAACCGCCACTGTGCACACTCACCCTGCCAGTCCGGGTCACTGCAAGCACTAAGCCCCGCCTAATTGCACTGCCAAGTCGTCACGCAGCAATACCTGAAAATACACACTATAAACTAAACCGATCACATGTCTTTCACATGGATAAGCCTGGGCACCGGGTGGGAAACTACATCAGCCAGGATGGCGTGTGTGAATACTTTGATACCTATGGACAACCCCCGAAAGTGTCACAGACACTTTATATATTATTATTTTAGTTAAAACAAATGAAGGTTTAGAAGTTGTTCATTTGCACTTTTTTCTTTCTTTAAATATTGAGTTGATAATCAATAAAATACTTGAAACCATTACCCGCTGACCACATAACCCAGTACTGCGTGCTACGTAATACTTTATCATTCTGCGGCTGCCCTACTAAATTTTCATGCAGTCTGTGAAATCAGTTTACACCCGGGGTATGCAAGCTTTTTTACTTCATTTTCAAGCATAATACCCCTCAGAGGAGCTAGAGATGTTTATTTCCTATAAAAAGTTGTTTATATCCCCTCAACATGTTTTTATGAATGGGTTGATGACCGGCAGGGTTACAGTGCCTTAACAACAAACCGATGACCTAAAATACAGACACTGGCAACCCCCCCCCCCCACAAGTGGATGTTTGTTTTATAAGTATAGTGTTACCCTGATACAAAACCTTCACCTGTCAAACAAGTCTCCACAGTCTTCCTCTGACAAGGACAAGCTGCTCTGGATAAGGATGATTGATGATTATTTTCAAACAAGGCGGGCAATCTACCCTTTGAGGGTTTGCTTACGTGTACAAAGTAATGGCAAGCCCTTTTGGAATTTTCAAGGTGAATGAACTCTCCCAGTGCCAATAACTTCCTCCATCTGTTTCTACATCGTATGAAAGGGGTATACCCAAAAAACTAATTTTTTTGAAAATTCCTGGGCAGAATTATTTTAAAAACTGCAAAAACCTACTGTAAAAAAAGTAGATCTTTCTCTTTTAAAGGTTTCAAGGAATGTTCCTGTAAGATCTGGTAAGTTCCGGTTAGTTTAAGGCATCCCTTGTCGTCTATAGTTTATGCTTTTTGTCTTTAATAAACCTTTCTAACCACCCCACCCCTAATATTTACTAACTGCTAATCAAAACACACAAGTACACACAAAAAACAGCACGCAAACAGAGTAATTCGGGGTTTTTTTCCACTTGATTCTAATCGATTTTAACACACTGTTTTTATAATTAATTATTACGGAATTAAAATCATCAAATTACATCAGAACTACTTTGAAATGTACTTGTCAATACTTATACAGATAATAATGAAAACACCGCAAACCACCACCACCATGAATTTTTACGAAAATTTAATCAAGCATTCAATCGTTGGATAGTACTGTCAATGAGTTCAGTTAAATTGTTGAAGAATGAAGAATAGAACGAACGGGCAATATCATCTGGATCCTCATACCACCCCGTCCATGATTATCTTGATTATTACGTGTTTATCAATGTTATGTCCATCTTCGCCCGATTCAGTCACATTGAGGCTGATGTTTACCGGTCAAAAAATGTAAATGACCTTGTCCGGTTTTACACACGGTGCTGTATGTGAATACCACTCGGCTACGTAGTCATAAAGATTTGATTCTGGACTTGCACCAAAGAAAAGGCAATGATGTTCGTCTTGGGTCCCCCAGTTCATCCCACATCCTTTGCATTCTAAGGTATCCTGAGCGGCGTACACAAACCTCAGTATCTCGTTTAGACGATCTTGGTCAGGATTCGTTTGATGACCATTTTGACGGTGGATGGACCCCTCGGTGACATCAATGCTGATGGGTAGTGTACATGGTGTTTCATCTGCTGAAACAAGGAATTAGAAGAAAAGAACAAAGTGTCACTAGTTTCAAGCAAATTGTTTAAACCATTAGCAGAGCTTTAGTTATGGCACTACTCTGACCGGCCAACATCATCCATTCTTCGGGAGTAAGATTCAATCCCTTCTTTCCAGCCAGTAATTGGGTCCTGTAATGGTTCCAGTAATACTCTCAGATATTAACGTAGGGGCAACCCTTGAATCGTTTAACTAAAGCATAACGCTCACCTCCAAAATTGAATTGTTTGGGTGTTCTTCTCATTCTCCACTTCGTCAGGGTCCGGGACGTAGACTCGTTTGAAATGTCTTTCCCTTTCACGCCAGAGATGGATGCTGCTGCTTGGTTGTCCGGTTTGGGTTGAGGTGATGATGACTCAGTCAACTCATTAACTGCTGCAGCAAGAATGTCATTGTCGGTCGAGTTCACCACTCTTCTCTGCTCACGCTGCACCGGTTTATTGGGTAGGGTCCATACACTTTCTCTGGTGTAGATGTTGAAGTAGTAAGCTCTCTCCGCAGTCGCACTGAAGCCTTGTGTAAGTTTCTTTACACAGTCAAATTGCCCAACATCTACCAGAGATGTTGGGGCAGTAGGTGGTTCTTAAGAGGTAGATGAATCCCCATAAAGAAGTGTTGTAATGTTAGACTGTCCAGCCATCGTGCACTAATACAGCAGAAGTTTAGTTGTAGGAGCTCTGATGTCTTTTTTTTATCACCAGCGATGTGGAATGGAGATTGAACATCAAACCATACCTTTTATTCCCCAAGTCTTGGGCGATAACAACATGCTTTACCAATCAGCGCACAGAATCAATCTTACGCAATGTCATGTCGAAACTTGTCTAAGACGTCACACAGGCGACTTCATTCATCACGTTGTAAACACGTCTTTTGTTTGCCCCGACCTGCCCCGACCTGCCCCGACTGCCCGGATGAGGTTTGGGTGCACGTACGTACACTCTTAAAATATTTTCTCCCTTTTATTGGTAACTTATGATTAGCCATTAATTGGTCACAATAGTTTTGCTCTTTTGTTGGTTAAAATTATTTTGCTCTTTTGTTGGTTAAAATAAGTTTGCTCTTTTTATGGTCAAAATAAGTTTGCCTTTTTGTTGGTCAAAATAAGTTTGCTCTTTTGTTGGTAAAAATAAGTTTGCCCTTTTGTTGGTAAAAATAAGTTTGCTCTTTTGTTGGTCAAAATAAGTTTGCTCTTTTGTTGGTCAAAATAAGTTTGCCCTTTTGTTGGTCAAAATAAGTTTGCTCTTTTGTTGGGTTTTCTTTTTTTTTTGTGTCAACCATTAGTTGGTCATTTGCAGTTCACAAATTGGTAAAATTACTGTAACCAAGAATTGGTCCTATTTTTCCCCCATTGAATGGGAAACTTGACCCCGAATAGTACCAATAAAAGGGGAAACGTTAAAGGGACGTTGTATTTAATTATTCCAATTAGTGGGTGATGTTTGATCATAATACCAACCGTTGGTGAATAAGTACCGAGTATTGGTCTTTTAATTTCTTTAACATATGGTTATTGGTTGCCAATCTGTACCAAATAATGGTTAAAAAGTATTTTGAATGTTGGTCATTTATTTTCCCCATCAAAATATACTCGAATAAACTCAAGATTTTACTTCCAAAATGTATCTATATTGGGTAAAGTCATTTACAATACAGACAATAACATGTATTATTATTTTTTTTATTAACTCTATTGAACTTTTTCGAATTTGTGAATACAAGGCTAAACAATAACAACTTTTAAAAAACATTGAGTAATAATTGTTACTTGATCAAAGTGACTTAGTAAAGTGTGGAGTATTTTCTACCACATGACAAGTGATTGCATGATTAAGGGAATTGCACAAAAATAAAGAGAAACAAATCAACTTTGAGGATCAAATGAATAAATTTAAAGAAGACAATTTCGTTCATTATTATTAACATTTGTTAAAAATCAAATTGTTGAGGGCCAGCTCTAAAACAGAAAGCAACAAAAGCATGTAATCACCCATCCACTCCAGAAAATCTCCACAACAAAAAATGTAAACAAGTGAGCACATAAAACCCGAGTCCAATTATACAGCTGCTCAGGCACAGAGAAAGCTTACCAGCCCAAATACCATGTCACATGTTCCATTTGTGACTGGTTTCCTGCTTATTTGTGCTCAGCAGGAAGTTATTAAGTGTACTATTGTCAGCATAAAGCACCTCTATGAAATTGGGCCCAGGTTTTATGTACTTGCTTGTTTGCATTTTAACATTCCCTTAATGTCAATTGAAGACACAAGCAAGACCTGTATTTTATTCTACAGGGTTCAAAAATAAGCCAGGTTTGAAAACATTTTGTTGTTTTGTGATTTCCTGTTAAACCTTTACCTCGCAATGGGGATCACATCCTACTGAATGTGTAACAAAAGTATACAGAACAAAACTAGATTTAAAAGCTATAAAAATACACGTCCAAAAAGTCTCAAAACACAGTATTTCTTGACATGTTACAATAGCCAAAATCATGAATTTTGTTATTATCCATGATAGATTTACCAACCCCAACAAAAATACATATATAGACAAACAAATAAGTACATAAATAAACAAACAAACAAACAAATAAATAAATTAACAAGTATACACAAAAAAGACAATAAATAAATATAGATAAAAAAATAAATAAATAAATAAATAAATAAATGAATAAAAAATAAAATAAATATATGTATGTATATACATGTAAACAAACAAACATACAAACAAATACATAAATTAACATAACTAAAACAAACACAGGAGGGGTTTTGAAAGAAATTATTGTAGATACAGTTTTGTATATTCCTAAGAAATATATGCTGCATAAATATTGCAACAAAAAATCAGACAGAGCTCATACCATGGTGTTTGGACATGACAAATTAACCAAACAAGTACTTAGTTATTAAAGATAACTGGTAAGCTGTCGGAAACATCTTTGCTAACAAAATTTTTTAATTTAACTTCTTGAATACAGAAATGAGGTAAGTTTTTGCCAACTTACAAACAGTTTGTTTGTTTGTTCGTCACCTGGGTAAGACTACTCTGTGAGCCATTATGTAATGTGAGCCCTCATGTCCCAAACTGCTGGGCGACTGACTCCAGGTAAGTTAAAGATGACAGCCTGCAGGAATTCCCACACCGCCTTTACAGCCACCTGGTAGTTAAGGCTCAAAATGTAATGTGCCTTGAATGCCACATCTACTGCTTCGATGAGAGAGCCTGATTCCATCTCTATTGCATGACGCTCAATTACTACAAATGTCTGGGTTGGATCCAGCTTGTTGTTGGTGCATAATGCCAGTATGAATGGCTGTGGTCTCTCTTTTTCGTCAATTCTTTCCAGGTACTGTTTGATATTGGTTGTAGCCTTGAAAAAGGAAAATGCATGAACACAAAATATTTTAGTTTCACATACATAATGTAATGCTTAACGAGAATGGTGTGTTGACAAACACAATTGCCCCGCTATTGGGAGATCCCAAGACCAATCTACACACAAAAATTGGAGTTGATATGCCATGTCCTTGAGTTACTGCTCGGACAATGATTGCACACACACACACACACACACAAGTGTGTAAACACCTCCAATCGGGGACCTCCTATTGTCCCTCTTTTGTTTGGACTCTAACTTTTTGGCAACAGCTCCCATTGGTTTTGTACACAATTTCTAACTGGGGACCTTTACCCAACCGGGGACCCTATTGTCCTCTTTTGTTATAGGTCCCCGGTTTGAATGTGAAAACAAACTCACACACACACACACAAGTGTGTAAACACCTCCAATCGGGGACCTCCTATTGTCCCTCTTTTGTTTGGACTCTAACTTTTTGGCAACAGCTCCCATTGGTTTTGTACACAATTTCTAACTGGGGACCTTTACCCAACCAGGGACCCTATTGTCCTCTTTTGTTATAGGTCCCCGGTTTGAATGTGAAAACAAACTCACACACACACACACACACACACACATTCCTTTGTTCTGTACACTTAAGGAAAATCCGATTCACCAACACTGTAAATAACACTGTGTGGGCGTGTTTAAGTCCACATAGTGCTTTGTGTGGACCTCTTTTTTTCGCAGCTCCACACTGTGTATGTAGCGTTAAAACATACACACACACACACACGGAAGGACAAAGTAAAGGCTATATGTCCCTTCGGCTTGCTTCGCCGGCAGGGCATAATAAGGTCTACAATGAATACAATTGATTTCAATAACAGTATTGTGTTTCATCAGCTCAGTCATAAGTCATTAATATTTGTACATTAAAGTCATTTTCCACTATTGAAACTGGTTGAGTTTAAGTTACAGGAGTAGGCATATTTGGAGCAGCAGAATGACAGCTCTTGCCAATGCTGCACTTTGTGGAAAAGGGAAATGAGAATAATATTTATATCACATTAGTGTTTCAACTTTTTAGTCCAGTCCTTCAACACACCACAGACTATATTGTAAAAATGAGCAACTGTTTCAACAATGCTTTACCGGTTGCATGTCAATGAAGGATGTCACAGCTTGAGCAACAGCACATCTTCCACCAGCCTTTCCTCGAGCCCTCCCTCCAAGCAGCACTGGTAGAACCAGAAAAGCCAAGTTCTTTTTCTCACCTGCAAATTCAAAAATAAAGTATATTGAGAAATACTGGTCTTCCAGGCAAGCTCAGTTGTCCAGTGCAAATGGTCTTAGTTACAATTCTAGCTGAGCCAGCTGTGCACTTTACCAGTATATTTTGGAAAATCAACATAAAATTTTAGGATTTGTTTTTGGTTCTTAAAATGTTTGAAATTAAATAACAGTAAATAAGTGTAAGTTATTACCACTTGAAAGAGTCTTTATGTCCACATCCTGCAAACCGATATGTTGTTTCCACAAAGAGTTCATTACACTGGCATAAGTGATAATGGATCCTCAGTCCCTCCCAGTTTTGAATCAGACTCTCTGCTCGATGGGGGTAGTACACTAGCTTGAAATCTTGCTCCATCTTAAAAATAATGAGGAAAGTCAGTCAACAATTAGTTAGTGCAAAGACTTTCAATAAAAACAAAACACATAAATTTACTACCTGAAGTGTGACTATGAATTTTACTGGGTTGACTCAATTAGCTGATTTTAAATGAAATCATTTTTCCACATAATAAAAGACTTTCACTCTTAAAATACAAATATATTAATGAAACATTGCACTTATAAATACCATGTTATAAATACATGTTTTTGCATAAAATGATTTTTCTTTCAACAGACTGATAAAGACATTCTTACCATTCCCTTTTCCAGAATTCTTGGGAACTCTTATTATGTCACTCAGTGATGCTTTGGAGTCATGTATGAATAATTTGCGCTTCTCTGCAGTTTTAGCCATGAACTCTGCTACTTTGACCCGAGGCTGATCATTTTCTTTGAGCCAAGACACCATTTCTGCAACCTGCTCCTCATCAACACTGTTTAAGGATTGTGTTTCCTCAGAAGATGATTCTACATTGGACATAACAGGGGGGGAATGAAGACAATATTTAATGTGAATTAAAACAATCCTTGAGACTACACATTTGTTACAATTACATCAATTTCCACCTACATTGAGGAAGTAATGTACAAAAACAAAAGGTCCTGTATCATAAAATAGACAGATAGCAGGAATACAGATCATGAAAACCATACACACTTAAATTATCCTGCCTTGAATCTAAAACATACGCAGTCTAATAGTAGATTGCAGGTTCTTTTAAGTGAATTTAGTAACAGACTTAATTTTATAAAACATACCCTCAGTGGACTCTGATTTATCTGTCAAGAAAGTTTTGTTCTCTTTCAGCAATGTTTTCCGCACATACCGTAGCCTCTCTTCTAAATAACCGGTTGCTGGTCGATTGACTGCTCCTTTCATGAACCATGCTTCCTAAAAATGTAAAACCAACTCAATAATTATATCAAATTGCAAAATAAACAAACAGGCAGACAGACTGGTGAACAGACAAGCAGGCAGACAGAAAAAAAAATATTATGATTTACAATAAATACAGAATGCTGAACTTACATATCCTTTCCCCTCTGAATCTTTGAGGTAGGGGAAATTTTCAACAATGCTTGTTGCCAAGATTTCCTTCTCGTATGCACTTGGCCTATACAATAGAATGTACAAAAAATATTTTCTTGTGAGAACAGAATGAGAGTTTTAATCCCAGTTTAGCCCATTGTAACACATGTAGTGTGTCCTTGAAAAAGGCAGTTTAAAAACAAAAATAGTAGCTGGATTATTCTAGATTATGTGTGTGGTCGAGCATTCGTGGCAGAGCAAAATTTTTCCTAATGTATTGCCAATTGGAAGGCAATCCTGTTTACAGTATTATTCAGCTTCAAACTGATTTAGTTTTCTTCCCTGGTTTCATTGTTTAAGCCAAAGAAGTAAGTTTTGAAGCCTGATAGGCTTATTTTCTGAAATAGGTTGCGCAGTGGAACTCTCAGAAAACATTTGTCAAAAAATTGCCCTGTAACAATTTTTTTTATAAAACATTTGCTTATTAAAAACCTCACAATGCAACAGCTTACTCACTTTAATCCGTGGTGGTCCATGAGATAGCTGACTAATAAAGATGTCAACTTGCAGCGGTCCTTTTTATTCAAGAATTTCTGCTTCTCTAAGCGACCAATTATGTCCTTGCCACATGTTGATTTTTCAAGAATCATTTTAGCATCCTACATGAAAAGTAACAACTTTAATAAATCACAAGTTTGCTTAAGCGACGATTTGTAAAATTAGAAAATTGATTGCATGGAACTGTTAACAATCTTAGTAAGTTGGAATGGCAACCTGAAGAAACTCCATTATCATATTCATAGCATGCAGATATTAGGAGTGTAGGAAAGTGGTATGAAAGAGGTATTTGAAGCTTGAATTTCCCTGTCTTAGAACATCGTTTTTATAAGGGCAACCTCTAAGCAGACAATGTAATATTCCACCAGAAATTTTTACAGGGGCTCCAAGGCAATGATCTCAAATATCACTAGACCGTGCCAAGGACTCATTTTACTTTACTGTTAAATAAGTGGAATAACCAGAAAACATTTACACTTGTTTAAAATCATTAAACACTTACAAGTGACGGTAATCTCAATTTCTTTGAAGGTGGCTGTGAAGAGGCCAGTGATGAACACGGTGATGCATCTCGCATGTGCTTGATTTTGTTTGGTGGTGTTAACTCATCACTTCCTTCACTGAATAGATCACTGATGTCCAGTGTGGATAATGAGTCAGAATTGCAAGGTTGCTCGTCTTGCTTAAACTGTTAAAAAGATCAAATAAATAGCATACATTAACAATGTACTTTTTTATACTTACATTTAGTGTCACACATAGCAAACACCGATTTTGTTATTCCATGTTACTTTTATGAGTGTAATTTGTTTTTGTTTCCCTTAGTGTTAGACCTTGTTTACAAGTTCATAAGAGTTGTTCTAAAGAAGATCTTTTCAATTCTCACCTCGGCTTCTAAATTAAGTTGAACTGCATCACAATGTAGCGTGAAGCATCATTTTTGTCATTCGACTGATTGACGTGATATGGTCGGTAGTCCAGGAGATCCACTGGTCGCCTTACAATGCTCCTTCCAATCTGTTCTTCAACTACATATGCATGGTAATGTCTACAGAAGCCCTTCACCAGCCATGGCCTCAGAATGAGTATTACGTCACTTGAAAGTACTAGAATATGTTGTATACCAGCAAACTGGGGTCCATCTTCACCCCATTTTGTCAACACAATACTGCCATACCGAAATTTATACTCTTGAAATTCTGCTACACTAGCAACTACAACAGAACTATCTCTAGTACAACCCAAGGCTTCACAGATGACCTGCTCATCTTCCACGACAGATGACACTTTAACAAGAACTTGATTCTGAATATCAACCTTACACGGTAAGATAGTGTTTGTCAAGAACAAATTGATTTGTGCCTGTTGGTGTCTCATTGATACAGTCTTGGCGATATTCTGGAAATTGTTACAAGCCCTTGCCCACTTTTTGAACTGCTTGTGCTTTGCCTCATACCTCATGCTGGAGTATTGAAGAAGTGGCCCAAGATACCCTATTACTCGAGGATAGTGAAGAATGAAATGTTGTTTTGGTGTGAAATGACGATCTGGATAAACTTGCAAGAATAACAAGTGGTGGTCATGAATCAAATGTTTAAGTGAATATGTTGCAGAGGAACTTATGCTGCGTGCCAAAACAATTTTGAAGATGTCTAGCAACAAGAGAAATAGTTCCCAAACATCTGAATCTTCCTCAACTAAATTTCCAATGATTAACGGGAAGTATTTTACTAGACACATTATTTGTGCAGCTTTTTGGCCACTGGGACCTCCTGGGTTGTTGATGACAGACTGACTGATTGAGCTTGGCTTATTTCTCTTGTCCACTTGTCCATAACTGAATAAACTGATTCTGTTGTTCAACTCCTCAAGAGTGAAACAGCCCTGGTCAATTAAAGATCGAACTGTAAGTTTGAGCTCCAATGGTAAAATGCCTTCCATGAAGTCATGCATCAAGTCAGGGGCATGATTATCTGTCACATGATAACCATTCACTTCATTGAGCGCAGAATTTCGTTTGATGCCAGTTAAATCTACTCTGTTAATTGCTAAATCAGCATCAAAATTCTCCTTATTTCTAATGAGATTAACATCCTCCATAAGCTGACAGCGAACTACTTCTTTGGGAGCCTTGCAGAACCTACAGGGAAAGTTAGCTGAAAAACTTCCAGCGAAACCAAGCATGTCATGGAGCCCCAAGTTGTCCCCAATAACTTGAAAGAGAACTGGTCTTACTAGTTTCACAGAATTTCCATATGAAATCTTGATGCACTCCTCACTAACCTTATTCAAATCCTTAACTTTTGCAGAAAGAACACAATCTATACCATACTTCGACAAAAGAGAGGACTTGGCACAGGCTACCAACAAAATACTGCTTAAGACTGCTTGATATTTGGCAGGTAACCCTAGCAAACTCATGTAAAACCCAGTAAGTTTGTGGATTCCCTTACGAGATCCCAAAGGATTAGCCGTTTCATATGCATCACTGTACAACAGAATCGGCAGAACGATAGTGTCTGTTTTTTCTGCAGCAATACTAAACTTCCTCTGAAAAAAACTGAAATGATTCTAAGACAGCTTCATCTTTTGAAGATTTATCTTCTAAAATTGCGCCCAAGACACCAGGATGCTGCAGGAAAACTTGTAGATTTTGTTTAATTGGTACATACTGATATGTTTCTCTTTTTTCAATTTGCTTTATTTGTCCTGTCTTATCAGTTTGTGATCCAAATGTTTTTCCAGCAAGTTTCTCTTCAGGGATTATTAGGTAACCTTCATTTTTCCAGTGATAATCTCGCTGGTATTGTGTTCTAAGTCCATTGAAGAGCGTCTTTAAACTGAGCAATTTTAGATTTAGCTCTTCAAAGACAGTAGAATGAAAAAATTATCTCCCCTGTGTGGCTTGTTGTGCAGAAATGTTTATCTCATTCTCTATATAATTCAACACACCAAGGATCAATTCCTCAACTTCCTTAGCCACATTTTGTATCACTGACGATGGAACAGAGGAAGCCTGCAGCTTAGAAATGAAAATTTCGAAATCTTTCCTGAGGTCGATGGGCTCCTCATCTGAAGGGTTTTCCTCGTTTCCACTTGTGTCAATTGAATGTGCATCTTCACTTGTACTAGCTGACATACATGTAGATAAATCACCAATTTCTTCACCAGTCTCATTTTCGAGAGAATTTCCCGCCATATGCTTGGATTTTAAGTGTCGCTTAAAAGATGAACAGTAATAGAATGTTTCCACACAACCACCTTGGCTACAAATTATTTTTGTTTGAGACTTAGCAGTAATGTTGTGAATATATTTCAAATGGCTGAAAAATGTTTTAAAGTTTCCATCAATTGTGGTAAGACATTTAAAACATGTGAACCCCATGTTTCAAAAGTTTGAGACAAGTCAGTTGAAGATAGAGATAACGCTCACTTCTGCTTTCCAACCTTTGAGAAATTTCAGCCGGTTGCCAATCGTGGGAATAAGTTCATGTATGGTTGCCTCATCAAGAAGTTCAAAAGCTGCTTTGTCAATCTGATGTTCTGGAATACAAGGCAAACAATTGAATAATAAATGAATAACCGCAGTGCTAACTATTGTTATCTGAATTGAAAAACAACCCTGAAAGTATGTATATTATGTATCACTTAGTTTTATATAAAATTAGTAGGGGAGATGGCCTTAGCTTTCGATCCAATCCGGACCTTCGTCAGAGGCATAAACAAGAACAAACACAAACATATCCATTTATAGCAAAAAGAGGAGCAAAGGATTAAGGGAGAGTATCCAGAAAAAAGCGGGAAATTATAGCCAATCAGAGTTGTAATTTTACTGTCTAAGAACCAATAAGAGTGAAAAGGTGAGAACAAAGGATGGTCAGTGTCAAAGGCTGGATCACTGGACCATAAAGGTGGTACTGCATTGTAGGTATTACAATGCGGGAAGCATGAAAGGGTAGGATTAGAGGGCAAGCCACATAAGAAAATGCAACTAACAATAGGAGGCAAGATCAAAGTAATTATAGAATAAAAGAATCAGTGTAAGAAGTTAAAACTAAGCAAGAGGAACCTGCAGAGAGAGCAGGTTATTAATTCCTCTGCAGAGGGAATGGGTTATTGACAGGTTGATTTTTTCAAAACTTTTTGAGAAAAAAAAAAAGTGTAGGGAACATGTAAATGACAATAACTGTATCTATTTTGTATCAATAAAGTAAGCGAGAGAAAAAGCGTAAAAATAGACTAGTGGAGAGAACTTGTTGTTTACAGTTATTGTATTTATTTTATATCGAAGAAAAAAACAAGCAAGTGTGATGGGAATTTATTTAACACCAGTGTTTACGTTGAGTCCAAAGGGTTGGACTGTCTTGAGTTGGTGAATCCAGTGTGATTCTCTGAGTTTGCGGTGTGTGTCGTCACCATTGCAAGCCTCAATCACGATGAGTTCAACATCTTTGACGCTGTGATTACGGCTGTTGAAGTGGATGGAGACGGAGTACAGTTTCTTGGTCTTTATGGAAGAGACATGGTTTGCAAAGCGAAGACTGAGTTTGGTCTTAGTCTCTCCCACATACTGTAGTCCACATCTTTTACAAGATATAACATAGACCACATTGGGTGTGCTACATAGGGAGTCGGTCTTGATATTGTAAGAAGAGCCAGTGCTATGACTCTTCACTTTAAGTGCAGGTTTGATGTAGAGACAGGTTCTACATTTAGAGCGGGTACACTTGTGACAACCCTGTATCTTAGTTTTATATATATATATATATAATTTTTTTAAAATTAAAAATCCACACCACTTATAATTTTATAAAATACTTAACTTTTCAAGTAAAAATATAAATATGTTCACGTAGTGCTGGCAGTGCAGCGTGATTCAACAGATTACTGAACAAACCAAAGTTGGGCTCATCAATCCGTAATCTGACTTTGATTCAGGAGAAGTATTGAACAAAAAAAGTGGCCACTTGTTTTAAGTGTTACTCTCACTTCTTAGTCTTTGTGTTACTTAAGTTCTTTAGCAATCGATGGGAACTTTGAAACCTGTTCATTTGAAATTATGCAATAGTGATAAATGATAGGGGCTTCAGAGGATGCAAGACAGTAGTATGTATATGGAGAATTGCAACAACATACTACTATTACTACACTCGTCAACTAACGTTAACTTCAAACACTGATCCTGAGTGAAACTTTTAGTACCCAATACATGCCTCTCTGGGAACAACTCATTTGTTGGGTAACATATCACTCATTTTGTTGGGTAAAATTACCCAAGAATAAGCTAAATAAAGTATTATTGCCCAACAATGAATAACATTTTACCCAACCAAAAAGGTTGTTCATGTTTTGGGTAATTTTTTACCCAGCGCCGTAACACTAAATAACAAGTGTATTTTATAATCATGTATTGTCTTTTGTTTTCCTTTAAAGTTAAAGACAACATCTATGAAAGGGTGTTGCCTTACAACTGTGCTTGCTGATAAATATTTCTTGAAATTTAAACAAATTATTTTGTATCCTCAACCTCACCATACACTTTCGAAAATCACGGCAAGTCTGCCAAGTGATGTACACGTGTAGGCGCCCGCACCGTATGTGTGTACGGTAGAAAGTATTGAAACTTAGTAAGTAGGGCCTACTCGAGTTTCATTTGTTGACAATTTCATTACTACTGTGATAGGCCTATAAATGAAAAAGACTAGTATAGGCAAATCTTTCATTAGTGAGGTACTATCTTAATATACGATTGTTCCTCCTCATACCTTCGAAAACATTCACCAGGTGTCCTACTCCCCACATTTCTAGCAGATCTTCGACTGAAGACTTGCCGTCGTCCATGACCTTGTCCTCCATTGTGATTGTATACAGCATGCACTCAGCAGCAATGTAAGGATGGTAGTCTAACGGTTGTGTCGTGCACGTGTGTATACGTACGTGTAACGATACTGCAATTTACATAGCTTGTGTTATTCACATGCGTGCTGAACTCCACACACAGCTGAGGCCTCTGAGAAAACCAAGCTAGTATCACTGGTTGTTAAGCACGCGCTGTGCAAAGACAAGTCCAGTCTTCCCCTGCTATGGTTAAAAAACGCCCTTTAAAGTGCTCAATTTACCCAACGGAGGATGACAATTTATTTGGAACAATTCCAAGATTATCGAAAGTGCGCGAATAATAATGTAGGTTTTATGACTGCTTCTCTGTCTGTATTTAACAACCTGTGTGTGGATTGTATTAGTATTTCGTTTTAATTGTACAGCGATTTGGGGTGTTTGTGACACGGAAAGCCTCTTTTAAATTACTTACAATGCTATAATAAGAGCAAAACATTCTGAGAATTACACCCAACTTTAGCCTACTATCACCAAGTATTGTATAGGATCTATCTCAATAGGTCTGTGTGTAGATCAAGCCAAGTTGATTTCTTGGGCAAATTTGGGGCATTTGGAATAACCAATAATCATCTAGAGTTTCTCCATCAACTATTAGGCCTATTCATATGTTGGAGACACTTTTAATTTTTACCAATGGTATGTATAACAACTGACCAGTCATATTTAAAAACAATGCTTTTCACCAATCTAGTTGTAAGGATTCACCAATACTGGGGACGGTTAAACCAATTGGATTGGGTGTTTGGACTTAAACCAATAATAGGTTGAACTTATCCCAAACAAAGGTTAAAAACAAGCACCGATGTGTGAAACACTTTTAAACCAATATAATGGAGAACAAGATACCATATGTTGGTCCATGTATGAGTGGATTTTGTTATTATTTTTCTATTGTACAGCGCTTTGATGTGACATGAACAACTTTTTAAAAATAATTATTTACATCGTTATTAATAACGAGGATCCTACCAAGTTGTTTTTGGGGGGCAAATTTAGGACACTTCGATTATCCAGTAAGTGTCGAGTTTCTTCATCAACTGTATTTTAACCAATGGTTATATGGCTTTTGTATAACGACTGACCAGTTGTTGGTCATATTAAAGAACCAATGTTTTTCACCAAGATAGCTGTAAAGATTCACCAATACTGGGGAAGGTTAAACCAATTGGATTGGGGTTTTGGACATAAACCAATTATAGATTGAGCTTACCCAAAACAAAGGTTAAAAACAAGCATCAATGTTGGTAAAACTTTTTTAAACCAATATGACGGAGAACAAGAGACCATCTGTTGGTCTAAAGGTAACAACAAGTATATTTTACCAAGTGATGGTTAAAACGTTTTATCAAGTTACCAATTACTAGGGAAGTTTTAACCATCAGGGTTGGGCTTATTGCAGCCACCCAATAATAGGTTTAGATTAACCAATAACAGGTATTTTTAAATTGACCAACTATACTCGTGTAAGTTGGGTAAATATTTTCAGCTTATACCAATAATGTGATCAATGTCGACCAAACGTTGGTCAAAATTACTTTACCCAATAATTTTTACCCAACGTTTTTAGAGTAGTAAATAAAATGATTCTACCTTTTGATTTGAAAGGTAGGTGGCTCCTGAAAGAGCCCGCTTCTATGATAGTAGAAGCGTTTAGTTTATGATTTCCAATAAAACAACAAGTCGGGTCATAGTTCCATGGTATGTATTTTCAAAAACTGTCCTCAGCAATAACGGCTTCGAAAAGTTTTGTTATTTGCGCTGCTTTAGAACCAGCCTTTGTCCCCATCAAGCTATTCATCCTACGTTTCTCCATGCTGAGATCGTCAGTGCTCACTCAGCTAAATCGACTTCACCACTTGCACCATCAAACACCACCTCGCGCAAAATAGACCCGCGCAGCACAATCGACTATGTGCACCAGTTGCAGCCACAGGTGCACGCACATTGGGGGTGCACGCACATTGGGGGTGCACCATCAAGCACAGTGCACACATAATGGGTTAGAACCTAAACCGCACCACTTTACAATGGGGCGCACCACTTGCACCGCTGCAAGCACAAAGAGGGTGCCCAATACACGTAATACACTACTGACATGGGACAATTGGACAACAGCAACCCATTACAAGTAGAGTGCTTAAGATTCTACTTCACTCAACTTCTTCAGACTGAACTTGACCATGCAGCTAATCTTTGGCACAACCAGACGTTGGAGAAATCAAGATAGTCCCAGTGGTTTACCAAATCTGCTTAATACCACACCCCACAAGCGTATGGAACAACAGACAGATTGAAGCCACTGCTTGAGTTGTACCCTCGGTATGGGTGTCTGCCTGACTTTGCAGAACTGATCAGAGAGTCATTGGAGATAACATTTAAAATGTTTGACTTGCGTAGAGGAAGCACTCCCGTTAAAACATTTTGGAATTCATTAATATGCATGTGGATGACTAGTGCTACACATTTTTGCTATTAATAGATGCACTCATTTGTTTATTACTTTTTTCGAGATTCCAAAAACTCATCGGTATACAGTAACTTGTAAACTGTAACAACAACATTTTCTCAAATTGTTTAAGGATTACCACAAAAGACAAAAGGAGCCAAAATGTGCTGTGAGAGGCTTGAGCAGCCCCCTTTTATTGGTGTTTTACCAGTTCACATTATCCATAATACCACAGATTGTTTAGCTAAAGAAGGTTTCCGACAGTTGCATAAAAGTCGCGAGATCACGTAAAGAGACAAGCCTCAATAGCCTTTTGGCATCACTTTAGCTAATCTGATTTCCGACATTCGTTTAAGATTCACAAACTCATCTCCCATTGATTCTGTGACCTTTTTAAGCAAAACTTATTCCCGGCAGTCGCATACAATCCGCAGAATGGATAACGAGAAAAAGCACCTACTTGATTTGTGGCAGTTGCATAACAATCCACGAAATCAACAGCAGTAAGGTAACCCTGTAATTTTTAGCAAAGCCAATTTCTGGCAGTGGCATTCACTCCACGAAATCAGTTAAATCAAACACCACCAATGGGTGATAGGCAAGTTTCCGGATGTCACATGCCTCGAAACCTGTATTGTATAGTAAGACTTCACTCATATCCAAAACAGAGTCAAGCCTACTCTCCAAAAGGAGTCCAGCAACTATGTCTAAAATGACTCCATTATAAGGTTCGACTGACACTCTATTGAGTCAAATGCCATTCCTTTGGAAGGGTCATAACGACTCTTGAAGAGTCATGGTTACTCTCTTCAGCGATTCCTTTTAGGGGTCAAATTACTCTGTTCAATTGCAAAACAACTGGGGCGGGGAGGGGGGGACATGGACCACAGAATCATGATGCGAACATTTTGCAATACTAGTGACATAATATTTTATAAAGTTTTGGATGGGGCAAATCATAAGTATGTGACATATGAACAACATTTTCTCTCGGCTAACTTGTACAAAGCTCTCAATGGTTTTATTATAACTATTTGCATTAACTTATAATATGATGTTAGAACTAACATTTTACAAATTAACAAGTAATGCTTAGGGGAAAATTAAATTGCACGAAACCAAAATTGCTCTTGTGACATTGCTCTTTGTTAAAATGTGACATTGCTCCAACAAATTGTTAATTTTTTTTTAAAAGCACCAGTTTTTGTATTTGAATTATTTCATTTGAATTATTTCATTTGAATTATTTCATTGGTGGCTTTGATAACAATAAGTTAAATAAGCATAACGTGCCATTGCTCTTACATTATGTTAAAATTTAAATACAGCACCAAATTTTGTATTCCAATGATTTCATGGGAATGATTTCATTGGTGGCTTTGATAACAATAAGTTAAAATCTGTTACAAAGGGGGACTTTTGAGCGGTCCTTTTCCACTTTCCCAAAATAGGAATGTTGTACCCATGCTGTCACAATCAACTTCTCAAAAGTCTCCCATTATGTGCATCAAGTTGCAAGGCAATATTTCGTCATGCTACGTTTACTCTTTTTTGAGAAGTGTTAATGGAGTTATTTAAAGTTAACAAAACATTGCTTATGCCATTGGATCAGATCAATAACTTGAGCGGGGAACCAGTTACAAGCAATACATGTACATTACATATCATTTTGGTTGGTTATCTTCTTTTGCATTCACAATTTTTTTGTGCTGATCAAATTGATGTGCTTAGTAGCTCTGTAGAATTGGGCCCTGGTCGCCAAGAATTTGCTACTCTGCAAATGAGAAGAGACAGCAATACTCAATAATATTGCATATTATGAAAGAACTGCGAATTTACAACAACTACTAGCAACATTCATGGTTGACTTGTAGAATGTATTTGGGGGACAAAAACCAGTCAAAATAATTGTTGCCTGATCCGTGGCATTAATAAGTATCCTGGAGGGTGCTACTAATTACTATCTTCGTAATACATTTGAAGCTGATCTTGACATCACAATAATAACCCTAACAAGTGCTTTTGGCTTCACCATAAAAATTTTAAACCTTGAAAACATGAAACATGTAAATCAGTTTAACACTTTTTCACAAGACAAACAGATCACCCAATCCATCATGTGGTACTACCCACCTGCAGGATTATGATCACTTTACTTGCTTGATGCAAGTTTGGACATCAGGCTGATAACTTTAGATAGCTTCTTGGCCTCATCCTGTAGATTTAGAATTACCTTTGATAAAAGGTGAGTGTTGCCATAATACACTTTGGGTAGGCAATGTTGGAAACATAGAATGTCGCCACAAGCAACCCAGCTGCCTTAATGAGGTTATCGGTCTCACAAATGACAACCCCATCAGCCACTATTTTGAGACTCTCCCCAAGTGGGTTTGATGAAAGTATATAAGGAGTAATAGAACTGTTGTCTTCGCTACTCTTGATTATGGCGGAAATGTCCTCATTCATCAGGGCTGGAACACTCAGAAAAGCTTGTAGATTGACCAGATCTGTAAAAGTATAATCAAACATGACTGCATTTGCACTTTAAGGAACCTGAAAAAATATAGTAAATTAACTTTTAATTAAATTTTTTTTAAAGGAAAATCACCCCCAACAAGGCAAATAGCCACTCAATGTAGAGGGCTACAAAAGAGAGAGTATTACAAGACTCAGCAGAGCTGAAGGTGGGGGGGGGAATAATATTCCTCTTGAAACTAGACAAGTAAGATGTAAGAAAACATCCATCAGGCAGAAAATTCAAAGAGATGCAGCATGGGAAAAAAGTTACTGGACCCTTAAATTGATGTCCCCCTAAGGGATTCACCCCCGTTTGAATTTCAAATTTAAGAAGTCTATTTCTCAGCATCTGAGGGCCATTTTAAGCCTTGTAATTACTGGAATACTTCACGAACAGGGATTTGTCTCAAGACAATCAACAAGTCGGCAAATTTGGGCTTCCACATCCCCTTAAGAAAGTGCCTTCACTACAATAAATATGACAATAGATACACACATTAAACATACTTTTTCTTTTAGTTTCAGTTTCTGAAGCCCGGGCCATTTCCATACATTCAGTGGCTAACTCTGGAAGTTTTCCCCCTTGCCGACTTCAAGCAGATAAGTCTGTCTGAATACTTCTTCACACCATTGGTGAAATATGCCAAGCTTCTCTATGATAGTCTCATAAATTCTCTGGTGATCTGTTTTGAAAATGAGATAGAGGTTGGACTTGCTGCTTGAGTTTTGCGTTAAAAAATTAATTTTGTCATTATTTAATACTGTGGGTGCCATGCCATTTCGATAAAAGTTGATTGTTTTTATGTTTGTGATAAAGTAGAATGTTGATGTAAATATCATCAGGTAGGTTGATAAGATTTTTCACTAGCCCACCGGGCAACCAAGCATGTTTGGGAGACCCGGAGCCATTTTCGCTAAAATTTGTATGCCAGGCTAGTATTATTTCAAGCCCTGAAATAATTTCATTTAAATTATTACAAACAGCACATATACACTAAATCTGCAAATCAAATGCAAGACACACACCTTTGATATATCAATCAAAACTTACCTCTTGCTCATTGAATAAAATTGGATAGGTGTCCTTGATAGATGCCACCAACTTATTCTTAACAACTACTTCTTGACGTCTGTCAGTGAAGGTACTGTCCATTCTTGATGTTGTTAGTTCCTGGTCACGTTTGTCTTTTTTTAGGTGGCTCTGTCTCTAAATAAGAATAAAGTAAAGACAACCATCAAGTAATAATATTGTCATTGTTACAAAATACCTCATCATCCATAAATTCTACTCATTATATTGGTCCAGAGTGTATCACATGATGCTCTCTGTTTAGGTTATTGGTCGCAAGAATGTGAAAACACTAAACACTCGTGCAAAAGTTTGTCGCCAAATAAAAAGGCAAAATGTAATTGTAAGTTGTAAAGTATAACTGGAACTTTACATAACAACTATGGACTGCAGGTGTAAATACACTGAAGTGGAAGAACTGCCTAGAGATGGACAAAAGAAAGGCTTGAAACTAGAAAGCCAAGGTACAATGTAGGAAGAGATACCAGGGAACAAGATTTTAAGTATCTGAGTTGGTGGTAGGAAGAAGAAAACAGACAAGTAAAGGGGCTCATTGCACCTTTTCACTTGATAGACGGTGGCATGCATCATTAACTGGTTGTGTATGCTGATGGAGAAGTTCTTGCAAACTAATTTCAATTGTGGGATTAATTTGTAACAATTCGCTCTGTATTTTGCAAACAATCTGGTCACTGGTCAATCATAATACGTTTATTCAATGTTGCACAAATCACAGTAATACAAAGTGAATAATACAGAATGCTTAAATAAGGTCAAAATTAAAGTACATATACATTTTATAAAAGTGAAAAAAAAAGAAGAACTTTAAACAAATGGCAACATCTAGGTCCGGGGAGAAGCAATAGCTTTTGTTCCCCAGCATATGGACGGACAGACAAAAAAGACAGACTTGCATGAAAAGACAGGACATAACGGGTGTAAGACAGAAAAAAGGCCGTTGTTATTTCCATAATATACAAACATTACATACAGTATTTTAGCGTTGATTTAAAAAACGAGTTTTTAGTTTTTTAATAAAAATAGAAAGAGTTTGTAATGATTTAAAAGAGTCATCCAGACTATTCCAGAATAAAGTGCCACGCTGGACAACACCATTTTTGGACAAAGTGGTTCTACGATAGTTAACATACAAATTTTTCCTAGCAGTGCTGCGGGTATAATAGGAATGGATGTTTGAGGTTAGTGAAAAACAGGAGTTGAAACAAGCAGGTAAAACATTATTCATATATTTATACATACATTTTCCTAAGTTAAAATAATAAAGGTCAACGAATTTTAACAGTTTTAAATTATCAAAAAGAGGCCCAGAGTGCTCACAATAGTCAGCTTTAGAAATGACCCGAACTGCACGTTTCTGGAGAGTGAGCAGTTTGTTACATTTAGGAGTTGGACTACCCCAAGTCAAAATTGAGTAATTAAGATAGGGTAAAATACAAGAGTTGTACAAGGTCAGTAACCAATGACTGGAATTGTTGTCCAATAAACAACCATGCAGATTCTGAGACTTTGTATTTTTCTCGCAAGTTGAGCATTACCACAGCCAAGTGACCAAAAATATCAAATTGCCTTTGTTCCTGAATTGCTTCAACTTCCGGTTCAAGGCTGTCATGATCATTTTCCTCGCATGAATTTTCATGAGGGTCCTCGAATCCTAAGCCTACATAAGTGAGATCAACGGGCCTTGCTACTTCATCATTTTGAATGCGAAGTACATGTTGTTCATAAAACTCTTTAAGCTTCAGTCTAAGATGAAACTGATATGATCGCACACTTTTATACATCTTTGGACAATTTGTGACCCCACAACTGAATTTAAAGTTACGTTCTGTTGTATGTACAAGGTCATAATGTTTTAACATACACTTAAATTGACGGGTAGTGTATGTACAATGGCTGCATTTAAAAAATGGTACTGTATGGGGCTGGGCCATTTTTTGAATGAAATGCTCGGCCTTGTCGGCGTAAATGTTAAATAAAAACATCCCCGTAAGTCGTAACTTAACTTGTTAAATAATAAGCCTAACGTCATGAACGTTAGCTGTGTGGCAATGACAATGCAAGATTGCATGAATTCCTTGTGTGTCCTGATCGGGTAAAGCTAGCTACCGATCGTACCCAGGATATTTTGTTTGTCTCCTACCACTTCTACATGTTTTAAGTAACGCTAGGCCTACAGTACAACTACAATGTATCTATACACAATGCCTCAATACCACATAACAATGACATGTTTTTTCACAACTTACAAAAAAGTGCAATTTGACTCCACCGACGAACAAGCAGTTTGAGTTACAGCAATGACATTGGCAATGACATGCTTATCATCGGAAATCCAAGATGGCAACCAACATAGCAACGAACGTACCTGGGTACCGCTGCCAGCTCTCATTGCTAGATTAGGTATAGTTAGTGACCAGACTACTATGGCTACTGCGCGCGCGCGAAATTTCTGACAAAAAGTTCACTAGCTTTTGCAAGCCCGCCAATACGACTCTGATTGTAGTCCAATTGACCCTTTATGAGAGTAACATGTTGTTTACTCTGCGTACAGAGTAATTTGACTCCAATATGGGTAGGAGTGTTCCCTTCCTGAAAGGGGGTAAACTAAGAGACTTCTAGACGTCGCGTACTGCAAAGCCCAACAAGCAATAGATTATAGATAGCAACAAATTAGCCATGTTTTTGCATTCCGAAAAGAAAATCCAAAAATAATCAGCTCCATCTAATTAAAAATAGCATGTCCAGAGTAGCCGTCCAGTAATACCTCCAATATTTCAAAGTTGGCATATTGTAAACTTTATAGAACAACCCCCCAAAATAACAAAGTGACGATTACACAAATTAACCCGAGGACTATGAAGGTTTGCCTAGTCAAATACCGCCAACAAGTGCAATGAAAAGGCTGGTTAACCGATAGCTACAACTCCCTCGCCCCAACCCTGCAGTGCAAGCTTTTCCTGAGAGAAGCGAAAACCTCCCAACCCTCAAGGGAGTTGGATTAGCTGTACGGCACAGTAGGTTTTTTTCAATTACTCCCCTCATGCGAAAATTTAAAAAAAATTCCCTCTATGATATCCTCAACTGTACCATTGAGAAACATACTGGAGAAGTTGAATGGCCTGGGTTACTCCGTTCGGCTTGTATGAGTCATAACATAAGCCTTGATCAGCCTTGGACAGTATTCCCTATGGCTTTGTGTAGTAAGCTGTCCTTAGGTAGTCGACATATATATTGGCTCCACCACAGTGACCTATCAACCGCTACTAGAGAGCAGCATGACAGAGATTCAAAGCTGTTGTTAGTTTTTGGTTTTTCAGTGGCAATATGGGGTCCCTCAAATCTAGATCATGGTGTGGGGGGGGGGGCGTGGAAGGTTTTGAAATGAAACAAGCTTGGCTGTAGTCATAACAAAGCGTGTTGACTCAGTGTGTGGCGGGTTAACAATCTTGTGAATAGAGGGGTGTTTCCACACTGTTTTTAGCCAAGCAGAGTAATGTAGTGTGCTCACTTTTTATATTCTCTTGTGGAGAAGGTGGGTTTTTTTCTTCCTTTTTTTCTTGTTTTTCTTGATAAGACTTGGTAGGAGCATGGAGGATACAAGCAGATAAACAGGTGAAAATGATGGTTTATAAATGTTTACCGACATACTGTATGAACTAATTAGCTTTAATTATCAAATTAATTACCAACATAAACATTGGAAATGATTTTTTATTTTCATAGTTGCTAAAGAACATCTCCAGTACCTCTGAGGCATCTCAGGCTCGATTATGAGATTATAGCTTCATGCCCTGGGTGTATTACGATTTCCTAAAACCTTCTCTAGCGAAAAGCTAATGAGCTGGAACAAATAAAAAATTACGTAACACGGACTGCAGGGTTTTACAAACCCACTACGGGAAAAAAAAGAGGAAACTATCTTCTGGCTCCCAGTCTGGCAACCAAGCAAACAATTCCAGGAACGGCCCTAAGCTGCAGTTTACGTAAACACTTGTTAACAAAAAGTTAACTGCCAATGTGACATCAAAGGTAATGTAAGTGGTGGCAGAAAGGTAGAGGCAGTCGGCTTTTAAAATAATTGAAGCTGGTAAAATTGGCACAAGTTAACCCAAAAGCTGCCCAATGGAGATAAACCCACAAACCAGAAGCACATTACACAGAACGCCAAAACTTTGGCAAATTATCCTCTGGTCCCGAAAGATTATTTACTTTGACTTGGCTGGACCATTGACAGTTTTATTGCAACAAGTATCCGGCCAGTCGGTACCAGTCGGTCTTGTGGAAATAAATTATTTGAAGCTCAACAAGATTCACCTAAAATGTATTATTATATAATGTGAGCGAAACGTCAATGTGAAAGCAATTTGTTTGTGGAAGAAAAAGCAATGGCATTGATTGTTGGGGGGGGGGGGGGTGATGGAGATGGAAGGGTATAGCAGTCTGTGCACAGTGCATTAATGCAATGTTGAAACATATATTACAACCAGTATACAAATAATGCAACTTCCGCTGTAAAAGGAGAAGGTGGTTATTGTGTTGAAAAAAGAGGTGATATATTTTAAATGCTGATCAGCTTCTGGTCTGTTGTTATAATAAAACATTTTTGTTGTCTGGGATGGAAATAATACTACACATGAGAACAGCGTCATATTTAAGGTTTACTTAATTGTATGTTTAGAAACATACGTTTATCACTTACATTCTGTACTTGCAGTAACTTTTTTTATATACAATTATTTCTGTTAAATAATCCTTTTAAATAAATTTGTAAAAAAAATTGTTTTCTTCATATTTTCCGGTCTTCTTTGTATTATTATATTGGCGATTTAGTCCATTTTCTAATTGTTGTTATTAGCCTAAATTGTTCTATTTGCTTTCTACCTGATGTCAGGCAGTAGGCCTTATACTACATGGATTACTGTTTGTTGCCATTTTGTGTTGGCTGTTTTGGTCCATGTTTGCAACATTAGATTGGGACATTTGCCAGATCCTGCTCATGTTCAAAGTAAAGGCCGATGCAGTTTTGATGGACCCAGTTACTGCAATCTCATCTTTTAGTTCGGCTATTCTTGTGACCACAGACGAGCCAGAAGGATTTGTCCGTCTCTGTACCACAGCCATTATTTGGTTTACCAGGGCTAACTGCGGGGCTCCTACTGTAACAGTCTTTTGTGGTCTCATTGGGGTGCTTGTCAATACATCTGTCGGTGGTGGTGGGGGCATCTCATTTTCACCATCTTTATCAGCTGGGCTATTGTCAACTGTTGTATTGCTGCAAGTCCATCTCTTACCTTTCGGCCAGTTTGGCTCTATGCTGATATTTACTGTACACCTTGTTGGGATGTGAATTTCCTCTGCTTGTGATAATTATAAATTAAAAATGTGAATACTAAAAAGTTCATTATTAATTATACTTGTGCTGTTGGGTTTGGATTACTACAAAACCACATCTTTCAATTTAAATTTGTGCTGTGAAGGCACTGGCTTACACGCCACGTTAAGCTTAGATTACAGACGTGGTTGGCTTACATTACAACTGAACCCCGACCCCAATGAAAGAGGCCCAATAGTCAATATGTTTACACTTACACAAAAATAATAAATAAAAATACAAGATTAACACATTTAAAGCTAAATTTGAAATATGATTGATTTAAAAAAAAAAATCAACACTTATTAACATATGACAATTTTGTAACGCTGATAAGATTCTTGCACCACTTGCAGCTGATTTCCTGACGTGTCGATATATTTTGCACATTTTCTTGCAGGGGCGCCGGCCGATCTCGTTTCTAACCACGGTCCTGTTGGGCATAGCTTTAGGCCAAGTTCTTGCCCACGAAATACTTGTGTGTACAAAAACAACTTCTGCAAAGAGGCAGAGTGACTGGTGTAGTTAATTTAGAGACTACATTTCAAATTCTCCGCCATCTGTTTATGTTTCGCACATTTTATGAATGTACAGGCTCGTCAATACGTTTGAAAATCTGAACCTCAAAAAGTTTATATTTTAGTAATTTTTAACATTAACAAATAATAATCGAGTATAATAAATAGTTCAAATATGATTTGTTATTAACTCTTAACATTGTTGTTTATTAACTCTTCGTGACACAAAAAAAAAATCACACCATTGAGTAACAGTTTGATTTTAGCGTATAGTTTGAATACATTTCTGTGAAGAACCAAATCACTTTTATTGAGCCTATTCAGCCATCCGAGTAAAGTGATGCTGAGGGTACTCATAAACAGACTCGAGGGAAAGGCAGACAAAATCCTAGCGGAAGAACAGGCTGGATTTAGACCCAAGAGGAGCACTGCGGAGCAGGTTTTCAATATCAGATTAGTAACCGAGAAGTATCTACAACACCAGCGCAGCATTTACCATAACTCATCAACTTGAAGAAAGCCTTCGACCGCGTCTTGCATGAAGGCTTGTGGCAAGTGATGAGAAATTTCAACTTTGACAATAACCTCATCCAAGTCATCGAAGTACTGTATAAAGATTCCACCAGTGAAGTCCTCCTGAACAACAACCTTGGAGATTTCTTCAAAACAACAGTTGGAGTTCGACGAGGCTGTCCCATTTCACCAGTACTGTTCAACATTTACCTGGAAAACATGCGAAGACACTCCATGACTTCCATATCTCTGTGTCCATTGGAGGACGGCCTCTCTGCAAACTGCGTTTCGCAGACGATATCGACCTTGGGAGGAAGTTGGGCAGAACTTCAGAATCTCACCACCAGACTGGAAAAGGCAGCAGAAGCGTATGGAGTGGAAGTCAGCTCAGAAAAAAACAACTAACATTATCCTGAATGGGCAAAGACTAGAAGAAGTGGTCAGCTTTAAATATCTTGAGTCCACTTTGAGCAAGGAACAGTTGAGGGCAAGCAACGGTCTGACAACATCCGAGACTGGACAGGCCGAAATATTGCTGCCCTTGTCAGAGGACAGAGGACAGAGAGCTGTGGCGATCCCTGACAGCAGATGCATCAATCATGGTACCCCAACGACCAGCATGACGGTCTTGGGATGAGTGAGTGAGTGTAGTCTTGGTCAGTGACGTCCATACAATGTTTACTTGTACGGCAGGGCGACATTTCAACCGTTAGAGGGCGTATTCTCACATAGCCAAAACGGGGGGGGGGGAGATTTTGAAAGCTGTGGTTTGATGGTGCAAATCACTCACTAGTCCTTAATTCATGCGTCAAGCCTTATTTTTAATTTGTCAACGGGCAACTGTTTCAGTTAATCCAAGATTGGAAGGTGTTTGCTTTTGTTGATTAAGGGAGTCTTTCCATCTCATCCATTCTCCATACTTCTCTTAGGGAAGTGGTGTCCCAGTCACAGGAATCACAGTTGTTGTCCGAGGATGGAGCGACCCTGGATGCTTACTGGTGCGGCAAATCCGAGGGGATCGAATAAGCTGTTGATGGTGGACAGTACCCCGCGTCTAGTGAATGGCTTGTCGCTGATTGTCACTTGGAATGTGAAAATGTTGGAAGACAAATCCTACTGAAGCCCCAAGCTTCGCTGCACTGAAGTCTTGTCCAAGGTTTAGGTTCTGAAGCCCTTTGGCGAGATCTTTTTTTGGGAATGCTTTCATGACATCTGAACTGTTAGATGCGATTTTGTGGAGACGAAGATTGGACTGAGCCAGCATGTTTTGCGTTTTGTCGTGGACCTTGACGGCTTCATCTACACTGGAAAGTGATTTTAGCCCATCATCAATGTAGAAGTGACGGTTGATGAAAAGTGTTGCTTCATCTCCGTACTCCTCTTGTCCCTCTGCTGCAGTTCTCTTGAGCCCATAGATTGCTACAGCTGGTGAGGGGCTACAGCTGGTGAGGGGCTGTTGCCAAAAACATGAACCCTCTTGCAAAAGTCACAAACTTCCCCATCAAGGTTGTGGTTGTCGAACCAAAGGAAGCGGAGGTAATCCATGTTACCTTTCTTGAAGAGACAGCTATGAAACATCTGTTGGATGTCGGCAAGAACGGCTATGGGTTCAGACCTATTGCGGATGAGGACACCAAACAGGCTGTTGTTTAGATCTGGACCTCTGAGTAGTACGTTATTTAGGGATACGTTGTTATGTTAGGCACTGGAGTCAAACACGATCCTGGTTTGAGTAAAAGCTGCCGGGTAGGGAAGGGGTACCACCCGACTGTTTTCATCGTCTTTGACAAATTCTTCATTCATGATGTAGATAACATGTCTTCAACTGATGCTGCCCTTTTGTAGTCTTCAGGAGACTCGATGAATATGTTTGAGCCAATACTGTCAGGTTGGTGTCTCTTGAGACCTTTGTTTGTGCATGTTTCTTTCACGTGGATTCTGCTTTCGCATGGCATCAAGTAACTAGGACGACCGTTGTCGAGAATGCTGGTTTTGAAGGTGTTGACAGCTGGCTTGTGAGCCCCTTGGAGGCACATATCTCCTACAACAACCCAACCCAAGTCCAAGCGTTGAGCGTAGGGAGCCTCGTGGGGTCCGTTCGATCAACTGCGAACCTTGTGGGCCTGTATGACATCTTTGCCTAGCAGTAGAAGGATCTCAGCTGATGGGTCAAGCGGGGAAATCAAGTGAGCAATATTCTTCAGATGGGGATGGTGACTCGCAGCTTCAAGGGTTGGAATTTCATCACGATTGTTCAGAATAGAATCACATTCTATGAGTGGTGGCAAGGACAACTGCACCTTTTCATATGATGACTTTATTATGAAGCCGCTGGCTCGCCTTCCATAAGCACCTGTTGTCCCAAAACAGTGTCGGAGAAGGTGGACCTGGCAAGTGAGTGATTGCTTTGGTCATCTAACATCACATACACTTTTTTCATCTTTTCAAGTTTCTTTTCTGGGTATACACTGGCTAGACAATCTTTGAGCATGATTTTCCTCCAAGAGCCTTTCCGCAAACCTCCGTGCTAGTGGTGGTGGTGACAGGAGGCTCGGTACGAGTTTGCTCCTCGCCGTGGTTCTCCAAAGGCGTAAAATTGTTTTTTTGTCCAAAGTGGTGGCCCTTCATGTGGTTTGGTTTGGTAAGGCTTTCTGGTCTGGAGAGGTCTTTACACTGGATGCTTGGAGTGCAAAGCTTGGATCAGTCGTCATTTCAGTCTGGGAGTCTACAAAGTCGAAAAAGTATGTAAGGGGGGAGGGGACACCATGTGCCTTCTTGTACATTAATCCCTTGGTCACTCTCATAACTCATCTGGATCCGGCCTAACGTAAATACTGAAAATAAGTTGTAAAATATGGTAAATTCCAGTTGCAAAATTTAACTTCATTCTGGGATACAAATTGAACATTGAACTTACATTCAGCAAATGACAATAAGTTGTGGAATACGGTAAACTTAAATTTTAAAACAGATAATATTTTTATAACCCATCATTATGGATACCAGAACATGAGAGAAAGTCATTTACACGTCTGAGGTTGGTGTCCTTAAACTGGTTTCAATTATCTTTTTAAAATAATTGTATTACTTTTTACATTCTTTGGGCTTGATCTGTGATTTCGTGAAGAACAGAAGTTTTGGGACATACCACTAGTTGATTGACCTAATGAAAAACTAATACAATAACATGCTTTTAATTATTTATCTTAACAACCACTGGCAAACAGGGGATGTTTTAATCAGTGAACCCTAAACACTGAACCTTGGTTTCCCTAGGCTTTACTTAGTGTTAGAAAGGAACATGAACAACAGCAGTCAACAGGAGACATTAAATACTTATGCTCCTTTTATTTGCTTATTATTAATATTATTATGCCCAACTTATTGGAGACTTTTTAAATCTGGTGCATGTTGATGTTATTCTAAACGTGCACATTTTCTTTCAACAATGGAAAAACCCAGAATGTCTGCTGCCATCTAGTGGTGTCCAAAGTCTCCCATTATGTGTTATTTCCAACCCCTATTTTTTATATAGAATTTTTAAAATAAATTCAAACATTTTAAAGTTAATATTTATAAATGAAGAATTCAATAGTTTGACCTAAAAATACAGATTAAACATTAAGTTACCGTAACTGGTAGTTTGGTCTTTCTTTTAAGATTTTCTGATGTTTCTCGTACTCTAATGCATGTTGCTCAATTGCTTTGCATCCAGATGTACCTGCTTAATGGTCACTTTGCGCCACTCCAGTAAGCTTCCCCAGGTTCATAAAGTTTTCGAAAGCAGTCTCCTACAAGATGTTCATTTGTTGATCCCGTGCAAATACGCTTGTCACACTAGACCCAAATCCATTTTATTTTCACACTCTGGTCGATAAGTTTAACATCGGTAACACCACGCATAGCGAATCGCAAAACATGCTGTCTTGCCACCATTGTTTATATATTCATTTGCTGATTGTGAGACAATAACAGGTACCAGTTTCCCATGGCCTGGGATTTCAGTCGTGCCGCTCATCGCTTCGTGTATAAACTTGCAGTTTTATACACAGTACACACGGTGTAAAACATGTGCATTGTTTTGTCAGTAGACCTTCAAAAGTCTCCACACGTCTCTTTCCTGCAGCAGTAAACGTATTACATGCATTACCGTTAACGAAGCAAGGAAAGAGAAAAGTCTATAGCTCCATTGCTTCTCTCGCTGCTGCATGGAGTAACAGTTTTTTAATGAAAAAGTCGGTACTCAGAATTGTGTAGAAGAACAAAAAATTGGCGAAGTTCTGGACTTGTTTGGACTTGCCTATGTGAATGTACACAGCTAACGCAAAACCACCGCTAAACGTCACCATTTTCAATCAATACGGCCCTTAATGTGACTCTTTATTGAACAATCTAACCGGTTAAAAAGTCATTGTGATTTGGGAATTTTCATTCTTTGAGTAAGCAAGACGATTTTTCAGCTCTGCTTGATTTTTACTTAGTACATGTACACCGATCTACATCTTGCAAATAGACTAGTGCCTTGTTTATGTCAATGTTATTACTACGGCTAGGCATGAGGATCCAGTCTACAAATGATCAAAGGCGTTTATTAATAACGCGTAGGTCCAATCTGGTCCTTGCTCTATATATATGGTCCAATCTTTGACATCCAACGATCAACCCCGAGAAACAGATAGTAACAACCCCAAAATATGGTAGCTCAACGAGAAAGGGTCCAAAAAGCATAATCTAAAGGCGACTAGTATTAAAACGTGCAGCAAAATGTATGTACCACTATATATACCATGGACTCTGGAGGTGTAATTACTCCATGTACTGCATGCCAGAAGTAGTTGCAATGTGATCGTTACCCTCCATCCACCCGACATTCAGGGGTTACTCTTCCGACGGAGAGCCCCCTGAAGGGCAGGGAAGATGAAATATTTTTAAAAAGAAAGGAAAAAAAAGGAAGATTAAATTTATTTGTTCCCTCAAAATAATATTGTTTCCTAATAAAATTTGGTTCCCCCAAACTGTTACTTTGGGTTTTTTTTCAAAATAAGCCCATGAATTCGAGGGAATACATATTGTTTTGATCTGACAAATTAATAATTCCCCTGAAGCAATTTTGAAAATGTTTTTCACTGCCAAAAAATTATTTGATCCTGCGAAATGCACTTTCGTTCACTCAAAATACGCTATCGTTCCAACAAGATACGCTTTCGTTCCCTCAAGTCATGCATTAGTTCCCACAACTAAGCTTTCATTCCTTCAATGCTTTCTTTCCCTTTAGATATGCTTTAGTTCCCTTCATATATGCTTACGTTCCCTCAAGGTACGCTTTTGTTCCCTCAAGGTACACTTTCGTTCCCTCAAGGTACACTTTCGTTCCCTCAAGGTATGCTTTCGTTCACTCAAGATATGCTATCTTTCCCAAGTTCCTTTGACAAACACTTTCTTTCCCTCAAGAAAAAAACTTTTGTTCACTCAAGATATGCTATCGTTGCCACAAGATACGCTTTTGTTTCCTCGAAACATGCATTAATTCCCCTGAAAATGCGATTTTGTTCCCCAGAACTAAAACGGTTAATTCAAGATATAATCCAAATAATTAATTTATGTGCAGGGACTGAAATGTTTTTTTCAGAAACAACACATTTTTACGAGGAACAAATTATCATTTGGAAGGGGATATACCTTTGTTTAAATTGTTTACATTTACCCACATTTTTTCCCCACCAGTTCCTGCTATCCAAGCTCTGACGTTTCCAATTTTTGTCAAAAAACTTTTTCAACACTTTTAATAAACATATTTTCATCCTTACTATCATAAAAATGGTCTTCATATATTGTCAATATAAATCTTATTCATTCATCAAAACAAATTGCTTATGAGGGAAAGTCCATACACAAAACATTGAAACGTTGCGATTCTGAAACAGCGGATTTAAAAAAGCTAGCTAGGTGTACCGCCTGACAAACCTGCAATGGAAAAATGTAATCGGAGGTCTGGCCCCCTACCCCTCCCACAAAATCATGACAATAGCAATAATCGTCGCTGGTTGCGCACTTAGAAATTTTACGAGAAACGTTGTTTACGAGAAACTACGCAAAGTGTAGGCTTCATTTTACAATGACACAATTTAGGATACCCTCGATGGTCACAAAAATTGTTTTACCGTATAACGTAAGGTTTGTTTCTTCTTGGTTTTTGTTTTGTTTCCTAAAAAAAAGAGAATTTATTTGTGTTTGTCAAATGCTGACCGTGATTTTTCTAGCTGTCGATGACGTAAAGGGGTTAATGCACATCATTATCATAGATAAGCAGTTTTTGACTCTCGGCCAAAAAAGCTGCGACGAGGGGTTCATTTTTACTTGAATTTTTCATTACTAAATGCTAATTTTAAATGTAAAATAGTTATTAACCATGTTGAGAGCATCATAGAACCGCTCTTTAAGGAAATTTTACTGTATACATATAAAATGAAAAACGTGTTGTTTTTTTTTTTTTGTTTTTTTTGGGGGGGAAATCATCACTTTTTCTTTCATAACAGATCTCCGAAAGCAAACAAATTCCTGGTTTTCAGAAAACATATTGCTATACATGTTGCCTGTTCTATACGTGACGTGAATCCTCCATCAAAAACTCAAGCCCATTTCACCCGACTTAAGGCCTTTGTATGAGCACTGAAGCGGAATATCTCACTGCAAGACCAACACAAGTCCTGGAAAAGTTTATGTTGTGTAATTAACTGTATGATGCGGGCTCCAGCTCTGACCCACCACTGCCCCTAGGGCGTGGACATTGGTCACCTACAGTGTAGGAATATACTTATATTTCTGACATAAGGTTGCAACAGTAAGTAGGCCCTTTATTTGTTTTATTTTCTTTGTTTGTATCATTTTATCAAAAAATGGAATTGGTAACTTCCACAGATATTAATTTGAGTTTATTGTGTTTTCTCTACTTATTTAACCAGTATTTGTGATTTAAAAAAAAAAACATCATTATTTGTGGACAAAGCCTACTTTTTGTTTGCGCGTATGGACACAGCGTTGGCGCTTCATTGGATTCTGCTGTTCCAAATTTTTGGTATATAATTAGGGGTACAATAGACTTTTGTTTTCATGAGAACTTGTCTCCATCTTAGTTTTTCAACCCTTGTAACTGAAAGTAGATCATGTGCTGCTAGTTTTTAAAGTAAAAATGGCTGAAAAAATCATCATCGGGTCTAAAGTTCAAGCAGTTGAGGAGTTAGGAAGATGGGAAGATGCAAAGATGGTTGGTAGGGAGGCAGATCATTTCCTTGTTTCGTTTGCTGGATGGGGTAAAGAATGGGATCGATTGGTGGACGTCAATGAGATAAGCTTATGCCGCCAAAGGAAGAACAGAGAAGACGTAAGTACTAAGTATAATGTACTTTCCTGAATAAGTCAGTAAAGGCCTACTCGTATTGTTGGTATATGTAGCCATGAAAATAGTAATTCTGCTTTGAAAGGTGGAGTCAAAATTTTGTTTAGATTTCAATATTTGATGAAAACAAAGATGTACGCAATTAGTTAAAATAATTATGGCACTTTTGTTTTAAGATAATGTATAAAAAAAGATATGACTTTTCTTAAGAACGTTTTTCATATTAAGTGATGCCATGTTTTTATTTTAATCTCTTTTGTTTAAAGTACTAGATATATCACATCACATGCACCAATTGATCGTAAAGAGTGAACTGTAATGTGACTTAATTGAAGATTAAACAAAACTGCACCACATAAGTGAAGCTTTCCATTGTTTCAAGAACATATACAGTTTAAATGCACATGCATGTAAACTATCCTCGTTTGGGTCGTGCTTTCTCTTAATGCTACTCCAAAGCATGGAGGTAGAAATAGATTTCTACCTCAATGTCCAAAGTAAATTTGCTTGTATTTTTTTCTTTTCCTTAACTGTCCAGCATCAAACACATGTGTACACTGTACAAAAGGAAGTATATCAAGTAAGTTGCTTATGTGTAAAGGTGAGGTATGTGAGATCTAATTTCTCTATGGTGAGATGTACTACTAAAACTTAATGTTTACTACTAGAGCATACAACCTAATTGTAAGCACTTACAAATATAATACGTTTACCTGAGTATATCGAGCTGAGTGATGGTTTGTGTATAATGCTAAACTTGTACATCAATCGTTGTTAAGTTGCACAAGTACAGTTCGTGAGAAATACTAATTTGTTGTTTTTTTTTGCATATTTTATTTCTGTTTTAAGAAGAGGTTGTTTCATACTGGCTACGTCACTTTTTTAGTAGTCTCAAATACTGGTGATAGGCCTTCCATTTTACCCTAAGTGGTAGTATGCTAAAGTAAACAAATTTATTTCAAACTTTCGTACCCGAGTTTGTTTAATTATTAGTAGTTGTACTTCTGTTACCAATGATGAATTGTAACAGTATCGTTGTTGTCTTTTTGCACTTAATTGATTTTTTTAAAAAATAACTGCAGATTTTCCCCCAGTCACCTTTCAGGTTTAAAGAATACAACCTTGTTAATGTTATCTAGTGATAGTAAATTAATTCCATCCTCTAATTTTCAATAAATACATTTTCTACAAATGTGAAAATTAATCAAATTTGAGCGTAACATATAAGTGAAACAATGAAAAAAAAGATTTTTCTGTCTTTAGGGATTGTGTTGCAATCAATGTAAGCAATGGTGATTCCGAGCTCCAGCCAAACAACAGATGGTGCTTCTATTGCTTATCTGCAGCAGGAAATGCAATCAAAGGCTCGGAACTGAACGTCAAGTTGGATAAAGTCATCGCCAACCAGGAGTCCCTGCTCTCTGGACTGGTGACAATTAAAAAAAAACAGAAGGAGATGGAGGATTCTATCATCTTCTCTTCAAAATCCATCAAAGATCTAGAGGTCCAAAACAAGACCACGGGGGATAAGATCTCAGCGTTGGCCACCAAGCTAGAGTCTGCTGAAAAGAAACTCACCAGCGTCGAGCAAGCGGCTCTCCAGCTTGAACGCTACTCACGCAGCTTCAACCTGAGGTTTGGTGGCATTCCGGAGTCCAAACCAGAGAGTCCTTCAGGGCCATACAACAAAGTCAAGCAGATCTTATCTGACTACTTCAACATGGCTGATGCGGAGATCGAGAACGCATACCGAACAGGTAAATCTTCCAAGTCACCAACTGACTAGCCAAGGCACATACTTGCTAAATTCTTATATCGTCCAGAAAGACAAACTGTGTTGAGTCGAGCAAAGACAGCGCTCGCTGACACTTATCTTTATCATCCAAGATTTGCCAACTGCTGATGTCACAAACAAAAGATCGCTTCGTCACCTGATGAAAAGGGCATACAACAACGGCCAGAACCCAATGCTCAAAAACGGTCAGCTGTATCTAAATGGTTCACAATTCACCCCGAACGCCGAAACAAACCTTGGTCCATAATCATCTGTAGTTTTCCATGGAACACTTGGCATTCTAGACCTTGCTGACTGCTGCACCCTGTCCATTATCTAACTTGATTATAATTGGTTTTTTTACCTTGTCTAACTAGATTATTTATTGGTATTGTTAGTTTTGAAGTATGACTAGTGATCACTCTAATATTAATCACCAGTTTTTAGTAGAAGACTACAATCTAAACATTCAGGATGATCCGAATAATGAAGTTCACAACTTGAGTAACCCCTGCTATTATTGGCTTGAACAGTTTGAGGATTATGTAAATACTGACCCTCCGAATAACCTTTCTCTTATGCATGTTAATATCAGAAGTTTATATAAAAATTTTGATCAACTGAAAAACTGTCTTAGCCCATTAAATAAGAAAATTTCTGTTATAGGACTGTCTGAAACATGGTTAAAAGATACATCTTGCAAAAATTACCTGGACATTCCTGGTTTCATTTTAGAAACAAACAACAGAAATGAAAGAGTTGGTGGCGGGGTAGCTCCTTATATTGTCTCTAACTTATGTGTTACCCATAGACCTGACCTCAAATCCAATTGTAAATCACTAGAATCCATTTTCGTTGAAATTATTTCTCCTGGTAAACAGAAAAAATCATAGTAGGAGTCATTTACAAACCCCCTAATGTTAACTTTAATAATTTCGCCGTATCTTTCTGTACAAAAATGGAACGGGTTACCCATGAAAATAAACAGTGTTTTAGTTACTGGTGACTTTATTGTTAATCTTTTGGAAAATGATCACTGTAGTCAGACTCAGGAATTCTAAGACATAATATTTTCTCCATCGTGCATACCTCTCATCAACAAACCCACCAGGGTAACCCAGAACTCTGCCACTCTTATTGATAATACTTTTCTAATATTCTACCCCCTCCAAAATCTGGCATTTTAGTGACTGATTGTCAGACCATTTTCCTATATTTACGTCCTTCCCTTTTGAGTTTAAACGACAAACTTCCCGACTGATTCACACCCGTGATTATTCTCAAGAAAACATAATTTTAAGCACGACTTAATTCCTGTGACTGGTCTGTAGTCTTCAATGCACTTTTTGTTGCAAATACTGCCTTCAAGTGTTTTATTGGTATTTTTGATACTCTCCACGAACAAATATTCCCATGAAGAGTCATAAGTCTAATTCTCGCAAGTTAACTTCTAAATCTCCCTGGATAACAGTGAGCTTATGTAAATCTATTTATCATAAAACAAGCTCTATCGAAGATAAATTCTGCACCCTAATGAATGTAGTCAGTCTAAATATGTACGTTACAAAAATATATTAACTATTTTGATACGTAAATCTAAACAAAGTTACTATGCTTAACAATTTCGCACCCTAATGAATGTAGTCAGTCTAAATATGTACGTTACAAAAATATATTAACTATTTTGTTACGTAAATCTAAACAAAGTTACTATGCTTAACAATTTGATAAGACAAAAGGTAATATCAAAGGAACATGGAAAGTTGTAAACAGCGTGCTTCATAATAAGCCACAGTCCGAAATTTCCTCTATGAACATTGATGGTCACTCCGTTGATAATCCACATACTATTGTCGAACACTTCAATACTTATTTTACAAGTATAGGCAACTCACTTAGCAGTGCTATTTCACCAAGGTCGGTTAACTTCGACAGCTTTCTTCAAGATCCTAATCATAATTCTATATTTTTCACTCCAGTTACCGAACATGAAATTCACAAGATTGTTCATAGGGCAGGCATTTACATGAAGTGTGCCAACTTTGGTTTAGATTACAACAGCTATCAGCTTATCTTGTTGAAGCCCAATTCTTCTCCACTCAAGCAGCAAAAAAGGAGTCAGGGTTACTTAATGGGAGATTCACGTCATGAGCCTGTCGTATACAAAGTATATTATGGGCAGAATGTTGGGTGATACCGCAATTTCCTACTAAAAACTAAAATGGCAAAATTTGTAGATATTTAATAAAAATTAAGGTCACACATTTTCAAAATAAGCCGTCAACGGCCTGGATGAATTGCCATAACTTTGTAAAATTTTGTGAATAGTCCATTTTACCTGCACAAAAAAAACTTTTTTTTTCATAATGGTGTTTACAAAAAACAATTGCGTTTTCGAGTGACAAAATAGCGCCCTATGTTGACTGAAACGATCAGCACAATGCAATGCACTCTCTCAAAGCAACGCAATGAAGGGGCTAATGCCTAAGAGACAAGTTAATTATGTGTTGAATTGTGAATGAATTCTTTCACGGTCTCAAGCAAGTTAATTTGACCAACTCTTGATGTACTGAATGCATATAGTCAGTAAGATATGCTTAAACAAAGCTTTAATGTGAAATATGTTTGCAAAAATCTTGAAATAAAAACATAAGTGTGATCAGCAACGTGCTCAAAATATGTATTTTACACAAGTCTCGATACTTTCCAGCGTTTTTGTTTATGTTTTAGTTTGACATTTATTCTGCTCCATGGGCATGGCTGCTAGACATGAGAGCATGGAACAGTCGAAAACCAACGTTAAATCGAGAGATTGGCCTCATTGCAGATTTTAATTGTAGACTTATTGTACAAGATAGCCAGCTCCAACAAGCTAAACTATCTAACTGGGAAACTGTTAGCAACTACGACTTACAGTAACAGATTTTTAGAAGACGGAACAATTTTGTGGGGAACAAAAACACAGAAATACAAAAGTTATTTCAATCACCATCTCACTCAAAAGCCAAGGAAAACGTCCGGGGCATACCTATATTTTTCATGACAAAACTACGTCTCGGACTAAATAAAAAAGTAGATATTTCTTACTAAAAATACCCCTTTGTCAAAATGGATCTAAAGCTGAAGTAATGGACTTGATCGGCCGAGAATCTTGAGAACATGTCTGGTGGGAAGAAATCTATGTTTTACTTTGTACCAAAACTGTTTATCTTCAGATTCCAACAAATTATTGTTAAACCCTCTCTCCCAAATAACGGTCAAATAATAATAATAAATAATAAATCATTCTTGTAAAGCGCATTCCATCCATGGCAAGACCCCAATGCGCTGTACAGGCATGAAATTTATTTAAAGAACATCAACAATTCTTAAACTACACACTATTATACCCAAAATAAAACACATGACAAAAATTCCACAAGATGAAGTGAAACAACTGGCAGGAGAAATGTTAAATGTTAAAAAAAGTCACATGATGAGCAGATGGATTTTAAGTGAACTCTTGAACAGATCTAGTGAGTTTGCATTCATATCGTGTTGGAAGCCGGTTCCAGAGTTCAGGAACTTTGTATGCAAATGATCTCTGGCCGTATGTAACTGTATTCATGGTTCTCTGCCGGAGTGGTAGCAGCGTTTGATCTTAGAGTACGAGAAGGTTCCTTGATGCAGATGAGATCACGTAGATAGTTTGGTGCTAGTCCGTTGAGAGCTTGAAAGGTTAGAAGCATGAGTTTGTATATGATTCGCTTCTTCACGGTCAGCCAATGCAGGTCTTGTAAAATAGGTGTTATATGATAATGCTTCTTGCTCAAGGAAACCAACCAGGCTGCAGCATTTTGTTTGTTAGGCCGTGCAAAAGGCTGTTGCATGTGTCAAGCCTTGACGACACAAAAGCATGTACTATCTTCTCTGTGCACTCCGTCTAGATATTTGCAAATACGGCCAGTATTTCTGATTGCGAGTGAAGCTAGACGACAAATATCACTATAGAATCGCCTACAATGATATATTTAATAGGTGAGGTATCTGCATAAAGGGAAGATAGATTGATGTCTTGCTGTCATTCAAAGAGAGCTTGTTCTTTGCAGTCCATTTCTTGATTTCTGTGATACATTTCTCAAGCTCAATGATGAAAGGGATGATGTCGTTTCAGTTTACGCTGACATACAGTTGAATGTCATCAGCATAGAACATGCCATTGACCTTCAAATGGTTAACAATGTCTTCGAATGGAGAAGAATATAGAGTAAAAATCTGTGGACCAGCAACGGAGCCCTGAGGAACCCCGGACAGAAACGCATGAGGCTTGGATTTAAAATCACAAATCTCAACCATCTGCTCGCGGTCACGTATGTAGGAATCAAACCACCGAAGTGCTGTTCCTGTGACACCGAATCTGCTCTTCAGTCGCTTGATGAGAATGTCATGATCCATGGTGTCGAACGTGGCACTTAGGTCAAGCAAGACAAGTACTGCTTTCTTTCTGTCGTCTACAGTCAACAGAAGGTCGTTTGAAAACCCGAAGCAAAGCAGTTTCACAGCTGTGATGTTTGCGATAAGCACTTTGAAAGTCTGGATATAGTTCATTTTCTGCGAATTGAGTCTGGTGTTATACAGCAGCTTTTTCTGTCACTTTGGATATGAATTTCAGATTGGAGACACTGCGGTAGCCTTAGAATAGTAGAGGATCAAGAGTGTTGTTTTTGATATGAGGAATCACTTCAGATGTCTTGAAAGTTGAAGGGAAGGAGCCAAATCAATATGAGGCCCATAGAGAAAAACTTCTTGCCATTTCTTTTGAGCTTAAGGGGCAATGAAATTATCTAGAACGAGATTAGCATAAGTACTAATAGCAATGGGTTTATATATGTGCATCTTTTCACCCTTATTAGCTGTTCAGAATTACTGTCGGAAAAGGTTTTGTTTTTGTTGTGATTTTAATTTTTTTTTTTTCATTTTTTTCTGCCTAAATTCCCATAGCATTTTTACACATTTGTGTTTACTTTTAAAAACCAGATTAATTTATTGAAATAACTAAATCCTATATAAAATTTAAGCTTAGTATAAAACCTTAACATTTAATTCAATAATTGTTAAAATTCTTAAATAATTAGGAAATTTTCTGCAAGGTGAATATTTAATTAGCAAACTTTGTTAGCAGCATATCTCAAAAAGTATAACGCCGATCGCAAAAATCGTTTAAGTTTTAAGTTACTGGGATATTGTGAATGTTTTCCAGCCTTAAATAACAAATGGCATCAATATGACATTAATTGAGCATTTTCACCCGTGTAGTAAACATATGGTAAAAATGAAAACAAATCTGACTTCCAGAAACAATATTGTTAGACATAATTATCTGTCCTAGATTGCAGAAATCTTTCATAAAACAACTTAGATTTTCTTAACGGTCAATTTAGAAACATCAAAACTTATTCAAACATTGTCAATAGAACAATTACGGATTCCCAGTCAGTATTCACGGAAAGGCTACAGCGTAAAATAAGATTTGTATTCTCAAAAAATTGTAAAATTTGAAACAAAATAAGTCCTAGTCCTATTTATGACCAGTTTTATTGCCTCTTTGGTATATTGCACAAAGAGTCTTCACGTGCACCGACTTACACGAGTCCAAGTTCATTTACAAGATTTGAGAAGAATTGTCTAGCTCTCAGCATCGTGTGCGTTAAAGAACGGAGTGTAAATGCGACAGCGTGAATGAAAAAAAAAATGAAAAAAAAGAAAAGAAAAAGAAACAGACCGCCATGGGACGCTGTGCGGGTGTAGCAGACTTTTTTGCGTTGGGGAGCCATTCGACTGAAAACTACGCGTTTTAGAGTTCTTGTGCGATTGCATTTCTTTTCGGGAAATCACTGTATCAAACAAAAAACTTGGTGGGGCTTGCAATAGAGCGGGAATTAGAGCAGAAAGGAAAAGGTTCCTCTGCAAACGCATTACTTTAGGAATTAACGTAGAAAACAGACCGCACGGGTTTTGGGACCACATGCAGGAGTGTAGCAGACTTGTTCACGCTGGGGACCTAGTCTCCTGAAAAGCACATGTATTGACGTCAGGTGCAAATGCAATACTTTGGTAAATCACTGTGTAGCAATCAACAAACCTGATGGGCTTTGCAATAAGGCTGGACTTGGAGCTAAATAGGGAGTGGTGTAGAAAATAAAGTTTACACTTTTCATGGGGGGTGAAGAGCCAAAATGAACAATACAGTCATATCCAATATTTACTATTTTAGCCCAACAAAAACATTATTGATGAGATTAAATGACGTAAGAAGGTAGTCAATTCTGCTACGTTTCTAAGTGATATAATTGTAATAAGTATAACCAGGTGCATCAGGGTGAACTGTTCGCCGAACATCAAGAATATCTTTTTCATTAAAAACATTTTGCTTGATAATTTTCATGGAATCTGTAGTGTGCTTACTAATATTAGAATTAAAATCATCGCCTTTTATACAATTATTGACATCAATACGGTCACATAAACTATCAAAGAATTGTGCCCTGGTGTACAACTCATTCGGAGCATACACTGAGGCAATAGAAATAGACTCATTGTTACATTTGAAATTTCCTTTTATCAATTTTCCACTATAATCTCTATCAATGTTAGTAATTTCGAGATTTAATTTATCGGATGTAAAAAATTGAAACCCCCCTGGGCGGTTTCCATGATTAAATACGTTTCGACGAGAAAGATGTAAGTTAATAAAGTAAACATTTAGTACATCTTCATAGAGAGAAGGAACTTTACAGATCTCGTATGCTTACTTCGTTCTGCCTCTAACTCTTCCCATCTGACTGATTGATTTTGGTGAGCTGGGTTGGTTTGACTGGGGCTGCTTGGTCTTAGCATAGAGAAAGGACAGAGAAGGAGTTACAACTAGAGCCCTTATCTTATCTGGCACCAATTATCCAATTAGCGCACTACCCGAGTCCAGTGGAAACTCTATGGAGCCCACCCGCTGTGCGCAATACGCCAGCAGCCGCAGCCAGCCCATTGTGTCCTATGTGCGTTACCGCCTTTCGCTGCTGTCGCTGGTATCACATCGTTTTCATTCACAACTATTGGAGAGTCACAAATCGCAACAAACGACTCTAACGCATGCGCAGTAATACCATGATGCACTGCTATTATGCACAACGTGTTTTTGTGTATACTTGTGATCGCCAGCTTTCGACAGAATTTTGAATCATCAAATCGGATATTACTGAGGTGAGTTATGAAACTTAGTTTTTTGATGAAGGTGCAAAATGCTGAAATATGTATTTTGGATTTAAAGTTATGAAAATTATGGCGGATGTTGCCTATGGATGGAACTTAGTCGAGGCTGTTCAAAAACGTTTTCTCTGCGTGGGGATGTATGTTTGAATCGTAGACACAAGTAGACACAAACTGAAAAAAGGTTGCAAACAACTTCAATCTTTTCAAATATTTTTCGTTTTTCAAGAAAGACTAGTGTATTTCATGTTTTACTTGTTCTCTCATTTATTGTTTGAAACCGATTCCAATTTTTACAAATGACAAGGACAGATCAAGATCATTATTTGTTGTTAAAATCCAGAAACCAACCCTGAGAAACGACAGTAAACCTTTAACCAAAGATATTAATAACTCGTTCATGTAACAATCGTTGGTTCAACGTGGGTTTTTGAGCACGTTGTAATGGTTGGGAAAACTATACGGCCGTTTCATGTCTATGTTGACATGAATGATGAACATGACAAGATTTTAACAAATTTACATATTGTTAGGCATAGAGTGTTCTGTCTGTCATTGTGGAAACTTTCTCTATGATGGAATATACCTTAATTGAATTATTATGTTTGAAATAATGTTTTTATTTACGATTATTGATAAATGAAGTAAAACTAATGAAATTAGAGCCCTACTCTTGGCACAATTCAACAACACATTGGTTTTATTTTTTTAACCATTTGTTAAATTGTATATGCTGCACTGTGCTAGAGTAGAACCCTCAGCCTTAACTTAAAAAAGAACACCTCAATCACGCTTCAACTAATTGTTTTCCTGCTGTTTGGAGTGATCTTCCTCTGAATATCAAAAAATTCCCTCTCTAGAATTGAACCAATCCAATGTAACGTTTACCACCAGTTAAGTAGAAACTGCAGCCACTTCCTTCAAGGACCTACCCAGCTGGCCATTTAACGTTTTTTAAACGTTAAACAAATTTTGCATTTCGTCAAAAAAACGTTTCACTAGTACGTTTTAAAAACGTAATTCTGTGGAGTTTTTTTGGGGTTATAAAAACGTTTCCATGTAACGTTTTAAAAACGTGACAATAACGTGAAAATAACTGTTTAATTTTTTTTAAACTTGTACGATGTTTCAAATATGTTTTAAAAACATGTTTAACACGTTTAAAAGGGGTTATTCATACGTTCTATTAACGTTTCCATGTAACGTATTAAATACATGAATATAACGTAAAAATAACTTTAATTTCTTGTAAGATGTTTAAAAAACGTTTAAAAAACATTTTATGAACGTTTAAAAAAGGGTTTTTTATACGTTACTCACAACCTGTTAAAAACCTTTTTGCGACGTGAAAATAACTTATTTGTCTTCCTTAAAAGGCTTTCACTGTTCACTCGTTTGCATGTTTACCTAAGGTTCAGATGTAGCTATTTATTTATTTTTCAAACCTTGAATACTGCAGTGCTATTTAGGATCCCCACCAAAAGATACACTTAGACTTGCCTTGAAAAAGTCAGATTTAAAAAAAAGCGATTACAGTAAGACCATCAGCGTAACTGAAATGCTTATACAGGACCTCAAATGGGATACACTTCAAAAACGCCGCACCATAACAATCTTCGTTGCAACCAAGGGAATAGATCAACAACTCAGGCTCTAAATTAGACTCTAAATTATAATAGGCATACCATCTCATCAAACAAAGACTGCTACCGTTACTCCTTGTATCCGAGAACAATTCCGATCTGGAACTCACTCACGCCACAAGTTAAATCAGCCCCTGACGCCTATAATTTAAAGTCACTCCTTGAAAAAATATAATTTTAAGTAGGAGCTTGCATGCATGCATGAGGGTCTGCACGCTTATAGCGCAGTGGTGGCGGTTTGTGTATTGAGGACAAGACAAGTTTATTGTGTCAAATACTTATGACAATTGTGATAAAACTAAAATAACAATTAAGATCTTTTTAGTTTCAAAAGTCAATGTAAACAGTGAGCATATCAACAAAATTGCACATTGCGGATGCTCGTGTAAACACATTATCCGCATGGTGCTGTTCGATCGGTGTGCTGGTTTCCATGTAACAGTATGGTTTGTTTTAAGTTAAGAACGTTTTGGTGCTGTACTAAAGGTGTGGGGGAGTTGTTGAATGTGAACTCCCCATACATTGAGCACTGTAGCAATAACAATAGCAAAGAGTTTTGTTATTTCAGATAAACCACTCCGCTAGGAAAACCAGCACGCCGATCGAATGGCACAACACAAAAGACAGTGTTGACGCACTGTACACGAATGGAACCAACTTTTGAAACTAAAAGGAAGTTGTGCTTCTTAACAAAGGCTCTGGACACGTTTGGTACTTGTCAAAGACCAGTATTCTCACTTGGTGTACCCCCAACATAATATGCATAAAATAACAAACCTGTGAAAACTTGGGCTGAATTGGTCATTAAAGTTGCAAGAAAATAATGAAAGAAAAAACATAGGCCTAAGTCATTTATTAATATTTTAGTGAGAAATTACCTCTTTCTCAAAAACTACGTTATTTCAGAGGGAGTGGTTTCTCACAATGTTTTATATTATCAACAGCTCTCCGTTGCTCGTTACCAATTAACTTTTTACGCTATCATATAGTTTGAGTAATTACCAAACGTGTCCAGTGCCTTTAAACAGGTTTTAATTATCTTCTTCTACCTCTGGAGCACTATCGACATCACCATCGTTTTCTTCAACTTCATGTAAAATAATCCATTCATTAACATAGGTTAAGGTGTGGCCAACAGAAAGTCAATTCTACATCCATCAATTATTTTTTTCATGTTTAACCCATTTCAGTCTTTCCAGGTGAAGCAGCTCACTATAGCGAGTATCAATATTCAGAACTCGACCATACTGTTAAAAATGGTTGTTATTCAGAAACAGGGGTTTGAAAAGGTTTCGTTTAAAGAAAATCAATGTATTTAATCTACTTTGTGACTGTCATGTTTGTTCAGACTTTTACACTTCTTAACAGTCACGGTTAAAGATGTATTACAATTATGAACATGAACGTGCATTCCTTCTTCAATTTATAATCCATAATTTTTTCTTATCGCTTACCTTCTGTCCCTTTCCTCCCTTTTTATATGGGGCGGCTTTGAGGAAATCCCCAACTAACTGCTCCACATCCCTTTCTCTAACGCTCCCATGATTTTTTAAGGTGGCCTCTGAATAAAGAAAGAAAACGCATTACCATCATGATTATATAAAGCAAATAAACATAGGCAAAGGCTATGGAACACCAACTGCCCCTTCTAGTGAATTTGAAGAGCCAGTGCTCACATCAAATTACCTCAAATATAATTTGTCTTAAAGATGGATAGGGTGATCAATTATTATTATTTATAAGAGATAAAAGACCAGTGGGTAATCTTGGGATTAGTTTTGCTCGAGTAAATCAATTGACAAACAATTTCAGTTTTTTTTCATAGGAAGTCAAAAATGGCCTTTTAAAATTGACTGACTGTTCACCATTATCTTCATGTCTAAGATGAGCAATTTCCAATGATAATTTGCTTGGCGATTTGAAGAAGACACATATTTTCATTAACTTCATTGAATGGTTTAAGCAGATGTTGCGGGATACATGAATTTATTACCAACATATGCTAACTCGTCATCTTCTACGTCTTCTTCTGGCACTTCAGGGAGAATGGGAATTTCCTCGTCAGTGTCACTTGCAGTTTCTTCTACATCACTCATTCTTCTAATGGCACGAGAGGCTCTCATCCATAGCCTGTTGTAGTTTTTCTGACCTGATCGAGGCTCCATTCCATTGACAAAACAAAATATTTAACTTAAAATACTTATATTTTACACTTACAGTGGAATTGCTTTCAATGACAGATTTCCCTGAGTAAAAGTATTGTGTCTTCTTGTCTCTTTAGTCAGTGACTTGCATGGATAAAAACAGAGTTGCTTGTAAAATACATTTCCAAATCGCATAGCCAACGAATTTCAAATCACCTTTGATCTACAGCGTTAAAAATTCACTAATGAGGTAACAAATTTGCCAAGCCTTTATAAAGGGGAATCTAATAAGGCACTCCATTAAAGCAAAATCTTCAAACACAACTTCATGGCTAAAAGGTTGTTAACAACAAAAAAGGAAACTCCAAAAGTGTTGTGCTGTCCGCAAGGCAAAACAAAAACATAATAAAACCATAATCCTTATGAAATAATGCACATTATAAAATAAATAATAATTTATACCATACAACAAATTAAAGAGTGCAACTTGTAACAAGAACTCACCACATTACATTGAAACAATAAAAGAAATAATCAAAAGGAAATGGGTTGATCTTGAATGAATGTCATGTTTACTTTATAACTAGGCCAAAAATAGGCCTAGAAAAGATCTTCAAAGAACATTAAATACTCTTACAAAAATCAGATCAACCATGGAGGTAGAACTCCATGGATCAACTCAAGTCATCTAAATGTGAAAGTAGTTCTTTTTTGCAATCGTGTTTATTTATTCCCAAAACAAAAAGGCTGGCACATTGACTATTTAAAGATAGAAAATGAGACAAGAAATAATATTAATACTCAACAACAATAGCTACTTAATAATTACTCTTAAAGGAGATAACAAATACAAATTATAACATAAGAAACACCCACTTCTTATATAAAGAAAGTGTAAGGCTTCTCAATACAGGTAAATATTAGAATTGGTAAAATTTCTTCTGTTATCAGTAAAGTGTACCAAATAGCTACAATCAGGTACTTCGTTTTTCCATGTAATGTAATTGATGATAATTATGCTGATAACTGACTAAAGATTTTGTTAATGTTAGTAAATCCACGATTTGTAATTTTGTCCTGTTCCGACAAGCTAATCTACATTGAGTCGTAGAGAGACTTTAGGAGACACATTGATAAATGAATAAAAACCTTTGTGAGAGAAATTTTAATAGAAATTTAGGCAGGCCCCTACACTTTATATGAAAAATTAATAAATAACTCAATGGACCAAAAATAATTTTAATTATATGTATAGGATCAATCGATTCCAGTCACCCTACTCAACCCAAGAGATTCCAGGATTGTACAAGGTACTCACCTATTCTCAAGGACCGAGACCCAGGATCTTGAAACCTACAGTCGTTTTATTGTATGTCTTTATACTATTATCTATACATAGGCCTACATTTTGTTATGTTCTACAAAACGAGAAATAAAAAACAAATACTTCTGATGTTGGTTTGGGTTTTCAGAATTGAACAATGAACTCAGCTATTCTCAAGGACCAAAGCCCCAATTGATAATTCTTTCTTTCCCAAAACTTGGAACATTCATTATTTTAAAACCAACAATCAAGCAAACTTTAAAAAAAATACGACAAAAATAAATTGTAAGAACTCGCTTTTGAATTGACCTACAGCAATCGGGGGGGGGGGGGGTTCTTCGTTAGAGCATCTAGCTTTCGTTTGAACTTCTCTTGATTTACATGTAGCAGTTTGTATGTTCATTAGTTATGAATCAATCGATTCCAGTCACCCATCTTAACCCAAGAGACTCCAGGATTGTACAATGTACTCGCCTATTCTCAAGGACCAAGCCCCGGGATCTTGATAATCTTCCTTTCCAAAACTTGGAACATTCATTATTTTAAAATCAACAATCAAGCAAACTAAAAAAAAAAAAATTGTTAGAATTCGCTTTTGAATTGACCTACACCAATCAAATAAGTAAAAAACAAAGATCCAAGGGAATAGTAATGCCAATGTAGCAGTGATCACATATCAATTGCTGTACTAACCCGGAATAATAACACAGAGCACTAAAATATACTGTATATTGATAACCTATGCTGTGCAGCAATTCACTGACTATCGATATGGTCACTTTCTAACCACAAATACTACTCAGCATATACCCGAAGGCAATATACTCTCTGCCCTCAGCTGCCCTCTGGCTGACCACAGATGAATTAAACATTCCAACACAGCACAGTGAGGCATTTATATAAGTTGTAGCGCGTATATGAATGGCTTAAACTAATATAGGAAAGGTTTTAACATGAACCTGAAAAGAAAGGGTTTCTTACAATAATGTTCCAACTTAACTAATCAATGAGAATAAAATAATAGAGGTAAAAGAAGTTCTATAAGCCAACAGTTACTAAGGCACTATCTTACATCATAGACATAAGGCTTCTCTAGTCAGGTAATTGAGCAAAACCTTAAATTAAATGATAGAAAAATCTAAAACCAATCAAAAGTAACTTTTAAACTTCCTAGAAATACGCAATGATTGAAGTATTGAGAATAACAAATAGAGACAACTTCTGAAGAAATGTGGAAATAGTCATATTGTGACTTCCATTAGAGCTTAATACAATTACTTAAAGATGTCAAGATTAAGTACACAAACGATGGTGAATAAACTTATTAAATATCTCTAATAGTTATGAAAACCAATTGAACAATGTATGAATCAAAGAACAGGTAAACAAGTACTCGCCCCTTGCAATAAAACTCTCCTGGCTTAAATATAGATCACCTTAATTTCTTGATGAATATGACGAGAAGAACAGTGTATGACCTCACCCAAGTGATTGCTACTGTTAGCTGGCAAGTGGTCTGCAAACGTAACACCACCAACCGATGCTCCTCAGATCAGAGCGCCAAGGATCAAAGTGAGGCTATGCGGTACACACATGCGCAAAACGATCAACAAGTAAACTACGCAAGTCGGCCGCGCGCGCTCCACACACACGAACTTTGTTTCATGGTTTACCTGGGTTACTGAAGATTCCCCCGGATCGGAACAAATTAAGGGCTCAGGGAAGAGGGTAAAAGTAAACAAAAAAGTTCTTTAAAAAAATAGAAATGCACTATAGATGAGAAAGATCATGTCAAACTATGACAAACAAATCATCATTTAATATGTTTTTGAGGACATTTTGTTGATGTTTTAGAATTAATTTAGATGTTATTTTTGCCTATTTTGCTTATGTTACGTTTTTGTGACGTTGGGGTAAAACACGGCCCACGTTTGGAATTTTTTTTTAAAAACGATCGTGATATTGAAAATATGGTCCAGAATAATTGGGTTAAATTTAGTTAATGTTATATAATGTTCTCTGAACCAAGAACGTTAAGATTGTGTTTTATATAGGTGCTTTTGTGACCTTTTTGCATAAGTTACTATAACGTTTATTTGTGATAAAACGGCTCGATAATACACGAAGACTTACATTTTACAACTTTTTGTAAACGTTTCCTAATAACTAAAACATTTTCCAGAATGGTTTATTAGGTTGTTTCCTAACTTTCTATAAACGTTATGATTTCGTTTTAGTTATGTGTTTGATTATGAGTATTTTGATGTTATTTTAACGTTTTTAGAACGTTAGGCCCCTATGATATAACAATTTTTTTAAACAAATACTGGGACATTTTTTAAACGTTTTAAAACTGTTTTTAAAACGTTTCCTTAAGACGAACATATTTTTCTGAATATATGGTTTAAAATAGGTTGTGTTAAAACGTTCTTTAAACCTTGTGATTACGTTTCAATTGTGTGTTTGTTTATTTGATTTTTACAACGTTATTTTAACGTTATTATAACGTTATGATAGAACAATTTTTTAAAATAAAAAATCTGCTCTAAACTGAAACGTTTTTAAAACGTTCTTAAAACGTTTCAAAAAACGAAACCTAATTAAACCCAATTTAAAACGTTTCAAAAACGTTTTGTGTTTTCTGGGTATCCTTTTTTATAATTTAATAATCTGTATTATTATCTTCAATTTTCTGGTAGTGGTAGGGCTCCTTTTCAAGTAAATTTGGCTATTTTTATCCTTTTGTCAGAATTTGCCAAATTATTTTTCATCTATTTTTATCTCCTGATCTCATTTATATTTATAGTTGTTAAATTTAGCTTTTTCCCATTATTCAGCTTTTGTTGTGCTCTGTGTCTGAGGAAGGAATGGTGATGGTCTTAGCCATGGCCGAATGTCTACGGGATGTTTGCAGACTGTGGAGAACAAGGAGCCGCTGGTCTTCATAGGAGAAAACCTCACAGTAAAGAAAAATACAGAGATGTCATACTAAAGGTCTTGGATTTGGATATCAGTCAAGATGTGCTTGGAACCCACCCCCCATTTCTCTGAATTAGTTGCTTCAAGAAGCTAGACCTGTGGTGTAAAGCTGCAAAACGTAAGCACACTACTTGCAACATCAATGTAAATACCTTTTGTGAACATGTGTGTTCACAAGGCTGTGTTCTCCATCATACATTTGATGATCTCTCATCCATTTGCAACAGGGTCATCGAGTTGGCCAGTCCACATTGGTACTTCACATGGCGTGGCCCTGACAGGTTGAAAGTTATGAAGTTCGGGGAGAGTGGCTACCCTGAAGTGGAGCTGAATATCTTCAATAATGTTTCTTGGAGGGTTGATGTGTGTGGATTTGATGTTACAGGGTCTTGTTGTTCTTGGTTTGTGGATGTCCCGGCATCATTAGGGATTGCAGATGTCGAAGGTGTGCTCAGAGTATTCTGCGAGAATAATGTTTGCATGGGAAACGATGACTACCCGCTCTTAGTGAAATCAAAGGAAGGTTACGCTGCTCAAATCCCAGTTACCATTACTGGCAGGGATACATTCCAGATGCATCCATATCGGACCATCCAACGTAGAAAGTGCCATTTGCTGGTCTCCAAGCCCAAGATGAAAGGTAATGTATGTCAACTTCTGAGGGTAGATCTAAACGTCTTGTCGTCAAGGCTTAGTAATGTCCCGGCTACAGTATCAACATCATCAACAGTTCGCAATGATGCCATGTCGTATATCTACCTGCAAAAGAAGATGAAGTTGGTGAAAGCTGAGAATCGGTCTCTGAAGAGAAGGAGTGGGGCCCTCCAGGAAAAGGTACATGATGGTAGAAGGTGACAGCATCGCTTTGCCTGTCAATAGTAGCAGTCTGGTATAAATCGAGCAATGGAGGAGGAATCTGCCTTCAAGTCTGCTGTCCCTGAGCACTCCCAGAGTTGCTTTGGAAACAGCAGAAGTCTTTTCACAAGGGCAAAGGGATGAGGTGGCACCCAGCCATCATAAGATTCTGCGTCGCTCTGCAGAGCAAGCCATCGGCAACCTACGACCTTAGTGAAAATGGCTTTCTGAAGCTGCCTAATCCCAACACTCTTCACTCGTACACACATTTTGGTGAGCCAACTGCAGGGTTTAATTCGGAGCTGGTTTTGAGGGTTGTAGAGGACGTCAATCTTTATTCACTTCCTGAACACGAACGTAATGTCACAGTCATGTTCGATGAAATGAAGATAAAAGCTGGGTTGGTTTATGTCGTATCCACTTACATTACAAGAAACATATACTAATACCTCAGTGGCCTGAACTATATTATGATCTAATTGGGTCTATATTCATCCGCATCTAACTGTATATAAAGCGTTACATAAGTGTAATAAAGCGTTGAGATTTATACACCACACCTGACTCGCTACTGAAAAAACTCGAAAAACAAATGTAATCGAAAAATCGATTCTTCTGAGTGGGTATCCCCAATCGTAGTGTCATGGAAAAAAGCTGGTAAAATAAGAATTTGTGTTGACTTAAGACAGGTAAATGAAGCTGTCATTCCATATAAATATCCACTTCCTAAAATTGACATTTTTACTGAGCTCAGGAATGCTAAAATATTCAGTCAATTAGACTTAGCTTCAGCCTACCACCAACTTATGTTGCATGAAAAGTCGAGAAACTTGACATCATTTATCACACATGAGGGTTTGTTTCGGTACAAAAGAGTTTGTTTCGGATTATCATCCGCACCCTCAGCATTTCAGAAGATGATGAGTGTTATACTGAGTGGCTTAAAAGGAGTACAACGTTACTTAGATGATCTTATTGTATACGGTAATGATCAATCAGAACATGACGCAAACTTACAAGCAGTATTAGAAAGACTTCAAAAGTATGGCGTTAAACTTAACAAAGGTAAATGTTTGTTTGCTAAATCGAGCTTGAAATTCATGGGCCATACAGTTAGCGCAGCAGGTATTCACGTAGATGATAAATACGAAGCACTCACTAATGCTCCAGTACCACATGATAAGAAAAGCCTTAGATCATTTATGGGTTTAGCTGGTTATTTTTCTAAGTACATTCATTAAGAGCACTGCTCCGCAACGATGAGAAATGTGTATGGTCAGTGTACAGCATAGTTTTGAATCACTGAAGAATACGATTGCCAAAAGTCCAACTCTTGGTTTCTACGACCCTGATTTAGATATAACGCTAACAACAGACGCATCTGCGTATGGTCTCGGCGCTGTGCTCACTCAGATGAAAAATGGTAAAGAAATTACAATCCAATGCGCCAACCGCACCTTGGTCCACTGCAGAAAGAAAATACTATGTAGGTGAAAAGGAAGCACTAGCTTGCATCTGGGCATGCGAAAAGTTCAATACTTACCTGTGGGGTAGAAAATTTTGCTTGCGTACAGATCATCAGGCGTTGGTTACGCTACATAAGAAAGGCTCTGCGTATCGCACGCTGGTCAGCAAGATTAATGAAGTACAGTTATGACTTGCAGTACAAAAAGGGAAATGAAAATAAAGTAGCCGATGCACTGTCTAGATTGCCTATGCCTGGTGCCATGTTGCAATTAGCTCACGAATCACATCAGGGTATGACACAAACAAAACAAAGATTGAGAGAATTGTATTGGTGGCCGAGTATGGATAGACAAGTAGAAAATATTGTGAAGTCATGTATAACATTTCAGTTTAATGACAAAAGTGTCAAACAATTTAAAGCTCCAATGCAGCCTGTTCAATTTCCCGAGAGCGCATGGAGTAAAGTTGGAATTGATATTGTGGGACCATTTGAAAGGGCATCTATGGATTGTAAATATGCCATAACATTAGTTGATTATTACAGTAAATGGCCAGAAATGTGTTTCACGTCGCAAGTAACAACTAAGGTGGTGATTAAATTCTTGAAAACAGTTTTCAGCCGAGAGGGCTACCCTGATGAAATCATAAGTGAAAACTATGTACAATTTACCTCACAAGAGTTCAATGAATTCTTAGATGAAAGAGGTATTCGTCACGGTTTCTCATCTTTGTATTATCCACAGAGCTGTTGAAAGATTTAACGGTGTGTTGAAAAATGCAATCCAAAATGCTATAAATTTGAACAAACCTTGGAAAACAACAGTATACGAATACTACACCACACGCCACTACAGGTGTTGCACCGAGTGTTTTAATTCATGGTAGACACATGCGAACGAAACTTAACATTTTGGGGTTGCCGATACCTAAGATAGAAAGTAAGATGCATTTAGAATCCGTGAACGAGTAGTAACCAAACAGAAAAGTTCACAAAAGTACTTTGACAGGAAGAAAAACGTTAAAGAGGTTCAGTTGAATGTTGGAGACTGGGTAAGAGTGAAAAAACCTGGATTTGTGGTGAAAGGAGACAGAAAATATTTCGACCCAATTCTGATAAGTAGAAAAATCAGTCCTCGTACATATGTAACTAGTGATAGTAGAAATGGAACACTAGCAAACTAATCAAAGCAAGACCAACCGATTCAAATGATTTATTGTTTCAGTTTGAGCTTGAAGAAAAGGCTCATACAACATTCAAAACCGGTAACATGAGTTGAAAGACTGAACCAGGGGAAAAGAAACCCTTAAGACGAAGTGAAAGAGTAAAACAAAAACCAAAATGGATGAGCGATTATGTTATGCATTAAATTTATGTTATTGTTTTTATAAACATGTTTTTATAAACAGTATTACTTGTAAGTAACAAGTTGGTACACTCGAACATTAAACAAGTTTGGTGAAAGATACAATTCGTGGTATAAGAGAAATAAGCTACTTAGTAAAATAGTATTATTGGGGGAAAATCGAAAGAGAGACAAAAAAAAGTATGTACATGTTTCACAAAACAAGGACTCAAAAGTTTATGAATTGTAGTTAGATAATTGTTTTAAAGTAAAGGGAGAATGTCGTATCCACTTACATTACAAAAAATATATACTAATACCTCAGTGACCTGGCACTATATTATGATCTAATTGGGTCTATATTCATCCGCATCTAACTGTATATAAAGCGTTACATAAGTGTAATAAAGCGTTGAGATTTATACACCACACCTGACTCGGTACACTTCATTTGCGTCTATACACCATACAATAGTTTATTCAGTTCGCTCTGGCGCTGTTGTTGGGTTTGTTGATGTGGGCTCAATTGCTAATGAAATCCTCCAGTTTGAAGTAAAATGCAAAGGAGAGGAGGTCCCAATTGCCAGTCATGTGCTGGTTTTGATGATTCGGGGTATATTGACTTCCTTGCGGTCACCAATTGGGTACTACCCTAGCCTTGGCGTTTCCAGCCATCAGCTGTACCCCTGCATTTGGGAGGCTATTAATCTTCTTGAGGCAGTGGGGTTTATTGTGAGGGCATTGGCATCAGATGGGGCATCGGCCAATAGGAAATTCCACAAGATCCATGGACCCCGGAACTCCTTCACACATTCAGTGAGCCATCCTGCAGCAGAGCGAGACCTTTTCTTCTTCTGTGATGCCCCTCATCTCATGAAGACAACCAGAAATAACTGGGAAAATTGTTGATACAACTGTTTAGTGTTGAAATCTTTTACAACTGCTAAAATTGACACTATCTTCAATTGCAGAAAACTCTACCTGTTTATAAAAAATGTAACAAAATTCAAGAGAAAAACACAACCCCTTTTTGCATTCTTGACAGACAATTGATAATTTGTTACAAGGAACACTGTGTGGTATACACATGTATGTAATTGGTCAATGTCAAGTTTACATGTGTATCATAATTTTTTCTCATTTTAGTTTCAGAAGCAAGATATTAAGTGGACGCATTTGCTGATGTTGTATGACTGGGACATTGGGATAAACAGATCTTCCCCAGGCCTCCATCGATTACACAAGATATCGTATGAACATCTGCATCTTACCCCAACTTTGAGGATGCGAGTCTATATGGCCACACAGGTACATTGTTGTTTTATAAATGTTAATGAATAACAAACACCAACTGTCTTCTAAGCATTTACATTGTAAAACATAGAGCAGAGCCATGACAGATGAAAGCAAAGGAACACACCTTATAATTATGAATGTTGGCAGACGTATAACAATTTTTAATTTCCATATTTTTAGGTTTTTAGCAGTACTGTTGCTAATGCTTTTGAGGCATTTGGCCGTCATGATACTTCTTCAACTCAGCTGTTCGTGTCAAAGTTCGACCAGTTTTTTTACTGTTTGAACGTTGGAAATCCCCACAAGTCAGCACACAAACTCAAACCAGCTTTAGCTCCATATACAAGTGTAGATGATTGGCGATTTAAGGTAATTTCAGTCACATAATGTTTTACCCAACCCCCCCCCCAAAAAAAAAAAAAACCCCAAACTCATATTCATGTAGTGTGTGGGTTCTTACTGCAAAATATATGTAGTGCATTTCCTCCCCCCCCCCCCCCATTCTGCACAGACAGGTTTACATTTGATAATTTTATAAAAATTGATTGAAAATGATTAAACAATTTTTTTTTTTTTACCAGTGGCTTCAAGATGACTTCTTGGACTTTCTTGATAGCTGAAAGGAATCCGAGAGCCTGGAAAATGTAGCAAAGGAAGTGAAACAAAGGATGTGCATAAGCAGAGAGACACTTGAAGGATTGCGTATTACTGGTAATTGTTTATTGCATTTTCATTTTTAGTGCAGGTCATGTTCATGTATGTCTAGCACAAAGTTACAAATCTTAAAATTAAATTAACCAGTGAAGAGCAAACTTTGAGACATACAAAGAAGCAACAAGACAACCAAGTTTTTTTTTATGCAACTCGATTTTCAAAAGAATCCGGTACGATATTGTTCACAACACTAGGCAGGGTATACTTTTGGTTATTGTCAAAGACCAGTATCCTCACTTGGTGTATCCCAACATATGCATAAAAAAACAAACCTGTTACAATTTGGGCTCAATTCCCAAAAGTACACCCTGCCTTTAAAGTGTTATCAAAGATAACAATATAATTGTACATTTATATTGTTCACATCGGCAAACTGCAATTCAGATGACTGATATGAAACCAATGGACCTTAATCTAGTTTGTTTTAATATTTCATCAAAATTTATTTTAATTTCAGTGAATTCCTTCACAAAATAGGGTAAAGTTCTCCTGTAAATTCCAGGAGTGGAGTATTTGCTAAGCAACCGGTTTAATCAAGATCCACTCGAGATGTACTTTTGGAAGCAGAGATCGGCAGGAGGGACCAGTGACAACCCCACTGCTGAACAACTCGGACATAACACGATGGCTTTTCATGTTTCCAGATCATGCACCAAAGCCTCCAAGCATGGAAATTGTCAAAAAAACACAGAGGGTGACAAAGAGTGTTTACTTGTTGATAACACACCGCTTCCAAAAAGACAAAAAAAGCGTTGAAAACAATAAAGTAAAAAGGTGTACAGTATAACAGATCTTGGTTGGAGATTTACCGTAATGGGGAATTTGCATCAAACCATTTTTTGTGTCTGTACCCCCCTGACTTGATATTTTACACTTCACACGGTTGTTCTAATATAACTTGGGCTGGTAGTGTATTCGCATTACACAGGTGAGATTTATTGCTGACAAAAAAAGATTTAAACTGGGATTCAGATCTTACGAAATACATTAAAATGGTGAAAATGGTGGCATTTCCAACTTTTGATATCCTTTGGAGTTATAGATTCAAAATAGCTTTTGGGAACAGTGTCCTCAATGATAAAGTAAATCAAAGCCTAAAGCATAAAGCAAGGACACTTACTTATCTAATTTTGATAAAAATTCAGTATTTTTTTATCACCAGGCAGACTTTAAAAAGTCAGAATTCAGATCAAAATTTGAAAGTTCTCATCCCTGACATTAACGGTAAAATATATGTTGACAAAGATGATGTAAGTCTTCGTCTTAGAATAGTTACAGTAAAAAGAAAAATATAACAAGAATACTCTAGTAATGGTACATGATGCACATCAAAATAGATTGTGGACTTGTGCATGATAGTTTCATGACCACAGCATGTACAACATTTCTATATAATTTTGCAACCAGTTTTCTGAGAAAGCATGTACATGTACATGAACAAGAAACCCAATAAATTATTTTCCAGGTACAAACCAGAAAACATTTGAATTTGAATTTCTTCATCAAAGTTTAATTTATGAATTATCAAGTAAATATGATCAAGAAGTTTATGATACTTATTGGAGTAAATGTATTACTAAACGTTATGAATTGAAGACTGCTCGCAGGTATTTTTGAAAGCTTTCATTTCAAAATATATCCTGTGCTATGCTGTTCACAGTACTTTCTGTGTCCAATACATGTACTGCTTTTGAATAAAAATTACAATCTTGGCAAATGCAGTTAAAATGTTGGCAAATGCAGTTACAATTTGTTGTATTTAATGAAGTACATGTACTTTTATTAGAATCATTTCATACAAAACCACCACCAAGGAATATTTTATCAATCTATCCGCAATGCTTTTTCTCCTTTCTTTGATACTGCTGCCTTGGAGTTAGCTTTTCTGATGTCAAGGTATATTTTTAAAAATGCATTACACCTGAGCTTAATATAAAATCTAATAATTACTTCCAGGAATTGTTTTGAGCATTCACCACTGATTTTGTTATCGGTTAAAGTACACCAGTAGGTTTGGACACGGTAATTAGATGATATATTTTCCATCAACACAGTATTTATTTTCAACTCTGACATACTGTGTAAATTTAAAATTGTTAAAAACTCTTTACAGACAAATTCCATTACCCTGAAAAACAAATATACCTCATCTGAAATCTGATACAGCCTTCCCCTATTCTGTGCATCTATCCATTCTTTAATAGTGTATGTTAAAAAAGTTCTCCCAGAAGTTATCGATTGCACAGACCAACATTTTAAACATTTACAATATATTTGTGCAGTATTATTAACTTGTTTAGTATATTTCTTTAATAATGCAAATGGTATATAACCTGCTAAGTATCTTAAAACTTTTTCCTCTTCTTTGTCAATTGGTTTTGAGGATGAATTTGCAGGTGACTCTTTGTCCGGTAAATCTTTTTTGTTGCGCTCTTTCATTAGCATTCCAAATACTGACTGGATCAAAAGCTGATATGTTAATTTGATTGAGTGGTTGCATTTTATAGAAATATAAAGTGATTTGATAAATTTACCCCAATCCGAACAAGAACTTAATCGGTATACATGAAAATTGCGCCACATTCCTTCATAAACTTCTGGTTTGAGGAGTTTACCCTCATTAGATATGAGTATAACCCATAACGCTGACATAGTAGTTGCCGAGTGTTCAGTGAAAAGCAGGAGTTGTGTAATCAGTTCAATTATGCCAAGTGAAGTTGCGCTGCCACAGCTGAATACTGGATAGCGTTTCATGGTTTCCAGACATGATATGAAAATGGCTGTAGCACATGTTATGGCGTCATCTTTTGTGAAGTTTGTCTTTGGTCGTTCAGGTGCTTGATGAAAAAAAGTGAAACTTATACATGCCATTATAAAATTAGTTTGAGCATTTTATTATAATTAAGGACTCGCAACTAAATCTGAAATTGTAACAATGTGTAAGTTGTATTTTTCAGACACTATCAATTTGTTTGCGTCGTGTCATTCATTACAAATGCTGATAACATTGAGCAGTTAATTTCTTAAGGTTGATTTTAGACTTACAGGGTTAATATGTAGGTGTGCTTTTGCCTGTATTCTCTGTACATTGATGTTTTATCCAAATAAGTATTAATTTGTAGACCTCAAAATAAAGATTTCAGATAAAAAATTGAGCAATCATCATTGAAATGTTCAATAATAATGCTGGTCATAGATGGGCAGCCGTTTAAATACCTTTGTTTTTTGTCTTTGCCTTGGCTGTAGTGACTTTGCCTGTTGTCGCTTTGTCTGCTTTGCCTTTGTTGACTGGTGGATTTACAGTTACAGTTGCTACACTGACATCCACAGCCGATGAAGGGCCTGTATATAAGATAATTCAAATATTGTAATGGTAGTAACATTAGCCTAAATTTAATTAAATTTTAAAGCCTGAACAGAATTGTTCTTTCTGTATTGTATTTTTTAAAGTAATTAGGTGAGTCACTGACAGAACTTAAGGCGGAGGGGTTCAGTCAACTTGTGAAATAAAATTAACAAATTATGTCTACAGAGCAGATTGATTCTATCCCTGATTTGCTATCCCTCCTGACCCAACTTTATTTAAAAAGTAAAGTAAAAAGTGTTGGCAACTGCCTTGTGTTTGGCACACAGGGCAACTTTTTCAACCAAAAAATAGAGAAATGAATTTAAAAATAAATTCATATTCTAACTTGGTCAATTTATTTGTTTATCAATAATGATCTAAAAACATGGTCATAATATTGAAATGGATTGCCATGACTGTAATATAGTGCATCGATGCTGCCGGAGCGCGTTATACTGATTTGCCCAATCAATCTTCAAATTGCGCATGGTTTGCCCAATGTGCAAATTCTGCTGTTCAGTCAGTAAAGCGCAATCTGCACATTGCGCAAATCTGTAGAATGCGCTACACGCGAATCGACGTGCATCAGAAGTCACGCGCGATCTATTTTAGGACGTCAGTATTTTAGCTTAATTTTTTTTTTTTTTTGAAATACCATAGAGAAAAGAAATATATCTGACACAATTTTACAATTTTATTAATACTGGCAACATTTCCAGTAACTCTGACTAATCTCCATGGTCGCGGTTGACTTATTTATATATAAATAAAACTCATAATAGGCCTAATTTCTTTTTAGTTTTCAATTCATGCATGTTTTAAACATTTTACCTGCTACATCTGGACATGTAGTGGGGTGGCAGCGGGGGCAGAACCAGAACCGTTTCTTTTGTTATCCTGGCGCATTCGTAATGCCACCATTCAACGGCGCAGTTTTCGCCGTCACACCCAGTCATTTCTTTGGTCATTGGACCACCGCACACGCAATGATGAAGCCCTTCATCTTCAATATCAGAACCCGAAGCTACACTTTCGCTGTTCTCTTGTACATTTTCATCGTCAGAGAAGTCGCTAAAATCACTAAAATCGTAATCTTCGAAGCCGCTGTACACGAAGTCTTCCTTACCGTACGCCGCCATTTTGGTTTGTGGGGACGCGGTGTCGCAATGATCTCTGGGAATTTACGTTACGTCACACACTGCTCAGCGGCAGGAAATGCGCATAGATTCAGACTGACTGAGCAGAATAGCTGGACTCCCCATCTGGTGTACGGGACGAATTCACCTTCTGGATCGGGGGTGTTTTCTTGCTGCTGAACATCTTCCATGTCTGTGTTTGTTTCTTCACCATCTCCTGATCCTTGTCTTTCTTCCTCCTTGTTGATTCCATGCCGCCTGCAGCCTCCGGGGGAGTATTATCTCTTACCAACTTTTTTCTTTCAATTGCAAATTTTATTCGTCTTTTCTTTTCCCTTGTGGTGAGCAGGTAGGGTAAGTGCTCTTAACTGGGGATCGGTTTCTTTGTCTTTTAGTAAAATTCTCCGCACTCCAGTTTCGATGCCTTTGTTGAAATCGTGGAGATGTCTTCTGGCGTTTGCTGGGGTGGCATAGTCAGATAAAGCTCCAAGTAGGACCATATCCGATATCTCATAAGGTCTTTTAACGTAAACAACTGTAGATCTTGATATGTTGGTAAGTTCGCAAGTTATTGGGGCGTCATGTAAGTAAAACCATATCTGGCGATATCAAGGCAGTGCTTCTTGTTCTCAAAGGTTATATTGAACCAACCATTCTCCAGTTGTGCAATACATTTTATTTTGTCATTGGTATGTAGCTCATTGTCTACTGCATCAAACACCTCTTGTGCTGTGACGTTACTCAAGTTCCTCACGCTAAACCGTTTTGTGATTGGTCTCTCAAGCCTATAGTAGCTTCTTGTTCCCTGATGGAACATGGCGATTTTGAAATGGCCGCCCCTTGGACCAGTCAAGAAAATTCTTGGACAAACAGGAACAGGGCCAATATTTGAACAAACAAGACGTCGGAGAAATCAAGATAGTCCCAGTGGTATACCACACCCCACAAGCGTATGGAAAACAGACAGATCGAAGCCACTGCTTGACGATGAAGACGAAATTGATGCTGCTGTGGCTCGAGAGTTGTACCCTCGGTATGGGTGTCTGCCTGAATTTGCAGAACTGATAAGAGATCATTGGAGAAAATATTTTTTGAACCGCCAACTTGAGCAGAGGATGACTAGTGCTACACGTTTTTGCTATTAATAGATGCACTCATTTGTTTATTACTCTTTTGGAGATTCCAAAAACTCCTCGGGATACAGTAATTTGTAAATTGTTAAGTTTTACCACAAAAGACAAAAGGATACAAAATGTGATGTGAGTGGCTTGAGCAGCCCCCTTTTATTGGTGTTTAACCAGTTCACATTATCCATAATACCATAAAATTTTTAGCTAAAGAAGATCTCCGACAGTTGCATTAAAGTCGCAAGATCACCTAAAGAGTCAAACTCATCTCCCATTAGTTATGTGACCTTTTTAGCAAAACTTAATCCCAGCAGTCGCATACATTCCGCAGAATCGATAACGAGAAAAGGCACCTACTTGATTTGTGGCAGTTGCATAACAATCCACGAAATCAACAGCAGTAAGTTAACCCTGTATTTTTTAGCAAAGCTGATTTCTGGCAGTGGCATTCAATCCACAAAATCAGTTAAAACAAACACCACCAATGGGTAATAGGCAGGTGTCCGGCCGTCACGTGCCTCAAGACCCGTTGTGTTTATAGCAAGACTTCCCTTCCTAAAAGGAGGGTAAACTAAGATAAGAAACTTATGGACGCCATGTACTGCGAAGCCCAACAAGCAATAGATTATAGATAGCAACAGATTAGCAATGTAATTTTTGCATTCCGAAAGTAAGTAATCCAAAAATAATCAGCTCCATCTAATTAAAAATAGCATGTCCACACTAGCCGTCCAGTAATACCTAAATTATCTCAAAGTTGGCATTCTGTTAACTTTTTAGAACGACCCCCAAATATAACAAAGTTACGAAACACAAATTAACCCGATGACTATGAAGGTGTGACTTATCAAATACCGCCAACAATTGCAATGAAAAGGCTGGTTAACCGATAGCTACAACTCCCTCGTCCCAACTCTGCAGTCGGGCCTTTCCTGCGAGGAGCGAAAACCTCCCTTACAAACCCACTATGGGAAGAAAAAGAGGAAACTATCTTCCGGCTCCAATTCTGGCAACCAAGCAAACAATTCCAGGAACGACCGTAAGCTGCAGTTTACGTAAATAAGTGTTAACGCAGAGTTAACTGCCAATGTGACATCAAAGTTGATGGAAATGGTGGCAAAAAGGGGAAGGCGGTGGGCTTTTTAAAAAATTTAAGCTGGTAAAATTGGCACAAGTTATTCCAAAAGCTGCTCAATGGAGAGTGACCCGCAGACCAGAAGCACATTACACAGAACGCCAACATTTGGGCCTTTTATCCTCTGGTCCCGAAAAATTATTTACTTTGACAGGGCTGGACCATTGGCAGTTTTATTGCACCAAGTATCCGGCCAGTCGGCACCGGTCCGTCTTGTGGTAATAAATTATTTGAAGCTCAACAAGATTTGCCTAAAATTTATTATTATATAATATGAATGAAACATGAATGTAAAAGCGATTTGTTTGTGAAAGAAAAACAATGGCATTGATTGTTTGGGGTGGGGGGGGGGTGATGGAGATAGAAGGGCTTAAAATAATCTATATACTAATGCAAGTAACGTGTCTGTTTGTGTAAGAAAAACTACCAGGTGCCTGTATAGATCGGGCTGCAAATTTTCGTACGGTCTTTTTTCGGTCCGGTGATCATACTAAGGGGGTTCGATTTTTTATTTTCTTCGTATTTCAAAATTTGATTTATTTCACATATTTTTTTTGAAAGAGGATGAACGAACGCAAGGTATGAAAGCGCGGCTGATGATTTACGAAAACATGCCCAACGAAAACAACGTTAACGTGCGGCACGAATCATGTGCGGCACCAAAACCTGGTGATATGAATGTTGCTCTGCATACAACCTCGCTCATCACGTACATGTCAACAGTTTAAGGCCCAATAAAGTAAGTAAAAACTATCAAATACGTGTACAAAAAACTTCTTACTCGCCTTAAATACACCAGAGATGCGCACGTTTCATATAAAGCTTCGAATGGGTTTACAATTGGGCAACGAGTGAATTTATTACGCAATTATTTCCACAAACTGCCCATTTCGGCAAATTACTCACACACAGTGTCGTGCCACTGTCAGTGTCGTCATGACTGTATCAATTGCAAACGTCTTCTGCTTTCCTTATACCACATGTAACTTGGCTATACTGTATGAGTTTCATTTATATTTCAAGACCCAACTCTTTCTATGATCTCTGGATTTATTCATATTTTAACAAAAGTTAAACTGTCTTCTAAACAAGATCTTCTATTCACATTTAAATAAACGTCCCCTATCTAATTTACAAAGAACCAAAATCATGTAAAAAATATACTGAGTGATAGCAGAAGGGAATGTGTTTCACATGTACCCACTTCATCCTATTTCTACGTGAGTTCTGTACCTATTTCCCATCTTCAGCATCAACATGCCAAAGCGCAAAAGGGGAAATGGCTACAACCCAAGTGCTAGGTTAGCGAAAACGGTTAGAAGTGCTGAAACTCATGAAAACTGCCAAGCAAGGCTCCAAGCACAAAGACTTTAAGCACAAAGACTTTCACAACAACATGCAAGAGCCTCTGAAAGTCAGGAAGCTACAGAAATACGTCAAAAGTCTGATCGACTAAGGCACCAGGCTCAAAGATCATCAAGGTCTTCTCAACCAATACCCACAAGACTACGATGTACCACACATAGACAAGCTTGTAACACTTCAGCAGCTGAAATAAAAGAAAAAGAATTACCAGCACACATTGTTAATTTCAGACCGACCAACATATGGCAGAATGTATTCAACTCTTGTAAAGCCTACAAGTTTCCTACCGACCTACCAGGTACATGTTGTAATCATGGCAAAAATCTTATCCCTCCTGTTCAAGATCCGCCACTTGTTCTACAAGACCTTATGGTAAAAGACAAACACTTCAAAACAAACATAAGAAATTACAATGATGCTGTGTCCCTATCAAGCATAGGATTTGACAAGGAGATTATCATGCCTGGTTTCTCCCCAAATGTCAAGATTCAAGGCAAAATATGGCACTCTAAAGGTACTCTATTTCCACAGCATGGTCAGAAGAAAAGATTTGCTCAAATTTACATCCATGATGGAAATAACCAAGAGGAAGCTCAGAACAGGATTCAGATACAACAACAACAAAGTGGTCATCACTTTTCTAATAAGACTATGTTTATCCTACAAATATGTTACATGAAAATAATCCATATGTTCAAACCTTCACAGCTGTATCACAACTGCCACAACAGCTTATCAAAGAGACCAAGTTTGTCCTGATAAAGGATAAAAAGCCACCTGCTGAACACAACAGAAGATACAATTTACCTGAAGTCAATGAAGTCTTCCTACTAGCTTTAAATGATTCCAGTGAAGCTGCTGATGTTGTCATTTACTTAAAGGATGCTGGTGTTAAACGAATCACTGACCTCAATAGGGCATTTGACCCACTTCATTTTATTTTTATTTTTTCCACATGGTGAGGATGGCTGGCATGTTGACCTACATCAGACTAAGCAGGATGGTAGCAAAGGCCCCAAAATCTCACCAACCATGTTTTACAGTCACCGCATTCAGGTGAGACAAGGATAATTCAATGTCATTGTCAGAGCTGGCAGACTCTTCCAGGAGTATCTCTGTTCAATGTGGTACAAAGCAGAAAGAATGAAACTTAACTGGTATAAACTAAACCAAAAAAAGATCCGTGCAGAAAAATACAATGGGCTCATGGATGCCATCCACTCCAATGATGACAATAGCTTACACAACCTTGGCCAAAGAGTGATCTTACCAGCCACACATTACGGTAGTGCCAGGTGGTATCAAGAAAGCTTTCAGGATGCTATGGCCATTGTAAGACATTATGGCCGTCCTCATCTGTTTGTTACCTTTACCGCACATGCCAAGTGGCCTGAAATCACAGAGAGTCTTTTTCCTGGACAAGACACGACAGACAGGCCAGACATAGTCAACAGAGTTTTCATTATGAAAGTAAAAGAACTCTTGCAAGATATCATGAAGAAAGATATTCTGGGGAAGGTCAATGCAATGGTCGGAATGGTTGAATTCCAAAAGCGAGGCCTTCCACACATCCACTTGATGTTTACTCTGCAGGAACATGATGCACCTAAAAACCCATGTGACTACGACAAGTACGTTTCTGCAGAGATTCCTGATAAACAACATAATCCTTTGCTTTATGATCTTGTTACAAAGTTCATGATACATGGTCCCAGTGCAGGTGTCAACCAACGCAGTCCATGCATGAAAGCTCAAATATGCAGTAAAAGCTTTTCAAAGGATCTTCAACATCATACCATTCATTCCAACCATACTTACCCTTTGTACAGAAGGAGGTCTCCACTACAAGGGGGTCATACTGCAGATATTTGGGTCAGCAGTATTCAGCAAAAGGTCACGATCGACAACAGATGGGTTGTTCCCTACAACCCTGTACTTCTTCTGAAATACAAAGCCCATATTAATGTTGAAATTGTTGCATCTGTTGGTGCTGTGAAGTACATTATACAAGTACATTAATAAAGGTGCTGACCGAGTAATGGTTGAAACAAGCAATGGCCAACTGGCACCAAATGAAATACAAAGGTTTGTTGATGCAAGATACATCTCAGCATCAGAAGCGTCTTGGAGACTGAATGGTTTTCAGCTAAGCCAGAGGTATCCCTCTGTGCGCAAACTACCCATTCATCTGCCAAATGAACAGACTGTTTGCCTACACGAAAACCAACATCCTGCAGTTGCAGCAGCAAACTCTGAAAAGACACAACTGACAGAGTTCTTCACCCTCAATAGAGTTGACCCAAATGCTCACAAACTCTTATACATCAACATCCTAAGGTATTACATCTGGGACAATAAGTCAAAGCAATTTACACCAAGGAAGAGGTCATCAACCAACATCTCAGATAATGAAGCCAAAAGTGACATGGTTGGCCGAATTCCAGTCATATCATTAAATTGCCATAACAAAAGCAAAAACTTCCTCAGAATGTTACTTCACAATGTAAAGGGCCCTACCAGTTTTGAAGACCTCTGGACTGTTAATGGAGAGCTCTGTGAGACAAATCAACAGGCTTGCATTAACTTGGGTTTATTTGAAGATGACCAAGAAATTTACAAGGCTATGGAAGAGGCAGCAACCATCAAATTTGGACCACAACTAAGGTGATGCTTTGTTACAGTACTTATTCATGCAATGCCAGTCAACCCAAGACAACTTTTTCAAACCTTCAAGATTGATTTGTGTCAGGACTTTATGCAAAGTGAGAAACTTCCAGAGCCAACAGATGCCATGGTCAACACAGTTCTACTGCTACTCCAAGCAATGTTTGATGAAGCTGGCAAAAACATGGTCAAAGATTTCAACCTCCCGCAGCCTTCTCAACCAATTAACTTGGTTCCACATAATCCTCTTGAGGTTCAGCAAGAACTACAGTATTCCCAAGAACTTAAACAGGAAACAACTCAAAATGAAGCAATGTTAAACCACGACCAAAGAGCAGCATATCTAGCTCTTAAGACAGCATTTGATAACAATGATCCTGGTCTTTTTGCACTTGATGCTCCTGCCGGAACTGGAAAGACTTTCTTACTAAAAACCATCATAGGATATGTCAGAAGTCGAGGCAACATCTGTCTTGCTTTAGCCACCAGTGGCATTGCGGCAACTTTACTCCCTGGAGGAAGAACTACACAGTAAGCTAAAAGTCCCCATCAATCTCATCGACACATCTCTTTGCTCAATCAAGGATGACAGTGGATCAGCTGAATTAGTCAAAAGGGTATCTATGATCATTATCGATGAGGTCACAATGGGTGATAGAAAGGTTTTTTAAACAATAGATAGAACCTTCAGAGAAATCAGACAGCAAGATCGACCATTTGGTGGTGTGATAATGCTCTTCAGTGGCGATTAGAAACAATGCCTCCCAGTAGTTCCACGAGGTGGCAAAGCAGAAATCCTACATCACACATTAAAATTGTCTGATCTATGGAAAGAAGTCCAAGTGTTTAAGCTTACAAATAACATGAGAATCATACAAACAGGAGCGCAAGATTTAGATTTCTCCAGCTATCTCCTTAAGATTGGAGAAGGCAGCGAATGTCACAACCCATCCATTGGACACAACCAAATCAAAATTCCACAAAATCTTGTATCACCGTCACATAAGTTGGAAGACTTTTGCAAGGAAATATTCCCAGATTTAAAGAAAAAAGTCAAAGAAGGCATGCAAAACAGACTACTAGATGAAGACTGGTGTAATTGGTTAACATCAAGGGCAGTCATTTGCCCCACTAATGAAGATGCACAAGAAGTTAACAATATCCTCACTGATGTTTTGTCTGGAAAACCAATAATATATCGATCCTGTGACCAAACTAGAAATGAAGAAGAAGCCCACAGATATCCAACCGAGTGGCTTAATACCATCAGACTGTCTTCTATGCCTCCACACATTTTGAAGTTGAAAGCAGGAGCTCCTGTAATGTTACATAGAAACCTTGACCCTACCAATGGACATGTTAATGGTGCTCGATATGTCATCAAGGCCCTGAGTAACAAAATACTCCATGCTGAGCTGGCTACTGGACCGCACAAAGGCAAAGAAATACTGATTCCTAGAATTCTCTTTCATCCACAAGATCAATTTATTCCTGTTGAAATTGAAAGAAAACAATTTCCAGTACGATTGTGTTTTGGTATAACAGCCAACAAATCACAAGGACAAACACTTTCTCAGATTGGACTCTACCTCAAGCATGATTTTTTTACACATGGTCAACTTTATGTTGCACTAAGTAGAGTTGGAAGTCCAAAGAACATTTCAATTTTCAAGCCAACGACAGCAGTCTACTGGATATATGGCTAATATAGTTTACACATAATTTACATTTATCACCAAACAATCCACCAATTTACCATGATGCTATATCAGTCATTCAATCTCCTACTCCAAAATCCACACACATTCTCATTATAGCAAATTTACTTTGTCAGTCCCATGATCCGACTTTTCTTTGTATTTTATTGAATAAAGAGTCATTAAGAGTCATTTCAGTACAATGTGGTTTCAATAAGTCTGTTTTAAATATTTACTTATGTACTTTCAGTACTGAACAAAAAGTATGTAAGCAAAGTCACAATTAATTCTATGCTTCTGTCACAGGTTACTCAAACTGAAAAGTGAAAAGTTTCATATAAATTCAGACCCACCCACACATTTATAAGCTTTTAACGCTCCACATTTTCAATAAACAACATGCTGTGCCTAACATCATTCATTGTGTCTTATGTACATTTGGTTGTTTCTTTCATTCAACAGATTCATCATGACTGACTCTACCCTAAATGAGATCAAGCTAGCAGGTTTGTCTGAGATATTATACTTTGCTGAAGCAACTAATAAAGAGAATCATTCTAAAGACATCAAAGAAATAGCAGCAGCACTAGAGCAGACATTCGAAAACAGTGCCAAAATCATAAAACAGCAACAACAGCAAATACAGAACCAAAATGCACAACTCAAACTCCAACGCCATGAACTTGCAATGATTAAACATGCAACACTGCCATGTACTCCCACCAAGTCAACGCTGCATCCATCTACTACGACCAAAACAAAAGATCTTGAACAGCACTTCATGGAAGATGATACTAATGATGAACTTTTCAACAAATCATTTGAACTACTCAACAGTCAGCAAGTGTCATTAAATGACTCAACGTTTAATGAGTAGATACTCTCGATTTTAACTGAGTGTTTCATTCTAAGTGTGGTATTTAAGGATTACTCCCTCTCTTCCCCAAATTACTGGTACTAATAAAAAAAAATCTTCCAAAATTGATGTAGATTATTTGAATATCAACATTTTAAACACCTTTTAAGTTGTACACAGTTAACTGTTTGTGGCATTGTCAATCATATTAGTAAGGACCTGTAATTAAATACAGACAGAAAATAATTGTTATTGCAGCTGAATGAAACGTTTTCTCTTTAACGATAGAGTAATCTGTTGATGTTACCCATTTATTCCTTATACTTTCAAACATTTCACACATGTAACCATCAGGTTTATAGAACAACTTTACTATGATTATCAACCAAAGACTTCTACTAAATTTCAACAGCTTACACTTCCCCTGTAGTTTTACATTAAAAACAGCATTGTTAGGATTACAAATACCACTAAGTAATTGCACCACCTAGTCCAACATTAACAAATGCAGTGTACAACTTGACTATTTGTCAACTTAATGCCCATCTTGCATACTATGGTCATACTTAAATGCTTGCCTTTATAATGACTTACACTTACACTCAATGATGGTACTTTCCCAAAAAATATGCCTCTGTGGTGCTTATCTTGCACACCATACACTTGTTTTATGTTCCAACACAAATGTAACTTTCACATTTCTTGTAACAACTTCAACTGGTCATTGTAATATCATACTTGTATCATAGTACTTTAATTTCTTTGTTCTTATACTCCACAACTCCAACAACAAATGTGTTTATCTTGCCAACTCCTTTTTACTTGCCTTTAATATAACCTTTATAATGTTTCCCGTATGATATGATTTATGGTTAATTGATAGTTTATGGGAAATTGACAGTGATTGTGAAAAATGTCTATAGATTACTACCAATTTCTCACAGCGAATAAACATACATAACTTTAATGATCATTATTATTTCCTGCCAATACGTCTGTGTGTGTATCTCTCTGTGTACTATAGAAAATACAACATTTCCATTATTATTTTTTATTTTCTGATCAAACAATTACCTCGACCAATCACCACAGGAAACTAACAGCCTCGCGAAAGACCGCCGAAGGCGGCCTTTTCGCTAGTAAAAATAATGCAACTTCTGGTGTAAAAGTAGAAAGAGGTTGTTGTGTTAAAAAAAAGAGGTGAAATATTGCAAATGCTGATCAGCTTCTTTGGTTTTAATGAAACATCTTTGTTGTTGTCTTAGCGTTGGGTGGTAGGGGGGGGGTGTCTGGGATGGAACTAATACTACACATGAGAATAGCGTCATTTAAAAGGTTTATTTACTTGTTTGTTTAGGTACATACATTTATCATTCTGTTAAATGATCCTTTAAAAAACAACTTGTTTTCTTCATATTTTCTGGTCTTCTTTGTATTATAAAAAAAAGGAAAACATTAATTAATCGAAAGCAATAATTCGCTATATTCTTTCAAAATCTACAAATATTTAATTAACAACCAAGTTCACCTTAACATTTGCAGGTAGGCATCCCAGAGATGACCAAGAAGTTGTTCAGCATGAACTCCGGGAGTCTGCTGTACCTTCCATTTTTCCAGCTTACCCGCCACATAAACAGAAGAAGCAAGTGAGTAAGAGGCCTCCACCTAAAAGAAAAATGATGGCAGCGGATCCTGGCCCACAACCTCCTAAAAAAGCTGTTAATGTTGCAGTAGAGCACATGTATGCTTTATTACTAAGTTCAGTCAGTGGAAAACTAACAGAAACAACCCGCAAACTTCAAGAGGTTCGTAAGGAACTCAAAGTGGCAAAACAGAAAGTAAAACGTCTAAGTCAAAAAATCTCAAGTCTTCTTGACGCAGTCAAAGATCACAACATGATAAACCAGGGACAGTTGGAGCTGTTGAAGCTTAACTTTGGACAGAATACTTTCACACTGATTGAAAAGGAGCTGAAGTCAACGGAGAAAGTCAAACATGGTCACAGGTTCTCTGAGGAAATCAAGCAGTTTGCGGTCACACTACATTTCTATAGTGCCCAGGCCCATGAATTTGTAAGACAGTATTTACATCTCCCACATCCCAGCACAATTCGGAAATGGAGTGCTAGCCTGAGTTGCGAACCAGGGTTTCTGACTGAAGTCAAAGATCATCTCAGGGAAGCAGCAGCTGAGAATTCGTTGAAGAAGCACTGCATGTTTGTGCTTGATGCCATGGCGATTAAAAAGGAAGTGGTGTATGATCCCAAGAACAACAAGTATGCAGGTTTCATAGACTGTGGTAATCTCTTGGCTTCTTCTGAAGACAATCTTGCTACAGAGGCTCTTGTATTCATGACTGTAGGATTGACTGGCAATTGGAAGTATCCAGTTGCTTACTACCTAACAGATCACCTTTCTGCTGCATTGCAAACTAAGATCATCAAGCAACTTATAGAACACTTTCTACAGAGGCAGGAATGGTTGTACATGGTGTTGTGTGTGATGGCACGTATTTGAACCAGACAACAGCATCACTGTTGGGCTGTTCGATCACCCCTTCTGCCATGCAGTCACACTTTCCTCGCCCATCAGATCAATCCCAAAATGTCTACCTTGTATTTGATGCATGCCACCTGATCAAATTGATTAAAAACTGTTTAATAGCAACCATGGGGACAATTTATCATGACGGAGATGAGATATCTTGGAGGTACATTGAAAAAATGTACGAGGTTCAGCAAAAGGACAATTTGCACCTTGCAAATAAGTTGAACAAGCACATATTATGGCAGCAGCACAAAATGAATGTTAAAGTGGCTGTTCAGGCACTAAGTTCATCTGTAGCAGATGCAATCGATTTTTTGAGAGACGATCTCCACCATGCACAATTTGCTGGAAGTGAGAAAACCAGAGTTCATACACATTGTTGACAAACTGATTTCATGAATCCAAAGCACCCTAGAGGAAAAGGGTACAAGAGTCCAATGAGAACGTCTAACTTTGAAAATGGCTCTTGAAGACAAAGAAATATATGCGAACCCTTAAAGATGCTGATGGACAATTACTGTGCAAGGGCAGGAGAAAGACGGCCTGGGCAGGGTTCATGGCTACAATTGATTCTGTACTTGCCATCTGTAATGATCTGCTGACAGCTTCACAGCCTTTCTTATATGTGTGCACATATAAGATGTCACAAGATCATTTGTAAATGTTATTTAGTCGTGTTCGCAGACGAGGTGGTTGGAATAACAATCCCAACTGCTTACAGTTCAAGTGGGCACTTCGTGCAATCCTGTTGAAAAACCGCATCATGCCATCAAAAAACGCTATTGTCAGTGTTGAAGAGCCTTCAAACAAGCTGTTTAAGGCCAAGCCATCAGCCTCTGTCCACCACACCAATGCTAACATGCAAACTTATGCAGAGCTGTTAAAGAAGCCCTCTGAATTTCATGACCACATTCTACACTACTTGGCTGGGTATATCATTCGACATGTAACTTCAGACTGCAAGTGCACACAGTGCTGTGTCGCATTGCACAAAAATACATCTGACTCCGCCTTTCAATCACAAAGCATGTTGACCACCAGAAAAGACCGTGGATGCCTAATTCAACCAAGAGATGATGTCTTTCAAATTGTGAAGACCACAGAAAGACTCTTAAGGCAGGATATTGCTTCATCTTTGGTTGTGCTAATTATTACTTTAAAAAAAATTATAATAAATAAAAATCAGCAAATACTATTAATTTAGCAGGCCTGCATGCTTCGTTTTTGAAAGGTCAAGGGCACCAAGGCTTTTTTTTTTTTCAAGGGCACCAATCAGGCAGTGGCTAAGGGCAGTGGCGAAAATGGCATCCATTGCCCACGTGAAGTACCAGACCTTTATTTAATGTATGATGAGTTTAATTTTACTTTTTACATTGACATGTGTCAATTTTTAATTAGTTGTGTTTTTATTCAAACATATCTTTTGTGTTTTGACAAGGTGCAGTTTGCAGTACAAGTATGCATACATGATTATTTGTTATAACATTTAATTTTTTTCTTGTTAAAGTAAGTTTTATTATTTTGACATGCATTAAACTATCCAATAGACATTATGCACTGATGTCATCATGCTGCCATTCTAGAGGTAGACAATGAGGAAACATTGGAAATATGCGCGGCGCTCAAGATAGGCCATGGAGCAACCTTCTTTTGACCTCTAGACGAGAATGCCGTAAAATGACATCAAGTTTGCACAAGTCTATTCAGAATTAAAGTACTTTTTTCTGAAATAGAGATGTTTGGTCAAGTTTTGTTGTTATTTTCGTTTCGGGTTTTTGGGGTGTGTCTTTAATATTTATTTTGTTGTTGTATATTCATTGTCATTGCTTTATTTGTTTACTTACTTATTTATTTAATTAATTTAATTAATTAATTTTTTTTTTTTTTGGTGGGGCGGCAGGGATACTCTGTTCATGTGTGTTATCTTTGGGTCGGGCTTTCAATGTTTTATGTACAACTGTACAATGTATTATCTGTGAAAACATTGAATTATATCAAATTTAGCTGAACAGGGACCACGGTCTTCAGATATGAAAAAGTGGAAAATTTTTATTGCATGTTGTTGATTTACAGAGTAGATTTTTTTTGTCTCTTGGATTTTCCTAGTTTGATTTTTCATTGTGTCATTTTAAATAACTTTTATAATTAACATGTTTGTTTGTTTGTTTGTTTGAATAAGCTTTTTTATTTAACATATGTAATTTTGTTTTGCATTTTTTAATATCCAGCTATAATAAATTGAAATAAAAATAACCATAGCGTTTGTTGTGTTCATGTTTTCAGTTAAGATTACTTGCCATACTAAGTCCTTTCAAATGTGGGATGTCAGGGTGCTTATTGATAAGCCCAAAGGATGTACATGTATACCACAGGGTGGGTCAGATTTAAAGTCTCTTCAAGAAAGTTCACAAAAATTGGACTTGTACATGTATATGGTTATCACATTCATGTACATGTAGTGTTTTTTGTAACCTTACAACCAAAGTATTTTCATCGCCCAATTTGCTCCATTGGATTGTGATAGACAAATATTATTGGATGCATTTCAGTCCTAGATTTCGTATCACTTCTCAAAAGCCCTCTCGTGAGACCCTGTTGGAATTTTTGGCCCATGTTTTCTGTTTGTACCTTGCAAGTTGGATCCTCAAACCTAAAAATTCAAATTTTGGGTACGACACTACAAAGGCTAAACGCCAAAACAATTTTTAAATTTTGCGCATACAGGAGAGCACTGACTACTAGTAATCCGAAAGATGCACAAAGTAGGCCGAGACCACTAGGAATTTCCCCAGCTATCATTAAATCCGTCCAGCATGACTTATTAGTAAGAGTTCGCGGCTCAGTTTTCGACGATCTTTCTGAGCATTTCCTAGAGCAAGACCTGACAGAGGCAGACAATCACGGCACTCAACTTGTCAAGAAAATCAGTGGATTGTTCATAAAAACTGTCCTGCATCACCATGGAAGACTGTATACCGAGCGATTTGTGAACAAAAATAAGTCATCAAAGAGACATCAACTAACAAAAACCATCCTGTTTATACGTCAGTAATACTGGACTTTCCCTGGTGAACCTCTTCAAACTTTTGAGTGCTTAGATCCTTTTCTGTAGGATTTTCGCCTTCACAGAGGTATTGTAAAATTTCCTTTTCCCCATTAGACAAGTAAAAGCCTGGTCAAAAGCTATTAATTTGCTGTTCAGAATCAATCGCACAGATCGGGCACTTCACCCGTCAATTTGTTTTGTGTACGTTGTGTGTACGCCTATCGTTATAACATCCGGGTACTTTGCGCGGTGTTTGCCCGGTTTGACTATGGCCGACAGTGCTCCGTGTGTGCACAGCGGTAAAGCGTTGCTGCCAATGGCGAGTGCGCCCTCTAGTTCTTATTATATAGCTCTATGGTTAAGGCGCTGATCAGCTGCTGCCACTGTGATGATGCTCTCCCAATATCTCATCATTCCACCAGTTTCTAGGATTAAATAGTCCTTGAAGACTAACAACTGTCATATAATGATGTGCTGCTACTACAGATGATGTTTTTATGGGAATTGGATTTTCTGAAATTGTGAAATTTCATTTTTTTCTTGCATGGAATCTGGATTTTAGTGAGCCTATACCTGTGCATATACGCTCCATTGCACCCTGACTGTCATCAGTACACTCATATGCAAATTACTCCATCAATGGATGGAACTCATCAACAGCTCACCTGTTACCCAGTACCACTAGTAGGCATACTACACTGCAATATAATAGGAATGAACTACTAGCCTAACTTTGCAAGTCTAGTCCATGGTTACCTTTTGAAGTGTACACAAATCTTAAGAGCACTGGGATTTTTCGTTACAGGAGTAGACGTGCAGGTGCCCACATGAAACGCAAATGCAACCAGTCTCTTGCTCAGAATTCTCAAACTGTCTTATTCTCATGAATTGGATACATCAAATGACCCTTTGCAACAGAGTGCTAATGCCTCCTCTCTATCATCTAACTCTGACAATGACCCATATCTTAACAATTGTCATTGGAATGCACAATCCATTCGGAATAAAACCACCACATGTTCCGATTAAATCATTGATAAAGATATTGACATAATGTTTCTCATCTGGCTCAGTGAAACAGACAAAGTCGTCAACGGTGAACTCACTCCCGGGAAAAAAAACTACCTCTTTTTAAACATCCCTAGAGGCTCCAGCACCCAAGGTGGCGGTTTGGGAGCTGTTTATAAAGCTCCATGAAACTGCAGAGAATTTCGTCTGATTTCAGTTCTGTCACATTTGAGCATGCAATCGGTGCCGATAGACTGAGGAAAGTCATATGTGTGCTCGTTTATAGGCAATGCCCTTCACCTAAAAATCGCCTGAAGACGTCAGAGTTTTTTAATGTTTTTGATGACTTTCCTACACACATCCACTCTTTGGCAGTAATATTATAATCCTTGGTGATTTCAACATACATGTGGATACACCGAGCAGGTCAGACGCTAGGCATTTCCTTACATCCGTGGAAACGGCAGGACTTTGCCAACATATCATTGGTCCTACGCACAAGTATGGGCATACGTTGGATTTAATCCTTTCCCGACCAGAAGATGCCTTGGTTAAATCTACGAGCGTTGGCCCCCGCCCCTCTGATCATCATATTTCCCATTGCACATAGGACCTTCACAAGCCCAGAAATATAAAAGAGAACAGATCAACACGCAATTTTCACGAAGATTGACCAGATTTCTTTTCATAAAGGAGGCCTGCATGACTTGTACCAAAGATGTAAATGCACTAACTGTTCAATATAACAAAGTATTGGAAAAATGCCTTGATACCCACCCCCCAATCTCCACAGAAACTTGCAATTCTAGACACCGGCAACCTTGGTATAACGAGGCATCCATCTGGCTAGTTGCAAACTCGAAAGTGCTGACTCAAAAGGGGTGTTCAAGATTATAAAAACTCTTGAACAAAGACAAAAAGACACTGCCTGATCTTGACTCTGCGAAAGAACTGTCCAAGGATTTAGCTTTAATTTTAACAGATAAAGTGTCAAAAATCCATGGTAATCTTAAAATACAACAGATTAAGCTTGGTAACAAACTTGCTACAGGTTCACACGATCATTCTGTTTCTTATCATTTATCTGAGTTTGATGTTCCGAGTAAAAACGATGTTATTGATCTTGTAAATTAGTGTAATTCTAAAAGCTGCCTTCTGGATCCGATACCCACATGGTACCTCAAAGAAGATATTCATGTTTGTGTATGTCTTAACTGGCATTGTTAACACTTCTTTATTAAAAGGAGTTTTCCCACAGGCACTCAAACAGAATATCATTAACCCGATCATCAAGAAACAATCTGTCGATCAGAATGAGTTGAACAGTTATCGCCCTTTTCTGTCAAAGTTAATTGAAAAACATGTCATCAACTGCATTAATAAACAAATGGAAAAGCACAATGTTGGGGAAGCTCTGCAATCCGCTTATCGTTCAGCACATAGCACTAAAACCGCTTTACTTCATGTGAAAGATACCATCATGACTTGCATCCATAACCAACAAGGTGTGTTCCTTGTTTTACTTGACCTCTCCGCCGCGTTCGACACGGTGGAGCACAGTATTTTAGTGAACAGGTTGGCAAACGAGATCGGCCTCTCAGGAACTGCATAAATGTGGTGCAAGTCATACTTTTCTGGAAGAACGACCTGCGTGTGCATAAATGACATTTTCTCCAAACCAAGTCTTATGGACTATATAGTCTCCCTCAGGGCTCGGTTATTGGACCTGCCAAGTTCAAAACTTACATAATTCCTATAGGTCGCATCATCAGAAACCATCATATTTCATATCACATTTATGCAGACGATATTCAACTCTTTCTCAGCTTCAACCCTTCAGATCCTGATTCCATCTAAAGTGTTTGTCAAATCTTTTCGCTTGCATCACTGAAATTAAACTGTAGATGACCCACAACATGCTTAAGTTGAATGATTCACAAACTGAATTCTTTGTTGCTATTTCAAAGAATAACAAATGCAAGATGCCTCCTGTTCATCTTCAGATCGGATCTGAAATCATTAAACCACTGTCCGCAACTCGGGCATCATTTTCGACAGCCAGTTGTCTATGTCGCCACAGATCACAGGACTGTGCAAAAGTATATCTTTTTAACTGCATAACATTTCACGAATACGCTGGTTTCTAGACCCAAGACTCATGCCATCATCTCGTTCGATCCCTAGTGCTGTCTCGCATTGACTATGGGAACGCCCTTCTTGGAACAAACAACTCTGACTTGAACAGGCTTCAACGCTTACAAAACTGGGCATCGAAACTCATATATTGTGCCAATAAACGTGATCATGCTACACCATTCTTAAAACAGCTTATTGACTGCCCATCAAGGAAAAAATTCAATTCAAGATTCTGCTCTTTGTATACAAATGGGTACACGACATCGGCCCATCATACCTTACATCTGCATTGTCATTTTTGCTCCAGCGCGGGCTGGTCTACGCTCATCATCAGACTCTACTCGGCTTGTGGAACACAAAATTCGTCCTAAGACTCTCAAATCAGCCGCCGACAGATCATTTTCCTTTGTTGCACCAACATTATGGATCAATTTCTCACCTACACTCCGCTCTGCAAAATCATTGAACATTTTTTTGAAAAACTTGAAAACATACCTTTTCCCATATTGATTGTTGCTGTTCGTATATATTTTCATATTGATTTGTATTGCTCTTGCTCCAGATTGTGTCATCACAAACCGCTGTGATCTCGATGGAATGGCAGTATATACAAATGATGTTGTATGTTGTATTAATGTATGTATCTGTCGGTGGTGGTGGGGGCATCTCATTTTCACCATCTTTATCAGCAGGGCTAGTGTCAACTGTTGTATTGCATATAAGTCAATCTCTGTGACGGTATGGCCGTTTCCTGTGTAGCCCCGTGTGTAAAATTTATTGTATGGTCGTTTCATGTGTAACCCCGTGCGTAAAATGTAGTACATTTGAAAGTGCTGCGTGACCATGGGCCAACACAGGAAAAGCATGTCATGACCCGACCGCTTCTCCTTCTCAATCATTAGCATAGTATATTTGGCTCTTTTCCATGTTGCTAGGCCGTAGCACTATCTTGGGTCACAGGTCGTCTACATCCACTTTAAAGAACTAAGTTCGCCTAAAGATTCGTTTTTTAACATTGTATTACTTTAAATTTTAAGTAATTGGGTTGAGTGTTTTCTAATCTGTTTCTTGTTATTGTATTACTCTAGACAAACCAATTTTCTTAATAATAAATAAATCGCATAGTAATTTTTAGTGTGTGTTCTGGCCGGAATCAACACCGTTCCCGCTCAATTCTGTCTCTGGGTTGAAGGGCGTCATATCGCTGATTTTTATGTGAGTAAAATTTCTAATTTTTCTCCGCTAATATTTATTGTTAGTATCCAAAAATGTTGCTACATCCTCTCGTGGGTTATAGATCCCCAATAGCGATGATTTCTTGCAGTGTGCGGTATAGCAAAAGTTATTTTTGAGTAGTTTTGACTCCATTGTCAGAAAACTTTTGTGTGTGTCAAACTTTTACACGAGGGATGTCCTATTCATAGTGGTGCTCTGTTTTGTTTAACACCAGTTCGTGAGTGGTTGGCTGTTTGGTGATGGTGGTGCTCAGGGATATTTACAGGGATATTTAATTGGATTGATTGAGTTGGATTAGATAAATAATATATTACTATAACACTAGACCTGGTTAGCTTAACTTAACTGGGTCAATGGGATTTTTGTGATCATTTTTTTGTAGGATTTATGTAACTCGAGAGAGAGAGTCGAGGTCGAACTATTTTCCGAACCTCCTGTCCATTATACTTATAATGGTACTTCTGTCAGCTAATTATTTGCCAACTTGCTCGGAAATAAATCCAAACCATTATTTTATGGTCCAAAATTTATTTGTTTTGACTCTCTTTGTTTGAGTTGATTAATCTCTGTGAGTGGGCATCCAACTCTAAAAGTTAACGGACTACCACAACAACAGGGTTGAACCACCCCTGACATTAACGTTCGGCCAGTTTAGCTCTATACTGATATTTACTTTACACCTTGTTTGGATGTGAATTTCCTCCGTTTTTGATAATTATAAATTAAAAATGTGAATATTAAAAAGTTCATTATTAGTTATAGTTATGCTGTTGGATTTGGAATTACTACCAAAACATATCTTACAATTGAAATTTGTGTTGTGAAGGCACTGGCTTACACGCCATGTTAAGCTTAGATTACAAACGTGGTCAGCTTACATTTAAACTGGACCACACCCCCGACGAAATGGGCCTAATAGTCAATATGTTTACACACACACACACACAAATAAAAACACAAAATACAAGGTAAGCTAAATTTGAAATATAATTGATTTAAAAAAAAAAAATCAACATTTATTAATAATATGTAAAAAATTTGGTAACACTGCATTGATAGGATTCTCGCACCACTTGCAGCTGATTTTCTGCCGTGTATATATATTTTGCATATTTTTCTTGCAGGGGCGTCGGCCGATCTTGTTTTAAACCACGGTCCTGTTGGACATAGCTTTAAGCCCGGTTCTTGCCCAATTTGCCACTATGGTCCCTTCTTTAATACGAAATACTTGTACGTACCAAAAAAACGTCTGCAAGGAGCAGAGTGAATGATGTAGTTAATATACATCTCAAGTTTTCTGCCATCTGTTTATGTTTTGCGTAATTTATGAATGTACAGGTTCGTCAATAGGTTTGAAAATCTGAACTTCAATAAAGTTTATATTTTAGTAATTTTTTTAATTAACAAAGAATAATCGAGTACAATAAATAATTCAAATATGATTTTGTATTAACTCTTAACATTGTTGTTTTTTAAATTATTGTTTTTATTTAACTTGCATAAGTTAACAATACTGGTCGAGGATATAATCTGACACTAAAAATGGTTTTAACTTTTCCAACAAAGCATTTTTTGATTCCCTTTATGTGTTTCATTGCAAGAGTCACAAATATTGCAACTCTGAGGAAGTGCAATTTGTCACCGTTGCGCATTTCTGCTACTCATCATTGCAATATAATGCAACGAAGCATTATTTTATAGCACTTTGCACCGACTGATAGTATTGTGTTCTTGTGATGCGGCTGAAATAGCCCATGTGTTCAGCCAAGTGGATTTAGGGACTGACCTCCCATCGTGTATTTTTTCTTCAGAATCACAATGACAAGGCTTTGATGTATTATTAAGCTTTTGGTTTCTTATGATTATTAATAAGTCTAAGAAGTGTTTATAAGTGGGACTCATATTCAATACTGTGTGCGCCAGTCCGGCAGCACCATCAATCCCAACCTCTCGCAGTTTTCTGCTCATAATTATATAACTACTCCAGCTATCGGTTTGATTGATTAAGCTTTTGGTTTCTTATGATTATAAATAAGTCTTCTAAGAAGTGTTTAAAAGTGGGACTTGCGGGAAATGAAAGAAATTTACGAGGACGTGTGTAGTCTTTGGGATCAAAGGGTTATGATGGCTGGGGTGATAGGGAGAGCTGTACCCCATACGGCCAGTGTATCAAGTAGCCTCTCCTAATCAAAAACCTACAGCTTGGTTTTTCGCGCCAATCCCTGTTTCCAAAACCGATGGCAGAGGTGTGAGGGGCGAGTCTCGTGCTCCTAAAAACCAGATTGCTCCAGGCGGGGTGGTTGGGGCTCGTTAGCTATGGGAGGCAGCCCTCCTAAGAGAAGGAAAACTCTGATTTCAAACCTGGGTAGATGGGACTCGTTTGCTATGGTCAGCAACCTATCTAAGGGAGGGCCACTCTACTTCAAGGTCACTGAAGCTTGGAGAGGAGATGGACACCACGAAGCACCATCCTTGCCCACTGAAATACCATGATGAATACAAAGTCATATAGTAACATGCAGGATCGGTCGAGGCCCAGAATACCAACGACCGCGCTCCTCACTGTTTCGCCTCAGGGTTGGGGTAACAAGTTTGCTACTGGAGCGAAAACGACATCGTCAACCATCAAGCTTCAAAAGGAAAACACCATCATTGTGACATGGAACGTCCGCACCCTATATGCATGCGAAAAAAATAAAAGAACTCACTCATAAGCTTGCCAGATATTCATTGGATATCTTGGGGCTAGCTGAAGTCGGATGAACTGGTTTCGGCGAAACAATAACAGATGAGGGTCACAAACTATGGTACAGCGGAGACGACTCCAAACACCAACACCAACTTCATTGTCAACAAAGACAGAGTAATCTCTTTTATCCGCTGCACACCAGTATCCAGCAGGCTCGTCTCCATAAGTATTTCTGCAAAGCCACAGAACGTCCCTCTCATCCAAGTTTATGATCCAACACTAGACTACGATGACGACGCTGTTGAAGAATTCTACGCATACCTAGAAGATATCATAAAGAAAACACCCAAAATGGACATCCTCGTCATTATAAGTGATTGGAATGCTAAAGTAGGATCAGATGCACATGACCAGTGGGCAGGGACAGTTGGACGTTTTGGGGCAGGAGAAACTTACGATCGAGGGCTGCACAAGCTCACCCTGACCAATACGCTGTTCCCACATAAGACCAGTGGCAGAACACACAACCAAATTGACTTTATACTTACTCCTCAGAGGTTCAATTCTAGCATCAACAATGCCAAGACCAGGACCTTCCCTGGTGCGGATGTCGGTAGTGATCATGATATGGTACTGATGAAGCTCAAACTTAAGCTGAAGAAAAACTACAAGCAAAGCAGCCCACGCATGAGATTCAACGTGGAGAAACTGAAAGACCCTCACATTGCAGCAGTATTTGAGGCAAATGTTGGCGGAAGGTTTGCAGCTCTCAACCTAATAGAGGAAGACATAATTCCCTTACCGGCAACATCAAAGAAGTGCTCCAGAAGTCACCGGTGACATTCTTGACCTGTGTGACACCAGACGGGACCTGAAGAAGACCATGAAAGCGGACCCTGCAGCAACACGCCAGTACTCTGCAGTACAACAAAATCATCTGGAAGCAAATGAAGCAAGCCAGGGATAAATGGATATCAAACCAATGTGACATCGAAGTTGGGATAAGAGGAGGCAACAGCAAGGCAGCCTTTGACACAGTAAAGATGCTGACGAGGTCACATCAACCCAAGGGCTGCTGTCATTAAAAATAAAGAAGGATCTCTCCACACAGAAGACAAAAGTTAGGGCGCTGTTCGTTGAGGCGGGTTGTGATTTTTGTTCTTCGTCTGTCCTTGTGCTTCAATTTGTCGTTTTGTCGTTTTTTGTCATCAAACTTTTATCTTTTTAACTGTAAGTCTGCATTCAAATGTGCTACACAATTTCAGCCATACTTCACATTTTTTGGTGCTGCCAATGACTGGATGTTGACTGATTTTGATCATCGTGATTTTCTCGATCTGCGTACTCAAGATGGCTGCCGGTCTGCAAGGTATTTCCTGTGCATTATTTCTATACTGTATGGCGCTTTCATTGTACAAGTTCGACTTTAAAACTACTGACTTTCGTACTGATTTGACCATCATTGCCGGTAGATCACCCCCTGGAACAACCCATGACCCGTTTTATATAATTCAGACTGGTTTACCAACTATTGCTAATCAACTGATGCGATACGAAGCTCTGTCGTATTTTATTATTCGCCCCGAAAAAAAGATCAAGGAAGGAATTTAGAGCATCCCGATGTTTGACTCGTTCATTAAACTTTTGTCATAATAGTCTACTCTTCACGGTGGCCCTCTTGGTTTGCGGTGATGTTCATCCATGTCCTGGCCCAGGCAATCCTCCATCAACATCAACTCGCAAGGCCAGCGGCTTAAATTTTTTGTACATGGACGCTCGCAGCTTAAAAACAGTTTATCAAGGCAGAATGAGTAAACAGATTTTGAAGCCATTTTAACCAACTGCAATCATGACTGTGTTTGTGTCACCGAGACATGGCTTAATTCTTCTGTGGATGATGCTGAGCTGTCAGTGCCAGGATACACTCACTATCGTAAAGACAGATCGAACATCAACAAGACTAGAGGTGGATGTCTACTCTGTGCTATAAAGGACTCTGTATTATCAACACGCCGTGCGGACCTTGAACATGACGATGAGATCTTAATTGTCGAAATGAGACCCAACGCGACTCACAAAATTGCAGTCATTCTTTGCTACATAAGTCCTGATGGCGACACTGGAGTTTTTGTCAGGTCCGTAAACGCTGCTTTGACGAACATTACTTCGCAGTTTGAACATATAATCGTTATTGGAGATTTCAACTTGCCCAAGGTTAAAGGTTGCCTCAGTCTAGTTATGGCTGGTATATCTGACTATGAACAAGAATTCTGTGATATATTTCTTCTTTTTTTTCTCACACAACTCAATCATATTCTGTCTAGAGAGAATTGTGATAATATTTTAGATTTGGTGTTTACTACTCACCCTGAAAGGGTTAATGATTTTTATGTCTCTCACAAGAGTTTTAATACTGACCACAAACTGCTTGAGTGTAGCATTTGTACCCGGGTAAAAAAAACTTAAGAAGGCTCCTCGCTTTGTTTATAATTTTAAGCGAGCTAACTTTGACATTATTAGATCTTTCCTGTCTAATGTTGATATTGGTATTGTTTATGATGCCGTTAATGTTGGATTGATGCTAAAGGGGGGCACTTGCAAAACAAAAAGAAGTCTGCTTGGAAGAAATCTATGACATCCAACTTGGCTCAGCACTGGGCTACTTTTTGTAAGCTTCGCAATCGTTATAAGAATCTTTTAACAATGAAGTAAAAACAGTATATTAATAATCTCGGGTCCACGCTTGCTGATAATCCAAAGAGATTTGGGTAATTTTTTAGGCAAAAAACTAAATCTAAGTCTCTTCCCCAAATGGTTAAGAATGACAATGGGCAGACTGCCACTGATGCCCGAGACAAAGCCACTTTGCTCAATGCTTACTTTCATTCAGTGTTGACTCCACCTAAAAACTAAGATTTTTTTACCTCATGTTGCCGCCAATAGACATGATATGTTGGGTTCGACTTCCATCAGTGAGAGTGATTTACTTGTAATACTTAAAGCTGTCACTAAAGCTGTAGGCCCTGATGGACTGTCTCCTCGCTTGCTCAAGGAGTGTGCAAACCAAATTGTGTCTCCCTTAAGCCACATATTTAACCTATCTCTGTCTACCAAAGAATTACCCAGTGACTGGTTGAGAGCTAATGTGGTTCCCATTTTCAAGAAAAAAGAGAAAAGTTGTGTGGAAAATTATTGACCTGTGTCGTTACTTTGCGTATGTGCCAAAGTTATGGAAAGGGCCATTTTTAATACCATATTTCCTGCTATTCAGGGTGAACTTTATCACCTACAGCATGGGTTTATCAAAGGTCGCTCCACTGTCTCTCAACTTTTGTCCGTTTATCAAGAGGTCAGCTGTGTTTTGGACAAGGCCGGGCAGGTCGACGTGGTTTACCTTGATTTTTTCTAAAGCGTTTGATAGCGTTTCTCACAAATTGCTTTTACACAAATTACAGGGTTTTGGGGTTTTCATTCTAACTTACTCGATTGGTTCAATTCATACTTGCGTAATCGCCAACAAAGGGTGGTTGTTGAAGGGAGTAGTTCTTGAAGGGAGTAGTTCTGAATGGCGTCCCGTTGTATCAGGTGTTCCACAGGGCTCTGTTTTAGGTCCGCTTTTGTTTCTTTTGACATGCCCAGTTCTGTTCAACATTCCACTGTAGCTTTATTTGCTGATGATTCTAAATGTTTTAAATCCATTAAGAACACATCGGATTGTAGGCTTCTCCAGAACTACCTAGATTCTCTATATTCATGGAGTGTAAAATGGGACTTGTTTTAACATCCAGAAGTGCCAAACTATGTCTATTTATTGACGTAAACAGTGTGTTAATTTTGATTACAACTTGAATAATTTTCATCTTGAAAGGACAGACTCTTTTCGTGATTTAGGCCTGGAAATTTTTTTGGATTTTGTTTGGAATTCCCACATTAGTCACATTACTAGCTAATGCAACAGGAAGATGGGTATGATTAAACGCACAATTGGTTATAACGCTCCATGCAGAGTTTCAAAAACTCTTTATACTGCATTAATTAGAAGTGACTTGGAGTATTGTAGTTCAGTTTGGAGTGGACAATTCCACCAATACCAACAGAGAAGCTGGAGATGCACCAATACTTTAAGAAGAAGTAGAGGAGGCCGTGCGCTCGCTAAAGGGAGGCAAGTCAACAGGTGTGGACAACATTCCAGCAGAGTTTTTTTAAACATGAAGGGCCAGAACTTACAAAGACCCTGACAATCATCTGCCAGAGGATATGGCAATGGCCGGAAGAATGGACCCAGTCCCTGATATTGCCCCTTCCAAAGAAAGGCAACTTCAGACTGCCAGAATTACAAAACCATCAGCCTACTCGGCCATCCCAGTAAAGTGAAGCTGAGGGTACTCGTGAACAGAATCAAGGGAAGGGCAGAAAAAATTCTAGCAGAAGAACAAGCTGGATTTAGACCCAAGAGGAGCACTGCGGAGCAGATTTTCAATATCAGATTAGTAACCGAGAAGTTTCATATTTTCCAAGCACCTTCAGATGACAGACCAAATTAGCAATTATTCACATAATCGGTCGTCTCCGGAAATACCTAGATCAACCAACATCAGAAAAACTAGTCCATGCATTTATCACCTCACACCTCGACTATTGTAACAGCTTACTTACTGGATCACCCGACACAGATGTCTCAAGACTACGTTTGCAAAACGCTTCCGCTCGCATCATAACTCGTACCAAACGCCATGATCATATCTCTCCAATTATTCATAACCTTCACTGGCTGCCTGTCCACCTTCGAATACGTTTTAAAATACTCCTACTCATGTACAAATGCATAAAAGGTCAAGCTCCCATCTATCTGCAAGAACTTGTCGCTCCATATACGCCAAGTCGTCAACTTAGGTCTGCTACCCAGAACCTCGTCGTCCAACCTATGGTTCTCTCACGGTCATTTGTTGAGCGCAGTTTCTCCTTCATCGGTCCTTCTCTCTGGAACGCTCTCCCAAACCGGATTAAAAGCTCTCTTTCTGTTGACTCTTTCAAACTAAACCTTAAAACGTTTCTTTTTCAAGAACACTATCAGTCATAGCTCAAACATAGACTATCTACAACTTTCTTCTTTAAGCGCTTAGAGGCTGGGCTGCAGTAGGCGCTATACAAATGCGTTATATTATTATTTTTATTATTATTTGTTTAAAAAATACTTATGATAAATATATTTCTTTACCGATAAAACGGGTTGCGGAAAAAAAACATCGTGTTACGTTTCGATCAGGCATAGTGTTGTCCCAATAGAAGTTTCACTAAAAATGTAACACGACGAAGTAAGTCTAGTCTAGACAACAACCACATTCCAACTTCTTGGGACCATACCTGCTCCACATGCGTGATCTGTTTACACTTACTTGCTACCTCCATGCTCTGATCACGCTCTGATGGTGCTACATTAGCCGTTTGCTGAACACAGCAACCATTAAAAGATATTTTTGTTTTTAAGCTGTATGCAAGTGTTGACCCAGAATTGTACTTTTCAACTTTACTTGGTTTAAAGCATTTAGTAACAAAAACACTCTAAGTGATCAAGCGTGTATTGTCGTGATAGTCCGGATTAACTCGTTATTTGGTGGGGGTGAGGTAGGGTGGTCTTGAATGAGACTAGGTAAAGGGATGTTTTAAAAAAGATTTATTGATATAAATTATAACAATAATCAAATAACGGTACAATAATTGACAAAGATGTCTGCTTGTAAAAAGCAACAGTTTATTTTTAGGGTATAGAGCCCCTTTTCCATACTGTATCTAGAAGGCTGATAGACAACTGTTTTGTACAAATTATTTCATTTATACACGTAAGGTCTTTTTCGTTAAATGTTGTACACATTCTTCTGAGTTATACAGTCGACTCTCGTTAATACAAGCTCGGAAGATACGAGACGCCGGTTAATACGAAGTATTTCACCGGTCCCGAACTGTCCCATGCGTGTTTCTATGTCTTAAAAAACGGAAGATACGAGCACGGTCGTAACGAGAACACGAATAATACGAGGTATTTTTGCAGCCCCGTGATGACAAAATGTATTGTTTTTCATACTTTTATAGCAAGATCGGAAAAATATTGTTGCGTAAAAGCTTACCGTTCAGTCAGCCAAGTTTCTGAAATTACATGCTTGTTGCCAAACTATTTATCGGATCGGACCGGCTACACGGCTCCGTCCGATCCGAAAATTAGAAACATTACGCTGGTAACTTATGCTTGAAATACTACTTCACCTACACGCCTAGCGGCTACCAGCGAAAACAACGTTCAGCATAGGCGCTACGCAGTATCGATCGTCACATCATGGTCACATGAACGGCAAGTTTGACACGACTTTGCTATGATTTTTATTTTGAGTTATACAAAATATTAAATTTCTATGATCATAGTCAATAAAATTGCATTTATCATTGATATTTTTGTGTACAGTATTGTGGGGAGTATTAATTTCTTTAAGTTCCTGGGGAGCAGTATACAATTGTGTAATCCTGCATGTTTGGTTAATAAAGGTAAAACAATATATACATCTTGTAAAGTAAAAAACACTTATATAAACATAAGGCCTATAAGTTGACTTTTGTTTTGCGTCCCATTCATCAAAACGTAAAAAATATATATATTTAAAAAATTAAAAAACTTAATGACTGACTTATATCCAAATCAGGGTTCAACCAACTTGAATCAAAAACCATATACCCAAATAAAAAAATGTGAAGTATTTAAAACAAAACAAAAAATTAAGAAAATAACAACGAGAGGTGCACATATTGCACGAACACCTAACAACATAAAGTTACATCATTGTACTATTACTAGACGAGCTAACCTTGAAACCACTTCACTGTGGGTATAGACAGAGACTGACCAGAAAAATTATTCCTCTTAAACATGTCACTTCCAGTGGAATCCTTGGTGTTGCCTTAGTAACCGCCGACACACAATGTAATGCACTGCTGTGATTATTTCACTGACCATTGATGCCATAAACCACCTGTAAGTAACCTTAAAGGCACATCTTTTTAAAACAATGAAGCAAAGAAGAATACTAACTGAACTTTCTGAAAAAATCTCAAACAGATCAACTATGATCTGATCGGGCTCTAAATATCTTTAAACTTTAAGACAACCAAATTATTCCTACATCCGACATAATCCAAGTCGTTTCAGTTTAGGAATAAAGACAGTAGTCATGTAATTATGGCCCAGGATTGTCATTTACGTATAATTCTGGGAAGTAGACTATAGCTCGGTTAGAAACCTGAGTAGACGGACGCGTCTGTTCAGGACACACAAAGGAAATTAATCCGATTAAAAAAATTAATCCGATTAGTAAATATTGATATGAGGTGAATATATAATGAGGACACACAATGGAAGGGCGTGACGATGAGGTGAATAGATAATGAGGACACACAATGGAAGGAGGACATAAACCAAAATGGCGGAAAGGAAAGGTGAAAGATGTAAAGAGGACACAAAACAAAATGGCGGAAAGGAAAGGTGTAAAATGTAAAGAGGACACAAAACAAAATGGCGGAAAGGAAAGGTGTAAAATGTAAGGAGGACACAAAATGGCGGAACGGGTGGGAAAAACAAAATGGCGGAAAGGAAAGGTGAAAAATATAAGGACACAAAATGGCGGAACGGGTGGGAAAAACAAAATGGCGGAAAGGAAAGGTGGAAAATGTAAGGAGAACACAAAATGGCGGAACGGGTGGGAAAAACAAAATGGCGGAAAGGAAAGGTGAAAGATATAGAGGACACAAAACAAAATGACGGAAAGGAAAGGTGAAAGATATAAGTAGGACACAAAACAAAATGGCGGAAAGGAAAGGTGAAAGATGTAAAGAGGACACAAAACAAAATGGCGGAAAGGAAAGGTGTAAAATGTAAGGACACAAAACAAAATGGCGGAAAGGAAAGGTGTAAAATGTAAGGAGGACACAAAACAAAATGGCGGAAAGGAAAGGTGTAAAATGTAAGGACACAAAACAAAATGGCGGAAAGGAAAGGTGTAAAATGTAAGGAGGACACAAAATGGCGGAAAGGGTTGAAAGGTGTAACATGTCAGGAGGACACAAAACAAAATGGTAGAAAAGAAGGGTGAAAATGTGATGAGGACACAGAATAGATGTGGAGAACGTGGAGACATTAAAAAAAATAATAATAAAAAATAAAATAAAAAAATTAAGAAATGAAGATTTACAACGCGCCCCAAATCGTGTTTTTTTAAAAATAATTTAACTAATGAGAACATATAGTGAAAAAAACATGAAAAAAACCCAATAATAATAATTAAAAAAAATAATATTATTAATAGTAATAATTATAGTAAAAAAAGACTTTATTTATAGTTATCAATATAACAGACAATAATATCATATTTCTTTTGAATATGTGGTTGCTCTGAAAGAGCCGGTTGGTGATCCATCGTCGACATTACTGTTGTGGGCGCCTCTCCCCGTTTCTCAAAAGTCCTGGCCACATCCTGGGTGGCACCCCCGGAACGACTCTGTCCGAAAGGACATCATAGACATAGTTAAGGCTATGCCTATGACCCAATTCGGGCAGAATGTCCCCGGGGTCCCTATGGTAGATGTCAACCAGGACATCTAAAAATTGAGTAGTACGCCCGCGGGAGTACGTCCACCCTGCCACCTATACGGCCGATACGGCGAAAGTATCGCGCACCGGCAAATAACAGTGACTGGGGGTGCCAAAACTCCCGCTGCCTCCTCATCAGATGCAGCGTATAATCGTGCCGGCCTGCACGTCCTGCGCAGGCCCACGCTGCCTCCTCCGAGATGAGGTCTTGCCGATGATTTCTCACCAACCCCCGTCCTATACGCCACTCGGCGTTAGCCGAGTTTCTCCACTCCTCGAGTTGAGGAATGGAGGCGTTGTTAATGTTAAGATAGAAGTTTCTTTCGTGCTGATTGACCATCTTGAAATGACGCCAAGAAGGAAGAGGGGGCCTTTAAATATATGTTGACATGTTTAGGACGTTGCTACGACACCATAGTTTTAGACGATCACCAACCCCCCGAGAATAGGACACACATACACACACACACACACACAGTCTTGTTTTGCAGTCGTTGTGTGGACATTCCTTTGTTCTGTACACTTAAGGAACATCCTATTCCTCAACGCTGCAAATAACGTTGTGTGGACGTGTGTAAGTCCACATAGTGCTTCAGATCCCTACATTATGTGGACCTCTTTTGTTCTCAGGTCCACACTGGGTATGTAGCGCTTGCCCACACACACACACACACACACACATAATAATGATAGTTTAAAAAAAAAATAGACAAACACAGAGTATACTCATCTCATAGATAAATATGTTACATGACACCATTCTTGTTTTTACCCAAATACAGAGTCATTAACAAGATCTTAAGAATCGAACTGGGGGGCGATGGTAACATTAAGCCGTTAATGGTCCTTCGTTTTGAACCATCTTGTATAAGTCAATAGCAAGGTCTTAAGATTTAAATTGTACAAAGGATGGCGAGAGAAATGATAAGTAGGCTATTGTTCTTTGTTTGAACCACCTGGTAGAAGCCAATAACAAGGTCTTAAGAATCAAACTGGTGGGGGGGGGGGGGCGAGGGTAACATTAAGCCGTTAATGGTCCTCCGTTTTGAACCATCTTGTGTAAGTCAATAGCAAGGTCTTAAGATTTAAATTGTACAAATAATGGTGACAGAAACGATAAGCCGGTTATTGTCCTTCGCATCTCCCTAGAAGGTGTTTGTACGATGAATAAGAGAATAGGCTCACCTGGTGAAGCTTCCTATCCTAGATAATGCAACACACGGAGTAACAGGTTGTTTGTTGCTGTTGTTACTGATTTGTTTTTGTTGAACCGTGTCGGCAATATCTTAGCAACCTCCAGTGGCACGATCTTGCCTTAAGATTAATCACGCCATAAGTTTAGCAAGCTCACATCGACAGCCAGTTTTGTATTTCGTCGAGACCAACTAATTATCATTGAATGGATTTTACTCGAGTGTGAAGAGGAAATGTCCACGAATCAACGAACATAATGAACTTCACCCCGGAATTTGCCAGCACCTTGGGAATAGCTGACATACAATTCTTCCTTGAATATTGGTGTCTGTCTTCGGAGGAGGTTGAAAACTTAAACGAAAGATTATATCAGCTTTTTTACGTGGAGGGAACCAACAATTCTGAACGGAATATACTACCAGAACATACTGACCATGATGGGCACCCTAATCAGAATCCCGGACCTAGTCATGATGGCGTTCAGCACGGTATGGGCCATGGAATCAGCGAAATGGTTGGCGGACAGTTTCATACACATGACGATGTTCCGCAAAATATGGAAACTAGTAACGATGAGATGTCCGGTGAATGGTTCGATGCTGATGATGATGAGGAAGCACCACGAAAGAGACGAAGGGAGGAGACGGCCGAGGACTATTATAAAGTAGTAAGTGTCAGACAGAAACAGATTAAAAAGTTTCAAGCTTCCACTTACGATTATGAGATTGAATTTCGTAACTTAGATGATTTAACCTTAAGGGAAGTTATACCTCGTTTAGGGTCTATTTTACAGAGTGTAATAGATAGGCTGGGGTAACGGTAGAAAGATTTATGGCCCGTCTGGAAGCTGTTTTACAATCGCACCAAACATTACGTTTTGACCAGTCGGCATTGATATATTTTGTACATATGAAAATGACCAGAGGGGGGAAAGCTACCAGAAACAAAAAATTACTGAAACTTCAGGAATTTTTATTGAGCAAGAAATCTATCATACAGATTAAAGATCATGGAATGCAAACGTGTTGCGCTAGGTCTATTGTTACGGGCATTGCCATTCAGGAAAATAATCCCGAAGTAATGTATATCAAAAAGAGTCGAATTCAACGAGAAGTATTGGCTAATCAATTGCATGTCAAGGCGGGAGTCAGACAGAGTCCGTGTGGAATCAAAGAGATTCAAAAGTTTCAAGAAGTGATCGACAATTATCAAATCGTCGTACTTTCACGCGATCATTTGTATTCGTCTATTTTTAAAGGACCACCGAAAGATCGTGTAATATATTTACACTTGGCCGACAATCACTATGACCTTATCACTACTATGTCAGGATTTCTAAATAAAAGCAATTTTTGTAATGCGTGTCAAAAGGGTTATGACTCAGCCAAAGTAGATCACATTTGTAATATACAATGTAAAGTATGTTATTCCAAGGGTTGCGAAGAAGGGACAACGAGTTCTGAGTTTCACTGTAATGATTGTAACAGAGATTTCAAAACTCAGAAGTGTTTCAAGAATCATAAATCCAAAATGATAAGGGGTAAAACCATATGTCAGCTGTATTTTAGATGTGGGTATTGCGAAAAATTCATAAGCGCAGGTATGACGTTCAAATACGGGAAACACGATTGTAACAAATCGTATTGTAGTATATGTAAACAGATGGTATCCTTTGACCATGAATGTTTCATAAAAGTTGTACAGAAGGATTTTGAAAAAGAATCGGTGGAAGAAGATCCAATACACATTCAGGCGCTTGAGCAAATTCCTCAGATAAGTAAAACTGAAGAGGAGATATTAAAGTATATCTTTTTTGATTTTGAATGTACGCAAGATGGAGGTATTCACAAACCTAACTTATGCGTTGCTCAAATGGCCTGTGAACGTTGTAGTGACAGAGAAATTGAATACATATGCGACTACTGTACGGGTCAGATGATATTCAGGGGTGAGCAGTGCGCCACTGAGTTTTGCGAGTGGCTGTTTCAATCTCCGTACACTAAAAATAGTGTCAGTATAGCCCATAACATGAAAGCGTACGATGGTTACTTCATTCTGGAGTATTTGTATAATCATGCTGTTATTCCTGAAGTGATTTATACGGGTGCTAAGATCATGAGTATTACATTACCTCAATTAGAAAGGAAAATAATACTCAATTTCCTTCCAATGGCTCTAGCAAAATTACCCGGTACGTTCGGTTTGACTGAACTTAAAAAGGGGTATTTCCCACACTTCTTCAACACAAAAGCAAATCAAGCGTACCAAGGGGCTCTTCCTGAAGCTAAATACTATGGTCCTGATAGTATGAGTCCAGAAAGGACAGAGTTTTATGCATGGTACGAAATAGAAAAGATGAACGATCTGCCATTTAATCTTCAGGATGAATTATTGGCATATTGCGTGAGTGATGTTGATGTATTGAGGCAATGCTGTATTCAGTTCAAACTGTTATTTCAGAGGGTAACACCCACTGAACCTATGGATAAGGGAGTTGATCCTTTTAAGAAATGTATAACGATAGCTTCTGCATGTAATCTAGTTTTCAGACGAAATTTCCTGACCCCCAAAACCATTGCGGTACTTCCGCCGAATGGTTATAATTGTTCTGATAAACAATCCCAAAAGGCCATACGCTGGTTAAGATACGTAAGTAGGACGAAGGGAACTCACATTCAGCATGCGTACAATGGTGGAGAGAAGAAGATTGGAAAGTATAAGTTGGATGGCTTTAGCAGAGAGGGTCGAACGCTGTTTGAATTTCATGGGTGTTTTTTTCACGGTTGCCCACTCAAATCGAGATACCATAAATCCTGTAAATTTGACACCCATGTCCGAACTGTACGCAAGAACCTTGCAAAAAGCGTTGTTTCTTCAAACCCACACTGATTTTGATTATGTAGAAATGTGGGAATGTGAATTTGATACAGTCTGGAAAAACGTACCCAAAGACGTAAGAGACGCTCTGGATCGAGGAGTACCAGATTTTGAGAAAATGAGATTAAATCCAAGAGATGCATTTTATGGGGGAAGGACAAACGCTGCACGCCTTTTTTTATGAAGTAGTTGATCATGAAAGGGTCCTTTTCTATGATTACACCAGTCTCTACCCGTTCGTAAACAAGTATTGTTCTTATCCAGTCGGCCATCCCAAAGTTATAACTGATAATTTCAAAAATGTATCTGAATATTTTGGACTGATAAAGTGTGAATTTCTCCCTCCTAAATCCCTATACCATCCTCTTCTACCGTGTAAACTAATGGGCAAGCTAATGTTCCCATTATGTAGAACCTGTGTAGAAAGTAAACAACAATCACCGTGTAGACATAACGATGAACAGAGGGCTTTACACGGTACTTGGGTAACAATAGAGGTCGATAAAGCTATTGAGTTAGGGTACCGCGTCATCTCCATGTGGCATTTTGAGCAAAGAGAACTGTATAATCCGATTACCAAATCGGGGGGGGGGGGTTCTTCAGTGGTTACATCGACTCATTTCTCAAACTCAAACAGGAGAGCTCGGGAAAACCGAGTTGGTGTAAAACTGAGGAGGATGTTCAAAAGTATATCAGAGAGTATTACAAACGGGAGGGGATTTTATTGGATGAGCATCATATAAAGAAAAATCCTGGATTGAGGGCTCTGTCAAAACTCATGTTAAACAGTTTTTGGGGGAAATTTGGACAACGCATGAACATGCCTAAGACCTCAATTGTAACCGAACCTGATGATTTGAACGAACTACTTTTAGATGACAGTACTGTTGTGAATAATGTGAATTTTATCAATGAACATGTCGCGGAGGTAAAATTTGAGGAGGAAGAATTTGTTGAACCCAGTCCTCGTACCAATGATGTAATAGCTGCGTTTACCACGGCGCATGCGAGGTTAAAGTTATACGAAGTGTTAGAAAAGCTTCAAGACAGAGTGTTATATTATGATACGGACAGTGTGATATTCGTAGATAGACCGGGTGAATACAAACCTCCCATCGGTGATTATCTGGGTGAATTGACGAACGAAATCAATCCAAAAGATGGTGATTATATTAAATGTTTTGTATCTGGCGGACCTAAAAATTACGCTTACCAATTAGATACAGGAAAAACATGTTGTAAAGTAAGAGGGTTTACGCTAAATTTCAGAAATGCCCAACATATCAATTTCAATTCTGTCGTTGATTTGGTTAAGAATAACCGACATGACTCAGTCATTACAGTCACAGACCCACATAAGATAGTTCGAGATACAAAGACGAAAACTGTTCATACGAAAGAAATGAAAAAAGACTATCGTATGGTTTATGATAAAAGGGTGATCTTGGATAATTTTAACACGGTACCTTACGGTTATGAAAGAACTTAAAAGGGAGGTTATATCTTTACTCGTATCATTCGACCAAAGGGTACCATGGAGAACGCACGACCAAATGTTCCGCGTCGAATAATTATCATTCTAATTATTTTAGTGATAGCCTCAATTATTTCTGCGTTATTTGGAATAGAATTAACGACAGTTTTAGGTGCAGGTCAAAGTGTGGGAAGTTTTGTATACCTAACCAATGCAACACACTCAGTAATTTTTTAATTAATTGTTTTATGAATATTTGAGTTTATAACGTAGATTCATTCAAATCAATGACTACTAAGTTACACCATCCGGCCACCTTTTGTATAGCCGCACCTACTAATTCCGGAAAAACCTGGTGGGTTATTAAATTGATAAAAAATAGAAAAGATGTATTTATTGATGCACCTGAGAGAATTTGGTGGTGTTATGGTCAATATCAGCCGGCTTACGATGAACTTTCTCGGGATTTACCTCTTGTGGAGTTTCACGAGGGTCTCCCGTCGGATTGGACAACCATCATCAACCCGGGAGTCAGAATTCTAGTCATCTTGGACGATCTAATGACTGAATGTGGGAGTGATCCCGAAGTGACTAAATTATTTACCAGAGGATCCCAGCATCTAAAATTATCGGTAATATACATTGTACAGAACTTCTTTCATCAGTCAAAGGAAAGTAGAACTATCAGCTTAAACTGTCACTACATTGTACTCTTTAAGAATCCTAGAGACCGTTCGCAAATTATGCATCTGGCTAAGCAGATGTATCCCGGACAAACTCAATTCATGGTAGAGGCCTATACTGATGCAACGAGAGAACCTTATTAATACATCTTTATTGTTTTGAAACCCAATTGTCCAGAGGAGCTTCGATTACGAACCAATTTATTTCCAGGGGAAGTAAGTTACGCGTATACTAAATAAGACTGTTTATCAGTGAAAGAAATTCTCCGTCACGCCGATAAGGAACTTATCACGTGCATCTGTGAATGCGCTCTGAATATTTTAAAAGGGAGAGTACCTCTGTCGCTCAGTCAGAAGAAAACACTGTCGAGACACAAGACGCATCACTAAAGCCATTCAGAATGTACTTTTGGCCCGGAACCCCATTCAGAGTAAACTATAAGGACTGGAGAACGACATGAAAAACATTATTGAAAGGACCAATTTACAAGATGATGTCAAGATCAACTTATATAGACAATCATTGCAGAAGTATTTACAATTTGATCATGCTCGGAAAACTGAAGCCGTTTCCGTTAAGATGTCCACACCAGAACTGACAGTGTCTGGGGCAAGTGGTGTACCTGGAGCTGAAGATGTCGATACGCTACAGCATGAAAAAGCGCTTCCTACACACAGAGAAAAAATTACACAGCTTATGTAAAATTTTACCTAATTGAGTAGTTGCAGGTGAACCTCGTAACTGTTATGTAAAACTTTACCCAACAGGGGTTGGGTAAGGTTTTAGTTAATAGTTGTGTGAAACTTTACCTCGATATTTGGTAAATTCATTTACTGAATTGTTAGATAAACCTCAGTTATGTAAAACATTACCCAATTATGAAGTATGGCTTTACCTCGTTACAATGTAAAAGATAAGATCTTAGTAAATAGTTGCGTAAAACTTTATTTCGGTATTAGATAAATTTATTTGTTGTTTAAAATACATTGCTAAAAATAATTTGGGAAAATTGTACCAAATCAGTGGGTAAGCAGGTAAGTTAGTTCTTGCGACATACACACAGAAAAAAAATACTCGTATAGCAATAGTGTAAAAAATGGGGGGAGGGGGGTCAGCCCGGCAGACAAGGTAAAAAATCTCTTCTGGAAAGAGGTGCTGGCTCTGAAAAGAGCCGGTTGGTTTAATCAGACCTTTTTCGACGGTTTAATATGCCCCAGTGCTGAAGCCTTTGTGTTGAAAGTCTTTGCAGCTAGTACGCCATGGTTTTCCTAGATGAGTCCTTTCCCTCTTCGACAGACTGTTGTTCCACGACGACCATAAGACCAAAGTCCCCCTTGCAACTTTGAACACGCGAACTCCAAGCATCAAAACCCTGCAGCATCAGTGTTCTGTCCACCCCCGTCCATCTTGGATTGTTATGTGTGCCTGCGACTTGCTTACTGTATGCTTATACATGCACGAGTGTATTACATTTGCATTATGGGAAAATGTTTTCACGTGGACCAGTTTACTTCAATTTCGGTTAATTTTTACCACTTCCTTGTAAAACTTACAAATTATATGTAAAGTTTACTCTTAACTTTGGTAACTTTACAAAACATAAAGTAAACAGTAAGTTTATCATTTGATTATGTTTTTATTTTTTTACAAAACAACTTAGTATATTTTTTTCGTGGCTTTTTACTTCAATTAAGTAATTTCTTACACAACTTTTTTTACATAACTTTTGTTTACCTTTTGTTCTGAGTGTGTACGGACGATGTCGACTTGACACCACAAATTCTCAAAAGTGTATTAAAAACATTTCATAGACGAGCTAGATTGCTTTTGGATAAACTAAAAGATAGCGATATTATGTCTTGGAATAAAAATGACGAACTTGTTTATGATGGTAACATAGTGAAAGGGTCTAATATCGTGGATTTACTTAACGACACTTTGAGGGGTAAAAAGGGGTTTAATCCACACGGGTGGCAGTATTTCATGAGGGGTTTGGCTAAATCAAATGCACCAGAAAGTATGATTGGAAATGAATCTCGAAGAGATGTTGTCAGACAAATTAAACAAAGTGGTGTTCTAGAAAAACGGACGTTACTAACACCTCAATTATCTGAGAATAAAGCAACATCCTCGGTAAAACGAAAGAGCGTAACAACCACTCCTAGGAAATCCAAAAAACGTATTCAGTGGGAAACTTTGTAATTCATTTTCTTAATATATAAAGCGTAGTGTGATTTGTGTGTGTGTGTGTATGTAGTATTTAGTGTATTTTGAAAATGTTTTAACTTAAATAATAATATAAAAATGCAGTGTACGTTTACAAGACAAAGGAACAACGAGATAAAAACTATAGTAAAGTTGATATTTTAATAAATCAGTACAATATATATTTGTAAATGAAACCTTTTCTCAATTTTCGTTTTCTTTCGGTATTTGACACTAAACACTCACTACTTTTTAAAATTAACTTCTATATCGTCGGTTTTTTTTTATATTTTATTTTATCTATTACAATTACTACTTTTTTTTCTTTTTTAAATAACTTACAATCACTACCATTTAAAAAAAAATTACATACATTACTTATTTTCTAAAGTGTTGTCTTTTTATACAAATTTGGTTACACATTAATTCAAAATCTGAAACCGGTACATCAACATCGTACCTTTCTTTTATAAAATCATGCACTAGCTCATCATTAATGAAAGGATCTTTGGTGAAAACAGATATAATTTTTTCTAACGACACACCCCGGGATCTATGTATTAAATAGAAAATACAGAATTGGCCACAGACTGAACTCATCAATGACTGTAAACATTTTGAATTATGTGTAAAACCAACACTGTTCTTCCTTAAAAACTGCTCAAAGAAGTGGCCGTAAAAGGTCGGAGGTAACCCGTAGGAGTCCAAGAACTCCGCTCTTTTGTTACTGTCAAAGTAAATTGCCAGCCAGTGGGCACCGGGTAAGTCTTTTGTATCAGTGTTGCAAATCAATACATACGGATAGGAATGAATAACTGGTAATTGATCAGCCGGAAATACACCTCCTAATCGAGCCCTTGTATATGAATCTGATTTTGAAACTCTCAGAAGCTGTTTGCTGTTCATGATTAATTTTAGTAATCAATCAGGATATTCCTGCTACTGTCCACTTCCAGAATGGATTCAAATTCGCTATACACTATAGCTGTTTTCGTTGTTGGTAAACTCGACCCAAATTTAACTTCTAAGCGTAAATTATTTTTTTAACCAAATTGAAATTGGTTCCGCTTGAGAGGTCGGGTGACATGTCAAAGGCGTAGAGGGTGTATCCGGATTCGTAATAGTACCGGAAAATAAAGATCGATAAGCGAGTATAAAAGCGTCATTCTTCCCCGAATACTTGGGTTGTAATGGCCTCCCCGGCGTCTGTTCGTTATCTACATAGAGTCCTAGAACATTTAAACCAAAGTGTTTAAAATTGAACGGATTCTTATTATAATTACCGTTAAACGAAGAATTGTCAACAAATCTAATAACTAATCTTTTAGGAATCTGACCAAGAAACAGATTTTCTCTCGTAAAAGATTGATTACCCTGAGGAATAGAAAATGTTTTGACCTCTACTCTACGCATTGTATATTTTGCACTTGTAGTCTGTAAAGTTTTAGCGTGAGCGAGTGCCACCGAGGGACTAATCACCACCTTCCTTAAATAGAGAGAAGCCTCGACGATTTTTACCTTATAATTTTCATCGGGGAGCGCGCTCATCAAACAGAATGAATTTTTACTACGGTGAAACTAAAGTTTCAGGTCCACCCCATTTAGTAGAAATCTATCTTGAAAAAATATATCCCCGTGAAAAGGACCACTGAGCTCAACTACTCGGCTCTCTTTGGTTAGTCTATATCTATGTTTGAGACCTTCGTTGACATCTTCTGAACTTGTAGGGTCGAATTGTCCTATTTGTGCAGCTGTGTCTTTATAAAACAATGCCGAAGTCAGCTGAGATTCTTTTGCTGCCGGTCCGTACGTCAGTAATGTTTCCAGTAGAGCTCTGTACGGGTATGTATTCGATGGTGACGATATCATTTTATCGTTCAACGAAACGTCTACCTCGGAGAACAGCGAGTGAAGCATGAGGTTTACGGGGCCAACTGGAGAATCGGCGTTAAGGTCAGTTCCATCTTCGGCTGTTATTTTTTGCTTTCACTTTGAAAATGGTGTGAGCTAAATCCAAATAATGTTCTGTCGATCCACTGATGTTGAACTCGATCGAATCAGAATCTATGATATTTGTCAACGGATTGTACTGAATCCATTGTCCTTTTGATATCGAAATTTGCGTAGAAGGAACAGAAAATAAATTTAGTTCTGACTTCGTGCATTCGCACTAATGCTTATTTATGAATGCCATTATAAATTAATAGTCAAATATGTCCAAGGTCCTCTTCTTTCCTCTGTCTGCAACTTTTATGCGAGAAGTACCTTTATTTCTGTGACAGGTGAGCAGCGGCCTGATTAGTAATCTTCCGTCCCGCTTGTCTCAGACGTTCCTTGGCAGCTGACTGTACGTGTTGACCATTAAGTGCGTCTGAAGCGATGTTTACACCCGTTCTTAAGGCCTGTTTACCGAGTGTTGTTGCACCTTGTTTTAAGACGGGTAAGGCCGCTCTGAATAACCCTCCGAGAATATTTCCCAGCCCATATCCTCTCTGAATAGGGGCCCCCTTAAAAAAATTACCACCACCACCCGCCTGATTTCTGTAATATCTCTCGTAATCGACCATGGTGTTTAAAAGAGATTAGGACGACTTCTTCTAAAATGAAGTGCAACCGTGAGCTTACCACGTTGAAATGGTTCCTTTTCTCCGGTGTCAGTTCTTATATCTATATGAATGACTTCAAAATTATTCAATTTTACAGGAACGTAGTGTGGTATATTAAATATATGAGCAATCGTATCCCCTTGCGTAACCATCGATTTCTGAATGGGGACGATTCTTAGTAACGGTGCACTAACGTCTCCAATTAACTGATTTTCTACCAAATCACAAAATACATAGTCCATAGAAACCGTTATTGATGTAAACGGGTAGATGTCCCACTGTGTTTTCATTCACAGCTTTATACTTCAGACCTAACATTCTGTATAATTCATCGTCGAAATAGATGAAGGTACTTTCTTTTAGTTCTATGTGTACACGCCCTGTGTAGTTATTTAACATGACTTTAACATTATCTCTTCCAGTATCCGTCATTTCCTGTTTGATTGCGTCCACAATCTCATGTATAGACGTGTAATACCCGGGGGTAATCCTTGCATGGGTTTGCGTACGACCAAACTCACTGTATGTAAACGAATTGTTCTTACTGGTAATATTATACCATGAGAAAGGGTAGTGAATCTCCATGAAAGCAACCTCCCATTTACCCTTTAGATTTATCTGATTAACTAATCGGGTAGTGTAACTACTCAAAGTATTATTTGGATAAACTTTCATCGATGAATTACTTGGTAGTGTCACGTAAAACTGAGTAGGTGCCGTCATGATGATCTTTATCGTACAAAATCAGTTACCATTTAACTAGATAATCGGTTTGACCATTTTTCCTACGTTTTCGAATCACCTTCTCCTCTTTATAGATGTCGTCAGACTTATTAATTTTCTGTAGTTCTTGTTCATAAAATGAACCCTGTTTTTGTTCGTTATTATAATCGATCAGTTTATACCACGGTCTATACTGTCTATTACTCCGTAAATATTTCTTCCGACCATCCGGGGAGATATGATTTTTCAAACGTTAATCTCTGTTTGCTTATTCTTACTTTATCACCCAACTCAAATTTAAATTTCCTGGAAGGTTCTGATTGGGCATACAATGTTTTCCACACAGCACTTTCAGTTTCCCCATTCACTTCAACGGGTTTCATTCTAATCGATCTATGATAAGATCGATTATACCCCTTTACTAGAGATTGTAATATGTCTAAGTATTTAAGACTATTCTTATGTGTAAAGTATTTCCACATCCTAGTTTTTAACGATCTGTTGAACCTTTCCACGATCGAAGCTTTCACTTCGCTATTGGTTGTGTAAAACTTTATATTTTTATCTTGAAATAATTTATTCATTGAAAACATTGGACCTGTCACTTTCTTTACAGTAAACGGCCAGTACTTTAGGGTTGTCGATTGCTATGATCATCCAATTCACACGACACGTTTCTATCTTACTATCTAGTACTTCCTCTAGAGCCTCCTCAAAATAAACATCACATTGCTCTTCTAAATTCATCATGGTACACTTATCGTGCTGTATCTCACATCTGCGTTTAGCGTCCCGATCCTTTGCATCTATCCCTTCGTCTACGATCTGTAAAACATCTTCAGGATCAGCTGAAATTAATAAAAAAATAACAAACTATACATACGAGTTTTGACAAAACAGAATCTGAAATAGTAGTTGGGAATTACATCTTCAGTAGGAAATGAATTGGATTAAAGGAGATAACTTACCCTCATTTTCCTGTGCATTCTCTGTGTCTTTTCCCTTCGGTTGCTCTGTCCCTTTTGAGTTCTTGAACTATGTCGTTCCTTCCAATTTTATGAAGAGCCACTAACAGCTGATCCCTATGATCCTGACGATTCTGCCCATTGAATAAAAGTAGCATTTGAAAGATCTGTTCCTCGGTCCCTTTATGATCACGTTTCAGTTTCCCCACCGTAGCAGAAGAAATGTCTAAGTAGGTTGCCAGTGTTTCCCAACCTGACGCCAACTGTTTGGAGAGTCCCCGCAGTGTTTTCTCCGTCAGCCAGTTATCGCTAAAAGCTACACCATCGTCCTGAAGCTTTCTCTTCTTTCGCTCCATCATCTATTTTAAAGTATCACATAATATAAATTAAAATTTTGTATAAAACGAAAAAAAAGAAAGATGCGCGCACATTTATATTGAATGTTTTCCCTTCTGTCTACATAACCTTTAAAAAAAAACAAATAATAATAATAAAAAATAAATGGTTATAATAATAAACTCACCTCATCATTATTAACCGCATGATTAATAACAGGCATCGCTCTACCAGCGCCTTCCAATCCTCAACCGTCATATTTATCCCATGGTGCGTCGCAGTCCAATCCTCCTTATCTTTACGCTGAATGTATTCTCGGATCTTGACGTACACCTTTCCGTTGTACGGCTCGACTACTGCATGTTTACTTCCCATTAGAGGGAAACGACAAGATAGGGACGATTCACTCGTCTGAATGCGCCTCTTTCTTTATGGAAAGGGGGCAGTGCGATCTTCCTTCATCGTTATCATACGCTGCTCCAACTTCAGGGAGCGATCGGGGTTAACATTATTCAACCATTCTGGTTTATACTCTCACTACATTATGACTACCAGCCATATCGTACGATGATGATGATGATTATGATGCCATGATGCTCAGTCAATATGTTTTCGTTAACTAGATTATTAAAAATCAAATTGGCGCGCGTTGTAAATCTTCAGGTTTTTTATGTCTCCTCGTTCATCATTTCTATTGTGTGTCCTCATTATCTATTCACCCTTACCTCCCCGCCCTCTTCCATTGTGTGTCCTCATTACATCTTTCACCTTTCCTTTCCGCCATTTTGTTTTTTCCCCACCCGTTCCGCCATTTTGTTTTATGTCCTTTCATTGTGTGTCCTCATTATCTATTCACCCCTCGTTCCACCCCTTCCATTGTGTGTCCTCATTATATATTCACCTCATATCAATATTTACTAATCGGATTAATTTGTTTAATCGGATTAATTTCCTTTGTGTGTCCTGAACAGACGCATCCGTCTACTAACCATTATTGTTTCTACCGTCCAAAGCGCCCTTATGACCAAACATAATCCTTACTACTGCAATGAATTTAAACATTAACTTTGCTACAAGTACAAGTCAAATTTAGAAGATTAATAAGACATTGTTTATGATCTCTAGACCGCTAGTCTGGCCAACTCCTTACTGGGCACTACTATCCGTTTGTAGAAACTCACCTAAAGCACCATTGTAAGTCGGGGCATTCAAAACGGTCAGCAGACACACAGATGTAGTTGTCGCCATCCTGGTCATGTAGATCATATTTGTGTGCTTGAAGCCGGTGGATGGGGAGTGACCCGACTCAAAAAGAGTCCAAAATTTCTTGGTGACTGAATCCCCGACATCTCTGTGCTTCAAAACATCCGCACATTGAAGTGGATGGTTGTGATTGTAGAGCAGCTGCACCATCATGGGAAACTTGTTTGAATGAATGTCACTTGATCGGAAATAAAGTACACATATAGAAGTGAATGGCCACAGACGTTTACTGGTAAAATGATAGAAAGTCATTTAGTTGTTTTGTGTTGCTGTTTTTGTTTTTGGCTGAAACAAAATGTTCAGGATTTTTAATTTAAAACAAAAATTTATTTTTTGTATCTTAGTGCAAAAAAGTAATGTACCTTTTAAATGGTCACATCAGTGAGTAATGTAATAGCTTTAAAAAAAATTGCATGGGTGCTTTTAAAGAGGCATATGGTACATTTGAATTAAAAATGTATATTTCATATTTTACTATTCTTTTTTAATGAAAGTCTTTTGAGGAAAATAAACAAACAAGTATGAAAAAAAAAGTTTTACTGACCTACTTTTCCTGTTTAAAATTACATGCTTGACAGTGATTGTCATGTTTGATGGACAGCTTGTGTTCTTCGAACTGGCTTTTTTTATCAGCACCAACTGTTCCACTGTTCACTTTCTTGCTGCAGTCTCAGTTGTTACGTTGAGTCTCAGTGTCGAAGTTGAGTGTTGAAGCCTTTGTCTGATCCCACATCAGAAAACTCACAGTGTGTTTTTACTGATCAGGAAGAATGGCCTGTATACAAAATAAACCGTCTATGAATATGTGCCTTTGAACCTAATTATCAAAACAAAATTAAAAATACCTTTATATGTTTACTTATTTAATCTTAATAACGGCTACGACTAAAATTTTAATTTATTTATTTTTATTTACCCCATCCTTACAGAAATTTAAGGAAGCTTGCGGCCAGCTTGCAGAGAGCTTGCCAAGAGCTTGCAGAGTTCCAAATATGCAAATTAGGGTAAGCTTGCGGCAAACTTGCGGCAACCGGCAGGATGACAAGCTTGCAAGTTTGCAAGCTTGCCCTAATTTGTCTTGTGGCTCCAACTGAACCCAGGGTGGAACGAGGGATGCAGCAATCGTCGCCAAATGTTCCTCAACGATGTCATCATCGGTTTAGTTGCGCCACAAACCCACCTGCGAGAGGCTATTTGAGACGATGGCCGTGTGGGATATTTCATGGGTAAGGAGTAGCTCAGTTCTCCCTACAATCCCGGCCATTCCTAACCCTTTGACCCCCTACCCCCAACTATCTGGGGCTCAACAATATCGCTATAAATGTATATGCCATAAAAAACGTTGGCCATATCTGCGGGTAGAGCGCCTTCAACCGATGTAAAGATGGATTTTTTCATAAACCCTAGCATGAGATACAATTCATCGTTGAAATAAATGTACGCATTGGATTTTAACTTGATTGTTTTCTTGGAATGGAGAGTCTACGGTGAATCTTATAGCAGATCGCCCTGATTGTACAGTGCTGTCATTGATGGCATCGATAATATCTTGGGCAGAGTCGTATAAACCATGAGGGATTTTACCATACTGCATCTCCCTGCCGCTTTTCGCTGTATGTAATTGAATTGTTTTTATTAATTTAATTGTAACATTATACCACGTTTGAGGATACTGCACTTCAATGATCGCAACTTCCCAATTGCCGACTAAACGTATTGGGTTAGACAATCTCGTCTTGTAACTCGTCAACGTGTTATCAGGAAACAAAGACATAGACGCATTACTCGGTAAAACCAAGTAAAACTGCGTGGAGGAAGTCATTTTTGTGTTGGTTTCACTAGTGTTCTGTCTGATGCAAGTCCGTTACCCAACTGTTAAATTTAGCGGGGTACCCCTTCCATTTAACGAAATATTATAATGCTCCTCTCCTTTTTATTTTTTCAACACCTTTTCAATTTTGAATACATCGTAAGATATTTTTTGTAATTATTGTTGGTAAAAAATTCCCTCTATTTCCTCTTGACTCTCATTGTCTTTGGTGACATTTTTAGGCTTCCATCTTAATTGATGAGTGGTAGGTATTATTATAAGTCCTCACAATCACGGGTAATGCGTCTATATTATTCCCAGTATTACGATGAGTAAATAATTTCCAGATTTTAGTTTTTAGCGTTTTATTAAGTCTCTCTACGGCGTTGTGACATTTCCAGTCGTAAAAAAGTGAATGTTTTTCTTCTTAAGAAATTTTTGAAATTCCTTGTTCATAATTTTGGTCCCTTTGTCCGATTGAATTTTGGAAGGTATCCTATCACTCTTTCAATATTTTATGAAAACCTTTGAGAATAGTGTGGCCCATTTTATTCTTTAGAGGTTCAACCCATGCATATTTTGAAATGGCATTGAGGGCGCTCTCTAAGTGAGCCGCCATTTTAGTTTAGTGTGACAATTTCGTTTTAATCCTGATCATTCTTCGTCCATTTTAGCCATTTTCTTGCCTGTGACAGTATTTTGTGTCGGTAATGTACTGTACCTCATTTTGTGGTTTTTTTGATTACTTTTGATGTCATATTGATGGAATTTCGACATCATTTTGAATGGACACGAACAGTATTATTTGAATTTGTACTGCAGCATACATGTACATGTGAATTCTGCATCGCTTCTTGCTGTGTCCTTACATGAGGATTTTGACTTTTTAGTACTTCACAATATCATCTATACAATACACTATTAACAGCTTGCTTGCTGTAGGAAAAACCGTAAAGAAAACTCTTCTTCCGAGAGAACAATGGAACCTACTCAAAGATCTACAAATTGCAAAAACAACCAAAAGAAGCTGTCGAGCTGGCAATTTTTAAGAAACTGTATTTATCATCGATTGTGTCTGACAGGATGGAACAATCTACACGACCTACATTTACTCAAAGAGCAAACCTGCAGAACCTTGTTCATATTGTCACTTCAACCATGTCACAACGCTTGTCTACTACAGCTCTATTGCCAGCCATGTTACTGTGCAATCCGCGTTCTTTGAACAACAAACTCGACGAGTTTAATGCAGTAGTTAAGCGCCTCATTAAGCCTAATTTATGCTAATTATGTAAATGTATTAGGTCAAAGGTCACTTTTCCGTGTATCCGCTCGCTTAACTACTTACATGTGTTAAAACAGTATTGTGCCTTGTCAATGTTGGTCAAAAACAACATTTCCGAGCTGGAAATTTTCACAGAGCGAGCCAATTATTTTGTGAGAGAGCTCTGTAAATAATGTGATGTAGCGCCCTCATGTGACATGTACAAGTACTGGCAAGGCTTCGTGGACTTTGAACCTTATAAACAATGAAGCGGTACAGCCAGCTACAGTGAATTGGCAAAATACGCAGTTTAAATGAGGGTCATTATAATGTAGTTTTTAACGTTCGGTTTGGACCAGAAGTTAAGGTCAAAATGTTATCGTCTCCTTGCAAAATTTTCAGAAAATCCAACAAAAATCAGGTCATCCTTACGTATATTTTTCTTCCTATCTCGTAACGCTTAAGCGCCTCATTAAGCTTAATTTAAGCTAATTATGTAAATTTATTAGGTCAAAGGTCACTTTTCTGTATATCCGGAACTACTCATGTAGGCCCTACGCTCGGTGTTCATTGTGTATTGCACACCCAAAGGAAAGCAGTCTAAAATGTAAAAAATCCATAACTCCTGAACCACACTTTGGATATTTACAAACGTGCTACACAAAGTTTGACCAGTTTGACCTTGACTTCCGGTTTCAGCCGAAAGATATAATTTAAGATTAAAAAAATCATAACTTCTGAACAACACATTGGATTTGACATAATGACGACGTCATCAGGTGTCGAATTACAAGGTTTTTTAAAGTTGAAAAATAACCATTTGCTATTTGCTGTATCTCGTTGAATTTGAAAGCTATGATGTTCATAATTGGGCATATAATGGATCAAGACTGGGGCAACATTCTGGGTCGTTACCTTAGGTCGAGGTTTGCTTTTGTTTTTTGCCTTAATAAAACTGTTTTCGAGCTTATCTACAGAATAACTTAAGATTGAGAATGACTTGAACATTGAAACTCATCAGATAGTTGAACCTCAGTATCAAGATGACACAAACCTAATGACGTTCTGATGACGTCATTGGGCATCAAATAATAATAAATCAAGTTTTAATATTTGTCAAAATTATAACTGATGAACCATTTCTTTGATTTTAACAATCTACACATCGGATACCTCATTTAAAATTCAACAGACGCTATGCAACACCAATATATCACCTGACGCTCTATAATTAAGTAGGCCCCTATACGTTTTTACAACAATTCTAGATAGCCTTTATTGGTTCTAACTTTAGTCAAAATAAGTGGAATCCTCGGGTTCAGTTCAGCACAGCTTGTACTCCGCGGCCGTAGACGACTTCCGCGAAGTGTGAATAGCGCCCCCAAGCATGAAATTGGAACAACCACATGCAGCGTGCATCGAAGAAAACATTTTAAGGTATAGTCTATCACAGAGCAACTTTTCGTTTGGGAGTTTCAACCTTTCAGAAAGACCAAATAACTTCCAATCAAACCTAAACAAATTGTTATTAGGTGATAAAATAAAATCTTATTAGTTCTGAGAGACGGCTGAAACATATTTTTATAGCTACTGCTTTCCATATAGACAATTGCTTCCATCAATAATTTTATTTATTTAAAGGCATTGGACACGATTGGTAATTGTCAAAGACCAGTATTCTCGCTTGGTGTATCCCAACATATGCAACATTTGCAAGTCTGTGAACATCTGGACTCAATTGGTCGTCGAAGTTGCAAGAGAATAATGAAAGAAAAAACACCATTGTTGCACAAATTAGTGAACTTTCAGATGCCTATAAAAATAATAAAAGACTTCAGGCCTGCAGCCTTTTAATATTTGAGTGAGAAATTACCTTTCTCGAAAACTATGTTACTTCAGAGGGAGCCGTTTCTCACATTGTTTTATACTATGAACAGCTCTCCATTGCTCGCTACCAAGTAAGTTTGAATGCTAACAATTATTTTGAGTAATTACCAATAGTGTCCAGTGCCTTTAAAATGTATCAACAAGACGAAGACATACAAATGACAATAGTTTTAGATTGGTTTATTCTTTAGTGTGGAAGACGAACCTTTAAAACAACTGTTAATGTCATTACATGATACAAGCAAATAGTATAGTATACTAAGTTAACCAGTGCAAAATATGTAAAACAGATTATGATTACCATTATTATGCATTTAGGTACACTATTCTTAGTATAACTATCACATCGATTACAATAGTAATGAGCAATATATCAACAAATCATTAAACATTATTATACAAACAAAACAACAATAATACATCAATTAGGAAAGATGTATGTTTTGAGGATCCTCTTAAACACAACCACTGATGGAACATATTTATTAATGGAGGGAAGTTTATTCCACTCCTTAGCTGCTGTAACAGTGAATGTACGATATCCTGCCTTACTACTAATCGCTCTTCTTTGATTGTGTTAATGTGTGAATGGTTGAGTCTTTGAATCTTAAACCACATTATATGTCATAGTAAAGTCAATAGTCCAAGTACGATTTACACGTAACCTATTAAACCTTAACTTTTTTGTATCTTGCAAATTTGTTAACCAATACTCGGCTTTTCTTCTGTACCAATGCTAGGGAAATAAACATTCAAGTGTTGTTTGTATGAAATTGTAACATTGTGTTTGAACACCACAGTTATGCATAACAGCCTTAAGGATGTTGGCTCATAATGTTCAGTTCAAACATGTAGGCATTATGACTGTACTTTGACACACGATTTGACTAATAAGTTACACTTTAATTCATTGTTATTCAGGTGTATCCAATCCTTTTTATAATATTTTCATGGTCCAGTAAGGTCAAGAAATATACATCATGATAGACATACAGGTATCCCAAGTGAAATATCCAGTTACTTATTAGATCAAAAACCATTCATAAAATTCATAGCACATATTGTGACGGAACAGGGGGTAGACTGGGGTAAGTTTATGCACCAGCGGCGCATTGCGCATCATGCGTCGCGGGGGATGTTCATGGGTTAGTATAAGCGAGCAGCGCTGGTTTTCCCGGGGCTTTTTCCTGTTCTGTGAAAGTGAACTGTGTGGCCGTTGGCATTGTTGTTGTGCCCAAAATGCGTGTTCCCACTGCTGCTGTGTGAGATAGCTTGGTGGTTTTGAGCTGTGCGACTGTGTGACCTGAACCGTTGTGTCTACGTTCAGCGGGGAGAAAGATAACGAGGTGGGTTATTAGTGTACAAGTAAACTTTATGTTAATGTAAGGCTCGGAGTTTTATAGAGCGTGAATTGGGGAACCTTTTTCGGGAAGGCTGAAACATTGGAAGGTTGTGTGAGTTGTATGCCGTTGAGTACACGTTGGTGTAAAACGGCTAAGGTACAATTTAGTTGCGACCATTGTGCATGCCGCCCGGAGGTTTTGTACTAGAGTAGCGCTGACGAGTTCCTTAGGGAGGGTTATTGTAACCCGCATGTGAAGTTCCTTTTGTGCAGACCGCCAGTCATTGGTCGGTTGTGAGGGTTATTAGCATATAGTGTGAGGTATACCTGTGTTGGCAAGGCTGGTTACTAGCGCTGGGCCGACTGAGGTTGTACTGGGTTTTATGCTTCAAACTTGTTTGTATTTAAAGAGGCAGGTGAGGTTAACCTGTACCTGGTTGTGTAATTACTATTGGTAAGTGATTCATTGAAAGTGTATAAGAAATAAACCATTGTTTACTTTTATTGGAGACTTGGTATTCTCGTGAGGTTTATTTAGGTTTCCGGTGATTTCTCTTATTCTGTTAGGAATATCATCCCCAATCGGTGGTATACTTCCACCAAACAAACTGCCCCTAGGCATTGCCGCCGTTCGTTATTGTCCCCCCTTTTGTTTGGGTAGCCGCTCACCCTTGCGTAGGGTTAATAAATATTATCGGGGTTGGATAATCACCCCGGGTTTGTGTCTGGTCTTCATCGACCTTGTCGCTGACTAGAGGGTGTCCCGCCACAATATATATTATTTGTTAAAGTAGTCAGCCTATACATCTACACAAATAAAGTTACATGTATAAACAATTAGCCCTTTGTTACATTGAAGATGGTTGGTTTATCTATACGTAAACTATAAGCCTGTTATATACATGTAGTAATATACATATTATATATAATTTCATAACTGGATAACTAGCTTGTCAAAATACATCACGTATACATTACGTGTGATGCACAGGTAAGCTATACTGTGTTATGCAGTCACTATGGTTAAAAAGATTCAGGCATGATATTAAGCCCAGTAGTAAAAATAAGAGGGAAACGTAATTCAGTACAAGGTCTGACCTACAAGTATATACATGCAATTTCATATAAGGTTTCAAAGCGGTTTCTGACTATTTAATAGACTTGAAGAGTTTTGCTGATTAATGTTTATGTTAGATTTCTAAAATAATAATAATAATCTTTAAAATTTATATTGCGCCCCTTACATACAAAATGATCAATGGCGCAGAACACATGTTAAAAAGCACAGAGTGGAAGAAAAAGACAAAGAAAAAAGACTGGTCACCAGGCCAGTGCCCAAACAAAAGTATGGGGATACGTCTGTCCCGCCAACAGAGAACTAATAGTTACTTATTACATAGGCCTATCCCTGCTGGCATCGGTAATGTTTTGACCTTTTCAGGAGACAGACGCCTCTAACCCTAATCTATGCTAAAATACAAACTAACTGGCAAGGTGACCATAGAAGAAGACACACTAAAAAGCGGTTTTAAAAAGGTGGGTTTTTATATAACATTTAAAAGAGATGAGTTTCTGTTCGCTACGTATGTGAAACGGTAGCGCATTCCAAAGCTTAGGGGCTGCCACAGAAAAAGCCCTATCACCAAATGTAGTCAACATTTTACCAGAAGGATACTCCAAGAAAATACCATTATTCCCTGACCTAAGTTTATATGAAGATACTTTCCGGATGGAAACAAGATCCTGTAAGTACTTTGGAGAAAGACCATGAAGAGCTTTGAATGTCAACAACAGGATTTTAAAATTAATCCTGTACAAAACAGGCAGCCAGTGTAATTGACGAATTATAGGTGTGATGTGTTCAAATCGGTGTGTGTTGGTAACAATTCTGGCAGCTGCGTTTTGAACCCTTTGTAGTTTAGCTATCTGTGACTTTGGCAGACCATACAAAAGGCTATTACAATAATCAAGTCGACTGGTCACAAATGCATGAATTAGTTTTAAAAGAGAGTCTTGTGTAAGGAATTGACTAATGCGTTTGATGTTGTAAAGATGAAAAAAGGCTGCAGAGCAAGCTTTATTGATGTGGGTGTTCATTGTAAGTTCAGAATCGAACCAAGACCCCAAGTTACGAACACATGTTGTAGGAAAAACAGTAGCTTCACCTATCATTATATCGGAAATATTAATTTTCTTCAACTGCTGCTTTGATCCGATAATAAAAAATTCACTTTTAGCATCATTAATTAAAAGCCGGTCATGTAACATCCATTGCCTGATGTCCCTAATGCAATCTTCGATTATAGTCACAGCAGCTTGACAAGATTTGTCGTCGTCGGGTCTAAAAGATAGATACAGCTGAGTGTCATCGGCATAGCAATGAACATCAGGCAGATGATGCTCAACGATGTCAAACAATTTAGAGGCATAGACAATAAATAGAAATGGTCCTAAGCAGGATTCCTGAGGAACACCACAGTTGATGTTAAACTTCTCTGATAAGGTACTGTGACGAGATTGGGGTGGACCGACACAAGTTTAATCTTCCTGTATTATTTGGTAAGGTTCTTGAACTTGTAGTCCGGAAGTGGGGTGGAGGAGAGCGCAATGTAAGTGGCAGGTCTCGGTGACCAATCCAGCGCGAGCAGCTGCCGAGAGCGTGCTCTTGGCATGGATACAGGCGGGCGTTGTCCGATCATTGGTGGTTGGATGATGCCTGGGTGTGTCCAAGCCAGGTGCTGCAGCGTGGCTTGTCCGGGCGTGCCTGCCCGGCCTGGCAGAGTGATTTTTGCAAGCTAAGAGAACAGACGTGTTTTTAGAAGGTCCTTGCGAAAGACGTAAAGCTTTGGTGGTGCAGCTACAAACACCGGGTGAGTGTAGTTTGCCGTTGCTGTTCGGCCGGACGCACATTGCTGCCTCCGACCTACTTCCGAATCCTGTAAACTGTGTAACTTGCTGAGTGTAGCGTTCCGTTCAGCGATCCAGTGTGGACAGTGTCAATGTACACCGTCAGTGCGTAAATTGTTGCTTTGCGATTGTGGGCAGTGATTTGAGCTACCTTGTAGGATAGTTGTGACGAAGTGGCGGCTAATAGTTGAGTTCCCAGAGAACTTGGATGGCACAGGGGCGATCATAGAGATTGTCTTGGTGTGGCTGTTCATTATTAGTCGAGTAGTCCAACTGGAGGTAAACTCAGATAGAAGCACTGTAAACAATCGGCGTGCTAGTGCGTGCGTTTGGTCGCTAAAACTGCTTGGTAGTACTGGATCGTTTGCGCAAGGGTGCACTCGGGAAGCCAAGGTTTGTTAAAGGCTTGTTAAAGGCTTGTTAAAGGTTTGTTTAAGGGTAGAGCAAGGAAATATAATTTCCGCAAGAGATTGTTGACCAGAGGCAACAAAGAGAATTGCACAGAGGCAATAAAGAGGATTGCCCAGGAGGCAATAAGTGAGAATTGACACAGAACTGTGCCCGAGTCAGTTTATTTGTGTGTCCTCCCCAGTGAGTTATCCTGCCCTGCCCAAGAGTGCCCAGACAACCAGTTATCAATCGGCGGTAAATCTCCTCCAAACGAGCTCACATCCCTGGGCCTGAGATTGCTCGAAGTATTTCCTAGGTCCGAGGAAGCATTTGGATTCGGGGTTTGGGAGACTTTCGCTACAGATGGTGAACCTCTCTCCGACTTCCGAATTTGAATGAGACTCGCGGGAAATCCGCCACAAATGGTGTCAGAAGTGGGATGATTGGTACTGGTTAGGTCAGTTGGTACTGAAGAGTTCAGAGTAGGATAAAAAGAGTTAGAAATTTCTGTAGTTGAAAGTGCAACTAAAGAGATAGAAATTTCTGTGGTTGAGAGTGCAGCCAAAGAGCGGGACATTTCTGTGGTTGAGAGAGTAACCAAAGAGATCAGAAATGAGTAAGGAAAACACAAAGAGTGTTGAGAGTGAACTGCAGAGGCTGAAATTAGAGGCCCAATTTCTGCAGTGGGACAGAGAACTCATGGCTAAGAAATTAGAGGCAGCCATGAAAGAGAGTTATGAGAAATCTCCCCAAAGAGATGGTGGAGACAGTGTGAGAGCGAAAGAGCCAGTACGGGCTGATTCAGAAATCGAGTTCCGTTTGCCTTTCGAGAGTTCAGGTTATTTCTCCCAAGGGGAACCAAGTTCCTTGGTGTCCGCACGGTCACCCGAGCTTGACCCTAAGGTTGAGAAAAGAGTGAAGTTTGGGGAAAGCACTCCCATTAAGAGGGGTAGTGCAGGGATTTCCCATTCAGAGGATTTGAAAGAGTACAGTGCAATAGAAGAGCTCCAGTCTTTTCTGTCGAGCAAGAGTTGCACCGGAGAGATTAGTGATAGAGTTGGGACGGAGACAGTCTCTCCTAAAAGAGTGCACAGTGAACTGTTGAGCTTTGCCACTAGTGGAGTGGACACTCACGCCGACAGTTCAACAGAGAGTAAAACGAGTTCAGCAGGGCCCTGGCCGCTGAAAAGAGAACCGAGAGTAATTGTAGAGAAAGAGAAGGAAGGGAAGGATTTGGTGCCGTCTAATCGACGCCCAAATATTACTCCCGATAGATACAGTGGAAAAGTGCTGTGGAAAGAGTATTTCCGGCACTTTGAGTCGTGTCGGATAGTAAACCAGTGGAACGAAGAGCAAGCCGTGAGTTATTTATCGGCAAGTTTGCAAGGAAATGCCCTCAGGTTGTTAGGGGATGTTCCTACTGGTCAGACACAGACATATAGTGGACTAGTAAAGTTACTAGAGAGGCGATTTGGTTCTGGTCGCCAGAGTGAAAACTATTTGGTCGAGCTGAGGCACCGCCGGCAAGGACCAAAAGAGACGTTGCAAGAGTTGGGTCAAGCCATACAAGAGTTAACGGTCAAGGCGTACCCTGACATACAGGAAGAGTCACGCGACCGTTTGGCAAAGAATCATTTCCTAGATGCGGTCGAAAGTCGGTCTGTTCGGGAGGGCATAAACAGAGCCCGACCGAAAAACTTAGATGAGGCCATTCGAGCTGCATTGGAGACTGAGAATTTTGAAAAAGTAGAACAACAGAGAAATCTTGACGGAAAGCCAGTAAAATTGGCTAGAGTGTTAGATACAGGAATGGAACAGAGGTTTCATGACATCGAAAAAGAAATGAAGAGTGTTCTTGGATTGTTAACAGAACTAACAAAACAAGTGCAAGACAAGAGTGCCTCAGTAGAAAGAACTACTGAGAACAGACGGATGCCATCACAATGTAAGCAAAGTGTTAAGAGATGCTTTAATTGTGATGAGCAAGGACACTTTGCGAGAGAGTGTAAGAAACCAAAGAGGGTTAACCCAAAGCGTGAGGGCTGGAAGTGCTTTAAGTGTGGAAAGCACGGCCATTTCGCTAAAGAGTGTGGGGAACCTAAAAGAGAAAATGGACAGCAGGGAAACGAGAGCCAGCCGCTCGAAGGGCCCGCGGGCAGGCTGGAGATGTGAGGGGGCCAAAGAGACGCCATAGAGGTTACGGAGAAGTCATGGTAGAGAAGCGGCAGAAGTGTGAGGTGGGAAAGGTAGTAACACTACCCAATCCAAACCTTAGTCCCCGCTATGGCTTGTTCGTAGATGGCATGATAAGAAAAACGAAGTGTCGTTTTTTGATTGACACTGGTGCGACCGATACGCTTATCAGTAGCAAAGTGTATTACGAGATCCCTAGAGAACAGAGACCTGTCTTAGAGACAGACAGTGTAAGAGTTAGGCAGGTGGATGGAAGTCCCCTGTCAGTACTGGGAGTCGCATGGGTCGATGTTCAGGTTGGGCGAGCAACACACCCAGTGAGAGCGATCTTCACTGAGATGAAGTATTCAGGAATTCTAGGGATGGATTTCATTTTGCCCACAGGGGGTAATTTGGATTTCAAGACCAAAGAGTGGAGAATAAATGGCGGGAGGATCAAATGCACAAGTAGTGCGGGAGAGCCCAGAAAGGCTTAGTCTTGGCCAGGTCACTAGTGGAGTCCGGGAACAAGATTGTTCCGTTGCGGGTGTTCAACCCAGGCAAAGAGGAAAGAGTAGCTCGTAAGGGGATCACTGTGGGATCAATTTCCACGGTGGAACCTGAGGCGATCAGAGAGGAGGCAAGTGGGTCTAGTGAGGCGACACAGGGTTTGCCTAAGCATTTACTAGACTTGTACAGAAGAAGTACAAGTAATGTAGAAGGCGAGTACCGTGGTCCAGTCAGAGAATGCTTGGTAGAGTTCCAAGACGTTTTCTCCAGTGGTGATCAAGATATGGGTAGGACGGATATTGTGAAACATCACATAACCACTGGAGATGCGAGACCAGTCAAAGAGAGACCAAGAAGGCACCCTGACTGTGTCCAAAGAGAGATTCAGAGACAGGTCATTGACCTAGAGAAAAGAGGAGTGATAGAACCTTCGGATAGTCCGTGGGCAGCCAATGTTGTACTGGTAGGCAAGAAAGATGGGACCAAGCGTTTCTGTGTAGACTACAGAAAGTTAAACGCGGTCACCATAAAAGATGCGTACCCAGTGCCTCGCATTGATGAGACTTTCGATGCTTTAAGTGGTGCGAAGTGGTTCTCAACGCTTGATTTGGCGTCGGGATACTGGCAGGTTGACTTATATGATGATGCCAGTCAGAAGTCAACATTTGTTGTGAGAAATGGACTATACAGATGGAAATGTATGCCATTTGGGCTCTGTAACGCCCCAGCTACCTTCGAGAGACTTATGGAGAAGGTCATGTCAGGATTACAGTGGGAAATCCTGCTGATTTATCTAGATGACATAATTGTCTTTGGTAAGACAGTTCCAGAGATGATAGAGAGGCTAAGAGTGGTGTTCAGTAGACTCAGGCAAGCAGGGCTTAAGTTAAAGCCAAGCAAGTGCCACTTGTTTAAGGAGTCAGTGACCTACTTGGGACACATAGTGACGACAGAAGGCGTAGCCACCGATCCGAAGAAGATACAGACCATCAGAGATTGGCCTGTCCCTAAGAGTGTGAAGGATGTAAGAAGCTTTCTTGGCCTTGCATCCTATTACAGAAAGTTTATACAGGGTTTTGCAGAGATAGCTAGCCCTTTGCATGCTCTGACAGAGAAGTCAAGAGAGTTTGAGTGGAGTGAGTTATGCCAGAGTGCATTTGAAGAACTCAAGAGTAGACTCCAAACATCTCCGATCTTGTCGTACCCCATGCCGGAGGGAGACTTCATCCTCGATACGGATGCTAGTGGAGATGGCATTGGGGCGGTGTTGAGTCAAGTTCAGGAGGGTGAAGAGAGAGTTCTGGCTTATGCTAGCCGCAAGCTAAGCAGGCCAGAGAGAAACTACTGCGTAACCCGCAGGGAGTTGTTGGCCGTTGTAGTGTACTTGAAGTATTTCAAACAGTACATCTATGGCAGGAAGGTCACAGTCAGAACTGACCACAGCGCCTTAAGATGGATTCTTAATTTTAAGAACCCGGAAGGGCAGATGGCACGTTGGCTCGAGGTAATTTCCGAGTATGATATAGAGATCCAGCACAGAGCTGGAAAGAAGCACGGCAACGCTGATGGGTTGTCAAGACGACCCTGCAAGCAGTGTGGCCGGGAAGAACTGGTAGAAAAGGGAGAGACAAACGGAACGTCTGAGGAGACGTTAGAGAGAAAAGATGCACGGGAGGAAAAGTTGTTGGTTAGGGGCGTAGCAGCCCAACCAAGTATCCCCGTGAAGGCTTTCAGAAAAGCCCAGGTAGAGGATGAGTCCATGAGTTGGGTCTTAAAGGCCAAAGAGGAGGGCAAGGACCGTCCAGAGTGGAAAGAGATTTCCCACTTGACGGCTGCTCATAAGACATATTGGTCTTATTGGGACCAGTTATGTGTCAGAGATGAGTTGGTTCATAAGAGTTGGGAGTCAGACAATGGCAAGGTAGTAAGATGGCTACTAGTTGTGCCTCAGAGTATGAGGAAAGAGATACTCAGAGAAGTGCATGGTGGACAGCTTAGCGGTCACTTGGGCATGACTAAAACCTTGGCGAAGATGAAGTTCCGATACTTCTGGCCGGGTATGTCCGCAGACGTACGCTCCTTCATAAGGAGTTGTGACCTGTGTGCAAGAATGAAGTCCCCTGCAAAGAAAGGGATAGCTCCCTTGCAGCAGTACCGAGTAGGAGTTCCCATGGAAAGAGTGGCAATAGATTTGCTTGGGCCACTGCCCAAGACAGAGAGTGGGAACCGGTGGATCCTAGTGATAGGGGATTACTGTACAAAATGGATGGAAGCGTTTCCGTTGCCAGATGCGACGGCCAGTACAGTAGCACGCAAGTTGGTGCAAGAGTTTGTGTGTCAGTACGGAGTGCCACAAGAGCTGCACTCTGACCAAGGCACCAATTTTGAGTCAGAGGTGTTCAAAGAGATGTGCCAGATACTAGGGGTAACAAAGACGAGAACAACCGCCTATAATCCGAAGAGTGACGGAATGGTAGAGCGGTTCAACAAGACACTAGTGAACATGGTGGCAGCTCTCATTAGTCCGCATGGGAAGCAGAAGGATTGGGACAAGTTCCTCCCTTATGCAACCTTTGCATACAGATGCACCCCACAGGACTCCACAGGGGAGTCGCCCAACATGATGATGTTGGGAAGAGAAGTTAGTATACCGGTGGACTTGACAACAGGTTGTCCTGAGACCGAGGTTGAAACTAACACAGACTTCGCAGAAGAGCTGCGTAGTAATCTGCAGACTGCCCATCAGAGAGCAAGAGAATGTCTTGGGAAGAGCGCCCAGAGACAGAAGAGGAATTATGACCGAAGAGCAACCGAGAAGGGTCTCAAAGAGGGTGATTTCGCCTGGTTGCACAACTCGGCAAGGAGGAAGCAAATGTCCCCCAAGCTCCAGCTGAGATGGGAGGGACCGTGGCTCGTAGTGAAGAAGCTATCGGATGTAACTTTCCGTATACAGTTACAGCGGAATGGAAAGTTGAAGGTGGTGCATGCCGATAGGCTTAAACCGTACCGGGGAGAGAAATTGGTACCCTGGAAGTTCTCTCCAGAAGAGGGTGTAGAAGAAAACCCTCCGGTTGAGCCCGTAAAGGAAGTGGTGTCTGAGAGAGAGACGCCGAAGTATGAGGAAGATGACGCGGTGTCTGAGAGTGAGATGCCGAAGATGAACAGTGAAGAGAATGGGGTCGTATCCGAACCAGAGAATCGAAGATACCCCAGAAGAAGTCATCGGTTACCAGTGAGGTACCGATGGGCGTGTACAAAGAAAACTGTTTTGAAAGAAAGTCAACAATAACAATATGTTGTTTTGTTTTGTTGATTTACAGATAAGAGAGATGGCAGAGAGAAAGCGAAAGATGAAGAGAAGTTACAAGTGCCGAGAGTGTCAGGAAGAGTTCGGTCATGGTGATGCCCTTTGGGATCACATCAGAAGAGTACATGGCCCCGTTGAGTACCTCAACTGCCGGCAGTGTCGCTACCGGGCTACTGCTCGCCCCACGTTGGAGCGGCATTATCAGAAATTCCATCGAGCCAGGCAGGAGGAAGTGAAGGGAATCCAGCCCACAGCTGAAGGACTGGTACCAGAGAGACCAGCGGTTTGCCTCGCACGGGCAGAGGGCTCGGGCAGATTCCCCAACGATGATGGTGCGTCAATGGCACCACCCCAAGAGCCGACAGAGGAAGAAGGGGATATGACAGTCCTGTCTCTTTCACCGTGCCCCATCTCACCACTGATGGCCATGGGAGGATCCGAGTCTGAAGAGGCAACCTCACCTGTGCACGTGTTCAGACCCAGCCGAGGAAAGCCCCGTGGTATGTTGTCTTTGATGGCAGCTAGACCCCCTTCCCCAGTCCCTTCCCACTCATCTATACCGTCATTGGAGGCAGTTGCAGGCCCTCCCTCCCCAGAGGTTGATCCGTCCACACCCCCTGCTAAGATGAGAAGGATGGTCACTGTGCGAGTCCGGGTCACGACCGAGACCATCTACAAGAACCGGGTGGTGAAGCGCCGCGAGGAGGTTCAGGAGAAGTTGGAGATGGCTGAACTGGAGGCCTCTGTAGACGACCCACAGGAGGCTGAAACGGAACTGGCAACTTGTTAAAGTATCCTTTTTGTCTTAAGTTAAAAATTAAAGAAGTTTTATAGTTTTAGTATTTTTAAAGTATCTTTTTCTGAGATCACAGTTTCTAATGTATAAGAATGTGCAATCTGTAAATATTTGATTAAGTGATTCCACAGTTTGATTTTGTATAAAAAGTGATTTCAAAGTTGATTATGTATAAAGAAACACTTAAGTGGAGTTTGTTTAAAGTCCATCAGGAAACCAGTACAGAGCCAAAGATTTATATAAAAAAAGTGTGTAGGCTAGTAAAGAAAAAGAAGACAAATTTTCTTGCCGATTTTAAGTTCAGCTAAGAAAAAGTTTAGAGTGCCGTTTTGTATAAAAGTGAGAAGAGATGTATTTTTCTAAGAGATGTATTTTCTTATGTATAAAACCATAAAAATACGTGTAAAACTTGTGAATATTTATTGAGCTTAAAGTAAGTTTCTTAAAGTTGTTTCAGAGTAGACTTGTGCCGGTCACACATCTCGTTTCGGGTTTTTAGCAGGTTTGGACTGGGGACAGTCCAAGCTAAGCTTGGGCCTATGTGACGAGATTGGGGTGGACCGACACAAGTTTAATCTTCCTGTATTATTTGGTAAGGTTCTTGAACTTGTAGTCCGGAAGTGGGGTGGAGGAGAGCGCAATGTAAGTGGCAGGTCTCGGTGACCAATCCAGCGCGAGCAGCTGCCGAGAGCGTGCTCTTGGCATGGATACAGGCGGGCGTTGTCCGATCATTGGTGGTTGGATGATGCCTGGGTGTGTCCAAGCCAGGTGCTGCAGCGTGGCTTGTCCGGGCGTGCCTGCCCGGCCTGGCAGAGTGATTTTTGCAAGCTAAGAGAACAGACGTGTTTTTAGAAGGTCCTTGCGAAAGACGTAAAGCTTTGGTGGTGCAGCTACAAACACCGGGTGAGTGTAGTTTGCCGTTGCTGTTCGGCCGGACGCACATTGCTGCCTCCGACCTACTTCCGAATCCTGTAAACTGTGTAACTTGCTGAGTGTAGCGTTCCGTTCAGCGATCCAGTGTGGACAGTGTCAATGTACACCGTCAGTGCGTAAATTGTTGCTTTGCGATTGTGGGCAGTGATTTGAGCTACCTTGTAGGATAGTTGTGACGAAGTGGCGGCTAATAGTTGAGTTCCCAGAGAACTTGGATGGCACAGGGGCGATCATAGAGATTGTCTTGGTGTGGCTGTTCATTATTAGTCGAGTAGTCCAACTGGAGGTAAACTCAGATAGAAGCACTGTAAACAATCGGCGTGCTAGTGCGTGCGTTTGGTCGCTAAAACTGCTTGGTAGTACTGGATCGTTTGCGCAAGGGTGCACTCGGGAAGCCAAGGTTTGTTAAAGGCTTGTTAAAGGCTTGTTAAAGGTTTGTTTAAGGGTAGAGCAAGGAAATATAATTTCCGCAAGAGATTGTTGACCAGAGGCAACAAAGAGAATTGCACAGAGGCAATAAAGAGGATTGCCCAGGAGGCAATAAGTGAGAATTGACACAGAACTGTGCCCGAGTCAGTTTATTTGTGTGTCCTCCCCAGTGAGTTATCCTGCCCTGCCCAAGAGTGCCCAGACAACCAGTTATCAATCGGCGGTAAATCTCCTCCAAACGAGCTCACATCCCTGGGCCTGAGATTGCTCGAAGTATTTCCTAGGTCCGAGGAAGCATTTGGATTCGGGGTTTGGGAGACTTTCGCTACAGATGGTGAACCTCTCTCCGACTTCCGAATTTGAATGAGACTCGCGGGAAATCCGCCACAGTACCTTGAATGGATACACGTTGACTTCTATCTGACAAATAGGACGAAAACCAATCGAGGGCCTTGCCAGTGACTCCACATTTAGACTGCAGACGTTTCAATAAAATTTCATGATCAACAGTATCGAACGCTGCACTCAGGTCTAAAAGGACAAGCAGAATAATAGTTTCTGATTGGTCGGTAGTTTTCTAATTTCATATCAAGATTGTTTTTTTTTTTAATAAAGGGCATATTAAAGCTTCTTTCCAGTCAGTAGGAAATGTACCAGAAACTAATGATGAGTTTATAATGTTGGTAATTACTGGAAGCAAAACATCAAGGCACTCACCCACAAGGTTAGTAGGCATGGGATCCAGAGCGCATGATCCCTTAGAAGAATTGACAACTAGCTGTTTTACCTGTGACTCGGTTAATGGTGCGAAACTATCAAACAGGTTATTACTGGACATTGTTTCAGGTGTAAAAGATAACGGTCTGTCAACAGAGGTTGAAACTTCCAAGTCATCAAGTTTAGCATGAATATTATATATTTTTTTTACAAAAAAGCTACCCATATCATTAGCAAGAGTCATTTTATCTTTAAAAGGTGGATAGAGGACGTCAACACTATGCCTAAGCAGCTTTTTAGATGCTCTAAATAATTTCCTCTGGTCAGAACTATTACTTTCGATAAAGTCTTTGTAAAAATTGCAGCGAGCTTTATTAAGAAGAAAGGTAACCTTATTTCTTATAAGCTTATATTCTGAAAGATCAGAGACCATGTTTGTTCGTCGCCACTTCTTTTCTGCACGTCTCCTCATCCTCAAGGCAGAGTTGATTTCTTGACTAAACCAAGGTAGACGGGGCCTAGCGGTGACCATCTTAGACTTTAGTGGGGCATGTGTATTGAAGGCACCAGCTAGCGTAGAATTATAGCACTTCGTAAGCTCCTCAAGACCTTGAGGAGTGTCCCTGCACAGCCTAGAAGAGACTAAGTCACCTGAGAAGCAATTAATGTCAATGGATTTAATATCCCTATAAACAATCTGTTTAGCAGGAAAAGCAGACTTGTTTTGTTGCAAATTGCAAATAACAGAAAAATGATCAAAAAAAAGGTGGTGAGGTGTCGGGGGGCTATTAAGAACCATGTCCGATTTCCTGGTAATAACAAGATCTAGTGTGTGACCCATCTCATGAGTAGGTTTGTTAACATGTTGCTGGAGACCCATGGATTCAAGAAGTGACAAAAAACGTATAGTGTTTGGATCATCAGAGATGTCAACATGGATGTTAAAATCCCCAGTTATTAAAACTGGTTCAGAAGATAAAATAATGGATTCTAAATAATCAGCAAAATCATTGATAAACCGATTAACTGTACAAGGGTGGCTAGCTGAGTAAGGTGGCCTATAAATAATTACAAGTCGTAATTTACACGAATTAATCCATACAGACCATTCTGAAAACTCAAATGAGTCTAATTCATCTCCAGCAATTTTCTTGACATTCAAATGATCACGAAACAACAAAGCAGTGCCTCCCCCCACACGGTTTTTCCGGGGATGATCTAGCAATCTAGAACCAGGTGGAGTTGCTTCAACCTTGTGGGCAACACCAATATCTGTAAACCAAGTCTCTGTAAGGGCAAACAAATCAGCCTTACTATTAATAGCATAAGAAACAAAATTAGCTGCCTTATTTTTAAGAGATCTAGTATTTAAGCAGCAGAGTTTAAATAGATCATCAGAGGGATCAGCAGGATTTACAACAATGTGTTTAAGGACAGAATCAGTGCGGTTTTCCAATACCCTATTATGAACATAATCAAGCCGGTGACCAATTTCAAAGTTCAACTACACAAACTTTCGCTTGATGACTATGCAATGTTCCATCTGTAGTTTATACACACATGTATACATGTGTGTTTAAGTTATATCTAGCATCCACTCTGGGAGCTATTGGTTGCTAGCAGTTCAGTGTTGGGTTGAAAGTTTGTAAGATTCATGTTTAACTCCAAAAAGACTTGAGTGTCCACACAAAAGTATCTAGTGTTGGTCAATGGATTTTAGTGAGAGACTAGTTCGATTCTAAGAGTAATCCATGTGACATTGTTTATACACCCCAGGAGCTGGTTGTTGACGACTATTGCAGGTTAACCTATTCCTGTTCAGCAAAGAGACAAACTAAAAGTCAATGAAAGTTGGAGTACTGTTATTTGGGTTTTAGATAATGGTCTGAAAACTTAAATTTTCTGATTGTTCATCATGCAGTATGAAAGCATTATTGTCTGGTTGCTGGTGTCAACCACTAGAAAGTGAGCTCGGCTGCAAGTCTTGAATTTTGTGTCCTTACAACAAGACAATTAAACATAATTGCTTTGTTCTTCAGATTAGAAAAAAAACCAAAAAACAAACAGACTATGTGTTGTGTGAAAATATACAAGTTACACTTACCGCTAAGAGAAGGGAGATTGATCCGATATTGGTTGAAGATTGTGCCACATTAGACTGTATTAATCCCTCACAAGATGTACTAGGTACTGCAATTCAAAAAGAAAACCAAGCTAAACTGTTAAAAAAAAATTATAATAATAAGCTCATTGAGGTTGATATAGAAAAAACACTTTATAAGCACTAATATTTATTAAATCACAGAGGATTTGAACTGTAATTGAAACTAGACAGCTTTCAGCAATAATGGGAATTTTTCTGTGTAGTAACAAATATATAGTTTTTTTATAAATGTGTCACATGTATTGTTAACAAAATGAGAACATGTAATGAAGTATCAGATACGCAATTAATAAGAGCATAACAGTATGGAATGACGAAGATTGTGGCTGGTCTCAGTTCAAAGCGAATTTTAAATGCGTTAACAGTTTGCCACCACCAACAAAGGCAATTAGAAGCAATGAACATCTTGTATGCTTACTGTTAATATTATTTCCGAGGCATTTGTCAGTTTCTGGAACTATGGAGCTGTGCCAATGCACATTGATTAAAGAACAATATCTGCTGGGACTAGACTCATGGGTGAAAACCTCTGTCACAGTATCCACTGGTCAAAGTTAAATCTGATATTTATGCTTGGGGTTGTGCTTTTCTCTGTAATCAACTGTCTTCAGCCAGCAGCATCAGGCCTCCTCGAACCTAGAGGGTCTCTGTATTTCCTGCTTTTAGGTGCATCTATCTGCAGCAACAGCTTCCCACATGCTGGGATGCAGCCATCATCCAAATTGGTGACATGACCTGACCAACACATGCATCCCTGCTTAAGGGAAAGAATACATGGTGGTGATTGCCTACTCTCACGAGCAGAATGTTGTTGGTTACGCAGTATTTTCAGGAGATGTTGAGGATATGCCTCGGGCAACACAATTTCCAAAAATATGAACTCATGCAATAATACTGCACAGGTATGGGAAGAGTTTTTTTCCCCGAAGCGCATTGATTAATATACATGTTTTATCAGTTATCATTCCAACAGTCTATCATACTTTTCTACATTATTCAAACTTCTATACATATGTAATACTGAATCACAGTATAATATGATATATTTATCTAGTGTTTACTCTTTAAAAAAAATACAAATTGAAAATTGACAAGTCTAACAGTCTTAACAAACTAATTTAAACTCCAGCACAGGACAGTAAAATATGTAATTAAGAAAATTAATTTAGGAGTTTAGAGAACACAAACAAATAATTATGAAAACCCTAAAACAGTGCAGTACAACATAGACAAACTCTAACAGGGAACTGAACAAAGGGACTTGAGATGTGTTCTTAATTTTTCTGTTGTCCCACTTCATTGATTTATGATTAATTAATAATAATAATAATTATATAACGCGCATATCCGTCATTCAGTGACGCTCAAGGCGCTTTAACGTACAGTATTTTCCTGCAAGGTATGTGGGACTACGTTTGAATTATTGAATGGTTTACAAGGTGCTGTGATGCAATATGCTGCCAATCAAACCAGAAACACCAGACCCCTTCTTCTTTTCGATAAGTGCACTGGGTACTTTTACGTGCGTTACACAACACACGGGACCAACGGCTTTACGTCCCATCCGAAGGACGAAGCATCCTGGTTCTTGCTTAAGTGTCTTGCTTAAGGACACGGGTGTCAGGACTGGGACTCGAACCCACACTCTGCATCCGGTGCTCTTAACCGCTACGCCATGACAAGCCACATGGGTTTATTAAAAGGTCATAAATTATTTCAATGTTTTTTGTTTTTTTTAGAAGTATAACACAATTTTCAAGATTTTTAGTCTTGCACTTAGTGAATAATTCTAACATACAATGTCCCACTTTCCTTGTAAAGGTGTATCGTATTTTTCTGATGCTCATAGTTCAAATATTTATGAATCACTATTTTGGTATGTACATTGTGTAATATTGTTACAGGAGTGTGACGTGTGACGTGACGTGCCCAGATTTCTCTCCCCGAAAGTTCATATTTTATAGCTCCACACCACTCAAATCTCACCACCAAGCTACCGATCTTCTTGAAGAAGGTCAAGCAGCAACACGATGCAGAACACTCAACAATCAAACACCTACAAGATGACATCGACAACCTAGAAAATCGGAGCCGTCGAAACAACGTGGTCATCCATGGCATACCGAAGGTTCTGAAGGAAACGGATCATTTGAGTCCTTCCTTCAAGATTTCTTCATCAATCATGAAACTCGATGACGCTCAGTGTATCGAAATTGAGCCGCCCAGCGCACCCCGACAAGGCCGTCCACCACCCTATTGGATCCCTCAGGCTCCCGACCTCGGCCCCGTCCCATACATTGCAAGTTCCTCCGCTACGGTGATCGTCAGTTCATACTCCAAAACTCAGCAAAAACTTTGAAGAACAAACCATACAAATCTTCCAAGATCTTCATTAGTGACGATGTCTCCATTCGAACCCGGACGATCAGAAAAGAGCTACGGGATTGCCATCTTCAATCTATCCGCAACGATGAACGGGTGCTGTTCGCCTTCATACCCAACTCCATACCCCCATTGATCAAATACAAACTCAAAAGCGGTGCCTTCAGATCATTCCGAGTCGGGGAGCCAAATCCGATGTAAAAACAATCTACATTTGTCAACTGAACTGTCGCATTCACACTATCTGACGGTTGTTCCCACTGATTACGACAACGTTCACATGGTAAATTCTCACCGTTGTTATCATGTTTACTACACTTGGGCAACACATAGTTTAAACTATTTCAAGATTTGCAACTCTGTATTGTGATTTGTATTGTAATATTTTGTGTAGATCTGCATTTTATGTTCACCCTCCAATGATATCTCATTATCAGTGCCATGTTGACTATTTGTGTGTTCACTACTTGCATGTAGTTTGTCGTCATGTCTCCATGAAAACCAGTATGTTATGTAACAACGCATGTAATCCTACAGGTGTACAATCAGTTCTTAGGAAACCGCAGGTGTGCTTAAAGTTCAATGGGGCAAATGAATCCTTTATATATCTTTGGTTGTCATAACTTGGTCACAACGCTGGTACAATAATAGGGCTTTGGATGGTTCAACCTCTTTGGTTCAACCTCTTTGGTTCAAAAAGCGTGCAGGGCTACCGAATGGTTTACTAGTGACATGTACTTGCGACTACTGATAACTTATTAATCAGCAGAGCTGTCCGGTGTGCAATCAGGGCCAATCAGAAAACTGTGTTCACTGTGCATCGTTTGATCTGCCTTTCAGTCATCTTGACCAAGATGATTTTCATCTAGCTTTATTCGAGTTTCAAACTAATGCTAGGCTAGATAGCGATCGGCTCAAAAAGCTAAATTTCAATCCTTTCATTTTCAATGACAGTTTTGCTGGTAACTCTGAATTGGATCCAGACAGAAATTACTACTCCAATGTACATATTGCAGAGTCTGACTATTTGCTCTCTGATCAATTTGTTACCAAATATGCCAAGTAGCAATTATGCAACCGCTGCACACTTCTCATGTCTTCATTACAACTCAGAAGCCTGGCCAAAAACTTTGACCACATTACCGACTTCATTAAACTACTGGATTTTAAATTTAGTATAATTGGAATCTCTGAGACATGGTTGAGTAACAACAGTCCCACCTTGAGTATACCTGAAAACAGTTTTATTCAAATCAACAGTGTCAGCACCCGCTGTATTTTCAACAGATACCAAAATCACCAACACCAAATAAAACGCTTTAGACTCCTTCTTTGTAGTTATTACTATTTACATTATGTATTTACAATTGATCAATAATTCAGTTCTAAATTCTACTCAATTTCAACCGTATTCGATTCAAAATCCTACTCCAAATCACTTATGAATTCAATTCAAATTCTACTTTGTTTCAACGACATTCAATTCCAAATTCTAATCCAATTCCACAATATTCAACTCAACACTATTCAACTCCCAAGTTGCCGCTTTTAAATTCACTCAGGAACTCTCTCTTTACTAAAAGGTCCACCGGCCTTGCCAAATCTCCGGTTCGCAACAACTTGTTCAGCGTTATTATATATTTAAATTATATATATATGTTCTGATGTAGCATCAAACAATGCTCTCAGCCAACTATGCGGCCTTCCAAACTCTCCTGGCTCCTAGGCATAAAAGCCAATGTTCACCCGCTCCAAGTGCCTTTACAAGGCCTAGGGTACCTTATGCAACTCATCGAACTCTCAATGTTCAGTTCCGCCGACTTAACTGTCTGGCCCCCCGACGTAGTGTCCACTTTACATGACTCCCATCACAGCACTACCAGCCGCCTCTTGGCCATCTTGGCGGTTACACATAATAATATGATTGACTATGGCCCTCCTGAACAAACTTTGAACTGAAATATCGTTTTGAAATACAGCGCATCTCTGTCACAACTTTCTCAATTGTTTCAAGCAAGTAAAAGAATATTTCTTATAACTATAGCAAAATAACACTATTCAAAATTGATATTGACTTATATACACAATTTTTGGGTGGGAAATCTTGACACCAAATGCACTGAAAATGTAGCAGTTACGTAACAATAAATAAATTAGTGAACTTACAGTCAATCCATAGTGGTTCTGCATGCCCCGCCGAATGTCTGGTTCAGGGTTTCTTGGTGACCAATTTCTCCCTTAGTATAACTTTTGGTTTAATGGCTCAGAATTTGAGCTAAGCATTTAGAGTGCCGGTGCAACTCGATCTTCGGCGCTGCTGGCAAATCACTAACATCAGGTGAAAGAGCAGAGTGGCTGGGCAGAACGACCTTCTTGATGGTCTTGCTGGATGTATCTGGCCAACACCCTAAACTTGGAATGTTGCTCTGAGTATCTACTTTACATATATCTAACCTTTGCCCTGGCAAACTCATTGGACTGACACACGGTCATACAAAATAAATAGACTACTTTATATAAAACTTCCCTGGACTTGCCTGGAAGTGTTACATAACCTAAAACATCTATATACCTGCAATCCCTATGATAAAAGAACAAGGCAATGAATAAACCTCTACACTCCAGTAAGCCTAACAACTGTCAGCCTCGAAGGAACTAAAAGAATAACCTGAAACGTAAAAGCACATCGCTATGTTGTAAACTATACACACAGAAGTCAGCATATTTGTGACACAGAGAACACGTCTTTTACAAACCATGTTTTATGAATGAAGGTTAGCGCCCTCTTCCTAGACAGCGCGCGTTCCTATTGGCCAGAGAAAACAGTTAATGACGTCATGTATTCGGAGGAACTCATTAACTATGCAAGTATGATACCGCAGGAGTGATTGGTGCACGAACAGATTCACTAGCGACTTAAAGTTAGAAAAACGACCAATGAGAATGCTCGTTAGATCTGTCGAAGGGTTTCTTGGGTTCCGTCTGTCCCGATTAATATGCATATTGCCATCCTCAGAGCGCATGATCTCAAGTTGTCGAAGTCGGGGTTCGGCAAAAACGTGAGTATTTCGTACTTTTGATCTGTTTGCAATAGTTTATTACCCCCAATGTTATTCTAACCTTATACAATCGGTGTATTAGTTATTTATAAACAATTTCATAGGAAAATCTAGTCGTGAAGGTTTCTAGGAGCCGTAATTTTGAGTCGCTAAAATAGGGTCTCACTCGGCTGCTCAGAAAAATTGGTCTAGCGTACGTGTAAAGTGATGCATACATACAGTACGTACATTCATTAGGCCCCGTACATTGCATGTACATGTACATGTACACTACACGTCATTCACACGTTGTGAACGTGGATCGGATCCCATCCCGGGATAGCGTTGGCTATTATATAACAGTACATGTACATGTGTATACACTTCATCATGTACAACAAACGTTAGGTCCAAAAAAAGTAGGGGGACAAGGGTTTAATTTTGTTGCAAAATCTCACATTATGGATTAATTGCCCACATTTAAAATGAATGTATCTATTTCTACTCAAAGGTTATTTGATCTTTTTGAATCACGATCCAACATAAATGACGAATCGTAGGTTTTTTAATGGGCTATTTTAGTTTTTATCTAGCGTGGTTAAAAATACATTTTGAAAATCTTCAGATCTTTTTTATGCTTTACCAAAATCGGGAAAATTACTTTATAAGTATGTTTTGAAACCAACCATATAATTTATTATAAAAAAAAAACCCATGAAACTTCAATTTGTTTCAACTCTTCTTGTTTTTTTTTTACATTGTAAATTGTATATTAAATATAAGTAATTTTATTACTGAATTGCTGAATGCATTTTCGCTATTGAAAACGACACAAAGAAATGAGCTGATATTTTCACAGATTTGTTGTCGTACACATATTTCGTGATTCTCATCAAGTGTGGAAGCATTTACAAATGTTTTACCATTGCTGTATAGGGGTTTTCAATAAAAGAAATTAAATACTATTACCCACTAAGCCCCAACTATGCCTATTTTAAAGTTTTATAATACAACATTAACATGAAGAGAAAAACATTATGACTAAATAAAACCCTCAAAAGATTTTTAGGACCAGAACTTGTGTAATACATATAGGTCCATGCCTTAGTTCTTCTGATCATGTTTATTAAACGTTCTCAGCATTTTATCTTACACATTACCTGGCAAATATATATAACTTATGTATTAATTTTATATGTTGTATCAATATTCTTGATTATCCTTTTTCTTCAAACAGATCTTTGGTTCTCCTGATCATGTCATGCTGTGCCTGTCCTCATCTCGTCTCATTTTCTCTTGGTTGGGGGGCCTTGGCCCGGCAATGTTAAAACAATGTAAAATTATGTACATATTTTAAGAAAGTATTTATTTTATATCATATTCTATATCACAGTCTTACAGAGTTATACATATATATATATATTTATTTATTTCTGGATATTCAGTTAGTGTTTTGCCATTCCTGGTTTGATAACTGTGTCCACATTTTCAGACTTTCCGTCCACACGTTTAAGATAAAATGTCAAAGTAATTTTTTGGTGTTCGGCAAACAGCCGAAGACTTATTGTTATTGTTTTTTGTGTGTTTTTTTCCCCTCTTCTTCTTCTCAATGAAACTTCTCGCGCAATTTTGAACAAAAGTAAAGCTTTTATAAACTTGAAGCTTATGAAGATCAAGCTTGGTGAGTAGACAAAGCCGCAACTTTTGGGGAATGTGAGGTCATCGATGACGAAGTTACGTTAAATAAACGTTAAATAATTTTTAAAAATCATACCTTGAAAACTGAAAATGCTACGTACAATATACTTGCATAACACGAACCCTTTTGTAATGACTTACAAATGTCGTGCAAAACGTGACCTCATTTGACCTTTACTTCCGGTTGAAAATTTCAAAAATTTATATTTCAAGAACTTCTTGTTTTTTCTCAAATATTTCAATGTTAGTTTGAAGCTCGCTTACCCTGCTCCATTTTTTGCACAGATATGACACCAGTTTGACCTTGTCCTCTGGTCATAAAAGAGCGCGTTTGTGTTGACCTCCATTCATAGCGCATAAAGAAAAGTCCATGTGAATGTACATTACGTGCATAATACGATGTGAAGGGTGTGTACACGTGGCTCTGATGCTTTGCGCAGGCGGAGCATTGGGCTGTATGCACCATTCCGTGTTTATTCCACTAGAATATTAAAGAACGCCATCAATGTTGGAATGGTACCAATGTTGTGTGCGACGGCGTCCTTTTGTTACTAATACTAGGTTGCGCTTTTACAAAGGTTTATGAAATGGAGAATGGATGTTAGTACGTTCCGTGCAAACCTGCAACGGGTCACTGATTATTTTTATTTAATAGGTCCGTTTGTGTAACGTTGCTTTCGACACTCAATCCCGCTGGGATCAAACTCTCACTAACATCATTTGGCTTAAATCGTGTGAACGGCCATCAACAAAGAGGTTGTTCACAATGTTCTTCCTTTTAAAGCTTTTGTTTACATGGAACTGCGGACACAGCGAGGGATCCACTAATATTACACTTATTTAAAACTAAGCTAGGAAATATTCAATGAGTAGATTTAGAATATGGAGGTTCCCCTCTAGTTTGTTTTATCAGCACGCCGCCATAAAAACACTAGAGCTAACCATGGAGCTATGAACTATAATGAGTTTATTCCTGTAGCTGGGTTCCACATGAAACGACTAAGGTGAACAAATCACATACAACAGAAAGGCTTCACATAGTAAACTTGGGAATAACAATGATCAAAATACGTTAATTGGTATTTTAATATCATCACATCATTTTAAAGTCATTCGACGAAAGCCATTCGTCTTTGACAACATTTGACAAATTTTCACCTTACTTCCGGTAAAAATCGGAAGTTGAAGTTTCAAATTTGAAAAAGTTGTAAACGAGAATTAACAAAAGCTACAATATTTGCATCTACAGCAAAGCACGAGGAAAGCAAAACTTGTACACAGAATTTACCTTCTTTTGAATTACGTCATCAATTTACGTTCAACCGAACACCGTGAGTTTGTTCACAAACTCTTTTTCTAGTTTGTTAATCTGTCTGCAAATGTGCAGAAATAAGGTAGGCCTATGGAGTCAAGAGCAAAAGGGTGAACCCTCAAATCCATTTGACTCAAAAGTAAGCTCAGGACAGCGGTAAAAAGGTACTACAAAGGATGTAGACCTAAGCTTAGAGGGAAACATAAAAAAGGGCTGACCTGCTAGATCTGATAGATGCCAAGCATCAGCCAGTGGTGTTTCAAAACAAAGACATCATCTACTTGGCATGGGTGGATGATGAAGTTTGCAAAGGAGAATTTTTACTTGATCAGTTAAACCAGAGGATGATGATCTTGTATGCACCACAGCTATAAATTCAGGAAACAACCCAGTTTTGCTGGATAATATCAAAATTGACCAGGTAGAAAAGGGTGCACATGTTTTATTCACCTGGGACTGTGTTCCTGGTAAATTTGTTGAGTTAAAGCCTGCAGTGATTTTATGTGAAATTGACCAATTTGTTTGGCTGAAACCAAAGAGTTCTCATGCACTACGTGTTGAAAAAGATGAACTCTTTAAGTGCCCATATTATCATTTTGAAATAGACGATGTTGATTTGGTTAATGTTTCGCAGAGGGATGTAAATGTTGTGAAAATGATTGTAGAACAATATGAACATGCAGTAAAACAAACACAACATAGTTACCAAAAAGCAACAATCCAACTAACAAGTGCCAATATGCAAAAGGTAAAGTTGTCTAAAAACATACATGAGCTAAATCTATTATTTACCAATGCATTTAAGACAGTAACTGAGCTAAAAAAAGCACTATTTGAGAGTGAGAGAACAAAGTATGGTTATTCTTGCCGCATACGAAGTTTGCTCAGTATTCTTGCCACAGAAAAACAAACCCTGGATGAAACACAAAACCAGATAGTTTCTCAACATAATATGTTATTTAGGTCAAGACTACAAACAGTAGATAAGGCAAAGGATATGCTTTTACATGCTCTTAAAACTTCACAAGAGAACTTGGAGAGGACAGAGGAGGGGAGGTCGAAGCTGGCACAGGAGAACAAAGACCTCAAAGAACGAAACATGCAGCTGGAGTCGGAGGCATCAACTTTGCGCATGAGAGAAATGCTGCACTTGGAGAAAAGACCAAGCACATCTGCAGGCCACCCTATAGTTTTTGCAAGGGCAGCCAACTCAAAGAAGAAACCAATTTCATATCTCCAGGTGACACTCCCTCAAATGCCAAGCTCTGCTGCCAACCCAAAAACACTTGATGGACGAGCAAAAGAATTGATGAAGATAGGTAAATAGTGTGAATTTTAAAAACTTCAGTTTTCAACGTTATTATTTTTCATTCTGAAGAGCATTTTTACAGGATGTCTGGAACCACTTAAGTAAGCTATTAATTAGTACTTAACTAAATAATGTTACATACAATGTCACTAGTTTTTGACATGTATGTGTAGACGTAATTAAAATAATGTAAAATTCAAATCTATATTTCTTGTTTGCCTTAAAAGCTGACAGAGATCATCTCAGCAAGAGAAACGCCAACAGAAAGTGACCTCGTAGCCACACTCGCAGCATTCTTTAGAATGTATCCATCACTGACTTCAACATCCTGCCAGGTTGCAGATATTTCCAATTGTAAAGGTAAAGTATATTTACATCATTTAATACATGTGTGGAATTTTCTGTTATTGATTCTTACAAAAATGTGAAGTAAACAAACAAAAGAAACAAGTTCAAGTTTAAACTTGTTGAAGAGAGCATGTTAAGAGTGCATTAGAAAGCAAGTAAAAGTATTTCTGAAGTTCTCTTAAAATGATTTTTATTAATTATTTATACAGCCCTTGCTACGTCATATTTGGTGCAATAAAATTCATCAATACCCGTCTTTCACAACAGAACTCACTGCTGGAGAAACGTTGGATTTTAAGGTCCTGATGCGGTTGCCGATGCGCAAGTTTCGCCAGCTACGGACATTTTTCCGGAACCTGGGCATCAGGGTGTTTTCTAGTGACAGAGCAGTGTATAAAGAAATAGCAGGTAAGTTGAAACAATTATAAATCTGTTGCTTTTTGTATGTGTCTTCGTGCTATTTTTTATAATTATCAGATGTTTTCCATAGTGTACCTTTCTTTCAATTTGAGTTATTCTCAGACGACACCCCAAAATAATACAATAACAAAAACATTACTTGACTTTTGGCGCAGCTTCAACTGCTTTTATTACCAACAAGATCTGGTCAATTACCAGTTTGGTAAACATGTACGAGAATACAATAAAATGCAATACTTATTAAACTCATGACATAATCATGACTTAATGAAGGGCAAATGCCCAAGGGCAGCTTGCCCATCAAAATGTACCGGGCCCGGATTACTTGGCAGCTTGCCATAGATAAAATGAGGGGGCAGCTTGCCCAGCCTCTATATATAACACTAACTAAACAGCAGTGTACTTGGCAGCTTGCCATAGATACAATGAGGGGGCAGCTTGCCCAGCCTCTATATATAACACTAATTAAACAACAGTGTTTTAAAATAAAGAGATAAAACCTACCAGACTTATTGTCGATAACAGAGGTGGCAGCTTGCCCGCCCCTCTAAAACACTAACAGCAGTGTTTCTAAAATCAATGCTATAAAAACATAATCATACAATGTTTAAAGTGATTCCACCGCTGGCACATGCGGTTGGATTACATGAACTAGCCCCACCTGAACAAGAGGGTGCTAGTGTTACCAAATAAACATTACAACGTTAACATTTCAGACAAACCCCCATTAATTTGTTTGACCCAAAGCAGTGGCAGTCCACTTCCTTAGAAAATATTGCCTTCGAAAATTGAATATAAAAATAACCACCCCCTTTCACCCCAAGTATTTGTCCCCACACTAGGCAGAGGACCCCCCCCCCCCTGAAATGGGAGGCCGAAATGGGGATGGTGGCGGGTGTCGAAGTAAATGTTACTCTCAGTGAAAGCTGAGCCGAAGTGATTAGCTTTCCCGCTACTCAGAAGTACCATGCTTTTGTTACGCAATCTAAAATAAAGGTCCATTTGACCACACACACTTTGCATAAAGGTCAGCCTTGCTACCCCGGGAAAGTTAGGTTACCTTTATGGCTTACGTCCAAACCACTACAAGGAACGTCACCAAGGCAAGCCTAACAAAATTATTGCCCAACAACCATGCAGCAGAGGACGCCAATAACCAAACTGTCAGCACCGTGTATTGCAGCACGGCCTGGTACACTGCGGGGGTCTTCTGCGGCGAATAATGTATTTTATCGTTTATGCGATAAAATGAATTACCTGGGTTACCTGAAATTTGGTTTTCTGTTCCCTTTCTTTTTACCTCATTTCCATTTAAATGCCTTCTTTCACAAGTTTTGTAAGTTAAATATGACCACATTACATTATTGATATTTGAACAACGGAACTTCATTTGATTAGTTCATCAATTTATCACAAGAGAAATTTATAATTTTTATTTGATGTAGGCTGACGTGACACTTCTGACAAGTCTATTGAAGTAGGTGAGCTGCCCCTAAAGAAGACAGTCGCTGCCACTGAAACAACAAATGTACCCTTTGTGAGGATCAGGAACCTTTACAAACTCGTCCAGTCACTGCTCGAGAAACAGATTGCAAGTGGAGACACATGGCGAGATCTGGATCAAAATACTAGTAAGTAAAACATTTTAGAAAAACAAACCGTTGCTACAATTGAAATAAAAATTCATGCCATTATACACTATTGGTAAAAATGTTGGAAATGCTTCTGAGAATCACAAGATATGTACAAAAACCAAACTGTCAAAGTTGCAGCTCAATTTATTTTCGTTTACATGGAAACATATTCAGCAGTTTTGTATTCATACTAAATATGGAATTTACGTCTATTAAATCGAGACGTAAATTTATTTGTGGTTTTTACTATCTTCAACTTTATACACTGTAAATTTTATGAAATCTGTGTATAGGGCTATAAACTAACACATTTTGCTATCATCGTTTTTTTTTTTAAACAGGGCGACAAGGGGGCATCAACTACAAAACTTGCAGTCCAAATATGCAACTTCAAGGATAGCAATTCACCCGACAAAAGTGACCTACTTGGTATGTTTGAAGCAACTGACTCGTATGAAAATATGAGTCAGGTCTTCGTGCCGTTTAAGGAACAGGTACTCCAACTACAACGAAATTCTATGATTACCATTGGCAAGGAAGTCAAAATTATTCGCCTGTTCTTGGTGGGGGACTATGAGTTCCTTTCCAAAATAACGGGACACATGGGACGCAGCTTTCCCTGTCTTTGGTGTTACCTGGCTCTTCAAGCACTGTCACCAGGTGGCCCATTGCATTGCCCAATGATTAATGAAGGTGATGAGTATGTGGCCAACCTACAGTAGTTCAAAAATCGGGAACCTGGTGACATTGTGCTGGATCTTGCTCATAATAGGAGCGATCCGAAAAATGGCGGTAACACCAAAGCCAATGGTCATAGTCATAATTCTGTTGCCTATGACTCAATTTTGCCTATCGTTTATGACTTGCATCACATTGCCCCACCCATTTTGCATATAATGTTAGGAATGGTAGTCCGATTCTATAAAAGTTTGGAAGACCTCTGTAAGGAATGAGATAGGGGTAACCTTTTTGAGGAGGATGAAGATTTAAATAATGAATGGGTAGGAGCTTCTGTAAATGCCGAGGAAGAGACAAGGCAGTATGATGAGGCTGTAACTGTACAAAAACAAGAGGAAAAGTTGCTGGTTGTCTTTCAAAAAGTGGAGCACAGAGAACTGGGTCTCAGGATCCTTGTTCGTATCCAGCATGTGCAGTTTCAGCAATGGGGAATATTGTACAGGGGGAGATAGGGTGGGTTCAATGTGATGTTTGTGGGGATGATGATGATGATGTAAATGGATGGTACCATACAGTTTGCGTTCGCAAAAAAGATCAGGATCTGGCGAATATAAGATATGAGTGCCACATTTGCAGTGGTGATGTGGAGAATTCACAGGATGTTGTCGATATGCAAACAAAAATAGTACACGAACATAAAGGTATCATCAAGGAATTAAAGAAAAACAAAGACATGGCCAAAACAACATTGGACAAAGTTTTTGAAAAAGTGAGTGCGAGAATGGGACCCCTGGAGAGGGAAATGAGACGGGTTTTGGAGTTTGAATTAGGTGTGCAAAAGCAAGCATATCATTCTCAGTGTTTTGTGGGAAACCACTTCAAGAAAATTCTTGATAATTCTGAGAAACTCATGATGGTACTGGAAGGCCATGAGGAAAAAGACCTCTATGCTGAACTTTTTGTAAGATTAAGGGACATTTTTAGGTATACTCGGGCTTCATTTTAAACAAATGCCATGTTCCTGAATGTGCGAGAATGTGGCACACAATCGGACTCCTCGGAGAACATGGCATAGAGAGTTTGCATGCCCAGGTCAATGCAGATGAGAGGGTGTACTGTTCTGTACGCGACAACAAAACAAGGATGAAACTTGTGTTTTGTCAACATGGGCAACGCATGATGGCAAACAAAGACACCCTTCATGTAAATCCGTGCGCTTCACTGAGATCTGACGCATGCGCAGTATTGTGTTTAAATCCCAACCGATTGCTTACGTAAACATTGTCGCGTCATCGGTTGCTTCGCTTTTCATCCAATGACATCGTCCTCACCTGATGACGAACCTAATGATTATTCATATCAATCGAAAGCTTAAGGATTATACTTTACAACCAGCCGTTATTTACTTCAGAAATGTATCGTCTTGTTTTTAATAATTCGCTCGTAAAAATAGCGACGATTTGGGTTTAAATTGGAACTTTTTGGAACAGATTTTTGAATTTTGTGTCTTATAAGAAAAAAATAGTTTTCCAAAAAGTATTGGGGTGATATATATTTATTTAAGACTTTGTAAAAACACTTCCACAGCTTACAAATGGGGCAACACTTTTTCCCTAACCACTGGCAAATGTTGAAAAACTGGCTTAACATTACGCAAAATGCATAAAAAACGTAAGATCTGCTCCGTTTTTTGGTTTGGAACACATTACAATCACCTGGTTTCTTCATATTGAGAATTTTCCTGTTCACCAGGGGTAGCTACTTGATGTCACCATGTTAAACAGCCTTGAATTAAGGCTAGTTGAGACCCCACTGCTCTCTACTGGCAGCCCGCGCTCGGCGACCTCTCGTATGTGCTTCCGGGTTGGTTTGTTATTGTATTTGACTAGGGAGTTGCATGCTGGGCCTAAAGTATGGAGCGATTTTCTATCACGATGAATGGTCGTGAAGAATTTAGTGAGAATTGATCCCTTTGAAACGCATCAGAAAGGTAATTTTTATTAATAAAAAGTAGTATAGTTTACGTGTGACCAACAATAAAGAAATCTATGAATGATAATGAATGCACACACAACACAGTTTCACAAATTGATTTCAAAATCGAAAGAATAGAGGACGAGATTATTGTTGTCTCCTCATGATCACATATACATTCATGACATGCATTATATGGCCAGTATGGAGGTGCACTTTTTTGTTTGCACATACAAGGCAGGAGTTATACAATCTTCGGCATTAGGACCAAGAACCTTGAACATACCGACTCTAAATATTCATGCCGCAAGTACATGCATTGTACTGATGATGCTCGTCATAAATTGTTCTTATTTGTGTCATCTCATCATAGGCCTAACCTGAGTTGCCAACTTGCTTGTTTCATGATGATGTATCCGCTTTTGCATGTTTTGGGAACACTATACAATGTGATGGATGCAACAACAAAACTTTGATATTTTTCTTATAAAAATATAAACAAACAACAATGGCAATTGTCAACGTTTCTTTTATGTCCGTGCCACCATGGAATTTTCTGATAGTGACACAATAATGTCATCATGCATGCCCATTGCACTTGGACCATACCAGATAATGCGGCGGTTGGTGATTTCCCAATGAGACGATCTGGTAATTACTAAGCATTGTTTACATTATGCAGTTCATTTGAGTTGTGACGTGATGGACACATGGTCCCTCCGTGCAGCTGGACTTGTCTGTATCCAATGTGTCTCAACTGCTGACTTTAAGATGCTTGTTGCGTCGGTTAATCCTCTGATATTTGACCGAATGCTGTTGAGACGTGCATGAACTGATTCTCCCCCTTGCTCACTATGAAAACCTAAACCAACTCGCCATCTCCTTATCCATGGGACACAATGTTCCTCTGACATGCATTTTTGGAGGGACACTTTCATTACAGAATGAATCTCTAAAGAATTCCATGTAGTTCTTGACATTCTTGTCTGAAAATAAATTAAACGAAAGAGGGCATAAGTTAAAAAAAATTCACAATTATTAAAATTTACAGTTTAACGATTTGGAAGTAAACAAATTTACTTATAACATCTTACCTAGTCTTTCAATGTCATCATCATCCATTTCCCTTGACAGATTGTACAGGTTATGGCAGTCAGCAAATTTAGTGAAGAGTGTGCTGTACTTCTCAGCAAGCTGCTCTGCCTCTCTTATCCTTGGAGGTGATGTTGGACAAACTTGTCTGGTTGTTGTTACAACAGCACTGCTAAGCTTCTGGATGTTTTCTGCCTGTAGAAATATACCATTCGACAAATCCGAAAAGTTGAAAAAAATATATCTGCATGGTTTATCACATACATGTTATTTCATGTGAAAATAATTGTTGTGGTAAATACTTTTCATGTATACACACCTTGCAACACTTATGTACATGATTTCCGATGAATGACTTGTTATGGTAGACTTGACGCTCTACCTTAAATTGTTGCAAGGTAATGTCCAATCCACCAGTCAAAGGACCTTGTCCAGGCTTCAGATGGGCGTTTTTCCTGAACTTTTGTGCTTGAGACTTCTGCAACATCAAAAAGAAATTATGTGACAGCAGAAGAGCCAATGATGCAGGTGAGGAACACACATAATTTGTCTATTATATTTATAATAATATAAATTCATACATTTCGTTACTTTTGTCATTACTTTCTTTTATTAAATCATTCAGAAGTTCCACCAAGTCATGGCCATCATCAGGGACTTCTAGCAATGTAGCTAATCTTGTAGATGCTCAGCATTCTGTTGCTAGGCAGATGCTTGCTCTTCTAGCTCCACTGCAGATCGGATGGACTTGATGTAGTCTTGGCAGCGCTGACCGAGCTCCTCCTCCCCCTGACATTTTGAGCTGCGTGCCAAGGTAGATGCAATCTTGATGTCTAACTCGCTGCAAGCAACCTCCAGGCTATTGAAGTGCTTCAAAAAGAGGCCAAGGCTAATTTGAAGACCTGGGGGGCAAATCTGACACATTGTGAAAACATATGATTGAGTATGCTTTGATAATAAATACAAGTTTTTTGGAAGTACTTTATTTTGTGTGGAATTAGTTAATACCTGAGTAAGGGGTATGGGAAGCATAGGTGCTCTGATGACATTGTTGTAGTTCATGGCCTTCTTTGGCTGCGCTCCATTGGCGATAAATTTGTCTAGGTCATCCTTCATATTTTGAAGAGTCCTCAGATGGACGGGCCTTCTAACTGGTGGTGGAGTTTCATCTCATCCTTGGGGATTGTGCAATAAAGGCAGCAGTGTCGACCTAAATAGCCAAAAGAACAAATGTATGTGTTATATTTTGTGTTTTAAAAATGAGTTGTTGACAGTTTCAAAAATGAATGATTAAATGTTTGTCTTTTATTGTACGTGTAGGTCACTTTACCTGATGCTCCACTGATGCCATACATGCAACAAAGATACTCATAATCACCAAACATAAATACTTCTAAGGTATGATCCCTATAAAGGAAAAAGCAAACAAAACACATTCATAGGGGTTATTATTTTCACCAAATAAGACATTCAAATTAACAAAATACCTTGATGTTTTGTTTCCCCTAAACAAAGAAAGCTGGAAAAATTATTTGTTTTCAAAAAAAAAGCCTCATTACCTCCAATTTAACTCCATGAGCTCTGTCACTTGCTGCTTGTGCCTCAGAAAGCCAATGTTGAGGTTGTTGATTGTGTCTGATGCCTCAAAAGCACACACTATTACGGTGTTTGCCAGTGAATTTGGGTGATTGACATTGCCGAATTGCATCATCTGCTTGAAGGTTCCACCACATTTATCCCCGCCAATCTCGATCCAGACTTTGTCCTTGGGGATCACTCTTTCATGCCAAGTCAATTTTCCAGCACTGTTGGTTAAAAAACAAATAATAAAAATTAAATACGAGTAGTTAGCTAAACATTATCATACATGTAGTTGTCTTTTCAAATTTGTCTCATAATAAAAAAGGAAGGGGATTAACAAATCCTTACTTATCATACTCCTCCAACTGTTGTTTCACCTTATCACAGAGCGAGCGGACTGAGACGCATGCCGCCTCCCTTATGGTAAACCCACCATTTATATCATCTGGGAACGTGAAGGGTAGGTACTCAGCAACAACGTTGTCTTTGATGATTTGTTTCTGTCGATTGCGAAGTTTCGCTTCACATTCGGTGTGAATACCATACTGTGTCAGCCAGCTTTTTGTATAAAAAATACATTGTAAACAAAAATGTTAACAGATAGCAATGAGATGCTTGTTAAAGTAAGGCACCCCGGTAATTGTCCACTTTTGAGGCTGCACGTATTGTTCCACTTCTTTAGGCATATTTTATTATTCATTTTATGATGACAGTCTCACTAATGTTTTATTTTAATTGTTTTCCTCCTCAGAACACCAATAAAGAAATTCTAAAAAGAAACTGTTCAGCTGTTTTAGTCTTAGAACTCTGGCATTGTGCCAATATGTAAAAATACACGTCTTTTGGAGTTTACTATCCATACAGAAAATGAAAATCATTCACAAATTTAAACACTAACTTCTTCAACACTCTGTTTTTTCCAGCTGATGCACATCTGTGCCTTGAGTGAGAGGAGATCACCCTGAGGAATCTTGACATGCAGACTGCTCAGCTCTTGTAGCTTTTGTGATGTTTCTGAAGATTGATCTCATCCTCCAGCTGAACTTGGACAGTGCCCCCACTGACTATCTCGGGCCTTCTCCAGAACAAGTGTCCTGCGTCTTTTGGCTGATGAAGATGCCTCCTCACTTGTTCGCCGTGGTTTCGGAATGCATATTGTTACTAGATGCTAAGGAAAAAAATCATGGAAATTGGTCGGCATATTTGTGTTGCAATTCAGTGGGGGTACTGACCTAAACATTTTACGGTTTGTCCACTAAGTTTGATTAATTACCTTATCTCACCCTAAAGCCCAGTTCATACTTTTGCGAATGCAAAGGGAATTGTGTCAAAATTTGAGATTCACAGCAAACTATTTGCAGTTAACAGGCCAAATAATTTGCACCGAACTTCTGACATCAAAATCTCTTCACATTCACAGGAAGTATGAACTGCGCTTAACTCATCTCTAAAAAAAGGCGGATCCATGATGTAAATATTGAATGTAAATAACTTTGATAATAATAATGTAAAAATTTAGCTTAGCTTAGTTCTTATTATACTAGTAGAGATGTAAATATTCCATAATATATTGAGTTTTCTGTTAGTTAAATACCTACCTGTCCTCCTGTCTTGAAAGCTGCTGATATGCCGTCTGATGATTGTGCCAGTTTTTATTTGAGTATCCTCGTGCCTAGTTTCTCTAGTGTTTGAGATAGCGGGGTTGTGATGAGTGGTTCTTGTAACGCATCATGTATCTCCCTGCTGACGGAGAGGTCGAGGATGAGGTTGCACTTGTGGCCTTCAATTTCTGACAGAGGCAGCACTTTGTTGCAAGAGTTACATTTCAAGCTACTCTTGTTTAAAGTTTCCCAAAAGTAAGCTCTTACATTGTCTAACTGTTTGTAGTGGGTGAGTGAGTCACAAATGGGACAAGGACACTTGACTCTATTCTCCTTTGTGTAGATGGCCCTTATACAAGCTGTGCAGAAGACATGTCACATGGTGTAGCAACAGGGAAGCGTAATAACTTGTTACAAAGTTTACAAAGAAATGTACAGCAGGTAGCTGAAAACTTGCTCAAATCAGCAGTATTCAGAATTGAGGCATTGCTCATAGATGAATGAAGTTGCTCAAAGTGGCTGTCAATGGTCATGGGTTGACTGTTGGGACGACCTGGATGATTCGGCTTTGGTGGCCTGCCACCTTTGGATTGTTTATTGCAGTCACTGCATATCGAGCACTGTCCAGTTCGGGGATGAGGCTGCCAAAGTAGTGGCTGTGGGTCTGCAGCTTGCGTCCTCCTCAGAAACAGTCTTGAGTAGCATACATGGCAGATATGCGGAGGGTGCACATTAACATTATCATCATCACGTACATCTACTCTGAATACGTTCTTGATTTTGTCCTCGTACACAGCTGCCAGTTTGGCTTTCTTTCCCTTTGCCTCATCACTTTCCTTCATCGTCATATGTGCGGCAGAATCTTTGTAGGAATTTCCTATGTTGGTCTAGTGTTGACCTTTGGAGACTTAACATTTTATTTATAAGGGCTACAGGTATCTTAACTAATTTATATAGGTCTTGTAAATTTCCAGTAATTTTAAATTGTAATTTTCAATGTCTTTCTTGATAAAAATGTTCTTGTTTCAATGTTATGACAAATTTGTATTGTATCGATTATTTGATTAAAATCAAGTTAAAAGAATCGACTTTTTGTTTATTTGTTTGTAATCTAATAAAATATCATTAAAAGTAACCAGGAATATGTTGCCTTAAAATTTATTTGTGTTTGAAAACCCTTTATGTATTTGTTTTTGATGTTTATGGGGCGTCAAACTACAATAAATCTATGTGAGTGATATGCCCAGTATCGATTTAAATAGCAACGTTGGACGCGTCATTAAACGATGTTCACTTTTCCCGTCACTACAACGTAAAAAAACAGTCCAAAATTCGGCCAATAAACGCCGTTTAAGGAATTGTAGTTGCTTGGAAATTTGTTGAAACTGATTAATCAAAGTTCAATCTACATGGTTATAATAGTGGATTTATTGGGAAAACTCGTGTTCAAGAAAAAATTACAAGGTAAGTCTTTGATCCTGTAACATTAATCAAATGGTAAACAACGGTAAAAGCCGGAAGTGCGCATGCGCGAAAGTTGTCATGCAGCACAGGGTTAGGAGAAACTTGGTGCATACACAGCGAATGTGCAGCGGACATACGTGCCTTAAGACTCAAAGACGAAAATGTGCTAATGAAGGTTGCAAGGGAAGATATAAAACTGTAAAAAGAATCAGAAAATGTCAAATATGCAACGAGGTAGATAAATCAAACAAGGGTATAAACTGCTGCTGAGATGACAAAGTGTTTTTTTTACTCTATAAACATGATGTTTGATATTTTTCAACTCGATAAACAGTATGAAATGCTGAGATGCCAAAGTGTGAGATACTAAATTATTAACTGTAAATATATTTTTAACATAATAAGCGATTTATCATAGAAGTCTAAACGATTTTTGTATTGATCTTACGTGTTTCTCTCACATTAACTCGGCATTTAAGGAAGATTGCCACTTTTATTACTAGGGAGGTGTAAACCCCGAGTCAAAGATCTATTTCACTTACATGTACATTGTACATGCATGACATGTTTAGTTCACTTTGAACTCGGCGTTAAAAGGTCAAAGATTGCCAGTATTTCTTATTTTCAATTGTAACTTTCCACAATAGGTCTGAGAATGCCAAATGCCGTTCCACTGTATACATGATATGTGGGGTTTTTGCCCACGGATATTTAAACTCAGTAAGGTCTGAGATTGGGTTTATTAGTGTACAAAAATATTGTGTTTTTTATGTTTGTGTTATAGTTTATCAAATCATGTGTATGCAAATTTGAAAAAGCAGTTGACTATTTATAATTATCCATCCTTTCTATAAAAAAACATAGTCAATGTTCTTGCTTGCAAAACGGGTAGGCCTATACATCATATAGCCTACAGTATTCATTTTTATATCATATTTATTACATTTGTGGAATGTGTTAAGTCACCTCAACAAAAAAGTGGGCCAGCTGGTAATGTATTCAGGTTTATTTAAAAAAAAGTTATTCTGTTTCAAGTTACCCCAAGTCAAAGTTATACTTCCCTTACATTGTACATGCATGACATGTTTCTTTCACATTCAACTCGGCATTTAAGGTCTAAGATTGACCGTATTTCAGACGTGTATTGCTTTCACATGTATTTTGTCATAGACTCCTCACCTGTTTAAACTAGTCTCACATGTTTTTTTTATTTATTTTTATGTGTAAGTATCTTTCCCCTCTGTAATTGTAGTCTCCCTATTTTGTAGTTGATCAGGCCATGAGCTTCTTCAAAAAGTTGTCTTTTGTGTGTAGTAGTTACTAGTCTTACCCCTCACTGTAAATTTGTGTAGATTCTTTTGTTTCTTTTCAAAATTAGGTATCTCTTGTTGTAGGATCGAAAGCCATGGGAGCTTAGGCTAGATAGGAGTTAAACCTTGCAAATTGCAGAACAATAAAACATAAATAAAACAACCATCTGTCTCTGTTCTTCTTCCTTTAGTTTAGATCGCGTTGTTAGGTAATAGTAGTTAAGTATACGGTGAGTGAACAGAAACTAAAGTACATGTGGGAAGTAACAGTTTTCACTGTGGAACAGAAAGCAAGACAGATTTGAGAGAGAGAGACGTGAGTTTGAGAGTTGACCCGAAGTAAAAACCTAGGCAGCCTTTTTCAGAAGTGACAAATTCAGTGCCACTTAACATATTATTGTAAGGCTACGTTTTAAATAAAACGATTTCAGCATTGGCCAAATCAGGGCCAAGAAATTGCCAGTGGGTTGTGTGTGACACGGTCAGCGGTGCAGGACTCAACCAGGAACAGTGATTCTGATGAAGCCATGGCCTAATAAAGGGAGCTACATTTCGACATGCATATGCTGACATAAAGATGTAACATTGGAGTCTTCAAGCCCTATCCAGCCACACCTGAACTGGTTATACATTTCAAGACTACCCGAATACCAGTGTGATGGGAATAGCAGTTAAACCAGGATCAGAGGGCCAGACATCAAAACCAGCAACTATATATATGCATTAAGTATCCATCATCAACGCTCCTTATTAAATTGTAAAAACCAAACCAAACAACTACACCACCGGAATACTTAGCGATCAGAGATCATCTATTTTCTATTTCTTAAAGTTGTTTACTATAAATTGTCGATAACCAATAATCGATAGCCAAGTTTAAACCAAGTCAAAAGTAACCAGTGTACATTAATTTATCAACATTAAAGCCGGCTTTCAAGTTTATTATAATTCACCTAACTAAAGATCAATATTGTAAATAATTGTAAATATTAAGTATTTGTAAATAAAACCGTGTTGTACTAAAGATGATGTGAATATTTGTCATCCCCTCCCTATATTTTGTCGTGCCGTAATTCTAACATATTTAAACTCGATGTTGCCAGTATTTTAACTTTGGAGGTGGTGTAAACCCCAAGTCTTTGTATGCCAAAGATTTATTTTATTTTAGACATGTGTTTCTTTCACATGTGTTTTAACTCAATGTTGCCAGTATTTTAACTTGGGAGGTGTAAACCCCAAGTCTTTTAATGCCAAAGATTTATTTTATTTTAGACATGTGTTTCTTTCACATGTATACTAACTCAATGTTGCCAGTATTTTAACTTGGGAGGTGTAAACCCCAAGTCTTTGATTGCCAAAGATTTATTTCATTTTATACATGTGTTTCTTTCACATGTATTTTAACTCAATGTTGCCAGTATTTTAACTTGGGAGGTGTAAACCCTAAGTCTTTGAATGCCAAAGATTTATTTCATTTTAGAAATGTGTTTCTTTCACATGTTACGGGTATACACCATGTACAGTAGTTATTTTTGTGTAATATTCATTGCATTTGTGCAATGTGTTTAATCACACCCACAAATAAAGTGGGCCAGCAAGCAATGTGTTCAGGTTTTTAAAGTATTTTTTGGACTATACTTTTCTTTTTTATGTATGTATTAAAAACAAAATTGGAAACTAATTTCATGGAAATTCAAATGTCTTGAGAAGTCCATTATTCCTGTGTGTTTTTAACTGAATAACTTTAACTTTCAATTAAATAACTGACTTTAAGTAAACATTAAGTTAAGTTCTGAAAATGATAGAAAGTATACAAGAAATTGCCACGCATTATGTCACATGCTTTGTGATGAAAAAGTATCCTGTTTTATGTTAGACCATGTTAGACAGAACATCACATTGACAAATATATCCACATCTTTTAAACACAATTTATCAGATGTTTTGCAGAAGAAAAATCGCATACTGTAGCTCTCTTTCAACGAACTGGGAAAAGATGCACGTTATGAATGAATAAGTTTGCAGTTAGCAGTTAACTTGAAAGCAATGCATATTGTAGACTTTGTTGCATTTCAATATATTTGGGAGTTACTGCACATTTTAAACTGAAGTTTTAAAAAATCATCAAGTAGAAGACAATGAACAGAAAGCCTTGTGGATGGAAGTGGTTTGTGTACACATTGCATGCACACACACAAACAGTGCATTTGAAAGGGTTAGTGTGTAATCTTGCCAAATGACCTTGCTGCATAACCTGTGCAGAGACACTTGGTGTTATGTAATACTTGCACACTAAATAAACATCTTAGTGGCTTTATGGTAATTCTAGACTGTTGGAGTGGAGATTTTATGGTTTGCTCTGATTGGCTAACCAATTGGACTGTGGCTTTCTATTAACACTTGGTGGCACTAAGAATAAATTCTCCTTGTAAAACCTGTGAGAAGGTCAGAAAGCTGGAGGTGGTGTTGCCATTTATGCTATAAAGAACGCGATGATCTTAAATTAGATCTTGCTCTCTGTGATACCCTTATTATTGAAATTCCCCAGACGGGAGGACAAAACATAATTGTTGGGGTTGTGTACAAGCCCCCTGATACCAACGTAAGTTCATTTGTCAATACGTTTGATGCACTGCTCAACGAAATCAGCAATGAAAATAAGCTCTCTTTCATAATGGGCGATTTCAACATCGATCTCCTCAAGCGTGAGCATCACAACCCTAGCCAAAACTTTGAGATTTCTATGTTCAGTAACGCACATCTCCCATTGATAAATAAACCTACTCGTATTACCACTTCATCTGCTACGCTTATTGATAATGTAATAAGTAATCAACAGTATGTAGACTATTACAAGAGCGTCCAGCCCCACCAGAAAAACAACGCTAAATAAAAGTCTCACATTTTCTAATTATAATACAGGGCGATAGATAAACACACCTGAATGCTAGCCTATGCACAAGATATGCCGTTAAAACTTATTATATACTTATTATATACACACACAATCATACTCATAACATAGAAAGAGAATAGACGACAAAATCGGCCTTTTATGATCCATGTTTGTAAATTTAGAACGGTCCAAAAACGTTTCATACGGCCAGCCACATGAGGTCATCAACCTCCTTCCCATACACAGGCAACACATTTACTGTCGTACGATGACATCGCGCACCAATGGGAACAAAATTGTAACACTCAACTATTTGATATTTATTGTTAAAAAGTTGCATCCCCTTAAGGTGATCCCGTGGCTGTCGCTTCCAAGGTTGTATCGTAAACTTGGGTGTGATCCCTGGCTACACGGCAGCTAACGGTTGAATGGCTTCTGACTGGCACCCCCGAACAAAGATATTGACTAATAGGGAGACCGCCAACATAGGGCTGGATACCTCAGTTGGTAGAGCGCCGGTACGTTAATCCGGAGGTAGTTGGTTGAAGTCCCGCTTCAGTCAATTTTTCTTTGTTCAAACCCTAATACTCAACTATTTGATGACGCAGTGACAAGAACAGACCCCCCAAAAAATATTTCTCATTTCGTATCACTGGGAATTTAAACAATAGAATCGCTGCGAACTTAGACAAAAATACGAACGTTACGTGTGTATTTTAATTCTACCTCGACACCACCTAGCACCTCAACCTTACGTGAGATTGCACCTGCCACCGGTATTCTAATGTCTTACTTGAGAGAGCTCATTGTTAAAACAAGGGGCACGCCCTATATAACAACACCCCAATAGGTACACCTCAGTGCATTTTTGTGACCGGTATGAACGACATGTCTTCGGAGCCAAACCTTTTCGACTTACTTAGTATTCCTTCGTACAGCGAGACTCTGATGTCGCAACTTGACCCAGGACCGGGTCCCTCAGGCTCCGTTGCTGGCAGCAATCTGTCGGCGGCTGGTTCTTTGGTGAAACCGAAGCAGAAAAGAACCACATTGATGTGTGCAATTGACGGCAGACCAACAAAACGTCAGAAAACTAAAGAAACAGTCTCGTCAAGCGACGAGTCGGTCAACACGGCCACGACAATCGACCAGCTTCTTCAGCCAGAGGGAGAGGAGAAAGGCGAAGCAAGTGTCTCGGCAGGAGTCCTAGATGCCATTGAGCAGCTCTACTCCAATGACAACTCTGGTGAGAAAGTCGACAAGCTAGCGACAGTAGTGAGCAAAGTGCTCCGTCACAAGCCATCAGACGACAAAATGTCAGATAAGCTAAATAGGTTCAAAAGACCTTCTAACATTCAGGAACTCGAATGAACTCCTGTTAAACCTGAGATCTGGAGCACTTTGCAACCAAAGACAAGATCAACAAATATAAAACTACAAAAGGTAGAAAAGGCCCTGCTAAAAAGCTTTGTGCCACTTGTTTCAGGTATGCAGTCCCTTATGGGAAATACCAGCCTAGACGCAAAAGCTCTCATCACAAAACTGTGTGACTCTATGGCCATAATTGGCTATGCAAGATATGAGCTAAACCTGCGTCGTCGTCGTCGAGAATGCATAAAGCCTGACCTCAACCAGCAATTTGCAAGTCTTTATTCTGCACAAACACCTGTAACCGGGCTATTGTTTGGAGACCTCTCGCAGCAGTTTAAAGACTTAACCATGAAACTGGTCATGCTGGTTGCTTTGGTGTCGTGGCCATAATGTCAATCATTAGCATTAATAAATTTAGATTATGCTGAAGTTACCACATCTGGTGTTACGTTTGTGCTTGACAAACTTACAAAAACGAGTAAAGCAGGCAAGCCCCGAATTAATATTTCCTTAACATCATACTCACATGATGATATACTTTGTGTTGTGAATTGTTTAAAAACATATTTGCAAAGAACCAAACATATAAGAGGCGACAACAGAAGACTATATTTAAGTTATGTTCCGCCACACAACATACAGTTGAGTAAAATAGAAGAATTCACCTCAGTTATACTACAGTCATCTTAACTCGGGTCATTATCTTACTTTGGTCGCTGCTGTCTTTCGTATTATTGTGGGTGTACATCTGATGCCCTCATTGCCAAAGGAGTACCAACCCAGCAAACAAAATAATGTCCACTTGACGTCGCTAGGACGTTATTTGAATGTTCAGAGAACGTTTTTATTTAACGTCGTACGGACGGATAAGTGTGGAGTTTTGTCAACGACCAGAGGACGTTGCGTTGTGACGTTTTAATAATAACGTTGTGACAACGTAAAAACTGCAATTAAAATAAACATTATTTTGTGACGTGATGCGACGTACTTATACTAAGTTTTTCAATTTAATACAAATTGTTTATTTTTATATTATATTATAGTTTCATGATAATTAGTATTAGAGATATCAATATGATCAATTAATTACTTTCACCAATACAAACTTACCATTATAATAGGCCTCTACGTAATTGCGATTGCTTGACTTCACTGAACCTGTATACTATGCATCGTACAGCATGTACTATATATACAGATCAATTTCTAGACTTTGGTAGTCATGGGTGTATATTTTTTCTCAATTTTTTTCATTTAAATAATATTTTTGAAAGTAAAATTACATGTTTAGTCACTACATTTAATTTGTCACTAAATTTCATATTATAGTTTAGACAAATAAATGAAGAAATGAGTACACCTAGTTCATAAATTTTGCAAATTTCGTGATATTAGTTGTAGGTATTTTACAACTTCTAAGCCCAATCTACTAATTTGCATATGTCATATTTACGTTGTCATAACGTTCCAAAGTAACCTGACAAAACTACAACCTTCAAGCAACGTTGCAAAAAAGGTTAATGCGACTTTATTAAGATGTTGTGAAAATATATTGTCATAACGTTGTATTGATGCTGTTAAGTAACGTGACAAAACCACAACCCTAAGGTAACGTATTGAAAGAACATTCAACAAACGTTTGTATACGACGTCAAAATACAACGGATATAGAAATGCAACTGCCTCTCTAAAACCTCATTTAACACAATCATTGCAGGTCCTTTCTCGGAGGTTTTGTGTTGTTTGACATGTGAATTCTCAAATGTCATTGGTCGAGAGGAGTTTTTTAACAGATATTATAACTGTGTACAAGCTCTAAAACCAATATTCAACTCTGCACACACTGAGTGATTTGCGCCACACTTCATAACACAGAGGGTGTTAAGAAGCAGGACAGAAAATAAACTTGTCATACAATGCATCGAGCACAGACAAACATGTCTGCATCCTAAAACCTGCTAGACATCCAGGCACTATGTTTTTTGGGTATTCAGCTCACCCTTGTGGAATAGTATTGTGGCGTGACACCCTCGAGTCAGCGACAAGGTCGATGAAGACCAGACACAAGCCCAGGGTGATTATTCAACCCCAATAATATTTATTAACCTTACGTAAGGGTGAGCGGCTACCCAAACAAAACATGGGACAATAACGAACGGTGACAATGCCTAGGGGCAGTTCGTTTGGTGGAAGTATACCACCGATTGGGGATGATATTCCTAATATAATAAGAGAAATCATCGGAAACCTCAATAAGCCTAACGAGGATACCAAGTCTCCAATAAAAGTAAACAATGGTTTATTTCTTACACACTTTCAATGAATCACTTAACAATAGTAATTACACAACCAGGTACAGATAAACCTCACCCGTCTCTTTAAATACAAACAAGTATGAAGCATAAAACCCAGTCCAACCTCAGTCGGCCCAGCGCTAGTAACCAGCCTTGCCAACACAGGTATACCTCACACTGTATGCTAATAACCCTCACAACCGACCAATGACTGGAGGTCTGCACAAAAGGAACTTCACATGCGGGTTACAATAACCCTCCCTAAGGAACTCGTCAGCGCTACTCTACTAAACCTCCGGGCGGCATGCACAATGGTCGCAACTAAATTGTACCTCAGCCGTTTTACACCAATGTGTACTCAACGGCATACAACTCCCACAACCTTCCAATGCTTCAGCCTTCCCGATAACGGCTCCCCAAATCCAAGCTCTATAAAACTCTGAGCCTTACATTAACATAAAGTTTACTTGTACAGTAATCAACCACCTCTTTATCTTTCTCCCCGCTGAACGTAGACACAACGGTTCAAGTCACACAGTCACCCAGCTCAAACCACCAAGCTATCGCACACAGCAGCAGTGGGAACACGCAATTTGGGCACAACAATGCCAATGGCCACACGGTTCACCTTCGCAAAACAGGAAAAAGGCCCCTGGAAAGCCAGCGCTGCTCGCTTATACTAACCCATGAACACCCCCCGCGACGCAAAATGCACAATGCGCCGCTGGTGCATAAACTTACCCCAGTCTACTCCCTGTTCCGCCACAGTATGCAATAAATGGAATCAAAGTTCATTGCACCATGGTTTACTGTTGAATTCAGACCAAATGGATGGTGGCCACAGCAAAAGTGACGTCCTTTGCAGCCCTTTGCTGCAATCCGAGGGGCCGATTTCACAAAGAGTTGAGATTGATCTTAACTGTGTATCAATTGCTAAGCAGAGTGTGATGCCACAATGCATGGTGATATTGACAACTCATCTTAAGATGAATCTTAGTGCTTTGTGAAATCGACCCCAGAGGTCTTAATTCTATTGTTAAAACACAAGCATCTATTCCATTTTAGCGTTCCCTTTTATTAGTATGCAGACTTGCAGTCTGTCTTAATGAAAGTCAATGAAATCTAAAAAAATATTTTGTATGGGTTATATTTCATGCATCACACATGGAGCTGTTTATTCCCTCACCAAAAGAGGGTGCACACCCTAGTATCCATGCATGCTTATAGAGGAATGCACTGTAAATTACAAGTTTTCACTAATTTTGCGTTATTCACTTGTTGATCTTGAAAGACAATCCAGAATATTTTTCACACTAGTTCCACTGATAATTATCAAATCTAAGAAACAAAACAAATACTGACTTACATCATGATCATCACAGTATTTTTAAATGGAAAAAAAAAACAGTCTATGTAGCAAAAAACAAACAGTGCGCTGAAGCATCTTAAAAATAACTAGACGTACAGTGTTTGTAAACAAACACACAGGTGTTCGTGAGTGATGTCAGATTGTGATTGAATGAACTGGTGACGACATTTTACCATATCAACCCAATGTCTGGTTCAAAAGTTAGATTGTTTACCAATTAATTCAACTGCCGGTTTAAACTGGAAGTCGAGGTCAAATTGGGTCACACTTTGTTTAGCGTTTGTGAAGACAATTACGATGATTTATATATTGTAAAAATCGTATGTTTGGTTAATAAGTTATAATTTTTTCGAATAATAAATATTAACTTTTGGTTTGAATCGGAAGTCAAGGTCAAATGGGGTATAATTCTGTGTATCGTTTCTTCACTTTTTACACACCTTCCCAATGATGCATGGATTGTCAAAACCCAATGTGTGGTTCTGAAGTTATGCTTTTTTGACAACATTAAATGTCGACATCCGGTTTGAACCGGATGTTAAGGTCAAACGGGTCACATTTTATGCAGCACGTGTTTAATTTACCAAGACCGTTCAGACAACTTATGAATTGTAACAATCCGATATGTCTGTCAATGATGACGTCATCAAATTACACGCCGTCCTCTTGTGAAAAATAAAATCGTACATGTTATTTGAAAGGGCAGTGAGTCAAATGTTTTTATGTTAAATGTAGCGACATTTTCCGACTTCCCTTTCATCTTGGCTACAGATCTCGATACGAAGCTTGAACATACTCACAAGTACATATATCAAATATGCAATTCACTGAATCAAACTTATTTTTAACAAAAATTGATTCTTTATTGATTAATAATTCACAATTAGTTTACACAAGCTATGTTATTCATATTGACATTATTAAGCTAATAATTCTTAGAAGTTTTCAACAGGAATTCAATTAAAGTTGGATTCTCATTACATGTACACTTGATGATGATGTCCTTAAAATAGGTCGAGCAGAGTGTAAGCTGTCGGTTGTATTTTATAAATGGCTGGCATGATTTTTTCGACATTGTTTTCCGTACAGAACGGTTTGTTTATTTAAGACCTTTGATAGAATGAACTGTAAAAGACACCTGTTTTGTATAAATATGCAAAAGAAAAGCGCGGCGTGATGATACAAGTCTAAGCCTCTCGTAAATTTGGACTATTACAAAAATTAGTCAAGTACTAATTCTACCTCTGTGGTGCATCATACACTCGGCAAGAAAATAAGGAGAGAAACACAACATGTGTGTAATCTTTCACTGGAAACCATTTTGATACTGGATGTGTTGTATTCTGAAAAAGAAAAACAGTATTAACGACAACTTAACTAATATCAGGTCTCAAACTATTATCTTATTGACACTAATACTATATAAATCATAGCACATTATTTTCAACGCACAACCAAAATACAATAACTTGTGTTTAGAATGTTTCAAAAAAATGTTTGTATTTCAACATAAAGTCTCACAGTAGGCCCTACATGTATTACACACAGTCATGTTATCTATGTTTAACATAATGCAATAATTTACATGGAAAATGGGCTCAGCCTGCAGTTTTATTTAAATTCCTTTGGAAACGTTTGACCTTGCAAAATAACTTTGTGAAATTTTAAACTTTGAATAAATTAATGTAAATTTACCTCTTGGAAAAGTTACAGATCAAAGAAGCACACGAGTGGATGATTTCGGACTCTCCATTAGCATGGTTTTATTGAGGAAGAATCTTAGAAGACAACTAACAGAAGCATGAAGGCTGAAGATGGCTCATATTGAAAGCTGCATGTCCAGTTTCTGTGTTCCACTCCTTCCCAGGCATCAGACTCTTATCCTGCCATCAGACTCTGTTCAATATGTTTCATGATCACTGTAGGGCCTACTACTAGTTGATAGCAAATCAAGATGAAACTGGTAAAATAAACAAAATTCAAGACATAAAACATTTCAAGATTGGATGGTAACAAGTAGAAGGTGCGCACACTGTTTTAGAAGTGAACCACTTATGAATGAAAACCTTTCATCGAAGGGTTGTGAAATATTTATGCTACAATACGTAGTTGGCGGAACACTTTGTGTCAAATCTAACCATAACAGAGTCAGCAATCATACAAAAATGCCCAAGTCTACCCCCTCCATGATCATACTAAACATTCCTTAGTTTTAATAACCCTCACTACTTGATAATTTAAGGATAATCTTTATTAACATAACTGTGCATTACATACGGAACACACGATCATTCTGACTGAAAAGCGACGATGTTGAAACGAAGCTTACCGTTTTATTCACCATGTCGCACCGAAAAACACTGCCGTGAGTGCCGGTCTGCAACCCCCTTGACCAGCTGATGTCACGTCCGGACGTGTCCGTGCAATCTCGGTGTGTGATCAAAACATTATCAATGTTGGTCCTTTTCTGCTTGCATTTTCTCATATAATAAATGTCATACCAATCACTGAAGCAGGTGAACATCTCAGTGAAACTTCGTCTTCAATTCCATATCACCGTTAAGCCATCAGAAGGGCGAAAAGGGAAACAATTTGACGCCGAATATAGCACAGGTTGAGAAAAATTCATTTCAGTAGCGTTGCGCCATTGATAAGCTTTCGTTAAAAGTTCGATGAACTGTGACATGTCCAAACGTGCACAGAAATCATGCCAGACTTCTAGCCTTTAGTGAAGGCCACGTGGTACTGGAGTAAACACAGCACAGCTTGTGGCAACTGTTGTTACGTTGGCCTGTTTTTTGCTGCTTTATATTTCAGGCAACAAGCCTCTTGACATAAGGCTAGCACTCAGTTGCACTGGAATCAGTCGCGAGTAGTATGTCACATGCCGCGTTAGGTATTGGATCGAGATTGTAATATTTTAAAGGCCAATTTCACTTAAAAATCTATCTCAGGTCTTATGGGGTCACCCTTTGAATGTGATTTGTATAACTCGGCCGGAGCTTTTTTATGGTTCAAGTACCTTACAGGTAGCATCTATGGTTCTCCGATTATGATTTTTTCAAATATTAACCCTAGATGAAGCCATCAAGCACTTTTTAGGTGTTCGTTTTTAATTAAAAAGTAATTACTCCGCCATTTTATTTTATTTGTATTAAAATTGTTTAAGGTTCCTCAACTACACCTAGCCAAATAGCATGCCAATTGTCTTGTTACCATCGGGGTTGATTTCACACCCAAAAAAATCCACCAATGACCAGTTCTCCCGGTATTCCCTTGAGAAATGTAAGAAATGTAAGAAATTATGATGTTTTTGCTGACTCATCAAACACGCGGGTTTCATTCAAACAAATGGCTTAGAGACACATGTGGGCTGATCTCAATGGAAATTTTGCTTGAATTTATTTTATTTAGTCACAAGGGTCTATATCCAATAGTTTGGGTGATTTAAACATGATTGTGTTCTCAAAAAACACGTATTACACGCAAAATATAAAACGGACACTTGAAAAGTACCTGATGGCATAAGTGTGTGATTTTTTTTGATGGTGTCACGCAGGGTTAAACGTTGATTTATTGTTATGACGTTATCGATGACGTTATCACACCGAAACAATTTGGGTGTCATAAACATACTACGATCTATATACATAGTAAGTTTCAAGACAAAACCCTTCTTGGTTTATGAGAAATGAACGTTTGAAATCTGAATTTTGAACTTCCGGTTTCAACCGGAAGCGAAGGTCGTATGGTGTCACAATGTGTATGTAGTTTGCATAATTTGACAAGAGCTTTGTTATAGTGCAAGTATCTTACATGTAGTATTTGTGATTCTCCAATTATGATTTTTTTTAACATTAAAAGTTGATTTATTGTTATGACGTCATCAATGACATCAAACCGAATTTCACACATTTGTATTTAAACACAAAGATCTCAATACCTAGTAAGTTTTAAGTCTCAAACATTTAAAGTTCATGAGATATGACGAGTTTTCTTTTTGTAAGAAAATTCCACTTCCGGTTTTATGCGGAAATAAAGGTCACATGGGGTCGTACTTAATGAAAGATTTGTAGAACTGTTCAAGGGCCTTCAGATGATACAATAAGTAAAGGTGTACCATATTTGGTTCATAAGATACAACGTTTCCCCCATTAAAAACCTTAAACCTCCGTTTTCGACTGGAAGTCAAGGTCACATGGGGTCACATTCTGTGTAAGAGTTGTAAACAAAAGGTCGAACTTTCTTATGAAGCAAAAATCTTGTATTTATCATTTATGGTTCTCTAGATTCGACGATTTACAGTTTTTCTCATTATTTTTTATTTTGGATGTTATGACGTCATCGATGACGTCATCGCCCCGAAAAAGCTGCGGTTTCGTCTATACACTAAGGTCTAAGTACATGGTAAGTTTCAAGTCTCTAGGAGTTATACTTTTTGCGAAAATTGCGAAAGAAGGTTTTCAGATAAAGTGGAAAAAAAAAAAAAAAAAAAAACAGAACAGTAACAATAGGTTTTCGGGCGGAATGCCCGAACACCTAATAATTTATTTGGTTATAATAAATACAATACTGAGATATATCTGGAAAACAACAACAATATTGATCCTGAAGAACAGTGGAGGTGGAACAAATGACCTATCATAATGAAAACACCTATTTTGTTATTGTGATAATTAGTTATAAAACATAGGACCTACCATTGATTTGAGACTTCAGTTCTGCCTGACGTGCATTTACTCTGCATCTGGTGCTTTTTATGAAGTCTGCCAGTAGCAAAATTGTCTTGTGCAGTGTAACTTGAGTCACGTCCATGCCCTTTGCATTTTCTTTGTACAAAGTTAAAATTTTGCAAAATTTCCTCAGACTGGTCAGGTACTTGGTAAGTGTTCCTGGCCTCTTTTTGCTGTTGTTCAGAGTCATCACAATCCTTAAACGTACAGATACATCCATAAAACAAACAAAATTAAGTCCAGTTATAGAGAGCTTAAAAATTGTGTCACTAAATATGATCTGATCGCCCTCAGATTGTCCCATGGGGAACTTGTAAAATCTCCTCCCGAAACTGCTTTAGTTTTATATGACAGAGCGACCAATAATGCCTAGGTGCACATGCATATAAAACAAAACACAGACTGGTTCTGGCTTGTTATACATGTAGGTGCCAATTTGTCTAGATAGCAAGATTATGGAATCTGGTAAATTTTTTGTCTCAATTTTTTGTCTCATTTGGTGGAACATACATGTATATGTTGTATCCCACCTCATAAAGGCAAGATATCTTTAATGACATTAGCACAAACAGTAAATACTCATCTTACCTTTGAGGCATTGTTGGTGTTAATAGTTCAGATATTTCGACATCCAAATGATTATTGAGGAGGTACAAGTTACGTACTGTAGACTTTGCTGTCATTCTTGCACCTTCGTTGCAACCGTTTGAAGCATATAAGTATTCTTCAAATGAACATAGAACCGTTTCTGTTTGATTAGAAACAACAAATAAGATTTTAAGCTTTGCATGATTGAATGTACAATGTCGACAAGGAACTGCAGTAACACCATGTAAAAGATCCCTATATTTGAAATGGTTCTGAAAAAACCCACAAAAAACATAAAACAATTAAGGTTTCAATCAGTAAGCTCTTACCGTCTTTAGGAGAATGCACTATTAATGTTAAAAACCTTGTTACAATAAATGAAACTGTCTTGTTTCAAGAAATTACCCCAGCTGTTTCAAAAGTTTAACCATTTCACAAGTTTTTACACCTTTAACCATTACCACGATGAGAAGTATTTAAAAATAATAATAAGTTAGACTAAGTGTGTTTTTCTGATCAAAATTTACTTTTCCACAAAAAAACCGCGTTTATCGAAACTTGTTCAGTATAATTATCAGGAAAACGTAACAGGGACGACTATTCTTGTTAAAGTCGATAATTATGCTTTTTGTGGATAGAATCAACCTTTGTGATTTTAAACCAAAAAGTCTTACCGCTGTTGTCAATGCAAGTTTTTTCACACACAATCAATCAGGCAACATCATACGACATTTTACTCGGATCATTATATGTTCGTAAAGCCCAAGAGCGCCAGTTTATTGACACAATACAAAGACATGCATTCTTAGATGAATAACATAGCACCTTTTCAGCATAAATCTAAACATTGTACTAAAAGGAGACGCTTTACATGGCTAAAACCGTAAAGGGAAATGTTTAACAAAGAAAACCCATTATTACTCAGTGAAACAGCCGGTAAACCATACAAACACATAACAAGGAAAATCAATTCACTCTTTACAGTTAAATAAGAAACAAAGTGGTAGTATTTGTAAACAATGTTGTCACATCTTTCCTCAAATCACAGATGATATAATGTACAATTAAGAATGCTCATTTTCCTACCGAAAAACTTTCAGATGTGGGTCATCCTTTGCGATCATGAATGAAAGTGATCGGAAAACAACCTACTATTGAAGGTCTCTAATTCATGATCAGAAAAGTAGGTCTTTCATTCATGATCGGAAAAGGATGACTTACATTTGGGATCTTTCATTCTCGATCGGAAAGGACGACCTACAATTGTAGTCTTTCATTCTCGATCAGAAAGGATGACTTACAATTGTAAGCCTACACAATGTCTAGTTGAGTGTATGTTTCCCTGAGCTTGTTAACTGTATTTGTTTTTAAGCACCCCTTTTTGCCAGTTAGTGAGAAGTCCCAAAGAATGACTGTCTTTGGATCTAGTAGCTCAGTATCTGGCCTTCTGTTTGACGCAGAGCCTACGTACTTTGGCTTACAAGGTCCTGTCCATGAACTCTTATACCAATGCACTTTGATGGTCTGTGCCTCTTTATCTTGCTCCATGAGCATTGCTATCTGGGGCCTGTGTGGTATGTAATTAACATACAAACCAACAAGCACGCCTTCTTCCAAGCTGTCAAAATCGTCCATTAACGGGTTTTTTACAGGTAACGGTTTTGGAGCCTGTCCCTGGTGTCCGATGCATACCTGTTACACAAAATAAATAAGAAATAATACACATGCAATGAAATAAAGATTTAATAAATAACGAATACAATTTTTAATCACACTTACGCAAACATGAAATGTTACATTGCATGGACATCTTGGGACAACTTACAAAAACACAAACAAAACACGCAAAAACACTGCCCAGGTGTTGTATCTAGGTCTTATAAATAGCTAGATGGAGAGTCACTTTTACCAGTGTTCATGGGGGCAAATTGTGTGTTGTAATTTGGCCTTGAATGACTAAATAAATCAACTCCATGAACGTTTATGAGAAAGATCTTACCAACTGCACTAACATGTAATGTTCCAGGTTCTTTGAAACTAGAAAGATACACTTTTTGCCTTTATCACTTACTGGAGGACAATCTTGACTGAGCTTCTTGTTCAGCTCGGATAATCTTGTCGGAAGAGCCGGGGCCTCACGGTTGTTACATCTTGCTTGGACATACTCAACCAAATCCTTCATGCCCCAGGAAGTATCTTGTTTGGGAACCTTTCATATTAAAATATTAGTACAGGAGATAATGTGTAAATGTTTGTTAAGTTTATGGTGTGGAAGAATAGTGTTTCACCTCCTCCATTTCAAATTCAATATACTTTTACAAGTTTAATCTTGAGTTTCCTTTGGAAAAGGCACACGTTGTACACTCGTGCCTGCAGCTTGAAGGCAAGCTTTGCCCCAGAAAACTGTTATACAATATTACAACAAATATGTTAAAACTGTAAACCAACCTCTGCCATGCCGTCAATATTCTTAAGGTATAATCCCCACCACTCCGTGGCTTCAGCAGTGAAACCGGCCCTCATATCCACGAGGTATATCCCTCTGAAGTTGAGGCACATTGATTTTGTCAAGACAGGGGACCACCCACTTTGGAGCTTCGTCCACATCTGGAATTGACTGCAACATCCAACGTTAAAATAATAACAATCAGTCATCCAGCTTAATGCAGTCTGCTCAGTCAATACTCATCAATTTTTTTAACCAGCAATACTATAGGCCCTACTGTGTTTTGTTGTCTCAAATAAATAACGATTTTGAAGTTTGCAGTTTGTCAAAACGAATAATAACAAAAAAAAATCTGAATGCCCAAACATCAATACTGTACGACAGACTAAATCGCTTTACTGCGGCTGTGTATAATAAGGTAGACCTACCTTCAAACATATAAGTCCCTGGGGCTCTGGCTCGTCATTGCCTTCTACACTTTGAAGCTGTGGCTTCCACTCATCACTGCTCCATAAACGATAGTGCATGCATACATGGCCTTGGATGCGTTTAAACTTGAAACAGTGTGGGTAGCTGTGGTTTTTCATTTCTTTATACATGTGGGGATTTAACCAGGTTTTGAAGTCATACACTGTTGAAACCTTCAACACGTTGACCTCAGGGGTATAGCTGGTTCGAAGACTCGAAAATAAATCTGTTGGGCAATTGTAAAAATATAAGGCTTTAAATTTATTTCAGATTGCACACATTTAGTTTAGATTCATTGAAAGGCAAACCGTTCATTATATACCTGAAAAACTTTTAAATTTTTTTTTATAATTAAGTCATATTTTGGATTTGCAAATGTGGAAAGTACCAGAGTGTGGTTTGTGTCTTTTTTCAAACTGTGTCTTTTTTCCCCCTTCTTTCCCCTTTCTTTTTTTGGGAAACGGTCAGTGTTTAGCTTTCTTTTAAAGAAAGTAATGTGAAAGAACGTATGCCATATACACACTCTCTCATAATCCAAAACACGAACAAAACAAACAACAGCTGCAGGATTTTACTACCAACACTTCATTTCGCTATCACTGTGAACATGAAATCAAGTAACGATTCCAATTACCCGGCAGTGTGTACACTCTAAAAAAAAAAAAAAGGTGCAACTAAGAACCAAAAATGGTTCTATACCTTGTCCTCCCAGGAGAACCATCAAAGGTTCAGTACTGGAACCCCCTTTTTAGGAACCCTTGAAAATGGTTCCCTAAAGAACTAATTTTGATTCTCTAAAGAACTATTTATGGTTCTCTAAAGAACCTGTTTCGGTTCTCTAAAGAACCAGTTTTGATCTTTTAAAGAACCAGTTTCGGTTCTCCAAAGAACCATTTTTGGTTCTCTAAAGAACCAGTTGTGGTTCTCTAAAGAGCCAGTTTTGGGTCTCTAAAGAGCCACAACTGGTTCTTTAAAGAACCAAATTTGGTTCATTAAAGAACATAAATAGTTCTTCAATTTCGTCCTCTCAGGAGAACCCTTGGGGTTCTTTGATAGTAAAGAACTGCATAAAACATTCCCTAAAAAATATAAAACACAAAAACATTGTATTCACATTACAACAATTTATTCAAGCAATCATTTTCAACTTCAGTGGTTAACATTTTGGGTTTGTTAAAAGCAGTCAAAAAACAAGCCATCATATTATTTGGTGACACTGGTCAGATTTAAAATTGTCTACTCAGAATTGAAGTCAAAATATCTGTAGTTAAATTGTGCCAGCCAGTAATTGTTGCCCAGACACACAAAATTGTCCCACTCTAAGCACAAATCACCATGCAAAATCATTCAAATTGAAAAGCGCTGAATACATATAAACATTCATGTTAAATAATTATGGATTTTTAATGTACAATAAAAATAAAATTACATAAATTTAAAACCACAATGATATTAAAATTACATTTCATAAAATCACATAAGGACATGGCTTAAAATTAACATTACCGCTACAAGTTTTCCACAAAAGTATACATGTACTTTAGGTCATTGACTATAAATGCCCACTCCTGCTGTTTTATGCAGGGGGGGGGGGGTAGTTTAATAGCCAGTGTACACTGCATCATCAGAGTCCTGCTTAAAAACAATTATGGAAATCTCTGCTATTTTTTGTATACACTATTTGTTGGGCAACACTTAAATAAACCACATTGTTCAAGCAGAACATTAACCTTAGAGTTATTAAGTTTGGTTTTTCATGTAGTTTTCCCTCACTGTCCCATGCACAGGATTCCGAAATTATGTACCGGTGTTTGGTGAAACTTGTGAACTTTAACCTCCAAAACATGCAACATTTTCATCTACATGTGTTCTATAAACCTTTCATTACATAGAGCTCTTCACAGAGTACATCAGGCAACAAAACTACAATGTACTAAATACATTGTAAACAATCTTAAATTTTGTACTGGCAGTATTTGGTGAAACTTGTGAACTTTAAACCTTCAAAACATGCAACATCTTCATCTACATGTGTTCTATAAACCTTTCATTACACAGAGCTCTTCGCAGTACATCAGGCAACAAAACTACAATTTGCTTAATACACAGTCAATTTGTATCGCATTGGTATATAGTCTGAATCAGTAACTGCATTATGGTACATATCCAAAGCATGATTATCTTTCTCATGTCTAGGTGAAAACACAACCCAGTCAGCTTTTCTTTTGACTCTGTAAGCAAACATATGCTCGTCAAAACGCTCAGGTAATACCTTGCATCCACACAAAAACCACATGCTCCTGAAGCATATTATAAACTTGATTTCAACAAACACTGGAATTTCTTTATGAATCAGGTCTACAACAAAGCAGTCATTGATGGCGTATTTAACACAATCTTTTTCTATTGTATTAAACTTGTACAGTACATCTTGGTCCTGTAAATGCAAGTCATTGGCTTGCCAGGTCTCCACTAACCCTACTTGTAAATCAACTGGAAGACTTTGAAATTTTAACTCAACCCCACTTTCAGCTCTCACAGTTTCAAGCGGCAATTTGGTACTGTGTTCCCAACACTGCCTTAGTTGATGCCTTTTTGCTAATGTTAAAGCAGCATTTCTGAAGTTACATATGACATTTGCTAACTTTTTGAAGTATTGATGTTTAGCTTCAAAACGCATACACCATAAGTGCTTTAGAGGACCATACAAAAGCATAAGTCTAGGGTAGTGAATCAGATAATGTAACTTGCAAGGAAAATTGTCTGCATAGTCAACATACATTTCAAGAAATTCTGCGATTAAGTTTTTGAGGTACAAAACCCAAGTTTTCCGGAACACTGGCGCCATTACAAAATCTCCAATTTCTCGACACAACAGATACAATTTCCAATCATTGTTTGCAACTGGAACTTTGTGCCAAATCATCTGAGGTAATAGACGGAAAAGGCACCACCTCTCTGAAGCTTTGCCAGATATTCCTTTGTTAAGCATTGGCCTGGTAATTTTTGAGGGTTTATTTCTTGTATCATTTTGCCCATACTGAAGATTAAGTATAGCAGTATTTACATCATTGAGAGTTAATGGTACTTCTTTATCAGCTATCAAAGAATGCAAAACAACTTGAACTGTCCATACAAAAACACATTCCATGCAGTCATGCATAATATCAGGTGGCAGACACTCAGTTATATTCAGTGAGTCAATGGCACTTAGTGCACTGTCTTCTCGAACACCATAAATTGAACAGCATCATTAGATGCATCATGTTCTATGGCATCTAGGTGGTATTTATGTATATCTTTGGTGCGTATTACACAGTCATCCTCAGAGGTTTTTGTAGGCAAATCTTCCTTTCTGGTCATGCACACTCTACACACACAGCCTGCATTAAAGTGTTTTTGGAAACCTCCAACATTGTGGGCTGACAGGTTGTCTGCAGACATTGTCACCATGGTACCTTTGAAATGCAGCAAACGGCCTTGATAAGTGATGATCAAACCCTCATTTTTGAAAAAATTGAGATCCCTTACAAGTTGCCGAAATACATCTTTGTACGTTATAGCACTTCCGATATATTTATACCGCACAAATAGATGTCTTGAAGTTTTGAGCGATACTTCGCATCAGTGTAAAGTATACCGCAGTAATTTTTTGCCCGCTGTGCTTTGATCCTAAAGGGTTGACGATGCCAAATTCATCAATGTAAAAATGTAGCACAATTTCACATGATCCATGCTTTCTGAAGAAAATAAAGGACTCTCTTTGAATAAATCTCCATCAGAGTAATCGCACAAGATATCGCTATCATCACCATGGCTTTTTTCACGCTGCAAAATATGAGATACAATATTCTCATTAGCTAGGATGAATTTGATGGTGTCTAGAATAGGAATATACTGCATAGATTGCTTTTTTACCTGCTCTGATCGACCAAGAAGAATTTCAATAGGCTTAACCATGTTCATGTAATTGACACAGTATTTCTCTAGCTTATGCTGTGTTGAAACTTTACTACATGCACTTTTTATCAAATCAACCATTGTGGCACACCTTACATTTTCATCATGACCTTGAAGCTGGAAGGATTGTTCAACGAAAGTTAACTTTTCCTGTATTGTGATGCAAAGCTCATCTGTACTCACACTGGAAATGATGTGCTGCTCTCGCAGTTTCAAAGACAGCATGCTCATACTTTTAGTGAGATCATCATAAACATTGCCTTCGTTTATTTGTCCAATTTCACCATCACCAAAATCACTAACGTCATCAAACACATCAGGATTTCTGATTTGCAATGGCTCCTCTTCTAGTTCAATTGGATCAATTTGAATTTCTCTCCTCCAAATATTGTAGTGCTTTCTTGATAGGTGTTTCCTGTATGAGGAAATCTTCTTGTACTGCTTCGGGCAACCATTTATGTTACATGTAATTTGAAAATGGGGTTCATGTTGATGACAAATGTCTAAATGTCTACAAAACTTGTGAACTGAGAAAAAATGTTTCTGCAAGGGTCTCCTGCAGGCTGAACATACAAATGGAGCAGGCATCTTGGTACTGGTGCCTGTTTAAAAAAAAGAAAACAATTCATTCATTCAAGTTAATTTTATTACAAGTTAAATGTTTCTAATTAGCATTTACCAGTAACCCAACAAACAGCTTTATTTAAACTTTCAGAGAAATTCGCAGCGTGTTTCTCACTCCCCAGAGAAACATACTAATAGGTCTATACAAACTTTTCAAGTTACATTTAACTCGCCCAATTAGGACAGTTAGTGTTATAACTCCAGTTTCTCTATAAATTATATAATTTTTCTCAAATTTTACATTAGCATGATGACAAGTAGTCACCAAAATCCTCAAAAGACTGTAAACATTATATTATTTGGTTTTTGCCCTTATACCGGTGAATTAAGCACTGTATACTCAGATCTCCCCCCCCCCCGAGTCCTGCAAAAAAATCCACAGGCATATCACCCAGGTGGGATTCGAACCAACGATCTTTGCCATGCTAGGGCAGATATGTTACCACTAGACCACTAAATCCTATATTTTATGTTACATTATATACAATTTTGTCTAATACTAAAATTAAATCGCTGCAGTATACGCTGCTAAAATATAGGATTGGAACTGCCTCTAGCCACCAGGCTAGCTCGGTGGTCTAGTGGCAAGACACCTTCTCTAGCATAGCAAATGTCGTGGGTTCGAATCCAGTGATATGCCTGTGGGTTTTTTTTTTCACAGAACTCGAGGAAGTACCGGGTACACAGTGCTTAATACAAAACAGTGTAAAGGTAAAGACCAAATAGTATTATTTATTCCGATGCAAAATATACACATAACAAAACAAAATAGATAAATAAATAAATAGGTAAATCTGACTGTAACCTTTTAACAAATTTTGGTTTTTCAGCTAGTTTAATCAAATGTATTTGTTTTTTTTCCTTCAAAGCTGGACTCTCAATTTAACAAAATTTGAATCCCGTAGATAGACTCCAGTGTCTTAGTCATCCACCATTCACTTTAGAAGGTTTCTCTCAAATATTTGCCCAAGAAACTTTGCTTTCTTATACTTTTTATAGGATAACCCCAGCCAATCTCAAGACTGTTTGGTGCTTTTCTGGAGCTAGTGTCCAACTTCAGGAGATATTTTTGAATGAAGACTAAACTATTGTCGACTGCTTTTGGATACTGGATCCCATAGGTGTAATACACAGCCAGCAGTACTATGAAGGCCGATTCAACCGTTGCCAATCCTTCACAAACTAGTAACCCATCCATCTTGATACAAATGTTGTCAGGATCGAAAATTGACCCTCTCACATGAATTACAGGTGTTGGCTCTGTCACTTCCTGAAAATAAAAATGTATAAAAATGAGAGAAACAATGAATGAAGAAACATTTAAAGGAAAGTATTTTCTTCTGATTATATTTGAATCTTGTTTTACACTCAAAGGAGTCAGTTCTTTTCACATTAGAATCACGTTTCCAAAAGTGTCCACACGAAACCTTTCAGCAATGTAAACTACCTCCTACTAAGGTTGACAAAGGGAGAAATTATTAGAATTAAACATTTGTTAAATTTCCAGTATATACATTGATGGCAGTGCGTAGTGGTCACAGCTATGTGATGGTTAGCACCCATACACATCTTTTTTAAATGTGTCACTGCATAGATATAATTGAAATCTCATAAATAGTGCCAAAGAACCAAACCATAGAATAACATGACTCACTGAGTAATTTCTACTCTTTTTCAGACAGCATCTTGTCACAGGCAAAGTACATGAGTGTATCAAATGGTTTACAAGTTATCAACTCACTTATTGTAGTTACTTCTCACTTACTATCCATTGTGATAGTTTTGTTGGTAGAACAAATTCATAAACATCTGAGTCAGTAAAACCTAAATCACATACCTCTTCATCACTAGTTGTATAAAGCAGACCCCGTTTCTCATTAAAAATGTAGGGAAGGCCACACAGTGCCACAACATTCTCCAGGTCTGGTGAAAACAACAATCATTAAAAAAAATTTTAATCTGAATTGGGCAGTGTACATGGGTACAAATCGCTACCAAACATTAAGCAGGGTTTACACATGTATGGAGTCACAGATTATCCCACTTGCTGTGTTTTTAAAATGACCAACGAAAGCAGAGAAGAGACACTTTCATGGATAGGATATTCAAATTGTGAATATCTTAATGGACAAGATCATTGTAGTGTTTGTAATAGCTAGGGGGACAAGCTAATTGGGATGATATAATGCTCCACTATGGTATAACCCAACAATGTGACAAATCTACCACCCCCTCCCCTGCATTACAGTACTATATGTTCATGTGCATAAGCTATAAGTTATAATATTTTGTATGTGCATAAGCTATAAGTTCTAATATTTTTTTGCATGTCCCTTTTTCAGTTCCTAATGAAAGCGTTTTACAGAAACCATGTTTCAAGAGTTTCAAGTAACAATCTGTTAACTTTACTTCGCCGTATCAAATGCTTAAAAATTAGTGGCCAACAAGCAGGCTGTTTTCAGCTCTGCAGAAGTGTGCAATACATGTACTGTACAGATACCTGCAATATCTTCTTTTAGTGAAGTTTTCTTCTCATCCAAGTGTGCTAGCAAGTTATTAGCTGCTTTCTTCCCTCTGACAACGCTCACAATTTTGGCAGAATACTTTTCCAGCGAGGTCCTCATTTCTTTGGATATGTTGTTAGAGCTATACATGAGACTCACTTCGTAACAGAGCTGCAAACCAAAATTTAAAATTAAAAGTTTTAAAATGGTTTCAGTTCTGCGTAGACTTTATTCCTTAAAACAGGTTGTTTTGATTAACTCATGATTTAAAAACATTTTGCAAAAACCAAGTGAAAGACACACTACACCAAGACATTTTAGAAGAAATGCTAACTTACAGGCTATATTAATTCTCTTCTGCATGATGCTATAACAAAGACCTAAATACACCATTTACCCCAAATGTCCCTGATATTACCCATTAGACAAGGTCTGCATGGGTGGTCCTTGTTCTTATTCTTTATATTATATTGGATGAAATAGTATCCTCACAGTCAAAACAATGATTTGAGTTTCAGGTAGGATGGTTACCATCATGCCACTTTTTTCACATTTGAAAAGTTGAGCAAGTTCAGATGGTTGTAAACTTACAAGTTTTGGATTGGTGAGTGCAGGAAATGTCTTTATTGCAGCCTGATTGCTAGTTCCTTCATCAGCTAGAAGCTTTCGGCGATGACCAAATGTCCTCAACCAGTGGTCTTTGATTGTATTGGTCCTTGGTGCCACTTTCTGCATTTCCTCTTGCATTATCTTTATATGCTGTTGATGGATCCATCATCCTCGCCTTGTGTTGCCATCTCCTGAAAATGCAATCATAATATATTTACATGTACTTTACAGAATTTCTTGAAGGGTTTAAATCATTGTAGAAATAGTATCCTCTAAACTAGTATCCTCACAATCAAAACATTGAATATTGCTGTGAAATGAATAATGAAGGCAATGCATGTGTCTTTCGTTTTTAAATACATTCTTAAACATCTAATAAAAGCAAGAGTAAAGCAATCATGTAATCTCTCTTGGTATAACTCTACTACAATTGTGTATTATGTGGGAATGAGTAGATGGAGGGGTTTGGGAATTAATAAATTAAATAAATTGTAAGACTTTGTATGAATCATTTGGTATTTTGTTGCAAGTTTCATCTTTTGCCAGTCTAAAAATATGAATATCTGCAATTCCCTCCCTGCCCTTTATGGGCACTTTAATAGCAACATGCAAAACTGCAAATAATTTTGTGATGTCGTCCGATTCATTGATAATTAAGGGCAGCCAGTGCAATAATTATCTTTCCTAAGGCAGTGTGAAAACAGGGTGAAAAAACAGGGCAAAGGTGATTTAGTGTATATCCAATTTGGGTCAGAGGTGATCATAATTTATGGGCAAAGAGAATGTGGCGTATGGTTCAATTTTAAAACGTTCAGAGGATTTATTATAAGCACATACTAATTTTTTTTATTTTGTACACACAATGTGAGTAAGTGCTACTTACTAAGACTGCAGTAGACCTCTGTATTTTCTTGAGAACAGATGTATGTTCCTCTTCATTGTGGTCCTGGTTGCCAGCACACCTTTTCTTCCCATATTTAGCTTTCATTTGGAGCACTTCCTCTTCACTCTGCACACAATATCGCTCTTTCTTGAACTTATTTTTCAAGCTCTCATGTACAAGATCTTAAAAAGGAGTGTTCAAAAGTGACAAAATAAAACGATTTCTGTGTGAATAAGTAGCTCTAATGGAGTGATCTATTTCTATTTCCACCTGATAGTGTTTATATACCTTATTCACCTTTGATTAAAAATTGAAATAAAATTGCATTTGGGCTAGATAGCTCAGTTGGTAGTGCGCCGGCATGTTAATCCACAGGTTGCAGGTTCAAGTCCCGCTCTAGTAAATTATTATTCGTTCAACACAAAATTATTTTTAAAAACCTCCACATTCTCTAGTCTACATCCAGAAGTATGCTTTCTTAATCATTTGCCAGAACATAATGGCAGTCTGAAGTTTCCTTGTTTCTACAAAACAATTCCCATGAAGAATACAACCCCACTAAAAATAAAGGAAGACAACATTTGCAGGAAGCCCATCTAAAAATATGGGTTTAGCTCAGACTTAACAACTTTCTTCAATTATTTGGTACTTACATATCCTGTAGCACTCTTGTCCCTCAAAAATGGATATGCCCCAAGCAGCTTTGTGCAACTTTCTGTGTATTTATCTATAAACATGGGTCTCACAAATTAGGTTCGCAATCATTATTAAGTGCATGTCATGTACAGATCAGAGCTGATTGATGGCTGAAATCTTTGTTTTTGAAATATGTTTTCCTTGGTCTTTTTGTTGGTCATGGTATTATACATCGTATTTCGATACGCTAATGAGGTTTTTGTTTAATTTACTACAGATGCAGCAGTTTGCTGTGAAAACATATACTACACACACTACTTACATTGTGTACCTTGAAATGGCCTCATACAAGTAGTTAATGAGCTTTGTCCTCAACTTGCTGCAGCCAATTCTATGGAAGTCTGGATTTCTGTCTTCAAGTGCACTGACCAATGCTGGAGGCATCTTTGGGAGTTTGAAGTAGGACCAAGTCTCCTTTTTCAAAACATGCGTTTCAACCTCTCTAGGGGGGGGGGGCATATAGAAATACAGGAGGCCATGCATTAAAAATTTGTGGTATTTTATTATGCGTTCCATCACTAAATTTTGATAATAATTCAACTGTATATAGTCATCTACTTTGGGGTTGTATAAGAAATGTGAATTAGATGATCATCCCCAAATACACAAACATTTCTGAGATGTTCATTGTACTATTTGAAAAAATGTGCTTGTGTTCTGAGAAATATATTTAATTACAGTAACTCAGAAGAAAGTGGGCATTTGTCATTCCTCTTAAATTCTTTTTCAAACAAACAATACATTGCCATTTTTGGACATTTTGTTTATTAAGTACATGATAATTACAATAGCAACAATCAAGAGAGTATGCACTGCTATGAGAAGTCAGCACTGACCAATTTTGTTAAATTTAGCAATGACCACATCATGCATTACAACTCGTGAACAAAGCTTCAAGAAAAACTCAAATTTTATGGTCGAAAAACGAACATGGAACTTTATTAGAGAATTAGAAAATAAAGTCCATTGGAAATTACCTTGCATGATTATGCATGCAAGGCTGAAACAACACGAATTGCATTCAGTAGAAAATATGGACCAACTTTTGAACAAAAAAACCTACCCTGAGTCTGCAATGAGACCATCAGCAGTGTTTCCACTTTCAGTATTTTCTTCATCTGTTTCACTACTGCTGAATAAACAGAAAGAGACAATTGTGTTTACTTCATGTGTTAAGGGTACATGTATCAAATTTAAATGAAAAAATTATCTTGAGTATTCACACACAAGTTCAAACAGAGTAAAACGGTGTAGTAACGGTGTAAATTTTTCTCATAATACAAATTCATCTATTAACTTCCACACATCAATGACATTATGGTTCTTTTATGTAGACCTAGGAAATCTGGACATGTCATTCAGGATTTTTTTGTTTGTTCCTGAAACTCAATGAAATTTTGTTTAAAGGCAACTAACAATTTTTGTTTTCAACCAATAAAATAAAAAATAAGAAAGAAATGCTATTTGAAATGTACTGACAATTGCGCTATGTTTCAGATGTTGCACATTTAAGATATTAAATGAAATGCCAGATATTTTCAATACTTTTTCAAATAGCCCATTTTAAGACTAGATTTTCGAAAAAGGTGCACTAATATTAATTTGACCTAAAAGCTTCTCCTTCATTTAAGATTTAAAATTAGATGAACCATTTATTCAAACTTATAAGCACTTACTCTTAGATATCTGCTGGACTAATGAATTCACCTCCTTGTTGTAAAACTTTCTCCAATATCCGTTTGAACAGTACTTGTTTCTTTATGGACTTTGGAAACAAATCCTTGATCATCCTATCATTGAGCCCAGTCAACAAATCGCCATCAATTCCATTATCTGTCAGAAAAAAAAGAACTTTGTAAGTTGTGCTTGACATACACAGGGCAAAATTTCATGTTCAAAATGGAATAAGGACAAATATAACAAGTGTCACATATACTACAGGGCCCTTGCCTCAAGGCACATGGATACAGGACCATAGTTTGTCCAGATGGTCAATCATCTGAGGAGAACAACAAATTGTCACGATATGTGTGTTTGCATAAATGTTTTAATATTAACAAGACAATTGTCATGCTATTTGTAGGTTAGTTGTAGGCTAGGTGTAGTTGAGGAACCTTACATTTTTAAAATACAAATAAAATAAAATGGAGGAGTAATTACCTTTTAATTAAAAACGGACACCTGAAAAGTGCCTGATGGCTTAATCGAGGGTTAATATATTTAAACTTACTTTTTACTGCATAATAGTATTGCAACAATCAAATTTTATATTTAGCCACTTGCTAGTAGTAGTATAACTGTTTGTACATTATGCAGCCTTTTTCGCACTTTTGGTCAAATTCACATAAAATATGGCACATACCTTTAAAATTGTCAATATCAGTTTGGTCAAAAATAGTGTTCTGACCTAACCACTCGCAAACTTCCTCTGAAGTCCATTTAGCTAAATGTACTTGGGAACTGAAGATGGTTTCCACCATCTTCCTCACCCAACTGTTCAACTTGGACCTTGCCTCTACAGACCCTGAAATTAAATAATGATTTGCAAATAAATAATATCCTGTCTATGATCAAAGTAAATGCATAAAAGTAAATTCCATTATCTGTCAGAAAAAAAAGAACTTTGTAAGTTGTGCTTGACATACACAGGGCAAAATTTCATGTTCAAAATGGAATAAGGAAAAATATAACAAGTGTCACATATACTACAGGGCCCTTGCCTCAAGGCACATGGATACAGGACCATAGTTTGTCCAGATGGTCAATCATCTGAGGAGAACAACAAATTGTCACGATATGTGTGTTTGCATAAATGTTTTAATATTAAAAAAATTAAGGTACATCAATTTTCTCCTTTTTTTTTCAAAATGAATCAAGTACTTGGTATTTGAACATCAAAAAGTGTTGGTAATAGTCACAATAATAAGTATCACTCTGTCAGAGGAAGAAACATGGGGGGGAGTAAAGGGAAAGAAGAAATAAAGCCTTTCTGTTTCAATATCTATTAGTATTCCAAGTTGGTTACTACTTTCAAATATTTGGTAGTATTCCAAGTTAATTAGTAAATGTTTTAACTCTTCGTGACACCATCAAAAAAAAATCACACACTTATGCCATCAGGCACTTTTCAAGTGTCCGTTTGATATTTTGCGTGTAATACGTGTTTTTTTGAGAACACAATCATGTTTAAATCGCCCAAACTATAGGATATAGACCCTTGTGACTAAATAAAATAAATTCAAGTAAAATTTCCATTGAGATCAGCCCACAAGTGTCTCTAAGCCATTTGTTTGAATGAAACCCTCGTGTTTGATGAGTCAGCCAAAAACATCAAAATTTCTTACATTTCTTACATTTCCCAAGGGAATACCGGGAGAACTGGTCATTGGTGGATTTTTTTTGTTGTGAAATCAACCCCGATGGTAACAAGACAATTGTCATGCTATTTGTAGGTTAGTTGTAGGCTAGGTGTAGTTGAGGAACCTTACATTTTTAAAATACAAATAAAATAAAATGGAGGAGTAATTACCTTTTAATTAAAAACGGACACCTGAAAAGTGCCTGATGGCTTAATCGAGGGTTAATATATTTAAACTTACTTTTTACTGCATAATAGTATTGCAACAATCAAATTTTATATTTAGCCACTTGCTAGTAGTAGTATAACTGTTTGTACATTATGCAGCCTTTTTCGCACTTTTGGTCAAATTCACATAAAATATGGCACATACCTTTAAAATTGTCAATATCAGTTTGGTCAAAAATAGTGTTCTGACCTAACCACTCGCAAACTTCCTCTGAAGTCCATTTAGCTAAATGTACTTGGGAACTGAAGATGGTTTCCACCATCTTCCTCACCCAACTGTTCAACTTGGACCTTGCCTCTACAGACCCTGAAATTAAATAATGATTTGCAAATAAATAATATCCTGTCTATGATCAAAGTAAATGCATAAAAGTAAATTCCATTATCTGTCAGAAAAAAAAGAACTTTGTAAGTTGTGCTTGACATACACAGGGCAAAATTTCATGTTCAAAATGGAATAAGGAAAAATATAACAAGTGTCACATATACTACAGGGCCCTTGCCTCAAGGCACATGGATACAGGACCATAGTTTGTCCAGATGGTCAATCATCTGAGGAGAACAACAAATTGTCACGATATGTGTGTTTGCATAAATGTTTTAATATTAAAAAAATTAAGGTACATCAATTTTCTCCTTTTTTTTTCAAAATGAATCAAGTACTTGGTATTTGAACATCAAAAAGTGTTGGTAATAGTCACAATAATAAGTATCACTCTGTCAGAGGAAGAAACATGGGGGGGAGTAAAGGGAAAGAAGAAATAAAGCCTTTCTGTTTCAATATCTATTAGTATTCCAAGTTGGTTACTACTTTCAAATATTTGGTAGTATTCCAAGTTAATTAGTAAATGTTTTAACTCTTCGTGACACCATCAAAAAAAAATCACACACTTATGCCATCAGGCACTTTTCAAGTGTCCGTTTGATATTTTGCGTGTAATACGTGTTTTTTTGAGAACACAATCATGTTTAAATCGCCCAAACTATAGGATATAGACCCTTGTGACTAAATAAAATAAATTCAAGTAAAATTTCCATTGAGATCAGCCCACAAGTGTCTCTAAGCCATTTGTTTGAATGAAACCCTCGTGTTTGATGAGTCAGCCAAAAACATCAAAATTTCTTACATTTCTTACATTTCCCAAGGGAATACCGGGAGAACTGGTCATTGGTGGATTTTTTTTGTTGTGAAATCAACCCCGATGGTAACAAGACAATTGTCATGCTATTTGTAGGTTAGTTGTAGGCTAGGTGTAGTTGAGGAACCTTACATTTTTAAAATACAAATAAAATAAAATGGAGGAGTAATTACCTTTTAATTAAAAACGGACACCTGAAAAGTGCCTGATGGCTTAATCGAGGGTTAATATATTTAAACTTACTTTTTACTGCATAATAGTATTGCAACAATCAAATTTTATATTTAGCCACTTGCTAGTAGTAGTATAACTGTTTGTACATTATGCAGCCTTTTTCGCACTTTTGGTCAAATTCACATAAAATATGGCACATACCTTTAAAATTGTCAATATCAGTTTGGTCAAAAATAGTGTTCTGACCTAACCACTCGCAAACTTCCTCTGAAGTCCATTTAGCTAAATGTACTTGGGAACTGAAGATGGTTTCCACCATCTTCCTCACCCAACTGTTCAACTTGGACCTTGCCTCTACAGACCCTGAAATTAAATAATGATTTGCAAATAAATAATATCCTGTCTATGATCAAAGTAAATGCATAAAACCTTCACTAATGTCAGCCAAGAGCCTGCGTATGGTGAACAAGTTTCCATGTGATAAATGTAATTTTTTTAGATTTGTTGGTAAATCGGAAAAATTCAGATTATGACAACTTTAAATTTGAAAACTAGTTAGGTGCCATCAATAAAAGGTTTAACAACAACTCACTTTTTAAAGCATGATCATTTACAGACATTAGTTTTGCTGACTGACTGCTTCAGTTTTTTGAATTGCCTTGTCTAAAATCTGTAGGTCTTGTTTAATTTTAGCCCCATCAATAGTGCCAAGCGTATTGGCACTATTGATGGGCAGCGTATTGGCACTTTTGATGGGGCTAGTTTAATTTACATGTATGCACTGCAAGTATCCACCCCAAAAATGCTTTTTAATCATTGCTGACAATCCAAACGAATAAACAACAACAATTTGTAAAGAAAATGGGAGAACATTTCATATTAGTCCAATGCAATACCAGGCACTGTTGTATCTATGTAATGAACATGTAAATTAAGAAATTACTAAAAAGTAAAATTGTAAACCTACCGTACCGGTACTGATCAGTGATCTCCAATGATCTAACCCAAACCAAAACGCCCCATAGTATCACAATTCACATGTTGAGAGTATTTTTTTTAGTGGTGTTCAAACAAAGTACGCCTGTGGTGGATTGATGATAATGTCTATTTAGTATTATTATTAATGAACATGTATGGCATGACTAGACTTTTTGAGATGAAAGCCAGATCGAAATCACCTTGACAACCAACCTCTTACAATTCTCAATGCGTCGTTAATAAAACTACCTCGTTCTCAACTTTGACACGTCCTAAACCCAGCTATATCGAAATGAGAAATGTCCCCCGAGTGGGTTAATCCAATCTGTGAACGGAGTCCGTTGCCAGACATTACAAGCTAGAAGTGACATAGTAGTAGTAAACAACTAGCTAGCTGTGTGCATGTAGGCCGCGCGTGTTTGTACAACGGTGATTGTAACACACACACACTCTCAGTTCTGGCTCACGGCCAACTACACTCACAGTCAGCCAAGCTATGAAAATAAGGGGCATGGTGCGAGTTAGTGAAATCTCCGTGTATTTTTTTTCAACAAAACAGGCTCAAAATTCCGGCAAAGTTTGGCATTTATACTTTGTGGTATGATTCCAAAACATTAATAATTATGGATTGTAAAAGATTACCTTTCAAGTTAAAGTTTAAACATCGTTTTCGGTGAACGAATATAGATCAAATCATAAGAAATATACACGGGGAAAATGTGTTAATCGCCGAGCCTTCAGATTCAGAGTGACGTAAATACCGCGCTCTGTGCATGAGACACGGGTGGTCTGTACGCGATCCCCGGGGGACTGTACTTTGAATTGGCGACAATCTGATACTTTGATGGAACGGAACTCACATTTCTAGTCGGAAAAAAAATGTCAGAAAATGTTTGGAAAACTAAGGTAAAAATTGTCAAACTTAATGTGAAAAGCGTCTACACATTATGACTAGACTTCTATTTTGGTCCTACTGTTGGTCTGACTACAGAGGGTTGAAAAATGGTGAATTTTCAATTGTAAAAAAAAAACCGAAAAAAAAGCGGTGGACATTTTTCTGTCAATCATTGTGTCAATGTTATCGTAAACTCCTCATCATTTCGGCCAGGAAGGTCGCCCGATGATAATGTTGTTATCATTTAAAAGGTTAATATTTTCTTGTTAATGTTAGGCTAGTATTTAGTAAGTAAAAACAAAATGTGAATAACTTTATTTGTCAATGTTAGAAAGATACTTACCTTGACTATCGATTTCTGACTGACGTGTCCACAAGGTGACCTCTTTTGAACATAACTCTCTGTGTGTGTGTTTGCGCGCTGCCTTTCTTCTGCGTGACTCTCGTGATCATTAGCCCGCGAAATATTTCACCACTTCACTTCACTTTGCGCTGTTATCATTACGCAGCAGTTACGAAAATGGGTGGGATTTTTTATAACTGAATCTCATATATAATCAAATAAGTATCAAAATAAAGTAGAATGAGAAAATGTACAACTCCTACATTAAAACATTAATAAAGTGTGATTAATAAGATTCGAGCTTCCGACCTAATTTATTAAGGGGTGTAAGTATACTTATAAACTATGCCAATTATAGGTAATCAGGCCCACGTATAGAACCATGTTTTCTCCAAATTTTGGTTCTTTTTGGAACCATTAACATACATACAACCTTTAATGCTGTTTAAATAACCTTTGGCGAACCTTTGAAACTCCTTTTAGAACCTTAAACAGGTTCGTAGGGAAGCATGGTTCTAGCGAGAACCATTTACTAATTCCAAGAACCCCTTTGGAACCATTTTTTCTAAGAGTGTAAAGGTTTCTCTGTCTTATCTTGCTTGCGAAGGTGGAAAACATCTGGTCTATGTCTTCGTGAGTATGGCCCACAACCAAGCAATTCAAAAACACCATATTCCACCAGCAGAGCAATAAAACAAATCACATGTCGGTTCTTGTTCTCCCTGAAGCAGTTGTCGAGCTGAAAAAGGGTTCTGCCCATATGCCGTCTATTTAATAGCAGAGTCTGAAGGAGAACGTTGATGGTGAGGTTGGGATCATGGGGGAACTGTTTGAAGTCTGCAAAAACGAGGGGAACTTTGCCTTCATCAGATTCATCAGCTCTCGATATGCAGGGCTTTAGTCGATCATAATGAACTACTTGACGTGACTTCGATACGTTTGGAATTTGTATCACGTAGTTCGCATTGGAGTATTTCTTCAATACTTTGCATGGCCCTTTCCAGCGGCTTCTGAGTTTGGGGCTTAAGCCCACGTGTCGTTCTGAGCAGTGTAACCACACTCTATCACCAGGTTTGTATGGGCTGCCATGTAGCCGTGCATCATAAAGTTTCTTGTGTCGTCTCTGCTCTCCAGTAGATCGTTGACGAGCTACTTCAAATGCTTGTTGTAACTTCTCATGGACCTGCATCCCATACGACTGTGGACTGTAAAATGGTGCGTCTGGTAATCTACCTGCTAAAACATCTAGAGGCAGGTTAACTTCGCGACCAAACATTAGATTATTGGGTGTAAACCCAGCGTGAATAGAGACTAAGTATAATGAGTGGTGCTACGGGCAGGTGTGGCTGCACTAAACGTGCCTACAACATACAATATGCCAAAAAATAACCATGAGAGAACGAATCTAAATAATTTGGAAACCATACCTGAAAGTAACAGAACTCGCAAGGAAAAACAAGGTTGCCTCCAACCCTCCCATGCTGATGTTTGGAATGCACTGGCCAACGCCCCACTAGCACCACTGAGCTTTTATACCCAGTCTCCGCCCGCCTGACTGAACCCCCAAAGAAACAGCATGCAAATAAGGCTAGTAAGAAAAGAACTTGGCTAGTAAATAAAACACAAAGAAGCACCTAATCGCATGGAATCCATTCAGCCAACCCTATTAAGAAAACAAAAGGAAGGTTCTGCTGGCCTGGGCTGGCTTATAGTTAGTGATCTGAATGCCCATTTGTTACAACTACCCCCTCCCTTAGGTGGACACGTCCCGTGTCAATAATATTATTTATGTCAACAGTGACATTCCAAATTCAGTAAGAATCATACCAAAAGTCTAAAACTGCTTCCGGTTTACTTCTAACTAATCCAGAAATATCAATGCAGTCCCAAAAATCACTAACTTTCTAAAGTCTGCTTTCCTTAAGAAAACCTTATTTGCATCATGCATCAAAATTCACAAAACACCGAGTCCCACTTTCTTTAACATGGAAATGTCAGTCCAATGTTATCATGTTTATTGATGTGTATAAAACAAACAAACAGGCTTCTTCCTTTCTTTCTTTCTTTGTTTTTTTTTTTTTCCAACACTCTTGGTCAAAATCTGAAGATGCTCTTTTAGGGCATTACTTTTTGCTCTGCATTTCCAGGTTTCACTCAATAATTTCAACCAAGCAATATAAAAATTATATTTCGAACTCATGGCAAAACAAAATAAAATTGTGCGATAAATAAGAACAAGACCACAATCCAGCATTTTTGACCACCCCATCATTGAAAAATATTGAAATTCACTGCTATTAAATGTTCTTTCAAATCACCATCGAACGCTAGGTTACAAAGTTTTGCACCCATCGCGGCAGTCGGCATATCCTTCCAGCTCGTGTCCTGTAGGGTGGAGTCCACTCTATTGGAATCTCAAAGTAGTCATCTTGCCCTGGTAAATCTGCATGAAAGCTGTTATCTGTTATCAATGACATGATCAGTGTCATCCCAGGAACCTGCTCTGAACAAGGTGAACGTGTATCGGACGCATCTGCAGCTTTCGTTCCGATCGAATGTCTCCTGAGATCTTCATCAGATTCATCAGCTCTCGATATGCAGGGCTTTAGTCGATCATAATTAACTACTTGACGTGACTTCGATACGTTTGGAATTTGTATCACGTAGTTCGCATTGGAGTATTTCTTCAATACTTTGCATGCCCTTTTCCAGCGGCTTCTGAGTTTGGGGCTTAAGCCCACGTGTCGTTCTGAGCAGTGTAACCACACTATCACCAGGTTTGTATGGGCTGCCATGTAGCCGTGCATCATAAAGTTTCTTGTGTCGTCTCTGCTCTCCAGTAGATCGTTGACGAGCTACTTCAAATGCTTGTTGTAAGCAATTTTGTACAATTACTTAGTGGGAATCAGGATACATTTACACCTACAGAAAGTCCATGTATGAGTTTTACTTGACAATTTATGTAATCGTATTGCTGTTTTGGGTTTTGTTTTACTTGTCATAAGTTAGAACTGAACACGTCGTGCGTCCCGTACTTCGGTCTGGGACTATGGATTACCATTGGTTGTACGTGCGTAGTTGCAACACATGTTTACGTTATACTACTAGCTCTATCAATAAGCGGTCATGCTTACATCATACCCTAGAGTCCTTGCTCTATGATCATACCATCGGACTATCGTTATTTCCAAACAGCCCAGCCGACAGTCACAATTCCATACACTTTCAAACGTGACTAATATTGACACATTAATGTGTGTTATACACTGACTGCAAACCACATTAATTTGTAACTGAAGAGCCCTAATCGTTGAAAGTGGGTTACGGCGCTTTTCAAAGAATAATTAGAACATTAAACGAAGTTAAAAATAGGTCTAGAGTGTGATCGGTCACACATTGCTATTAGATGTTGTTGTTATGGGAAACGGGTGTCTTGCCCAAAGCCCTTTACTCGAATAGTAAGTATGGTATGTGCATCCGAGACCGGCATCGTGTCCAGTGAAGGTTGGACGGTGCCATGTACAATAATCCCCATGACACGTGTTGTTGAAATGTTCTAAAAGTGACGAAACATAACCAGGCAAGAAAATAAAAACAAAAAGCAACAAACAAACAAAAAAGCAACAGTAACAGCAACTGAAAAGGAACTGTATTATTAGCATCCATTGTGGTTTTTAAAACTAGCTTCCTTGCACGTCATAATAGTTATAACTATACTACGGTCTCTGCTGCCTAAACCGAGTCCATAGACATAAAGAGAACCGACATGGATCTCCCAGAACGTTTCAAAAGGAAATCCTTTAACTTTAGAAAAAACATGCTTTAGAAATCAAGTGTTATTGCTGAAGAGCTCTTTTTACAAAATATTTCGCAGAGAAGAGTTGCGTGGAAGAATAAGAAAATTCTGAAGAAGAAAAAAAACAAACAAAATCAATAGTCGTTGGTGCACAATTGCACGAACACCTAATAAAATAAAATAAAATTAAATAAAATACAAAAAATAAAAAATTAAAAAATAACTAGACTTTTAGTTTTTGTTTACTACAAAAACAAGGTGTTCGTGATGCGATGTCATCAAATTATAATGTAATGATATTTTATGTTATCAACCCGATTTGTGGTTCAGGAGTAAGATTTTGTTCCAATATAAATCCTAAACTTCCGGTTTAAACCAAAAGTTAGGTCAAATGAGGTCATACTGTGTAGTGCTAGGCCAGACCTAGGATCCCTCTGTAAAGCCGTGTAGTTGAAAAAACATCCAATGTGTGGTTCAGGAGTTATGAATTTTTCAAATATTACACGGACTATCATTAGTTGGGTGTGCAATATACAATGAAATAGCGAGCAACGCCAATGAATTCCAGTACTCAATACAATACAGTACGGGTCAACTTTAAAGGGACAAGTTGCCTTGGATCGGGCGAGTTGGTCTAAAAAGCGTTTGTAACCGTTTGCATAGACCAACTCTCTCGATCCAAGGCAACGTGTCCCTTTAATTACATGTACAGTGGGTACACGTGCGTGGCTGGTACAGGTTTGACATACATTGTATTGAAGTGAAGTCTACACTATAGTGTGTTGTCATACAACATGGTTCAACAGACACGTGCGCTTTGGCGTCCATTTTTGACCCGATGCAAAGGTTTAAATGTTATCGTCTCTGTGCAAAAGTTAGAGCAGGAGAACTCATCTATAACGTGGTGCAAAATATTTGTTGAATTATTACGTTGTTTTGAGATCAGAATTTTTGAAATGGGGTCACATTCTGTGTAGCATTTGTTGATCTTTTATCGACCTGTCCGATGATATGTGGATTGTCCAAATCCAACATGTGGTTCATGTTTGTGTGGTCTTGATGAGGTTCAATAGTCTGATGAGTTTCAATGTTCAACTCAATTTCAATCTTGAGTTATGAACAAAAATTGAAGTTTTTACGAAAAAACACAAAGGCAGACTTTGACCTTTCGGTACGACCGGAAGTAAAGGTCATACCATTTTGGCGTAAACTTTTCAAGAGTTGTCCCAATATTGATCTATCAGATGCTCACTTATGAGCATCTAGCTTTAAAGTTCACGAAGATACAGCGAATAGCAAATGGTCAGTTTTCAACTTTAAAAACCTTGTAATTCGACACCCGATGACGTCATCATGACGTCATCAGTTTTGTGCCGTCCTCATATTATGGTTCAATTGTCTGAGTTTCAAGGTTCAATTCAGTTTCAATCTTGAGTTATGCTGTAGAGAAAAGTTCTCCGGAAGAAGAAGAAGAAGAAGATGGAGACGACAAAAAAACCAGAACAATAACAAGAGGTGTTCGTGCACATATTGCACGAACACCTAATAACAAAAGTAACATCAAATAAAACAAAACAAAATTAAATAAATAAAAAGGGAAAAAACAAGAAAAGGTGGCATAAGGTGCGTAAAACTCTAACTGAACACAAACCTTAATGAAAATAATAATAAAGACAACCCAAACCAGGCTAATATTACAAACAAAACTCCCTTCGGCCTTAACCACTCAAGTATCAAACGGGCGTTTTAAACTGCAGAATTGGAACATACTCATTCAATACTGAACAGTATCCCTTTAAACTACTTGATTGGAACTATCCAAACATGTACAATCTCTTTAAACTACAGAGGACTTTTAACTGTTCAAAAGTGTACAATCCCTTTAAACTCAATGATTTTTAAAAATTAAAAAGTGTACAATCCCTTTAAACTCAAGGATTTTGAACAATTCAAAAATGTACAATCCCTTTGAACTCAAGGATTTTGAACTATTCAAAAGAGTATAATCCCTGTAAACTGTAGGTTTTGGAACTATTCAAAAGTGTATAATCCCTGTAAACTGTAGGTTGTGGAACTATTCAAAAGTGTACAACCCCTTTAAACTAAATGGTTTTGAGCTACATGACTCAAAAGTGTACAATCCCTTTAAATTACGGGATTTGGATCTCATAATTCCACTTAACATGACTTGCTCTCATGTTAACTGTAAATGGCTGTAAACTTCAGCACTGGAACTTAAATATTCTCTTATTCAAAGAGTATGATCTGATCTCATATACCCCGACTCATATGACAAGCCAAATGCTCAACTTTAATCGACAAACTTGGTTAGATGTGATAAACAATGTTTTTCCAGCAGTTTTTTATTTTTTTTTTATGAAGAATGTGTAATTTGGATGTAACATGGACACCAGGGTCGTGTTACTCCGTGAATTTTATTTTTCAAAATGTTCAACACTCAATAATTGTGCAAATTCATTTTGTGCTCTTTACAAGGCACAAAATGTACCAGGCAAACATTCTTTGTGATAGCCAGTGATTAAATACAGCAGAAGTGGGGCAGTACTACAATCATGCAGACGTCATACACTGTGTCCCAACTTGGTGGAATGACCTAGGTATAGTTTCTTAATTATGTCTCCATGCCGTTGTATTCATTAGCTCCTCGGCCCTCTCCTTTGAAATGCTCTTCATGTTCATCAAAATCTTAACCATTGCTTCCGGCTGTCACAAACAAAATGCAGTATTTAAATTTAATGTGAATATTCATTTTCCGTATTTGCATGTATTTGCATACCTCCTTTTTATCCATTGTAAATGTACCCAGCCTAGCCTAGTGCCAGATCCCAGTGGCCATGATTGAATAGTCAATGTCTTTTGTACACTAATCCAGTAGTAGCCTCGCCCCGGTTTGTATGGTCTCAGGCTTAAGGTTCAGTGGCTTTATTTGCATAATCTAAGGGTAAGTTGAATAAGAAAAATATTTGGTCTGGGGTGCTGTGTGAGGGAAAAAAGGGTATGCAAAAGAGATGGCAACAGGGGGTGAGAGCAATTGAGTGTTGGTGGGATATGAAACCATTCCTTCTTAGAGCTTGGGGTGGAGGTACACACCCTGTTTTGCTGTACTGCTACATTTTTAAATTGAAAATTTGCCTGATATTGCAAATCCAACCTGGAACTTGCTGCACCAGCATTGCAAGCTTAAACATTTTTATTAGTTGCGGTAGGCTTCGAGCCTCGTTTTACCAGCTTTAGAAAGGAGCTTTTTCAATAAAATTTGCTTCACTTTCACATTCGCGTGAAGTATGAACAAGGCTTTAAAGTGGTTTGCTTCAAACTCCAGAATTGCAACACATAAGTAAACAGCCACACATATAATTGCACATGTAAATGTCAATTTACCCAAGCTTAATAATGCTGAACTAGAGAATATTGTGGACAACACAGATCTTGATAAAAGGCATAGTAACACAAATAAAACATGATTTATTTCGTTGGACAGTTGTTACTTCTCTCAGTTATGAAAATTGACAACACAGTTTTCTTCCCTTTGGAGAGCTAATATAGATAGTTCACCTTGAAACCCATGTTTGTAATAAGTTATAGTTGTTTACTGTATTGTGTAGTATTATTTTTGTGAAGGTACCTTAAATTCCCCCACCACAGAAGTGTGGGAAGAGTCTATGAATGATACTTACCCAAATAGCCACTACTTACGCATATTTCATATAGCCGGCAGGCTAATTCGCTAAAAAGATTTGACAACCAAAAGGGCGCCCTTCGGGGCCCACCCAGGCGCCCTTCGCGCCCACCCAGCATGCTAGGCGGTAGCTCCACCATCTTACGTCCTTTTTCTCGTCCAAAGAGGTAACCCTGAACACGAGCCGAGAGTGTGGAAGGAGGGCGGGAAGCTATTTGGGTAAGTATCAATCATAGACTCTTCCCACACTTCTCCGTAGCATGGAGGTTGGGTAGGCGAGACACCTTTATAAAATCGGACAATAGTTAACAAGTACCCCAACTTGAACTAAAAACTGACAGTTTGTACTTAATAAAGAACGTGAATTTTTTTTTTTTTTTTTTTTTTTTTTTTACCTCAAGTTCCGTCCTGGCGCCGCCTGGAGGGATCACTTGACTGGGAGTCCCTTCTGGGTTGAGATGCTGACAGCACTGCTCTCCCAAAGGCACCTTCGTTCTGAAGCACATCACGCAAATAGCAGGTGGTAAAGGTTGATGGGCCCTTCCAGCAAGCTGCTTGTGAAATCTCTGCAAAGGAAATCCCCCTGAAGAACGCCCAGGATGTGGACACGACGCGAACGTCGTGTGCACGTATGGGTCCCTGACTGCCTGCGTCCTTACCGGACAGCCAGTCGGGGTGAGCCGACTTTATTGCTGATACAATCCATCGCTTGATTGTATCTTTGGAGGCCGGGCCATTTTGGGGAGTAGTTGAGATAAACAATTGATCGCAAGCCCCCCTAAGTGACTTGGTACGTTCCAGGTACCATTTGAGGGAACGTACCGGGCACCAGAGCCTGTCTGATCGAACCGACGATACCGACGCGATTTCGGGAATGAAGATGTCAGGCGGAGTAAAGACTGCCGTCTGATTCTTTGTCAGGATGATGCCTTGGGGACAAGATGGATCCCGCCCGGTTTCCAGCGGATATGTCCTGGTTGGATCGATAGCGCCTGGATTTTGCCTACCGCCGCCACGGCCCCTGCCGCCCGTCTGGAAGTTCTGACGGGCAGGCTGGGAGTAGCGAGGTGCCGCCGGAGCGGTGCCGGGAGATGTCCTAGGGGTCTGCTGGTGAGAGGACTTGAGGGCCTTACGAAATGCCGGACGTGGCGTAAAGCCGACCTTGTTTGTCTTCTTTCCCCAAACCGCAGGTTCAGTTTGTCTGCGGTCTTCAGACGCTTGGCCTCTGCTTCGAGGACCTCTTGAAATTGTCCCCCAAAGAGGTCATTCCCCAGAAGAGAAATGTCTTCCAATTTCTTCTTCACTCCGTCGTAGGGGATGTACAGCGTCTCCAGGACGTTTGTCCTTCGGGATTGTGTAGCCTGGAGCGAGATACGAGTAAACTGTTCCAGGGACATCCTGAGGCCCTCCTCCAAGCAACGAAAGGCTACAAGCCAGCATGTCTGCTGGGGTGGATGCGCCCTTGGCTTTGGCGCCAAAGCGAGCAGCCTCATCAATCTTCTTCATCTGTTCTTCCAGTCGAGCTTTACCCTTGTCAGCGAAGATCGCCTTAGCCTAGGCCTTACCCCCATCGCTCGAGAGCTTGTCTCTGGCGGTAGATGGTATAGTGGGGACTGTAAAAAAAGTCATCACAGTCCTTTTGTGGGTACTGAAAATCATTTTTGTATCTTCTCGTGTGCGGGATCCATTTCTTCAGAGAGGCTGTGCTCTTGATGCGATCCACACAGAGGCGGTCTAACGGGAGGGCTGGGAATGGCGTACTACGCGTTTCCTCCACTCCCGTTCGTGTCTTAAAGGAACGATGTCCGGATGACTCTTCCGGGGTATCATCGGCCGGTAGTTTGAGGACACATACCATGTCCCGTTGTATCAACCGAAGCTGAGTTTCAAATGACGAGAAACTGCTTGGGTCTGTTGCGGCCTCATCTTCCTCGGAGCGTACACGTGACTCATGTGAGCTCAGTTCCCCCTCGGGTTCCTCCCCGTCGGAGACCCCGAAAGTCGTCGAGGGATGCAGCGAGATGGCCGTTGGTGAACCTGGGTGCAGGCACGCCCCGGAGTGAGGGGCACCTCCGGCCTGCTATCGACTACCTCGGTTGGGCCTGGGGGCCCGGGATCGACTGGGGCTACCCTGATCGGTCCCTGAGCGACCCACCCAGGGTCCGGGTCTGGGAAGGTGGATGGTGGGGGTGCCCGTTGTGAATCGGGTGCCGCCCTCCACTGCTGCTGGACAATCGCGGCCAATGAAGTGCTGGTAGAATCAAATGCCTTCATAAAAACCGCCGAGAATAAAGTATCCTTTTTCTTTTTCTTCTTGATCTTCGGTGTTGTTGAAGAAGAGGAAACTGGGCGCTTCAGCTTAGCCTTCTTGCCTGAAGGATTGTCAGTAGCACTTCCCCGGGAAAGCTCCGATAGGGGGTCAATCATCGAGCAGCGATCAGTGTATGAAGTTGACTGGGATTCCCTCACCCTATGTGACAGGGAAGGTGGGTCCCGTGAAGCTTGTAACCCCGGCCCCGCCCGCAGCACCGGCGGGGGATCGGAGCGCCTGGAACGCAATGATGGGGCCGGAGAGAGATTTAACTCTGACCCCCTCGCTTCCGTTTCACCCCCTGGAGTAGCCCCCCTGGGCTAGCACTCAAGTGGTCAGTCGAGGCGTTGAGTTTCCTTAGGAAGCCCGCGCCCGAGGACCGGGTGAAGTCGTGAGTCCAAGGACTGACGAGATGGCTTCGAGTGTGTTGCACCTTTCATGGGTTTGCCCTTGGTACCACTCAGGCCCTTAGCTGTGCTCTTTTTCATTGTGGTAAATCACAAAAGAGTGCTAGGCCAGGCACGTCCAGTGCCGATTTACTTATGGTCGGTACTGTACTGACCGGGGAAATTGAACGGCCTTACCGGCGCAAATCCCCCACGGCAAACACACTAGTTCAGTGACCGGCTCAGTAACGATAGCAGACGGGGCAAGGGAGAGGCCAGAGGCCGGTATATCCCGTATAATATTAGCTTCGTTGGGCCCCACGCTCTCCGCTGGAGCGAGGGGGAGAGTGAGCAGGGGAAGGGAACAGATTTAACCGGTATACCCAAGCTCTCTCTCCGCTAGCCTCCTGCACCGGACCGGGAGTACTTCTCCCGGGGCAGGGAGTTCAACTGGTCGCGACCAGAAGAACACTAGCGAAAAACGTACAGGACTTAGGCCTCGGAGTCAGCCTCCTACAGCGGCCGGGAGTACTGCTCCCGGAGTAGGGAGTCTCACGGAAGTGAGACACTAGTTAATATTTATACAACGTAATTTATTAAATATAAATAAGGAAGACACAGGAGACACAACAATAAATATATACACTTGTATTATACAGTAGATATATACATACACCATGGGGGTACGCTCGATCCCCGCGAACCACGGGTGCTACTCGCGCTCTGGTCCCAACAGAATTGTAACAAAAAACGTCTCAAAACTCAGGAAAAAGCGAAGGCACAAAATCTCAAGCTAAGCAAGAGCGTGAAAACTCACGTGTACACCGTACCGCCGCTAGAAAAAGAAGGACGTAAGATGGCGGAGCTACCGCGTAGCATGCTGGGTGGGCGCAAAGGGCGCCTGGGTGGGCACGAAGGGCGCCCTATTGGTTGTCAAATCTTTTTAGCGAATTTTAGCGAATTAGCCTGCCGGCTATATGAAATATGCATAAGTAGTGGCTATTTGGGTAAGTGATTGAAATAGACTTATACTTACATAGTGGTCCTTCGAGAAAATATTTGTAAGGGCCTCCATCACAGCTTCTTCCTGATCCTCACTGAAAGGTCCATATGTCCATTCCTGCATCAGATATTCTACAAATTAAAGTTGGGATTTTTTTTTAAAGAAATGCACTATATAAAGAAAACAAACGTAGACACAAATGAAGCAAAACCAAGTATGCCCAGTCATACTTCCTCCAAACAAGTATTTAAGATGCAAGGCCTGAAGTGTGGTCCCAAGCATAAAACTAAGTATAACTTTTAAAGTTAACACATTTTCAGGGAGTATCATCTATTCTAATGAAAAGTAAATTTTGTTGAAAAGTTGTATTATAAAGCACATGGAGCATAGGTCACCTGATATATTGTTTGAATTCTGACAAAATCTTATTTTGGGCACTTATTATTTCACTACTACTAATCATTGGCAGGCTTTTTCATGTGATGTCTCAGAAGAAAGCTTGTTTTAAACAGTCTCAACCCTATCAAATTACCTATTTAAATTTTAAATGAAAATTGTGGACAAAATGGGCAACAATCGGGCCATGCAACTTAAACATTGCAAGTGAATTCAAAGTCTCTTTAAACATCCTTATTTGCTTCCCAGATTCCTTCTCATGCTTGATATTCTAAAAATCCCTCATGTATGAGCACAATCTCAAAGCCTAAATGTTTTGCTGTAAAATTCTCATGTGTTGTGGTGCAAATGCAGTTTTTACTCACTAAGTTTGACCATAGCCCAAATCCATAGGATGTTTTGTTAATTATCTTATTTATGTTGTAACTAATTGAAGCTATACCTCTTGATGATCCTCCTAATTTGAACTGATTGTGTCTGCATGAGGGGACCTGCAAGGGAAACAAATTTCATTATTTGCTGTTGCTTATTAAGAGTAAAAACAGACCACACCACATACATTACGATTGTGAACTGCAGCACTTTTTTCTTAAGTTGTGTATACAATTATCGATATTGCAGATAAAATAATCTTTATGCAATTTGATTTTATATGTTGTGCAAAATGAGTTTTTTTATACGTCAAGCAAATTTATATCTGGTATGCTGTTATTGGATCTGGGAATGGAGGACCACAAGTCCGTTTGAATGACACAGGCAACTTGAAAAGTCTATTTTAGACACGTCTGATCTTTTTATGGATGCCCAGAAAAACGTGAGATACCTATTCAAGAAATGTGTAGGTAAATTCATTATCATTTGATAGAACAAGAAAAATTCCGTTTCACTGTCATTGACCAAGTTTATCAAGAATGTAAATGACCTCGGCCTCTACCTTGAATTCTTGTTACTTTAAACTTGGGGAAAAACAATTAATTATAGTGTACAAAGTAATCTAGAAATTATATTACAAATGACGATAAGGCTGTAAATAAAACCATTAACTCGGCAACTATGGCTATGATCATGGAGTTTTAAAACACAGTTTCCTTTGTTATTAATTAGGGGTAAACAGCATAAATACTTGGTCTTCAATATATGGATTGCTGGCTGTTGTAATTAATGGACCAAACCGAACGTCAACCTCACAAAAAAAGTGGGAATAATAGGCTTTGCTTTGATTTTGCTTGTTAACAACTGAATTTAACTCCTTGTTAGTTGGCTTTTCGAAAATTTGAAGACCGATTCTGGTGCAATTGTTCGCAAGTTTATTTTAAGATGTACATTTTGAAATCTAGATCTAGTATCAAACTGCACACTACTAATGTTATTTGTTATTCTTGACATGTTGAATAAACAGTGATCAGACTTTGTGTCCAATTATACCTTTCCCTCGATGGTTGCCAAGGCTCCTCAGTTGAGTCTTTCTCGATGGTTGAATCTACAAATGTATTGAGAGAAAAAAGTATTTTTGATAATAAATAATCTGTACACATTCGGATATCCCCCAACATAAATTATGTACGCTGTTATTAACAAAATACTTGTTTGCTTCTTTTTCTAATTTGTTATTTTTGTTTTTGTTTTAGGATGTAATGCTTTTGCTGTCTTAACTTCATATGTCATATTCATACTGACCTGACTAATTGTTATTGCAAATTCAGCTTATTGGTGATTCTATAGGCCTTAGTTATTGTTTGTGTAAGCTTGTTAAAACAGCAACTCACTTCTTGGACCGACTTTTTGCTGTACAGGAGCAAAGACAAATAAATGTGCAGGATTTGGAACTGGCTCATCAAGTGGTGGAAACAAAATATGGCAAGTTTTGTGTGACACCACCGGACTTGCTTTCTACCAAAGACGTTCAGATTATACTAAATAAAATGCCCAGTTTTAACAACCATGCAATTCTCATTAGATAGTTATAATGGTGTGTCAGAGACCACAATACAAATCAGGTACATGTTTTTTCAGCAGCCATCTTTAAATTTTCCGAAACAAATAAAATTGAACTAGTTGCACTGTCATCCGAAACAGTTAAGGACTATTTGTAAGCTTGTACACGTTCGTGTGAACATTTTGCTATACAAATTGCACCGCTCATTGGGTTTGAGTTGCAATGATGAAACTGCTGTACAGATATTAGCAAAATAGTTGCTACGCGGGTAAAGTACATATGAGTTTTGTACTTTGCATTTGTGTGGCTTTCCCGCAATAATAAGACATGTAAATGCCCTCTTGATCAAAAAACAGAATGTATGTATGCGATGGTATAATGCAGATTCTTAAGATCATAGCTACTTGATACAAATTTAGAGTTTCATAGTTTCATAAGAGTTTGATAGAATTCAGAGTTGATGCTTGCCCATTCTTGCTTGTTGTGCATTGTATGAGTGGCGCATTTTGTCTGCCAGTTGTTTTGATGTGTACTTTTTGTACATTGGACCTCGTTCTTGAAGTGCATTTGCCTGATAACAAGTTATTGCAAAAGTTTGTAAGAATAAGAAATGGAGAATTGAACAGATGACGTCATAGTTTTGAAACTCGAAAATCCTACATCAAAGGCGTACGAAACTATTTAAAGTGCTTTGATGTACACGACATCAGCCATGTGCTTTCTTCACAGACATACAAATATGAAGAGGAATATTTTGATTTGTTTCAACTTTTCCTAATTTTCTTAACTTACCGCATCCCTGAAGTTGCCTTTGGATTGTCCTTTTTAATTTCCTTATACGTATCCAGCATCTCCTTTTGTTGTTTAGAGGTGTACAAGTGTGTTCCAGACCTTTTCTTTTGGTAGAATTTCCCCACCTACATAACAATTAAGTAGAGTAAAACCAAAACCTAATAACATAAAGTGCTCAATCAGTACAGCATGCAGAGACATTTTTACAGGCTTAAAATATGTCAGGTTCTTTGTCTTTCAGTAAGATTATTGCAATACACATCAGACCACAAACATTCAAACTTCAAACATAGTCAGTTTACTCTTGATCTTGACTTGCTGTGAAAATAGGGGAGCCTTTACTTTTCACAAACATCTCCTTGGAATATCACATAAATGTATTGTTTGGCTCGGAAGATAAGTGGCATGAAACCCGCCTTCACACCCCTGCCCACAGTTCGCCACGGGAATCAGCATTGTAAAGCCGGGCAGTAGGAGTTTGAATAAGGAGAGGCTATTTGAGATGCTGATCATATTGGACATTTCCTGGAAGAGGAATGGCTCACCCCCCCCCCCTCTCCCACCCCGATCATCTTAAAACCTTTGATCCCCCAACCCCAATATATATGGGTAAATGCACAGTAAAGTGCCAAAAACATGCACTAGTTGATTCGCTGTAAAAAAAAAAAAAGTAAATAAACTATGTCTACTTAAAGTTTTATGGCAGCATGAAATATCACTGGGTAGGTATAACCTTTTATTATTTTTAAGTATTATATGTAATCTAACATTGTCTTAATTATGTTAAAATACAAATGAAACATAAAAATGAGTATTTTTTATTAAATGTATACCCTGTAGTTTAATATAAAGCCAGGTGGATTCAGAGCCTATGTTAGTTTTGGGGGAAAATCCGTTCAGACGGAAGCGGTAACGGTAGTCGCCTGAGTGTTTTTGTTTAAAAGCCATGTGGTCTCACTATAAATAGTCAAAATCATTTATATTTGCTGTTTGAAAGACAAGATATTATGTTGAAAAGATTCTGATTTTTATTTTATTGGAAAAACATTCTATACAGTTTTCATATCGATGTGAATATCTCCTCTAAAATGTGTGTCGCCGGGGGACGACCGTTACCGCATCCCGAAAAATATAGCCATGAGCGCGCGAAAATATTTCCGACTACGTCATGGAAACTGCATAACTGAACAATAAGAACGCGCCATCGAAAGTTTCCTTCAGTCTGGCTGGCAACCGGTAGGAGGCATTTAGTGGTTGTGTCGCTGGAAGAAATTCAAGAGACGACTGTTACGTAAGTAACGACCATTCCCATTTGTCTGTTATTGTTGTATAAACCAACATTATTTAAAGATTGGGCAGTGACATGTTTAGGGGTCTGTTTCAATCAGTATTGTAGTTAATTCTTTGCAAAGTGTTAGTCTTATTTTCCGTAGGCCCAAAAATTTACACAAGCTCCTAAAAACGACTACAACATTGTTGCATGTAGTAGATTAACCTGTGAGTGTGTGATACCAGCCACACGAGTTGTAGTCGGTGCTCATTTACACACACGCACAGTTGCACTACAGTGAGCTCGGGGCACCAGATAAAACGCCCTCAGGTGGCGGCGGCGTGTGGAACGAGTGTTGCGCTGGTTCCTCAGGTGGATATCATTGAAATAGCGTTGTAGCTGCTATACACCAGCGAATTGTTTTTATGAATTAAGGCATCATACCTCGTTCACTGGTTGACGGCTGTGCTAAAGTATTCAATATTCAGTATTCAATATTTCAATACTTCAATACTTCAATAGTTCATTATTTTGATGTTTTTGGATCGTAACGGAATAGAAAAATCGTAGATTTCCGCTGTTTTGGTGGTCTTGTTTTTTATTCTTTATTCCAGTGTGATCCTGGAGAAATTATTCAAACAAGACGTTTTGTCTTCACTTTGACTATGAAGTTGTATTTCCTGTGCAGACTATTTTATTAAAGCTTGTTTCTATTTTTTCTTATAATAATAGCTTAATATTTTCGATTTTTCTCTTGACAAAGTCTGCGCTGTATGTGCAATATTTTTTATCATAACGAAATAGAAAAACTACAAAGAATTTTTAATTTCCCCCTTTTACACTTGGAATTCGAGGTCCAATTTTGTTTGTTTGTTTTGGTTTTGGTTTGCTTTTTTTTTTATAGAGAAATGCTGTAGGATGTATGTCCATTAAATGGACATGATCAAGGAATACTTTTTCATATTGTTCATTATTAAAAGTCTTTATGGATTTACGAGTCTCGGAAAGAAATGACCGTACGAACAACCAGCATTATGGGTTTAGGAGTCCAATTTAATAACAGATAAATTATAATTAACTAACATTACTATTTTACAGAAAACGTTACTAGTTTCTTAATCAGTTGGTCTGCATTGCTTAAAGATCACGACCAGGTCACGTCAGACCAACTGATCAAAATAATTTCGGATTACACAAACGGTTTGTTTATCATTTGTTTTATCTTTAAAACACAATCTAACATTTGAGCAATACTATAACTTGGACCTAGTTTCATAATAAATATTTGTTAAATACTTTATCACTAGCCATCATGGCTTAAGTCTGGCACAAAATGAATCTCATAATCCCTTTAGTTGTTCACTTTAATAGTTGACATATTTTACATTTTAATGTGTCCAAATAGGCATTTATGTCATGGCACTTTCTTTTCTTATCAATTGTTTACTACGTGGTAGTTCCCTGTGGGGCAAAACCGCCATAAGACACCCCATGCATGTGACCCTTCACCTGCATTGAGTGACTCCCCACAAAAACTAGCACAAAGTCACAGCCATGGAACAAACCGAAAGCACCCACGCTTAAGTCACAACCGAACGTATGCCTTGAATGCATCTGATCGCCAGCGACCCATTTCCCGGATGTGTGCATCTGAGAAACCTAGAGACACTGCATGACATGCTGTTCCAATCCGGAAACTGTGGCCAGTATATAAGTCCGAGTCAAGACCAATAAATTTGACAGTTGAGCGTAACACTGTTGCAAATTGTAATCTCTGGACGGGGTTGCCCCCTGGCCAACAGTACAAAAAGTCGGATTGAAAAATACGTCTTAAGTGTAAATACTTGTTAAGAGCATCCACTGGACAAAACTCATCATTCGTGCTTGCAATCTTTATGCAAACTGTGCTACCCTTGGAATGCTTAAAACAATTAAAATGTATCTTTAATCCATGACTATCTTCCGAAATCTGAATGTTATCAAGCTTTAAGATATTACTCGTATTCTTGTTAGACACTGTAATTTCTCCGACGCGTAAAAACGCCGCAAAAGCCAATAGGAACATACTTTTGTACAGAGCTTTTTGGTAAAATGTATGCGAACAATGCTCCAATGCATTTACGAGCCTATGAAGTATGTGCGAGGTGATGGATAATCTTACATCAAACTTGGGCTTCTCCTTTTGTACCCCATATATAGCTTTCCGACTGACCCGGTTCTGGCATATTATGTAACTTATGTAGGAAATTAATTGCAGAAACATATGTCAAAATCGTACCGAACGCATACCTAGTCTCGTAGAAGTAAGCTACAAATAACGCCATTACTTATAGGTGGTACCGGCATTAAATTGCTAAAACCATACTTCCTGAAAAACTTTACCAAGTGATTTTGGGCTCTTTGGTATGTTCTCAGCGTAGAATCAGACATCGATTTGTTTAGTAAGCTTAAAAGCCCTGGTACCAACTCTGCGGTTGTATTTCGACTGGCAGAGATACTGGGTGTTCCTTCGCTTTCGGGGCCGATTGCTTGAACGCCTCGATCTGTAGACGAGAAAGTTTATCTGCGAGTATATTTATACGACCCGGTACATGCACTGCCTTAAACTGGATATTAAATAGCATACTGTTTATTACCAACTTACGAACAAGAGCCATTACTTTTACTTCTTTGGTAGTATTGGAATTGATGATATGCACTAGCGCTTGGTTGTCAGTGTGCATTAGTATCCTTTTGTTTGCTAAGTCTTGACCCCAGACATAAATTGCCGCAACAATGGGATAAAACTCTTTCAGTGTAATATTTTCTTTGGACCATGACTCAGGCCATTTACCAAAAAAACATTCTTTGTCCAATACAGCCCCGTACCCCAAAGAGCCAGAAGCATCTGTGTACAAGTGGAGAGTCTGGTCTGCTATCTATTGGTCCGATAGAAAAAATTGCTTTACCGTTAAATTGCTGCAAAAACAATAGCCATGCTTGTAAATCCAACTTTGCCTGAGCTGTTAAACGGATAAAATGCCAATGACATTTTATGCCTATAGTTAAATTAATTAGTCTTCTCAAAAAGGCGCGACCAGGGACCACAACCCTACAAGCGAAATTCAGAAAACCAATAATGGATTGCAACTCACGTAAAGTAATGTTGGCCTTTTTTATGGCATTACTGGTTATATCTATAGCTTTGACCAACTTGTCTGCTGGTAAACGGGCCGCCTTTGCTACTGTGTCTAATTATATTCCTGCAAACGTTAGGCATGTTGTTGGCCCTTCCGTTTTTTCCGGCGCCAGCGGAATACCTAAGATATCACACAGCGTTTGAAAACCCTTTAAGTCGTGAAGCCCCTGCTGAAAGAAAGATGATATGATCAAAAAATCATCCAGAATATGAACTTAGCCCGCAGGCCTGAGTTCATTGTTTGCTCATATTCAACCGCTGTACTAATTCTTCGAATATTGCACAGCTGGAACGACAACCCATGGGTAAAGTTTTGTCGTAAAAGAATTGGTTTTCCCAAGTTAGCCCTAGCAGATGATGGTCGTTAGGATGGACCGGTATAATTTTAAAAGCAGACTTTATATCCAATTTAGACATTACGCAACCAGACCCTAAACGCTGCAAAATCGTAATTGCGTCGTCTGTTGACACATAATGGACAGTTGCCATACAATCAGGAATGCCGTCATTAATTGAGCCATTTGTGGGGTAGGACAAGTGATGAATAATTCGAAATGACCCTGCTTGTTTTTTGGGAACAACCCCAATTGGGCTGACACAAAAGTTCTCGAGTGGCATATTTTTAAAGGGCCCAGCGAGTCTACCGCATTTTATCTCGGTATCCAGTTTTTCTGAGACTATTATGGGGTTTGTTAAGAGCCGACTTCAAATTTGTTGACACTCTAGCTTTCTGTGCACCAGCAAAACCGAGTTTAAACCCAAACGTAAAACCATCAACCAAAAATTTAACTTTTCCGGGATCATAACCTTGCAGTTTAACTTCAAGCATATCTCTATTTATTGGTGTTGTTGGTTTGTCCAGGGCTAGAAGCGAACTGGCCTCTCCCTGCTCTGCCCCTAGGTGCGGTGAATCTGTCGTTTGACACGACTGTGTTAGGTCCAGTTGCAGTGGCTTGTGTGAACTGTCCCCTTGCACGAAAACGTTGTTGAAAACGTTGTTGAAAACGTTGATCGCACTTAAAGGGGGGGGGTGTTTACCCATACATTTTGGGCAGTTATGTTTGTAACCACATACCCCATCACATGCTTGACCACGTAAAAAGCGGAAACAAAATCCCAGTCGTGGCTGATTTGCAAAAGCCTGTGAAGAAATTGAACCCAATGGCCTCGCTTGATAATTTCCGCGTCTAACCTCACCCATGGCATTGAACCCTCTTAGTGATTTAAGGTAAAGTTCCGTGTGAAAATGGTCCCACGGAAAAGCCATGGTTTGGCGCAGCTTCCGAAAGGCAACATCATATACGTTGAAGTTGCCCCCATCGCCTGCTATCTGACGTATCAGCTCACCATATTTGAGAAGCTTACCAGCTTCGGATGCAAACTTTTGTGTGTATACAGCGGAGAAAATTGCAAAAGCTGAAACCCACTCGCTGATGGTTTTTGGCACTTTTTTATTTGCCGGCGTTAAGCATGACTTTTCGCCACTTGTTATTTGTTGGACCATAAGTTTGGTATGAATTACTTCTGAAGGGTTGAGTAGACAGCCAAACTCAATGTACTCATTGGCCCAAATCTTTTCTTAAGTTTCCTTATTAACCGCAAAGTCTAGAGGCAAAGGAGCAGAAAAAAACCTTGGTAGGGAGGCGACATGCCCCAGTCCCAGAGAACCGCCAGGATACGGCCCCAGTCCGCATCCTAGCGCCTCCCTGGTATTAGCAACAGGCAAGACAGGAGCTGGCCCAAGCCCAGCCCCCGGCAAAGTTGTTACTGCATTTATATTTGTGACGTTGTTTGGCGCTTGTTGTGGAACTGACTCTGTAGCATGTAGCCCCCCAACTGGATTCTGAGGTGTCCAAGTAGACGCCGCTGCTGTTGGACGCATACTATGCGAGCCAATCGCCGTGACTGCACCACCTTGACACTGTGTAGGCCTACTTGCCGATGTCGGGAAAACTCTGGCAAGCTCTGACTGGACTGCTAGCCGAATGTGATCAGCTATGGCATCCACCATTGATGACGTGTCTAAAGACAGCTGCACTGTTTGCTCCTACTCCTGTGTTTCGGCTCTAACTTGGCCAACCATCGCAGGAGATGCAGCAGTGGTGTCTTGCCCAGTCTGCAGTGGAGCTAGGTTTTCACTGCCTGTCCCGGAGGTGCTGTCTACGGGCTTTTTTGCGAGGCCGCAAACGCTTTCTTGGCTCTTCAGGTGCCGAACCGGCAGCCACGGGTCGTTTTCTACGTGGCATCCTGTAACAGTAATCAAACTAAGAAGACCGCAGTCATCTGATAATATTATAATAAGCTTTTTTTTTTTTTTTTTTTTTTTTTTTTTTTTCTGATTTTGAACTCCTTGGCCGATGCCATTATATTGACAACGACAATGATTATTATTATTATTTTTGTATTATTTTTTTTTAATTTTTTATATAATGACTTGAACCAATTATACTACACCATAACCATGATAATCATCTACAACCTCAAAGCCCCAACCTGTGGTGACTAAATCATGACTGTATCAACATTGATACAAAAACAAACTGACCGCATAAAGCAATAAGAAGACCACTTTATGATGTCGAATAGCTCTCCATACAAGCAGCTAACGCTGAAATGGGCCATTCTAAACAAGGCTAGAGCAGAAGCATAAGATCACCATGCCCTTTTAACAGCACTCCAAAACAACAATTAATAGTTGATTGGGCCGTCCTTTTAAAGTAAGTTACAGGGTTTGTTGTTGTTTTGTTTTTTTTTGTTTTTTTTTTGCCTTAAACCATTTTTTTATGAAATGTATACCATTACATAATCCTTTGTTTATGCGCTAAACTATGCGTGGTTAATATTTTTTCCTCATGTTTGAGACTGAGGACTAACTTTACGCCGGTTTTATTATTGATGTTTTTGCAAGAAAGCGAGGACATTACCTTGGCATTTTCAACAATCCTGTAACATACTTTAAACCAAAACATATATAGCCTTGCTTCAAAAACGGGTTAAGCCACGTAAACTGCTAATCACATAGCATTGCGGTCAGATATATCAAGCTCATTTATTTTTGAGTAACTGGCCAAACAGGGCCCTCTCGTCAACCTGGAACCGAGCATGAAGCTTTAAGGGCTCCCCGGTAACAGCTTTGGTTGTACTTTTGATCATACACACTATTACGACACAAAAAGCATGTGATAAATAAGCCCTATCATGTTCTATGATAAAACAAATCCTTGATTGGTTGTTGTTGTTTGTTGTTGTTTGTTGTTGTTTGTTGTTTGTTGTTGTTGGTTGTTGTTGTTTGTTGTTGTTGTTTGTTGTTTGTTGTTTGTTGTTTGTTGTTAATTGTTTGTTGTTTGTTGTTTGTTGCTGTTGCTGTTGCTGTTGCTGTTGCTGCTGCTGCTGCTGCTACTGCTGCTGCTGCTGCGGCGGCGGCGGCGGCGGCGGCTGCGGTTGTTGCGGTTGTTGTTGCGGTTGTTGCGGTTGTTGCGGTTGTGGTTGCGGTTGTGGTTGCGGTTGTGGTTGCGGTTGTTGTGGTTGTGGTGGTTGTGGTGGTTGTGGTGGTTGTGGTGGTTGTGGTGGTTGTGGTGGTTGTGGTGGTTGTGGTGGTTGTGGTGGTTGTGGTGGTTGTGGTGGTTGTGGTGGTTGTGGTGGTTGTGGTGGTTGTGGTGGTTGTGGTGGTTGTGGTGGTTGTGGTGGTTGTGGTGGTTGTGGTGGTTGTGGTGGTTGTGGTGGTTGTGGTGGTTGTGGTGGTTGTGGTGGTTGTGGTGGTTGTGGTGGTTGTGGTGGTTGTGGTGGTTGTGGTGGTTGTGGTGGTGGTGGTGGTGGTGGTGGTTGTGGTTGTTGTGGTGGTGGTGGTTGTTGTGGTTGTTGTGGTTGTGGTTTTTGTGGTTGTTGTGGTTGTTGTGGTTGTTTGTGGTTGTTGTGGTTGTGGTTGTGGTTGTGGTTGTGGTTGTTGTTGTGGTTGTGGTGGTTGTGGTGGTTGTGGTTGTGGTTGTTGTTGTGGTTGTGGTGGTTGTGGTGGCTGTGGTTGCTGTGGTTGCTGTGGTTGCTGTGGTTGCTGTGGTTGCTGTGGTTGCTGTGGTTGCTGTGGTTGCGGTGGTTGCGGTGGTTGCGGTGGTTGCGGTGGTTGCGGTGGTTGCGGTGGTTGCGGTGGTTGCGGTGGTTGCGGTGGTTGCGGTGGTTGCGGTGGTTGCGGTGGTTGCGGTGGTTGCGGTGGTTGCGGTGGTTGCGGTGGTTGCGGTGGTTGCGGTGGTTGCGGTGGTTGCGGTGGTTGCGGTGGTTGCGGTGGTTGCGGTGGTTGCGGTGGTTGCGGTGGTTGCGGTGGTTGCGGTGGTTGCGGTGGTTGCGGTGGTTGCGGTGGTTGCGGTGGTTGCGGTGGTTGCGGTGGTTGCGGTGGTTGCGGTGGTTGCGGTGGTTGCGGTGGTTGCGGTGGTTGCGGTGGTTGCGGTGGTTGCGGTGGTTGCGGTGGTTGCGGTGGTTGCGGTGGTTGCGGTGGTTGCGGTGGTTGCGGTGGTTGTTGGTTGTTGGTTGTTGGTTGTTGGTTGTTGGTTGTTGGTTGTTGGTTGTTGGTTGTTGGTTGTTGGTTGTTGGTTGTTGGTTGTTGGTTGTTGGTTGTTGGTTGTTGGTTGTTGGTTGTTGGTTGTTGGTTGTTGGTTGGTTGTTGGTTGTTGGTTGTTGGTTGTTGGTTGTTGGTTGTTGGTTGTTGGTTGTTGGTTGTTGTTGTTGTTGTTGGTTGTTGTGTTGTTGTGTTGTTTGTTGTTTGTTGTTTGTTGTTTGTTGTTTGTTGTTTGTTGTTTGTTGTTTGTTGTTTGTTGTTTGTTGTTTGTTGTTTGTTGTTTGTTGTTTGTTGTTTGTTGTTTGTTGTTTGTTGTTTGTTGTTTGTTGTTTGTTGTTTGTTGTTTGTTGTTTGTTGTTTGTTGTTTGTTGTTTGTTGTTTTTTTCAAAAGACCATCCTGTACCGGTAAAAGGTTGGCGAAGTGCACTTGTTAAAATACATCGCTTATTAAAGTGATGTGTTATTGTTCTTCTGGCCAAACAAAACAGCCCCACGAATGGACTTGTAATATTTATATAATCCCCGAGACGACAAATGAACCCCGTCCGGGCTCAGGATTGACCCTTTCTCGGCTGCATTTGGTTGAGTTATCCCTCTATGCTTCCAGTATTTGATGTGTGCATGATTTTTACAGTTTGCTTTCAGGAAACAATTCGTTCGATCCACTAACTCATTAAACTCGCCTACTGCTAAATCAGATTGACAGTACAGACCCCTGCTCCTATGTAAGATCTGAGAGATGAAGACAACTTCGGCCCCAGATTGTTCCTGTATCTTAAGGGAAACATCGAGCAAGTTAACTCCAACTGAGCAAGGATCATCAGTTTTGCACAAATCGTTTGTACCACATTGTAAAATAACTATTTGTGGCGAATGCAAAGCAACTTGTTGTGTCCTAGCACGGATGTGTTCCACACACCACCCCCCTTTGCAAACGCAATGCATCTCTACGTTTTCCAATCCCAAATTGGGTTTAAATGTCGGATGGGCCTTGCGCTTTACGGCATTGTGAAACCGCCTAACACCACCTTCGTTTTAAAGTTATTTGCAGTTTGTGAAAACCCTGGGTCCATACTCCCGAAAGCTCAATACTAAATCAAATACCGTAATAGACAGAAAGGTCGTTGATATAAATACCCGTTTTACTTGGAGAACTACTTGGTTGGCTGGTGTATCGAACTGCAACAGAAAAGCTATCACCGTTCTCCAAGGGATGTCGAACGAAAGTGAATGCACGTTTCCCTAGACCTTATGGCGTTTTAAATGCATGGTAAAAACTCATTGGACTGTAAACCCGCCAATTGTTCATGGTTCGGCCAGAGGAATGCAATATGTTACGTAACAGACATGTTGAGCCACCAGGTAGGTGAACGCACCTAATTAAGGGAAACCTCACAGTGCCACAACCTTTTAGCAGGCTCGAAACCCGACTCGAGCTCCATAAATCAGATTAACCTTAGCGGTTAATCTGAGGTTTGCTGTTTTGGGGGGCTTCCCTTAATGAAATTAAAAAAAAAAATCAATCAGGTCTAACATAAATGTTTTCTTCTTTCTGTGGGGTAACTTTTAATGAATTTGTTACATCATAGAGCAATGACCTTGCGCTATGGTTACACCTGTTAATAAAAAAAAAAACATTTGTCCTATTTCAGAAAATAATCATCAGCCCCAACACCACTTGTTCCTCATCATATACACAACATGAAAACCAGAGCAGGGAATGCACCAAAAATGAAGATCAATCTTCGATCTTTAGTAAAGAAGCCACTATCTCCTTCCAAGGAATAAAAACCTGCTGCACAGTCTTCTTCACGTGGTGCTCTCAAAATGAGAAAATACAGATTGCAGATAAGAAATGATGATGCCAAGTCGCAAATAGCAAAGGAGGCAGAGAGGCTACGTAGCTTCATTCGGCGACACAGCATGGATGACAGGCAGAAAATAAGAAATAGAAACACGGCCAAAGAAAGGATGAAGCGGTACAGGGAAAAAAAGAAAGAAAAAATTGAAACTGCAAAGAAAACATCATGTACTACACCCAGTAATGACGTCAAACAAAACCAACCACAAGCATTGACTCGTACCGCCAAGCAAAAACAACAGGAGAGATTAGAAGAACAACGCACTCGCAAAAGAGAATCCAAACGAGCAGAACGAGCAAGGATGTCAGCTTACAAGAAGCAAGGCAGAAGAACAAAATCAGAATGCAGAAGAAAAGAGAGCTGAAACGAGAAAGAAAGACAAAATCAAAAATCTCGTCACAAAAACCAAAAACAAAGACCAACCAAGCACTCACAAACATGACAAAGGTATACGAATGCTTACAGGAAACTCAACAGGACAAGACAAAACACCCAAACTGTAAGAACACTGGAAAATTCTTCCTCTGGAAATTTGTTTCAAACATTTCCAAGCAATACAAAATGAAGAGGGTCATCAGCAAGAATAAGGGTGTTCGTTACAAAACACTTTTAAAGTATTCAAAGCTCAGCCACTGCCCGTGTGACAAAAAAAGACGAAGCGATGCCACATCATTCCACGTTGAACAAAATGTGAAGGACTTTTATGTCCGAGCCGATATTAGTTCGGGCTTGCCAAACAAAAAAGATGTCACAAAGAAGTTGGAGCCGAAGTATGTCATCCAATCCAGCCTTTTGACAGCATTCCATAAGTGGAAACAAGAAAAAACTAGTGCAAAAGTGGGCTACCGTAAGTTTGTGATGTTGAGGCCTCGCAATGTCCTCACACAAAAACATTAAAATAAACCAGTGCTTTTGTGAGTATTGTACTAACATCCAACTCAAAATCAAAGCTGTGAATCAGCAGACCATGAATCATAACCTACCTAAAGCTCGGATCACAGATAAGTATCACGCCATAAACTTGACTTGCGCTGCAAAAGGGGAAGCAAGTACATTTCACAAGAAACCATGCATACTTCGTAAGTGCACATCGTGTGGCGTTCAAGGTTTGAAAGATCATCTCAACAGTCTATTGGACAAACATGGTGACGCACAGACGGTGTGGCATAAATGGAAGATGGTAACAGGAATAGGAAAAAATAAGCGCATGGCTTTAACATTAGAAAGTGGTTCATTGCTCGACATGGTGATGCAGTTGCTGAAGGAGATGACAACTTTTGCACATTTATTCACCGCACATTGGCAGCATCAGCAGTTCAAAAATATAACCAGCAGTCTCCCTAGCAACACGGTTGTCTGTGTCATGGACTTTGAAGAGAATTATACATGCTTGACACAGAACGAGGTGCAGTCTGCACACTGGTGCAAAACACAGGTTACAGTTCATCCTATAGTAGCAGAGTATACATGCCCAAATGACGGTGGATTAGTTCGAGAGTGTATAGATATTGTGTCATCAGATCTAAAGCATGACAGTCATGCAGTTTCATGCTTTACTAGTATAGCATATGATCATCTGACAAAAGTACGAAAGCTTCACTTGGTAAGAGCACTGCAGATTACAGATGTTGTTCTGGGCAGTATAAATCCAGAATCCCTTTTGTTGATCTTTCTTATACTCGAGAAGACTACGGTTTCCAAACTGAGCGACATTGTTTTGGCTCTAGGCATGGCAAAGGGCCATGTGATGGCGAAGGTGGTGTTGTGAAGGCAGCGGCAGAAAGGGCTGTAAAAAATTAGCAATGTATTATACGCGATGCGAAAACCATGTTTGAGTTCTGCAAAGACCACCTTTCGAAGCCTGCATATCATGAAGACAGTACATGTAATCACTCGAGGCGTTCCTTCTTTTTAGTCAACAATGTCGTCAATAGAAACCGGCCAGAACGAAAAGGCAAAACCTTGATTGGTACGCGGAAGGTTCATGCCCTCATTGGTGTCTCCCCTGGTAAAGTTAAGATTCGAGAACTTTCCTGTTTCTGCGATGGGTGTGAAGAGGGCAGATGCTGTTTAAATAAAGGTTACACAAGTAACTGGATGTACAAAGATGTGACGGTTGAGGTTAATCAAAGAGAAGACAGAGAGATAAATGTACTGGAGAAACACGAAGAGGAGAAACATAATGATGATGAAGAGGAATATCAGGCACAGAAGGATGGAGGTGGAGATGAGGTGAATGAAGATGATGAAGAGGAACAACGGCCACAGGATGAGACTAACTGTGCATTTCGAGATCCAGGTATGAAACACAAGAGTTTTGGTTCCCAATCTTGCCTTACTTATATAAGACAATTTATTTTGTGTGTGATACAAGTATGGAACAAAATAACTGTGAATTAATAATTTTCCTTGTTGGCCTTTCAACCAGTTGCAGGACCAGAGATTTGCTGGAATTGTCCAAGAACATAATTTTGAGACATTGCGATTTGGGCTTAATAAACTTTGTACCTAGGTACTTTTACAAGTAAAATGTTTTCTTTGTCTGAAAAACATTTATTTTCACAGACGGTATCAAGCCAGAGGTCTACGTAACCTGTAGAATATTGCTACGAAAGAAATATGAAATCTACATGGCACAGGTAATTGTACATACAAAATTATTATTCTCAATTTCCCGATATAAAGATTACATCATTGACCATCTAAATTTAGAAATAGTAGCCACTATACACTACAGTAACATTCAGTTTTTTAGAGTGGATATTGCATACGTACTTACCTCAATACAAACCTATTTTTTGCCTCACTGATGTGACTGACATGAAATTATGTTATTCATTGTTCCCTCAGGTTATATCACGTGATGCAGACAACCTAACAGTGAGGTATATGAAAGAGGTGGCCCAGAACCAATACATATGGCCAGACATTGAGGACAAGTGGTCACTTCCTGTTGGTGATGTTGTCTCGCTAGTTCCACAACCAATTATTTGTACAGCGAGCAGTACAAGAATACGATATTCTTTCGTTAATGCCCATTCACAGGAAACATAATTAAATGTATTGGATTGAACATTTGGGTGCATGTAAACTTATGTAAGTTGCTTAAAGAGGCAGGGAAACGACAAATTCTGAGAAAAATGGTTCTCTACTTTTTTGAACATTATGTACACTTTAGTGATACTCCTGTTTTACATGACACTTCTTTTAGGGGAATGGGGTGGGTTGATGAAGGGTATCGCTTTTATTATCTCCCAAACAACCAAGTGGGAAAATGAGCAAGTGGTTGTAACTTTACTCATTATTGCTCAGCGCTACTGTTTTGTGTATCTGTAACACCTTTTACCCATATGGGAAGGGGATGGGGGAGGGCTGGGGAGAGCGTGGAGGTGAGGGGTGGGGGTAGTTCAATTTTATTAGTAATATTTTGCAATTAAAAAATTAGTCACCTTGTAAGCACCTACAATTTGCATTGAGGTGGTCATGGGTGTACTTGAGACACACAATCAGTTAAAACGGTTAAAGACATGGATCTTTGCTCAAGTGATTGTGTTTCCATTTGATATTTTGCCAAATGAGTGGAAACAATCACCTCAGCAAAGTAACAGCCTATGTTTGACTGATTTTACTATTCTGTGTGTCTCCGTTACACCCGTGACCACATCAAAGTAAATTGTAGTATGCTTAAGGTAATACATTTTTGAATTGCAAAATAAACAGTTCTGAGTAAATACTTTGTGGCATTGTTTTGCTGTTAAGATTTAATAAATTTAAACTTGTTGTTGTAGCGATGAATTTGTTAAGTCATGTTTTAATTCAAAACCGTGTCGATATTGAACATTCGTTAGTTGTAATGTAGATTTCTTCCTCGGCCAATATTTTACAAAGACCCACAGACTCATGGAAACCAATGGGCTTTGAAAAGGTAACAAGTAGCAATTAAACCCCACCAAAAAACTAACCAAATCCTTTTGCACTCCAGTGCCCCCAGGGTCAAGTGTGTGTCTCTGTTACAGGCATTACCGTGTGTGTATGCATACAGAATATATGGCAGAACATCCATACAGGACTTGCTATTTATTTTTTATTTCTAGAATCTAAAACGGTACATACAGCTTATCCAAAACAGAGACACATTTGAAACCTAAGAGGAGTTTCAATTTTCACCCTATGTGCAAACACTACTTGGCACTTAACTGTGCATTAACCCAGAAATATATACATATTTTGGGGTTTTTTCTTTCTTTTTGGGGGGGGTGGTGATTTGATACTATTGTCCGATGTGATGATAACCATCAGACCAGCTTTGAACAATCACAAATAAATGGCCTGACAAACCGCCTACATGTACATTTTGTACAAAAACACTTGTGTTTACGAATTGCCTTAATACATCTTGAACTTAGGAACTTACCTTTATTTCAGGAGCTGGGGATTCCAAGGTAGGAGTCGGTGAGTCCTTATAGAAAGAGCAAAAACATCAATAAAATTCAACAATAAATATTCATTAGGCAGGTTGTTGAGGATTTTCAAACAGTTACAGGATATTTTGCAGACTTCAAAGGCATATTACATGTAACGCTTCTATTCCTACCTCCATGCTTCTATATCCATGCTTCCACAAAATGGCATAACCAAGAATCAATGCATGCATTTCACAATAGACCTTTCCATTCAGCCCAGTCCACTGTGCGTGTGCACTATATGCTCTAACATGTTTGTCAGACTTTTGGTTGTGCAATCATTTCTATGATTGGTCAATACAGCAAGCGCAAGGCTCAATGGATCAGTTAATTGCATCTCCAATTATGCGGCATAGGCATTATCCTAATGAGCAACTTAAATAAATAAAAACATTCCTAAAAAAAACATTATTTGAGATACGTCAGTTCATGGTCGACACCAAACCTACAAATTTTACTTATCAAACCACTTACAGCACATGCTTTGATTGGATTGTTCTGTAAGCAGAAGAATGCAGAAGATTGGATAAATGTATTTAGTTGTTTGAAGTAAAATGCAGCCTATGGGGAAAAACAATAAGAAAATTAAATCACTTACCCTGTCACTTGAGGTACTTGGTCTGTCCAGTAAGCAGAAAAAGAAGATGAGAGAGTTATTCATTGTTAAAATTAGATGCAACAATGTGAGTTATACTTGTTTGGTTTGGCTACAAAGACAGGTAAGCCTATTGGGAAAAAACAATAAGAAAAGTGAATCACTTACCCTGTCACTTGAGGTACTTGGTCTGTCCTGTAAGTAGGAGAAGTGGAAAAGGATAGCTTTTAAGCGTGATAATTTAGCTGAAACAGGCCTTTTTAAGACTGGAGCTCTGATAAGTCACAATTTGCGGAAGAGGTAGTAAGCATCAATATCATTGAATGTAAGTGAAGATGCTTTCTTACCTGGCAAAGCACTGTTGACACCATGGAGCATGCCCGCACTTTCTCAAAAACCTGCTGGTTTGCAACATAGTAAGTAGTCCGGGAGCCCAGCAAGGTTTTTTGAAAATATTTAGGTTTGAAGTGTGGGATATAAAGCGCCAACGGGGGAACCTTAAAATGTGAATTCTTAAGTGCACCGAGTGGTGCGTTGGGAGGGGGGAGCCCTCAAAACTCACCCAGAAAATCGATCTAATGAAAATGTTGAGTGCAAGCAAAATTTTTACATGGATTAAAATGCCATGGTCCACTGACTAAGATTTTGATACTTAAGAAAATCAATATTGGTGCCAAGTCTAATTAAACCCCTAAAACATTGTGTACATGTTCAATATAATACAATGTGTTTGAAGTAATTTCATGTAACTTCATTTATTTGTGCAGTCAGAAAAAATTGCTTTTACTACTTTTTCTTTCTTTCTGTTGGTGAAGATAAAATTATGAGGTTTAAAACATTTGTATGTTAAAAGAAATAGTTTTACCTCATTCAACTGGAAACTGTGCCACAACAATGAGTTTTATTCTTGTGTATGAATCAGCAGGTTAGTTGTAATTTTTGATACTAATTTCAAGTCAATACATCATTTCAATAAGGAGTTATGGTCATTCAAGTTTGTCATTGTTTAAGCTCATTCAAATGGGACTGATGTCAGAATCTTGAGTTTTGTTCTTTTTTATGAACCTGCATGTCTATTGCATTGTTAAAAGTTAAATATACAAATTAGTTTTAAAACTCGGTAATTTAGTCTGACTTTGGCTCTTAAAAATATAGGGGGTAATATTTAGCAAAAAAATTGTGTTTATTAAAAACACATTTCCTTAAAGATGTTAACAAGAAGAGCAAAACCTTACTGTCACATTATAGTGGTCTCACTTAGGGCTTTCAGATTCTCTTTAAACATTTAAAAAGAAAAATTTTTGAAGTTTATTACCAGAAATTTAACATTTACCTCGAGTGTGGACAGCTGGATGTACCGAGTGACAGAAATCATCATTACAGGGGCTCATTCTGCTTTGATGCCCACTCAAAGGTTTTAACCCTTTCAATACCGCATTGTTTACAGGGGTCACATTGCTGTGTACCGCATTTTTTCACACAAAAAGCAAAGTGCAGTGTTCACTTTTTTCAATCTTGATTTTCTGTGTGAAGACATATTTTTGTGGAAAAACTTTGTGCATACAATTTGTGGCTAATGAAATGATCTTTCATATGATGTCAAATTTGTATATATTATCTTCATGTCCTTTGCCACCTCGATCGGCAAAAATGGGTTGAGGCCCGCCGAGCCCATGCCCATGCCCATGCCCTCGGCGTTGAAGGGTTGCAGTGCTCGGTCCAGCTACCGGTATATCGTCAGGATCACTGCCATCATTGAACGTACCTTGCAACGAAACATCACGAGTTTCATCCGAATCTTCACTAGGTTCCTCTTCACATATTTTCAAGTCCAATTCAGAGTCACTAACGACAAATATTTCAACCAAAACCTACGGGTCACGAACAGCCATGATGGTGATTTTTTGTCGGGAAAACGGAAGCGTGAAATCTGGAAGTACTGCAGCACACAACGTAGTTTTTCTCGACCCCCTATAAAATACACACCATTGGAAAGCTCAATAAACAAGCTACCCGTCTATATAAGGGTCAACAACAGAGGGCGCCAAACAAAATAAATACAGGGTCTCAAAGGCCGCGACTTTTTTTGTCGAGTAAACTCGACATTGGTACGGAAGCACACACGGCACACGGTCGAGTAAACTCGACAATGGTATTGAAAGGGTTAAAACAGACAAAAAAAATTATCAAAAAACTCAACTGTAGTAAAACAACAACATAATGAAACAAGCAAGCAGAGCAAGTTCAAGTAATAATGCCTACCTCTACTGTTGCCTCCTTCTTTATATCGCAAATGCCTCCAGCTTGCTGTCTGCCTCAAAAAACGTACAATGCGTTTAACATAGTTTTGTGAGAACTACATGTAACTTGCTTTCTTATGGCACCCCCCCCCCCCTTTTGGGGGGGACACTATAAAAGATCATGTCAGTTCATTCATGTCATTGCTGACATTTTTGTGTGCATGTGTTTAGTTACGGTAAACGTTTGAATTGTATTTTTTATTTAATTAAGAACATCTGAATCACAAAAAGGCGTCCTAATTGTTTAATGTTACAAGCTCAAAAAGGTGTATCTTGCACATAAAAAAGTTTTCTGCACTGAAAATGTTTGACCTCATTCCACCAAGTGCATGTGATGGATGTTTAAATGCATGCTACCTAGTTGTATATTCAAGAGAATATAAACGTGCCACAAAGTGCAGATTAACAAGCCAAGGTAAAAACAAATACCAGAAAACAAACGATACGTTTATGGGTCAATAAGCATATATATAACTTCTGAAAATGAGGTTTAAAGGTCTTCATAACTTATGGGAGTACAAGAGAAAAGGACATGATTCAAACTACCATGGATTGTTTTTCACGTTGCAAAACTCTGAACATGCAATTGAATCAAAATGAAAGAAAACAAGTTATGGATGACCATGTTGTGTAATATGACCATGTTGTGTAAAGTATGACCTTGTTGCATAGACTTGACAAAGATTCTACAAAATTTTCATGACTTTTTTTTTTTAGATAGAGACCAAAAATGACAAAAAAGGATATTCAATGCACAATAGGTCAGCTAAAAAAGATTGTCAGGGAAAATTGAGTAACATTTCAGTGTCACAGGGCTTTCAAGCAAACGATTTAAGACTTGGACCATACCTTGCCAAAGAATATGCCCCTCAGATATCCCATGTTCCTGTCAAGATATTTGTTCAAGTTTTCCGTTGAGGTGGAGCGAATGGCTAAACTAAAATGAGGAAGAACATTAAGGGACTTCTTGTGAAAAATATATGCTTTCAAAAATGACCAGCTTGGTTTTTACCCACAAAATCAAAATTCTTCCTTCAAGGGGTTCCATCTAAAGACTAGTGTCACTAATGTGTACTCTCTCAAAGAATGACGATACGAGATGCAGAGATGCCTTCCCTTAGTTGATTTTTTATTTTAACTCAATTCATTGAATATAATAGAATAGGTGAAACTGAAATAAATAAGAATACGTTAAATGAAATTAGAGAAAAGTAAAACAATTTATTAGTCAATTACAAGACGCATTTAAAACACCAAAAAAACTTACAACCTAACAATGAATGCACAAACCCACCAAATCTACATCAACCAGAATTAGTCCAATTGCAGTTGGGGTGCTGCACCATATAGGCCTTAAATTCTCAACGAACTTCATTATAGCAAATTACTCAATAACCATCATAAATAATCACTGATTAATTACATATACTTACAAATCGTATGCGGGAGTGGCGTCCCTCAAATACACAGAGTGAAATTATTGGAGTGGTTACTGAAGTATACGGGGTTAAACGGGGGTACAGCGGTATACGGGTGCTGCAATACAAATAAATTAATATAATATTTAGACTGCAAAGTACATGAAATAATATCGTAACTGGTAAACCTCAACACGTATACGGATACACACCATGTGCGTTCATTAACGACGCTGTAAATACAATACTGCAAGTGAACTAAGACACCGAAGAAGACCTTCAAAATTACAAGAAAACATCCAGAAAGCCTTTACGTAAAAGTTAAACATAATGTATACTACGAGACCCAAATAATCTTACAAAAAAAGGGAATAATAAAAAAGGCGATAACTTACAGTCTCCATAGGCGTCGGAGGTGTGATGAAGACTGACCCCGAAAGGCGACGCCCTAACTTAAATACCAACCCAAGGGCTACACAGAAAATGCAAGCTGAGAGTCTGATTGGCTGAACACATGACTTATGACCCAATACAATAAGCTAATGAATATAAGAAGAAGAGGGATAAAGAACCACACTCCTGGACATACCATGCAAATGAGGCTATGCAAATAATATTATGGTAATGTTGGACATATAAAATGGGTATTTGACGGAATACAATAAAACTTATCGGCGGAGATAACAACTAGTTATAGTATAGCTAATGGTAAGAGGAACAAATGTTTGAATCCCAATACTTGCATGTAAGAAGGCAACGTGAATAAGTATTATGGCATATCAAGCAAATATCACATAACATGTAACAAAGATTCTCCAAGTTCTAAATAATTTGAGCACCTTTTGCGATTATTATTTTTTTAATTTTATTTTATCACTTATTTGTATTAAAAGAAATATGGAGCATACATGTAGATCCAAAATAAGACTACTTAACTACCACACCATAAAAAGGGCTCGTAGAAAACCTTCCTTCGTGATATCAATATGCATGTGTTAGAAACTTATGTCTGTTTGTTCTTGAGTGAGAAACAGTAATGCTAACAACCAAAAATACAGTATATTCCACAAGACACTTCAACAATACGATTTGTTTTCTTGAAATTGCACTAACCAGTCATCTGAAATGATATTCTGATGTCCTTGCCTATTAAAAAGCAAAACAAATTATACTAATTTTGTGGGGTTTCACATAGCTACTTGTATAAAAGATTTCCAACAACTTTGCCATTTATATTTAAATACACAATTGAGTCTCTCAAAATGATCACGATGGGCCTGTTGATACAGCAACACTACAAAATAATTACATTTAAATGTTACTGTTCCCAACATCAAACAATCTCATCAAACTTCTCTAAGGAGTGTAGAATTCACCTATGACACAAATGCCAGGATTCTGCTCTTAACAATATCACTCCAATTACAAGTAGGATAACTAGGCCACTTGACGTTCTGTACTTGGTTAACTTAACTGTCACATTGTTACTGTTAACTATTTATATGCAGGAAAAAGATCAAATTGATGTGTATTTTCACAGCTCATAAGTTTTTCCCTGAGTAGGAGGCAACATAAGCTAGAATTTGAATCTGGCTGGTAATTTTTTTTAAAGTAGCTTTTGGAGCATTTATGAAGGGGAGTTGCTTCTAAGTGATACTCAGCTCTGAGCAATTTACTAGCAAAGGTTGCTGGAGAATAGGTTTTGGTATTAGTTATCCTCCAAAAAAAATATTTACCTTTGGCATGTATTGGCAGCCTTGCTGCGTTGATCTGAAACTTTTTCCAATTTTTTTTTTTAAAACAACGTAACTGTTTATGATTAAAAACCATCACGTTAAGTCTAGTACGTACCACTAGTAATAGGGCAAGGTTCGGAGCAAGGATTGGCATGCAAAACTGGGGGGGTAGGGTGTCCCCAGCCCCATTTATTTCCGATATACTATTTTTTGGACTATTTTGGAACAGACCATTAAATTTGACCATTAAATATTTGCTTGAACACTGCAGTTACCTGAATCTTACTTGAAATTGCCACCAATGGATTTCTATGAGATTAATGAATAAACATTACAAGGTTCAACTCCAAGGCGGCTACATTATAACCTCAATCTCACCCAAAACAGGGATGTGTATTATGTTCTGCTGACTAGTCTCTGGAAATGTGGCTTCCCAGATGCAGAAATGCAGACCTATGTCATGGCGCTTAATAACTTTCTTCATCACAAACGGAAAACGCCTACTGTGCCTCTGAAGGGTTGATGGTGAACAAAACACCAATTTCTGCAACACTTACCTTCGTGATGTCAGAGGCTGTCAAGAGTGTGTCCAATTTTATCCGCCAGTTGCTTTCGGGTGAAGTTAGTCAACTTTTCCGGGTGTTTTTCTTTGATGACTGATGCCTGTAGAGAAACAACAAATAACATGACAATGTTGTTTAAATAGTTTAAGATGTATTGAAAGTGTCTCAGCTGACTTGATGGTAAAATAGTGGTGCTATTTTTCTGGGGTTAAGGATGTCAAGTTATTTTATTTTTTGAAATAAGGAATAACCAAATTTTGTCACTGATTAGTTGTAGTTAATAAAAAGGTAAAACACAGTTTTTGTCAGGACCTGATGTTACTATGCAAAGAGACTCGTGTGTGCACTGCAAATCATGTGCTCATGTGTGCTGCATTGAAGCAAACTCATACGAGAAAAATAAGAATATGTATGCAAATAAGCATGCTTATAAAAACAGTTTGTTTCTTGATTCATGGCTTCAAATTTGAAAATTAGCATTTTTATTGCTAAAATGGCTGATACTCATTCAATAGTTTTGTGCTCGTGGAATTCTTTACTTCCAAGCAAAAACACAGGCCATGCATCTTTAAATGAAGACAAGTAAACAAAGACAAGTAATCAGTTGTTTACTAGCGTTTTTTAAAACAGCCCGTCTCTGCTTAGGAGAAGATTTACTCAAGAGAGTGAAGTGCAAACGCGTTGTCCTTGAGCCTTAACGTCATGTTTACAAATGAAACCAGGTAGCGTTATCTAACTCCTTATATTATTTAGGTACATACGCGTACGTTGATTCACCTGGAAAAATATTAGATCTTAGGCGACATTCTTCGGGACAGTTGGGTTTGAGGTCAATAAAAAGATAGGAGTATGGTTGACGGGTTGCATCGGCGTAAGCTTCCACCATAAATTTAGTCTGTCCTGGATACATCTGTTTTGCCAAGTGTACAACTTGAGAACGATCTCTAGGGTTTTTAAACAATGTAAAGTAATGACAGTTGAGACTGATTGTTCTGCTTTCCTTAGATTGATAAAATAATTTTTGTACAATGTATATCACGGAAAGGTTACGATGATGGGATCCTTGGGTAAATAATTTAGTCACCTGTGGATCTTTACTGCATTCAGTCATTAAATCATCTAAAGTTACGAGGTTTCTGAGTTTTGGGTCGATGAGCTCATCCCAATTCTCCGGAACGCCTTTACAAAAACGAACATGAGGTAAATCGCGAGACAGTTCTTCGTAAGCTGGCTGATGTATACCGTAGCACCACACAATTCTCTCAAAAGGTTCCGAAAACACATCATGATGTTCTCTTAACAATCTACTGACCATAAACGTTTTACCACAATTAGTTGGTCCAGAAATACAAAATGTAGATGGATGTTGTAACTTTATAGCCATATGGTCAATACGTGTGTTACATAGTATTTAAAGTTGAATTGTGTACAGCCGTTATGGCATAAAGCATACCAAATACCAATTCACTCTCTAAAACACTCATTAACTCTATACCAAATACAGAGGATAAGACAACTAAAATACTTAATACAATAATTACTAATATAAAACGACTTAGAGGTGAAGACAAATCTACACCGCGTGAAGTACGTGTGTATGCCATGGTAACAATCGTGGAACTGAGAGCAGTATGACTTTTACAACCGCTCTTATTCAAACTTATACCCGTAAGGTACTGTATCATAATTGGGCAATCTGATGGGGGTTTGTCACTCTTATGCTCGGTTCGTTGGTGTTTTTTTACCAAGTGGACTACAGAGTCAAAGTAAATTTTTTGACTGTTTCTAAAGTTCAATGTAAAACCTCTGACTTTACAGCACGTTTTTCCAGAATCTAAACGGTAGGCATAATTTTTAGGGCCGCCGGAAACAAAACACTCGATATGATTACCATCCTTCGGACTTATTTCGTTTGTGAGCTCACCTAGATAATCACCAAGAGGGGGGTTATATTCGTTTTTTCGTGCTAAAAATATTACACTGTCAGTATCATGATAAAATGATCGTCCCTGTAATTTTTCCAAGACGGAGTAGAGCTTCAGACGTGCATGAGCCGTCGTGAAAGCAGCAATTACTACATTTGTACGAGAATTTGATGTGATAAATTCCTCCTCATTCTGATATTGTACCTCTGCCAATTCATCGTTAAAAAATTGGACGTGATTGACAGTCTTGTCCTGAGCATGCAAGAGTTTGTACCACTCTGAAGGCTCTGATACTATTTCGGTTTGAGGCATATTTACACGTTGTCCAAACTTTCCCCAGAAACTATTGAGCATAAGTTTTGCGAGTGCGCGTAGCCCTGGGTTTTTCTCTATGTTTTTTCTGTCTAATTGAATACCCTCGTTACTCTCATACTCTTTAATGTATGCGAGTATATTATCCTCATTTTCACACCATGAGGGTAACCCTGAACTTTCCTGTTTTATCTTCCAAAAAGTATCTATGTACTTTGTAAATAAACCACCTGTTTTGGTAACTGGATCATAAATCTCTCGTTCTGGAAAGTGCCAAACACACTGAACTTTCTGAACACAATACCCCAAATCCTGTACGGCCTTATCTAATTCAATGGAGACAAAGGTACCGTGTAATACCCTTTCATCATCGCTATGCCCGCAAGGTGTTTGCTGAAGCGTTTCAGCACGCGTCCTACACAATGGGAACATTAGCTTTCCTACAACACGCTGAGGGATTAACGGTAGATAGAGATTTGTAGGGGGCAACACGCTACATTTTATCAATCCAAAGTATTCTGAAATATTTTGAAAGTTATCAGTTATGATTTCGGGATGACCAATGGGATAAGCACAATATTTATTGGTTGATGGATACAAGCTGGTGTAATCGTAATAAACAATGAATTCTTTGTCTTTGTCTTTGATCTCATAAAAAAGACGCGTTGCATTTGTTCGCCCTCCATAAAATGCATCCCTAGGATTAAGTGTCTCTCTCAGAGCAATTCTTGAATGGATCAACACCTGCATCACCAGACCCTTTCGCAGTTACCTTCATAAACAACTCCCTAAATTGAACGCAGGAACGCTTCAGTAAGTCAACGTCAGATTGACAATATGAAAGCAATTCAGCCTGTAGGTTAAAGGGTTTGTTTAACTCTTTTTGAGAGTCGTACCACAGTTCAAACTCACTCTTCCTGTCTACATTCATTCCCTCTGGATCGTAGAACTCTACTGAGGGGAGGGGTCCAACATAGTTTTGGTTTGCCTCTGTATTGAACAAATGTGGAAAGAATCCTTTTTTGTTCTCAGTTAAACCAAATGTTGAAGGTAACTTAGACAAAGCCATTGGTAGAAAATTAAGTGAATCGATGACTTTCGTGTTAAATTGAGGGACATTGATACACATCACTTTGGCACCAGTGTAAGTCACTTTTGGTATACAGGCATTTTTAAACAAGTAAGCCAGAAGAAAATATGAGTCGTATGATTTTGCATTGTGTGCTATGGCTATGCTTGATCCAGTTTCTCTGGAAGAAAACAACCATTTACAGAAATCATCTTGAGTGGTTTTTCCGCTAAACACCCTTTGACCTACGCAAATTTCACATGTATAATCTGATGGTTTTCCTGCACAAACCTCACAGACCATTTCAGCTACGCATAAATTAGGTGTATGCTTCCCTGAATCCTGAGTACACTCAAAATCAAAAAATATATACTTCAATATTTTAGGGGGTTTCTTTTTCTTCTTCTTCCTGCTGATGGTACTACCCTTGGTAGTATCGTCAGTGGAAATGTCATTTTCTGACTCCACCCCATGTATCTTATCCTTCACTACTTTTATATAGCATTTATGATCGTAAGAAACCGACTCTTTGCAAACTTGACAAAATTTCTTGGAGCAATCGTGTGGCCCATACTTAGCCGTTACAGATAAACTAACAAATGCATCAAAAAACCTACATTTGTAATATGATTTACACACTGACTTTTTACCCGACTGTATACTCTTATGATTGCGTAAGCACACTAAATCTTTGAAATATCTATTACAATCATTACAATATTCCCACGAATCTATTTCACCAGTCTTACACCCAATTACATGACACAGTGTACAGGCGATGCTACACACATGATCTTCTGACGCACTATTGTAACCCTTCTGGCAAGTATTGCAATAGTTACTACGATTCAGAAATCCTTTCATTGATCTGATGACATCGTAATGGCCATTTGTCAAGTGAAGGTATATGGTTTTTGGTTTATCAGGACCGACAAAAATGGATGCATAGCAATGCTCACGGGACAATACTATTAATCTGTATAACTGTAACACGTCCTGAAATTTTTGCAACTCTTCTATCCCACCAAGTGTTCCTTCAGCAACCCCAGCCTCTTTATATATCTCTCTCGTCATCGCATCTAGAGGTTTTCTGCCCCTGAGAAGATACTCTAAGGCATTTCCTTTTTTCTCATAGAGGGCTTTACCAATTACAATTGCCCTTCCGAGACAGGTTCCCCGTTCATCATTAATCTTAACTAAACTTCTACAACTCGCAAAGAGCTCATCAAGTGATTTTAGATTTCTTGGGCTGTTTGATTTCCCCCTTTTTTCAGTTTCATATGTATGAAATTAATATGCACCGTTTCATCCAGACTGATAAATTTATATGATTGTAACACCTGTTCAATCCTGGAAAGAAATCTCTCGACTGTTAAATCATTCATCAACATGAAAGGTAGCGAAATGGGAAAGTTTAAGACTGGTGAATTAAACACTAATCGCACCATCTCATCGGGTTGTACATCACTTCCTATAATCTCAAACAAGCTTTCGAAAATAGAAGCTAATCTAGGTAAGACCTGTTCAAAACTTAAATCATCCATATTACGAAAACGTACGTTATAATCGTAAATATAAGCTTGAATTTTTTTTACAAATCTTTCATTAACACTCACAATATCAAAAAACTGTGTAGCACGAGGCTTCTTTCGTTCCAGTTCTCCCTCTGAGGTGTCTCCATTTGAAGTCGTTCTCTTTCTCGAAGCCCTCAAAACTCTTGGAAGAGATGGTGATTCTTCTTCTTCTTCTTCATCCTCACTCGAGATATTCCAAGCGTCCATCTCCGTATTTAGAGGATCTGCGCCATCCTGTCTCGTGACTCTGCTTTCACCTACAACTCCACTGGTTCTGGGTTCCAATCCTCTACTGACTGCACATGTTCTGTTCCCCCACCTTGTTGGAGAGACGGATTCACCTCGACGTTAGATGTAAGGTCTGTAATACCAAAATCTTCATCTTGCGTCAAATCGTTCTCACAATGAGTAAAAGGGTTATTAATTTGTTCATCGTCTCCAAATAAAAGTTGATCACACAGATTAGTTTGTGGATGTTCTCCTGAATCTTTGTCATGCTCATCTATCTCAAATAACTGCATGAGTTGAAGTTCTTCCATACGAGAAGAAATTGCACTATTTTCTTCATCGGTTAGTTTGAAAAACTGTAGCAGAAATACACAATCTTCATATTGAAGTGAATCGATATTTTGCAGATTCACAAACTTTTTTTTGTGTGGTTGACGTCAGATGATTATCATTGATATTAAGTTCTTGGCGTTTGTGAGATGGTCATAAGATGTTACCATCCTGTTTACAACACATAAACCAATCATGGCATGGTACTCCTTCATCTACTAGAAATAAAGTTTGACTATCCAACTGGTATGAAGTCAACCGTCATACATGTAAAGTTATGCCCGCTAGAGAGAAGAAACTAAATATGGTGTTACAGTTGATGAGTTTAATTAAGTCTGATTTGAATATTATCCAACTTTTAATTTTGTGTTTTCAATTTTGTTTACTTTAGAAAAAAAAATAGGGTGAAGCTTTTCCATTCCTCCATCTTCAAGATTTCTAGGTCCTTTTGTCCCGTACAGTAATTCCTTTCCAATTGTCGGCTAAAGATTTTGTTTCTGCGTTCCTTTGAATTGTCGGCTAAAGATTTTTACCTTTCTGCGTGCCTTTGTTCCTGGATTAACCCTTCGCTTAGATTTACCAAAACAAGATAATTAACCTCCATTACCCTCCATTGAGATTTTCCAAAACAAGATAATTATCCTCCAATTACCCCCCTTTTATTACCCCCAAGTCGTTAACTCCGAAGACGCTAGGGTACCTGATTACTTTTCAGTGTCTTATTCTAGGGTTGGTGACCATCTAAAACTTCAGTCATAGTAACACAGTAAACATATGAAAGTGTATAAAACTCCCCCCCATCTTCAATCAGGGTATCATTTCCCGATTCAAGAATTCAAGACTCAAGATGGCTAACCAGAGCGAGTTCCTGTTTTACCAACAAGTCGGCACCACATCCATCCCTCAACTTGAGGAATGGAGGGCGTCCGCTAACCTAGAATGGAGAGGACGGTTCGGGCTAGTCAGATCTTCGAGGGAGGATCTTGTATCGGAAGAAGCAGCGTGGGCCGCCGCACGTCGCTCCGGTAACACGGAGTACAAGGTCTACCTGCTTAGACACATTAGGGGGTACTGGCACCCCCTTCAACTTTTGACGGGTGGTGCCCGATATTTTCGGTGGACCGGCCAGATAAGGTCAAGGGCGGTAGATGTACTCCCTCCAGAGTTCTACTCCAGGTTTCTTGATGTCCTGGTGGAAAATCACAGCCACCCCGGGATAATTATCCCCGAACTAGGTCACAGGTATAGTTTAAACTATGCCTATGATATACTTTCGGAGAGAACTGTCCCGGGAGTGCCACCAAGGCTTTGGCCAATGCATCAAGAAACTGGTGAGTAGATACTCCTGATCAACAACACCGGCTCTTTTTAGAGCCACCACATATTCAAAAAAGAGATTATATCTAAGTCTGTTTATCTCTATTCGAAATAAAATAAAATTAAAAAAACTATCATCATAATGTTGATTTCTTATTACCACTATTAAATGTTTAACATTATTTGTTAGTCTTGTTACTTCACAGCGATGTCTCTTCTTCTGGTTCTTTCCTGCCTTTATCGTTCAATGACTTTTGCGCCCCTTGATTATATCCATTTCACATTTTACCCCCCACCCCTTTATTTTTCTATCATTTTATTTTTGTTACTTGTTTATCTTGTCGGTTAAAGATTTTAAGGTCCACCCTTTGTTCTCCACATTCATCCATCTTCTACTTATGACATATCAAGATTTCTAGGTCCTTTTGTCCCATACATTTATTCCTCTCCAATTGTCGGATCAAGATTTCTAGACTCCCTTTTTCTCCCACGTAGCCCCCTTTGAATTGTCGGCTAAAGATTTTTTAACTTTCTGCGTTCCTTTGAATTGTCGGCTAAAGATTTTTACCTTTTTGCGTGCCTTTGTTCCTGGATCAAATTACCTCGTTTTAATGACCCTAGCTCCTTTGTATTATTGCTCCCCATTGTTCGATTCTACTCGATTCTATTGAAATGTCGGCTATAGACCCAACAGACTACTGACAGCTCATGTCATCTGCGTCAACCTGTAGAATTTTAAGAACAAAACACTGTACATGTTGGATTGCCAATCAACTTAGACCAATTATTTGCAAAATATGTGCATTACTTACTGTGTTGTTCAGGATTTACATGTGCATTTTAGTCTGTGAGTCAAAATGTCTCCTGACAACAGGAAATGGTTCCTTAAGTAACAGCTAACCACTTTCACAATTGATAGTTTACACTTTAGGTAATTTAAATACCCCCAAAATGTGAATGTTCTTCAAAATGTCTACATAAAGCAGCCCAAAAAGCATTGGTGCTTTTCAATCTAATATCTTAAAAGATATTTTATTAAAGATCAAAAAGATACACAGAAGGTCCTTACGATCAAAAAGATCAAAAAGATACACAGAAGGTCCTTACGGATTGCATGATAGATGAGAGACAGTGCGAGGCCCGAACCTTTTCCCGTATTTGCTGTTCTGCAACAGAATACATCATTTGAGTTTCTGGATGATGTGCCATTAACTCTGCCACTGCATTAGCATCCTTCCGGGACAGTTCCCTTACTGCCTGCTCAGGACAACAGAAATGTAAAAAAAAAATCCAATACAAACTTCCTCAGTACAACTTCCTCAAAAGAAATAAGGTATTGGACAATAATACAGAAAAGCACGTTTTTCATTAGTATTAGATATTCTTATTTATTTTATGTAAAAATATGAATTATATCTCTGTATCATTAAATGTAAATGTATTGTAATAGCAATCAACAAGTGTTTTAGATGTTAAGCCAAGTGTGTTGAAGCAGTTAACTCATCATAATAAATGATAACCAAGTTGAAATAAAAATGAATCCTACCAAAAGTGATTCAAGACAGGCCCCTATTATTTGAAATGCACCAGTTAAAACACTTTTGAACAATTTTATTAACTAAAACTTACTTTTGTGGCTGCGGTTTTTCTCAAGATAGTTGGTGTGCATTTTATTCCAACATTCCCCAAAGATTGCCATGTCCGCCCTATCTCCACGCCTATCTTCGAAACTGGCCTTCCAGTGGCACTGAGAAAGAGATTGGTCTTGTCTCCATTTATGTCATCTGTGTAGCATCAAGAAATAGATGACAACATTGTTTTCATGCTTAAGTAAATTAAATTAGTTGTAATATGCAATATTAATTGTAATCGGCGCTCATTGGATGTAGTGCACTTGGTTGTTGGATGTGCTTAAAGGTCTATCAACACTTCGAAGATGTTTGCTTTTTCAGATACGGCCATGCCACTTGATGCAGTTTAGTTAGGCCTCAGAACTATTGCTCAATTTTTGTGAATAATCGTACATAGAGCTACAAACCAGAATACTGGTTTTATGGTTTGAATGAGTGACTGCATAATGTGAAGTGTTTTTGCACATTTGGCATAGACGCATATGATACACAGCTTCAGTAACAATGCAAAAGATGAAGACAACTTTGTATAGTGGAGGTATTGTGGGGATTGACAACATTTTCAAAAATTTTAGATGTGCTCATTTTCGGTACATTATGAAGACCAATGACAAAATAAAGAAGGGAAATTAAAAGGACTCCACAAGTAAACTCTAAAGACTTGGGTGCTCCACAAGGAAATTTTTGTAGAAAGTCTATGGAAAACTGTAAAGTGCAGGGACAAATGAAAGAACAAAAGAATGCTCCACAAGGATGCATTTTTGAGAATGTGTGTTTTGCTTTAAAAATATTGATAATAATAACATGAACATCATTAACAAATAGCAATCTATCAAATTAGGGATGCATGGTGCATGTAAAGAATGTTTAATATACATACCTTTAAAGTCCTTTGTGTGTGGGCGGCAATGCCGGACATAGAATCGCACCTGACTTTCCAGAACATCATTAAGTACCAAAGTTGCTGGTCTAGTCTGCGAAGTTTTGTGTTGTACAACCTGAAATGGGGTTTAAAAGGGGCTCAAAAGTCAAACTAAGTTTTTAATTATACTCAATTTCCAATATTCAGAGTCCTCATGACAGTGGGGAAAAATAAGTCTCTAACCTCACGTTAAAATGGTGTAAAATGCCATTGTATTTAATACTCTTTCAGACTGAAATTTGAAACATGTCATCAGACATAAAAAAACCCAAATAGGTCTGTAAATTTCAGAGGAATTTTTGCGCCAGTTTAAGGTCGAAATCAATGCTGTTTTGATTAAATATCATCAAAATTCAGAAATAAACTAAAAGCACTTTTTAGATTTTTACACAAATTGCAATCGAAGGGCATCAAACAGTTTTAACCTGTAGTTTAAGATACTTCTAATTTTTTCCTTATTTTCATACGGACTCTATGAGTGGATAACAAAACTGAATTTGACCCTCTTTAAATGAGGCCCTCTTTAAATAAGCATACAATATTATATGATTTATTTTCTTTTTTCAATTGAAGTTCTGAACAGGTGTTTAGGCACACTTTTGTTGACAGAGTTCATACGAAAAAATGCAACACGTTGTTTGCAAGCTTCTTAAATCCAAATATAAAACAGTTGAAGACATGGGGTCAGTTTCATAGAGCTGCTCAACAGTAAGCAAATTTTCGTGCTAACTGCTGTATACCAACAAAAATTTCCTCAAGTGTGAGCGTATTTCACAGGTTAGCTTGAAAATTAGGCAGCCAGCTTTTGCGATCACCATAGACAGTTCCATTGTTACGTCATTCATTTTCATACAGAAAGCATCGAAATGTTAGTACACTGTATACCTTTTTGTGTGCTTACAGTTAGCAGTGATATGAAATTCAAACTCGCACAATGCAGCTCTATGAAATTGGGTCATGGTTTGTATTTCAAATAATGCAGGCATGGGCCTATGTGGTCATTATCCTGAGGCAAGATTTTGCTTGTCGTTTTTATTCTCTAATTTTGATCTGATTACCTCGATAGCATACATCTCCTCAAAAGTCTCCGGTGCAACAACTCTCTGTTCAGCCTTCTGCTTTCTCTATGGGCTTTCATCACTATCATGTATTTCCTCTTAACTGCTTTTGTTTCACCAGGATACCTATTTATGTTTGTAGTCTTGTCATTTAGGCTTCGGAAAAGTCTGCTATGGTTGAAATGTCAGGCCACTTTTTTTTTTTTTTGCATTTAGGGAGCACGTATCTATTTAACCGCCCGAGAGCTAGGCCGAAACCGGCTGAATCGCCCGGCGCTATAATGAGCTTCATTATCAACAGGTCAATGCACACCGCTCGGTTTCGTCACCGGCATATTCACGATCTCCTCGCCCCCGCTACCCAGCTTATGGTACACAAAGGAATAGTTGGGCGACTGTTAATCCCTGATGACTTGGACAAAAGCCCTTTGTGCCCGGATTAAAGTAGTCCGGACCATAAACTTCCAACTATAATCCATGAGTTCTATTGCGGGTTTGTGAGCAATGACTGCATTTATTTTGCCAAAAAAAGTAAACAAAATAGGAATGATTTCAACTCAATTCTGTTGTTTAAATGCTACTAACACTTTGTACTAATACGTTTGGAAATCTTTGGTGGTGCAGAGACGAATAGGAGTAGGAATGTAAACATAAGGATGGACTCACAGTTTAACGGCACAGGACCACGGAAGAATACAGTTATTTCTCCGTATAATATATAATCTCCATTTATAATTCCAAAAAAAAAAGTGTGGATTCAGCTATGTTTGCATTCTGCAACTTATATTTTTTTCCTTATAATTATGGTGTTGCATAATTAAAATGTGCCGTGTTCATTCGTTTGTTTTGGGTTTTTTTTGTGCGCAGGCCTACTTCATTATTTTACGACGGCAAAAACAAGTCCAACGGGAAAAAAGACTTACAAAAACCATAATGTACTATTCATTATTTTGTTTAGCACCGCTGTAAATTTAGTCACTTGAATACTTTTGTCACACTATCTATATTGTGTACTGACGCAAATTTACTAACGTTTAATCATTTCTAGATATATGTCTTTGAAATAAACGAACACTTGGCTGAGGCTGCACGGTACACATTTCTCCATGTCTAAAAAAAGAATTAATTGAACAAGAGGGCGCACTTTAGCATGGTTCCTTGTACTGTATCACGCACGCAAACGTTTCAACACGCCTGGCACGCGACCTGTGGAGGCATCGTTGTGAGCAAACCATTACGACAGATTCTAGTGAAGATTTACTTCTAAGTATTTATTCGAATTTGTTTTAATCAGTTGCTTTAATGAGTATTTTCAAACTCCACAATAATATTAAGCTTTGATATCAGATGCTGACTACAGATGTCAATTTGAAAATGAGGTAGATACGGCTGTTGGTGAAAATTATTCACCGTTCTAATTTTTTTCTAAATAGTACGTAAAGAGGGCGCTCTTTAGTGTGGTCCCTTTATTGTATTACGCACGCCAATGTAACGGAACACGTCAGGGCACAAGACATAAATAATTGCGCTGATGTGAATGAAACCATTCCTGTTGGTTCAAGAGTGGATATTGTTTGTTTGAATATTACAAATGTTATCTTATAGTGCTAACACACATCGGTGTATGGGTAAAAACCAAAATTAATATGCTTTATCCCCGATGCAAATTTAGCATCTATTAAATAATTTAATCAACAATACATTGTTATGCCCGACATTTTGTTTACTAACTGGTTGAATGTTTTTAAGAATTTCTACTCCCGTTGCTATAATTCCGTATTTTCAAATTTTTTAATTTGTCCATATTTCCATGTTCAGCGCCTTAGAGCATGTCTACATTAGGGCGCTATATACGTTTTGGTATTATTATTATTTGTATTATTATAGTAATAAAACTCCACTACAAAGTAAATGTAAAAATTCCACAGATAGTTGTGATTCAAACAAAATATTTGTATTTAATATTGATAAATAATATGTACATGAATTTACAAGAATTGGTTAACAATTAATTACACAGTTTTGATTCAAACACGACATATTTTCTTCTGATAAATTTGTACATGTTCATTGGTCACAATTACAGAAAAAGCTTGTTGGGAAAAGCAGCGAACAAATAAATAAATTTGCAAAAACATAAACAAATATTTAAATATATGAATAAATTCCTTATCAGGCCACATCAAAATTTGTTTCCGGATATCCAAACCGACACTTACTTTACGCCGGAACCCTTAACGTTTACTTCGGCATAAATTTGTTTTTAAATACTAAACAAACAAATTGTAATGAGTCAGTTCAGGTTAATACTTTATATTTGCTGACGGTCCAAATATGATTTGTTTAAATACTTTGTTGTTGGAAGGGCCTTGGGAAAAGGGTTCAAGTAAACAAAATTTCATGTTCAATTCAATACGAAGCCCGTTGCCATGGTAACAGCTGTTTTTGGCAAATTTAGGCTGATTTTGTGGTCTGAATTTTTGTTAGCTCAACCCACACCAAAATGCAAAGTTAATTTAAAAAACCTTTATATGACTACAAAGTATCATCACTGGCCTTCCTCGAACAAAAAATATTGCCTTTTGCAACAATTTTTTCAAGTTTTATGAAATAATTACAATTAAACCTCTTTAATCCAGAATCTATCTCCAACGTACTTCTTGAGTCTAAAGTGTATTTACAAAAAAGAAAAAAATAGCGACCCTATTTTTAAAGGCATGTACCCGGAAAATTAATATATATATTTTGTTGCCTCCATTAATAATTGATTAAATTAATGAATACAGAATTAGTTCTCGTGTACAGGCTGATCTGGATGAATAATATTGTAATGTCTCTTTCTGTCTTCCTTTGACGAGAAAACATAGCATCGACAGAATGTGCATCTGCCCAATTCCTTGGTCAAAAAGGAAGGCATGGTACAGTCATCCCCCTTGTCATTCTTGGACCTCTCCATGTACGTCATGAAGTGGCCGGGATGAGTGAGCGAAGTTGCAGGTGTGAGTAGTAAACCCTGGCTGTTGCGGATGACCCGGGTTGATTCAACTGCGCGTACTGGATGAGTTGAACAGTGAAGACATGTCTTTTGCTCACATTTCACGATGCAAAGTTCTCTTGGATTTTTGAAGGTGTGGTTGACGGCAAATTTCAGTTCTTGATGTAAGTCAGGATTTCCAGTGATCCTTGCCTTCAATCCTGATGATATAGTGTCATGTACAGTGTCGTAGTCGTTGAAAGGAGATGACTGTTGGGTGCAGGCTTGATGATTCGACGAAATAGGAAAACCGTCAAACTCCCGGCCATTCAGGTCTTAAAGTAACCGGTTCTTTTTTCAACAGGTTTTGTAACTCTTTCTCTTTTCAGGTTTCTAAATAACCCGTTTCTCCACAGGTTTTTTTTAACTTGTTCTCTCTACAGGTCTTTAAGTAACCCGTTCTTTTTTTCAACAGGTTTCATAACTTGTTCTCTTTTCAGGTTTTGAAATTACCCTTTTTCCCACAGGTTTTTTCCACAGGTTTCTTAACTTGTTCTCTTTACATGTCTTTAAGTATCCCGTTCTTTTTTCCACAGGTTTTGTAACTTTTTTTTCTATTTTCAGGTTTTGAAATTACCCTTTTTTCCACAGGTTTATTTACTTGTCCCTTTTTGTTACCCATACTTTCCACAGGAATGTTTTTACAATTTTTCTCTCAATATTCCTTGCTTTCCATGACATAACTCATGGCAGTCCCTACTGACACAAAGTGCATTTTCCGTAAGCTACGTAAACTTAAAGAAAAGAACATTCGCTACTTGTCACATCTTGACAACTACCGCTTTTATCGTTTGTCTCGTATTCTGCCTAAAGGACTACAGATCAAGTGTGCCCCTTCCTTTGGGGACCTTGATCCCTCCTTTCTTAAGAAATGCAACAAGACACTCACTAACGCGTCTTTCCAATTGCTTACACTGCTAGAAAATCAATGTCAACAATACATTGAAAACCAGTCACTTGAGATAGTAGACACTGAATCTCAACTCAAAGAGTCATGCTCTAATCAAGAGTTTGAACATTTACAAGATATCCTACTGTCTAACGTCAATCACCTACGGTCCACCCTATTTGACAAACAGAACAAGAAACCCATGAATGTCCAAGCTAACCATAAGAAATACATTCATAGGCGTTTCCACAGTAAGAGGCCAACTATTGTTCCTGATACTGACAGGTCACTAGTTGCACCACGTACAGTAGTTAACCTGTCTGACAAAGTTCTGACCGACCCACAAGTTAAACTCCTCTCAAGGGGTCTTAAATTTTGCCCCACACCCAGAGAACCGGACCAATTGTCTTTTCAACAAGACATGGCCCAATTCAATCGTAGGTTACGCCTACGTGAATATTTTCATGTAGAGCCCTCCACAGATGACGAGTTATCTGTGGACGTCCAACCCACCCGCAACCGCTTCAAAGAGAAAAGTCGTTGGGTACCCCCTAAGAACCGAGATGTGGCTCTTGATACCTACATCAATTCAATCAGCTCCGAGGTTCTTAAGGTCCCTTATACCTGGGCACCAAACAACCTCCCCCAAGATGAACGTCTCGCTCTAACACAGCTCCGCCAATCACCAGACATAGTGATTTAACGTGCTGACAAGGGGTCCGCAGTTGTAGTCATGAACACACATGACTACATATAGGCCGTGGGCCAAAATCTGTAGAAGACCCAGAAATTGAAGTTCGTCTTAACTTTTTAGGGGCAACTTGCATTTTAGTCAACTTTACTAATTCGATGGTGCTGATTCCAAATCTGACTGTTCCCATGGGCGCAGATTGCACGTTAAGCCTATGCGGACTATTTTTGCTCATTTTTGGTCAAAAACAGTATTTTGTGTAGAATTTCTACTTTTTCCAGTCAAATGATTTCAAATTTGATTAAAATAGCTTTGAGGTCCTTGTACATGGAATAGATCATTACTCAGTCTTCAAAATTAATCCTCATGGTGCTAAACCAAGTTTTTGTATTAAAAAAACCAACACTTTTTGGGGGTAAATTTTTCAAAAAATTGTATTTTTTCAGTCTTTTTATCTCAAGATCTTGGCCATGTACGATTGGTTTCGATAATTTAAAAATAATAAAATACATAAATATTTAATACAAATTGCACTAGCAAAATTTCAGCTAGTCATTAATTATGCAAATATGCATGTATGCAAAAGAGTTTATGCTGAACTGACGCAAGTTAAGGGCAATAAAACCCAAGTGACTACAGATAGTTATACAGTACTGTTATGTCTGGTTTATTAAAACAATGCATTAGTAGCCCAGGGGCTAACTTGCTACAAAGTTTACAATTTAAAAACAATACAATACTTGTACCGCTCATGATTTAAAGCCTTAAAGGCATATTCTTTTGTTCGATTAAAGGGTGCACATGTCTTGAGTGTCTTTTAGTTCTAACAATGTTATGTGAAAAAAATTATACAGGACCAGATTATTTCAGATGGACCAGATTATTTCAGATGCATCATTACATTTTAAGATGCCAGAATTGTTCAATAGACTTTTAAAACTAAAATAAGTGGAACAAAACCTAGATGGCTGTGATCATTTATCAATTGCCTTTAACTTCATCTTCTTCTGCATCATCATCAAAGTCTGTGAGTGAGTTCTTGCAATCACTGCACTTGCAGAGTTCAGTGCAAGGTTTGCTTTTTGACAAGAGCAGCTTGAAGTGTTGAAGTGAGTTTTTCCTGCACACACAGTGCACATGCTGCGATGCTTTCGCAGGAGCTGCAGGCATGGTCATCTATTTAAATGTTAGTTTTTTTATCAAGTAGCTCCCAGCCATGGCCGAGTGGGCTTGGTGCAGAGATCTACGGAACAAGACATCATCTGTAATTGCTTGCTCCTTGCATGGAACTCAATGCAGTCCTTGTAACAACTTCAGTGGTATCTGACTTCAATTGCGACAATGTCTTCTCTCTTTGATGTCAATCAAAATCTGTTCGTCGTCGAGAATATCTGTAGCTCTGAGCAGCAAACCTCCTGTAATAAAAGGGGTATATTTACATGTAGTTTAATCAATGGGAAAATACAGGCACACCATGTTCCTCACTAACTTAGAACCAAGGAAAACTTAAAAGGCAATGTGAAATAAGAAAATGTATACCAACCTGACTGGTGTTCATAGTTTGACAGTCTTTCCCTTGACCGCTTCCGTGACTGTTTGTTGGTTATCCTCTTGTTTCTTTTAACATATAATACATCTGGATGGCAGGACATGTGGGTTGCGCTACTGCTGTGTCTGTGAATCTGCTGATGCTAGCTGACTAGATTTTCCTGATGGTTCAAGGGTTGACACCAGTGTCCCTTCAACTGCAGTGGAACTGCTTTGAACATCAGTAGCCCTTTTAGCCAAACGTTTTCAGCTCTTGCTAATGCGTCTTATCTCAAAACCTGTAAACATTACATTTTCAAAAAGTATGTTGGTCTTAAGTGGAGCATACTGACTAATGCACAATACTGGCAAGCAGTAGAAAAACTACTACACTGTAAACAACTCTGCAATTAAATCTAAATGAATATTGGGACAGATTGGAACAACATTGACAATGTTACTAGCATGAAGATATTGTAGAAGAGACAAAAATTACAGCACCTTATCTGGAAATATGGGTGGGTTGCTGATTGTTATACAACGTTGCTTAATTTTAGTTTAAATTGTTTTAACTTGTTTAACAATTACTTTTAAATATTTTATAAAGGTATTTTGTGAACTGTTTCCCTGGGTGGAAAGACATCATGCTAAAGTATTTGACCCAGAATAGAATGACATCCTTTTAAAAATATTAAGTGAGATTATGAAATAATAATAATCAACACAAGTCATGCCAAGTTGAAAGACACCAGGGTTGTGTGTAAAACCATATCAACATTGGAGGATTCGGGTCTATTATTAGCATGGTTAGGGTTAACACAGTCTTCAGTTTGAAAACAATTTGAAATCTAAAAACAAAACAAAAATGTTTTCATCATTTGTGTAAAGACCGATTATTTCTTAGACTGAATGCAGGTTAAGAGATTACAAATTCACATCACAAAATTGTCCATGCTAGAACCCACCCTCTCACCATAATAAAAATGAAACAATTAATGTCAAAGCATTAAGTGGCAGGGCCTTCTGTTAAAACCTTCTGTGTAAAAGATATGTCTGATACATTCTCACTCTTTTTTTTCCTTGTGCAGGCCTACTAAACTATTAATAGTATTAAAAAAGCTTTTTAGAATATAAACAGTAAACACATTGTCAGTAATTAACAACTTAAAAAAAACAGTTGCTTTTTGAGGCCTACACTATATAAAAGTTGCCCGTTTTTGTAGTCTATCAAACTTCAAATGTCACAGGTGTAACGTTGTACGGTTATTTTTATAAAATACGTGCCTACCTTTTTAATTTTAACAAAACACTAACACTTAACTTAAGACTTACCTAGAAAGAATAGGTACAGCATGTGTACAGTGTCACACCTACACTTACACTTACAGGCACACACACTGACACAGAGCCGATGGTAGCTGTCAGCCGAGTCTGGCGTTGGGCACATTTTTTTCCACCAAACTTGTATTTGTTTCAGCCAGTTCTTAGTGTTTCCCATCAAGACGTTTCCATCTGTTATTGCGGTCACGAAATTTCTGCCAACTAACTGCCGTAAATTGGGTTATTTGTCCCCTTTGACTCTCAATAAAATGACACACACACATTTCCTCAGGCGCAGCCATCTTGATTTGACACCTCTATTCCAGGTTACATTAATATTTACTGTAGTACGCAATGGTAATAATGGTTCGAGGTTGAAGAACAGCGCCATCCGCGGCATAACGTCGGCATAGCAACGGCGCTGCAAAACAGGCGATTTTTCTTGCTTAATTTCTCATTAACGTGCAAGCAGATCAAATGGGAACAGGTAAAATAATAATTTATACATTCCAAACTACTTATAAACGAAAAATAAAGTTGCCCCTCGAAAGTTAAGACGAAAGTGCATGTTACAGGTTTTGGCCCACGGCCTAATAGCTGAGGGCCTCAGACAACTCAGCAACACTGATCATTATATTGAATGTGACACTGACCCTACTCAATCATTTTCCAAACAAATCAGTGACACCTTGGTTAGAATCCACAATGCCAACGGTATCGACAAAGATACCTTCAACTATCTCCTTCCACAGGCCGCCCGTACAGCACGCTTCTACCTTCTACCTAAGATACACAAGTCCAACAACCCAGGCCGACCCATTGTATCTGGTATTGGTAGCCCTACAGAGCGCATTTCTGAGTTTGTAGATAGCTTTCTCAACCCCTTAGTCTCCGGCATCCCTTCCTTCATAAAGGATACCACAGACTTCCTCCATAAGCTAGAGGATGTCAAACATCAAATACCCGACTCTGCTTTTTTGGTTACTCTAGATGTTTCATTACTGTATACTAACATACCCCATAATAAAGGCATGAGTGCATGTGTCTCTGCTCTCAGGGGCAATAAACAATCCCGCCCCTCAGTGATACATGTTAAGGAACTCATCAGCCACATTCTCACTAAGAACAACTTTTCATTTACTGACAGGCATTTTCTACAGATACAGGGTACTGCCATGGGTACAAAAATGGCGTCCGATGATATTTTCTCTATCTGGTGTGGTAGTCAAGACAGCTTGGTTGAGTTTATCGACCATATAAACTCATTCCACCCAACCATAAATTCACTACTGAATACTCTCTAACAAGTGTTAACTTTCTAGATGTAACTATAAGTAAATCCCCTAGCGGTACCCTCCAACAGTTGCCACCCTATTCACTGTAAGAAGGCAATTGCTTACAGTCAGGCCTTGCGCATAAGAGGTATCTGCTCCACAGATACCCTTTACAAAAGGCGCTCATCGGACATCGGAAAACACCTTGTTTCTAGAGGTCACAGCGAACGCAGGGTTCAACTTGCCATCAACAAGGCCCTCAGTATACCACGCCATACTCTTTTGGCCAACACAGGGTCCAGAAAAGTCCCGACCAATATAGTTGCCCTGGTCACCACCTACCACCCTAAACTACCCAAACTCTCCTCAATCCTCAATGGCAGAATGAATATTCTCCATTCATCAAAGAGGTTGCGCTCAGCAATCCCTGAGAACCCCTTGGTTGCATTCCGCCGCCCTAAAAACCTGGGAGACATTCTAGTCAGGGCTAAACTCCCCCCCAGGTACAGGCTGAACACCACCACTAACAGAGATACAGGGTTGTCACAAGTGTACCCGCTCTAAATGTAGAACCTGTCTCTACATCAAACTTGCACTTAAAGTGAGGAGTCATAGCACTGGCTCTTCTAACAATATCAAGACCGACTCCCTATGTAGCACACCCAATGTGGTCTATGTTATATCTTGTAAAAGATGTGGACTACAGTATGTGGGAGAGACTAAGACCAAACTCAGTCTTCGCTTTGCGAACCATGTCTCTTCCATAAAGACCAAGAAACTGTACCCCGTCTCCATCCACTTCAACAGCCTTAATCACAGCGTCAAAGATGTTGAACTCATCGTGATTGAGGCTTGCAATGGTGACGACACACCGCAAACTCAGAAAATCACACTGGATTCACCAACTCAAGACAGTCCAACCCTTTGGACTTAACGTAAACGCCGGTGTTAAATAAATCCCATCACCCTCCTTTCACTGTCGATTTAGTATTAATACAAATAACATGTTCTCTCCACTGGTCTATTTCTATGCTTCTTTCTCTCGCTTACTTCATTGATGTAAAACAGATACAGTTACTGTCACTTACATGTTCTCTACACTGGTCCATCTTTACACTTCTTTTTTCTCTCTCATGAAGTTTTGGAGTTAACTTGTCAATTACCTATTCCCTTTACAGAGGATTTAATAACCTGCTCACTCTGCAGGTTCCTCTTACCTAGTTTAAACTATTTTAACTGATTCTTTTTATTCTATAACTACTTTGATCTTGCCTCCTATTGTTAGTTGCATTTTCTTATGTGGCTTGTTCTCTAATCCTACCCTTTCATGCTTCCCACATTGTAATGCCTACAATGCGGTACCACCTTTATGGTCCAGTGATCCAGCCTTTCACACTGACCATCCTTTGTCCTCACTTCTTCACTCTTATTGGTTCTTAGCCAGTAAATTTACAACTCTGATTGGCTATATTTTCCCGCTTTTTTCTGGATACTCTCCCTTAATCCTTTGCTCCTCTTTTTGCTATAAATGGATATGTTTGTGTTTGTTCTTGTTTATGCCTCTGACGAAGGTCCGGATTGGATCGAAAGCCAAGGCCATCTCCCCTACTAATTTCATTTTATATACTTTAAGTAACATACTTAAATTTGTCTTTGAAAAGGGTATCTTTTATGTTTATTTTGAATAAATCCTGCAGCCACACTCTCAGTAATGATCTGATTAGGTTTCCTTTAACCCTCCAATTGTTAAATTTCACTTGTTTGTACACCATTTTTTGAACCTGCTTTTTGGCAAATCCATCATAACCTAATATTTGTTTACAAATTCATCATGCTAATGAAGAGTTGATGAGTTGTGAGTCAATACCATCAATTAATTCATTTTTAATTGCTCATTCAAAAACCCCTTGTATTGAAGAGGAATACAATAACTAAGCTGATAGACGATCCAACAAAAGCCAAAAACTCTTGGTTACAGATGATTGTAAAGTAATCATAAAATCCCTATCTTACCTTTGGGGCATTTTGGGTGATAGAAGCTGAGGAATTTCAACATGCATATGGTTGCTGAGAAGATACAAGTTCCTGACAGTCCCCTTAGCAGTTTTCCTTGCACTTTCATTGCAGCCATGTGATGCGTAAATGTATTCTTCGAAGGAGAATAAAACATCCTCTGTAATGTAATCAATAAAGCTAAAAAATGTATTGCCTAAATCTCAATCGTTGAAAAACAATCTGCCGACAAAAAACAAAGGTACTTTGAGTAGGAATACAAATAATGAACTTGCTGATAATATCGGTCACAATGTCATAACTATATTTTTCATAGCAACTAAGTAATGCAAAACAAGGAAACAATTGTTGGGAAAACAATTCAGAACAAGTTCATTTTAAAATTCTGAAAGCATTTGGACTAATTTACCCTTTGAAGGCTTTGTGTATCTGGAATTATAATCGGTAGGCTGCTTTGAAGAATTATGAGACCTTTTGAAAGGAGATCCTCTCTTGAAATTAATTTTATTCAGAAGGGATGTGTACTGAGGTCCCTTGCGCTGTAAAATGTAACAAATTTATATTTATATGAATCACATTACAAAAATCACACAAGTGGAGAGTCAAGCAAATCACCTTCACAAACTGTTTTAAAACCAGTCCATGTCCTTTTTTTGTCGGAGGGTTACGTCGTGGCATCAAGAGGCTTCCTTAATGCATATTGTTGCAGTATGGCTTAATGGAGGTAAGTCTGAGAAGACCAAGATTCCAGCCTTGGTTTTGGCCATGGGCCCAAATGGTTCACAGCCAAGGATTAGCAAATCACGGTGCAAGAATATGATAAGAGAAACACTAAATTCAAGTACTTCAAAGAGAACTTGGCTTTGTCAAGTCAGGTTTTTACTCGACAGCGGAACTTCAAAAAAAAAATGGTTGCGGCAATTCCAAGAACAAAATCCCGTCAGGGGAAAAATGGAAAATCCCAAGACTAACTGGCTAACAGTATCGAGTGTCCTGGTAATGTTTTCAAAACAAAATGTTACATTTAAACCGTGTTGCGATTGAAGATGTACATCCATTTTTTTTAAGCCTCTTGAGTGGCAACCTGGATAAGGGCATGGGTACCCCTTTTTGGTTGTTGATCTTCCTTTAGAACGGGGTATTGGATCTCTGTGTGAATAAAATAAACAGTTTAAAAACAAACTTGGAAACACGCAGCCCAGGCAGGACTTTCACATACACTAAACGTTACATCCAAAGTTGTATCTTAATCTTACATTCCACAAACCAAACAAATTAGGTTCACCAGGGTTTGAATTTCAAAGTCAGATCTTTGCTTTATATTTTTGGTGAAATAAACCAAAGGCTCAGGCCTCATACATATTTAGATGTATGTTTTTTTTTTTACCTTATTCTGATGTGTGATAAATACTGCATAATGTTTTCCGAGTCTTGCAGAAAAAATACCCAAATCTGCTCTAGAATGTGGGAGTCCTAGGTCCAAATGCCCCCCCCCCCCAAAAAAAACCCAACTTTGAATGTAGAGTTTTTTCTGCAGCACTTGAAAAACACCAAGTGCATTGTGTATACATTGCCTAGCACTTATTGTGCAGGGTAAATCCAAAACAATATTTATATCGCCAATGCAATTATTAAAACTGTTTTAACATTTTGTATTATTCATGTTCTCCATGATTAATAAAGAAACGGTAATTTAAAATTGTGGTGCATGTCCGACTATGAACCACATAACATCACCCAGATAGCATATAAACGTTGAAAAAACGTAGATTTTTGGTTAGTAGGGTTGATTTACGATTATGGTTATTTTACTAACATTAATTCAACGTTTTTGTAATGTTAGTAACGTATATATTGCAACGCTTTCGTGATCGATTTGGAATCACTGGAACTGCCCTTCAGTGGTTCTCGTCCTACTTAACAGGAAAAACACATTGGGTTCATGCTGCAGGTGCCAACTGCGATGTCCATCACCTTGAGTTTGGTGTCCCTCAGGGATCTGTTATCGGTCCACGTGCTTTCACCATGTACGTTACTCCTATCGAGGACATCCTCCATCGGCATGGAGTAAATTACCACTTGTATGCTGATGACATTCACACCTACCTGGATTTTAATCCTACCATCCCGTGTGATGCTGAGTGCTGCTTGTTTAGGCTATCCAACTGTATTCAGGATGTCCAAACCTGGATGCTTGCAAACAAACTCATGCTGAATGAAAACAAAACAGTTTTTCATAGCATCGTCGCCCTATCACTCTAAACGTCTTCAGCTACTAACCCTCACGATGGGCTACACAACCATTAATCCTGTCTCATCTGTTCGGAACTTGGGAGTAACCTTTGACAACTCAATGTCAATGAGTCAACATGTCACTGGTCTGTGCAGGTCTGTTAACTATCACATACGCAACATCACAATGATTCGTAAGTACCTGGATTACAACACCTGTCATTCTGTTCTTCGTGCACTGGTACTCTCACGCCTTGACTACTGCAACTCTCTTCTCATCGGACTTAAGCAACACGATCTCAACCGCCTACAAAAACTCCAAAACAAGGCTGCTCGACTGATCCATATGAAGCCGAAGTATTCCAATACTAGACCTCTGCTCATGGATCTGCATTGGCTTCCAGTCAACCAGCGGATCACTTTTAAGACGGCACTGAACATGTACAAAACTGTATCCAACACTTTCCCACCATACATTTTGGACACATTAGATTTTAGCAAACCCAAACGTGAAGGTATTCGATCACAATCCAATTTGGTGGTACCTCGATCCTTGAGGAAGTTTGGAGACCGTGCTTTTTCCATCGCTGGTCCCCGTAGCTGGAACTCACTCCCCATTACTATCCGGAACGCTTCTTCTGTAGAGCAGTTTAAGTGACTCTTAAAAACACATCTGTTCAATCGTACCCTCTAACTTGTATTTGATTTTGCTGTAATTCATATTGTTATGCTCTTTTTGGATATTATCATTTAAGTTTTTGGTTGCATTCTCCCTTAGCGCTTTGTATCCTTCGGAAAAGGCGCTTTATAAATACGATTACTATTAGTATTATTATATATTTAATATTGGTTAGCTAACAAACGTTGAAATAACGTTTTTTTTTAGGTTTTCGCGGTTGGTCCAATTTGGGTTTATAAATTAACGTTCAATCAACGTTGAGTTGAGGTGATGACGGTTGATCCGTTTTTGGTTGATTTAAAAACGTTAAATCAACGTTTGTTCGAAGTTATGACTGTTGGTAAATTTTTGTTTTTTTGGTTGATAAAATAACGTTTATTCAACGTTTGCTTTAAGTAAGCATTGTTGGTCCGTTTGTGGTTGATAAAATACTGTTAAATCTACGTTTGCTTTAGGTTAGCTTGGTTGGTTCAATTTTGGTTGTTAAATTAACGTTAAATTAACGTCTGCTGTTAGTTAGCATTGTTGGTCAGTTTTTGGTTGAAAAAATAACTCTAAATCTACATTTGCTTTAGGTAAGCACGGTTGGTCCATATTTGGTTGTTAAATTAACGTTAAATTAACGTCTGCTTTTAGGAAGCATGGTTGGTCGATTTTAGGTTGATAAAATAACGTTAAATATACGTTTGCTTTAGGTAAACACGATTGCTCAATTTTTGGTTTTTAAATTAACGTTAAATTAACGTCTGCTTTTAGTAAGCATGGTTGGTCTGTTTTTGGTTGATTAAATAACGTTAAAATCTACGTTTGCTTTAAGGTAAGCACGGTTGGTCCATTTTTGGTCAATAAAATAACATTTAAGCAATATTTAGTTAAAGCATGGAGGAAGAAATAGGAGTTCGAACGACCCACAGATCAAACGATCAGACCCCCTCGCCGAAGTCGTAAAACAGCTGCGGGTAAACATCCACTAGCACTATCTTAATTCAATTAGCTCCACTCGAGCGAGCCCAGACACCATCGGTCTACAAGTACCCGGATGTGATCTGCTGTTTTGCGCATGCGTACAAAGATTTTCTTTGAAGACGCGTCTTTATCAAAATGGTGGCCTACGGGAAAGACGACTTTGTATACGGCTCTGATCTTAGCGATTTTAGTGATGTTTCTGAGAGTGATCTTAATCTGAACGAGTTGTCAGATTGCAGCTTTGGTTCTGAAGACGATGTCGATGATTGGCAGTACTGCATTTGTGGAAAAGCCTCCACAATGGAGATGATTGCGTGCGAAGAGGAACAATGCGAGATCATCTGGTGGCATTATAATAGTGCTGACACTATTCCAGGCCCATTGGACTCCTGGAATTGTGATCGTTGTCGCCCAGAAACAAGCACAGGTAAGCCAGAATAGTTTTTAAGAAAACTTTTCCACCAACTTCCATTAAAATACTTTCACTTTTTATCACTATCGTTGTGGTTATTTAATTATGTTCAAAAAAAATACTGCTACTGGGTAATTATTATTTTTATTTTTTAATTTTTTATTTTCTTTAATGAATAATGGGTTTGGGTACTTTTTGTAGTAGGACCATACAAAACACAATGTCCACAGGTTTACATTAGACTTGGACGGTTTGAAGATAATGTTAGAAAGCTTCCCTTTAAATTATTACTTGAATAAGGCATGGAGGAAGAATAAGGTGCTGTAGTTGTTGAAAAAATGAGTAAAAATACAATGTCACGAAAATCATTTTCGCCTCAGTGACAAAAATTACTTTAGCATGTACAACGTATTTACCAGTAAATACCAGAACTGTTAATACCACAACTGGTAAATACGTTTTACCGTACATGCTAAAGTATTTGTCGTCTTTTGTGACATTGTTTTCTAAAAAAAACTACAGGGGTACAGCACGTCAGCAAGTAATATTTTAAGCTTTCTACCACCAATATCCTTAAACCGTGCAAGTTTATTGTAAATTTGTGGACATTGTGTTTTGTGTTGCAGAAAGTACCCAAACCCTTTGATAATTGCATCCCTTTTCTAATTCAAATAAGTTTTACTATAACTTTGTACAAATGTTGTAATGCCTCTGGCTGCAAAAACATTTGTTATTGTGAATAAACCATTTCAAATCAAAGCAAGTGACAAAAGATCAGTAGAAATGAGTCAAACATGATTCAATAAATAATTTGTTTTTGTTTTTATTTTCAACAAAAATCAGGAAGCGTCAATAACGAACCTGCTACTACCTTACTCACTGCTGCTACTACTACTACTACTACCACCACTACCACTACTACCACTACCACCACCACCACCACCACCACCACCACCACCATGGAGGAAAATACAACCCCGGAGGAAGCTGACCATGCTGATATTAGTACACCATCTACAACCCCTACAGAGGAACCTGCTGCTAGCAATGCATCTACAGAGGAACCTTCTGCTGCAGCCCCAACTGCAAAGAAAACACAGAAAGCCGGCCCTAAGAAAGCCGAAAACAAGGTAAGTTACACGATATTATAAAGTTACACAACTTTTTTCCATTATGTTGTATCATATTTATATTTATATTTGTTATTGTAGTCTATAAATGACAAAATATTTTACAAACAAGCTCCAATAACAAAACATACTTCTCTGTTAATTTTTGAACAGTCGCAAAACGACCTGAGGCCATTTTTGATGGTGAAGATGCAAAGCAGTGAGCTTCATCATATTTCAAGACTGGTCTTGAACAGATGCAGAGCCACCCTGTTTTCATGGCAAGATATCCTGCTGCTCTTTGTGTGATGGCATTGGTAATGCAGCTAATGAAGCTTCTGGATAGCGAGGAGTTTGATGACTTTTGCAAAAAAAGTTTGTGCTCTGGCTTGTAATACTGCTGGCGATGCTAAAAAACTCAAGCCAGAGGGTTACGAATTGATGTGGCGATCATTTCACAGTTATAGATTAAGTAGTATTGCTAAATGGAAGAGATTTTCTGCTTTCAGTAAATTTAGATGACAATGGTCAACATGTTTGTCTTCTATACCAGTTTTTATTGCAAGCAGTGTTAGATTTATTAATGAAAGATTGTAATAATACTGATAAACCTAAGCAGACAGTAAACCAACAACCCAAGCCCTTAACACTAGAAGAACAAGTTCTTAGATATGCAGCAGGCTATGTCTCCTTCTCATTAAATAAGAAGTTTTCCAAACAAGCTAATGAAGTAGCCCAAATTTATTGTAAATTTGTAAAAACATGGAAAATTTGTAAATCCGACACTGCAAAAACATTTTTAGAATATACTAATGAGTGGATTGTGGCCCAAAACCGAGGTGGCTTCATTCATGTTTCCGATGCAGACATGCCAACCTCTAGGACCACAAAACTGTATTCTGAAACCCCAAAACCTGTATTTTTGATAAAACATGCATAAACGAGTTTACTTCAGTAATGTTAAGCCCCGAGTATTTGAAACAGGCATTGTAAATAAATAAACTGTGGTGTATATGCTTACATTGATAACCTAATTTTTTTTTCTCTTATTGTACTTCACAGTGGCCTTCTTGCACTTTTCGAGCAGTTCATTCCTTAGTTCACGCTTATGACGGAATATCCGCCGCTTGCCAGTATATTTTGGTGGTCAAGGAATCGGAGAGAACTGGGGTGCTTAAATTTGCTCTAAATTCAGTGGCATTTTCCCTTACAACACTGAATTGCGCTCGTCCTCAGCATTATGCGATATATCATGAGCATACACTTCGAAAGATTTGTATACCTCAGCTGACTGTTAGCTTTTTCTTTAATTTGGCCAATTTCCATCCACTTTCATCAGCCCTCTTGTCTGACAGTGAATCTAGATTGTCAACGGTGGATACCTGGTAAGCTGCAAATTCCAATTCCAACTCATCCAATTTGTCCTCCGGGTCATTCCATGCCAACTCACCTAGGGGTTGACCGTGACCGACTCAGATTTTGTTCTTATTTTTTTTTAAGAACCCTCTATAGGTGTTATGAACACACACATTTTTTTCTGCCAAATCTTTTTCGTTTTTGAGATACCACCCCTTGAACAATGTAGCCCCGCCCCTTTTTTACCCCATATGTTGCATCGGTGAGTTTTTGGCAATTTCAGAGGCCCACATCTCAAAATCAAGATAAGATATACCCCTGATAATTCATATTTATGATGACTGGTACTCAAATTATCAAAATCTACTGTTACAATTGGTATTCAAAATTTATTTTTTGTGTAATGGGTCCTCAAAAAGCCCAAATTCTACTGATGTGAGGGACTTTTTGTAATTTTGAACCTCCCTTGTGCCAACATGAAATCTCAGTTTGCTTTTATATGACACATGGGTAATGTCTAGGTACATATGAGTGCCCCCAAGCAAGGAAAGACCAATCACAGATTCACTGGGTGTTTGGCAGGGGTGGAAATATGGGTCGAGAGTTGAAAACGCCCAAAATACCCCTTCATTCTATTGGATTTTTGGAGATGTGGCACATTACTCAAGGACTTGACAATTTTTTATCTGAAAACAGTGTATATGGGCTAGGTCTGTAAGAAAATTCAGATTGGTGTTTTAACTTCTTCATGGTAAAATAAATGTTTGTGTGAAACAAGTATTTTCCCTTTATTGTAGTACACGTAAATACTAAATACACACATGTAGTCTGTTTGGGGAAGTCATAAACTTAATTCACCTTCCAAATCACATACCCCTGAGTGTCTCAAGGCTACTCAAGACTTCTTACAATAGTGTTTAAGCCACCAGTGCCTTTTTATTGCCCTTAATCTAAGTTGATTGGGCTGTTAATGGGCCTACATGTACTTGCATAATAAGTGTACTTGTTTACATTGTATTCAATGAGGTAGATGATGTAAACCCCTGGCACCAAGTACTTGCACAATGCAAAATACATTTTAACATCTTGACCACCAGCAAGGAGATTTCTTAGATTTCTTAATACTGTCTGATGTCCACCATCAATTATTTGGACTGGCTTGGGTTATTATTACTACATTAGTACATATGTAGGTATTTTGCCTAATAATAATATGCAGGCTAAATGTAGGCTGCTGGTAGTTTTGATAATTTTCTGAACTAAAATGTGGAATAAACAAATCATCCGCCTTCAAGTAATAAAGTCTCTGACTTCTTGCCCTACAATTAAGTCCGCATCGGGTCTTTGGCTGTCTGGGTCCTTGTAGTTGCACTTTTTCAGGTCTGGTGAAGTTAGTAGAGTCATTGGCTTTACAAATCTAAACAAAATGGCTTTGAGAAAACCATTCAATTTCTCATCTAAGAGCTGAACCATCGGTTCATCTTTTTGAAATTCCAAGTTGACACTAGTGAAAATTGGTATGGTCCTTTTCAGAAATAAGCAATACAGTTTATTAGGTCATCTGATAGTGTTGCATGGATATTTTTAGCCTTTGTGGCTGCTTTAGTGGCTTACTTTGGTTTTGGAGCTGCTTTGGTACTAGTGGTACATGTAGTTGTCTTTGGTTTGAGGTCACTTTAGTGGTCGGCTTTGATTTTGAGGATGTAGTGCTTGGCTTAAGTGTCTTCTTGCTACAGTTTTCTTCATGGGGATTTTGTATGCTCCTATTGCCCTAGCAAATCCATTGCTGCTCTTTGAACTTTGAACTTCGGTAGTTTTTTTAGGCAAAGAATCTGATGCACTTTCCTTTGCAGAGTCTACAACACTGCCCTTTGAGACTTGATTTAGTTCAGTTTTCTTACTGGAGACACTGCTGCTCTTTGAACTAGGATCTCCTACAGTCTTTTTACCAGATGCTCCTGCTGTACTGCTTTTCTGTTTCTTTGATTGACTTGAAACCTCTTCATTCTGTCTTTTCTCTGACCCATGACCGGCTTCCCCTTTGAAATATTCTAGCAATGCTGGCCACTGCTCCAACAATCGGTTCAGGGCTTTTTCAAGAGATAGCCATCTTGTGCACACATGCTTTAAGATTTTGTGGTTTGCTGTGCCACACAAGGTCTGCACTCCTTTCAATTCTTTGTGGCGCTTGGAAGACTTCTCTAAATAGTAGTAAATCTTGATCAATAAATCAACAGGAGTGAAAGGCAATGTGCAAGCTCCCTTTTCTGCTGCTAGATGAAGACGGTGACAGGGACACCCTAGGACAAAAACATCAGGATTCTCCTTCTTGACATACGCCGCTACGCCTGTATGAATTCCCATCATGACAGATGCGTTGTCAGCAGAGAAGCAGATGCAATTCTTCAACGGTATTTTCTGCTCCTTCAAGTGTCAAGAAGTTTTAAGATATCGATACCCGTTGACCTTTCTTCCGTTGTAGCTATTTCAAGTAAGACACCCACAACTTTTTTCACGTTTTCATCAAAGTACCGAACAATTGGATACAGCTGTTCTTCAGCACCCCTATCAGAGCTTCCATCAGTTGACAAGGAAAAGGGTGTTTCAGTCTCCGTGTGATATCAACTGAAAATTAATTTAATAATAACTAGACATAATTTTTGTTACACAACAAAAACAAGGTGTTCGGCATGACGTTCAAATGTTAGATGTAACACTTTGCAACTGAGTGCATATAATGTTACACAATATTTTGACCACTTATTGATAATAAAGCAATCTGCAAGGCCCAAGGGTAAAACTTTATTCCATATAGAGAAACCATCTAAATTCTAGACCATATTGTTTGCAGACCTCAAAACGACACTGAGAATGTTTATTTTCATTTAAGCTTCCAGTTTTGACCAGAATTGAAGGTCACGCAGAGACACACTTTGTGTAATAGTTATACAAAATGCCAAGAGCTGTCATATGGTGCAAATATGTAGCAATTTTGGTTCTCCGGATAAGAATTGTTTAGATATAAAAGGTTAATTTAATGTTAGGACAACATCGATGTCACACTCAGGTCTAAGTACAAAAGTGAAGTTTGAGGTTTTAACCCTTTTTGGTTAATGAGATATGAGTTTTGATGTATGGAGTATCGTCTTTCAGTTTTGACCAGGAGTAAAGGTCACAGAGGGTCACACTTGTGAAAGATTTTAAAAAATACTCTGATGTCTTTCACATGGTCAAAAGATCTTGTATGTAGCAAAAATGGTTCTCCAGATTTGTTTTTTGTAAATCACATTGGTTTGATGTTATGACGTCATTGATGACGTCATCATCCCGAAAATCTTCGCGGTTTCATCGACACAATAAGGCCTGAGCACATGGAAGGTTTGAAGTCAAAACCCTTTATGGTTCACGAGATGATTTTTGCATATACAGTACATGTACATATACCTGAACGGGGGTTAGCATCAATTCAATCCGACAGTTGAAAGTCATAACAAGATTGTAGACGAAATAAGGAATGCCCACCCATCTTTTTAACGATGATTTTGGAATAAAACTTACCATTTTAACCACCGTGTCTGAAGGGCAAACTCAGCGGGCCTAAGAACGTATTTGGAAGGCCAGTCACGTCGATCAACGTGACGTAGATCTCGGTATTTGGTGAGAAGCGAACCAATGTCGTTCTGTTTCGTTTAAGTTTTTGTCATGTATTAAAAGTCATACAAATCCCTAAAGCAGGTGGACACCTCAGTGAAACATCCACTTCTATTCCTTGTTTTCCATTAAGCCATCAGACGGACACAACGGAACTAAATTCACACTGAACTTTGAATGAGTTTGGGTTTTTATGTGCGGGACATGGTGTTGTTTAAAACGTACAAGAATAAGCAACGCAGTGATGTAGATTTCCGAGGCAGCTTCTATCACAGAGCGAGCCAAAAATAATTTCCCAGCAGAGCGCGGGATAAAAGCATGAACAGTTATTTAATACAGCACCAACGTCCTTGTAAAAGGTACCACTTACATCTGTTAGGTGGGACTATTCCCACAGGCTTCGTGGACTTTGGACCTTGATGAATAATGGAGTGGAACAGTCAGCTACATGTAAAGTGCTTTTCTCTATACACAAATTAAATGCAGTAAACACTAGCGTTGGCTGTAACGCCCGTTTAGGACCAGAAGTTAAGATCAAATTGGTATCATTTGTGTGCAAAAGTTTGAGCAGGTTAACAGACCTACAATCTGATATAAACATTGTGATAAAATAATACATGTAAGTAGTTCTCGAGATATGAATTTTTGAAATTTTAAACTTCCGGTTTATATCGGAAATCAGGGTCAAATGAGGTCACATTGTGTTGAGCGTTTTTAGAGTCATGACAGGCCTATCCGATGATGTACTTATTGTGAAAATCCATTATGTGGTTTTGGAGTTATGAATTTTTCAAATATTAACATTTGAATTAATGTAACTCGACATCTGATGACGCCACCATGACGTAACAAAAGCGGTTTCATCTCTTAATGAATATCTAACTATATGTGAAGTTTTAAGTTCATATGATTTTAGGAAAGGAGCTTTTGTTAGCGGACAATCGACGGCGAGAAGAAGTAAAAAAAAAAAACTAGACATAAGTTTTTGTTGCATAACAAAAACAAGGTGTTTGGTGTAGACATTTTCGAGTTAGCAGAGGTAGTGTTTTCAAAGAGAAAACCGAATAAACATAACTTAGAATAACAAATTGATACGTAAAGTGAATGGTAAAAGATTTCGAATTTGAAATAAAACACTTTGATAAATTTAAAAACCGATGAAATCATTCCGTTTTCATAGCTCATTTTATTATCAAGACATTGAGATTCATAAGTATCTGCTAAGTTTTTTGAAATTGTCACAGGTTTTCAGTTATTGTTTTGCTGGAATTGAAAGACGTATGGGTAAAACTTGTTTTCATATAGAGGGACCATCTGATTTCAAGATCATATTGTTTGCAGGCCTCAAAACGAGGACCGGGGTGATTTTTTTCACTTAAGCTCTCAGTTTTGACCAGAATTGAAGCTCACAGGGAGACACAATTTGTGTAATCATTGGGGATAGTGCAAGTTATGTATATACAAATTTGGTTCTCCGGATAAAGGTTAATTTAATGTAAGGACGCCATCGAGTCGTCATCATCCCGAAAATAACTGCAGTTTCATCTACACACTCGGGTCTAAGTATGTAAAGTTGTAGGTCTCAACCCTTTTTTGGTTAATGGGATATGAAGTTTTTAAGTATGGAATAAGCATCTTTCAGTTTCGACCAGAAGTAAAGGTCACAGAGCTGCATAGGGTCACACTTTGTGTAAAATTAAAAAAATACACTCCATGGTCTTTCACATGGACCAAAGATCTGGTATGTAGCAGTTATAGTTTTCCAGATGTTTTTTTGTAAAAATTAAACATTGATTCAATGTTATGACGTCATTGGTGACGTAATCATGCCGAAAACCTATGTGGTTTCATTGACACACTAAGGTCTAAGTACATGGTTAGCATAAAGTCAAGATAACCCAGGGTTAACATTTAATGCCAAATGAGTCTATAACTGAAAAAAGGTTAAAAATCAGTTGTATATTTCTTGAGATATGGTCCCACTTACGTTTGACCCGAAGTAAAGGTCAACATGGGGTCACAATTTCCCAAGGCTAATCTCCAATGCCCAAGGAGTCTAGAACTGAAAAAAGTTTGAAAATCGGTTGTGTAGTTCTTGAGATATGGTCCCACTTCCGGTTGACCCCGAAGTAAACGTCAACATGCGGTCACAGTTTCCCAAGGCTAATTTTCAATGCCCATGGAGTCTAGAACTGAAACAAGTTTGAAAATCGGTTGTGTAGTCTTGAGTTATGGTCCCACTTCCGGTTGACCCCCCAAAAAGGTCAACACGGGGTCACGATTTCCCAAGGCTAATCTCCAATGCCCAAGGAGTCTATAACTGAAAAAAGTTTGAAAATCGGCAGTGTACTTCTTGAGATATGGTGCTGCAAAGATTAACTAGTTAAATATTCAAATGAATCAATTAAGAATTTTTATAAACATTTACATTAAATTAGAGTTAAGCTTATGTTCTAAATCGTCGAGCGCCCCGGGCAACAGAATCACGACGTACATGTACATGTACACGTACACATATCCATGCACAAGCCACTGTTTCAATACGCTATAGATCGATCTTTTTGTATAAATAGTGTGCAGCGACTGGTACCCAGAAGTCGGCTATTTTGTTACGGCATTTCGCGTGCATTTTTCTCTGTGTCGCAGGGCATCCTGACTACATTTTTATGAACGGAACCTTGTCTCCAAGACTCAATAATATGGCTAGCCATTGGTGTCCGATTTGTCACTGAATCGTTAATTATCGTGGAAATTTTTCTACTTTGATTAGTTTTAATGACCAGCAACATCTCTTATTAAAAGCAATTAACTTTTCAAAACAGTTTATATAATTTAGGAAACTTATTCGTAATTTTAATTGAAAATATCGTGTTTTTGACTGTCAAAACATTTGCACTTTCAGCGCCATGTGTTTTGTACACAGAACAAAAATGCGCCAACAAATGACGTCATGATGACATGACGGAGAATGTTAGGCCAGAATGAACATCTACAATACAAGACAAGTCCATAACCGAAAAGAAAATTGGGATCGGATGTTTAATTCTTGAGATATGATTCGAACAATATTGCCTAATTAAATATTCATACGGCTGTCACGTGAATAATTAATTAAGAATGTTAATCTAAATAAATCTGAAAATTAAGTTAGGCCATGAGCTTTAATATGGTATATGAGTTGTCTCTGTCTTATAATTTTAATTTGACATATGACAATTTGAAAAGTCAAGTGTTAAGTCAATACGATTTTGAGGAAAAAAAGAATAATAATAATAAAAATAATAATAATAAACAAAAATAAAAAAATCGACGATTACAATAGCTGTTCCGACTGAAGTTCGGAACAGCTAATAATAATAATAATAATAATAATAATAATAATAAAAAATAAAAATCTCGACGATTACAATAGCTGTTCCGACTGAAGTTCGGAACAGCTAATAATAATTAAAAAAAATAAAAATCTCGACGATTACAATAGCTGTTCCGACTGAAGTTCGGAACAGCTAATAATAAAAAAAAATAAAAATCTCGACGATTACAATAGCTGTTCCGACTGAAGTTCGGAACAGCTAGTAATAATAATTATAAAAAAATTAAAAATCTCGACGATTACAATATCTGTTCCGACTGAAGTTCGGAACAGCTAATAATAAAAAAAATAAAAATCTCGACGATTACAATAGCTGTTCCGACTGAAGTTCGGAACAGCTAATAATACTAATTATAATTTAAAAAAATAAAAATCTCGACGATTACAAAAGCTGCTCCGACTGAAAGTTCTGAACAGCTCATTATAATAATAATAAAAATAATAATAATAAAAAATAAAAATCTCGACGATTACAATAGCTAAAAAAAAAAGAAAAAAAAAAGAAAAGAAAAAAAACCCGAACAATAACAAAGAGTTGTTCGGGCTTAATGCCCGAACACCTAAACAATAATTTATAAAAAAACGAATTATAACAATAGTTGTTCGGGCTTAATGCCCGAACACCTAATAATTGTTTGCACCAAAACATTGTCAGAACTTAAACATTTTTTATTTGGGCCAAACAAAATAATAGTCTCTGTTTTTTTAACATGTAAAACATGAAAATGTGTCAACACACTTTAAACGTACAATTTTAACATCAAGAGTGCTTATATTTACGGGAAATGCAAATGTCTGAGCTTAAATCTTTTTCTAAACTTTTGAAACATCCATGAACACAACATTTCCCTATTTTCATACAAATAGTTATATGTTTATAAAAGTGTGATAATTGACTCATGCTTTACCAACCACTCTAGAAATGAATGTTTATGTGAAGAGCATGGATCAGAGATTATTTATGCCAATTGCTGAGTTTCTATCATGAAAATTAGCATTTTTACATGGCTTGAAAGTCAAAAATAGCCCCAAATACTTGGTTTGGCCATTTAAAGTTTTTTTCTAGTATATCAGGCATTGGGGGTCAAACTTATTACATGTAAACATTGGATGATATAGAAAAGTACATGGAAAAAAAACTTTGAAAAAGTACATTGGCGTATATTTTTTTTACTGAACCCTCACTGTGTTTCGGACGTTACACTATGTTAACATTTCAACTGTATTTTAATTTGTATGGCTGTAATTTGTTTGTTAGCATTTGCTGGCTTCAATGTACAACATGTTAACATTTTAGTGCAAACTCTGTACTCAAATAGCACCCAAAATATTTTTGCAGTGTATTTTATAAACTGCAATACTTGTTGTACTATAAATTTGATCCATATGGTTTAGATCTATGTATACTACTTCCCAATGGTGCATATTTAATGGAAAAAAATAAATTGTGAACTTGATTGCAGTTGAAACATTACCCTAAAATTACACTAAACTGCATACTAAGCCTTTTATGGTACACAGGACAATGCTTTGTTGTTGTTTCGGACTATACTTGATGTTAACGTCTCATTCAGTTTACAAACTTTGCTGAGGTCTCATCTGTTTGTTGTGTTATTTTTGTTAAAATTAGATCAGTACAGTCATAGTACAATCTCAAGTAATAATTGAAAAAGTGCATGAATCAATTATGGAAGAATTATTGCAAGACATCTTGCAGGTTCATGTAGCTCAGTGGAGGTTGAGGAGGTTTTTTTTAAACCAGTTGCTTGCATATATAACCCCTGTTATAGCAACTCCCTTTAAAAAAAGATAGTGAGGTCTTCTTGCTTGTTTGTGAGCTTGAACTGGAAACTGGGTTGTGTTGGGTGTTTTACTGTCTAGTTCTCGAGTCTGGAATGTTCTTTGCATCCATATTGACTCTTTTAAAGCTTTTAGAGTGGGTCTGCGCATAGTCAAAGGAGATGCTATTCGCATCCGAGCAGGCCATTTGTAAAATTTGATTGTCCCTCTCTGTGCTGTTATAGTTACCAGGTTGAGGCTGGATGTAGAACCAAGCATGGACCCAAATCTGAAGGAAGATTTGACAGTATCCAGGCACAAAGATGGAGACTATTTCATTTTGGCCCAGGTATAGAATTTTGTTATGTTGGTTTAACACACAGGTGTGGGTGCACTTTATTAAGACACTTGGAGGTTGGAATAGGTAAAAAAGTGAAGGAAACAATTTCTGTCTTTAAGTCAATAAGTATGATCAATCTTGGCCATCAAGAAGGACGTGTTAAGAATTGCTTGCAACTCTTCTTGTTTGACCGTTTGTAGTAGAACTCAAGGTGGCAGTTTGGGGGGGGGGGGCAATGGTAGAGGAGGTTCTGGCTGTAGAGAGTTTAGCGTGCATGTAGAAGTTTTAGAAAGTGGTGAACTCTATGTATAGGCTTAGTTGATTGACAAGTTAAATTCATTGAACTAGAGTATAAAAATGGCCTCTCAGGTGTTGAAAATGGTGTTTACTTATTTTGTAACCTGTGAATTACAAGTAAACAACCTGGAATGCACACCTACATGTAATAAAAAACATCAAAAACAAGCAAACAAATGGGAAAAAAAGAAAAAAAAACATTACCAGCAGCAAGAGGAAGGGTTAAGAATAGGACATCAGCTTTAATTTTACATCAAATTTTTCCCCTCATTTGAACATTTCTGATGATAAAGCTGTGTGTTAACACTATGATGTAACATCCAAAACGTGCTTACAGTGCCCCCAGAAAGTATTATTAATATGGCCAAAGAATTCTGATGGGTAGTTGTATTTGAACAAGTTTTAGTTTTAATAAAAGTATGGTTGTTTTAAAGCAACCCAACAATGCCACGCCCCACATACGATAAAGTATCTTTAAATGCTTCATTGTTACCAGTTTAATATTGTAGAAAGGTTTAAAAGCTGATGGTAAATTTGGATTTTGGCATTATATACATGTTAGTTTCACATTTAAACTAAATAAAATGATTGAAATAATTTTCTTAACATGACACAAAAAAGAAAAAGTTGATATAATTAAAACTGCGTTAAAAAGATAACAGTTTTGTGTTAACAATAAAGTAATGTAACGTCCGAAACAATGTTTTTGTCCCACAAGAAATTCGTTGAGCATGGATAATCTAATTTATGTCTAGATTTGTTTTAACAACTAAATTGAACTTTTTAATGATGATTGATTCACTTTAGATACCCCTTACTTTGAGCTATTAGCTTAAAAAGGGTACTTTTTGTTTCGGATGTTACATTTGTTTCGGACGTTACAACTGTTAACGGAAACTTTGTTTGGCTGATATTGTGATAATGCAATTAGATACTGCAATTATTTATGCTGTGAAGGGAAGCTTTCTTGACTGTCTTTTAATATAAAACAGTTAAAAAAAATTGTTATTATTTTTTTTTCTGATACTTCAAAATTAAGATTGTTTCGGACGTTACAAAAATGTTTACGGAAAATGAGATAACTTTTTCATTTGATGAAAAATTGTTTTCAAGGACATCATTGCAACAACTTAATGTTTGTTTTTTTTAAACCAGTAAGTGTATTTTTATACTGATATCGTGAATACAATTTTTGTTCTGTTGAGTGAAGTTTAGGGTAAGAATGTTTACGGACAATGTAACGTCCGAAACACCATTTTCATTTGCACCGTTCTACCACAACAGTACAGATAATTCAGATTACTGTTCACTGTCCTGAAGCTCCACCCATACTTATTCATTTTCAATAGAAAAGATTAATATTAATTCTTGCTTCTTTATTTTTCAAACAAAACAATTTGGTCTCCTTGTTTTGGTTGACAGAATTCCGTTAACATTTGGATGTTCAGCAATACCTAAGATAAAAACGAAAGTCGTATAGTTTTTATTAAGCTATGGGAGATTAATCTAGGTCCATGCTTGAAAAAAAATAATAATGTGAGTTCAACTACTGTATGTTTACAAAAATTAAGGCTCTCAAAGGGCCATTAGGGTATTACACAGTAAGTATAATGTTTTAAAAACCAGAGCCATAAATGTTGTTTTTACTTGTTTGTGCTAGTTCTAGTTGGAAAAGTTAAAATGATCAATAGACAAAATAGTAATATAAATGTTGTTTTTACTTGTTTGTGCTAGTTCTAGCTGGAAAAGTTAAAATGAGCAATTTTTGACACCGCTTTCTCACACGTAATCTTATCATTATAAAAGCATTATCTTTAAATTAATATATCATGATTTGTCTCTCATTAAAACTGTGTGATGGCGGATGGGTAATCTGCTTGATGCATCATTTGTAACAAGTGGTTTTATTGTTTTAAAAAATCTTTCTTGCGATTGCAATGTGCTTCCATGGAGAAACGAGGAACAGTCTCATCACTGAACCTTTCCATGTTTTGAGATCCAAAATGAGAGCTCTAGCAATTTAACTGTCTTTGATTTTTGCTCCCTAATGTTTTTAATCTCCTTTTAATCAAGTTGTCCTGTTTTGCTTTGCTTGTGGCTCTATTTGTCTTTCATCCAGTCTCATTAAAAAAATTTTGCCTCACATTTTGTATTCGTGTACAGTATAATTTGGTAGTAGAGGATTTTGTTGGGTCTGACACATGGTATGATGACAGTTTTTTGTTTAACTTTTGTCTTGACTTGACCTGGACAATTTTAAATGTATATACATATGTACTTTTGTCTGAAGATTTAAAATTTAAAACAATTAAATGATGTTTTATAAACATATTCCAACAGGCGGGATTTACTTACTAGCCCAATACTATAGCCCACCTTGTTGGGCTGTTATGGCTGTCTTTTAACATCGGTCTTATTATAGTCGCCACTACCGACCATAAGACCGATGTTAAAAAAGAAAGCCATAACAGCCCAACAAGGTGGGCTAGATATCTACAAGTACAGTTAGCATTCGATCAGTAAAGACAGTATGATGTATCCTTTCTCTATGATTTCATGATCGAGGACCAGCTCCCGGATTAAAAATCACAGTGGGTGCAGAAATTTGATTGCAGTGGTGCTGGGGCCAAGGATACGAAGTGGATTGACCCAATTGATGGGGCTAGGAAAGAATAGGACTCTACAAAATACAAGTTTTACCTTACCTTTGAGCACTGCGAAGGTTACGGCGCCGTCCTGCAAGTTGTCGGTCCATTATTGAGCATGCAGCATACCGCTAGCCTACATGCTATTTATGCTCTCTGATGATAACACAAGTTAGCGAAGTGGTTTTTTTTAGTTGCAAACACAAAAGAGTCATGGCCACGATCACACATGAATTTAGTTCGGTTCCGGATAATTGTTGGCCATGTGTCTGTATACGGCCATGAGGGTTAAAACGCAGTCGACCTAATGCTGCTTTTTTTCTCATTGGTCGTCATAAAACTTAAAAGTTAAATTAAGTTTAATATTAATTGTTTCCATCCATCATCGCACGCTTTCCTGCGAGTAGGATTTCGTGTTGTGGTTAGATATAGATAGGCCAATGCAAACAGTAACCTAACCCCCGTTAAACATGTTTTTGAAGCCACAACCATCGATGAGATAGTGGGGCATGTCATCTTTTAGACCGAGTTGATATTTGTTGGTCACCATCTGTATGGTTGGTAGTGTTTGTCTGTATGGTCGTCTTATGGGGGTGAAATGTGGTCGCCCTAAGATGGAGATTTTTGTTGGTCATCATATGGTAGTGTTTGTCTGTATGGTCGTCTTACGGGGGTTGAAATGTGGTCACCCTAATTCTGTGTTTCAATTTAGTGGTCGACATTATAATGAAAAGTTATTTATTTTGAAATCCATCATATTTTGGTCGAAATTTATGTTGCTGTGATGGTTGTTCGGACTTTGAGAGTAAAACCTGCGCCAACTCAGACAGAGAGGTACGGGGGAGACTAAGGGTGTAGCGGCCTGGCGTGGTTGGGTGGTGGGGTTGGGGACACTAAAGGGAACCAAGGGGGCTGATGGCTAAAACACGACCTTGTAAAAAAACTGTGAAGATTAATAATTTCTGCCTTCATAACCTTATCTTATGCGCAAAAGAATTTAAAACTCGTTTGTTTGTTTGTTTGTGTGTGTGTGTGTGTGGGGGGGGGGGCAAGCGCTACATACGCAGTGTGGACCTGAGAACAAAAGAGGTCCACATAATGTAGGGATCTGAAGCACTATGTGGACTTACACACGTCCACACAACGTTATTTGCAGTGTTGAGGAATAGGATTTTCCTTAAGTGTACAGAACAAAGGAATGTCCACACAACGACTGCAAAACAAGACTACATGTGTGTCCGTCCGTCCGCCCGCCCGTAAACTTCCTTGACGTCACATTAGACCTGCGAACGGGAGGGTAGGCCTACATGCCATACATGAAACCAGGTAATGTACCTCTCTATGAACATGCCTTTGCCCCCACAATGCCGAATGCCCGCTGAACGGGGAGTGCCTCAGCAAGAACATTGTGTACCAGGCCACCGTCGCGAGCGAAGGCAGGAAGGAGGCATACGTCGGGCTGACGTCCACAACCTTCGAGGCGAGACTGGCGAATCACAAGAAGTCATTCAGATCCGAGAGCATGAGGGCACAAACAGAACTAAGTAAACATATATGGGACTTAAATGACGAGGGGAAAGACTATGAAATTAAATGGGACATTGTTCAGAAAGCACTGCCATACTCTAACGTAAACAAGAGATGCAATTTGTGTATAGCAGAGAAGTACATAACCATAATATTTTATATAGGCCAGATCTAGGTACACTGAATAAGATAAGCGAAATCGTCTCCAAGTGCCGGTGTCGCAGGGAATTCTGTCCCCCGCACAATGGTCCGGGGGGGGGGGGGGACATAATCCCCTAAGGGAATGTGTCCCCCGGCTATGGTTTTCTGTCCGCAAGGGGGAATTTGTCCCCCTCTCATTTTTGTTCCCATTTTATGTTTGTCTGTCATCGGGCACTCACCACGAGCCCTCTGGCTTCTAGTTTATGGCCTGCATACTTGTTTTATTTTCTGTCTTGTAAATCTGGATTCATGAACACTTCTTCAATTCGTTTTCTTTTGTTATGCATTGTTTAAACTATTTCATGAAGGATGTAAATAAATGTCAGTTTTTAATTGAATCGGAATGAGGAATTTTGTAACTGTCTATTATTTTAGAAAATAAAAATAGTTGGCAGTTCAAAAAGCTTGTTGTCAGTTGTTATTGACTTGTCATGTGTTTGAATATTATTTATAATTTTTTTACTGGCAAATGTAGTTCAATTATATTAACTTCAGTGCTAATCTTTTAAAAAGTACATGATTATGGAATAATAATGGCCTCATGAATCATTTCAGCAAGTAAATAAGAAAAGTGAATGAGGCTAAATCATAGATACACAATACGGGAAAATGGAGTGTAGGGCTAAAACAAAATATATTAGAAAACTTTTAAATACAAAAAAGAATAATTGTTACATTGGTGAATCATCAACTTTGACTAAAATCATTAACAAAATAATAGATAATACTTCTATTATAAACCAGCAAAGCGCAGGGTAATAAAGCAAGTTTATTAAAGTAGTTCCGTCTGTTGACGCTCATGCCTGGGGGACCTATTCTCCGTTGGATGACATCTCCGTTGAGCACGACGGACAGAATAACCTAACGAGAGACAGTTTATCCTAGGAGATACTGTCTCGGGGACATTGTACCCTAGACAAGCCAGGTAAAGTTGTCCGAGGGGACAGATTCACCGGGGGGACAGAATCTCCGTCCACACATCGAGACAGATGTGTTCTTACTTTAGTGACGTAAACGCGTACTAACTTAAATGACGTAACGCGTGAACGCGTGCGCGCGTATTCTATTTTTCGTCATTCTGCTGATGAGTGCCTAGCTTTTGGTCGGCTATGAAAAAGTCTTTCCAGAAGAGAGATATGCCAAAGTTTGTTTAACTCATATTCTGAATTTATTGCATAATTTTCGATAACTGCCTTTTCACCAATAGGCTGACCACATCAAACTCAGTACATAGGGTGACCAACGTGTATCACGTAATTAAACTTACCCAGACATCTGAAATGAAGGAATAGATTGTACAAGAGTTGCTCAATATTCGTACTCTGTAATTACAAGCACGAATTTCAAAAATCCGCTTTGGAAATAAAAAGATGTGATTTAAACGGTAAAACAGCTAATCGGACGACCGTCTTAACTTTTTATTCAAGGCCGATTGAGGGCGACGTAACCGGGGGGTGGGGGAGGGCGCCAACGTCACACCACTAGTAAAAAAGTAGTAGTGTGTGTAAATACTGCTGGATGTCAATGTCATGAACATGTCTTTAGTGTACACAGCACCTGCGGGCCAGGAACGATCTTTATCTTTAGTTTAAGGTAAGTTGTTTAAAAAACGTTTAGTAAAAAATAATGTTATTATTAATTTAAACGATTTCTTTGCTTTAATTAAGGTAGTCAGGATGAGTATGACGTACAATTTGGGGGTGAATTTCCTTTCATAAAACTAAAAACAGTTGGTTGGGCGTCAGGCCTCCCCTCTGCGGCTAGCTGAGCAGGGTTTCCAAGAAAAGAATGAAAGAAAATAATAAAAACAAAAATAAAAAAATAAATCCTGAATAGTACGGGTTGGCCACTGTAGCATAGTGTACAATGTTTGCCAAAAGTAGAACTTCTTAGAAGCAAAACGCTTCCAAATGGGATACGTCGATCCTCCAGCTATGCTTCAGGATTTTGTAGCTGGTGATTTTTGCAGTGTACGGCCATCAAAAACAAATCAAAGCGAAGTCAGGCTCTAAACAGCTTTGTGCGGTTTGTGCCATGGGAGACCAAATAGTTGTCAAATTCTAGCTGCTATAGATACTTCTTCTAATCAAGTTATTTTAGGGTGTAAATTAAGGAATTCAGAGCTTCTTCAGTACATTTTCATTGAAAATATTGGCAGCAAAATCATTACTGAGGACCACATAGAACACACATTCCTTGCACTTGCACTGAGTAAACCACATCATGATATCTTTTGACATTATAAATCCTCATAATAAACATTTCCTAGTAGCTAGAACTGTCTATTGTTAGCCACTAGTATGGTCTCAGGTAATATTTTGCAGAGATTTTGAGAACAAAAAGCCTCGATCGAATGTATAAATGCAACAATCATCATGAATTTTTAGCGCATTTTGCAATGGCACTGCAGTGTTTATGTTCTAGCCATTATGTCACATGACTTAGATAAAGTGCAATCGGTCTATTGGTTTTTTTTTAATGGTATGAATAATGTGTTTTCTTTTCTTTTCAGGGACCACCCACAAGTAGGATGGGATGTGTGATGGAACATGCTGTATTGGTCATAGTTGCAATCGTCTTGACTTTAATAACAGTTTGCATGGTTTCACTCCTAATTGCACTCCTAATGTACATAAAATTATAAGGAAGGGCGATCAAGGAATGGTCTGGGTTTTTTTCAAATCAACAACCCTGGTACTGATGGAGAGTCGGGTGATTGTTGGCCCGGCGTAGAAGCCATCCCATCAACTTCAGATTCTGAATCTTCAAGTTGCTCAGAATTCTATGCAATCGATTGTATGGAACTAGAGCGACAACGTGCCATCGGTAACTTGTACTATATCGTCTAAGGTAAGAATATGCAAGTGTCACCTACATATGTAATTTTGAATATCAATCTAAAGATATATGCAAAAACTTACCAGTGAGATACATGGGACTGTGTCTCATAATAAGTCTTATGTGGTCCTGATAAGAACTCAATGTGTGATCTGGTTGGTTGTCTGTAATTTGGGACAGAACATCAAACGTATTGAGCACTTCTGTTAAAAGCACCCCCCCCCCCAAAAAAAAAAAAAGAAGAGAAGCACACACAATTCAAGGTCTACCTGTACTTAAAGCATTTATGTAGATTCAATGAAATACAAATATTTTTAGTAAAACTTTAAACACTTTAAAAACTTTAAACACTTAAGGAATCTATATGTTTGTCTTTTGTTTTCAAAGTTGTGTATCATCATTTATGAAAAGGCTGCCTGATTGAGACCAAGATCAATTGATTAAATCCAGTTATCAAATGCACAAAGATTTTCAGCGAAGTTACTTAAGAACAAATGAAATTATACAGAAAAGGATAAGGCTTAATCAAATGCATAGATCCATAGATGATCAACATGTCTGCATGCATACTTCTCAGATCTCTGGATCAACTGCATTGATCTACACAATTTGTGTTCCGGTTATAATCAGACCCGTATTGGTTGCAATTACTCCCTTTTGTGTGTCTTGTTTCTTTACAATGTTTTCTATTTTACATACAGGGAGATTGTGTGACCTCTAGCTATGAAGCAAGTTTCTGGACCTCTTGACTTGACTTGACTTGACTAAGCTGCTTTAGGACAAGGTGTCCCTTGGTGTCGACAAACAGACTTTCTAACGATTTGAACACAAACAAGATGCGATAAACTCCAAATAAGGCAGGGAACATCACTGTTTTGTAAAAAATAGAACACAAAACAAAGTATAATGTATTTTTCTTTTTATTTGTTGAGTATATCTGGTCATCAAACAAAACAAAAACCCTGTTGAACTTTTCTTGGTTACACTGAACTCGGGGAAATTGTGGCAAACTTTCACCTTCTGTTTATCAGTTAAAAAGGGGAAAATGATAAAGCTACCGTAGTGAATAACAATGTCATGTAAACATTTTGACACACAAAATCTGTAGTTACTTCATGTATGGCATTTGCACAGAAGAGTATAAAGGACGTGTTGTAAAAAAAAAAATATTCCGCCCGGGCTGATTACTAATCCGCCCGGGCGGATTACTATTTCGCTCTCTGGCTGCCAGGCTGCTGTCTAAGGCAATCTGCCCGGGCAAATTAGTAATCTGCCCGGCCTTTATTCACTTCCGTACATTTGTACTCTCACAAATCGATACAAAAAATGAAACATATACTTTGCAAAACAAAATCATATGTTTCAACTAAATAATAGTTAATCATTAAATTGCACATTTTGTGCAATTTGGTCAGGTACGCTATGGAGTAAAAGCAGGATGAACAATGCACATGGGTCAATCCACTCTGTCTCCATTTGAAAGATGAATTTTCTGTGCACATTGCAAACCACTTGAGAACAGTGCTTAACAAAGAACAAAACAATCGTCTTAGAATTTTAGTAATAACTGGGAACCATCTTCAAGGTTATTCAATTACGTTTGTAACACAGAGAAGTTGGATGGACATTTCATACCAAAATTAAGAGGAAGTGGTGATAATGATGAATTGATTCATACAAATGTTATCCCTTTTTTATGTGGTCCCTGTTAAGAGTAGTTCCTATCAAAACCACACAAGCCTCTGGGTATTAAAGAAACTACAGAGGATCATCTTTTGAGATGTTACCTTTGTTACATGAACACACTTGTCACAAAATGTCTGTTCATGTTACAAACAAAACATTCCTTATGTTTTAAACCCTGGAAATTATATTAGTTTTTGGCTGATAACCATTCCAAAGAGGTTATGGGTGTGAATGAAATAACCCTTGTGTAAATCAATAAATTAAATAATGTTATTATCACTTTCCAGTCAAACAAAATAACACCTCTGTTCTTGTTACAAACATAATATATTAAAGTTGACCCAGTAATTAAAAGGTATTACCATTTTGTTTTGTTAGCTGAGAAATGTACACAGACACAAAAAATGACAAAATACTTCCTTTTTTTGTTAATTCTTGGTCACACTCCAAAAGATTATCATTCATAATCATATGTACCCATTAGTGTGGACAGACCCATATAGAATAATAATGGTGGACTTGTTTTCATATCCTAAAGTCCTATCACCATTCTAAACAATCTCCCCAACACTGAAGTTTGAATTTTCTGATCGGTTTGACCCCCTCTCCATTGTGAAATTTTGTTATTATTTTGTTTTAAAGAAAAAGTTGGTAATTGTATATTTTTTTAAATAAAAAAAAATAAATAAAAAAAGCTCTTGGTTTGTGCTCGGTATGAATAGGTACAAAAACCCTGACAACGCGGAAACTGTTCTTTTTTGTGTGCTGTTTTCACTGAATTTGATGAAATTTGCACAGGTTAGTTACATGTTGTTTCTATTAGAAATGAGAGGAGTGGAAATAATTTACTCTTATCCAAACCGTCTACATTAAATTTTCTAAATAGTGCCTGGGTAACAAAACAAAAATGTAATTTTAGGCAAACTACCTCTTTTCAATATCTACAAAAACAACAAATAATAATATGACAATTTAGAGACAATACAAAAATACACATGAGGGACTGTCTTGATAAACTTAAACACTTTTCTCTACCTCACATTTATAAAACTTGATAGATAATAGTCTTTTTGAACAAATGTTACTTTTGTTAAATATATTTTGATTATTCAAGATAGAATCATTTTTGTTGATACTATTATGTTAATTAAATATAAAAAAACACTTTCTACCATGTCGCACTGAGCTTATCATTATGATTCCAGAAATTCCAGGTATGTAGAATCAATGAACATAATTTGGTTACAGACACAATTATCTTTGTGTATTCGATTATTTTCTATTATTCAAGCCTAAAAAACTTTTAATTCTGATGAAAAAAAAGAACAAAAAGGGAAGTTTGCACTAAGCCAACTAAACCATAATTTCTTGTTACTTTAAAGGGGCACTGTAGTCGTTGTCGTGTGTACGTCTGCTTGTGGCTGGACATGGAAACCCAGTTACTACACAGGCACGTGTGGACCGTCACATAAAAAACAAAAGCTGTTAAGGGCACCGTCATCATTATTGCGTGCGTGCGTGCGTGCAGTAACTGGGCGAGAGTTCAGATTTTAACGTCTACAGACTCGTTGTGATCAAAGACAGTTCCCCTTTAATGTTTTACAGTTCGAAAGAAAAATACATTTATAGGTAATTACTTTATTTCTCAAACAATGTTAGCGAAGAACATGTACTGTTAATAACTATCCATACTTTGTGTTTAAGAGTTTTAAATTGGCAATTGTATTTGTTATTTATTTAATTGTTTTGTTATAGTTTGAGAAATACAAGTACCACCATTTCTCTAAAGTAACTTATTTAGATTTTGTGTTTTCCTATCAATGGCCACATAATAATTATTTTAAACTTCTGCAGTTGCAAAAAAACTGGGCCCAATTTCATAGAGCTGCTTAAGCACAAAAAAGTTGCCAGGCGCAACAAACTTATGTTTACCAGAATAAGGTTACCAGCCAAAATAATGTTCAACATGTATCATCGGTGACTGGTATTCTGCTCATTTTTGTTGTTTTGTTCCACTGAAGTCTTAATGAACATGGGGTTCTTTTGGAATTGTTAACGTCTGCCACTCTAGTTTCCATGGCATAAGAAATCACAAGATTCCCCAAAGATTCCTGGACATTTGTATATGTACGAGACTTACACAGTATTGCATAAAACAAATAACCTTTGCTTAAAAGTTTCCAAACTGACACTCTGTAACGTATAACTATGGTTTTGATGCCAATTAAGTTTTTTGTTAATAGTTTGGGACATTTCAGTACCAACATTTTTCCAAAATAATTTAGTTTTATTTTGTATTATCTTTTACTATATAATCACAATATATTTTAAGCATCTGCAGTTGCAAAATTCTTGGTATAATTTAATTACAATGTTCTTCAGTAATTTAACAGGCAGTGGGTACTTTTGGTAATTACTCAAGAAATACATTACCATAAAAACTTACTTGGTAAAGAGCACTTGAGAGCTGCTGATAGTATAACACATTGTGAGAAACGACTCCAGCTGAAGTAATGTAGTTTTTGAAAAAAAGGTAATTTCTCAGAATCTGATATTGGCTTCAGGCATGAAGCCTTTCTCAGGCATTTAAAAGCACACAATTCTATGCAACAAGGGTGTTTTTCTTTCATTATTTTCTTGCAAATTTAATGACCAATTAAGCCAAAATTTTCAAAGGTTTGTTATTTTATGAATATGTAGGGATATACAAAGTGGGGATACTGGTCTTTGACAATTACCAAAAGTATATCCTGCCTTTAAACTAATCTGCTTTCTGTATATAAACAAAAACTGAAACATTTATTAAACCAAGATTGACAAAATGAAACATGGTGACAAAAATAAAAACAATTTAGCTACAAAAACATTTATCTTTGGTGTTCGATTCTTTTCTACTCATTTAAGACTGACAACTCTTAAAAACAACAACAGCAGCAACAGCGGGAACTTGGCCAACAGGCCAACAAAACTAAATTTTGTGTAACTCACTGTGCGAAAAGTCTTGTTTCCGTCGAGGGAAACCTGCTCGGAGATTGGTACGAAACCAACCCATTTCCTGTTTGATTCGTGCTGCTTTCCGGTGACCCGTAAATGCACCCACAGTTTCCTACGTTTACTACCCGTTGGAAATGCATGGCGTAAATGCCTCTATAACTTGGGGCTATTAATGGTTTTGTATTACATAATGCAATTACCACCGTTTAACGGGTGTGCACACGCCCCCTCCCAAAAATGCATAATGCATGATTTATTATAATTTACTGTGACTCCTTAAGCAAGATATACCCCCCCCCCACATTTTCCCGGTTCTCGCCTTCTCCTTGGGTGGCCATTTTAATGATTTGCGATTGCCGAAAGATACACAAGACTGAACAAACATTAATTAAGAAAAACTTATTGCAAGTTTTGTAGTGCATTCAGTTTGTTTATTGAACCTTGCAGTTAAAATCTTTAAAATAAAACTATCCGTAAACAATTACGATAGAAGGGAAATAAAACCACTCAACCTAATACGATAGTGGCTTTTTTAAATATAATCTAGAATAACCATGGTCATTGCTCTATGGAATACCCAAGTAGTAGATTGGTTTATTGCCAACGTCTGATCTATAGGCACAATTATCAGAAATATACTAAGCAAGTACCATGTGTTCATGAAAGTTTCAGCTGATAGTAGTGTATATTTGCCGAGTAAACTGCACAAACAGTAACGGTAGTTTCAAAAGATTGCCGAATCAATCCACCCTTTACGAAGTGACAGTGGGTACAACCCGCATCTCTGGCCGCATTCGCAAACTGACAACCGTCAGAAATACTCTCGAAATTGTTCATACTATCAACAGCTGGTGTTACTCTTCATAAGTAATTTTTTGACCCTATGCCTTTCCAAAAATTACTAAAGCTCCAAAATACAGCAAATGTTGTCTGGTGTTATAAACAAACTAGTAAAGGGTGGATTGATTCTATCCGCAACACAAATTACCGGAGAAGAGATATCTGTATTGCACAAACATCTGGATCCAGATGTGTATACTAAGTGCCCCAGCCTCCAAAACAGTCGATGTAGCGCCCTGTATCAGTGACAAACAGGGTCGTCAATCAGGACTAGCCCAAGGTCAATAAACACTGAGACACGAGCCAAAGAAAGGATACACAGTGTCAACTCGTAGAAATGCTAAAGAGCAGGGGAAAGACTTCCTTCTTGTTTGATTTATTGAGATATGTTATTTGATATAGTAAGGTTTGCGGTAACACCATTTAATGACAGTTTTATGTAATTTTATTGTAAACCCAATTCCCCTAGTCTTTGACTTTTTATTTGGTGGTGTATTTTTATAAAATAAACCAATATTATTTAATTGAATGGAATTTAATCTCTAATTGAGTTGGGGTGGTTCTGAAAAGAACAGTTGGTTTCAACTCAACGTTTCGATCAGTATGCTCTGACTGTTTTGGAGGCTGGGGCACTTAGTATACACATCTGGATCCAGATGTTTGTGCAATACAGATATCTCTTCTCTGGTAATTTGTGTTGCGGATAGTAACTCGTGTTGCGATATCGGCAACTACACTACGTTAACAAAATTAAGTTAGTTATTTTAAGCTTGTTTTTTATAATTTTTTTTACAATAATTCATTCCAGGCCTACTTACTTTTTATTTGATTCACTTCTCATTGGTTTCTGCCGTACAACGACTGCACCTCTCTTACTATCCTACTTATAATCTGTTCATTATCTGAGCTTGACTTCCTTTAAAAAAGAAAACACATTAAGAATAGTTTTAAAAACAACAACAAACAAACAAACAACAAACAATAAACAACAAACAACAAACAACAAACAAACAACAAACAACAAACAAAACAACAAACAACAAACAACAAACAAAACAACAAACAACAAACAACAAACAACAAACAACAAAACAACAAAATAAAACAAAACAAAACAAAACAAAACAACAAAACAAAACAAACAAAAAAACAAAACAAAACAACAAACAATACACAACTCACAACTCACAACTCACAACTCAACTCACAACACACAACACACAACACAACACAACACAACACAACAACACAACAACACAACACAACACAACAACACAACAACACAACAACACAACAACACAACACCACAACACAACAAACACCAAACACGAAACACCAAACACCAAACACCAAACACCAAACACCAAACACCAAACAACATACAACCACAACCACAACAACCACAACCACAACCACAACCACAACCACAACCACAACCATAACCACAACTACAACAACAACAACTACAACAACAACAACTAAAAACAAACGTCATAGTTAGCTTCCTTAAAAACCTAAGACAGAAAAAACTGACTATAGTAAATATATCAAAATTATTATCACGGCCTGATTTCAGGCAACATTTTATGTACTGCTGTAACTAAATATATCGGCGAGGAATAACACAGTGATGTGTTTGTTTGATCGCACATGAACTGAACAAATACCAATAGTCCGTCACGTATGTGAGATTGTGAGCATGCTATGTCTCTCAGATTGTTTAGTTGACAGATCTTTGTGTGACTCGAACTATTTATTGTGGTAGTAATTAAGGCCATCCGGACACTCATATTTGTGTTGAGAACATTGGGCACAAGTTACAAACAATTTCCACACGGCCCAAGATACAACAAAAATTTTAAAAACTATATTTTTAAGATCCACTAGTCATGTTGACACACTGGGTGAACCGCTTGATATAAATACGTTAGTGGTCAATCTGTCAAACTTGTTCGATAACAATTATGTCTGAGTGTTGTATGTAGGACCTTGGATTGTAATCTCTCCCCCCCCCCCCCTTACCCTCTCTCTTGCCCAATTAAACTAGACGCAACGTTTTATTAACTTTAACACTTGATGGTCACATTATTTTGTATTGCTTGGCAACATTTTGATGGAGAAGTTTATCAGTTTCCATATAGAGCTCATGATAAAGCGGGTTTTACAAAATGGCGAATTTTTTTGTCAATTTCTGTCTTATTACTTTAAAGTTACATTTTTACATTTTTGTTTCACACGGAATTATAATTTACATGTCAATGGATACAGATTAAGCGCATTAATATGCATGCAATGTTACACAGCTTACATAAAATACAGGTAGGTAGTTTGCACTCACGTCAAAGAAAGGTTGAATCCATCATTTGGATCTCTGGGTCTGAACAGTTTTCCATAAACGTCACGGACAGCTTGCTGTTAGTATAAGAAAATTGAATCCAGCATAAGGTAATAAAATAATATTATTGCTGATTGGCAGAATTTTTAAAAGTACGATTTAAAGGGTCTGGGTACTTTTTGTAGGACACAAAACACAATGTCCACAGATTTACATTAAACTCACAGAGTTTGCTAAATAATGATGGTAGAAAGCTTTCCTTAAGTTATTGCTTGCTGAGGTGCTGTAGTTTTTGAAAAATGAGTAAAACAAGTCACGAAAATAATTTTCATCTCTAAAGACGAACATTATTTTAGCATGTAAAACGTATTTTCGTGACATTGTTTTACTAATTTTTCAAAAACTACAGCGCCTCAGCTAGTAATATTTTAAGATAAGCTTTCTACTATCATTATCTTCCAACGGTGTAAGCTTAATGATGTAAATTTGTGGACATTGTGTTTTGTGTTACAAAAAGTACCCAAATCCTTTAATGTGTAACCCATTACAAACACAGAAATGGTTTTCTTGTTCAACTTTTCTGAAGGGTTGCCTAGACTAAGTGTAAAGAAAATAAGCATTATTTTGTGGCAATTTACTTACCGAACACGCACTGGGTAACACAACCCCTTTACTCTTTGGGGCAGCTGCCCCCTTTCTGTCTAATCGCCGCTTAACTTCGTTTAGCTTTGCTTCTAAGCGTTGGTTCTGCTCAAACAGGTCGGCAATGGTAGGAGAAGAAACATCACCCCGGGACGATTGCGAAGTCTAACAAGACAAATGAAACCAATGGGCTGGTAAGGAATTGGGTAAAATGCGTAAATAAACATACTGTACTTCTGATGAAGTAAACTTAGTTAACAATTATTGAAAGAACTTTTAATATGGAGGCATAGATATTGAAAACCGTGAAGGGATACTTTTTACAGTTCCTTTTTTACTATATGCAAATTTGTGTGCGATTTTCAAAACTTAAAGTATGTAGATGAGCTGAAGAGACCCTAGTAACAAAACCCTTTTTCAACAACCTGCAAACTTTATCGTCCGAGGGAATATTAAAAATGTAGTATTTGGAAAAACCCTCAAAATCCTTGTGCAAAATTGCTTGCTTGAAGCTATCATGATGTATGCAGGAAACGTTATCATATTGCTGGCGAGTGGCGGAGATGATGGTGGTATAGATAAGTGGAAATGAAATTTTGGGAAGGAAAATTCAGACCAGCCCCAAGATCATGACTGAGGTAGAAATGGTATACTTGTATGACATGACAAGTTGGGGCTGTTAAAATATGAAAGTGGTCAAGACGGTTGCTTCATTGAAAATCCGGAATTGAAGCTCATTATTTTGTATCAGAAGAACAAACTAAACAAATGACTTACCGAGGACGTGTTTCCTGCAGATGAGTTACTTGGAATCTCAGATAAGATACTCTCGGATAAATTAAGCCTAGGTGAACTAGATCGAGCAGGTAAGCTACACCGACAAACATTAGTACGTCGCTCGACCGCTGAGGATGCTTGTGGAAAGCCGAGTGCGTTACTAGGCCCAGCATCAGAAGAACGGTTTCTTGGTACCGGTGTGGAAGACGCGAGTGGCGATGTTTCTAAAGTACTATCATCAATATCACGATCAATTTCATTTAAGATGTCATCCGTGAATAGAAAGCGACGAGCCGTACTGAATTGATATGGTTTTCTTCGGTTTTTGCAAGCGTAAACAGACTAGTTTGGAGTTTTTAGTCAGCATGCATCCAAATACTCGAGTCAGAGCACAATGTGAGCTTGGGCAGTTATAGAGCGTAGCTTTCGTTTTTGAAGTTCGTGGCTCAGAAACTACTGTCCAGTGAGAAGGCGATTCCGTAACCACATGATCAGAGCGTCACGGGGAAAGGAAGACTGTTGGTAACATAGGTTCCTTTGTCTTCAAAATAAGTATGGTGATCATCACTTGCTGCTAACATCCTTGGGGGGGGATCCGCAGTCAAGGCCAGTTTTCTTCACACAAATCGGACTGCACAATAAACAGTAGCAACGCAAACTATTTATTGAACCTTCCAGTCTCAACACGGTCCAATGTCCAACCTTTGACGTAAGTACAACTGTGTAAAACATTTTTGTTCTTGTTAAAGATATCCCTGATTCAATGTAACCCTGCATTATACATTGTTTTGAGTTAAACCTTAAAATTTAAACAATGTAAAGCCATCTTAGTTTTCTCACAATACATTAAATGTAACCAAAACGAGGCTGGAAGGAAACTAATAGTCTGGCTCCTGCTTGGTGTCATAAGAGTTGGTGTATATAATACTAATAGGGAACATGACACATAGCAGCAGCATGCGATATAAGGTCTATTTTGGGTCGTGACAAAAGTGACCAAAACATACATGAACACTTTGAGTCGGACTAATATCCAAACTCGTTATGTTGCAGCACGGCTTGTGAATGACACTGAACTTTTGAGTCTTCTCTGCGAACCATTATTCGATGTAGAAAATTGAATCCCTAGAAAATTTACTTATTAATTAATATCTAAATGATTCAACATAATGGTTTTGTGTCCCCCCCCCCAAACCCAGGCAGACGTCGTTCAATTATAAATATGAATGAAGGAAAAACGGCGAGTTTGTCCAGCCTGTGCTAGAGATATGTCACGAAGAGCATTCTACTACCATAAACTGAAGTTCTACAACAATAGCGAATGGACTTGTGACAAACCACAATCCTGCTCTTCTTCATTACCACAAGAAGGTATGTTACATGGTGTTTCATGAAACCATAAATTTCTCCATGCCAACACAACATTCAAAGTCAGAGCAAACGACATAGTTTTGAAAAATATTGCTTAGACATAAAAACTCGTAATTGCATATAATAATGTTTTACTGTACACGGCTTTGTCGGGTTTATACATCTTGATTGTCATGGTGCCAATTGATGAACAAACATGACCAATCTTGCCACGTTTTATAGCCAACGCTTGCTCATTATTTATTTTTATTATAGGTTTCCCCGGCCAATTTCAACAAAAATCCATTAATTTTAACTCCTGGCTCATTCAATTTCGTTTGAAAACGAATGCTCCGTTGAATCAGCATTCAACGCCTTCACTGGTCAACTTAGATCATTAAATTTCACTAGGCCGCAAGATTCATTCAATTTCGTAAAAGCCAGCAGCAAGACCTGGTCAACCATTCAATTTCACTTATGAGCAAACATTTTCCAAATGTTTGCATTCAAATTCAAATTTTATGTTATGTGCTTTCTGATTCGTATAGCTGCCTACATTATATATAAAGGGAGATACGTTTAGGGAAAACTCATTTGTAAACTAGTTTTGCGCTATCTCCCGTATAAGCCTAAGCGATTTTGAATGAAAAGATTGCTGCCCGAGAGGTCGGTACAGAGCAGTGAATAATGTAGATAGGGGAGACTAATTGAAGCGTTCGAAAATAACATTAGTTTGTTTTTAAATTGTATAACGACCCCTTATAATTGTAAGCTTTTGTTTCCTTTGTTAACTTCTAATTTGAAATGGTCCTGACATTAGCAGAAAAACAAAGACAACAACATCAGGGCAAAACATATATAAAGGCTAAATCAAAAGAATTAGTTTTGCATTTCAAAGTTATCAGGTGCAGGCTTTAACTTTAACGAAGGGTAACAACGCAAAAGGAACAACTATTTCAATTAAGAAAAAACACATGATGTAAATAAAAAGTAAAATACATGGAAACACCTTTTACAAAGGACAACTTATGTGCCAGTAAAGGAGCTATAATTCCCAGTTTACTCATAAAGCCATAACTCATCTTTAATTTGAATGCAAAGAAGTTGAAATTCGTTGCAAATAAATGAAAAAGAAAAAAACACAAACTAGCAGCAAAATCATATTCGCTTCGGTGAGTCTTAATTTGAATGCATCAAAAGGTAGAAATTCAACATAAGAATGGTCAAAGTGTAGCCTTGAATGCCTATAAATGAAATAGAATGACTGAAGCGAATCTGAACGAGAAAAACAAAATCATGTGTGCACGAAAATGAAATTGAATGCATTTAGACCTAAAAATAAACGCTAGTTTGAGAGAATTAGTGGAAACTGCGTGAATTTGAATGCATGTTAATGAAATTGAATGATTTTTTGCTGAAATTGGCTGAGAAAACCTATATTAAAAAATTAATTTAAAAAATCCTGTCACCTTTTAAATGGATGTTTGAACCCTCTATTTGATTTGCAGCCTGTTCATTTGAAGGACAGTCACCTGTTTGTGTACCGATAGATGTTTCGGATGATGTTCCTTCTAGTACGGCAATTGACATGGACTCACTCGATCATACACAAGCTCGCAGTTCGATGCTTCAAAATGATTCAATCAATGACAATGATGAGGTAGGCCTAAATACTAGTTTAAAACAAACTTACATACTTCGTATTCCATGTTATTATTGTATTCATGTTTTTAAGGTCTAGTTTTCGTTTGTTTGTGATTATTGATAATTTACCATTCGTTTTGAATTTCTGAGGTTCCGGAAACGACTTACTAATTTATGGAAATTTTCAAATTGTATGGAAACAACACAGAGTGGCTACACCACGGAAAAATTGACCCCACTTTACGAAATCTCACAACGTTCACACTTATTCAATGTTAAGTACACCAACTAACATTAAGAAAAACGAATCCGCCTCTTGTTTTCACGTTGCCTTTCTTAGAACAATCACGCCACTTTAATCTCAAAAGTGCTCTATCAAAGCATGGGCATACATGAGAATGATTTTCTAAACAACCCCTTCCCCGTACTACCTCTGTTGGCCTACAAACGACACACACCCAAAAGAAAACAAACAATCAGGACTAGATTGCAATTTTCAACCCAACAAAACTCACTCAAAGAAACGGATGAACCTAACTTGCAAATTCTGGTTAAGTTACTGCACAAACAACAATAAAGTATAGATGAACACAACACAGTTTTAACAAATAAATAAACAGAACATGTCTTGAATCAAGGTGAGTATACGCAAGGTAGAAACAACGAAGTCTCTCTTTGTCCCCTTGCCAACAAAAATTATACTTGGATAACACTTTGTTGCCAACAAATATCAAGGATAAAAAGCGAAATGGTGAATGATGAAGTGCAGCCTATAAAACGCACATAATGTTTTGAGCCTATCCGTTAATACGTGGGGCGGCCCGCGGCGGGCGGCCCCACCTCCGGGACGGCCCCACCACTGGGACGGCCCCACCACTGTACGCCTTCGATTCGATGTAAATAAATATCGTGTTTAACAGTGCAATTCAGTCAATCAGGTACCTACTGCAGTGTAAATGCATAGAAGAACGTGTGACCCACAGTTCCCAAGACCCAAATATTGGTAAACGCGTGCTTGACCAGCTGTTCCTCATATCTCCCTATGAGTATGAGGTCCTTGTTCTATGGGTGTTGTAACCAGGCTGCGCGCAAGCTATTAGAGGGTGCCAGAATGTGATGTGATTTTTGTACACGGGTGGGCCTACTTTCACATTATTGGGGACTAAATTAAAAAAAAAACGCCTATAGTGGCGGTGTCCCAGGGATTTCTGTCCGCCGGAGATTCGGTCCCCCATATGGGAAATTAACATGGGCTGACAGAGGATGATTCAAAAGAGGGCGCTATCAGAAGAAGTTTGTACACAGTTTGCCGTATGGGGGACAGAATCTCCGGGGGACAGAATCTCCTGCCACAGCGGAAATAACATAATTATCGACCTGATTAATTGTATGCTCATGTGTTGGCCTTCCAACGACTAATGTCATGGTCGTGTTATTTACTTCACTATACTGAAACTATAGAGGTGCGACGTTGGTCATAACTAATCTTCCATTGGACATGTACTACAATAACACACCCAAATTGTTTTGTTCAACGGATAGACATACTACAAGCGGCCATTCTTTCATGACGAGTGTTGTGTGTTTTATTTGTCTTTCTTCATTAAAATATTTCACCCCAGGCATAATTACAGCAGTGTTCTACAACCTGCACGGTTGACCTTCAATTGGCGTACACTGCTTTACCGCAAAACTTTACGGTACAGGAAACGCAGGAAATATTCAACATGTACAGTTTCCGTAACACGTTTGATGCCTGCCGAAAACGTGGGCAACTGGTATATAATTTCCTCATACGTTTTTACGGTACTGGTAAAACAGTAGTGGAAACGACTGGGTGCAAATACGTACCCAGTTTCGGTGGGGGTAGTAAACGTGCGAAACGACCCCTGTTCGCGCAGTGATTCCTTGTAACTTTCATGTTTTACAACTTTATAAAAAAAAATCAATACTTTGTAGGAAATGTCTTTTTTTCTCAACACCCAATGTCAGCAAAGAACATGTACTATTGATAACTTCCCTCATTTTGTGTTTTAGAATTTTAATTTTGATGTTCTCCCTGGAATTAGACAAATAAAAAGCAGAAAATCTGGTAGAAATCTTTCATACCCCGTATTCACTTTTTTGCTAACATTGTGTGGCAAGTTATTGAGATTTTTCTTTCAAACTGTTAAACTTTAAAGATGCGTTGCCGTATATGAGTGTAAGGATTATGATAAAACTATTTTCACAAGCGAACAAATTTAGGAAGATTATATGTTTGTGTTACGAACAACTTACATCAGTGACTGTAAATACACACACTTTTATGAAAGTATTAAAGAACTGGTGGTGCATCAATATAGTTATCTAATGTTTAAATTTACTTTTGTTTAGAAATCTGCCTCATATCAGGCAATGTATCTTTAAAGTAACAAAAATATAGAAAATGAATGGGGGGGAGAGAGGAGCACTGTATAAAACAGAGTGGGAAATATTACTTTCACAATAGTGGTTGAAAATGAAAAACCTAGCTCATGTAGTAACTTCCCATAGTTTGTGTTTTAGAGTTTTAAATCTGATGTTCTTGAAAGTAAGCAAAATAAAAGCCACTAGTTTGAAACTAAGAACATGTTTCCCTCTCCTTTTTGAACAATCTCCTCTCTTTCCCCCGATCATTAAATACTTTTGTTTTAACTTAAACAATCTTTTGCTCTCTTGACCCTTTAAACTCTTTCAGAAGTTTTGGGTGTCTGTCAAGAAAACTCTCAACTTGCATTTTACCTGTGAAAAGAAAATTGTCACTAAATAACAGGTTTAACTCAATGTATTGATCAGTATGCTCTGATCATCTTCAGGAGAAAACCAAACTCTGATGCAGCATATGAGTCCTGTTTTCTCTTGACGATGATCAGAGCATACTAATTAAAATGTCTAGTTGTTAAACCATCTGAGTTTTTCCACAACCACCTCAAACTCATTGAGATATTTACATGGTGTTACCGCAAAACTTTATATTAGATTGTATTCCCGTTATGCTAAATTTTAAATCCTACTTAAATCAATCTAATCATCTGTGACAAATTAATTCCCCTCACATGTGTTATTTCTGACTGAGCAGGTGTTGAGGAAATCAAAGAGACTACACTCCTGCTTTTTTGAGGGGAATATAAAGACCTGCTGTGCCCTCAGTATGCATGTGCTTTGTCCTTTCTGCACAGGCAGGTATTCTATTGACTCCTGGGGGGTGTTTCATAAAGAACATGAAACAATTAATCTTATATTTTAATCTTAAGTCTGAATCAATCTTAGTCTACAATTAATAGTAAAAATCTGTTTCATAAAATCAATCTTGGCATAAAATCGATCAAGCGTAAGTTCAAACGAGATAAGATTAATATTAATTGTATAATAAGACTTCAATATTATTGACAGAGCCTAAAGCGCGACCTTTGACCTAGAACAACTTTTTAGCTGTCAAAAACTTTTCTGAAGTCGGCCATCTTGTTTTCTGTGTGAGTGGTGAGTACAATTTTTACGAAATTCTTTGTTAATATTTGAAGAGAAAAGAATGGTTGCTTTCTTTGTAATGCAGTTTACTATTTGAAGGGATGGATAAGCTTTCTTTACTATGAAAAAAGTGGAAAATTTTGTTCAATTTACATTGTTATGACCTCAGCGTGAATTGTAGAGTGAAAGCTACGCTGCCGACGGCGTCCAATGCCCCATCAAAAAAGGGTTGCTTTCACGGTGCACACACAGACACATTGGTTGGTGTTTCTTGTGACTTGTAGCATAATTTGCTCCCAATGCAACAAAATACAGATGTTAATTCAATGATAAAAGTAGTGACTAATAATAGAGTATTTTTGATCACAAAACAGTTATCAACTGTGCCAAAATGATTTTGTTTGTTCACAGTTTGGCCTAGCTAGTAAGTAGTAGTAGTAAGTAGCAGTTGTACTACACAGTACACTGTACTAAACTAGGCCTACGTGGTACGTAGTACATTACTGCTGAAAAGGGGAGATTGGGGGAATTTTTTTTATATAAAGTATTTATAATATTTATAATATAGATTCAAAAGTGAAGGTATTTAGAATTGCTTTAGGCCTATCCTAAACTGGGATATACCTTAAATTTCCCATGCAAGTTGATATGTTTCTCCATTTTACTTCAGGAAAAAATTGATATGATACCGAGTTTGACTCATTAATATTTACTGGTATTTTGTCTGTTTGATTTTTTCTTTGGTTGGTCTTGTAATTACTGTCTTGTATAACTTAAGTCTTGTTAAGGACTTGTTTTACTGTGGGTACATCTTCAATCTATTTTCAATATTAAAATACTTACAGTAACTAATAAATTTAAATTATTTTCAGAAGCTTTACAGCAAGACAAAGCTAGAAACAATGTCAACGGTAAGTTTTAATTTTGATCTCACAACCGTCTAACAAATTGTAATGTATCTAGTACAAAAATATTTTTGTTCCAGTATGACAATTGTCACACTTTGCCATATTACATATTTGATAACATTACATAACTTTATAAAAACCAACAATAAATTTGTACAATTAGCTTTTCTTGTTTACATGGTTTATTATATGTAATGTTTTATTGTTTTAATCTTTGGACTGTAGGGGAAAAAAACAAGAAATAAGAACTTCACATGCACTGAGATACAAGCTTTGGCGGAGTTTGTCAAGGCAAACAAGTTCAAGCTGTTCGCCAAAGCTGGACACTGTTCAAAACGGGTAAATATAAAAATAAGTAATTCTGTGTTAAATGTCATTGTCTGACCTTTTTTTTTTAAATAGATGTTTAATGTGTTTATTGATAATTCTACACAGAACATGTTAAGGATTTGTCACAACCTGCAGACTGCAAACTCTTTTCATAGAACCAAGTTTACAGAAGACTCTCTAGGCTTTCTAGCCCACTGAAGAAGGTCCTTCCTGGCAATCCAGTGATCAGCATGTCAGGATTAGAAGAACGGTAATTGTCACAGGCTTTTGTGAAGGACAATCTGCAGATTGTGCACTAATAGAATGACAAGAACTACTCTTATGTCATTCTGCCAGTGTACTTGTAGTGATTTCAACAGCGTTTGCATTAATAAAACTAAATTTATGTTTGTTTGTTTTTTTCTTCTTATAAAGGTTGAATTAAGAAAGGAAAAATGTTGGCGGGAGGCCGTGGGGTTGATAAGAGCAGCAGGAGGGACGCAGACGAGAAAGTGGACGGACATTCGGAAGAAGTGGAACGAGCTAAAAGTTCAGGCCCCTAAGTATAGGCTAAAGAAAAGTGTCACCGGTAAGCCAGAACCTAAACACTTTCATCGTTTGTATGTATGTTATATTCTTTTCACAAAACTAGACATTGTTTATAATTGTATTGTATTGTGTTGTATTTTATTTTATTCTGAAACTGGAACAAACGCCATAACCCTGGGGAGGGTAACATTAGTATAATAATAAATAACAATTAGTGAAGACGTCGTACGGAAAGCTAGTGTTAACTTAGAACAAAAACATACATTGGTTAAGCCTTATCACACAGTTTGATTACCTTTTAAAACGGTGAATACTAAAAAGACATATTTGGCAACGCAATGGTATGAACATAATTATGTGTTTATAGGACCAAACGCTTTCAAATTACATGTTAGAATTCCTCAATGCTTTACTGAGCACAATTGTTTTTTTATTTTTGTTTCTGGTTTTTTTTTTTTTTTTTTTTTCCATTTATTTATTTAAATTTTTTTTATTTTTTTATTTATTTATTTATTTATTTATTTATTTTTATTACTTTTTCTGGTGGATGGGAGGGGGAATAGATAAGTCAACATTCATTTTAGTGAAATGCTAGGAATGGAACCTGTAAAGAGGAGGCAAGCTGTGGCTGATATGCATCGCCATTGTGGACAAAGCAATGAAAGAGGAGATGGGAGTAGTAATTCAGGGGGAGGGGGCATGAATGATAAAAATCACTGTATGAACGCGTGTTTTAGGTTTCAATGTAAAATGGGTTTTAACATACCGATGTCAAAGCAACTGTGCTCAGTAAAGCATGACTACAGAAACTTCAACAATGTATACGACACTCTCTGAATGCAGGCCTACCTGCTGTCTGAAATTGTGCAAAAATGTGTTGTCAATTTTGTCTCTTTATTGAAAACAAGTAACAAAAATTGTTGAAATTTGTTCCAGGTGGTGGACCAGTTCCTGCAATGAATGCTACACTTGAGCTTGTGTTAGATGCGATAGCACCACAATCCAAATATGGGATTCAGGGGCAGGACTCGGAAACAAATCCCTTACTAGTTGAGGTTAGTAACAAAGTTCAGCAATGGAACCCAAATACCAACCTTGTAAAGGTTTACCTTAATCAATCAGTATATTTGGAAGAATTGTGTTTAATTCAAGCTTTATTTACAATGTTTGAGGATCAGGTTGGCATTGCGGTATCCCTCCCTGCCTTTCACCTCTGTAGATCCTGGTCCGAACCCTACCTTGGTTTCACCTGTGGATTGGGTTTTCAGTCCCTACCTAATTTTGTAGGTCTTTCCCCTCTTGCATTTTCCTCCCACATATAAAACTGAACATTTCTTTGTCTTTGTTTCAAATAAGTTTTGGGTTACGGCTACAGTGCAAGACACTTTCGAGGAAATATTGTTTTCATTACACGAAAGATAACAAAAACATTAAAATACATTTAAAAATAAAATACAAATGATGTGAAAAACAACAACCACAAATTGTTTTCCTGAAGGGGTATTGTCGATTTATTTCAGTAATTTAATTTACATGCAGGATTCAGCAACAGAGGCAGGACCAGCATCGACAACAGCACTAGCATCAGCAATAACTTGCTTCTGAATCAGCAAAGACCTAGTTCAAGGGCAGCAAGCCTAAGACACATGGAAGCAGAAGAAGAGCTCCTGAGGACCGAAAACATGAAGGTAGACCTTTTGAGGGAAAATGTGGAGATTCAGCGAGGCATTTTGAATTGCCTTCAAACATTAACAACCTCAGCCCCTTTCAATTCATTTCACTCATAATTTACCTAAAACAATATTGTTATGTTGTGATGGATATTTTCCTGTCAATCAATATGTAAGGCAACAATTGTGTAAATATTTACATATTTATTTATTTTCATTTTAACTCTTGTGATTCTAAATCTAAACGATACAATGACTCTAGTAAACTTATAAATTACTTACACTGACTTTGTGGAGACCAAAATTTTAACTTGACTTTTTGCTTATAACTCAAGAATGGTTTATCTATATATTATGTCAAACGTGTGTGGATTTAGTTGAGCAAGACTTGAAGTTAATCATTACATAAACTTTGATGACCCTTTTCCTGCACTTTTCCGTCACCTTTGAGAGGGTCAGAGGAGCTCATTTTCTTTCAAATGAATCTAGTTGCCCAATGCATTAAAACATAGGTAGGAAACAACAGACCAATCCATTAGGCTCCACCAACTGCACAGGAGAAACGGCATTTGAGCCTCTACAATGACAAGAGCGAACGCCTCAAGTATATTCACAGGCATTTCTATGGTGGCCCTGAAGGGACATCGCATATCGCAAACGTGTGTGCATACAAATGCGATGTCGCGAAATTTATCGCGAATATGTGCGCACACGTATGCAATGTCGTGAAACAATTCGCGAATATGTGCGCACACGTATGCAATGTCGTGAAACTATTCGCGAATATGTGCGCACACGTATGCAATGTCGTGAAACAATTCGCGAATATGTGCGCACACGTTTGCGAATTCATTTGCAATGTCGTGAATTTTATTGCATACCTTGTCTTTTAAAATGTTTATCAATTGGTTGTTGAAAAAAATATAAAGTTCTCAATAAATTAGCAATGCCCAGAGTTAACATTTCATCTCACACCTGTAATTAGAAGGGGAAACATGCTGTAGACTGATTTAAAAATAAACAAAAATGTTACTGTGAAAACAAACACCCCAAAATAATTGCTGTCTGATAAGGTTGGTGTCAAAATCTACTTCGAAAGTTTATTCCTCAATAACTTTGTGACAACTTGCACTGAAATTGAAGGGACACATGGCAGACCTTGTTTTGTTACAAAATTAAACAAAAGCCACAAACTTTTAAAAGAAAACTTGTGTGAATCCTTCTAATTCAACCATATTCTTTTTTTAGCTAAATTCAAAGGCAGTGTGTCCCTTTAATTTTAAGGATTGTGCAGTCTTCCCCTCTAACCAAAGAAATTATTAATCAGTTCTGCCCTGGCTTGGTTCCCATTTATCTGTGCTACAATTTCGTCATCTTCCAAGTTGTCATTTTCCTCATTTTGCTGGTCATTTTCGGGATCAAGGTGTGGCTCCCTCAGATCCTTGCTGATGTTGAACAGCACACAACAGGCAGTGATGATGTCACAGGCTTTTCTTGGCACGATCTGCATCCCTTGACCAAGCAGGCACCGAAATTTATTTTTCAGTTGCCCATTGACTTGTTCAATCAGCACTCTAGTGTGGACATGTGCCCTTCCACAAAAAAAAAAAAAAATGATTAAGAAGATGTTAATTGTTGTCTGTATCTGTTCACCAGATGACAATCTTGAGCTTTTCTGTCTATTTAGCCCATGCTTTGATACTGTAAAATGCAATAAATTTTGAAAGAAATAATGTATTTCAGTAAAGTGAATAAACATTGTTGCTGTTTAACATTTTAGTTATGTTACTGCAGTTTCTGCCTAAAATTGACAATGCATCAATAAATCAAAATTTAAAATTACATGCTGCTGGCATTGTTTTGTTTAGTACCTGTTGTATGCTCTTTCTTGGTGGTTGTTGGGATTGGCAACAGGTGTCATCAACCATGGTCTCTGTGCATACCCTGAATCGGCCAATAGAATGCCCTGGAGATCACGATTTTCAAACATTTGACCAATGAGGCTGCAAGATGCGGCTGTCGTGCGTGCTTCCAGGCCACCGTGCAGAAACGTTTGTGATTTTGAACTGTGCATTGCAAATCAGCTGCACATTGATGCTGTACTTGCCTTTTCGATTGATGAAGGTATGCTCGTCGGGTCCTACATGTGGAATACAAAATACAGAACGTTCAAACTTGGTGGACAATCTAAATGCCCCTTTTCAAGAGTCTATATCTAAGGTCAAATGCAGCTTTGCGATGCCCTCATGAAACTGTACCAACAAAATTACAAGACTGTACCTTACATTAAAGTGGTGCAATATTTATGTCATTTAGTTTGATGCCCTTTTATGCACTTTAAGGGTATCAATTATAATGAAAATTTACACCACTTTAACATGAATTTGGAGCCTTAGAGCAAATTGAGACTATTTAGGCCTATACATATAAAATCAAGATGTGCACACAATATATTTGCAACTATAATGACCTATAAATGTCTCATTTTAGCTCGGCCTCTAGTTGACTTCCCTTCCAGCTCCCAAAAAAAGTTCGGGACCAACTGTAGTATTCGAACAATGGAAATATTGCATTTGAAGTAACAATATACGCCTGACAAGAAATTCAACCATTAACAACAATGACTATGGAAATAAATGTAGGCCTACAAGTGGAACGCCAGATTGTTTTTTACTAGACTAAAGTTAAGTTTTAAAATTTGATAATTTGAGAAGTTTTTGCTTACCTAGTTTGCATCCATGAAGCTCAACATGTGTTCCATCAACTATGCCAACTAGTTGGGGGAATCCGGACACTGCAAATAATTGTCTCTGCATATGTTGCACTGCTACCGGTGTTGTTGGGAATTTGATAGTATCATTTCGGATATTACACAATACTGCTGTGACTCTCCTTAGCACTCTTGAGCAAGTGGAGATGCTACAACCATGTATCTCACTTACACAATCAAACAGTGAGCAAGTCGCATAGAACCGTAATGCAATAAATACTTGCAAACTCGGTGGTAGAGCATGGTTTCTCATTGTAGGATGCTGTAGATTTACCCCAATCATATTGATAATATGGATGCATCCAGCGCGTGTAAATCTGTACTTCTTGTACATTTCAGTATCGTCATAGTGATCCAGAGGGTTCTTCCTGTCTCTAAATATTCTCTCCCTACGCAATGCGCGACGATTCTCAAATAAAAGCAACTGGAGAGCCATGTTTGAACCACTGAGTAACTTTACACTCAGACATAAACTTGGAATTTGTCTCTTTTTGTTTTCCCGCCAAAATCTTACTTCAGACTTAAGATTGATTGTTTTGCTCCAACAAATGATTTGGATCAAGTGTAGAACTAAGATTGATTCAGAATGAAATTAAGTTTGATATTGATTGTAACTTTTTTTATGAAACAGAGATAAGATAAATTGTAAATTTGTGGAATTTAAGATTGATTGTTTAGAGTTAAGATTGATTATTAACAAATACAATTAATTGTTAAGCTTTATGAATCATCCCCCTGGTTATCTAATTACATAATTCATGGGACTAGAAGAGATTCTATTGTTCGTTGGAATCTCATTTTTGAGTAGTACCACTTTCTTGGTAGAGGAAAAAATGAGTTAGTGCTGAGGTAATCCTAATGCCCCCTTGACTGGGAATGTTCATTAACTGCATACAAATGGCTGTCAGACCGCACAAGCTGTTCATAGCCACCAATTCACTCCACTGGAGGTGAATAATGGCCAGTGTATTCTTACCACGAAATCAGAGCGTAGCTAGGTTTACATTGTTGAATTATTCAAATATCAATCAAGCAAATATTGTGTCACTCCCCAAAATCTTAACAGAAACATTTTCTAGGGAGTGACACAGGAATTTGTTTCTTGAAATAACTTTTTTTTCCAAGATTTTTAACAGTGCAGCCTAACATATTTTTACTTTAAATGTTGATGATTCAACTAAGGAATTTCCAAATACTAGGTATACTTTCAAACAGATAACATACCAAGTTCAGACAAATGTTTTAAGAATCTGGTTCTTTCTAATTAAAACAATCAATTACAGAAACGTCTTTGCAATATGAGTGTTGATTTTAGCTATTCAGGATAGTTCATTGTTTTTCACAAAACATTTTAATAAATATAATTGTGTTGCACTTACTTGGCAATGACCCCTTTGCGCCCTCAGCTCTCTTGTGAAAGAACAAAATTCAATTTCACATATAGACTATCTTTGCTGCTCCACTGCTGATAGTTTCGCACTGTATTGAGAATATAAACAAAGTGTTGGTATATTTAGTTAAGTTTATTCAGAAATAAAGTTCATGTGAATAAAAATGGAAGTTATGACAAACAAGTTTCAATCATATCCTTTGTTAACATTCACTACCGGGAAAACCGCGCTACAAGCTGGTCCGCGAGTTTTAGAATTTTTCACTCATATCTTGGGCATTTCTGAAAGGCATTTGTTTATTCATAGGTAATAACATGTCCCTGACAATCGTCAATGCACCACACAACTTTTAAAGCCTTTAGATAAAATATAACAGCGCCTTTTATGGATGGATGTACGTATATTGCATAAATACACCAAAGTCCTGGAAATCACAACAGTATAAACATGCACTGATATCACGCAGCAATACCCATTCCATTAAAACAGAGAAAAGGCCTGTGAACCATGGATTTGTGGGGTTTTCACTCAGGCAAGTTGGTCCCCCTCCCCCCATGAGAGACGAAATTATGCATGAATGAATGGTTTCATAAATCAATTAGCCCCCTAAATTATGTATTTGCCCCCTCTTTCTCCATACCCCTTCCCAAAATGAAAATGGGAGTACAAGTGCATACCTACTATAGATATCCGTATATATACGATGGATAGGTCAAAATAGCTACTCACAAAGTGCTGCCTCTTGTCTGTAGAGAAAAAAACATATACACATTCAGTTGCTAGTAAACGAACCAGAGTCATGCACACCGAAAGAGTGACATAAAGTCATGGTAATATGGGACTCTTATATACTTTTACAACCACATTTTAGGCAAAATTGACAGAGGCTTAAGCGCGACATTTGACACCTAGAGCAACTTTTAACTATATAAAGGGATGAGAGTCATTGTTGTTAAAAAAAGTCTAAAACAACATGTTGGATCCACATTTTAGGACATAGGGCCTACTTGAAATGATGGCGTTTCTACCTTTTGGTAACCCCTAGGGAGGCTTTGGAAGTCAAATGGCTTTTAGGAACAGTGTCCTAAGCACAAGTGAAGTAGATAAAGTGTCAGTCTTTAATTTTTTTAATTTTTATGTATGTGGAAAAATTAATGTCTTTTTTTTATTCACCAGGATGACATAAAAAGTCTGAATTTAGACAAAAGTCTGAAAGATCTCATCCCTGTATATACTTTTCTCAAGTCAGCCTTCTTGTTTTTCAAGTGTGAGTGGTAAGTACATTTGTTACATTTTGTTAGTGATTTTTTAGTGGGAAGATAGTGCTTTCATTCTTGGACAACCATCAAGAAAATCAACAATGACCCCAATAAGACAACAGTTCATTCTAACGTCACAGCGAACCAGGTTGCTCACCAGCTCTTGATGAATGGCAAAACCCAACACAAGAAAATTTAAACAAAAAGAACCCATGGCATCAAGGTAGGAACTCAAGACAGCAACCGCCTGCCTCAAGAACGGCAAGGCTTGTGGCCTTGATGACATCCGAACAGAACAGATCAACGATTTCGGACAGAACACACAATGCTGGATTCTCTGGCTGTTCAACCACTGCATATCCATGTCTCAGTTACCTAAGATACTGAAGAAAGCCAGAGTAATCGTTATCCTGATGCCAGGGAAGGATCCTAATGAAGCAAAGAGTTAAAGGCCAATCTCCCTGCTGTGCCACCTCTTAGCTTTTCGAGCGTCTTATCCTGAACAGGCTCGACCCAATCACAGAAGAACACCTCATACCAGAGCAGGCTGGCTTCCGACCTGGGAAATCATGCACCAGCCAAGTAATCAACTTGACACAGTACATCGAGGACGGCTTTGAGAGGAATCAACCAACTGGTGTTGTCTTTGTGGACCTAACAGCTGCCTATTACACAGTGAACCACCGGCTACTCCTCAACAAGCTATATAAGATGACAAATGACTTTCACCTGATCAAACTGATACAACTGCTACTGGAAAACAGGCGCTTCTTTGTCGAACTGAATGGAAAGCGCAGCAGATGGAGGAAACAGAGGAATGGCCTGCCCCGGGCTAGTGTCCTTGCTCCTGTGCTGTTCAACATCTACACTAATGACCAACCAGTGTCCAAAGGAACAAGGAGCTTCATCTATGCTGATGACCTTGGGATTGCAGCCCAGAGCACCAACATAGATAACATTGAGGCCACCCTCACATCAGCCCTAGACAACCTCACAAACTAGTACACAGACAACCAACTGAAGGCAAATCCTACCAAGACCCAGCTAAGCCTGTTCCACCTACGGAATCGTGATGCTGGGAGGAAACTGTCCCTGATGTGGAACGGCGTCCACCTGGAAAACTGCAACTTCCCTGTATACCTCGGCATGTCCCTGGACCGGATGCTCTCGTACAAGCAGCATATTGACAAAGGTGAAAGGTAAAGTGAGAACCGGAAACAACCTCCTGCGGAAACTGGCAAACTCCTCATGGGGTGCCAAAGCATCCATGCTCTGGACAACTGCTCTCACGCTTTACTACTCTGCTGCAGAGTAAGCCTGCCCTGTCTCGGCAAGATCCTCTCACGCAAAAAAAGTTGACCCTGCCCTCAGCGACAGTTTCAGATCCATCACTGGCTGCCTAAAACCAACGAATGTAGACAGCCTCCATGTCCTGGCTGGCATTGCCCCACCTGGTATACGTAGGTCAGTAGCCAGCGGTACTGAGCGCCTCAGACAAACTGAAGACACCCGCCATCCATGTCATGCCTACCAACCAGCTCCCAGTCGTCTACAGTCAAGGAGGAGCTTTCTTCACTCAGTTGAACCACTGACAGTTTCCCCCGAGGTGGCCAGACTTGCACTGTGGGAGAAGAGGTGCATCGACAGTCACCATCAGGAGAAGCTGCCCCTCCCAACTAAAGCACAGGTACCCGCTGACATAGGCCAGGACTGGAGAACATGGAAGTCCGATTGTTGCACATCACCCAAATCTATGCCACACCTTCTACGAAGTCCAGCCCTTGAGGAGAAGTGCTGCCTTGAAGACCAGGGCCCAATTTCATAGAGCTGCTTAACGGCCGATTTTGTGCTTAACGGGCGCGCTTAACGAATTTTTCATTTCATAGCCACGCTTAAGCAAGGTTTTTTGCTTAAAGCGTTAAGCAAACAAAAATGAGCCTTAAAGCCTCTATTTTTTGCTTAAGCACCCTGCTTAAGCACGGCCTTATTTCTTATACAAACATGGCGGCCATTCTTCGCCGAAGACGTAACGTTCGTGCAAGAAACTATCCTGTGGAAAGACAGCGTCGGATTTTTCGCGACAGAATTATTTACCCCGGGTCAAGTTTTGGCACGGTACCGATTTCGGCCGCAAGCTATTTTGCGATTGGTGGATGTGTTGTCGGGTGAATTGGAGCACCCAACCGACCACAACCACGCCTTACCAGCGCTTCTTCAAGTGTGCTTGGCGCTGCGGTATTTGTCCTCCGGGACGTTTGCCATTGTCGTCGGGGACACTTGCCCCATGGTTAGTCCGCCGACGGCATGGCGAGCAATCGATCGTGGCATCAAAGCCATCAACAGAGTACTTTGGGATCGGGGTTACATCCAATTCCCAGATCCCCAAGATCAAATCTCCCTGAGGACACTAAAACAAGGTTTCTTCAAGGTTGCCGGTAAGAAGATAATAAGAACTAGAGCTTTAGTGTTTGTTGAAACAAACACTAGGTGTTCGGGTATCGTCGATGTCAGTGTAATTGTGTTGACGTCAGAACATTTGAATCGATAAAGAGGGTGTTGAATGTTGACCTTTCAAAAAAGTGTAAATTTTGTTACATGTTTACATTTTTTTTACTTGGTGAAATAAATGTTCTGGTTACTAAAATAGTCTTCAGTATTAGTCATTGCCTTCTTTCTTTTATGATGCCGGTTATTATATCGACGCTATTGGAATGATTATGAAAGAGCATATAAACAGTAGAAAACAAAACAAATGCGCACGACGGAGCTTAACAAAAGGCCATGACCTAGCACTGCGGCTGAAAGTCATAATAGGGTATATTTGTAGGAACGTTGCTGTGTGCCCAAAACAAATAAGAAGTAAATTACTCACAAGTTCAACTATCATGTATGCCATTCACTAAAGTTTATTGTTTTTTCAATGGAAATTGATTCTTTATAGATTATTAAATCCGACTATGCAAATCATGTTGACATTATTAAGTTACAATTCTTAAAAGTTTTAATAGGTTTTCAAATACTGTGATTTGGCTTCTCATTATGTATCGGTGCATGATACTTTGTTCGTTAATACATATTCACTGATGATGATGTCGTCAAAATAAGTCGAACATGGTATGAGCTATTGGATTTTAGTCTTCATACAGAACGGTTTGTTAAATTTATAATACAAAAAGAAAAGACACTTGTTTTTAATAAATTTGCAAGATAAAAGTCATGAAGACGGCAAGTTTAAACCTCTAGTGAATTTTGACTATCAAAATGTTATTAATGAGTTAATAACTATTTCTACCTGTAAGGTGCATCATACACTCAGCAAGGAATTAGGGAATGGAACACGAGTATGAAATCTTTCACTAGAGACCATTCGGGTACTGGATGATTTGTAAATTCTGAAGAAGAAAAAAACAATTATAAACAAAGTATGATTCAAAGCAAACTAAGTCAAGCTGAAACTACTGAAATAAATGAAATTTGAGCCTTACAACATTTCATGATTACAAAATAATAATATTAATAATTTATTGAATTCATATTGCCCTCTTTCCAGGACCAACCTGTTCGAGGGCGCATATTAACAATAGAGTAAGGAAATTATGCAAGAAAAAATTAGTGAAAGGTGCACATCCTGTTTTGGATGTGAACGACTTATAAACGAAACCTTATTAGGGGAAATTTTATCGAAGGGTTTTCAAATAATTATGTCATAATACAAAGTTGACAGAAAACATTCATCAGTCTGACCATTTTCTGACTATAGTGACACAGCCAACAATCATACCAAAATCCCCCATTGCCCAATTATATCTCGTCGACGTTCATACTAAACGTTTGTTAATTTTAAAAACATCTCACCACCGTCACCACTTGATGATACAGGATACACTTTGTAACGTAATTGTGCATTAAATAAAATAATCATTTTAATAAGCAATGATGTTCACACAAAAACTTACCGTTTTAGTCCCGTTTTGCAACGATAAACACATGCCGTGAGGAGGGTCCGAAACACCCACATCCTTCCTTCTCGGAGTGTGATAAAAACATAATCAAAGTTCGTCTTTTTCTGCTTGCGTTTTCTCACATAATTACTAGTCATATGAATCACTGAAGTAGGTGGCCATCTCAGCGAAACTTCGGCTTTATTCCATTTTGATCATTAAGCCACGAGAAGGGCGAATAGGAGAAATATTAGACACTGAATATGAACGGAATTCAGATCTATTTGGTAATGGTAGTACGCCATTGATAAGATTGCACGAGGTTGTAAGTACGGTGACCCGTGGTGTGTCATAACACTGCATGAATGGAAGGCGCACATGGCATTACGTTGGTCTGTAACAAGTGTCTTGACTGGCAGTTCTTTTGTTTGGTTACAGTGTCGGCGTATGTTTGTGTTGGCCTACACTTTCGTGCGTTGTCATACAATGAAAGTCAACAGACACGAACACTTTGACGCCCGGTTTTGACCAGAAGCAAATATTAAAATGCTATAATCTCTGTGAAAAAGTTTCGGGAGGATAACTCATCTATAACCTCATGCAAAATTCATGTTAAAATATTACGTAGTGTTTGAGATATGAATTTTTCCAACTTTCAACTTCCGGTTTGAACCGGAAGCCAAGGTCAAATGGGGTCATGTTGTGTGTAGCGTTTGTTGAACTTTTAACGACCAATGCGATGATGTGTAGATTGTAAAAATCCGACATACGGTTCATGAGTTATGATTTTTTACAAGTATTAAACTTTGATTTAATGTAATTCAATACCCCATGACATCATCATGTTTGTAGCATCTTGATACTGAGGTCCAATTGTCTGATAAGTTTCAACCGTCAATTCGATTTCAATCTTGAGTTATGCTGTAGAAAAGCCCAAAACATGACTTTTTGAAGAAAAAAATCGAAGGTAAACTTCGACCTAGGGTAACGACCTTGAAGTTAAGGTCGAACGATTTTGGCGTTAACTTTTCAAATGTTGCCCCAGTCCTGGTCTATCATATGCCCAAATATAAAAACCATAGCTTAAACATTCAGAGACATACAAGCATTAGCATATGGTCACTTTTTGACCTTAAATGGCTTGTAATTTGACACCTGATGACGTCATCACGACGTCACAACTTTACCTGCTTCTGCTAGTTATGTTCTAACTTCACATGAAGTTTCAAGTTGATCAAAGGTTCGCAAGTATGCGTTTGCTCGCGGACAAATTCCACTGAGAAGAAAAACTAAAAAAAAAAATAATAAAAAAAAAAAAACGAACAATAACAATGAGTTGTTCGGGCTTAATGCCCGAACACCTAAAAAAAAAAAAAAAAAAAACCGAACAATAACAATGAGTTGTTCGGGCTTAATGCCCGAACACCTAAAAAGGCCTTAGTATTATGTTACTATATAGTTTAACATTGAGTAAGGAACTATTTCCGCAAACATGACAAACCATGCACAAACTGTCGTGTTAACCAAAATTCAATTTCAAGTTCTTTCGTACGTAACCTTAATTAAAAGCATGGAGCACTGGAGTAAAAATGGGCCATACTCACGCAAGCTTCTTCACCAGTAAACACGAGGAAGACTGACTTTTTCAACTATGAAATTTCCCAGAACAAAATCCAGCAAACAGGGTCGATATACTCCGGAAAGTCTCCACCCTCACACCATACCACACAATACATGATGTAGGTGTACTTCGATCTATTTAATGATATGATGCAGGCGCTATCTTTGGCCAATGTAATACAATAATTGTCAATATCGACGACAGCTTTCAGCAAATAAAATGTATTTCAATTTATTCATTTGATAGAGATATACCAACTTAATGTTTAACTTTTATGAACGAAAGAGGGCGTATTAAAAACGTTTCAGCCTACGGTAGTAACATAACACTAACAATATGTATCAACAATTGTTATTACCACACACTTAAATAACAAAACATGACATGCAAAAGCTAATTTATTTGGCTAAACTCTTTAATGTGTTTATTTAAAAAATCTTTTGATACAAATCCATGGTGTAGTTTCCAAATAAATATTAATTTAGATTTTTATTTTTACATCAGTTCTAATCTTTAGTAAAATATTATTTCCAATAAATATATCTACAAGAATTACCACCATCATTAATAAATACCACCATCATCAATAATACTTTGTTATTTGGGCATTATATTCACAGGAATCCCCAATGTGATAGGCGCCGTTGATTGTACCCATGTGCGTGTAGAGCCACCTTCAAACACGAGAAATTAATTTGTGAATATAAAGGGGTACACGTCCCTTAATTGTCAGGTATTGTACAGTTCTTGAAACATCTTTTCTACACAAAAGGATTCCACTATTTGAAAATATCATCCCTTCTACACATAAATACTTGAAACAATTGTCTGAATCAATAACTAGTAAGTATGTTGAAACAAGTTAATCTGTTTTTGTTTGCTCCGTTTAATATTCTTAGAGTTGTGCAAGTAAAGACAAATTCTAGAAAAACACAAACTACAATTCTAATAAACTGAACATGACAAAACTTTTGTCTTCTTCTTTTGACTGTGAAAAGATAGCAAATATTTGTGAGTTTCAGTCAAGAATGCACCAATGTTAAACAGTTAAGATGGTTGCTACTGCAGATGATATGCGATCACAGCAAGAGATTTTTGAATGTGAAATTCCCAGGGGCTGCCCATGACAGTAGAGTGTGGAAAGAAAGTAGTCTTGACATTGCTATGGAAGCTAGTAAGTGTTCAATTTCAATTTTTTAGGCCCGTACTTTAAAATGCATGGACCGTAAACATACTTGTAAATAACCACAAGTGCACCATTAGTCAAATCGTGAGCTTTCCTCGTGTGCATCAACTGATATTGGTATTCATCTTTACAATTTAAAACGACGGCCTGACTATGTGTTGCTGGGGGACTCTGGGTATTACCAGAGAGTATTCCTGATGACACCATATCCGAACCCAGCAACATTGGAAGAAGAAGCATACAATGCAGTGCATGCAGTAACAAGGTAGAGTAAATTATTGTGATGAAATATACAATAATCTTACAATAACTAGGTTCCATGCAAAGTTAATGTTAAATGGTTGTAGCTTATATCTTAAATACTTATTGTTTCAGGTCACTAATCGAGCAAACCTTTGGGATAGCAAAAAGGAGATTTGCATTAATGAAGACAGGGACACGAGTACGTACAATGGGGAAGGCAGCTGCTGAAATGTATGCATGCTGTCTGCTCCATAACTATGGAATTGATGAAGGTATTTTTTCAGATTTTTAAACTTATTAACCACAAGGGGAAAAAAAAACGGTAATCATAACGAACCTGAGATTTGAATCTGCAACCTATAGGTTTACAATCTCTTCCAATGGAGCTATCTTGTCCTATGCTGGCTATTTCCCTACTTTGTAAATATTTTTGTTTCTGACTTCTTAAGTGCAATTAAAGACATGTGCTGAGTTTACTAAAGCAATCATTGAATGTATTTTTGAGCAGGATGTGAGTCAGTAAAACTTTGTCTCTTCAGTTATGTACAAAAGTAGTGAATAATCTGATTGACATAAGTATAGTGTGACACAAGTGCTTTTTGAAAATGTATTTAAGGTGATCTTATGGCCGATTAGGCAAATCCAAACAGAGAAGAGGAAGCTGGCAACATCAACCTAAACTATAGAGAAGAAGGGACAGATATAGCCCTTGGACAGGCTATGCGAAATCAGCTAGCTGCTTCAATATACAGGCATCGACACCAAAGACGGCTTGATGCATGAATGGAATTTTCCTTATTCATTTTCGGTTAATTTTTCAAATTATATGCTGCTTACTTAACTAATGGTTATTTATTTCATAGAATGCAGAGCATTAGTGCAACAACATTCAAAGTAATGAAAAAGGTGGAAAGTTACATGGAATATCTATGAAGTACAATGGTGAGAGTATTTAAATAAATTGAAGAATATTTTAACAATGAAAATATTCGCTCCATTGCACTCCTCCCCTGGCTCAGGCAAGGTACTACAATTGGATGATAAGAGAACATATGCAACCAAGGCAGAATTTTACATGACTAAAACACTGTTTACATTTCTTTCAAAAGAGCTTCTGCCTTGATCTCATAGTACCTTGCCTGAGCCAGGAGAACCCTGGCTCTCAATGAATGCTCCTGCTCCAGCAAGTCCAGTTTCCTCCCCATATACTCTTGCTCGGTGATTTTGTATTTTTGGGGGGTTGGTTCACCGACCAAGAATGAGCTTGAAGCTGACTCACTTGGAGTGGCTTGTAGTTCTATGACAAATGACAAAAAAGTACATTCAAGAACAAGTAATAATAATATGTGGAGATTTGGCCATTCAAAATGCACACAGAAAAGAAAGAAAGGTAAAGCACATTGCATTGAATCTCATTGGAATAACAATGGTTAGCTAGTTTGTTACTAACCTTCAGCAGCAATTGTTACTGGCATGCTGTACACTGAAAGCAACAAGAACAACTAGAGAGAGCTTTTACATTTTACGTTTGCCAACATTAAAAAGCTCTTATTTCCCTTGAAGTGCTAAAAATCTGAATATTAAGTATTCTTTCTTAGACAAGACACATTTGCCAAGTTCCACATATTACTTAGGTGCACAATTTTGCATTCCAAACATTTTACTATTTTTTAAGCCATGTACTTTATCAGTAGTGAAGATTCAGCACCTTACTGATCAGTTATTGTAAAAGTTGGGTATTGTGCTCTATAGAATAATGTCATACCTGAGTCAAGCATGACAACCTCACAAGCAGAAGACGTTGTACTTGCTGCTTGGGACAGATCTGAAAGTAAAATGTTTATGTTTTCAATATGTTGTTTTGGCACTGTATAAATACTGAATTATTATTTAATAAAAGTTAAATTTGCATACAGCAAAGCACATCCAAACTTTAAGCAAAAATATTTGTGTTTAAAGTTACCTGGGAAGTCTAATGCTGCAGGCTGGCTTGCTGGTCTGAAGGAACCTGTGATGGACAATTTAAAAACATACCAAAACTGAAACGTCATAATTATTCATTCTGAAATTTAGTTAAAACTGCTGAGGGCAAGTCAACCTAGCTTTTTAAATACATGTAGCTCATCGGTCAAACTGTATCTACATGATCTACGAAATCCCTGATGGTAAAATGTATATATGAAATTAATGTTGGGGCTACTATTGTATAACTAATTAAACACTATCACCACACGAGACATTTTGTATCAACACTTACTCTTCCATAAGTGAATGAAATGTGTTCATAACCTTTCTTAAGTTAACACATTTTTTTTAAACGAAGTAGGATAACTTTTGCTTACCATTCTAGCACTTCATGAAAATTTAAACCGAAACTCATGCTGGTTAGTCAAACTTCCATCTGACTGTCTAACTGAATGAGTCACTCATGACACATAGAAAAATAACTCCTCAATTATATATATTTTGACTTTAGAGTTCCTTACAGATTGTGCACTACTTACCACTGAAGGTGTCCACTGGGCTGTCTATGCCATGTAATTAAATAGATGACAAGGACCCCTCTATCATCTTTTGAGCGTGGTTAAGTTCAGGAAGATGTGGTCCTCCACCTGTTGTCTGGGTCTGCCTTTTTCGTTTTGTTACTAAAAGGAAATTAGACATTTGGCACAGACAAAAAAAATTAAATAAGAAAAAGTTCAGTAATTTTACTAGTTCACCCAACCATTTTTCGCGGAGTGCAGCATCCCAGTTACTGTAGTAGACGGATGAGTCTGTTCAGGACACACAAAGGAAATTAATCCGATTAATAAATATTGATATGAGGTGAATATATAATGAGGACACACAATGGAAGGGGCGTGAAGATGGGGTGAATAGATAATGAGGACACACAATGGAAGGGGTGGAACGATGGGTGAATAGATAATGAGGACACACAATGAAAGGAGGACATAAAACAAAATGGCGGAACGGGTGGGAAAAACAAAATGGCGGAAAGGAAAGGTGAAAGATATAAGGAGGACACAAAACAAAATGGCGAAAGGAAAGGTGGAAAATGTAAGGACACAAAATGGCGGAAAGGGTGGGAAAAACAAAATGGCAGAAAGGAAAGGTGAAAGATATGAGGACACAAAACAAAATGGCGGAAAGGAAAGGTGGAAAATGTAAGGAGGACACAAAATGGCGGAAAGGGTGGGAAGGAAAGGTGAAAGATGCAAAGAGGACACAAAACAAAATGGCGGAAAGGGCGAACAGGTGAAAGATGTAAGGACACAAAACAAAATGGCGGAAAGGGCTGAAAGGTGTAACATGTCAGGAGGACACAAAACAAAATGGTAGAAAAGAAGGGTGGAAATGTGATGAGCACACAGAATAGATGTGGAGAACGTGGAGACATTAAAAAAACATTTTAAAAAAATTAAGAAATGAAGATTTACAACGCGCGCCAAATCGTGTTTTTTTTAATAAATAATTTAACCAATGAGAACATATAGTGAAAAAAAACATGAAAAAACCCAATAATAACTAGATGTAAGTGATTGTAACTTACAATCACACAGCTGTTCCGTTCTGCTGACCTAAAAAGTTAATTTGTGTAGCCCAAGATACGAACTGATTCTGTATTTTGTGTATGGGACGTAATGTTGTTCGAAATGATCAATGCTTGTTTTGCAGTGATAATCACAGTGTAAACTAGTTTATTTAAGTTCGGATCTTGTTTTAGACCGAAAGTTTAGGTCAAAGTGAGGTCATCTTTTTTGTTAAAATGTTTCAAGTGTGGTAAGCTACAACACAACTCAAACATTACGACTCTTTGACATGTTGTTCAGGAGATATGAGTTTTAAAGATTGAACTTCCTGTTTGGACCGGAAGTAAAGGTCAAAGTGAGGTCATCACTAAAAATTATTTTTTGCAAATGTTGTCAGCTACAAAACAACACGAACATTACGACTTAATGACATATGGTTCAGGAGATATGAATTGTTAAAGTTTTGAGCTTCCTGTTTGGACCGGAAGTAAAGGTCAAAGTGAGGTCATCACTGTACATGAAATTATTTTTTGCAAATGTAAGCTACAAAACAACACAAACATTACGACTTAATGACATATGGTTCAGGAGATGAGTTTTAAAGATTGAACTTCCTGTTTGGACCGGAAGTAAAGGTCAAAGTGAGGTCATCACTAAAAATTATTTTTGCAAGTGTTGTAAGCTACAATACAACACAAACGTTACGCCTTTCTGACTTTTGGTTAAGGAGATATGATTTTATAAAGATTTGAGCTTCCTGTTTGGACCGGTCAAAGTGAGGTCATCACTAAAAATATTTTTTTTGCAATTGTACGCTACAAAGCAACACAAACATTACGACTACGACATTTGGTTCAGGAGATATGATTTTTTAAAGGAATAAGCTTTGAATTAGCGTTATTCGACACCTGATTACGTCACAGCCAAAAAAATGTGTTTTTCGTACTAATAAATTTTATAAGGAACACGATGGTAAAAAAAAATTTCGATCGATGCATTAAAACAAAAAACCTAAACCTACATAGGAGTTGCATGTGCTGCTCATGTACACATTTACACTTTTAGCGCCATGTGTTTTGTACACAAAACAAAAACGCGCCAATAAATGACGTCATGATGACGTGACGGAGAATGTTGGGACATATTTTACATCTACAACACAAGACAAGTCCATAACTGAAAAAAGTTTAAGGATCGGATGTGTACTTCTTGAGTTATGATAGACACAAGATTGACTAATTAAATATTCATACCGCTATCACGTGAATAATTAATTAAGAATTTAATTACATTTAAAATTTAAGTCAGGGCATAAGCTTTGATATGGTATATGATTTGTCTACTTTTGATAAGTCTAAAAGGTACATATGGCTTTTGAAAGAGTCCCATGTTAAGTCAATACGGTTTTAGGGAAAGAAAGAATAATAAGAAGAAAAAAAATAAAAATCTTGACGATTACAATAGCTGTTCCGACTGAAAGTTTGGAACAGCTAATAATAAAAATAAAAACTAATAATAATAGTAATAATAATAGTAAAATAAGACTTTATAGTTATCAATATAACAGACAATGATATCTCTTTTGAATGTGGTGGCTCTGAAAGAGCATGTTGGTGTTCCATCGTCGACATTTACTGTTGTGGACGCCTCTCCTCGTTTCTTAAATGTCTAGGCCACATCCTGGGTGGCACCCCCGGAACGACTCTGTCCGAAAGGACATCATAAACATAGTTAAGGCTATGCCTATGACCCAATTCGGGCAGAATGTCCCCGGGGTCCCGATGGTAGATGTCAACCAAGACATCTAAAAATTGAGAATAGTACGCATGTGGGAGTACGTCCACCCTGCCACCTATACGGCCGATACGGCGAAAGTATCGCGCACCGGCAAATAACAGTGACAGGGGGTGCCAAAACTCCCGCTGCCTCCTCATCAGATGCAGCGTGTAATCGTGCCTGCCTGCACGTCCTGCGCAGGCCCACGCTACCTCCTCCGAGATGAGGTCTTGCCGATGATTTCTCACCAACCACCGTCCTCTACGCCACTCAGCGTTAGCTGAGTTTCTCCACTCATCGAGTTGAGCAATGGAGGCGTTGTTGATGTGTCTGTAGAAGTTTGTTTCGTGTAGATTGCCCATCTTGAAATGACGGCAAGAAGGAAGAGGGGGCTTTAAATATATGTTGACATATTTAGGACGTTGCTACGACACCATAGTTTAAGACGATCACCCCCCCCCCCCGAGAATAGGACACACATACACACACATAATGATAGTAAAAAATAGACAAACACAGAGTATACTCATCTCATAGATAAATATGATACATGACACCATTCTTGTTTTTACCCAAATACAGAGTCATTAACAAGGTCTTAAGAATCGAACTGGGGGGGGGGGGGGGCGAGGGTAACATTAAGTCGTTAATGGTCCTTCGTTTTGAACCATCTTGTATAAATCAATAGCAAGGTCTTAAGATTTAAATTGTACAAAGGATGGCGAGAGAAACGATAAGTAGGTTATTGTTCTTTGTTTGAACCATCTGGTAGAAGCCAATAACAAGGTCTTAAGAATCAAACTGAGGGGTGCGAGGGTAACATTAAGCCGTTAATGGTCCTTCGTTTTGAACCATCTTGTATAAGTCAATAGCAAGGTCTTAAAATTTAAATTGTACAAAGGATGGCGAGAGAAACGATAAGTAGGTTATTGTTCTTTGTTTGAACCACCTGGTAGAAGCCAATAACAAGGTCTTAAGAATCAAACTGGGGGGCGAGGGTAACATTAAGCCGTTATTGGTCCCTCGTTTTGAACCATCTTGTATAAGTCAGTAGCAAGGTCTTTAGATTTAAATTGTACAAAGGATGGCGAGAGAAACAATAAGCCGGTTATTGTCCTTCGCATCTCCCTAGAAGGTGTTTGTAAGATGAATAAGAGAAGAGGCTCACCTGGTGAAGCTTCCTATCCTAGATAATGCAACACACAGAGTAACAGGTTGTTTGTTGCTGTTGTTACTGATTAGTTTTTGTTAAACCGTGTCGGCAATATCTTAGCAACCTCCAGTGGCACGATCTTGCCTTAAGATTAATCACGCCATAAGTTTAGCAAGCTCACATCGACAGCCAGTTTTGTATTTCGTCGAGACCAACTAATTATCATTGAATGGATTTTACTCGAGTGTGAAGAGGAAATGTCCACGAATCAACGAACAAAATGAACTTCACCCCGGAATTTGCCAGCACATTGGGAATAGCCGACATACAATTCTTCCTTGAATATTGGTGTCTGTCTTCGGAGGAGGTTGAAAACTTAAACGAAAGATTATACCAGCTTTTTTACGTTGAGGGAACCAACATTTCTGAACGGAATATACTACCAGAACAAACTGACCATGATGGGCACCCTAATCAGAATCCCGGACTTAGTAGTCATGATGGCGTTCAGCACGGTATGGGCCATGGAATCAGCGAAATGGTCGGCGGACAGTTTCATACACATGACGATGTTCCGCAAAACATGGAAACTAGTAACGATGAGATGTACGGTGAATGGTTCGATGCTGATGATGAGGAAGCACCACGAAAGAGACGAAGGGAGGAGACGGCCGAGGACTATTATGAAGTAGTAAGTGTCAGACAGAAACAGATTAAAAAGTTTCAAGCTTCCACTTACGATTATGAGATTGAATTTCGTAACTTAGATGATTTAACTTAACGGAAGTTATACCTCGTTTAAGGTCTATTTTACAGAGTGTAATAGATAGGCTGGGGGAGGGTATAGCCCAAAATGATATGGTCAAAATGATTTTTCACTCTCCCGATCTAGACTTGTTATTGAGCAAGAAATCTATCATACAGATTAAAGATCATGGAACGCAAACGTGTTGCGCTAGGTCTATTGTTACGGGCATAGCCATTCAGGAAAATAATCCCGAAGTAATGTATATCAAAAAGAGTCGAATTCAACAAGAAGTATTGGCTAATCAATTGCATGTCAAGGCGGGAGTGAGACAGGGTCCGTGTGGAATCAAAGAGATTCAAAAACTTCAAGAAGTGATCGACAATTTTCAAATCGTCGTACTTTCACCGAAAGATCGTGTAATATATTTACACTTGGCCGAAAATCACTATGACGTTATCACTACTATGTCAGGATTTCTAAATAAAAGGAATTTTTATAATGCGTGTCAAAAGGGTTATGACATAGCCAAAGTATTCATAAACCTAACTTGTGCGTTGCTCAAATGGTCTGTGAACGTTGTAGTGACAGAGAAATTGGATACATATGCGACTACTGTACGGGTCAGATGGTATTCAGGGGTGAGCAGTGCGCCACTGAGTTTTGCGAGTGGCTGTTTCAATCTCCGTACACTAAAAATAGTTTCAGTATAGCCCATAACATGAAAGCGTACGATGGTTACTTCATTCTGGAGTATTTGTATAATCATGCTGTTATTCCTGAAGTGATTTATACGGGTGCTAAGATCATGCGTAATACATTACCTCAATTAGAAAGGAAAATAATAGACTCTCTCAATTTCCTTCCAATGGCTCTAGCAAAATTTCCCGGTACGTTCGGTTTGACAGAACTTAAAAAGGGATATTTCCCACACTTCTTCAACACAAAAGCAAATCAAGCGTATCAAGGGGCTCTTCCTGAAGCTAAATACTATGGTTCTGATAGTATGAGTCCAGAAAGAAGGACAGAGTTTTATGCATGGTACGAAATAGAAAAGATGAACGATCTGCCATTTAATCTTCAGGATGAATTATTGGCATATTGCGTGAGTGACGTTGATGTATTGAGGCAATGCTGTATTCAGTTCAAACTGTTATTTCAGAGGGTAACATCCACTGAACCTATGGATAAGGGAGTTGATCCTTTAAAGATATGTATAACGATAGCTTCTGCATGTAATGTAGTTTTCAGACGAAATTTCCTGACCCCCAAAACCATTGCGGTACTTCCGCCGAATGGTTATAATTGATCTGATAAACAATCCCAAAAGGCCATACGCTGGTTAAGATACGTAAGTAGGACGAAGGGAATTCACATTCAGCATGCGTACAATGGTGGAGAGAAGAAGATTGGAAAGTATAAGTTGGATGGCTTTAGCAGAGAGGGTCGAACGCTGTTTGAGTTTCATGGATGTTTTTTTCACGGTTGCCCACTCTGTTACACAAATCGAGATACCATAAATCCTGTAAATTTGACACCCATGTCCGAACTGTACGCAAGAACCTTGCAAAAAGCGTTGTTTCTTCAAACCCACACTGATTTTGATTATGTAGAAATGTGGGAATGTGAATTTGATACAGTCTAGAAAAAATGTACCCAAAGACGTAAGAGACGCTCTGGATCAAGGAGTACCAGATTTTGAGAAAATGAGATTAAATCCAAAAGATGCATTTTATGGGGGAAGGACAAACGCTGCGCGCCTTTTTTATGAAGTAGTTGATCATGAAAGGGTCCTTTTCTATGATTATACCAGTCTCTATCCATTCGTAAACAAGTATTGTTCTTATCCAGTCGGCCATCCCAAAATTATAACTGATAATTTCAAAAATGTATCTGAATATTTTGGACTGATCAAGTGTGAACTTCTCCCTCCTAAATCCCTATACCATCCTCTGCTACCGTGTAAACTAATGGGCAAGCTAATGTTCCCATTATGTAGAACCTGTGTAGAAAGTAAACAATCACCGTGTAGACATAACGATGAACAGAGGGCTTTACACGGTACTTGGGTAACAATAGAGGTCAATAAAGCTATTGAGTTAGGGTACCGCGTCATCTCCATACACTCCGTGTAGCATTTTGAGCAAAGAGAACCGTATAATCCGATTACCAAATCGGGGGGATTATTCTGCGGTTACATCGACTCATTTCTCAAACAGGAGAGCTCGGGAAAACCGAGTTGGTGTAAAACTGAGGAGGATGTTCAAAAGTAAATCAGAGAGTATTACGAACGGGAGGGTATTTTATTGGATGAGCATAATATAAAGAAAAATCCTGGATTGAGGGCTGTCGAAACTCATGTTAAACAGTTTTGGGGGAAATTTGGACAACGCATGAACATGCCTAAGACCTCAATTGTAACCGAACCTGATGATTTGTACAAACTACTTTTAGATGACAGTACTGTTGTGAATAATGTGAATTTTATCAATGAACATGTTGCGGAGGTAAAATTTGAGGAGGAAGAATTTGTTGAACCCAATTCTCGTACCAATGTTGTAATAGCTGCGTTTACCACGGCGCATGCGAGGTTAAAGTTATACGAAGTGTTAGAAAAGCTTCAAGACAGAGTGTTATATTATGATACGGACAGTGTGATATTCGTAGATAGACCGGGTGAATACAAACCTCCCATCGGTGATTATCTGGGTGAATTGACGAACGAAATCAATCCAAAAGATGGTGATTATATTAAATGTTTTGTATCTGGCGGACCTAAAAACTACGCTTACCAATTAGATACAGGAAAAACATGTTGGAAAGTAAGAGGGTTTACGCTCAATTTCAGAAATGCCCAACAGATCAATTTCAATTCTGTCGTTGATTTGGTTAAGAATAACCGACATGACTCAGTCATTACAGTCACAGACCCACATAAGATAGTTCGAGATACAAAGAAGAAAACTGTTCATACAAAAGAAATGAAAAAAGACTATCGTATGGTTTATGATAAAACGGTGATCTTAGATAATTTTAACACGGTACCTTATGGTTATGAAAGAACTTAAAAGGGAGGTTATATGTTTACTCGTTTCATTCGACCAAAGGGTACCATGGAGAACGCACGACCAAATGTTCCGCGTCGAATAATTATTATTCTAATTATTTTAGTGATAGCCTCAATTATTTCCGAGTTAATTGGAATAGAATTAACGACAGTTTTAGGTGCAGTTCAAAGTGTGGGAAGTTTTGTATACCTAACCAACGCAACACACTCAGTAATTTTTTAATTAATTGTTTTATGAATATTTGAGATAATAACGTAGATTCATTCAAATCAATGACTACTTAGTTACACCATCCGGCCACCTTTTGTATAGCCGCACCTAGTAATTCCGGAAAAACCTGGTGGGTTATTAAATTGATAAAAAATAGAAAAGATGTATTTGTTGATGCACCTGAGAGAATTTTGTGGTGTTATGGTCAATATCAGCCGGCTTACGATGAACTTTCTCGGGATTTACCTCTTGTGGAGTTTCACGAGGGTCTCCCGTCGGATTGGACAACCATCATCAACCCGGGAGTCAGAAATCTAGTCATCTTGGACGATCTAATGACTGAATGTGGGAGTGATCCCGAAGTGACTAAATTATTTACCAGAGGATCCCACCATCGAAATTTATCGGTAATATACATCGTACAGAACTTATTTCATCAGTCAAAGGAAAGTAGAACTATCAGCTTAAACTGTCACTACATTGTACTCTTTAAGAATCCTAGAGACCGTTCGCAAATTATGCATCTGGCTAAGCAGATGTATCCCGGACAAACTCAATTCATGGTAGAGGCCTATACTGATGCAACGAGAGAACCTTATTCATACCTCTTTATTGATTTGAAACCCAATTGTCCAGAGGAGCTTCCATTACGAACCAATACATTTCCAGGGGAAGTAAGTTACGCGTATACTCCTAAATAAGACTGTTTATCAGTGACTACCTGACTATCACATCTACATCCTATGGTTCTCGCTCTTTTCAGAACGCTGCTGTACATCTTTGGAACAGTTTACCCAACAATGTCAAGCTGGCTGAAACTACTGATCTATTTAAAACCCGGGTTAAGACACATTTGTTCAATCAATGTTATCACAGTTAATTTATTCTTTTCTGCCTTTTCAAGTTATTTCATTCTCTTTTCTAAGCGCATAGGGACCTCACGGTGATATGCGCTATATAAGAACCGTCTATTATTATTACCTTCATTTGACACCATGACACGCAGGCTGAAGGATAACGTTCACGCATTGCACGCGTTGAGTAAATCGTCTATAAAGAAAAGGAAAGAAATTCTCCGTCACGCCGATAAGGAACTTATCACGTGCATCTGTGAATGTGCTCTGAATATTTTAAAAGGGAGAGTACCTCTGTCGCTCAGTCAGAAGAAAAATTTGTCGAGACACAAGACGCATCTAAGAACCCTGGCCAATAGAAAGACATCCCATACCAGACGTAAGAACTTAATCGTTCAGAAAGGTGGATTTATAGGAGCCCTTCTTGCTCCGATTTTGATTACATTGGGTGGACTTTTGTTAAGGTAAATGCGCTACGCCAAGAAAACTGATTAGTGCTCCCATGGATCACATCACTAAAGCCATTCAGATTGTACTTTTGGCCTGAAACCCCATTCAGAGTAAACTACAAGGACTGGAGAACGACATGAAAAACATTATTGAAAGGACCGATTTACAAGATGATGTCAAGATCAACTTATATAGACAATCATTGCAGAAGTATTTACAATTTGATCATGCTCGGAAAACTGAACCCGTTTCCGTTAAGATGTCCACACCAGAACTGACAGTGTCTGGGGCAAGTGGTGTACCTGGAGCTGAAGATGTCGATACGGTACAGCATGAAAACGCGCTTCCTACGGACGATGTCGACTGGACACCACAGATTCTCAAAAGTGTACCAAAAACATTTCATAGTCGAGCTAGATTGCTGTTAGACAAACTAAAAGATAGCGATATTTTGTCTTGGAATAAAAATGACGAACTTGTTTACGATGGTAACATAGTGAAAGGGTCTAATATCGTGGATTTACTTAACGACACTTTGAGGGGTAAAAGGGGGTTTAATCCACACGGGTGGCAGTATTTCATCAGGGGTTTGGCTAAATCAAATGCACCAGAAAGTATGATTGGAAATGAATCTCGAAGAGATGTTGTCAGACAAATTAAACAAAGTGGTGTTCTAGAAAAACGGACGTTACTAACACCTCAGTTATCTGAGAATAAAGCAACATCCTCGGTAAAACGAAAGAGCGTAACAACCACTCCTAGGAAATCCAAAAAACGTATTCAGTGGGAAACTTTGTAATTCATTTTCTTAATATATAAAGTGGTGTGTTTTTTGTGTGTGTGTGTAGTATTTAGTGTATTTTGAAAATGTTTTAACTTAAATAATAATATAAAAAATGCAGTGTACGTTTAAAAGACAAAGGAACCACGAGATAAAACCTACAGTAAAGTTGATATTTTAATAAATCAGTACAATATATATTTGTAAATGAAACCTTTTCTCAATTTTCGTTTTCTTTCGGTATTTGACACTTAACATTCACTACTTTTTAAAAATAAATTATATATCGTTGTTTTTTAATTTTATTTTGTCTATTACAATTACTTTTTTTTTTCTTTTTTAATACCTTACAATCGCTACCATTTAAAAAAATTACATACAATACTTATTTTCTAAAGTGTTGTCTTTTCATACAAATTTGGTTACATATAAGTTCAAAATCTGATCAACATCATACCTTTTTTTTATAAAATCATGCACTAGCTCATCATTTATGAAAGGATCTTCGGTGAAAAAAGATATAATTTTTTCTAACGACACACCCCGGGATCTATGTATTAAATAGAAAATACAGAATTGGCCAAAGACTGAACTCATCAATGACTGTAAACATTTTGAATTATGTATAAAACCAACACTGTTCTTCCTTAAAAACTGCTCAAAGAAGTGGCCGTAAAAGGCCGGAGGTAACCCGTAGGAGTCAAAGAACTCCGCTCTTTTGTTACTGTCAAAGTAAATTGCCAGCCAGTGGGCACCGGGTAAGTCTTTTGTATCAGTGTTGCAAATCAATGCATACGGATAGGAATGAATAACTGGTAATTGATCAGCCGGAAATACACCTCCTAATCGATCCCTTGTATATGAATCTGATTTTAAAACTCTCAGAAGCTGTTTGCTGTTCATGATTAATTTTAGTAATCAATCAGTATATTCCTGCTACTGTCCACTTCCAGAATGGATTCAAATTCGCTATACACGATAGCTGTTATCGTTGTTGGTAAACTCGACCCAAATTTAACTTCTAAGCGTAAATTACTTTTCTTAACCAAATTGAAATTGGTTCCGCTTGAGAGGTCGGGTGACATGTCAAAGGCGTAGAGGGTGTATCCGGATTCGTAATCCTCGCGAGTTATACAATTTCCGGTGTCCTCATACTGTGTGTTAGTACCGGAAAATAAAGATTGATAAGCGAGTATAAAAGCGTCATTCTTCCCCGAAAACTTGGGTTGTAATGGCCTCCCCGGCGTCTGTTCGTTATCTACATAGAGTCCTAGAAAATTTAAACCAGTGTTTAAAATTGAACGGATTCTTATTATAATTACCGTTAAACGAAGAATTGTCAACAAATCCAATAACTAATCTTTTAGGAATCTGACCTAGAAACAGATTTTCTCTCGTAAAAGATTGATTACCCTGAGGAATAGAAAATGTTTTGACCTTTACTCTACGCATTGGATATTTTGCACTAGTAGTCTGTAAAGTTTTAGCGTGAGCGAGTGCCACCGAGGGACTAATCACCACCTTCCTTACATAGAGAGAAGCCTCGACGATTTTTACCTTATAATTTTCATCGGGGAGCGCGCTCATCAAACAGAATGAATTCTTACTACGGTGAAACTTAAGTTTCAGGTCCACCCCATTTAGTAGAAATCTATCTTGAAAAAATATATCCCCGTGAATAGGGCCACTGAGCTCAACTACTCGGCTCTCTTTGGTTAGTCTATATTTTTGTTTGAGACCTTCGTTGACATCTTCTGAACTTGTAGGGTCGAATTGTCCTATTTGTGCAGCTGTGTCTTTATAAAACAATGCCGAAGTCAGCTGAGATTCTTTTGCTGCCGGTCCGTACGTCAGTAATGTTTCCAGTAGAGCTCTGTACGGGTATGTATTCGATGGTGACGATATCATTTTATCGTTCAACGAAACGTCTACCTCGGAGAACAGCGAGTGAAGCATGAGGTTTACGGGGCCAACTGGAGAATCGGCGCTAAGGTCAGTTCCATCTTCAGCTGTTATTTTTGCTTTCACTTTTAAAATGGTGTGAGCTAAATCCAAATAATGTTCTGTCGATCCACTGATGTTGAACTCAATCGAATCAGAATCTATGATATTTGTCAAAGGATTGTACTGAATCCATTAGAGGGAAACGACAAGATAGGGACGATTCACTCGTCTGAATGCGCCTCTTTCTATATGGAAAGGGGGCAGTGCGATCTTCCTTCCTCGTTATCATACGCTGCTCCAACTTCATGGAGCGATCGGGGTTAACATTATTCAACCACTCTGGTTTATACTCTCACTATATTATGACTACCAGCCATATCGTACGATGATGATGATGATGATGCCATGATGTTCAGTCAATGATATGTTTTCGTTAACTAGATTATTAAAAATCGGCGCGCGTTGTAAATCTTCAGGTTTTTTATGTCTCCTCGTTCATCACTTTTATTGTGTGTCCTCATTATCTATTCATTCTTACCTCCCCGCCCTCTTCCATTGTGTCCTCATTACATCTTTCACCTTTCCTTTCCGCCATTTTGTTTTTCCCACCCGTTCCACCACTTTGTTTTATGTCCTCCTTTCATTGTGTGTCCTCATTATCTATTTACCCATCGTTCCACCCCTTCCATTGTGTGTCATCATTATCTATTCACCTCATCGTCCGGCACCCTTCCATTGTGTGTCCTCATTATATATTCACCTCATATCAATATTTATTAATCGGATTAACTTTTTAATCGGATTAATTTCCTTTTTGTGTCCTGAACAGACGCATCCGTCTACTTATTGTGTTCGAATGCTCAGAAGGCGGTCCAGTTTTTCAACTTTTCTTGCTTATTTAGAGTACAGCAGGACGGATCAATTAAATTGTTTACTACTACTTTACACCCCAAAACAGTCACTGGGCATGCTCAGTCAGCACCTTTCCAGCTTTCTAACATTTACTAAAGAAGAAAAGTCCATGCCAGTAGAACATACATTAAATTGCTGTACGAATTACACTTAACTTTTGCATAAAATACAGATACTTTTCTGCTATTTATAGTAGCTGGCACAAAACAAAAAAGTGGTGGCAGGATACGGAAATTTTTCCCAAAACAATGCTACATGTAACTTATCTTTTCGGTCAACTTTACAATCAGTCATATTTTATTCATTGGTCGCTTTCTGCCATCCATTGTCTATAGCATCAGAGTGTGGCAGCAGACATCCAAAGTGACTTGCTTGGAGAAGGAACAACTCGGTTGAACGTCAAACTACATCGGCGGTGCAAGCAAAATAAAAATTAACCCCCAAAATGTTGAATTTTTTGCATAGAGCTCAACAGGATACCCTGATCATTCATACGTTGATTACACTACTTCAGAGCCGGTCGCGTGCCGGTCGGTGCCCAAGACGAGGTTTGGAATGCCCTTTGGTTGTGATAGTTTCGCTCACAATGGACGGCTAACTCGGCATATAACTCTCTTTTTAGAGGGTTCTGACAGCTGCCACTTGCCGGGTGAAGTTTTAAGTCTCGAAGTAGTCCTACGAAATTATCTTCCCTTCTCTCGAAAAACCAGAATTCAAATTAAATTGAAATTTTCTCAAGTACTAGTATAAAGTGATATTAATATATGTGATGTGATATTTGCTAGGCACAACTACTATGGATGTGATTTCTGGCTTGTATGTGATTTTGGCAAGGGCCGGGACAGTGGATGTGATTTTGGTAATGCAGCCAGACAGTGGATGTTTTTTTGGATAGTGGCAATTAACCAAGGATGTGATTTCTGGCTTGGATGTGAATTTGGCAAGGGCCTAGACAGTGGATGTGGTTTTGGTAATGCAGCCAGCGGTGGATGTGATTTCTGGCTCGGATGTGATTTCGTTGGTGTGGATAAAAAGTAGTAAACACCGACAAGTATTAGCAAAAAGTAAAAGCATCAACTTCCAAGTAGAAGCATTCAGTACTATCATCTTCTAAATTCCGTATGAGTAAACTTATTCTTTTACTGCAAAGTATTCACTTAATGCTTTGGAGTAAATACTTCTGATATCAAGCTGTCTGCCATGGCTGAATGGCTCTTAAAAAAAGGTTTCCTTTGTATTACAACTCCCATTCACATCTACGTATGCGCGCACACACACACACAGCCCAAGCAGCATTTGATTTAACAGAAACATAGAAATCTGCAAGTCAGCCATGAGATTTTTATTCTGACAACAGTTTGATGAAGGTGACTCATCCGAATCCCCAGAATCAAAGCAAACGTTTTTGCTAAATTGCTGAAACGTCATACCAAAGCACAATTACCAAAAGTTAAAGCGGAGAAGGAGAGTGCTATATCAGGAATATTTAATTTAAACTTAAAAAATTACTTCCACTGATTTTATTAACAATAAGCCGTAATGATCCATGCATACTTTTCTGAAGAAGAAAAATCTTTTTTTATATCTAAAATAGCTTGTTTTATTGAAACAAAACTTGTGTAAAAGCCTTTGGAGTTTTTGTGTAATGTTTCTGTGAAACAATGTGCAATTCAGTTTTTTGGTGATGTCTCTCCTTCGGACATAAACTATATTATCCTGTGAGGAACATGACTGAAAAATGATGGCGCTGTCCCATTCATTTGGGGAACAATTATTGTAATATACAAATTTAAAGTTTCTGAATTTTAAGCAAATTTTACATGAAATTGTGGGTGGCCAGCCCCCAACCCACCCCTCCCCACCACTCACTACACCCTTGATCTCAGAGTCAAAACAATATGTCTCACCTTCAAAGCTTTTCTTTATCTGAAAGAACCTTGTCTTGGTTATCCCATGAACATCTCTCCATGCTGTACAGCAGACCCGTTCAGTACCAATAAGGTATATGTACTCGGTGTACCCATCTCTCTGCTGGTGATGATCCAGTAAGTAACTCAATAGCCACTGTCTCTGTGCTTGTCCTGAACGGGCGTCAAATGATGAGCGTGTCGTAGTTCCTGCTGCAATAGAAACTCGACTCACACATTTCTTGCTACAACACCGCGTTGCCATAACTGTTGCCACAGGAGTGGTTTGTGATTTACCTGCAACCATTTTAAAAAATATTATTTATAAAAAAGACAATGAAGTTTCCGAGAAGCCAACAGGTAAACTGGTCGTCTTGTGTCTGCCTTTTGTCACCAACAAAGTCTGTGACAGGATGATTGATTGCCTGGTAATAAACAGCGGCTAAGATCTAAGACCTTGGAGAGTGTTAACGTGTTTTCAATGGGGCATCGAAGTTAAAGGTGACTGTAGGTCGATGACTCACCCAAAGCTAATTATGCCGGTAAAAGTCTTATCCGGCTATGTTCCATTAGGGAACTTGTGAAATTTCGCGATTTTTGACCATGCATATCATTACAAATTGTTTCAAACGCTTTTTATAGACCAACTCGCCTTTCTCCATGCTTGATCCAAGGCAACGTTCCCTTTAATGGAAATGATTGATATGGAACTTTGAAGTGTTCTGGATTTTTACCTGTTCTTTTTCTGATTGTAGGGACGTAATCTTCAGCATCTTCAGACTCATCAGTGTCATTGAAATGTACAGCTCCAAACCGAACTTTCTTTCTTTTTCGGATGCTTGTGATCTCTGTCCTTCGTGGATTGTTCTGATGCGTCATTGTAAAGGCGTTTTCTTTATCTGTAAATTTAGCATATTTTGTGGGATTAAATTTTAACTTCCCAATTGGATCGAAAGACATGGTCAAAGTGGGATTATTTCAATGTAAGCCCTGGGTGGTTTTCCAGACCTTTCCATTTGATTGTGTATAGATTAAGTGTAACTTGTCACCTGATGACGCCATCGTGACGTTTAAACTTTTAGGTACATTTACTACTTAAAGGTATATTTATGTGACAAGTTTCAAGTCTATGGAGCTTCGCAAATATGTGTTCCGTTGCCAAGAAGGCTCATTAATTAAGAAGAAGTCGAAAATTACAATGTACAGATGCAGACTGTTGCTAGGTATAAGTTGCTACAGGAACATATTCAAAGCATTGCAAACAGACCACAAAGAATGTTAAATTATGCAAACCTAAAAGATTATTACCCGAGTCATCACTATATAAATGAAGTGTGAAGTTTGCAGAAGCTTCATCCTCGCTTTCCATCTGTTAGTAAACATGAGAGTCGCTTATTGTTGTCCTCACTGGCATCTATAATAAAATTGAAGTGCAAAGTAACTTATCAACAGCTTTCGACAAAGTACTGCCATACAATAATAGTATAACAACATTAATGCCCAAAGTTGCTAGTTTTAATTTATGTTAAAAGTTTTTAAATAAGATGAATGTTTTTCAAGAAAAACATTCAGCTTGTTTATGCAAACATTAAACAAAAAAGGAAGCAATACACCTAAAACAGGGGGAAAGGTACAAAATAGCAAAGATAAAAGGTAGGGAGAGGAAGGCTAGGAAAGGTTAAAAATCAATCTGTTTAAAGTCGTTATTTAATCACAATTTTGTTGAAATCAACATCTGATGTAATTGTCTAAACTTCTTTTAGAATTTGAAATTTGAAAACTATAGTATATATGATTAGAATGAATGCAATTCTCTAAAACACAACAATGTAAACAAACCCTTATAGAATAATAAGATGATAAATGTTTACAATTAAAACCACAGTGCTTTTTCATTGCTAAACGTGGAAGGATCTTGATGAAAATACCGTGAAATATTTCTGCAGTTTTCTCATCAATAAATTGAAACTTGAATTGTATCTTTCTTGATAATTTTGAATATAAATCAGCATTACTTTGACAAAAGACAACATTCTTAAACGCATACTATGTTTTAATGACACTAAGTAAGATAAAAACATACCAAATTCTTCACTCTCCATCTCTGTCAGCCATTGTTCAGGTACTGTGGGTACTGAAGTACCCCTTGACTTTGAAGGTCTTGGTTTCACAGGGCTGTCCTCACTCTCAATTTCGGTGAGATAAGGGATCCTTGATGCCAAGACAGAGAGGGGTACGTCACTGTCATCACTTTCAATCTCTGTCAATAGAGGCTGCTTAGTAAGGGGGGAAAATGTTACTCGCACTCCCCCATTTTCCATCTAAAAAAAAGAGAGCACAAAGAGGAAATACAAATTAAAATTAAGGTTTAAGGAATGAGCGACAGCATCCAATTACACCTCTATTGAATCCTGAGGGTTGAAAGCAATGTGTTACTCAGACTGGGTGGGTGAATTACCTCCTCCTAATCATGTTCTCCCTGCTACCGTGCTCGTATTATTATTAACCATATTTAAATGCATTGAAACACACATGGGGCAGTTGTAGTATTAACCGGAACCTAATAACAGGAGTCGACTGAATTCAGCACTATATACATGTATGTGTTTCAAAGATAATATTACTAATTATATTGTATTTAAGCGCTATGATTTATTTTACTAAGTAGCCTACATCATCCGAAACGCCGATAAGTATTAATAATATGAGGGCCAGCCTAAAATTTATTTTTTATTAAAGAAACTGGACACCTTTGGTAATTGTCATAGACCAGTCTTTTCACTTGGTGTATCTCAACATTGCACAAAATTGGAAACCTGTGAAAATTTGAACTCAATTGGTCGTCGAAGTTGCGAGATAATAATGGAAGAAAAAAGCACCCTTGTCACGCGAAGTCGTGTGCTTTCAGATGCTTGATTTCGAGACCTCACGGGTGAGGTCTCGAAATCAATTCAAATATTTTACTTAGAAATTACTTCTTTCTCAAAAACTACGTTACTTCAGAGGGAGCCGTTTCTCACAATGTTTTATACTATCAACAGCTCTTCATTGCTCGTTACAAATTAAGTTTTTATGCGAACAATTATTTTGAACATTTACCAATAGTGTCATGTGCCTTTAAAGTGTCATTCCTTATAGATTTTTTCATTCATGTTTTAGAGAAAATCTTGGAATATTGAAATCACAATTTCTTAAAAAGAAAAGACTAGAGGAGGTGAATGCCCCTGTATCCTCTTGAAAACAGGCATTTTAAACACTTAATGGAATAATTGCTCAACATTGGGTAAAATATGTACCCTTTAGGTATTAAAAAAGGAACATGGTTGTCCGGCCGGTTGTGTCAAATTGTTGAAACATTGAAATTCCACTCTGACTTGTGTATCTTTAAAAACAACTACGTGTTATACATTAGCACAATGATTGCGTAAAAATTACCCAATTAACGACCGTGTTTCCTATTAACCCCAATATTGTATGTGAACTTTACCCGAGCAACTTTACCCAAGCATATTTTGAAATGTAGTGTTGGGCTGTCGTATAAATAATTAACTTCAAACACTTTTAGATCCCTCACTGTACTTAGTTATCATTGCTTATTGTAGTGTTTTACTAAAATGCTACTATGCAAGCAAATACTTAATATAATGTACAAATGATGAGTTTATCCCTGGTTGCATTAAATTTGGGTTCCATATATTAAGTAATGTTTCTCTCTCAGTTTTATTGTTGCACAATTAGTAGTATCCCACATTGTTGCAGTCTAAAAAGAACCTTAGCCAAGTCTCGGACCTGGATAATATTATCTCGTGAGAACTAGTTGCATTCAGAGATAATATTATCCCACATTCAGCCTTAGTCAAGTCTCGGACGTGGATAATATTATCTCGTGAGAACTGGTTGCATTCAGAGATAATATTATCCCACATTCAGCCTTAGCCAAGTCTCGGACATGGATAATATTATCTCGTGAGAACTGGTTGCATTCAGAGATAATATTATCCCACATTCAGCCTTGGCCAGGTCTCGGACCTAGATAATATTATCTCGTGAGAACTGGTTGCATTCAGAGATAATATTATCCCACATTCAGCCTTAGCCAAGTCTCGGACATGGATAATATTATCTCGTGAGAACTGGTTGCATTCAGAGATAATATTATCCCACATTCAGCCTTGGCCAGGTCTCGGACCTAGATAATATTATCTCGTGAGAACTGGTTGCATTCAGAGATAATATTATCCCACATTCAGCCTTGGCCAAGTCTCGGACCTAGATAATATTATCTCGTGAGAACTGGTTGCATTCAGATATAATATTATCCAACATTCAGCCTTGGCCAGGTCTCGGACCTAGATAATATTATCTCGTGAGAACTGGTTGCATTCAGAGATAATATTATCCCACATTCAGCCTTGGCCAAGTCTCGGACCTAGATAATATTATCTCGTGAGAACTGGTTGCATTCAGATATAATATTATCCCTCATTCAGCCTTGGCCAAGTCTCGGACGTGGATAATATTATCTCGTGAGAACTGGTTGCATTCTGAGATAATATCATCCCACATTCAGCCTTAGTCAAGTCCCGGACCTAGATAATATTATCTCGTGAGAACTGGTTGCATTCAGATATAATATTATCCCACATTCAGCCTTGGCCAAGTCTCGGACCTAGATAATATTATCTCGTGAGAACTGGTTGCATTCAGAGATAATATTATCCCTCTCTCAGCCTTGGCCAAGTCTCGGACGTGGATAATATTATCTCGTGAGAACTGGTTGCATTCAGAGATAATATTATCCCTCTTTCAGCCTTGGCCAAGTCTCGGACGTGGATAATATTATCTCGTGAGAACTGGTTGCATTCAGAGATAATATTATCCCACTTTGTTTGATTCGTTTTCATCATTGAGCCATAATAATGATTTCGATGTGTGACTTATCGACATCGTTCAAAATGTAATTTTACGGCGGTTTCAACAAACAATCTCAAAGACCTAAAATCTTTAAGGGGTATTTTTAAGAGATAGTTTCTGGATTTATTTTACTCATGTAGTAAGGAGTCTAGCGCCATTAATCATTGTGACGAATCACTTACACACATAGTGAATCACTTAGAGACCACATTGTTATGTTATGTTTTTACTGTTTGTAATTATCATTCAATGAGTATGAATGGAACTAGATGTTCCAACCAAATTCTCGGTTTTATGGAAAAAATTAAGTTCACATGAGTTCACTTTGGTAGTATTTGGTGTTCCAAATGCATTGCAAAGCATTGCATGTTGGTGATCAATAACCAGCATGTCCAAAAATGTGCAATAGTGGTCGTACTTACAAGTTGTGTGTCAATGAAGACTTCTTGGGCTTCTCTGTAAGTAACTCGGCCTGCTGATGTCTTCTTATTATGTCCCTTGAGGATAAGGGGGATCATAAAAATGGCCAGGCTTGTCCTCTGCTCTAGACGCTGGAAATAAAATAATAAATAAATATAAACTAATTCAAATTTAATAAAAAATCAAGCTTAACATTATTGATAAAAAGCATGGCCTCATCCAGACATACATTTTCATGCACCTATATATGTACGCCCCACAAGTGTTTTTTACTAGGTCAAGTTGATTGAACATCTCTTAGATAAACTTCATGTCATTGATTTAACAATTATGTTTGAAAACAAAAATCTTCTGAAATATATATTGTTATAACATCGTTATCAACATAATATATGTAATATCAATGTAATTTGGGTAGAAAAAGAATTGTATTTTTTTCTGACAAAAAACTTTTTACAAGGTCTATTTTGACGCTGTGTCGTTGACCAATCAGTGACTTCGTTTCGCGGCCGGAGCCGATCGTTAACACTGTCTCAGAAAAGGATAACTATCATGCCTGCATAAATAGCACACAGACATATGTTTTGTTTGAAAAAATGTTAGCCTAATAATAATTTGTTTTAAAGATCTTAAAATTGTGTTACAGATCAGAATTTTCAATTCCTTACTTTTGCAGTGGCAAGTGACGATCCCTCTTTTCATATAAGGCTGTCCGCCTGCCTTTGTCCAATGTCTTCTCGATGGAAGTTTTGAGTAGTGTGCACTTGTCACACTTTGAGAAGCGATTCTCCTGGAAAACAATATATGTGTGCTGGTTTAATATGGAAGCATTTTCTGTATGTGCTCATTCTGATCTTCTTAAGGATCGCATTTACTCGACATCTACTAATTAAAGATCAAGATACATGTTTCAGCATGTTTATAAAGGATGATGTCTTTGTAATAGGTCTACATGTTAGGCTAGCAACTTTATAAACTCGATGAAAGTGGATGAAAGATTGAAGCAATTCAACAAATTGCCTACTACAAGCTTATTATATAAAAAAAACCAAATACCTTTGGAATTGCAATGTAAGGGAACTCCCGTCGCCAGAGACGGAAGAACATTGCTTCCTTGAAGCCCTCTTCTCCAGTATCAGCCATATCTGAAGTCATCATCTGGAAAATATCTCCTTTGGTGAGACATGAAGGCAGATGAATGTGGCCACTGTCTGGAAGCTTGTCTCGTTTTCATTGACTGCGTTGTTTTCTTCTGCAATGTGCCTTTCCTGAAGATATTCGGTGGTGCAAATTGTCTGGATCCATCTAACAAGAACATAAAACTATCATTTAATACAATGTAGGCCTACAGTTTATATAATATTATCTGAAAGCCAAAATCACAATGGTACATAAGGTACATTTGAAATGCAAACAATCTTGTTTTGTGTCATGACCATGGTAACAAACTTGTCCAATGTGCGCCAAATATTACATAAAGATTGGATTAAAAAAAATAAATAAATAAATGTCAAGCCTGTTTTAAGTAACAAATATACCCATACAAACTCCTCCAAGGCCGTTTTCAATGCATTTACCACCATGAATTTTAAAAACAGTATAGTTTGCAAAGTTACAAATTTACTTCCATCTTTCTTAAGTAACATATTATCTAATATTACATTAGAGTAACTGGCGTGGGTTTTGGATGAAAATTCAAAAAGAAAACCAAAAATGCTTTTGCAAATGATGCACAGATCCTTGATGTATCACAAACTTTGATTTTTTCATAAAAACTCACTTTTAAATCTCTTCTTGATTTGGTAGAATCTGGTTTTGGTGATCCCAACGATATCTCGCCAAGGTGTTGAGCACAACTTCTTAGTGCCAATGATGTACACGTAGTGCTGGCTTAGGCCTTGACACTCTTGATGGTGACTATTAAGGTACTCAAGAACCCATTGCCACTGCGCATATCTTGTCTTGCGTAGAAAGGTGTCTCGTGCAGTCTTTGCAGCTGCAAATGTGATTTGCTTTACACAAAAACGGATACAGCATCTACTGTTTAAGGACACCTCTACTGACTTGATTCTTGAAGTGCCTTGGGAAAAAAAAACCCGACCAAACAAATAAGTGTTACAATCTTGTGAAGTAAATGCACCAGTCAAATGACTGTTAAGCGATTATAAGAATGTGCATAACGGGTGTGATTAGGCCTTCAACTTTTGGGGGGGGGGGTGTTATTGCACCAGAATTATATTTCAGACATTTGTGTCGCATACCTCGAGAGGAACTGTTCAAGCATGTTTTTTAATAATCCATACAAATAATCATACGACAAATTGGTTTAAAACTTAATGATAGAAGCAGCAATTCGATGAAGTTATTTTTGCACAATACAGCAAGTGTTTAATAACAAAAAATGTATAAATTAAACGAACTGAATATGTACCTCTGGATGTCGTTACTGCAAAATATTCAGCACAGTCAGAGTAATCAGAATCAGGCCCATCCTCAAATCGAACTCGCTTGAATCTGCGCTTCGAAACACAAGTCCCTTAAATACAATTAATTTATGTGAAACAGAGTTACAACTACTGTAGGAAGTGAACAACTCTGGGAAATTTCAAGACAAATGAATGCATCTGAAAGCGTCCATGCGATAGTCGATTTGTATACCTAAAGTGTTGCTCTCTTGAAAATCAAAATACAGCGTAACAATTATCAAAATGATACACTATGTGCTCATACCACGGTTTCATGGGCGAACCATTACGTACTCTATATTTCACATGTGTCTTTACTTCACTTCCAAAATGGGTCTTATTTCTTTGTATTGTTACGCACAGTCTTTACATGTTCAACTACTTGAGGGAGGAAAACAAATTTGTATTTGATTATTATTTTTTTTTTATGAAAAAACGTTTTAGATTACCTAATTTGTTGCTACCGATTCCTGTCGAAGGTAAGTTGACATTATCGACACAATCGTCACCACTGTCGATTTCAGTGAAGCAGGGTAGGTCACGGGACTTCCTGAAGACATTAACGATTGATGTTTCTGTAAAGATTTTAAAAGAGCGGTACTTTCACTGATAGCAGTACATTAAAAGATAAAGCAAGTTGTTTAATTGTGATGTTTGCAAATTTCTACTGTTGGAAGGGTATTACAGTACTTCCAATGATCGCTTTAAAAAGCACAATTTACCTGATTCATTGTAACTTGATGTCAGATGTAATATTCCATTTGTAAAATTGAATTGTCAATCAATACAATTTTAGCGACGTATTACTGCAGCTGTATCTTTTTTATACAAAATTGTGTTGTCTTGATGAATTGAGTCCCCTCCTGTCAATGTTCCTGAATTCCTCAGTGACATATACACAAATACTGCTTAAATCTTGCCAACAAACTACGTTGCTAAGACATGAACATTAATCTGGTAGTAATAATCAAGCTTCACAACCATAGTTTAAATTATATCAAAATATAAAGTTATACAAAAGCAAATCCTCATTATTTGATTTCATTGTTTTGTATAACGTCAGGTTATATTACAGTTTGTATCCAGAGGCCTAGCTCCTCTGCTTGCCCCACTTTATGAAAGTTAAAGAAATTGTCCCTCTTAAGTTAAATATATTGCACCCCCCCCCCCCCCGCAAAAACAGATGGTGGCTACACCAACTCCTTAGCTACACCACTACGAGGCCAAAGATGACCTTACCACTTTCACCATCACTTTCAATCTCGGTTAGCCAATGAACAATGGCTTCAGGGTTTGAAGTGTCCGGAGGAAGTCTTTTCTTAAATGGTCGAATAGGCCTACTGTCATCACTGTCACTTGTCTCTATCTCAGTCATACACGGAGCCGAAGACATTGCACCTTTACTGCATTTCCTGTTTTTGTAAAGAGGTTGAATAATGTGAGCCTGACACTGTTTGCTACATTAAATGAAAAATAAGCTTAGCTAGTTCTTGTAGAGGAAATACAAAAGAGAAATTAGATTGAAAAATGGCAGGGTCAAATAAATTTCACCTCTGCTGGGCTGTTGGCCTATAAACGAAAAAAAAACACACATAAAAGACGAAGTATTTCGGGCTAGATTGCAAGATTTAACCCAAAAACGAAAAAAAAACACACATAAAAGACGAAGTATTTCGGGCTAGATTGCAAGATTTAACCCAAGAAAACTCAGTCACAGAATTGGTTGAACAGAACTTGCAAATCCTGCCCAAATTACTACTCGAGAACACCGTCAGAAGAGGCTCAATATAGGCTTGTTTTAGTACTATTATAACCGGCAAAATGTTTTTTTTAGTAACTTCTAACTGTTTTCCCCATTTCCCAACACCCTTTTTTGTCTGTAAGGATGCCTGAAAAAGCCTCAAACGTTTTTAAATGTTGCCTTTCCATACGATTCTCACTCGACATGACACGGGGAGAAGCTCTAGCATTTTGAGTGCGTTCCGGTCCTAAAATTATTTTCTTTGCGTGTCCATTGATTGGAAACAATATCTCATGATGCTTATATTTTTGTGGCCACATTGTCTCATCTTATGACTTGCTTCTTCCATGCTACAACACGGCTAAATGTATGATCTCACTCTTCCCTCAATAATTAAAAATGTATGGTAGGCTTAACATTAACTAATGTGAAAATCGGAGGGAAAAATTACACGGGAAGAAATGTGACAGTGAGTTTGATTTTAAACTACATTTTTGACAAGTGGCAGTAGTTTTATTAGAGCTAGACTATCTAAGCACTAGTATAGGCTAAAGTAAAAGTAGTAGAATTCATGAATCATAGTAATTAAAAAGAATTGAATAATACTATAGTAACTCTACTCTTGTTTTCTACTTTTTTTTTTAATAATGATTCATGAATGCTACTATTTTTACTTAAGCCTACTATCTACTAGTAATAGTATATCAATAATGAGTTAATTAAAATAAAGTAACATCTTACCTGGTGAACAAATTATAAAAAAAAGAAAGCAGAATGGACAATGTTCATGAAGATTCAGAGTTGTCGATTTCAACTTCTCCAGCAGAGAGAAAGGATACTTACTCTAACAAAGGAGACACTGCACTGTACATTTAACGGTACGTCGATAAGATTTTGCACAGTTAGTCGATTTCAAATTCCAGCGGCTGCTTAGCACATCCGGTTGTTAGTCCAATGACCGATCTGCAGTTCTAATGACGTGCGGACTGTTGCATAACGGTATCCCTTTGGAAATGTGTCACTCTGTCGTTTACTAAAAGCTGCCTGTGAGGGACCAGCTCAAATGACGTTGGTATATTGGTATTGCATGTCATGGACATGAGGATCAAGAATGCAAATCCCGGGGGCGTCGAGTCGATCATGGGGATCAGGTATCATTGAGTTTTATTACGTGTGCGCGATGTTTGTGTTTCTTTTTGTAGTTTTTGGTAAATTGGTAAGGCCTAAAGGTGATATATACAGCAATCTTACTCTTGTGAATCGCACAATGTAATTGTACGCTTTTTTGGTAGAAGTGTAAACATGAACAAATTTGAAATGTTTTGCTATCCGTTGTGAAAACCGTGCAGTCCCGACATTTAAAATGATTATCGGTCTTCGGTTTATTCTCGAATTAAAAAAGTAAAAGTAAATAACAAGTGGGGTGTTTGATTGTTTATTTTTTACCGTTTTTTTACCGTTTTTATGCCCAAAATATCAACCGCAAGAGTAAAAAACAAATACACAAAACAAAACAACTAACAAATTTGTTTAGAAGGGGTTTTATTTGCCAGTTTTTCAGAAAATGTTGCAATCGCACGCTGTCGTCTGCTTCATGCTGTCTTGCTACCCGACGTTTGTGCTGAACATGTGCGTGATTTGTGAAAAGAGCCAGATGAGAGAGCGCCCTCTCTTTATCGTCTTTTTAGTTTAATTTTATGAAATAAATGTTCAGATTTCGAATAAAGTGATAACGATAGAATAATAAATTTAAAAATCGTAACATAAGAGTCGAAGTCACACAAAGTTATTCGGGAAATAAAATTGTTGCGATAATTTAGGGATTTGCACTGATAGCCAGGGTCGTCACCCTCGTCAAACGCCCGGATAGGTCACTTTAGCAAACTTGGTGGAAATGTGTGTGTGGTGTTTCTGTAGAGTGCTCAGAGAAAATTATGTAATTTTTTTGTAATTTTAGTAATTTGTCTCCAACAGCAAAAATCTAGAATTAACTTAAATTGTTGCGATAATTAAGGGATTTGCAAGAGACCAGGGTTTCACAGACCAGCGCGCTTGCACGTATAGCCAGGGCCGTCACCCTCGTCGAACGCCCGGATAGGTCACTTAAGCAAACTTGGTGGAAATGTGTGTGTGGTGTTTTTGTAGAATGCTCAGAGAAAATTATATAACTTTTTTGTAATTTTAGTAATTTGTCTCCAACAGCAAACATCTTGAATTAACTTGAAATATTGTTACGATGTTGCGTGATGATTTCTAAACACTAAATTGATTAATAGAGATTGGGTACAAGTGGAGAGGATAAGCTGTATAAAGTCTCTACAATTTTGCGATTATTCCTTCGAGAAAAAAAACCTAGTGCTTTTCTAAAAATTCACAAATTGTTTGCCACGATGTTGGGTGATCTGTGCAAGTAATTCTAAACACTGATTTTTTAGCAGTGGGTATAGTTTAGGAACATGAACAAAAGTGGGGAAAACTAAGCTGCATTCAGTCTCTACAATTTCGTGATTTGCTTGTTTGTCAGAAAAAGGTCAACATCGAGCGCTGTCGTCTACTTCATCATGTCTTGTTGCCTGACGTTTGTATGAAAATATGTGCGTGATTTGTGAATAGAACCAGATGAGAGTGCGCCCTCTTTTTATCATTTGTTTAGTTCTAATTATTTGTCAGATTCCGATGAAAGTGATAATATGGTAAAATTGTCTCATAAGAAGTTAAGTCGTCAATGTTATGCGATTTAGGTATATATTTTTGTATACACATAAATATATTTTGCGACAATTTAGGGATTTGCATAAGACATGGCTTCACCGACCTGCACGCTTACATAAAACAGTCCAGGCCGTCGCCCTCGTCGTACGCCCGGCCGGGTTACTGAAGCAAACGTACGATGAAAACTTATGTGTATTGTTCCTTTACATATAATCAGAGAAAATTAAGCCAGTTTACTTAATTTAGTATTTTTTCTCAAACTGCAAACATTTATAATCAACCTAAAAATTGTTACGATTTGACATCTATGATGATTTTCTAAACACAAATTAATTTAACTCAGAGCGGGTCAAAGTGGAGAGGATAAGCTGCATGTCTCTACTTTTCGTTGTATTCCTTCGAAAAAGAAAAAAAATACCAGTGCTTCGCTAAAAGTTAACAAAAATTTGGCTCAGATGTCGGTGGACCTTTGCAAGTAATTTCTAAAATTTACAGCAGTATAAGTGGAGTCAAAGAAAAGCTATGAAGAAAAATGTTGCGACAAAAGGTAGCCCAAGGATTTAAAATAAGACCGGGTTTCACAGACCAGCGCGCTTGCATAGACCATAGAGCTGGGTCCTAGCTCTATGCATAGACAGTCAATGCCGTCGCCCTCGTCGTACACCCGGCCAGGTTACTGGAGCGAACGCACGTCCAGGTAACTGAAGCAAATTTACGGTGAAAAAAAATGTGTAATGTTCCTTACATATGATCAGAGAAAATTAAGCCAATTTACTTAATTTGGGTATTTTTTCTCCATCTGCAAAAATTTAAAATCAACTTAATAAAATATTGTTCCGATGTTGCAATATGATTTCTAAACACTAGATAGTTAACAGCGAGTGGATGGAAGTGGAGAGGATATGCTGCATTCAGTCTCTACAATTTCGTGGTATTCCTTCGAAAAAGAAAAAATCCTAGTGCTTTGCTTAAAGTTCATCAACATTTGGCCAGGATATCGGGTGACCTTTGCAAGTAGTTTCTGAAACTTACAGCAGTATACGTGAAGCCAAAGAAAAGTTATTAAGAAAAATGTTGCAACAAAAGGTAACCCAAGGATTTGCTTAAGACCGGGTTTCACAGACCAGCGCGCTTGCATAGACAGTCAATGCCGTCGCCCTCGTCGTACGCCCGGCCAGGTTACTGGAGCGAACGCCCGGCCGGGTTACTGAAGCAAACTTACGGTGAAAACTTTTGTGTAATGTTCCTTTACATATACATGATCAGAGAAAATTATGCCAATTTTGTTAACTTTGTATTTTTTTCTCCAAATTCAAAAATCTAAAATCGACCTAAAATATTGTAACGATATTGCATGATGATTTTTTGTTTGTATGGGGAAAAGTGAAATCATAAATTTTTCAGCCGTTTGCAAGCAAACCAGAGATGAGACTACCGGGTAATGTGACCACAAAAAAAATATTTCTTGATTGTATTTTATATTTTTATAGAGAAGTCAACGCCCAGAAAATAATGGGACCGGAACGCACTCAAAGTGATAAAAAGCTTTTTAGGTTTAAATATTGTTGAAAATTGTGGAGAATCATGTATGGAACCAATGGGAGGGGGAGGGGGGGGGGGGGTTGAAATGGTTAGAGGGCAAAGCAACAAGGGGAACAGGTGTTGGTTGGGGGGGCGATAGTATGGAGGGTGTGAGAAAGAAGGAGACTGCGAATTAGCGCTGTGTTTATGGTGAAGCGGGAAAATTGCAACTAATTCCGGTGTGGTTTCATCCCATGACTGTTGGGATATTGTTTTTTGGTAAAAGTCAATGCGATGGTTAATAAAATTTGCAGGGCAAATAACGTAATAACTGATCTTATGAAGAGAGCATAACTACAGTTTATAGTAGGTTTGGTGAAAAAAAGCTATAAATAAACCCATTAATAAACCCAAGACCTTTCAGAGGGATTGTAGATGTTTTCAGTCATAATAATTGTAAAAAAAATCACTTCCAATGCTATTTTGGTTAACTATATTTGCCAATTACAGGCCGAATGCATACTTCCAAATGTATACTGTATTGCGTGACACTAACTATAGTTTATAAAAGATTTTGGGGAAATCTACTACCCCCCCCCCCCCACACACATGTGGATGTTTGTTTTAGCAAGGTGTCTGTTACCTTGATAAAGAGAGCCGGGAAAAGTTGAGAGGATAAGCTGTATTCAGTCTCTACAATTTCGGGGTCTTCCTAAAAAAATAACAAAAACAAACTTTATAATGCTTTGCTAAAACGATGTCGGGTGATCTGTGCAAGCAATTTCTGAAGTAGACAGCAGTTTAGGTGAAGTCAAAGCAAACTTATGAAGAAAAACATTTCCAAGAAATTATAGCCCGAGGATTTGAATGATAAAAATCAAGGTTTCTAAAAGAACAATCTAAGTTGCTAAAAAGAAAACAAAAAAACCCAAGATAACACTTAAAAAATTGCGAATTATTCTTTAAGGGCAATTAGATAACTTTGCAACAAAGACAAATGCACAAGGAAAATAATTAAGAATACATGCTACAAACAAATATTAAGAAGATATACATTAGAGCATTCTACCTCCATTAATAAGACTTAAGAGTTGCACAATGTGATACAACGCAACTATCTTGTACACAACTATGCTAGAGAAAAATTTTCCTCCAAGAATCTCTCAAATCTGAATAACCAAGAAACTGGTAAGGGTGGCAGGGGTTTAAAAAATACAAGCCAGCCATAAACTTGAATTAGCGACACAACGCTACGGAGCTTATTTGGTATGCAAGTCTCTAATAAACATCTTGATAAGGAAGAGTTGCACTGGCAAGGCATGGTCAAAAGCTCCACTGAAGAAAACATGTTTCCACATAATGCACGGTGTACTACGGCTGCTAGCATTTGTTAATTTTGAATTTTTTCTCCATCTGCCAAAAATTAAATCAACTTCACTGTTACGACGTTGCATGATGATTTCTAACCACTTAAGTTTTCAACAGAGAGTGGGTAAAGCTTAAAATAGAAACATGAGCAAAAGTAGAGAAGATAAGCTACATCCATTCTCTACAATGTTGTTCCTAAACATCATATGCTTTGTTAGAACCTCACTAAATTTTACAAAATCCAACACCTGCGATAAAATCACATGAAAAAGAGGGGATATTTTTGTAAACTTACCATTAGAAATTTCTCATCACGTTTGTTTATTGGAAACCAACGTGAAGATAGAGTGCCTCGACATTATTTTCTAACCATGCCGATTGGTATGATTAGTATATATATAAAAATTTTCAAATATATATAACAAATTATCCCACATATTAAACAATTATCGCATGATCGCATATAATATATATTTAGAAATTATCAAATATATATATAAAAATTATCGCATATTTAAAAAAATTATCGCATATATATTACAAATTATCACATATATATTGCAAATTATCGCACATATATTACAAATTATTGCATATATATTACATATATTGCATACATATAAAACGAATATCGCACATGTGTGACAATCATCGCATATATATGAGAAACATCGCACATACATTGTACATTATCGAATATTGCAACGTTTGACACGCCATAATGTACATGTAATCTTCACATGCTTTTGACTATAATATCAGGGTATTTTAAGTATTATGGTGGTGGTAATGGGGGGGGGGGGGTGGGGTATGCTAGATAATAGGTGTTGTTAAACCCTTGTAGTGTTTTTGTTGCCAATAGCTGTGTGACCTAATCAAACAGTAAATAAACAACTGCTGAGTGGTTTGGGGATGGCAGTTTGCAGAGGGCCTGGCTGAGGTTTTTAAAATTAGTAGTGAACCAATGTGTACATTTTCAGAATGCTTCAATCTTTATTGTGTGGATCCAAGGGACATATATTCATATGTTCAGACTATTAGAACACAATTTTTGTATTGTGCCCCCAAACACAGTTATTTACCCGTAATACAATCTACCTTTCGATCGCGCCCAGTTGATCCAGCATGTAATTTTTTCCCCGTGGATTCACGGAGGGTTTTAACAGGTGCCCCATATGACTCTGTCATTACAAGTCTCATGCCCAACTTAATATAAACAAACCACATTCCTAGGCTTCTTTCTCATGAACCCCAGTACTGACCACCATACTCCCTGCTGACCATTATCTCTTCTAAAATCTTATTTTAGGAAATGATGTCATATAGACCTACTCCACTTTCAGAAACTCTTGATAAACGCCTCAAAATATACATTCAGTGTTCTCATTCTGTACACCAGAGACTTGCCTTTCACACATAGATCTACAAGCTAGATTTCTTTGTAAAATTGTTGTACATGTATTATGTTTGCCTTTTCTCTATAGTTAGAATTATTAAATGAGTTTCTACGTAACCACGCTTGCTTGTGTGCATCAATTATCCTGTATTTCTGATGTCCACACTCCCCCTCTGCTCCGTCCGGCACAGCATTGAACACTTTCATAATTAACCAGGGAAATAGAGAATCGTCATCAAGAGTAGACCCCACATTATTTTCTGCTTACAGTGTTTTGATCCACTGCTGACGGACATGACTCAAATTCAAACCAGCATTTAACATTTCTGCCTATGTGTGTACATTGAGCATAATATATTACGTTTTGAGTCTTAATTCTGCCTCTCTAACGCGCGACATGTTAAATTTTTAAGAAATGACAGAATTCCATTTTTTATTTGTATGATTGATGACTCTTTTCAAACTCAACAAAGGTGCCAACGAAGTTTACACATTATAAGTAGCTTGTGACAATTATCAATTCGTCAACATGTCCTAATGAGTCTCCATGCTCCTTTGAACGTAAACTTCGGTCGACCGGGTTGAAGAAATGTGTCTATGTTATGATCAGTGTTATAAGAAATGTGTATATTGTTTCAATCATTTACACAGCTAGTACGCCAATACTCGCCCAAAGCAAAAGAAGGCGGAGCATCAGAACCCATGAAATGACTCCAGCTAAGCGTCTAGCTGTAAACATGGAAGACCAGATCGACAAAGACATCCGGGAGAAGTGTATTGGTAAGCAATTGCCATGTAACAAAAGCCCAGATATAAAAGTGAAGCAAAGCTGTACCGTGAAACTGGAAAACCAATGGCTTTTTTGTTGTATGATTATTCCGTTATGCTTTTGTCTCCGTCCAATGGCAATATAGAATCTGTTGTGAAAAAGTGTGTGCACAGGCCCACAAAACAGCGAATAATTGTTTCCAATTCTTCATACATTTCTTTTGTGGAATCAGAGTAAAAGATAATCTCCCCTCATTTGCCATTTATATAATGTGCTAGTAAAAAATTGGACGCATGCAGAAATTAGTGTCACATTACAATTTGCATTATAATTTGATGTTTTAGCAAGTGAATCTCCAAGTCTGATGCACACAATATATTGACGTGTGTACGTTTCGTAGTGATTTTACACGGTTTTACATGACCAGGAGAACAACAATCTTAATGGTATTATTTTAACTTTATCGATGATTACTTGTGCACAGGAGATCATGATGTCCCTACATCTTCAATGCAATCACCTCCGAAGGAAATGCTATTGCGCCCAGTCTCCACCAAGCACAAGGACAAGATCAAAGAGGGCCTAAAGAAGACAACGGTGTGCAGCACAGTGATTCCGGTACTTCTCATCGGGGACACATTCGACAAGGACTCACTTTACTACACCCTGGGGGGTAATCATCTTGTGACTGCAATGAAGGAACTCGTAGACGACCTTGGGTTCCAGTCCTTCAACTCCATCAGGGCCAAGGTATACAAAGGGTTAAACAGAACAGAGGCACTCCGGGTTTCTTCGCTGCATAACGACGGGACGCACCTCACCCATCAGAGGACACTAAAGGACACTGTGGAGTTGTGTAGACGGCAGCTCTATGCCCTTCACAAACTTGATGCATGTCTCGATGAGCCGCCGTCCTCAAATAAACACTGGAGAGAGCAGTGCGCCGTTGTGGGGAAGACAACCCCACCTTGTAAAAAGGTACGTTTATATAATTATAGAGAACGGCATAAAAACAAGACAGACAACGTTCAAGCTTGAGTTTATATCTTCTGAAGGCCTGTTGAGTCGTTGTTGAAAGAGCAAGGGCAATAATAATAATAATAAAATGCATTTATATGGCGCCTTATGTAAAAATACCCCAAAGCGCCTTACAAAAGACTAAGAAACCTATACAATAAAATTCATTAACAATTTACAAATATAACAATTTTAAAAACTAAAAAGTGTACAAAATGCAGCCAAGTAATTAAACACGAAAGCAAACTAGACTAAAAGTAGGTTTAAAAATTTAGGGCACTAAATAAAAAGAGCAACTATAGAACGCAAGCATTCATAAAACAAAGCAAAGGCTGTACTTTAAAAAAAGTTTAAACACACAAAAATTACTTAAGTCGAAAATAAATGAGTCTTGAGGAGAGTTTTAAAAGTGTTCAGTGATTCTGCTTGACGAAGGTTGGTTGGCAGGTGATTCCACTGATATGCTGCAGCATGGGAGAAAGTTCGCTCTCCGTAGAACTTAGTGCGTGGTCTTGCGCATGAAGGCTGAATGCGGACTTCACTAGATGAACGCAAAGTCCGGACTGGGGTGTAGAGCTCAACCAGATCGTTATATAGTGAGGGGCGTGTCCATGTATGGCCTTGTATGTTATTAACAGAATTTTGAAGGTGATTATTTTCCTAACCGGTAACCAGTGAAGCTGGTGTAGGAGTTGTGAGATGTGTGTTCTGCGAGATGTACGTAGAACCAGACGCGCAGCAGCATTCTGAACACGCTGGAGTTTTGATATTTCATTTTCAGGCAAACCATAGAGCAGTGAGTTGCAGGCATCGAGTCGTGATGTAACGAATGCATGCACCAGCCGAACGGTAGTGTTATCATCCAGATATTTTCGAATTTTACATATTTTCCTTATTCCAAGTAGGGATGACTTGCACATAGAATTCACATGAAGTGTCATATTGAGAGACGAGTCCATGGCAACACCAATATTGCGAGCATGGTTGGCCGGATGAATAGCTGGGTTCCCTATAGTAATAGCTAGTGAACGAAATGCAGTGCTGAACTTAGAGGTAAAGTGCAACAGCTCAGTCTTCTTGCCATTCAGGACTAATTTATTGGTGACACACCATGATTTGATGTCATCCAGGCAAATCTCTATTGTTTTGATGGCTTGGTCACGATCCTTAGGGTCGAATGTAAGATAGACTTGAACATCATCCGCATAAACAGCGCATTGAAGATGATGGAAAGCTATGATGTCCTGGATGGGGGCACTGTACAAAGAAAACAACACTGGCCCGGCGACAGAACCCTGTGGTACACCGCAGGTGACACTAATTGAGTCAGACACGCACTCTTTAAAACAACGTGTATTAAACATTAAGATCTATGATAGGCCTACAGTATCAAAATGTGTCATTCTCTAAGTCGTTCAAATAGTCCTTTTAACTTATATTTACAGGAGCTTAAGTCACTCGAGCCGACCTTTCAAATGGCTCTCTACTCGAGAAGATGCTTCGCCAAACTCATGAAGATCTTCAACCTCCACGAGGAGACCAACGGTTCCTGCCCCAAGCAAACGGTACGTTATGACTGAGGTGACTGATAATAGTGATATGTATGTTAAATGAAATGTACGGTCAATCAGTGTGCTTTTTGTCGCTGGCAGTGACAGTTGTTATTCTTTTCAATGTATATAGGCCATGCTTACTCCTTCCGGAAATAGATTTTAACACACGTGATTAACTTGTACTATTCAGATAGATATTCAGGTTTTGTCACGCTTAAAAAAATTAGTATGTTACTGTAATTGTTTTCCCGAACCATATAAAACAATAACTAAAGTCAAACTGATACCCCATCCCCCCCAAAAAAAAAAAAAAAAAAAAAAAAGGGACAACACTTAAGCTTAAATGTAGGGTTAGTAAGCTTTTAAGTTATAGTGCAGACGAAAAAAAGGGGGGAAAAGTGAATATTTGGACTAATCTGTTGTCTGACTATGAAGAACCAAGTTTTACAAAAACGTCCACCCTTTTAGAAAACGCATTTATCTTAATGTCGGTTGATACAACCAACATTATAAATCTGAGGTCTTCAAATTCCATTTTCTCAATGACAGCATTTCAAACATAACTATTTATATAGGAGACTGGTATGGCATTTCATAATCACTGAGCAGCCAGACTGATCCGAAGATAAAGATAGACGATCATAATCTAAATTAGTGATTACGTGCTCGTGTTCACACTTCAAAACATTTTGTTTTACAGGCTTTCATGAAACTTCAGGGGCTGCCAGAAAGTTCGAAGTTCGAACTCCTCTCTGAAGTTGTCGGCGAAAAAAAAAAAATCTGCAAGCCATGGGGAAAGAAGCAGAACAACAGAAGAAATTGCTGGTTGTTCAAGGGGAACTGTTGAACATGCTGCCTGTGTCTTCTTGGGAGGAAGCGGAGAGGAAATTCCCAAGGTGTACGACGGAGAAGGCACTTTAGCCATATACAGGCTGAAAGTGCCTGCAGTTTCGTGTGCATGGAAACTAATAAACCATGAAAGCATTTTCGCTACATAATTGATTTATTTTAGTCAGCAAAGAACGATAATGAACGATAATGAACACTTTCCCTTTAAAATCAGCGTGTGAACATTTCAAGTTAACAGTCTGAAACGAGTTTGCAACTGCATTATTTATTTATATAATTTGATTTAGAATACGCAATTAAGACACTGTCAGATATTCATTATGAAATGTCTCGGCCTTTTCACAAAAATATCAGACAACAGTATAACGTTAGCATGGTGTATGTTAATGTTAAACTCGTTCTTATTTATGAAAGAGGTATGACGGTGTCAAATGCCAGTTAAGACACTGTTGATCGATCCAAATTATTTCCAAGTTCAATCTCCAACGAAAGAAGAGTTGCAGATTTATGTCACGATGGATACATTGATTGATGGATACATTGATGCAATATTTGAGTTTCGAGTTGTAATATACTTCATCACACCCAGTGTACAGGTATCGTGTTTCGTCAGGTGGCCCAAGTTTTAACCAAAAGTAGCATTTCCAACCCCTAAAATTGTGCCAATGTTCATTTTCACAGGATGCTCCTTCAAACAAGGAATTCCTCGGCCTTTCCTGGAATTCGTGAAAGAAGCGCAGGAATGGCATTCAAGATACAGGCAGCATGGACCCATCGAATCCGATGACACGGAGCATGAGCCAGATGTGATGATTTCCGGTGACAGCACGGTCGTTTTTTTGCCTGCTAATGGGGACATCCCAAGGATCCACGGATTCGATGGAGCGGTTTTGGTTATTGCTGACATGGAGGTGAGTGTAAATTTGGGAAATAATGTACCTGCTATGTATTTATTTATTTATGTATTTATTTATTATATTTCACGCAATGAAACCACGGGACCCTAAAAAGTGCAGAACCCATAGGCCTGCTGTGTGTTACGACGAAGAAAACTTCTCATTTTTAGATGCAGGTAGGAAAACCTTATATAACCCACGCATTCAAAAGGGACTGTAAACCAAATCCAAATGCAAGGCTCCGGTCCGTGATTCAAACCATAATAACAGAGTCAAAACAAAGGCAGCAAAGAAACCACTGAGCCAACCTGAATGCCCACTAACTGCCTGCTACTACCAATTGCCCGTAAACAAGTGACAGTTTGTTAGCGATGCAAAACAGTTAAAAAAGGTGAAGTCATATTTTGTAATTGTGCTTATTTTGAGGTCTGTCTAGACAGTGATCCCAGACACAATCAGACCTATTTTATTTTTTTATTTTTTTCAGAATAGTGCAGACTCCTTCAAAAACCTCCTCAACACGTCATAGGACATTGGACAGGTGAACTGCACTTTTGCAATAAAGGTTTTAGCTAGGACTGTATCCACGGTAAAGACACTCCTTGTGGAGAACGGTCTCCATGAGATGACAACTTCTTACAAGTTTTCCTCCGGAAAGAAAGGTGAGATTTATTTTGCGGTAAAAATTTACACAAGATTAATATTGACTTGGTGGAAACAAGTTAGTAATACCGTGAACTATGGGGGCTCTCGACCAATAACTATGGCATTATTTGTCGCAACAAAAATATTGTATGACGCAGAGGAATTATCATGAAACAAGCTGTAAACCTTCTAGAGATTGGTTAAAAGCAACATCGTGCAGTTTTGAAACTTTCGATTTGCTGCCTTTAAATTCGCAAGAAAATTAAATAATTCGTTATATTTCTTGACAATTGCGGACACTTTTGAAAGGTAGGTTTATCAGCAGTGCGTCTCCAAAATATGTTAATGTTTTATTGCAGATCCGAGTGTTGGTAACATGGCGGTTTTAGTAACAGCCAGCACAACTTCAACAGAAAACTCTCCCCAAGAGGACATCCTTGTGAGTGAAGACTTGTTAACTCACACTATTAAGAAATACAGCGCAGACGGAGACTGGATAATCGACATAACAAGAAACGGTGAGAAACAATCCAACAAGTATTAATAGCCTTATTGCATTCAGAGGGTTTGTTTTGAAGATAAGGATATACAGGTTTGTACCCTGAAACCGTCGGAGCTGGGAGGGCGGTGCTCAGTCAAGAACTTATGGGGAAAATGCTGGAAATCTCAGTAGACTTGTACAATTGTTTGTTCGCAAAGAATGAAATTACTTTTTGTGAAATAATACTAAAAAATATTTTCCATTTAAACCGCTCTTAAAGTATGATACCTAATATTTTATAGCAACATGAAATGGTTTACAAGGTGCTGTGGCGCAATATGCAGCCAACCAAACCAGGAACACCGGGGTGAACCCTATCTCTTTTCGATAAGTTCACTGGGTTCTTTTACGTGCATTACACAACACACTGGACCAACGGCTTTACGTCCCATCCGAAGGACGAAACAACAATGGTTAAATGTATTGCCTAAGGACACAAGTGTCACGACCGGGACTCGAACCCGCACTCAGCTGATTAGAAACACCAGAGCTTGAGTCTGGTGTTCTTATCAGCACGGCCACTTTTCGTTTGCCCTGTTTATCTTTGCAATTACAATTGTGTCGACATTCACGTACTCTAATTGATGTCAAATCAATAGTGAGACTTCAGACGAAATAATGTTGAAGGCTACTTTATACCATCTTAAGGCTTTATGAAACAAGTTAATACACCTTTGTCCTGTCATTGATGGAAAAGATTCTACCTATAAATGCAAATTTTAGAAGTGGCAAGGCTGACAGGTGTTTTCACTTAACGTGATGCAACATACACTAAAAAACAGGCCTGTGAAATCTTTTGTTCAATCCGTCTTCTGAATGAGCAGAGGAAAATGGTGAAAAAACTTGCACAAACTCCAGGATGTGAATATTGTCTTGGATTTGTAGTCGTAGTTGAAACCTAAATTTGGGTCTTAAATACGTTTCTGTTCCAAAACTATCAATAATTCACCAAAAAACTCATTTTAGTCTTGATATTTTGGTTGTCGGCACTTGTTATTTCATTTACCCCCCTCTTCCCCCATTATGACCCCAAAACGAAATGGTTTGTTAATTTTTTCACTGCATTGTGCATTTTAATACATACACATTTATCAATACCATCTATATTTATTGCAATTTTCTTGTATTATTTATACACAATTTCCAGCCGAAGCAGCAGTACTATGTGCTCAGCATCAAAGAAACTGTGTTTTAATCTTCCGGGATGATAACATAAGCCGTGCCGTACAAAATAGCAAGGCTGTCACCGAGGGACAGACAGTCGGACTCGTCCAAAGAGGACGACCTTGGCGATGTGTCTGACTTGGAGTAGGGGGACGGACATGTAGATCATGTGTCACATGACCATTTGAATAGTTGAAGGAGAGTACCCAATTTTGTTTCCCACTTATCAATAAACTTGCTCACAATCCTTTTTCAGACGTAATAAATGTGTAAATCCGAAAAGAACCATTTTTATATTGTTAAAGTGTTTCAAAGTTAAACGGATTAAAAGGATTCGGAATGTTAGATTAACCACATCGCTCACAAATGTAACCCCTTTGTTAGACCAGTGATTGTAAAACATTGTTACTTATTGTAACTCTGTGGTTGTTCCACAAGACATTCCTGTAGAGATCATTCCGGCTAACTGGAACTTGACATTGAACAAAGGATCTCCAAGCAGTAAAAACATCCACCCAGAACCGATTTGGTTTTGTAGCCTCTACGGGTGATAGAGTAATGCGTAAATAACCACCTTCTAAAGCACGTTTAGAATTTCAGCAATTTTACACAATACATTACACTAACCGCGAGTCTCATTCACTTTCAAAAGTCAGCGGACCCATGTACACTGTAAGTCTTGATCATTTGAATCCTAGCGCCTCTGTCACCACCTTTCCAAACATTGTTTTCATACAGCCGTTTAAATGCTTTATAACATGCGGCGGCGGGTTAGGGAGCTACAAGATGAGGAAAGTGAATTTAGATAAAATAACCGATTTAAAGGGACACGTTGCCTTGGATCGGGCTAGTTGGTCTATGAAAAGTGTTTGTAACCGTTTGTTATAAACTGCATATGGTTAGAAAGATTTTTTAAAGAATACAATGATCCACACTAATATGCCTCGAAATTGCTTGGTTTTCCTTTTACTTTGCGAACCAACGGTCCGCCATTTTATGGAGTCAAAAATATGGCTCAACAAAATGGCGTGTCGTGTAAGTTCACGATGTAAAAGGAAAACCATGCAATTTCGAGGCATATTTGTGTGGATCATTATATTCTACTTTTAAAGCATCATTCTAACCATATGCATTTCATAACATTCAAACGGTTTCAAACACTGTTCATATACCAACACGCACGATCCAAGGCAACGTGTCCCTTTTTACTGTGATACGCCCTACAGTTAAATTTCTTTTTGACCATTGGTTAATTGTTAGTGTTGTAGTACGTTTACATTTATTGATGATTAGTGAACGTGCTTGTACATGTATTGTAACTGTTTCTGCTGCAGTATTGTTCAATTATACATGGAAATTACGGAAGAAATAAAAACATTTGAATTTAATTGACATTTTGTTGAAATGTTTTCCTTATAGATATATTTGTTATTATTTTTTTTGTTAAAGCATTTTTTAGCACAGTACAAATACCACGTTTTATTTAGTATTACCATTCAATGAATGGTTGAAATTTAAGTTGCAATGATAACTATTACCTGTACAGTTAGGATAATATAATCTCAACTGCCTGTACATGCGGAAGGTGGGATAATATTATCCCAACTGCCTGTACATGCGAATGGGATAATATTATCCCAACTGCCTGTATATGCGAATGGTGGGATAATATTATTATCCCAACTTCTTGTGTGAATGGGGTAATATTATCCCAACTGCCTGTACATGTGAGTGGTAGGACAATATTATCCCAACTGCCTGTACATGCGAATGGGGTAGTGTTATATCATGGAGGTAGAAATTAATACCTTTCATGGTTATAATTATCAAATGCATGTACATGCGAGTGGTGGGATAATATTATTCCAAATGCCTATACATGCGAATGGGATAATATTATCCCAACTGCCTGTTCTTGCGAATGGGGTAGTGTTATATCAACTGCCTGTACTTGTGAGCGGTGGGATAATATTATCACAACTGCCTGTACATGCCAATTTGATAACATTACCACATAGCATGCACATAACGAAGCGTGATTCCTTTGATGGCGAAAGCGAAAACAATAATCCCGTTACGCAAAATGCAGCACCGCTCGTTTCAGACCTTGTGGTGATGCATGTTGAAATAACATTATCCAGTACACTCCGCTATATGTACTAGTCTCAGATCGTGATATTTATTTTCAACTTCTGTGTGTTCTTTGTATTGCAAATGCCGGTATATCCTGACAGAATTAAATTGTTGTATGATCCAGTGTGGTGTATACAAAAGATCACGTGTTCAGTGGTTCAGCACCGACCTAGATTGAGTTACTTTAAATTATTTCGTACGTATTTCATTTGTATTTAGTGCCCAGAAAATGTGTGGAAACCAACGTTCACAATGTCTGGTAAAGTTGCTATTTTGTGTACACAATTATAGAAGCATGTTGTGATTTCTCGGAGCCATATGTGATCATCTCGACGAGTCTTTACACACACTGAAAGTTTTGAGTTTGTCTTTATGAACTTTTGAAGCAAAGCCTGCAGCACGAGGTGGCCGTGAAGGAAATGCAACAGTTTTGTTATGACTGAATCGACGCTCCCAAACTAAATAGTTAATAAATATCACAAATAATAACTAACACATTTAACATCATCACTGAACTTCATTTCAAAAGTATCGTTCAGTTCTTACTTGTGGTTCTATGGACAAAAATCAACTACTTATTGTAGGATTTAAAGTAGTAATTAAAATGAACTTGATTTTCTTCCAAAATTATCATACTTCGCGCCAGTAGAATAAAAAACATGAAAATTTCTAAAATGCAAAAGTTCATGTAGTTCATTTTGGGAGTATTTGGTGTTTCAAATATATTTCTGAGACCGAAAAAAGATGGCTCAATACGAACTATAATTAACCTAAAGAGCCTAAACCAGTTTGTTACTTACCATCATTTTAAGATGGAGACTCTAGAGTTCGCTCTGACATTGATCCGGCCAAACTGCTTCTTAGCATCAATTGACCTAAAAGATGCATACTTTACAATACCGATTACCCCTGATCATCAGAAATATTTGCGTTTTCAGTGGAGAGACAAACTGTGGCAATTTACATGTTTATGTTTTGGGCTGAAAAGTGCCCCACGAATATTTACCAAGGTAATGAAACTGGTATCTGCAACATTACGGAACTTGGGCCACATCTCATCCAATTATATTGATGATTCATTGCTAATACGGGACACAGCATTAGAGTGCAGAAAAAATGTCTCTGGCCGCTGTGCTTTACTGAATCAACTTGGCTTTGTAATAAATCAGACCAAGTCCCATCTGAGCCCAACTCAGGAAATAGAATTCCTGTGATTTATCATAAACAGTAGAAATGTTGGTGCGACTGCCTGCCCCAAAAACGAATGGTGTCATTGATGCCTGCAGTGCCCTGAAAGCTCAAACGACTCCTACTATTTTACTTGTGTCACAAGTCGTGGGGAAACTGGTGTCGTGCTTTCCAGCAACAACAGGAATTTTCATGCAAAAATGTGCCTTTCCCAAGATGCAAAATCAGAATTACAGTGGTGGATTCAAAACTTGCCGTCCAAATGTAGACCAATTGCAACTCGAGTGGCTGATATTGAGTTATATACTGATGCATCCCTTGAGGGATGGGGAGCTTCATGCCCTTCAGCTAACTTGCAATCAAATGGGCGTTGGACACTTAATGAAACCATGTATCACATAAACTATCTTGAATTGCTTGCAGCTTTTTATGCCATTCAGTCCTCTTCAAACAATACTAAAAACAAAACTGTTTCCCTACTAATGGCAGCTCCACTAGTCCTACCGAAAAATGGCAGACTACTTCATCTACCGTATGCTCCGGAAAGCAGACACCCTTTGGAGGGGCAAGTCAAGATTTGTGCAGCACTCTTATCCGGCAATCCCTCACATCGAGAGGACTTTCATGCAACACTATCAACATTATCCTCCATGCATGGAGACAGAGTACAAGACGTCAATACACGTCTGCCATCAAGAAATGGCTGCACTTCTGCTCTCAACGATCAACTGATCCAGTTCAAGCAACTTTAACTGTAGGCCTTGATTTCCTCACCGAATTAGTACGGAATGGTGCAGAATATAGTTCTGTGAACACTGCACGCAGTGCACTCTCAGCTCTGCTCTGGTCAAACAGTGACAGGATAACCAAGTTCGGCAATCACCACCTAGTTACCCGCTTTATGCGTGGGGTATACAATATCAAGCCGCACATGCCTCGTTATACGCAAACATGGGATGTTGGCATACTGTTACGACACATTGGAAACATGGAACCTCTATCATCCATACCACTAAAACTTCTAACTTAACAACTATTGTGCTTATGTGCACTTACTACTGGACAAAGAGCTCAGACACTTGCTATGCTTGAATTGGGTAATATGACAGTCGCGAACAAAGTAGTTCACATCAAGATTACTGCTCTCACAAAAACCTGTAAGCCAGGCAAAAGTCGACCAGTTGTCGTTCTATCAGCATACCCGCATGACAAATCTATTTGTGTTCTTCGCACTTTACTTGAATACATTAAACGAACTAAACCACTTCGTGACTCTAACAATAAGTTATTTCTCAGTTACGCACCTCCGCACAAGGAGGTTGGTACCCCAACATTATCACGTTGGTTAAAACAATGCATTTCTGATGCGGGAATAGATTCTTCCGTATTTAGGGCACACAGCCTCCGAAGTGCCTCAACCTCTGCAGCAGCCAGTAAATGGGTTCCCATTAATTTGATAATGCAAACAGTTGGATGGAAAAACTCCCTGTTTGCCAAGTTCTATAACAGAAGTGATAATATTTTGTCCTCAAAGGAACCACAGATTGTGTTTGCCAATATTATTTTTGTATAGACCAGATAGATGTCTATCTACCTTCATTGCATAAATTACTGTTTTACTTTGCATACATCATGAGAAATTGGTCCACATGGAACTATGTGTTGATGAGGATGATATACTTATGTATTTAGCTTATTGCTTTCCACATTGTTCCCTTGCGAAATTTGAGTGTTGATGGGATGCTAATAAATCAGAGTTGTTTGCAACTCCCTTTTGCAAATGTTGCACACATGTATGTGTACTTAATTGTCATTCCTTCTCTTTTGTGAGTATACATTACACTGCTCCCTTTCAAATTTCATGTGACTCCGAGTGGGGGTAATGGTGAGATAGAATCAACCAATTAAACGAGAGAAACGAAGTTTGATTGGGATTCTATTAACCATTACCGTAATGAGGAGTCACGTGGCACCCGCCCTGTTGTGCAGTGACACAGCTGAACTCTTGCATGTCAGCAATAGCATATCTTCACCCACCCTTTGATTGTTGGACCAGTGCAAATTACTTATTACTTTAAATCTCTGGTGAGCACGCCCTGGGAGCGCCCTTATATAGGACCTGCGGGCGTGAATATAATTCCTTTCCTTTCAAGTGTGGCCTTGCGTTAGCTACTAAACAATACAATCGCCTTGCGTTACCTACTAAACAATACAATCTCATGTGACTCCTCATTACGGTAATGGTTAATAGAATCCCAATCAAACTTCGTCTCTCTCGTTTAATTGGTTGATTATTTGGGAGGGAAATCCCAAAAGGGAGTGACACCGCTCGTGTTGTCGCGTCGGTGTGTATGCGTGGCGCGTAACCTTATTGGTCGAAGAAACTCGCGCCTTTTCGTGTGAGCGTGGCCCACCCACAGCATACCATTCGGACCAGGCTGAACTCGGCACTAAATTTAGTGCCAGCACCAAATTTCAAAAACCTTTGTCAACGATCGTCAAGGACAGAGCCAATAAAATCATAAGTTCTCGGTTTATACCTGGTTTTCAACTGTGATGTTTTCATAATAAAAACGTCAAATCTTATTTTATTTCTTCACATTCTTTAGAATGATCTTATATCCCAAACCATCATACCTAAGCGCCCCAAATTAATCCATCTACTAACTAGCTCAGCCCAACTAGTTCAATGATTGCGTATTTATGGCCCGTTTGCGAATTAACTTTACGAGTTCAAGATTAAACAACTACCTTATTTTCATTTGAAATGTTTTCAAAGTAAAAACATGAAATCTTTAGATTTTTTTCACAGATGCCTTCCTTATACCCCAAACCATCAAACCTAATTATCATTTGAAATTTTTTCAAAGTTTTTTATTGGCACAGTAGACCCATTCAAAAAAAAAAAACTATGTCATGCTCATAAGCCCATTGCATATCGGTAGTGTATGGAGAGTTACAAATAATTTTCTTCAACCATTTTGCTTTATAGGTGTCAATGTGGCAGGCTATTTCACGGTTTTTTCCTACTTCACTTAATACCTGTGTTGTTAAAAATAATTATGCTGCTATTAAGTGGTGATATACTTTTAAATATGCAAGTTCCATAAAATATCGTAGCAGTTCAGAGGTGCAAGGGTGGGATTTTATGACCGAATATTATTGCAATAGTCACCACGTAAAACAATGTTCATTTTTAATAGTGTTAGGCCTACTTAATTAGTGCCCCAATTAGTTTATGAAATGATAGTCCTCCATGAAGTACCCTAAACAGCTTGTCTATATTTCTCTTGATATCATTAGTTCCTAGTCTGTGCTTTGTCACATTTATTCTTCATCCAATTGTTCTTTAAAGGTGTTCCTGTGGCCACTGTGTCCAACAACCATTGGTGAACTGCATATGCTGCAAGGAAGTAGACAGAACAAGGGCCAAAATGGTGGATCTAGAGATAGACTTGAATGACGTTAAACCAGTGTCTAAGCTCACATGATTGGTTTGAAGCTGTGTGCCTCCACCATGGTGTCTTGGAGGTTTTTAGGTGCGCCCTTTGACTTTAATGTTTGAACTCACAAGTAAATCCATGGGTCTGGAGCACCCCCACCCTTGTCCCCCCCCTTGTCCCCCCCTTGTCCCCCCCTTGTCCCCCCCTTGTCCCCCCCATGGAAAAAATGCACAAATAAATGGTTTCATACATTATAAAGCCCCCCTCCCAAATTATGTCTTTGCCCCCCCTCCACACCCTACACCCCCCCCCCCCAACACCCTACACAATGAGGCATTGATAATTGAACCATTGATAATGTTTTATTCCACTTATTATTTTCAGAAAATATCGTCATGTTGCTTATCGGCAAGTGGTCAGATGGTGTTGGGGATACCTTGGCCGTTTCAACAGAGTGCCTCTTCCGTCATGCATCATGGATGCCATCCGGAGAACTTTTCCCAACCCAACCGGACAGTACAAGGGATTTCGCTATCCACCACTTGATTAGTGAATAGGTACAGCAGGCCTGATACATGTACTTTGTTCTTGTAAGGGCAACGCAGTTTTTCCTTAGAAAATGGCACTTTTTTGAGGGAATTTTAATTGTTATTCATTCAAGGGTACCAAGGCAATGGCCAAGGGCCATCACAATTGCCTCCATGAAGTATCAGACCAGGGCCCAATTTCAAAGAGCTGCTCAAGCAGAGGATTGTGTTTAGCAACTTTCTGCTTAGCAAAAAAAACAGGACACCAGTCACAGATTGTACATGTGACATGGTACTTTGGCTGGTAACCTTATTCTGGTAAGCATAATTTTTATGTGCTTAGCTACTTTTTGTGCTTAAAGCAGCTCTATGAAATTGGGCCCTGTGTGCATAATTTTTCCTAGTACGTGGTTTATCAAAGTGTTTGGAATTATTCTGATTTTGAAAATCAAATCTACAAACTACCTGTATTTTATGGAAGTGCATACATGTAGGCCTACACGTAATTCTTGTATAAAGTCACTTGATTTGAATACAATTTGAATCTGTTTTTCAGTGTGTTGTTTTTAATGGCTGAACCTTTTGTGTACTGGATTAAAAAATAACAAATAACATGAGAATTTTTCAGTGCCAACATTCTTGCAATGCTTGTGTATAACCTCTAGGTTTCAAATCAGAACAATTTGCTAAGGGACACGGGAATTTATCTGTTTGATTAGTAAGCCAAAACCATATTTTATATTTAAAAAAATCAACACCTATTTCTTCTGTCATCCAGCTCAATAAATGTTATTTATTCTTGCCAAACGTAATATGCTATGCCTGTGTTGCAGAGGAATACCCCCTCAAAAACTGTTCTGTAACACATGTCACTTGTACATAAGAAATACATGAACTAGGAAGAATGTATGAAATTCTCAGAACAACAATAAAGACGTGCCACACATCAAGCACCTGAATTATTAAGTGGATGGAAATAAGGTGTTGTAATATTGGTACAATTTGTACATGACATTTGAAAAGTGGCTCATTTCTAAATTTTAGTTTACACGAAATGTGTACTCGCATGTACATGTACCTGTAAACACACTTGATCAATAAAGGTAATAGATCATATACATGTACATTGTTTTCTTATGGTTTATTAAAAGAAGTACTGTAAAGTGTAAATATACCAATTTACATGTACCTTATTTAAAAACAAATAAAAGCCAGAAAAAGATGGCACATATATATTTCTTCTAAAAGATCTTGTGGCTAAATAACCGTGTTCATTACTTTAAAAATGATCAGTTTACAGTTACAACACTAGGGGTCGGGTAGTGGAGTGAACTGTCTATACACTCCCATGTGTTTACTTGCTACTGGACAGGTCATTCAAATGAAGAGGATCAGAACTTTGGAGTAGGCTAAGTGACCAAATAAAAACTTGTCTCATAATTCACCATATCAAAAGAAATTAGTCCATCATCTTAAAGAGAACCTATGAGTTTGACCAATTCACACTGGATGGTAAAATTAGCTGTGATCTGGTACGTAACTTTCTTTTAATTTGTTTTATGGTGGCCGATTGAAAATCATCTTTGAGGTGACATAGCTATCATGCATACAGTGTGTATGTATAAGTTTGTATGTGTAGAGCATGCACACTGAGAATAGGTGTAAAAGTACATGTACTTTAGGTACACTGTATAGTGTATGCACACTTCATGTGTGCTTAAAAAAATTACAAGTCCTACATTCAAGGTTGCAAGGCTCTTTTTGGACAATCTTCTGTTTACTTGGTTTTCTTCCCTCTCTTCCCTCTTGTGGTGCTGTGTGGCATATCCTCGGGTCCTTTCTTTCTCTTCCCCCTCGCTTTAACTGGCACCTGATCAGTACCCGATACCCCTTGAGATGCTGCAATGGCTAATTCCTGCACAGGTTGGGTTCTAGCTACCGGTTGTGTTATTTTACTAAACCTTGAGACAAAAGTTTTTACTGCAGTAGTGGTCTTATCCGGTCGAGTCCGAGTGCTAGATATTGGGCCAGGATTGCAGACTAGCTGCGGATACATCTCCCTGGACGTCTTGTCTCTCTCCTGGCATAGAAGTGCAGCCTTTTTTATGACTCTATTCACTTAGTCTGAAATTAATACAAATATGCTGTCACAGAGTTATGTGAAGTTGTAAAGAATTACTCAGTTTCCTAAGTTTCCGAAAGTAAATAATTTATTACCTATTAAGAGTAACAAGAATTTAAAGGGTGATGGCCAAAGCGCCTCACATGACGTAGCATTTCCTTTGATTTTATGCATGTTTTGTTAAGGTATAAGGCTACCAAACTTCTTAAGAGATTTTAAGGTTGTGATTGGTCAATTTGGAATCGTAACGATAGTTCTTTTGTATTTGAGGTTTGGAATGTGGGATAGTCACGAGATCTGGTCGAACGAATTTGTAGGGCTGATTTGTGGGAGTAAATTACTAGGTGTGGCAGTATTCGTCTGAGATTCCCGAGGAGAGGACCGTTTGTCAGACTCGACGATTTTTTATATTACTGAGTTATTGAGAACTCCTTGAAAGTAATTTGGCAGCATGATAAAGAGTTATTGAGAACTCTTAAGTCTTTAGACAAGTTTTCGCTGCTAGAGTTTGACGTTTGCCGATATAAGTATTGCTCACGAGAGTACAAGACTCGCCAGACAGTAAAACATAAAACCAGGATCGTCAGAACGACCTGTAAGTAGTTATTAAATTATACTTTCTTTCAAGAAGATTGTTGTTATAAGATTAAGACCGAGTTTTGCTTTATGTAATTGTGGAGCCAATTTTCACTAGAGTTTGATTTATTGTTTGCCTCACGAAGATGCTTGAAAGAAGTATATTCAAACATGTGATGTATATGAAATATTGATTTGCGGTAACAATGGAAAGTGTACTTTCCAACCGGCTTAAAGTAAAGCCTATAATGTGAATCTGCTATAAGATATTTTATTTTAGTTTAAATGTACAATTGGGTTTATTTGATAATTCCAGGGTTTTCCCGCAAGGGTTAAAACACTTTGAAGTCGATGTGCTATGTTGGAGGGGTGACTGGCGGCGGGATACCGCACACCCAAGGGGCCCTATTAACTCTGAGACGGGGACTGGTTAGAGAGAGACATATAGAGAGTGAGACGCACACCCACACAGACCACAACCGGAAACACCGATGTTATAGGTTACTCCTGTAAGCTTGATGTTATTTGTGTTATTGTGAAACTTCGAACTTACGTTATTGTAAATAAATGTGTACATTCTTGTAAATATCAATCGGTTTCCTCTTTGCAATCTTATTCAGTGTAAACAACTACCGAAGGTCATGGCCGCCGAGGTCGGGAAACGACTCTGGGTTTGACATATGCAAACATGCACTCTATAAAATCAAACATTGAGACTCAACTTTTTCCTTCAAAATCATGTGAATGAATTCCAATTTCCAAAACAAGTGATGACTTCTGTTGGACTTAATGTACTTTTCAGTTTTAAAGTATAGGGAGCTACAGCGCACATGGCAGTAGTAGAAGGTATGCATAAGTATATGGATCAACTACCATCATCATTCACTTTCACAATAAAATTGCAAACCAAATACCAATTGTAATGAGCACAATGCTACAGACAGTAAAATTAAACTGTAGTTGAACTTACCATATGTGCTTTTGACAATGACCTTTTGAACAGTGTATCCCCCAGTGTCTTGCTTTGATCGTGGAAAAACAAAGTTGTACCGGAGAGCTCCCTTTGCAGTCTTGGATTGTCTGCGTCCTGCATTCTCGTTATAATGCAGAGCTGCCAAGTAGATTATGTATGGTTAGACAAAATATAAAGTACTGAATATGCAAGAGGATAAACATTAACAAGTTTTGGGCCATCCAAGCCAGCAAGCGATTTAAAATACAGACAAAGGTATACAGACTACAGACATGTCCATGACATTTGTCTGAATCCAAGTCAAGTCACTTGTCATGGCCAAGTCAAGTTCTATCTCATTTTCAAGTCAATTCGGGTCATTGAGTTATAAATCAGTAACTCTTTAAACTGCTTTTTTTATTATAGTAAATTAATTGTACAAGTGGTTGTCAACAGTATATTAATCACTAACCTGCACAGCATCCCCTCAAATGAATACCCATACATTTTGGGTGCGAAGTGAATGATGACCGAATGAAAGGCCTCAACACTACATAGATGTTTGCATTGAAGTATAAACGGTACGATTGAGGACGAGTTGGCAAATACAAGTTTTTGAGGGTTCGAGTTGGTTGAGCGTGAGTTGGCAGGGTATTCTGTTCCTGCACGGTTTGTTTGTTTTTCTTAATTGAAAAAAAAAGAAAAGATGTTCCACCCCGATATTCATGTGAATGATTATTCACTGATTAAATAATTAATAAGAACTGAAGGGTATTTATATTTATGCCTACCCGGCTTTTCTGACGTTTCTTGAATGCTGCTCCGACATGCTTTGCTGGCTGTCATCTCGGCATCCTGACTATCGTCTTTTGAAGTTGATGGGGCTTTCAGGCTTGGTAAAGAGCCTGGCTTCAGCCTGAATTTCGTTTTGAGCCCCATGCTGCTCTGAAGCTTTACAGAGTCATCCATGCATGCACCTTTGAAGTGTGCACTGCAAATCGTGGACCATTTGGTAAGCCACTAGAGGGGGCTAGTCAATGTATCAATTAAGCTACAACAGGCATTTAGGGCCAAAGTTTTAATTATTATGCAAAGAAACATTTAAATATGGTGTATCAAATATGATACACACGGCATTACAGGGTTAAAATCAGATCGAGTGTTGTCTACGGAACGAACCCATTCCTTGCAAGTGGAAGGATTTCTCGGAAAGCGGACAAAATGTACCTCAGGATTCTTGGTTGTCTTCCTCATACAACAACCAACGACACATGATGCTGGCATATTACCCTAGCACCCAAGACACGCTTGTAAAAGCAAATTTTAACACGGTTTCTATATCAATATTGTCGAAAGCACATGCATAGACAACACGTCCCCAATTGAACAACGCGTCTGCCTGTTTGTTTACATCAAGCTAACTCCCACCATGACGTCACATGGAAGCGCGCCGCCAACGGCAGAAGTGTTTTGTTTTTCAAAACCTCGAGGTTTGGCCCTAATTTTTTGATCGATAATTACGAAAAATCCAGAAGTGTTAACACATCAAAATTGTAATTAAATGACAAAAAAACATTATAAACAAGTTTAAATAGCATCCCCGTTAAAAAATTCTCGCTCAAGTACTTCTTTAATAAACATGTTAAAATGACACTCTTGTTAACCTACCCTGGATCCGCCTCTTGACAATAAACAACAATAAAAGACAGATAGTTGAAGTGGCGTTGTTATTAAATGAACATAGTCAACCCAACAAAGTCATCGGTGAACAAACAATACTGGTACTTAAGTCGACAATGATTTCGCTCAAAAATGCGAATATTTTTTCTGAAGACTCGCTTGTTTCTAAATAACTGTACCTTCCAGGTTTTTGTTTGTAGCTTTACATTAACACAGGATGCAAGTTTACACAATCTTATACGTTGTTTGTAGAGAGGGGTGGTGTCGCTTTTTCTGTTTTTCTGTTAGGGTTTTTATGCCTTTTGTCCTTTTCAGCTGTTCCGACTTACTGTCGGAACAGGTGTTGTTTTCGTCGAGATTTCTATTATTTTTTTATTATTATTAGCTATTCCGACATACTGTCGGAACAGGTTTTGTTTTCGTCGAGATTTTTCAAAGCTTATTCCTATAAAAATTCATATCTCCTGAACCACATGTCGTAAAGTCGTATTGTTTGTGTTGTTTTGTACCTTACAGCAAATACAACAATTTATTCAGAATGATGACCTCACTTAAGCCTTGATATCAAGGCTGTGTAGACAAGTACTCTAGCTAAAACCATAGAGCAAGGATACTAAAACCTCAGCCGCCCGAATGCGATACAACCCCAGTCCCCCGACTCTAAAAAAAATAGAACACCGCACTCTCACCATGCGAACACACACCGCTATTGTCCACACACCGCTATCGCCCACAGTCCTAGCCCGTGAGCCGTCAGGCTCACAGCCTTGACGATCTTGTAAACCGAGTGTCTTATGTGTTTCATTGTTTTTCTTCGCAAATCCGTGGAAAATGGGGGGGGGGGGTGGGTGAGTGGATATGCAAAGATTTATTTCATGAATAATACATCATTCCTAATAGCCAATCACACACCATTAATTGTTGGTTTAGAGGAAATGGATATGAATCATTAATTTACAGCCGTCCAAAATTTGACCTTTATTTTGACCTTTAAAAAAGACCGCGTCCCTATGGGAATCGCGTCGTCGTCGTCGGGCGGCCATTTTTACATACCTGTACACATCTATGAGCAAGTTCGGGTGGGCGACAAGAGCGACTAGACTGTGACGTAGCTCTCGAGTTGACTAGATCGACCATGCTCCAGTGCATGGTCAATCATACCAATCTCCCTGTGCTCTATGGTTTCTGGTAAGTCTAGTCACTCTAGTCGCCCACCTGAACTTGCTCTATTCTATAATGATCGTTAATTCGCCATCTTGGATTAGAAGCCCGCCATCTTGGATTAGAAGCGCGCCATCTTGGATTAGAAGCGCGCCATCTTTTTACGTCGACTGGCGCCCGCACCCTGCTGAGTTGATGCGTCCTCGGGTCGATGTCGGGGTACCCGTGGGTTGGAGTCTGCGTTGGTGTGCCGACGTCTGCCAGCGATTGCGTGGAACTGCAGCCGGATACCCATTGCGTTGGATGGTTGGGGTCTGCGTTGGTGTTCCGACGTCTCCCCGCCAAATCGTGCAACGGTAGCTTGACACCCGCATTGGTCGGCCCTTGCGTGTTTCATACCCTTTACGCATGTTTTTTTTTTTGCAGCGGGGTTATTTAGTCTGTAGCTAGCGGACCTACCTTGCGTGAGTCAGATGATTTGTGGGTGTTGATATTCAAAACATAAATGGGGGGTTTTGCCAATTAAAAAAGTGTGTAGTAGCAGTGTGTTATGTTTTTGTAGGACTCGGGAACGACACTTAGTCAACTGGCGGGGAAATACTAAGTGCAGTGAAAAAATGTATTTCAACAATGACTGAGATGATTGAATTAAAATTATGCTCGAAAGTGCGAAAAAAAAATCCACATTTATAAGGATACTGCACATTTCTGTTAACGAAACTTTGTCATCCAGGTAATTTTTGTTTACACTGACATGGCTTCCTACGTCCCATTTTTATGATTCTCCTCCATTATTTCTTTCATAAATTGTTAAATTTCTTTAATTATTTACTTAATAACAACATAAAATAAAGACAAGCAGTATTAGTGGGGACACGTTGCCCTGGAAATCAACAAACAAGACAAAAAACAACACAGAAAACACATAAATGCAGAAAAAAGACATACAATAAAACCGACATATACCGAGAAAGTAATTAAAAGTAGGGGGCCTACATAATGATACAAAGAAACAAACGGCAAAACACGGATATAGAAAAGGTGTAGAAACAAAGACATATTTAACAAATAAAGAAAAAGAGAAACAAAGATATACAGAATTAGAGAAAAACGGAAATAAAGTAACAAATAAATACAGGAGCACAGAAGCCTAATTTCCATTCAAAGAAACCAGTGGATTGATTTATAGGCATTTAGTCGCTCAACACAAGTTTTAACATCATGAAAATACATACAAATGATCATGCCATGGCCAAGCATGCATCATTGCCAAGTACATCCTTCCCTAATATTACAACTCAACTCCGGCCATACACCCCCAAATTATGCTTCGTAGTTGGAGAAAGGGGACGAGAATGGTGGGGAGGGCAGGCGCCTTTTCCCCACCCCACTCAAGCTCAACATCTTTTGCATGGTCACAATTTTATCATAAGACAAAACAACATTGCGTACCGATTTTACCTACCGTTACCGAGCCAATTCTACAAAATGATTACCTCTGAGTTTTACCCCCCCCCCCCTCACCCCACATTAAATTTGCAGCATTTTATACGCAATAATCCCGCTAGTGTTGTAGAAACTTGTACACCGTGCACGTCCTTCTCTAAATCAAATGTACAGTATTTAGCAGAAAATGGCGTTGTTCTAAATTCACACCAGAAGAGTTAAATGGAGGCTTAACGTCTGCTGCCGACAAACTAGGAATAAGTGATTTTCGTAGTCAGCAGCGATCTGCATTTGAAGCTATATTTCAAGGACATGATGTGTTTGTTGGTTTGCCAACTGGGTTTGGTAAGTCTGCCATCTTCCATGCGGCACCGTTCTTTCTTCGACAGTCCAATGATAGCATTGCAGTCGTGATTTCGCCACTTACAGCTTTGATGGCAGATCAACTTGATGCGCAGAGAAAATGTGGAGTAAAGGCAGCATGTCTCACAAGAGACACAACTCCAAAAAACAAGTGTGCAATCAACAACGGATATGACTCATTGGTGTTTGCTAGTCCAGAGGCTTTGTCTGTGAGTGGAAGGTCTCTGCTTGGTTGTGACATCTACAGAAAAAAACCTGTGTGGGATTTTTGTGGATGAGTCATTGTGTAAAGAAATGGTAAGTGCTTTATCAAAATTATCTGGTTGATTAAATTATAGGTTGCTGACATTTCATGATTTATTTTATAATATTCATTAAAAAAGACATTAATCATAGGAGTAAAGCCCAACAAAGGCCATAAACAAAACACTGACTTAAACTTATTAAAGTGACTAGTCATTAGGTCAAATTTGGATTAAAGAAACTTTTTAAAGATTCTATTATTTTTTAAAATTTAAATCGTCAGCCGGAAATTTAGCAAAAGCTACACCAAATAAGCGAAATGTTTTAGCATAGATTAAAAACTTTGTCCTTGCCAAGTTGCTGTATAATGGTCTGGTATATTGGGGAGAACTGCCTTTTTTATTTACGATAGGCCTGTGCCCAATTTCATAATGCTGCTTTAAGGTTTTTTTATAACGCTGCTTTAAGAGTAAGCAATAACTATAGCAGAAAGAAGTTGCTTCAGCATAAGCGTATTTCACATGTTAGCATGGTCAATGGAAATTTTGTGAATTTGCAGGAAGAATGAATCGGGCTTAAATTTACAAACTTAGAAAAACTGTTTTTGTGAGAGGTGTGGAACAGTAGTGCAACACAGAACCAGAAACTTCTGCATCGCATTGACCTATGAACACTAACAGAAATGAAAAGTCACATGGAATCAATCTGAGAAAGATGATGCTGGTCTTGTGTGTATTCTTTTATAATCCTCATTTCATAAAAAGTTAATGTCACACCCCCCAAAATTGAGGCATTTGGGTATGACTTGAGCTAGTCTAATTCCCATCATTAAGACAGTGTTGGGTCATTATGACTAATGCTTTTCTCCCTAAGCAGGAACAAACAAGGATAACTCATATTTCCTTGTCTTAACTGGTTCTTGAAGTTTCTCCTTTGTGGATTGTGTGGGTGGTTTCTTAGAAAGTTGGAAGAATGGGTATAAGATTGGGTCTATTGGCAATCAGCTAGGCATTCTGACTTGAGCTGTCTTACAGCTAATACGGTGCAGTTGTTGTTAGAATCGCCACTGTTGATGTGCTAAGACCAAACAACTCTTTTATTTCAACCATAGGTGAGTTGATATATTCTATCTTTCTAAGAAAACCTAAGTACAGTAGTAATATTCAGGGGTTATTCATTGTTGAATTATATTAGTTATAGTGGTTATAACATTTGCTTTCCTAGTGAATGGATTGAGCCAAAATGTTGCATTTATCGTATTATTAGTTTTCACAGCTAATGAAGATTTAATGTGATCATGAGTTTACGACATCCAGTTCTTCTTTAGTATTTTTATGATAATCAGTTTATATAACTTTTACCTTGTTGCTTGAGGAAAGGACTGGTTGAGGAAGTATTTTAGGGTTTATAGTTTAAGATGAGTTTAACTTTGATTTTGAGAGTTTTTAATGATAATTTATAATTTATGGTTTCACATCATGAATTTATTTGCAAGAGATTGATATCATTTCTAGCCAAGTTTTATAGAGAGTTTCTTATATTGATTGTTTTGATATTTAGTCACATTTATTGGATTTACTTGTGCTTAGTTTTGGAGTTATAGATCATGACTACAGCCAATATAGATATGCTTATGTTTTCGTTATCATTGTAACATGCTAGATTCAGATTGGTCATACAGCATGACTATTTCATTTATGAGAAGTATGGAATTTAATATTGCTCAGACATTTCTTTGCTAAGTTTTGTTGAGAATATTAAACATAAGTTCACCTTGGTAGACTTTTCTTATGGAATTTCATAGGGATTTCCATATTTTATTCAGTGATCATTGTTTATGAAATGATTTCATAAGGTTCAGTTAATATTCTGCTTTGCTTCATTTTCATGTTGTTGATTGAAGTTAGTTCTTTTGAGGGTTATTGACTTGTTAACAATTACTTTGTTCTTAGTCCTAGTATAGAGTTTCATTCATGGTCATTTGGTCAGTGTACATACACTGTGTGTGAATGGTTACTAAGGCAACACTGAGCACTGCAATAGTGAAGTTTCTTGGAATATGTTAATGACATCCTTTGGTCAGTGGTAGAGTCTGTCCCTAGTGCATGTAATGATAGTGTCTCCAAGGTTGTTTTTACTATGGGTGTAGTGGGCATTCACAATGAGCCCATTGAGTGCATTGAACTTTATGGCTCTTTTGTTTTTTCTTTATTTTGCATTTTTCTAAGTTGATAGGGTTTTGTTCACTTTGGTTGAATTATGATTGATGGTTTTATTAGAGTTTAGTTAGTTATTTAGTTTATTTATTGTTCACGACTTTATTTAATATTTTAAGCTTGTTTGTTAGTTAAGGCATTCTGACTTGAGCTGTCTTACAGCTAATACGGTGCAGTTGTTGTTAGAATCGCCACTGTTGATGTGCTAAGACCAAACAACTCTTTTATTTCAACCATAGGTTGCTTTGCTGGTAACTACTTTGTGTTAATGTAGTTTCGCAACTGTGGGTTGAAGACGAGTTGCTGACCGTTGATGTAGATGAGGTGTTTGGACATCATCAATAGTTTCTATCTTCGTAGTTTCTTCATTTCATCGTGTACCTGTTTGTCTACAATTTCTTCTAGTCTTCAATTCTTCGATGTATCTTCTTAAATCTGACCAATTGAACTTTTTCCTGTTGCTTTCTGGATTTGTTTCGTCGGTTCGTCAGGTTTTCTTCACTTGAACTTTTTGTTGATATCGCGTGGATCGGAGTCGCGTCGCGTAACGTACGGTGGAGTTCATCTATTACCAAGAGTCTTCATACTGCTAAGTTTATTTATCCTTTTGTTATTTTCATTGTATTTAAATCTTTGTCTATGTGAAATCTTATATTTTATTTGAATTAGACTTGTGCTATTATTTCTTCTTGAGTGCATCTTAATTTGTTGTTTGCCGATACTATTTGGAGAATTGGTTTTGGTGAAATATATTAAGATCGGACTGTCATTTATCGACCTCATATTCGTTATTGAATCATATTTATTTAATTTTGTCGTACCCTTGAACCGGTTATACATTACGGGATCCTTTGGAGGCACCACCCGGATACCAGGTCGAGTCACTTTTCAACAGCTGTTGTATCAGTGACCCACAGTCAAACCAAAACACAATAACAAGAAGAAGTATCCAATTCATTATATGTTGATTACTTAATCTTTTATTGAATATTTGTTGTAATTAATAATTAACCATGTCTGACTCAGAGGGTGAAACTTCTTCAGGGCCAGTTTCTTTTGACCAAGCGTTAGAGGAATTTCTTTCGAATAACGGCAAGTCCCTAGATGACCTTAAGCCGACTGTACCGAAAAATGATGCGTGTCCATCAGTGAAACATATTGTAACACAGACTGCACATAGGCGGAGGCTCCGCTTGTTTTCTGGTAAGGCTCCAGTGCCAAGTGGGGAATTCGACTATGAGAGTTGGAAGCGGCCAGCACGCCAGTTGGTCGATGATGCAAGGGTGTCATCATCAGAGAAGCTAAGTCGGGTAATAGAATCTCTCCTTCCCCCAGCAAGTAACATTGTGTGGGCATTAGGAAAATCGGCTACAGCAGAGGAGTGCCTTGATGGGCTGGAGAAAGCTTATGGCGTTACAGCAGATGGGGATGAACTCTACCTTAAGTTTTGTGACTGCTATCAGAGGTCAGGGGAAAAGCCATCCGACTACCTGACCCGGCTGCAGGAACTTCTTACAAGAGTTGAGGATGCTGGGACAATTGTAAAGGAGAGGGTAAACAATGTCAGAAGCCATCAATTCTCAAGAGGTGATCTATACAATGAGACTCTCCTACTTCAGTTGGACTTGAAGAAGCGAACCGACCCCCCTGACTTTGTCTCACTCTTGAAATAAGTCCGCCAAGAGGAACAGAGAGAACGGGAGAAGGAGGAAAAGCGGGCGTTTAAGACAGCAAAGTGTGCTACGGCAACTGTGAGTACATCAGATAAGATAACGGAACTACAGGAAACAGTCGCAGCATTAAGAAACCAGCTGGCCAATGACCGACGACCCCCAAGTCTCCCAACCAAGCCTTTAGACTCTGCTCCCCACCCCTCTACATCTACCGGTGCCCAGCAGACGCACTGGTCGAGGCCAAAGCCACGGATGGCAAGACAGCCGCCAATATGTTTTAACTGTGGCCAAGTTGGTCACATGATGGGTAGCTGCACTAATAAGACCGACGCTAACCTAGTTCAACGGCAGATGGCATCCAGATGTAAGACAAGTAACACCCTCCCAAGTTCGGGAAACGACGGTGGCTGCCAGTAGGGGGACAACCGGCAGCCCATGTGGAACAAGATCCCAGAAGAGTGAACAGTTTGGGCATCGGGCTTGAGTGTTGGATGCCTCAGTCAGGACGGTACCCCCCCTCCAAGGGCTACCCCGTGATCTCATCGGAGACCCGTCTATTGTCATGGCTGAGGTAGATGGTCGTCCGTGTCGATGCCTACTAGACACCGGCTCACAGGTGACGTGTTTGGCTGAAGAGTTCTACCGACAGAAGTTGTCTCATTGCCCCTTGCTGCCCCTACATGGCCTTCAAGTTGTTGGAGCCAGTGGAAATACAGTCCCTTACATTGGTTATGTGGAGACAGTTTTGAGGTTTCCGGCAGACACTGCAGGTGTCACTGATGAGGTTCCTACTCTGGCCCTTGTTACACCGAGGAGGAGTGAATTTAATAGAGCTCCACTTCTTCTGGGCACTAACTCGAGCGTGGTTAAGCAGTTACTCCAGAGATGTAAAGATAGAGCGGGGCCTGACTTTCTTCAGAGGTTAAGTGTCAGTTGCGCATGGGTTGGCGCATATCGTGCTGTGGATGCATCCAATAGCACGTCTTCGTCTGACGGTCCCGTCTCATCTGTGCATCTTTGTAGTAACAGACAAGTAGTAATAAGACAGGGTGAGACAATAAAGATTGCTGGTGCTACAACGAACCCTCTTGATGGTGAGATGTCCGTTCTGGTCGAGGCAAGTGAAGGATGCGTGACACCGGGTGGTCTAGTTCTCGGACGAACCCTCAACACCCTTTCACCAGCAAGGAACCAATAGGTGGAATTGATTATTTCAAATGAGTCCAATCACGATATCATGCTCCCTCCAAGAGCAGTGGTTGCCCAGACATATGCAGTTGAAGTGATTGGACCCATGCGCCCAAATAAGGATGACAGAGAATCAAATATACACCAAGCCAGTTGTGAAGTGATGGAGCCAGCCACTGACGAAAAGCTCTCCTTCAATTTTGAGAACTCACCACTAGATGGTGGTACAAGAGACAGAATTTCCCGACGGTTGCAGAACTATTCGTCTATCTTCTCGAAAGACGATATGGACATCGGATGTACTTCTGCGATAAAGCACCATATCCGCCTCTCAGATGAGACTGCTTTTCGAGTAAAATCCAGGGGTATTGCGCCAGCCGACTATGCTGATGTTCGAAAGCATCTCAAGGATTTACTGAATAAGGAAATTATAAGGCCTTCTGAGAGTCAGTTTGCGTCCCCAATTGTTGTTGTCAGAAAGAAGAATGGAGATGTTCGACTTTGTATCGATTATCGTCGCCTCAACAGTCGGACCATCCGAGACCAGTATACAATGCCGAAGATAGAGGAGGCACTCCATGCCCTAAATGGTGCGCAGGTTTTTACTTGTTTGGATCTCAAATCTGGCTATTACCAGATTGCGTTGGAGGAGTCAGACAAGGCAAAGACCGCCTTTTGGTGCCCCCTTGGATTCTACGAGTTTAACAGAATGCCGCAGGGTATCACGAACGCGCCTGCCACTTTTCAACGGCTGATGGAAAAGTGCATGGGTGATCTCAACCTAATGGAGGTGATGGTATACCTTGATGATCTACTTGTGTTTTCTCGGACCGTTGAAGAGCATGAAGAACGACTGTACAGGGTACTTGATAGACTAGGAGAATTTGGGTTGAAGTTGAATTCTGCAAAATGCCAATTCTTTCAGTCTTCTGTGAAGTGTCTCGGCCATGTCGTTTCAAAAGATGGAGTGAGTACGGACCCGGACAAGATCAGTTCAGTGAAGTCTTGGCCAACACCGTCCAATGCGAGAGAGTTGAAGTTTTTCCTGGGTTTTTCTGGATATTACAGGAGGTTTGTCCAAAATTACTCAACCATAGCCCGCCCGTTGAATCAACTGACAGCTACATATGATATCACAAAGAGGCGCAAGACTGGAAAGAGGAAGTCTCGAGTTCTGCTTCGAGGTGCCAATGAGCCTTTTGGTGATTTATGGACGAAGAAGTGCCAAGACGCTTTTGAGACCATCATTGGAAAGCTGACATCTGCCCCTGTACTGGGATTCGTGGATTATAGTGCTCCCTTTGTACTTCATACAGATGCAAGTTTGACTGGTTTGGGTGCCGCATTGTACCAAGAACAAGAGGGTAAACTTAGGGTCATTGCCTATGCAAGTCGTGGTTTGTCAAAGAGTGAAGTTAACTATCCAGCACACAAGTTAGAATTTTTGGCTCTAAAGTGGTGTGTCACAGAGAAGTTTCATGATTATCTGTACGGCAGTCATTTTAAGGTGTTTACCGATAACAATCCCCTCACTTACATCCTCACATCCGCCAAGTTGGATGCAACCGGACAACGGTGGTTAGCAGCCCTTGCTAATTATCACTTTAGCATACAATACAAGCCTGGGAAGAAGAACTCTGATGCAGATGGATTGTCGAGACGTCCTCAACTTGAACCGAAGTCAGATGCTGAGGCAGTTCACACCAATCAGAAGATAGAAGATCTCAAGAGACGTGTTTGTGATGTTGACGGAGTTGAAGTCACTTTGGATAACTCTTGTGTGACCGCAATATGTCAGGCTATGAGCAGTTCAGGGATGGAAGGTGCAGCACTTATTGAGACAGTTACCGATTTGACAAGCTCTGTACCAGATGATTTAGAAGACACCAAGTTGCCTGGCCAAGAGTATCTTCGTGGGTTGACACAGAATGACTGGGTAGATCTGCAGCAAGCTGATCAAGATATCCGCTATGTGACAGAGTGTATCCAACGAGGGTTAAACCTTCTGCCAATGAGCGAAAGGTGCTGACTGATGGGATGAGGATTCTTCTTCGGCAGAGAGTGCACTTGAAGCTTGGAGATGGCGTATTGTACCGTGAAAGTTTAAGATCAGGTGAATGTCTGCGACAACAGTTGGTCCTACCACTGAGTCAGCGTTATCTGGCCTTCGCAGGTGTCTACGATCATGTCGGTCATTTGGGATATGAGCGCACCTTGGAATTGGCCCGTGCCCGGTTCTACTGGCCTAGGATGGCAGCTGACATAGAAGAGCATTGCCGCAACTGTGCTAGATGTCTCCGTCGGAAGAGAAAGATGATGAAGAGAGCACCGCTAGTTTCCTTCCAGACTACTCATCCTATGGAATTAGTGTGTATGGATTTCCTCTCTCTTGAGCCCGACAGTCGAAACACAAAAGATATTCTGGTCATAACCGATCATTTCACCAGATATGCTCAGGCCTATCCAACGAAGGACCAGAAGGCAAAAACAGTCGCTAAAGTACTTTGGGAAGAGTTCTTCATCCATTATGGCTTCCCAGAGCGTCTTCATTCGGATCAAGGACGTGACTTTGAGGCAGGTTTAATTAAGGAGCTGTGTGCATTAGCTGGTATACGGAAGTCTCGCACCACTCCTTATCATCCCCAGGGCAATGGTCAGGTTGAGCGCTTTAATCAAACGCTCATCAGTATGCTTGGCACTCTAGATGATGAGAAGAAGCATCAGTGGCGACTATTTGTCAAACCCTTGGTCCATGCCTACAATTGTACGAAGAATGACACCACTGGAATGTCCCCATATGTATTGATGTTTGGACGAGAGCCACGCCTCCCAATTGATCTGTAGTTTGGGATTTCTAGCAGCCCAAAGAAGGCAACATCACACAATAAGTATGTGGAAGACCTGCGTGATAGATTGCAACGAGCTCATCAGATAGCTACCACGAGGGCTGAAAAGGCTGCAACCTATAACAAGGAGAGGTACGAAAGAAGAGTAAGGGACCATGCTCTTTCCGTTGGTGACCGTGTGCTAGTGAGAAACGTTGGCCTCACTGGTAAGCATAAACTAGCTGATCGATGGACCACTGTAGTATACAGGGTGATTAAACGTATCAGTGATGGAATACCGGTATATGTTGTGAGACCAGAAAATGAAAGTGGACCAGATAGGACTCTGCATCGTAATATGCTCCTGCCTTGAGGGTTTCTTCCCGATGCCCAAGAGAAGCCAGAGATACCGCAGCCAGATGATCCCAAGAAGACTCCAAAGGTTCTACCTCAAAGACCGAGACGACGTACAGTCCCACTCCCGGCGGATCGTTCCCCTAATTTATCTCCCTATTCAAGTCACGAATCTGAATCAGATTCATCAGTTGTCGTAATTCAAAGGAAGACACGCCCAATACCAGCTCCAAGGAAGTCTATTGTGAGCTTGAGTTCCAATAATGAAGATGGTGATCTCATCAGCCAGTTAAATCCAGGCGCTCCCGAGTTTAAACCAATTGAAGTATTGTCAGAGCCTAATGAATCCAGTGAGCGTAGAGTTAGATTTAGCCCAAGATGAGGTTAAAGACCCTGATAATGATGATGATGTAGTCCTTGTTTCCTTCCCCGAGACAAAGCCAACTACAACAGAAAGTCCTGCGTCATCAGATGAATCAACAACTGAAGTAGTCAGATCCCCCGTGAGGCGTAGCAGACCCATTAGAAATCGACGACCACCAGATCGCTTTGGTTACAGTCGGCTAAGTCAATCAGAAGCTAAATTGATTGAAGAACACTTTGTTATTCAAAAGCAGAGTTTAGCTTTGCTTCAATCTTGCCTTTTGCCCATATAATTTGTTGTGTAAATTTATTGGTGACATGTCGAGACGCCATGATTTTAGGAGGGGAGAGTGTCACACCCCCCAAAATTGAGCCATTTGGGTATGACTTGAGCTAGTCTAATTCCCATCATTAAGACAGTGTTGGGTCATTATGACTAATGCTTTTCTCCCTAAGCAGGAACAAACAAGGATAACTCATATTTCCTTGTCTTAACTGGTTCTTGAACTTTCTCCTTTGTGGATTGTGTGGGTGGTTTCTTAGAAAGTTGGAAGAATGGGTATAAGATTGGGTCTATTGGCAATCAGCTAGGCATTCTGACTTGAGCTGTCTTACAGCTAATACGGTGCAGTTGTTAGAATCGCCACTGTTGATGTGCTAAGACCAAACAACTCTTTTATTTCAACCATAGGTGAGTTGATATATTCTATCTTTCTAAGAAAACCTAAGTACAGTAGTAATATTCAGGGGTTATTCATTGTTGAATTATATTAGTTATAGTGGTTATAACATTTGCTTTCCTAGTGAATGGATTGAGCCAAAATGTTGCATTTATCGTATTATTAGTTTTCACAGCTAATGAAGATTTAATGTGATCATGAGTTTACGACATCCAGTTCTTCTTTAGTATTTTTATGATAATCAGTTTATATAACTTTTACCTTGTTGCTTGAGGAAAGGACTGGTTGAGGAAGTATTTTAGGGTTTATAGTTTAAGATGAGTTTAACTTTGATTTTGAGAGTTTTTAATGATAATTTATAATTTATGGTTTCACATCATGAATTTATTTGCAAGAAATTGATATCATTTCTAGCCAAGTTTTATAGAGTTTCTTATATTGATTGTTTTGATATTTAGTCACATTTATTGGATTTACTTGTGCTTAGTTTTCGTTATCATTGTAACATGCTAGATTCAGATTGGTCATACAGCATGACTATTTCATTTATGAGAAGTATGGAATTTAATATTGCTCAGACATTTCTTTGCTAAGTTTTGTTGAGAATATTAAACATAAGTTCACCTTGGTAGACTTTTCTTATGGAATTTCATAGGGATTTCCATGTTTTATTCAGTGATCATTGTTTAGGAAATGATTTCATAAGGTTCAGTTAATATTCTGCTTTGCTTCATTTTCATGTTGTTGATTGAAGTTAGTTCTTTTGAGGGTTATTGACTTGTTAACAATTACTTTGTTCTTAGTCATTGTATAGAGTTTCATTCATGGTCATTTGGTCAGAGTGTACATACACTGTGTGTGAATGGTTACTAAGGCAACACTGAGCACTGCAATAGTGAAGTTTCTTGGAATATGTTAATGACATCCTTTGGTCAGTGGTAGAGTCTGTCCCTAGTGCATGTAATGATAGTGTCTCCAAGGTTGTTTTTACTATGGGTGTAGTGGGCATTCACAATGAGCCCATTGAGTGCATTGAACTTTATGGCTCTTTTGTTTTTTCTTTATTTTGCATTTTTCTAAGTTGATAGGGTTTTGTTCACTTTGGTTGAATTATGATTGATGGTTTTATTAGAGTTTAGTTAGTTATTTAGTTTATTTATTGTTCACGACTTTATTTAATATTTTAAGCTTGTTTGTTATTTAAGGCATTCTGACTTGAGCTGTCTTACAGCTAATACGGTGCAGTTGTTAGAATCGCCACTGTTGATGTGCTAAGACCAAACAACTCTTTTATTTCAACCATAGGTTGCTTTGCTGGTAACTACTTTGTGTTAATGTAGTTTCGCAACTGTGGGTTGAAGACGAGTTGCTGACCGTTGATGTAGATGAGGTGTTTGGACATCATCAATAGTTTCTATCTTCGTAGTTTCTTCATTTCATCGTGTACCTGTTTGTCTACAATTTCTTCTAGTCTTCAATTATTCGATGTATCTTCTTAAATCTGACCAATTGAACTTTTTCCTGTTGCTTTCTGGATTTGTTTCGTCGGTTCGTCAGGTTTTCTTCACTTGAACTTTTTGTTGATATCGCGTGGATCGGAGTCGCGTCGCGTAACGTACGGTGGAGCTCATCTATTACCAAGAGTCTTCATACTGCTAAGTTTATTTATCCTTTTGTTATTTTCATTGTATTTAAATCTTTGTCTATGTGAAATCTTATATTTTATTTGAATTGGACTTGTGCTATTATTTCTTCTTGATTGCATCTTAATTTGTTGTTTGTCGATACTATTTGGAGAATTGGTTTTGGTGAAATATATTAAGATCAGACTGTCATTTATCGACCTCATATTCGTTATTGAATCATATTTATTTAATTTTGTCGTACCCTTGAACCGGTTATACATTACGGGATCCTATCTTCCAGGTAATACCCGTGACATTAATAAAAGTTATATTTTTTTTTAAATTTTATTTGCAGGGGCTATGGTGAAGGGAAGCTGAAAGCCTTTCGAAGTGAGTATGCACATCTTGGTGAACTGAGGTATTTTGTTTCATCCAACGTTCCAATTGTTGCCCTTACTGCCACAGCAACTTTGAAAACGCGAGACACCATCATAAAATCGCTTTGCCTGCAGAATCCGGTCCTTATCATAGAAACGCCAAGGAGAGACAATATCAAACTAAATGTTGTCGTTTTAAAGGAGAGAGACATTTTCAAAACTTTTGAATGGAAGTTGACAGAACTTATAGAGAAAGGTGCAGAGTCCGATAGAACAATTATATACTGCAGAACAAAGCAGCAATGTAACACTCTGTATGGAAAATTTGAAAGAAAAATGCAGCCTGCATCATCACAACGAAGGTTGTTTGCGAAATTCCATGCACAAACAGACGGTGACGTAAAGACCTATGTGATGGAAAACTTTAACAGTGCAGAAGGCCACATCAGACTTTTGTTTGCAACTGTGGCATTTGGTATGAGGGTTGACGTAAAGTCTTCATTGTGTTATCCATTATGGACCACCCCATGACATTGAAGAGTTCATTCAGGAGAGTGGCAGAGCAGGGCGTGACGGACAACAGAGTACATCAAACTAAATTGTATACCCTGGAGCAAGCAGACACACCAGACCTGATAACCCCATGAAGAGAATCATTGATAGTACAACTTGCAGGCGAGAAGAGGCACTCTCAAACTTTGGTGGTCAGGACACAAACAACCTTACAATGCACCTTTGCTGTGATATGTGTTCATCTCAATGTGACTGCGGAGAGGAAGCTTGTGGACACACATCTTTTGCAGAACAATCCCTAAGGCGAATAGCTCAGAGTGAAGACAAAGTTTTCACAACAAGAATTGTTGCCGAGAACCTGAAAGAGGAACTGAAAGGAAACATTCACAGCTATAGACTTATGCTTCTTCAACCTAAGGGTGCAAAGAACAATTATCTTTCTGGAGGTGACATTACCTGCAGATTGCCATCATTTACTGCTAACAAGATTATTGAAGAATGTCATATGGCCTTTTCCTTTGAACAATTTAAGGCACGGTATGCTTTGTATGATAAGGACATCGAGAAACGTGTGTTCGATATCATTCAGGAGACACTGAAAGATTGTATTTTTGTACCAGTATACCAGGACACGTCGAATTCATCTTAGTCAGATTTGTTTTTTTCATCCACAGATGAAGAATACACCCGGCCAGTGCTTTTGACGTCATCAGATTCTGATTGACCATCTTTCCAACCACGTATAAAGTATTAATTTAAGATTGAGGGCAATGCCATGGTAACGGAAGTACAGTTTGACTCATTAAATAAGATTTAAATCATGAGTATCATAAAATAAACACCAAGTTCAATCAAAAATTGTCATCAAAAATTACTCCTTATGACAGAAAGATCTTTTGTTTATAGTGTATAAGGTTGGAACGGAAGGAGTAAAACTGACATGGTTTTTCCACTTGTCATGTTTTATGCTTAATCCCCGTGAATTGTTTTTAAGGCTACTTCGCTATTAAGGTGAGAATTGCAATACTTTGATATTTTGATACACTAAACAAATACTTGTTCGAAATGTTTGGTTCCATAAATAAAAGGCCTTAAATAGCTAACAATTGGTTACAGAAGGGTGGTAACGTAAGGACAAAAAGTTAGCTCAATTGTAGCATGCACAAAATATGATTTAACATTGCTTTTTCTCGAACAGCGAATTGCTGAAATGTGCAGAGTAACATGCAGAGACCCGTTTCCAATGTTATTCCAATAAGAAACATAGTGGTTGCAAGAAAAATATATTGTAATTAGTGATAAACAAAACACTATTTTTTGGACAATAATTGGTCCCATGAAGGCAAGATAACCAAGGTTGATCTGTAGCTTTTTGTCTTACTACACTAAAAAAAAAAAAAATAAATAGAAACACAATTGCTTCATAGATTATGCCAAATTGTCCAGCTTATGCAACAACTTTATTTGCTTCTGGTATGGCTTGATGGAAATTACATCCTTCCCAATTATTCGTGAATGGGTATTGAAGGCAGATTTCTTCCAATAACTCGAGTCCTTGGCAACAACATTTTGTCTGTTTGTCAGTTTTATCAAAATTTTAATTCAGAAAATATAGACCGTAAGCTTTCATATGACTCCAAATTTGTTTTTGTCACTTGCATTTTTATTTTCAGGTCATGTCCACTTTGATGTGGAATTGCTTTTGACTGTAATAGTGAAAAGAAAATGTAATGCTCTTGTTAGACTTTTGCAAGTTAAAGTTTAAAATAATAACTATTAAATTGTTTATCACGTTTTTTTGCATTTAAAAGGCTACCATGGGCTATTTCTTTTAATTACCATCAAATTGGAACACATTTTTATGCACGCCACATTTTTAGCCTAAAGGAAATTGTTGTTCCAATTGCCATGCTTTTTCTTCTTCTTTTTCGCTTGTGCATATGGGCTATAGAGGTGCTTTTATGTCAAATTTAGTTTTTTGATGCATTTATTTTCCAATGGATAGGGTCCTTATGGAAGTGTTTCAAAATTACAAGTGGCATGCTGTAAACTGCTAAATATGTAAACATAATATCCAATCGAATCAGCAAGCAGAACTTTTGTATACACCACTTTAATGTGAGGTGGACTTGTAATTTTTGTCACACTGTAATAACGTCTCTATCGATTGAGAAAAGTAGTGCACCACAAACTGGAACTTGAACTACGTAACTCTCATTAAGTAGCAAAAACTGTTAACGTGATGTACTTACAATGCGATTTCAGTGCCGATTAAATATGCTCTTTGATGACAACGCCTCTACGGTTGATTTCATCCATCTGCTGAGGTCCTTGTGATTCAGTGTTGGGAAACTGTGATGGTACCTGCCAGGGACATTGTCAAATATGATGTGTGTCTCAGCCTGCATTTTCTTGACAAGAGCTTTGACGTCGTCTTCATGGCTTTGGTGTGTGTGTGTTTTCCAGACTGTTTCCTCAGACCCGAAATGATGTCATATGTCGCCATCGATGCTTCTACACATTGTGAAGACTCGCTTACCCGTTTGATTGCAGCTGCAGTTATCTTGCCTCTGAAACCCACACACTGCTCTTTCAGCTCTCTGTTGGCACGTTCAACACCAAGATCACCTTGGATGTTGCCTTCAAGACCCCCATTTTTGTTTATGAACCTGTTGTGTGTTAAATTTTGTGTCTGATGAGGAGTAAGAAAAAAATTCACCTGAGCTAGAAGCCGAAGAGACTGATAGGCATACTTGAATTCATCTGTTGCTTTGAAGAAGAACAAAAGATATTTATACAACATGACAACACGTTCCCTGTCGGCCAATTTAATACAGGCATTGTCAAAGTCCCATGCCAACAAACACAAGCTCAATGAAGTGCGACTGTAGTTGAAGATTCTATCAGCACCATATCTAGATCTTCTTGGATTAATAGGGAGAGGTGCACTTGGGCCATGCTTGTTTTTGATGTGTAGTTTCAAACCTTGCAGACCCTTGTAGGTCTTCTTACATTCCTTAATTGGGCATGAAAGACGCTGAGGTTGTGTTGAAATTTCAGATTCTGAAGGAAGAGCATACTCGTCCAATAACTTACCCAGAGCAGAAGTGACAAAATCTGCAGGGCTGTTATGTTGGTCGGGAGTGTAGACATTTTTAGTCGGCTCACTGTCAATGTTTTTCATGCCGAAGTAGGTCATTGTGGCACACACAACCAGTGCTTCTGTGTATTTCTGCAGAAAGTACTTTGCAGCAATGAAGTTGCTCATAGGGTGTTTTGGTACATCTCGTGCCTTGAGGAAATTCCGTGCTGCATGCATGGTCTCTGTGTCTGCTGCAGAATCCACATCATATAGAAGTTTCCAAATCGTCTGAAAAATATCGTAAATAATTCAGTTGAAATCGTTAATAAATTACACCAGGATGTACATTTAAGGTAAAACATGGGATTTGTAATTTAAAGCTGACATTGCAGTGTTCTTACTTGCTGTCTGTCATTCAACATACATGTACAATAAAAAACCGATCCCATCAAAATTAAGTTCCTGAAATTGTGATTGTTATAACCCAAATTAGTAATGCAGAAAGGCGATCTGCAAACGCTATTTTCTTGAGTTTTACAGTAAGCCTATTCCAGACAAAAATACTTCTCTATGGAAGATCGGTACTGGTATGAAGTTCATAATCAGTAAGTTTTCAGACTGATACTAAAAAAGTTGATGAATACCAATCCTGTAAACTATCTTTAACCTGACAAAAAAATGCTGTACATTTTTCAAAATAAACCAGAATGCGAATAATGTCAACAATTGATGGCAAGGCATTCCTAAAAAAGTTCAAAATTATACGAGTTATCAATATTTGATTTAATTAAATTAGAAATTGTGAAAATACTGTAGAAGTGACTACTGTCTGAAGTACAAAAAAAGGGATTAATATGGGGAAATTTCAACTGAATCAAGCACTTGTCTACAATGTACCTCATAGTAATTAGCCAATGTATGCCAGTCTTCGAGGACAGGCATCAGACCCAGAAGCTTGCGGGAAGGGTTGGTAGAATCTTGCTTGTCTTCCTGGGCATTGGATTCTCTTTCCACTGTGAGCAGATCGCCTCCTGACATGGTGAGAATTGGTGTTTCGGTGCCATCATTAGGGACGTAAGTGTGGAGTTTATGCATTATTTTCTCGATGCCCTCTGATGTATTTTCATTCTCCATCACCACTCCTAGTCCAACCTTTTGACATAAAATGTATTATAACATTAAATATATATACTTATATTTAAAACCTCTTTTTACATATCTAGCTAGCAATTTTTTTTTAAGTGCGTGTAAGAAAAATTTACAGTGATTTTTAATTTGAAATGCTTTTTAAATTTTTGGTTGTAATGTCTTATTTCAAGTGATTGCATGTATAATGATTATTACTACACATCTTGTGTACTTCTTCACTTTGATTCTTGAAAAGTCGAGAAAAGTGATCTTCCCTTAAAAATATTACAAACCATTTAAATTTTTTTGTGACTTTGCTTTTTTTAAAAAGTGTTCTTCAATAAATGTGGGTTTTTTTACTCTCTAAATATAAGAGTGAAAATTTCTCTCTCTTGCCCGAGTGGTGTGAGTTTGGCTCTATTGAGAGCGAATTTACTGTGCATCACCCTTTTTCGAGTGAAATTAGAGCGAACTTCACTCTGAAAAAAGTTGAAAATACCCGTCTTTCACTCTAAAAAGAGTAGAGTGGTACGACGGACAAAGCGAGTGGTTTTTTTACTCTTACATTTAGGGAGTATATTTCAATGTACATTATTTTGAATTTTCAAGGAAATTTGTTCTATATTTTGTTAATTTCTCAATTATTTGTTCAACATACCATTTAAGTTTTTTTCTTGGCTTCTGTCATGTAATTGTGAAGCACATGTGCTGGTACTTCACACTTGACCCACGCTAGCTTAGGGAGGTATCTGGCAATTATGTGGGTGATGATGTGGACTATCCAGTTGCTCCGCAAGGCGTGCTCATCTTCTACGCTCGGCAAGAACAAAGATGTAGATATTGAGGTAACATCTTCTACTTGAGGCTTATTATTTGATAAGTGAAACGAAGACACCCTATTTTCAACAGCCATCATGTGGAACATGTGCCAGTCTACATTTTGATGTTGCCTTGTCATGTACCGTGCATGTGTTTTGTCACAATGTGATTTTAATATAACTATTCCCTGTGAATAACATTGCGGAATCGATGGAATCGGAATGCATATGGTATTGTGTAAATTTCAGCTTTATGTGTTGAGGGAGCGTATTACCGGAATACCAACAATTTGAGTTATGCGTTCACTGTAGCTAGTTATTGGTTGGGCCGTGAGCACCCAGAGAGGGAGCCCTATAAACTACTTTCGGTAATTAAACAAGTTGTAATATTGGAGGTACAAGGTGGTCACTATTGTGTTCCGTAAGGGAACAATGAGTTGTCGACTAGTTTTCGAATTCCTCCAACCGGAGTACATAAGACGAGGGAAGGGCGTTGGTTAAGCACTTGGCTGCAAAGAGAGACGAAGTCACGCCGGGCAATTGAGGCCCTGGAGTAATCCCCGTTTCTACTTAGAGGGTAGGGGGATAGTTAACCTTCAGTTAACCAGTGTGGGGGTATCTTGAGCGCTTAGAGAGCAACTCAGGGTAGACTACTGGTCAGAGAACTGAAAAGCTGACTATGGTTTTGCAGCCTCGTCACCTCAGCCAAAACCAGGGTAAAACCTGGTTTTGGAACTAACTTGGGTTAGAGCAAGCACCAGGAGAAAGAGAGACGGGAGGTCACTCCGCCAGACACGGCAGCGAACCCCGCAGCTATAGAGGCCAGAGACATGAGGCATGAGGGAGGACCCAGACCAAGTCACTGCTCACCCTTGAGGTTTACTTGCATTGTATTTAAATACCTGTTTGGTCCTGTAGTTATTTGTAGTCGATAGTGGTATTCAGTTTAAATAAATGTTAATTGTTAAGTTTTCTAGTGTATCCTAATCTCTCCTTGTCCTCTTATTTTGTCCGGATTGTTTTATGGAGTGTTGGTGCAGGGGTGCTACTTTTAAATCCAAGACCGCGTAAATGGATGGTCTTGTGACATTGGGGGCTTGTCCGGGAAATATTTCCATAAAGATTAAAGCACTTTTAATCACCACTCTATAAGCTAGCAATATCGGTCAGAGTATAGAACAGGTTATTTGTTTTAGTATCACTAAATTAGCGTTACAACTGTATTTATGACTGATGCACTGACACATTTCTTGGCAAAATGGATAAGTTTGAGCAGTATTTAGAAAGTGGTAGAATACTAGGACTTGAAGGAAAAGACCTCATATATTATGCACAAGAACGCGAAGAAACTAGGAAGCGGCAAGACAGCATAGAGCGAGAAGAAAGGTAATTAGAACGAGATCATTTAAAGAAAATGAAAATGTATGATTTAAAGATAGCCGAAGAAAATGCAAGAGCTCAAGCAAATGCTAGTCAACTAAACACTAGTCAAGTAAACACTAGTTTTAGAGCGAATGGTAGGAGTATCATTAAGTCACCTAAGTTACCTCAATTTAAAGATAGACAAGATGACTTAGACTCGTACATTAGAAGGTTTGAGAGGTTTGCGAGCACTGCTGATGGCCTGAAGAAGACTGGGCGGTTGCCCTAAGTTCTTTGTTGTCTGGTCGGGCACTCGAGGTTTATTCGAGACTGCCTGATGAGCAGGCGCAAGATTATAAGCAGGTAAAATTAGCGATACTTAGGAGGTATAGATTAACAGAGGATGTTTCAGAGAGAAGTGTAGAATAGCTAGACCAGAAGAAGGTGAAACATATTCACAATATAGTGTGCACAGGAGAATTATTGCGCCTCTTTACACCTCCTCTTGACCCCCTGTGGGTAGGCTTTTTTGAACACAGGCCGAGGGATTTTATTGTAGCCCATAAATCAGGAGATAGATATGTGTTACATGTGCTTTTTAGGTTTAGCAATGTATCCCTATTGTAGGATGTGTGACTTTGAAATTTGTGAGTGTCACTATCAGTGGAGTCATCGTGCCTTCCTGAAGGAGGACCGGGGTTTGGCTCTATATCCCGAGACTAGTAGAAGAATTCGGAAGGTTGCAGTAGAGTTGCTGTAATAAGATACTATTTTGCCGCAGTACCTGAATGTACATGTACAGTTGTAGTTTCTGTCATTGTTAAGTGGAATGACAGACTGAAGTCTTTTAAGGTTCGGTGGAGTGCAAGGAGAATTCAATAGACATACTAACAAAAGCAAGCCCAATACTTTTTTTGTGACACTTTGATGACAGAGCAGGCAAAGAAGTGTAGTATACTTGCATAATATAGTCATGCATATTCATTAAACCACTGGAGCGTGCCACTGGGCGCCTTCCGGGCTGCCAAGTGGTTTGCTCGTCAGTCCTGAGAAGTAACCAACTGCGTGCTGTCCATTTTCCACTTGTCCGTTTCCCTTGAAGACTCAGGTAAATACAACATTGGCGACGAGGATTAAACTTGTTAGGTCATCCTAATTTTATATTATTTGTTATACATTCGTAGCTCTGCGTCCGTTGAGAAAGAAACACGTTGAGAGTTTTTAGATAATATATTTCTCTGCGTCCGTTGAGAAATCAATCCGCTGATACATTTTATAATAATTGATTCTGGTCACTATAGGAACATTTTATCGGCCTAAAAATCAATTATTCACAAACGTTCTCACAACTTACCGAAAGCGTCACTTTTGAAACGCCGCTTTCCGATTTAAGCCTAAATAGCAGCCTGTTATTCTTAGGGAGCACGTATCTATTTAACCGCCCGAGAGCTAGGCCGAAACCGGCCGAATCGCCCGGCGCTATAATGAGCTTCATTATCAACAGGTCAATGCACACCGCTCGGTTTCGTCACCGGCATATTCATGATCTCCTCGCCCCTGCTACCCAGCTTTTGGTACACAAAGGAATAGTTGGGCGACTGTTAATCCCTGATGACTTGGACAAAGGCCCTTTGTGCCCGGACTAAAGAAGGGTCCGGACCATAAACTTCCAACTATAATCCATGAGTTCTATTGCAGGTTTGTGAGCAATGACTGCATTAATTTTATTTTGCCAAAAAAAGTAAACAAAATAGGAATGATTTAAACTCAATTCTGTTGTTTAAATGCTACTAACACTTTGTACTACTACGTTTGGAAATCTTTGGCGGTGCAGAGATGAATAGGAGTAGGAATGTAAACATAAGGATGGACTTACAGTTTAACGGCACAGGACCACGGAAGAATACAATTATTTCTCCGTATAATATATAATCTCCATTTATAATTCCAAAATAAATTGTGGATTCAGCTATGTTTGCATTCTGCAACTTACAATTTTTTCCTTATAATTATGGTGTTGCATAATTAAAATGTGCCGTGTTCATTCGTTTGTTTTGGGGTTTTTTTGCGCAGGCCTACTTCATTATTTTACGACGGCAAAAACAAGTCCAACCGGGAAAAAAACCTTACAAAAACCATAATGTACTATTCATTATTTTGTTTAGCACACACTGTAAATTTAGTCACTAAAATACTTTTGTCACACTATCTATATTGTGTACTGACGCAAATTTACTAACGTTTAATCATTTCTAGATATATGTCTTTGAAATAAACGAACACTTGGCTGAGGCTGCACGGTACACATTTCTCCATGTCTAAAAAAAAAAATTAATTGAACAAGAGGGCGCACTTTAGCATGGTTCCTTGTATTGTATCACGCACGCAAACGTTTCAACACGCCTGGCACACGACCTGTGGAGGCATCGTTGTGAGCAAACCATTACGACAGATTCTAGTGAAGATTTACTTCTAAGTATTTATTCGAATTTGTTTTAATCAGTTGCTTTAATGAGTATTTTCAAACTCCACAATAATATTAAGCTTTGATATAAGATGCTGACTACAGATGTCAATTTGAAAATGAGGTAGATACGGCTGAAAATTATTCCCCGTTCTAATTTTTTTTCTAAATAGTACGTAAAGAGGGCGCTCTTTAGTGTGGTCCCTTTATTGTATTACGCACGCCAATGTATCGGAACACGTCAGGGCACAAGACATGAATAATTGCGCTGATGTGAATGAAACCATTTCGTTGGTTCAAGAGTGGATATTGTTTGTTTGAATATTACAAATGTTATCTTATAGAGCTAACACACATCGGTGTATGGGTAAAAACTAAAAATTAATATGCTTTATCCCCGATGCAAATTTAGCATCTATTAAATAATTTAATCAACAATACATTGTTATGCCCGACATTTTGTTTACTAACTGGTTGAACGTTTTAAGAATTTCTACTCCCGTTGCTAAAATTCCGTATTTTCTAATTTTTTAATTTGTCCATATTTCCATGTTCAGCGCCTTAGAGCATGTCTACATTAGGGCGCTATATAAGTTTAGGTATTATTATTATTGGTATTATTATAGTAATAAAACTCCACTACAAAGTAAATGTAAAAATTCCACAGATAGTTGTGATTCAAACAAAATATTTGTATTTAATATTGATAAATAATATGTACATGAATTTACAAGAATTGGTTAACAATTAATTACACAGTTTTGATTCAAACACGACATATTTTCTTCTGATAAATTTGTACATGTTCATTGGTCACAATTACAGAAAAAGCTTGTTGGGAAAAGCAGCGAACAAATAAATAAATTTGCAAAAACATACACAAATATTTAAATATATGAATAAATTCCTTATCAGGCCACATCAAAATTTGTTTCCGGATATCCAAACCGACCCTTACTTTACGCCGGAACCCTAAACGTTTACTTCGGCATAAATTTGTTTTTAAATACTAAACAAACAAATTGTAATGAGTCAGTTCAGGTTAATACTTTATATTTGCTGACGGTCCAAATATGATTTGTTTAAATACTTTGTTGTTGGAAGGGCCTTGGGAAAAGGGTTCAAGTAAACAAAAATTCATGTTCAATTCAATACGAAGCCCGTTGCCATGGTAACAGCTGTTTTTGGCAAATTTAGGCTGATTTTGTGGTCTGAATTTTTGTTAGCTCAACCCACACCAAAATGCAAAGTTAATTTAAAAAAACTTTATATGACTACAAAGTATCATCACTGGCCTTCCTCGAACAAAAAATATTGCCTTTTGCAACAATTTTTTCAAGTTTTATGAAATAATTACAATTAAACCTCTTTAATCCAGAATCTATCTCCAACGTACTTCTTGAGTCTAAAGTGTATTTACAAAAAAGAAAAAAATAGCGACCCTATTTTTAAAGGCATGTACCCGGAAAATTAATATATATATTTTTTTGCCTCCATTAATAATTGATTAAATTAATGAATACAGAATTAGTTCTCGTGTACAGGCTGATCTGGATGAATAATATTGTAATGTCTCTTTCTGTCTTCCTTTGACGAGAAAACATAGCATCGACAGAATGTGCATCTGCCCAATTCCTTGGTCAAAAAGGAAGGCATGGTACAGTCATCCCCCTTGTCATTCTTGGACCTCTCCATGTACGTCATGAAGTGGCCGGGATGAGTGAGCGAAGTTGCAGGTGTGAGTAGTAAACCCTGGCTTTTGCGGATGACCCGGGTTGATTCAACTGCGCGTACTGGATGAGTTGAACAGTGAAGACATGTCTTTTGCTCACATTTCACGATGCAAAGTTCTCTTGGATTTTTGAAGGTGTGGTTGACGGCAAATTTCAGTTCTTGATGTAAGTCAGGATTTCCAGTGATCCTTGCCTTCGATCCTGATGATATAATGTCATGTACAGTGTCGTAGTCGTTGAAGGGAGCAAACCATTACGACAGATTCTAGTGAAGATTTACTTCTAAGTATTTATTCGAATTTGTTTTAATCAGTTGCTTTAATGAGTATTTTCAAACTCCACAATAATATTAAGCTTTGATATAAGATGCTGACTACAGATGTCAATTTGAAAATGAGGTAGATACGGCTGAAAATTATTCCCCGTTCTAATTTTTTTTCTAAATAGTACGTAAAGAGGGCGCTCTTTAGTGTGGTCCCTTTATTGTATTACGCACGCCAATGTATCGGAACACGTCAGGGCACAAGACATGAATAATTGCGCTGATGTGAATGAAACCATTTCGTTGGTTCAAGAGTGGATATTGTTTGTTTGAATATTACAAATGTTATCTTATTGAGCTAACACACATCGGTGTATGGGTAAAAACCAAAATTAATATGCTTTATCCCCGATGCAAATTTAGCATATATTAAATAATTTAATCAACAATACATTGTTATGCCCGACATTTTGTTTACTAACTGGTTGAACGTTTTAAGAATTTCTACTCCCGTTGCTATAATTCCGTATTTTCTAATTTTTTAATTTGTCCATATTTCCATGTTCAGCGCCTTAGAGCATGTCTACATTAGGGCGCTATATAAGTTTAGGTATTATTATTATTGGTATTATTATAGTAATAAAACTCCACTACAAAGTAAATGTAAAAATTCCACAGATAGTTGTGATTCAAACAAAATATTTGTATTTAATATTGATAAATTTGCAAAAACATACACAAATATTTAAATACATGAATAAATTCCTTATCAGGCCACATCAAAATTTGTTTCCGGATATCCAAACCGACCCTTACTTTACGCCGGAACCCTAAACGTTTACTTCGGCATAAATTTGTTTTTAAATACTAAACAAACAAATTGTATTGAGTCAGTTCAGGTTAATACTTTATATTTGCTGACGGTCCAAATATGATTTGTTTAAATACTTTGTTGTTGGAAGGGCCTTGGGAAAAGGGTTCAAGTAAACAAAAATTCATGTTCAATTCAATACGAAGCCCGTTGCCATGGTAACAGCTGTTTTTGGCAAATTTAGGCTGATTTTGTGGTCTGAATTTTTTTACAACTGGTTGAAATAAAAATGGGCATATTTCATAAAACAACGCTTGAGAACTTAATATGGAGGGGGCACAGTGAGCACCCCCCCCCGTTTCCCGGTCCAAAAAAAGCCTGTGAAAGTCATGAGCGTTACAGCTAATGACTTTTGAGGCCACCGTATACCGTAACGCTATGGAAATTTGTAAAATGATCAACAGAAGTAGGCCTAACACTGTCGTGTGGCAAGCATAAGTTTAGTTTACTTTGTAATTCTCATCCAAAACTTTCCCAACATAATGGACACACATCGGTGATACTTACACAACTGTTGTGTGCTATTTCAAAGTCAGTTGTGGGACCGGGACAGGAGTTGCATTGCATTTGGGGGCATTTCGGACGGCTAAGAGAACATCGCATTCGTGCGTTTGTGGTTATGCACATTTTTAGCCTAATATAGTAAGCAAACTATCACACAGCCTTGCAATCAAGGCTAATGGTTCTGAGAATGACGGCCGTCATGAAAATAAAATACTGAAGCCCTTCCTTGCCCTTTTCAGAAAGGTGGACGCTAAAAAAATAACACTTGCATGTAGTCCCTGCATGTTGCAGTTAAATCATACTATGATCGGAGGCTGGTCTATAGTGCCACTGTTACTGTTAGTGTTGTTTGTTGTGGTAAGGACATTTTTTTTAAATAAATTGAATTACGGAATCGCCGCTCGAAAAAAATTGTTTCTGAACAAAATTAAAAATTCCCCGACCGAAAAAAACAATTTTGTAGTAAAGAAAAAAGAAAAGAAAAAAAGAAAATCCACAACACTAACAACAGTGCCACCGATCGCGTACAAAAACACCATTGTGGTTGTGGTTGTGGTTGTGGTTGTGGTTGTGGTTGTGGTTGTTATATTATTATTAATTATTATTATCATCATCATCATCACCATCACCATCACCATCACCATCACCATCACCATCACCATCACCATCACCATCACCATCACCATCACCATCACCATCACCATCACCATCACCATCACCATCACCATCACCATCACCATCACCATCACCATCACCATCACCATCACCATCACCATCACCATCACCATCACCATCACCATCACCATCACCATCATCATCATCATCTGACATGTAAATGGGGAAAAAATAACGGGCGGACAAAACGCATCTTTCCGGTTGTAACAAGTTGGAGGTATTGTTTAGGTTTTTTGAAAAAACCTTTTGGTAAGACATCATGTTACAGAAAGAGGAGTAATGCGTTAGTTTGTGGTTGGGGAGTCGTGATGTTATTTCTTTAATCACCCGCCAAATCACGGACCATGCTTGGTTTAGAACGGGATGAAAATGTAGACGAGTGGCCAGTATGGGTGGGTGGACGTATTCTATGTGAATACACACTCGCACATCGAGGACTTTAATCAGAGCGAGGACGTCCTCGCTTTTAAAAATTGTGAAAAATGGAGCATTGTAGGCAGTTTGGACGCCAATTCGATATCTAAGCTTTTGGAAGTAATCCTCGGTTTACGTAATTGATGAGTGGAGTATGTGTGACTTAACACCTCTCTGTTGGCGTTTAGCACTCCTGGGTGGTTACAGCGCCCTCTGTTGCTTTAAACATTCCTTCTTGTAGAAGCGGCCATTTCTAATTCTTAGGTCATTAAGCATGACGGTTAGTTTATTCGAATTTAGTTGGGTAGCGTGGCCCAGCCGGTTGCAAGGGCGCTGTCATGGACACTCATCATAAACATTGCAGTTTAGTGCATCCATCCCAGGACCGTAGACTCGAACATTCGACTCATGGCAGCTCTCCGGAGAACACAAAATATGGTGAGTGATGACTGTAATAAATGTATATTGCATAGTTACACTACAGTACTACACAGTACTGTACAGTCGTTTGACCAGTTCCGGATCACTTAAACTTTGCAACAACCACATAATTAAATGAATTCTTACATTACGAATTTCTGTTGGTGCATGTGAAGTATAACATCCAATAAACCAACAAACCTAAAATAAGGTGCCAGACATCATCGACAAATACATGATGGAAATTTTTCTCGAGTTTGTCGGCGCGCTACTGATTCGGAATGAAACCCATTCGGAATAGAATCAACCGATCCCTAAACCGGTCAAGTGGGTTTTCAGTCATGATGGATATTGGTTGGGTCAGTTCTCGTTTGAGCTTGCCCAACAACCTCACTGCAAATATGTCGGCCACATGTCAGCAACACAAGAGCGTAATCAGGAGTTTTCTCATGAGGGGCCCTGTAGGGCTTGAACACACACAGTGTATGGAAATCATGTTAAAAACCAATAGGGGGGAACTGTGTGCAAAATTATAGCCACAGTGTGCTGCATGGAGTATCAGTCGGTTTAGAAGATGGAAATTGATTATTTTGTCAAATTTTGAACTTGGTCCATAGTCTTGAAATCAAGAAGCTCAAGTTCAAGTCTTTTATATTCAAGTAAGTCAAGTCCATTGCTACTAAAAAGGGGATCTGGAGTCCATTGTGACCATTGACTAGGGTACTTATCAACTGGTGAAATATTGTGATTTGTGTTTCAGGGAATGATTGAGGCTACTGGCATGACTGGTAACGCAGACAGGGAATGTAGAATAATCTGATGCAAGTTCAGATTGCTCTTTTGTCATTCCACTACCATGTAGGTCAAGTAAACCTATCGAAATTAAAGACAGAGCCACAGTGGAGGTGTGGCTCTATATTTGCGTGATAACTTTATGTCGCGTACCCTGCCTGAAATTAACATACCTAAAGAACTTGAAGCTTTGTGGGTTTGGGCCCGACCCACAGTGCGAGATCGCTTGTAAAAAAAAATCGACGAACTGAATGTTATGGTGACTTCCAATAATATTGATATAGTCGCTGTTTCAGAAACATGTTTCCCACTGACATTGATTCCAGTTTCTCAATTCCTCGATACCAGCTGCACAGCAAACCATGAGAGAACAAAAAAGGTGGAGGTGTGGCTCTATATTTGCGTGATAACTTTATGTCGCGTACCCTGCCTGAAATTAACGTACCTAAAGAACTTGAAGCTTTGTGGGTTTGGGCCCGACCCAAACGCCTACCTCGATCAATGACTGGTCTGATATTGTGTGTTATTTGCCATCCTCCAACTTCGCGATATAATCAGGATTTAATTGACCACATATCAACTTCACTTGATATTACTAGTGAAATATCCAGATGCAGGTATTTTTCTATTGGGAGACTTCAACAGACTTGACACCGATCACATCTGCCGCTTATGTGGTCTTACACAAGTTGTTAACAAACCCACAAGAGGGCAAGCCTTCTTGGATAACATATTAGCCAACATTAATTATCACTATACTAAGCCAGTGACATCAACCCCCCCCCCCCCCATCTATCTCAGTGACCATAAGACTGTCCTGTGGCTTCCTGAATCGCACCGTAATCACTGTAACATCTCCCACCGCAAAGTGTTGCGTCCATTTCAACAGTCTGACAAGTTGGCATTTGGCAGGTGGATTACCAGCTTTGATTGGAATAATGTCTCATCAGCCGACACACCTACTCAAAAGACCGCTGCTTTATAGGACTCCGTGAACACTGCAATACACCATCACTTCCCAACCAACACAGTCTCTTTCCATGAAGAGGACAAACCGTGGATGACCTGCGAAATGAAGCATGGCAATCCCAGAGAACTAGCACAAAGAAATCCAAACTTAACTGGTTGCAATAAAATACCCAAGCTGAATTTTCCAATCACTCCGCAGTTGAGATTGCTACACAAATTAACGATAATTTTATATCATCTGCCAGTGATATTTAAGCTTTGGATCTTTGCAATCTCCCGACCTGTATCTCTCCTGTTTACAATAAACTGAGGAAAGTTAACTCACAAGAGCACAAGACCTGATTCAACCCCATTGTGGGTTTGGCCTTTGGTGTTGTTCCTGAAATTTGGTCTTCTGATTTTGTTGTGCCCATTCCAAAGGGACAGCCCCAATCAATAAATAATCTCCGCTTCTTTTCACGTACCTGTGTTTTCGCTAAAGTATTTGAAGAATTTGTTACTAGTTGGATAATGAGTGATATCAGTGCTTATCTTGACAAACAACAATTTAGTATACAAAGATACTAATAGTTCAAAGAATAGTAGTGTTATTGTTGCAACTGATTTTTCTAAAGCTGTTGACCGGGTCGATCACCTTAATCGCCTTCATGAATGGGCAGTAGATAATAGCATGAAACGGAACCCAAATAAGTGCAGAGCTATGACCGAGTTTCAAAAGGAACACGCCTACTTATCCTCGGGCCCTTTGTATTAATAATTATATTGTTGAACAAGGTAATTTTCTTAAAATTATACGTGTCTACATCCAAAATGATCTGAAGTGGAACTTGCATATTAATAAAATGAGTATTTATTTTAATAGTAGATTGTACTTTTTAAGACAACTTAAACGCGGCGGCGTCCCAGTTGACGACTTAGTGAGGGTTTATGTGCAATATGTCAGGCCAACCGTGGAGTATTGAACACTCAGAACAATTGCAAAAGAAAGCACTCAAAACCATTCTTTTAATTGATCTTAGCAGCCATATTTCTTACGAGTTTATTTGTAATAAACTCAAAATTGAAACTCTAATCTTGGACGAGATCAACTTCCCTTTAAATTTGGTAAAACACTTTTTAACTCATCAGTGTACAGATAATGGCTCCCTCCGTGTAGATCAAATAATCTTCGTAACTCAACCCAACTTGCATTCCCTCTTTGCCGAACCGAAAGGTATACAAATAGCTCTTTGTTAACTAAAATGCTTAAAAATTCACTTCCACCAATGACGCCGTAAGAGAAGGACGCTCCCTTTAGTGCTCCCGGGCTATTCAAAGTCACCCAAACACACTCGACCATGCCACCCAACCCCCATCACGTCCGGGGACGTGCTACCCGAGCTGGATGGCACGCACAACGGCGATGAGGATTTCGAAACATTCGTCAGGTCGACCCTCTCCAAAATTGTTGAAGGTAAGCGGCAGCTTGAAGAGAAACTCGCAGCCTCTATACAATTTAAAAGTTTAAAAAATCACCGAGCTTGAGATGTCAAAAGATGCTCTTCAAAAGCACTTAACATCGTGACTTCGGAGGTTTGTACTATGAAGAGTCAACTTGCCAGGTTAACGATATAAACAAGCAGGAGCGCTTCAGCCGTCGAAATAACCTTCGAATTGTTAGTGTTGAGAGGTCAGTCAATGAAAGCTGCGTCGACAAAGTAGATGACATCCTGCGCACCCATTTTGACTGGGAAACCCCTCCGCACATCGAACGGGCTCTCCGGGATGGTAAGGACATCGACGGCAGACCTTCCCTTATCCTCGTAAAGCTCCTGTCGTACCAAGACAAAATTTTCACAGGTCTTCATATATTCACAGTTGATGACCTTACTACACAAGATTGGATAGAGAAAAGGACCTGGAAACATCAAGTTAAGACCTTGTATGAAAATGGCATCAAGCTCCGTTTCTTCGCGGGCCGCTGGAGGCACGGCAGTGTTGAGGTCTTCCCATTTAACAAAGACTGTTAAAGGCCCTTGGTTCCCGAACGTTTTGGGTGGGTGCATATATTGGTTTTTTTTATACCAAGATGTATGTAATATTTTGTTGTTTTCCATCCACTAAGACAATTGAATGGGCTGGGGTGAAATTTCACTTTCCCTAATTTAATTGAATTCCCTCGGGAGCACGATGATTGTTACTTGCGCCTTTCTTTTGTTCCTCGTCCGATTTCACAGGAGGCGTTCTTTGGTTGATTTATTGGTTTCGTCCCCCTTTTTTTCTGGGACTTTTTCACAGATGACGAGCAAGGGTTTCGTTTGGGGTGGATTTCGGTTTTCGGGGTTGGTTTTTTTTTTGCTCCAAAAACCCGGGGTAGCATTTTGGTGTACTTTATGTCTACGGTGTTTGCTATACAAATTTCTTATTTTCAAAACAGAACGTGTATTGTTAATGAAAACCCTTGTCGTACATCGATAACACCTGTCACGTTAAGCAAATACTCTTTTCCTTCCCCCCCCTCAATTTTTAAGTCATTATGTCTAGCCATCTCTCGATAGCCTCGATGAATTGCCGAGGTTTGGGCAATCAAGCAAAACGTAGAGATGTTTTTCATTTCCTTAAGTCAAAAAAAAAAATTTATTGTTTGCAAGATGTACATTTTGATAAGGACATGAATGGGGGGGTTTAGACTGTTACTTTAGTTTCTTTAAGAGTAATTTTTGAGGCGCGGCCATTTTGTTCAATAATAATTTTGAGTATAGTATCATGAACGTCAAATGTGTTTGTAATGGTTATATGCTTGTACTTGTTTTGGAAATCGGTGACTATAGAATGACTCTCATTAATTTGTACGGTCCAAATACGGATGACCCGAATTTCTATAGCAATATTGCCACCATTCTGAACGACATGGACAATACTCATAATATCTTATGTGGCGACTGGAATTTAGTTTTGAATAATTTAATCGATTGTGTCAACTACACTGGTATCAAGAAACCCCTGGCCAGAAAAAGAGTTTTGGAAATGTGCAGCGATTTAGATTTGGTAGATATTCACAATCCTCACACTCAAAGGTTTACCTGGAGACAACACAAGACTTTTAAAACAATCGAGATTAGATTCCTTTTTACTTTCCTCTGAGCTTCAATCCAAGCTAGTGAGTTCTGACATCAAACCAGGGTACTGAACTGATCACTCTATCGTTGATATGACTTTTGACTTGACCAAAATAGAACGAGGAAGCGGTTATTGGAAATTTAACAGTTCTCTGCTAACTGAAAATAACTATTCTGTTTTAGTATGGAATGTTATTTCTGATCTGGTGAAAGAGTATGCAGCTTATCCTTATTTGCCTTCCAATATTATACTCCACTTGGAAGAAAGAGTTCAACAAACTAGAGGCTTCCCTTATAAAGTGGCCGAAGGTGACATTTCGTCGGTCGATCTCCTAAGTGCTAAACAGGCTGATTTGGTAGATCTTCGTAAGTTAAAATGAACGGTGTACTTATTAGATCTAGAACACGGTGGATGGAATGCGGAGAAAAACCCTCAAAGTAATTTTGAATATGGAGAAACGTAATTTTGTTTTATGAATCTATCAATTGTTTTGTTAATAAGGCCAATTCCAGATTAACTAAATCCAATGAAATTCTTTCCGAGGCCAGGAATTTCTACAAAAGTCTGTATTCACATCGGAATATCAATGAAGTAGCTGATTTAGACTCCATTTTCAAGAAAGCCAATGGTCAAATTCTTACGGATACAATGCGTGATAACCTGGAAGGTCCTTTGTCGTATGCTGAGCTTATGCGAGCTTTAAAAAATAGTTAAAGTAGTAAATCCCCAGGTTCTGATGGTTTTAGTTTCAAATTCTACAAATTATTTTTGTCCAAGTTATCGTGGTTCCTTTTACGTTCACTCAACTTTGCTTATTTATCGTGCCAGTTATCAGTCACTCAGAAATATGGCATTATCACTCTGTTACCAAAAAGGGACAAACCCCGTGACTTATTAAACAAATTGGGTCCTATTCTCTCCTCAACACATCTTATAAATTGGCGTCGGCATGTGTTGCTGCGAGAATGAAATCTTATTATTAATGAACGGCAAAAAGGCTTTATGACATGTCAGTTCATAGGTGAGAATATTCGCTTAATGTATGACATACTTGATATTACTGAAATTGATAACGTTCCTGTCCAATTAATTTCCATTGATTTTGAAAAAGCTTTCGATTCAGTGTCGCATGAGTTTATCCTCAATATTCTAGATAAATTTAACTTCGGTGCGTCCATTCAAAAATGGATCAACCTTTTATAACCAGGCCTCCTCTTCGATTTTGGTGAATGGTTTTCTTTCAGAATCTTTTAGTATAGAACGGGGCTGCAGGCAATGTGATAGTCTTTGCCCGTATTTATTTATCTTGTGTGTTGTAGTTTTTGCAATGATGATATGCAATGATGAATACATAAAAGGTATTAAGATAGCCGGTAAAGAATTTCGATTGTCTCAATATGCTGACGACACTGTTTTATTTCTGGATGGCTCGGATAAATCTATGCTAACTGCATTTAACATTCTTGACTTATTCGCCAATACGTCCGGACTTAAAGTCAATATAGATAAAACGAATGTAGTTTGGATCGGTTGAAAGAAAGGTAGTCAGGATAAGATTTGTGAAGAGATCATTGCTCACTGGGTGGAACCTTTGGGCAATTTCAAAATACTTGGCATTCAGGCTTCCACAGATCTTCATTCCATGATTTTCCTGTTTAACGACTTAAACTCAATGTTATTTGAATTTATTTGGAGGGGAAATGACGGGTTAGTAGAAATCAAAAGGTTCAAGATTTCGGCCATGGGGGGGGGGGCTTCGTATGATAGATGTCAGAGATCACATGAACGCTCTTAAAATAACTTGGCTCCGCAGACTTCTCATTTCCGACAAACGTTGCGGTTGGGTTAATTTATTCCACAAGAATATGGATACCTCTGAAATGTCCTTTTTTGAAGGAGGCTCTCTAAAATTATGTTGCTCAAGAAATGCGACTGGTAGGCTTCTGCACCTACCGTGGTACGTGGTGTTCGCTTGACACCAAGTGAGTGATGAAACTGAGCGGCCTTCAGTTGCCTTAAAACTAGGCAACATTCTGTCAAAACTGGCAGCAATCAAAAGATGTTCAGCCCTGCGAAATGGAAATAAGAAAGATGAGGAGGCAGCCAAGAGTATCCTTAAGCTGAATGGTCAGAACAGATCTCATCGGAAGTCATTGACACTTAGTCTCGACGCAGGTATAACAAGGTCTCAGAGCTTCCTTACTCCGTTGAAATAAAACATTTCACATCATTCCTTGAAGAAAACATCAAGAAAGCAACAGTGAAGCTGAATCAAAAAGCATCTGCCGAGAACTTTCAAAAATGTAGTGAGTTGGTCCTTTCTCGCCTCACAACTTTCAACAAACGAAAAACAGGAGAAACAGCAGCTTGAGTAAGTTATTTTAATTTTAAAGAGCAACATGTCTATTTAAAGATACACCCATCGCAGTGCGAGTCATGTGACAATTTGTGGCACAAATGGTTGAATCGACTGGAAATAAACTATTTTGGACTTGGTTAATTTATAATCTGAGCATGCATGTATAATATCAGCAAACACAAACTGGAGGACCAATAACATTTGTATAATACAGAGACTGCTTGGTTAATTTGCATGACAAGAGTGCAGCTGTAAAGGTATGTATATAGCTTTGATAATGATCAAAATATTTTGTAAGAATTTTTAATCTGAAAGCTTACTGACTTCAAAGGGGTTTTTTTTTGTACGTATGAAATACTTTAATACATTATCTTAACAAATAAACCAAGCAGGCAGGTAGCTTTTAAAATAAAACTACAAAACTGTATCTTGTAAAAATTAACTCAAATTTGGTGTTCACGTTTTTTGAGAAAACAGCAAATACCTTTTGCGATTTCATCAGTTATTCTTTGCATTGAAAATTCGACATTAGTTGTAAAAATAATGTGCAACTCATGTACAAATTATCATGTACTGGGCACATCCCAATAATTATTCACGTGTATGAAGTATTCTTTGTTTTTCCTGCCCATTTTTAACACTTCACATTACCCTGTAATGTGTAATCAAAGGTTAACTTTCTCTTTAAGGTCTTATTTGATAATCTGATGGTGATATGATTTCAATCGACACCTTTGAATCATAACAAAACATAACAAAATCATAACAATAATTAGCAGTTTATTATGCTCTTAACAATTTCAATTAGAGCTTTAGTGTTTGTTGAAACAAACACTAGGTGTTCGGGTATTGTCGGAGTCAGTGTAATTGTGTTGATGTCAGAACTATTGAATCGATGAAAACGATTGTTTGCAGCTTTTGAAAGTTCACAGAAAGTAAATTGTAAATCTCTTACGTTAATACCCTAGTTTACCAAGAAATAAGTGCTAACGCCACTACTTAATGGATTGAGCTCTACAAGCTACGTCTATATTAACCATATACGACGTTTTTCATGTAAATATTAATAAACTTAACTGATAGTATACTATTAGGGGCTTCCGAATTTAACTTTCGTTTGGACAAGAAGGCTGATCAAATGATGTAAATAACACTCAGTTATACCATAGAGAAAGGATACACACAAAAGTGCGCATGCTTAAAAATCATGATAGATATGTTTTGAAGATTTTTGTTATCTGAAAACTGATGACGTCATTATGAAGTTAGAAAAGTTGTTATCAAGACATAGGTATTTAAATATGCTCCAAGTGAAAAACGAAGGGTCCATTGTCATTTCATAGTCATATAGAGGAACATTTCCCCCATCCCCTTCTTGGCTGCAGATCTTGAAACGAGCATTTGAATTACTCACAAGTACAATTATTATGTATGCCACTCACTAAAGTTTATTGATTTTTCAATGGAAATTGTTTCTTTATTGATTATTAAATCCGACTATGCAAATCATGTTGACATTATTAAGTTACAATTCTTAAAAGTTTTAACAGGTTTTCAAACACTGTGATTTGGCTTCTCATTATGTATCGGTGCATGATACTTTGATTGTTCAATACACATTTACTGATGATGATGTCGTCAAAATAAGTCGAGCATTGTATGAGCTATTGGTTGCATTTAAAAAAAACGTCAACTACGTCACCACTTGAAAGTTAAGGATAAACTTTATAACATAAAAACATCGTTTTGAAAAGTGATAATTTTCACATGAAGCTTTCCGTTTTATTCACCGTATTGCACCGATAAACACTGCCGTGAGTGCTGGGTCTTAAACGCCCTTGACGTGCTGATGCCAAATCCCTGCTTCTCGGTGTATGATCAAAACATAACCAATGTTTGTCTTTTTCTGCTTGCCTTTTCTCACAAAAATAAAAGTCGTACGAATCACTGAAGCAGGTGGCCACCTCAGTGAAACTTAATCTTCAAATCCTTGTTCACCAATAAGCCATCAGCAGGGCGAATAGGGGAGCAATTTGACGCTAAACATGACACAGGTTAAGCGGAATAGCGCCATTCATAAGCTTGCGTTATAAGTTCGTTGAACTGTGACATGTCCAAACTTGAATGGAAATCACGTCATCTAACTATGTAGCTGTATATTAATACAGCACATTACACGTGGCCGGTTGTACATGTGCGTTATCATACAATGTGGGTCAGCGGACACGTGTGCTTTGACGTCCAGTTTTGACCCAATCAAAGGTTAAAAAGTTATCATCTCTGTGCAAAAGTTTGAGCAGGATCACTCATCTATAACGTGATGCAAAATTTATGTTGAAATGTTACGTAGTTTTAGAGAAAAAAAAATTGTGAAATTGTTCAACTTCCGGTTTGAACCGGAAGTCAAGGTCAAATGGGGTCACTATGTGTGTAGCGTTTGTTGAACTTTGATCGACCTGTCCGATGATATGTAGATTGTCAAAATCTACCATGTGGTTCAGGAGTTATGGTTTCTTAAAAATATTTAATTTTGATTTGTTGTAATTCAAAACCTGATGACGTCATTATGACATCATCAATTTGGTTAAAACATCTTTTAACACGATTGAATGTTTTACTAACATTCGGCGGTCCATGCCAACCAGCGCTGTTTGTTTATCAACAATGGAAAGGTCTAGGTATTATGTCTGTACATGAACAGGAGTTCAATGATATGTATAGAGCACCCTCTATTGGTGAAGCATGACACAGCCGATTATATGACCAATCGGTCAGGAAAACAACCCGCTAAGAACGTCTTGCACCAAGACAAGCATTGTACACGTGCCCACCGCGTGGCTGTGAACATGTACTCTGTCGGCGTATGTTTTTGTTGGCCTACACTATCGTGCGTTGTCATACAATGAAAGTCAACAGACACGAGCGCTTTGACGCCCGGTTTTGACCAGATGCAAAGAATAAAATGCTATAATCTCTGTGCAAAAGTTTCGGGAGGATAACTCATCCATAACCTCATGCAAAATTCATGTTAAAATATTACGTAGTTGTTGAGATATGAATTTTTTCAAACTTTCAACTTCCGGTTTGAACCGGAAGCCAAGGTCAAATGGGGTCATGTTGTGTGTAGCGTTTGTTGAACTTTTAACGACCAATCCGATGATGTGTAGATTGTAAAAATCCAACATGTGGTTCATGAGTAATGATTTCTTACAAGTATTAAACTTTGATTTAATGTAATTCAATACCCGATGATGTCATCATGACATCATCATGTTTGTAGCGTCTTGATACTGAGGTCCAATTGTCTGATAAGTTTCAACCGTCAATTCGATTTCAATCTTGAGTTATGCTCTAGAAAAGCCCAAAACATGACTTTTTGAAGAAAAAAATCAAAGGTAAACTTCGACCTGGGGTAACGACCCGGAAGTTAAGGTCATACGATTTCGGCGTTAACTTTTCAAATGTTGCCCCAGTCTCGATCTATCCGATGCCCAATTATGAGCATCATAGCTTTAATATTCACAAACATACAAGCATTTGCATATGGTCACTTTTTGACCTAAAATCGCTTGTAATTTGACATCCGATGACGTCATCACAACGTCACAACTAACTCAGCTTCTGCTAATTATGGTCTTACTTCACATCAAGTTTCAAGTTGATCCAAGGTTCGCAAGTATGCTTTTGCTTGCGGACAAACGACTCTGAGAAGAATAAGCAAAAAAAAAGTAAAAACTAGAGCTTTAGTGTTTGTTGAAACAAACACTAGGTGTTCGGGTATCGTCGGAGTCAGTGTAATTGTGTTGATGTCAGAACATTTGAATCGATGAAAAAGAAATTAAAATGAAAATTTCTTACGTTAATACCCAAGTTTTCCAAGAAGTAAGTGGTAACGCCACTACTTAATGGATTGAGCTCTACAAGCCCCTTTCTAATTAACCATATACAGTGTATAACGTTTTTCATGTAAATATTAATAAACTTAACTGATAGTAGGCCTACACTGAAATTTAACTTTCGTTTGGACAGGAAGCCTGATTAAATGATGTAAATAACACTCAGTTATACCATAGAGAAAGGATACACACAAAAGTGCGCATGCTTAAAAATCATGATAGATATGTTTTGAAGACTTTTGTTATTTGAAAACTGATGACGTCATTATGAAGTTAGAAAAGTTGTTATCAAGACATAGGTATTTAAATATGCTCCTAGTGAAAAACGAAGGGTCCATTGTCATTTCATAGTCATATAGAGGAACATTTCCCCCATCCCCTTCTTCTTGGCTGCAGATCTTGGAACGAGCATTTGAATTACTCACAAGTACAATTATTATGTATGCCACTCACTAAAGTTTATTGATTTTTCAATGGAAATTGATTCTTTATTGATTATTAAATCCGACTATGCAAATCATGTTGACATTATTAAGTTACAATTCTTAAAAGTTTTTCAAATACTGTGGTTTGGCTTCTCATTATGTATCGGTGCATGATAGATACTTTGATTGTTCAATACATACTCACTGATGATGATGTCGTCAAAATAAGTCGAACATGGTATGAGCTATTGGTTTTTAGTCTTCATACAGAACGGTTTGTTAAATTTATAATATTGAAAGAAAAGACACTTGTTTTTAATATTTTTGCAAGATAAAGGCAAGTCATGAAGACGGCAAGTTTAAGCCTCTAGTGAATTTTGACTAATAAAATGTTATTAATGAGTTAATAACTATTTCTACCTGTAGGGTGCATCATACACTCAGCAAGGAATTAGGGAATGGAACAAAACGAGTATGAAATCTTTCACTGGAGACCATTCGGGTACTGGATGATTTGTAAATTCTGAAGAAGAAAAAAACAATTATAAACAAAGTATGACTCAAAGCAAACTAAGTCAAGCTGAAACTGCTGAAATAAATAAAATTCGAGCCTTACAACATTTCATGATTACATACTACTAATAATAATTTATTGAATTTATATTGCGCTCTTTCCAGGACCAACCTGTTCGAGGGCGCATATCGACAATACAACATATCAGAGTTTGGAAATTACGCAAGAAAAAGATAGTGGAAGGTGCACATCCTGTTTTTGGTGTGAACGACTTATAAACGAAACCTTATTAGTGGAAACTTTTTCGAAGGGTTTTCAAATAGTTATGTCATAATACAAAGTTGACGGAAAACATTCATCGGTCTGACCATTGTCTGACTTTATTGACACAGCCAACAATCATACCACTCCCCCATTGCCCAATTCTCTTCGACGTTCATACTAAACGTTTCTCAGTTTTAAAAACATCTCACCACCGTCACCACTTGATGATACAGGATACACTTTATAACGTAATTGTGCATTAAATAAAATAATCATTTTAATTAATAAGCAATGATGTTCACACAAAAACTTACCGTTTTAGTCCCGTGTAGCAACGATAAATACGTGCCGTGAGGAGGGTCCGAAACACCCTTCACGATCCAATGACACATCCTTCCTTCTCGGAGTGTGATAAAAACATAACCAAAGTTCGTCTTTTTCTGCTTGCATTTTCTCACACAATTAATAGTCATATGAATCACTGAAGTAGGTGGCTATCTCAGCGAAACTTCGTCTTTATTCCATTTTGATCATTAAGCCACGAGAAGGGCGAATAGGAGAAATATTAGACGCTGAATATGAACGGAATTCAGATCTATTTGGTATTGGTAGTACGCCATTGATAAGATTGCACCACGTTGTAAGTACGGTGACCCGTGGTGTGTCATAACACTGCATGAATGGATCACGTCACTTCAGAGAAGGCGCACATTACGTTGGTCTATAATAAGTGTCTTGAGTGGCAGTTCTTTTCGTTTGGTTACAGTGTCGGCGTATTCTTGTGTTGGCCTACACTACCGTGCGTTGTCATACAAGGTCGTTCAACAGACACTTGCGCTTTGACGCCCAGTTTTGACCAGATGCAAAGAATAAAATGCTATAATCTCTGTGCAAAAGTTTCGGCAGAATAACTCATCTATAAACTGATGCAAAATTCATGTTAAAATATGACGTAGTTTTTGAGATATGAATTTTGTGAAATTTTCAACTTCCGGTTTGAACCGGAAGTAAAGGTCAATTGGGGTCATGTTGTGTGTAGCGTTTGTTGACCTTTCACGAGTTATGTTTTTTTTACAAATATTAAACATTGATTTAGTGTAATTCAATACCCGATGACGTCATCATGACATCATCATGTTTGTGGCGTCTTGATGATATTGTTCAATTCTCTTATGAGTTTCAATGTTCAAATCAATTTCAATTTTGAGTTATGACAAAAATTTGAATTTTTTAACGAAAAAACACAAAGGCAGACTTTGACCTTCCGTTAAGACCGGAAGTAGAGGTCATACGATTTTTGCGTTAACTTTTCAAATGTTGCCCCAGTCTCGATCTATCCGATGCCCAATTATGAGCATCATAGCTTTAATATTCACAAACATACAAGCATTTGCATATGGTCACTTTTTGACCTAAAATTGCTTGTAATTTGATATCCGATGACGTCATCACAACGTCACAACTAACTCAGCTTCTGCTAATTATGGTCTAACTTCACATCAAGTTTCAAGTTGATCGAAGGTTCGCAAGTATGCTTTTGCTTGCGGACAAACGACTCTGAAAAGAATAAGCAAAACAAAAAAGTAAAAAAAAACTAGAGCTTTAGTGTTTGTTGAAACAAACACTAGGTGTTCGGGTATTGTCGGAGTCAGTGTAATTGTGTTGATGTCAGAACATTTGAATCGAAAAAAACCGTGTTTTTGCTTGCGTTTTCGCGGAATTTGCCCATAGTTTGGGTATGGTGGGGTGCTTTCAAAATTACGGTATCCAGACGCTGATTTTCATAGGCGCTGTCCGTCTATAGACCTTTCTTTTGCAACGTCACAGCTCAAGAAAATTTTGGAAAGCCATCAAATGCAAAACAAAAACAGATAGCTACAGTTTGTAACAACGTTACACAAATCTTCAAAATTAGTGTTGAATTTATTGGAAACAAAGCAACCGATCATGGGAGGTATTTTATTTAATTAGAAGCTTGCCGAAAATGTTGATATTTGTTAAAACATCTGTTAACACGATTGAATGTTTTACTAACATTCGGCGGTCCATGCCAACCAGCGCTGTTTGTTTATCAACAATGGAAAGGTCTAGGTATTATGTCTGTACATGAACAGGAGTTCAATGATATGTATAGAGCACCCTCTATTGGTGAAGCGTGACAGCCGATTCTACGACCAATCGGTCAGGAAAAAACCCGCTAAGAACGTCTTGCACAGAGACTAGCATTGTACACGTGCGCACCGCGTGGCTGTGTACATGTACAGTGTCGGCGTAGCGTTGTCATACAATAAAAAACAACAGACACGAGCGCTTTGACGCCCGGTTTTGACCAGATGCAAAGATTAAAATGCTATAATCTCTGTGCAAAAGTTTCGGGAGGATAACTCATATATAACCTCATGCAAAATTCATATTACATAGTTGTTGAGATATGAATTTTTCCAACTTTCAACTTCCGGTTTGAACCGGAAGCCAAGGTCAAATGGGGTCATGTTGTGTGTAGCGTTTGTTAAACATTTAACGACCAATCCGATGGTGTGTAGATTGTAAAAATCCAACATGTGGTTCATGAGTTATTATTTTTTACAAGTATTAAACTTTGATTTAATGTAATTCAATACCCGATGACGTCAACATGACATCATCATGTTTGTAGCTTCTTGATATTGAGGTCCAATTGTCTTATAAGTTTCAACCGTCATTTCGATTTCAATCTTGAGTTATGCTGTAGAAAAGCCCAAAACATGACTTTTTCAAGAAAAAAATCAAAGGTAAACCTTGACCTAGGGTAACGACCTAGAAGTTAAGGTCATACGATTTTGGCGTTAACTTGTCAAATGTTGCCCTAGTCTTGATCTATCAGATGCTCAATTATGAGCATCATAGCTTTAATATTCACAAACATACAAGCATTTGCATATGGTCACTTTTTGACATTAAATGGCTTGTAATTTGACATCCGATGACGTAATCGTGACGTCAAAAATTCCTCAGCTTTTGCTAGTTATGTTCTAAGTTCACATGAAGTTTCAAGTTGATCAAAGGTTCGCAAGTATGCGTTTGCTTGCGGACAAAGCCCACTGAAAAGAAAAAGATAACCTAAAAAAAAAAAAAAAAAAATGAACAATAACAATGAGTTGTTTGGGCTTAATGCCCGAACACCTAAACAAACATTAAAACAAAACCGAACAATAACAATGAGTTGTTCGGGCTTAATGCCCGAACACCTACACACAAAAAACCCGAATAACAACAATGAGTTGTTCGGGCTTAATGCCCGAACACCTAATAAAAATGTATTGGATACGGACTTGATTGGCGGCTGTCTTGTCTAGATGCTGGAGTGCTGGTTCGGTGTACTGGATGTTGTCTTTCACTGGGATCATGCGAAGTGTGAGGGCAAAGTTCATGCCTTTGAAGAGTACCCTGGTTTCCATCGGGGTGAGATGACGCTGGCTGAGGTTCACACCGGTGTGTTGTGTGAAGGCCTTGGCGCTGCGGAGATGGGGCTTGGTAGCAAAAGCCCGAGTACCACGGGAATCTCTTTTATTAGGTGTTCGGGCATTAAGCCCGAACAACTCATTGTTATTGTTCGGGTTTTTTTTTTTTAGGTGTTCGGGCATTAAGCCCGAACAACTCATTGTTATTGTTCGGTGGTTTTTTTTTAATTTTTTTTTTTTTAGTTTTTCTTCTCAGTGGAATTTGTCCGCAAGCAAACGGATACTTGCGAACCTTTGATAAACTTGAAACTTCATGTGAAGTTAGAACATAACTAGCAGAAGCGGGTAAAGTTGTGACGTCGGGATGACGTCATCAGGTGTCAAATTACAAGCCATTTAAGGTCAAAAAGTGGCCATATTCCAAAGCTTGTATGTCTCTATATATATTAAAGATATGGTATTTATATTTAGGCATATGATAGATCAAGACAAGGGCAACATTTGAAAAGTTAACGCCAAAATCATATGACCTTTGCTTCCGGTCGTACCGGAAGGTCAAACGCTGCCTTTGTGTTTTTTGTGTTTTTTGTGTAAAAAAATTCAATTTTTGGTCATAACTCGAGATTGATATTGAATATAACATTGAAACTCATCAGATAATTGAACCTTATTATCAAGACCACACAGACTTAATTATGTCATGATGACGTCATCAGGTTTCGAATTACAACAAATCAAAGTTAAATATTTTTAAGAAATCATAACTCCTGAACCACATGGTGGATTTTGACAATCTACATATCATCGGACAGGTCGATAAAAATTCAACATACGCTACACATATAGTGACCCCATTTGACCTTGACTTCCGGTTCAAACCGGAAGTTGAACAATTTCACAATTTTTTATCTCTTAAACTACGTAACATTTCATCATAAATTTTGCATCACGTTATAGATGAGTGATCCTGCTCAAACTTTTGCACAGAGATGATAACTTTTTAACCTTTGCATCGGGTCAATACTGGACGTCAAAGCGCACGTGTCCGCTGACCCACATTGTATGATAACGCACATGTACAGCCGGCCACGTGTAATGTGCTGTATTGAGTACTGTACAGCTACATAGTAAGATGATGTGATTTCCATTCAAGTTTGGACATGTCACAGTTCAACGAACTTATAACGCAAGCTTATGAATGGCGCTATTCCGCTTAACCTGTGTCATGTTTAGCGTCAAATTGCTCCCCTACTCGCCCTTCTGATGGCTTATTGGTGAACAAGGATTTGAAGACGAAGTTTCACTGAGGTGGCCACCTGCTTCAGTGATTCGTACGACTTTTATTTTTGTGAGAAAAGGCAAGCAGAAAAAGACAAACATTGGTTATGTTTTGATCATACACCGAGAAGCAGGGATTTGGCATCAGCACGTCAAGGGCGTTTAAGACCCAGCACTCACGGCAGTGTTTATCGGTGCAATACGGTGAATAAAACGGAAAGCTTCATGTGAAAATTATCACTTTTCAAAACGATGTTTTTATATAATGCACAGTTATGTTATAAAGTTTATCCTTAACTTTCAAGTGGTGACGTAGTTGACGTTTTTTTTAAATGCAACCAATAGCTCATACAATGCTCGACTTATTTTGACGACATCATCATCAGTAAATGTGTATTGAACAATCAAAGTATCATGCACCGATACATAATGAGAAGCCAAATCACAGTGTTTGAAAACCTGTTAAAACTTTTAAGAATTGTAACTTAATAATGTCAACATGATTTGCATAGTCGGATTTAATAATCAATAAAGAAACAATTTCCATTGAAAAATCAATAAACTTTAGTGAGTGGCATACATAATAATTGTACTTGTGAGTAATTCAAATGCTCGTTTCAAGATCTGCAGCCAAGAAGGGGATGGGGGAAATGTTCCTCTATATGACTATGAAATGACAATGGACCCTTCGTTTTTCACTTGGAGCATATTTAAATACCTATGTCTTGATAACAACTTTTCTAACTTCATAATGACGTCATCAGTTTTCAGATAACAAAAATCTTCAAAACATATCTATCATGATTTTTAAGCATGCGCACTTTTGTGTGTATCCTTTCTCTAGGGTATAACTGAGTGTTATTTACATCATTTAATCAGGCTTCCTGTCCAAACGAAAGTTAAATTCAGTGTAGGCCTACTATCAGTTAAGTTTATTAATATTTACATGAAAAACGTTATACACTGTATATGGTTAATTAGAAAGGGGCTTGTAGAGCTCAATCCATTAAGTAGTTAATTGTAAACTTGGGTATTAACGTAAGAAATTTTCATTTTAATTTCTTTTTCATCGATTCAAATGTTCTGACATCAACACAATTACACTGACACCGACGATACCCGAACACCTAGTGTTTGTTTCAACAAACACTAAAGCTCTAGTTTTTTTTTTAGTTTTTTTTTTTTTTAGTTTTACTTCTCAGTGGAATTTGTCCGCAAGCAAACGCATACTTGCGAACCTTTGATCAACTTGAAACTTAATGTGAAGTTAGAACATAACTAGCAAAAGCTGGTAAAGTTGTGACGTCGTGATGACGTCATCAGGTGTCAAATTACAAGCGATTTTAGGTCAAAAAGTGACCATATGCAAATGCTTGTATGTTTGTGAATATTAAAGCTATGATGCTCATAATTGGGCATCGGATAGATCAAGACTGGGGCAACATTTGAAAAGTTAACGCTAAAATCGTATGATCTTAACTCCTAGGTCGTTACCCTAGGTCGAAGTTTACCTTCGATTTTTTTCTTCAAAAAATCATGTTTTGGGCTTTTCTACAGCATAACTCAAGATTGAAATCGAATTGACGGTTGAAACTTATCAGACAATTGGACCTCAGTATCAAGACGCTACAAACATGATGATGTCATGGTGACGTCATTGGGTATTGAATTACATTAAATCAAAGCTTAGTACTTGTAAAAAATCATAACTCATGAACCGCATGTTGGATTTTTACAATCTACACATCATCGGATTGGTCGTTAAAAGTTCATCAAACGCTACACAGAACATGACCCCATTTGACCTTGGCTTCCGGTTCAAACCGGAAGTTGAAAGTTAGAAAAATTCATATCTCAACAACTACGTATTATGTAAACATGAATTTTGCATGAGGTTATAGATGAGTTATCCTCCCGAAACTTTTGAACAGAGATTATAGCGTTTTATTTTTTGCATCTGGTCAAAACCGGGCGTCAACGCGCTTGTGTCTGTTGACTTTCATTGTATGACGACGCACGATAGTGTAGGCGAACACAAGAATACGCCGACATTATAACCAAACGAAAAGAACTGCCAGTCAAGACACTTGTTACAGACCAACGTAATGTCATGTGCGCCTTCCATTCATGCAGTGTTATGACACACCACGGGTCACCGTACTTACAACGTGGTGCAATCTTATCAATGGCGTACTACCAATACCAAATAGATCTGAATTCCGTTCATATTCAGCGTCTAATATTTCTCCCATTCGCCCTTCTCGTGGCTTAATGATCAAAATGGAATAAAGACGAAGTTTCGCTGAGATGGCCACCTACTTCAGTGATTCATATGACAAGTAATTATGTGAGAAAATGCAAGCAGAAAAAGACGAACTTTGGTTATGTTTTTATCACACTCCGAGAAGGAAGGATGTGTCATTGGATCGTGAAGGTTGTTTCGGACCCTCCTCACGGCACGTGTTTATCGTTGCTACACGGGACTAAAACGGTAAGTTTTTGTGTGAACATCATTGCTTATAAAAATGATTATTTTATTTAATGCACAATTACGTTATGAAGTGTATCCTGTATCATCAAGTGGTGACGGTGGTGAGATGTTTTTAAAACTGAGAAACGTTTAGTATGAACGTCGAAGAGAATTGGGCAATGGGGGATTGGTATGATTTTTGGCTGTGTCAATTAAGTCAGACAATTGTCAGACCGATGAATGTTTTCCGTAAACTTTGTATTATGACATAACTATTTGAAAACCCTTCGAAAAAGTTTCCACTAATAAGGTTTCGTTTATAAGTCGTTCACATCAAAAACAGAATGTGCACCTTCCACTATCTTTTTCTTGCGTAATTTCCTTACTCTGATATGTTGTATTGTTAATGTGCGCCCTCGAACAAGTTGGTCCTGGAAAGAGCGCAACATAAATTCGATAAATTATTATTATTAGTATGTAATCATGAAATGTTGTAAGGCTCGAATTTTTATTTATTTCAGCAGTTTCAGCTTGACTTAGTTTGCTTTGAGTCATACTTTGTTTATAATTGTTTTTTTCTTCTTCAGAATTTACAAATCATCCAGTACCCGAATGGTCTCCAGTGAAAGATTTCATACTCGTTGTGTTCCATTCCTTAATTCCTTGCTGAGTGTATGATGCACCCTACAGGTTGTTACGAAGTCACAAATCTAACGGAACAACTTAACAGAAATTAAGGGAAATACCGCACTTGAATAAATGTAAATAGGAGTCCGGGTTTAGAACAAGAGAATATAATATAAGACATTTAATGAAATACATACTCAGCGCTCCAAAAATATACAAGCATAAGGGGAAGTCGAATTATTTAAATACAATGAGAATAATTAAATACAATGAAAGTAGGGTTGTGGTAACGGAACGCGTGAATAGGGAAGAGGTATACCTCCATTGAGACTCTAGGCTGGGGTTTGAAGTCCCGTGGCTGCCATGGTCCAGTCGTGGGCGGATCCGCAAGGTGCTCAGCGGCGCGACATCAACGTCTGTGAACCGGATGAACCAGCGAGGGAGGCAGAAAGTTGACCATCAAGAACAGGGGTGTCATCACTGCAGACGGCAGTAGGTACCGGCAAGGACTCAGTACAGTCCGCAGGAAATGCTAGAAGTCTCCGGGCCACGCCTCACGGCTGCTAGCCCGGCAGTCGAAGTTAGCACCCGTCAGTTTCTGGAAACCAAAGCTTAAAATCTGCCGAGTCGCAAGCATGGTCCGTCCTTTAACCGATTTAATCGTGGAATTCCAATGTTCTTCTGGAAAATGCGGTCGGGGACAATGGGTCATCAAGACGAGAATCGCGACCACCGGTTAGCATACTTAGTGGACTTATATAAGGTTGCGTAAACACAATAAATACGAATTCTTAACACCCTCCCCCTTGGGATGGAAAAATACGACTACAAGGTAGTATTTTTCCTATTTTAAGCATAATACATAATAATAAATACAATCATAACATTATATAAAACCCTCCATTCTAAATTCCAAATTCGATTAACTTATTGGGGTAAATAAGTTTAAAATTCTCTGGAAATCTTGAATTTGGGTTTTCACCACAATAAACAGCAGATTTTTTTTGCTCCACAATAATCACTCTTGAAACTGACACTTCATGACCTACTCAGTCCATCTGCAAGTACGTTTTGCTTGCCTGGAATGTGTATGAACTCTAAATTGTAACCTTGCAGCAGTAAACTCCATCTCATTAATCTATGGCTTTTGTTTTTGAACTTGTTCATGTACGTCAGTGGATTATGGTCTGTATAAACAGTAACCGGAAAGAGTCCAGTAACATACACTTCAAAATGTGAAATTGCCAACATAAGACTTAATGTTTCTTTCTCGATTGTAGAGTATCGTTTTTGGTGTTTATTTAGTTTTTTGGAGAAATAACTAACTGGATGTTCAACACCCTTTTCATCATCTTGCAATAATGCAGCACCAACACCAACATCACTAGCATCAATTACCAACTTAAAGGGTTTGCCAAAATCAGCTGCCAACAGTACCGGTTCAAGGGTCAAAATACCCTTTAGGTTTTCAAAAGCCGCCTGACAAACTTCCGTCCAGACAAACTTAGCATTTTTAGCTAAAAGATTAGTTAGTGGTTCCGCAATATGTGCAAAATTTGGGCAGAATTTCCGGTAAAACCCAGTCATACCAAGAAAACGCATTACTTCTTTCTTGTTCTTTGGCACTGGGAAATCCTTGATTGCCTGTACTTTAGCTGTTTTGGGTAAAACTTTGCTCTGACCAACCTGATGACCAAGGTAAGTCACGCTAGCTTGACCAATTTCACTTTTCTTCAAATTAATAGTTAAATTAGCATCAGATAATTTCTCAAACAGTGCTTTTGTTCGAATGACATGATCAGTCCATGTTTTTGAATAAATGATAATAATAATAATAAAGAGAAATTTATAAAGCGCAAAAACAATAGCAGAAAGAATCCGCCTCAAGGCGCTGGAAAAGAACAATAATAAAAGTATTACACAGAAAAATAATTTAAGGAATCTAGATACAGAAAGCTGGCAAAAAATTTAAATGTTAAACAGTTTAAAAAGATGAGATTTACAAAAGTTAAAAACAATGTCAATGTTATAAATACTGAACCAAAAACAGACAATATCAACAGCATTTTCATATAACAATGTAAAAAGCATGTACAATTAAACGACAATTTGAATTTTACAATGTTAAAAAATACTGCTTAAAAAGATGAGTCTTAAGGCGCGACTTAAACAGCTCGATGGTGGGCGACTCTTTGATGGTCGGTGGCAGTTTGTTCCAGAGTGAAGGGGCTACAACGCTGAATGCTCTACCGCCATACGAGCAAGTCCGTGGAGGAGGGGAAGGTTCTTGCAGAAGATTTAGGGATGAAGACCGTAGAAGGCGAGCAGGCCAATGTTGTTGTATTAGCTCCTGGAGGTAAGACGGTGCAAGCCCGCGGACCGATTTGAAAGTGAGGACGAGTGTTTTGAAGATTATTCGCTGTGCGACGGGGAGCCAGTGAAGAGATTGTAAGATTGGGGTTATGCTCTCATATTTCTTACAGCGACAAACCAATCTGGCTGCGGCATTTTGAAGCCTTTGAAGTCGTTGTATTTCCTTGCTCGGAAGACCAAAAAGAAGGCTGTTGCAGCAGTCAATTCGCGATGTAATGAAGGCATGCACTAATTTCTCTGTCGAGGATTTGTTGAGATAGTTTCTTATCTTACCGATTTTGTAGATGAATGCCCATCCAGTGCGTACTATGTTGCCGATGTGAGTCTTCATGCGAAGCCCACTGTCGAAAATCACTCCGAGGTTGCGAGCCTCACTGCAAATGTCGACAAATGAATCTCCAATCAGCACTGGAGGAAGGTCAACAGACTTCACGAAACGGGAGCTGAAATGGAGGATTTCAGTTTTCTCGCTGTTAAACTGTAGCTTGTTAGAGACAGCCCATTCCTTAATCTCCATCACACACTCCTCAAGACGATGAATGGCTCCAGTAGCATCTGACGGCTTAAAGAGCAAGTACACCTGCGTGTCGTCTGCGTACATAGCGTGGTTGACATTAAGTCTGGTCATGATGTCACTGAGCGGGGCTGTGTAAAAAGTAAACAATGGTGCTCCACAAACGGATCCTTGAGGAACGCCCCACGGTATTTTGTGGACAGAAGATTCTGTCTCCCCAATCATCACAGAGTACGAGCGGTCAGTAAGATATGAACGGAACCATTTTAAGGCTATCCCGGCCAAACCGTAGCGATGTTCCAGGCGATCGAGTAGAATATCGTGGTCGATGGTATCGAATGCTGAGCTGAAATCCAGTAAGATAAGTGCTGCTTCACGGTGCTCATCAATGGCTCGTAGAACATCATTTTGGACTCGAAGTAGGGCCGTTTCAGTAGAGTGATGAGACCGATACGCAGATTGTGCACTTGCGTACAGATCGTGAGAAGCAAAGTGGCCTTTTATTTGCTCCATACAGCATCTCTCCAGCAGCTTAGACATGAAACTGAGGAGTGACACCGGTCGATAGTTCATCAGGATGTTTTGATCAAGCTTAGGATTCTTAATAAGTGGTACAACTCTTGCAGATTTGAAGCTTTGTGGTACAATCCCAGACATGAGTGAAGAGTTAATTATACCAGTGATGACCGGAAGCAGACTGTCTGTACACTTCTTGAGTAGCGTGGTTGGGATCGGGTCGAGTGGACAGGTCTTTGATGGTGAATCTATTATCAACTTCCGTACCTCGTCCTCTGATACCGTGTCAAACTTTGAAAACGAAAAGGTGCACAGCTCATGAGAGGAGATTAGTGATCCTGGATTGTTTGTTGCATCCAATGTTCTCCGAATATTGCGAACTTTATGCTCAAAGAAGTTTGCAAACTCATCAGCAAGTGTCTGTGAGCAATCATGTGCTGGTAGCCGTCGCGCTGTATTGGAATTGCTCAATGAATTAACGATGTGAAACAGCTCCCTCGTGCCACTACCAGTAATTCGGGAGTTGTGGTAGTTGCGTTTAGATACCTCAAGGTTTTTCTTGTAGACTCTGCATTGCTCATGGAAGATCTGACCATCAACCTCCAGGCCGGAGCTCTTATATCGACGCTCAGCACGCCTCTTACTTTGTTTCAGGCACCGAAGCTCGTCTGAGAACCATGGACAGCTCGGTCTTATAGTGATGGTTTTACTGACCACTGGAGCATGTTTGTCAAGAAGATCACGCAGGGTGGAATAAATTTGACCTACCAACTTATCCATGAGGTCAGAAGCAGGATCAGTAGACGGTAGAGAAGACTCGATATCCAGCTTAAACTTGTCCAAGTCGATTTCACGTACCTTCCTGTATCGTAGTGTCTTCTTTAGAGCAGGTGGACGCTGCATCTCGAGATGACACATCAATGCATGGTGGTCAGATGGAAGACCCTGTATGATGATAGCATCGGTAACCACAGTGGAATCCTTGCGCGAGAAGACTAGATCAAGCACATGACCGGATCGATGTGTAGGTTCCGTTACATGCTGCTGAAACCCAGCATTCTCTGTGAGATGGAGAAAGTTCGCTGCGTGACGATCTTCAGCCACATTTATATGGAAGTTGAAGTCGCCGAACAGTATGATCTGACCAGGAACTGGAACAATGGATTCCAGCAGTGTATAGAAATCATCAAAGAAAATAGCAGGAGACATCTTGTTTTTGGTTGAGACAGGTGGACGGTAGATGTTTAGCATCCTGAGGGTAGAGGACTTTCTAGATACGGTCACATCCATGTATTCAAATGATCTGAAGGAGGCAGATTTGTTGATTTTAGCACTAAAGCCACATTTCAAAATGAAGCAGACCCCACCCCCACGGCGAGATCTTCTGGGATTGTGGACTACGTCATAATTGGGAAGCGACTGTTTGATGTCGGCTATAGTGAAGTTATCACGATCAGTACCAGTTAGCCAGGTTTCTTGCAATGCTAGAATGTCAATGTCATTATCAGACACAAAGTCACAAACTGAAGTTACCTTGTTGTTTATTGAACAGGCGTTCCATGAAGCAAATTTGGTCTTTGGTTTCACTTGATGTTTTGTCAGCTTCTGGAGATGAACTGTTACAGGTATTAGACCCTGTTGCCGGTTTTGATTGATGGGAATTTCAGCCAAATTACAATGAACTACACCACCGTGGCGAGCAGGGTGACGTAACGCATGGCGTTCTGTAATGATCGGTGAGATTTTGCGCCTCTTATGACTGCCAGCACGACAACCTCGTCTTGTCGGGAAAAAAATTTTGAGCTCGGACAGTGGCGGCCATACTGGAATAGGCAGACTATGCAGATGAATACAAGTTGTCTTCACACTACTCAGTGAGTGAAGAAATGCACTATTGTAGTAATATAATGGTGGCATTGTTCACGGTTATTGTCAAAAAGAATGGCGAATGGCGCACTGTGTGTACTACATATAATGTGGTGCAGTGCAATCCAGTGTGTAGAAGGACGGCTGTCTTAAAAATTAAATGTTAATACTACTCACACACTCTTTGCCAAATCAGCTCAGAAAACAGATAATTCTTATCTACAGATGATCAGCAATCACATGAACACTTTAAAATTCAGGAAGAAAACTTAAAAAACAGCAAAAACGGTGCAAAATGCGAGACGACAGTGTGTGTGTGTGTGCCGCAGATCTGGTTCAGCGCACGTTTGATGACATCATCTATATATGCTCCACATCCTTCTAATCCTGATGTAATTTGATTCATCATTCTTGTTAATGTACCAGGAGCATTTTTCATGCCAAATGGCATGACATTACATTCATACAGGCCATCTGGAGTTGCAAAAGCAGATATTTCCTTAGCTCTTTCAGTCAATGGCACTTGCCAGTAGCCTTTTAAGAGGTCATACTTGCTTACATACTTTGCATGCCCAATGCGATCAATGCACTCATCCAATCGTGGAATAGGATATGAATCAGTTTTGGTAACGGAGTTCACTTTCCTATAATCGATGCAGAATCGTTGCGACCCATCTTCCTTTTGAACTAACAAAATTGGTGAACTCCAAGGGCTTTGCTCGGCAGGAGAAATAATTTCATTCTCCAACATGTATTTTACTTCAGTTCGAACAAGTTCAAGTTGGGTTGGGTTCAAACGGTATGGATGCTGTTTGATCGGACTTGCACTACCAACATCAACATCATGAAATAGCAGTGAAGTTCTACCTGGTTTATCTTTAAATAATTGCACATATGATTCGATAGTTTCAACCATTTCTTTGTAACCTTTTTCAGGTAAGTGACACAGTTTGATGCTTAGATTTGCTAAAACCTCAGAATTTTGACTCATGATAGAACTCTTAGAACTAACCGACTCAAGGCTAATTATCCCACCAGAATCTCGTCCTCAGTGACTTCTAGGGAGGGGAATGTCACAACTACGGGTTTTACCTCCGTGGTTCTCTCGTGATATTTCTTTAACATGTTCACGTGACAAACCCTCCTAGATTTTCTACGGTCAGGCGTTTTGACAACGTAATTTACGCTGTTTAGTTTCTTCTCTATGCAGTACGGGCCGCTAAACTTAGCCCTCAAGGGCTCACCCTGCACAGGAAGCAAAACCAAAACTCTTTCTCCAGCCTGAAATGATCGTTCCCTAGCGTTCTTATCATACCATAATTTCATGCGTTCTTGTGAACTAGTTAAGTTGGTTTTAGCCATGTCATAAGCTCTATACAAGCGATCTTTGAAATTACACACATAATCTAACAGGTTAGTTTCTACATGTGGCTCTGCAAGCCATCTTTCTTTGACCAACTTCAACGGGCCCCTAACCTCATGACCAAACACAAGTTCAAATGGGCTAAACCCTGTGGATTCATTCTGTGAATCTCTTGTGGCAAATAACAAAAAATCGATACCTTTGTCCTAATCATCTTGGTTATCATGACAGTATGTTTTTATCATCGTTTTCAAGGTTTGATGATACCGCTCTATTGCACCTTGTGATTGGGGGTGATAAGGTGATGACACCACTTGTTCAATACCCAAAGTTTGCATTACTTCACCAAACACCTTACTCATGAAATTGGAACCTTGATCGTGCTGAATTTCTTTTGGAAGTCCCATTCTAGTAAAAAACTTAACTAGGGCCTCAGACACAGATTTGGCAGTGATGTTCCTCAATGGAATTGCTTCGGGATACCTAGTACTTGCATCCATAATTGTCAAAATATATGTGTCCAGATCTAGTTTTTGGCAAGGGACCCACGCAGTCAATTATGACTTTGTCAAATGGCTGTCCACATGCAGGAATAGGAATAAGTGGTGCAACCTTGATCTTCTGATTTGGTTTGCCTACAACTTGACACGTGTGGCATGTCCTACAAAAATTCCCCACATCTTGAAACAACTTTGGCCAAAAGAAATGGCACAAAATGCGGTCTTGTGTTTTTCGAACCCCCAAATGACCTGAAGTGGGTGGTTCGTGGGCTAACTTCATAATTTCAGCCCTATACGACTTTGGTACAACAATCTGAGTTAAAACTCGCCATTCGTGATCAGCGGGTACCTCAGGTGGGCGCCATTTACGCATTAACACTCCTGACTTAGACCAAAAATAACACACCGGGGCCTTTTCAGCCTCTTGTACATTAACTGCATCTTTAGCTAGCTTACATAACTCTGGGTCACATTCCTGAGCCTTAATCAATGCATTTTTGTTTAATACAAGAGGGACCGAGAGATTCGGATCCTGATTTTCTTTCTCTCGGAAAACGTTGTCATTCAACGTTTGGAAGAATGTTCCTGCCAGCTTGAAACATTCATCGTCATTGGCCGTTGAATTTTCAACTGTGTCCTCGTTTTGTGAGGCACGAGCCATTGAACGTGTTGTGACACATGCGGGAAAAATGCCCGGATATTTTTCTGATAAACGCTGTGTCATCACTACTGTGAGGGACATCGGTAACCTGTGCACAAGGATTACTTTGAACCTTTGTCCCTGCAATATCGTTCCCAAGTAAGAACGTTACACCCTCTATAGGCAAACTGGGTACAATACCAACTGTGACTAGCCCTGCCATAAAATCTGACTCTAGATGTATTGTTTCGAGAGGTATTTTCAAAAAACCACCCTCAACACCTAATTAGAACACCGGTTTTACTGGATTCACCCAAGGAGGGAACCACACCTTTTAGCAACAACGACTGTGCAGCCCCTGTATCCCTCAGGATTTTAACAACATGGGACTCAACACTCCCATTTACTGAAACACGTCCATGAGACATAAATGCTTTGTAACCATTGTTCATTGGCTTTGTCAATTGATTGTTCACCTCAGTGACATCTCTAAGAGGAATTTCAACAATGTCAATACTTCCAACATTGGATCTCGGAAAGATCATTTCGCCCTGGGGTACCCGATGTGATTGACTGGCAACTAACGCAACGGGCTTTTCAAATTGATCCTTTCGTTTGAAACACTTTTCAAAGGTGTGGCCAATTTTACCACAAAAACTACAAACAGGCCGGTTTTTTCGCCAATTGGACTTTTCTGAATGACCGGCGGGATTTTCTTTCCATTTAGTAATATCTAACTCTGTTTTAGAGTCATTAGACTGGACAGTTTTACCAGTTAGGTCGTTTTTCTTCGACCATGGTTTTGTCGTTCTGGACCGACTGGGGTCATGTCTATTGTCAGAGCCAAATGATTGCTTGTGAACAAGTTCAAAATCATCCGCCATTCTGGCAGCCTTCTCTAACTTATTGACACCCCTGTCCGCTAAATGTGTCCTAATATCACTTGGAAGGCAACTCTTAAATTCTTCCATCAGTACCAAATCACGCAATTTATCAAAACCTTTTTCGACCTCCTTTGATCTAAGCCAGCGGTCAAAAGCATTAGCCTTTTCCCGTGCAAATTCGACATAAGTTTGCCCAGTGTCCCTTCGTTTTGTTTTTCGGAATTTTTGCCGATACGCTTCTGGGACTAACTCATATGCCTTCAAAACAGTTTGTTTTACCACATCATTGTTCGGATGACAAAGCAGTGTACACTTCTTTTGCCTTCCCTTCAAACACACTATGAAGTAATGTGGTCCAGTATTTCTTTGGCCACTCTAACTTTTTTGCCAGATCTTCAAATGATCTGAAATAACGAGTAACTTCCTTGCCATCAAACTTTGGAACAAGTCTGATGTTTTTTCCAAAATCAAAGCCTAGATGGGCCTTGGATGAATTCGACGATTTAACTGTTGAATCTTTTAATTCTAACTCTTTTAATTTGAGCTCATGAGCCATTTCCTTTTCTTAGTTCAATTTCTTTGTCAGACTCTTTAAGTTTCAACTGTAATTTTAAGATTTCAGCTTGATCTTTTGGATCGATAGATTGTGTCACGCTTACATCACTCTCAATTAGGCCATGTTGAACTAAGGCATGACAAACAGTACGGTTTAAATAACTCTTTCTTGCTCCTCCAAATACCTTGACTCCAAGTGAATGTGCCACGGCACACAACTGATCTTTGGTTAGTTCATCAATGATTTCGACTTTTAAGTCGGATCTGCTTAAAAATTCTTCAGCAGAAGTAAAACTCGATTTAGATGTTTTGGCGTCCGCCATTTTCGGACGTTTTCCAAAAGGAAACAACACTATTACGAACAACCACAAAATGTAAATATTTCGGTCAGTTGAGCTTGCGGTAATAATTTCCCGGACAAGCCCCCATTTTCTGTTACGAAGTCACAAATCTAACGGAACAACTTAACAGAAATTAAGGGAAATACCGCACTTGAATAAATGTAAATAGGAGTCCGGGTTTAGAACAAGAGAATATAATATAAGACATTTAATGAAATACATACTCAGCGCTTCAAAAATATACAAGCATAAGGGGAAGTCGAATTATTTAAATACAATGAGAATAATTAAATACAATGAAGTAGGGTTGTGGTAACGGAACGCGTGAATAGGGAAGAGGTATACCTCCATTGAGACTCTAGGCTGGGGTTTGAAGTCCCGTGGCTGCCATGGTCCAGTCGTGGGCGGATCCGCAAGGTGCTCAGCGGCGCGACATCAACGTCTGTGAACCGGATGAACCAGCGAGGGAGGCAGAAAGTTGACCATCAAGAACAGGGGTGTCATCACTGCAGACGGCAGTAGGTACCGGCAAGGACTCAGTACAGTCCGCAGGAAATGCTAGAAGTCTCCGGGCCACGCCTCACGGCTGCTAGCCCGGCAGTCGAAGTTAGCACCCGTCAGTTTCTGGAAACCAAAGCTTAAAATCTGCCGAGTCGCAAGCATGGTCCGTCCTTTTAAACAACCGATTTAATCGTGGAATTCCAATGTTCTTCTGGAAAATGCGGTCGGGGACAATGGGTCATCAAGACGAGAATCGCGACCACCGGTTAGCATACTTAGTGGACTTATATAAGGTTGCGTAAACACAATAAATACGAATTCTTAACAAGGTAGAAATAGTTATTAACTCATTAATAACATTTTGATAGTCAAAATTCACTAGAGGTTTAAACTTGCCGTCTTCATGACTTGCCTTTATCTTGCAAAATGATTAAAAACAAGTGTCTTTTCTTTTTGTATTATAAATTTAACAAACCGTTTTGTATGAAGACTAAAAACCAATAGCTCATACCATGTTCGACTTTTTTTGACGACATCATCATCAGTGAATATGTATTAACAAACAAAGTATCAGGCACCGATACATAATGAGAAGCCAAATCCCAGTATTTGAAAACCTGTTAAAACTTTTAAGAATTGTAACTTAATAATGTCAACATGATTTGCATAGTCGGATTTAATAATCATTAAAGAATCAATTTCCATTGAAAAAACAAACTTTAGTGAATGGCATACATGATAGTTGTACTTGTGAGTAATTAGGTGTTCGGGCATTAAGCCCGAACAACTCATTGTTATTGTTCGGGTTTTTTTAGGTGTTCGGGCATTAAGCCCGAATAACTCATTGTTATTGTTCGGTTTTTTTTTTTTTTTTAGTTTATCTTTTTCTTTTCAGTGGGCTTTGTCCGCAAGCAAACGCATACTTGCGAACCTTTGATCAACTTGAAACTTCATGTGAACTTAGAACATAACTAGCAGAAGCTGAGGAATTTTTGACGTCACGATTACGTCATCGGATGTCAAATTACAAGCCATTTAAGGTCAAAAAGTGACCATATGCAAATGCTTGTATGTTTGTTAATATTAAATCTATGAAGCTCATAATTGGGCATCGGATAGATCAAGACTGGGGCAACATTTGACAAGTTAACGCCAAAATCGTATGACCTTAACTTCTAGGTCGTTACCCTAGGTCAAAGTTTACCTTCGATTTTTTTATTGAAAAAGTCATGTTTTGGGCTTTTCTACAGCATAACTCAAGATTGAAATCGAATTGACGGTTGAAACTTATCAGACAATTGGACCTCAGTATAAAGACGCTACAAACATGATGATGTCATGATGACGTCATGGGGTATTGAATTACATTAAATCAAAGTTTAATACTTGTAAAAAATCATAACTCATGAACCGCATGTCGGATTTTTACAATCTACACATCATCGGATTGTTCGTTAAAAGTTCAACAAACGCTACATACAACATGACCCCATTTGACCTTGGCTTCCGGTTCAAACCGGAAGTTGAAAGTTGGAAAAATTCATATCTCAACAACTACGTAATATTTTAACATGAATTTTGCATGAGGTTATATATGAGTTATCCTCCCGAAACTTTTGCACAGAGATTATAGCATTTTAATCTTTGCATCTGGTCAAAACCGGGCGTCAAAGCGCTCGTGTCTGTTGACTTTCATTGTATGACAACGCACGAAAGTGTAGGCCAACACAAACATACGCCGACACTGTAACCAGACAAAAGAACTGCCAGTCAAGACACTTGTTACAGACCAACGTAATGCCATGTGCGCCTTCCATTCATGCAGTGTTATGACACACCACGGGTCACCGTACTTACAACGTGGTGCAATCTTATCAATGGCGTACTACCAATACCAAATAGATCTGAATTCCGTTCATATTCAGCGTCTAATATTTCTCCTATTCGCCCTTCTCGTGGCTTTATGATCAAAATGGAATAAAGACGAAGTTTCGCTGAGATGGCCACCTACTTCAGTGATTCATATGACTAGTAATTATGTGAGAAAATGCAAGCAGAAAAAGACGAACTTTGGTTATGTTTTTATCACACTCCGAGAAGGAAGGATGTGTCATTGGATCGTGAAGGGTGTTTCGGACCCTCCTCACGGCATGTGTTTATCGTTGCTACTCGGGACTAAAACGGTAAGTTTTTGTGTGAACATCATTGCTTATTAAAATGATTATTTTATTTAATGCACAATTACGTTATAAAGTGTATCCTGTATCATCAAGTGGTGACGGTGGTGAGATGTTTTTAAAACTGAGAAACGTTTAGTATGAACGTCGAAGAGATATAATTGGGCAATGGGGGATTGGTATGATTGTTGGCTGTGTCACTAAAGTCAGACAATGGTCAGACCGATGAATGTTTTCCGTCAACTTTGTATTATGACATAACTATTTGAAAACCCTTCGATAAAGTTTCCACTAATAAGGTTTCGTTTATAAGTCGTTCACATCAAAAACAGGATGTGCACCTTCAACTATCTTTTTCTTGCGTAATTTCCTTACTCTGATATGTTGTATTGTTAATACGCGCCCTCGAACAGGTTGGTCCTTGAAAGAGCGCAATATAAATTCAATAAATTATTATTAGTAGTATGTAATCATGAAATGTTGTAAGGCTCGAATTTTATTTATTTCAGCAGTTTCAGCTTGACTTAGTTTGCTTTGAGTCATACTTTGTTTATAATTGTTTTTTTCTTCTTCAGATTTTACAAATCATCCAGTACCCGAATGGTCTCCATTGAAAGATTTCATACTCGTTGTGTTCCATTCCCTAATTCCTTGCTGAGTATATGATGCACCCTACCGGTAGAAATAGTTATTAACTCATTAATAACATTTTATTAGTCAAAATTCACTAGAGGCTTAAACTTGCCGTCTTCATGACTTGCCTTTATCTTACAAAATTATTAAAAACAAGTGTCTTTTCTTTCAATATTATAAATTTAACAAACCGTTCTGTATGAAGACTAAAAACAGATAGCTCATACCATGTTCGACTTATTTTGACGACATCATCATCAGTAAATGTGTATTGAACAATCAAAGTATCATGCACCGATACATAATGAGAAGCCAAATCACAGTGTTTGAAAACCTGTTAAAACTTTTAAGAATTGTAACTTAATAATGTCAACATGATTTGCATAGTCGGCTTTAATAATCAAAGAAACAATTTCCATTGAAAAATCAATAAACTTTAGTGAGTGGCATACATAATAATTGTACTTGTGAGTAATTCAAATGCTCGTTTCAAGATCTGCAGCCAAGAAGAAGGGGATGGGGGAAATGTTCCTCTATATGACTATGAAATGATAATGGACCCTTCGTTTTTCACTTGGAGCATATTTAAATACCTATGTCTTGATAACAACTTTTCTAACTTCATAATGACGTCATCAGTTTTCAAATAACAAAAATCTTCAAAACATATCTATCATGATTTTTAAGCATGCGCACTTTTGTGTGTATCCTTTCTCTATGGTATAACTGAGTGTTATTTACATCATTTAATCAGGCTTCCTGTCCAAACGAAAGTTAAATTCAGTGTAGGCCTACTATCAGTTAAGTTTATTAATATTTACATGAAAAACGTTATACACTGTATATGGTTAATTAGAAAGGGGCTTGTAGCGCTCAATCCATTAAGTAGTGGCGTTAGCACTTACTTCTTGGTAAACTTGGGTATTAACGTAAGAAATTTTCATTTTAATTTCTTTTTCATCGATTCAAATGTTCTGACATCAACACAATTACACTGACACCGACGATACCCGAACACCTAGTTTTTTAGTTTTTTTTTAGTTTTTCTTCTCAGTGGAATTTGTCCGCAAGCAAACGCATACTTGCGAACCTTTGATCAACTTGAAACTTCATGTGAAGTTAGAACATAACTAGCAATAGCGGGTAAAGTTGTGACGTCGTGATGACGTCATCAGGTGTCAAATCACAAGCCATTTAAGGTCAAAAAGTGACCATATGCTAATGCTTGTATTTCTCTGAATATTTAAGCTATGGTTTTTATATTTGGGCATAAGATAGACCAGGACTGGGGCAACATTTGAAAAGTTAACGCCAAAATCGTATGACCTTAACTTCAAGGTCGTTACCCTAGGTCGAAGTTTACCTTCGATTTTTTTCTTCAAAAAGTCATGTTTTGGGCTTTTCTACAGCATAACTCAAGATTGAAATCGAATTGACGGTTGAAACTTATCAGACAATTGGACCTCAGTATCAAGACGCTACAAACATGATGATGTCATGATGACGTCATCGGGTATTGAATTTCATTAAATCAAAGTTTAATACTTGTAAAAAATCATAACTCATGAACCACATGTTGGATTTTTACAATCTACACATCATCGGATTGGTCGTTAAACGTTCAACAAACGCTACACACAACATGACCCCATTTGAAAGTTAAAAAAAAATCATATCTCAACAACTGCGTAATATTTTAACATGAATTTTGCATGAGGTTATAGATGAGTTAACCTCCCGAAACTTTTGCACAGAGATTATAGCATTTTAATTATTGCATCTGGTCAAAACCGGGCGTCAAAGCGCTCGTGTCTGTTGACTTTCATTGCATGACAACGCCGATAGTGTAGGCCTACACAAACATACGACACTGTAACCAAACGAAAAGAACTGCTAGTCAAGACACTTCTTACAGACCAACATAATGCCATGTGCGCCTTCTCTGAAGTGAAGTGATCCATTCATGCAGTGTTATGACACACCACGGGTCACCGTACTTACAACGTGGTGCAATCTTATCAATGGCGTACTACCAATACCAAATAGATCTGAATTCCGTTCATATTCAGCGTGTAATATTTCCCCTATTCGCCCTTCTCGTGGCTTAATGATAAAAATGGAATAAAGACGAAGTTTCGCTGAGATGGCCACCTACTTCAGTGATTCATATGACTATTAATTATGTGAGAAAATGCAAGCAGAAAAAGACGAACTTTGGTTATGTTTTTATCACACTCCGAGAAGGAAGGATGTGTCCTTGGATCGTGAAGGGTGTTTCGGACCCTCCTCACGGCGTGTGTTTATCGTTGCTACACGGAACTAAAACGGTAAGTTTTTGTGTGAACATCATTGCTTATTAAAATGATTATTTTGTTTAATGCACAATTACCTTATAAAGTGTATCCTGTATCATCAAGTGGTGACGGTGATGAGATGTTTTAAAACTAAGAAACGTTTAGTATGAACGTCGAAGAGATATAATTGGGCAATGGGGGATTTTGGTATGATTTTTGGCTATGTCACTATAGTCAGAAAATGGTCAGACTGATGAATGTTTTCTGTCAACTTTGTATTATGACATAATTGTTCAAAAACACTTCGATAAAGTTTCCCCTAATAAGGTTTCGTTTATAAGTTCTTCACATCCAAAACAGGATGTGCACCTTTCACTAATTTTTTCTTGCGTAATTTCCTTACTCAGATATGTTGTATTGTTAATATGCGCCCTCGAACAGGTTGGTCCTGGAAAGAGGGCATTATGAATTCAGTAAATTATTAATACTATTATTATGTAATCATGAAATGTTGTAAGGCTCGAATTTTATTTATTTCAGCAGTTTCAGCTTGACTTAGTTTGCTTTGAGTCATAATTTGCTTGTAATTGGTTTTTTTCTTCTTCAGAATTTACAAATCATCCAGTACCCGAATGGTCTCCAGTGAAAGATTTCATACTCGTTGTGTTCCATACCCTTATTCCTTGCTGAGTGTATGATGCACCCTACAGGTCGAAATAGTTATTAACTCATTAATACCATTTAATTAGTCAAAATTCACTAGAGGCTTAAACTTGCCGTCTTCATGACTTGCCTTTATCTTGCAAAATTATTAAAAACAAGTGTCTTTTCTTTCAATATTATAAATTTAACAAACCGTTCTGTATGAAGACTAAAAACCAATAGCTCATACCATGTTCGACCTATTTTGACGACATCATCATCAGTGAATATGTATTGAACAATCAAAGTATCATGCACCGATACATAATGAGAAGCCAAATCAGTATTTGAAAACCTGTTAAAACTTTTAAGAATTGTAACTAAATAATGTCAACATGATTCGCATAGTCGGATTTAATAATCAATAAAGAATCAATTTCCATTGAAAAAACAATAAACTTCAGTGAATGGAATACATGATAGTTGTACTTGTAAGTAATTTACTTCTTATTTGTTCTGGGCACATAGCAACGTTCCTACAAATATACCCTTTTATGACTTTCAGCCACAGTGCTAAGGCATGGCCTTTTGTTAACCTCCGTCGTGCGCATTTGTTTTGTTTTCTACTGTTTGTATGCTCTTTCTTAATCATTCCAATAGCGTCGATTTAATAACTGGCATCATAAAACAAAGAAGGCAATGATTAATACTGAAGACTATTATAGTAACCAGATCATTTATTTCACCATGTAAAATTAATGTAAACATGTAATAAATTTACACTTTTTTGAAAGGTCAACAATCAACACCCTGTTTATCGATTCAAATGTTCTGACATCAACACAATTACACTGACTCCGACGATACCCGAACACCTAGTGTTTGTTTCAACAAACAGTAAAGCTCTAGTTGTTATTGTTCGGTTTTTTTTTTTTTTTTAGTTTATCTTTTTCTTTTCAGTGGGCTTTGTCCGCAAGCAAACGCATAGTTTAGAACCTTTAATGGACTTTAAACTTTGCATGTAGTTAGAGTAGAACTAGCAGATGCTGAGTAAGTTGTGACGTCACAATGACGTCATCAGGTGACAAATTACAAGCCATTTAAGGTCAAAAAGTGACCATATGCCAATGCTTGTATGTCTCTGAATATTAGAGATATGGTATTTATATTTAGGCATATGATAGATGAAGACAAGGGCAACATTTGAAAAGTTAACGCCAAAATCATATGACCTTTGCTTCCGGTCGTACCGGAAGGTCAAACTCTGCCTTTGTGTTTTTTTTTATTTTTTTGTAAAAAAATTCAATTTTTGGTCATAACTCGAGATTGATATTGAATTTAACATTGAAACTCATCAGACAATTGAACCTTAATATCAAGACGACACAGACTTGATGATGTCATAATGACGTCATCAGGTTTTGAATTACAACAAATCAAAATTAAATATTTTTAAGAAACCATAACTCCTGAACCACATGGTAGATTTTGACAATCTACATATCATCGGACAGGTCGATCAAAGTTCAACAAACGCTACACACATAGTGACCCCATTTGACCTTGACTTCCGGTTCAAACCGGAAGTTGAACAATTTCACAATTTTTTTTTCTCTAAAACTACGTAACATTTCAACATAAATTTTGCATCACGTTATAGATGAGTGATCCTGCTCAAACTTTTGCACAGAGATGATAACTTTTTAACCTTTGATTGGGTCAAAACTGGACGTCAAAGCACACGTGTCCGCTGACCCACATTGTATGATAACGCACATGTACAACCGGCCACGTGTAATGTGCTGTATTAATATACAGCTACATAGTTAGATGACGTGATTTCCATTCAAGTTTGGACATGTCACAGTTCAACGAACTTATAACGCAAGCTTATGAATGGCGCTATTCCGCTTAACCTGTGTCATGTTTAGCGTCAAATTGCTCCCCTATTCGCCCTGCTGATGGCTTATTGGTGAACAAGGATTTGAAGATTAAGTTTCACTGAGGTGGCCACCTGCTTCAGTGATTCGTATGACTTTTATTTTTGTGAGAAAAGGCAAGCAGAAAAAGACAAACATTGGTTATGTTTTGATCATACACCGAGAAGCAGGGATGTGGCATCGGCTTAAACTTGCCGTCTTCATGACTTGCCTTTATCTTGCAAAATTATTAAAAACAAGTGTCTTTTCTTTCAATATTATAAATTTAACAAACCGTTCTGTATGAAGACTAAAAACCAATAGCTCATACCATGTTCGACCTATTTTGACGACATCATCATCAGTGCATATGTATTGAACAATCAAAGTATCATGCACCGATACATAATGAGAAGCCAAATCACAGTATTTGAAAACCTGTTAAAACTTTTAAGAATTGTAACTTAATAATGTCAACATGATTTGCATAGTCGGATTCAATAATCAATAAAGATTCAATTTCCATTGAAAAATCAATAAACTTTAGCGAGTGGCATACATAATAGTTGTACTTGTGAGTAATTCAAAGGCTCGTTTCAAGATCTGCAGCCAAGAAGGGGATGGGGAAATGTGCCTCTGTATGACTATGAAATGACAATGGACCCTTTGTTTTTCACTTGCCACATATTTAAATACTTATGTCTTGATAAAAACTTTTCTAACTTCATAATGACGTCATCAGTTTTCAAATAACAAAAATCTTCAAAAACATATCTATCATGATTTTTAAGCATGCGCACTTTTGTATGTATCCTTTCTCTATGGTATAACTGAGTGTTATTTACATCATTTGATCAGCCTTCTTGTCCAAACGAAAGTTAAATTCGGAAGCCCCTAATAGTATACTATCAGTTAAGTTTATTAATATTTACATGAAAAACGTCGTATATGGTTAATATAGACGTAGCTTGTAGAGCTCAATCCATTAAGTAGTGGCGTTAGCACTTATTTCTTGGTAAACTAGGGTATTAACGTAAGAGATTTACAATTTACTTTCTGTGAACTTTCAAAAGCTGCAAACAATCGTTTTCATCGATTCAATAGTTCTGACATCAACACAATTACACTGACTCCGACGATACCCGAACACCTAGTGTTTGTTTCAACAAACACTAAGTCTCTAGTTTAAATCTATTTTGTTAGTGGACTCGACTCTTTTGCTGAACCAAAGCTGGGTGAACTTGGTGACTTGTTTCTTGCGGGTAACATGGAAATGATGGGTGGTTGAGGCTTGGTTGACGTCTTGAATCTTGGAGTAATCCTGTTGGTTGAGGGTAGACCGGAGGGCTAGCAAAAGAAGCAATAGACAGTCGATGAGAATTTTTGTTTTCACTTGATAAAAACACTTGCAAAAGAAACGGTTTTATTCTGACTTGTAAACTGGATTTTAAAAAAATTGTAAAAAAATATAATGAATTTATACTGACCCGTAAGCAGTTGGGAAGGGTTTTAAATTTTGTTTCTGGATGCAAAAGAAAAAAGGCAAAAGAAGCAATGCTTTTACTGACTTGTTATCAGTTGATGATTACTTAACTAATTTTTGTAACCCCTTTTGACATAACACACTTTAATGAAGTAACTTAAATACATAAATAGTAAACTTGCGGGTACAACCATGAATAAATTCTCTTTTGAGGGAGTGTTGGCTCTGATAAGAGCCGATGTGGTCTCGATGTTTCCAACAGTATACTCCGCTCGTCTTCAGGAGAATGCTAAACTGCCGGTCAGACTCATGCTGAATGAAAACAAAACAGTTTTTCATACCTTCGTCACCATATCACTCCAAACGTCTTCAGCTACTAACCCTCACGATAGACAACAACCATCAATCCTGTCTTATCTGTTCGGAACTTGGGAGTAACCTTTGACAACTCCATGTCAATTAGTCAACATGTCACTGGTCTGTGCAGGTCTGTTAACTATCACATACGCAACATCACATTGATCCGCAAGTACCTGGACTACGATGTCAGGATATTTCTCAGATTTTACCGAAGATTGTTGCCTAATACCCCATACTGTTTAGTGTCTCTCAATATCCACTGCTTAAGGTAACAACGAAAGGAAATAACACGGACAATTCCATTGATTTCACAGTATTCTTATTTACCAACTTACTCAGTGGGCATTATATTTACATTCAATTATTCACTGGCTCGCAGCGCGCTTATAATTATTTACAAACTTTCTTTATATTCAATTCATTGGATCATTCATTTAGAGTCGTCACAGTTTTATGCACGATCACAATAATTATTAATTGCCGAACTTCTATGCAATTGAGTTCAGTGGCTACTAGTCAAATTCGTTTTAAGCCATCACAATTACTATTAAACAATCTTAAGTTCAGTGGCTTATAGTCAAATACGTTTTAAGCCACCACAATTACTACATGTATTAAACAATCTTAAGTTCACTGAGTCTCGGGTGATGGTTCTGGGCTGGTTCGCTAGGTGTAGATGACGGTGGTCGTTGTCAACATCGGCAACGCCGTTGGCCTGCAGAGCTTTACATTCAGTTTAGTCATCTCTACATATAGCCTATCTCGGATCAGTGTCCGGACCAGAACTCGGTTTTGGAAGAACCTCTTAGCTCGGAACCATCTATAATATTAAAACAATCAAGGATTCCAGGAATAGTGTACAATCGCATTTGCTCAAATAACTTTCTTAGTTTCAATATTTAACAAAATCACGTAAGACATGTGGTCTTCTAATTAAAACAAGTCAACACTATGATTCTTAGAATTAAACAATTATAACTTACGGTTGTTCTATCGTGGTGTGTCTCATATACAGTGGCAACACTGGCCCTGAAAATCATCTCAAAATAGACAAATACATATCATAGTATTGTCTTCAACAAGAATTCGCTGCCTGACTCTGTCTGCAATAGCTCTGTATTTGCTATGCCTGGTGACAATATTTCGAGGTACGATCACTCCTCACACCATCTAACTCAAACTTGATTCGAAAATCATCTGATCACTTTCTCTCTCTCTCTCTCTCTCTCTCTCTCTCTCTTGGTATACTCTAACTTAATTCACCTGTTCGCGACTGTTGTCAACGCAGGTCCCTAGCAACTATTGTGAATTTGAATCGTTTCTTTATGATGCTAAGTACATCTTTCTTCAAGCACGACAACCATGGTTTAAGCAATTGCTGGTTAAAAATAAAGTTAGATCTAAAGTAAAAAGCTACATCCTGCATGCATCGCTAAACGCCGCTACTGTGGTTTCCTGGGAAACACAATCGAGGGATTAAGATTTCAGAGAACTACGGAATTGAATAATAGGATTACACACTGGGAACAACTGGGTTACACAATAAAAGTACACAGCTACTGGGTTACACAATGGAAATAAAGTTTCACAGACTCTTCTATTAATCCAATAGGGGTGTTCGGATAATATTCTGACATACGACACTTGTTATTCTGTTGTTCGTGCACTGGTACTCTCACGCCTTGACTACTGCACTACTCTCTTCTCACCGGACTTAAGCAACACGATCTCAACCGCCTACAAAAACTCCAAAACAAGGCTGCTCGACTGATCCATATGAAGCCGAAGTATTCCCATACTACACACATCTGCTCATGGATCTCCATTGGCTTCCAGTCAACCAGCGGATCACTTTCAAGACGGCACTGAACATGTAACAAAACTATATCCAACACTTTCCCACCATACATTTCGGACACATTAGATTTCAGCAAACCCAAACGTGAAGGTCTTCGATCACAATCCAACCTGGTACCTCGATCCTCCAGGAAATTCGGAGACCATGCTTTTTCCATCACCGGTCCCCGTAGCTATACCACGCCGATCACAATTCTGCAGCCATTGTGGGGAAGTCGATGTGGGTGCACACAAACCCACATAGCCTCAATGTCAACAGGAACATATACGTCACTAAGTAGCATTGCATTGATTTCCTCCCAGGTATACTATGCCACTAAGCCTCCTCGTCCATCAAGTCGTGGTCTGGGACAAAAGTTCGTAGCCTTTTAAACCATTCAGGCTAGCTGGCTGGTCACTAGTGATCCATGTCTGTTACTGCAGCGACGTCCACATTGTTGTTCTCCAAAACTATGCTAAGCTCCTCAATTTTATTGTTCAAAGAGCGGGGATTGCACAGTAACAATGATGGCATTTGAGGCTGTTTTGTACCACTTCTTGTTGTTATAGGCACAAGGTTCCCTTAACTGACTGACTGGCTGAAATCCTGAGGGTTAAGAGGTGACTACTTGGTCTAATGATAGTTTGTATTTGTCGCCTTTTCTTTGTCCCACCACGAGAACCTCGTTTTGTAGTAATGGCAATTTTCATTTCCTTCAGCAATATCCAAAGATCAGGACATATTTTGATTGTAAGGTATTGCGCGTGACGTACTGTGTGTAACTGTAGGGGCCAAAAAAAAACAACTGTCCGAATGGTGAAGAATTTTAGGCAACAGATTTACTCACTATTGTTCATAGCATCAAGTAGAGAGTATCCCATTCGTATCCAGAGCAACCAAGAAGACGTATGAACAAGATAAAACACCAAACGATGACTGTAGGCAAGTAAACAATCTAGAAATTGGCAACAAATAACAGCACTAAAAATGCAAGGGCAGCTTGCGAAACAGCGCCCTCAAGATGTCTTACTTTCGATATTCTCATTTTGATATTTGATTTTCTCATTTCGATTTTCTATATTCTCATTTAGGTTTTTGGTTGCATTCTCCCCTAGCGCTTTGCATCCTTTCGAAAAGGCGCTTTATAAATACGATTATTATTATTAATTATAAAAGTAAGACAACTCTCTATACTAACTATGCTAACTGTATGCTAACTATTTCAGTAATGAGAACGAGGAGCACAGAAATAATCCTAAAAATCTGAGGCATTATTTTCAATCACTTATTTCTGATAAAGATCCTAAAGCTATCGACAACAGTTTGAGTAGGGAGTTTAAATCATGCAGGCAGTGGCTGATTGATAACAAACCGTCTTTGCACCTTGGCAAAACTGAGTCTATTTCTGTTTTGCTCCAAGAAGAAATTAGGCAACGTTGATAAATTTGAAAATAACTGTACTGGGAAGAATGGTACTCCTTCAAACTCAATTCAAAATTTGGGCAATACACTTGATCAGAGTCTGGTGAGAATATTTTAAATTATGTGTTAAATAAGGCCGGTGTTACATTACATTTTCTTTACGGACATGCAAACTGTGTGCTGCTCTCATTTAATGTCAATTTGATTATTTATTCATCCTGGTTTTCTGTGTTGTCGGTTCAATTGAAAAAAGGCTGCAAAGTACACAAACAAATTAAGTCCGCTTTTTTTCCAGTATGGATGCTAGCTCGCATATTGGTCAAACAGACTTGAACAAACTGGGCATGTAAAGAGTTAATGACCGTGTTACAGAATTCAAACTGAACCATGTTTATAAAAAATGTTCATTACATGGCACCAGACTACCTCTGTCAAAAATTCAGAAAGGTTTTAGATATGCACAATTATTCAAAAAGGTGTAGTTCCACCAACGTTATTTTGCCTAGAATAAAAGGGCGGTGTGCAAAACATTTTGTTATACTGGGATTCATGAATAAAACCTACTTCCTAATAGCATCAAATGTTCTAATAATTATCAATTTAAAGGGGCAATGAAACAACATTTCTCCTCTCTTCAATAAGTTGTGTACATCTTTAAGTGCCATTGCTCACTCTTTCCTGTGCAATTTTTTTGTTTTGTTTTTAATTGTGTCTTCCTGTTTTCCCGATGAAAATAAGCTGTTTTAAAACAGAATTGTTGGCTTTTAATCAGAAAAATTGTGACTTATTTTCTCTGTATGCTTGATTTTATTGCCAAATTGAATAATAATAACTAGACGTACAGTGTTTGTAAACAACAAACACACAGGTGTTCGTGAGTGATGTCAGATTGTGATTGAATGAACTGGTGACGACATTTTACCATATCAATCCAATGTCTGGTTCAAAAGTTAGATTGTTTTCCAATTAATTCAACTGCCGGTTTAAACTGGAAGTCGAGGTCAAATTGGGTCACACTTTGTTTAGCGTTTGTGAAGACAATTACGATGATTTATATATTGTAAAAATCGTATGTTTGGTTAAGAAGTTATTATTTTTTCGAATAATAAATATTAACTTTCGGTTTGAATCGGAAGTCAAGGTCAAATGGGGTATAATTCTGTGTATCGTTTCTTCACTTGTTACACACTTTCCCAATGATGCATGGATTGTCAAAACCCAATGTGTGGTTCTGAAGTTGTGCTTTTTTGAAAACATTAAATGTTGACATCCGGTTTGAACCAGATGTTAAGGTCAAACGGGTCACATTTTATGCAGCACGTGTTTAATTTACCAAGACCGTTCAGACAACTTATGAATTGTAACAATCCGATGTCTGTCAATGATGACGTCATCAAATTACACGCCGTCCTCTTGTGAAAAATTAAATCGTACATGTTATTTGAAAGGGCAGTGAGTCAAATGTTTTTATGTTAAATGTAGCGACATTCTCCGACTTCCCTTTCATCTTGGCTACAGATCTCGATACGAAGCTTGAACATACTCACAAGTACATATATCAAATATGCAATTCACTGAATCAAACTTATTTTTTAACAAAAATTGATTCTTTATTGATTAATAATTCACAATTAGTTTACACAAGCTATGTTATTCATAATGACATTATTAAGCTAATAATTCTTAGAATTTTTCAACAGGAATTCAATTAAAGTTGGATTCTCATTACATGTACACTTGATGATGATGTCCTTAAAATAGGTCGAGCAGAGTGTAAGCTGTCGGTTTCTACCTCTGTGGTGCATCATACACTCGGCAAGAAAATAAGGAGAGAAACACAACATGTGTGTAATCTTTCACTGGAAACCATTCCGATACTGGATGTGCTGTATTCTGAAAAAGAAAAACAGTATTAACGACAACTTAGCTAATATCAGGTCTCAAACTATTATCTTATTGACACTAATACTATATAGCACATTATTTTCAACGCACAACCAAAATACAATAACTTGTGTTTAGAATGTTTCAAAAAAATGTTTGTATTTCAACAGAAAGTCTCACAGTAGGCCCTACATGTATTACACACAGTCATGTTATCTAAGTTTAACATAATGCAATAATTTAAATGGAAAATGGGCTCAGTCAGCACTTTTATTTCAATTCCTTTGGAAACGTTTGACCTTGCAAAATAACTTTGTGAAATTTTGAACTATGAATAAATTACTGTAAATTTATCTCTTGGAAAAGTTACAGATCAAAGAAGCACACAAGTGGATGATTTCGGACTTACCATTAGCATGGTTTTATTGAGGAAGAATCTTAGAAGACAACTAACAGAAGCATGAAGGCTGAAGATGGCTCATATTGAAAGCTGCATGTCCAGTTTCTGTGTTCCACTCCTTCCCAGGCATCAGACTCTTATCCTGCCATCAGACTCTGTTCAATATGTTTCATGATCACTGTAGGGCCTACTACTAGTTGATAGCAAATCAAGATGAAACTGGTAAAATAAACAAAATTCAAGACATAAAACATTTCAAGATTGGATGGTAACAAGTAGAAGGTGCGCATACTGTTTTAGAAGTGAACAACTTATGAATGAAAACCTTTCATCGAAGGGTTGTGAAATGTTTATGCTACAATACGTAGTTGGCGGAACACTTTGTGTCAAATCTAACCAGCAATCAGCAATCATACAAAAATGCCCAATTCTACCCCCTCCATGATCCTACTAAACATTCCTTATAGTTTTAATAACCCTCATTACTTGATAATTTAAGGATAATCGTTATTAACATAACTGTGCATTACATACGGAACACACGATCATTCTGACTGAAAAGCGACGATGTTGAAACGAAGCTTACCGTTTTATTCACCGTGTCGCACCGAAAAACACTGCCGTGAGTGCCGGTCTGCAACCCCCTTGACCAGCTGATGTCACGTCTGGACGTGTCCGTGCAATCTCGGTGTGTGATCAAAACATTATCAATGTTGGTCCTTTTCTGCTTGCATTTTCTCATATAATAAATGTCATACCAATCACTGAAGCAGGTGAACATCTCAGTGAAACTTCGTCTTCAATTCCATATCACCGTTAAGCCATCAGAAGGGCGAAAAGGGAAACAATTTGACGCCGAATATAGCACAGGTTTAGAGGAATTCATTTCAGTAGCGTTGCGCCATTGATAAGCTTTCGTTAAAAGTTCGATGAACTGTGACATGTCCAAACGTGCACAGAAATCAAGCCATACTTCTAGCCTTTAGTGAAGGCCACGTGGTACTGGAGTAAACACAGCACAGCTTGTGGCAACTGTTGTTACGTTGGCCTGTTTTTTGCTGCTTTAAATTTCAGGCAACAAGCCTCTTGACATAAGGCTAGCACTCCGTTGCACAGGAATCAGTCGCGAGTTGTATGCCACATGCCGCGTTAGGTATTGGATCGATATTTTAATATTTGAATGGCCAATTTCACTTAGAAATCTATCTCAGGTCTAATGGGGTCACTCTTTGTATGTGATTTGTATAATTCGTCCGGAGCTTTTTTTATGGTGCAAGTACCTTTCATGTAGCATTTATGGTTCTCCGATTATAATTTTTTTTTAATATTAAACGTTGATTTATTTTTATGACGTCATCGATGACGTCATCAAACCGAAACAATTTGGGTGTCATATACATACTACGATCTATATACATAGTAAGTTTCAAGACAAAACCCTTCTTGGTTTATGAGAAAAAAACGTTTGAAATCTGAATTTTGAACTTCCGGTTTCGACCGGAAGTAAAAGTCAAATGGGGTCACACTTTGTGTAAGATTTGTTTAATACTTTAAAAGCTTTTAAATGGTGCAAAGATCATGTATGTAGCAAATATGGTTATTGAGATATGATTATTTTAATATAAAACTTCAATTTGATGTAATTACGTCATCGATGATGTCATCATTCCAAAATTTTTATTTTGTTAAGTACACACTGTGATCTAGGTATATAGTAAGTTTCAAGTCCGTACAAGCTTTAATTTTGGAGATTGCAAAATAATAAAAAATTCGACCTCGTCTACGTTTTTCGTTGTGACGTAGCTATGACGTCATTCATCATATTTCTAGGATGCTCATGAGCAAAACAAAATATTATGCATTGAAAGTTTGGTCATATTTTATTTCACCTAGGCTCAAGAGCCCCAAATAACATAATTTTTACTTTAACTTCCGGTTTCGACCGGAAGTGAAGGTCAACTGAAGTCACAATGTGCATTCCAAATGTAAACCATTTCAAGACCTTTTATATGCAACAAAGATCTTGTATGTGGCAACTTGAGTTCTCAAGATATGAATTTTTCAATTTATTAGACGTTTTTTAAACGTAATGACGTAATCGATGACGTCATCAACCCAAAAAAGATTCTGTTCCGTCTAGACACCAAAGTCTAAGTGCATGCCAAGTTTCAAGTCTTTACGACCCTTACTTTTTGCGAAAGTTGCGAGAGAAGGTTCAGTGGGAAAGAAGAAGACGAGGAAAAACAGTACAATAACAATAGGTTTTCGGGTGGAATGCCCGAACACCTAAATAGGCAAAGGTTGTTGACTACAATTGCATTTGTCAAAGGAGTTGGGCCAATACTGTGTAAACGGTGTTTAACACAGTGTTGAAGGCAGAAATCGAACTGAAAATTAAGTTTTGTTTACAAAGTACTTGCCCAACTTCTTTGACAAACACAATTCTAACCAACAACCTTTGCCTACCTACTGTTAATTTCATTTTTCAGTGGTAGCAAACTCTGTACACTCTTCATAGAGAGTTCAGTTTTTGTCTCCATACACAAGAAATGCTGTCCATTACAAAACTAGGGTGATGCCTTCAATGCCTTTGTCAGTTTTGGTGACTTAACATTCAAAGGGAATTTTGGACATAATAATAATTATATAATTAATAATAATTTATTCATTTATTATGCGCAAGTTTCATTAAAAAAAAGTTCAGATGCGCATTACAATAGTAAAAAACTACATTTATTATGTAAACAATTATTTTAAAAAAATTTTTTTTAAATGGAATACACTGTAAAGTACAAAAAATAGTTAGAAACTATCAACAGAAAATACACCAGCCAGCCAAAGACCACATAAAAAACTAATAAAAAGCCTGTCGAAATAAACGGGTCTTGAGCAATGTTTTGAAGGTAGCTGTATTATTGGCGATCCTGATGGCATGTGGGAGAGAATTCCAAAGTTTAGGGGCAACACACTCAAAAGCGCGATCTCCCAGAGTACTTTTAGTTTTACAAAGTGGGTATCTGAGAATGGAAGTGTCGTTAAAACTACGAAGACAATATTTAGACAAAGACCTTCTAGTTAAAAGATTACACAAATATAAAGGCGCTTGCCCATTTAGGGCTTTATACACAATCAGCAAAATTTTAAAATTGATCCTAAAACTGACAGGTAGCCAATGTAAATCAACTAACAAAGGCGTGATATGGCAATATTTATTTTCATTACAAACAAGCCTAGCACATGAGTTTTGGACCCGTTGAAGTTGATTGATGAAATTGTCTGGCAAACCATAGAGGAGGCTGTTGCAATAGTCCAAACGACTTGATATAAAGGCATGAATTAATTTGTCGGTGCAAATCTTTGACAGATATTTTCTGATACGTCTAATATTGTGTAGTAAAAAAAAAAGAAGTACTGCAAGCTTTTGTAATATGTGTGTTCATATTCATATGATTATCGAACCAGGCGCCCAGGTTTTTCACAATGGGAACAGAGGTTACTCTGAAACTCCCCACCTTGATGCTGTGAATATTAACTTTGGCCAACTGTTGACGAGTGCCAATAACCATAATTTCAGTTTTGGTATCGTTTAACATCAAACCATTACTGAGCATCCATTCACGCGCTTTTCGTACGCAGGCCTCCATTGCGAAAAGAGCAGACGCCTGGTTAACTGCATTGTCTGGACAAAAGGAAAGATAAAGTTGAGTATCATCAGCGTAACAATGTACATTAGGGAGATGCTTTTCAAAAATATTAAAAAGTCTGCTGGTATACATATTAAACAACAATGGTCCCAAACAAGAGCCCTGGGGAACTCCCCACTCAAGGTCAAATTTCTTAGAGAGGTTACCGTTCACCAAAACACGCTGAGATCTGTTCGACAAATATGATTTAAACCAGAGGAGAGCAACACTTTTAATACCAAAATCATACTCCAATGTTCGCAGTAAAATCTGATGATCTAAAGTATCAAAAGCGGAGCTCAAATCAAGTAAAACGAACAAAGACACGTGCTGCTTATTCATAGCCATTAAAAGATCATTCCTAACCTTGAGAAGCGCTGTCTCAGTACTATGATGCTTACGATAAGCTGATTGAACACTCGGCAACAGATTGTTATTGGATAAGTGACACTGCAATTGATTCGCAACAACTTGTTCAACTAGTTTGGAAACGAAATGTAAGTTGCTGATTGGTCTGAAATTTTCAATTTTCAAATCAAGTCCAGGTTTTTTTAGCAAGGGTAACACGACAGCTGATTTCCAGACATCGGGGAAAAGACCAGAACAAAGAGATGAATTAACCATTCTGGTGATAACTGGTAGAAGAATATCTAAACAATCAATAAGTAACTTCATGGGAATAGGGTCAAGTATGCAACATTTCTTGTTAGAACCTAAAATAAGCTTACGAACACTTTCCTTGGAAAGTCTTTCAAATTCTATCAACGTACATGTTTCACAAACCCTGGAACCAGTGGGGACGGGATTCGATAAATGAGGTGAACAAAACTCGTCCAATCTTGATCTGATGTTGGAAATTTTCTGAACAAAGAAAGTACCCATTTTGTTGGCAAGTTCAGTGTCATTAGAGTGCGGAGGCAACATAAAGGTTTTATTAAGATTAAGTAAAGACCTGCTAACCTTGAACAACTTGCGCTGATCATTACTGTTTTCATTAACAAAGTTGGTGTAATAATCCCGACGAGCCTTGTTCATCAATAGTGTAACATAATTTTTCTTCAGCCTAAAACAGTTCAAATCTTGTAAAAGTTTAGACTTTCTCCATTTATTTTCAGCTTTCCTTCTCAATCTTTTGGCAATTTTGATTTCATCATTGTACCATGGCACACGGGGACGGACAGTAATATTTGTTGTCTTGATAGGCGCATGTTGATCAAGAATGTCTCGTAACACTTTATTGTAAGATGTAGTGAGATCATCAAGGTCATCAGGTCTTCCCTGACTTGATTCTATTTTTTTAAAGAGATCCGAAACACAAATATCATGTTTAAACATTTGAATGTCCACATCATTAATTTTCTTGTAAGCAATGTCTTTCACAGATAGCTGAGGTTTGTTAAAGTCCAAGTCGCACAAAATAGAAAAATGATCCGAAAAAAGATAATCTGGAACGGGCGTGGATTTAATGATCGCCTCTGACTTGCGAGTAATGATTAAGTCGAGGGTGTGTCCGTGTACATGAGTAGGTTGATTAACATGTTGCTCTAGGTTCACTGATTCAAGAAGCTCACAAAAGCGAACTGCGTCGTGGTCGTCAACGTTATCAACGTGGATGTTAAAGTCTCCTGTGATAACGAGGGGTGCACTGGTCAGTAAGATTGACTCCAAGTATTCTGAGAATTCTCTGAAAAATGTAGAAACTGTGGCACGGTGATTGTTTGAATAGGGTGGCCTGTACACCACAATAAGTCGTAATTGGTGAGAACTGTAACCCACAAGCCATTCAGAAAATTCAAAAGGATTCCTTCTCTGTAGCAGCGATTTTCTTTATCTCCATCGAGTCTCTCAAGAGCAGTGCAGTACCGCCCCCAGATCGTTCTCTGCGTGAATGGTCGACGAGTTTAAAACCAGGTGGAGTTGCTTCAGCTCTGTGTGCAGAATCGTTTGTATTCAACCAGGTTTCAGTAAGAGCAAAAATGTCTGCTCTGCTTCTGCAAACATAGTCTACAAAGTCTGCAGTTTTGTTTCTTAAAGACCGTGCGTTAAGTGAGCATAACTTTAGAGGCCATCCAATGTGATTACGCGGAGTCAATTCCAGGGGAACTCTGATCAATGTTTGGCTATTTAAAACGGGTCTTTGTAGATGAAGAATAGTTGGGCGATTTCCTACCATAACAGAGACTTTATGTCTGCGTTGTCCTGTGCGTTTACCCCTGTACCTCAAAATACCACACGCCTTTAACAGCTGGAGTTTATTGTTGTCGATGCGATACCAAGAAAAATACCGCAACCAGAGAAGATCATTACGTGTGTATGTGATGCGTGTGTTACCTAGCTGTGTACCAGATAGATCACAACAATTGTGTAAACAGGACTCATTGGAGAAACTTGGGTCACGCTGGCGTGTGGAAATCATGGCCGTAGGACCGGGGTTAAGAGAAATATCCATAGAAATAGTAATGTCTAACTGGGGGTCGTGGTCAGGAGCATGTACACATGTAAGTCCGTGCTTAGACCAATAAAATACAGGTAGTTTTATATGAAGTTCACCTGGAACTAGTGTTCTCCTTACCGTAGCTGAAAACATGATAGGCCAGGAACAAGCTTCATGCTGGTCAACAGCAGATGGATTTCCAGATGAAATGTCGAGTTCAAAATGTTGAGCAGATTGTTGTAACAGCAGGAATACAAATACGGTACATACGTATGCATGTGTAACCGACGCCATGTTTAGTGCATACAAACAGTACACTTCAATCAGTAAAAATTGGTACAAAAATAAATACCTCAAAGTTTAGGCTGTCCACAGTACATAAATTGCACCGAAAGTTCGCCACAGTTAAAATAGATGATAATGCACATAAACTGAAGTCCAAAGAAGCGGATGTCAAACACGCATGGTGATAAAAAAGGATTTAAAATACTCAAAATGTAACCGTCTAAAAAATGGCAGCTCCACTCCAAGAGCGCCCTGCAACTTGATAAGGACGTCTTTAAGGTCGTTTTCTTCATCTTCTTTCATGTTGAGGGCCCTTGACAGCCTGTTCCTTGGGACATTCTATGTTGGGCCGCCGTCTTCATCGGGTGTCAACTGGACATGGTCTCCTTGAAGTTCACACCCAATGATTGTAGAAGGCTGTTCAACCTTCTGCAAGTAATCAGTTTGAATACGAATAGTAACAAAATTGAAAGCAAATGATGTGACAGAATCACAATCAATATCACACAACACTCTGTATTTTTGGCAGTCTGGCAAATACTTTTGATCAATGTCAAACCTACATGAGTTTAATTCTCTTGGGGGGCTGCAGATGCTTATTGCGTGAATAACATTATATTAGTTTGCTATTTTCCTCTGAAACTGTAAGAAAAGGTTGATGATGACAGCAGAATTGCTTTGAAGTCCTGAATCTGTAGTTTTTTAGCTCCGAAGCTACATGTACAATGGAAGTACACAATTGCAAGTTAAATTGTTTATTCCTAAAATTAGCAATATGTGACGGGCCCTATGAAAATGAGTCGCTTCTCGCACAGCGTATTTCCACGTACGGGGTGTTCGGAGTTGTGAGGGTGAAAAATGTTTTTGGTTTTGTTTAGTTTTGTACTTGTTTCGATCCTGTATTTTCATATTTAGCTATTATAAATTATTATTTTGGTGTAGGGAGGTGGTCTACCGGCGTTGGATGGTAAAATTTAAATGTTTCTTGTTTTTCACTTTAAAAGCCCCGAGAGACTTCATCATCCAAGAGATCCTAAACAGGTTCATTTCACATATCTTAGATGGGGGGGGGGGGGGGTCAGTACCCAGAGTTGTGTAAACAAAAATTATGGGCTGTGAAATGTTTTCCTTGCATGCCAATGTACACAAAATCTGGTATACCAGTGCACATAAACACAGAGCTTCACAGATCTAACCCTCTGATAAGTGAAACAATCTGTTCAGCTGTCTGTTCTCTGTAACAGGCTTTGCTTGTCAAGTCTTGTCGACTGGTTGTTGTAGGCCACCACTCACCCCCCCCCCGCCAGACAAACTGTCTCCACTATGTGAGAGAGACACACTCCAGTCTGCATAGTAAACAAAAGAGCAAGAGATAGCGATGTGGCTATTTACGCTTGCAATAATACTTACAGGGAGTTTAGGGCTGTATTGTGTGGTCAACAGGGTGTTAAAAATCTGTCAGGCTAAAACAAAAATACATCACAAACATAAAACTTGAAACTCTTTGTTCTATATTATCTTTCTTTGCTTCTAATTAGACCAATATTAACAAAAAAATTATTAAACAAAAATTAGACCAACATTTATTAAAAATTAATTAAAAATACAAATTAGGGCTTAAATAATCATAGACAACAAACTGGGCATGCAAAGAAGTCACAAAGATGTCAAACAAATTATGGGGATATGAAATATGACAATGTTATAACTACAGGAGGGGTTTACCACTCACCACCACCGATAGACCTAAATGGATCCGAGGGTCTCTTCGGACCTACCACACATAAGGGTCAAGTGGAATAAATGAAGGTTTTTGTGGGTTCTTTTTGTGGGTGCAGTTTCTGCATTGTTTCAGTTTTAACGCGCTATAAATTCCTAAAATGCACCTATCGTGTTTTGCGACAAAAGTACACCCCTACAAATAATTTTGGTACCGACCAAAAACTGAGCTCTTCCTCTGTCCAAATTAGGTTTAAAATGGGGTCGAAGGCCTTATGCTAAACAGTAAATTGATATTGTGTTCGCGTTGTCAAACCAAGTCTGTTACTAAAGCAAGGCTCAGCATCGGGTCACATGTGCGAAATGGCTCTGTATAATTAAAAAATTAAACGAAAGAAATGAAGTTTAATTGGAATTCTACCGAGTCTATCACCGACACTGAAGGACTTACTTGAGATTACACTTTCCACCGGAGTAATTAGTCACAGTTGAGAGAACTTGAAAAGAATCTTCTCCTATAAAGGGCCCCCACGCCCTACACGCCTCAATACATTTTGAATGTAAGGTATTAACAAATTATGTTGCCCGGTGCAAAGCATAGGGTGGGCTTGATTAGAGTTACATTAAGAACCCAAGTGGCGGGAGCGTAAGTCCTTCAGTGTCGGTGATAGACTCGGTAGAATTCCAATTAAACTTCATTTCTTTCGTTTAATTTTTTAATTCTACCTCGTCATCACCTCCACTTCGGACTTACTTGAGACTTCAGAGTACAAGACGGGCAACAGATACACTGTTTACTATACGTCACAACATTTTATTTGCTGTTCTCTTGCTAGCAAAAACTGTCACCATCTATGCAGTACTTATATGAAACCTATATATAAATATAATCAAAACATCACTTATTGAAATGAGGAGCTGCATACTTTATCAATAACAACTTGTTTAGTTGCACAACCAAAAAACGGTATCAACCGTTGAACAGATAACATACTTTTATCTGAGCATAATATCATAGAACAATATTATAAAACATTTCAAATCAAATTAAATATTAGATCAACATTGCAAAGGTATACTGCGTACCAAAACCAATGCCTTGTGGCAACCTATTTAGTTGCACAACCAAGAACGGCATCAGCAAATTTGTGATCCGTTGAAATAACAGGCTTGTTGTAAAATTTGGCAAACGTGCTACCTCGTGCCCACAGGGCAGTGTTCAAGATAGCCTGAAGTGGTACATTACTCTTAAAGGCTGCACTGCACGCAGCCGAGCGAGTACTGTGTGCTTTAAATATGTTTGTGTCAATACCTGCAGCACACAAAGTAAGTCTAATCCAGCGAGAAATCGTCTCTGAACCCACATGCTTATGAGGGGGAACATAACTAATAAAGAGGCCTCGTACTTGGCCTCGTAAGGATTTAGTTTTTACAAGGTATTGTTTTAGTGTCTTTACTGAACACAAAAGCTCGTCATGAGGGTACTTTAGCAGAACCACATGTATCGGCTGCTTGCCGATTTTACTTGTCTTTGTTAGTTTAGCGACAATAAAAATCACCTCATTAACTGTTACATTAACATGATCTAAATCAAGTGCGGACATTGTTTGACATCTTTGTCCTGAAATCAATATCACGAGCATAGCAAGTTTCATAGTAAGGTCTTTTAAAGACAACTTATCGTTCTGACCTAATTTTTTTTTTTAGGTAACGTAAAACTACATTAACGTCCCACGTGATATTGTATCGTGGCATGGCTGGACGCATGTTGAACACACCGGTCATAAACCGTTTTACCAAGGGGTGAGAACCCACCAGTGTCCCATCTATGGGGGCCAGTATGGCTGATACAGCACTACGTAGTGTATTTAATGAGCTGCTACAGTTGCTTGAACGGGATTATTCTTTGTCCGAGCACAGAAAAGAATCCATTTCTGGATTGCTGACTGGTAAGATTTATTGGTAGCTGGCCGCCAGGAAGCAATGACAATGTCGGCAGCGTGTGCTGAAATTCCTTGACGTCGGAGGTTCTCCCTGATAAATGGCAAGCCATCAGTTGTAGGCGATCTTGCCATGGGTGCCGTCTACCTGAAGAGGGCATATAGAGTAAATCAACTCTTTGAGGCAAAATAACTGGTTTGTTCACCAGTAACTTGAGCATTCTAGGAAACCATATTTGGGTTTGCCATAATGGCGCTACGAGAATCGCCTCTGCCTCATCATTCTCAATCTTTGTTAAGACTTTCCCAATAAGACAAAATGGGGGAAATGCATAGACTTTATAGTTTGACCAGTCTAGCGTGAACGCATCATTGTACAGTGCCCCTGGATCAGGTTGCCAAGAAACATATGGGTGCATTTGCGTGTTCAATCTTGACGCAAACATGTCAATATTGGGGTTAATAAAAGCTCCCTTGATCATGCGAAAAACTTCTGGGTGTAATTTCCATTCTATGTCTTCGTGGAAATTTCGTGATGCGAAATCAGCATCGACGTTTTGGACCCCAGGCACGTGCGATACAGAAAGCCAGATTTTTCTGTCAATGTACCACAGCCAAATGGCCCTCGCCAGCTCGTTTAGTTTAGCGGAATGTGTGCCGCCTTGAAATCGAATGTATGAGACGGCAGTTGTATTGTCTGATTTCAGATGAACATGGATATCCCTGTGCTTATTGAAAAGGGATTGTATGGTAAAAAAGCATGCCTTTAGCTCAAGATAGTTAATATGAAACTGTTTCAGTGGCTGACCATTGTCCACCTAATGTCTGCCCATTACACTGGGCTCCCCAACCCATTAGGGATGCATCAGTCTCTACAATGAAGTCAGGTTTACTTCTATGAATGGGAGCGCTTGAATGCTGCAAATTTGCATACCACCAATTTAGGTCTTCTTTAGCCCGTTCGGACAAAGTCATTCGTGCCTCAAAATCGTTACCATTCTCTGTTAAAGCTGCATTCTTGTCTGACTCAGCAGTTCTTCTGAACAATGTACCATGAGGTACAGCCAATTCACAAGAAACCAAAAGCCCTATCACTTGGGCCACTTCCCGAATTTTGGGATTATGAATGTTAAGAATCTTTTGAATGGCTAACTCAAATTTTTCCGCTTAGAGCATAGGAACTTCGATTGTCATCTTGACGGAATCAATGATAAACCCCAGAAACCCAATGGTCTGGGTAGGTTCTAATACAGATTTTTGAGCATTGATAGCAAAGCCCAGCTCTTGAGTGAGTATTGTGCGTTCTTTGACATTGGTCTTACACTCCTCAATACTTGAACCTATCAACAAAGAATCGTCGATATAGTCGCACGACTCATGACCCCTTTGTCTTAGGTGTGCAATTAAAGGTTTCATTACCTTTGTGAAAACCCTGGGGGCACATGCTAAACCAAACGGCAAACAAGTAAATTCGAACAAATTATGTTGCCATTGAAACCTCAAGAATTTTCGGTGTTCTACCGCAATGGGTATTGCAAAATATGCATCTTTGAGGTCAATGGATGCCATATAGCACTTTGGCCGAATTAGTTCTAATGCGAATTGAATCGTTTCCATTTTGAAGTGAAAATACGCAACTGATTTGTTCAGTTCACGAAGATTGATGATCGGGCGAAACGATCCATCCTTTTTAGGACGAATAAAGATATTCGAAATGAATTCGCCAGATGTATGTTCCACCTGTTTTATTGCTCCTTTTTGAAGGAGTTTGTGAACTTCAGCCGATATCATTTCGATCTCTCTGGCAATGAACGGAATTCGTTTAGGTTGGAACAATTGAATAGGCAGTTTTGTAAATTCTATATGATAATGTTTTATGGTATCTAAGACCCATTTATCCGAGGTTATTGTTTGTCATTTGGTTACAAATTGGGCAAGTCTACCTGCAATTGTATTATGCTGTTTATAAGTACTTGTACTCACCAATGTGTTTGTAGGCAGAACATCTACTTTGTTGTTTGGTCCGCCGATGATCGGGGTCTGGTGTTCCACCGAGAGCCTCGGTTTTTGTTGTGGCGTTGGTAGTTTAAACAACTGCCGCGTCTATTTGAGCCGAAGTTGCCTCTGTTTAGGCCACTTCTACGGTCATATTTGGCAGATCCTCGTTGACCGTATGACGAGCCACCAACCTTTTGTCCAATTTTATTGGTTTGCTGGATGTCCTTACACTGTTGAGGTAAGTTATCCCCAAATAAAAAAGCGGTTACAGGAACATGTGATGAGCAGAGCCCAACAAATTGTTTGTTCAAGTCGGGCTTTATCAGGTCACGCCTTCTCATGTTAAGCTCGTAGTTAGCATGCCCCAGAACTGCCACTGAGTCAAGCAATTTGGTGATTTCACCCTTAATATCTTCTGGGCTCACCTGCCCTGTCGCTGTTGACCGAGTCATGAGTGAATTGATCACCCCCACTATGGGTACAATGCCTTTCAAAAGTGCTTGTTGCACTTTTTGTAGTTTGATATCTTGAGACCGAGTCTTGGATTTCAGTGAACCCCAGACCTCCGGGTTTACCCGTGTACATTCTAGGTTTTTGACATTTGTCGGTCTCTGTAAGGCTTTGAGTTTCTCAGTTGCCTTTTCCTCTGGTAGTTTGTGGCGGACCATTTTGTCAATGACTTTGGCCAAATTATCCGTTACTGCAGCTGCAGTTGGGGCATCATCTGTATACAACTGTTCGAAATTATTCAGCAGTTGGTCATCTTGGCCTGTGGCCTCTGCATTCGGAAATGTCTCCCCAAAGAGATCGGCGATAGCCTTTGAGGCAGTATCGCTGTCCGAATCAGATTCGGAGTCATGCCGAGCCCGTTTAGCGGCCGGTTGGCTTAGCATGGCCGTCTGCATTGTCTCTATGGCCTCAGCCATAGTGGTCAATTTATCGGACACATCAGCAAACTCTTGCCGAGAAACTGTGTCATGTTGAGCTGCTGGCTTGTTCGTTTTCCGAGATTTCAAACTCGGTTTGACCGAAGTCTCAGCAGTTGGAGGGTTATTCAACCCGCTGAGACTCTCATCCGAAGGGCCGGCCATCAGCTCCAGTAGATCAACGTCTTCACCATCCATTGGTATATAATAAATACTACGATCTAGAGCACTAGAAAAACAACTACTATGTATGTGACTACTCCGGCACAGAAAAATGTATTGAGGCGTGTAGGGCGTGGGGGCCCTTTAAAGGAGAAGATTCTTTTCAAGTTCTCTCAACTGTGACTAATTACTCCGGTGGAAAGTGTAATCTCAAGTAAGTCCGAAGTGGAGGTGATGACGAGGTAGAATTTGATTATACATTGTCGCGTCATACTAGGCATGGGCACAAGGTACGTTGACCTGGCTTTTTGTATCGCTGAGGTCGAGTGTGGGCCGTACATTTACTGTACGATGTGCATGCAATGTTTCGGTTATTGATCGTTGTTTCATGTACTTTCCCTTTTTATGCAATTAAATTTCACCATTAACAGTACAATTTTGATACACTTCTAAACATGGCAAATTGAGACCGTCTTTTCGCCCACGCCATGAATGACTTGCAAAGCGCAAATCTTGGTCATCAGGAGGACCAACCGTTTTTAGTTTCGTCGCAGAATACTTTACTTCTCTCGATTCGGGCATTGATTCCTCGATTCCTGTTCAGATGAAAAAGGGATTTCCATCGGGACTTGGCAAACACAAATTGGAATGAAGTATATTCAACCGAGAATCCTAACGCTGCTTTTGATGAGTTCATCTTTCGTTTCTCAACGCTCTATAGTAGGCATTTCCCATGGAAGAAAGCCAATGTCAACCAAAAGTTAAAATCATGGATGACTAAGGGTATTTTACAGTCTGTTATAACACCTTCATATTTAATTGCAAAATTTCATTGTTGGCCTTTATTGAATTATTCAGCATAAAATATAAACTTTCCATGAAATATTCCAAGAAAGTACGAAATAAATGCTTAACATTTTTACTTTTTTGGGAAAGGTCTAGAACCTTTGAAGTTTGTGCTTAATTTCTCAGATTGTGTGGTTTTAGAAAAATCATTTCTGTGTAAAGCTTTCAATTTCAATTCAAGTTATTTATTGTTGATGTAATCCTTTTCGTTTTTGCATAAGATGTGTCGACTGCACCATAGTATCTGTAAAATATGTAGCCCTCAAAAAAATAAAGGAACGGTTTTTTACAAAACATTAAAGAAGAGACAATATTCAGACAACAGAAACTGTTTTTCGAAATTTTTATTTATTTTTATATTTACAAGCATAACATTACAAAAAACATCCGTATTTGTCAAAAATTAATTATCATAGCACCGTTTTCAAATTTCAGATAAATACTTTAGGTAATGAGTAAATGAGGTCATAAAATTGTCAACATATTTTGTACCACCCTCCAAATATGTTTTTGGTGGCTTAATCAAACATGTGATTTGGCGGAAAATGAAGTACCTGCGAGCCAATCTGGTATTTCCCCCCATGGGATTGGTAAAATCTAACCCTGTAGAGACCTCTTACGCATTCTTCGGTAGGGAAGGAATAATCTAACCCTGTAGAGACTTTGTAAGCATTTTTCGGTGGAGAGGGAATAATCTAACCCTGTAGAGACTTCGTAAGCGGTTTTCAGTAGAGATGGGGTTATCCTACCCTTTGACAACCTTTGTGTGCATTTTTACATACAAATAAAATATATCATTCTTTAGATCGTTCCAACAGTACTTCCAACAGTACTTCCAACAGGAATCAGGGTCTATTCATATCTGCTCTGTAACACAGAAATTGGACACATCAAACCTTTACAAAATGATGCATTGAGTAAAATTGTAACAACTGGGGTTCACAAGATGTAAAGATCAAATTGGCCAATACACAGATGATGCAACTTCTACTCAATACAATTATGTTAACATTGGTTTGTTACAGACTCTCTCTCTCCTTATATTTTTCTCTGAGCTCCTTCTGGACTGTCTTTGGCAGGGTCAAATTTTGGGTGAGACTGAATGTCCACAAAAGGACAGCTTTTTCATCTAGCCAGTCTTTTGTTACTGTACGGTGTTTTCCATTGCCATTGTAAGCTTTTTTCCATGGCCCTGTCCAGTTACCCGAGTACCCGTGATACTCGATCCACTGGTCCTCTCTTTGTCTGACTTGTCCTATTTGTGGGCGTCTGGTTATGTCACTCACGTAGACTGCCACCATCATTCCTTCCTGTATTGTGTGAAAGCCATCAACACGCCTGAGAGCTGACCTGTTGACAGATCCAACGGTAGCCTGCAATACCTTAAGAAAAACTCATTTAACTACCCTTATCTAAAACCAGATATTATTTCAATTGAACTTACACTCAACTCATTTACATTACACATTTTTACTGATATTCTATCATTTTAATTTTGCAAAGAAACACCCAATTTTTACATATTTCTTTTTACGAAAAACATTTTTTTTCCATGTTGATCATTTAAATATGTTTATGTAACTCAAGTAGTGAATTACTTCAGGACAATCCTGATATATCTCTTTCGAGATATCAACCAAAGAGTCATCCTTGGTCATCTCTGGTGCTGATATTGCTGTCATCCCTGTTTGTGAAAGATCTTTCAGAGTCCATGGTACTTTGTCATCGTTACACAGCTGCTACAATGAGTTGTAAATATTAAAATATAAGGTTATTTCAGTTACAATGTTCTATACGTTTTGCGATCATCTAAAAATATTAGTATGGAAACATGCCTCTACCAGATTGACATTTCACAAAGCAAAAAAAAAACACTTTTAAGGAAGCACTTCACATAAGCTCTTCGCATCTGATAATTAAATCTTTGTAAGCCTTTGGGTTTTTTTAGGTGTGGATGCGTAAGGCAAACACCTGTAGTTATTGTTCATTTCCTTACTGGCTGTCCTCTTGTTCCCATCTAAAGAAAAATTAAATTCACTTCAATCAAATCCCAACAAAAAGCTATTTGAACATTCAGTAATGCTTTACCTTGGTATACATGTATTTGTCAATGTCTTTGAAGAAAGTGTTCCACTCATCATGGGCAGAGTTTGGAAGTCTTCGCTTGAACAGTGATATATGCTGCTGCAAATTTTGGTCCATCTTCTCAAGGTTTGGTATGATATGCTCTGGAACATCATCGATGCATGGAATTTCATGCAACAGTTTTTAGCTCAGATTATAACACCATATTGGTTTGATTAAGTTTCATTGCTGTGTCTAACAATGTGCCCTCATAAATAAGTACTGTACAATGTAGTTGTGGTAACAGCTGTTACTATTTTTATGGTTACATTGTTGGGCGATATAATTTGTAAAATAAAAGCATTTGGGCAAATCCAACACCAAATTTACGTAGGGTTCCATCTTTTCCATATTGTGCAACACAAAAATGAACTGTATAATAACTTGTAACTGTTAATACAAAATGAACTGTATTTTCACAGCGACTGCATTCAGTAGGATAAAGTATTATACCTTTAGAATGTTGATTCAAGTTGAGTGCTGTTGAGAGGGTGACAACTCAATCTCTGCATCCGGTCCTTCAGTTGAATTTGGTCGCCATGGATCACAACACCACATCTTGTGAATATATGGTAATAACCACTATTTTATATTGAGCACTTCTTGCCCAAGAATGTGACGTACATCGACCTCTAGTGTGAATCAAGTTTTTATTAGGCTGTGAAGGTTTGAAATTATAATGAGGAAATAAAAATCAGTTGACCTGTTAAATGTTTTGTGACCAATGCCATTAGTACTAAATAATCTGCTGCTAATTCAAGTTATGCTTTACATATTTCCTTGTTTGTTAAAAAATGATTGAAAATGTTACCAAATCAGTTTTCCTTGAAGATTATAATGCAATGTTTATGGTTGTTTTTTCTAAATCTGAACTCTGGCTTCACGTTAAAAATTACAAACAGTCATGTCCACACCCATGGCTTCATAACTGCAGGACAAACAATAATTTAGTAAAATACAAACAATCAACTTGTAATTTTGTTTCCTGATGATGCAACACCACAAACCTTACGTACCTTTCAGTGTATAGACATTGTGTGACCTCAGTTTTTCAGCCACCCTGCTGAAAAACTGATCAACATCTTCATTGGTATGCCCCACTGGAAGAAAATTGAAATCGACCTGAAAACAAATAATAAATGGCAGCATTTTCAAAAGCTTTGCTTTTCATTTCACATGGGCGGGAAGCATATGCATATTGTGAAAAGGTTTAAGGGTTTAAAGTTTCGCATGAATCAACATTTCATTCTTTGGAATGGTATTATAGCCCAAAAATTATAACCCAAAAGAGTTTAATATCGTACAACAGCAGACCAACAAAATATCAACAATGACATACATGTTCCACTGATCAATGACAAGGACCTGTGCGAGTTCATTTTAAAGATAATTGTAATACAATGTATACAATACTCACTGTTTTGTAAATATCATACTCCACAAGTAGGGTACCTAGAGCCAACAGAAACTCGTTTTTGTTTTCTCGAAAACAGTTATCCATCTGATAAAACAAACCACAAGAACACATTATTATTTATAATGGTAACAGAAATAGTTTACTTGAACTAGCAGCTGCTTTCAAACAACATATGACTAATTAATACAAACAAATATATTCAAAAAGCTCATTCCATCTGGTTTAAACACTACATTGGTGGCGACGTCCGATTAAAAGAATAGTTTACTGCACAGGGGCATATTTTACGTGGTTGTCAACCATCAGTCAATCAGAAAACATTTATATAGCGCCAAAATCAACAAAAATTGTTCAAAGCCGCTAAAGACAGTTACATGAAATTAATTACAATACAATTGTTGAAAAAGATAACCTTTGAGCAGTTTCTTGAAAATATGAATAGTCTGAGCATCCTTGATGAGATTTGGAAGAGTGTTCCATTCTTTTGGTCCATAGCAGGAGAGTGAGCGATCTGCAAATGACACAGCATGGGTTCTGGGCACGATAAACTGAGAAGAAGATGTAGATGATCTAAGCTGTCTGCGTGGTGGTTGCAGCTGTAGTAGGTCAGAGATGTAAGAAGGCGACTGTTTATGGTGAGCTTTGTACACAAGAAGAACTTTGAATTTGAAACGCTGTTGTATGGGGAGCCAGTGAAGAGCAATGAGTTCCGATGTGATAGTCATACTTCTTACGATTGACAATGACGCGAGCAGAGGTGCGTTGGACATTCTGAAGTTTGGTGATGAGAGATTTGTTTACACCAATCAAGAGGCTGTTGCAGTTGTCCAACCTGTAGGTAACTAAAGTGTGAACAGCTAGCTTGGCTGCTTCAGTAGTGAGCATTTAGCGTGCACGACTAATGTTATTGAGATGATAGTTAGCAGATCTGATGATAGTTGCGACCTGTGCACTCATTGTCAGCCCAGAGTCGAGCATAACCCCTACATTTCTGACAGGGTTTGTTTGGATGGGAACATCAACACCAGCAACAGTCACTTAGGGCAAATTGAACTTAGCCAATTGGGCATTAAACCCAATCACCATAACCTCAGTTTTGTCAGCATTGAGTTTCAGGAAGTTTTTGGACATCCATGCTTGCACATTGGAAACAGAGTCTTCAAGTTTTTAAACTGCTTGCTTTACTCCCCCCTCAGATGTTGGACAAACCGAAACATACACCTTTGTATCATCTGCGAACAAGATTTCCGAGAGGCAAAATGTAAATGGCGAACAGCAAAGGACCTAAAGCCCGGTTCATACTTCCTGCGAACGCGAATGCGAAGCGAATATTGACGTCACAAATTCGCAACGAATAATTCGCAGCAGTTGAAATGTGCTCAACTCCTGCGAAACATTCGCTGCGAAAATGGCCCTGTGACGTCAAAATTCGCTTCGCATTCGCATTCGCATTCGCAGGAAGTATGAACCGGGCTTAACACTGATCCCTGAGGGACGCCATACACCAACAGAAGAAAATTTGCCATCTACAAGGACACGCTGAGATCGATCAGATAGGTACGATCTAAACCAGGCAAGCGGAATTCCATGTACACACAGCAGATATTCCAAACGATGTATGAGAACTTCATGGTCAATAGTGTCAAATGCACTGCTCAAATCAAGTAGGACAAGGATTGTTACTCGCTGTCTCTCCATTGCCCACAATATGTCATTGTGAACCTTGATTAAGGCGGTCTCGGTTGAGTGAAACTGCTTATAGGCAGACTGAATTGGCACATGAAGTCTGTTCTCGGTCATGTAGTTTGTTAGCTGCTTTGCAACAACACGCTCAAGCACCTTGGATAGGAAGGGAAGGTTGCTAACAGGCCTGTAGTTCTTCAGCGTGTTGTGGTCTAAATTGAGGAGTGGCGCAGTAACAGCCTCTTTATAGGTATCTGGAACAACGCCAGATCTGAGCGAAGTATTCACAAGTGCTGTTACGGTTGGCAGAAGAGAGTCAAGCAACAATTTCACCATCCAAGAAGGCAGAGGATCGAGAATGCAAGACGGGCTTGGTGCCTTGGAAAATATCTCACAAAGATTGTCTTCGCTGACAATAACAAATGTGTCCCAAGAGTAAGAAACGGGAGATGGCGTGGAAGAATCACTGTTATGACACGTGAGATTGTCCCTGATCGCTTGAATTTTAGTTGAAAGGTACGTTGCAAATTGATCTGCCAAGTCTTTGGCAGAGTCATGGTCCGGTAGTTTTGTGGGTTTCTTTTTCTGAAGAATGTCATTTATGGTACGAAACATGGACTTGAAATCATTTCCACAATCAATGATCTTGTTGAGGAAAATGCATTTGGATCGGTACAGCTCGATGTTGTAGCTATTTCTTGCTTTCTTGAATTTATCAAAGTTGATCTGCGAACGACTTGAAATCCACCTTCGTTCAGCCTTGCGGCGATTGCGCTTAGCAGAATATAGAGAGATAGTAAACCATGGCTGCTTTGGACAAATCACCACTTTTTTTGTTCTAAGGGGCGCATGTTTGTCTAGAAGTTCAGACATAACACTATTATATTTGTCAGCAAGATCACATACATTGTCTGATGGAGCCATTAGCAGATCAGAAGGTGATATATCTTGAAAGCAGGCAAATCAACAGATCGATATTTCCTTGATGTTATTGTCTTAACAAGCAGAGGTGGTTTTGCGATATCAAGATTGCAAACAACAAGATGGTGATCAGATATAAGATCAAGAACGCGAACTGTATTCACCATATTGTCAGTAGAGCGTGATATTAGCACGTCAAGTATATGCCCACGTTGATAAGTAGGTTCGGTGACAAACTGCTAAAATCCAAGTGTATTGGCAAGATTTTTGAATTTGCGAGTGTCATAGTCATTAATAACATCCAGGTGCAGGTTCAGATCTCCAACAACGAGGTCACCTTTAGCAATGGTGAAGTCTTGCATGGTTTGCGAAAATTCAGAAAAGAACATGCCAGTGTTGAGCTAATTCTTAGGCGATGGAGGTGACCTATACATGACAAAGGTAAAACAAAGGTTGAGTTATATTGCAAATACATAAGGAGCATGATCTTAAAAAAGGTCTATAAACATAAAACACACACCTGCATATTTAGTGTCGTTCCTTTGTTTGCTTTGTTGTCAATGATCAACTGGAGGAGTACATGCATACTGAGATTGCTGTCATGTGGAAGATTCATGATGTCAGTAAATGCATAAACCTTCATTCCTCCAGGAACATTAGTGTGAAACAATGCTCCTGTCATTATGAAAGTAAAATTAATTTACTGGTAGAGCTTCTGCTGTTTTTGATCTTCAAGGTATTGAATACAACAATCGACATTGTTATTCATTAAAAAAATAATAAATGTAAATAAAGAACAGATCAATAACATTTGTGAAAATAAAAGCAACTAAGAGCAACAATATTTCAAACCTTTCCACAAATTTACAGTTCTCTGCTGTGTGAATTTTTTTTAAGGTGCTATCAGACTAACTTGGGCTTTAAGTCAATCATAATTTCGACATTCTTTGGGCAAAAATATTATATCTGTGTCTGTAAATACCAAACATCAACATATCTAATGGAGCTCCTTCCTGCATTATCATGTACAGATTCAGTGGTGCCTTTGATGAACAACTTTTTAGCAGATTCAAACTTGTAGGTTGAAATCTCCTGAAGTCTGCAAAATGCACTTGAGCATATTGAATTGCCTCTTAAAACAAAGTTAGTTGAGCAAGTTTGCTTGAACCGTTTTGGTGGGAAATCCTCGTGAGAGCTGGACGCAAATGCCAAATTATGAAAGCAGCTTAATAAGAATTGCTTCTGATGGGATTCACTTTTGTTTAAAAAGGACTCTGTAAGAGTTCATATATCCCAGGGAGAAAAATTGATCAAACAATTTTCACAGCAACAAACTACCTTGTAAACTTCGCTGCTAAGATGAACACTATTGGAATAGTTTTCTAATGGCAAACAGAAATGTCTTATTCTTTGTGCAGGGTCAAGGATCAAATCAATGGTGTCTGATATCAAACTGGAATCATCAGAAAATACATTGGAGTAATTTGATATCACACTAAATGTAGTATCTTCTGACGAAGATGGACCAGAGGACTGCACTCCAACAATAATGCCGTCATCACTCAATGTACCAAAAACGGATTTACTGCTGAAAGTTGCCATGTCTAAATTCAAACAGGATATAAAGAAACGAAATATTGTTTACATAAAGATGATTAATAGGCAAAGGTCCAACATTCAAATTGACCAAAATCTGCGGTTTTGTCTAAGATTGTATAAGTATTTATAACCGAAATTAACAGAAGTTTGAAATTTAAAAAAAGGGCCTGCCTAAATTAGTAAGGTTGTTAGTCCAAGTTAGGGCTTAAATAAGCTGATAAGAAACCTTAGACTGGAGTGCTAGACATGACTTGTCATGAGTTCATTGATCTATGTAAATTGTCGAGATTGAAGGTCCCAGGGCAGGCCTAAGCTAAACAAAAAAATATTTTGGGAATAAAATGTTTTTAAAAAACTGTTTAAAAGGTGTTTCTATCAAAAATTATCTTAAGTATTTATATAGTTTTAAAGAGAGGTTTGTGGCTCGTTTTAATTTACAAGTTAATTACATGACTAACCATGTCATCTGGTCATATCACGCACATTGCTTTACTTGATGGCAAGTAAAACAAAAACAAAATTTACATTCTAGCCTCAAACAGCAACACTTGTACTCAATACTTGTCATGGCTTGCTTTTTGCTGCCAAGTAAAATAGCAAATGCATAAAATAGTTTTAGTTTCAACTCACACTTTAACACTGCACTACAGACGTTGCGTATGCCTCATCACTCAATCCAGCACTTCATGCTAGCTGCCACTAGCATCAACATGCTTTACGACGACGTCTTCATCATGACGTCCCACGCAAATGTCACCACTTCGCTGATATTTTCTGTTCTGTTCAATTTTAAATATTTTATTTAAAGAAAGTTGAATGTTGTCAGAAAATATAGCTAAAAATGAAGTTAGATATACTTTACAGTTTTCACTTCAGTAAAACGATGGAACTTGGATTGGATGAGTCACAAGTCCTTTGCTGTTTGTTGTGACAGAACACACAGCGAATTAAAACAGAATGGTTCCCTGTGTTGTCTCGGAGTTTACATATAAACTCTACACCAGTACGGCCAGGAACAATACAATACAATGCTAACAAAAATATTATCGTTGGTGCCCGGTAAAGGCTTTAAACTGCAAAATGTATTGTGTTACTAGCGTATACTTTCAGCAGACAACATTCACCTTTGAAGACTTCACGGAATACTCCATTATTACAAGGGTGATGGAATATTTTAAAACATAACGATCATGTCATCATTTCGCCCATTTTTTTTTTAAATAGCATGTTATGCTAAAAACATACCATGGAATACAATATTATTGATGCTTATTGATGCTTTTTTTACTTTTTAAAATGTAAATTACTTATTTTTCAGCATTAAATACACACAAATGTTACCTACGCGAAATGAGATATCGAATGTATAATCAAAGGCGCGGTACTCTAAAACTTATTTGCTCACTATTTTGGGAATGCGTAAATTTATAATCATAGTTCTCTTCAATTTTAACTTCCAAGTTCTAGAGATCAGGAATTTTTAGTGGAAATATTGTAAACAGAAAATGACGAAGGGTAGGGTTTGGTGGATGGTCAAAGAGGAAGGCGTCTACATCTACGTGAACGATCCAAAGAATAAAAATTACGTTGGGAACCCCCTTCGTCAGTATGGAAGAGGACCACACAGCCGCGTTTCCCATGAAGTCGGCTACATTACCGCACTAACTGCTGTTAGACCTAGTAGTTTAAGCCAGTCATCCAAGAGTAAGACATTGGAAGAACCCATTTTGTAAGTGAATTAACGTTAGCATTCATTTAATTATACTCAAAAGGAGAAGGCCTACACTATAAAACAATCTGCCCTTTCTTCACGTTTTTCGGTTCGTTTAAATTCGAGGCTGCATAAATTTCACACTATTCCCTGTCCACTGTATAGTCAGTAGAGTACACACTCCATAAAATACAGTGTACTGTAGTGTAAGAATGAAGTAAAGCACGGGCACCAGACCACTATCACTGTTGTCAACAACAGTATTTTCTGCATAAAATACAGTGTACTGTAGTGTAAGAATGAAGTAAAGCACGGGCACCAGACCACTATCACTGTTGTCAACAACAGTATTTTCTGCATGAAACCAGGCGTACGCAGAAAAAAAAATATCCTTTGGCTGGTGGTAGGCCTTTTTTGTTTTGTAAAATTGTTTTGTGTTGTATTGTATTAGGCTAGTCATTGACACTGAGTACAAAAAAATTAGGTCCTACCACTGCAGTAGACTAGTCTAGTCACGATCGAGATAGTAAGTAGTACCCTGGAGGAAGGAACATGGAAGTACTACTACAGTAGTACTTATATAGTACTACTACTAAGAATACTAACTAGTAGTACAGTAGCAGTACAAAACTAAGTATGAATTGGGCCTATGGACATGGATTGTTAGTTTTGAAACCTCTCTAAAAATGTCATGAAACTGGGCCTTTCCAAATTCTAACAACATTCTAGTTAATAAACCTTTCTATTGCAACGTCACAGCCCGAAATTTAGCCAACCGAGGTTGGAAAACTATGGGAAGCCATAAATGCAAAGCAAAAACAGAAAGCTACAGTTCATAACAATGCTACACAAATATTCAGAAATACTGTTGAATTTGTTGGAAACAAAGTATCCAATCATGGGATGGTTTTTTTAATTTTTATTTAAAATGAAACAATCATTTCTTTTTTTTATTATTGTAACATCAATGTCACCCAAAGATACTTGGATGTTGGATGCTTGTAGTGGAACAGGTTTTATCTTATTTTGATCTAATGTTTTTTAAATTTTAAATATACACACAGGGAGCGAGCTGAAACAAATTAGCTGAGCATTTAAAATCATGACTTGGTACTTAGCGGTATGAAGGATTTAGATTTAGTTTTGTTTATAATGAGACCTTTGTCAATCTATTCAAACTGTTCATATGTAAATATACTTCACCATAAACCTTAATACTCATCATAAAATATACACAATCATTTTTATTATCATGCAACTACCTTCAGGAACTGCAATAACAGCCTGCCTACTACAAAGTCGAAACTGTTGCAGTTGAGTTGGACACAAAGCAAGCAACACTTATCGAAAGAAGACTGACAGCAACGTATTGCGCTGGGTGTTGGTCTCGGTTATGTGATTGTGCTGCCATTTGCTAAAATCAGAGCAGATTTTCAGGCTGCTACATTTAAAGGCAAATTGGTTGGAGTGAGACAACACTGGGAACTGGATGACTGAGAAAAACTATGAAGGAAAACCGTAAGTTAATTTCTTAATTTATTTCATTCTACTGCATTTCGAGCTTTCCTAAAATAAAGTACTTGAAGCTATTTTTTTCCAAGAGGAAGTTTGGTTTTAAATAAATGTAGTTTGGAAAATGCAAGGTTTGGATAATTGAAAGGCTTATTACACTTTTTCTAGAGACCTGCTCATTTTACTCTCCAGTGATTTGTACTTTACAAATTTACATCTATTTGTATATAAGAAATTTAAAGGAATGGTCAGGACTAGCTTTGAGCATGTAATCATATTTTGACAAATGGTATCAGAAGATTATGGTTGACTTTTTCCACTAAATAGGTGGTTTTCACCCTTGGTGAATGATGAGTCTGATGAGACTGAAATGAGACTAAACGTCAGAGTGAGTGTCGGCCGATAATTTGGGTTGCTACTAGCAGCCGAGGGCTCATCAGCGTGTGAGAACTTTGTGCATGTGAACTGTGACGGGTTTGCTGTGACTGGAACCGCGGCACTTTAATAGGCTACTGAGATGTGAAAGCTGGAGTTACCAACAGTTAAACGTCTCCGTTCATGGAACCAAAGTTGCCACGTGGGAATTTTGGCTTTATGATAGTTATTCAGTTCGAGAAACACAACAGTCTGTTGAAAATGATAAGCCATTATTTACACAGGAAAGCCTTGGATTGCTACCCTCATTGACTTTGCAACACGAAGATTTCGTCACGGGCAGTCTGAACCGCTCTGGCAAAACCAACCGGCTCTTTTCAGAGCCAACACTGCTTCCAAGAAGAGATTGTTCCCTATCTGCTCGCAAGAAATTTTTGTAAATGTTCGTTTTCACCAACAAAACCCCATTGTTCAGTCATATTTACCCCAAGTGTATCTGGCTGTATCTTAGATTAATCAGAAATTGTACGGTTCAATTCTGTTCACACAAAAGTGTTTCAATGTTACCCAATGTTGAGCAAATGTTTTTTAGAGTGTAGCTGTTCCAACTGGAACCACAAGGCCCTTGTTTCTCGTGACAGTCCACTTATTTGTTTACCTGGGTGTCGAGTTTTGCGACTAGACTGGAGCCACCGAGTCACCGGACAAAGTTCTCCATTGTTTGTTACTGAATTCAGTATATGGGCGCCTAGATAGAGCATCAGTACTTTGGTGCCTGCATCCTTGGCGGTGCTGAATTTAAAAATCAAATGTGAGTTTCTCAAGTCACCCATAGCCCTTCTGACTGATTGCTGTCTAAAAACCACTGCAGTGACGCGTGGTACAATGAATTTTCTTCTATACGCAGAGTGTCGAAAATGTTTAACATAAGTTTTTACTGCAAGTAATTCTTCGCGGGTTACCCTGTACCTGCGATCTGCCTTGCTTAGCTTACGACTTGGGTAACTAACAACATGTTAAAGATAATAATATCATCAATGTAAACAAGACACGTTTTCGAATGAAGGCCTGCAAGAACGCGTACAGACCTGCACCTGCAGAAAACGCCGTTTTGGGGCGGTCTTCTTGGTGTACTTTTACTTGCCAGTATCTGCTAGCCAAATCTTAACTGCTAAACCAGTTTGAACCATATAGAGCATCTAGACTGTCATCTTTTTTTGGGAGGGGATAGGCATCTTTCTTTGTAATATTGATAAGTTTTCTGTAATCAATGCAGAACCGGATTGTGTTACATTTTTCTCGACTAATAAAACTGGTGACAACCAAGCACTGTCTGAGGGACTTATAATATAAATTGTTTGTTCAACATATTCTGTACTCCAGGAATTGGTTGACGAATAGGCATATGATCATTAGTGTGAATTTGGTGGCACAACCTATCAGTACGACCAGGATTATCGTTACTGGCAAATACTGTAGCAATATTCACTAATTCGCACCTCAACCGTGAATAAAATATTTTCTATCGCGCCAACTAGCTCCCCCGCCCCAACCTGCAATAAAGAACATGTTAATGCAATGACCATGGGTAACATCGTTCTTCGGCGACGAGCTACAGGTGGAAGACGTATAGAAGCAAGAAGTCCTCAGTAGATATAAGGCTATCTGAACATACCCGAATTTGATTGATCAAACCTTTTTTCTATTTGTTATGCAAGTAGGCTAGTGTCGTGGATTTAGTTCTTCGGCAAAGTCCTGCTTGATGCATACCGGGGATTATCTGGAAGTAAATCTCAAAAAGAATTGATTTACCGTTACATTATCTCTATTTTCTTCTCTTTTACTTCTTAGAGAGAAAAATTAATAAATGATACGTCTGTCGTAGCTGTGCTGAAAACGATCAATGATAGGCACACCCTTACCGTATGCACTCAACCTGTTACTCTTGCGTAATATGCAAAACCTTTCACGATTCTTGGCTAGCGGTAGAAAATGTAATTATTCACTAATTTGCACTTCAACCGTGAATAAAATATTTTCTATCGCGCCAACTTGCTCCCCCCGCCCCAACCTGCAATATAGAACATGTTAATGCAATGACCATGGTTAACATCGTTCTTCGGCGACGAGCCACGGGTGGCATGTCCACCCTCTCAAGCAACAAAGAGCGGGAATTGTAACAGTGTAGGTTTTATAACAACTCACAGTTAATTCAACAATGAAAGGCATACTGTTGGTGTTCTTTCACCCATTGATTTATTCTAGACCACATTGATTGATGAGGTAGACTTAAAGACATAGATAACAATAGTTAATGCCATTTTATTCAATTTTTTCTTGTTTTACATACTTCTAAGTTCAAGTGCCATCTCTTTTCCGAGATGCATTGTCTGGGACAATATAACAACAGATAACATACAGTCAAAATACAAAATTACTGCAACAGTGTAACTTTAGGTAGTCAAAGGCACGATTTGTAGACCTAGGCTAAGTGATACACTTAGTTGGGTTTTTACGGATTCTTTTACATGCCCATCTTTTGTCTAAAAGCCATCTACCATGCTTTTTAAACAGCCTGTCTGGAACCCCTAGGGAAGCAGCAGCTGTGGCTCCACCTGATCTTAGACTGTGTAGACCAAACTTTGTTGGGTCAACCCCAACCTCTTTAAGTGCATCCTTGAAAATCTCCCTACACCTGGAATGAGATAACTGGCCATTCCTTAACCTGTAAGCTTGAATGGATTGTGCATAAACAACAGGTCTAATTAGAAACTTTTCACTGAACTCAGTAATTTGAGCCATGGTTATGTATTTTAGTAACATAGTTACAGGGCATAAATGTGAACCAATCTTTGCAATGTACACCCACGATCCTATTTTAAGCTGATCGGTCTTACTCTTAGTGAGAAAAATTCTGATGAATGACGGATGAATATCTAGATCGCACTCCCTGATGTTTATGAGTTCGTCATTTCGAAGAAAACCAGCGAAGGATAGTAAACACATTGTGCAGAGACGAATGTTCATTAAGTTATTGGACAATCCAAACTTGGCTACAATTTTGCCCAGTATTTCTGTAGTTATCGGTTCCTTCTTACATACAGGTTTAGCAGCGATTCGCTTTAGACCTAAGGTTCAACGTAAGAATTTTTTATTGCGCGGATTTACTGCAACAGTTGGATCACAATCGTGGTGCCATTTAATACTATAACAAAATACCTTCAATTCTAGAGAACGGGGCTTTATTCGTAAATTGTTCCATAAAGAACCTTGCTATATCTTCCGTATTAGCTACAAGAGCAGAAACTTTATTTTCCGTGCACCAAGCTTGCCAAGCGGCGAAGCATCTCTCGTATTTAAGTACTGTATTGGATGCTCTCGATGCTTTCAAAACCTCTTGTAGTAATTGCTTGTAGCTGTAACTTTATGCCCACTACCTGAAAAATTAACCAGCCGTCTTTTCAACACTTCTTTTCGGAAACCGTGTCGAGCGACTACCAAGAGAGCTACCAAACGGAATTATTAGTCTCGTTATAAGCCATGCGGCATTGTTAACCTCATCCAGCCCTTTGGCGATTACGGTTGTGATGTCACAGTTTGTTAACCTTGAAGCATCAGGCACAATACTGCACTCTTCATCTTGGAACAACCGAAGATAGATTCTGGATTTTTCCCATGAATCAAAATGTTGTCAGATTCACCAAATCGCAACACTTGAGAGATAAGCCCTTTAAATGAACTAGAATTTGAAAATAGCAGGGGCCAGAAAACTGCAGAGGGCCATTCGGGAAGCACTAATGTGCCTCTAGCTTTGCACACTTGGATGTGATTCTAAACAACAGGAATTAAGTGAATTGGTGGCACTAACCATTTATTGTCTCCACTCCAATCGACACTAAAGGCATCCACATGGCTGGAATTGGGACTCCAGTATCTTGAGTTAAAAATGGGTAATTTTGTGTTGTACTCGTTAGCAAATCTATCCACTGAATATGGACCCCACATACTACCTATAAATTGAAAACTTCCTTAGACACACCCCAATCATCTAAGTCTTCCTGTCTGCTTAAACAGTCTGCCTCTGTGTTAGCTAACCGTGGAATCCATTCCACTTTCAATTCTAATCTGCTGTTGTTGCAGAATAAGTTGAGATCCAGACTCAATTCTTGTAATTCTGAGACCATACTTCCTTTAGTTATTATTGCTACAACTCCTTTGTTATCGGTATGCAACTTTACCTTTTTGCCTCTAAGTACTGGAGCAAACGCTCCAAGTGCTAGGGATGCCCCTTTCAACTCACGCCAAGTGGAACTTTTGCCTCTCTCTTCTGGAGCCCAATTCTGTTGGAATTCAATTTTCTCGGGAGAGTCGATGACCCATGCACCGCATCCTGAATTACTTGCGTCAGTGTAGACAATAACCTGGGGAACAGAATACTGAAATAATAAACGTTTTTTCAATTTTGATAATTGTGCTTTCCAGAAAAATAATTCATCTATCGCTTTACTATCTCTCTGAAGAGAAACTTCATAATCCCAATGTTTTCTGTTAACAATCTCAATATGCAAGTATCTTGACTTGGGCTGTGCTATACTCCCTACGACACAGGAAAATGATACTAATTTTCTCGTGATAGACGCCAGCCTCCAGGCAGTAACCTTGGGCGGTTTTTGTATCAAGTTCTAAATTGATAACATCGTATCTGAAACTCTTTGATCTAGAGCTCGGATGGACCCTTCTTTGGAATTCCATGTCAGCCCAAACCAATCTAATTGTTGCGTGGGTGACCATTCTGGTTTCTTCTTATTAGGTACTAGCCCAGCAGCAAGTAAGTCGGCCTATACCGCCTAATCAGTAACTTAACACTGATGTCGAGTATCTTCTCTACCCCATCCATCATCTAGATACACAACAATATACATACCTCTAACTTCTCCAAGAGGCCACCAAGGGTCTTAAAATCTTAGTAAATATATAAGGAGCTGAAGTTAATCCAAATGGCAAAACATTAAACGTAAAGTATCTTGTTACACCCTCAATATTCCAAGCAAAACATAAAAACTTGGTGTGTTCTGAAAAAATATCATTGTGATGATAACCAGAACGGAGGTCGAAGGAAAACAAAAAATCTCCCCGTTTGAAGTATTTTTAGGGCTACATTCCAGTCTTCAAACTTGATCTTGTCCTTCCATACAAACTGATTAACACATCTGAGATCAAGAATTAACCTTTTCTTTCTGGAACTTTGCACGGATACAGTTAGTGGGTTTACAACGTCGGGCGGAGAACCGGACTCTGAAATGAGATCCTTAGATTTTAGATCTGTTATTGCCTCCAACACAAATTCTGAATGTGCCAATGCAGAACGATTATTCTTTGAATACATTTTAGGGGGTGTGTTCAGGAATGGAATCGTATACCCTGTTCGAATTATATCCAACACCTCTTGATATGCATTAATGTTCTCCCAGAATTTAAGCGAGGTATTCATACGTCCCCTGACAATGGGTTCTGCGGAGCCTTGTTCATAATCAAAATTATCTGCATAAAATGTTTCGTACCCTGTCCCTCCGTCTTGGTAAAGCATCTCGCTGCTTCTCGAAACTTTTTCGGTACATTCACCGCTGACCTGTGTTGACGGTTGACGACTGTACTCCGGTGCATGCTTGTCTCCAATGGCCTGTCTTTCCGCATCTAAAACAGATATCTGTGGGTTTTGGGTTTGATCCGTAGCTTGTACCCGTGTATGAGAATCGAGATGATGGTCTATACTGCCCAATATAGCGACGAAAAAGACTATCAGGATTAGCGAGTGACTCAGATGACTGTCGTCTGTTCTGCTGGTACGGCTTCTGGCGTTGAAAGACCTTTGCCTTTTTTCGTTTCGCCATTGCCTGGGACTGGGCAGAGCGAATTCGCTTCTCATCTTCGGAGTCATCAGCTAATTCGTCACTTATATACTCATCCACTGCGGCCCAACTTACAATGAAATCAAATGTTAACGTCGTTCCAAAACCAAAATTACCTGGCCTCAACAACTGTGAATTTGGACATGCTTCATGATATGCAGGCCACACCTATCCTAACAAGGCAAGGAACTTCAGGAATGTTCGCACAATAGAATAAGGCCTATTGATATAGTTCTTTTGTTGTGCGCAACACAATGAAAACAATAGCTGAGATATGCACGAAAATCCCCTTTTTTCTTGTACTTTTTTGCATTTTTAGGGCAAGCAAATTAGTATTCTACTATTTCAGTGTTTTAAGATTTCATTTATCTTATCGACCTTTAGTGTATTAAAAGTAATACAAACCCGCTTCAGACTTGTCTGCAAGGCGTATCAGCTTGTTTTTTTTGCGTAGATCTTTAACTGCCTCTATTAGTTTCTCCTCTGCCGTTGCCGGTGAGCCCTCCTTCAGTAATTTTTTCGATGTTTCGAGATTTTGAGCAATTTTTTCGTTGAAATCAAACTGTGTTCGGTTGCCTTTAAACCGAAATTGGACTTCGTTTGCACGTTTGAGCGACTGTACCTCTAGCAAGGCCTCCTCATTCTCGTGCTTGCGCTCTGCGATAACCTTATCAAACCTTTGTTGGAAGCCTTGTAAGGCATCTGTTACTCCGGCCTTGACTATGGCTGAAACATCCCTGGCCGTGAGGGATAAGGGGGGCTGATTGGGTTGACAAAATTGCCTTCCTGGGAGATGAGCCCCGGTATCGGAATCTGACATTATGTTTGTGACCCCAGAGTAAATAAATGATACGTCTGTCGTAGCTGTGCTGAAAACGATCAATGATAGGCACACCCTTACCGTGTGCACACAACCTGTTACTCTTTCGTAATATGCAAAACCTGTCACGCTTCTCGGGTAGCGGTAGAAAATGTAATGATTTCGACTAAAATCACCTAGTTGTTGTTTTTGTAACACATTAAGTGTTTTATCACTGCGGTTTAACAGTTCCTCTTCAAGATTGGAATGCATCAATGGCTTGTTACTTTCACTTAAATCTTCCAACTGTGATAACTCTTGGGCAGGCCGGAGTAAGGCTACACTTATAACAAGCAATTGGGTCCGATTGCACATAAAGTACCCTAACTGGGACATGCTTATTATTCGGTCGAACTAAGGAGCGTGCTACAAGAATGCCTTTATCTCTAATCATGTTACTGGTTGGTTCAATTATTTCACTACAACAAGTACCCCCTCTTAACTTAACTTCACTTTATCAGGAACAATAACCTTTTGCCCTGGTTGAATAGTTACATTCTGATCAATGCAAATTCGACAACATTGTGTATTATTTTCTTCACGCACAATAGCTGTTGTAACGTCATCTACTGTCAATTTGCCCTTACTTGAACGGAGGACACTATCGAGACTATTTAAGAAGTCCATACCAAGAATACCTGCCTGACTAATGTCTGCAACAATCACCACGTGGTTGGTTTTTAATTTTCCCAGCTGCAATGATACAAACAATTTCCCATGAACGTTAAGTTCGGCCCCATCAGCAGTAACTAGTGCAATGTGATGAACCTGCATCGATTAACATTTTAACTGCGATACCGTACATATTACTAAATGCAAACATACTATTTGCTTGGGTCTTTGAACGAAGTTGCACGTCGACCCCAGGTACAACTTGACCTAGTTTTCCAAATGGAGATTACATTTGTTATCACCAGTGTCACTAGGTTTTACATTTCCCGGGCCTGACAATGGTGATAGTGGGGTGTTCCTCAGATGTCACACTGTGAATGGCCTGGATGTGATTTGGGGGGCCAACATAAACTGAAAGGCTATTTTGTTGGATGTGATTTGGGGGCAAGAATGTGATTTTGCCCAAAATCACATCCGATCCAGAAAACGCTCAAAGCCAAATTCACATCCGAGCCAGAATTCACATCCATGGTTAATTGTGCCTTACTAAAGTCACATCCACTGTCTGGCTGCATTACCAGAATCACATCTAGTGTCTGGGCTCTAGCCAAATCACATCCAGTCCAGAAATCACATCCACAGTTAATTGTGCAATACCAAAATCACACTTCCCTAAAAAGACAATTCAAATCCATGCTCAAGAAAAACCTTGGATGGCGCCAGCCATAAAGTGTTTAATCATATCTCGCTGTACCAAACGCAGTTCTGTTTCCATTATGGACAACCACTGCAAATGGGCGACCTCGTCTTCCTCCCCGGTAGACTCGCCGGAGCGTGACGCACGAGTCGACACCGGGGACCGGGAACCGTCCAGTGTCACGGTCCGATGCGTGAGCCACCCCCTCGGATGTAAATGATGTCGATGGGTGGAGGTTTAACGCCGATTGAGAGTTCGGCGCACGGCTAACCGTGTGCGGAAGCTCCCTCTGAGCCATACCCAACCAACGACCGATGGTTGTGGGGGCTGACTGGCCGTATCAGGCGGGCCTACCCCCGACAGGCATCTGCCGGGCTACTAGAAGATAAATGGCGCAAACGCCGTGCCTTCTTCTTGCTCTTGTTGAGTGACGCACGGTCACGGGATATTTTCGACACGTCAGACGATGGCTGGGTAACAGACCCCAGAACACCGAGTAAACTCCGATGTTGTGGTGAGTCCCCCGGAGCGTGACCCGGCCCGGGAACACTGCCCAACCATGCTCATATCCCCCCCCCCCCCCCCGGCCTACAGCGTCCCCAGACCCTTTGAGTGGGCTGGCGCTGCGTGGTCCGGGAACCCACCGAGCCGTGAAGGCTTGCCCCAACGGACAGCTCTCTGCTCGGGGGAGGATCGAGGGTTAACAAGAGTCGCGGTACCACGCCTCGTTTACCCTGCCGACCCTTCTTGGCATTGGCATTGGGGGCCTGGTTAACCCGCCCCTTGCCTGAACCTGCCTTACGTTTGGTAGTCCCGCTATCCTTGGCCGACGCCGGGCAGTACCCGACAGAGGCTGCGGGTGCTTGACGGGAGACTGGTCCGGCAACGTAATGTCGAAAATCTCTCAACGCAATAACACGGGAGTAAAAGACGAATGATAACGGAGCTATCTACATAAAACGTCTTACCCGACCTGCCGCTAGGGAAAAGAGGAGGATCACGCGGTATACCTCGGGGCACTATGAGTGGGTCAATAGAGGGCGCTATGTTAAATCTTGGCGGTATTACCTGCCGGTATAGGGAAATATGCAAAAATAGTATTGAGCTCTACAGGTAATGTATGAGTGAAGTAGACCTTTATTTTGGCAGACATGTTGATAGCGCTCTTCAATGAAGTCTAAACAGCTTGGAACACAGGGTCTTGGTCCCAAGTGCACAGGAATGTTGATTCCAAAGGCATGTCTGATGCCCTCAGACTGTAATTGAACTAACAATGTAAATATCCTATACCAAAAATATCTTGAAAATATCCGAAAATATCTTAACCGCACTTCTACAGAACAGCTTGTGCACTCATTTGTTACTTCTCGTCTTGACATGGGAAATTCACTTTTATTTGGTCTTCCAGATATCCAACTTTCTCGTCTTCAACACCTACAAAATACTGCTGCTCGTGTGGTCACTCTAACGAAAAAACACTCTCATATAACACCTGTTCTAAATCTACACTGGCTCCCAATATCATCCAGAATCATCTACAAGCTGATGCTAATTGTTTTCAAAGCACCAGCGTACATCCTGGACATGCTCAACATCTATAAACCATGCCGCAACCTTCGGTCCGGAAATAAATGTCTTCTTCAAGAAGTAAAATCTAATCGCACCTGGGGAGACAGATCATTTCCCGTTGCAGCACCAAATTTTTTGGAATCAGCTGCCCCTGTACATTAAAACCTCAAATAATATCCACTCATTCAAAAAGTCTCTCAAAACACACCTCATGTCAGAAGCATTTAGTTCCTTTTAACTGATTTTTTTTCTTCTTTTGGTCCGTTCTCACGGCAGTTTCACTGATAAAAAAGTACGCCCTCTGTTGGCGAGTTATAGTTAGTGGTAAAGTCACGTGACGACGCTTCACAACAAAGCGCGATGCATAATGCATGTTCTCGCAAAGATCCTTTCTTTGCGTTGGTGGATTTAAATACCCCGCAGATAATGTAAAATATGATTGGTTTGAGGATATGAATATGCAAAACTACCAAATAAGGCTTCAATAAGAATCAATGAAGCTATGTGCAATCCACTCTCCCCAATCCGTTGTACACAATTCTGACTAGCATGCTTTTACGTACGCGATATTGAGCTGTGTTATTCGTGCACAGTATGATTTTGCCGTGCATGTTGTCGTTTCAGCTACGAATAAAGCATCATTTTTTAAAATTATAAAGCAGTTTTGTGAAGTTATTTTGGTCGATGTATGAAATAATGAGTAATCGTTGTTTACATTAATGTGGACGACAGCACTGGGTCGAGTTGCTTTCGTGAAATTTCAGCCAAACTTTAGGGTACATAAACAGGAGTCCGTCGAGAACCGCCGCCATGACCACAGTAGTAAGTAGGCATGGTCTGCATGAGCGTCACGGCCGAGACAGTATTTGTGGTCGTGTTTGGCACGATTCGAGGGTTTCCGACGGAAATCTAAGGTGAGTACACAGGTTATGTATTTTTCGACTAGGAAGCAATTTTTGTAATTCTACGTTTTGAAATGCCATGGAGGAAGGCAAGGAAGCATAGGCGACGCAAGTTTGTTCATCGCATGTACACGGACATAGTAATTAGTATTGTACATAAAACAGTCGTAGGGTAAACACATTGACTATTTCAAATGCACGCATTTTGTAACTACACAACGACTCGTGTATGTATGAACATGTTTCAGTTGTACATAATACTGCCCGAAAAAAAATCGTAAACCAACATAAACATTTGCTATCAAAGAGTCATTGCAAATATATTTAAAACAATCACTAGTCTGATTTTTCAAAAGGAACTGCACAATTTTCCATGTGGTGGTCTATAAAGTGACTGGTACATTTTATTTAGGCCTAGGGCTAGGCCAACATTAAAATATATACACACTATTTTACCATATTTACATACTGTGAGATACCAGTACAGTAGGCCTACCTCCAAATTTATTTCAAATATTAAAGTTAAACATGACTTGGACGCGACCCTGACTCGGACTCAGATTCGCCCCACATGACTTGGCACACAGACTCGGGAGAAATGGCTCGGCCTTGATTATTGATGATTTAAATACAAGTCTGACTTCACATGACAATGTTTGACATGCACACTTGGCGTATAACGCCGTACATGTACATGCTGAAATAATGCACATGATACATTAAGATGTGGCAAATTATAACATTATGGCAAATCCCCCCTGCCTCGCGCAAAGGTAATAGTCGTAATAACATTAAACCAATAATACTAGTAAAAAATACCCCCCCCCCCCCGTTACACAGTAATTACTTTTGGCAAGGTCAGGCGTTAACTGTTAACTTTGTTAACTTTGTTTGCATGGACGGTGGTTGGACTACTCTAGTAACTACTTCTATTTATTGTTTCCTTGTTGTGCTTTCATATTTTGGTACATGCAGCTTTCTTCCTATTTCTGGTGTGGTGGCGACATGATGGCGGCGCATGATGGCCATGAGTTTGGCAAGTTCTCCCCGCATCCCCTGGACTACCCTGCCGGTACGGTTGAACTCTGAGTGTATTAGTTCCCCGCCTTGTTCGTTCAACAGACCAAAGCCCACTCTGAATCTTTGTAGCTGTTCTACGGCATGGTCCTCCAGCAGGTGCAGTTTGGGTGTTATTTGGGCTGGGATCAGTCGCCTGTAGGCTGCCATCAAGTCCCGGATGCATGCATATGTTAAAACAGGGTCCACAAAGAATATTTGTACTATTAATTGGGGAAGGGGTCTGCAGTGGGAAAGAGTTCACGACAGTTACAACATCAAGATATGTTGAATGCTGCATATCTTTGTGTTTGTATTTTTATTTTTAAAGTTAAAACAATTTTGTTTGAATTATGTACATACCAATGCGATGAATTTGATCTTGTGTCACTGCAGATGTGTGGTTTATACCCTTGTGCACATCTGCAAACTTGAAGAAAAGCTCCTGGAAGTTTACTCCAGTTTGAGCAGCTTCACGTCTCAGTCGGTCATGTGCTGCCAAAGGGATGTCGTCAGTCAGGCTTTTGTTGACAACCTCAAGGGGAACTGCAGTAAGTGTTTTTATAATGGAGGACTGTAAACAAAACAAAAAAGGAAATAATGATTTACTATTTCCTTGCATTTTTGTGTGTGAAAGTTCCAGCCATGTCATGCCTGCGTAGCATATGTTGCTCTTGTATTTTGTTTACAAAAATGTTGTGTACCTGTTTAGGAATATGCAACTTTATGTTTACCTCGCAGCACTTGTGGACGTGATTTCCGACAAAAGCCTTTCCATGATACGCCTGTCTCTGCACTCGATGTTGCTGAAGGACGTTCTCCAGAAAACTTGCAACAGGTCCAGTGGCAAATGGAAGTTGCACCGTTTCAGCTTCTCTCTCCTGTTGAAAATGACACGGCATGGTAATGTAAAAACTAGACATTTTGTTAAAAAGAATTAAGTGAAGGGTGTGATTTCTATAATGCTGTTATAAATGTAATTACCAATTTTGATATTTCATCGCGGAGTTTGAATGCCTTGTTTGCTATTTCGAGGAACGCCTCGTCCATATTTGCCGCAGCAGTGCGTAGAACGTGCAAAGGGAGCTCATCCTCAACATCAGTGAGCTCGGCACGCTTCTCCTCCAGGTCTTTCTGGATCTGCTGTTGGCGCTTGCTTTCATTGTTGATGCGGGATTCGAAGTTGTTCCCCTGCTCTGTGTCATCCGCAGCAACACGGAGCTGGAACAACTGCACGTCGATCCCGTGACATGCATTTTCGAAGGCATCGAATAACTTCTTGTAGACGCCAAGGGATATGTGAAGTGTTGGCAGGACGACCTATATGTGATTAGAAACAAAAGGTTGATTATTCATCAAACAGTTCAATGTTTCAAGTATATTTTCTTACAAAAATCCTAATAAGCTATGCAAGAACTTACATGGCTGATCTCCACAGGCATAAGTGGACGATGAATGATGCTGTTTGAGACATCCTTTGCCCTCTGCCTGAGCCCTCCATCTTGTACAAAGCGTCGGTAATTGTCCTCGATGGTTTGCATTGTACGTGAGGGATATGCCCCTCTCTCGGATCGAGGCTCCTGCATTTGGGCTTTGGTAGCTATGCAATACAAGCAGCAGTAGCGAGCTGCAAGATAAAAATATGTCAATGTTATAATTTCTAATAATTTGAAGTTTTCTTAATCTACAGATTGGCTTCTGACAAGCAATGTAAATGAACATTGAACAACCACATCACAAATCTGGAAGTGATGAATGCCTTCAACATTCAAGCATTGGGTGAGTTCATCATACAATTTATATCTTTGGTTATAAAATATGGGCTATACATCTTGATGTCTTTTGTGAAAACTTACCATTGCATCCACATATGCCATATAACTTGGTCAGTAACTCGTAATCGCCGAAGCAAAACAAACGAATCGACTTGTCTCTAGAAATTGGAAGAAAAATATAAAATTTTGAAATAGTTATTGTTATATATATGTGTGGCGGATGTTGGCACTTGGCAGGGACCACAACCTGAATATGGTGCGGCTGTGTATGTTTCTGTAACTATATGCCACCATTTATGTAGAAAGTAAAACCTGCTTACTGCCACTTTTCAGATCCCAGCTTCGCGATTTGTTGGAAGATTTGTGGAAGGACCCGTAGGATGTTTGCAAGAGAATCCTTCGCTTCGAAGCACGCAAACACCACCGTGTTACACAGGGAGTTAGGATGTTCGACGTTTGCAATCTGGAAGGCCATCTTGAACGACGAACCGCCCTTGTCCCCTCCCACCTTCACCCATACCTCATCTTCAGGAATAACTCCATGATGCCAAGTCAAGGTGTCATTTCTTTGGGAAGAGAAGTTAAAAGTATTACTCGAATACATGTACATGTAATATTTTATCATGTTGAAAGACTAAAGTGTCTGGCATAAATGTGCAGAGTTATTTGTAAACTCTCACCTTTGGTGTCGATCCAAGTAATCTAATACCATCTCTGTGAGGTCTCCAACAAATGCAACTGGCACAGATCTAGTTGTGAAACCCTTAATCCCCTCGGCTTTTTCGCTGTTGAAAACAAGGTCAGTCATCTCGCCTTGAAGGTAATCCTTGAGCAACAGTTTCTGTTGCGTCCTCAATGCTCGCTCAGATGGGATGTTGTTCTTGTCGTTCATGTACCTGTCATTTTTAAATAAAACTTCCAATATTTGAATTGCAATCACCACAACTGAATTTAAAGTGGTCAATTGAAAAGCAGCACCATCCCTATTTTTTTATTTTTTTATTATTATATTGAACAACAAGGCTAATACTTCACATTCTTAACTTCCTCAGGTGATTCCATGCAGGTTTGCAGTCTCGCATCATTATGAGTGACTCTTCTGTTGTCAATTGTGGGCTGTTTGCCTGCTTCAGGAGATGTAGTAGATGGTTTCTCAGACATAACTTGTCGCTGTATATATGCAGGCTGTTAACAAAGAAATGAACCTGAATTACAATATGTTCTGAAATGCACTTAAATTATGCATTCCATAGCCATAATTTTAGAGCTTCTTGTGAATTTTACATGTTTATGTATGTAAAGACAGTAATATATTTTTTTAAATGTACAGTTTTAGAAATTCAAAGTATTCCTGATTTTCAGAGAAATGCCATTTTCTTGTTTAAAAATAAATGATAGTGAAAAATGTTTGTTGTGAGTTTTACTATTCATTGTATAGAAGTATTTTAATTGGTAGACATTAATGTAAATACCTGATTTGTTGTAAAAACAAAATCTTACCCGACCACCAGTTTTGATAGCTGCTACATTATTGTCGCGTTTCAGCTTCAGCCAAATCCACTTGTCAGCTACATCCTCTACAATAGGGGGTATAGGGTCTCCATGGTGATGCTGATTAGCCAAGTCTTTGAGGATTTTGGCTGCTGAACTTATTTTTTGCCTCTCTGTGTCTGCTTCTTGTTTTGATGGCGATTTTGCAGCCCGAACTATTTTAAATTTGGGAGTTTGTTGATGGGCTGGCTCACACGCGTGACTGATGATCCGTTCCAGTTTTCCAATTGTTTGACACTTGCAGCAAGTGACCAGAACGTTGTCTAGCTGTACAGTTAATACACGTGGACTTTTTGTGATTTGCCCATAATTGATCATGTTATTGCATACTGGGCACTTCACAGATGGGCTCTTCGAATGTTGAAAATATTCTGTAAGACAGACTGCACAAAAATTGTGCTTGCAAGGTGTTTGCACTCTGGGTTGGCTTAAAATGCACTGACATATTGCGCAGACAAAAATACTCCCCTCTCCCGTGTCATTTAGTAAGTCCAAACTTGTGGGCACTTGTACGCTAGGCCTACTCGATACTCCGTCCAAATGCTAAAAAATGTTGGCATCTGTGTAGCTGAATGGGGATAGTGTGTCTTGCACCGTTTCACGAGAAGCTCCTGAAGTATACAACCGTCCTTTTTTGCGGCCTCTACCTCCCTTCCCCTGTTTAGTCGCGAGCTCACACACAAAGCATTCACCTGTTCGTCTGTGGGGAGGCCACTCGGATTGTATTTTCTGGTTCACGAGCAATTCGTCGACATCGATTTCCCGGGTGCCTCCAGTAAAGTGTCTGATGTTTCTTGAACACCGCTCACACAGGAAGGCTGGATGCTGATCGGGTCTATCGTTCCACGTACTGACTCCAAATACATGCGCTATTTCCTTGCGAGCACTGCTGCAGGAAAGTGGTTTTCGTTTCGGTTTTACTACTCTCGGATGAAGCCTTTCGGTACAAATTCTACAGATTTTCCCCAGCGATATTTCATGAAATCGGAAACTCATAATGAAGTATATGACTTGAGGGTTAACTGGTTAATTTTTCATAAATCGAACCCCCCCAATACATGTACAAGTACATGTACATGTATGTCAACAAATTTGAGTAGCGCGCGAAAGTCGCTAGGCTACGTGGTACCCGCGCGCCAGTTTGTATGTACAAGTGGCATGCTAAACCGTAAACCAGCGATCCAGCAGTCCAAATTCCAAACAAAGAACAAGTATAAATTGTTTAGTTTATTTATATATTAATCAAATAAGCATTAAGATTTCTTGTGAAAATGTATTTTTACTTTTCAGTAAGGATTGTTGAAAGTCCTTGCTGTCCGAACAAAATTCACCGCGCACGGCAAACATTTTAGCGAAAATTCCCCGAAATGAACAATTGGATGTAAATTATAGCCCCTTTTTCATTCGTTTCTTAAAGAAAACATCACTCCAAGTTGTCTGTCATTATTTATTGTTAAGGGTATCCTTAAAGTGTCTAATTTCGACAATTCTTGGGACGAAACATACACGTCTTTTCTCGGTACATGTAAGGCGCCATGTTGTGGGACGTCACGGGCATCGTTATCCATCATTGGAGTTCATAAAACCCGAACGAACACATTACAGACCCTTTTTTTGCGTGCGCGCTATGCAACGTGGAACTGCCGTGTTCTCTTTTGTTTATTTTTTTCTTCCTTTGTTACAGCGCCTTTGAGCACTTTTGGTGGATTTGTGCGCTTTATAAGACTTCGTTATTATTAGCTGTTCCGAACTTTCAGTCGGAACAGCTACTGTTTTCGTCGAGGTTTTTATTATTTTTATTATTATTATTATTAGCTGTTCCGACATACAGTCGGAACAGGTATTGTTTTTGTCGAGATTTTTATTATTTTTATTATTATTAGCTGTTCCGACATACAGTCGGAACAGGTAGTGTTTTTGTCGAGATTTTTATTATTAGCTGTTCCGACCTATAGTCGGAACAGCTATTGTTTTCGTCGAGATTTGTATTATTTTTATTATTATTATTCTTTGTTTCCACCTAAATCCCATAGCATTTGTACACGTTTTTTCTTTATGCCTAAAAATATCCTAGAGCGTAAATACGAAAGAGTTGAATCGTTTATCAAATTGAAGCTTAGAACATAAGCTTGACTCTTAATGTAAAAAAAAATAAAATTCTTAGATAATTAGCCACTTTACAGCGAGGTGAATATTTAATTAGCCAATCTTGAAAGCATCTTATCTCAAAAAGTATACCGCCGATCATCAAACTTGTTTAAGTTTTAGACTTCTGAGATACTGTAGATGTGCTTTCCGGCCTAAAATGTGGAACGACGGCACATTTACGTCATCTATTGCGCATTTTCGCCCGTGTACAAAACACATGGGATGCTTCTTAAACAATTGAGGGCGCTATACCAGTTTAATGGTGCTCTTGCTTGCTTTTTTGAAAATCGATTAAGTCCTCCTAAACCCTTTGACCCGTGTTGTTGCGTTTTTTGTATGTATAGTATATTATAAAGAGTCATTCCTGCGCCGACAGACACAAGTCTACGTTCATTCACAAGAATCGAGAGGAATTGTTCTTGCTCTCACCGCAGAGCGTCGGGTCCGCTCAGATCGTTCGTTATTCAGCGTGAACGTAGCAAAATAGAACGCCGTGTGTTGGGGCGATGTTGCCCGCGTGGCAGACTTGTCTGTGCTTGGGTCCCGTTTACCGGAAAACGATCTTTTAGGTTTCTTATGCAAAGGCATTACTTGAAGCTGAATCGTGAAGGAAACAAGGCTACCTATTCGCCTGAAACCACGTTTTTAAGGTTCTTGTACGAATGCATTACTTCGGGAAATTGCTATGTAGCAAACAAACCTGTTGGGGGTTGCAATGAGGCTCGAATTGTAGCTGAATGGGGAAAGGTGTAGAAAAGAAAAAATACATTTTTCAGGGTGTGCATGAAGAGCCAAAATTAACAATAAAGTCATATCCAATATTTACTATTTTAGCCCAACAAAACATTCAGCATTAAAAAGACACAACAAATGTTAGTACAATAGCATATACCAACATTTAAATCGTGTACCCAACATTATTATAAGCTACTAAAGCCCTGTTGTGGCATGCACTGAGATGTTATCAGCGGAAAGCAGGCGTAGTAACAGATTTATAATTCGTTTTGAATTAATAATTCGTTTCGAATTCATAATTCGTTTTGAATTAATAATTCCTTGATAAGTGGTAGTTCGTGTTATGTACTAACTTATTAACTTATACCGCATTTAATATTTTATCTCAACAAAAATTACATACACGATATTAAAAATATTTTTTTTTTACAATCACAATTTTAATAGAACAGCTTAGACCAATCTTTACTTACTGACTTGTGAGACCTGTGATTTGATCGCTTTACTTACTAAATTGTAAGACCTGTGGTGTGATTGCTTTGCGTACTAACTTGTGTGACCTGGACCCAATTTAATGACTCTACTTACCGTAAGCAAAGAATCGACGCTTACGGGGCAGAGAATTCCGTGCTTACGTCAAGCGTGTTTTAGGGGTAAGCAGAGAATTTCGGCTTTTTCTTGTGTGTTCTTCATGTAACTAGGCATTCTTCGCTTACACAGCTAGCGCAGAAATTCGACGCTTGCAAAAATAAGCGGAGAATGGTGACGGTAAGCATGGATTTCGGCAGTAACCAGAGCCATGTAATTGGGCTCATTCGTTTAAATGAGGGGTAGTTCACTTTATACGCTAAGTTGTGAGACCCAGGCCCAAATACATGGCTCTGCTTACCAAAAGCAAAGAGTCAACGCTTACGGAAGCAGAGAATTTGGTGCTTACATCAAGCGTATTTCAGGGGTTAGCAGAGAATTTTGGCTTGTGCGTGTGTGTACTTCATGTAACTAGGCATTTTTCGCTTACACAAATAGCGCAAAAATTCGACGCTTGCAAAATAGTCAAAGAATGGGTGACTGTAAGCATGGATTTCGGCAGTAACCAGAGCCATGAAATTGGGCTCAATCGTTTAAATGAAGGATAGTTCACTTTATACGCTAAGTTGTGAGACCCAGGCCCAAATACATGGCTCTGCTTACCAAAAGCAAAGAATCAACGCTTACGGCAGCAGAGACTTCCGTGTTTATGTTAAGCGTATTTCAGGGGTTAGCAGAAAATTTTGGCTTGTGGGCGTGTGTACTTCATGAAACTAGGCAATTATTATAGTCAATATTTCGTGGCACTTTTTGATTGAATTGTTTTACGCTTATCCGAACCGTAAAAATGTAAACGTTTAACTGGTTGATCGGTTGGTTAACCGTGTAACCGTCACATGCTTAGTATGCATGCTAACTTGTGAGACATGTTCCTCGATAACAAAATTTCGAGTAAAAAAATCGTTAACACAACTGCGTTTTGGGATAAAAAACATTGTCTCCTCAGTGCAACATTGGCTCTGCACAAACACCCTGCAAAATAAATGAGCATGTGCAGTCGGATTGTTGTGGAACGCCCTCTAGCGTTAAATGTTTCTTGCATTTATTACCTCAAGCATAGTGTTCATATAACAAAGACTACAAGCCTGATTGGAAACGATAATTATGTGCATTTCAAGTTCTTTTCAGTTATAGACTCCTTTAGCATTGAAGATTGAACTTGGGTTACCGTGACCCAATGTTGACCTTTACTTCTTGGTCAACCGGAAGCGGGACCATATCTCAAGAACTACACAACCGATTTTCATTTTTTTTCAGTTTTAGACCCCATTGTGCATTGAAGATTGAACTTGGGTTTAATCAAAGCCCAACAAAACGGAACAGCTTTGTGTTTGTTCACAAACACCTTAATGTCTAGTTATTTTTATTATTATTATTTTTATTATTCTTTGTTTCCACCTAAATCCCATAGCATTTGTACACGTTTTTTCTTCAAGCCTAATATCCTAGAGTGTAAATAGGAAAGAGTTGAATCATATATCAAATTGAAGCTTAGAACATAAGCTTGACTCCGAATGTAAAAAATATTTAAATTCTTAATTAATTAGCCCATTTACAGCGAGGTGAATATTTAATTAGCCAATCTTTGCAGCACCATATCTCAAAAAGTATACCCTCGATCGTCAAACTTGTTTCAGTTTTAGACTTCTGAGATACTGTAGATGTGCTTTCCGGCCTAAAATGTGGAACGACGTCACAATTACGTCATCTATTGCGCATTTTCGCATGTGTACAAAACACATGGGATGCTTTTTAAACAATTGAGGGCGCTATACCAGTTTAACGGTGCTCTTGTTTGCTTTCTTGAAACTCGATCAAGTCGTAAACCCATTATGACCCGTTTGTTGCGTTTTTTGTATGTAGAGTATATTATAAAGAGTCATTCCTGTGCCGACTAGCACAAGTCTACGTTCATTCACAAGGATCGAGACGAATTTTTCTTGCTCTCAGCGCAGAGCGACGTGTCCACTCAGATCTTGTTATTCAGCGTGAACGTAGCAAAATAGAACGCCGTGTATTGGGACGATATTGCCCGCGTGTCAGACTTGTCTGCGCTTGGGTCCCGTTCACCGGAAAACGATCTTTTAGGTTTTTTATGCAAAGGCATTACTTGAAGCTGAATCGTGAAGGAAACAAGGCTACCCATTCGCCTGAAACCACGTTTTTAAGGTTGTTGTGCGAATGCATTACTTTGGGAAATCACTATGTAGCAAACAACAAACCTGTTGGGGGTTGCAATGAGGCTCGAATTGTAGCTGAATGGGGAAAGGTGTAGAAAAGAAAAAATACATTTTTCATGGGTGTGCATGAAGAGTCAAAATGAACAATAAAGTCATATCCAATATTTACTATTTTAGCCCAACAAAAACATTTAGTATTAAAAAACACAACAAATATTAGTACAATAGCATAGACCAAAATTTAAATCGTCTACCCAAAATTATTATGTGCTACTAAAGCGCAATTGTGGCATGCACTGAGATGTTATCAGCGGAAAGCAGGCGTAGTAACAGATTAATAATTCGTTTCGAATTCATAATTCGTTTCGAATTCATAATTATTTGATAAGAGTGGCAGTTCGTGTTACGTACTTACTTATTAACTTATACCGCATTTAATATTTTATCGCAACAAAAATTACATACACAATATTAAAAAGTTTGTGTTTTTTTGCAATTATGATTTTAATACAACAGCATAGACCAATCTTTACTTAATAACTTGTGAGACCTGTGGTATGATCGCTTTACTTAATAAATTGTGAGACCTGTGGTGTGATTGCTTTACGTACTAAATTGTGAAACCTTTTCCATGATATAGTCTTGTGTGGTTTGCGTACTAACTTGTGAGATCTGGACCCAATTTCATGACTCTGCTTACCGTAAGCAAAAAATGACCTAAAATGTGGAACGACGTCACAATTACGTCATCTATTGCGCATTTTCGCATGTGTACAAACACATGGGATGCTTTTTAAACAATTGAGGGCGCTATACCAGTTTAACGGTGCTCTTGCTTGCTTTTTTGAAACTCGATCAAGTCCTCCTAAACCCATTGGCCCGTGGTGTTGCGTTATTTGTATGTAGAGTATATTATAAAGAGTCATTCCTGCGCCGACAGACACAAGTCTACGTTCATTCACAAGAATCGAGAATTTTTCTTGCTCTCACCACAGAGTGTCGTGTCTGCTCAGATTGCTCGTTATTCAGCGTGAACGTAGCAAAATAGAACGCCGTGTTGTGGGACGATGTTGCCCGCGTGGCAGACTTGTCTGCGCTTGGGTCCCGTTCACCGGAAAACGATGTTTTAGGTTTGTTATGCAAACGCATTACTTGAAGCTGAATCGTGAAGGGAACAAGGCTACCCATTCGCCTGAAACCACGTTTTTAAGGTTCTTTACAAACGCATTATTTTGGGAATTCATCGACTAGCAGACAAAACACTTGGTGGTGATGCAATAGGGCAAGAATTAGAGCCAAGTGGGAAAATAAGGCGGTATAAAAAGGTGAAATTACTTTGTCCATGGCTATAGGGTCAGTGTTGGATTTTGGGTCAAAAGCCAAAATTAACAACTCATATCCCATAAATTATTTACTAGTTTAGCCCAAGAACATTCTCAGTATGACAAAGACAGAAAATGAATATTTTAATATAGAAAACAGCACACAAGGTAAACATTTTCTTTAACAACCATTGTTTACATTTCAAACCTATAAATCTAAATACATCAGAACTGAAATGCCATAGAATTGTTACTATTCAAACCGGGTTTTTTTCTTCTTTTCTTTGTGGACTATACATTACTAATAAAACACTTGCCATACTATAGGAGTGTTCCTTTTGCATGCAATGCAATCAAGCAAGTTTCTAGCCTCTGCCTATCAACCAAAGTTTCCATTACGAAACATAAGGAGAATCAAAATGTACCTCGACTGAGATACTCTCCATCATGTGGTTTTAGTGCTTTAGTCCTCTTGTAATGATTAATATTAAATAATAACAATAACTAGTTCTTATGTAGCGCATTTTACAATAACATATCAATGTGCTTTACATGAATGCCCTGGTCATTGGGCCGATAACATTCCTTCAAATCTTTCTCAGCTACCAGGGGGAGTATACAGCCTCGGGCTGCCGTGGCGCACTGAAGGATTTTCAAACACAATATCAACCTCTACCCTCGCAGGTACCCATTTATACCCCTAGGTGAAGAGAAGCAATTTTTATAGTAAAGCATCTTGCTCAAGGACACAGGTGTCATGACTTGGATTCAAACTCACACCCCGATGCTTAACCACCGGAACTTGAATTCGACGCCCTTTACTGGTGCTATGTCATATTGGACACAAATTCAATGATTATAAAATAGCGCACCTCATTTGGTATGTTCCACATCCTTGAGATGACATAATAATACGTCCTTCCCATTTTTGAAGGAACTTCAATAGCTACCAGTTAGCCTACAACAGATTTATTTCATACTGCTCCTTTTGTTTATAAATGCTTGATCAAAACTACTCCAACAGTTCAACATATCTTTCCAGTTTACTGTCATATTACACTCGTCAATTTTTACTTTGGTTAACATCAGACTTTACACACCTTACATGTTTCCAATGCACGTTTAATAGTATTATTAACTTTGGATGAGTTACACCATAGACACAATGTATAAATTCATTCTGCTAGTAGAACTTACTTCCTGACCCTAATTTCAGGAGTTGCTAGGCGGAAACAAACCCGAAGTGCAATCTTAGTTGCTCTTCACCAAAGAGCAGGAAACCAGTTACAAATAATAACATATTTTGGATGGTAACTCATTTCTAGCATCCATACTGTATTTTCTGAGCTTAAAAAGAATCCCAAGGTTCGGGAGTCTGAAGCTAGAATTTAAAAAGCATATTACACACGCACGCTTATCTGCAAGGGGTTTCTTCCCAAACAATATAAAGGAAATTAACAATTAAGTTTATCAGTAATGACTATAATCAGTAGGGATGTCATAGTAAAATTTCACTATAACAGGCATGATATATGGTCCTTGAAAAGAAGTAGGAACATTTTATTGAGTACAAGGGTTGACCTACATGTACACATGGTGGAGGCTTTAATAGACTTTTCAGGCTATTTAATCACAATTTTCTGATTTTTTCCCAAGGGCAAGAAATCGGAAATCAGACTAAAGTGGGCCAAATATCATACCAGCAATTATCAGTACGCGCAGACGAGTATAACAAGATTTTAATATCTATTGTCAAATGTATACATGGCAGTGATGCACGAGGAAACTGTGCCTATGAAACAGAAGTCAAGAAATAATTGCACAAAGTAATTTATATAATGTGCAATATCAAATTCGATCATGCTATATGAAACTTAATTTGTTTTACCATGGTTATAGATTTGATTGACACAAGACAAATAACATGTCATGTAATGTCATGAATGTCCTCAGGGTGATATACCCCACAGTAGATCAATCACTGTCAACTTTTTCTTAAGGGCTATTGCTAACTGAATGTTAGAAAAAAATGTTACTTGAACTAAAACTTGAGTGATGCTTTAGTAATTTTGGTACCATTACCTTTACTTAAACTGTACTTTTAAAATTTCCAAATCTAACACCATAGTATAACAATGAAATGTTTGTGGCGTGGTCATATCAACCTAGTGTAGTCTTTCACCTCATGTGGTCCTACATACGAGGGAGTTGACGTGGTCATTCACAAGATGTGGAGATGACGTGGTCTTTCACATGATGTGGAGATGACGTGGTCTTTCACATGATGTGGAAATGACGTGGTCTTTCACCTGCAACCAGTATGAGTGATGATTATGTTGTCAAATTTTATCTTTGATATGTGCAGCTGCTGCATAGCTCAATGTTATAAACATAGTTTCTGTTAATCTTGGTGTCATGAAATAAATAAAATAGTACCAGATAATAAAATACAAAGGAATTATACATTACTGATTAATTTGCACAAGCTCAAATAGTCAAGAAATATTGAAAACCTCGTACATTTAAAAGCAGCATTCTGTTTGAAACTGTCATTCAAAAATGCTCATTGTTTGTAATACCATAGACCTTTTAAATATAAATTACACTTTAAGGTAAAGCTGTTATAATATGTATGACAAGTTGAAAAAATTCATACGAGTACTACAAAGATAGATATCAATTGTACACCACCGACACATACAGAAAATTTTGCATACTTGCACCTATACATGTCAATGGCTCTCAGACATCTTGGAAAAACACTTACCAAAAGTGTGATGTTTGCAACATGTACAACTATCAAAGTACAAGCAAATGTTCTCCATGGTGACACTCCAGCAATGATGCTCAGTTCTACACTCAGCATTATTACTCTATAATCAAATGATAAAGAAAGTTAAAGTTAGTGTCTGGTCCATAACACAAATACTACATAATTTCCACACGATAATCTCATAGAGCTCTGTACATCAACTGATAGTGTTTCAGTCTGTGCTTTGATTTTATGTCATATCACATTGTGCAAATTGATTGAACTAATTCATTCCATCTAACTGCCATGAGGGAAAGATTCTCAAGGACTAGGTCCTATAGGACCAAACAACAACTGCTTATTACAGAATCAAGCATTCTAATCAAGTCCAAACAATTTGGGGTGATGTGATATAGGACAAGAGGGCGTTGGTCACACACTATCCAAACTCCTAAGTCAGTGAGTGTTACAAAATGTCTACAAAAACAATGATTCAAGTAATTTTTCCTGGAAAAAATAATATTAGGCTCAATATGTTTCTGTTTTCTTTCAGAAACTGATTATTTAACATACATTAAAAAAAATCACAAAGTCATCCTATGCTTAAACAGTGGAAACAGTACTGTGTTTCATTCAAGGCAAAAATGCAAACATTAAACAACGTTTTCAAGTGAAAAGCACACGATTAGAAATGTGTTCGTAAGTTTGCAAAATGTTGCAGTGCTGGTATGTGCTACAACTCTTAACTTTTCCTTTAGAAATATCACTTACACTTTAAGAAGACTATGGTGTCACCATACTCAAGCACAGAAGTCATGGAACTCAACCTCATCTCAATACGCTACAACAGTCATTAATGGTAATCCTAGCTCAGTAGAGCCACAATGGCATCCCACTTCAGCACACCAGACTCAGTGAGTGAAGAAGACTCCCAGGTGGGCATGGTCATGACGTCACCCCACTTCAGCATACCAGACTCAGTAAGTGAAGTAGACTCCCAGGTGAGCAGGGTCATGATGTCACCCCACTTCAGCACACCAGACTCAGTAAGTGAAGTAGACTCCCTGGTGAGCAGGGTCATGACGTCACCCCACTTCAGCACACCAGACTCAGTGAGTGAAGAAGACTCCAAGGTGGGCATGGTCATGATGTCACCCCACTTCAGCATACCAGACTCAGCGAGTGAAGTAGACTCCCAGGTGAGCAGGGTCATGACGTCACCCCACTTCAGCACACCAGACTCAGTAAGTGAAGTAGACTCCCAGGTGAGCAGGGTCATGACGTCAACCCACTTCAGCACACCAGACTCAGTAAGTGAAGTAGACTCCCAGGTGAGCAGGATCATGATGTCTCCCCACTTCAGCACCACAGACTCAGTAAGTGAAGTAGACTCCCAGGTGGGCAGGGTCATGACGTCACCCCACTTCAGCACACCAGACTCAGTAAGTGAAGTAGACTCCCCGGTGAGCAGGGTCATGTCACCACCCCACTTCAGCACACCAGACTCAGTGAGTGAAGTAGACTCCCAAGTGAGCAGGGTCATGTCACCACCCCACTTCAGCACCACAGACTCAGTAAGTGAAGTAGACTCCCAGGTGGGCAGGGTCATGACGTCACCCCACTTCAGCACACTAGACTCAGTAAGTGAAGTAGACTCCCAGGTGAGCAGGGTCATGTCACCACCCCACTTCAGCACACCAGACTCAGTGAGTGAAGTAGACTCCCAAGTGAGCAGGGTCATGACATCACCCCACTTCAGCACACCAGACTCAGTGAGTGAAGTAGACTCCCAGGTGAGCAGGGTCATGACGTCACCCCACTTCAGCACACCAGACTCAGCAAGTGAAGTAGACTCCCAGGTGAGCAGGGTCATGACATCACCCCACTTCAGCACCCCAGACTCAGCAAGTGAAGTAGACTCCTGGGCGAGCAGGGTCATGATGTCACCCCACTTCAGCACACCAGACTCGGCAAGTGAAGTAGACTCCTGGGCGAGCAGGGTCATGATGTCACCCCACTTCAGCCTACCAGACTCGGTAAATGTTTTCCCCAAGTCAGCAGAGTCACAATGTCAATCCATTTTGGCACAGAGGACAATATTGGTGACAAAGAAAACAATTTTCGTTGTGATTTTGTGATGATTGCAATTATCATGTTGCTCAAGTGTCAGGGTATTCTCCAAAATCTTTACTAAGCAGACTCATTGATGTTTCACATTAACCAAGTTTACTCAATACTTACAGGGCAATGTTCATTAAAGTCTCCCATTATTATACATCTGTTGGATACTTTGTGAAGTTCATTCACAAGTACATTCATATTAGATATGAAGTCTTGAAGCACATATGAAACTGGTCGATAGATAACAACTGTTAATGACACATTAGAAATTATCTGAAATGCAATATACTCAATATTGTGCACTGGCATTATGAGTCTACTTGTTGCTTTGTTTGTTCTACTGTATACTGCTACACCTCCATGACACTGTTGCTGTAATGTTTCAGTCAGCTGACTGGAGTTATCATAGGAAAGACATCTTGGCTGATGGTAGCTTTTGAAGTTATCTAACTGTAAGTCATACTGCTGTTGATCTTCAGTCCACGTTTCTGTCAAACAAATGATATCTGATTTCATAATTTCACTGTTACATGTCAAGTCCATATAATGTGCTTTCAACCCCTGGACATTATGCATCATGATGTTAATAGTAGCAGGTGGGTTTGTACAGTCCATACCCTGTCTATTAATAAATGATGGCATATTATTCAAACAATCAGCAACATCGTTATTACAATATATGAATTTCTCATGAAAACCTTCAATGACAAGACCATTCAGTGATGTCACACGACTGAGACTCACATAAGCCTGTCCTGCTGCAAATGTTTTATCAAGACACACTACAGCTTTGTCTGTTGTCATTCCTTGTACTTTGTGAGCTGTGCATGCCCAACATAACTTCAATGGAAACTGATGGCGGACCCATTTCTTACCAATGCTTTCTTCCTGAATCTCAATGGGTACACTATTGCCGTCATTTGAAGATGATGCAAATTTCTTCCTCAATTTCATTCCAACCTTGTCATTATCAAACCTAACATTGATACATTTTACTTCATCAGATTTATTCTGTGACATTACTAATTGTGATACAATACCAAATACTCCATTAACAAGGCCATCAGATATATCAATGTTTTTAGTCAGCATAACTCTAGCACCAACACCAAGTAACAGTGACTGTGGCAAGCTTCCAGACTTCTTCAGTTGTTTTCCTTGTTTAGCTTTGTTAGCATTGTGTGAGTCTGTCTCATAATCCTTTGCTTCAATTATCTACTTGTTTGTTACATGGGAATATATGGAGAGCCTCATTCCACTCTTCACCTGTCTGACGTCCTTTCAAAATCGTTACATCATCGCCCGCAAGGCTTCATCTTTCTTTCTCACTCTTAGTCTGTTTAGTATCTCTGCGAACCTTCCATCTTCCTTTTGCCTCATTATTTTACTTAGTTCAACTAACTTGAAATTGTCAATCCACAGATCACATGTTACAGTATTGTGGTACAAAGCTTTTGCTTTCACTGGAGGTAACTGATAAAAATCTCCAACTGCTAAAATGCTCACATTGCCAAAAGGGTTATGATTCCTAGATTGCTTGATCTGTCTTAACCGTCCGTGGATGTAATACAGTAATTTCTGACCAACCATTGAAACTTCATCTATAATCAATATCTGCAGCTGACTGAGCTTACTACGAAGTGTACTAATCTTTTCTTCACCAAGTGCTTGATATGATAGTCTCACATCTGTTGGTATGCTTAGTCCACTGTGAATTGTAGTACCGTTTATATTAAAAGCAGCCACACCTGTAGGAGCAATTAGCATAAGACACATCATCGGGGTTTCTCATCATTGATCCCAGTATTCTTGTTGCTTCATAATCAATGCACTTAACTAGCAGAGATTTTCCAGTACCTGCACCACCAGTAACAAAAACTTGAAATGCGTCAGGGTTTTTACCATTAGCCTTGTCTATGCACCATTGTCTAATATTGTAAAATACCTGTTTCTGCTGGGCATTTAATGACCTCATCATGTTTAATGCGTCTGACTTTGCTACTCTGGTTGAGTGAGCTTCAATGTCACAAATTCTCTCTTCCTTCTTATCAGGTTTCAAGTCTGGAATACTCAATTCATCTTCACCTTCATCTATGATAGGCTGCATTTGCTCTCCACATTCATCTCTTTCCTGTTCAGTTTCAGGACTGATTAATGCCCAAGCATCTTGCTGTACACCAAAGTTCTCAAGGTGTAGTTCTGCATTCTCTAGTGATTCAAGACCAATTTCAAATCTGCAACGGTTACTATCCACAATAGTTTTTACAGATTGTAATATTCCAAGTACATTGACAAAGCCATTCTTATAGAGGTCAGAATATTTTTCAAATTTTGGTGGTCTCAAATGTGCATCGACTCGGTATGGGAAAAATAGCTGCAGAATACTCTGATAGTATTTCTCAGGACATTTGGTGACTGAAAATCTTGGATATCTTATGACAGCTGGATCAGTTCTGGAGCGTTTCATTACATGTCCTAAATCATTCTTCAATGCATACACTGATGACTGTCTCTTATCACTAGATACTTTATAATTGGTGTACAGTACTTTGTACACATTGATTCAAATGTATCACTATCTGGTCTTGCTTTATAACGATTAATTTTGCTAATCATCCACACACTGTCTTCATTCCCACCATCATCATCACCATCATCACCATCATCACCACCACCACCACCACCACCACCACTACTTCAGCCTCACTCTGTGCATGTTTCAGTAATTGTCCCATCTCACGTTCTGCTTTGCTCATGTAACTGATAACATAGCATACACATGCATATACATCAGTGATGTATTGAATGTCCATATTGGCATTCCAGCATCTCAGCAAATCAGGATTGTAGTGATTAACCCACGCATCTTGAGGCTCTCTTTTCAACACAGTATTCACTTTTTTAGTAAGCACGTCATTTGCTTCCTCAAAATCATCCTGTGTAATTCCAATCTTTGTGAACAACTCAGTAGTTGTCATGTGTTGATTTCCCTCATCATTAATTGCAGTCCATACTGATTTCAACAATTCCTTTGCATCATCTTCTGTTAGTGTATTATCTAACTTATCATCTTGATCATCAATATCCATTGGTACAGGAGTACCAACAAATGTCCTCATGGATGGTGGCCCTGGAAAATTAAATCGACACTGGGTACCCTTTTTCTTGCATGACTTGGAAAATCTCTTACTATGTTGCTGTACACTGCTCACAATCTCATTCAACTCTTCGTCTTCTTGCTTTGATGGCAATGCACAACTTACATACTTATCAACAAAGTCTGCCACTTCATCGTCAATCTCTATACTCAACTTAGGTGCATCTTCAATCCAAAATAGACAATGAGTATGTGGTGAGCCTCTTTGCTGGAATTCTACTCTATAAAAATAATCTTTCACTTTCCCAATAGGTGCTGCTCTTGACATTATTACATCTTTAAGAAATGTATGAAATCGTTTGTCAAACATTCTCGCAACAGTCACAGGATTACTCCTAAATAACAGACATTTGTCATTCCAGTCCAAGTCATCAATACTCCTTGTATCACCTTGTTGTCTGAGTAGTGTATTAATTAATTCAGGCCATCTCAAATCTGCTGCAGAAAATGAACAAAACCATGTAGGTATACCAAGCTGTCTAACCATTGCTAAAATATTCTTCTGACATGATTGCCAATAAGGTGGAGTTCCTCTGATGGGTTTTAAGAACTTGTATCCCTGGTCTGATTTCAGCATGTCTTTCAACTTGCCTTTGTCATTCAGAATTCTAGCAGTGACTTTCTGACCATCATTTGTTTTGCCTGAGCCTTTCCTTAATGCAATAGAGACACTGGAAATAACTTGCTTTATTTCAGACAGATATTGAGCATAGAAGATGTACTGTGTACTCTTTGCAAATCTGTTATCCACATTCATTAGTCTGTTGTTGAAATATCTACAAAGTGTTATTACCACTTCACGCTTATCACTGAATACTGGCCCACCTTTTGGGAACAATATCGGAAAACATTTGCACTCATTACATGGATCCATAAGCACTCTGATTGGACTATTTCCTTCACACGGCGCTACACAATATACATCATCAAAATACTGATCCAAAATTTTCTGTCCAATATTGGCAGCCTGTAAGCATGTATCTAACGGTACTCCTCTCAAACGTTCATCTGTTTCTACCTCATTAGCATTGTCAACTACAGTATTGTCTTCAACTTTCTCTGTGATATCACTTTTATTATCTTCTTCTTCCACATCATCTGACAAGTCATTATTCCAGTCTGTATCAATGTCAATATCATGGTACAATTTGTTATTGTGTTTAAGGTACTGTAGGGCAGTCTGTATGTGTTCCTTATTCACAAACTGATACTGATAGTATCCTTTATAAGACAATTTCCGCTTGAGCTTGACACGTATTATCTGATCAACATTTTGAGGTCTAGGTAAGGATTTCACTGTTTCAGACACAATTGATGGTACACAAACTACAGGTCCATGAACACCATGCTGTCCACCTTTAGGTAATGCCATTAACTTTACAAATGGAACATTTAGGGCAATAAGATGCTCTTCTAACTTGTTCAAACATGCCAACTCTTCAGGTATGTCTTCCAACTGCAAATTATTATAACAAGCTTCTGCAGGTATCTTTTCATTCAATAATTTGCGATCACATGTATGACATCCACAGACAAGACCTGCTTGACTGACACACAGTACATTGCAATCTACATTTATGATCACATCTGTGTAGGTACTTTTCACTGATACAGTCAACATTCTTATACTTATTCTTCGTACATTTGATGACTTGCTTACGAAACAACAGTTTCAAGCACACTGCACAAACATACTCTGGTCCATTTGATATTTCCTTCTTAAAATCGAGTATCACATGCTTGATATCATGTTTCTTCACTTTCTTAAGAATTGATCGACAGTCATTCTTTCTTTTAATATTCTGTCTAAAACTTGCGTTATTCCGGTACTTCTTTTTTGTAAGGTCTATAATATTCTTCCTAAACTCTTCATTATTCTGATACTTGGATGTTGAAGCCTTCTTCAGTTTATTTTTATAATATACATCAACATGAAATTTGTGGGCAGTTCTGTCAATTACTGATTTCTTGTACTGTGGGTCGTCACGGTATTTAAATTTGATCCCATTAATAACTTTGTTCCTGAAAGTCTCATTTTCGTGGTATTTTACTTCACTTGCATTCTTCACACGTGACCTGAATTCTTCATTTTCATTGTACTTCAATTTGCTTGCATCCTTCACACCTGACCTGAATTCATCATTTTTCTTGTACTTCAATTTGCTTGCATCCTTCACACGAGACCTGAATTCATCATTTTTGTTATACTTCAATTTGCTTGCATCCTTCACACAAAACCTGAATTCATCATTTTTGTTATACTTCAATTTGCTTGCATCCTTCACACGTGACCTGAATTCATAATTGTTGTTATACTTCAATTTGCTTGCATCCTTCACTTGTGACCTGAATTCATCATTTTCGTTATACTTCAATTTGCTTGCATCCTTCACACCTACCCTGAATTCATCATTTTCCTGATACTTTAGTTGGCTTACAATCTTCAGTTCTTTCCTGAAATCCTCATTTTCGTTATACTTTATATTACTAGCATTCTTTACTTCTTCTTGAAATTTTAAATTCGTCTTGTATTTTTTTTTACTTTGATCAATTTTCATGAGCCTGTTTCGGACTTGAATGATATTTTACTTTGTTTTCAAATTTCACCGTCCCAATGACTTGTTCTCTATATTTCTCATCATCCTTGTATTTCATCTTTTTATACTCCCTACACTTTGCTTTCTTTGTCTCTCTAAAGTCAACATCATTTCTGTATTTATCATTGTCATATTTCCTTTTTCGACCTTCAGTCACATCACTTTGACTAATACATTTTTTTTCTCTGTATTTTTCTCTCATCCGTTCTTTCATTAATTTCCTGTGCTTCGCTACATTTGCACGTTTCCTTTTCTTTGGAGTACATCTTTTCACAGATTCTTTCCTTCCAGTAGTCTTTTCATTATTACTCTTATCTATTACCTGCTTTACACATCGTTCAGACTGTTTGTCATCACTCTGTTCAGTGTATTCAGGACAGGCATCAAATTTCTTACAACTATGTCCTTGTTCATCACGCACATCATTCACTTGCAGTGGTAAATCATTTACTGATGTGACAACATCATAGTGCACTCTGTGTTTGTGATTCAGATAAATTCCCATATCAGATATATCAGCACTTTCCTCAACATTTTTTGCAGAAAATTTATACCACTTGCATACCTCATCAAACGTGTATATGTCAATACAAAGCATATGTGCCATTGCCAAGATTTCAACTTCCGTAGCCCATGTACCAGCATCAAACATTCTCTGTCTCATTATATAATCCTCAACATTGGCAAATCCATCTCGCAAAAAACATTTCAATTTGTTAGCATTCCTCAACAAATGATTGACACAAGCAGTTCTCAATTGTACATGATTATCTTCAGTCCCCGACATCGCAAATGATATTGCTCTGAAGAAACAATTATCATCACCTCTTATGCGTTTTACAGATCTGGGTTTACCCATGGCTTGACATTGTACATTAACCATGTTGGACTTCAAGTTCGATACTTCACAACCAAATGCACGACAAAGAACAACCTTAGCTTCAAAAGTTAATGGAGAGAACTTCATTAGACCAGGTCCAATCTGTTTGCTTGACTTATGAAAATCACCTTCAACATTACAAAGTTCCTCTGTTTCACTCTCCACATCTTGATGACCATTTATCTTTCCTAGTGTTTGTGTCATCTTCTCCTAATACACCAAACAAATCACAGTCCTCCACATCAAAACACAAGTCCATGATTTCTACTTTGCCCTGCTGTTCACTTGAACTTTCATTATTTGTACATGTACATGTTACAGCCTCACCATTAACACAGAGGGATACACCGGTTAATTCATACTGTTCACTATCAGTCAGATTCATGGATTAAGCTAACTTAGTACAATACCTGTACACCTCTTGGCTTGATCTTGCTCGCATGACAACACTTGTTCCGTCTTGAATCATACAGCCATTGATACTTCTGGAATGGGAATCAAAGACATAGTACATACCATCTTGAGCAATTACAGCAAATGTGTTTTCATTGAAACTTATAAAACATGCATGATATTTCTGAGCATCTTGTTCTAAGGCAGTTTTCAACGACTTCATATTAAATTCTTCTAAGTGATGAGCATGTTCATTGAACGTTCCTGATACAGGGTCGTGATACTTCATACTGTAATGTGAGTCAAAAACATCCAACTCGGTTGGCAATTCATTAATCAACAAGTAATTATTGTTAATTGTTGAGCTGTCTTGCAGGAATCCATACAATTCATTTCCAGTTATCAGAATGCTGTCCATATCACTACATTTCCAATTTCTCATATCCTTTTTCTTGCTATACATTATTGATGCCAGACTGTTAGCAACACACTGCTTTCCAGAATTATCACCAAATCTTCTATCACCCTGATGAAAACTACCCTGTGCAATAATTGTTCCATCGTGTTCAACTGGGTTAATGATCTTGATTATCTCCACACACTTACTGTGTTTGTCTGATTCATTAGCTACACATGGTTGTGCCTTTCTTACTTTCATCTGTTGGTTCTTGGTTCTTCTCTACATCAATTTCCTCTTTTTTCTCTGTATTTTTCTTGCTACGCAAAAAGTAACCTCCAGTTTGCTGAACAATACCCTGGTTTTTGCCTACACAGACACATGAATATTTATAACTCAAATCATCTACAATTGCAAAATCCTCACCTTCAACTGTTCTGACATTTAAATCTTCAGTACACCGAACTCCATCAGCAAACGACACAACTGCAAATTCTTCAATGTTACCATCAAGCACTGGAATTTCAAATTTGTTCCGATCTGCAGGAATTCCAAAATCATACATCAAAGACTCAGTGTAATTACATCGTCCACATTTGTGACACATCCATGACACCGGTTTGTTTAATATGGAAAATTGCACCTTGGAAAATCCCAGACAATGTATATGATACAGTATACTACAATAACCACATGCTACAACCTTTTCAAGTGGACCAGTTTTGTGATCACACATCCAACAATGTCTCATTTCTCTATTCTTGCAATCGGTTGCGGATCTGCTAACAACGCTTTCCTTTGCTTTCAATGTCCTTCCTCTTTTATTCTGCTTTATGGACTTTACATTTGTCTTACATGAGCTCTGTCTCTCTTTGTGATTTTTAGTATGCAGTACTGTATTAGAATGCATGCTGTTAACAACACAACTCAAACTTCTTCTTGTATGACTTTCAAGGTTCTTCTGTGCCTTCTGATGATTCCTTTTCTCTTCCTTACTCATACGTATTTCCACCACCTTACCATTCTTACGCCTTTGCAGTAACTTCCGTTCATTTCTTCCGACCTTCTTTCTGTTTGGTTTTGATACCTTCTCATAATAATAATCCACCACGCATTCCAGAACATTACTCCTGCTACAGCACGTTTGTTTCCTTGCCTTCAACTCACTCAATGCCTTAAAATTACTTACTCTCCTTCTGGTCATCATATTCAGTTTGAACTTCTTCAGTTTGATCATTTCTCTTCTCTGCTTGTGACAAACACTGTTGAGAATATTTACCGATGCATCCATTTCCTCTACTCTTATCTTACCATCCTCTTTGCCATGTGTTATCTTACTATCTTCTCCTTTACCTTCTACTCTCATGTCACTTTCAATTGGTTACGTACCTTCCTTCTAGTGTGCCATCATCTTCAACTTCAGTACGTCCATCATAGTTCCATTCAACAGATGTTTCAGCTTCAAATTCAGTGCTTCTTTCAGAGTTGTATTCATTGCTCATTTCAGAGTTATATTCATTGCTTCTTTCATATTTGTATTCATAGCTTTGTTCAGATTTTATTGCACCTTTTCTCATAGCTTTATGTTTACTGACTCGAGGAGGTGCCAACCTCAAGTCAGGTGCACCTTTTCTCATAGCTTTATGTTTACTGACTCGAGGAGGTGCCAACCTCAAGTCAGGTGCACCTTTTCTCATGGCTTTGTTTACTGACTCGAGGAGGTGCCAACCTCAAGTCAGGTGCACCTTTTCTCATGGCTTTATGTTTACTGACTCGAGGAGGTGCCAACCTCAAGTCAGGTGCACCTTTTATAGAGCTCATACTGCCTCGAGGAGGTGCCAACCTCTTGACAGGTACATCTTTTATTCTGTTCTTATTGCATTGGGGAGATGCACAAAACCCCAAAACAGCATGAAAGGGAGGTGAAATGTCACATGAAGGAAGGGAAACGTGGGAAAACATGGAACGAGAGAAATGAGATGTAGAGGTGGATGAGGGAATGATATGAGACAAAACATTAACAGACAGGGGAGACATACATCTGTCCCGTAACCGGCGCATCACATCACTCGTCACACAGTAGCTAGGCATCTTCTGATGAAAAACAAAACAAACACATCCAATGTCAAAACAGTTACATGTAATTCAATAAATGTACATGTCAGTTGTAGTCAGCGGTAGTTTTAATTCACACATTATAGTAATTGATCCTGCAGTGACAAGTAAATTAGTCAACAGCAAGCGTGAGCTATTTGCACAGCGTGAACACATACGCAGTTGGTTTCTTTTTCGAATTAATAATATTTTGATTTAGAGAATGATGTATAACAAAGAATTGAATAAAATAAAGAAATGTAAGAATAAGAAGTCAGTTTGGGAAAGATAATGCAAAGGAGCAGAGCTAATAAAACCTTGTTAACAGATATCATCATCAATTTGTTGTCTGAAATCATTTCATTGGTCACCCACTATTATCCATAATCATTCCACAAGGAAGAACCAAGGAAAAATCCTAACCAGGCTTTTGAAGACACTATCATGATAACGTATGTCATGTTCCTTGTTGTTTTAAACACATACTCAGTGTTCTGAAATATCCATAAACTTTGTCACATACCAATATCAAAAACACAACATTTAACAAGATGTTTCACAGTGAGCATCTTGTCAACAATCATGAACCCATCTTAACAAAAACTATCGATAACCAAGATACAATGTCAGTGACTCAATGCTCTAATCAAGCAAAAAGGTTGTAAGTTTGTTGACACCTCAAACAAACTTTTATTATAACAAGTCATTTTCTGTATGTCTACACATTAATTTTAAATGACCAAACTTCTTCTATGAAATGCACATCAATCTGCATCGGATTATATTTTACATACAGCAGACACACCATTTCTTCTTCATGCTTCAAGGTAACATCTATTAAAGCCTGTAATATTTATTATCCCCAATGCAATTATATAAACAAATTAATTGTTCCAATACCACCTGTCACATCCTCTGTTTAGAATGGTGGGGGTCCTGGGTTACAATAAAACCAAAGTAGCTATATTACCTGTGGTTTTTAAAATATTTGTGTATTTTCATGCAATTATTTCTTTAGGCCTATATATCCATTTATTTCTGTCCTCTTCTTTCCAGCACAAAATAATTTTCATGAATAATGTACTCACCACAATTTATTACAGTTGCTAGGCCTAAAAAAAAGTCAATATTACAAGGGGGAAATTTCAGCAAAACACCTGAGTTTCTATTCAAAAGATCATCACAGTTCTTCATGCTACATGTATATAAAAGCCTACAATTTTAACTCAAAATGCCAACAACTCAAGAAGCAGAAACAATCCAGTGCATTGGCAACTCACTTAGTATTAATTGCGATAATCGTAACCCTCCATCCTCCCGACGGTCAGAGACCGGAGGGTTACAAGTCATGTAGTGTTGTGGCTACACAGCGTTGCAATTTTGACCATTTTTGCCAGACTAGTCACTCGATTTGCCCAATTTTTACCACTTTCAACAATCATGACACACATTCTAAGAACATGGATTAGGCCTTCAATGTGTTATAATGAATCCATTCGTAACACTTAAAACGTCATCAAGAAAATATTTGGAAGACAAAACTACAAAAACTTACCAGAGACTGACCAACTGTGGACAAAACATCTAGCAACATCACAACCAATCAGTGTAAACTGAAACGCAGCTTGCAGACTCACTACCACAAGTTGAGCGCATTTCATTGATTTGCACAATCACAAGAAATGCGCTCGACTTGTGGTAGTGAGCCTGCAAGCTGCGTTTCAGTGTACGCTGATTGGTTGTGATGTTGCTAGATAATGTGTCCACAGTTGGTCAGTCTTTAGTAAGTTGTTGTTGTATTTTTCTTCAAAATATTTTCTTAATTATGTTTTGCTACCTCCATGAGTACAGTAATTAGTAAAGCACAAGACTAGAACTAGTAAGTGCCAACTAGCACTACATTTGACTTACTACCTAGGTTAGCATGGTTTATGGTTAGCAGGGGACTACTTCTCTGACTCTGTATCGTGTTCTGTGGTTAAGTTAGTTCTGTAGTTACATTAATTATTAATAGTCCAATGTAGTGTATATCACATTTAAATTTAATATTATATTTATACATTTACATGTCCAAACTGTACATAAATTAATTATTATTGTATGCACAGTATATGAGGCCACCGTATGTTTTTAGCCACGGATGGTTCGTCTCTGTTCTTGGTCTATTCATGGTCTATTATCATGTCTACATGGACGGATGGTCAGATTGGACGCAGAGTCAATTCACTCCTCTTTCTTAATTTCTACATTACAATTACATGACCAACGAATGGGAACATACCGCAATCTATTGCCAATATTGGCCTCACTAAAATACCATGCAAATGAGTAGCACGTACTTAGATTGCTCCATGTCTAAACTTAACCAATGAAAAAAAAACACCATTTATACAAATATTGAAAATATACTACTGAAATATTTCAAAAAAACAAACAAATTCTAATTTATTTCAGATAACAATTTTCATAATCTCCTACCGTTCTCCAGAATATCATATCTGGTTCCCAAGATGCCGCATCAATATTCCCATCAATTGCGTGTTGATTTTGCATGGGACCAGACTAATTGGGTTCACCTGCGGCATGCAAAGCGTTGCCGATCTGATCGAGCTCGGTGACGATCGTACATATTCGTTTGGTGACGTCACACGATCAGAGTGTCAGAGAGGGCGCACTTGCAAACTCAAAACTGCTCACTCGAAAACGATGCCGAAGACCAAGTCTGCATCCGATATCCCGCTGGTGCTGCCATGATCGTCAATTAAAATTGCATCTCGGCAAATCCCCAAAGCATTTGAACACGATTTTGTTTAGTCCTAAAATCAAACATTGTAAAATATAGACAAATTGAACCTTAGTACATAAAGTTATCACTAAATGTAATTTGGTTAAAATTCTTAATTAATTAACCACGTGATCTTCATTTGAATATTTAATTAGTCAATCTTTACAGCACCATGTCTCAAGAAGTACACGGCCGATTTTCAACTTTTTTCAGTCATATACTCTTTGGGCAAATTGGAGTTTAGCCTTGGGTTACATGACCCCATTTTGACCTTTACTTCGGGGTCAACCATATCTCAAGAACTACACAACCGATTTTCAATTTCTTTTCAGTTATAGATCCTTTGAGCATTAAAGGTTGAACTTGGGTTATTCTAACCCCATGTTGACCTTCACTTTCGGGTCAACCGGAAGTGGGACTATATATTAAGAACTACACAGCAATTTTCAATTTCTTTTCAGTTATAGACTCATTGAGCATTGAAGATTGAACTTGGGTTACCTCGACCCCATGTTAACCTTTACTTCCGGGTCAACCGGAAATGTGACCATTTCTCAAGAACTACACAACCCATTTTCAATTTCTTTTCAGTGATAGACTCTTTGGGCATTGAAGATAAACCTTGTGTTACTGTGACCCAATGTTGACATTTACTTCTGGGTCAACCGGAAGTGGGACCATATCTGAAGAACTAAACACCCTATTTTCAATTTCTTTTCAATTATAGACCCCTTGTGCATTGAAGATTGAACTTGGGTTTAATCAAAGCAAAACAAAACGGAACAGCTTTGTGTTTGTTCACAAACACCTCAATTTCTAGTTATTATTCTTTGTTTCCGCCTAAATCCCATAGCATTTGTACACGTTTTTTCTTTAAGCCTAATATCCTAGAGCGTAAATAGGAGAGAGTTAAATCATATATCAAATTGAAGCTTAGAACATAAGCTTGACTCCTAATGTAAACAATATTAAAATTCTTAATTAATTAGCCACTTTACAGCGAGGTGAATATTTAATTAGCCAATCTTAAAAGCATCTTATCTCAAGAAGTATACCCCCGATCGTCAAACTTGTTTCAGTTTTAGACTTCTGAGATATTGTAGATGTGCTTTCCAGCCTAAAATGTGGAACGACGTCACAATTACGTCATCTATTGCGCATTTTCGCCTGTGTCGAAAACACATGGGATGCTTTTTAAACAATTGAGGGCGCTATACCAGTTTAACGGCGCTCTTGCTTGCTTTTTGGAAACTCGATCAAGTCGCAAACCCAAATAACCCGTGTAATTGCGTTTTTTGTATGTAGAGGATATTATAAAGAGTCATTCCTGCGCCGACTAGCACAAGTCTACGTTCATTCCCAAGAATCGAGAGGAATTGTCTTGCTCTCAGCGCAGAGCGACGTGTCCGCTCAGATCTTGTTATTCAGCATGAACGTTGAAAATAGAACGCCGTGTGATGGGGCGATGTTGCCCGCGTGTCAGACTTGTCTGCGCGTGGGTCCCGTTCACCGGAAAACATTCTTTAGGTTTCTTATGCAAAGGCATTACTTGAAGCTGAATCGTGAAGGAAACAAGGCTACGCCTGAAACCACGTTTTTAAGGTTCTTGTGCAAATGCATTTCTTCGGGAAATCACTATGTAGCAAACAACAAACCTGTTGGTGGTTACAATAAGGCTCGAATTGTAGCTGAATGGGGAAATGTGTAGAACAGAAAAAAATACATTTTTCATGGGTGTGCATGAAGAGTCAAAATGAACAATAAAGTCATATCAATATTTACTATTTTAGCCCAAAAAAAACATTCAGTATTAAAAAGACACAACAAATGTTAGTACAATAGCATAGACCAAAATTTAAATTGTCTACCCGAAATTATTATGTGCTACTAAAGCGCAATTGTGGCATGCACTGAGATGTTATCAGCGGAAAGCAGGCGAAGTAACAGATTAATGATACGTTTTGAATTAATAATTCGTTTCAAATTCATAATTCTTTGATAAGAGTGGCAGTTCGTGTTACGTACTAACTTATTAACTTATACCGCATTTAATATTTTATCACAACAAAAATTACAAACATGATATTGAAAAGATTTATTTTTTACAACTATGATTTTAATACAACACCATAGACCAATCTTTACTTACTAACTTGTGAGACCTGTGGTGTGATCGCTTTGCGTACTAAATTGTGAAACCTATTGCATGATATAAAGTCTTGTGTGGTTTGCGTACTAACTTGTGAGACCTGGACCCAATTTCATGACTCTGCTTACCATACGCAAAAAAACGACGCTTCGGGAAGCAGAGGATTCCGTGCTTACGTCAAGCGTATTTGAGGGGTTAGCAGAGAATTTTGGCTTGTGTGCGTGTGTACTTGACGTTACTAGGCAATTATTATAGTCAATGTTTCGTGGCACTTTTCGATTGAATTGTTTTACGCTTATCTGAACCGTAAAAATGTAGACGTTTAACCGGTTGATCGGTTGGTTTACCGTGTAACTGTCACAGGCTTAGTATACATGCTAACTTGTGAGACATGTTCCTCGATAACAAAATTTCAAGTAAAAAAAACGTTAACACATCTGCGGTTGTGATCAAAAACATTGCCTTTTCAGTGCGACATTATTTGGCTCTGCACAATCATCCTGCAAAATAAATGAGCATGTGCAGTCGGATTGTTGTGGAACGCCCTCTAGCGTTCAATGTTTCTTGCATTTAATACCTCAAGCACAGTTTTCATATAACAAAGACTATGAGCCTGATTGGCAACGATAATTATGTGCATTTCAAGTTCTTTTCAGTTATAGACTCATTGAGCATTGAAGATTGAACTTGGGTTATTGTGACCCCATGTTAACCTTTACTTCCGGGTCAACCAGAAGTGGGACCATATCTCAAGAACTACACAATCCAATTCCATTTCTTTTCAGTTATTAGATCCTTTGAACATTGAAGATTGAACTTGTGTACCATGACCCCATGTTGACCTTTACTTACGGGTCAACCGGAACCATATCTGAAGAACTAAACACCCGTTTTTCAATTTCTTTTCAGTTATACACCCTTGTGCATTGAGGATTGAACTTGGGTTGAATCAAAGCACAACAAAACGGAACAGCTTTGTGTTTGTTCACAAACACCTCAATGTCTAGTTATTATTTATACCAGTCGGCTCTGCGGTGCCCGGAAGTTGAGACCTTTGTGCCCGAGGCTTACGCACTTTTGCAGAGTGCAAGTATAAACAATAGCACTACCACAAACTGCAGCAATATATTTCACTGTTATCCATCTGAAAGAGTCGACATGACTAACTTTTCAATGAACACCCAAACTCCTTTTTGATTTAGAGATTCTGAGTTTTTCTCACAGGGAAATGTCTCAGACCCCTTTTATGAAGACACGTATACAAATATTGCGCAAAATAGACTAACCCCCCCCCCCCCAAAAAAAAAATAAATAAATAAATAAATAATAATAAAAAATTAAAAAAAACTCACAAAGTAGTCTGAAACTATTTTAAAACTTTGACCCATATTGGGTCTTACCAACTTATGGGAGAGGGCCACTTTTCAGAAAATTTTTTTTTGAATACCTAGCAACAATAAACATGCTATGTGAATCAAATTGACACTACAAGCAATTCAAGTTATTCCATAGCTTGTGTGTATTACGGAGGAAAAAATAGCAGTCAGGAAACACAACTTCAAATCTTTCCAAAGCCTTGGCAGTTCCTAAAATCATCTTCCAACATGTTCTGCAGTTGGCTTGTGTCAGCTATTCCCCTTGGGAGCCAAAGAACAGGCCCACAAGTGTTGGCACTAGGCAGCTTTCGAATTCCTGTGATGGTCGTATAAGTCAACAATCAGGTCCTTCTCAAAACCGAACGGGGGAATTCGGTCCGCGCCAGTCCAAAAGTCCAGGAGCTGCTCCAGAGACACTTCAGTTTGTTCACCTGAGAAATTGCCAAAGCACGTAGTGTCGTCATTTATTTATGCTACATTAAGACATTTTACATTGCCCGATATGACAACAAATTGGATAGTGTTTTTTTTTTTTTAAATCTGCCCCAGATAGATGTCAGGCCTCGGGCTGGGGGGGTTCGGGTGGTTGGGGTTTGGGGGGTTTACAAGCCTCCCACATAGTTACCCTATACTGTCCAGGATTACATAAACATTGGGAAAAAACAAAATACCAAAAGGGGGCAAACACCCTCTAATGGTGATTTTGGTGCGTCACAACTGTGAATCCGAAGTAACGGATTGTGAAGTCATAATATTGGATTATGAATCCAGAATGGATCATGAATCCATAATAATAGATTGTGAATCCTTAGTAACGAATTGTGAATCAAAATTTGTTGGGCTCTAATGGGCTTTCATAAAACTCACACTTACTTGAGGAAATTGATAAGTATATTTGGGTGTTGCAAAAAGCTCATAAATGGTGACCAACAAAATTGTGGAAAAAAACCTCGCAAACTATATCATGCATGATTTGAAGAACCTGTCACTTTGCATGGATTCAAATCGGCTACTCGTCATCGACATGCTCGGTGGTTGAGTGGTTAAGATGTCTGCACTACAAAGCAGGAGGTAGCGAGTCCAAATTTCACATGACTCAAAGTGGATTTTTTTTCCAGAGACTCAAACCACCGACAATACAGTGATATTGCACATCAGGTATGGGCAAAGCGTTTTATGTCATTATTCCTGACGCAAATTACATCATGCAACAAAAATCATTCACTGTAAAAAATGGCCGCTCTTCATGCACTTGTAGGTGCATGGGAATTGGTACTTGCTGCACATGAAGTGTGCATGTAGTTGCATATTGACACCTGAAAAGCTTGATGTGATGTGAAATAGCTGAAGAGCAACACCTCATGTGCTTGATGAAGCAGTGATGTACCTGAAGTGATAGCTAATACCGATTTTGACTATGCGTAAGGCACTTGAGGTACTTAGGATTAGCGTAATTACATGTGTGTCATTTCATATACCTCACGTGTAATAAAACTCCAGCTTCAGCCACCGGCCTTCAGCTGAGCAGCTTCTTGGCACACCTGAAGCACATACACCAAAACGTGTACTACCTCAGGCGCCAAGGTAGCACCTGAAAAGCTTGATGCGATGTGAAATGGTTGAAGAGCAACACTTCATGTGATTGATGAAGCAGTGGTTTACCTGAAGTGAAAGCTAATACAGATTTTGACTATATACTTGAGGCACTTGACATACTTGGGATAAGCGTAATTACATGTGTGTCATTTCATATACATCATGAGTAATAAAACTCTCACCTCAGCCACCGGCCTTCAGCTGAGCAGCTTCTTGGCACACCTAAAGCACAAACACCAAAACGTGTACTACCTCAGGCGCCAAGGTAGCACCTGATGCATATGAATACTGCTCTTATTAAAACACACTCCCGCCTAAAGTTGTCACGTGATATTATTGAATCAGCCTTCACTCACAGTACGTGCAGGCTAACAACAATTGAGCTTAACTCGGCATTAGGTCTATGCAGCTGATGTATATGTTACGGACTACATGTTTTCATAAGGAAAACGTTTTACAAAAGGACGATGTTCATTTGTACTGAGGCTTAACAATATTAATTTATCTATTACAAAACGGGTTCACGCAAAATATTTTACCCGTGCGCCGCTGCAGTTAGTGTGAGCAGGCCACTCCGCGCGTGCGCGCAAAACGAATTTCATCAGAACAGAAACAGCCATGGCTACTTTTGAGGAACTGCAGACTAAAACTACAGAAGAACTATGCCTAATTTTAGAGAGTAACGGCATAGAGCAGGACGTCGTGGGCAAATTCAGAAGTGAGTATAAATAACATAGATGTAGATAGATGCTATTGTGAAACTTTGGGTTTGGGTAGACGACAAATCTAAGCATAGCCACCAGATTCTGTGTTAAATAAACAACTTGCAGATTACATGCTTCACTGCCGCCATGCCAGCTAGCCCAGATGCTGGCTGTGGCCGTGTAGTGCAGCGCGCCATGAACATGTGGAGTCCGTGCGCGCTCAGTACTTGGGGGACATTTCTCATTTTGATAAAGGGATCACACTGCTATAGCCAAACTTTGTAGGCCGCGTCTGATAAGCGGCGGAGGCTAAACTTGTGGCCAACAGATTCAACACAGGGGCCTATTTGGTGAACAAAATTTTAATGCTGGGCATTTTAAGTTCATGTACTGTAGTGCAGGCACTGAGGCTGAGTGAGAGTTTTAAGTAGTAAAATCGTAAGGGACGTTTTAAGTGGTTAATGTTAGGTTCTCAAGGCCAAGATAGGCTTCTTCATTCTCTTCTATTTCATTATTCGTGTATGATGATATGAGATCTTGAAGAAAATGCAAGTTTTTCACCAATAGCGAACATTTCAACCCATGAAAATAGAGGGGGGGGGGGGCTAAATTGATTCGTTTGGATTTTGCAATGCTGTGAAATAGTACCTTTTGTCTTCATCATTGGGACATTTTATGCATGCCTTATAATAGCTAAATGTGATTAAAATGCACACAAAACCCAACTATTTTTAAAGTTTTAATGTTATTTTTATGTATGAAATTAGTTTTGTTTTTCTTTTTAATTAAATAGAAAAATTTCATAGGCTTATATGGCAATAAATGTTTGAAATATTACTATTTTCTTCAACATTTCAAGTTTAAATAAAGGTTAGCGTGCCAAAATTTGACAATTTTAACAATTTTTATTGAGAAAATGTGTCTCACCAAAACAGCTCTCTCATTGAGAGTCTCAATTTTTTTTTATCAGTATACTTAGACGAAAAACAAATGTATCCCGGTAACCATGGCAACAGTAACTCAAACTGAAAGGACTGTTAGTCACTGGTATTTGCTTGCTTTGGAACTAATTGTAGAAATATTTTCATTATGCCTAGACTAGAATATAGTCCAAATTAAACATGTTTGCCAAGTTTCATGCATGGAATATGTCTCAATAAGAATGTTGAAATGCAAATGTACATGCTTGCACAGTACGAGGCACAACCCCCCCCCCCAGAATATAGGGGGTGAAAGTGGGGCGTGTGCCCCTCGGCACCTCCCACTGGATCCGTGCCTGTGTGTTGGATCTTCTCATTTGATACCATAATAGGTGGTCTAGCAATGCCATTATGGAATAAATTGAAACCCCTTGTTATCTTTGCAGGTGAAGGCATTTGTGGTGAAGTGTTACCCTTATCGATGGCAGAGATAATGGAACTAGCTCCACGCATAGGCCCACGAAGACTCATCCAGAAACGTCTTCCTCAGCTCCTTGGACAATTGGTAAGAATCATCTAATTTAATAACAATGTCTCATCGGTGTCTGCTGTGTCCATATAGGACAAACCTGGAAGTATGCTTTTGTAAACATTTAATTGCAAAACATAAGTATGATGCAGGTTTTGTTGTCAAATGCTGTCGTTGTGAAGCCACCTACAAGAACTATGATTTATTTCGAAAACACATGTACCGTAAGCATAAAGATGAACCGATTCCGAATGGCAGTGACAGTGAAGATGATTTTGGTCATGACGACATCAATTGGGAGAGAGCAGTGCAATTAGAAATTGATGATGACGCCATAAGTTCAACAAGAGGGCAGTGTGCCTCATATATTCTTCAGCTACATACTACAAAGAATGTATCACAGACTGCTGTGGATGATGTTATCAGTAACACTAAACAACTTATTTCAAACATTAATGAAATAAATCGTCAAAAAGTTGAAGAGCATCTTCGGTCGATTGGTGTTAACATTGATGACATTAATCTGGAGGGGATTTTCACTGACGATGCATTTACTGGTTTAGAAACTAAAGCTCAACAGGAAAAATATTTCAAAGCCAATATGGGTTTTATTGCACCTGAAGAAGTACAGATTGGCACAAAGTTGAGAATTAAGACAACCAAAGACAATAAGCGTGCAATGTACTCTGAAGCTGTGGTTGGTTATTTTGTTCCATTCATGAAGTCCTTAGAAAGTCTCCTAAAGCACAACGAAGTAGCTGAAGTAGTAGTAAAAGGGCATACGTCAACAGATGGATTCATGTATGATATTTGTGATGGGTCATTTGTTGGTGATCACCCACTTTTCGAAGATGACACTCCCATTCAAATTATACTGTACAATAATGATATTGAGATTTCTATGTTTTACTGGTCACTCGGAAACATTCACCCAAGTCACAGATCAAAGTTAACTACAATGAATTTGCTAGCAATTGCGAAGTCTGTTGATTTAAAGAATACAGGTGCAGGGTTTCAGAGTACTTCTCCTGCAACGAGTGCCCTGCTTGATGAGTTCAGGATGTCCCTCGACCATCTTGCAAATGCGGGATTAACCTTTTCTTATGGTGGCAATATTTACAGGAAGAGAGGTGCACTTTTTGCTGTACTTAAAGACACACTAGCCATTCATGTTCTTGGAGGTTTCAAGGAGGGTGTATGATTCGCACACAAGAAGTGTAAAAATTGTGAATGTAATGGAGAAGAAATGAGGCAGCAATTTACTGAGTCTCACTTTACTCTCAGACAAGAAGATGTACACAGACGAAGGTGTGAGACGCTGGGTACTCTCAGTAAAGAAGCACAGATTAACTGGTCCAAGCACTACGGAATCAAGAGTTCAAGTATTCTTTTGGAGTTTCCATTCTTTAGAGTGTTGTCGATGATTACTTAAGCTTATTTTTGTTTGTTTTTAATTAATTTGGTTTTAATTAGATAGAGACAAAAACAGAATTTTGGGTTTAAAAAAAAAAAAAAAAAAAGGAGTTTCAAATTGCATGTTTGTGTTACATTTCTCTCACTCTCAAACAGTATTCTATCAATACAATTTACAATCGAATTGTATTAGCCTGACTCTCTCCAGGTCCCTCCCACAGAACGCTGCCAGTTTGTCGGGGGGGGGGGCAAGACATGACATGACAAGCCAAGCCTGTAACAGAGAACAGACAGCTGAACAGATTGTTCCACTTATCAGTGGGCTAGATCTGGGTCATCTGTGTTTGTGTGCATTGGTATAGTACATTTTGTGTACAGTTGTATGCCAGGAACAAGTGGGAACTGACCCCCATCTTAGATATGTGGAATGGTCCTGTCTCGGATATCGTGGATGGTCAAGTCGCTCAGGGCTTTGCAAGTGAATAAAAAACAAAAACACTTTAAATTTACCACTAAAATCTGACATGGTCAAACGTAGTATTAAAGACAGTTACTGAAACAATGTGGCATTGTAGAGTTTAACTTTTTTCTGAATTTTTGTTAGATTTGACATATAAATGTATAGGTCATATGTACCACAACAAATTGTCAATGAGTTCCCAAATTAGAAAACTGGACAATGGCATTGTTCCTTTGGCTGGCTGTGACCCAATTGACCGTTTGGTCGTTTGGTTGTTTGATTGATTGGTCAACTGGTCGCTCGATCGTTTGGTCGTTTGGTTGTTTGATTGATTGGTCAACTGGTCGTTCGATCGTTTGGTGGTTTGGTCGTTTGATCGATTGGTGGCTTTCGGACAGGGACTTGGGCAACACTGAATCAAATTTCAAATGACAAAGTAGTTGTTAAAAATTTGATTCAGTGTTGTATATAATAGAGATAAAATATGGATCCCCTTAATTAAACTTCTCGTTGGTGAGATATGAAAACTCAACAAAACAACTCTTCCAATCCATTTCAGAAAATCTGCACCAACAATGGTAAATGGGCCATGGACCACTTGGCAGTGCTGCAGACGGAGACGTTTCCGAGACGACGAGAAGTCATTACATCATCAGACAACATGCAGACAGGAGAACTTGTCAAGAAAATATGGAAAGAGTTTCCTTTTTTCAAAAACGAGACTTGTGTAAGTATAAGAATTTTGAAATTGTGTATTCTTTTTGTTGATATTTTGATATTTTGCTGGTCTAGTTTGGACCTGACTCTAAAAATCAATTGTCGTAATTTGTACGTTGTAGCTCTGTGATTTCCATCAGCAATAGTAACTTCAGTAATTGACAGGTGATGCCTACATGTACAGTACTGATTTTAAAAAAAAGAACAGTATATTGATTTGGGAAAAAAAGGAAATCTTTCAAGATAATTTTTTTTAAAGTACTTTATTTAGTCAAATGTAAAATACACATTGCCTCTTTTTGATTGTTTAAAATATGTTTTGTTTTGTGCAAGTTAAAAACTAGGATGTCAAGTCTCTCATCAGAAAACTCGATTGCTTAAAACGTTTGTATGATTTGACCCCCTATTCCAGACTGGAAACACATAATGCAAGGTGGTGGCCATTTTGATTTCCCACAATGCATTTAACACTATCATGTGACTCACTATCATTTTTTCTAGCAAATATCAAACAAAATTTGCAACTTTGTTCTAAAAATACAACATTTAATTTTTAAAAAATTAAGTGTTGTGACCAATGGTCAAACAAGTGGTCGCATTGGCATTAGTTAACTGCCAGTAAAAAAAAAATTCCAACACGACCTAAGGTTTTTGGGGGGGGAAAGTCAGAGAAAATGTTGCAGTGATCGAATGCCATGTCAAAAAGTTTTGGGCAAATATTGTCATGTGCCCCCCACCCCCGGTCCTGATAGGGTTAAAGAAATCCAAAAGTAATGACAAACTTCAAACATTTGCAACCATTTTTGCACAATATCTACAACTATATGCTTATTCTTATTGTTTTTGTTTTGTTATTATTATTGTTTTTGCTTGTTTTACCAGCTAATGCAAGAGGTGAAGCTGCACAGTAGTAATTTTTCCAGCTATTACAACAACAATTACTTGACGGTGCTGGAGAAGCTGTCAGACTACTTTGAAATTCTCTGTAAGGTACATAATAAAATTATAAATGATAGCTATGTTACTCATTGGCTTTTCCTTTGTTTTATTTGGCTTTTTTCTGCTCTGCCCTGTCCAGCTTTGTTTGTTCTATTTGTTCTATTGTTCTTTGTTCTATTTCTTGACATAAATGTTTGTGGGCTCTTTTTGGATGTTTGTGACCTAACCAGAAATAGTCTGACCAATGCAGTTACCTGTGTGCATTATCTTGTCAATGTCAACAGAATATAATAACAAAAACATTACTTGACTTTTGGCGCAGCTTCAACTGCTTTTATTACTAACAAGATCTGGTCAATTACCAGCTTGGTAAACATGTACGAGAATACAACAAAATGCAATACTTATTAAACTCATGACATAATCATGACTTAGTGAAGGGCAAATGCCCAAGGGCAGCTTGCCCATCAAAATGTACCGGGCCCGGATTACTTGGCAGCTTGCCATAGATAAAATGAGGGGGCAGCTTGCCCAGCCTCTGAATATAACACTAACTAAACAGCAGTGTACTTGACAGCTTGCCATAGATAAAATGAGGGGGCAGCTTGCCCAGCCTCTATATATAACACTAATTAAACAACAGTGTTTTAAAATAATGAGATAAAAGCCTACCAGACTTATTGTCGATAACAGAGGTGGCAGCTTGCCCGCCCCTCTAAAACACTAACAGCAGTGTTTCTAAAATCAATGCTATAAGAACATAATCATACAAGGTTTAAAGTGATTCCACCGCTGGCACATGCGGTTGGATTACATGAACTAGCCCCATCTGAACAAGAGGGTGCTAGTGTTACCAAATAAACATTACAACGTTAACATTTCAGACAAACCCCCCTTAATTTGTTTGACCCAAAGCAGTGGCAGTCCACTTCCTTAGAAAATAATGCCAAACGCGTGGAGCGCGCCCCATAAGGAAGAGCAGCCACAGCGGGGGGGGGGGGGGGGGGGGGACAAATCAACATACTTTGCTAAGTTTGAACTACTGGGAGGCGGAATGCCCTAGGCATGTAAACACCTCCTCTATGCAAGAGCGGAGGTTGTCTAGAAAAAACCTGTTCCCAACATGGGATAAATGAACACCATCAAACCTGAATAAGGAGAAATCTGACCACTTAAATTGCGGATGGAGGAGGACAGCAGCCCCAATGCTACCGCTAAAAGATCGCGCCCACCGATTGGTTGCCCGTCGCTTCATTTCCAAATTGCGCTGAGAGAATGCGCCAAAACAACAAGCTCGGGGTAATATATCTGACCAGACTAATACGGCGGCCGGAAACCGATCACGGCAATCTTGCATAAAAATGGAAATTCCCTGCCGCATGCAGAAAGAATCTGTTACAACTAAATCATTGGTGCCCAAATGCACTATTATCAACATGGGAGACGGCCACCGAGAATTGAGTGTCCAACAGCTTATGGACATCAGGATAACGGGCGCCTCCAAAACCATTCCAATGAACCTCCGGCCAGCAACCGAGCCCCTGGGACGCTCTGCGCACGAGAGAGTCGCCCACAATCCAAACACCACCTGTCGCAACACATGGGAAACGGTATATACAAAAACAAGCAAGCCAGACTATTTGTCTATCGTCGATAACACAACCGGAAAAAGGCATATTGCTGCAGGGCGAATATAACTGTTAACGGCATCAGACCGCCATCTACCCATGGATTGAATGTCCGCCCGGGGGATACCAGCTACCGCAGCAGTGGTAGCCGCCCCAATACGAAAAGAATGCGCTGTAAACTTTACCCCACCCAAACCGGAAAAATGTAATAGCCTTCAAAGCATGACATTAAATTGGAATTGCGTAAGGGGGTCGCCATTAAAATGGCAGAAAAAACCACCGTGTGACAACGTTCGAATTGCCGCGAATTCCGATAATGCCTTTACAGGGCAAAGCGGCTTCTCATCGTAACACACCAGACGAATCTGCTGAGGAATACCGGACTTGTTGGTCTTAGGTGTAACGGAAAGAGATAAGCACTGAAGCGGACGCCTTGCCCACATCACAAAAACAAATATCAGAAAACAAGAGCAGCGATTGGATCGAAAGCTAAGGCCATCTCCCCTACTAATTTTATATATATATATATAGTCAATTTTTCTTTGTTCAAACCCGAACTATTTAAATAAAATTTCCCAGTCAGTTTCCCTTGTGGTTCATGACTAGCTATTTAATATTAAAAAGTCGCATCCCCTTAAGGTGATCCCGTGGCTGCCGCTTCCCAGGTTGAATCGTAAACGTGGGTGTGATCCCTGGCTACACGGCAGTTAACGGTTGTATGGCTTCTGACTGGCACCCCGAACAAAGATATTGACTAATAGGGAGACCGCCAACATAGGGCTGGATAGCTCAGTTGGTAGAGCGCCGGTACGTTAATCCGGAGGTCGTTGGTTCAAGTCCCGCTCCAGTCAATTTTTCTTTGTTCAAACCCGAACTATTTATATAATATATATATATAAAATTAGTAGGGGAGATGGCCTTAGCTTTAGATCCAGACCGGACCTTCGTCAGAGGCATAAACAAGAACAAACACAAACATATCCATTTATAGCAACAAGAGGAGCAAAGGATTAAGGGAGAGTATCCAGAAAAAAGCGGGAAAATAATAGCCAATCAGAAGGGGGCCTGCAAATTAGCAAGAGGAACCTGCAGAGAGAGCAGGTTATTAATTCCTCTGCAGAGGGAATGGGTTATTGACAGGTTGATTTTTAAAAACTTTTTGAGAGAGAGAAAAGAAGTGTAGGGAACATGTAAATGACAATAACTGTATCTATTTTGTATCAATGAAGTAAGCAAGAGAAAAAACGTAAAAATAGACTAGTGGAGAGAACTTGTTATTGACAGTTATTGTATTTATTTTATATCGAAGAAAAAAAAACAAGCAAAGGTGGAAGGAGTGTGATGGGAATTTATTTAACACCAGTGTTTACGTTGAGTCCAAAGGGTTGGACTGTCTTGAGTTGGTGAATCCAGTGTGATTCTCTGAGTTTGCGGTGTGTGTCGTCACCATTGCAAGCCTCAATCACGATGAGTTCAACATCTTTGACGTTGTGATTAAGGCTGTTGAAGTGGATGGAGACGGGGTACAGTTTCTTGGTCTTTATGGAAGAGACATGGTTCGCAAAGCGAAGACTGAGTTTGGTCTTAGTCTCTCCCACATACTGTAGTCCACATCTTTTACAAGATATAACGTAGACCACATTGGGTGTGCTACATAGGGAGTCGGTCTTGATATTGTAAGAAGAGCCAGTGCTATGACTCTTCACTTTAAGTGCAGGTTTGATGTAGAGACAGGTTCTACATTTAGAGCGGGTACACTTGTGACAGCCCTGTATCTCTGTTAGTGGTGGTGTTTGGCCTGTACCTGGGGGGAGTTTGGCCCTGACTAGAATGTCTCCCAGGTTTTTAGGGCGGCGGAAAGCAACCATGGGGTTATCAGGGATTGCTGAGCGCAACCTCTTAGATGAATGGAGAGTATCCATTCTACCATTGAGGATTGAGGAGAGTTTGGGTAGTTTAGGGTGGTAGGTGGTGACCAGGGCAACTCTATTGGTCGGGACTTTTCTGGACCCCTTGTTGGCCAAAAGAGTATGGCGTGGTATACTGAGGGCCTTGTTGGTGGCAAGTTGAACCCTGTGTTCGCTGTGACCTCTAGAAACAAGGTGTTTCCTGAGGTCCGATGAGCGCCTTTTGTATAGGGTATCTGTGGAGCAGATACGTCTTATGCGCAAGGCCTGACTGTAAGCTATTGCCTTCTTACAGTGACTGGGGTGGCAACTGTTGGAGAGAAGGTACTGGTGGATTGTTTGTTGCCCCTGAGGGCAGAGACACATGCACTTATGCCTTCATTATGGGGTATGTTAGTATACAGTGATGAAACATCTAAAGTAACCAAAAAAGCAGAGTCAGGTATTTGATGTTTGACATCCTCTAGCTTATGGAGGAAGTCTGTGGTGTCCTTTATGAAGGAAGGGATGCCGGAAACTAGGGGGTTGAGAAAGCTATCTACAAACTCAGAAATGCGCTCTGTAGGGCTACCATTACCAGATACAATGGGTCGGCCTGGGTTGTTGGGCTTGTGTATCTTAGGTAGAAGGTAGAAGCGTGCTATACGGGGGTCCTGTGGAAGGAGATAGTTGAAGGTATCTTTGTCGATTCCGTTGGCATTGTGCATTCTAACCAAGGTGTCACTGATTTGTTGGGAAAATAATTGAGTAGGGTCAGTGTCACATTCAATATAATGATCAGTGTTGCTGAGTTGTCTGAGGCCCTCAGCTATGTAGTCATGTGTGTTCATGACTACAACTGCGGACCCCTTGTCAGCACGTTTAATCACTATGTCTGGTGATTGGCGGAGCTGTGTTAGAGCATGACGTTCATCTTGGGGGAGGTTGTTTGGTGCCAAGGTGTTAGGGACCTTAAGAACCTCGGAGCTGACTGAATTGATGTAGGTATCAAGAGCCACATCTCGGTTCTTAGGGGGTACCCAACGACTTTTCTCCCTGAAGCGGTTGCGGGTGTTGGGTTGGACGTCCACAGATGACTCGTCCTCTGTGGAGGGGTCTACATGAAAATATTCACGTAGGCGTAACCTACGGTTGAATTGGGCCATGTCTTGTTGAAAAGACAGTTGGTCCGGTTCTCTGGGTGTGGGGCAAAATTTAAGACCCCTTGAGAGGAGTTTAACCTGTGGGTCGGTTAGAACTTTGTCAGATAGGTTAACTACTGTACGTGGTGCAACTAGTGACCTGTCAGTATCAGGAACAATAGTTGGCCTCTTACTGTGGAAACGCCTATGAATGTATTTCTTATGGTTAGCTTGGACATTCATGCGTTTCTTATTCTGTTTGTCCAATAGGGAGGACCGTAGGTGATTGACGTTAGACAGAATGATATCTTGTAAATGTTCAAACTCTTGAATAGAGCATGACTCTTTGAGTTGAGATTCAGTGTCTGTTATCTCAAGTAACTGGTTATCAATGTATTGTTGACATTGATTTTCTAGCAGTGTAAGCAATTGGAAAGACGTGTTAGTGAGTGTCTTGTTCCATTTCTTAAGAAAGGAGGGATCATATATATATATAAAATTAGTAGGGGAGATGGCCTTAGCTTTCGATCCAATCCGGACCTTCGTCAGAGGCATAAACAAGAACAAACACAAATATATCCATTTATAGCAAAAAGAGGAGCAAAGGATTAAGGGAGAGTACCCAGAAAAAAGCGGGAAAATATAGCCAATCAGAGTTAAGAAAACCTGTGGGGAAAAGGGTAATTTCAAAACCTGAAAAGAGTAACAGTTATGAAACCTGTGGAAAAAAGGATGGGTTATTTAAGGACCTGTAGAGAGAACAAGTTAAGAAACCTGTGGAAAAACGGGTTATTTCAAAACCTGAAAAGAGGACAAGCTAACTCTAAAGAAACACTTGGAGCAAGCAGGTGTAATGACGGCTATTCTTAATGAACACCCATGTGATGATGTTTCTCTTTTGGAAACATACAGGGATGGCAGTTACTTTAAAGACAAATATTCTACAGCAAAGGATATTGTCATCCCTTTGCTGCTCTACTGTGACGATTTTGAGACCGGGAATCCCCTGGGATCTAAAAAAGGGGTTAACAAGCTAACTGATTTCTATGTGAGCGTGTTGTGTCTTCCGGCTCAGTTTCAGGCTGTGTTGAGCAATATTTTATTGGCTGCATGTGCCAAAAGAACAAATGTTAACAAGTATGGGATTGATGCTATACTTTCAGCAATTGTGAAGGACTTACAAGGCATGGAAAGAAGAGGTTTTCAAATTTCATGTGAAGATTATACAGGATTTGTGAAACCTATCCTTTTCCAGGCAATAGGAGACAACTTGGGCTTGCACGAAATGCTGGGGTTTGTTGAGAGCTTCTCGGCAAATTACTATTGTCGATTTTGTAAATCACCAAAAGAAATGTGTAAAAAACAGCTCACCGAAGATGTGCCTTTGTTACGAAACAAAGATGGCTATAATGCAGACCTTCTTGTAGACAATGTTTCTCCGACAGGTATAAAAAGGTCAACAGAATTGAATAAGCTGACTGGGTTTGATGCTAGTGAAAACTACACTGTAGATGTCATGCATGATTTCTTAGAGGGCATTATTCCATTTGGAAATGAAACTTACCTTGAAAGTTCTGATAGAGGAGGGACGTTTTACTCTTGAAGAACTCAATGGGCGGTTGTCTTCCTTTAGCTATGGCTTTGTAGATAAACGAAATAAACCAAGTCCCATCATGCCATCAGCCATTGTAAACCCGTCGGGATCAAGTGGTCAGAAAGCAGCACAGACAAAGTGTTTGGCTCTATATCTTCCCCTTATCATAGGTGACCTAATTGAAGAGCCGTCAGATGTTTGGGAGATGTTTCTGTTGCTACTCGACATACATCAAATAGCAATGGCGCCAATGATAAGCCATGCTGGTACATATGTATGGAAGGCTTTAATTAGGGACCATCACCGACTCTTTTTGCAGCTCTTTCCAGACAGGCATCTTACACCAAAACAGCACTTTGTACTTCACTATCCCCGTCTGACACGACTACTTGGTCCTCTTTCGCAGTATTCCAGTATGCGAAAGGAAGCAAAACACAAGCCTTTAAAACGATGGGCACGTGTTTGTAACAATTACAAAAACATAGAGAAAACTGTTACTGACAGACACCAGCAGCAGCAAAGCTACAATTTTCTTCTAAGAAAGCCTCTAAGTTGCGGCAAAGAAATCAAGCATCAGCTTCCTGTTCAAGTTTCCTCCATGGAGGATGCACATGCTGTGTGTGCATTCCTTGGTTGCGGAATGGATACTGTAGTGACATTGTCAGGGAGTGTTTGTATTCAATCGTATGAATACAAACCAAATTGTATGGTTGTTGTAGACTGGAATGACGAAGGGCCGCACTATGCAAAAGTCAAAGCGATTCTGGTATTTGAGAATAAGGTTAATTGTGTCTTACATCTATGGCACACTGCATTACAATCGTCACTTGCATGCCTATTCTGTGGCAGAATCTCAAAGTGAATGTGTTCTCAAACAGCCACAAGAGCTCAAAGTATGCATTTCATGTGACAAAGTGTCATGGCAAAGATGATCAATCTTGGTACATTGTAGCTCCATTTAATATCATATGAAAGGTAACTCTTTTAGAATTTATTGTTTACTGTATAAATTATGTTGCTGGTCATTCGTAATGACACTACCATAGAAGTCCACAGGGTTGTTGTTGAATTGACGAATTTTAGACGTCTTAAATTATCAAGACAATTAATTGCAGACATTTAGCTTCAGAAATAGCAGAATGTGTTGAATGATTCAAATTGAAGTGATTATATAGTTTTCCTGAACATGACACACAGTATAAGATGGAGTAACTCCTCATGAAGTTTTATTGTACTTGATGATAATTTGCCCACAGTAGATTATTATGTCAAGTACTGATGATGTGCACATTATTTAAAACTTATAAAACATAACATTAATTGTTTTGGTTTATTTTCTTGAATATAATATGCTTTCATCCAGATGCAGCAACAAACAGTGGAGATATAGCTACCAACAGAAATTCTGCAAGACATCATGTATTCCAATTCAACTTATACACCTTCGTTGTTCAGTTCAACAACTTCAGACGATCTTCTTGAATTGTCTGCAGGAGGTAACACATCTTGTACTGCACTGAATTTGTCAGATTCAGAGACTTCGACAACCACAATCTCGCCACTAACACAGACCAGGACATGTGCACCACCACTTCTGAAAAGAAAGAAAACTGTTATGTTTGTAAGTTAAAGTTATATCCTTTTTTTGAAGACAAAACACTTTACTGACTCTTAATGTAAAAAAGTGAAACATCACTCTTTATCTGAGAGGTGATGTACGTTTCCACTCTTTTTAGAGAGCAGTTCGCTCTACTTTCCTCCTTTTTAGTGAAATTTTATTGAAATTCAATCTGAATCGAGTGAAAAAGAAAATGTGTCCACTCTAAAAATAAATCGTACCCTGTACCACTCCATGTGGGGGACAACTCTTTTTTTACTTAAAATGCACTCTAAAAATGCAAACTGAAAAGAATTGATCTCTAAAAGGGGTGAAAACTTACACCACCACTCGGAAAAAGTGTGATGTTTTCACTCTTTTACTTTGAGAGAGTAATTTAGAACAAATTAAAGTATATAAAACTCTACTGATCCCAAGTAAACTCCAATCCAAGTTCTTATGAATGCACAGCCAATTCAACTTAAACTACTGAACATTATTGTAGAATAATATGCCCCCACCCATGTAGATCCGCTGGGAGGGGCAAAAACCTTTGTTTTCTACCGAAGTTAATTGAATGACATTGTCCTTTGTAATATTTGACAATATTTGACTCTTAAGTAAGTCTCCTACAGGGACTAAATTTCATTTCTTGAGTACAAATGCTGCTGTTTATTTCAAACTATGCACATTTCACTCACTTTTGCTCTTTACCGTCTTTAAAGATGTTATATCCTTTTGATTGTGAATAGCTTTATACTTTTTTTTTTTTCAGGACACCAAGAAGATCCTCAGTGAGACACCTCAAGGGAGGATTGTCATACAAGACAGAGAAGAGTGGGTTCCTAACTAAAAAGGTCAAGCACCACCTGGTTAAAATATTGGTTGGCCACTTGATCTCATCGCATGGTAAAAAGTAAGTATACACTTCATTTAAGTCTTACATACCTTAGACAGTTCAGATGATCTGCTTGGGTAAACCCCATCAAGTTGGTCCATACTATTTTCCAGGTAAGCACAGTGATGTAAAGCACAGTGCACATAAACACGATCTGGGTTGTGATGTGGTATTGCTTCGCGCAACGTTTGTATTGTTTGCATGATTGTTTATGTGCAGTTTCCGGCCATATTTCTGCAAGTCGGTAGTTTGTTGAGCGGTTTTATTCATGCCCAGCCGCATTATGCGCTGAGCCAGGGGTACGGTGTGGACATACTGATACAGCCCTAGCTGCGGGGACGGTATATACATCCTCGATTCCACCATGTGCTTTGCTTTCAATTAGCGACGTGATTAATCTGTAATCAGGGATGTGCACAAGCTACCTGACTTGCTATCAAAATTGGCCGGAGCAGTATGATTGGTTAAGAATTTGTAAAATATAAATATACATGATACTTCTTTCTCAATGTGGTTCTCACACACAAGACAATGTAAACTTCAGCTTTGTCAGTTAACGGCTCCCATCCCCCTACCAGATATTACTGGTATAAACTGGCTCATCACACTATTTTTTTCTTCAAAATATGCATATATGTCCTCACTAGGTAATCTTTTTATGTACTGCTCCAGTAAATTCCTGCCGTGACAAAAGTCTGAATCTTGTCTTCAATGTTTCTTAAAGGCATGTATGTATTAATGTGTGCTGCAGCAAAAAAAAAATTATTTCTCTATTTTCCAGTTCTCAAATAATGTATTTTACAATGTAATTTTTCTGGTTTGTAATTATCGCAGCCCAGGAGCATTTGAAAAAAAATGCGTTGGCACAGTGTCATAACTGCATTTCCATGCTTACAAGACCCACAGGGAATCACAGGATATGTAAGTGACATCGTCATTAGGGAGAGCTTAATCTTTTTACTTTTTACAGGATTTTCACCCAAAATACATATTTGACCAGTGTGACAAGTTCTTTTATAGTTTGCAATTACATGCAGTATGTATTTACATGTTGTATGCACCTCTCTGTTTTCAGTCAAAAAATCGGCAGGTCCCTTAAAAGGTCAATGTTTAATATGTAAATGGTCTTTATTCTGATCACTTATGAAAGAAAAATTTCACAATGATGCAAGGAATTCATTTTGCATTTATGGGTAAAAATAGGCTTGCAACGGCTTGTGTTATGTCGTGAAATGTAATGGAAATTATGATAATTTGCAGACATTTATTAATCTTGTTTGTATTGTATTTCAGGAGTCATTTTACACTAAAGGGTCACATAGATGTCCAGCCACAGGTTATTTAGAGGAGCACCTCAGTTATGTAAGGAAACACATGCTGGAGACTACAAAGAAAGACCCAAAAGAATGTACAAGTAAAATGAACACTAATATCCCCTAATTGAACTTTTTCTTAAATAAGGTGTCCTAACAAAAAATCAGAAGGCATCATTAAGCTTAGGTAGTAGGATTGCCCATCAATCTGAAGCTATATCAAGTTTATCAGGTGCCGTTTCCTTCCTCCATAATGATTCAGTACATAAAAAAATCACACTGTTTATAGAGTCATCTCTACTTGAAACATAGGGTGGTAGCCTCAATTTATTTTTAGATGTACACTGTATAGTACCCCAACCATATCCCCTTTGTCATACCGCAACACCCTCTCACACCTGCCCATATGCTAAGAAAACCAGGGACACACAAGGTTAAGTGAGAAAACCCATACTAACAACCAAATTAGTGTATGACCTGAAATAATGGATAAGGATTACCAGCAGTCATAAGGGGTCCGTTTGGTGAGACAACATGCAGTCATAGCACAGATCACATGATGGATTTTCATTATTTTTATTTAGTGGTGGATCGTGACTGGATTGTCATAAAAGGTTATATGACATACCATTTGTGATCATTGACTTGAGCGTGAGCCTTTGTGATTAATTTTTTTTTAAGACCATTGGTTTTCATCTGTGCTGCAACAATTTAATACATTTCCACTTGTATTTATAGCTACACCACCAGCTGTTTTTGACTCTGATAAATTGCCTGAGGTGCCGGAGGATACTCAATCAAAGATTGAGTGGCTGAAGAACAATTTAGAACCTGCTGGGCAAGTTAAGGATTTCATGTCAACAACATCCACATGTAGAAGAGATTGGGTAAAGAAAAAGGACAGGACAGTAGCTGCAATACTTCAGGAGTTCACCAGACTGCTAGATAAAAATATGGTGAGATCTGGGCCCAATTTCATGGAGCTGCTAACCAAATTGCTTAGCACAGGATAATCTTGCTTAGTAAAACTAGGATACTAGCTAAAATAATATGTAATGTACAATACTTTATAACTGGTTCCCTGCACATTTTTGATACTGAATAACAATTGTTAAGCAAAATTGTCAGCTTAGCAGCTCTGCTAAGCAAACCTTTTCTATACTTAGCAAATTTGTGTGTTTAAGAAGTTTTATGAAATAAGGCCCAGTTTTCAAACTCTTGTTTACCCGGCTGTTGTTTTGTACCTTTATTTCATGTATATACTATACAAATTTATCTATACTGCTTGCACATTCTACATGTTAAATTCAATCAAGACAGATTCTTGAAGTTTCTTCTAGGGAATGAGTACGGAGTAGTAATTTTATGAAATCACATGACAAATTGTAACCATGTGTGTACAGGGCTTATGTTATAATAAATGCTTTTGTTTTATATTTAGATTGAACAGGACTATCGGTTGCAGTATCCCACATCTGCTGAAAATCTGCACAGTCGCTGGGATGCCATGGTTGAGCCCCTCATTGAATATGGAACAAAGACATGTCCATTATGGAAAGAGGTATTGGAACTACAACCTGATACTGACCTGAAGAAACTGACAACAGGTATGATACATGTAGCAATCAACACTGACACAAAGGGAGGAACTATTCATACTATCAATGAAATAATAAATGAACACAAGGTTCAAAGTTTATTTGCACTGATCGATCTTGTTGAAGCCTTATTTTAATGACAAGCACGTTTGAATTAAAGTAAAACACAGTTGTCTCTGGTCAAGGTCAATTTTAAGGTATTCAATAAATGAGCTCTCAGTAAAATTCATTATTTACACGACCTCTCATAGTCATACCATATGTGAGTTATTATTTATTTCATTTATCTCATTTTATAGATGAGAAGGCATGCTTGGCCATGTATATTGTCCCCCTCATTCTTGAAGGCAACATCAGAAAATCGACTGCTGGAAGACGCACCCACAACGAAAGAGTTGGAGCTTTATTGACAAACAAAAGGTTGGTATCAGTGTTAAAGTAACTATCAAAACGCCTTACACCAATGTCCAAGTTGTTCCCATGGATCCAGCCAAAATCCAAAGTAGTATGCAACCCTGTAATAATTCACAATAACATTTACCCTGGCAGGTAACCAACTTGTACTTAGTGATGAAGATCACTTGTTCTTGCTGAGGAACACAAGTTTCAGGGATAACCAATCTAAGATTCAACATTCTCATGATTCAGTAACCAGAAGTAATTGAGTCAGGGAGACAAAATGCTTGACCACAGCACACTATAATAATTTTTAAAAGTGTCATACAATACCGAACTCTTTCCCAGGTGATTTTTTTTGTTAACTTACAAGAGTATGAACTCAACTTAAACATTGTTTTCATGCAGGAGATCATCCACATGCCCAGTTACTTGAAGGAAATTGATGAGGTGAAACGCCCACAGCCATACGTCCTCGTACTTGGCAGTGCTTTAGAAGTTGCAAGTTCATTTGTTATCAAAGAGAAGAATGCTTTACCACAAGCTTCACTGCTGGAATCCATTGACGTCTGCTACAAGGCACACTACGTACTTGATTGTAAGTACGAACAAAGATGCCACGCTGCATGGACCTTTCTGGAAAAGTGTCTATGAACAGCAAGGTGTTCAAAGTAGGGACAGTCCAACACTAAGAGCTCTTAGAGCATTCCTCTCATTAAAAAAAGTCCTGTAAAATATGCCAACAAAATCTGGGTGGATGGGAGGCAGGTGGGGGGGGGGCACTGCCTTGTCCCACCCCTCTTCCTCTTGAGCTATAAACCACTGTCTTTTGTGCTAACCAAGCAATTGGCATGCACATCATCCAAGTTGCTGTTAATTACCTCATGTGTACCAAGGTCCTCTAAGATGCCAATTATTTTGCCAAGATAAGGCAGTTTTAATTTGTTGGTTGCTTTAGTTTTCCCCTACTTTACTAGAAGATGTAATGTAGCGTTTGATATTTTCTTATGAAACACATGAATGTATTTATTTATTTATTTATTATTATTATTATTTGTTTTAACCACAAACAAAAAATAGTTTCAGTAGACCCCTTGCATTGAATTCTGAAGCTCAAACAGCACTCTGGCTGCATAGAAATCACACATTTGTGTAGGGACAGTCCAACACTAAGAGCTGTTAGAGCATTCCTCTCATTCAAAAAAGTCCTGTAAAATTAGCTAAGGTCATAGAAATGTACACATTTCTCAATGAACGCAACATATGCAATCGGTTTATTGAAAAAGAGCTATTACCATAATCGACCCACTGGAGCAAAAGTTTGTTTGTGTTAGTTGTTTTTATTGTATGCAAGGAAAACGGTGCATTGTTTCACACACTTTTACTTCGATGTTCAGTATTATAATGTTTGGGAGTTTGAATAAAGGCTTTTTTTAAGGCGAATGTAAAACTACAAAGTGTCATTGCTTATTATTTCATTCCCCAACTGCTGGGAAACCATGGGGTATTATACCCAACCATTGAGATAAATGCTCCCAATTAATGGATGAATTAGTGACCAACTGTTGAGTAGATGACAATAGGCGCTGCCCTATATATGGGCAGATATTTCAACAATAATTGGTTAATTTCATAACCACAAAGTTGGGAAAAAAAATTGTTCCCAATTACTGGGTAAATCAGTGACCAACTGTTGAGCAGGTGCATGTTCCAACAATTAGTTAATAGGGTCTGTCCAACATGTGGGCAAATATTTTCAACAACTGTTGGTAATTGTCATACCCCAAAAGTTGGTAAAAAAAGTATATCCAACTAATGGATAAACCATTTGCTAAATTATTGGGCATTACCCAATGACCGTTGGGTAATTATTGCCCAAATGTTGTACAGGTTGACTATTGATCCAACGTTGGGTAAAAAGTTGGGCATTTTTTTGCCCATTTTGGATTCACTACCTCAAATACATCTTGGTACAAGAGTATCTTTACAGATTGTGGGGAATCATGGAACAGTTTGTTTCTTTTGAAGGTTTTGCCATCAGTGATATCTTCAAATATGCCTTCTGAGTGTCCTGATTGCAGCAGGTTACTATGCTGTTCGTGAATAGACTTGTGATGAAACAAGGCTTTCAAACTTTCAAGTATGGAAACATACTGGCTAAAGCACTCTTGTCTGTTAAGTGTTTTTACCTAAGTAAATAGGAACTGGTGCAACGTAATTGAATTTTTTCTTGAAGAAAGCTTTCCTCGTATAATCTGTTCTAAGCAGACCACTGTTGCAAGAACTAAACAAATCCCTAGATTTTTAAATTCCTCTAAAATGGTTAGTTTTTGATTCTTTGTAACATCAAGCTCTTCCAGTTTCTTTTGTATTCTCTGAGAAGTAAAATCACGCTCAATGTCTTGTACGGTCTGAAATTCAGAGATGATGGTTTGAATTATAGAAGATGGAAGCAGATACTTGGCTTGTAGCTTCAAGTAAAATAAAGCAAGTTTTCAACTTCAAGACTTTCAAACTCCTCTTGTTCTTGTTCAGTTTCTTCAAGATTATTCGCAAATCCAGAGCTACATGTAGGTCTATCATCTAGGCTCAAAACATGATTTTCAAATGTTAAAACAATGTTAGATCTTTGAGAACACTTTCTATGATTTCTAGATAAATGTGCAGTGTATGACGATTTTTATGAAAATGTTTTCATGCAATCTTTGTATGGGCACTGAATCTCTTCTCTAACAATATGGGAACGAAGATGTGTTTGGAATTCAAAAAAATCTTCTTCCACAATTGAAAACTTGACAAATGAAATCGGAATGGAGACTACGATTCTCTGAACCTGATGTACATGTAAGACTGGTCGCAGCACAGTTAGCAGAGGAGTGGTTACGATGAATGTGACTTTTCAGTGACTCATATTTTGAAAACTTCTTTGTACAATCTGGTGCAGCACAGGGAAATTGATAATTTGGCAAATTTATATGAAGTTTAAAATGATAACAGTAGGCCCTCAGGGAGTGTGTTGCAATGCCACAAACTTCACATTTATACATTCAAAATAAAATACTTGATTGCACCATAGCCCAATCCTTGGCCTAGGCAACTTCGTACTGTAGTTGTAATAGTATTGCTACCTAGTACTACAAACTAGCATGTACAACTCTACTTAAATACCATAGACCATTGGGCGTGCAGTGAAAAGGTGCTTAGAAATCAAGTTTCGTGGCGCACCTCATGCATGAGCGTGGAAACAGTTTTAATTAATAGATAATTACATGTGGATTGCTAACATATAAATCCACAATCATGAAACTTGCCAGTTAGGCAGTTATTTGCATTTTAATTAAGCATCATGAAAATAGCGCCCTCTGTTGGCCATTTTTAGAAAACTGTGTACATTTCAATGGGGTAATTTTTGTAAGAAATGTTTATCATGAATAAGCTATCTTTTTATGTTTTCCCCCTTCTCTGAGCTGAAGAATTGGCCCATTGGGGGGGTGGGTCTACCACTGTCTACTCCAAAGGCCAATTATTTTATCTTTAAAAAGATTATACCTTTCAACTGTTAGTTTCTTGCTCAAATGTAACTGTTAGTGTTAACACATTTAGAGACCGTCTACAGCTGATGTCAACATTTTTCAGGTCATAGAGTACTACTTTTGAGATCCCCCCCATGTTGCACATTATTTAAGTGTCTTAATATACTCTTTATTATGACAGTGAAAATTACGACATATTTGGGACGGCCCCTTAATCTTTATTAATATCCTTATGATTAATAAGTTACTTAAATAAAGGAATCGCAAAACAAAATTATTACTGTATGACATTATTTTGTTTTATCCTGTCATGGTCATGGTGACCCCTTTTCGGGCTTTTCCAATCTTTTCCATCCTATTTTGATATATACATTTGTAATAACAAATACTCCCTGTCCTACATGATAAAGTCACTCTTCAGTCTGCAAGGACAAATCATCTGAAGTTGATGGCCATGGTAGTGAAGTGACTGACAGGTGAATTCTTCATTATATTACGTAGTACAGCTGATGCAGTGAAGAGTGTGTGAAAACTTGCAGTTTCATGTGGAAATCTCTCTGCTTCTACAGCTGCTTCACTGCTGTCTGTATCTACTATCAGTATCAGTACATGATGTATCTGAGCCAACTACTGTCTCCACCAGTTCTTATGCAGCAAGAGATTGGCTGTACACCAAGTCGCTTGTATTTTTAGCATATGACCTTTGAATTATGAGTGTGGGGAATGTTTTTTTCAGGCGTTTCTTCAGATTGTGGGTCCGGTAATTAGTACAGTCGACTTCCTCAACTTCTTGTACACACTTGATAAACTTGCGGCGCAGTGACGTTAGGAACAGAATTTCATTATTTTCTATTATTCTTTTCTGGATGACTTCTTCGCAGAACTTTGTGTAAGCATCCTTGAACCTGGGTGCTTCATCCGATGGACCAGACCGTGTCAAGAATCGGGTATACTCATTATAGCAAAGACGATGATAGCATACTTCTAAAGCTATGAGATCTTTATTCTCGATTTGCATTAGTAGCCTCTCATCCTTCTTTTGTCGTGCTGCTTCTAACAGTTGGCCTGCAGTCACGGTTTGGCACTGTGAGTATTTGTCACGCACAGTTTTCCTCGATATTTTCTCTCTACTCCATCTGTCTTTCTTATTGCAGATAATGCACACCTGTGCAAGAACATGAGGTTTTTCTGGGTTGCCAGGGAGGAAGTTTGATGATGAACTCAGTGTTCTTCGCTGGGGTTCAGTGCTGCCATTTCCCTGCTCAACTTCATCTTGGTCTGAATATGTATGAAGAGAAAAAAACGATGAGAATAGGAAAAAACAAAATATATTATAGAAACAGAGGAATGAAGTGACTTAGGGATGGGCATCGTGATCAGAAATAGAGGTGAAAAAACAAAACTACACATGCAAGAAGATTTGAAAAGCAATAAGAAACTTAATATTACTGCACATTTAAATCTTTATTGAATTATTCAATGTCTGCCTACCTTGATGTTTCCGTTTCTTCTCGTTCCTTTTCTCAGCCCTTGAATCTGGTTAATGTCACAAAAACGCTGGTAGCACTCAGAGTGGTACCCATAAATCTGTAAATCAAATAAAAAAAGTAATAGCAATTATAAAAACTATATAATTTCTTGTACACACTTGATAATCATCCATACATACATATGGTTTTGCGTATGCAGTCCAAAAGTTTATAAAAACCAGCATCCATCGAGTGTATATGTTGGGCATGTTCAGTCGATCCACACTATTGGTCGATCATGTTTATCTTTCAACCAATCCCACTACCACCAGTCTTCAGTCCAAAACTTTTTCAGCTGAACGTTTCAGCTGGATACATTCTAAAACAGCTAAAAACTGTCACGGTACTGTCACAAAAATGTTGAAACCAACCAGGTTTACCAAACATGCCAACCACATCTCTGGCTGCATCATTCGTGAACGGACACCAACCCTCAGAAATCTAATACAATTCATCCCTGAATTGTTAATCAGATTCAAATGTTTTTATTGGTTTCCAACAACTGGGGTATTTCAGATGAAATAATTTCACAGGATGCATACGATTGCCATCCTCATATTCATAACAAGTAAGGTTTCAGATACAAACATACATTTTTTCCCGAGGTCATCCCCATCTTCAAGTAAAACAAATCAAAGAATAAAACAATAAAATTAAATTAAAAAGCTCAACTGAATAAAAATCATTTCCATGTTTATTTTTGTCAGATGAAAGGCCAGAATAAATAAAGACAAAATTTTTCACAAGTTTGAATGGAAGAATATATTAAAAAGATTTGTTTAAATGGTTAGTTAAATACTAACACTAGAGTAGAGTAGTACTAGAGTACTGCAACATTGCAAGTGTAGTAAAAAATGACAAACACCCTGCCTTTATAATTATATTTATAGTTTGTGTTGTTGGTCTAACTTAAAATAAGGACAAACGTTGTGAATAATCACCACGATATAATCTTTAAAGGATTAATAAATAAATTCCTGGAAAAGTCACTTCTGAAAAACATCACGAGGATCTGTAGTAACTAATAGTAAGGCCTCAAGTCTAACTCTAAGGTAAGGGTATGCAAGTCAGTACCATTTATTATTTTCTCTGGACAAAAAGTAAACATGGAGCGCTTGGAAACAAATCGCCATAGAAAAAACAAAGCCAATAAAATAAGTCGAGACTAAAAACATCACTGGGTTCCGACATTTTTTTAAATTAAGAAGAAAAAAGGTATCGTGGGACGTGAGAGAGATCTTGTGACAGTTGTTCATCATCGACGATGTGTTCTTCGACATGGCGATCGCTGAGCTCGAGCTCGAAGAGCCCAAGACATGCCTCTGCTTTGGTGACAATTTCACGCTCGACAGTACCATCTATTTCTTTCCATCTTCTTGCACATGAAAGGAACTTTCTCCAACTTTTTTCCGAAAATTGTAAAACCTTCGTTCCAACGCTAGACAAATGCAAAATACATTTTCTTTGCGACATCTTTTCTGCAGACAAGGAAGGGCAGCCATAATGCAGTAATGTAATTTTTGTGCGTCTCTATCGTTAGGTGTGCAGAGGTCATGACCTCGTGAACATAACAGCTCTACAGCTATTGGTTTACTCACCGCAACTGCTGCCGCGCGGTCTCGTAAAGCCAACGTTGATTGGTCATTGATGAGGTCATGCTTTCCCCCAGCCTCGCACTATGCTTTGAAAATATGGCAGTTAAATGTGCCCATTACAAGAAAACTGGCCAAAAGATCGATTGTGGATTTATGGTACGTTGTTAACCATATTTTTCTTTTCAATTCAAGATAATAAAAATGCTCATGCTTGATATGCGTCACGAAACTGCACGATAATCGGCCACACATTTTGGTCTACCAGGCCCTGCATTTGTTTCATTTTAGTAACTACAGAAGTTCAACTAAATACAATAGTAAACAGGTAAAGCATTCATGATTCAGTGAACTGGAGTATCACTCAGTTTTCTTTATTTTAATATTACTAGTATTTAGAACAGAAACAGTCTCCAAAAATCACATAAGAATTGCCAATCTAGTGCTGTCACAAAACAAATGATTAATGACTTATGGGTTACCTTTTAGTTTTAAAACTGATGAAAACTTTTGGACTTGGAATTGTGTAGGTTTGTACTGCAGATAAGAACGACCGCCTGATGACACACACACAAAATGATTCGAACGAATGGCTGCTGCGATGAGTGCTGAACACAGTACAGTAAGTCCGTCCCCCACAAAGTACACGCAAATACACACACACAGCATATCCCATATGCACGCACACAGTGCAACTTTTTCCCCACAAGATGTAATACAATGTATTCAATATAGCCGATCGTGTTGTCCCCCACGGTTTATGGACGGCCAAATAAGTGCAAATTATAATATTGTGTTGACAGACGCTGTTAAAAAAATTAACAAGTTTATACACTTTCTATTGAAACAAAAAGTACCACCTTTCATGGTTGTTTGTTTCCTATAGATTCAACATTGTTTTACAGCCTGGTGGTAGATATATGTATTGCACCGGTGGCTTTCCATAGCGTTGCAAAAAAAGAAAAGAAAGGTCGATGATCGGACGGTTCGCGTTGGGTCATTCCATTTTCAAAATAGATAAATAAAGCCAGTTCGGAACCAGCGTTAATTGAAGTTGAAATAATAAAATTGCTGGAAACAATGTATAAATCATGTTAGAATATGTACCGTTAATACAATGTGGGGCCACATGCCTGACTAAATCAGTAGCAACAAACAAACATTTAAGCAGCCTGGTAAACCACCTGCGGACTATTGAAATACAGTAACCTGAACTTGGAAATGGCGCCCAAAAATTTTTGGGGTTTTTGCGCCTTAGCATTAAGAGTAAAATTGTAACTATTTACGGTGCAATCACGGACCCTCTCAACAATTAGGCCTGCCACCCATTTAAAATAATGATTTGTTATTCATAGTGTAGAGGGTCTAGGACTTGTTTTATATTGTTGTTCAGTAATGGGTACCGACGGAGGCCATTGCCGAATACGAGGGTGTCATTGGATTTTTACGGGAATCAGCCGTCGACTTTTTTTTCAAGTTCATAATTATTGTGGAAACAGTAAATAATGCAAAACAACAATCCCCATAATTTTTTTGTGTCCGATAAATCTTTAACGGTACAACTGAGTCGCTTTTAATCTGTACAAGCCGTAAACATTCAGTCGTAATAATCAGTCTTATTACAAAGCAATTCTTGTTTTACACGGTAATCCGTATAATATTGATTAACAAAACAATATCCCCGTACGGTAAAAAATTAACTGGGTTTAGTAGCCCAACATTCAGTCGTAAATATTACCAAACACTCCCCGTATATGTACAACCGTACCGTAGTCAACGTTACAAAACGATCATACCGTATCTTTACGGTAATCCGTCACACAGACGTAATTACTGCAAAACCATTCCCGTATCTGTACGGTAAACTGTATACGGTACACTCTAAGTCGTAATTAGTACAAAACAATTCCCGTATCTATACGGTAAACCGTATACTGTATACTCAGTTGTAAAAAATACAAGCTAGACCGATCATGTGTACAGTACAACATTTTAACGGGGAAAACCCGCTGATATTACACAAATAACTTCTTTTCACGGGATATAATTTCACAATTAGTTGTACTGTTAACGGGTGCCGTAAATGTAACCGTATTTGTATTGAACTATTACCTACCGTAAATTTTACAAGATTGCCACCGTACTTTTACATAAAGCAGGCACACGGGGATAAACCGTATGTGTTAACTGTTACTTCCCGTTTTTTTTACGGGAACAGATCACATTACTAGTCGATTGCCGTTTATATACGGTAACTTTTTTAAACGGTCTAATCCCGTAAAAACTACACGGTTATTACAGTAAATTTACGGTAATTTTTTTACAGTGTACCATTTGAATAATCCTATCACAACGAGAAGACTGGCTATTGATAATGTGAACAACTGCACTATTTATTGTCTGTGCGAAAAAGCACCTTACGGCTTGATAGCCAGTGACCCCAGCAATGCGCAGCAACCACAAGTGGATAAAATTCGAGACACGCAATTGACGGGGGATTATCAATGAATGCCGAAGGCCACCGCCCTTGGAACCAGTGTCCCTCAAAGTAACCCCCGAAACCAATACTTGCGGCTGCATCAGTATAAAGCGAGATTGTGTCCTTGTGATCCCAATTTCGCTGGAGAAACGGCGAAATACCTTTAAAATGAGTGAGAAATTCCAACCAAGTTAACAAATCGAGCTTGGCCCCGGCGGAAATCCGAACTTTGTGATGGGGTCTGTGAACCCCTTTTGTAAGGCCAATCAGACGCCTGGTAAAAGCTCGCCCTGGCGCAATTGCCCGGCAAACAAAGTTAAGGGATCCAATTATTGATTGGATTTGCCGCAGCGTTTCTTTCTTTTTACGCAATGTGGTTTGAATCATATCAGACAAAGCCTGCACTTTGTCAGGTGGTACACGAACCTGCTGTTCCACTGAATCAATTTCCAAGCCCAGAAAAAGTATGGATTGACTTGGACTTGTGGTCTTCTCCAACGCAATCGGCACCCCTAATGAGTTACATACGCCTTTAAATGTATCTAATAATGCACCACAACGTGGCGCCGATGCTTCCACAAACAAGAAATCATCCAAATAATGAGCAACTAACTCTGATTGGCTTACATGACGCACCTTATATTCGAGAAATGTGCTGAAAGTCTCAAAAAGAGAACAGGATTTGGAACATCCCATTGGTAAACATTTGTCATAATAGTATTTACCATTGGACCGAAAACCCAAAAGCTCGTAGTCTGTAGGGGACACCGTTAGTAAATGAAAAGCCGGTTTAATATCGATTTGGCCATCCAAGCCCCGTGACCTGCCCCCATTACCATGTCCACTGCTTGATCGAATGGCGTGTAATGCACAGTGCATTGACGTTTATCAATGAAATCGTTAATTGAATCACATGCTGGAAATGATAAGTGTTGAATCAGTCTGAAAGAATACGCTTCGTGTTTGGGAACTAAACCAATGGGTGTACACTGTAAATTCGGTAATGGGGGGAGGTCAAATGGGCCTGCAATCCTACCAAGACTAATTATCTTTATACAATTTCTCCTCTACTAGAAGTGGCTGCTGTGCAGCGGATAAAAGGCAATCGGAATCACGTCCCACCCGTGGCCCGGTAAAACCAATTTTGAATCCCTGGGTAAAACCACCCAGAAGGAGGTCAGCAGCCTCCCTATTTGGGTAGTGGCATAACCAACTGCGCATATCACCTAAATTAATTGGTGTCGGGGGCACGAAAATTCCCCTGTATGGTTCTGGCAGCCCCTTTTTGTTCGCCGCTACCCCTACCAGCACGGAAACCTGCCTGGTGTGTGATCGGCCCGGTTTGCAAACTATGAGTAGCCGAAGGCTGGGACGTGAAATTCCTAAGGTCATTCCGTACTGTCCTAGCGTTACTGTTACTATAAGTACTGTTCAATCTATTGTTGTTGACCCTGCTCACATTACATGTTGTAATCCCATGACCCTCTCTATTACAACGTTTACAACTATGGGAAAAACAGCAACGCTGCCAGAGACAACATTTGTCCGTATTAAATGCAAAACAAATATGGCCAGTAGAAGCCTGGTAGGCATTGTTCGCCCGACCTGGAGTGAAACCGGTCCGTGTGTTCCCGTTGTTGTTTGTACTAGCATGCCCCGGCACCAGAGCCGACGCAGCAGCCACTGTCACCCACAGTTCTACGTCTAACTGAGCCCATGAACGTGCCGGGTTAGCCTCTTGACGAAGGCGGAATTGCTCGTCATAAGACCGCCAGCCAAAACCTGGGATTTGCAAGGACGCGGTTTTGACTGTCTCTGCATACTTCAATAATTCTGCACAGAGGCCTGGGTGGCGTTCAGTGTAAATGGACATGAATGCATGGAAAGCACTCGTCCATCTGTCTATTGAATCAATTTTTTTTCTTTGAGCGGAAGCTGGTTTAACTACCACTTGATTGCCCTCAACCGCTAAAGTCATGGTGGAGATAGTGGTGTCTTGCGTCAAGGCAAAAACAGCATTATCCCGGACTAAAGCGGCAAAGTCTACATACTGCCCAGCCCAGATCTTTTCTTTTAATGACATGGACACATGCATTCTCAAAGAGCAGTGGATTGGTGGAATGGGAAGTGGTCTACTGTTTCCCATAATTGAACCTTCACCAGAACTATTGGCGTTAGAACCAAGTACATTGATAGCATTGGGAACCTGTCTAGTATAATTAGTACTACTACTCGGCCTATTAAAACTCTGAACACCCGAGCCAATAAGTGACTCTGAACCATTATGGCCACCGCTTTGTACCGGTTGCCCGGTTGTTCTGACAGGAACAGGCTGGATACTGTCAGACTCACCCATTTGATCAGATGGTCTTGTTGAAGGCCCAGCGTCCATGACGTCCGCCACGTTGACCTGCGATCCTGTCGCACGATGGTGGGCCGTAGCTCGATCCAGCTCGGCCGATGGTCTTGTTGGAGGCCCGGCGTCTATGGCGTCCGCCACGTTGGCCTGCCAACCTGTCCCACAGTGCGCCACATTCACGTTGTCAACAAGCCTGGCGACCGGAGCGTCTCGACGCCAAGCAGGCCGACGACCCTGGCCTCTGCCGGTCCTGCCACGACGACCCCGACCAGCTCCCACTACAGGTGCCACTCCTCTTGGAGCCGCCAGTCGAGCAGATCGACGACCCGTCCCCGGTTGCGACGGCATGATCGCTACGAAACTGCAACGACGCCAACGGATCGAAGAAGCGTCAGGTAGGGCGGACGGGTGCAGTTCGACAAAACTATTTTCTATAATTTAGTTGACTACGCAACCAGTAATCAAGCTTAATCATTTGCATGAAAAGGTAACTGTGTGAACTGTAGCTTAGGCTAAAACCGAAATTAACTGTGTAATTAAAATTAACTGTAACATAGGAGATAATTTTGAAAGATCCGGTTCAACGAAAAGCTGTAACGAAAGTGATTCGACTTTTGTGTCAGTGTCAGTTCGCCAAGTTGTCATTGGTATGATCGGTCCTGATTGGTCCAGACTGGCCAATCGTTGCGAACCTTTGGGATACTGTGCATCCCTGTGGTGAAAGTAATTTCACTGTTACGTAACCACTATGTGAATGAGACAACGGAGGGCGCTATCCAGGAAGTGTATTGCAGCGTATAAGACATTTTATCGCGGACAGATAAAATGGATTAGAATGAGTTTTGATTTACACACAAATGCACTATCCAAGTTATGCCGAGTTTGTGGAAATCGTTGAGCAAAATCCAACACAGAGGAGAAGCGTGCATTCCTACAATGCAGTGAGTACAGGAAACATATTTATTCAGTGTTTGGAATTGGTACATGGGACGACACATCTGATCAGAACCCATCCAAGCTTTGTACTAATTGTGCAAGAAAGATAAGACATGAACACGCTGGAACAAGGACATATGTGAATGACAACTCAAACACATATTTCTGCCCCAAACATACACGAACTGAAAAATGCAAAACTTGTGAAGATTTTTCAAAATTTTTTAAAAGGGGGCCGCCCTAACAAGAGAAAATGTGACTGGCTCAACCGTGTTCAGAAGCAGGAACAGCTAAATGAAACTCCATTCAAAATCTCTGGTGATAACATCTTCTCCACTTTAATATAGTCAACAAATGATCAGCTAAGTGAACTTTGCCCAACCCTTAATAAACTTGGAGAAGACGGTGAAGACTTTTTGTACATCTGTGCCCTCTGTCAGTGCATTATTTTTCCTGACTCTGTGCAAACACCATGCCAACATTATTTCTGTGCCAAGTGCTTCTCAGACTATTTCAAGTATAAGAATAGTGCAACGGTGAAATGTCCAATTTGTAACAAAACAGTAAATTTCAATGAGGTTGCTGACAGTCCCTGAGTATTGAAGGTACAATTGGCAAATCTCACTGTAATATGTGTAGCGGTCAGAACATCACTATTGATTTGTTTACCATCTCTTTGTTTTAGCTCTTGAGGGCGCTATTTTTTGTTAGCCATGCTTTAGAAGCCAGACAGAAATCTCCATTTTGTTGAACCTTTTGTTTTTAATCAGATCAATTTTGTCACATTTTTTGTCACCCCTGGACAGCTCAGATAAAGTAAGTTTTACCATTTGTTCCTTATTGTCCATAGATAGAATTCAGAAGTTATTTCTGTAATTGTTAGTTAGATAAAGTTGTATTTTCAAGTTTATTACTTTAGTGATTGTTTCCTAAATGGAATGGCCATGCATGTCATGGTGGTCTAGAAGTGGGCCTACATTGAAGGTCATATAGTGCTAATTTCTTCTTAGTAATGTAGAGTTGTTCACTGTTTACTTGAAGTTCTAGGTTTGAAGTTCATATTATTGATCAAGTTCATTCTTTTTTAAAGTTGGTGAATTTTTGAGACAGTTGTTATCTATTCAGAGGAAGGTCAACTCACTTGTTTCGCTTTGTTAATTGACAATCTACTTAATTAGGTATTCTTTCTGTGTTTATCTTGTTACAGTTGAACCACACACCACAACCACGAATCGTCACCTCAAATCTTAGTCTCAAACTGTCATCCTCATAGTCATAACTCACTTTATTCTGTCACATAATTACCTCATCTTCGCCATGTGGTCAGCAATTTTAAGTCAAAAAAATATCTCGTGAAGTTCATCTAAGTCAACATGTATGCTGTGCGTATCATTTTTCTGAGCATTACTTGATCAACAATTCATCGCCCATCTGTAGCACTTTGGAGGCTACAATATGTGTTAAGTGTTTACAATCTGGCAAGCTAGAGAAATGTTACAACCATGTGTGCACTGTTGCTGAGGAACCTACAACTACTAAGAAACGCGCGGTAGTTACCATTGTCACCCCGACATGTATCCCCCCAAAAGAACAAGAACTCCTACAAGCTGCTATACCCTTCTAAGAGACGAGGCACTTAAACATAGAAGAGGAGATCCCATTCCATACGCGATAGAGCAAGCGACTGATAGATGGACGTGGATGAAGCTACAGCAAGGGGAAAAGGTTGCATCACTAAGAACAGGAGGCAAGGTACAAGATACAAGAATGCAATATTGTTATGTAAACATAAACAGTACTACCAGGGCCCAATTTCATAGAGCTGCTATTAAAAGCAGAACATGTTGCTTAACAATTTCCTGCATAGCAGAAATGAGCAGGACACCAGTCACAAATTGTACATGTGACATGGTATTTTGGCTGGTAACCTAAATCTGGTACGCATGATGTTGCTGTGCTTAGCTACTTTTTGTGCTTAAGCAGCTCTATGAAATTGGGCCCAGAACATAAACATATTTCAGTGCACGACAGTGCAGCTGTGATAATCAATTTACTATTTTCTATTTTTATACAGCCTGCTCTCATTAAACAAGTTGAAACACAACCTATGAAAGATCAACAGCAGCTTCTTACCCCAATGCCTGTAAACAAATCTCTGGCAATGATGAGAGACTGTCACTTAAGTTGGGACCAGCTTCGGAAAAATCGCAGGTAATGTTACAAACACATGTACATGTACACAGTATCAACCATTTTTGTTACAAAGTGTCCATCAATTCTACTTGCATAATACATGTGATTAATTTGTACCACAGGAAGTATCTACTCGTTTCAGAACTAGTAGTGGTTTCAGAACCACAGTTTCTTCCTTGAAAACAAACTACATGTACATGTATGTAGGCCCTCACATGTAGATGTAGAGCAAAGTGTTTTCATTGAATTGTTTGTTTTATTTTCTCATTTTCTAAAAGTAAAAAGCAAAATGTAAAAGTAACAGTTGGTTATATAGTTCAAAAAATGTAAGAAATGAAGGAATGCATAATAAAAATAATAAAAATAGAGATATACAAGTTAATTATGCAATCCACGGAAAAAAAAAACGCGTCATAGAAAATAAAATAAAAATATACCAATGACTAAGGGCCATGCACAGAGAAGGCAAGTAAACGAAAACGCAAATTAATAAAAAGTAAGTTGGGAGGCGAACCTCCACTTGCAAAGACAATAAAATAACAAGTGAAAGAGAACTGAAAATATAGTAAACAACAAAAACCAAAGATAAGTGAGCTGACACATTCAAGCCAGCAAAACATCAATGACAGGTCATTACCCAAGTGAGCTGACAGTTTGACTTGGGGGATGGAATGGTTGCAAACCAGACACATTATAGCCACAGCTGTCGGCAAGACGTCAGACACTTGCCGCACACAAAGAACAGACAGCTCCACTAATGAAAGGGTTAGATCTGGGGAAGTCTGTATTTGACATGGGATATTTACGTGCTAAGTGCATGAGTGCAAATAGTTTTTTGACCCTCAAAAAAAAATCTGGGACCAGACACCCCCCCCCCCCCTTAGATATGTGGAATGGTCCTGTCTTGGATGTTAGGGAATTTGAGTCCCACAGGTCATTACACTTTGGAGATATGCTAATTTTATCAATTAGTGGAAATGGTCTCTGGCCCGTCCACTCAGTAAAGGGTTGAGATCAGTGTGCATCACATGTGGACGGCTTTTGCACGTATGTGTGGGCCAACTATGTACATGTACAACACACACACACGAACGACGTACATGTACATGTTCTAGCTTGGGAAGCTCAAAAACTGTACATTGCTCAGACTTACCTTTAGATTTATCGAGCGAAAACGTCTATCTTCTATCCGTCTGTAGACCAATGAATACTCAGAAAACTTTAATTACAACGATAAATAACCTTTAAAGATGATGTGTAAACAACTTGCTGCAAAAAGCCGGTGCAAAGTAGCTACCTTGCGTGTGTCGTTTCCCCTCACCGTTCCAGCCGCGAACTAAGGGTAAATCGGCCATTGAAACTCATCATATTGTTCAATCAAATCCCAGAAAGGACTTACATAACACTTTCCAGTTTCTAGTCGGCCAGCTGGGCAACTGGGTTAATCACAAAGGCTCCAAGGAGCAAGAACCACATCAATAACAATGAAACTGGGTTACGGTGGTCTTGCATAAAACTAACAGTGTCAACACAACCTGAGCAAAAGTGACCGACAGAGGGCTCTCCAATAATTAGGGGCAGTGTTTACCTGTAGTACACTCCGTGCATGAGCAGATCCTTTACTAGAATGTCGCGATCCTGTTCCAACTGCAGGTTGTGCAATCTGGTAACTCCTATTTCAATTAGCCAGTCGGCCTGTTTTGTCACTATTTGGGCAAACTCCTGCTGCTGTGAGCATGCATGCAACTGTAAAATAAAATGATGAACATGACAATGGTAGGCATCTTTATAATAGTTCAGACGTTTAAAATTGTACATTTCTGAAAGTAAATGGGAGGGGAATAAAAATCGACATTTTATTCAGCTTGATCGAGACATTTCAGATGGAGGAGAAAGCAAAATTACCATATGACAGCAATTCAACTATAAAAAAAGACTACATTAATTCCTGTACTGGAAAAATCCCAACAAAGTGTAACATTTCTAAAGAGGACGTGAGCGGGAATGGGTGAGTGTTTCCGCGGTCCTTGCATCAAGTGAATGTAATTTTTTGTTTAACAGGAGAGAATAAAGACAAGATCATTTAGAGCAGGATGACTGTGCTTTACGAAGCACAAATATCCGCTGGGTGTTTATACATGTATGCCACCGACAATGACTATTGCTGACCACTAGGTGACCTTTGACTTTAACCGTACACAAAGCCTTTTCAATATATGTGGCGTATGAATTTGTTATACATGTTAAAATAACATTGGCCGGGAGGGTAGGGGGGCACGCCCACTCTGGCTCCTGCCTAATCTGGCTCCTGCCCAATCTGGCTCCTGCCCAATCTGGCTCCAGCAGGATCCAACATTGCACCTACTGACCACTACGTGATCTCTGGCCTAAATCTGCAAAGATCCCAACAGAAATATAACTGACCTAGTTAGTGTACATGTTTGTGACTGACACAGTTTGAAAAATGAGGGAAAGAATAATTTTGGATTATTCGTGGCTGCGCGGCTGACTGAGATCAGTGTAAACACTCTAGTTTGAGGCATATAAAATACCCATGCACATCATTGTTGGGGTCATGTCCTTGGGATGGGACGTTAAGCTGTAGATCCTGTGTGCTAAGATCAGTGCACGTTAAAGAACCAGGACACCTTCGTAAAGAGAATTGGTTTGTCCCTGTGGTCCAACATTGAATGTTTGCCTCAGGGCGCCATATAAGCGATCATAAGTGATCATCCCTGTTTGATGGATACCAGCGCTATATAATAACCGAGTATTATTATTATTATTATTATTTTGAATTACTACTTTTAGTAGTACCACTAATATTACTGTATGTTAATAAGGATGTTCTATACTTCCAACTTACCTCTATCAAGTTATTTCTGGTTATCTCATCCGACAGGTACCTAATGTCTTGCGGATACACAGTATTACCCAATATGGATGAATATGTAGAAGGGCACAATGCTTTAAGACCAGGTCCCCCGTGGGCAATGCTCCACTATACATACTCCCCTGCTTGCTTGTATGTTTCCTTGCGCAACAGTTCCAAGCTGCACGTGAAAGTAACCAGTCCCGGTTTAGTGGTACTCTCGAAAACTCCAATTTCTGTCATAACCTCACGCATCAAAAGCCTGAAAAGTGTAAGCAAGTAATGTGCAAGAGTGGGCTTTGTGAACTTTCATGTTGAAGATGAATCAAATTTTAATATTTTTCTTCAATGACCAAAACATAACAAACTTACAGCATACCAGGTTTACTCAAACCATTAGTCCAGAGCCACGGACCAGCACAAAACTGATATGACAATTTGAGACCCCAAAGTACCTATGAATGTTCTAAAGGGTGTATTATGCATCCAATGATATCAGACCTGTTGCACATTAGTAGTTTGAGTAACCTTTTTATTATATTTATTGGGATTATGCTAAAAGTACCTTAAAATGTTCTAAAAGTGCATTCTACTATCCTATGATACTGATTTGAAAGCTACTGATTTGAAAGCAGGTCTCGAGACCGAGACTTGGTCTCAACCGCTACTGATTTGAAAGCAATTAGTACTGTATAGGCTGCCTTAAATGTATGTTTAACTTGGATTCATGAAGAAAACATATGTGTTTAAACCTTGTCCTTAAAAGAAAGGATTTTAAAATCAATCCCAGCAATTCGTATTGTAAGATACACTGTAAATTTGTTTGCTTTCTGTAGCAGCTGCATGTACAATGAATGTTTATTAGCACAACATGCAATGCATATACCCTGGAGGCTACTGTTAAAAGATTTCGAAAACAAATACAAAGTTGACATATAGGCCTACTTGGAAATTGTTCCTTAAATTTTTGTTCCTACAGTTATGTTTCTTTCTGTCACTATTTCTGTCGTACTTCCAAAGTATTTCCTTATGCATGTAAATGTATGTAATTATTAAGATTTGGTTTACAACTTTATGATACATTTTAAATGTGTTTGCAGGACAGATATACATGTAAAGTTTTATCTGTAAAAATGTTAGTAGAAATCTGCGCATCTTTCGTAATTTACTGATACTTTTAAAGCTAAAGCTTGCACTTTTTTGGTCATTTGGGCAAGTTGTTGAGTGTCCATGTATTTCTGTAATGGAAAAACGTGAATGAAAAAATTCAACATACTCGGGTGTAACAATGTCCTGCAGGCTTCTTTCGATTGCGATCGCGATATCGCCATCATCTTCATCATCAGACTGCATAACCTGTAGACAAGCCTCAAAAGAAGCAGGGTTTTGCCTGCCAACTTCAAGGACGTTCCTGAAATGGTTTGGACATTTTTGCAATAAGAATTTATCTGTCAGGATTTGCTGTTGCTTAAGGCATTGGCTTATTAATCACCCACTGGAAAAAAAATACTTAGACTGTTGTAAACTGCTAAAGTACTTCAGAGGACTATTAGCCAAACTACATTGTACAATTACTGACCTCATGTTTTAACCAAATGCAAACATTTGAAAGATTTATTTTGTTACGGCTGACAAGTCTGGTAAACATGTTTATAATGTTGGGCTGCTGATACTATCTATTAAAATGATGTTAATGAGCGCACTGTGTGGCTGCACTGCTAAATGGCTCTGTTTCAAATTGTTGATTTCTGAAGTCATAACGAACTTTAGCTTATAATAATTACACCATTGTGCAGAGTTAACTCCATAGATCATCTTAAACTACTCTGATTCATCGGATTGCTCTGCAGTCTTCGTGCAATTGTGCAATTTGCAACAAATTTTCTTGTGATCTGATGGTGCATTTGACTTCACTTCAAACGTCACAGTTTGAACAGTTATTGATTGTGTTCTACTTGACTGAACTTCTTTACAAATGGCCAAGTGTCCATTGTATTCTTCAGTTGTGCTCCTATTGATCTACATGGGCACAGCAATAAGAAAACACTTACTAAGCTTGAACCCGGGTAAAGTACCACTACCCAGAGATGTGTATACTACTTTGCTTGACTTGAATATTTGCTCCGTCAGACCAACTAGGAGGGGATGCAGAGCTGGAAGGGCCAAGCAAAGACCTATTCCAGTTATTGTTAATCAGAGATACAAAGAGGTAACTGTTGCTCAACAACGTGTCCACACAGGGCAGATCTGTCATGACAACCTCAGACCTATATACCTCCTTACAGAAAATCACAACTTCAATTCTGTGCTCTGAATACTCAATCCATCAGGAACAAAACATTTGATTTTAATGACTTTGTCCTTGAAAACAACCTTGATGTAGTTGCAATAAGTGAAACATGGCTAAAACCTGGTGATGATTTAGCCGTTTCAGAACTAACCCCAACTGGCTATTCTTTCCAACACATTCCCAGATTAAACAAGGAGGCTGGTGGTGGTGTTGGTATATTATACAAGTCAGGGCTGTTAGTAACAGTTGAACGGGATGTTCATGTTTATTCAACATTTGAGTCCATTCACACTGAAATAACTAGCAACTCAAAATCTGTACGTCTAGTGAATGTGTACCGTTGTGGAAAAGATATATCTGGACGTCCGGTGAATTTTGGACTTTTCCTCAGAGTTTGAGACCATGATGAACGATTACCTCCTACACCCGTAGGATATCATGGTCACTGGTGATTTTAACATACACATGGATGACTTATCTGACAATAGAGCAAATCAATTTAAAAACTTAATGTCCTCCATCGGCCTATGTCAGCATATTTCTACACCGACTCACCGGCTCGGCCACTGCCTAGATTTACTTATTACTCGTGACAATGCAGATATTGTGTATGATGTTTGTCTTCATCCTGGTTTGTCAGATCACTGTGCTGTTATGTGTAAAATAAATATGCAAAGACCTCAACCTCCAACAGTCTCTATCACTACACGCCGCCTCAAAGCTATCGACATTGATGCTTTTCGCGCTGAAGCTAGTTCATCTTTATCAAATATTGACTTTGCATCATTGGACGTCAACTCCTGTGTTGAAAAATACGAACTTGCCCTGAGTAGCCTCCTTGATAAACATGCCCCACCACGTACGCGAACTGTTAGATTGAGACCAGATAGTCCATGGTTTCATGAGGGCATACGGTCAGCAAAGAAAATCAAAAGGCAACTTGAGCGCAAATGGAGACACACAAGACTTGTAATTGATAGACAACTGTTTTGCAAACAAAGATGTACTGTTAAGAATTTGATAGAACATGCTAAAATAGAATACTACTCACACCAGATAAATGATAAAGCAGGTGATCAAAAACAGTTGTTTAGTGTTGTAAATGATTTATTACACAAGAACAAAAAGCCTGTGCTTCCTGAGAGCGAGTCTGATGTGGCTCTTGCTGAACAGTTTTCTGAATTCTTCAGTAACAAGATAAAAAATATTCGTAAGAAATTTTCTTGCAAATGCACTGATGAATCGTTAAGTGAAAAAGCACCAGAAACTGTTCGCCTGACCATGTTTGAACCGGTTAGTGAGTCTGAAGTTCTTAATATCATTTCTAACTCACCATGTAAATCTTGTGAGTTGGACCCATTGCCGACATCGCTGGTTAAGAGGTGCATTAATGTTTTTGTTCCACACATTACCACCATTGTTAATAAGTCATTTTCGGAGGGTGTTTTTCCCACTAATCTCAAAACAGCGTATATCAGACCTCTCTTAAAAAAAAACGGTCTGGACAAGGAGATCCTACAGAACTATAGGTCTGTGTCCAATCTGAAATTTCTCGGGAAAACAATTGAGCATGTTGTGTTGTCTAGATTGAGTGATATCATTTATCATCACAACCTTTCTGATGATATTCCAGAGTGCATACAGGCCTAAACACAGCATTGAGACTGCTCTCGTACGTGTTCATAATGATATTTTGGTTGCCATGGATGAGGGAAAAGTGACCACCCTCATCCTTCTTGATTTAAGCGCGGCCTTTGATACCGTTGATGACAAAATTATGCTTTCAAGACTGCGTGATTTCATTGGCCTGCGAAGTAAAGCGCTTGAATGGTGCAAATGCTATTTGGAAGGCAGACCTCAATGTGTTCGCATAGGTAACTCCTTGTCTAACCCGGTTATCCAGAATTTTCCGTGCCACAAGGGTCGGTCCTTGGACCAAAATGGTTTACTATTTATACATACCCGGTTCATAACATCATTATCAAACATAAACTGCAATATCACGTCTATGCCGATGACACACAGTTGTATATCTCCTTTAAACCAACTCAAATCGTTGCCGATCAAAGTATTGAATGTATGGAATCATGTATATGTGAAATCCATCAATGGATGCAGGACAATTTTCTTCAGATGAATGATCAAAAATAAGAATTTGTTTTAATTGGGTCGAGGCAACAGCTCTTTAAGGTTCATGTTTCACATTATCACCATTGGCGACTCTGACATTACCCCAGCAACATCTGCTAGAAATTTAGGTTCTATTTTTGATAATTCAATGTCTCTTAGTTCTCACGTTTCTAGCATTGTGCGTTAATCTTCATTCCATATAAGGAACATTGGTAGAATTAGGAAATATTTAACTCCACATGCTACTGAACAAATTGTTCAGTTTTATAACCTCCCGGTTAGACATGGGAAATGCACTTTTGTTCGGTCTCCCTCCAGATCAGATTGCTCGTCTTCAGCGCGTCCAAAACTCCGCTGCACGCTTGGTTACATTGACAAAGAAATCATCGCACATTACACCCGTCTTGTATGGGCTACATTGGTTACCGGTTGGTTATAGAATTGTATACAAATTGATGCTTATTGTGTTTAATTCTTTGAATGACCTGGCTCCTGCATATATTAGTTCTCTTCTCACTCCATATACACCTCATCGTACACTCCGCTCCAGCAATATGTCTCTTCTCTGTGAACCTAGATCCAAACACACATGGGGGATAGGGCCTTTTCAGTTGCAGCTCCACGTCTCTGGAATACACTACCTTTGCAGGTCAAACTATGTTCATCACTATCTCAATTTAAATTTGCTCTTAAGACTCATCTCATGTCACAAGCGTTCTCATAATTGTTGTTCTCCTTACTTTTTTGCTGTTAATTTCGTTTATCAATTAATTTATTATTTAAGGTACTTTTGTTGTATCGCGCCTCGAGCACCTGCAGGTGGAGCTGTGCGCATTATAAATCTACATTATTATTATTATTATTATTAAAAGTATAGTGTGAAATGCAAAGAACGATTTATGAATGATGAAAAAGGTATGAACTGTAAGAACTTGTTAGAGAATAATGCAACATCTGCCACCATGCAAGTGTCGTGGCAACAAGTGTCGTGGCCGAGATAAGAGCACCACACTCAAGCTCTGGTGGTTCCGACTCAGCAGAGTGTGGGTGACACTTGTGTCCTTAAGCAAGACACTTAACCATTATTGCTTCGTCCTTCGGATGGGACGAAAAGCCGTTGGCCCCGTGTGTTGTGTAACGCACGTAAAAGAACCCAGTGCACTTATCGAAAAGAGAAGGGGTCTGCCCCGGTGTTCCTGGTTTGATTGGCAGCATATTGCGCCATAGCACCTTGTAAACCATTACACGGTGCTATGTAAAGGAGTAGGTCTCATACTTCAAAACGAAGCCCCAAATACCTTGCAGGAAAATACTTAATGTTGAAGCGCCTTGAGCGTCACTGAGTGACGGATATGAGCGCTTTATAAGAAGCCGTTATTAGGTGTTCGGGCTTCAGCCGAACACCTATTGTTATTGTTCGATTTTTAGGTGTTCGTGCAATATGAGCACGAACACCTCTTGTTATTGTTGTTTTTATTAACTCCTCAACCACTAATTGTATTTTTATCAAGTAGACGTCATCAGAAAGAGCTCCTAATACTTAACAAACAACACACAGTGTGACCTCATTTAACACTGACTTCCGGTTCACTGAACTTCCGAAAGTTAAAAATTCATGTTTCCAAAAATCATAACTTCTAAAGCACATTTTTTTTTTTTTTTGCAATCTTGACATCATTGGCAAAGTGTTTATCAACTTAAGAATTGACACACAGAATGCCACCCAATTTGACCTTGACTTCCGGTTCAAACCAGATGATCAAATTCAATACTTGAAACAATCAACTCCCGGACCACACATTGGATTTGTATCAACTACACGGCATTACAAAGAGCTCCTGAGACTTACCTAGCGGTACACAGTATGACCTCATTTGACCTAAGTGTTGGTTCAAACCGGAACTTGAAGATTTATATTGGAACAAAATCTTACTCCTGAACCACAAATCGGGTTGATAAAATGAAATATTGTTGAATCATAATTTGATGACATCGATCACGAACACCTTGTTTTTGTAGTAAACAAAAACTGAATGTCTAGTTTTTTTGGTTTGTTTTTACTTTTTCTTCTTCATCCCCTCCAACTCTTCTCCATAAGATACCTCAAGATTGAAATTGAATTGAACCTTCAAACTTGGCACATACTTGAACCTCAATATGAGGACGGCACTGAATCAATGATGTCTTTATGACGTCATCGGGTGTCGAATTACAAGGTTTTTAAGCATTAAACAATTAAATCTTTGAAAATCTGTAACAAATCACCAATAAGAGCCCGGCGGCTGCTTTTTGCGGGATGACGTCATGTGTCACGTGGTAGTGCCTTAAAAGTGCACTTTTTGAAGCCGTGTATCTACGAAACCAAACGACCGACTGATTTCAAACTTGGTGTATTGTTAGACAACGGCCAATGCTAGTAACGGTAAAAGTGACGTCATGATGACGTAATCACATTATTTGTTACAATTTATGATTAAATCTAAGTTAAGAATTCGAAAAAATCATAACTCCTGAACCAGATATTGGATTTTTGTTATCTATACATCATTAGGAAGGTATTTAAAAAACCTAATTGACGCTATACAGAGTGTGACCCCAGTTGACCTTGTCTTCCGGTTGAAACCGGATGTTGAACTTTAGTAAAGGAAAAGATATTTTTTCCTGAACCAGACATTGGATTTTTTGTAATCTATGCATCATCGGAAATGTCTTTGAAAATTTACAAATGTAACATAGAGTGTGACCCAATTTGACCTTTGCTTCCGGTTAAAACCATAACTCATGAACCACACATTGTTTGTTTACAATCTATACATCATATCTCTCTAACTTCTCATTAATTTATCACAATATTTACATCAGATTGTAGGTTTGTGATCCTGCTCAAACTTTTGCACAGAGACGATATCAATATGAGCTCAACTTTTAGTCCTAAATGGGCGTTTAAAGCCAACGATAGAATTAACCTGCGTTTAATCTGCGTACAGAGAAAAGCACTGTAGCTGACTGTTCCACTCCATTATTAATAAGGTTCAAAGTCCACGAAGCATGTGTTGTGCGTGTATAGTCCCACATAACGGAAATGTAAGTAGTACATTTTACATGGCAGGTGGCGCTGTACCAAATAACTGTTCATGCTTTTATCCCGCGCTGGGACAGTATTATTGGCTCGCTCTGTGAAAGATGCCGCCTCGGAAATCTACGTCATTTAAATTAAAACCTTTGAAAATCCGTATCGAATCAAGGATAAGAGAACCTGGGTTGCTTTTTGCGGGATTACAAAGTTTGTGTAGATCTTCCGACTTTAATTGTATGGGTGAAATTACGTGACGTCTACTTCCGGTTGAAACCGGAACCGCCTTGTAATTTAAAAGTTGCGACCTTTTTGGAGTTGTTTTTAAACGATGTTGTAGTTTGACAACAGTCTGGTTAAAAAAAATAAGATTGACGACGTCATAAAAAATAAAGAGCGCCATCTGGAATCAGGTTAAAACATTCAAAATACACTTTTACTAGATGCTTTTGGCAGTTTTTAATATTTGTTTCAAACTTGGTTTACATAACAGACAACATAATGTGTTAAAACATAGATTGATGACGTCATTACGTGCTACGTGTATCGCTTTAAAGATGCACTTTTTAAAGCCATGTACCTGCCAAACCAAAACACCAACCAAGTTGAAACTTGGTGTGTTGTTAAACAACGACACTGACTGCTGAAACATTTAGTGACGTCAGGATGACGTCATGTCAAATGTACTTTTGTTTTGCTTTTTTCCCATCAGGCTTTTAAATCGGACATGTACTCCCCGAAACCGAACACCTAGAGTTTGTTTTAAGACAAACTCAATTTCTAGTTATATTATTATTATTGTGTGACAATGCTCATTTGTTTACACTTTGTTTTAGCTGAACCTTTAATGGTTACCATCCACACTAGTTGTTGAAAGTCCTCACTTTTTAAAGTCCTCATTTTTAAGAGCTAGGGACATACATACGAACTCCCAATACCACCCACCAACTACAACAGAGTAGCAAGCCACGTAATAAACAACAATGAACTCAGTAGTGGGGGCAGTAGTAGTGGTCAATATATATAAAAAAAAAACAATGGGCAAGCCTATCGAGTTTACGTGCGCTGGGCGATTAGTGCAATTCACTATTCAATTAATTGTCCACTAAATAGTCGCGATTAAGTGATTAATCCCAATTAGTTGATAACATTTTTGTAGGACATTATATAGCCAAATAATGTAATTAATAAACGTGTTGCAATACATGCATGCATGTCAAGTACATGAATGAACATAATCAAAACAATGTTTCTAGCTCTACTGGTAAAAGGTAAAAAAAAAGTTGACTCCTTCATTGAAAGTGCAGATGTTGATGATTTTTAACTTGAGTAAATCGTTTTGTCAGCACGTATTCTTCGGAATACAACTATTCATGCATCAATTTACAACTCATCAATTGACAATCTGGAGGTACTCATGAATGGTAACTAATCACAATTACCTTGCAGTTATCATGTGGGAAGGGATCATTAGTAAAATGTTTTAAGTTACGATTAGTAATATCAGTCAGTAATCACGATTATGCGATAAATCGCACAATCGCCCATCAATAGAGTTAACACAGACAAGCTATAACCACTTGAATGCCACAAAACAATTCCAAATAATTATCAAGATTAGTATAGGCCAGATCCTACATGAAGGTGGAAGTACATGTATCTCCTGAGATCATTCGTTTGTGACAGCCGACTTCATACACTGACAGAATGGTCCTTTATAATGAACTACAAAACAAGTTCTTTCTGACACAGAAACAGGGTCTTGTTAATAATATGAAAACAAATACTGAAGCGTACAGTGGCAAGTCTGGTAGAAAAAGAGAAATGCAATGTGTTGGAAAAAACTTTCTTTTTACCTGAATGTGACGCGGAAAACTGACAGTCGGTGTGTCTGGCTGTTGAATAACGGTGTCTGTGCGGGTAGTGCCAAATGGTTCACCCTACATGTAGATAGTGTTACAGACAAATGCTCTCATTGTAACAAAAAGTCTATGTAGGGATATGGATTTAGAGAATATAATTTGTTTGTTTTACCTACGTGCTTAAGCACTGTACCTATGCTCAATGCGTTGAGCATTTAATGGCAAACTAATCCGTGTTGACTCGGGTGGGATTCGAGCCCACGACCTCCTGCATTCTAGCGCAGACACCTTAGCCACTCAGCCACTAAGCATGTCGATGACGAGTGGCAAATTTGAATCCCTGTATGGCGGCACAAAACCACATCTTGCAATATTCACGGCAACCCGCAGGAGGTCGTGGGTTCGAATCTGACCCGAGTCATGATTCAATGTGGATTATTTGTCCACAAACTCTCCTGGGCTGTGTGTCCTGGGTCGATTTCATGAAGCGCTGCGATGCGTCGCAACGCAAGATACGACGCGTTACACATCGTATCTTGCGATGCGTTGTGAGAACGATTTCACCAAACTTACGACGCGTTGAATGCGTCGTAAGTTCCTTGACAACGAAGACGAACACCTCGCAAGATACGACGACCCAAAGGGTCATCGTAGGATGTGACGCTTAATTTGATCATGTAAATGCGTTCAAAATGACGTAGATGCTGCTTGCAAATCGCTAAGCCGCGAGAGCGTTAAAAAAGAGAGACTGTTACGTAACAGAACAAACCCTCTCGACAGTCTCACCACTGAGCTATGCTTGTTATATCTCCATGATCTCACTGATGACGAAATATTAACCCTGCGTGACACCATCAAAAAAAATCACACACTTATGCCATCAGGTACTTTTCAAGTGTCCGTTTTATATTTTGCGTGTAATACGTGTTTTTTGAGAACACAATCATGTTTAAATCGCCCAAACTATTGGATATAGACCCTTGTGACTAAATAAAATAAGTTCAAGCAAAATTTCCATTGAGATCAGCCCACATGTGTCTCTAAGCCATTTGTTTGAATGAAACCCTCGTGTTTGATGAGTCAGCAAAAACATCATAATTTCTTACATTTCTTACATTTCTCAAGGGAATACCGGCAGAGCTGGTCATTGGTGGATTTTTTTGGGTGTGAAATCAACCCCGATGGTAACAAGACAATTGGCATGCTATTTGGCTAGGTGTAGTTGAGGAACCTTAAATTTTTTAAATACAAATAAAATAAAATGGCGGAGTAATTACTTTTTAATTAAAAACGGACACCTAAAAAGTGCCTGATGGCTTCATCTAGGGTTAAGACGCTATAGATTTTCTCAGACAGGGAATATTTGACATCGTTGAGAGGGTACAGGGAGATATTGAACGTGTCACAAATGTATGCTTCTTATTATAAAGTGTTAATTATAAAGACATTAATTTAAAATGTATGTAATCAAAAAACACACCAGATAATTTCTACTCGACATTTGTTCGAATTAAGTTGCGTTTCGATGCGCGTATTTTGTCTGCCATCTTGAATATGCTTTGTAAACGACTGTTTTATGAACAAGTCATGCAAAGCATAAAACAGTTTTACGATTGTACAGGTCATCCTCGTTCAAAAGATTGTTTTTTATCAAATAAAAATGGACCCGATTGCGACGCGTCGCACTTACGACGTGTTTGATGAAATGAATTGTGGAACTCGTCGCAGCTGCGACGCATCGTAGGTCTGCGACGCGTCGCAAATCCTACGATGCTTCGTCACTTGCGACGAGTTTGGTGAAATCGGGCCCTGGCCCTCGTGGCAGATGTTACGCCAAGCGGGCCTCTTGGTTGCCTGCTGCACCCAGGTATGCACAGGAATGACACAGGACTTCAATGTTGCCTTGATGACATCCTTGTAGCGCTTTCGCTGACCACCATGTGACCGTTTACCTGATTTGAGTTGACCAAAGAAAAGTGCCCGTGGAATTATGTTGTCTTCCATGCGTGTGAGGTGACCTGACCAGCGATGCTGGGCTTGCATCAGGAAGTACTCTTTGCCTTGGATGCCACAGCGCTCGAAGACTTTGGTGTTGGGTGTTTTGTCTCGCCAAGTGATGCCAAGGATCCTACGAGGGCAATGCATGTGGAAGCGGTTGAGGCGTTTGATGTGACGACGGTAGGGTGTCCATGATTCGCAACCGTAGAGAAGTGATGAGAGGACAACCGAGATAGACACCGATCTTGGTGTGAAGGCGAATGCCACGCTCCTGCCATAGGCGATGTGTCAACCTCTCAAACGATGCACTTGCTTTGCCAATCCTTGATGTTACCTCATCGTCTATCATGGCATTTTGGGAGAGTACACCTCCAAGGTAGCAGAACTTCTCGACTAATCTGAGTTGTGTGTCATTGATAGTGATGGCTGGTACGATTCGCGCCCCTACTGGCTTTGGCTGATGCATTGCCTCAGTCTTTTTTATACTAATCGTAAGACTTAACGATGAGCAGACTTTGCAAAGCAATTGACAATGCCTTGCATATTTTCGAGGGTATGGCTGAGAAGTGCACAATCATCAGCGAAAATGAGATCGCGGAGCAGCATTGCAGAAACCTTTGACTTGGCCTTCAGGCGCTGTAGGTTGAAGACACTGCAAAACTGGATCAATACTCCCCAGGTACAGTCCTTAAAGCATCTTAAAACATAGATGACAAAACAATGCTAAAAAGTAGGGGAGCAAAGACGCAACCTTGCTTTGTTCATCCAAGCAGGGTACGAATGTCACTGTTGCTCCTAAGTCAATGAAGCGACCATCACACTTGGACTGCCATACGCGTGGACTCGTGGCTAAGGACTCCCAGCAGCATCCTCTGCCTGTCCCCGTTGTCACTCCTCCCTCGTCGTAGGACTTGTGATTTGAGCAAGTGCCGACGAGGGGAAAAAAAACCTGCACAAGGAATTGATTAAAGTGAGAGAAGTGTGTGCTGTCCAACTCCCGCTCTCTATTTCTATGGACATCAATGACTCCAAGTACAATGATTGCAACATGATGCCTGATGAACATAGACGCAGCAGACTGGCCAGGTCGTCTGTCTGGTGGCGGCTGCCCTTGACGTTAAATGTGACCACAGCTGTCTGCAAATGCTGCGCAATGGTGCCGATGTATGTGCCACCTGACATTAAGCAATAGTTACACCAATAGCCGAGGTTTGGAATCAGAGTTTTCCTTCTCCTAGGTGGGCTGCCTCCCATGGCTCACAAGCCCCCACCTGCCCAGGTTTGGAATCAGAGTTACCGTCTCCTAGGTGGGCTGCTTCCCATGGCTAACGAGCCCCACCTGCCCGGAGCATTCTGGTTTTAAGGCGCCAGAAACTCGCCATCACACCCCTGCCCGCAGTTCTAAACGGGGATCGGCACGTGAAGCCGGGCAGTAGGAGTTTGAATTAGGAGAGGCTATTTGGGACGCTGATCATATGGTACAAGTATTATATAGATGCAATTAAGAATCTATCCACATTTCACCTCATCACGCGATCTCCTGCTTGAACTGAAAATATCAGGCAGGCCCTCCTCGATATCGTCATCGTCTGAAGGAATGTCCTGAATATAAACAAAACAATCATGCGATAAGTTACACGTGCCGTCAAGTGTCACTTTACTACATGTGTACTTCACCGGAAGGATGTTATTTTTATGCCATTTCGGCTTTTCTGAGCAATGTCATAGATTTCAACCAGCCCATGTATTAAGCAGATAGGGGTCAACTGGTACATAAACATGTATGTAATAACAGCACAAAGGCAGTAAATTCTGTCATCAATAGACCTGCATGGAAGAACGTTGATGAATGCCTTATTATTTAATTCCCATTCAACACACGATTTGGTGTCCTCTAAAACACTCTAAAAATGCAATTCTCAACAGTTTAGTAAATTCTAAACATAACCACATAAAATTCCACATCTATGAATACAAATCCACTACAATTGGATTCTAAGCGTGATGCCTTATACCTTGTCTTTGTAACTGGAAGGGTCAAACAGGTCACCAATTTGACCCGTAGCCATGACGTAGACTTGACCTGCACAACAGATGCTGATGACCGTTTCACCACCCACTTCGGTTAATTCAGCGAATTTGGGTTGCATAATTGAATTTCGTTCGCACTTGACGAGGTGGAATCTAAAAAATAGGACAATTTAGAGCGAAACTATTATAAAAATCTTTGTTTTTGGAAAAGTTTTCCACAGTTTGATGGGGTATTTTGAGGAGCTCAATTTTTAAAACAAAACTACATATTCTTGGGTATTGCAAGTGCCTCAGTGGATTTTGGGAAACTCAGCAGAATTTGGGGCTAACATAGCCATAAAGGGGCAGTACTAAGACAAGACAGCGTTATTTAACCTGGATAAAAAGGTTTTTACATTACCAACGATGAACAAAACATCACTGATCATCAGTGAAGCTGAATGGTTGTTCTTTTGGTTGAAAATAAGTCACCTAAAACTAGTTGTCACTACTTAGTCTGATTGGGGGATATTTTTTGAGCCCCGCAGACTGGACCTTAAAGATAATTTCTACTACATGTACAATTTCTAAGATTGTTAGATCTTCATCATATTGGTGGTTCACCGACGTTGAACAGCCCACTTTATAATTTAATCTTTATTTAACTTCAATTCATACACTGAAGTACTTCTAAAGCACTAAGTTTGTGCAACTTTTAGTCGGGATTGTTTACCCTGAACTTCATGCAAAGAGAGCTTGACCATTTATCAAAAGTGTTTTGTTTCATTGGTAATTGTTCATCAAAATTAACTTTCTTTTAGTAGAAAAAATTTAACATCGCACTCACTTTTTTACAATTATTTTAAGTAAATCTGTTATAGTGCTAATTCAAAATAAAGAGTATAATTTGGTTTTATTTTATAAGTATTGTTTGGGTTTTTTTGACAAATGTGACCGGCTCTGCAAAAAAGGCCCTCATGTCGCAAAAAATCATTTTGGAGTTAACTTCATGGATGGAAAGGTCTATCTCTCAGCTTTAATTTGGTGTGTTTTAGAAGTCTGTAGCATTTTGCAATCCAGACTTATACTCTAATTTGCTTACAAATAATTGCAATTTTTGTCAAAATAGGTTATGGAGAAACAGCCTTCTAAACTTTACAGAATGATAGAGGGCGCTTCGCTATGGTATGACATATTAAACCAGTGCTCCGGGAAAAATCTATAAATTCTTCTAAAATATCTCCTCCATCTCCATCATCAACCTTAATTGTGAGTATATTCTAAGCCGCCGATATTTCAACACCAGTTAAATCACGATACATTCACCATGCCGCCCAGAAAAGCGAAAAATTTGTCAGTTTCTACAGCTTCAAATGAGCCCAACCTCGCGCCACTTGAGTCAGGTGACCAACCAAGCTCACTCACCACGTCATCGGACATCGCTAGCCTGCGACAGGAGGTTCGACTGATGGCGGCGGATCTGAACAAAAAACTCGACACCGTCATCTCAAATCAACATAACCTCATACACAGAATCGAAACACTAGAAACCAAACAGATGGAGACGGAGGAGGCATTGCAGTTCACATCACAGTCAGTCGAAGAGATCCAGGACAAAAATAAGACCATGTCTGCTGGGGTCTCCGATTTGTCAACACAACTCAATACAGCGCTGAACAAGATCAAACAGCTTGAGGAGGCTACCCTAAACCTGGAACGTCACTCCCGAAGCTTTAACCTCAGGTTCGGTGGGATTCCAGAGACTCATTCAGAACCCTCCACACTTTCCTACGACAAGGTCAAGAAGATCCTGGCCGAGCGGTACAATTTGCCGGACATTGAGATCGAGGATGCCCATCGAACTGGCAGAGCTCCCAAGTCAGCATCGGACAAACCCCGCCATATTATCGCCAGATTTTTGTATCGCTCTGATCGCTATGAGATCCTGAGAGGTGCCAAGGAGGCTCTTACCAATACAGGGTTATTCATCTTACCCAACTTACCTGCTTCTGACGTTGCAAAGAAAAGATCACTACGACAAGTCATGAAGCGAGCATATGATTCTGGACAACACCCCATCTTTCGCAACGGTGAGCTGTATATCCAGGGTAGGAAGTACACAGCCCCTCAGGCCAGCTAAGTTCACCTAAACTGCGTCCTAAAATGACTGACTACATCACGATAACTTCATTGTTCTCCCTGGTTCACATTCATCAATCCCCTCTCAATAATCACATAGTCTCATATTTTGTATAGCTTTAAACTTAAGTTTGTTTTTGCTTTATTTTTGTAACGGCAGTTTTAATGTTTTTGTACCTTGTATACATACGGGCTTGTTTAATATCACCCTGGCTACTGACAACAGCATTCCTGACTCTGATCATGCTACACCTGAGTAATTTACTTCTATGGGCTGGTCAATTTGCATTAATTACAGAGTCTTTAAGGTTTTGCTATTCACTGTTAGTCTGTACTGATCATGGCTGGTACTTATAATGATTTTGTGATGGATATTGATGATGATGATATTGATGCTAGCTCTCATTTTTATTTATCCAATAATTCTCAGTATTTCCCGATCCAGTTAACAACGATTTTGTTTCTTTGTTACATGTTAATATCAGAACCTTACAGAAAAATTTTGATAAACTTGAAGTCTTTTTACAGTCGATTAATCATAACTTTTCAATCATTGCGCTGTCTGAAACCTGGCTTAAAAGTGATCTCCATAGTTATTTTTTCTTGCCTGGATATGAGCTCATTGTGAACAATAGAAAGGGTAACAAGGCTGGAGGTGGAGTCGCTCTTTATGTTTCCAGGGATTTGGATGTCAGCCTCAGGGAAGACCTAAACTTCTCAGACGACACTCTTGAATCACTATTTGTCGAAATAACTGTCCCTAAATCCAAAAACATTGTTACAGGTGTTGTATATAAAGCTCCCTCTGTTGTTCACAGTGAGTTCATGGCCTCTTTTCAAGTAATATGCTCCCGCATAGCCTGCGGTAGCAAACCTTGTGTTATTTCTGGTGACTTTAATATTAATTTACTCAACTATGCTAATCCTTGTTCTCAAACATTTATCGATTTACTTACATCTCATTCATTCCTTCCTCTAATTGATAAACCAACACGTATTACCGATATTTCTGCTACACTTATTGATAATCTTTGGTCAAATATTTTACCCCCTCCCGAATCCGGTATTGTAATCTCCGATATCTCCGATCATTTGCCTGTCTTTACGTTCATACAATCCCCCAAATCTAACACTGAATCTAGCCGCAATAACAAAGTCTCCTTCACTCGTGATTTTGCTAATGTTAATCTTCAACATTTTATTGATAATTTGCATTCGTTTGATGGGACAGATGTATTCTGTTGTAACAACCCCGATTTAGCTTATAATACATTCATGGATAATTTCAATTATCTGTATGAAAACAATATTCCTTTAGTTCGACATAACCATAAAGCCAAAACACGCCACAGTTCGAAAACCCCTTGGATTACTCATTCCCTCCTTAAATCCGTCAGTAAGAAAAATTAACTATATCGTTAATATTTGGCCAACCCTACCATTGCTCAAAAAACCAAGTACACTAAGTATAAAAATATCCTCACTAATCTATTACGTTCATCCAAAAAAAAATATTATGCTCGCCAGTTTGAACAGGAAAAAAATAATATTCGTAATACTTGGAAAGTTATTAATTCCGTTTTGAATAACAAAAAACCCTCTCGAAGTATTAGCAGTATTATTCTTGATGGCAAAGTAGTTAATAATATTGAACATATAGCTAGCTATTTTAATGATTACTTTATCAACATAGGTCCTAATCTTGCCAGCAACATTCAACCCATTCAACCACCTGTTAATTTTACTGACTACCTTTCCAATTCTCATACAAATTCACTCCTTTTTTCACCAGTTAATGAATATGAGATTGTGAATATTGTTAAAGATTTACAAAACAAAACGAGCTCTGGCCATGACACAATCAACATTTCTATTGTTAAAAAGTCAATTTCATCCATATGTAAACCTCTTGCTCATAATATCAACACATCCTTCACGACGGGCATTGTTCCATCCCAATTGAAAATAGCCAAAGTCATCCCTGTTTTCAAAAAGGGTGATCCTAATTGTATTGAGAATTATAGAACTATCTCCATCCTGTCCTGTTTTTCTAAGATTTTTGAAAAATGTGTTTACGCCCGTACAATTAAATTTCTTGATAAACATAACTTTTTGACTAAATCACAATTTGGTTTTCGTAGTAAACATTCAACCACTCATGCACTCCTTGATTTTATTGATAAAGTTTCTGTTGCAATTGATGACTCGAAACACACTATAGGAATATTTCTTGACCTTTCTAAGGCATTTGATACTATTGACCACCAAATATTATTGCATAAACTGTTATGGTATAAGAAGAATTCCTCTTGAATGGTTTAGGAGCTATCTTTCGAATAGATCACAGTATGTATCAATTAATGGTATAAATTCAAGTTCTGGTATTCTTACCCATGGCGTACCTCAGGGATCCATCCTTGGGCCATTGCTTTTTCTATTATATATTAATGACTTTACAAATTATTGTTCTAGAGTGCTATCATTTATATTGTTTGCAGAGGACTCCAATTTACTTTTTTCACATTGTGATATCAATCACCTTGTGCACACAGTTAACAAGGAGCTAAAGTCTGCTGCGAATTGGTTCACCATCAACGGGCTATCCCTTAATACTGCCAAATCTAACTATATGTTATTTAGTAAAACTGCTAGTGAACTTCCATGCGAAGTCAAGATTAACAATTCCATTATTAAACAAACTTACTGCTGTAAATTTTTGGGAGTATTTATTGATTGCGGGCTTACATGGAAAAGTCATATCGATCATGTTTGTAAAATTATTGCTCGGAATATTGGTGTTATTAATAAGATTAAGCATTTCTTTCCCGGACCCGTTCTTGCTTCTCTGTACAATACCTTGGTTGTTTCTTACATTAATTACGGGATAATAATCACTTGGGGAGGTGCCGCTGACAAATATCTAAACAGACTTCTCCTCTTGCAGAAACGGGCCCTTTGAATATTGAACTTCTCAGATTTTAATGCACATACAGATCCCCTTTTCCTTAAACATAAAACTTTAAAACTCAATGATATTTATCATTATCAGCTTGGATCCCTCATGTACTGTGTTACCAATAACAATATACCTTCCTCCATTAAAAGTATTTTTTCTCGGAATCTTGAAATCCATTCTCACTTTACTCGTCAAGCCTCTAAGTTTCACGTTCCATACACACGAACTTCTCTTGCCCATAAAACGGTTAAACACGAGGGACCAATGCTTTGGAATTCATTTTCCGATAAACTTAAATCCTCTAAAAACATTTCGATCTTTAAACGTAATTACAAATCTATTATGTTAGAAGCTTATGGCTAAGTCTCTGTTATGCAATTGTTAATTAGCTGGCCTTTATTGTATATAGCCCATGCCCATAGGTACTTGTCTGTTTTCATTTATTCACAGAATCTGTCAGTTTAACTTAGCTTTTGTAAGCAATATGTGCATTAAGTCCTTTTGGTATTTTTGGCCCCCAATCCGTGCCATCTCTTTTATCTATCTTTCTGTAGGCTTAATGCACGTGTTGCCGTGTATATGTATATAGGGACCATTGCTTACAAGCTTTGCTTCTTAATGGTTCCCTCTGCAGTATCACTTGTTTGTTAATTGCATCTTTGTTACTCATGTACTTATGTATTTATGTTACTTTGTATGATTAACTTTTGTGTATTAATACTGTGGAAATAAATAAACCTAAACCTAAACCAGTGTATTTTAAAGTATTTTAATACCAAGTTCTTGTGAAAGTCCCTAGCAACGAGTACGTTCCCGTTGGACTATTTGTCTGAAAATTTCACCAAGTGTTTGTTATAGTACAGGTCAATATGTATTCCAGCTGGATTTTTGTGCCAAAATGGATTTTATTGGCTAACTTTGTCAATTTTGGGGTGCTGATTTCAAAAAAGTTAGGTACCATTTTTTTAAATGGCGTCTTCAGCCGCCATTTTGAATTTCAAAATGGCCGCCATTTTAATTATATTTTGGCCAATATCTCAACTTATGAGCAATGTAGAAGAGTTAAAATGGTGGCAATACCCATGTTTATGATACCAGGGATAACATTAAAACCATTGCCTTAACTATAACTAACATGGTTTGGCCGCCATCTTGAATTTTAAAATGGCCGCCATTTTTAATACAAATTGCGTATATCTCAACTTGTGAGCAACGTAGAAAAGTAAAAATGGTGGCAATACCCATGTTTGTGACAGCAAGGATTCCATTAAAACCATTTGTTTACCTGTAGCTTATTTAGTTCGACCGCCATCTAGAATTAAAAATGGCTGCCATGTTCAATACACTTGTTGTTATTGTATCTCAGCATGTGGGTAACAAAGAAACCTAAAAACTGTAGTAAGGCCCGTGTTTACATAAATTGCAGCCTATCCATCAAACATTTCATTGTTACCTTGGATTACATCCAGATTATTTCAGAAAGGGCCATTCCAGGTCAACATTGGGCCTACCTGGCTTCTAGTTACCCAGAACCTAGTCAAATATTGTTTTCGTGATTTGTCACACCGCAATATGTTGTGTTACTACAGTCACTACATTTACAAAGTGATGTCCATGGCAAGTTCAATTATTTTGGCAGAAGCAACATGGTACATTTGCCGCGACATCCACATTTGGCAAGATCAACAACTGCCTGGAATGCAGGTAGTTCAAGACATTTCCTGCCAGAAATTGTCCCATCTGATATTTTCTCCCATCCATCGTCAGTAAGCATGGGGTATTTGCAATTGCAGCTACTTGTGATATAAAATTCACTCTTTGAATGTGTGGTTTCAGTGCACCAAGAGTTGCTGGCAGTTTGTCAACTTCAAGATTTTTGGATTTGAACAATTCCCATCTCCGGATGCCTGACGCAGTGCCCAGCAAGGCTTAAACGTCTTGACTTGATCTTGTCTTGTGTTCCTTGAGTGCCTGTCTCAGAGCGTAATCGAGATTGATGATGAACAGGAAAGGTCCCAGTGTGTCCCCTTGAAGGACTCCAGCGAGGGGTGACAACTTTGGCAATGGTTCCGGTGTAAGTAGCCTCAATTGCTTTGAGAAGTCGAGGGGAGACTCCATATGCCTTCAAGATCTTGATCATATTGCCTTGATGGATAGAGTCGAAGGCCTTCTTGAAGTCGATGAAAGACAGTACAGCAGGTAGATTGTTCCTTTTGACCTCTATGATTCTTCGTAGGGCCAGGATCTGTGTAACCGTAGACCTCTTCTCCCTGAAGCCATTTTGGTTAAACCTTAGCTTGGGATCTTTGGCCGTCCTTATACGGTTGAGAATCAGGCGGTTATAGATCTTGGCTAGGGTACATGTTAGGCTAATCCCACGGTAGTTGTTGGTTTCCCTTAGGTTGCAGAATTTGGGGACTTGGATGATGTTGGATAAGGACCGTTGGGCAGGTTTGTCATTCATCATTAGTGCTGTGTTGCAAAACTTGAAAATGGTGTCATCGAGCTTGCAGTTTTTGAGCACCTCTGGAGGTGTGCCATCCGGACTGGCACTCTTCCCTAGCTTGAGAGATGTCTCTACCTTCCTGAGCTCCTCCCTTTTGAAGGGTCCATCATCTATTTAGATATATAATAGGACATCATGTATGTTTTCATCCTTCTCGGTGGCTGTTGGGGGGTCGCCAAGCAGGTTCTTGAAGTGCTTAAACCAAGTCTTTACCCGTTCTTCAGGTGTAGGACAGCTGATTTGACTCTCCTTGGTCTTCTTCCTGTCACCTATCTCATTCACGATCTTCCACGCGTCTTCATGTCGCATCCCATCGCTTGCTGCCTCTACCTCACTGATCTTGCGCTCTAGCTCCTCCTCCCTAAGTCTGTTGTACATCTCAAAGAGTCAAGCCGTGGACTGCCTTAAGGCTGTCTTTGGACTCCTGGTATATTTCTCCTGGATGTATTTCTCGCGCCTTCCTTCAACTTCTTTCCGTGCTTTAATAACATCAGGGTGGTCGGAGTGGCAACTCTTCTTTATACGCTTCACTTTGGATAAACTCTTCATTGCTTTAGAGTTGGCCTCGATGAAGTGCTGGTAACGTACGGTTGCGCTCACTCTCCTCCTTGCTTTATTCCCCACGTCCTCCTTTTCACTCTTTTCTTCCTCTCCTTCCTCTTCCTTCCCCAGTGCATGGAAGCGGTTGACCACCTCCACCATGTACTGGTCCTGTAGTTCAGGCTGGGAAGAAAAGTACTTCCAGTCAATCTTCTCTTTGGGGCTGGTTTTCTTTCATTGTCTCAAGCAAGCTAAGCCTCACTCGCATAGACACTACTCGATGATGTAGTCGATCTGGCGCTTGGCTTCTGTAGCCCTCTCTTGGAATGTCCAGAGTTTTCCTCGTTATTTCTGAAATTGGGTGTTGGCTGCTTGTAGAAGATTGACTAGGTTTTGACCATTTCTGTTCCTCAGTGTGGTAGGTACAGCGGATGTCTTCTGGGCCGAGACGGGCGTTGAAATTGCCAAGTACGGCCAGAAAGTTGTGAAGTGGTACATGTACCTGTCCAATCATTGCTCGGAGGTCCCTGTAAAGCTGCTCAACTTCAGCTTCATCGCTGCTATTGTGTGGTGAGAAGACCACTATAACAGTGGTGATACCATCAAACTCTGCAACAAGAATAACGTGGGCTGACAGAGTTGACACTCTGCAGAGCACTTCTCGCTCTCCTACTCAGCAGCAATCCTACTCCTCCCTCACCCTCGGGTGCCTCCCTGAGCGAACTTGGTAGTTGGCTCTGTCCAGGCAGATGAAGTAATGAAACCCCCTCCACCTCTTTGAACCTGACCTCCTCAAATTCCTGGACATGACTATGTTCCTGGATCCCCAGAATGTCAATTCCGCAGTTCCGACTTCGTCCCGCCAGTTCCTCACACCTTGATTCTTCTCTGATGGTGAAAGCGTTGAACGTTGACAGTATTACCAACTTCTTGCCTTTAAGAAGGGGCGCAGTGGCCTTGACGCTGTAGTCAGATGGATCCCTCCCCGCAGGGTTTAAGGACCCGTCGTCATAATGCCCCGAAGGGCCAGGATTTTGGTCAGCTGCTGATCTCCTGCAGACTCCCGCTGCTGGAAGCTGTATAGGATTTGATGGTGTGTGTAATCTTGCTTTACAATGCTGTACAACCTGGGGGTGCCATACCCCAGGCCGACTCGACTGTTGGGGTGTTAACCCTTTTCCGCCCATCGTTTCACCCCCACCAGATGGTATGAGATGTCCTTAGATGCGAGTCACGCCTAACCAGTTCTACAACATGGCCGCAGGAGCAGATGCTTAGGATGCTCAGCTGTAGTCTATACCTCAAAAGGCGATGGTAGACATCGCGAAAGCAGAACTGCTCTTTCTTTGAACCAAATGGGGGTTTGAAATCAGAGTTTTCCTTCTCCTAGGTGGGCTGCCAACCGAGGCTGCGAGCCCCACCAACCCGAGTTTGAAATCAGAGTTAATGTCCCTTAGGTGGACTACCTCCCATGGTTAACGAGCTCCACCTGCCCAGAGCAATATGGTTTTAAGGCGAGAGAAACTCGCCTGCACACCTTTGCCCTCAGTTCTAACAGTGATCGGCACGTGAAGCCGGGCAGTAGGAGTTTGAATTAGGAGAGGCTGTTTGAGATGTTGATCATAAGGGACATTTCATGGATAAGGTGTCTCAATCCTCCTCACCACCTGCATCGTCCTAAGACCTTTAGATTCCCCAATATTGATCTGAATTAGCCCTTTCTGAGACAATAAGGATGTACTAAGCTGATAATCCAAGGTACAATGACATTTTTGATGGATAGGCTGCAATTTATGTAAACACAGGCCTTACCACAATTTTTAGGCTTCATCATGCTGAGATATATTAACAAGTGTATTGAACATGATAGCCAGTTTTAATTCTAGATGGTTTTAATGGAATCCTTGCTGTCACAAATATGGGTATTGCCACCATTTTTACTTTTCTACGTTGCTCACAAGTTGTGATATACGCAAAAGTGTATTAAATATGGCGGCCATTTTGAAATTCAAGAGGGCGGCCAAACCATGTTAGTTACAATTAAGGCAATGGTTTTCATGGAATCCCTGGTATCATAAACATGGGTATTGCCACCATTTTAACTCTTCTACATTGCTCACAAGTTGAGATATTGGCCAAAATATAATTAAAATGGCGGCCATTTTGAAATTCAAAATGGCGGCTGAAGACGCCATTTAACAAAATGGTACCTAACTTTTTTGAAATCAGCACCCCAAAATTGACAAAGTTAGCCAATAAAATCCATTTTGGCACAAAAATCCAGCTGGGTCAAAATATCTAACATATGGAACTGTACTATTATGACTTTTAAAGTACAAAATATTTTGCATTTCATTTAATGCACTATTTTGCTATTTTTAAAAATTAATTTGCATACTGTGCTATTATCATTTTTGGCAAATTTTAAAATAACAAACACACACTCGAGAAATATTTTAAAGAGTTTAGACCTTTTTTGGTGAATTTAGCTTTTCTTAAAAATAAACAAAAGAAACACTGGCTATATAAACCCTATGAATTAAACTAATGTATTTTTTGCGTGAAAACAAGAGCTTTTGGAGAAAAAAATAAAAACATTTTTATTGTTTATTTTTTTTTAACTATCAGCTTGACTTGTTTAATTAAACTCTAAAAGCAGCTCGCTTTTCAGGACTAAAACTATTTACAAATGGCACAGTCAACATGGTTTGCCTTCTACTAAGATCGCACTAGAGTTAATTAATCAATTTTGAAATAATCTCTGGGTTAACATTTTGCTGTCAGTGTCGATCTTTTCATTATCTCCTGCTGCAAATGGCGATGTGGAATCAGATTCCGAATCGGTTTCTGATTCAACATCGTCATTTTTACATCGGAAGTTAACAAAGTAATCTTCCATTCCACGAAACCAATCGTGTCTCTCTCCTCACGGAGATCATTCAAAGCTTCAGCCAGACACTGATCCTTCGAACCCATACTTAAGCAAATAATTAACAAAACAATATAAAAAACCTGTTGCTTAAAACAAGATATGTTGGCTAAAATAGTAAATAATTATGAAAACATTTACGCTCGGAGAAAGACAAGTCAGTTGAGTTGGACAGAATTGACAGGTATTGCGCTGTTTTCGCGAGGCACGCACTCTATAAACAGTCACGTGGCAGTCACCTGACAATGAATAAACAACCAATCCCATTCACAGCGCATGCGCGCGCTCGACCGTGCGCCCATTGTCCAATCGTTGCACTACACTGTATACACGTGACCGAAAAGATCCACGCTCCTAGTAACAAGCGCCCTTTTGTATACGTGTCAGAAATTAACCTGCCTTGCTTTTGCATTTGACCGTTAACCTTTTCTATGTTTCTTGACCTCGTAATCTACAAAGGCGAACGTTTTCAAAAAGAAGGGAAGCTTGACACTCGAGTAGCAATGAAAAAAACGGACACGTTCCAACATCTTGCTCGAGATTCTGCACACCTCGAGTCTGTATTTGGCGGCGTCATTAAGGGTGGAACGACGAGATACAAACGCATATGCACACACACACAAGATTTTGAGAGTAAGGTCAATTTCTTTAAAGAAAAACTTATAGAACGTGGATACAACACAGAAGAATTGACCCGCTTCAGGAAATCTAACAGTGACCATATGAATTCAATATTGAGTGCACCACCTAACATCGAGAAAGAAACGAATCCGCCTCTTGTTTTTACTTTGCCTTTCTTCCCACAGATACATCACTCTAATCTCAAAAGTGTCTTGTTGAAACACTGGCACCAAATAAATGACGATGATTTCCTCAACAACCTCTTCCCTGTACCCCCTCTGCTGGCCTACAAACGACATTTGTCTCCCACGAAAAACACTATACATACAGTCATGGGATGGATTATTACCAGAGACCACACCGAAAACATTAGACCGTCGGCCGTCCAGTCGTATCTTACAGTCTTGTTCTCTTCAACGAGGGTTTACTCAGTAACCACTCAAAAACGAAGATAATAATACCAACTTGCAATTTTTGCTTGTTCCCACGCTCAAATGTTGCACATTATTTCGTAATTTGACGACAAAAATCGCCCTAATTTGTGCAACGATATACGGTAACTGAGTCAGGCGCGAGTAGGTTGTCCAATGAAATTTGGTCTCTCATCAGGCAATTGACCAATCAAAATTAGTCTTATGGAAGCGTGCGGATGTACGAAGGAACGCGCTGCGACGTATTATGTAGAAGCGAAGCGCATTTACGAATTTGCACAATTTTGAGATTGCGCTGCTCATTCTGCATTCCCAGACTAGCACTGAATCTGAAAATTGAGCAAAATTTTGCGCAATCTCCATATTGTGCAAATCTATCAAATGCGCTCAACATAAACAAAATTTTCACGCAGCTGGATGTCATGTGGGCAACATGTCAGAAAAAGACAGCGAGAAGCAGTCAAATTTACAGTGTTATGCCCATTTGTGTGATGTTCATGAAGCCTTTACACCTATAACTGAAACATAGTGGACAAAATTCAGACAATGTGTGCAGATTTGGAAGGAACTTCACGGAAAATCAGCTGAAATAGCGAGGTGTTTCTTGCAAGATAGTGGCGGTGATGGTGCAGCTTGCGCTGCAGTAAGTTAGTACCTAACGCAACGATGGTGGTTTTCCCCCTTTTCATCGGAAGGGTTACCAATATTTCACGGATGCTACAAAACAAAGACGGGCTGTACTTGCCAGGCAGAAGCTAAATAAGGAACATGTGCCTGCTGCTGAAGGTTAGAGAATCAATTGTTTCAAGTTATATATTGAACATTTATTTTTGACATTCGTGACTGCATGTTATCTGGTTATTGTTTAGTTACTAAGGTTGAGTACTCAACAGACTAAGAAAAAAAGTAGTCTCTTGCTCTTATTATATAGACTTACTCTGAGATTGGGTGGCTAGCTGCGAAACTGTACCGCAGTAGCTATTGTGTTCGCTACCAACATTTCTATTTTTTAAAGTTTTATAGAGCTGGGGCGGTGAGTCAAAATAACAAAAACCAAGAGGTGTTCATGCACGTATTGCACGGACATAGGTATAAAGAACATGTTGGGCATTCAGACCCATATTTGTTCACAGTACTGTTTGTAGCCCTGATGTCTAAGGTTCATGACCAAGACTCAAGAGCTACGTTTATCAGCTACACTAAGTCTTGGGTAGGTGCAGTAATCAGTAACCCTCCTCCCAGTCCCAGTGGCCTTTGCACGAAGGGTAATGGCTTGTATTGTGTACATTTTCTGTACTAACTAGTAGTAGTAACTACAGGCGATATGACTAATGAGCCATTTCTGTCGGAGTGTCCATATTTGCAAGATTTTCAAAATTTTTACAAATAAAAAAAATTCATAAAAAGGGAACAGAAATTGTCTCCATGAGTTGGGAATTAATTATAGCACTGAATAAATTATTTAATTCCTCAACAGATCGACAAAAAAATTCACAAGAGACTGTCGAGTTGCCAGTTTGAAATAAATTGCTTGTAGTGACTTCCATGAAATGGTTCCCAGCTTTGTATTTTTAAAACTGTTTTGCTTGTTTTTGTTTAAAAAGTATTATTATTTACATTTTAGAAAAATCATTGGTGCCAAAAGTGTTATTTGAAGAGGGACTTAATTATTATTATTTTTTTTTTTCCCAACCAGATCTCAGTGAATCTTCTCACATCAGAGAGGAGGACTCGGAGCCTGCTGAAAAGAGAATTTGAATGCTCCAGTCAAGTTCTTCAATGAAGAAAGAGGGAACCTTATCATCTGCTCATATTTTACCGAGAGTTTGCATCATTTGCCATGAAACTCGGTATTCAAACACTTTTTACAGCCCAAATCGCACATTCCACATTTAACCATGAACAATGTGTGTACAACCCTGCACCCCCCCCCAAAAAAAAAAAGTTGAAGTAAATAAATAAAATAAAATACACGTAATCAACTTATACATGTATGTGTTTGGTTGGGTAAAATGGTAGCTGTAGGGCTCTTCTTGTCTGTTTTGGGGAAAAAGGGGAGGAGCAGGTGATACTGATGGCTACATGTACAAGATATTTTTTATTTAGTAGTTCTAAGACCTGTGCATGTACTATGTAATTACGCAAATTCTCTAAATTGGCAGTGCATGTGACAGGACCATCAATTTAAAGCTAAGTTTCTTTTCAGAACCACATTAATTGAAAGTTGCATGTGCAATGTTATGGTCAACAAACAGTAGTAATTCAAATGAGATTTAAAGGTTTGTGATGAGAAGTAATCAGGTGAAGTGTTTCTTGTAACAAAACACTGTGGTCTGTTCTGAACTTAGGAGTTCTGAAAAGAACCAGGATGCATCACAGTACAAAATAGAAACAAAAAAATCACTCATTTGCTTGCCACAAATAAGCATACCTTTCAGTATAATTATGGTTAGCTTTTTTTAATGAAATGACAACGGTCCAGTAAGCAACAATTCTGCTACTTACAGGTTTTGTAAAATTGGGCCCAGACTGTCTGACTAGAAATTGGTAATCTAATCTGAGACCATTCTCCATCACCAGTCAACTTTCCTAGCACATCACTATTTTTAAATACTTACTTTAACTTTTTGTATTTTTTTACAACTACCATAGAGCATCTTCATGTATATATTATTTTTAAATGGAAAATATTGAAAAGGACATTAACGTTGCATTTACATTTCAATTCTTTATCTTATCACACTTCATTAATAATCGATACACACATTTTGTATTATTCAAAGTGTTGAAATAAAAGGTTAACATTTGTTAAATGAGCATTCCTTTGTCTTTATGCACACAAACCATGACCATTATGACATGATATTATGTGGTTCTTTTTGTAAGTTATGAGTTTGTTATTCATACAGGGGACTGTTTTAAAACTCATACAGAGCTGTGGTGTGAAATTTAAGCAAAATTTAATGCACAAAGGAATGGGTTTTTGTAACACATGATAACAACATTTGTAGGACATATTTTCTACAGAAAATGATTTGTAGGGACAGGAAAATTCAAGTACAAAACCTAATAATTTATTAAATTTAGCATTTATATTTTTGATTATGCAAGTTGAATTGACATTCAATAAATTCAAAGATGGAAATATCTGAGGCTTCTTACTTTTTCTAAGGGCTGTTTTGACATACTTTGTGGGTTAAAAAGTATATCAAAAACTCCAGTTATTTTACAATCAACATGAAATAGTTTGCTTATTTATTTGGCAAGACTGAACCCCCCTCCCCCAGTCAGGTTTTTTATACTTGTGATGTACCCCATTCCTTTCCATGTGTTATACCTGAATTGTTAATTGCCTGGAAATAGTGTGTTAAAGATTCAACAATTTCACAATGGATCAACTGGCCTATAGCATATTCCCCACCACATAAACACCAAGTACAGTTGAAAATTAGTGTTCCAATAGTTGATATAAGCATACAAAATTTTAGAAATGCTGTAAGCATACATGATCTTTAAAATTATAAAGGTTTCCACATCATAATCTGAATTTTTTGGGGGGTAAACTGTGCCTAGCTGGAGAAAGCCTCTCTTTTTTTGGTCAATTGAGGGCGCTGTTTTTCTTATGTTTTTCCTTATGTTCAAAAATGTGACATTTTATCCGTGAATTACACATTAATGTGCAACATTTGAGCGTGGGAACAATTGGATTCTTGCTCAGACACATATTATCTACAACTGGGCTAAGTTTCATGCAAACCCTCTCCGGAGAGAACAAGAATCGTTTTCTAGAAGGATTTCAGAGCCACGGCCCATAGTCTACATGTGTTTTCCTTTTCACAACTTCACTCTGCCCATTTAAGTTTATGTTTTGTTGGCTCTTACCGGATTTAGTTTCAAATTTCCCGCACCACCACAAACCAAGCGCTAATTCGCCCAAGACTGATTGGGCAGTCTCCCTCTTTCACACACCCTATCCTATCCACTTCCGCCGCCGCCCCCCCCCAACTAACACCTGTTCCCCCTGGTTGCTTTGCTCTCTACCTCCACCCCCCCCCCTCATCCCTTTTAAGAACTACATGCCGCCTCAAACGTTTTTTAAAGCTTTAGTTTCCATAAATGATTCTCCATCAACAGGGGAGAATCTTCATAAATATTTAAACCTAAAGCTTTTTGAACATTTTGAGTGCGTTCCGGTCCTTATATTTCCTTGCGTTTGTCCTCTTAAAGTTTGTCTATATGATGCACTTTTCTAAAACGAGCAAAATGGTTTTTTTTGTGGTAACACTAGTCTCATCTCATGGTTTGTTTGCACACGGCTACATGTATGATTTCACTCTTCCCTTTACACACAACTTTCTTTTATTCAATATCATGTCTACTGAATTATTTTGCATGTATTTACTTACTAGTTTATTCGCTGATTTCATAACTATTTACATGTACAAGTACTCTGCATTCTGATTTTCTTTAAAAAAGCCACAATACATTTTACAAAATTTAAAGTAAACAAGAAGCATGCAGAAAACTACATCTTTAGTTCGTTATGAGCAGGTGGGAATTTAAAAGAGGAACATGTACAGTTGATTTAAAAGATTGGCCTATTTTTGGGCTAAAAATTAACAGTTTTCGTTTAAAAAAAAAATAAAGTTTACAAATGGCACAGTCAACATGGTTTGCCTTCTACTAAGATCGCACTAGAGTTAATTAATCAATTTTGAAATAATCTCTGGGTTAACATTTTGCTGTCAGTGTCGATCTTTTCATTATCTCCTGCTGAAAATGGCGATGTGGAATCAGATTCCGAATCGGTTTCTGATTCAACATCGTCATTTTCACATCGGAAGTTAACAAAGTAATCTTCCATTCCACGAAACCAATCGTGTCTCTCTCCTCACGGAGATCATTCAAAGCTTCAGCCAGACACTGATCCTTCGAACCCATACTTAAGCAAATAATTAACAAAACAATATAGAAAACCTGTTGCTTAAAACAAGATATGTTGGCTAAAATAGTAAATAATTATGAAAATATTTACGCTCGGAGCAAAACAAGTCAGTTGAGTTGGACAGAATTGACAGGTATTGCGCTGTTTTCGCGAGGCACGCACTCTATAAACAGTCACGTGGCAGTCACCTGACAATGAATAAACAACCAATCCCATTCACAGCGCATGCGCGCGCTCGACCGTGCGCCCATTGTCCAATCGTTGCACTACACTGTATACATGTGACCGAAAAGATCCACGCTCCTAGCATAAAAATCTGTCCTTTCTCTATGCTCCTAGTAACAAGCGCCCTTTGTATACGTGTCAGAAATTAACCTGCCTTGCTTTTGCGATTGACCTTTAACCTTTTCTATGTCTCTTGACCTCGTAATCTACAAAGGCGAACGTTTTCAAAAAGAAGGGAAGCTTGATACTCGAGTAGCAATGAAAAAAACGGACACGTTCCAACATCTTGCTCGAGATTCTGCACACCCCGAGTTTGTATTTGGCGGCGTCATTAAGGGTAAAACGACAAAATACAAACGCATATGCACACACACACACAAGATTTTGAGAGTAAGGTCAATTTCTTTAAAGAAAAACTTATAGAACGTGGATACAACACAGAAGAATTGACCCGCTTCAGGAAATCTAACAGTGACCATATGAATTCAATATTGAGTGCACCACCTAACATCGAGAAAGAAACGAATCCGCCTCTTGTTTTTACTTTGCCTTTCTTCCCACAGATGCATCACTCTAATCTCAAAAGTGCCTTGTTAAAACACTGGCACCAAATAAATGACGATGATTTCCTCAACAACCTCTTCCCTGTACCACCTCTGCTGGCCTACAAATGACAAAAGAATATAAAGGGCAAATAATTCGGGCTAGATTGCAAGCTTCTACCGAAGAAAACTCATTAAAAAAAAATGGACGAACAGAACTTGCAAATCTTGATTGAATTACTACAGGAACAACAGTCGGGTACACAAAATTAAAGAAAAAATCGAGACTTGTATCAAAATGAGATTACGTAAGCTATAAACAAACGAAGAATACTAATCTCTCTGGATCCTCTTGCCTAACAAAAGTAAGATTATGATCACTCCTTGTTGCAAAAACTTTCATAAAAGGATACAAAGCCAAAACGGTGACTGATGAAGTGCAGCTCAAACAACGCACAGAAAATGTTTTGAGCCCTTCTCCTTAAAGGAACAAACAAAAGTGGCTCAACATATTATCACCGGAAAAAAAAAGGTTCTTTTTAGTGAGTTCTAACACATCTTCCCATTCTAAAACCCCTAAAACCCCCTTCCCTAACATTCCCCCCCCCCACTCTTTCTTCCTTGAAGATGCATGCAAACATTTGTCTCCCACGAAAAACAATATACATAGTCATGGGATGGATTATTACCAGAGACCACACCGAAAACATGTTTTCCTTTTGAACAACTTCACTCTGCCCATTTAAGTTTATGTTTTGTTGGCTACCACCGAATTTTGTTTCAAATTTCCCGCACCACCACAAACCCATCGCTTATTCGCCCAAGACTGATTGGGCAGTCTCCCTCTTTCACACACCCTATCCTATCCACTTCCGCCGCCGCCCCCCCCCCAACTAACACCTGTTCCCCCTGGTTGCTTTGCTCTCTACCTCCACCCCCCCCCCCTCATCCCTTTTAAGAACTACATGCCGCCTCATACGTTTTTTAAAGCTTTAGTTTCCATGAATGATTCTCCATCAACAGGGGAGAATCTTCATAAATATTTAAACCTAAAGCTTTTTGAACATTTTGAGTGCGTCCCGGTCCTTATTATTTCCTTGCGTTTGTCCTCTTAAAGTTTTTCTATATGATGCACTTTTCTAAAACGAGCAAAATGTTTTTTGTGGTAACACTAGTCCCATCTCATGGTTTGTTTGCACACGGCTACATGTATGATTTCACTCTTCCCTTTACACACAACTTTCTTTTATTCAATATCATGTCTACTGAATTATTTTGCATGTATTTACTTACTGGTTCATTCGCTGATTTCATAACTTTTTACATGTACAAGTATTCTGCCTTCTGATTTTCTTTAAAAAAGCCACAATACATTTTACAAAATTTAAAGTCAACAAGAAGCATGCAGAAAACTACATCTTTAGTTTATTATGAGCAGGTGGGAATTTAAAAGAGGAATATGTACAGTTGATTTAAAAGATTGGCCAGATCGGGCATGTGATATTATTCTTGGTTCGATTCATACGATTCTTGTTGTGATTCGTACGATTCTTGTTATGTTTGAAGTGAAATGCCTTTAATATTGTTTTTGTGTCATGGTATTTCAAATATTGTTATTGTGGTATTATTTACAGTGATCTATTTGCATCGGCTGGGGTATCATCCATAAAGTGGTAGTTGACTAACACTGATATATAAACAATAATAAACATAAAGGAACTAGAACCATTGAACTAACTGCCCTTCACTACCGGTTATTATCATCCATCCTACAATAACTGTGCATTTACAGTTCCTACACAAAGAATATTAAGGACTATTTACCATACTAACACTTAATACATGAACTGACAGCATGGAAATTGATCGAACTTGGTAACTATATGACTACACTCACGGTATTTGTTACTCACAGTTCACACTACCTGAGAATGTAGCTTACAATCTGCAATGAACTAAATCTTGTGATTTTATTGCATCAACCTTACTTTTAACAGATATAGACGTCACAAAGAAATATACGTACTTCGGCAATGGCATGTGTAGCAGTTTGTCACGGAAAAACGAGTAGATCAAATCCCTGAAGTAAATTTCTGTCATGTCAGATCTAATTTTGACGCGGTTAGCCACTCTCCCTGCACTATACAGCAGCCGTTTATCCCAGGGTTTTGTAGTCATCATGCTGTCTAGCAGAACAACATCCCTCTGGATTGTCTTTACTGAAATAAATAATGGAACACTATAAAGTTAAAATGACCCTTTGTCTGGTGGATTTTGTCATCATGTTTGCATACAAAACACCCCATTTACACTCAATCTGATCTGGCAATTTGAAAAAAAGGGAATGAGGTGGCTGTTTTCACTAGAAAAAACGCCTACAGAAAGTCGACCTGGGTCATATACAGAAATTTAAATCACCTCCCCATCAACCGCATCCGGTTACCAGTAGGCTAGCTAATAAGCTACTAATTGATCTATACCATTGATCTTTCACATCTCTAGACGGGATTTTGATAAGTGACACTAAGAGACATTTTTAAATAGAAGCTGGTTTGATGGTGATAAGTTCGAAAACTAATGTAACCGACCCCAATTGTTGTACCTTTAACTAGAAACAATGATTCGGGTATTCGCAAGAAAAAGAGCAGACGACATCGTTCCATTTGCCCAAAATAGTCGGTTAGCTCTACGTCTTGCCATGCTGGGTGACAACTGACACCTGCTTAAAGCACCCCTCCTCCAACCCCCGCCTACAAATCTGCTCACTCCCCTGTCACTGTGTACCCACCTTTATTTGGCTTTTCTGTTGCACCAGGTTGCTTCGTACCAGCAGAAGCAGCAGCATTGGCTGCAGCAGCAGCATGATTCCTCCTCCTTCTGAAGCCCCCAGATGGTCGAAAAACCTGAGCGAGTTCCTCATTCACGACATTCAGGGATGCCATTGTCTGGCCGGTAATGGTGGTTGTAGTGGCCCCACTACCAGAGACTGGAATAAAGGTACACAGATAATTAAAGTTCTAAATAAAGTGATACATAGAAAGTTCATACAAACAAAAAATACACGCGTATTCATATTCGTGAACTAGGAAAAAACATGCTGACACAGCTTTGGCAAATTGTGTTTTCATATAAACATTACAACAACATTAAAAGCAGACCCATACAGTTTCTTGAGGTAAAATGTGTGCAGAAACTACTGATTTAAAATACATTAAAGGCACCTGGCAATATGTTTTTAAATTTCTAGTAACACGTGTTTGTATCTTGACATAAATCCCCCCTTTTATTGCAAATTCGGAGGTGTTTTAATACGTTTTGGACATATTTTGTATTTTTATTCTAATGAGGATCAGTGATGTCAACCGAGGCAGCATATCTTGAATTATAATTAATTTGTGCAGAAATGTTACTTGATTTTTTTTAATGTTTCTATAGTTACATCTCTTAATTGGATTATCTTCTTGTGACGAAACCATCCAGCAAACATTCACCTGCCTACATATTAATGTTGTACTATGAGAATAAAATGGCATCTCTCAATCTATGGGGCACTGGATGCCCTGCCGGAGGGGACCCATCGTTCTACGAGTGCCAGTTAACGGTAGGGTGTTTGCGGGAATTTTATTTATATTATTATTTTGTTATCATTGTTGTAAAACTTCGTTATTGAAAGAATTATTCCCCGTAGTACCCAAAACCCAGCATACAATGGTTTCCCCTACCCACACCCATCATACAGCAGTTTCGTGTATAGTTCCATGTACCGTTGAACCGACTGATGCAGTTAACAACGTTACATGAATCACCCACTACCACTCCATGACGGAAAACCTTATTTTGGCCCCCACAAGAATAAAAAACACTTTCCTGCTCCATTTGGCTTTGAGATATTGAAACTGCTCTATTATATCCCACCAACCACTGACATGAAAATAAAACTAAAAGATGTAAAACTTACTGAATTAAGGCTCAAGAAAAACCTAAAAAATCCTCTCTCAAATCTGTGATGTTTACAACTTACAAGACAGGGTGATGTTTTCGTCACGTTATCCTCGTCACGGCGTTTCCATGTCTACTGTCTATGCCTAACTAACATGACCAAGTCACTCTCTATCATTCAATGTCTATCGTCATGTTTACCATATACGCATGACTGGCTCTAGTTCTACCAGAACGTTGTCGTGATAAACGACACAGCCATGTAAAAAGGGTGTAGGCCTTATCATCATAACTAATTTCTGACAAAAAACAAATATAAACTACGCAATTTTACCTTGCACTGGCCTCACGCTCAACTGTTCCACGATTGGGTGAGCAACAATCTGTTGCACTAGGTTTCTAACCAATTGCGGAGCTCCAGTAGTGTTGGCCTTGACCTTTCACGGTTCATCATGCTTTTGACTTGTAATTATATATGTACAGTAAGTTAACGTAAAAATTAAAAGAAGTTCTCTACCGCAGGATGGGTTGGCACATATATTTGTTACTAAGTAGTAGGTGGTTTCGGCAATGTTGACATGTCCTTTCTAAGTTAATTAGTCAGAACCAATATTTTTTGTAAATGTTGACAAATATTTTTCCCCCGGGGTTGCGCATATTTTGTTTTCAATGTTGACACATGTTTTTTCCTGCGTTTGCATATGTTTTTGAAAGAACTGATTGCCTCATTTTTGTTTGTTATGTTGAACGGTTAATGTTACTTTTGAAACAGCTTATAAAGTTTGTTGAATGTTTGTTTAAAATGTTGTGGTGTATATTATGAAATTGTTGCAGCTGCCGTCCAGGGTTGAATGAATTCCGCATGTTGATGCATGTTTTTAAAAATGTTGACAAGTTTTTGTAAATGATGGACAATAAATATTGCTGTTGACAAAAACTTGTTGAATATATTGTTTTAATGTTGAGGTTTTTTTTTTTAATGTTGCGGTATTTTTTGTATGTTGTCGCAGTTTCCGTGCTGGGTTGAATAATTTCCGCTTTGGCGTGCCATAGTCGGGAAACCCTAGAAACATGGGGCTACTTGACTGAGCTCAACAACAGAAGCAGTCTCCTCTTGATTGTTGAAAAGCTGCCCTACAATCTAAAGACCCGTTGGTTAAGAGAAGTACACAAATTAAAGCATCACAAGGGTCGATCACCAAACATCGATGACGTGACAACATTCGTAACCACGGCAGCCGAAGAGGTGAGAGATCCTGTCTTTGGCAAAATCACACAATGAACCACAACGGTAAGAAGGGACACCAGGCAGAGGGACGTTAAGGGCAATATTAAAAGGAAACATAATGTTGGTGTCGACACTACACCATCACACCCAGCTCCTACTACACAAAGTGTTCAAAAGAAAAGTACACCATCACCAGACTCTTGTTTCAGTTGCAGACAAGCCCACTACATAACCCAATGCGAGTCCTTCAAGGCCCTCAGAGTGAAGGACCGACTGGCCTTGGAACAGAGCAAGAGGCTTTGTGTTAATTGCTTCAAACCTGTAAACTTGGGTAGAGACTGCCCTAGACCATTGTTGTGCTCAATCCAAGGTCAGTCCGTCAACCCACACCTACTGACTCAACTACACCAAAACCGCAGCCTGATGCCAGCACCCCAGTTGTATGTACCTCAACTGGGGTTGGCCCTGTAAAGGTGGCCTTACCCATAGTCCCAGTTAAGGTGCAAGGACATGGAGAGCAACCCCTTGCCAATACTTAAACATCAATTTGTTACACCTTGAGACAGACAATTCTGTGCAACTTTTTATTGACACTTTGTCTTCTCATTTATTTTACCCTCTATTTAACAAACCCACACGAATTACTGATAATATTGAAACACTTATTGATGTCTTCAACAATCACAAAGCTGGAATCCTAATTTCAGATATTAGTGACCAACTTCCCGTTTTTATGGTTGTAGATCATTGTAAATATCTAAACTCGGATAAATTATATTATACCAAACGTAATTTCAGTAAGTAAACGTAGACAACTTTAAGCAACAGGTTATAGACACCAGGGCCCAATTTCATTGCTTAACCACCAAAATTTGCTAAGCACAATAAAACTTTGATTACCAAAAGAAGGTTACCAGCCAAACTACCACGTCACGTGTACAATTTATGACTGGTATCCTGCTCATTTCTGCTTAGCAGGAAATTGTCAAGCATTATTTTCTGCTTAAGCAGCTCTATGAAATTGGGCCCAGATGGGACTCTCAACTCTTCTCAGAAAACTTGAATGAGGCTTACGATCAGTTTATGGACAGAGTAACTATACTTTATGACAAAAATTTTCCACATAAAGAGTAGAAAAAAACGAGTTAATGAAAACAAGTTTCATAGGTTAAGAGAAAGTATTCATAAATCAATTAGGCGGAAACATTATTTGTATAAGAAATACCTCAAAAATCGTACCTCCCAGGATAAATCTTCTTACAGTCAATATAAAAATATCCTTACATCCGTGATCAAAGCAGCCCAAAGGTTTTATTTTGGTAATCAGTTCATCAGGGAGAAAAATAATCTCAAAGGTACTTGGAAGCTTATTAATTCATTATTGTGTAGATTAAAAACAAAAACGAATACTTCGTATTTTGACCTGAATGGTGTACAAGTTGGAAATGAAAACGACATTGCTGATAGTTTTAATGACTACTTTGTCAACATTGACAATAACGTAGCAACTGAACTTCCAACAGGAGTCCACATTCTTTATTTCTTGAACCAATCACTGAAGCAGAAACTTTCACTGTTATCTCTAAAATCCCCTCTGCGAAAGCTCCAGATTGCGACAATTTAAGTTATTTTGTCATAAAGGAATCGAGGAATGCATTAGCAAAGCCGCTGTCAAGTCTGTTCAAAAAATCGATTGCCTCAGGGGTATTCCCCGACAGACTAAAAGTAGGGAAAGTTATACCAGTCTACAAAAGTGGGAACAAACATGATATTTGTAACTATAGACCTATTTCAAAATTGCCTGTTTTATCCAAAGTTTTTGAGAAAATTGTGTATAGTCGCTTGACTTCTTTTATTAAAAAGTATGATTTGCTGTCAGGATCGCAATATGAATTCAGATCACAACGTTCAACTGAATTAGCAATCACGAGTAATTAACAAAATTATTAATGCTATTGACAACTTGCAAATCTCAATTGGTATATTCCTAGACCTGTCCAAGGCTTTTGACACTGTAAACCATGATATACTCATTCAAAAATTGGAGCATATTGGAGTTCGTTGGGTTGCATTGGACTGGCTCAGGAGTTACTTGTCGCATAGGAAACAATTTGTTTCTTATAATTTATCAAATTCATCACAAAAATCAATTTCTTGCGGTGTCCCCCTGGGGTCTGTACTTGTGCCTCTGTTACTTATTATTCACGTTAATGATATATGTAATTCATCTGACATGTTTTCATTCTGTCTTTTTGCAGACAATACAAACATATTATATAATTATCATAATGTGGAAGATGGTGTAAACAATGTTTATATTCAAAAAACAGCATTGTGTCTCGGGGTATTATACTCTGGAACAATCTTAATCCGGATCTCAAGAAGTCTCTTACAAAGTCTTTTACCATCAAACTTAAAACATCACTTGTTGAATGTATTCTAAAAGAAACTTGTTTTGTATTTGTATAGAGCCTCTTGCATATGATTCTTACAAACAAAATTGTTTATACATATATATTTTTTATTATAGCCATCTACATTCATCTATCTGGTCTCTGTCACTGTGTTGTTGATGTCCTTGTCATGCCCAAGTCATTGTCTGTCATAGGGAAAAGCATAAAAGCACCATGCTTCACTTTTTTCCTACATGTTGGCTATGATTGTATACTGCAGTATGATTTTAGGGTTCTTGATTTTTTCAAAGATATGTGTTTTTGATGCGTTGTTTATTATGTGACATTCATTATTCACACCTACATACTAATATAATGTTAATAACCTGCACTTGTCTTTGTAACCGCCATCATGACATGAGTGTTTATTGAATTGAATTATTAACTAAATACATACGCTCTGCTTGATACTGTTTCAACACAGAGCTTCTGTTCAGAACACCTCATGAGAAACCTAGGTATCCTAGGCAGAAAGGACACAATCAGCCTCACTACACGGGACCAACAGGAAGTTCAAGAAGACACCCTGATAGTAGATCTCGAGGTTGCAAACTTGGCTGCTGAACATGTCTTTCTACTTCAGAATGTACTCACACGCCCAGAACTGAACGTTAGATGATATTCATCTGCTCATAGGGCACGATGCTCTGGAAAGAAGTGCGTGCTGGCACAACCGGCGAGCCTTACGCCACAAAGACCCTAAACAGCCCAGTAAATCACCATAAGAAACCAAGGTCATCATCATCCCATCTTGCAAAGGCTGATCTAGCTCTCCAACACCAGGTTGACAAATTCTGGAACCTTGACGATGTTGGCGGACACAACAAAACACTCTCCATCAGTCAAAAGAAGGTTATCTCCATCTGGGAGAAACCGCTACACCGAGATGGAGTGAACTACACCATGGATATTCCATTTAAGGAAAAGCCACCACATCTGCCAGACGATAGACCCATGGCAGAACACCGGTTGAGGCCGTTAGGTAAACGCCTCGCCAAGGACTCGGCACTCAAAGAGAAGTACACCAATGGTATTCACAACCTCATCGATAAGGGATATGCAGAAAAGGTTCCCGTTAAAGATATGTACAAGAAAGATGGTTGCGTTTGGTACCTGCAACACCATCCAGTGATAAACCCATACAAGCCAGGCAAGGGCCGTATAGTTTTTGACTTCGCCACTCGATTTAAAGGAAACCTCACTCAATGACAACGTTTATCAAGGACCTGACTTGACGAACAAGCTGATTCGAGTTCTTCTTTGCTTTCGGCAAGAACGAATAGCCTTGATGGCCAACATTGAGGGAAGGTTTCACCAGGTTCGTGCAACCGAAGCGGACCGAGATGCCCTTCGTTTCCTTTGGTGGAAGGACGACGATACTGAAAGCCAACTCTCCGTCTATCGGATGTGTAAATGCAGCTATATTGATCTGCCTTTTGTTTACATTGAAAAGCCCCCTCTAGTGTTCACTGTGATCACTCAGAAGCACATTGTTGGAAGCAGCCATCTTTGCTGCACACATTCTCATGTCATGTCATGTCATGTCATGCCAGCCGTCCGGTAATATAAAGTTATAATAGGATGCAAGGAGGTATGTTATTGTCACTAATCCTTTTATATAACGGTTTATTTTGCTTACTTAAAAAATATGTAGCTTTTTGATTGTTTAGTGAACTTTATGAACCTTTATTATTAATGAGGTTTTTCCATGTTAACAAGTCATGTTTTATATCAGTACATGTACTTTATAATCTGTATTTGTGTTTATCTTGCTTACAGTTTTCACGAAGCTTTGGAAGTCTTTAAATGTTTTGGAACCGAGTCAGAAAGGAACAATGACCATTACTGATAATTACAACCAAGATTTTGTCGAGACCCTTGTTATTTCTTGACTGAGTCCGAGTTTTACTTTTATGAAGAACTGCGACCTTAGTGGTACATTCCTTCCTCCACGATATGAGATTAGGAATGTTGCGCTGCCACTACATGATGACAGCACACCTGTTTGGAGGAGTTTGGAGCCCGAGCAGTGCCAACTTTGCCCTGAAACGAGCTGCCCAAGGCCACAACACCAAATATGATGCCTGCACCATTCAGACCAGCGATCAAAATGTATACGTCGACGACTGCTTGAAGTCTGTCCCCACCGAAGATGAAGTCACTCATATTGTCTGTCAGTTGTGTGAGCTATAAGCCCAGGGAGGATTTCGTTTTACCAAATGGTCAAGCAACTCCCGCGCCGTCCTAAAATACCGAGTGTGCTAAAACAGTAACTACTTTGGACTTCGACCAAGACATGCTGCCATCCGAGCGTGCTTTGGGAGTACTATGGAAGGTTGAGACGGACACCTTTGGATTTGGATTTGTTACCAGCTTGAAAGATAAGCCAGAGACCCGGAGAGGACTGCTGAACGTGACAAGTTTGATTAACGACCCCCTTGGATTTAAGGTCCCTTTGTCTTGAAGGCAAAAATGATCTTTCAGACGCTCTGCTGACTAAAGATAGGGGTGGGACGATCCTATGCCCAGCACTGTAGCTGACGTGGAAACGGTGGTTAAAAGAACTATCGTTGATCGAGAAGATGAAGATACCGAGATGTGTGTAACCTGTCAAAGGTGAAGCCATTACCAAGGCACAACTGCATCACTTTGCTGATGCATCCGGACGGGGTTACGGTGCCGTAAGTTACATACGTCTTGTTGACGCAGAAGGACGTACACACTGCTCCTTCATAATTGCCAAGGCCAAGCATGCACCCGTATAGATGACAACTATACCTAGGCTGGAGCTCGCCGCTGCAGTCGTGTCTGTAAAAGTCTGTCTTCTGGTCCGACAGCATGATTGTCCTTCAATACCTGACCAATGAATATAAACAATTCCAAACCTTAGTTGCCAATCGAATCGCCATGATCCACGATCAATCCTCCCCGACCCAGTGGAGGCATGTACATTCAGCTTCAAACCAAGCAGATGACGTCTCAAGGGGCATGAAAGCCCAACAACTCGTCGACTGCGATCGCTGGTAAAATGGGCCATCCTTTCTACTGAAGGAGGAAGATGCCTGGCCGACTCAACCAGACTTCAAGTCTCTTCAGCTCCAAGAGGATGCTGAAGTTAAGAAGGAACCACAGGTATACGCAACAAATGCCAACACCACATCAATGACAAGCCCTATTGACAACTTGATTGCCCACTACTCATTGTGGTATGCACTGGAGAGAGCAGTTGCGTGGATCCTCCGTGCAAAATAGCTGTTGTGCATTGTCACAACCCCGGGCCCCCCACGCTCACAACACTGGTACTGCCCTAATGAAAACTGTCGTCACTGTCTGTCCTCCAAGTGAAAAACAATGGGTTTTTTTTGCTTTTTGGTGTTTTGTTGGAGGGTCATGGAATTGGGTGAGCATAATTACATTGTCAGTGTACGCATGGTTTTTTTTTTGCATTCAGTGAGAAGATGGAAGTAATTTTTTTCGTATGTTTAATGTCGCTTTACTTTGTGGTTTTTTGTTTCAATTGTGTTTTTTGGGGGTGCTTTTTGGTGTTTTGTTAGAGGGGCATGGAGTTGGGTGAGCACAATTACATTGTCAGTGTACGCATGGTTTTTTTTTGCATTCAGTGAGAAGATGGAATTTTTTTCATATGTTTAATGTCGTTTTACTAAGTGTTTGTTTGTTTCAATTTTTTCTCCGTCCAATTTTGGTTGCAAGTCCAATTGCATGTGTACAAAGCTGGGTACAAGTTATTCAAGACGGTAATTGCGACTGACTCACACACAAATTGGGATCGAGGATGTGTGTACCGTCCCCGCAACTAGACCGCACGACAATTACCGACTTGTTTTCAAGACTACAAACACACGGGCACATTTGACCCAGTATCATAAGGGTGTCACAGGGCCAGACATATTTCCATTAGCGCGACGGTTGGCCTGGTTTAGTTTGATGTATTTTTTTCCCCATAAATCAGATCATCAGATTTATCTTTCCCATTAACATTTTTGATGGTCTTGTCATTTTATTGGCAGTTTTCATAAGTAGTTCATGTACATTGGTCAGACAGGTCACGGTCATGCCGATGCGTACATATTCATGGCAGTTCAGTTTGCTGGTGTAAGGCACATTTCAATTGATGACAATAATAAGTGATTTAGCCAGATGTTACATGTATGGTTTGTTGTTTTGAGAGTCATAACTTTTTATTTATTTTAACATATTTTCCGCGTGTTGGGGGGGGGTCATAAAGAAGCTTGTATTAATACGGTTATTACTCGACAATTAGCAATGGTGAGCGCAGAATTTTGTACGGGTAAAATTGTACATGTACATTAACAGGGTTTTAATATAACTCGTGACTAAATTCTTGTGCAATGTATTATTTTATTTAAACAATGTCTTTGTTGTACTCATGTATTTAGCTCCAAAAAGCACCATAACCACTCATGATGAATTTTACAAAATGTGTTTGATTGTTTAAATTCAATTAAGTTAAAAGGTGAAACAGGTTTGGGGGAATGTAATTAAATCATCACTTCGATATGTGGCCTTATAAAATGATTTGGTAGTGACCTCTGTTTATTTTCATAAATTGATGATGCAAAGCCCCAAAATATTGTTTCTGTTAGGTTTGTTTTAACTGTGTCATGTGTTTTAGTATTATCTTATGTGTTTATCCATTTATATATAGGCCTATGTTCATATGGCCTTTAGTGTTCAAATAATTCTTATCAGTCGCTTTATGCAGTACAGCAATGTGATCATGTCCCATTGTACCAACCTCACACAGCCATCTTGTTGGTTAAATGTTTATTTGAATCAATTGGTCGACTTTCCTGGCCAGGGATTCCAGGGAAGAAATGCAAAATGACAGGATTGTTGAGAAATACCCCTGGGTGAATTAATGAGGAAGAAAGTGTTGCATAACATTAGATGTACACATTATACACTTTTGGCTGGACATACATAAAACACCAAAAAAAATGTGTCAGGTTGTGGTTACATTAGTCCAATGAAAATACTCTTCCAGTGTATATTTTGGAAAGTACAGATTGACCAAAATGAGCAATTTTATTTATTAATCCTTCCAATTTAGTAATCTTTTCATGCTATTGCCATTTGGACAAAACATTTTTCTAAAAAGCTTTATTTCTTATAGTCTTGAATCGGGGATGTATTACCCAAAGAATAGTGTCCAAATGCTCAACCACAAACTGACATGAAGGTGTGAATTACTGGAAAATTAAAAAAAGAAATAACTCTTGCCTTTTGAAATTGATTGTGACAAGAAAAATAATTAAAATTCATTACTGCAAAAATTGTGATCATAACTAACATTCAGAAAGATATGGCCTCTGTATGTTACATGCCATTTTGCAAGTCTTTGGCACATCCAAGGTCGCAGAGTGCAAACAACAAACTGACAAAAGTCACACTTTGACAAAAACCACAAATTGACAAACAATAATTGCTCAATCCAGACTGACAAAAAATGCATAAACTAGGTTGTCAGTTTGTGGTAATTGCTGCAAGGCTCAACCACTTACTGACAGGGTGTGCACAATAGTATGGGCAGGGTATTCTCTCCCTCCCTCCCTCCCTCATTCATTTATTTATTTTACTTCCTTATCGTCTCATTTTTAAGGTATTTTTCATCTTTGTTGTATTTTTTTCTTGTATGCCCTTGTATGTGTATTTTTTATGCGTATTTGTAGTATTTTGTATTGCTGTTTGTAAATTTATATATTTGTATCTTTTTATATTTCAATTAATTAATGTGCTCTTTAGGACCAGCTGGAGAGGAGAGCCTCTAGAAAGGAACTGTGTTTCTTTAAGGCAATCTTTCGGGTTCCAAACGTTTCTTTTTCCTTCCTCTGTATATTGCTCATTGCTGTATTTTAAAAATGTTTTTACCTAATTAATGTGCATTATTGTACTTGTTATCTACCCGAGAAATGAAATAAAAATAAATAAATATAAATATAAATATAAACCAAGTGTAATGGTGTTGCGTAACTGATCTGCGATAGTCTAATAATTCCTAGTTGAAGCATATGGTCAAATTCCTGCTCTGACCATAATTATAAATTATCAAAACAATCCAAAACGTTTCCCACGGCCGATCAACCTCATTCCCATAAACAGGCAACACAAGTGCTGTGGTACGATGACATCGCACACAAATGGGGACGAAATTGTAATACTGAACTTGGCTGATGACGCAATGTGTTTAGTGACAAGAACGGACGATAGCAAAAAACATTTCTCATTCCAAACCACTTGGAATTTTTAATAATAGAATCGCTGCGAAAAATATGAAACTTTGCATGTGTAGTATATAAGCTTTTCTTCGAGCCAACATGGAGATTTCTTCAACAAAACTACAGTGGCAGAGAAAACTACCGGAAACCGAAACACTCTGGCTAAACTGCCACCTTGCCTTGTGTGACTATAAGGTACATTTCATCTAGAAAAATCATCTAGAAAATCTCAGAAGAGAAACATGCATTACTACACAGATATCATAGCCAGCGTCTTTGGTTGACTTTGAGTTGAAGTTTTACATCTTATCAATGTGGGAAATGGACTGTGATACATCTTTTCGTACAAACATGGTCAGAATTGTTAACCAGATTCTGTCAATTATCACTGCCCGGCAATGATTATAACTCGGAGAACCCTAATTAGTTTTCAAGTGCGTTTTATCTTCCAGTATTTACGTTAGCATTTTATTTTACAGTTGCTCAGTCACCGTAAAACACAACTAGAAGATACATGCACAGTACATGTAGGTCTTCACATATCAATGATTGGGGGATGGGGTTCTTGAATAATGTTTGTTATGCTCGATGTTACTACTTGATCAATATCATTATGACAAAGTCATCATTCATGTTTACCCCTGAAGTTATTAACAAGTACCACATGAAATTTGCAAAACCTAAATATAAAAAGGTAGTTACAAAGGAATACCACCAATTTAAACCACATTACTTTCTTTACAAATTCATACAGGGAACAAGAGCAGGAATTGCAGCGTTTTGCCTCTGTTCTATTAGAAGTTGTAGAGGCTCTCACTGTGGGACCCCGGAGGGAGAGATCTAAGACCAGAACAAAGGAGGAAACCCTTCCAGCTAGAATGAATGCTATTCCTCTGCACTGCAGAAATAGATTAGTCAATAGTCATCAAACCACCACTGGACTGCAGCTAAAAAGAGGAGGGGTCTCGAAGCAAGCTGTTCAAAGACTTCATGCTAGAGGCATTACAGTCTCATATGAAACAATAATCTCAAGACAATTATCACTTGGCAGGGACTATGATGAAAACGTAAAAGAGTGGTCTACAGAAATGACATCAAACGGAGAAAGAGGAGGATGCTGCCAACATCAATTTCTTGCAGGTGGAAAGAGAATCAGGTGTTGCAGACCAAGCCTGTGTCCAGGAATTAAAGGAGCAGCTGAAATATCAACAGTCAAGCAGACACCCTGGATTTAAACTAATCACTGACAATGTGGACTTTAGAATTACACCAAGGCAATCAACAATGTGTCATGAAGCAAAAGATCTTCACTACTGTAACTCAATGGCAGTAAAGAATAAGGTAGAAGCACTATTGAGAAATTCTTTAATTTTCTTGTTAACTCTTAGATAGTCCCGAGTACTGCAAAAACCTCATCACAATGTGTTTACCCAGGAAGGCATGTATGCATAATTTTATTGAAGCATGCCTGTGTGCAAAAGGTCATTGTTTACTTTTCCCCCTGATATATTGTTCCATACTTTCCTTTTCATATAAATTAGATATCTGGCAATCACCTCCCTGATGACTTTCCAGATGGAGACATCAGGACTGTGGAGCTGTCAGAGTTTGTGCCAAATGTTGAGAACAACATAGTGAGCAAAGTTATTGTTGACTATCTTCCAGCTTTTGCAGATTATAAGTTTGTTTCACCTCATCAAACCCACATGTACAGTCACCTGGCCACTCAAAATTAAGAAGTGGTTAGACCAATTGTTTAATTCCTCTTTATAATTCATATTCACAACTTTTTAAGATTATCTAACTCCAAATGGAAATTCTTTGAACAAGGTTCTAAACTCAACTAGGAAGTTAAGTTGCATTATTGAACAATGTAAACCGGAAAAGGCAAGGACGTGTGAGGGTTGTGGATTCAATTTGATTCATAATGCATAAATAACCTACTTGTTTGTTATTTATGATTTAGTTGAATCAAAGAGCAAGGACCATGCTCTATGGTTGAATGTGCAAGACACTATGGAAGCATTTGTAGTCAAGCCTAATGTAAATTTTACTTTTTCATGATATTGGATCTATTTGTTATCAGGTTGGCCTTGGTGTTATAACAGAAAATAAAAATACAAATGAGGGAATAGCGAAGATTGTGGACTACATTAATGTGTATGTTCCTAATTTGGATTCAAACCAGCCAATTGAAGTCATTAGCGGAGGGGATCAATAGACATGTGAACGACAGGAAAATATAAAAGAGGACAGAATGAATCACCCAAAGCAGCTCGACGGGGAGGCATCATTCCAGTGTTTCAAGATTGTCATGGTCTAGGTTATTTCTAGCAGGTAAATATTGGTTAAAATAAATAAAACAAACTGTAGTCTAACTGTTATTATCTTCAGGTCTAGACTGGGCACAAAGGTAGACCATTTCGTCTTCATTATTTATCTGAAAGTTAAAGGCAGGGTTTACCTTTGGTTTTACTCCAAATAAGTATTGGGATACACCAAGTGAAGATACTAGTCTTTGACAATTACTGTAGTATATCCTGCCTTTAAAAGATTTAAAAAAACATGTTTTTGGTTTCATACTACACGGGATTTAAACAACTTCAATGTTCTAACAGGTGATGTGGAAATACCTATATTCATCAGAACCAGCAAGGAGGGTCAAGAGATGTTTGAACTCTGTATGCAGCGCGGAATTTTCTGACAACCTACAGTCTGCCTGCTGATGAAAGACTCAAATGCCTGCAGAGACTTTCTTGACAAGTACTAAAAATTGTTCTTTTTTATGTAGATGATTTACAAGATCACTATTGTTGAAAACAGATCTTGACTTGATGTTTCATTTCTATTAATTTACACCATGTATGAAGTCTTGGTAGGTCCAAACAAAAATGTTTTTCTTTTTTGTATTCTACATTCTTTCAGATACACAGAAGCTCTTATTCTCTGTGCAAGTCTTGAATATTTTGGAATGGATGGACCTTACGAGCCAGTGTGTAATCATACCTATGAAATGTCAAGCATGGATAAAGAGTCATACTTCAGACTGCAGTTGGGGATCTTCTAAATAAGTATGCAATATTTTCAACACCAATACCAGCCAAGGACAAAGAACTAAAATGCCCAAAGTCCTACAAGCGTATGGAATCAATGAAGAAGCACTTACGAACAAAACATGAAGGACTTTTCCTTGAGAAAAAAAGCAACCCCAATATCCCCTAAAAGACTGTGCAAAATTATTGCTGCTCAAGTTTTGGTATGTAATTATTGGTATGTGATTTCACAGATGCAAGAAAACATGGTAATGGTGGAAGAATCCTTCTGTTGTACAAGTTCATGCTCTTCCATTTCAAAGCAGTAGGTAAATCAAAGTATGCCTATCAGATATTGCGACTACTTGCACAGACAAAATGTCTCCTTTCACCCAGAATGGCCCATCAACTCATCTGGAATAGGTTCATCAACCTTACAGGAAAAAATAGACACAATTGTAGAGATGGACAGATTCATGGAACACACGAATAAGAGGTTCAAACAGAAGTGCAGGGGTTTCCATGGTAAAATCACAGAAAAGTCAGGTGAAAGGGTAGGGCAAGCTGCACATTCACTTGATAAAATCCTGCATCTTGCAGACAAGGCAGCCGAAGTGCATAAGTCTTCTGGTAAGCATACAAAGGTATCTGCTAAAGATGACGTGTTAGCTTTGTTGACTCGCAGGAAGGAAACTTCATGCTTTCCCAGATTTCACAAGAAACTCTCTGTCCCAGCTAGACCCTGGTTCTCTTCATACAGGGATAACTGACACGTTGAAAAAACTATCAAAGTTAAAACTATACAGGGTGTAGCTCTCACTGATAACCCTCCCACAGAACCAATGGTTTGAATTGGGGGGGGGGGCACAAACCACACGGATGTGGGGATGTTTAATGAACAGAATTCGGCCTCGGGACTGTGGTCCAGTGTAAAATTTGAGCCCTGTATTAAAACCATATATTTTGCTTTAACAGTTAAGTCACACATGGAAGTAAATAACCGTACACGTGTGATCAATATGACATGTTATCTTCAAGCAAACTTGAATCCTCAATTATGATTAGTCGACTCATAACAATAAGTGTGATATTTTACAAATACTGACTGCTTCGAGTGCTATGGTTAAAACTTTGATTCCCAAGGTGATCCATTCCCGAGGTGCGTTACATTTTTTAATCCAAGGGAAAATACACCACTGCGAGGATCACTGACCCACTCTAGACCAGTGAAAAGTTAGAATCCAATGTATTATCCCATAGCAACCAATGTACCATACCCATAGCAACATCAGTTTCTTTATACCCTGACATCAAGGCACAATGTACAGGGTGTTAGCAAACAAATATTGATTGCTTTTGCAGACTGCTCCAACACCTCGTATTTGCAATAATCTGCTCGTCAAATTTGCTTGAAGATAAGTTTGATATCAGACGCGCTCTTTGTCCCACAGCTAACATTAACTAGCCTCTGTGAAATATTTACTCCATCATCTTCAGTTATCATTACACAAATAAACCATCACTTAATATAATATTTCCTAAGTTTCCTACAATTATTAGGCAATCATTTAGTGACCATGCAAATGCTTTATCAGTAAATCCACACACCATTGATTTTATACAATGAAAATCAATTCAATGCACACTAAAACCCGAACACCATAACGTACAATGTATGTCAACACTACTGGTGCATGATTTTGTCACATGGTTTTTCTCTTCACAAAACAAACTTTAACACAATGAAAAATCTTACCTGAGAGCCAACAGTTATGCTGTACTTTACTCAAGCAAGTAATAAATGTTTCAGGAACATATGATGCTGATTAAAATATGATTAGTATCTCAATGTCGACAATTTGTAAAACTTTCTGTAAGTTTGGAGAAAACATTGGCGACTTCTAAAATGTTTTCTGCCTCTCCCTTCTTCAACACAAGAGTGCGCTATCACGATGGAGCAATGGGCTTCATTATTATTAATCGTTCTTTTACTGAGCCTTATAAATTACACTGCTCAAAGAACACAGTTACATAAATTGTAAATGTGATGAGTTTTTCCCGTTTGGCAGATATTTATTAAAGTTGTACAAACCTGAAAACCAAAACTTGTTTTACATTGTTTTTATTATTATTAAAAAGTCCCTTTAATTACATTTATTTATTAATTTAATCACATTTTTCTTAGGGCAGCATTGATCTTCAAATTTAATTTTAACGTTTTGACCCTTTGCAACATCTAACAGCTAATGTTATTTTCTTACCAAAGCAACTTATGCCAAACATCTCTATAAGATTGCAGCACGTTTCTCACATTTGCCAAAATATGGTGTTTGACATGAATGTTTTATGGTTGGTACCTTTGATGGCTAAAAAATCTGGGCAAATATTGGTTGTTTTTTATCACTTGTCACTGAAAATGATTTATAAGTAAAAAATGTCTGTCTCTTTACTGTTTTTTCCTCTATACATCCATGCATGTTGTAGAAAAACTATAAAACCATCACAACTAGATGAAGATGTACTTTAATCTGCTATAAGGATTTCTAAATGTATATCTTCATACCATGATGAGTCACTTAAATCAACCTCAAGATCTTCATCAGGTTCATATTCACTACTGCTACTGTTCTCTTCATCCTCATTTTGTGCAACAAATTCATTACCAAGGGGTTTCTAAAATAAATTGCCATATTTGGACCGAGTGACCTTCATTGAAAAATTGAAAGTTCGACTTAAGGTGTTTCAAGGACTGTATAGCAAAGCAGTCCTTGACGATTGCGTCAATAAGTTCAAGTGACAATCCACTTGCCATGTCTATTCCTGTATACATTGCCGATGCCTCTTCTGGTAGCATTGAGTCATTATAGATTTTCTGTTTTGCCGAACTCCTGCCTCTGTGATTCGGTTGCCTTCCTCACTACTGAGACTGCTTGCTTTTTGATATTGCTGGACAATTGCAGATTCTGAAGATGTTTATCTTTCCATCCCACACCAGAATTATCACCTGCACAGTTGTCACAGCACAAACTCTTTTTCATTGTGCAAATTGAGAAATGTCCATAATGTTCCAACAGATATTCTGTTCTATTTTGCATGTAGTGAAGCATTTGGGGAACAAAAGGATGATGGCATGACTCTGTTTGCAAATTATCCCGTCCAATCCTCCTACTTTCCTGGAAATAGTCATCAATGTTTCTGGAAGGGCCATAATGTATAACGGTGTATAAGCCATCAACATGTACGCCCATGCCAAATGCAACTGTGGCAATCAAAATCCTAATACTGCTCAGTTCTCTGCAAAAATCAGCCAGTACTTTCTGCTGAATTGTTTCCTCTGTGCCCGAGTGGAACATCCCAACATGTTGACAAAGCTCCCTTCCTAGGACTTCTTCAAATGTTGCGTGCAGCTCCCTGCAGTGTTTATGAGATTGACAGAAAATTATAATTGTTCTGCTATTAGGACCTTCATGTTGTACTTCATGGAATAGAAATTGGAACTGATCATTTAGTGTTTTGATTTGTAAAGCTACAACATAATAACGAATGTTCAATCTGATGGGCGAAATCTCGACCCTTGATGGCTCTGACTCTCATAACAGATTAACAAATAAACTTTTTTTTAAATTACATTTTTTACAATGTCTAGATATGCCCCAATTCTGTCATAAATTAAATCCTGCAACCCCATCATTGTGCAGTCAAAAGTCATGATATATATTGTTGAAGGGCGACTATGAAAGGGATGATAAAAATCAGTAACAGCTGGCATATCATGGATACACAGGAATCAACATTTTAAGTTCATTCAACATACCACTTTGCCACATAGTGGCCTTCTACAAAGAAGCCACATATTGTCATGTTACACAGTAAATGTGATCAACTCTCGCCCAGAGGGTCCAAGTAAAGTCTCAGGACTTGCAAACACCAATGTAAAAGTACCATCCAGCAGTTTTCTCTTCTTTGAAGGAATCTATTATTTATTATGAAATTGATTTTAAAAAACTTAGGAAGTTTTGGAAACATCGCGATTGCAAAGAGTCTTAGATTTAATTTATTTTTGTTCGTTTTTTTGTTTACTACCTCTATTTTCTTGTTTGTTATAAAATAGTAGCAATTCATTTTCTTCAATCTTCAACCAAGAAACAAACAAGATTCACCGACTGACGCATAAAGTTAGCACAAAACGGTACAGCTTGATAGATTAGTGATTTACCATGCCTTGTGGGCAAGTTCACAAAGGTGTCCTCTCCTCTCATAAAACTGTCAATTGCCTTGATTTGTTCGGGTTTTAAGCCATGCTCGAAACCAAGACATCTTTTAGCGTACTCAATGGCTGCGTCCATTGTCAATCGACAGCAAAATGGCATTGACACCTGAACTGAAAGCAGCGTTGTTGGTGGTTGTCTTTCTTGGCTGTCTATTTTGCATAAAAACGCCACTGTGTGACATGTGTAGCTTAACGACGATTGCTAGTTTTGGTGATATGTACGTATTGTACCCTAGTACTACTAGCACGTACCATGGAGGTAGAATCAGACCTCCATGCACGTATGTACTTTATGACTTAACCATTATATTTTTGTGTCAGCCGTGAACTCTCTAAGAATCCATTTGAAACATTTATAATATTTGTGGTATTTCAATTAAATTCGTAGGTATTACACAACAGCTTAACCACAAGATGTTAAATCAGTATCGGTTATTTACAGTCATAAGCTATATGTAACTCTGTGGAGTTCAAATTTGTGAACACCTATTTTAAAAATGAATGAGTCTTCAAAAAATGAACTGATTTCAGTGGTCAGCAGCGGACGCGTATATTGCATATTTGAAGTGTTGCATATGCAAAATGAATTACTACATATCACGCAGGGGTGCCTCCGGGCGGAATCAAGTCGGACTTTCGATAGCAGAGTTAATTGGGACTTTCCTGGCCAGTGAGGGCGCACTACAAAGTGGTAAAACAGCCGGCCGTATTATAGCTGCATGCGATGTAGTGCTATCATCCACCAACCGCGGTTGCATTGCAGTGGATTAATCAGACGACCCAAGGACTCGACGAAAGTTCGACTTAAGTAAAGTCTAGTGAAGACCATGCAGATGTGCAAATTCGGTTTCACACATAAGTGAGATTTGAGGAAAATGAAAAGATCTTGAAATACTCCGTGTGACATTCGACTTGAATGCCGTTGCCAGACAATTTGTAAGAAATATGAATTTTCTATCAACATATTCAGGTCATAATTGCCAAAAAAGACACATTTTAATTTAACACATTTTTCCAGGTTGCAGAGTTTTTGTTGTTTATGTTTATTTTTATAAAAATAATTTATGGACCAAACAACACTGATACTCAGCACTGATGTAGTCATAACTAAGGGAGTCCCTAGATACTTAAAGGCCGCAAATTCATAAATTTATTTTGGCGCCTTAAAAGTATTGCCTGCCCTAATGTCCGCCCTTTCCCCATGAACCTCAGTCGCCCATAGCTTTGGAAAAGGCCAAGTACAAATCCTTACAGTTTATACTAGTGAATGCTGTCTAACATTCCAATAACAACTACATTTACGACTCATTTATTGTGCTTATAATATTTTGGAAGCTTAACGTAACGTGTATGTTGAGGTTTATCAGATATCGAAACATATTCCATGCGTTCCGCGCGCATGCTAAAAGACAAGCAAACACAAAATGAGCACACCTACCGTCGACATTACAATATATTTGGACCCCAGACGTGTGTATACGCGCCAAATTATGGCACACATGCGCGGAAATTCGAAACACCCCTCCCCCCCCCCCCACACACACACACACCCCTTGTATATGAGAACGACCAATTTTCAAAGATTTTATTTCCTACATCAATTATAATCCGGCTGACATTCTTGCTTAAGGTAGGCTTTTGCTACTTCCTGGGTGACTTGTCTTTTGGAGTGGACTAATTTGATTGCTAAAAATTCATATTAAAATTGTTTTTAGTGTGTGTTACCTATCATGTCGGTAGGCCAATATGAAAGTGGCAACATTTGGCTGCAGTAGGCAGACAGACAAATAATGTACAACAATTAGCGTTAAATTGTAAGAACATAGATAACACTCACATTAAAATGATATCTTGTAGCATGTCTTTATGCTCCCCCTGCCATTGCTGGCATTGCACACATTAGTGTTTGCCTTTAATATTCGTAAAGTTGACTGCGAGCAGAGTGTTTCTCTATGCTGCGAGTAAGCCCCTATGTGTGGGAGTCATCGAAAACCCACCTGCGTTCGGTGCGCGCGCCAAGAATACAAAAAACAAAAAAACAAGAGGTGTTCGTGCACGTATTGCACGAATACCTAGTTAAAAATACCGAGTGAGACCTACCATCGCCATAACAGATTGTGGACGAGTAGATTCTCGACACTAGATCTTCAGTCAACTTCAATATTTATCAGTGAAGAAATGGGGAAACAAAATTATTCCAAGTTCCATCTTCTATAAAACACCGCTGAACAGATGACCAGTTTCCGACATTAACAGTGGGCAATTCACACATCATAAGAAGATGAGCCAGTTTGCTTTTAAGAGATCTACACTGTTTCGCCTATTGCAGACCTCCCAACATTCAGATTTTAGAAATAGTAGTTTTTTCAAACAAGTAGTCATTACGCGGCGTGTCACCACACACACACAGAAAAGTAAGGTCAAAATCATATCAAAGTAAAACTTCGTTCATTCTAGGCTTTTTATGAATGCTAACCCAGCCAGTAAGGGATTAAGTGAGATAAGAACTTAAGAACAAGGTTTTACACTAACCAGTAAATACCTTAATGTACACATGTAACTCACCATACTCATTAATCAGTATCATGTACCAGCAATCAGCAGTATATAGAACTATATATTTCTACCAAAAGAGCAAGAACTTTGGTTGGAGGAGTCTACAGATTCAGATTGCTCAAGAGTTTTAGTTTTCTTCATTTGCTGATCTGTGTATGTTGCACTTTTGCATTTTCTTAGCAACTGGGTAGAATGCTCCTGCTCAAAGCATCTGCTCTCCATGGCTGTCATGAATTGTTTCTTCACAATCAAGTCACTTAGAATTTCTGTAGACATGCTGGCCCTAAATTTTGTTTTTGTTTTTGTGACATAACTGAACACTCGTTCACAGTCTGCATTACTGTGGAACACAACAAGAACAGCTTTCACCAAGGAAGTTAGTAGAGGATAACTGAGACTCTGATTTCCATCCTTGAGCTGCCCTATTAGGTACCACTGCTTGTCCACCCTTGTACAGCTGGTAATTTCATTGGGGAAATCTTCAACTTGGTAGTGCAGAAACTCATCCTCCAGCTTGTCCAGTTTATCAGAAGTATTCAAATTTAGACAGGTAAATTTCTTGGCAAAATATCTTACAGAGTCAAACTTGATGGTCTCCCTCTTAGTGACATCAGCTAACTGGGCATTGATCAACATTGGGTCAGAGTAGGGAAATTTAGCAACCATGTACTCAGCTGCTTTACAGAAGAACCCCTTGACATGGCAATAGAATCTATCCTTGTCTATTTTTTCTGTCTCCAAAACTTGTCTTGTTTCACTGCCAATGAAGATGTCAGCATTGTCCCTCTGGTGGCTCAACTTGTGGTAAGGTAGCTGATGCAATTTCCCTTTGTAATTTTTGACTGAACTTGGTCTAACAAATCTTGTGAATAATGTTCTCAGCTGATCTACCAATGTCTGATGAAGCAAATGAATACAAGGCTCATCTTTCTGAAGGATTATGTTTGCTTTGTCAAATATTGGGATTGTAGTTTTCAGGAACATACAATAAACCTTGGTCTGTGGGTCACTCAAAAGTTTGACCACCCTTTCTGGCCTTGTAAGTGACTTGACTGGTTCCGCCTTTTGCTTTGATTGGCCTAGACTTGAAATACTTGATGTACTTTTGCTGCTGGAGGTAAAGGTTCTTCTCCTCTCTTGCAATGCCTTTTCTTTGAACAGGTAATCACTCAGATTAAATGTTTTAATACCAGTGGCAGTGGCACACTCATCAGATTGCTTTGACTTTGAACTAGATTGTACACTGTCAATGACACTAGTCTTTGCCTTTTTTGCTGAGGCTGGTGGGTCACTGACACTCAACACTTTTCTCTTTTGTCTACTGTCAGCAGTACCATGTGTAGGCTGCAATGTAGGCTGTCCCCTATCGCTGGACTTCTTAGATTGGGAAGCTGAGCTAGCATTTTTAACTTTAGTCTTTTTTGTGGGCAGTTCCTTCTGGAAGTATTCAAGTAGGGCAGGCCATTGTGTGAGAAGCCGGTTAATGCATAAACCCAAAGACAGCCATCTGGTGCTGACGTGTTTGATGATCTTAGCAACCTCAACACCATGTAATTCTTGAAAATGCTTCAGGGTGTGTTTTCTTTTACTGCTCTTATCCAAGTAAAAATATTAACAACAAACAGATCTTCCACATTAAAGGGCAGTGTTTCGGCAGCCTTCTCAGCAGCCAGATGCATGAGATGACATGCACATCCCAATATGTATATCTCTGGGTTTGCTTTCTTCAAATGGGAAGCTAAGCCTGACGTCTTTCCCTGCATGACGCTAGCATTGTCAGCACCGAATGATAAACAGTTTGTCCACTTGACATTTCTCCTTTCAATATCTTGATCAAGAGCCTCAAATATTTTTATGGCAGTGGAGGAATGGCATTCAGCCATACACAGAAGGACAGTTAAAACTTTGCCAAAACTGTTGTCAAAATATTTCATCAGTATTGGATAGAGTTTCACGTCTCCATTATCATTGCTGCCATCAGTTGCCATACTAAATGGTTGGACACGAAGAGTGGAAGTGATATGTTGCTGTACATCGTTCGACAAACAACGAACAATGGACCTTGCTTTCGTTTGTCCACACTTAAACTGTTTGGCAATTTTGCTATCAGGGAACATCTTCCTGAATAATGGCCCAGCATGATCAGAAGCAGCGATGGGTATGTTGTGTTCAATAAGAAAATCAACAAAAGTTACCTCGGCATTTGTACATGATGTATCCAAGTTAAAACTACTGAAGCTTGTAATTTTCGGCGTCTTCTTTACAAGTTCCGCCGCCCGAGAATGTTTACCGGTTGTGATGTGCTTCTGGCAATCGTTTCTCCCAGCGTGACTTACACAGAAATCAAGATTGCACAACGTGCAAAAGCCAAAATAATCTGACCGTTTGCTACAAATTAGGCACGGCCATTCATCGCTGTATTTCTTCAGAAACTCCTGTTTTGACTTTGACTTCGTTGTACTTGTAGCTTTTTTGGTCGACATCTTGCCCAGCTTTGAACATTCTAGGCGTCGTGTAGCGTTTCACACATGTGGTTGTACAGTGTACATGATTGTAAACCACTGTATACAGCAGTTCGAAATGCATTTGCAACGTAAAGTACATGTATTTGTACATTACATACCGCAGCATGCAGCCATGCTACGACACAGATTATCACTCCGCGCCTGCGCACATCGTCTATTCATAGACGCGCTACCAGTCTCTCGTTTATCCTTCAGAGATTGAACGTATTACAGCGAACACGATGATGCGGACCACACGACCGGGAACGACATACAACATGGAAAACGACTGTGTTAAGTCTCGCCCATGAGACAAGGTATGGCCGGCCTGTCTATGGCGCGCGAAAAAATAAATAAATAAATAAATAAAAATGAAAACGACGTTGTCAAAAATCGTACAAATGAAGAATAAAATCGTAAAAGCGTAAAATGGGTAAAAAATCGTAAAAAGTACGCCAAAATCGTACATGTTGGGAGGTCTGCTATTGCCCAGTAATCATAGCAACACTGTGACATAGCCTTAAACCACAGTCCGCAGTGTATGTAGCTTGGACGATACCATGCTGTAGAGTTTCTTCAAAGTCTACCATTTGAACCCAGTACTCTAGTAGTACATGTATGGCATCTTATTCTTACGGATTATTATTCTAATTAATAAGGTTTATTAGAAGTTCACCTACGTGTAAATGTAGTGTTTGTTGTACACCGCAAAACAGCTTGTCAAGAATTACTAAAGTGATCGATTACTAATTTATTTCTTCATGAAATAAATTTTAAAAACAAAGATAGTGCCAGGCAAAACACTGTGCATGTTTACTTAGTCTACATGGGACTTGTTTTACAAGTGCCGTAACTTTGTAGACTACCTAGGCAGCAACGGGAAACACGTGCTACAAGGACGAATAGATAGCTCTGGCCATACAGGTTGTCTCAAGCTGACATAGTCCAATCACAACGTTATTCTAACAGTTATGGACAATGCAAATGTGTTGCTCTGTGCAAACTGCTTATCAATGTGGAAAGTGGAAAGTGGAATCCAGTTTTAAATAAGAACAAATAAAATGAAATTGGGGGATAAGATACCATAAACTTTGAACTTTAAACCAACTGATTGTACATTGTCTTTCATTAAAAACTAAAATCCAAATGATGAATTTTGAAATCCTTCCAATGCTTGCTTTCGAAACCCAGCATGAATGTTTTGCTTTTAGCTTTTCAATGTTAATGCAACATAGGAAGTGTACAAAATTCAGTTAGAGATGTCGCATTAACTACCTGAACTTAGTGTAAAAAGCTTATTTCCATACAACAAACAAGAAATACTTACCCCTTAAAATGTTGAAAATTGACATAATGTCACGGTGCTCTCAAAACCCAGTATGAATGTATAGCTTTTTGCCTATCAAATGTTGATATCAATTGTGTATGTTTGAGATGTCGCATTAACTACCAGGACAACAGTAAAAAACATATTTCCATACAACAAACAAGAGCAAACTTTTCCCCAAAATTTTAAATTTTGACTTATTGTCACAGTGCTCTCAAAACCCAGTATGTAGATGTAGATGTTTCCAGCCCTTTTTGTAAAAACCTAAACAGTCAGGGCATGGTCCAAAGTCAGAGTTTTGACACTTGTCATCAACAGGTCTTCGAACATGAATGAGCTCTCCCTGTTTCAACCTATGCACCATCTTGTTATGGTACTAGTTTCCTCGATCGCGAAGAAGCTCAAATGCTCTTGCTTATTCTCTGGAACAAATGTTCATCGCTGCAATTTTTTTAACCTCTTTTTTCATTCGGTTTACCTTAAAGGAAGTGCTTGCTTTCTTTAGTGACAAGCTTTGAACAGAAATAGCAAGCTTGGTGCTTATTGTAAACTATTTGTTCTTGTTGTCTTGTTAACTGGTGGAAAAAACACAGTCATCTGCAGGAAATTCCTCAGTTTCAGTATGTAAACCATCTGGAGAGGCCAAATGTCTGTTTTGTGGTGTAGACCCATAGTCACCATCATGCAAGTTTTCACAAGAACTGCTTGCAGCACACCCCATGTCATAAGCAGGAAAGTCCACAGAATTAGCATGTGAATCATCTAAAGAGGCCACATGTCTGTTTTGTGGTTTAGACTTATCATCACCACCAGGCAAATTTTTACCAGAACTAGTTGCAACATACCAATGTCATCATCATCATTGTTATGCAAACTGAATAAAGCAGCAGTTTTTGAATCATTGGCAACCACGCATTAATGGCATTGTTTACTATATTGTGTTGCATCATAGAAAACAAACACAATATTTCTGAACTAACTTTGATGGTCACATTGTCAGATGGCATTTTAATTCTTAAAGATCCTTCACTTCTACGTGGTAGGGGAATGACAAAGGAATCATTTAAATCAATATTAGATTCTTCAGCACATGATCCTCTTGAACTGTACTTAGAATGACAAGCTAGTTTAGAAGAAACAGCATCAATGTAATTTGTATCGGCGCTCGCACCAATAGTAACACCTATATTGATATCAATTGATGAATCGTTAGATGGTTGGTGAGAATCATCAACACTTCTAAGCCAGGCTACATCTGCATATTGACTGTTTTCGTGTCTCTGCGGGGGAAAAAAAAATTAGTATGAACTGGAGTTTTCATTTGATCGACCTCTGATTAAGAGTGAGAAATGCTTGTAAATTATTGTGTTAAATGCACCAGGTTTTTGGCTTGCCAAAACAATTACATGGAAACACTAGAGAACAAACTGAACATCCACAAAGCTTCTCCATACACAAATACAGACTGAAAGAAAGATTGAGACACATACACAATTAGGAGGGGACAATTAGAGGGCAGAAATTTTAGTTTTGCACAGCGGTGTGTTTTTGATGTGTCTATAAAATAAAATTCAAATTAAACTCTGATACAAAACAGCAGGTTTTGGCTGTAAAAAACAAAAACAAATATAAATTGGCATGCCGAAAGGAAGCGGGACGGGTAAAGTTATTGTGTGCCACTGCAGTACAATTTACCTTCTTGTTCCAGTGGAGAACTTTCTCGGGTAACCCGTAGTCAATTAATATTTCATTATTTACTGGTATGTCACACAAAGCAAACATACAGTATTGGTGATCCTCCAATAAGGAATACATTAATATGTGCATTCTGTTCTTTTTTCCTTCCATGGTGGACCAGCCGTCCCAGAACCAATCCTCCATCTTTAGATGCATCCACACTAAATAAAATTACAACAAAACACTTTATTAACTACATCAAATACAGTAAAGTGTTAGCTACTACAGTTTGCTTTCAAATAAAATAACTTTTCTGATAAATTTTTGTTTGTACAACTAATTCGCCAAAAGTAAACCTCTGGAAAGGTGACCAGAAGGGGCACTGGAAAGGTGACCAGAAGGGGCACTGAAACATTGAAAACTTTATCCAATTTCATTCATTCAACAAACAGCAACCTACAACGGATCAATGATCAAAACATGTTCTTTCAACAAAAACCTACGTACATGTTCAAAATTTTTTTTTAAAAAGCTTAAATATATTAGCGCTAGATACATTGTGACAGAAACTGTTTAAATCTATTTTAACTCAAATGGAGAAAGTGGTCATAGACACTTTCAAAAGATTTTTTTTTTTTTTTAACACGACCAAAATGTCTATACATTTTTTAAACCGAGTATTTATTGATCTAAATTCAGAATGTAAATAATGTTTTAAACAGTTTTTCATTGCCAGAATTATGCAACGACTTAACTTACCACGATCTGACTGATGTAGTGTCCGTCACTGGTGGCTTTATGGTATTTAAAAAAAATACCTGAAGCATGAACAATCATTGTTTTCTCTTTTATCTTCTTTAGCTCCTGTTATCAGTTCTCCATCATAAATATAAAAAAACACACCCTTCTCCGTTGCAAAGACACACTGTAAAAAAAAATCCTGTAAATTTACAGAAAAATGCAGGCAACTCCATTTCCAACATTTTGCTGTAAAATACTTTTACATTACTGGTATGTCAAAGCGGTTTACACAATTTCAGTCAAAGCCTAATAACGAAACTTTAGTATATTTACATTTCTTCCGTTCTCCCCAAATACAGTCATGTTGTATTAATAAACTCTTTTTTGTTATTCCTTTGTACTGAAAGTTTGTGAAAATGCATCAACTTTAGATATTTCACAAGTTGTTTGTACTCGAAATGTACCGCTTTTCTGTAAATTAATATTACCAATGTGTATATTAGGTTAACAGGAACTGTTTGTTTTTTTAAATAAAATACATGTTATTTTAAAGTTTTTTGTAATCGAAATATACTTTGTTGTAATTATTATTACAAATGTGTTTTTTAGGTTAACATAAACTGTTGTTTTTTTAACTAAAGGAAATGTTATTTTACAGTTTTTTGTAATCGAAATGGTTTTTTGTGGTAATTATTATTACAAATTTGTTTTTTAGGTTAACAGCAACTGCTGTTTTTTAAATAAAAAAAAGTAATTTTACAGTTTTTTGTAATCGAGATGTACTGTTTTTCTGTAATTATTATAACAAATTTATTTTTTAGGTTAACAGCAACTGTTGTTTTTTTAATAAAAGAAATGTGTTTTTACAGAGTTTGTGTAAAAGATAAATATGACATTACTGTAAGTTTACGCATGTTGTGTGTTTTTCAAGGATACGTTATTTTTAAGTTCTTTTACATATTTTGTGGAACGAATAATAACACATTAACCTTAAATTTACAGTTTCAGTGCTTTTCATGTTCACATCAGCATGACTTTTATTTTAACAAAAACTTCGTAATACAGAACGCACAACATTTTAACTTGAAGTTTTAACGAACAACTTTAGTGCTGTTTTCAGATGGGCATGGTAGGTGACATTTGTTTACACAAATAAGTATTTGCATTAGTTACAAACAATATACATCCAACCTGCCAAAACAAAGTAAACAAAATATGTTAAGCATTTAGTATTTTCTTCACTTGGGCATGATGGGTAATAATAATAATAACTAGTAACGAGTTTGTAACGAACAAACACTGGGGTTTCGGCTTTGTTGTCAATGTTGAATTAATGTAACAATTAATTTGACACCTGATGACATCACGATGATGAAAACACGTTTTTCGTACGAACTTTGTTATAAGCAACAAGACGGTACAAAAATTATAACTCTTTTACTTTATGGTTCAGACGATACAAACCGCGAGAACAAACCGCTACTAATATCCCAAAACACTTCCGTATAAGGTTTGAGGACTCTCCACAAACAAGAGGGCGCTATACAGGTGCACCGTTAACTGTAGAAGCGAAGCAGCAAACCAAAATGAACGGTACAAAGGTCGAACGATGCCATGCGCGTGGACTATGGGCTGTGTCGGTCTGGCCGTGTGCAGCGTGTTACGATGCCTAGCGTGAGAAGCAATGGCTGTGTGGAGTGATGGCCGTATGCGATGTACAGCGTAAATTGCGTGCAATGTACACACACACGACGATCATGCTTTGTTGACGATACGTGTTTTTAAATCGTTAATATCGTCATCAAAGGATTAAAAAAATCCTTGATCGAACTACTGCTTGATCTAAGTTAGAGCACAGGCTTTCATTTGATGTATTGTTTGTGTCTTTTAAGACTGTAGTTCCTGAGATCGAACGCTAACAAATTTCATGTGTAAATGCTATGAGACTTTTTCGGAAAGAAGAATAATAATAGTGAAAAAACTAGAAACGAGTTTGTAACGAACAAACACTGGGGTTTCGGCTTTGTTGTCAATGTTGAATTAATGTAACAATTAATTTGACACCTGATGACATCACGATGATGAAAACACGTTTTTCGTAGGAAGTTTGTTATAACTTATAAGCTACAAGACGGTACAAAAATTATAACTCTTTTACGTTATGGTTCAGACGATATAAAGTTTTAAATAATTTTAAATAATAAACTACCATGCCAATGCTAAAGTAATTAATAAGCTATACCGCACAGACCTTGAAATAAATTGTGGTGGGAGAATGCAATGAAATTGTGCGAGAACAAACCGGTACTAATATCCCAAAACACTTCCGTATTAAGTTCGAGGACTCTCTGATCCACAAACAAGAGGGCGCTATACAGGTGCACCGTTAACTGTAGAAGCGAAGCAGCGAACTAAAATGAACGATACAAAGGTCGAACGATGCCATGCGCGTGGACAATGGGCTGTGTGGGTCTGGCCGTATGCAGCGTGTTACGACGCCTAGCGTGGGAAGCAATGGCTGTGTGGAGTGATGACCGTATGCGATGTACAGCGTGAATTACGTGCAATGTACACACACAAGACGATCGTGCTTTGTTGACGATACGTGTTTTTAAATCGTTAATATCGTCAACAGATGATTTAAAAACCCTCGATCGAACTGCTGCTTGATCTAAGTTAGAGCACAGGCTTTCATTTGATGTATTGTTTGTGTCTTTTAAGACTAGTTCCTGAGATCGAACGGTAACAAATGTCACGTGTAAATGCTATGAGACTTTTTCGGAAAGAAGTATAATAATAATAGTGAAATAAAATAAAAATCTCGACGAAAACAAAGGTGGTTTCGGCTGATGGCCGAAACCCCCAAAAATAAAAATCTCGACAAAAACAAAGGTGGTTTCGGCTGATGGCCGAAACCCCCAATGATAAGCATTTGTGTGGTACTCTTGACACACTAAATGTTTAATTATTTCCCTTATTAATTTTGAATAATTGAAAAAAATAAAATAAAAATAGACATCCAAACCTCTTATCACAACAATGAACAGGCACTATCAGAAATTTTTAAGAAGTTTTCTGGAATACTAGTAGTGTTTTCAGACAGGCAAGATGGGTAATAACAATATTACTAATAAGAATGTGTGTGGTACTCTTTACACATTAAATGTTCAATTATTTCCCCTTATTAATTTTGAATAATGGAAAGAAAAAAAAAAGAAAAAATTAGACATCCAAACCTCTTACCACAACAATAAACAGGCACTATCAGAAACTTTTTAAGAAGTTTTTTTGAATACTAGTAGTGTTTTCAGTCAGGCAAGATTGGTAATAAAAATACTATTGATAAGAATTTGTGTGGTACTCTTGACACACTAAATGTTCAATTATTTCTCCTTATTAATTTTGAATAATGAAAAAAAAATAAAAAATTAGACATCCAAACCTCTTATCACAACAATGAACAGGTACTATCAGAAACGTTTTAAGAAGTTTTCTGGAATACTAGTAGTGTTTTCAGACAGGCAAGATGGGTAATAACAATATTAATAGTAATAATGTGTGTGGTACTCTTGTCACACTAAATGTTCAATTATTTCTCCTTATTAATTTTGAATAATGGAAAGAAAAAAAAGAAAAAATTAGACATCCAAACCTCTTATCACAACAATATACAGGCACTATCAGAAATTTTTTAAGAAGTTTTTTTGAATACTAGTAGTGTTTTCAGACAGGCAAGATGGGTAATAACAATATTAATAATAAGAATGTGTGTGGTACTCTTGACACACTAAATGTTCAGTTATTTCCCCTTATTATTTTTTGAATAATGGAAAGAAAAAAAAGAAAAAATTAGACATCCAAACCTCTTATCACAACAATGAACAGGCACTATCAGAAATTTTTTAAGAAGTTTTTTTGAATACTAGTAGTGTTTTCAGTCAGGCAAGATTGGTAATAAAAATACTAATGATAAGAATTTGTGTGGTACTCTTGACACACTAAATGTTCAATTATTTCCCCTTATTAATTTTGAATAATGGAAAGAAAAAAAAGAAAAAATTTGACATCCAAACCTCTTTTCACAACAATGAACAGGCACTATCAGAAACTTTTAAGAACTTTTCTGGAATACTAGTAGTGTTTTCAGACAGGCGAGATGGGTAATAACAATAATAATGATAAGAATGTGTGTGGTACTCTTGACACACTAAATGTTTAATTATTTCCCCTTATTAATTTTGAATAATGGAAAGAAAAAAAAGAAAAAATTAGACATCCAAACCTCTTATCACAACAATGAACAGGCACTATCAGAAACATTTAAGAAGTTTTCTGGAATACTAGTAGTGTTTTCAGACAGGCAAGATGGATAATAACAATATTAATAATAAGAATGTGTGTGGTACTCTTGACACACTAAATGTTCAATTATTTCCCCTTATTAATTTTGAATAATGGAAAGAAAAAAAAGAAAAAATTTGACATCCAAACCTCTTATCACAACATGAACAGGCACTATCAGAAACTTTTAAAGAAGTTTTTTCGAATACAAATAGTGTTTTCAGTCAGGCAAGATGGGTAATAAAAATACTAATGATAAGAATGTGTGTGGTACTCTTGACACAATTTCTGATTGTAAAAAAAAAAATATTTAAGTACAGCATGTCCCAAAAAGATGGGGTCAAAAGTTTGCGAGCTTATAAATAGAAAAAAGGGAAACAGGGATAATTTATATTTTGGAAAAATTAAGTTAACTTTTTTATTTACCTGAGACGAATCCAATGAAAACTTTATTACATATAAAGATTTGAATAGAGCATGGTCAAAACCCATATCTCCCACTTTCAGGAAAACCCCATCCGTGCGTTGCACGAAACTGTGCGATATGTGCAGTTTTACCGGCATGGAGTTTATTCTCCAAAAGAACTTAACAATAACTCAGATGCAAGTCACAACAATGCGCAATTGCACGCATGGGAGTGTTTCTTGAAAAGTGGGACAAATGGGTTCTGACCACGCTCTATTAAAATCATTGTATTTCCAAAAGTTTACCTTGGATTAGTCTCAGAATTTAACCAAGTCTGGTCAACTATTTTTGGTTCTGAATTAGGAATTATAAACTATTTATATTTTCAACTTTTTTATTTATAAGCTCGCAAACTTTTGAACCCATCTTTTTGGGACACGCTGTAATGTAAACAAAGAGTATACACTGTACCTAGAAGTCTTGCATAGAGTTTATTAGCATGAGCACGTGGGGAGGGGTTAACAATATACAACAAAGAGTAGGCAGGATTCTGTTTACCTGTTGCAAAATAAAACCTTTTCCGTTTGCAGCCGGATTGTAAATGATCGGGCCAAAAGGAGGAGAATTTTTTTGACACGGGGCAAAATGTTGCAAACGGGGTGCAAGGCCATAGGTTAAAGGACAAAGCCCCTGGCTTGGTAGGTCTAGGTGGCCAAGCCCCTGAAAGCTGCGAGCTGTTGATATGCCAATTCAAGCCTTAGTTAGCTTAAAAATATAAATAAACACTCAAGTAGAGCGCTTCTGAAACTTGTAATTTTTTCAGGAGCTGGGAGAGGGGGGGAGGGGGAGAGGGGGAGGGGGGGAGAGGGGGAGGGGGAGGGGGAGAGGGGGGAGGTGACGTTGGCACGGGACCGACCTGGGGAGGTTGTGACTAAAGGAGTAGCGACCCCCACCCCCCCCCCCCCCCTTTCCTCTCTGGGCACCGCCACTGAAAATAATGCTATAAAGACACAACTGCTATAACGACATAACAGGCCTATGGGATAATTTCAAATGTGAAAATACTTTTGGACTTATATTTGTCACCATCCCAATTTTTAATTTTTAACCCACTTTTGCTTGTCATTGTAAAAATGTTGCTTTTAAAATGTTGATCCAAAAGCACTCTGCTATGCTACGCTAATGGAGTGGGTGGAATGAGCTGACCCCTTGATTATGAAGGCAGACACAAAACATAACACTCTTCAAACAGTATATAAATATAATACTCGAAATTCCCTTACCATCAGTAATTGCACTTTTTTGTAAGATGACAAATTTAGTTTATTGTTCATAGATTTGACATTCAGCTCTATGTTTGTAACTTGTAGGCCTAGTTACCAAGTGCGATTATACATGGAGTAACTGGTAGCAGGTCCTTCTTGATGTCTTGTGGTAGACATGTGTCCTATTGGAAAAAATGGCAACAAACAATCAAATTAAAGTACGAGCAGTTTCTCTTTTTAAAACTTGAATTGTGTGTGTGGTAAATAAAAAAGAGACAGCTATGGAAGACACAATACATCATGAGCAATCAGAAACCTCAGTACCCAGCTTGGAAATGTTACATTTGCTTAACGGATGCTGCATGTGTCTTTCACACATAATATTCTACACATTACACAGATGAAGGTTACAACCGTTTTACAACAAAAAATCAGCCAAATCTGGAGAGAGAATTATATCGATAGTTGATACCAGCAACTCAACATTACTATGAAAAAAATGAAAAGTTCGATAGGCATTTATCATTACCTCTACAGTTTGGACAATCACTTCTGGGTCTTCATTGAAGAATTTAGCTAGAAGTGTGATGCACCCCATGACCTCAGACGTGTCGTTACCAGTTGACCTTTTAGCCTGATCCAACTGCTGAAGTAAAGTTTTCAACGGTTTTGTTGTCTGCTTCGTGCTCAGAAACTGCAGAATGTTAGGAATTTTTTTACAAAGGGTGTTTGTGATGACATCTTTAAGGTCGATTCCGACAAGTTTTTGGAAATGGTGGAAAATCCCAATTTTCTCAAAGAGAAACGGCCATTCCCCTTTTAAGAAGAGGATAGAATCGCAACCATTGTTGATTACCCCTCTCAGTGTTGGGTACGTTTGATCAAGTTCTTTTACAACTAGTACTGTGTTCCAAATATCGTGAGTGTATTTCTTTCAAAGCGAGTCTCCTAGCTTCCTGCGATTCTTCATTCTCATCTGATGGCAGTTCTGGCTGAAACTCCTTTGTGCCATAACTACAGCTGCTTTTTTCTTTCTGTCTGGGCTACTTGAATTTCTCTTGGATTGGAGCATGGGCCTGTTGGTGTTAGCAAAGCGCTGCTCCAACTGACTCAATATTGAATTGTAGCCAGTTCCAACGACCATATCTTCCAGCTTGTCTTCAAAACTTTGTGGATAATCCTCCACAACCTTGGCAGCTATAACAACCAGCTGTCTCCTCGTAGGCTTGCGACAGATCTTGACAATATCGTCAACCACCACTGGGATCATTTCCCGTCGGTCAGCTGGGACCGCCCTTTCTTTGTTTTTTGTGCTATCTTGCAAGTTCTGCGACATTTTGGACCAAGGTATCTTATATTGGCTGCTTGGACTGGGTGACACAGCTGGAGATGAAAACATTGCTTTGCTACTGGTATCACTTCGGGTTTTCTCTGTTGATAAATAAATAAATTATAAGACACCCTTCAAATGTATTTGTGTTTACAGACATGAATACACACTTGAACTGTTAAAGGCCAAGGTCTTTCAAATCTGTGATTAGCTGCCCAAAGACTTTGTCATGACCAAATCTAAAATCATTCTCTTTACACAAAAGAACCAATTGCATTTGTTTCGTTGAAGATCTAAGCTGAGGTGGAATTTTTCCAAGTGTCATGTACATGGCCAATATCTTGTACTTTTTCTTACTCGATCCTAGCGGGTTGACAACTTCAAAAGCGTCTTGGAAGAGGATAAGCTGCAATGTGCTTGGAGATTGGAAAAATGCATTCATTTTGAAAGCACTTCCATCAGTAAAATCACATAGAATATCTGGATCAGAATATTGAGGTCCTTTAGCTAAGTATGTCTGGATAGACCCATCACTCAAAAGAACATTCAGAGTGTCTTTGATGGGTACATAATGACAGCAACTTGCTCCATGGATGTGGTCTCTTCCCAGGCACAATGACAAGGGGCTCACGTATGGCAACTTGTGTTGGTAATATTCCTTTCGCATATGACAAGAACGCAAAATACCATGTTGTTTGTTTAGAGCTAAACCCCAAATATTACCAGAAAGCACATGCTTGACAATATCATTAACACTTGCTTCAGGTAGGCCTTCATCTTTTAACTTGTTTCTAAGTTTTAAAATATGACATTTATAAGCCATGGCCTACATACTGTTAATATTCTCAACAATAGTTTGGACTGTTCTCTCTGGAATTAGAAACTCTGCCTGAAGTGTCAATGAGAAAAGTGCCATGTTATGCACAAAATCATCATTTGAATCTACATGGAAAGCTTCACCATCTTCATCCTCTGAAAGATCACTTACAGAAACCTCATCTCCATCTTCATTCTCTTGCAAACACCCATTGGTTTTGTTTGAATCAATTTGCTCAACATATACCTGGAACTCTGGGCTTATTCCCTTGCAAACACCCATTGGTTTTGTTTGAATCAATTTGCTCAACATGTACCTGGAACTCTGGGCTTATTCCCCTAAGTAGTTTGTCCCTGTGATAGCGCGACACATGTGATGCAAAAGACGATTTATTGAAGAATGACTTTGAACATGACTGATATGGACACTGAACATGAACCCCGTATCAATATGAGCTTTAAGATGTTTTAGAAGAATGCTCAGGTCCCTGCACTGTTGCTTACACAAGGGCACGTTGCATTTTACCACATCAGTAGAAACTGCAGTTTTTTTGTAAAGGCAGATTTTCTCTACTATGTCTATGATATCTTGTTACATGAGTATTAAATGCTGTATATGTTTGAAATGTCTGCGAACAACTTGAAATACCACAAGGAAATTGAAAGTTATGAACATTTTTATGAATTCGAAAATGTTCCGAGTAGGTTTTCACACTGAGATGAAAAGTCGCACAGTGATCAAGTATACATAATGCCAACAATTTCAACTAGATATAAAACATGACAGGAAATGAAAACATACCAGGGAGAGCTGAGGAAGAACCCCTCATTAGGTTTCAAAGTTACAAATGTTACAACAAGACTTGAAAGGAATAAGAAAAATCACTTAAACAAAAAAGAAAAAGAAAACATTGGCACTTAGGCAAAGCAGGCTTCTCAAAACTTACTCAAATGTAATTAATTTGACATGCATGTGTTTCTTCAAAAGCATGTTAATATTTTGTGAACATTTTATATTTTGCAAGGTTGTGAAAATTTTTTGCAGGCTGGTTAAACACACAGCCCAGGGGAATAGTTGATATCTTGTTTTTTAGACCAAGGCCTGATTATTTATAATTTGTTATGGCAAAACAGGAATAATGTGATGAAAGTATATTTCCACAGTACACACATTACAAACAGCAGAAGTCTCTTAACGTAAATCTTTACAGAATACAAATGTTTAGTTCATGCATTCGAGAATTTGAAGAAAGGTAAAAACTTACCAGGATTGCCGGGGAGATTTTCAAGCAACACCCTTTAATACTTGACTTGAAAGGTGGTGATAAAAACCTGCAGGGTGAAAAAAAGGAAATATAAGGTAATAGTTATTATTTTAAACATTAAATGACAGTCCCCATGTGTTTGCAACTGTCCAATGTTTAACAGTAGCCTAAGATACTTTATCTGCTACATGAAAAGATAACTTGAAGATCTAAGTACACTTGACTGTGGCAACCCCCCCCCCAAAAAAAAAAAATGTTTTGCTTTTATAGCCTTATTAAAATATTAATATTATTATCACTATCAGTATTTGTTGTATTATTATTGATATAATTTTTTTTTAATTTTTTTTTTATTAATGCAACACACATGGACTGGGTCACATCCAAACACAAATCTGTGGAATGGAAAACATGACTTGCCTGATGACATGCAAAGCTTTAAGTGAAGAACCAGTTGGCCCCCAAAACAAAAATTTAAAATAATAAAGTAAAAATAAATAATAATAATAATAAAAATTTCCATAATTATGATGTCAACACTCCACCACTACCACCAGCATGACCATTCCCCTAATCATGTACATTTTTGTTTTCTCCATTGCTCTGAATAAAAATGCCTTTTAATCGATAGAGAAAGTCTCTTTAAATTATCATAAAATTAAAATAGTACCAAGAGTAAGACGAAGACCACAGTCAATTATCACCATTTATTATGTCAGTGTGTAGAGCCGAATAACATTACTGTATACGTACATGAAAAAACATGATGTAGGCCTAAATGTATGCCGCGAGCAAAATGTGTGATAATGGGGTCCTGTTTACTAAAATAGCACGTCAAGTTGGGTCTATTCAGTTAACGCTACCTTGGCCTTAGCCGGCCTTGTATGACTAGTTAGGAGGACGACAGTCTCCGTTACACATACGGAGGAGTTGTCCAACCCGGTCTAACGTTTACCTGGCACTATTAACTGGACACTAGTGACAGTGACACTATAGCAACGACAGCTTAATATTAATGAAAAAAACTGTCAATGGGCCACAATAAGTACAAGTGTAGATTATAGTGCAGATATTACACAGAATCTTCCAAAATATTACACTTTCTTACCTGGGGAAAGAGCGATCACATTGCATACGGAGCTCCCCGCCACGCTCGATGGTTGGTTCAAAGTGTAGTGGTGTGTGTGAAAGCGCAAAAGTTTGTGTAGCCTGAACTTGTTGAAACACGTTTTGTTGTACACACTCTCTCTCACACGCAAAACACCGGTGCCTAAAAGCGTGGCTTGGTTGGTACTCTGCAAAGAATTGTGGGATTGCTTTGCACTGCGCGCGCGCGGCACAAACAACAGTTTCTGTATTTTAACCAAGCTATTATACAAGAAATGTGCAAGGAGCGTATAAAACTATCATCAAGGCTGGGTTGGGATCGTCGGATCATAATACTGTTCAACTACTACCGAAGTATGTTCAACGATTGAAACAATCTAAACGACTTGTAAGAACTACCAGGGTGTGGTCAGAGGAAACTTCGGCTACTCTGAGGGCATGCTTTGAATGTATGGATTGGGAGGTCTTTAAAACATCTGCCACACTGGATGAGGCTACAGAGGCGATTTCGGCATACATCAATTTCTGCGAAGCCATGATCATCCCAGAGAAGGTGTATCGCATTTACCCGAACAACAAACCTTGGGTTGGGAGTGATCTCAAGGGTCTTCTCCGTAAAAAACAGGCTGCTCTGAGGAATGGTGACATGTCAGAAAAGAAAAGGGAACAGCGAAAGATTAAGAAGAAGATTGTGCAATGTAAGAAAGACTATGGAGATAAGATTGAGCAGAAGTTTAAATCCGGGAGCCTTAAACAGGTATGAAGAAGATTTCTGGTTATGATAGGAGTAGTGCCAAGGTTATCAATCTGGTGGATGCCACAACTCTTGCCAATGACTTGAACAATTTCTTCATTCGTTTTGAGCAACACGACTTCACATCAGCCAGAAATAATTTATCAGGACATGTTAGAAATTGTGATAACGGAGGAGGACATTATTGAGTTAAATCTTTCTGAAGTTGAAAAATCCCTTAAAAATGTTAAATGTGGCAAGGCAGTTGGGCCAGATGGGATTGGCAGTAAAATTCTCAAAACTTGTTACAGGGAACTTGCCCCAGTTTTTCACTCCCTATTTCAATGGTCTTTGGATACTCAAGTGGTTCCAAAGCTATGGAAATCCTCTGTTGTCATTCCGATATCCAAAATACCCAAACCAGTTGCTATGAACGATTATAGACCCATAGCACTTACTGCGATTCCTATGAAGTGTTTTGAGCAGATTATTAAATGTATGCTTTTGTCACAAACCAAAGATATTATCGATCCATATCAGTTTGCTTATAGAGCAAAACGAGGTGTAGAAGATGCTGTCATTACCTTACTGCACAAAACGTATGCTCATCTTGAAACTACAGCGTTTTATGCTAGAGTTCTCTTTTTAGATCTGTCATCAGCGTTTAACACCATATAGGCTCATGTGTTGATGGATAAATTGCATAGCTTGGATGTAAACGCTATCCTTAACTTGTGGATTATGATTTTTTTAACTGGTAGTCACCGTGTGTAATACTGGTACCCCACAGGGATGTGTTTTATCGCCCACCTTGTTTACTTTATATTCCAATGATTTTAAATGTACAGACGCATCCTCCTGTTTTGCTGTAAAATATGCCGATGATACTTGTCTTGTTGGATTAATTTCAAACAATAATGTCAGTGCTTATAAGGACAATGTGAATAACTTTGTTACATGGTGCAACGGCAACGGGAAAACACTTTTCATGTTTACATGATGGATAAATAAATCTAATCTAATCTAATCTAATCTAAGATTCTGTAAAAATACAAAAAATTGAGTCAAATTACTAGTAAAACTTACTGAGAATCATTACTCATGTATTTTTACCAAAAAAATACAATAATTTCTTTATTCATTCTACAAGATTCTGTAAATATACAAAAATTGAGTAAAATTACCTAAAAGTTACTAAGAAACATTACTCATGTATTTTTACAAATTACAATGATTTCTGTAATCGTTCTACAAGATTCTGTAATTATACAAAATCTTGAGTAAAATTACCTAAAACTTACTGAAAAACATTACTCAAGTATTTTTACAATGATTTCTTTAATCATTCTACAAGATTATGTAAATTTACCAAAAATTTAGTAAAATTACCTAAAACTTATGAGAAACATTATTCATGTATTTTTACAAATTACAATGATTTCTGTAAATTTACAGAAATCGTCCCTTTTTACGTGTAAAGAAACTTTTAAAATGTAAATTTACGAAATTTGTAAAAAAAATGATTTTTACAAAGTTTTTGTCATTTTGCAGAAATATGTCAATAAAAATAAAAAACATGGTTTTTGTGTTTTTTTGTCTGTAAAAATACTTTTTTTTTTTAGTGCACCTCTTCCTGTAAATAAAAAAATTAAATTGTTTACTTTTAATAGTAACCTTTATACAAATGTAATTTTTAAAATCAAATTTGAATCCCTTTGAATGAATTGTTTTGAGTTTATTAAAAACAACCTAAACCGGTGAAGTCATTGTCACTGCATGTACCAGTCAGTCCGCACTGCACAAAATATCCGTTCCTTTTATCTGCAACGTATGCACGAGTTTCGGAGCTTGACCTTTCCATGAATATTTATTGAGCGTCGCATAGTCTCAGGAATTTCATCAATTCCTTGTGATCAAAGTAATTTTCTGTCAAAATGTTTACAGACTTATAAAGATGATTAACCGACCTTCAATCCAGTTGTACAATTTAATGATTTCGTTGTCAATTATTAGTGCTAAAATTTGCTCAAACATTTTGTTTCAAAACGAAACAGTTTGCTTCGTAAAACATTGTGCTCACTATTAATTTTCAATGTTACAACGTATCTTTGGACTTTCCGAATAGATAAGATTGTATTCTATCCAAATGCTGTACTTTTTACATTTGATTTCATCTAGGTGACTCAGGGTGCTCGTTTTGCCAACAGTTCTCACAATTTAACGTTAACGTCTGTTGGTGAATATGCCGCCATGATTTTATAGTTTAAAATGGGGTGAAGGTCTGAATAAACATTAAATTTATAAAATTGGGGAACAAATTGTTAAATTTGGAAGGCGAGTTGCAAATTTAAAGTTCACAAAGTTTTACTCCTGGTTTATTCAGAAATTGAAATACTTAGAATTTATTTTAAAATCTTGGTCAGGAATGACTTGGGTAGTTGGATGGTTGGATGGTTTAAGGGTCAGTCCTATTGTTCGGGTCCTTATTAAACATAAATGCTTGATACAACAAAAATCTCAAGTGAGCAAGATAAGATTTGTTTAATATTCTACATCAACAATTCCTTTATTTAAGTAACATACACTGCATAAACATGTAACACTATATAATTATCAAAGTTAGGGCACAGTTCAAAAAAGTTCAGCTGCTTCCATTAAATAAACAAATAAACATTTTTAAAAGAAATAATCCGTTCCATCGTTAGAATTTTTTTTTAAATCAAGCAATAGAGTACAAGCACAGATGTAATAAAAAATATAAATATAAAAGGTATTTGGTAAGTTGTAACGCCTAGGTTGGCAATGTTTATTGGACTTTTTATGAGACAGTTTATTGCTGAATGTAAAGTTAAGTTGCTTCAATTAAAATGAACAAATTTACATGTATTTACATTGTAGATTATTTGAGGTAGAATGAATAATCTGTTATTACACTCACATATGTGACCGGCTCTGCAAAAATGGCCCTTATGTCGCAAAAAATCATTCTGGAGTTAGATACATGGATGGAAAGGTCTTTCTCTCAGCTTTAATTTGGTGTATTTTAGAAGTCTGTAGCATTTTGCAATCCAGAGTTATACTCTAATTTGCATACAAATAATTGTCATTTTTGTCAAAATAGGTTATGGAGAAACAGCCTTTTAAACTTTACAGTGTATTTTAAAGTATTTTAATACCAAGTTCTTGTGAAAGTCCCTAGCAACGAATACGTTCCCATTAGACTATTCGTCTGAAAATTTCACCAAGTGTTTGTTATGACTTTTAAAGTACAAACTATTTTGCGTTTCATTTAATGCACTATATCGCTATTTCTTAAAATTAATTTGCATATTGTGCTATTTCTTATCATTTTTTGCAAATTTTAAAATAACAAACACACACTTGAGAATTATTTTGAAGAGTTTAGACTTTTTTGGTGAATTTAGCTTTTTCTTAAAGTTAAACAAATAAACACTGGCTATTTAAACCCTATGAATTAAAATTATGTAATTTTTTGTGAAAACAAGAGCTTTTTGGAAAAAAAATTATTTCATTTTTTTATTTTTTATTTTTTTTACTATCAGCTTGAGTTGTTTAATAAAACTCTTAAATCAGCCCGCTTTTCAGGATTAAAACTATTTTTGGGCTAAAAAATTAAAGTTTTTGTAAAAAAAAAAGTTTACAAATGTAATATTTCCTTCTATTAAATCTAACACAGTCAACATGGTTTGCCTTCTACTAAGATCGAACTTGAGTTAATTAATAAATTTTGAAATCATCTTTGGGTTAACATTTTGCTGTCAGGGTCGATCTTTTTGTTATCTCCTGCTGAAAATGGCGCTGTGGAATCAGATTCCGAATCGTTTTCTGATTCGACATCGTCATTTTCACATCGGAAGTTAACAAAGAAATCTTCCGTTCCACCATTGTTCCACGAAACCAATCGTGTCTTTCTCCTTACGGAGATCATTCAAAGCTTCAGCCAGACACTGATTCTTCAAACCCATACTTAAGCAAATAATTAACGAAACAGTATAGAAAACCTGTTGCTTAAAACAAGATATGTGGGCTAAAATAGTAAATAATTATGAAAATATTTACGCTCGGAGCAAGAGAAGTCAGTTGAGTTGGACAGAATTTACAGGTATTGCGCTGTGTTTTCGCGTGGCACGCACTCTATAAACAGTCACATGGCAGTCACCTGACAATGAATAAACAACCAATCCCATTCACGGCGCATGCGCGCGCTCGACCGTGCGCCCATTGTCCAATCGTTGCACTACACTGTATACACGTGACCGAAAAGATCCACGCTCCTAGTAACAAGCGCCCTTTGTATACGTGTCAGAAATTAACCTGCCTTGGTTTTGCATTTGACCTTTTACCTTTTCTATGTCCACTTATAGAAAGGCAACGTCCTCAGCTATCAGATGATACCAAATTTATAATAGGGGGGTTCCAAATAATGTGCTGCCAGATGTGTAAAATGACGCAACTTTCCACCGAAACCGCGGACACCGATCGCGCAAACCAGCAACAAAACGTACACAAAACACGGTTTTTTCATCTTTATTGGTCAAAATAAACATTCAATCTTACAAATTATGAAAGTGTGGATATCAACGATGTCAAAAAAGGGATAATAAAAAAATCACACCAACGAAAAATTTATCACCCTTTCAACATTGACGAGCCCATTAAGTGAAAAGGCATAGCGCGACTTACGGACCTTTTTTGCAGAGCGGGTCACATATGGCTGAATGTTCATTCTGGATGTGTAATCTGGAACGATGATGTTCTCGGATTCCGAAAGATCTTTATTTGGTTTTAGTTCACTCACACCCCATAGATTGTGAAAAGATGGCGTAGCCAAAAAAATTGTAAACAAACAGTGCCCTCTTGTGTTGAAAAAGTTAAGGGCGAAATAAAAGCCGCTACAGTAGCCCCCTCCTAGCTGGAGAATGATATAACTAGTAGTGAGCCGGCGATGGAGTAAACAGTTCAGCCGGTGTTGATGATCTGGACATAACGCTTGGGCCAGTGGACATGACGACTAGACCGTGTCGTTGTGATGGGGGCTGAGGTCGTAGGAACGGAGCGTTGTCGAGCGTGGTTGTTTAGAAGTCAACACTGCAGGACAGGGTGTCTGTGTCGCAGTAGCCGTCGTGGTGCGGGTGGCTGGCGTTAGTGGCGTAGGAGCATGAAACATGTCAGTGGTGGCACTAGTCGCATCAGGTTCGTCATCCTGATATGCCACTTTAAGACGATCGATGCTCACGGTATCCTTCCTGCTGTTGACTGACAGTGTATAAAACTTGTCACGACGACTTAGTACACGGTAGGGTCCATTGTAGGGTGGTTGCAGTGGTTAGCGAACAGCATCACACCGTATGTAAACATGGGTACATGTCTGTAGATCCTTTGGGTTGTGTGTGGCGGTTTGAGATTGCGTACATGTTGGTGTTGGTGAAAATTGTGTTGCTTGAGTCGCTCTACGTAGTCGCTGGGGTCAAAGGTGTTGGCATTATTGATGGGTTCCACAAACTGACCTGGTAGTTGTAGGGTAGTGCCATATACCAATTAAGCTGGAGAACAACCAATGTCTGGTTTCGTAGTGGCAAGAATGCCGAGCAGTGTTATGGGAAGGTATTCCCACCATTTAGAAGGGCCGCTGTGGGACTTTAGAGCTGCCTTGAGTTGTAGATGGAAGCGTTCAACAAGCCCATTTGATTGTGGATGATTTGATGCCGTGCGAATGCGGGAGCTTCCAAGTAGTCTCGTCAATGATTCGAACAGCGGATTTGAACTGTCGTCCTCGATCTGTTGTGTTGGTTGCTGGCGTACCGAAGACATAAATCCACCGTTGGATAATTGCTTGAGCTACAGTCTCGGCAGTAATGTTAACAATTGGAATTGCCTCTTGCCAACGCGTGTACCTGTCAACACACGAAAGAAGGTAAGACCCATTGGATGTAGGCAGAGGTCCAACAAGATTGATGTGGACATGTTGGAAGCGAGCATCAGGAGTCCGAAAGGTGCCTAACGGTGCTTTGATGTGTCTGTGTATCTTGGATGGCTGAGAACATGTGCAAGCCTACGTACGAACATCCTGTTTGACCCCAGGCCAAACATATTGAGCAGTAATGAGCTTTTACTGTGGCTGCAGCACTTGGGTTCGAAAGACCATGAATAGCATTAAAAATACATGTCTATGAGTGGTTGGGACGAGAGGTCATGGATGGCCAGTGGAAACGTCATACAGGATTGTACCTTTCGCTGTGAGTAGAGGAACGTTTTTGAGGATGAGACTAGTGGAAGACTGTTGCAAGTCTTTTATTTCCTTGTCTCTTTTCTGATCTGTAGCCATTAGATCAAAATTGACGCGTGTGTCTCTGAAAACGGAGGAAACTTCAGGTCGTGATAAGTTGTCTGCTACGACATTGTCTGTGCCCTGGATATGTCTAATGTCAGTAGTAAATTGGGATACAAAAACGAGGTGGCGAATCTCGCGTGGAAAGTGTCGATCCAGTTTGGAATCGAGAGCATAGACTAGTGGTTTGTGGTCTGTATAGACACAGAACGGTCGTCCTTCGAGCTTATGTCTGAAGTGCCGAATAGTGAGGTATATTGCCAGTAGTTCTCGACCAAACGTACTGTAACGTGCCTCGGCTGGTGTAAGTTTTCGCGAGAAGAAGTCGATGGGTTGCCACTCAGTGAGATACGTTGTTGCAATACACCTCCTACAGCGTGGCAGGATGCATCCACCGTGATACTGAGCAGGGCATTGACGTCAGGATAGACTAACAGCGTGGCTTTTGATAGAGCTGTCTTGATGTTGGAAAAAGCCTTGTCAGTTTGGAGTCCAAACAAGGGGCTGACGTGACGTTTTTTCCTGTGAAGCAAGGAGGTCATTGAGTGGGTAGAGGATTTCTGCACAGTCAGGAATGAATCTCCTGTAGAAATTAACGAGCCCAAGAAAACCTCTTAACTTCTTGAGTGATGTGGGTTGCGGGTATTCCTGAAGCACAGTGACTTTCTCCGGGAGTGGGCTGATACCCAAATCGTTGACGTGGTGTCCCAAGAACTGTAACTCAGGTACAACGAACAAGCATTTGCTTGGGTTGATGACTATACTGTATTGCTGAAATCGTGTAAAGAGTAAGCGAAGGTGTTCTTCGTGCTGCTCCGTTGATTCACTGTTAATGAGAATGTCATCGATGTAGGTATAGACAAAATAATGACAAACCACAGATTACCTGGTCCACAAACCGTTGGAATGTCTGTGCGGCGATTCTCAGTACAAATGGCATTCGGACAAATTAATAAAGGCCAAAAGGTGTTATGGCAGTCTTGTGGACATCCGTAGTCCCCACTGGGATCTGATGATAGGTGCGTATGAGGTCCATCTTACTGAAAACCTTCATTCCAGCAAGGTTGGAAGCAAAGTCATGGAGGTGCGCTATTGGGTAACGGGTACGGTGAAGCGGTTAAGCGCTCTATAATCGCCGCAAGGGCGCCAATCCCCAGGTGTCGTCTTTGGCACTAGATGAAGCGGTGAAGACCAATTACTGTCCGAGGGTTGGATGATTCCAAATCCAGCATATGATTGCACTCTTCCTTTGCGATGAAGAGGCGGTCAGGAGCTAGTCGCCGTGGCCGTGCAACAACCGGTTGCCCCTTGGTGACAATGCAGTGAGTAACATCTTGGTTGACTGGAGCATCCTTATACAGTGGTTGCGCAATATGAGAAAACTCACCGAGGATTGTGTCATACCTGGTGGATCGTGCAGGGTTGAGTAAAACTGGGCTAACCGGTAAGTCTGGTACCTCAATCCCCGAGATGGAGAGATTAATCATGGTATCGATGAGCCGATGCCTAGCCACATCAACAAGGAGTTTGTAGTGATGTAAAAAGTCTGCACCGAGGATTGGTGTAGGCGTGTCGGCTAAAAAACAACAACCCATCGGCATGTTCGCCGAAGTCCAATGTTGAAAGTCACCGACCGCTGTCCGTAGGTAGGGATCCCGTGCCATTGGCAGCCTGTAATGCGAAGGTGCTAACATTATTTCCTTTCCATTGGCGAGGGGGAAAACACTAACTGCAGCACCATTGTCCACAAAAAATTTGGTCTTGTTGAGGGAGTCATGAATGAAGAACAGGCGGCCAGAGTTGTCACCAGGTGAAAGTGCCGCTCCTATCCCCCGTGGGGTCGTTTCCCGACTGTGAAGTGTATGAGCATGGCGGGTTGCATTTGCGGGCTTTGTCACTACAGCGATTGTGATACCAGCAGGTAGATGGCAGGGCAGATGCATCGCTCGACGAGTCTTTCTGTTGTACCCGACCGCGGCTGCGAGACCTGGAACGTTTCGTAGTTGATTGGAGGGCGTTCACCTGAAGTATAAGGTTTGCTATATGTTTGCGTAAGCCAGCAAGCTCCGATGTTGGTGGGGAACGCTAACTGTACTAGACGCTGTAAAAAGAGCTGCTTGAGGATTCCATCTTCCAGTTTGCGCTTGCCCAAAAGCTGACGCATTCGTCGGAGTAATTGCGACGGTTTCTTATCCCCTAACTCTTCCTCTGTAAGGAGCATCTGGACACGCTTTTGTTAGGAGGCAGACGTGCGTTTGATCAATTGTTCCTTCATTATGGTATAAAGAGTCTCTTTTGGTGGCGAGGTGACAAGGTCACTAATCGCTTGTATAATATCAGACTGTAATGAAGCAATAATGTGGGCAAATTCCGTGTCTTCACGTTTAATCCCTCGTGTGAGAAATTTCGCTTCTGCCTGAGCAAACCAGATGATGGAATCGGCGACCAAAACGGGGGAAGTTTTATCGCTACAGCGCCAATTTGTGGCTTATCCTTCACCAGTGCTGGCGCCATGTGGGTTGTCCTCTCCTTCAGCCATGGTTGTAAAGATGTGAAGAAGGGCAAATTATGGAACACAATGAACGGTAACGGTAGAAAAACGATTGCCGCGATGATAGTCAATAGTCAATGTGTAGTAGAGTAGTACACCGAGTATTGATGCTTGACCAAAAATAAATCCTTTTTTTTATCGCGTCTGGGTCACCAATATAGGTTTTTTGAGGTAGAATGTATAACTATGTTACACTCACCTACGGCTGAATGTTTATTCTGGATGTGTAATCTGGAACGATGATATTCTCGGATTCCGAAAGATCTTTATTAGGTTTTAGTTCACTCACACTCCCTAGATTGTGAAAAGATTGCGTAGCGTACAAAGTTGTAAACAAACAGCGCCCTCGTGTTGAAAAAGTTAAGGGCGAAATAAAAGCCGCTACAACATGTTTGGCACATGTAACTGAACTAGTTCACTTGTTGACATCAATAAAATAGCTACCAAAAACAAGTTTTAGTAAACTTCATGCCCGCATACTTTTACAAGACAAACTGTTCAATGGCAAGCTAGCTTAACTTAATTTGAAACGAGAAAGTAAACAATTACAAATATAATGCATGATTTCATTGCAAGGCGTCTTTGGTAAGTTCTTACCCGTAGGTTGGCAATGTTTACATGAACCTTTTATGTAAAAAAAACATAAATAACAACAAATACCCATAGCAAGTTAACTTAAAATAACACTTTGTCTAATGTGTCAAGGCACCAACAAAAATGTAAAAAAGGAATTTATAATATACGATGAGTTCTTCCCCTTATGTTTGCAGTTTTAACAGTTTATTTGGCAGAATAAATAGTTTTAAAATGTAATGAAATTGTTGCACTAATTATGCACTACCTATGTTTTAAAGGCTTCCATATTTCATACTTTTACAAGTTGTTAAGCACCACTTTTCTAAACAATTTAACAAATAAAGCCTCATATTCTTATGAGGTAGTGTAACAATTATAATACACAGTCTCTCATAATTTACAATGATTGAGCTGCTTTTGATCCATACCTGTACAAATAATATCTGGTATCCCATCTTGGGGTAGAGCCAAATTGTCTAGAACATTTTTAGCACCAACATAACACCTTAAACTTGTGTACTATTTTGGGTCACACTCATCACAAAACACATATTTAGTTAATATACATAAACAATATAATGTATAACAGATGTAAGTATTTGGCACAAAATTGTTGGCAATACACATTAAATACATGGACAGAACCATAAATATGTGTTATCACTGAAAGCAATTTTGAAAATATGAAAAAGACAAGCAGCTGTACACAATTAACTGCTGCCAATATTTAGTAAGTGCATTTTGCAGTTTGGTCACACCAGCAATCCATAAATTTGAACATTAGAACCAACAGCCTACTCCCACGATAGAAATATTGGCAAAACATAAATAAATAAATAAAATAAAATCAACATGGGCTCACATTTTTTACTACCAGTTCCACCAAGTGTATCTCCTGATTAGACTAGTTTGAGTAGACGATGATTCACATTTCAAATTAAAAATCATTATCAAGCTAGCTGGCACACAACCTGACAAAACCTTATGGGGTCACACTGGTTGCACACACGAGTTGCATCTTTTGTACTAGTAAAGTGTCCCTAGTTTGGGTCTGGAACCTTAGGTCCGCTTCAGTAATTGTACTTTGTTGCAATTTTTTTGGAAAAGTAAATGGTGGAAAATTCAAGTCAAAACTAGCGGCTCAAACTGGCTTCAGCTCATTCTTCAAGCCAAGGCCAAGACGGAGTCATTACATAGGGAGGCCGAGGCTTAGACCAATGCCGTCCAAAGTCGGCCTTGAGGCCAAGACGGAGTCATTACATAGGGAGGCCGAGGCTTAGACCAATGCCGTCCAAAGTCGGCCTTGAGGCCTCCAACACTGATGGAGGGATCAGGATTATCACCACTACATGTTCAAATCGGACTAATCACATGTGATTCATCTGATGTAGGTTAAATAATAAACATGACATGTTATGTAATTGCACACAATGACAGTTATTGAGTTCTCCCTAAATCTACTGGCTGCACTGTAAAAACAAGTGTTTAGGTTCTAAACACTATTTGAACACTTTTCTGTTACAGATTTCAAATGCGTCAAAGGCTTAGGTTAAACATGTAACAGTGTTTAGTTTAAACACTGTGTTTACCCAGCCTAAATGCAATGTTTAATGTCCTAAACATGTAGAAACGTTTAGATATTGAACACTTTCACACGTTTAAAGAATGTAACAGATTTCGAACACTGAATGGCGTTTATTCTAAACACTTAAAAACGTTTATTGTAAACATGCTGTTTAGTCCATCTTAAAATGGTACAGATAACATCGACACTCATGAATCATAAATCCCACCACTTTACGAGATAAATTCTGCCTTCCACATGATAAAAACTTGGCTGAAGGATTCAGCAAACTCTGTGTACACAATTTTAGAGAACTGGTTTTGGAGGTTCATTTTTGAGGTCCTGCAAAAAATAATATATCCCTTTAAGTTAACGCCTATATTAAAAGGAACACATCGCCATTTGCAAGGCTTCAAAAATGAAATGAAATTGCATCTTTTTGGAAGCATAATATATGGAAGAAAACAATTCAAAATAAAGTATTTCATATTTCTTACGTACTTATATTCTACAAGGAAGGGAGGGTATACCTTTGGTAATTACTCCAAAAAGTTATGACCATAAAAAGTTATTTGGTAAAGAGAATAAAAGAGTTGTTGATATTAAATTGAAAACATTGTTATTTTTAGAGAAAGGTAATTTGTCACCAAACAAATTTGAATCGAGAAAGGCTTCAGGCATGAAGCTCAGACATGTGAAAGCACACAATTCTATGCAACTAGGGTGTTTTTTTCTTTCATTATTTTCTTGCAACTTCGATGACCTATTGAGCCAAAATGTTGACAGGTTTGTTATTTGATGAATATGTTGGGATACACCAAGTGAGGATACTGGTCTTTAACAATTACCAAAAGTATACCCTGCCTTTAAGCCATTAACACAATCCATGTACGCGAATGGGAAGTTATGGCAAGTCCGCGCACTTTTCTTTGTTTCGTTTCATTGTTTCAACTTAACAAGTTCACACATGACTACTTTATATCTGAGCTAAAAGTAATCAACTTGCAAAATGCAAATAGTCTCCAGTGTCTTTAACAATGGTTCATCACCTATTTTTGTGACATGAAAGGTTTGGATCAGCAATATAATAAATTTTCAAATAGGAACAATATTTTGTTTGAAGTTAACATTACTTAACCAATTAGTTAATTAGGGCATTCTTTTCTAGATGTTTCTTTAGTCAGACTTAGGACATAGGAGCCTTGCTTTTGTTTTGAATTTCCTGTATCTTTTTTTTTAACTGGGCAGAAAACATACAGTATTTCTTGCTCTTTTGCCCATCCATCATAGGGAACTGCTCCGATTACATATGCTTGAAAAAATACCAAGAACCTGTGAGTAGATTCTTGGAAAGTCAAGGTCGAATACATAGTATGACGCAAGCAACATTAAAACAGCCACTGAAACGTTGCTTGTCTGGCAATCGATGCAGATAGTGTCACCGATTATAAAGCTCCCTTTGACTTGTCCATCGCTTGTTATGAGGGCAATATGAGGGGCTGTCTTTGGTAGTGTCCTCAACTCTGACTGTACATCTTTATCTGCAACATCCTGTAGAGAAAGTTTACAACTTGTAAATAAAACTGTCATCACTACCTTACTAAACTTCATACGATGTCATCATCAGTTAAAGGCAGTAGACTACTTGCAAGTGTTACAAAATGTGAACATTCCAGCTGAAACAAGGCATTCATTAAATAAATAATGAGTGGGGGCGCATTTTTGTGATTAACTAAGACTTAAAAACAAAAATATCGCCCCCCAAAAAAACAAACAAACAAACCCAAAACAATAAAAATAAAAATAAATTAAAGAAGTATCTGTGATATTATGGAGGAACCCTCTGTTTACAATGATTAAGCTGGAATGTTTTGCTTTAGAGGTTTTCGCCGACAAGTACAAAGCCTTACCACCGAAAGAACTAATGTTTTGTTAACCTACCCCACTAAAATCAAAACAATGAACAACAAAAACACCTATAATGAAAGAATGTTAAACGACGATGAAAAAACAGTGCACATTACCTCCATTTGCACAATAATTGAAGACTTGTTTCCTTTCCCTACTTCAAAGGATGTGTTTCTTTCAATAAACCCAAGACTTGACTAGACCCAAGAAGAGTATCAACTACTTGCCCTTGGTATAACAATAACATACCTTTTTACAATTGTAACATACCTGTCAAATATATTTACAAAAACATGTAAAACATACCTCCTCTTTCTCAGCCATAAGCGTCCGAACTGCCTCCAGGAAAGTTAACATTGTTTTCTTCAGACCAGAGTATGCTTCCAATCCCAGGAGAAGTCGAAAATCATAAAGGAGCTGGGGGGGGGGGGGCGATAAAACGTATGCAGTTAAAAATACAGCTAATGCATAGTGATAAGACAATGCTTCTCCACACTGAAAAGACCGTCTTTTAGAAATGCAGACCTCATTCACAGAGGCAACGTGGACATTTTCCCATGGTCTTTGCCTTGGAGCCCTTGGAAATATTTCCACAGACAAATGGAATTTCTAAAACAAGTGTTTTTGCCAAGGACAAATTGCTTTGCCACTCCAAGAAAGAAGTATCAGTCCTGGAACTTCCTTTTGTGATTTGAAAATACACTCTAAATGTGCACGACTCCAGTAATGGGTAAACCATATCTTGGTGTCCTGTTATGAAAACAAATTATGTTTAAACTCTGTTGCAATTAGTCATGAATCAATTATTTAGCCTTTTGTCAACCAAACACAAGTCTCAAATACAAGACACAGGCTGTCAAATAAAAGATCTGCTATGAACTATTCCACGTTGGTATGTTATTCATAATGGTGTTCTCTGTAACAAAAAATGTACAAATTATTGTGGTAGGAGTGCACATTATGGTTAATCAATTTACATAGGTGCCGTCTACTAAACAAAGAGTGGCATTCACAGCAGGTGACATGGAGCTGTCAGGCAAGCTTTTAATATTGCTTTGCCGATTATTGAAAGTTTCTTTGAGCAAGTTCTTGACATGAGTTTCACTCCTGCTTACTGCTGGCATGGCCCACTCCTTTTTCAGTTGTTCCATATGTGTTTTATACTCCTCATCAGGCAGGCTGAGATTGTCTCTAGAGCATATTCGCTTGTCTCTAGAGCATCTTCGCTTGGGGGTTGATGCAGAAGCTTCGACGGATAGAGAGGCACGAGTTGTAGCTGGTTTAGTCATCTTTTCCCCAACCACCGCATGTGCCTTATGCGTTGGCTTAAATTTGTAGTAAACAAGCTCTGAAACAAAAACGAAATTTTCATTTGTAAACTGCCTATGTCTAAAATTACAGAAATTTTCCCATCAACACATAGGAACCGTCTTGTGGTGCAGTAATGAAGTTGCTCATCTCCAGGTCTGCATGGTAAATAATACTATAGTACTTCTTGAGTTGACATGGAATGACCCAGTCACCTATCCATGGTTTGGTGCCATCCATCCCAATAGCTGGATGTGCAGTGAACATCTTAACCCCTATTGCCTGGTACTCTGTGCTGCTAAATAAGCTCCCAGTTGCCTGGTAAAAGTTTGCCGCCTCTGAAATCAGTCAATCCCAAATCACATGTGGAGTGCTCTCCTTCAGGTGACGTTGCACTAACAGTGATAAGTTGGGCAATGGCATATCCTTGACACTTTTGTTTGATCTTGAGGCTAAAAGGAAAAAAGGTAAAAGAGCTGTACCTCATGAAGATATTAATATTTATGTCTTGTCAAAAACAGCTTCTAAAAATCGTAATATTTATCAGTTAGTTAACACAATTGCATATGTGACAAGATAATATGTACACAGAAGCCAACAAATATAGGCCGTGTCCGAAACGGCGACTTCTGGCTAGCTCTAGCTCTAGCTGTAGCCGAAGTCGCCGTTTCGGACACGGCCTTAGTATCACAATAATCCGGATCTGAAAGGTCCAACCATTTGATACAATTGTGCGAATAACCTTAGCACTCGATCTCCATTGATTATTGTGGGGCATAAAACAAGGTATTCAAGACTCACTTTGGGAAATTAAGCAAGTGGCATCTTGTGGTTCAGTACTGGAGTTGCTCATCTCAAGCTCTGCAACAGGAAGGGTAGTTCCAGATGCACTAGCAAAATCTGCAGTAGACAAAGTACTAGTACTGGCACGAACACTGGTGGTACTGGCCTCCAATGATGGACTGAGTATCGGCTGATCTTCTTTTGGCACACACTTCCAGGTTTCATTCTTTTTAGGATGTCATCTTCATCAAGTACTGTCCCATCCTCTTCCAGCACAATTGTCAGATCCCCTTCCAGTTGAAGTTTGACAAGACCTGAAATATAAAAAATAAATGTTTTACTTATCTGATCGAAACGTCGAGTTGAAACCAACTGTTCTTTTCAGAACCACCCCAACTCAATTATATGTTATCATTACATTGTGTACCGCAAACCTTTATATCGTATTTCTACCATTCAAAGTTTCAAATCCTACTTATATATTATTTCGTTGATTTTCACAATTTATAAGTTGCTTTCATAATATCACTTGAACATTTTCCCAAAATACTTCACGTTGGAAACAAGGTCCTGTGAAATTGTGTGGACATTTTTAAACACACAGGCAGGCGGGCGCCCTAAACCGCCTGTTCATGCCTCAATTACTGTTGATGAGATAAGAAAGATCGTGCTGAAATCATTACTTTCCCAAACTTTTGGACACCACTACTATTTTAATTAGTCAGTGGACACTATTGGTAATAATTACTCAAAACAATCGTAGCGTAAAAACTTACTTGGTATTCAAGCAATGGAGAGCTGTTGATAGTATAAAACATTTTGAGAAAACGATTCCCTCTGAGGTATTGTAGTTTTTGAGAGAAGTTATTTTCTCAATAAAGTATTTGAATCTGAGAAAGACTTCAGGCCTGAAGCCTTTCTCAGGCATCTGAACGCACACAAATTTGTGCAACAAGGGTGATTTTTCCTTTCATAATTCTCTCGCAACTTTGATGACCATTTGAATCCAAATTTTAACAGATGTGTTGGTTCTATGGATATGTTGGAATACACCAAGTGAGAATACTGGTTTTTGACAATCACCACAGGTGTCCAGTGCCTTTAACTACAGGCTGGTATAGTCGCTTTTCTAGAGTTTGGATTTAAGTGTTTCAGATCGAAATAGTTATTTTATTATGTACCAACCCTGTTTTGATTGTTGAAAACGCAACTAGTTTGTTTATAACACCAGACAACATTTGCTGTATTTTGGAGCTTAATTTTTGGAAAGGTATAGGGTCAATAGTATGAACAATTTCGAGAGAGTATTTCTGACGGTTGTCTGTTTGCGAATGCGGCCAGAGATGCTGGTTGTACCCGCTGTCACTTCGTAAAGGGTGGATTGATTCAGCAATCTTTTGAAACTACCGTTACTGTTTTGTGCAGTTTACTCAAATATACACAATTATCAGCTGAAAATTTCATGAACACATGGTACTTGCTTAGAATATTTCTGATAATTGTGCCTATAGATCAGACGTTGGCAATAAACCAATCTACTACTTGGTTATTCCATAGAGCAAGGACCATGGTTATTCTAGATTATATTTAAAAAAGCCACTTGTGTTTTTCCATCGTATCAGGTTGAGTGGTTTTATTTCCCTTCTATCGTAATTGTTTACGGATAGTTTTATTTTAAAGATTTTTAACTGGAAGGTTCAATAAACAAACTGAATGCACTACAAAACTTGCAATGTGTTTTTCTTAATTAATGTTTGTTCTGTCTTTTGTATCTTTCGGCAATAGCAAAGCATTAAAAGGGCCACCCAAGGAGAGGGCGAGAACCGGGAAAGTAGGGGGGGTATATCTTGCTTAAGGAGTCACAGTAAATTATAATAAATCATGCATTATGTATTTTCGGGGGGGGGGGGCGTATGCACACCCGTTTAACGGTGGTAATTGCATTATGTAATACAAAACCATTAATAGCCCCAAGGTATAGAGGCATTTACACCATGCATTTCCAACGGGTAGTAAACGTAGGAAACTGTGGGTGCATTTACGGCACCCGAAACAGGCTGAAAAGGGGTCACCGGAAAGCAGCACGAATCAAACAGGAAAAGGGTTGGTTTCGTACCAATATCCGAGCAAGTTTCCCTCGACGGAAACAAGAATTTTCGCACAGTGCGTGTAAAGAGCTGTTTTATATTGTTTCATAATGCACGTTTAGATAAACAAGCAACCCCCCTAATCAAAATAAAGCTCGTATTGTTCAACTTATTGGATTAAATTTCTTGGTTTAAAAATGTTTGCCTACAATGTACTTGGGTTTGAGATGTTATTCATTACTATACATTGTAATGATTTCTTGCATTGATTGCATCGATTTCAATGTTACCAGTAAAGACTAATTTGTTGATTTAATGAGTGTGTTAACTTCTGTTAGTGTAAAGCTAATGAAAAGTGACACCATTTGTCTTTTTGTACAAATACATATTAGAAAGGTGTGTTTAATCCTTTAAATGTGTTAAATCCCCTGAGTATACGCAAGTGTTGGGTAGGTGGTACTGACTGTTCCACACAATCCAACATACATTAAAAATGTTTTCTGTGCATTTACAATGATGTTTTATATATAAATGACTTCTTTTGCTGCCAAGCTAGTGTCTATGATTGTTTTAGCCTTTTTATTTAATTTGTTAATTAGTTGTGTTAATTACTTATGTTTAATTAGTGAAAATATAAAATTAGCGCCATCACAGCATTCATAACATTGCCCCATGCCTAACATCTGGCTTTTACATAATGGGGGGGGGGGCTAGCAATAAACTACACTCAGTCATGGAGGCTACCTCCATGACCCAATAAACTCCACCAGTAACCCTCTGACCGTCTGCAATAAACTACCCAGCTATGACAACACAAATTATCTGTAAACTCTATCTCTCTTCAAGCCAGCAAAACATGAATGACAGGTCGTTACCCAAGTGAGCTGACACAGCTTGACTTGGGGGGGGGGGGCTGGTTGCAAACCAGACACATAGCCACAGCTGTCGGCAAGACGTCATACACTTGATACACACAAAGAACAGACGGCTCAACTTTTGAAAGGGTTAGATCTTGGGAAGTCTGTATTTGACATGGGATATTTATGTGCTAAGTACATGAGTGCAAATAGTTTTCTGCCCCTCAAAAAAAAAAAAATCTGGGACCTGACACCTCCCCCCCTCTTAGATATGTGGAATGGTCTTGCCTTGGATGTCAGGGAATTTGAGTCCCGCAGGTCATTACACTTAGGAGATTATGCTAATTTTATCAATGTGTGGAGCACATCTGTCCACCTTCCCCTCAGTTATGGGTTGCGACAAACGGTCAACATGTAATATGACCTTAATGCAAGTGTGTTAGTAATACAGATGGGCCCCAGTAGTACCCATCCTATCCATACACTGTCGGTCATGTATCATTTTGGGAACAACATTATAATTCATTGAATGGTGCAATGTTGTTTGAATTCGCAGGGTAATGTATTTCAGAGTTAAGAAGCACAGCTAAAAGTGAAAATATTTCGTTGACGTTATCACAACATTGTCAGCACTTCATAATATTTTATAATCAATTATTCCAGCCGTTGGTATAAATATAAATATATCCAACCTTGAGCTTGGGGAGCAGGTGAGAGGGATCGATTAGGAGTTCAAAAAGGAACTGGTGAAACACCTGAAAGACTTCCCGGATGACACATACCAGTCACTATGTGTCGTGGCGAATAGTGTTGAAAGAAAGAATTTCGACCCTAAAAAGTTACTATTTAAAATTATTTGTACAACTATAAAATCTTATGAAACAACGTAGGTTTTTATCCTTTAAAAATGAATAATTACAGCAAACGATAATATTAAAAATATTTAAAGCACCCAAAGGCTTTAATTATACGTCATAGGACAAGTCTGAGAAAACTTCCAAACATTCCATTCTGAAAACTTCATTCAAGGGGCACACCGGCTTCGTTGGGCTATTTGGGCTACAAAATAGGCTAACATATGACTTCAAAGGTCTTCCAGGAATAGAGAAGAACGGTTCCTAAAAGAAACCATCAAATTTTGCCGTTTTTGAGCATTAAAAAAAAAAACGAAGGTCGAGTGATTTATCCTAACCAAAAAAGTGGTTCGGATAAATCATGTGATTTTCGGAGTTAGTTTTACTTCCAGCCGTATAAAAGTAAATTACTGAACCAAATTTAAAATCTGTTTTTTTAACAATTATTCATGAGCATTTGACAAAAAAGACCATGTATTCAGATTATTGATACAATTTGTTAACAATGATGAAAAATCGAACGTAAGAATCGCATTCAGAGAGTCCGTCCAACCGAAGCGTGTTTTACGACGCACCAAATTGCTGCTTTTGCTGGCTTTCCCTTTGGATTTATCGTGTTTTTAAAAATATGTTTTACTTTTCGTTGGACCACCTTCTGTGTGTTTTTCCTTGCGATGTTTCTTGTACCGATCCTTGGATGTCGAAGAAACGTTCTCCATTGCAAGTAAGTTCGTCCAGTTCGTCGTACACAGATTACAGGTTGGGGTGCGTTTTCGCGGTCGTAACCAATAAATGTTTCAATGGCAAGTTCAACCGAAACAGTTATTGGTTACTACTGCGATTGGACTTCGACTAGGACTGACCATAGAGCTAGAAACCTTGCTCTATGGACTGACGTCCGTTTAATGTCTGTTTTTTTTGTTTACACTTGAATTTGTGCTTGGTGGATATGAAGTCTGAGTCCAACATTGTCACGTAAACTTGACAGTTGCAACGGCTGGAAAAGCGTTTAAGCTGACCTTTGACCGCGTTTTTTTTTTCTTCACATTTTCCGTTAATTACGTGATATTTTGATGATTTAAAAAAAAAAACATCCATCTGAAAATTATTCTCATTCCACATCACTTAATTAGGTAAACAGTATTAAGCAGGTGTGTCCCTTTTAACAGAAGCACGGAAACGCTGGTTTTTGTGATGGCATACTAAACTACTTGTTATTTTCGCTTCTTTGTTTATCAACACTAAAATTTTATCAAGATAAAACAAAGTTTATTGATAATACAATACTGCAAGTTATTTTGTTTCAGGCTAATGGCTACCAATACACGGTAATTTGAGGGCAACATTCCTATTTAGCAGCCCTCAAGCTTTCCAAGCTTCAACCCAGGAGGTTTGACACACGGCGTTGTGTCGTGTACATAGGATTAACAGACGAGGCAATTCTGTGGCTCAGCAATGAGCGTAACCGAACAGAAGGCTTTCGCCACGAGATTTCTTTTCGAGATAAGGTATTACTTTTCTTTTAATGATCAAACTTCATTATTCCGCTGATTTTTATATTTATTTATTTGTTTATTTTTGGTTTGCCGGGTGCCATTCTTCCTGTTAAACCATTGGCAGAACAAACAAATATCGTGGGATATGGTAAAGGTTTAATAACAATGTATTTATTTGTTTTATTAGCTTTATGACATCATTTTGATATGTGACCCACTCTGAGAAAAGGTGACATAAGTTGCACATTTTTGAAATTGAGTTTGCTATATGAGTGGAAAGCACACACTACACTGTAAAAAATATTGGGCAATTTTTGACCAATATTTTGACCAATGTTGGTCTACATATCAACTGGTAACATAATTGGTCAATAATAGCCCAACTGGTGTTGGGCAGTTACTTTCCCTATTAATTGGTTAATGCTCTTTGCTAATAAGTTGGGTTTTTGCTTTTACCCATATACTGGTTATACTAATTTACCTCATTGTTGGTTAAAATAATAACTCCCAGTAGTTGGTTAAATCATATTGTCACATTTGTTGGTTAATCTGATCTTCCCATTAATTGGTCAAACCCATTTTGCCCCAATAATTGGTCATTTCAACTTTCCCAATAGTTGGTTAACTTTGTCACATGCTGTTGGATAATCTGAACTTCCTAGTTGGTCAAATCAATTTGCACAATAATTGGTCATTTTCAACTTCCCCCAATAGTTGGTTAACTTTGACACATTTTGTTGGTTAATCTGAACTTCCTAGTTGGTCAAATCCATTTGCACAGTAAATGGTCATTTTCAACTTTCCCCAATAGTTGATTAATTTTTTGTCTTCATTTGAAAAAAAAAACCTTAACCGCACATGAACAAGTCAAATTTATTTACACACTACCTACAGTTTGTTCCACAGTTTACCTGTAAGGATCATAAATACTCAAACACAAATAAAGCTGATTTCACTAAAACTGTACAGAGTTTAACACAATATTTATTTCAACACAAATAAACAGTTCCCTTAACTCCTTCTGGGCGTTTTAAGTTTTGTACACTACGTGATATTTAGAATGAAACCATTTTGCTAAAGAAAACTTGTTTGTGCTTAGCAAAAATGTTGTCCTTAGTGGCTCTGTGAAATTGGAAGAGAAGCAGCCACAAGCAATGTACACTACGTGATATTTAGAATGAAACCATTTTGCTAAAGAAAACTTGTTTGTGCTTAGCAAAAATGTTGTCCTTAGTGGCTCTGTGAAATTGGAAGAGAAGCAGCCACAAGCAATGTACACCACGTGATATTTAGAATGAAACCATTTTGCTAAAGAAAACTTGTTTGTGCTTAGCAAAAATGTTGTCCTTAGTGGCTCTGTGAAATTGGAAGAGAAGCAGCCACAAGTAATGTACACTACGTGATATTTAGAATGAAACCATTTTGCTAAAGAAAACTTGTTTGTGCTTAGCAAAAATGTTGTCCTTAGTGGCTCTGTGAGCTCAGGAGCTCTTTGAAATTTAGCCCAACATAATAAATATTCTTTTTCTTTTCTGTTTTAGAAAAAAACAGTTTAAATATTGTGCCACTGCAGTTGGATCTTGTTGCTTATAGTAATGTATATATTTATTTGTTTTAAACCAAAAAGAAACTGTGATTTAAAATATGGGAATACAAACATAAACAAATCAAACCAAATCCTCAAAGCACTGGTGTTTTTAACAGACAGATAATGAAAAAGGTTTCTACTGTATTTAAGTACTCTTTTGGGTGGTAGTTATACCTTAAAAAAAATAACATGTCTCTTACTTGCTGCAACTTAGTTTTGTGCAGTAAAAAAATAAAATAAATAAATAAACATTTCTGGCAAGGTCTGTGCTGTGGATCAAGAACTAAATACCCACTTTAACACTTGAGACGTTTGGTCATATATGCCCTGAAGTCCCTCACTGTGGGAGACATGACACCAGGCAGCTCATAGATGAATACCTGTAAAAATTCCCACACCGTTTTTGCTTGTGGCTGGTACTTTACGTTGAGTACATAGTGTGCCTTAAAGGCGACGTCAATGGTGTTAAGCAGACTTGGGTAGGCCACGGCTCGTCTCTCTGCAACTAGGAAGTACTGAGTTGGCTTAAGACGATCAGCAGTGTACAGTGCCAGTACGTATGGCTGTGGCCTTTCTGAACTGTCAATACTCTGCAGGTAGTCTTCCACGTTGCTAATGGCCTTAAAAGGGGAAGGAACAAATGGAGAAAAAAAAGTTAAAGGCAACATTTTGGGAGACACATGGTTTGCCATTGTAATTAAATTGAACTGAAAAGGTTTAGTTTGAAAAAAAGTCATAGTGACAACTGGGGGAATTTTAAGACACTTTTGCAAAACTAAAAAAAATAAGCTAATGCTACCAATCATTAGCCTATTAATAATGAGTCTTTTTTGCTTTTTAAAATACACATAAGTTATTATTTGTCAAATTAAAAAGGGAAGCATGAATATGTTTTTGTTGTTGCAATTTTGCATTTGTAATTGTACCTGCTTGTTCATCCTCATCATCACTACTCCATTACAACAGAATAATTATACAAGCAAACGAGAACAAATCAAGCAAACAGATGAGTAGGATTTGAATTCAGTTAAACTCATAACAAAGTTGAGGTAAGCTGTGATTGACAAGTGCATGATGATGGCTTGTTTCCTGCATTACAAATACGGAATGTAAATTTGACATTTGACCATGACAATTAAAACTAGCTGTAATTGATTTGGGTCTTGGGGCCAGGAACACTACTTACTGGTTTTAAATCAATAAATGCATCAACACTGTCCTTGACTGTGCATCGGCCTCCACCCTTCCCCTTACTTCGCCCTCCTAGGATCACTGGTAGCAGCATGAATGCCAGGTTTTTCTTTTCTTCTGCAATGTAAATACAAAAATAATGACAGTTCTATGAAAAGTCTCATTTACCTTGTAATTCCATGTCCTGGTCCAGCTCATGGGTGCATTTACTTTTTGGGCATATTACATACTCATAAGCAAATACCACTTGGGATTGGTTAAATGGTCATGATACAGAGTGTGGTAGATTGACTAATCCAGCACGCAATGCCTAACATCATTTTGGGAAAATAGATCAGATGACGTCACAAGTGTGAAAGCACAAACTTTCACACTCTAGAGGTGTGATAAGACTTACAGGGAAAGTTCATCTTGAATAAAACAATGTCTGAAAAACAACAATAACTGAAAAACAATAACTAAAAAAAACCATTAACTATGAAATAACTGAGCAGAATTTACCATCCTGATAAAATGGAGACACAAACCACTGTATCTGCTGAGCAACTTTGCCAGTCACCTAAATTTGCAAGTGAGCAGTGAAAACTTCCCACTTAAACAACCAGTTAGCATTTATGACAACAGTTTACCTGTAGAGAGGGTGTCCTCGTTTATATCCTGTAGGCTTCCATGTGGGAGCCATGACATTGGCATATGTTATAACTGGCTCACAAACTAACTCCCACTTGTAGGAGAGTTTATCTGCAATTCTGGGATGACTAATGTTGAAGTCCTGTGTAATCTTCAATAAAATAACAAAACAACCAACATTACGAATTACAGCTGTTATGATGTGGGATATGTGTAATATTCAAGAATATCTTTGGGGAATCATGCAATGTACAATGTGGAAGGATCAAGTGAATCATAGGTTGAGGGCACGACAAACAAGAGTTTCTCTTTAGAAACTGTTCTTTTCAGGCCTGGAATTTGCTTAGGCAAGGCCTCTTTGACCATTGTGCACAAAATTTTGAAGGAAAACAAGATACAGGCTGAAGTTGGGAAGTTTTAAATGTACCTTGTTGAATAAAACAATGGAAAAACAAAGAAAACAATGTTCCATTTGACCAAAGTCACTTAAAAGAAATATCCCCATAACCTTTTCCTTCAAATCACACCGTTGGAGTAGGCCTATTAATATGGTCGTATATGTACACACCAACAACGATTTGAAAATGAATAACGGCAATAATAACTGTGACTTATTACCATGTCTTTGTCCAGTAAACGTGGATACTCCTCCAGAATGTCAGCCAGTGAGTGTTTCTCAGCAATGAAATGCTTGCGATGCTTTGCAGTTAATGCCATGTAATCTTTCACCTTGCTGACTGGCTCCATGTTTTCTTTCATCCAAGCAACCATCTGGGCCTCGTCTTCTGGAGAAGTATCCTCTTCATCGGAGGATGATTCTAGGGCAAACAAGTGTTAAGAAAAAACACAGTGGAAGTCAACTCCTAATTATAGTGGTTTAATTTTGGCGCTGTTTCTGAACAAATTTGTAATAAGATTTTTAAAATGTGTTAAGGTGCCATATGACCAGCATAAGCCAACTGTCAAAGCCGCATACAATAGACCCCTTGCACATGCCGTCACATGCTCAAACTGCAATTCACTTTGCCCCCTGTTGTTGTCTATAGGTACTTATGTCTGTGATCAAAACCCAGTAACAATTGACATTAGCCGAGTGCAAGTGGTTTTTTTTAATACATACCTTCTGGGGAGACTTTCGATTTGTTATTGCTTCCTTTTTTGTCCAGCATGGTCTTTCTAATGTATCTTAGGCGTTCCTCTAAGTAACCTGTTGCTGGCCGTCCACTAGAACCTTTCATATACCATGCTTCCTAAAAAAATAAAACAAGTTGAGTTCAGTGCAAATACCACTTTTATCTGAATACACATTTTAATGGACTCTCTTTTAATACAAAAATTAAACTATTGAAAACATTCAAGAAATATACTTACAAAGCCTTTTCCCTCCGGATCCTTTAGATAAGGAAATTCTGCAATAATTGTTTCTGCCAACAACTGTTTCACATATGAACTTGGTCTAGGATTATAAAAGGAAAAGAAAATACTCGGAGCTAATTTTTACGGCACCGTTCACTGAAAGAAAATTCCACGCTTACCTATATCATGGGTAGCATGGACTTTTTGGTTGTGTGCGCACTTCATGTAACTAAATTATAGATTTCTCAATTACTTTGCAGGCACAGAATTTTGATACTAACCCAGTTAGCAGTGAATGGTACCCATAAATTATACAAAATGCTGCTGTTAGCGGTGCCAACAAATGGTACATACTTGTTAAATTTGCATCCTATTCGGCAGCATTTTGAGTTTTTGACAAAAATACATTTGTATTAAGGGAAGGTGATGGGGAGAGAGCAATGATTCATACCAAGTGCTTTTCCCTTCTATAACCAGATTCACTTTGGTCATGTAAAGTCATCTTAAATTGAAAAATGAATACTATTAAAATATCTCAAGAGGGGTGTTGAAATTTGTACATGATGATTAACCAGATGTCCCACCAGCAAAGATGTCATAGTGCATCTGTCCTTCTTTGTCAATACATTTTCAGCTTCAAGGTGAGCAACAACCCCTGCACCAGTCAAGTTTGCCTTGAGAATGGTTTTAACATTCTGTAGAGTAGGAAGATAAATTTATATTTCTTAAAAAATATAAGCCATTCCTCAATAACAGCCAAAATAACTGCACTGCACTCAAATTGCAGTAAGATTTAAAAAGAAAGTGAAGTAAAAATGCTTACAAAGACAGACGACAGCTTTCTTTTTTTCTGGGAAGGTTCGATACTTGATTCTGTCTGGGATGAGTAATCAGAGAGTCCATCTAAATCCAATGTGTCATCGCTGCCCTTGCTAGAGCTGGTATCGCTTTGTAACATTGACAGAGCAGTGAAGGAGTCCTGGTGTTTCTGAAACTGGACATGAGTATAGCTACGAGTTAGTCTGAAAGCTTTTTACATGCAAAGGTGATAGTTGTACCAACCTCCTGTAAAATAGTGCTGTAAACTTGTATCTGAAGATAAAAATGTAACAGCTGATTGCAATTGAAATCAAGCACAATATCAAAATGTGCACAAAATATTTGATAAAATGGAAACGGTTATTCACGCAAATGTACAAACCATTTTTGATGAAATTTAAGGTAAAATTTATGTGCATTTTGAAAACTAGATGATTGGAATGAATACATTCTTCCGAATTAATAACATAATCTCACCTTATATAAAGTTGAGGGTTGAGGGTTGAGGGTTGGTGCGCCTTACAAGCGACCACCCAAGTGTTCTCTCTCTCTCTCTCTTCTGCAATTATTTTTGTCACTTGAGCTCCTATTGTGTTCAATTTTATATCTGTGGATAGGGCTTTGTACCAGGATTTTACTGGACTCTTTTTGTGCTGTGTTTTTTATTCTACATTTGAGTTTTTTATTGGAAATGTTTCGCTGAGTTTTCTTCTGTATTTGGACTTCAACCATGTTTTGCCATCTACTTGTATGGACTCTTCAATCACCACTGTTTATTGAACCTGTCCTTGGTAATTCGGGATAATCTTCTAGTGTGCCTGTTTATTGTACTGTGCTAGTTTTGGCACCTTGCTACTGGAACAATGAAACCATTCATCCTTCTGTTGATCATCTTCCTGTGGTCTCGCACCTTGTGATGACTCCTTACTGGACAACTCATTACTTGGGCCTACTGCGAGCACTTGTTGGAACTACATGTATATTGTAACAAATGAACAGTATGGAAAACAACATCCTCGACATCATAAATATATGAGTATTCGCATTCCTTACTATTGCAACTCAAGTTCTACCTTTCAGCTCCAACTTCTAACATCTGGTGACATCAATCCTAATCCAGGACCTATTTCTTGTAACAATGACAACCCTAAGTCTTCCAGTTCCCGTTTTTCTCCCTTTACCTATGATCGTGATGAACTCTTACATTTGAACTTGGCTTCCAGTTCTATTGATTTGAATTATACCCTGGACCCTTCTGTTCTGGATCATATTAAGCATCTTGGATTAAATGTCACTCAAAGTAATAACTCAAGATGCAATCGACGTACACATAGAGGGAAAAAGGGTGGGTGTCGGCGTATGAAACAGTCACCCAATTCCTTATTATATACCTCCATTAACTCTCATTTAACTGTACAGTCTAATAGGAATCTTCGCTATGCTCTATGGAATGCTCACTCTGTTAAATCCAAAGATACATCTACTGCACTCTGTGATTTTGTAATCAGTCATCAGTTAGATATACTTGCCATCACAGAGACATGGTTAACTGGAGGAGATCGGGATAATCGTACTCTTGCCGACATCAGTAACACTTTACCTAACTATGTTTTCCACCACTCTCCACGTCTCCACTCAAGGGCAGGTGGTGTTGGTATCATTGTGAGAACTGGTATTGATAGAAAAATTCATCAAAGTCAAGAATATAGAGCTTTTGAACACATGGAGCTCACTTTATCATCAATGTCGTCATCTTTTCGTCTTCTCATCATCTATCGACCTCCACCTAACAAGAAAAATAATCTCACATTTCCGATGTTTCTTGAAGAGTTTGGATGCCTAATTGAATCACTCATCGCTAACCCCTGCAGTTTTCTCTTGTCAGGTGACTTTAATTTTCATATGGATGTTCCTGACAATCGTGAAACTATTATTTTCCGTGACTTGTTAGATACTTCCAACCTTCAACAACATGTTACTTCATCTACTCATACCGCTGGATATACACTGGATTTATTGATTTCTAATATCACTGATGATTTAATTTCTTCTGTTTCAACTCATCATGATCTTCCTTCAGTTCACTTGATATGGCTTCTTTTAAATCTGATATTCGTAACTCTTCTTTGATGACGGACCCTGCCACGAATTTAGATGAACTTGTTATACAGTATGATTCTGTTCTTAAGGTTATTCTTGATCATCATGCTCCTGAAGTTGTAAGATCCGTCATACTACGCCCTCATGCTCCATGGTATAGTGATACTCTACGTGCAGCCAAGCAGGAGAAACGTCGCCGTGAGCGAAAATGGTTAAAATCAGGCCTTGCTGTGCATAATGAGTCATACAAAGAACAGTGTATCATATACAGAGACCTTGTTATCAATGCTAAATCTAACTATCATCGTTGTAAAATATCGGAGTGCAACCAACAAAATCTGTTCCGTGTTATTGACAAGCTGTCTTCTCCCAAGTGTATGAAAAAGCTCCCAAGTTTTGACAATCCTATTGATCTGGCCAACAATTTCGCCACTTTCTTTGAGGATAAAATTAATAAATTGTATGGTAGATTTGAGAATATACATCCATCACCCATCTCCGTTGATATTCATGATCATTGTAACTCTTCGTTCGCCACTTTTCGTGAAGTCACTTCTGACGAAGTGATGAAGATGATCAAATCTTGTACAGTTACCTCCTGCAAGTTGGACCCTCTGCCATTATCTGTATTTAAGGAGTGTTGTTCTGAACTGCTGCCAGTCTTCACAAAGATTATTAATAGGTCTTTGTCTTTTGGCCATTTCCCTGATCATCTTAAGGAGGCTTGCATCCTGCCACTTCTGAAAAAGCAACATTTGGACCCGGAGTGTATGTCAAATTATCGTCCTAACTTGCGATTCATCTCTAAATTGATTGAACGTGCAGTTGTGAGTCAACTTCAAGACTATCTCTGTGAAAATAACCTTTATGCTAAGATGCAGTCTGCTTATCGTCCTTTCCACAGTACTGAGACTGCTCTCATTCGTGTGCAGGATGATATCTTGCGTGCACTGGACAATCATAAGGAAGCGATCCTTGTGCTGTTAGATTTTTCAGCTGCATTTGACACTATTGACCATGAGCATCTCCTTCAACGTTTATCTTCTCGCTATGGAATAACAGGAACTGCCCTTAACTGGTTCTCTTCTTATCTAAACAACAGATCCCACTATGTTCTCATCAATAATGCTAGATCCGATCGTCATCATCTCTTGTGTGGTGTTCCTCAAGGTTCTGTAGCTGGGCCTCTTGAATTTATATTGTTCAGTGCACCCTTACAAGACCTCATTGCTGCCCATGGTTTTTCTACTGTTGCTTATGCTGACGATACCCAACTTTATGTTACATTTGACCCTGCTGATCGAGCTTCTGCCATTGCTAAAGTTGAATTTTGCATTCAAGATGTCAAATCTTGGGCTTTGTCCAACAAACTCGCTCTGAATGACTCCAAAACTGAGATCTTATTTTTAAGATCTCGTTTCACAAAAAAGGTTTCTCCGCCAAACTTACATATTGCCCAGTCTGTTATTAAACCATCTGAATTTGCCCGCAACCTCGGTGTAATTATGGATTCTTCATTGTGCATGAGTAGACATGTTGATCATGTTTGCAAAGCAGCTCTCATGGCTATCAGAAAAATAGCACAGATTCGCCGCTACCTGGATGAAGCTACTACTCTTCGTCTTGTTCACGCTTTCGTCACAACTAGACTTGATTCCGGCAATTCTCTTCTGTATGGACTCCCTGATAAAGATCTTGCTAAAATTCAACGTGTACAAAACATTGCCGCTCGCCTCGTTTCTTGCTTGCCTCGTTCTCACCATATTACACCAGTACTAATGAAATTGCATTGGCTCCCAGTTAAGTTTCGTACAATTTATAAAATTCTTTTGTTAACTTTCAAAGCTCAAACATGTCAATCTCCTGCTTATGTATCTGAACTTGTTCACCATTATTCCCCTACTCGGACTTTACGTTCATCTCAACAGTCATTGCTTTCATCCACAAGAGCTTCTTCTATTTTTTATGGCCACAGATCATTTTCTTACGTCGCACCATTTCTTTGGAATGGTCTTCCTGTGCATATTCGCCAGGCTAGTTCTTTACACTGTTTTAAGTCTCTGTTAAAAACACATTTGTTTGAAGCTGCTTATTTGTAATCTGCTTATTTGTAATTGTTTCTTTCACTCTTTGTATATTTTATTGTTCTCTTTATGCGCTTAGAGGCTTATGCATTAGGCGCTTTACAAATGTCTTTATTATTATTATTATTAAAGTTAAAACGGGTTACAACATAGAGTGAATCATCTTCCTCATTGTGGCAACGTGTAACATGATGTGGGCGATAATCAAAAAGATCTTGTGGTTTTGTTATCATGATGCTTTCATGCGTCTGCTCAACACTAAATGCATGGTAGTGTCTGTTGAATGCAATCACATGCCATGGTTTAAGAGTTACAAAGATACCACTCAAGTTAACAAGAATGTGCCGGACTTCACTAAACTGTGGTTCCTCATCTGTCCATGCTGTAAGTACCATGCTGTGTGGTCGTAGTTGGTATCCATGAACTTCTACCACGCTTGCAACTGTAATTGTTGAATTTAGTGAAACATTTAGTGTAGCGCAGATGACATTTGCCTCTTCCAAAGAATTCACAGACACAGGAACCTGATACTTAACATCAACTTTGCATTGAAGTACATCATTCTCATCAGAAAGCATGCAACACTGCTGCTGCTGATGTCTCATAGCTACTGTTTTTGCAATATTTCGATAATTGTTACATGCTGAAGCCCATCTTTTAAACTGTTTATGCTTGGCTTCATATCTCATAACTGAGTACAGCTGAAGTGGACCAACTTCCCTAATTGCCCTAGGATAGTGCACCATGTGATGTTGCTTTGGTGTCAGATGACGCTGTGAATGAACCTGAAGGAAAAGACGATGATGATCGTGAATCATATGCTTAAGAGAGTATGTTGCTCCTATACTGATTGTGTCACACATCACAGTTTTGTAAATGTCTAGTAGTAGAAGAAAGACTTCCCACACATCAGATTCATCTGGCACTAAATCTCCAATTATCAGTGGCAGATAAAGTGCAAGGCTAAAAGCGGTGATTCTGCCATTAACATCATCAAGTGTAAATAATTTCTCTTCAATCAAAGATTTGAGAGTGAGCTTAATCTCTAAAGGTAGTACACCTTCTAACAAGTCATGCATTACATCAGGCACAATGTTATCTGTTACATGATAGGCAATCACATCATTCAAAGCAGACCGTCGCTTGATACCAGTATCACTCATATTGTTTTTTGCTGTATCCTCTTCATAATTGTCTCTAGTCCTGATCAACTTAGGATCTTCCATAAGTTGACATCTGGCAGTATCCCTATGTGCTCTGCAGAACCTGCATGGATAGTTGGCAACAAAACTCCCTACATAGCCCAACATGTCATGGAGGCCAAGGTTGTCACCAATCACTTGGAACAAATATGGCTTTATTCTTCCTGAAAATTCCCTACAACAAACTTCCATGCCGTCTTTGGAAAGCCTGTTCAGGTCTTTCACAATTGTTGTCAATATGCAGTCAATGCCATACTTGGACACAAGAGAACATTTTGCACAGGAAACCAAAAAAAATATTGCTAAGAGATGCTTGGTTTTTAGCAGGTAAACTGAGGATGCTGGCATAAAATCCACTTAGTTTATGCACACCTTTACGGGATCCAAGAGGATTAGCCGTTTCGAAGGCATCATTATATAGGAGAATTGGCAACATAATGCAGCCATTATCTTCCACTTTTTTATTTCTTTTCACGAAATCCCCATCACGAAAAGATTTGAGAACATTTGCAACTTCCGATTTTTCTTGATTCAAAATAGCACTAAGAACTCCTGGCTGCTGTAGAAAAAAACTCAATTTTTTTTCAATGGGCACATATTGGTAGGTGTCTCCTTTCTCGACTTGCATTATTTCTCCTGTGGTTGAGGCAGTTTGTGAAGTAAATGTCCTCCCAACAAGCTTTTCCTCCGGGGGTATCAGATGACCTTCTGTTTTGAAGTAGGAGTTACGCTGATATTGAGTCCTAAGCCCATTGAAAGATGACTTGATGGTTTGAATTCGTTGCTTCAAGTCCTCAAAACAAGCATTACTATCAACCACTGTTTTGCTGTTCAACATAGTAGTCACACTACTTTCAACATTGTCCAAAACAGTGAAGATTAATTCTTCAACATCTGATAGAACGTTTTGGATGAATGAGGATGGAACAGAAGATGACATCATTGTCTTAATGAACATTTCAATATGTTCTCTTGGATCTTCTTGGACCAGTCTTTCATCTGGAGGTGAATCACTGCTGTCTGAATCTTCATTCTCACTTATAATGCTATTAACAAGTTCTTCCTCCTCACAGTCAACTGCTTTAACTTTGGATTGCAATGTAGTTTCTCCACAATGTGTTGAAATAAGGTGTCGTTTAAAAGAGGAACAGTAGGAAAATTTTTCTAAACATCCATTTTGATGGCAAATTATTTTGGTTGCAGATCCTGATGTAATATGATGGACATATTTAAGATGGTGAAAGAACTGCTTTACATCTCCATTTATAGGGCAGAAACACCGGAAACAAGTGAAACCCATTTTGATTTTACCTCATTTTAGTTTCAAAGACATACATCTAGGCTTACATAATATTACTCACTTCTTTCCTCCAACCTTGAAGAAATTTCAGTCTCAAACCAATCTTGGGTATCATCTCAGCAATTGAAGTTTCATCCAGCAGATTCAAACATGCTGTATCAATTCCTTGCTCTAATTTAGTACAAACAAAATGTAAAATAAAGGTTTAATCAAAGTGTCATCAATCATGATAATAAACAACCTTAAAACTAAAACTTTCAAAACCCAACAAAAACATCTAGCTGTTTTCTATCAGCCCCCCAAAAAAAAAAAATTGCTGATTCCTAGTTCACCAGCAAACATTTTGTACATGTAGCCCAGTAGGAATAGGTGTGTAAACCTTTTTTAAACAACACTGTATATTCACTGGCTGAGTGGTTTGAGTACAAATATATTTCAAAATAACTTTTAAAAACATTTAACAAAAATAAATAAAACTTTACAGAATGAAGAAAACAGAATAAGAGTTTGGTGGGCACAATAAGTTTTTATTTTATTTATTTGTTTTTCTTCAAATAAAAAGGTATAATTTTGCATGGTAGGGTAATAATAAACAACCTTAAAATAAGGCCTGAGGTTTACTTAAATATGCAATCAAAAATTATCCCTGAAATAGTCTAGGCCTTTCATATATAATCTTGCGCAGATCTCGCATATAATTAAAAAGCGAAAAAAACAATGTTTTGCCACCTTGATCTAGGGTGTTGACATGAGACGCAATCATTTTTATTCTAGTGTCTTGTTTATATACACAGGGGACATGCCCCGATTGAGTTCATGGATGGATACATATTATTGTTATGATGTATTATAACAGAGTAATTTGTTTTAACAATTAACATGTTTTTAAAAATGCAGATAAAAGATGGCAAGAAAGTACAAGATGTGAACTAGCCTATGGTGTATCATGTTTGTACAATCAAACAATAATTTGTTAAAAAATAATTTTAAAAAGAGAGGGAAAAGTTCAATTTTTTTTGTCTTTTCCAACACCAACCCCCCCCCCCCTCGCTAGCCAAAACTTATTATTGTCTGACTATTTATTCACTGACTCATTCAGTTTTCATGCAGCTTTTGTAGGGTTAGACTGTAGACCTAACTAAGCCTGATGTAATGTTTATGACAGGAGAACTATTTGCTAGAATGAATGATAAAAACCATGGGGAAACTTGACTAGCCAATCATGTCAATGTGCCTACAATTGAATTGAACAATAGACACGATCCAAAGTGGCCCTAAACTAAACCTAATTACCATTAATAAAACATTTTGATCTGTGTACAATTTCCTATTCGTTTTTTTGCCGCCGCCCCTTTTGGCATGCACCTGTTGTTCTTGTTTGCGGCCATATCTCGCTGAAATTGGGCTCTGTGTGTTCTTTGGTGAGTGTTGCACAGTTTCACAAATTTCAATCCACAAATTGATGGTTTCCAGCACCAGCGTTTGGGCCTCCGTGAACTTTGTGAATTCATCATGGCAGCGATGCTGTCATGTTATGTAGGATACGATATGTGCCGCACAAAAACCATTTGACATCTGACGGGCACCAACGATGTGTGCTGGTGCCCGTCAGATGTCAATTGGTTTTTGTGCGGCACATTGGTATCCTACATTACATGACAGCATCGCTGCCATGATGGATTCACAACGTTCACGGAGGCCCCGAACGCTGGCGCTGGAATTTACCTTTTTTGGAAACTATCAACTTGTGGATTGAAATTTTTGTAACTGTGCAACACTCACTGATAGTCCAAAGAACACAGAGCCTAATTTCGGTGAGATCTGGCAGCAAACAAGAAGCAAACAACAGGCCCACAAAAGTGGCGACGGTAAAAAACCCGAATAGGACTTCGGGCACAATCCTCTATGAAGTTAGTGTAACGACCTCAAGTTCTAGGACTCGGAATAATTTTGACCCATCCATGTCAAAACACCCTTTGTCGTTTCATGCATATTTATCATTTTGACATTAAAGTGTTTGGCTAACATTAACAACACTTACTCACCTAGAAAATGGTCAAGTAAATCGGACACTCCCCACTTGTTTAGGTAATGACGAATGTCATCAGACACTGAGGTTTCTTTATGCACTGCCATTGGATGTCCCGGGTGTGTGTGTGTGTAGTAGACGACTGGCTGATGACTGTACGTCTCAAAACGAAACAGCCACACAGCCAGGATCATCATATAGCGATTCGTCGTGTACAATTCCCATGTGCGAAAATGGCGCGAACGCCGTCCAAGTTACGCTAACTTAAGTGTTTAAAAATAACACTTTGCAGGGTAATACAGGATTTTGTTAACCAGTAGTTTGGTAAACACAATAAATTATTGGCTACATTCCAAGTTCAATGACGAATACTATAACACAAAACGGGCATATCAAGACATGTTACAGTAGCCCACAAGGCATGATTAGGCCTACTGCACTAACATAATTCTGGATAGTTAGTTAAAATATTAATTAGCAACAGTCATAACCTAGCTGTGATTTCGCTGTTTTTCCAATTTGGGGTGTAGGTCTATTATTTTTGGTTTGCTCAATAAATTAGATGATATGCTTTAGAATGTCCATTTTGAGTATTAAAATAAGTACCGAAAGTCTTGTGAGAAAAGTTCGAAGTGAAATTTGTAAACAGATAAAAATCAAACATTCATTAGTATAAATGGTTGATCTTTATACTGGTTAACATTGTTTGACCAAGAGTGTTGGTTATTTATTTATTTTTTTGCTCAAAATGGGCAATAGGCCTGTAGAACGTAAATAACTAATTTATTAAATAAACGGGAAATATAATTGAGCAATAAAATCTCATGTTGTTGGGCAAATTTTCAATGGTAGTTCTCATTGCCCAATTTTGGTTCATTGGTGTTGGTCAAAGTTACAGTAAAAAAAAAAATTATTTTAAAAAACAGACCAATTGTTGGACAAATGATTTTGCCCAACAATTTTTTGCCCAACGTTTTAACAGTGTATAAGCTTTAATTTGGTATATGGCGGAGCTCTGTAGCCCGTACCGTTTTGGAGATATGATGCATTTGCATATTGATAATTTCCATGATGACCGATTTACATAATGGAGAAAACAGCCTCTGAAATGTCTGGCTTCATTGAAAGATTATGCAGAAATACTTATGTTATTTTAACCTAGCAACAGACATGTTCCAGTGATGCTATCTCTTTGAAATTTTCAAGGGAGGTCTGTGGATAGTTTGTCAATGAAATAATAATAATTTTAAAGAGGATACTTATTCAGATCATTAGTTTTAATTAACTTGTTCATCAAATTATTCTCGGGGGTAAATTAAAGGGATACTTGTACAGTGTACATTTTAGTACATTACGTAGATTTTAAAGTAGGGGAACATTACAATAGAGTAGGTAATGCTGGAAAATTAGTTTGAATCAGGTACCCTAATAATAAGTTATCTTAATTGCATTAATTAAAATTCAATTAAAAGCAAATTAAAAAAAAAAATAAAATCCGCGCTTTCCCCTGGCCCAGAAACACTTGAGCAATTTCTGTTTAACACACATACTTAAAAACAAAGACTATTACACAAGGAAGGAGATTAAGGAAACACAAGTTTATAATACTGATGCAATCAATACCTTTATTTCTTTCTTATACTACCTGTGAATAAGCGTTTTTAATGAAAACAGATTCAAGTGTAACAACTTTGAGGTAGTATTTTAAGAATGTTGGGCATCAATATGAAGATTATGGCACAGCAAGCACAGATGTAGATCAACCTCTTTCCTGCGAATGAGATGCTTGCGAAAGAGTGAACAAGTGCGACCATGATTTATTTTTCGGGAATACTTATAGTGTCATTCATGGCTCGGGCATAGATGGCAAGGGGCATGTTATATCCCTGGTGGCGTCGGTGCAAAATTCTCGAATTTTGTCATGCAGGTACCACTGCCGGGCTGCATCCATCCCTGGAGGAACTTGTGGCTCTGGCAGATCAGCTGATGGGGTAGCGTGGCCTTTAAGCAGATTGAAGCTCACTTCTACATCATCCAAGGATTTGCGTGCATAAACAACGCCTGGCTCGTCAGAAGTAAAGCTATAAAGTACGGCAGGAAAAAAAAAAAAACTTATTAATGCAATAATAGGTAATTTCATACGGCAACTGAAAAGGAAACAGTTTCATTACAGGGCAGATCCAGGATTTTTTGTAGGGGGGGGGGGGGGGGTCAGGCCTTTCTTGTTTTTATGTCCAAAACAAATGATTGTTTTTGAAAAGTATTTTGGAGTCAAAGCAGGGGTGCCCCCACCCCCCACCCCCGATCTGTGACTGCATAAGCTCTTTAGTTTGGGAGAATGTCAACAAAACATAAATTAGTAATCACCGGAAGTGCTGAAGGCTCTTGATTCCTGCCAACGGCTTGAAGAACGGGGTCAAAAACTCCGACCAATCAAACTGCTGAACGAAGACGTTGCCGGCTTCATCTCCAACAAGCTGAGGGATGTTTATGCCTGAGGATGAACTGGAACGGACAACATCATTCAAGGAGGACACTAGTGTGCGGCGGTATCTCTGCTTAAATAGGCCGAAGCACCAATCAGGCGCAAACTTTGTGTGGCCAACGACCATGAAGTGAAGCTGGATAGATGTGTGGAAGCCACAACTGCAGCGCCAAAGCAAGTACCACAGCATGAAGCGGTTCTTGTTTTGGCGACTGCAGTTGTCACAGTGGAGATGAACGTTGGATTCACCCAACCCATACTTGCCAAAGAAGTGGTGTAAAAAGCTGACAGCACTGCTCCCTTTGGAGATTACAACGGACTCATCAACCAGGTAGTTCACTTGCTGGGTTATCCCCTCACAATGAATACCAAAAATGCCCAACTTCCTTGGTGTAAGGAAGTAAACGGGGCCAGGCTGCATCGGGTCCGCAGGATAGTGTACCTGTTGTGCAAAGTCGAAGGAGTAATGCATCTCGACGTGTCTGCTGCAAGGATTGTTCGGTCCAAGACGCAGTACTCCTTGCTGCTCTGCCGTTTCCTTGGACTTCTTTACAAGGTCCCGGTAGAAAGCCCTCTCCATGGCCACCTTGGTGAGGTGTTCCTGTTGCTTCGTGCATCGCTCCTGTTTGTCTGCATCAGGAAGGTTGGCCGACTTGTATAAGAGATTGTTGTTCCTCTGACACTGCCAGCAGACATCACTCATTGGTTTGCAGCACACTATGAATGGGCACACAACATTCCAGATTTTTCTGAGTGTTGTCATTGCTACTGCCCTGGCATCTATTTAAAAAAAAAGGGTGAAACGAGATACATGTAATTTAAATGAAACAAAAGTAAAAAAATAATTTTTGGCTCACATTTAAATCTTACAAACCAGGGGGAAAAAAAGCAGTCAGATGAATTTTTTTTTTCATGTTTATTATGATAGTTACACGCTTTTAAACAAAAATTAAGGGAGAACTTATACATGTAATGAAATTTTCCATGAACTGATTTAATGCACAACTGTTTGACACGGTATGTAATTTTTACCTGATTCCTCCATGGCCTGCTTGTATTTTCTCCATACATTGGCTTTCGTCTCGCATGAAGGTAGCAACTTTATATCATCCCGCTTGAAACCAGGAATACGCCCGGGAAGAAGGATGGCATGTAGCTCTGCATAGTTGGAGATGAAGTTTCTCACCCTGGTGTTGTCATCATAGCTGATGTGGTTAGGCACAACTCTGCCGCTGTTTCGGTGTGATCTAGGCTTGCAGCCGTTCTCCCTGTAGTGTGTCTGCAGAGCTATTAATTTCTTTCTGCTCATGCTATAATAAAATAAAGCAACATTCATAGTTCAGTTTAATGAAAACGTGACTTGGTGCTTTAACTTTACGCATGCGTCTGGAGGGGTGCATGAAGTATGAGCGCTGAGTTGCAGATGGCAACACGTGTTTGAAATAAAGAAATCTGGACCTTGTATAAGATGGCGCACATTACTACACATGTACCAGGCCTGAAAATGATTGATTGTTTTTGAATTGCATGTCTTTAACAGAAGTTAAATGCAGCATCATACGCATCATTATCATTTTCTAGGAAGGTATCCTCATTTTGATTATTAACAATTGATATGCCTACAAAAGAAAGTGATTAATAATACTAGTGTACATGTAGGGCATATAAATAAACCTGACAGAGAGCACACAGGTTTCCAGTGATGCTATAATTTTAAAAGAAAGTGTACATGTACTCACTTGTGAAGGAACAGGAAGGTAGTTAGACAAACACGCTGCCCATGGAACATGAATGTAGATCTCTGCCGCTGTCGTTGTGCCTGCTCCCCTCTCCGTGAGGACACCGTTAGCTCGCTGTTGTTAGCAGCACAACAAATCTGTCCCAAGATCAGCATGTCCCTTTCTCCTGTTTTAGTGAAATAAATAAAAAGTCATTTTTTATAAACAATTGATAAATTATGCTGCCTTTTTGTTCATGACATGCTAATATTATTTATTATCATTTAAATTGATCAATTTCCATGCTGAACTGCATGATTTAAAACAATACTTTCGGGTCAAAAATAAGGTGTATATATAAAAAAAAAAAAGGAATGTTTTTTTATTTTTTAAATTTTTTGTATTTAATATTTTTAAATTTGTAAAACTAACAATAATTTAAGTTCAGATATTTTACCTACCTCTTGTCAGTTCAGCTGTTTCACATTGGAAATTGACGAACTCGTCCGGGGTGATCTGCCGGGAACATGGCCCACCCTGCTGACTATTCTGGCACTTGCAGAGAAATTCCCTGGCTTTGTCGCGTTGGTCATTTATCTCTATTGCACCATTACACTCGACATCAAGCCCAAGGGGCAAAATGTTCACAATTAGAACGGGTGGGTCAATGGGTTCCTCGTCGATCTCATCATCATTTTCATTATTAAAACTATCGATGGAAGATGAATCGGAATCACTACTGGAAACATCGCCTTCGTCGTCACTTGCAGGGATAACGAAGTAGTCTTCGACGAAGCCAAGCAAGTCATTTTCAACTCCTTGAAGATTTGCATCGCGAAGCTCGTTCAAAGCTTCGGCAAGGCAACGATCCTTGGAACACATACTAGACAATTCTTTACAAATACAAGCTAACAATTGAAGAAATTGCAAGAAATTATCGGGAGATTATCGAGTTGAAATGTAATGGTCTTGTGTACGCATGCGCACGATCCTTTTTCGTGCGTCTTGTCCAATGACGGTCCTTTATTCTATACACGTGATCCAATAACCACGTCATCCATAGCAACAGTGATAGTTTGTTTATCACTTTCTTTCGTTCAATACTCATTTGCATTTGACCTATGTCCTTCAGTATGACCAAATTTGGAAAGAGTGAGCTTCAAGCTGCAGGACCATACCAAACTTTGTCTAGGGGGGTTATCGGGTCTTCGCAAAAGAAGGGGAAAACCAAGGCACTTTTTTCCCTTTCACGTAGCAAAACTAAGACAATACAAGAAATCAATGCACTCAAAACTGATCGTTTTTTCCACTTTATTCAATCAAACTAACATTTTTGTAAATAAAATCTGAAACTTTACATATTAAAGATAACATAATGACAAACAAATCGAAATCCAAATTTTGATTTTTTTTTTCACCCTTTCAACGTTGAGCGGCCCATTACACGTTAAAGCATAGCGCGACTTATGTCACCTTTTCCCAGAGCGGGTCACATATGGTTTTGTATACGTGTACATTTTGGTTAAGGTTTCAATGTGCCGCAAGAGGCTTGCAGGAATGGTTGACACTGCAGACAAAATGCAGAAATCGAGGTCATCGTGTGCCACAATATTAAACGAGGTTAGTAAATCTGAAATTATATGATGAGACTTGAACCAAAATAAATCAAAGTAGACTATATGAAAACGGCCCGCGCACTCACTTTCATATGTTGCTGTATAGCACCCGTTTTTGTGTAATGAAAGTTGTCATCAATAGTATTTGTTATGGTATTGTGCAATACTTTGATGTTGTGCTAGATTAATCAGTTGTGAGTTTGGGATTTTTGTGTCCATTTTCTTAATTTGCTTTAGACAGAACAACACATTCGCGTTGTTTGCTATCTGGCAGCTTGGATGGCGGAATTTATGACGTTGTTCAAGAAATCCTCGACAAGTTTGAGACAGGCGATCTGAAGAAGCAGAAAATTAGAAAAGGATTTGGAAAGTCGGCCTATGCATTCCATGCCATGATCGGTCTCCATGCTGGCACGGCATTGGAACTGCTAAAACAACTTAGGGACGGCATTGTCACGATAGCTGAGCTGTCTACTGAAGCAGCAACATTGAAGAAGTTGGCAGAGGTGAGAAGATGCCGCCGTAGGCATTTATTTGCCATCCTAACCTTTTTTTAAGAGGAAAATTGCATACCGGTAATAAAAAATTACACCAAAACAAAGTTGCAGTAAAAACGGAATCAGAAGATAATTGCAAATTTGGGGAACAAAATTGCAAAAAAAAATCACTGTTTAAACAACAAATTAATTCCCTAAAACACGGAGTGTTTTAACTTAATGCGACACAAAGCATTAAATTAGTTGTTTCACTACATTCTATGAATAACTATATGAAACGCCGACTGCATTCAGCAGTGATGCACGGGCTCTAATGCGCTCCCCAAAAAGTCAACAATATTTAGCCTATTACCCCAAACTTTAACTACTTTTTGCCAACTTACATACCTGACAACCTTCCTGACCATGGCCGATTCACCTGAAAAGAGTAAACCTGCAAGAGGAAACAAAAAACGAGGGAAACGGGACCCGTCGCCGACCCCATCCACCAGGGAGCCTTTTGGGGTTCAAGAGGGCTGTCAGTCTTGTCATGGTTCATTGGCCAATGTGAACACCAAGCTGGACAAAATTCTCGCTACTCTTGAAACCATGGGTGCTAGACTGTCCGACCTTGAAGCCAATTAACGGGATACTGATCATCGTGTTAGTTCCAACATCAAGGACATTGATGACATGAAAACATCACTAGAAATGCTTGAGAACAAACTAAAGAATCTTTTAGCAGCCTCAAACAGCAGGTTCGACGGTTACCATAGTGATATCTGCAAGCTTAATGACCAGCTAGATGATCTTCAAAACCGGAACAGGAGAAATAACATTGTCATCCATGGTGTCCCAGAGGGACCTGAAAAAGATCAGTCCTGCGAGGAGTTTGTGGCGGGCTTTCTAGCTTGCCACATGAAGCTAGAGGGAGGTGAAGAAGTAGAAATCAGCGAGCCCACCGCACTCCGGGACGCCAACTATCTCGCACCGGGACCGGTGGTCAGACACGCCCACGACTTATTCACTGTAAGTTACTGAGATACACGGACAGAAAATTCATCCTCAAAAACGCTGCCTGAACTTTGAAGAACAACCCTTACAGAGGAGCTAACATCTACATCACAGATGACGTCACCTCAAGGATCCGGGCAGCCAGAAAATGTCTCAGAGAAGATCATCTCCAATCCATCCGTCGGGACACAAGGGTTCAGTTCGCATACATCCCCATGTCCGTCCCTGCAGTTATCTCATACAAACTGAAAAGCGGTCCATTCAAGACCTTTCGGCTTGGGGAAGCAACCCCCATTTCCTAGCTTGTTAGCTTCAGCGTACATCTAGCGTCAACTGAGTATTTTGTCTTAAGTGTTATCATCAGATTTCTTTATAAATATTATTGTATATTTCATAAATCAATCTTACTGGAATGTACCTGTGTTGTTTTATTGTATCAAATTACTTCATGTTACTATTATGGCGCCATTTTGTTCCCTTTGCATTCATCAAACTGCACACCGAGCATCTTCCTATTCTTAGCTTGATAATCACCTTTTTGTACTTAGTCAGTCTGCCTAACCGTCGTAACCATTTTGAATTCATTTCACACAATGAGTGATAACGATAGCACAAGTGACGACATTAGCTCTGAATCAGTGAATGACACGACTCTGCGTTTCAGTGATTGTGTTTTTAATCCGACTAATCTGAATTCAGTGGATCCTGGTCAGCTTTTATTTAACACTTGTGGTGCTCAATACCTGTCCGAAAGACAACTCGGAGACAAAACGGGAACTAGAAAATGACTCCTTTTCAATCTTCCACGTTAATATCAGAAGTGTAAAGAAAAATTTTGAAGATCTCACTCTTACTCTTAACGAAATACAACACATATTATCGGTCTTACTGAAACGTGGCTTAAAAGCACCCCGCATTCAATGTTATTCATTCGTGGATATATATGTGAGCACAAAAATAGATCAATGCAAAATGGCGGTGGTGTCATGTTATACGTAAAAGACTCATTGCATTACACCATGAGGCCATACATTGTTAGTGCTTCAAGATGGTTTGAATCCATTTTTTTAGAAATCGGTACAAATACAAAGAAAACTATCATTATAGGTTTAATTTACAGACCTCCTGGTCTTGCTGTTTCTAACTTTTCCGAGGAAATGGATGATATTGTTAACAAATTAACGTCCGAAAACAAAATCTGCTACATTTTAGGAGATCTCAGTATAAACTTACTTAAAAGTGATTCCCATAACCCAACTCGCAAGTTTTTGGACACCTTATATTCACACTCCTTTCGCCCCACCGTAGTCAAACCAACAAGAATAACGTGCAATACAGCTACTCTTATCGACAACATTTTCACTAACAGCTTAGACTCTCATCAGGCAGAAATTATTACTTCTGGCCTTAGTGATCATTTGCCAATTGTATTGTTTGGTCCCAGTTTTGTTAAAGCTAAACATTCAAATATGTTTTATTGGAAACGGGATACAAGAGATCGAAACGTCTCTTTCATGAAATGTGAAATGGAGACAATCCAGTGGGATGAAATTGTTAATGCTGAAAATGTAAATGACTGTTACTCCCAGTTTGTTACAAAATTAAATGAAGTGTTTGATAGATATGTTCCATATAAACGATTTAAATGTAAGAAGTTAGTGTGCAATCCCTGGTTGACCAAGGGTCTGCTAAAATCAATCAGACGGAAACACAAGTTGTATAAATGCTATCTCCGAAACCCAAATGAATCTAACAAAAGAAAATATGATAAATACAGAAACAAGTTAACAACTGTAATTAGAGAAGCGAAACAGATTTATTTCACTGCTTCCTTTGATAAGGAAAAATTTAATATTAAACAATTATGGAAAATGATCAATAATGTCTTGAACAAAAATAGTAAAAAGTCGCCGGGTTCTGATTCATTCTTTATTAATGGTACGACCTTAGACGACCCAAGACACATTGCTGAGCATTTTAACGATTTCTTTACAAATATTGGTCCTAGCCTGGCATCCAAGATTCCGGATTCAAGACTTAACCCTACTGATTTTATCGAAGGTGATTATCCTATTTCTCTTTTTATTACCCCTATAACTAAAAGTGAACTTCTGAAATGTATTGATGGGTAATCTTCTAGCAAAAGTCAAGGCCATGATAAATTAGACAGCTATCTTATTAAAAACACTGGTACCAGCATTGCTGGGCCGTTGCTGAAAATATTTAACCTATCCCTGCTGTCAGGAATTGTGCCACATGATTTTAAGATGGCTAAGGTAATTCCTTTATATAAAAACGGTGACCCAAAATTAATCCGCCCTATCTCTATATTACCATGCCTCTCCAAGCTTGAGCGCTTGGTTGCAAATCGTCTTGAAACCTTTCTAAGTATAATATACTGCATAACTCCCAGTATGGTTTTCGTGCTAATTTCTCAACCCAATTTGCACTTATAGACCTTGTTGACAAAATCAGTTCGTCTTTTGATAAATCTAACCACACTATAGGATTGTTCTTGACCTTTCAAAGGCATTCGACACCATTGATCATGTTATCTTACTTTCAAAGCTCGAGAGGTATGGTATTAGGGGAAAGGCCCTGGACTGGTTCGGGAGCTATCTTTGTGATAGGAAACAGTTCGTTCAATGGAAAAATTATGATTCTACACCTAAAACTATCAAATGTGGCGTGCCACAAGGTTCAATTCTAGGTCCAATACTCTTTCTTTTATATATAAACGGTATATGTAATTCTTCAAAATTGTTATCCTTTATTCTATTTGCTGATGACACCAATGTTTTCTTTAGTCATAATAACTTAAAGGAGGCAGTTTCAGTAATGAACACAGAACTGCAAAATGTTTCATTGTGGTTTAAATGTAACAAACTATCAGTTAATGAAAAGAAAACTTACCTTATGTTATTTTCAAATAAGTATAAAGATGAAAATATCAATATTTATATCAACAATTCTAAAATAAGTCAAGTTAATTCTTTTAGATTTCTAGGTGTCATAATTGACAGCAACTTTACTTGGAAGTCTCACTGCCAAAAGATTCACACATCAGTTTCCCAATTTTGGGTGTTCTACGTAAACTTCAACATATTCTGCCTAGAAATGTGCTATTCTCTATTTATAATACGCTGGCATTGCCCCACTTTCAATACGGAATTCTAGCTTGGGGAAATACTCATGCTACTTATTTGAACAAGCTATTAGTAGTACAGAAGAAATCTTTAAGAGTAATAACCAATTGTAGCTTTAGAGAGCACACTGCACCCCTTTTCAAGCAATTTAATACACTCGATATTTTTAAACTGTATAAATATCATCTTGGGGTCCTAATGTTTTAATTTGAATCTAACTTGTTACCAAGTAACATAAGACTCCTCTTTTCGCGAAATCTGGACATCCATCCACATAACACTAGATCAGCAACTAAAATTCATATTGGAAAGGCTCGGACCACATTATTTATGAAAACAGTCAGACATCAAGGCCCCCTACTCTGGAATCAGCTTACCCCAATACCTTCATTTAGAACTGTGCACAGCTTCAAAATATACATGAAAAACCTACTTATAACCAATATCGTTTAAAATGACACCACTTGTAACTATATGTGTACATATGATTTTACATTCCAATTTATCTAGTCTTGTAAATACCTAAATATATATTTCTTTTAATTTTCCTTTTTAAATTTTTTTTTTATCGACTCAGTTTAGACTTGATGACAAGTCGTTAGTCAGTGTCTATTTGTCTGCCAGCGCTGCCTATTACAAACACACATCCCGCCGTTCATGCAAAAGTCAGTGCGATTATACATTCATGCAACGGTCGTAGGTAGCGCGTGGCAAGGTCCGTCAGCTCTAACGACTTGAGTAGCTTGTTCCCAGCCGAATAATCATATATGGTAAATTATACATTGCGTATGCAAAAGTGCCATAGAGAGGGCCAATGGTAGCTCGGCTGACAAAATTGGAAGAATTCATTATTAACGCGGGAATGCCTCTTTTCTGGTGGCTTGTTTTTTTTTTTAAATGACAGTTTATTTGCCAACATTGTAAAAAGCATAATATTTTAATCATTATAACAATTTCTTAACTTTCTTTTAAGATAAATTTGACCAATGCATTTATCATAAAATGTTACTATTTATAATAACCCCCCATCAAAGAATGAATTGTGCGCCTGGTAGCTGCATGGCGCCATACGCTGCAAGATGTATGATGAATATTCATGTTTTTGCGATTCTTAACCAATCAAACTGCTCCGTCCAATTTTGGTTGCAAGTCCAATTGCATGTGTACAAAGCTGTGTACAAAGCTGGGTACAAGTTATTCAAGACGGTAATTGCGACTGACTCACACACATATTGGGATCGAGGATATGTGTACCGTCCCCGCAACTAGACAGCACAACAATTACCGACTTGATTTCAAGACTACTCTCAGTTGTACTTTATATGTATTTATGGCTCTATAGCAAAACTAATTGTGAAAAGCAGTTTAATTACAAAAAACATTTGCTATGTCTGCTGTATGCATTATACCTTTCTCTGTACTTTCATATCATCAATTAATATTGTTACTGTTTAAACTAAAAGCAATTAGTTTATAAACTAAAGGGACCAGGCCCTGTATAAGCTTAGGCTTTTTCCTGGTACCCTCCACTTATCACCCATTGTACCTAATGCATGTATGTTTTATGATTATATATTGTGATATTTGGAAATAAAAACAAACAAACAAACAAACAATTCCAATCACATTTTTAAATACTGTGAGTCTGTATCTCTCATCATGTTTGTGATGAATTCGTTTTGTTGTGATTATTTTATTTTGTTTTGAAATATTAGGTACAGCGGGAATTTTGCCGCAAAATAGGCTGCACTTCATGGGAAGATGCAGAAAATATTTATCCAGCAGCAACCACGCGTGAAGTTCTCGCAAGATTTCTACCAAACTTCAAGCCTGATGACAAACGACTTCAGAATTGTTGTTGGAGATTAAGCAAACGACATGATCTTGAAGTTGTTTGTTGTGATGTTTTCATTAGCGGAGAGGCAGAAGGCTGTGTACTTCATGGAGATGCACTAGACCTACACAAAGAATCCATTGAAGTAAAGTGGCCTTCATTCAAAGGTTTTGAACTGGCCATTTTAGACTTGCCAGAGGTAAATTATTAATTACTAATTAGGTTTTTGCTCAATTGATCAAGTCACAAATTCATTTATCAACATCCCGGAAAGTAAAACAAAACATTTATATTTTGCACATTTTTACAGTTCCTAAGCTAAAGTATTCCCCAAACATAACTTTCAACCAAATACGATTTGTTTATTATCACAGGACTGGGACGAGGACACTTTGAGTTCTCTCTGTGGCACCCTAGAGAACATTAAGGGCACTACTGGTCAAGGTCACTACCGCCTGGTAGTGATTTGTCCTACAAACAAAGTGGCTATGGCAAGTGAGGTACTTACAGCAACGCGAGTATTAGTCAGGGTTGAGGATGCGTTCTACCATGTAACAAACGCAAGGAAAGGTGAGTTACCAGGCACATAGTTGGGGATATTTTAGGTACAAATGTAGCAACACAAAGGTATTATTTGGTTTAGGAATTACTGAAACTTAATACGAAATAGTCCAAGCTTGATTTATGTTGGCGTTTCGAAACAAAAGTTTGTTCTCATTGGGTCTCCCTGTATCTTAGCGTGTCCAGAGACTCGCAAGGAAGGCCACGTTTTAAAACTATTGCTGCCAGTCATATCTGTTGGCCTTTTTATGTAACCACTTTGGTGACCAGATAATATTTATGGCCACCAGTCACAATCCTCTTTGTTGTGACAAAAAATTATTTAACACTTTATCCCTGAACCAAATTGCAAAATGCAGTTGTTCATAATACTGCTTCACAGTCGTTGTTTTTGCTATTTATAAAAATTGTTTGTTGTTGTTGTGGTTTTGAAATGCTTGTGTCATCTGAAGGTAAACCTAAATACTTTACTGTTTGTTTTACTGTCAGAACAAGAAAGAATTCTCAACCCCTCTGTCGGTGGCAATGTTGTTGGTTTTTTGACAAGACTGGTTCTGTAAATAAAACTAACTTCAATGTCACTGCTGACAAAAACAACTTCATCGAGGTGAAAATGGATGACTTCCATCTAACCGATGATGGCAAAGTTTTAAACCCAAACCAAAAGCCATACGGTTTGATGGAAGACATCATCAAGACGTTTAGTCGTGAGGGAGACACCGTCCTAGATGCATGCTCTGGAACAGGTATGCAGCAGTGTTCTCACCATTCTGTGCACAGTGCAACTTTGTTTGTTGTCCATAAAAATCAAATACATGTGTGTACATCGCCACACAAATACAACCAGTATGCATATGACCAAAACATGTCCTGGTTGTTTTAAACTCGAAAGTAAATTTGGGAAAAACACACTAAGGGAAGTATAACCGCTAAAAGTATTTATTTGTAATTTTTAAAATAATAGTGTTTTTATCATTATTTGTTTTGTCTTCAGGAACTGCTTTCTTTGCTGCAATGTCGTCGAAAAGAAATTGTGTAGCAATCGACAGCAACGACGAACAGACCTCCTTTCTACGAACCTCGTATGTTATGTCCTTTGCTGAAGATTTTACACAGAGCCAAGATTGTAAGTGAAATACATGTAAACATCCTCTAATGTAAACATCCTCATATTTTTGTTGATGATCTTTGCAGTTTTCAAACACATACAACTTCCATGTCATGGACCAAAAAGTATCCAAAATGAGTATCAATTCAAAAAGAAAGACAAACCTTTTAGAAATTAACTATGAAAATGGGCTTGTGTTACTTACATGCATATTATTCATACCAAACCAGCTATGTAAAATGCATGTTAATAAAATACCCATTTAAACAAAATAAGTTACATAATCGGACATCATGGTTTCTGTAATAGTCAGAGCCTTGCTATGACTACTTGGCAATGCGAAGCCCGAGGTGAAGTAGTTCAGATAGGGCCGAAATTTTCAAGAAGTGTGCCAACTTGGGTATAGATTACATTGGCTAATTGGCTTATCTTGTTGAAGCCTAATTTGTCTTCACTCAGGCGCAAAAAGGGCCTACAACTTGTTAATGGAAGATTCACGTCATGATTAGTATATAGGAAATTAACACAGTCGTCTCATTTGCAGTTTCACAAAATGTAAAGTTGTTTTTTGTAGTTAATTAGGTGTTCGGCAAACAGCCGAAGACCTATTGTTATTGTTCTGTTTTTTTTTTTGTTTTTTTTTTCCTCGTCTTCTTCTTCTCAATGAAACTTCTCGCGCAATTTAGAACAAAAGTAAAGCTTGTATAAACTTGAAGCTTGTCATGAAAATCAAGCTTGGTGGGTAGACAAAGCTGCAACCTTTTGGGAATGGTGACGTCATCGATGACGTAATTACGTTAAATAAACGTTAAATAATAAAAAAAATCACACCTTGAGAACCAAAAATGCTACGTACAAGATACTTGCATAACATAACAGCTTGTGTAATGACTTACAAATGTCGTGCAAAACGTGACCTTATTTGACCTTTACTTCCGGTTGAAACCGAAAGTTGAAAATTTCAAAAATTTATATCTCAAGATTTTCTTGTTTTTTTCTCAAATATTTAAATGTTAGTTTGAAGCTCGTTTACCCTGCTCCATTTTTTGGGCACAGATATGGCACTAGTTTGACCTTGTCCTCTGGTCATAAAAGCGCGCGTTTGTGTTGACCTCCATTCATAGCGCGTAAAGAAAAGTCCATGTGCATGTACATTACGTGCATAATACGATGTAGAGGGTGTGTACACGTGGCTCCGATGCTCTGCGCAGGCGGAGCATTGGGCTGTATGCACCATTCCGTTTTCAACGCTACCAATGTTCGAATGGTACCAATGTTGTGTGCGACGGCGTCCTTTTGTTACTAATACTAGCTTGCGCTTTTACAAAGGTTTATGAAATGGAGAATGGATGTTAGTACGTTCCGTGCAAACCTGCAACGTCACTGATTATTATTATTTAACAGGTCCGTTTGTGTAACGTTGCTTTTGACACTCAATCCCGCTAGGATCAAACTCTCACTAAAATCATTTGGCTTAAATCGTGTGAAAGGCCATCAACAAAGAGGTTGTTTACAATGTTCTTCCTTTAAAGCTTTTGTTTACTTACATGGAATTGCGGACACTTCGAGGGATCCACTAATATTACACTTATTTAAAACTAAGCTAGGAAATATTCAATGAGTACATTTAGAATATGGAGGTTCCCCACTATTTTGTTTTATCAGCACGCCGCCGTATTAACACTTGAGCTAACCATAGAGCTATGAACTATAATGAGTTTATTCAAGTAGCTGGGTTCCACATGAAATGAATAAGGTGAACAAATCACATACAACAGAAAGGCTTCACATAGTAAACTTGGGAATGACAATGATCAAAATACGTAAATTGGTATTTTAATGACATCACATCATTTTTAAGCCATTCGACGAAAGCCATTCGTCTTTGACAACATTTGACCAAATTTCACCTTACTTCCAGTAAAAATCGGAAGTTTCAAACGTGAAAAAGTTGTAAACGAGGATTAACAAAAGCTACAATATTTGCATCTACAGCAAAGCACGAGGAAAGCAAAAACTTGTACACAAAATTAACCTTCTTTTGATTTACGTCATCAATTTACGTTCAACCATGGAGGTCCATGGTTCAACCGAACACCGTGAGTTTGTTCACAAACTCTATTTCTAGTTGTATTGTATTTTGTTTAATTCAGGAAAGGGGAGCAGAAGATGCAAGTTCATCCAAGAGTTTCTTAACCCCTGCTAAAGAACTCAACTCTATTTACGTCTTGTCATAAGCTACATTATTTGCATCTACAGCAAAGCACGAGGAAAGCAAAAACTTGTACACAAAATTAACCTTCTTTTGATTTACGTCATCAATTTACGTTCAACCATGGAGGTCCATGGTTCAACCGAACACCGTGAGTTTGTTCACAAACTCTATTTCTAGTTGTATTGTATTTTGTTTAATTCAGGAAAGGGGAGCAGAAGATGCAAGTTCATCCAAGAGTTTCTTAACCCCTGCTAAAGAACTCAACTCTATTTACGTCTTGTCATAGCAGCGAGACATTGACTGTTGACAGTGATTCACTGAAAGTGAGAAGTAAAATGTTGACCGCCAACGCTCCGTGAAGCCATGGTTCACTTATCAAGTGTCCGTTTTTAAATAGATAATCTACTCCGCCAATTTTGTTCTTTTAATCTAAAAAATTCCAAGCTCCCCAACTACACCTAGTAAAATTGCATGCCAATCGTGTTTTTATATATATAATTAGTAGGGGAGATGGCCTTAGCTTTCGATCCAGACCGGACCTTCCTCAGAGGCAAAAACAAGAACAAACACAAACATATCCATTTATAGCAAAAAGAGGAGCGAGGGATTGAGGGAGAGTATCCAGAAAAAAGCGGGAAAATATAGCCAATCAGAGTTATAAATTTACTGGCTAAGACCCAATAAGAGTGTATTTCACTCACAAAAGTCCATCAATGACCCAGGCCCTATTTCATGACTCTGCTTACCGCCGAATTCTGCGCTTACGATCACCATTCGCCACTTACTGACTGTGCAAGCGCCCAATTTCTGCACGAGATGTGTAAGCGAAGAATGCCCAGTAACGTGGAGTACGTACGCACATAACCCAAAAATTCCCTGCTAACCCGTGAAATACGATTGACATAAGCGCGGAATTATCTGCTACTGTAATCACAGATTCTTTGCTTACGCTAAGTAGAGCCATGCAATTGGGACTAGCTCTTGCGGAATTCCCGTAGGACTTATACAGCAGTAGGACTTGTACAGCAATAGGACTTGTACAGCAATAGGAATTGAACAGCACTAGCCTTGAGCCTAATGGCCACAGCTGTGTGAAACGAATCATTTGGTTTCCAGATTGCTTCCTCTGTATTTGTACAATGGCCGTAAGCAATTACAACCTGGGCCCAAATGCTGGTGGTCACTGAATATTGACTTGTAAAAAAAAAACTACCTTATTTTAATGTGTTATTTATTTATAGGATAAACTAACGATTCCAGTGCCCCAATGGTGACCTCAGTAACCAAATAAAATATAATATATTTTTTCCCTCATTTGTTCTTTCTTGTTTTTAAACACGAAACACTAAGTTTTTCAACATTGGCTCAGAACTTTGGAAATACAGAGGTGGGGACTATGTGCGACTCCCTTTTCTGTCCATATTCCAAACAATAAAGCCAGACAGGGTTCCTTTAGAGAAAGTACGTCAATTATACGGATCAATCAAAGATTCAAATCGTCTAATTAACTAAGCTTAATTTAAAACTATGTGAACATTTCTTGGAATTCGTGTTAAGCTTAAGACTGAAGCTTATGGTTGTTCGGACTTAAGAGAACTATGTACGTTGTTGTTAAATACATGTTGATAACCCCCAAAAAGTTTAGTGAATTTTGTTGTAAGAGAAAAGTGTGTAGCTTATTATTCAAGGAATAAAACTAGCAATAGTTCATGTAGACCTACAGTTCGGAGTCTTCTTACAGTGTAAACAAAAATGTATCCTTATCCACTATCTATTCAAAAACAAGATCAAATATTGATTTTTCACGTGTTGTGAGCAAGGTAATAAAAAATGTCCGAAAGGATGACCTACATTTGTAGGTCTCTCGTTCATGATCGGAAAGGATGACCTACAATTGTAGGTCTTTCATTCATGATCAGAAAGGATGACTTACATTGTAGGTCTTTCATTCTCGATCGGAAAGGATGGCCTACAATTGCAGGCGTTTATTCATGATCAGAAAGGATGACCTATATAATTGTAGGTCTTTCAACCAAAATGGGAAAGCGTGTGCTACTGCTGTTCGGTTTCAAGAAAATTATTTGCTCAGATTTACTGCATTTTACAACTAGCCATTCCGTGACACTTGCCTTTTTTCAACCTTAATCAGACTTGCCTATGTTCCACTTGCTTTTTTTTACTTAAAAGAGACGTCCAACTTCGCATGTGGCAGCTTTGCTCGAAAAAGGGTGGGGTGATTTCACATCATCAACGAAAACTTGGTTCTTTTAAATTTAAGGGTAAATAACAGAGAGCGTCCCCAATAGCTAAAATTAATTTTTTAATTTTGGTCAATTTGTAAATATCTCAATATTTGGATATACTTCTCAACTTGTTAACTGTTGATTGTGATTCCAGCCTCTTACTGCTAAAAATGTATCTTTGAATATGTTTTTATTTAATGAGAGGTATTATTATATATTGTTTATTGATGGTTAATACCGAAAATGTATGATGACCCTTGCTAAGGTTGTTACCACTGTAAATGAGTAAGATAATGGCTTGAATGTTTAGTTAACAGCTGTGTTGGTCCCTTTCCCACTTTAATATAAAACCTATTAACCATCATACTGAATATAATTCTAAATCATTCAAATAAATTTGTATGATAGAGGTGTGTTTTAAATGCATTTTGACCATGATTTCATGCACACAAGATGTGCCTTACATGTATCTGACTTTGAACGGTCCCAAAAATTTAACAGTGCGCCTTATTTGATATCGCTGGAGTTCATTGTGATGATCACTGTGTGAAATCTTACATTTTTTATAGTGTAAAATTATTCCTTTCTTTTCAATTGGCTTGTGAGCCTTTGTGTGTAAAGTCATGTTGCGTCTAATACGTTAACACTTGAATCTTGTTTCGGTGACTTTAGGATACTGCGCCTTGTACGCCGAGCGCCTTATACGCCGAGCGCCTTATACGCAGGAAAAAATAGTACAACATAGTTGTTTCCGCGCACAGTTGTTCCATCATTCACAAACTGTGTGGTTTTGAGTGTTAAAACACGTGATACTAAATGCTTACATTTTAATTTTAAATGTTGAGTTTCTGTGCATGGTTACACTAAATAACTAGCTGTAACTACAACATTATGTGGGAAGTAATCTAAGTTTCTTACTTTTCTCTAGGGGTAGAAGCTTGCCTGAAAAGAGGTTTGTTGGTTCCAGAGTATGTGCGTGATCCTGGACCGAAACGTGCCAGGTTGTTGAATGGTAAACGGGTATTTCACAACTATGACATCCTCTATTAGTGAGACAGGCAGACACAAACACCATAACCAAAGGTTGCGTTTCTTGCAATGATAAATTTGCAGATTATTTTTTTGCAATAATTTATGACTGATTTACTCCAATTGCAACCATTCTCGTTGTCAACCTTAGCAACTTCCTGTTGCACAGCATAACCTAAAGATGCTAGGTCTGTTTATGGACCAATCTGATTAAAACATTGAAATTTTAATTTTAAACAGCTTTCTTTGTGGATTAAAGAAAGTTTAGGCAATAGGTGTATTTGTACGTTTTTCATTTTGAAAGAACATCTGTGAAAATTCTTTTAGAGAAGTTCTTTTAAAAAATGTCTTTTGGCAAAAATCGGGCCTAGTGTCTGTGTTTATATAATTGTGTAGAATTTGTGAAGAAGTGAAAAAAAGCTCATCAGGCGGCTAGTTCTCTAAGCAACTTGGTATAGCGGTTGATAATTGTATATGATGTGCTGCTTAATGTAGAGGATGTGATGTGATTGATCCAGCCTGCACCTTTGCGGTGCCTATTTTGACTACGATAAGTTGATGGAATCAATGGGGATCATGTTGTTAAGGTGGAGTTCAGCTGACAAAACCTATGAAGACAGTACAATAAAAAAAAATCCTTTTCACATATTTGGAGGGAAAACCCAAGTTATCAGGTTAGAACTAAAAACCCAATTCACTTATTAGGTTCTGGTCTGATAAATGATTCAAACAGGTGAAAAGTAAGGAAATATACCACTATGTCTGTGGCTCCATTTTTACCTGGAGCGGATCTAGGAATACTACAAGGGGCATAACTTTTGTGAGTGATAATACGGTTTGTGGGCCTGTTGGGCAACTGTAGTTGCTCAAAACATGGCAAAGAAACATTGAGGGCACCAGAGTACACCGTCATTTTCATGTTCAAAAATTTCCTGGGCACTTGAGCAGGTCCCAAACCCCAAATGGGTTTCATGCTGTACAACTGCATTGTCAGGATTTGCATACCTAGGCTGGAAGTTTTTGCAAATTCTAAAAAAAAGTAGGAAAAAATTAGATTTTAAGAGATTTTCTCCCAAAACTTAAAAAAGCCAAAATTAAGGCCATGATATTCTGCCAGTCAGAATTATGCCGTTGTCCAGGCTTCACAAACCATTTCTCTACCATTCTCCACAATGTTGTAGCAATGATGTACAGGATTAACTAGATTATAATTACAGTTTAGAAGTAGCATGTAGTACAAAATAGGTTATGGAACCACATTTGTCTTGAGTTTGAAGAAAGTGAATAATATGACCTTTCTAGGGAGGAGACTAACCACTACCGGCTACAACTTTCTCAAATGAGACAGCCATTTTGTTTAAATGTTAATAAACACACAGTTATTAGCCTGAACACTTTGATTTCCTTCCATATGAAGTGAAACTCGTGTAAATGTTTGCCTAGTTGGATGATTCATCGAAAAAGTGTACAGGAATTTTCATTTTGCAATGACATATTTACCTTTGGATTTTCAGAATGTTATTTCACTATTTCATTTTTTTATTAGATATAAACAGAAGTTTTTCAAGGACTCTCTTTTCATTTTTTTTTCACAGACAATGATATTTCTCCTGCATTTGTGTGGTGCAACGGCAGTAAACACCTTGGACTTCAGTTGTGACCAATCAAACCACTGTTGTGTCATTATCTTCCTTCCCACTGCCACTGATACTGTCAACTCAGTTTCAAGGTAGGTCTTTTTGCAATAAATCCTGGGTTTGTAACAGATCTGTAACGGCCAAATTGTAAACAAAATACCATTTTTGGAGAGGAGCATATCGCAAAAGAAATCAAACTCGCAAGGCAGACATCTGTAAACAAAAATCTGACTCATTGAAGGGTACACTTTTAATGGTACATTAATTATTTGTATATTTAACTTTGTTCATACATGTAGCTCCGAGCTCCAAGCACCATGCACCCGTCCTCACACTTCAATGGCTACTCGACAGCATTGCTACATACAGCATTTTGCCCAACGATGAATATCTCCTTGCTGCTTACCAGAGAGATGAGCCAAGTATCAACGGTACTCGTATTAATGTTACAAAAACACAATGAAACTGTAAAGTGTCAGGTGCATTTGGTACCCCTTGCACTTTTAATCAAACATTCATAAAAATGTTCAAGGGAGGGGGGGAATCCTATTTGCACCCAACGAACCCAAATAAATATATATTTTCTGTGCGTAAAGTTTTTTGTGTTACTTACAAGACTTTAAACGCATGCCATGACCCCCATCTTAAATTCTGCGCTGGGTCAGCCTGCATGGATTTGTGTTCTTACAACTGTTCCCTCAAAATAATACTTTGTTTCCTCGCTCCCACGAAATAAATTTTTTAATTCCCTCAAAACACTATTTGCTTCCCCCCAAATATTATTTTGTGCCCCAAAACAATAATTTTGTTCCCTCAAAATACTGTTAAGTGTCTATGGACAAACAAACAATCAAACAAACGAGAACACATCTCCTGTAGCACCATAAACTAAATGTTGTAAACATTGTTTGGCCAACCACGATCAAGACACTCAAAGTAAGGAGGTATGCTAATTGCCCATGCATTCCACTGCCCATTTCTGGTATATAGTGCTGTCGTAGTCGGTACTTTATGATAATTTTAGTTTATTTAATTTTCAGTATCTGTACATGTGTTGCAGTGGTTAAACAACTCAGAAATGCATGACTGTCTTCTTGGGGCTTAAGGCCTGCATTGCCTTTATGTTCTTTTGTTATTCACACACATTCAAGTTGAAAGGCTGATGACATGCCAGTCAAATATGGGTGAACAATGGAGCTCCATTCACTAGTGGATCCCCTTTTATCAGGGATTAAAAGGGCCATAGGGCCCATGTCCCAGGCCCCATGCCTGGGCTCTATTGGCTTTTCAAAGGCCAGGCTGTACCATTAGTTTCGCCTGCCTCCCATAGGCAAACCCAACTAACTTTCTGAATTCTAGAGCCGACGTCTTAACCCTTAAATGTTCGAAAAGCCTCACTTATAAGCAAATGCTTGAAAGGGCCAATAATTCATACCACACCATCTAAGGTTTGTTAAAAAATATTTTCTGAGCATTTTCCAACAGTTCTAAGTGACTTCTTTACATGCCCAGCTATTGTCTAGAATCATGTGAATCCTTTAGTTACGCAGTAATTGATTTTTCCCTAATTAGTTAAGCTGTAATTATCTAAGAAATGCCCCCGAGTTTACCCCGACGAGCGAAAGGGCCACTTTTACTACCACACCATCCAATTGTATGTTTTTTCAAAATATGTGCATTTTCCAACAATTTTTACATCCAAGTGACTTCTTTACACGCCCAGCTAATGTCTAGGATTGTTTGAATCCTTTAGCTACCCAGTAATTGATATATTTATCTAAGCCAGCTAGCACACCGGCATTGGCCCAGACTTGGGCCGGGCCTGGCATTATATGGCATGGACTGGCCCAGCTGATGCCACCTCTGGACCGTACGTGGCCCAGGGGTGGCATCAGTCAAACTCCAATGCCAGTCCATGCTAATTTAATAAAGGTGGACCTGGCCCAAGTCTGGGCCAGAACAGGACACGTTTTTTTGTTTCCTGTTTAGTTTACAATGTGCTGACAGCTATAAATTCCTCCCTTTTTCTTTCTTGTGACAAGGCCGTTTACTTTTTAACTTCCATCAGTCTTATAGTACTACAAAACAATGTTTGTAATATTTCCTATAAGCTATCACAAGGGGGAAAAATACTACAATTTTAATTTAATTTATCATTTTATTTAATTAATTTTAAATTAAATTTGAATTTAAGTTTTTAAAACTAAAATTTTAACTAAAATTTAAACTTGAATTTATTTCTGAAGTTAAAATGTACATAGAAATTGTCTTTAAGATATACTTTTGAGCCCAAAATTAAAAATTCAGACTAAAGCTAACCTTATATTTCAGATGATTGAGACAAAGCAAACAGGAAGTGTTTGTATTTGGAGGCCCACAGCTATGTGTAATCTTCAGACCATGAATATGGTCGTTCACAGAGAAAAAGGAGGTTGGTATGATAAAACAGGTGAAAGTACATCTCCCTCAATGTTGTAATGTGATATATTATAAGTTACTGCACCTGCAAATTATTACGGATATATGAAATTAACTCTTTAGGTCATTAATTTTAAACTGTTCACCAAAAACCTTCCTTTTTACAACTTGTCCATCGAAATGCAGAATTAAGTCAAAAATTTACGCCATTTGGAAATAATACCGGGGTTGTACAATGTATCCCCAGTTGTTTTAATTGAAACACCAAAATATCGGTTATTGTTGTACCGATATCGAGTATCATCATCACTTCGCAAAATGGCGCCCAAAAAATTGACCCATACATGTATGTGTACGCAAATTGATTGTTTTTTTTTTTAGTTTTCAGAAAATGTAACAAGTTGAAAAGGACGTCATCATGAGTACAAAATTTACAACTTCACAGTGACAGATTAGGACATGGTGTTGATTTCATTACAAATAAAATTAATAAATTAAACAATGTTTTTGGAAGGTACAAAAACATTTATGTACATCTATGTTGGTGCAATGTCAGTTGCATACAGTAGCATCCATATAGTTTAATTCCAGTTTGGAAATGTTGGCAGCTATGCAAGTGTCAGTTTCCATCTGTAAGTGCCCATCACTCTATAATGAAACATGAGAAAACCTTTAGAAAAGCTTGTATCTTTATGGGTTGCAAGTGTATTAAAACCTAGGCTGGTTTATATTAAGGATAAGGTTGAAATTTTCTACCGACAGGTTTTTACTTGCCACCAGACTGTACGTCATGCATTTCCATTTTATCGCCAGGCTGACATATTTCCCACACTATAGGGTTAATTAACACACAAAAGGTCACTGGCAAAGGCATGCTTGAATTATCCTGTGCAAAGCATATTGAAGGTTGTTAAAATCTTTCAGATCTCCTCAGAGGTACAGCAGGTCCAGGTCAAGTCCACCGGTTGTACAGTCGAGGTTGCACAAGAGGCAATCAAAGTCCCGGGCATCTCAATTACAGTTCCAGGTCTCGTTCTAGATCTCCAACTACTAGATCACGCAACTTGCCACGACCGCCAACACCGGTGCAACAACGCAGAATCAACAATGATTCATGTTAGTTGACACAAATGTTCTTAAATATGTACACGTACTGTGTGTTGCCATTGTAATTAGAAATATTTCAGTGAGGCTACACTTTACATGCTGTCACAGAGAAACCCTCATGTTTTGTAATTGTATGCATATTCATTAGCTGTCCTGAATATTCATGACTGTAACCCAAAAATCCAGATAATGCATATATCATTAGGCCAACACCCGATCCAGCAATGCCGTGGTTGATCGAAGCTGTACAGGTAATAACAATAGGTAGCAGTGTTTGAGGAATGCTTTAGTTGGGGTCTACAGGGTTGTGAGTTGAATATTCATCAGGTCAGTTTTAAGTTAGAAAAGGAGTTGAGGTGAAAGTTGAGTGCACGATTGAAGAATGATTGTGATGATGTAAATAAGATTTATGCAAATATTGTGTTACATGTATTTCTGTGTGGAGTGAAAGTCAGGGCGTTGTCTCCAAGATTTCAGTCTGGAAGGACTGTTTTACACTCAGCTCTGCTGCAGCGACAATTTTTTGATAAGAGTATTCAGGCTCTTTTCGATTGAAACCGAGCATCCAGGCTTGTGTTTGCTGTTACAATATCCTTCTAAATTGCGAGTGTTATTAGGGTGATTTTCCCCTAACATCTTTAACCTTTGTTGAGAGAGGAGACAAGTCCGGAGAAGGATCGACAACCACGGCTTTGGTTCTCGATTGAAGAATTGATGTTTGAGTATCGCCATTTATTATCTGGAGACTGACAGCAGTGAGTGGTACACCGCATCCCTGTCGTAATTTTGAACAGCCAAGTTGGAAGCTGTACTCCTGCAAGTGGCCTTTCCTTTACATGGATGGAGTAGCCAACAAGTAAACCTTGAACATTAATTTAATCATGAATTTGTCTGGACAAAGATTGACAAATATCATAAGTTGCATTTTCTGCCTGTAATTTTAACTGCCTTACTCGATAGTGAAGGCTATTTTAATATTTAAAACTTAAGGGGGTTCACCTCCATAAAATTACAATGTTGCTTTTAGACAGTGGAAAGGTGTGGGAACAATGTAAAATTTTGGTCTTTGTGACCTACGGCTACAGTTATGTCTTTGTGACATTTTGGTCTTTGTGACCTACAGTTTTGTCTTTGTGACATTTTGGTCTTTGTGACCTACAGTTATGTCTTTGTGACATTTTGGTCTTTGTGACCTACGGCTAGTTTTGTCTTTGTGACATTTTGGTCTTTGTGACCTACAGTTATGTCTTTGTGACATTTGGTCTTAAGTGACATATTTTGGTCTTAGTGATCAGAGGTCTTAGTGACCTGGTATACGTTTTGCCTTGGTGGCTATTTTTCCTCTTATGAACAAATATATATGGTAGATGTCTGAGTGACACAGCATTTTTCTTTAAGATATAAATTTGACATTTAATTGTGCGGAGCACTTTGACGCGTGCCCAAATTAAAGCGATTGGAAATTGCAATAGCTAATTTCAATTTATGTTTTTATGACAATTGTATATACTCGTGTAAATGATAGTTATGATGTGGGAATAAACCCCTGAAAAGAAGACTTATTTTTCAGAGTGAATATTTCTTATTGTGTTCGCTGAATCCTTTAATTGGACAGGTTTTGGTTCTGACACATGCAAGTCAGCAGGTAGAAATATTTGCATATCATGCTTACATCAGTCTTCTCCCAACCTTGAAAACCTTTACTTTTTAACCCTTTCGTTACCGAATTGTTTTCACCAATGCGGTCATTGAGAACCGAATTGTTTTCACGAGGTGCACAGTCCAGAACCGAATTGTTTTGAGCGGAGTGCAGCTTTTCTGGACACTACTTTTCAGGCTCAATTTTCAATAGGAAGATTGCGTTTTAGAGAAAAAGTTTGTGCATGCCTCTTGTTTCTTATATAATGAACTTTTAGAAAATAAAAAATATTAAAAAATTGCTCACACAATAAGTAAATTATGTATTTGTTCTGTTATTTTTGGAGTGTGAAAATTACTAGGTACGATAATCGAAGCCTTTGCTGTATGTATGTGCCGTCTTCAACCTAATTTTTCACTATGAAGGCTATGATGAATGACATTGGACTGTGTCTATGGTTTATTGCTAATGGAATAAGCTTTCATATGAATGCAAAATCAACTGATTTACACTTATAATAATGATTTTAGTACAATATTCCTAAGAGTTGTTTTTTCACTGATGAAAAACCTCTTCAAGCAGTGCATCTGTACATGCTGGACCAGAGCTGTGCACACCCAATACACTGTACACATCCGTGTTCACTGGAGTGATGACACACAGCTGCATGTGTTATGTAACTACCTTTATGCATAATGGCTATGTGGTGTTCAACAATGGAGGTTCAACAGCAGAAATGCAAAGGACAAACAGGAAAGCATTTGGTAATAAATAAACTATGGCGGTTTCCCTCAACACAACTGAATGTACAGGGATAAATTCAATTGTTGTAATACTCCCCAGTGCAAGAATCATCCCAAAAATGTACATGATGACTCTGTCTGCAAGACTTTGTTTTGGCCACACTTTCAAGAAAAATCACAATCAGAAAATCAGATAGAGGAAACATTTTGTTTCTATACTTGAAATTAAATGAGATGGTTTTATTGATACTTAATGGCAATTTAGTAAAATGGCAAATATAACATTACATTTGGCAACTGGAAATATGATAATAAACCAAGCAGCTTATTGGCAAAGATACAAAAATAAAGTCTGGATATTAAAAACAACATACAACATCGATTATTTCAATATCATAATCTGTGATTGTTTCCTTGTGTAATTGAAAACCGATGACACCCAAATGTATATTTTTAGTGCAGCAAGGCTTATCACAACATATCACTTCACAATTAAGCAGTACAATTTCATTGAGTAAATGGCATGCATGTAACCTTTAGGATAAAATAAAACACAATTCTGAACTACTACAATTACAAAGCACTAACAAAAGACAGTAATGAAGTGTGCATCATGGTATATTACAAACACAAATAATTATTTAACAATGACTGAATAACTTAAGTTTGTTTGTTACCCAATTTGGATTCATAATAAATTACTCATCTTTTTGAAGCCCCTTTGCTTTTTGTATTTATAATTTTGAATTCCATCACAACTCTAAGAAGTGTAGCAGATATTATATTGACTCCATAAAGATTCGGTATTTCTATTTACGCTCTCTTCCAGGTGAACAAAATAATGATTATAATACAAGTGAAAAAAAAAGAAACACAAAAAACATTGCACATGTACTCAGCTGGATAATCCATGAAAATAACCATAAAATAAACTTAGAAATTGTATATCATTTCAATTTTTGTTTCAATTTCGTGAGCCGTTCCTAAATATGTTTTCATGATTTTGACAAATGTCTGTGTGGAAAAACATAATACTGTATGGATGAGGCATTTGTACAGCTCTCATTTCTAAATGAACCAGGGGTTGACATGCTCCATGAACAAATTTTGAACTGCTTGCAAAATACTGTAGCTACATGTACATGTACAATGCTATGCAACTAATCTAATCTTTGTAGTTGAGGACAGTATGGTATCTTTCAAAGCATGGTACGGCACACATGGGTCTGTCACATCTATTACAGCATGTTGAAGTTTGTCTACGCCCCCCTTTTATGGATCTATTGCTGCACACGACACAGTCTGGTTTACCCACTGCTCTGGTAGGAAAATGTCCTTTTTCCGTCAGTCGCCCTGGCAGATCAATACGGGAGGATTTACGGCCGCGTTTTGTCGAATCCCTATCCCATCCTAGGATAAGTCCCTCAATTACTGATTGGCGGAATTTAAGTTTTGTCATTGCAGTATTACCGGGTACACAATTGTAGACAATGGAGGCATTTACAAGGCAAACCTCGATCATGTGGAAAAACACACGCTTCCACCACTTGATGCTGCGGTGTGTGTGATTATAGTATTGGAAGAACTGATCGGCAAGATCAGTTCCTCCCATGTACTTATTGTACATTTCTATGGCCTTGGGTTTAGTTATTTCACGAAAACCGCCAACGGCGTCACGCGACCTGATTCGTTTGTTCGAAACTGTGCAATCGCCAACACTGGTGAGTACAGTAACGGCTTTCTTGTCAAACCATACCACACATAGCTGCCCAGCTTTCACATAAAATGCCGGTGGATCCCCTTTTTTCATCTTGTGATTTTTCGGATTGGCTTCATCAGGCAAACCACTACTGTGATACTTCACAGTCCCACAGCAACCAAATCCAAGTTCCATAAGTTTGGCAAACAGCGATGGGCTTGTGTAATAGTTATCACAGAAAATGATGTGGCCTTTATGTTCAAGTCCGTTGATTAGATCGAGTATAACATGTCCGCTAACATACAAGTTCGTCGGGTGCTGCAGTTTGGGGTCTGGCTGGTTTGCTTCGGGTATAGCGCCGTATTCTTCACGCCCTGAATAAAGTTTCCAAGCACATGTGTACCCTGTTGTTGATTCGTTGAGCGAGAATGCCTTCATCCCCCACTTGACTGGTTTTTTGGGCATGTATTGCACAAAGCTGAGGCGTCCCTTGAATTTTAGCATACTTTCATCCGGGGAAAGATGTTGGTGGGGCTTGTACACCGTCATGAAGCGTGGCAATATCAAGTCAAGAAAGGGTTGTAGTTTTCTCAGTTTGTTTCGGTTTGTTCCCTGGGTTTCATTGTTTGATAGATGGAGGTAGCGAAGGATTGATGAGAAACGATTGCGAGACATGATGGATGAATACAAGTTATTGCGGAGAATATGATGTGTCGACCAGTACATGTTGTATCGCGGCAATCTGATTATGCCCATGGCAAGAATCAATGCTACAAAAGCTTTCATATCTGCATCATCAACAAGGTTACTTGCCCATTTTTCTTGCTTTTCCGGTGAACCATTCAGACTCTGCTCTGCATACCGATTGGATTCTGAGACGAGATCCCAGACAGCTGCTGTAAAATACAGCATGAAGCACTCCACAGCCGAATAACCAGTGAAATCTTGGGTTGGGCCGCTATTTGCTGTGAAGGGCAATGGTCCAGGGTGGTGATCTGAAGTGGAATTCCAGCCAGCACGGAAATTAATTTTCCCCTTTTTCGTTGTACCACGTCCTGTTCCACGCGCAGGTCCTGTTCCACGCCGTCCTCCACGCACCCGAACACCATGCCCACCGCGACCCGCGAGGCTTGGACCGGTAGCTGGTCGAAAACGAGCTCCATTGGTAGTGCTTGGACCTGGTACATCTTCGTCCGAATCCGACGGAAATTCGTCTGATTCCTGCAGAGGTTCCTCTTCAGATTCACTAGAATCATTTTCAGAATCACTGTCAGAAAAATTTCAGCTAACAGACGTTCATTTTGGTCATCCATGACAGAGAAATCGTAGAAAAACTTTGGAAATTGCCGGCAGCTTGAATGACTTCACGCGGCTTTTTCTCGAAAGGTCATAATGGTGACCCCTATTGTTCTGTGTATCAATGGAAAGCTTACGATATTCTCTTTCCAACTGTACAAAAATCAACACTTGAGGGCAGCAGACGCAAATAATCGAGCCTCTGAAAAACGAGCGTTGGTTTCGTCGACTAAAGTCGCCTATGGTAACGAAGCGTAGGTATGAGCGCCGTCGACTAAAGTCGCCTATGGTAACGAAGGGTAGGTACAACAGCTGTCGACTGAAGCCGCTTATGGTAACGAAAGGGTTAATAGGTTTATCCTCAATAGCAATGTTTCCTCTGGCTTTTGATGAGTGCGAGGGGGTAACACTAACATGCGTCACAGGCAAAAGGCAGGTAGACCTACCTGCCTTGCCCACAGAACCAAATCTCGGTAGCCATTCTGCCCACTGCACCCGATAGTGGTAGCAGCAGCAACGACCCTTTTTTCAGATTGGTAAAAAAAAACCACTTACAATAAGTGCATATTCAGCCACTGGTGTTGAAACGTAGCCATCCACATTGTTGACTACATTGTGAGACAATTGAAACAAAATTATTAGGGTTTAATTCTCAATTCCAGATTTCTAACTACACCAATGTAGAACTGCTCCCCTTCAAACATTGCTGTGAATGTATGTGTGATAACATTTATATTCCATCTTTCTTACAGTTCCAGGAAGTAGTGTACGTGCTACAAACCAAGAAACACCAATGAGTTAGAGGTCACGTGCTACAAACAAAGAAACACCAATGAGTTCGAGGTCAGCTCGATTATTGGGGCAATCTAGGTCTAATTCTCCTTCACTTAATGGTATGTTAACAGCAACAAAGTGGTATATTTTTGCAAAATATATCTCAAAAGCAAACTACGTATGTACGTATATGTGTAAGTTGCTATTCAAGCATATACAAACACCAGGTAGTTCCTTTTGGGTTGTGATAAATAAAATGATTAGGACTCATTCAGATTTTAGCTCGGGTTGAATATCCATCTGGGCAGCAGTGGGGTATATGAACTAAAAGGTCCTAAACATGATGGACATTATTTTCACCTTTGGCTGTCTAAAGGACATGTAGTCATCCTTCGATGTATCGCCAGCCTGGGGACATATAGGCATTGCTGACGGTATAACGAGGGATCAATGTAAATGGTACCACATGGAATTTTTAGAAATATACATGTACCTATAGTACCTACATATGTGTATGAATGACAACTAGCAACTGTGAGATTATCTTTGAAATGTGAGTGTACGCGACTTCTATTTTCAGGGTCTGTCCCATTGTCTGCTATAGATCCAGCACTGTAAGTATAACACATTAAATTGTTCAAACTAAGACTTTTCAAATGTACCCTGTGCACTGTTGTAAGAACATTTAAAAGTTTAAGACGGATTAAGGAAAAATGGAACTTAAATATACATTGTTTTGCCATACAAATGTTTACAATTGAAAAAATATATATAATTTTAATGGCTTTAGCAATTAAGATTCAAAATTCAACTTGGGCTAGTGTTTTTTGTTGTAAAAACACACTAACCCAAGTACTTGTACATTTTATCATGTTTCTGGCAAGACTATATCTGCGCAAAATGAATTCTCTTAAATCCTGATACCATTCTATCTCAAATTTTGCAGAGAAGTACAATTACCCCATGTTTAATATCTCCATAAATATTAGTTCTGACCATGTCAAACAATAAACACGGCAAACTGAACTTGGGGTAAAGTAATTTTACAGAGGTTAAAAAAAAAAGTTTTTCAGCTCGAATCTTCACATTATTGGAAGAGGTGAAGGCTGAGCAGAGAAGTCAGCGAAAGCTGTTGATGAAATTGAGAGGACAGGGAGACAGTGCAAATGTTGAGAAGGATTTACCACAAGGGATGTTGCCACTGCAGTCCATGAATGACCTCTTGAATTTTGAGTGCAGCCTGAATGATGCAGATGGGAAGTTGCATGTCCAAGTTGTGAGTAGCTTAATTTTGTTTATTTCTTCAACTTGCAACCAAGCTAATAGATGCTACAGGACATAGTTTCTCCTTGTACTTGGCATTGATGCTAAGCGCAGTATTTAGGAGACCATAAAGCACTTGTTAGGCAACAAGTATTCCCTTTCCGATTTCCAAGCCAAGTTCTTCGGTCTTAACAATAATGAATTAATCACTTGATAAGGAACTACAGTTAACTAACTTAATTTATAGTGTAATATTTGACGTGGTCAGAACTAATATATTTATGGAGATATTAAACATGGGGTTATTCTACTTCTCTGCAAAATGTGAGATAGAATAGTATCAGGATTTAATGATAAATATTGCGTAGATATAGTCTTGCCAGAAAAATGTTAAAATGTACCAAATAAATATAATACCGCAAAAACACACTAAGTCAAGTTGGATTTTGAAACATTCCATTCAGCAGCTTGGAATTAGCTACCAAGTCATTTGCATTCCATGGTAATACCCTCTTCCAAGAAGTTTCAAACAATTTTCAATATTACGTCTTCATTCACTAAATACTATTTTACAAAGAAAGAATTCAAGAACACAGTTGCTGCTGTTTCTTGTTTTTGTTTGTTTGTTTGGGTTTTTTTTTTTTGGGGGGGGGCCTAATGATGTTGAACTGTTTGTGTGCGGATAACAAATGTTTGTGTTTAAACAACAATTTACTTTTCCCTTGTGTGTGCTCAGTGGCAGGAGTGTATTGGAAGAAACAAAGTCTTCTAGAAGAAATGATAAAACCTGATAAAACCTATTTCCCATTTATTCAGTCTTAGTGGGAAAGGTTCTTCGAAGAAAAAAGGGTTCCAGCAGTTGCGGCTGTACAGAGTGCTATTTTGTAAGAATTTTTTACAACCGTTCAAATTACCATCATATTTACAGCCTGCTAGGCATGATTTCATACTTCCAATTACTGCTGGCAGAGGAGTAATGCCATATACTCTTATTCATCGTGCGCCAACTAAAAATAATACTTGGTGATCATCCTTTTGTGCCACAGAAAAGTGAGGGGTGTTATTTTCCAATCAGACTGCGACACCGGGGGAAAACAGCTAGATCGCGAGTGCGATTCCACTGACATGCGGTTCTGTGTCCCACTAGACTGTGGGCCAGACCCTCAAAAGTGCTTAGAAAAAGGAATTTGTTTACAGGGGTCTTTGGGGCTACCTTATCTTTCCTCAAAATAATACTTTATAATGTATTTAGGAATAAATTTTAAAAGTTAGGCCTAATATTCAAATGTGTGTCCAATTGCTGAAAAATGAGAGGGAGGGAAAGTGTAATTTTAAGCATTTTTTTTCTTTACAAAAACTTGAAAAATAGGATTTTGTCGACATGGGTCTTCGGCTTATGATCTTTGCTCAAAATGATACTTTACAAAGTACCTAAAATAAGATGTATTAGTGGTGTAATTGTGTGTCCAACTGCTAAAAATTGATAAAGTAAACAGCTGAAAATGTCCATGTAAACCGAGTCTCACAATGTAAAAAAGTGTCATATTTTGGTACTTTACCTTTCATTCCATGTCACTTTCATCGCTACAATCACTCTCAACTTCATCTGGTAAGTCAGTTTCAAAATCAGCTTTGTTTTCACACGAGGAAGTACACTGACAAAGCTCTGTGCACAGCAAAGATGCCTTTCTGCATGCACATCTTGATGTTTCACATTAAGTTTTCTTACACTTGCATCTGATGTACTCCATCACAGTGTCTGGAGCTGGTGGAAGTGTCATCCACTGAAATCGGTTCCAGAAATCGGTTCCAGAACACAACCATCCATTAGCCTTTTTTAGGTATGGTGGACACTGTAGGAGTGCACTGCTTGGTTTGGGTGTAGACAAACAAATTTACCCAAACCTTAAAGTGTTATAGTAGTGTGTCCACCATATCTCAAAAAGGCTTATGGCCATGTGGGTTTGGTGCATTGACTCTTTGTGACAAGCACCGTCTGTGGACTACTGTTTGGTAATTTGCCCGTTTTGTGTGTAGAATCAAACTGCCACTATTTGGAGGAAGGGCAGTATCATTCTTTCCAATCCTGAAAAGGTTGTATCGAGCATCATTGACTTTGTTGCACTCCCATTGTGGCCGGACGCAGGACGACGGACCAGCAACGTATGGACAGCTACTTTCCTGACTACCACCGTGTCAATTAAATAATCATCCGTACTACCTGAGCCAGTTTCCTTAGCCAGACCAGGGGGTTCGTCGCCCAGTACTCTCGACATCCTGGTTTATGGCATGAGGCAAAGCCTAACAAGGGAACTGGCATTCACCAAGCTCATCTTTGTATTAAATTGTTATGGTTAATATAGTATTATTTTAGTGTTGAAAATATCCTCACAACTATGTTGGATTTCTTGCTTTAAGTTGCTTTTAATTTTGTCAGCATTAATCCTGCTTATTGCTGTTGCATTAATATTATAACGCTGGCTCGATTGCTACCGTACTTCAATTATATTAAGCATGCACATTTTGTTGCTTTGTAAATAATTTGCTTTGCAGTTCTTTAATTTCGCATTTATGATTAACACTTGATTTATTTATTCTTCATAAAACATGTTTTCTGAGAATCAATTTAATTGTTTAAGTCCTGAGTCTTGCGTTGCCCTGTGACTATGAACCTTTCTTTACATTTCACAATTCCATCCGTGACAAGTTATGTCATTGTTTTCTCATCTGTATATTTGCATTCCATGCACCAATAGCTTTAATTTGATACTAAACATGATATGTTTATGACAGACTACACTTGTCATAATTATTACATAATCAAAAAGTGGGCGTGGCTTAAGATGTCGATAAAGAAAAATTGCCCAAGGATGCCAAGTGGGCACCCGTCAGATTCTGAATCTAGACACCCTCATCTATCATTTTCAGCAATAAAATTGCATTTGTACCCTACTTCACGGTCCTCCCACAATTTTGATCATATCCACCTGACTACTAGGAACTTTTTGAACTGCCGTGGCATTTTCATTCCAGCCCTCGAATTCTCACCTCATCATAGGTGCCAGAAGTAACCCTTCTTGTTCTTTCAGCATTTTTGATTGACAGGTCTCTGTACCTGTCAATGGCAAAGTGCACAGAGCTAGCACTGTACTTTGATCCAAGGGAAATGAGCTAGCCCAATATACCAGATGCAAACTCACCAAATGTGGCAGGTAGGTTCCTCTTTACTTGAATCATAGCCATAGCATCAACAACAACAGCTGTCTCACCTTCTAATGTCAAATCAACAACTGCATCTGGAAACTTGCTTTTCAAAATTTGTGTCATTACAGCTTTGTTCGTCTTCCTCATGGTTGCATCAAAGTTTGCAAATGCCGTTGGTACTGGTCCAACATTCTTCCTAAGAGATTTCGGTTTTCTTTCAAGGAAAGACTGTTCAATGTTACTTTTGATTTTGGCTTCTTGTACAAATCTTTGAAAGTCTTGCTTTTCACCGTGGTCATCTTTTTGAATAAATCTTTGGACCCTTCAAAAAGACGCTGTTGTAACTCTGTGTAGGCATCTTCACCTTGTGTACGTGCTTGAAATAGACCAGACTTAATATTTTCCGAAGCTACGGTGCCTGCTGCTAAGTGGATAAGCTGCTCATCACTTTCAGTTGTAAAAGGGGATCCCATGGTTGTTAGAGTTGTTATAATTTCTTGCACATGTGACTCATCCTTTATCTTCCTCGATTCTGAAAGGTCTTTGTGGGCCGAGTCTTGCCCTGTGTTCTTCGCCTGGGAGAAGCAAATGTTGGTGATTGCAGCACGAGCTGGATGGCTCAGTATCCATCGACTGACTGCACCTGTGTTCTGAGTGAAACCAACCATACCGCCCTTAGTCTTTGAATCTCGATTAAATGTTTGCTCTATTATCTGGTCGCAAGCTGTCATCGCAAAGGCGTGATCCGAAGATCGCTGCACAGCAAACTCCCCATCACAGAATCTCTCATATATGTTTGGATGTGTGTCACTGAGGGCCAACATCTCTTGCAGACTGGGAGGTAACGGGAGTAGTTCACCCTGCCATATGCAAAGTACCACGGGAGCATATCTCTAACTGCAGACAGATGTAACTTCCAGTCTCCCTCTCGTGTTGCTCGAACAAAAAGAAGAAGTTGCACCATTTCAAAGTAGGAACTCCAGAAGGCATAGTTTGCGTTCTTTTTGCAAGATTCCTCAATATGTTCCTTGTACTTCATCTGCAAATTCTTAACAATGACATTCTTTACTTCATTACTGAAGTCTTCAGGGAAACTTTCATGAAGTTAGCTGAGGCTGTCAACTGCTTCAGGGACTCTATCTCTGGCAAGCTGTCAAGAAACTCTGAAAAACGAAGGTGCTGCATGGCTTCAGCTACAAGCTTATGACATCGCATAGCTCTGTTATAGTGATGTCCACTCATTGCACCATTTGCAGAACCTTGTGCCAAAATACCGGATTCTATCATAACATCCTCCAAACCAGCATCTCTGAAACGCTTACCAATGACAGCTAGGAAAGACATTGCTGTGTGAAATTCTCCAAGTCGAAGGACAAGTTGACTTTTGAATTCTTGGTTTTGCCACCTTATCTCTTGAGCCTTAGAATATATCGCCTGATCCATGACTATTACAGTACTGGACAGATTAAGCTTGTTGATCACGTCGATGCTCTTCTGGAGCAGTGTGTTAACCGTGGACATTTCTGTCGGACTAGCATCAATGACAGGTAGGTATCCAATTTTTGTGACACTGGGAATATTACACTTAGACACTGCTTAGTTAAAACCAGTCCACGAAGGCAAAGGTGGTACATCTTGTTTCTGTGAGTGACAGGGAATTAGAGGAAAAAATAATAATATTGGAATAGAATGTACTCAATAGGTTGTTGGTGTCCGATTATAACCAAGGGAGGGTTGTGGCCACTGTTAGTGACCGAACCTAAGGGTCAGGTACTGTTGTATTCTTTATCTGAATATTTAAACTGATTTCTTAATATGTTTACAAGAAATGCTAAACATCTCAAAGTGTCTGATCTCCTAATATAACAAAATGCTTTGCAAAAGCTTGAAAAAACAAACCTGTATAGTCTTGCACATCCACATGGCCAGGTCTTTGCTCGTTGACATATCCTGCACGTCTGTGGCTCTGCCAACATTCACTTGAAGCCCTGTGCATAAATATAAAATAAAACCAATATAAACAAATTATCATTCAACGGTTGAATGTCAGAAAGTAATTATCAACATGATCATGTTTGCATTCCATGCATTTTTTCTCTTTCTAAAAACAACACCACTAAATGTTTGTAACTTTTTTGATGTATGTGCAAATGATATGCTGTATCCTTTGTGATGCCATCAGCACTAAGAAGAAAGATATACATAAGCTTATCAACAATAACAATGCAATTTAAAAAACAAGAATGGAAAGAAACTTAAAACAAAATGGTAATAAATTAATAAAATCAACATATACAACACTAAAATCATGCACCCCAAGGAACCATTTAAATCCATCCCATTTTCGTATGGGTGGGGTATGTGTCAAATGTGTGCTTTTGATCCACACAGATGCCCGTCAGCGGTAAAAAAAAAAAAATTAAAAAAAATAAATAAATACTCAAAAATTGCCACTTGCTGATCTGATGGGTCAGGATATTAGTTACTTTTGTGCTAAACAATCCACAAGCCCTCAAAAACAAATTGGGGGAAAATCATGTTTATGTTAGTTAAACATTTTTTAAAAATCAACAATAGCTGTTAAAAATGAGCAAAGGTTAATGTGAAAATCATGCATTTGTTAGAACTTACAACAACCATGCAGAACAACTGAAACATCAACTATGACAACTTCTGTAGGTCACAGTTGAGTTGAACACTCCCATCACCTGTTGGTAGTGGCCCATGGCGTGGTTTACCATGGTATTCTATGATATTGTGAGGCACTGCCTTTATGGTTCTTTGCTTAGACTTGGTAATGTCGATGACACTGGTTGATGGTGTGTTCCAGTCTCTGGTATCATCTTGGTCAGCCTGACTCCTCTGAAGAATTATCCCATTCGTATTGTGCGTAGTACCTTTGGAAATATACTCAGTCATTGTCCATTGTGACATGTTTTCAGTTTAATACTGAACGGTCTTTCGATTCACTCCTGAAAACAAATCTTCTGCGCGGTGTGTTCACGGGCGTCTGCACAGTGAATTCGGAAAAATTTCTTTAGCGAGTGCAGCCATCAGCATGCTCATTATAAATGCAAGACCAAGCGCGTGACGTCACACCGTGTATACACACATCGAGAAGTCTATACGTCGACCGTTGACGATGTACACACGGGACATACGTTAATGCAACTTGCAAGATCTTCGTTTTGTTTACTCTTGCAAATTACTCAAAAATTGTAAAATAATGGATAGCGACAGCTCCTGGGAAGCACACAGTATAACTGAGGAGATACTGGCCCCATCCAGTGACAGTGAGGCTATTTCGGACAGCGATTCGAGCGAGTTCAGCTCTCCCGAAGATTACGACCCGCAGCAGGATCGAGAGGATCAACCCGAGGAAGTGCATGGGGCTGAACCGTATCGGTTTGAGCCACTCGCCCCGCCACCGCCGGTCATGCCCGAAGAACATCGCGGCGAAGACTGTATTTGTTATGTACCCACCGCTAGTTTGACAAGGTTTGGATTTTCCTGTCTTTATGTGCAGTAAACATATTCATATCACCTATCCAGTTCAGTGTGAGTTGGTTAGATCATGGTCTAGATATAATTGTAAAGTTTTCCACGTTTAAAATGTGACTTGTATTTATAATGCAAAACAATCTACTGCAAATAAAATGATAAACAAGGTTTTAGTTATGGCCGGAAATTGGGCAAGAATACACTGTTTTGCAATAAGTGATCATGATGACCCCTCGGTTATTTACTGGAATTGTTAGTGTTCATGCTGTAAATGTGTGTCCAAAATCATTCACTGGCAACTTATTTATGTTTTAAAATGTTTTTTATTACAGGTGCACCTGTGGGAAGTGTGTTGTTCAAACCAATGTAGAGAATTGCAAGTGCTGTAAGGAGGTCGACGCCATCTCAAACAAGATGTTAGAGCTTAATATTAACATCGATGATCACGAGCAATGTGTAACCCAGCACAATTGGTTTGAGGCGTGTTGTTTACACCATGCAGTACTTCACACTGCACACATGCAGTACCAAATGCAATATGGGAGACGCGCAGTTCAGGGGACAATTGACCAGTAAGTCAGATATTATTGTTAAAATATTTTTTTTTTTTTTTTGAAAGCTCAGAAAGCCTCTGTAATAACTACATGTATTTAACTATAGTGTGGTTTTGAAAAGACCAACAGATTGAAAAGTATCCGCCCAAATTGAGGCTATGGTTGAACATGCCCATTGTTTCTTTGTAAACATAAAACAAATGTTGATACATGTAATCTGCATCTGTTATATATTTTTTTATATTGAATTGTATAAATTAAAATTGACGTGGTTTATTTTATCTATATCCTTCCTAGGAAGTTCCGTCATGTTGCGTATCGCCAGGTCGTGAGGTGGTGCTGGGGATACTTAGGCCGATTTAATCGTGTTCCACTACCATCATGTGTTATGGAAATTATAAGAACAACATACCCTAATCCTGAGGGCGAGTATAAGGGCTTTAAATATCCCGATTTGGATTAATTTCTTGTTTGGAGACACATGAACAATTTGTTTTAAAGGTTTCATGTTTTGCTTAAAAGCTGTTGTGTATGCTTTAAATTAATCATGTACTACATACCGCAGTTGAAAATAAATTCTGAAACTGAAACAAACACATGTATTTATGGAAAGCACTCTCTTCATTTCATAAGTAACAGACCTTGGTGGCTTTTATTAACAAAATTGCCTCAACATGTCAGAGCATTCTTTTGTGACAATTCACATGGCATAAATAAAATTAATACATTACACAATATTGGAAGGACCATGGAAGGAGTTGCAACTTTCTTCAAAGGAAAAATGATCAGCGCTGCTAAAAGCTTGCTTATCCTATTGTGATCACTAGCAACTGGTTAGAAATCCTTCCGTGGTCCTACCTCTATGATTTTACTGTACATTGGGTATTTTTGTCAAGATCTTTTATTGTTTAACATGACTTTAAATTTGGGCTGAAGTCATCATTTCTCTTGGGTGCCTTTTCCTTGGGTGATGTCTCCTCGAGTGCCTTCTCCTTGGGTCCCTTCCCTTTGGGTGCCTCCTCCTTAGGTGATGTATCCTTGGATGCCTTCTCCTTGGGTGCCTTCTCCTTGGGTGCCTCCCCTTGGGTGCCTTCCCCTTGGGTGCCTTCCCCTTGGGTGCCTTCTCTTTGGGTGCCTTCTCCTTGGGTGTCTTCTCCTTGGATGCTTTTTCATTGGGTGCCATCTCCTTGGGTGCCTTTCCCTTTGGTGCCGTCTCCTTGAGTGCCTTCCCCTGTGGTGCCTTTTCCTTGGGTGTCTTCTTATTGGGTGATTTCTCATTGGGTGCTTTCTCCTTAGGTGCTTTTTCCTTTCCCTTTTCTCCTCTTGCTGTCTTTCTGGAATATCCACATTTGCTACGTTTTTTACCTTTTCTTCTGCTTGACTCTCCTTGCTCCTTTTTGGCTATCTCTCTGCTTGTCATCTTCACTGCCTTCTTGCTCTTGCTGTGCTTCTTACTCTTGGTCGTACTTTCCTTTACTGCCTTAGTGTGTTGCTTTGTTGTTTTTTGGCGTTTACTGGGGGGTTGACCTATGGCTCGTTTCTTTTCTGGTCTGTTTCGTTTCTTTGTTTGAGGGATAGGGTCACTAGCTCCTGGCTGTCCCTCTGGCCTGCCAACTGGAGTCACATTCTTGAATCTTGACACAAAGTTCTTCACCGCTATGGACTTAACTGGTTTCTGTACATTCTTCGTCAAAGACCCCGGATTACTTGACAACTGACTGTACCTTTTCTTTGTTGTCTTATCTCCAAGTTGGCAAAGATAGATTACTCGTTGGAGAATTTTTCTTGAGTAATCTGTACAGAATTTCAAAGACAGGAAGGGGGAAAAAAGTAATAGCTAGTACATGTACATATATTATGATTTGAATTTTTTGTTGAGATTCATTAAGCACAAGTTCTAAGTATTGGTCAACTAAAAAGTCCTCGTTCTTTCATTAAATGCTACCTTGTGTTTTCCAGTATTAGTTTATAAAATTTCATCAAATTTCTTTGCATATTCTGTAATGCAACACTTGCATTTTATTATCCAGAATGAACAAACAAAACATTTGTGGAGAGCTCACCATATGTACAATTGACAAGAAGTTTCTTGACAGTGTATCCACCAGTGTCAAGTTTCGACCTTGGGAAAACAATGCTGTACATCAGCTTCCCCTTAGAAGTAGTTGCCTGTCGTCTGCCTGCATTTTCATTGTAATGTATGGCTGCTAAGAAGATCCTACAAAACAAAAAGAAACCACCTTATTCGTATTTCAGTCATTTTTTAATATGCAGTCTAAGTATCAAGTTGACACATAATTCAAGGTTAGCAAATTCGAAATTTCAAAAATTTGGTTCTCATGATGTCTAAAGAAAATTTGTGTTTGTTATTGCAACATTACTACCACAGGACCATTCTTGTTTTGAATATAATGTACCTTGACAACATGCTCTCATATGAGTAGACAAACATCTTAGGGGCAAACTGGTTGATGACGGAGTGAAATGACTCAACAGAGGACGTCTGCATTGATGGGGATAGCATTCTGACATCTTTTCTTAGCCAAGTGCCAGCCAGAATGTTGTTTACTTCCTCTGCTGGCTTTGTCCCTAAGAAATAGAAATTTAAAAAAAAATCAAAAAAATTAGGTTTAAATTGAGTCCTGATAGATATGTCTGTAGTATTATATGATAGGTAAAGGAAAAGATGCACAAGTTATTTCGTGTCGTACCTTCCGGCAATATCAAATCTACAAACAATTACAATATTAAACATGTTTGCCATTATCGGTCTTGATGCATTTTGGCTATTCCTTCGATTTACTTTATTGTACAGTGTTTTTGAGAATATGTACATACAATGTCTTCATTACTTGCACATCTTACCAGCATGGTTAATGATACTTTCGAATTTGGCAAGCATCAGATCACTGTCCCCATCTTTCGTTGAAGACGCAACCCAGTACAAATTGTTTGTGATGCCTTGAATCCATTGACATACATCATCACATCCAGAAAGCTTGGACACCTTGAGCAGCTTCTTCTTTAGGCCTATTATAAATTAGTTAAAAGATATTCAAGTTTTTCACGAAATTTAGAATAGGAAAAGTGTATCCAACAATCAGCCTACTTGATTCAAAGTGCATTCATGTTTTTTAATTTCATTGTAAACAAACTTCAAAAGCATGCACGTAGTCCAAATTTGATTCAACCAAGGGAACTTAATTGATGTACCTTGTAGGTGGAAAAAAATATGTATAAAGAAATGTTTTAAGGTTCTATAACAAGAGTTTGAAGAAGAGATGAATACAAAATTGATCCTTTTGGGGTTTAACAAAGAAAATTTACTTGAGTGGGATTTGAACCAACGACCTTCGGATTAACGTAACAATAGATGTTCCCTACAGAACAGAATAATGCTTTTTTTTTTCAACACACAATACCTTTTGCCATATGCCATACGTCGAAGTAATGCTTGATCCCTTTGGGTTGTAACTTCTCCCGGATAAACTTGGCAATTTGACGATGTCGATCCGTCACGATAGTTCCCACAGTCACGTTGTTTTGTTCCAGCCATTTCATAGTTCTCACAAGACCCTCTTTCTCCATTAGGTTTGATTTGTTGTCAACTTCGTTTTTCTACAAAATAATAATAATAAAATTCAAAATGTCCATAAAATATTTGTCCAATACATATGTACATGTATCATGCATATGTATACTGAAGCAGCACAACCTGTTTGCTATCTTGTTTCAGTATCCTTGCTGTGATGTTCAATACCTCACACAAAATAAATAAATCTTTGAATATATGAGAGTTTTTTAAATATTTTGTTGATGTACATGTACATTATAAATGGGCATAACTTCAATAATGATAACATAAAGTTTGCTGCACATGTTAAACTGTCAGCCCAATGAATAACTTGGTTTTGAAATTGGAATAAATACCTGCACAAGCTCTATGTGTAGCACCTTATTGAGTTTAACTTCCATTGTGCTGTAACAGCCAAACTTTGCACAGTGCCTTGGGCTGTCTGCCCGCATGTCCATTCCCAGGACAGCTTGCGCATTCTGTTCCATAAGTTCAGCAATTGTTGATGACTGATCCGCATGCCACACATGGGATATTGCTGGCTGAAGATACCTGTGATGTGAGAAAAATAGGTCACAATAACTACCTTTCTAGATGATCAAGTGAACTTAGAGTAAGTACATGTGCAAAGTATTCATTGATTTTACATGTACTCAAACATATATTGTACATGTATATGATAATTAAAGTTATAAATGATGACAAATGTTAGTGGTTTTATTAGCTTTATAGACCTACCATTTCTGGTGATTGAAGAACGTTGCATATGAGAACGAAGCTATGTTTATTGAAGTCAAGGCCCGAAGAAATTTGTGAATGCTGCATCCGGAGATTAAAATGGATGAGGACAACAAAATGTTTCCAGCCGAAATGCTCCCTACCATTGGCTGAGTCCTCCACTTCCAACTGTAACAGCATCCACGCTTTCTGCAGACTTGATGGACCTCCGCCATTGTTCCACCCAAGGGACGATACAATTCAGCCTTGGTTTTAGAGGCACATTTTGGGCAGGACTGAAACAACTGTAGGAGGTTGGACTTGAACACAATGAATTTGGGATCATCCATGACGTTTAGTGCTGGTGTGTCTGGATCACTACTGTAAATAAATACAAATTCACAAATATTCTTGATAATTTATTTTCACTTCACTGCAAAATAATGTACTACTACTTTAATACATGTACTTATTTTTTTGTGGAATTGAACAATATTAACAAATATAATTTTCCCCCATTTTTTTATTTAGCTTTGAGAAACGGCTTCAAAACCCCCCCACCCCAAAATCGCAAACTTGCCTTGATGTCAAATCGGAGTCCGAGATTTCATAGCTTGACGGCTCATAACTGCTCTCTGACTCTGGTGGATCAGACGAATCAGATTCAACAAGGACCAGAGATTCTGTTTCGACAACTGTCTTAGGTGGTTCCTGATAATTAAAAAGTCTCAGTCGAGGTCCCTTGATTAGTGAACATTCTGTTTTCTGGTTGTGTTGCGCATGGCGTACTTGGATACCTAAGATTAATGGAATAAATAAATAATTCATACGAAGGAACAAACAGTGCTGTATGAAAAAGGGACGAGTGAGATTCTATATTAAATATTTTATTTAGGCTTTCTTTGGTACAGATCGATATTCACTATAACACATGATAAATCAAATTCTGTGCCAGTGAGAATGTCAACAAGCTCTACAGAAAATCGAAACCTACAAAAGGGATCACATTTTATATCAAATGTTAATTTTGTTATTAAATTTTACCTTTGTTCACTGAGTTGAACATTTTTCTTTCAGTTTGCGTTCTCTTGGACCTGACATAGGTTGTCTTGGGTGAGGTTTTGGGCCAGATGTTCTCTCCCCGTAGCTTGTTTATGGTGCATCTCCATCTTTGAACAGTTTGTGTAGCTTGATCCCTTACCTGATGAGAAACCAATAGCCGAGCGTTTACAAATGCAATAGAGCGTTAACAAACTGTCAGGGGTTTTGACAAGTTGGGATCATGTCAATGCAAATCATTGTTTGTATCTACCACAGTTTTATATAAAATTTAAAAACGTTAGATTTAAAAATTGTGATCTACTTGTGAATTTTTTTCTCTAAAAAAGAAACAAAAAACAACAAAATTAAACAACATTTGCGGACTACAGTGTAGGGTGCATTGAGAATATTGCATATATTATATCATGTTTGAACAACAATTCAAGACAAATATTCACTTACATTTTTTTCAGTCTGTACCCCTGTTGCAGTTGTGTCTGTTTGCTTCAGAGGCACCTTATGTTGGCCTACTTCCTGCAGAAAGAAATAATCAGCAAACTAATGACATAAGAAAGTGTCGAACACTGTTAACAATAGCAGCTCAATCTACTGTGTGTAAATCATTGACAATACACAGACTACATGTATTAATTTAAAGCACTGAAGCTGAGACTAAAAACAAAAACTAAATCTATGGACAAACCTCTTCTGACAACACACTGTAGAAGACAGCTTCACTAGATGTGCCAGCCTGTTCGCCATCGCTGCTAGAAGTGCTTTCCTGGACGATGCTTTGTTTGATTACCTAATAATAATTTTAAAAATGAAATGCAAAATTGTATGAGGACGTTGGGCACCAAAAATTCAATTACTTTTTTTTTACTAAAAACATTTCACCAGCACAAGTCTCAAATTCCCCCGATAGAAAAATGTCCTAGTTTTGATATACATATCAAGGGTTCTAAAAGTTCTGAAAACTTCAGTTCACAAGTCTTGAAAACCCGTATCATTTTTAGTGTGTGCAAACATTACCGACGAATGCCCAATTTCCGGACATCGTTATCATGTCATACACTTAGTCACAAGATATTAATTTGGACTTTCAAAACACACGGTGGTTTCCTACACAACTACTTGTGAAAGGGAACCAAGTTTAGAGAGCACTTTCATGACTGATATGTAACTTTCTGTTGGAGTACTTTCTTCACGATATAAGATTTTGCGAAAGGCGATTTACGGAGGAGTGTAAACTGTAACTAATCTTTAGACAGACCGGTATTGGTGACACTTACCTTTATCCGCTCCTTTTCCTTCATCCGTTTCTCTCTCTTACTCGGAGTTTGTGTTTTGTTTTCTCGTGGTGTCCACGTCGTCTCTATGTTTGGTGACTTCCGTGTAGGGATGGATCCCCTTTTCAACATGAATTGGACGGTATCCCAAAGCCAGCCATCAATTTGGACGATGTTTCCTGGCAGTCGTCCGAGAAGTGGGCACTACAAATGTGCGACCACTTCCCAACTCGAAAGTTTGATCGAGTTGTATTAACGAATCTCACTCATTCTCAACATACGTTTGGATCGCTTGGAAATTGAAAAAATCTAACAGAAAGATCTTTGTCGCTGTTCCGAATGCAACCCCCAACGGGGCACGATTTCGGCATTTTCACAACAAAAACTAGTAAAACATCTATCACTGATTTCAGCTGAGCAGAATTCTACCCAGTCAAGAACTCGCAGCGTACACAAGGATGACGTCATTATCCTGACTCTGAATACACGGTGTCGTCATGAAATTGTTCAACCAATCAAAACGCCTTACGTCTGAGCGCGCCCTCAGCGGCGAAATATACGTAAATTTCGGAAAATGCCCAAAGTACATTTTTTTTTTCATTTCACATTAACAAAACAAATTTTAACCACAAATAATGGAAAAACTAATCAAACAATAGGTATATGCCCTAAGAAAGTGCAAAATAATGTTTGGACGACTCTTTAAAGTTTTTATTTGTGCATACATGTTTGAGATTGTGTGATTTTCACTTACAGGATTGAAATCAACTACATGTACAGGTTGTCGATTAATGATACAGATTTTTTCTAATTTTTTGTTTTCATTTTAATTATTTTTCAACAGGAGTCCAATATAGGCCTTAATGCAACTATGGCGACAAATTTAGGGCATAAATGTATGTCTGCCCTCAAATAAGGACAAACAAATATCATGGGTTTGGCATTGGCAGTAAGTTATGCAGGGGTCGGAAGATGGGTCCCAAGCAGAATTTTTTATCTGCTTTTGACTTGACTGGCTATCTTTTTCTTTTTTTCAATTAAAAATTTATTCAAAAATATGAAGAGTAAAATAATAAATTTAAAAAGTGCTCACCAGTTAAAGTCTCCTCTCCAAAGTCGTTATTGTCCCAGACAATAGTAGTGAACACGCCTTCATGAAAACCTGGTGGTATGCCATCACCTTGAAGCTGTTGAAGAGCCAGTGCTGTATCGTGTTGTAGTACCAATGAATGAGAGATGCTGTGACCCAATCCATTGAGAAGTCCTATCAGTTGTGATGATCCAGTCAAATGGCGGACTGCCATTCCAAGGGCAACATGCTTTGGAGTTAACTTTCGTCTGTGAGAAACTAGGTAGATCAGGTTTGACCAACAGACAACATTTTCTTTTGTACGTCCGACTTTGACATAGTTTCCCGAACTAAAGACATCGGTGATTCCAGTGCACCAGGCAAGGAAATTAAATAACTCAATCGGTACCACCTCTTTACAATGCTTGGATGTAAGATCTTCTGCTCTTGGTGGACACTTGGTAACACATTTGGAACTCTCTATGATGCCATGCAACTACATTGCAGCATGGTAAATGTCTCGCAAGTCAGTATTAGATGTTTGAACTACTGGCTTAACTGGAACTGTTTGCTCAACTGGAAATGCTTGCTCTACTTGTTCATCTTCTTCACTTTCACTATCACTAGTGTCAGACTGGGTTGTTATATTCAAAACATGGCTGGCTGATCCACTACCATGAGCAAGAACAAGTTCACATTCACGAATATGTGGGCGGATAAATTGCAGTTTTTCATGTTTTTTCAAGAGCCTGTTCTTAAGGGCACTGTTTCTGTAGTGTGAAGCATTACAGTTCTGTGTCACCGGTGATTTTCACAAAGATTCTTCATTATTGTTATTCTCAGCACCTCACCCCCATTCATGATTCTTCTCTCTTCTATTTCCGTGCAAAAAATCTTAGAGGGAGCATACATAATATTCATATCCTCCTCAGATTTCTTTCTGTATTTGTTTGATAAACAGCGAGTGTAGTTTCGATAGCAGGACTTGTGATACCGAAGCTCTATGCTGACCAAATCTTTACCTCTAATATGCACTAAGAGGTTTTTATCACTTTTCTGTTCTGCAGCTTGAATCAAAGATCTCCCATCTGTCTCACATGTTGTCAGTGCCTCAACTTCTTTTCCAGTGATTTTATTGTACACTCGTTTATTAGCATCTTTACATATTAAACACAATGGGGGCAAAACATGTAAACTTCTGCGATGTACACAGGAAATGTCAGTAGATCCCGTCTCTGATTTTAAACGTCGCTTCACTGATGGCTGAGAGTATTCATCTGTATCACTTGTACTTGTAGTATTAACTTCGTGATTATGTACTGACCTTGGCCTCCCTTTTTCGATTCTTTTTTCATCTTGAGCAATTCGACATTTGTCGGTAAATCTTTGATAACACTTACGGTGAAAACCGCCGCCTTCTTTACAGTCTGGCTTGAAATTCGATGCTATAAAGCACTCTATTCCATCAAGTGTTTTCCATTTATCAACACAGTCCAGCAGCTTTGCCCAGGATGCGTCAGAAAAGGGTCGAATTTGTTCATTTTTGATCTCAACAATGTGACAAACACACGGAACATGTACTTTGTTGACATCCGCAATTTTGTACAAAATATATCGCATGGAACGAGCGTTGTGATTGGACAATATTTCACAGACCAATCAGATCGCGTTTTACTTAACCTATTCGGCATAGCGTGACCCAGGCTTTTTGACCTAGAAGATTAAAATTATCGGCGTTTTTTCAACGATTTTTCGGCAATAGACAGGTAAAAACTTGTGAACTTTACGATTTTGTGAAACATGGAATATTACAATGTTATTAGTGATTTACTAAAGCAGTGCCTGAGACCTATGTGAACATGTTGACAAGATAATCCGGCACGGCCCACGGTCTATAAGAAACAATGCAAGCTAGGTATCAATAGTAGGCGCTTGCGACCATTCAATTCTGATTTCTGTTCCGCATTAAATGTGCTTTCGCCGGTTTTTATTGATATTTTTTTTTTAGTCAGGCGAGGATGATCACCACCTAATTTTTTTATTTGGCCTTATTATGTACATTTTATCCCATTTTCAGTAACACGTTATCTACCCAGTAGTTTAGTACCATTAGTATTGCATGGGTACAGAACATTCAGTGTCTCTCACTAAGAAACATATGAAAGCTATTATGACTTGACCCCAAGCTTAATTGTGGCATCTATTTCAGTATAGGTTAATGGCAATTTGCTACGCAAGTCAGATGTTCATAATAATTCAGTAAGAGTCGCGCTGCCTCTTTTGTAAACATCTTAAAAAGGCTGCTTCGTACCTTGACCCAAAACTCCAGTGACTGCAGTACACCTTGCTCTTGTGAAATCAACTATAGTTTTAGATGAAATAAGTTCAATTTGATGATACCTAGCATTTATGTATGGCCATGTTTTGTTACAATCACGGGATTGCATATCATGGGTGCATACCGAATTTCATGTTCTTTTGCTAAATTGGTTTTTTTTTCAGATGCTGTTAGAAAGAACCATCCACAGGTCTCTGACAGAGTGTACCGTGAAGCAGTGTCAAACTGGCTGAATGGTGCGGCTGACCGGGATGGAGGGAGGAAGAAACGGGCAGAGCGGAAAGCTACAGAAACAGCAGCTGCAGCTACAGCTGCAGCCTCTGCTAATCTAGAAAGTGACCATAACTCTGTGACTGCTGTCAGTGATTTAGAATCGGATATGACAAATGAGTAAATTATTCTGTCCTTGGAGTGTTTATTAACTCATCTGTCATGTCCGATTCTGATAGCAGGCGGAGAATTATGGTCCACTTTAGGGGAGCAGGTACAAAAAGAAACTCTTTGTAGCGGATTATGGCTATATTTAAAAAACGCGACCACCTTTTGAAATGAAATTTTCACAGGTTAAATGTTTCATTGTACATATCTACATTTATATAGGATTAAGACAATCAAACATTCCCAAAAACCAAAGGTATATACTTTGCCTTTACGTTAGCAGAAAATACATTCTATGATTAAAAGAACTGCACATTGTAACCATTCGGTTATCCCATCAAAGTTTGTATTGAAGTATACATATTATTTGTAAAACACTTCAATGTTTCATTGCTTCAGTACCTATTTGAGTGTCAGGAGGGATGGGATTTTGTAAAAGAAAAAAAAGAAGAAAAAAAAAGCTTTAAATTTTACAGGATTAAATTTCGTATAAAAAAAGCTCAAGATTGTAAGAAACTGTGGGACGAATTTCTCAGCAGCTGAGACTGCATCCCTGTTTTCACCTTAAGAATTGATCAAAATAGTTTTCCATGAACTGCAGTTATCGATGGTGCTATCATGCATCTGATCACTTACACAGCAACCGGTTGTCAACATTATTTTACCATAGCTCTAGCTGCTGAGAAATTCGTCCAACAGTTTCTTACAAATTTGAGCTGTTTTTATACGAAATTGAATCCTGTAAAATGTAAATCTATATTTGATACACGTGTTTACTGATAATACTTGTGATATGAAAGCTGCTCAGTTCATCTGAAAATTAAAAAAACTATCCAGGTTGTAATTTGTGGATCATGGTGTTTTTGTCTATTTTTTTCAAAGTGTTACAGGAACATTTTCCAGGCCATGTATATTGCTCAAAATTTCCTGAGGGCATTCAAACTATACTGCGAACGCTATATTTTTAGTTTCAACATGAGGGATACCGTTTAACAGATTTGCTTGGGGGGCCAAAGATGGAACATTGCCAAGGTTTTCTCTGTGTATTTTTAATATTTTTTTATTTAATTTTAATTTTTTTTTGGTTCATTTATTTATTTATTTATTTATTTATTTTGGGGTTTTTGGGGGCGGCTCTATTGTCTAATACCAGATCTGGGCCGGGGCGGATGTACTCTCAGGCCAGGTCTGGCGCAGTGATCACGCCGAGGCTTGGGCCAGGTCTGGCGCAGTGATCACGCCATGGCTTGGGCCAGGTCTGGCGCAGTTATCACGCCATGGCTTGGGCCAGGTCTGGCATGAACTGGACCACAAGATGCCAGTCCTGGGCCAGCTCTGGCATGCCATCCCTGGGCCAGCTCTATTGCCTGCTGATGCCAGAGCCAGGCCAAGTCTGGGCCAGGGTGTGTGTGCTGTCTGGGAATTATCTAAGCAATGCTCCCCAACGAGCCAATATTTACCACCAGACTATCGAATATATATTTTGAAAAATTCCTGTAAAAAAAATATATACTCTGGGGTCTGCCCCCTCCCCCTACACTCTGATATGTGTAATGGTCCATTCTAGGATATCACTGAATTTGACTCCTCCAGGTCATTAAATTTTGGAGATAATAATAATAATAACTAGATGTAAGTGATTGTAACTTACATTCACACAGCTGTTCCGTTCTGCTGACCCCAAGATGTTCTATTCTGTAGCCCAAGATATGAACTGATTCTGTATTTTGTGCATATGGTGTAATCTTGTTCGAAAAGAATGCTTGTTTTCAAGAGTGATCATTAGAGTGTAAAATAGTTTAACAAGTTCGGATCTTGTTTTTGACTTGAAGTTTGAGGATCGGATGTTTACTTTTTGAGATATGATGCACACAAGATTGACTAACTAAATATTCAAACCGCTGTCACGTGAATAATTAATGAAACATTTAAATTTATTTACATCTAAAATCTAGTTCAAGACATAAGCTTTCATATGGTAAAACAATTGACTACAGTTTTGTTTTTCTAAAAGTGACTTTTGGTGGTTAGAAAAGTCATGTGTTAAGTCAATAGGTTTTTTGGGAAAGAAAACAATAACTAGATGTAAGTGATTGTAACTTACAATCACACAGCCGTTCCGTTGTGCTGACTTAAAAAGTTCTGTTTTGTAGCCCAAGATTCTGTATTTTTTGTATATGACGTAATGTTGTTCGAAATGAACGCTTGTTTTCCAGAGTGAAAATCAGTGTGAACTATTGTTAAATTAAGTTCGAATCTTGTTTTAGACCGGCAGTTAAGGTCAAAGTGAGGTCATCTTTTTTGTTAAAGTGTTTCAAGTGTGTTAAGCTACAAAACAACTCAAACATTACGACTCTATGACATGTGGTTCAGGAGATATGATTTTTTTAAGTTTGAACTTCCTGTTTGGACCGGAAATAAAGGTCAAAGTGAGGTCACGATTGTACATAAAATGTCGCAAGTATTATAGGCTACATACAACTCAAACATTACGACTTAATGACATGTGGTTCAGGAGATATGATTTGTTAAAGTTTTGAGCTTCCTGTTTGGACCGGAAGTAAAGGTCAAAGTGAGGTCATCACTGTACATGAAATGTCGCAAGTGTTGTAAGCTACAATACAACACAATCGTTACGCCTTTATGACACGTGATTCAGGAGATATGATTTTTCAAAGATTTGAGCTTCCTGTTTGGACCGGAAGTAAAAGTCAAAGTGAGGTTATCACTAAAAATAAATGTTTGCAATTGTTGTCCGCTACAAAGCAACACAAACAATTTGACTCTACGACATGTGGTTCAGGAGATATGATTTTTTTAAAGGAATAAGCTTTGAATTACCGTAATTCGACACCTGATGACGTCACAGTAAAAAAATTGTGTTTTTCGTACTAATAAATTTTGTAAAGAACACAATGGTAAAAAAAAAATTCCGGTCTGATGCATTCTAAAAAAAAAAACCTTACCCTACATAGGAATTACATGCGCGGCTCATGTACAAATCGAATGGGCTGTGCACAAAGCAATTGGTCTTCTGTCGGTTTGGAACTAAATAAACAAGCTACGCATTTCACGTTTTTTTCTTTGACTCACGAAAGTCCCAGTCTCATAAAAATTTACAAATTTAACCAAACTAAATCTTTAGATATAAACATACATAATATATTTACAAAATTAACTATCACGAAAGGCTAACTTAAACAAATGGGTTTTTAATCTTGATTTAAAAGTATCAACATTGTGAGAAGTGCAAATGTTGGGGGGAAGATTGTTCCACATGAAAGAAGCTGCATAAGAAAAGGATCTTTCACCATAGTATTTTGAGGTAATTAGTTGTGTGAACTCCAGGGGTGAGTGAGTAGATCGTAGTGTTCGGGTAGGAGTGTAGTGGTGGATTAGATCTATTAAGTAGGTAGGAGCGAGGCCATGATAGGCTTTGAAAGTAATGAGAAGGATTTTGTAAATGATACGAAAGTTGATAGGGAGCCAGTGTAGATTGTGTAAGATTGGTGTAATGTAATGAGAGCGAGAAACACAAGAAACAAGGCGAGCAGCAGTATTTTGTACACGTTGCAATTTTGTGAGATTCTTCTCAGGGAGTCTATAAAGTAGGGAGTTACAAGAGTCAAGTCGTGATGTAATTAGTGTATGAACTAGGCAAATTGTGGTGTTATAATCAAGATACCGGCTAAATTTTCCTATTTTTCTAACAGCTTTGAGGGCAATATTACAAACAATCAATCTGATGTGTCGTATTCAATGCAGAATCCATAGAAACTCCTAAATTTTTGGCAACTAAAGAGGGTACAATGTGAGATGTGCCAATAGTAAATGTCGGAGTTGGGTTATGGCGAGTAAAACGGGAGCTAAAGCAAATTATTTCAGTCTTAGAGTCATTAAGGACGAGTTAATTCTGTACAGCCCATGATTTAACATCTTGAATGCAGGTTTCAATCTTGGAGACAGCAGTTGCGGAATCTGCAGGGTCAAAGGTGCGATACAGTTGGGTGTCATCCGCGTAACACATACAGGAAACACCATGAGCAGAGATGACGTCTTGGAGTGGAGCACTAAAAATGATAAATTCTAATGGTCCTGCCACAGAGCCTTGAGGCACACTGCACCAAAGGTTATGAGAGTCCGAGTTGACATTGCTGATGAGGACAGATTGAGTTCGATTTTGAAGATATGAAGAGAACCACTGACGAACAATGCCCCCGATGCCGTAGCGAGAGGTTAATCGGTGACAAAGATGATCACGGTCGATTGTATCGAACGCCGCCGAAAAGTCCAGTAACACTAGAACAGCTTCTTTGTGTTGATCAAGAGCAAGCAAGATGTCGTTTTGAACACGAAGAAGAGCGGTTTCAGTGCTGTGGAATGGGCGGTACGCGGACTGTGATGTTGAATGAAGGTTGTTCTCGCAGAGGTATTCTTGGAGTTGTGTGGAGACAGATTTTTGCATTACGTGTGTGTAAGGGAGTGAAATTCCACTGTCTTATTATAGTGTGAGTTCCCCCTTGGAGAATTAATGTTTTTTTATATTTTCTTGCCAAATGATCCTAGGAGTGGCACCCCTGTGTCTAGTACCCAAAGTTCACTGTATATATTTTAGTTGATTTTACTAGAGCACCAGATTTCTGTGTCTAGTACCCAAAGTCCACTGTGCATATTTAAGTTAACTGTATAAAAGCACCAGACCATTTTCTCTGGGCTCCATGTGCTTGGCAGTGGCCATGTGCTTGGCTAGTCAGTGAGCAGGTGAGCAGCGAACAATACACACCTATACTGGACAGCTGCTTTCTCCCTTTCCTATACCGCTCAATCGTTCTGGTGAGTTTCTCTTTAAATTACTCTTTATTTTTCTGCATTGTTTAATATGTATGCTTAAACATTTCCTAGTTTCTTTGAGAAGGTCAGATCAATTAATTATTGGCGAAGAAAGTTCATTTTGACTCTGTGATGTTTTAAAGTTTCGGACATAGTTGAAATGTTCGAGTATTGTATTTTTCATCTCTCTCTAAAGTCATACATGTATTTTGTTCTAAAGATTTTGTTCTAAAGAAACTATGTGTTACCTTTGGTAGGTTTCCAAAGAAAAGTTTGTTTCTGCTGGAGATTTGTTGAATTTAAAAGATTCCTGCTGAAGTTTTTGCACTTTTGTAGAAACTTGAATGTGCTTGAACTTGTTGGACTTTCCTAAATATGTTTATTACCTTATTTTTCAAGGATTATTGTATATTCTAACATTTTGCACTGCTGGTTTTTATATGTAATTTCTGCTATTTTTCTTAGTTTAGTTTGGAGGCACTATTATCAGTACCTTGGCCAAACTTGTGTCTTTGTATGGTTCAGTGACCATGACCTGCTAGTGCAACTTCAAGATTTTATTAGGGATTTGCATATCTAATGAGCTCCATAGGGTTGTGCAGTGTAAGTTTGTACATGGCGAATGTAGCTTTGGTTATTTATGGTATATTTTCTTAATTTCAATCTAGTATGTATTCTAAATCGGTTTTTCTTTTATTTTTGTTTGATTTACAGGTAGAAGTTTGATTGTCTGTAGATTGTATTTCACTTTAGTGCTGTGTTGGTTTTCGTTAGGCGATTTTAGTTTTTTTTAAAGAAGAAATTCTCTCAGCAATTGTTTTGTTTAGACCTTTATTTTATAAATTACATTTTTTAAAGTTTGTTATTTTTTTAAAATCTGGATCACATCGGACAGTTGTTTGAGAAATTAAATCAGTCACTTTGTCTTTGGAGGTAAACCAATTTTTCTCTGTCCCAATTTGTCTAAGAATAGTTCGCGACCTTTTCCTAACGATCCTGGTTGTTCTTATTTTGTTTTAGCAACCGAGTTCCCCAACAGTTAGTGCTTTTATTAGTTTTATTCATTCTTTTTCTAAGCGTACCCTTTTTCCGGGTTACATTTTTTTGGTGGAAGATCCGGGCAGGAAAAAACATTTTCTTCTAGAACTTAGCCAACTATTTTTTTTGCTCATTGGGGACAGAGTGTTTTGTGTTTTTTTTCCTAGATAATTAAAGTTTTACAACAACAACAAAACGAAAAACCAACACAGTGCTTTAAGTTGAGAGACGTTTGCAGTACATGATGACGGAAACCCCGAGTCCAGCCAACCTTACCTTCCATGGGCAGAGTACACCATTTCTGCCACATCCAACGACCATGACAGCGATGCAGGGTACAACACAAAGCCCTCACCACCAGGCAATTCCATCTGGCGCCCAGCACAACCTCCACCAGTCTACATCTAATCCCTTCATAAGCCCCATTCAGATGGCAGATTTTGACCCCCTGTCCAAGTCAACCCTCAGCCATCAGACACCAGGGACTTACACTGCTCACCAGTTAAAAGACGTCCCCACATTTAGTGGTTCTTCTTCAAAGAAACATGGTCTCAGAGTAGAAGACTGGGCCCGCGACATGAGGTTTCTTCTCGAAGTAAAGGGTTCTCAATCTGAGGGAGTCAAGTTCCAAGAAGTCGTTAGGCACACGAAAGCTGGTGCTCGTGATGTGGTACTAAACCTAGAGAGCCGGGGGACCACCACTGCGGAGGAGGCCATATCCGAACTCATTGAGGAATTCGGAGAAGGAAGTGCTGCGTCCACCCCCATAGCGACGTTTTTCTCGAGGCGACAGCGGTCAGAGGAGACCGCTATTGAATATGCCATCGCTCTCGAGACCCTGCTCAGAAATGTGGAAGAAATCCAGAGGCGGCAAGAGAGGCAAAGTTCCCTCGGCGAAGATCGTGATGTGCTCCTGACCACCCAATTTATGTCCGGTCTTCGCGACAGCGCAGTCCGCCAACGCCTTGCGCCCATGCAGCCTCGTTGCATGAGTTTCAAGACACTCAGGAAGGAGTTGAGGGTGATAAATGAAGAATTTGCACTAATACGTGATTCCAGGCACTACCACTACGTCCATCAACAGACCACGGAGGGTGATGGCTCATTACTCCTACACAAACAGATGTCGAAAAATCAACGGGAGGTGAAGGTGGCCCAATCCCATAATATCGTCCCAGATGTCAGCAAGCAATTGGAGGACCTGACGAATATGATGAAGCAGCACATGTCCACATTAGACCGAGTCGTAGATGGCCAACATTCTCTGGGTCAACGTGTCCACCAGATCGAGAGCTTCCTCAGTCAAGGACCCCCCATGCAGACCAATATGAGTCCATCCCGCCGTAGCCCTGCCAATAGACAAGACCAGCGATGTTACAACTGCAGTGAGGTTGGCCACTTTGCTCGACAGTGTCCGAGACGACAGACCAACTTCCCCAAAACCCAAGATAGGCAGCAGATGCCTTTAAACTAGCGAAACCTGTTGATGATGGGCAATTGGCAGGTACCACTAATAAGGAGAGCCCTACAAAAGAAAATACACGCTTGAGTGAGTCGAAGATAATCTCTCTTCAAAATAGTTCAGGATGTCAGCCAGATGAAGAGCAACTGGTGGGACCAGTTAGTACCACAGATGTAGTCGTCTCAGGGAGGAGTTGTCAGGCTCTGCTTGACACTGGTTCACAGGTAACTACCATTACAGACGATTTCATCTCGAGTCATCCTGAACTTAAACGACAAGCTTTGAAGAAGACCGATATCGTCATCAAGGGCGCTGGCGGCCAGAATGTCCCCCATCGGGGGTATATCCTTCTCAATATTGATGCCATTGGTGAGAAGATCAGAAACATCCCTGCGTTAGTAGTTCCGATGACCAAGTTCAGACGGTCAACCCCTCTCCTTCTTGGGACGAATGTGATTCTAGCAGTACGGGACATCCTACACAGTAAATATGGCCGAGGTTTCATGACAAGAGCCCACAAGTCTGCCAACTGGTATTCAGCATTCCAGTGCATAAATACAGACGGCATAGACATCGCTCGCACCAATGGAGAGATTGGTCAGCTTCGCTACGCAGGACGACGTTCACTTGAAGTGCAGCCTGGAGCAGAAGTAGTCATTACAGCCAAAGCTCCAAAAGCTACTAAAGGCCGGTGCATCACAGCACTGGTGGAGGGCAAGAGCAACAGTAGTCTAGCTGTTGGGCAAATGTTTGTAGAAGTCCGAGACAGTAAAGTGCCCATCCGGCTGTGCAACTTGTCTCATCAGACGGTGACTGTTAGAAGGAATGCAGTTGTGGCATGGCTGTCCCATATCCAAGTAGTGTCTTTTCAACAAACAACTTCAGATGAAACTCCATTGTCAGACATCGACATTTCTGATCTGACCCCATCTGCGAAGGCAGCCATCCAGGATCTTCTCAAAACAAATTCTGATGTCTTTTCCAAAGATTCCCTCGACATTGGCAGGACCCATACCGCTGAACACGAGATTCCTTTGAGTGATTCTACCCCATTTCGTTTGCCGTATCGACGTATCCCACCCGCCGAGTTTCAAGAGGTTCGAAAGCACATCAAGGATCTTGAGAAAACAAATGTCATCAAACCCAGTCAAAGCTCATTCGCTTCTCCAGTGGTTATCGTCCGAAAGAAGGATGGGAGCATTCGCCTTTGTGTGGATTACCGCAAACTGAACTCCAGAACAATTCGGGATGCGTATCCTCTACCTCGGATCGAGGAAGCGCTGGATGCTTTGGGAAAAGCTAAGTATTTTTCTTGCTTAGATCTGACCTCTGGTTATCTCCAAGTTGGCGTTGCAGAGAAGGACCAGCCAAAGACTGCTTTCACAACACCTATGGGGCTGTTTGAGTTCACCAGAATGCCGTTTGGTCTCGTCAACGCACCAGCCACATTCCAGCGCCTGATGTCCACCGTGTTTAGCGACATGAACTTTGAAAGTGTTCTTCTTTATCTTGATGACATCATCATCTACAGCTCAACCGTTGAAGAACATATCTCCCGTCTTGCAGAGGTATTTCAAAGGCTGAGACGTCACAACCTTAAGCTCAAACCGTCAAAGTGTCACTTCCTCAAGAGCAGTGTGCAATATCTCGGACACATTGTTTCTGCAGAAGGGATTACTACTAACCCTGAGAAAGTTGCAGCGGTAGAGGGCTGGCCGACTCCAAAAAGTAAGAAGGATGTCCGAAGCTTCCTTGGTATAACGGGCTACTATAGGAAATTCATCCACAACTACGCCAAGATAGCCAACCCTCTCTTCAAATTAATTGGAGGAAAGCGAGGTAACAAAGACCCCCCATTCATCTGGAGCGCCGAATGTGAAGCAGCATTTCGATCCCTAATTTCAAAGTTGACGGCTACTCCAGTCTTGGCATACGCAGACTACACGCTTCCATTTGTAGTGCAGACTGATGCATCTCTAGAGGGTCTAGGTGCGGTGCTGACCCAACAACAAGACGGAAAGGAACGAGTAATCGCATATGCTAGCAGGACTCTTTCTTCAGCAGAGAAAAAGTATCCGGCACACAAGCTAGAATTCAGAGCATTACACTGGGCGCTGACCATCAAGTTTCGAGACTACTTGTATGGCCACAAGGTCACTGCCGCTACCGACAACAACCCCTTAACCTACGTGTTGAAAAAGGCTAAGCTTGATGCACATGGTCAACGATGGGTGGGTGATCTAGCTATGTTTGATCTTGACATTGTGTACCGTCCCGGCAAAGTCAATGCCAATGCGGATGCATTGTCCAGAATCACGAGAAAAGAGGTCGCAGAGGTACTTGTCAGAACAGAGAATAAAAGTGCAGAATCTAAAGGCACTGACACAAGTGAAGTTGCCGAACACAATGTCCAGCTTGCGGAGGCAAGTTCTTCTTCTGAACCAGATCAGGTTACGACAGCTGGCAGATTGACCAGTGTTGAGGAACAACCAAGGGGTGACGATACAGACGGTGAAGAGCAGCAGAGCCAAACCAATGTTTTAAGCAGTGGTGACGACATCCCACATATTGTTGTTGGTACCAGTTGTTCACAAGGTTCCAGTTTCCATACAGCTCAGATTAATGATCCAGTGATAAGCAGAGTCTTGGAGTTAAAGACAACGTCTCCGTCAAAGCCAAGTAGAAGAGAGATGTCTCATGAGCCTAAGCTAGTCCGGCGGCTATTGCGTGCCTGGGATAAACTTCAAGTGGTGACAGGTCTCTTATTCTACCGCAAAGAAGGTGAAAGTGGAACAAGACATATCCTCGTTCTTCCTCGTGCTATGAGACATCAAGTCTTGAACTATCTTCATGATACCATGGGTCACCTTGGCTTCAGTAAAACCCTACAGCTGGTGAAGGAGCGGTACTTCTGGCCAGGTATGCACACCGAAGTCAAGCGATACATCGAGAAATGTAAGCGGTGTACTCTTCGTAAGCTGCCTGTTGGGAAGAGGTGTGCTGGTTTGCAGAGCATTCGTACTACACGCCCGCTAGAACTAGTCTGCATAGACTTCCTCAGCCTAGAGAAGTCTAAGGGAGGTTACGAGAATATCCTGGTTGTGACAGACCACTTTACACGGTACGCCCAAGCATATCCGTCCCACGACCAGAAGGCAACAACGGTGGCCAAGATTCTGTGGCAAAAGTTCATCGTTCACTATGGCATCCCAGAAAGGATACATTCAGACCAAGGGAAGTGCTTTGAGGCCGGAATCATCAAAGAGCTGTGCAGATTGATGGGTATCACTAAGAGCCGGACGACCCCATATCATCCGCAAGGGAATGGCATGACGGAGCGCTTTAATCGCACGCTTCTTTCGATGTTTGGTACTTTGGAGCCAGACCAGAAGGTAAATTGGGCCATGTATGCAGCAACGATGACACACGCATACAACTCGACGAAGCATGAATCCACAGGTTATTCCCCCTTCTTCATGATGTTCCTACGAGAGCCTAAACTACCCGTTGACCTTCTGTTCCAGCCACAGAGAAGTCCCGAAGAGCGTGATACGAGGAATGCCAAATCTCCTTCAGAATACGTGAGAAGTCTACGACGACATATGCGCACAGCATACCACGAGGCAAGTGCAGCTGCAGACAGGGCCAGACAGAAACAAAAGACTGCATATGATCAGAAGGTACGTGAAGTTGTCCTTAAGCCAGGTGATCACGTATTAGTTCAGAACAAGACGCCCCGTGGAAAGTGCAAACTTAAGGATAACTGGGAGGAATGGCCACATGTGATAGTACGGAAGCTACCCGCTTTTCCTGCCTATGTTGTACGTCGTACCGGCTCAACGAAGATGAGAACACTACACAGGAACATGCTGTCACCTTGCCCCTTTGACGTACCCCCTTCATGCACATCTGATGTCAGTGATGAAGCCCTACAGGCCCCCCCTGATGATCTTTCGGCAACACATTCCAGTGCTGATGAAGATGCATTCTTGGACGACTACCCTCGTGACAGAACATCCCAAGACGCATATCTGCAAACTACGGAAACAGAGACCGAAAGCCACATCTCCACATCTGATGATGACGCTGTTTCAAGCCACGAGGATGATGCCTGCGACGAGCCCAGTGCCTGTGATGAAAAGGAGACACTGTCTTTTCGCCCTCAGAGACGCATCAAACCTGTGAATCGTTTTGGACTCTGGAACTATAACTAGATTGTGGTTTAACATGCAAATTTTAGTTTGTTTTCCGAACACTCAGGTTCTTGACACATCACTAGCTGTTGTTTCTGAAGTGGCGTTATCCTTTGAGCAGTACTGCAGTTAAGTTGAAGTATTGTTGAGGACAACAATAGGTTTAAGCAGTGGCGAGTGTAAGGGAGTGAAATTCCACTGTCTTATTATAGTGTGAGTTCCCCCTTGGAGAATTAATGTTTTTTTATATTTTCTTGCCAAATGATCCTAGGAGTGGCACCCCTGTGTCTAGTACCCAAAGTTCACTGTATATATTTTAGTTGATTTTACTAGAGCACCAGATTTCTGTGTCTAGTACCCAAAGTCCACTGTGCATATTTAAGTTAACTGTATAAAAGCACCAGACCATTTTCTCTGGGCTCCATGTGCTTGGCAGTGGCCATGTGCTTGGCTAGTCAGTGAGCAGGTGAGCAGCGAACAATACACACCTATACTGGACAGCTGCTTTCTCCCTTTCCTATACCGCTCAATCGTTCTGGTGAGTTTCTCTTTAAATTACTCTTTATTTTTCTGCATTGTTTAATATGTATGCTTAAACATTTCCTAGTTTCTTTGAGAAGGTCAGATCAATTAATTATTGGCGAAGAAAGTTCATTTTGACTCTGTGATGTTTTAAAGTTTCGGACATAGTTGAAATGTTCGAGTATTGTATTTTTCATCTCTCTCTAAAGTCATACATGTATTTTGTTCTAAAGATTTTGTTCTAAAGAAACTATGTGTTACCTTTGGTAGGTTTCCAAAGAAAAGTTTGTTTCTGCTGGAGATTTGTTGAATTTAAAAGATTCCTGCTGAAGTTTTTGCACTTTTGTAGAAACTTGAATGTGCTTGAACTTGTTGGACTTTCCTAAATATGTTTATTACCTTATTTTTCAAGGATTATTGTATATTCTAACATTTTGCACTGCTGGTTTTTATATGTAATTTCTGCTATTTTTCTTAGTTTAGTTTGGAGGCACTATTATCAGTACCTTGGCCAAACTTGTGTCTTTGTATGGTTCAGTGACCATGCCCTGCTAGTGCAACTTCAAGATTTTATTAGGGATTTGCATATCTAATGAGCTCCATAGGGTTGTGCAGTGTAAGTTTGTACATGGCGAATGTAGCTTTGGTTATTTATGGTATATTTTCTTAATTTCAATCTAGTATGTATTCTAAATCGGTTTTTCTTTTATTTTTGTTTGATTTACAGGTAGAAGTTTGATTGTCTGTAGATTGTATTTCACTTTAGTGCTGTGTTGGTTTTCGTTAGGCGATTTTAGTTTTTTTTAAAGAAGAAATTCTCTCAGCAATTGTTTTGTTTAGACCTTTATTTTATAAATTACATTTTTTAAAGTTTGTTATTTTTTTAAAATCTGGATCACATCGGACAGTTGTTTGAGAAATTAAATCAGTCACTTTGTCTTTGGAGGTAAACCAATTTTTCTCTGTCCCAATTTGTCTAAGAATAGTTCGCGACCTTTTCCTAACGATCCTGGTTGTTCTTATTTTGTTTTAGCAACCGAGTTCCCCAACAGTTAGTGCTTTTATTACTTTTATTCATTCTTTTTCTAAGCGTACCCTTTTTCCGGGTTACATGTCCAGCCCTTTAAAAGCCGACCCGACCAAACCTTGTATCTGGTCGGGTCGGGACCCATACTTTTGGAGGATTTTTTAAAGCAGAAAAACAGCAGGGAGTCGGGGGATTACGATTGTTATCACCACTAATCCAATAAATATTTGACATAGGTGTAAAAGCCATCCTGCCTGAAGAAATCCATGTGGATTTATTTCAATGGAACACTAGGATATTGAGTGATATTATATTGAAAGTAACTAGAATTGTAAAAAGCTATTTAGTTTTCTTTTTTGAATGGTAAAAATCCATCAAGGAATGGCAAAGAACCGTTAATTGTTTGTGTAGATTTTCTTACCGCCGGCTGCACTGTGCGTGCGCACTAATATTGTGTATAGATAAAGTAGTGCTGCCGGTTAAAATAGGACTCAGTGCATGCGTACGTGTAAGGCAAACCATGGAGGAAGGGGCAAACTTATTCTTTCAACTTATTTGATAAAATAAAACATTGAAAGAGTGAAAAATTATTTGCCTTTTAAACCGCTGCACTGGCCCTTGAACGTTAGCAAGGCGCACTTTTAGTATTTTGTGTTAGGCCTCGAAATTATCGACAGCACCGACGGCAATTGCCGTGATGCCCTCGAAACACAGACAATTCACGATATTGCCGTGCCCTTATTTTCAAACTGCCGTCGGTGCCCTTTCGTAAAATTGTAAGATGCATACCAAAATGTCCGGTTGATTGCTACATTTTTACGGTTCGGATAAACGTCAAAAGATTCACTCGAAAGTTCCGCAAAACACTGCGATCACAATTTACACAACACACGCAGTAGTCGCATCGTTTCCAATTACAGGCTCATAGTCTTTGTTCTCTCGTTACTTTGCGTTATACGATAAAGGCAAGAAACATTGAATGCTAGATGGCTTTTCAGAACAATGCGATAGAATGATAATAAACGCCCTCTGTTGGCAAAATATCCCAATGCATTACGCGATAGATACAACTAACGCCTTGACCAAAGACTTTGCGTGTCTGCGCATGCTCGGGAAAGGGGTTTTTCCCCCGAATTGCAATAATCACCATCGCTGGTGTGCGCGCTAAAACCGTGCAAAGGCCGCGGCTAGCCGTGTCGTCGCTGGTACTCACGCAAAAGCCGCCAACAGCATGGTCTGCGAAGCGCAGTTCCTCGGAAAAGTTAGCTTGTTTACGAAAAACTGACATCGTGTAGGCTTTATTTTATAAAAATTACACCCATTAGGGTACCTTGGATTGACAGGAAGATTATTCCTATTATTTTACTGTGTAATGTAAGAGTTATTTCTTCTTTATTTCGTTTTGTTTTGGGGATTTTTTTGCAGGGTGTCATTTCCCTTTGATTTGGGCTCCGATTTCCCCTCTTTGTTATAGGTTTTACTCTTACTATAATATCACCATCAGCAATCTAATTGCAATATTTGTTTACAAATTCCATAAAGAAAACTGCGATTATAGCTTCCATACTGGGAAGGAAAAGGTAATTTAAATACATGTACTGTACAATTTTCCGTGCATATTGACAATGGCCATTTCTTGTGGCTTTTTAAAGTAGTTCCAGCAATCATCCAGTCAGTGCCTGTCCAGAGCAGGTTGTTTATTTAAGGGATTAAAGGGATTATCTTAGTTGGATGCCAGGACAGTGTGTTTACTCAAGGACCCTTCAAAAGTGTGTGTGAAACCAGCAAGATTTTTTAAAGGACTGGACACGTCATGTCAATCAGTTTAGAAATGAACCAGAGATTTGATATCGGGCCGTCATTTTTTTACGTTTCAGGATCTAGATTTGGCTTCTTTAACAACGGAAGAACACATGCTTCTTTAAAGAGTCGAGGAAAATGTCCAGTTGAGAGGGACAGGTTGATGATCTTTGTTAAGACCGGGAGAAGTTCAGGAATGCAGTTAGTAAACACGCATGATAGCAAGGGATCAAGTTTACAAGAAGTCATGGGAGAACGTTTAATCATCTGTAGTACTTCATCAGAAGAGACAGGTAAAAGCTGCGTGTTGTCAATTTGTTGTCGAAGAAATTTGAGAACTTGTCGGCAAGATCCTTCGGGTTGTCAAAGCTGTGGAGCTTTTTGACGTGTGAGGCATGGCAAAGTTTGGCGATCACGCGAAACAGATCACGTGGCTCACACTGAGATAACTCGCTGCGATGATAGTCAGACTTTGCGCTGATGAGCAGATCAGTGTAGATGGTACACTGACCTTGGTACAGTTCCTTGTCCACAGTAAGTCCCGATTTTCGCCATTTGCGTTCCAAACAACGTTTCTTCTGCTTCGCTTCACGGTGTCCGATTTGTCACTTTATCATTATCGTGGAAAGATTGTTCTTTGATAAGTTTTAATGACCAGGAACATCTATTATTAAAAGCAATTTACTTTTTAAAACAGTTTATGTAATTTAGGAAACTAATTTTAATTGAAAATATTGTGTTTTTGACTGTCAAAACATTTACACTTTCAGCGCCGTGTGTTTTGTACACAGAACGTAAACGCGCCAACAAATGACGTGATGGAGAATGTTAGGCCAGAAATTACATCTACAATACAAGACAAGTCCATAACTGAAAAAAGTTTGAAGATCGGATGTATACTTCTTGAGATATGGTGGTTACAAGATTGGCTAATTAAATATTCACACAACTGTCACGTGAATAATTATTTAAGAACTAAAATCTCGACATCTAAAAATTAGTTCAAGGCATAAGCTTTAATATGGTTTACGATTTGCCTGCTTTTGATAATTCTATAGGGACATATGGCTTTTGAAAGAGTCACATGTTAAGTCAATACGGTTTTAGGGAAAGAAAGAGTAATAATAATAACTAGATGTAAGTGATTGTAACTTACAATCACACAGCTGTTCCGTTCTGCTGACCTAAGAAATTCTATTTTGTAGCCCAAGATATGAACTGATTCTGTATTTTGTGCATATTTTAGGAGGTATCATTTGTTTAACTTTTGAACTTCATGTTTAGCCCGTAAGTAAAGGTCAACACGGGGTCACAGTAACCCAAGTTCAATCTTCAATGTTCAATGAGTATATAACTGAAAAGAAATTGAAAATCGGTTGTGTAGTTCTTGAGATATGCTTCCATTTCCGGTTGACCCTGAAGTAAATGTCAACATGGGGTCACGTTAACCCAATTTCAATCTTTAATGCTTAAAGGGTCTATAACTGAAAAAAAACTATATGGTCTGTGTAGTTCTTGAGATATTGTCCCACTTTTCTGGTTGACCCGGAAGTAAAGGTCAACACGGGTCACGGTAACCCAAGTCAATCTTCAATGCACAAAAGGTTTATAACTGAAATAAAATTGAAAATCGGGTGCTTAGTATTTGAGATATGGTCCAACTTCCAGTTGACCCTGAAGTAAAGGTCATCATGGGGTCACGGTAATCCAAGTTTAATCTTCAATGCTCAAAGGGTCTATAACTGAAACAAATTAAAAATTGCTGGGTAGTTCTTGAGATATAGTCCCACTTCCAGTTGATCCAGAAGTAAAGGTCAACATGCGGTCAGGGTAACCCAAGTTCAATCTTTAATGCGCAAAGGTTCTATAACTGAAAAAGAATGAAAATCGGTTGTGTAGTTCTTCAAATATGGTCCCACTTCCGGTTGACCTGGAAAAAGAGTCAACATGGTGTCACGGTTACCAAAGGATAATTTCCAATGCCCAAGGAGTCTAGGACTGAAAAATGTTTGAAAATCGGTTGTGTAGTTCTTGAGATATGGTCCCACTTCCGGTTGACCCCTAAATAAAGGTCAACATTGGGTCACGTTTTCCCAAAGCTAATCTCCAATGCCCAAGGAGTCTATAACTGATAAAAGTTTGAAAATCGGCTGTGTACTTCTTGAGATATGGTGCTGCAAAGATTAACTAGTTAAATATTCAAATGTAGCGCCCGGGACAAAATCGTCGAGCGCCCTGGGCAACAGAATCACGACGTACATGTACACATGCACAAGCCACCGTTTCAATACGCTATAGATCGATATTTTTGTATAAATAGTGTGCAGCGACTGGTACCCAGAAGTCGGCTATTTCGTTACGGCATTTCGCGTGCATTTTTCTCTGTGTCGCAGGGCATCCTGACTACATTTTTAGTCGATGAACGGAACCTTGTCTCCAAGCCATTGGTGTCCGATTTGTCACTGAATCGTTAATTATCGTGGAAATTGTTCTACTTTGATAAGTTTTAATGACCAGGAACATCTCTTATTAAAAGCAATTAACTTTTCAAAACAGTTTATGTAATTTAGAAAACTAATTCGTAATTTTAATTGAAAAAATCGTGTTTTTGACTGTCAAAACATTTGTCCTTTCAGCGCCAAGTGTTTTGTACACAGAACAAAAACGCGCCAACAAATGACGTCATTGATGACGTTTTATGAATGTTTTTGCCACGCTACAGAGCTACATAATAAGACGAGTCTATATTTGAAAACAGTTTGAGGATCAGACATATACTTCTTGAGATATGGTGGGAACAAGATTGCCTAATTAAATATTCATGTCATTAAAACTCAGCTAATTAATGAAGAACTTGAACAATTTTACTCTTAGCATAATTTCATGTTCTAAGCTTCAATTTGATGTAAGATCTGAATCTCCCATATCTATTATTTTAGAGCTTAGGTTCGTACAAAATCGTGTACAAAAGCTATGGTCTCACTTCCGGTTGACCCGGAAGTAAAGGTCTACAAGTTCAAGTTCAATCTTTAATGCGCAAAGGTTCTATAACTGAAAAAGAATGAAAATCGGTTGTGTAGTTCTTGAGATATGGTCCCACTTCCAGTTGACCCTGAAGTAAAGGTCATCATGGGGTCACGGGTAATCCAAGTTTAATCTTCAATGCTCAAAGGGTCTATAACTGAAACAAATTGAAAATTGCTGTGTAGTTCTTGAGATATAGTCAAACTTCCGGTTGAAAACACATTGAGATACAGGGACACAATTGCAATTAAACATAATCATCCCGTCAACAGGATGTGAAATGTTTATTTGTTTTAAGAACACAACAAATATTTTAAAGAAATGAAATGTAAGCATGTGGTTCAAGAAAGTTCTACAGTATTTTATGTCGGGGATATTCATTTGAATATTAACCTGTGTACATAATTTTGTTTAAACAGAAATTTACATATTGGCTTCAGTTATTGAATTATAAACATACCAGTACTAAATGTTTCAAACTTTATATCTATTGATAAGGGGAAAAACATGTGGTGTTTTGTTTGGGGTTTAGCTTCATAGTTTTATTTTAACCCACTTTGTTGGGTTGGTGTGGTTTTAAGAACGGCGTTATCATTGTGATCATTACAGCTCACCATCTATACATGTCAGAAATGTTAAGTTTTAAAAGTACGCGCGAATGTTGTACCCCTTTGATTGCAAATTTTAAAAATGAAATTCAAAACATTGTTTTCCTCTTTTTTTCTATACCTCATATGTTTTAAAAACGAAATGAATGAAAACAGTATAAATGGTACCGTTTATGTACTGATTCATCAGCAGTGTTTACAATGGCTGTTGTCTCTTTAAAAATACTGGAAATCACCCAGATGCATTTCAACATGTGAATAGACATACACAAGCTGTTTATTGTTAAGTTGCGGACCTTTTTATTTTGATATGGTTGGTGGATGACATTTTTGGTCCAAGTGCAGTATAACCCAATGGGTAGACTTGTCTGGAACGTTTTTGTGTATGCATATTTTTGGAAACATAATGGTTTTTAATTGTTTGTTGTCACAACTGTCTCAATATGCAGGCTTTTAATGAAAACTTTGGAGTTGATCTGAAATGACTGTGTGTATTCATTTCAATAGTGGACAGAAAAAGGTGGTTACTTTGTTTTGATGGATATATTAGGGCAGCTGAATTTTTGCCATTGTTTTTAAGGTTTGTAGATGAATCCTTGCAAATTATTTTCATTGTTTAAGCATGCATGTATATTGTCACGTGAAAGCTTCGGGTGGATTCATTAAAAAAAATTCAAGCATGGGGGAAATTGCTGGCTGCAAAAAGGAATGAAGAACTATGAGTTTAAGCAAATAAGATCTGTGATAAGGTAAATAAGTTTTTTCCCCCAGGATTTATGGTCATGGTCTGTACTCTTAAGGGTAAAATCACAATGGTTAAATGAAGATGATTATTGTGCTTACGTTTCGATGTTTTTGTTTAAATTTTGGAAAGTTGCAAATTACTCAAATACATGTTGAACTATAAGATTGGTTGAAGTGATTGGTGATTCGTTGAAGGTGTCAGTTTTTTTGACGTTCAGGCTTCTTGTTCATCCTCAGCGTTTCTGTGGAAGCATGAAGAAAAAGTAAGGATATGTTATTGCAAATTGGTTTTAATAATGTTGGGGAGGGGGAAGCCACTGCCATCTGAAATTCAGGCAAAACCATTGTTAAATTTGGGGCAGGACAAATTATGAAAAGGCAACATAGGAAGGCCAATCAAAGCAAAACATTGTTCATTTGTAATAAAAATTGATGCTTTTATAATAATTGCAACATTTATGTGTAATGTTCGAGCAAATCAACCCCTGCTTTGTAAACCAGAGTCCTGATAATAGCCTTTGCGTGTAATGTATAGTGTTAAGTGGATATGATGTCAAGTGATGTATGTGTAACAATGTTTTTGTTGTACTTTTTAAATAGTTTTCCGGTTGTTTTGTGTAGTGATAAACGAGTCAGGTTTTTATGTGCACACTCTGAATATCATGGATACCAGCCTTGTTATACATTGTTTGAGTTTTGGGCTCGGAAATGATGGGTTAGCTGGGGTTTTTTTTGTTTTTTTTAATCATTTTTTTTAAATGGGTTGTTAAGATGTTTGTTACTTATGATTACTGTTAGTGGGTAGTTGTTGAATAATGATGATAATTGTGGTGTTGTCTTTTGTATATTTGCGTGTTTGGCATCGAAAGTACTGCAATATGTGGATGTAGTGGTTGCGGTCAGGTTTCAATGTATTTATGAAGATCTTTTAAGTTGAATACTAACGGTGTTATGTCGATGACAGTTAAGCTGCTGAGGTCTACCACTAAATAAACCTTTAGTGGTAGAGCGCCCTGCAGAGCAGTGAGCTGTTGTTCTGGAGCCAATTGCTCCAGCTGGGTGATGGTCACGTTCAAGGTCAGATCTTCTTTTGTTATGATTTGCGGAGGGTCGCTGTAATACGACAAAAAAAATGTATATTCAATGTATTATAATATTGGTGATAGTTTAGAAGTGTGTATCGGAAATAGCGGATCTGTTCAGGTTCTAAATTATCTGAAAATAATAAACAATTATTTTGCCCATTGTTGTCCTGAAGAAGTTTTAAAATTTTTCCAAAATTTCAATAATTTGTATGTAATTTGATATGCCTAAAAGAAGTCGGTGGTTATGGGTTTTGTCAATGGTGCAATATTTAAGACACTACAAGTTCATTCAAGTACCCATCAGATTGTCTTTAACTAATCAGCCTGTATGAATAAATTAAACAATTTTTGAATGTCTTACCTTTCAGAATCAAAGCCTTAGATTGTGTACAGCCGGTTTTCAGCAGGCACATCAATTTCTTAATTAAATATGATATGGACAAATATTGTTTGTGATAATCGTCTAATTTCATAGCGCTGCTTAAAATGGTAAGTAAATGGTTATGCACAATTAGAACACACTTTTGCTTAACAAGTGTAACCATATTTCACTGGGTAGCATGACAATTGGTCCTTCGTGCATGTTCACCATGGATTGCATTGTTGCATTTCATTTCCAAAATCATTATCTTGGAATATGTAAAAAAAAATTAAACATTACGTTGTTAGTACTTGTAACTCAAAAAGTCAATCTCATGAGGGGAATTTCCTCATTTGATTTACTGCACCACATTTGTGTTGACAATTGAAATATGAATCTGGAAAACTTTGAAATCTGGTTATTAAATATTTAATAATGACTGGAAATGCATTTGTCATTTGTTTTGCAAGTAACAAATTCGGACTGTGAAAATAATGCAAATTGATATTAAACGTCATAAATGAATGAGAAAATTGTTCTGATATAACATTTTTTAATGGTAGGGTTGTTGACAATGTTGGGGATAAATGCTATTGATACTTAGTTATTACTGTCTGCGGGGTGCTGTTGGTACTTATCACACTGTGATAATGGGCAACTTCAAGGTTGGTTAGGTTCATCATGGTGCCTTCATCTACGGCGATGTCAGTTGCATCGCCCCATAGCTTGCACCTGATCATCCTTGATGTGTGCGGATCTTGAAGCTCTATTTCCTTTCTGCGCCATGTGTCACCTGCTTTCACTGGTGAGACCTATCAGTGTATAACAATTATGTCATATTTGTGATTGGTTCATTGCAACATTTGGTATAATTGTATTTGTGTAGATATTGTTTACTATAAACTTTGCTTTTACTGGGACATTATGTGAAACACTAATGCGAGTGATTTATGTGTGTGTAAAATGGTTGGTGTTTTTTTGTGTGAAATTTACTGTTGTGATTATGTTGTTTTGTTTGTATTGATGATGTACACGAAGGGTAAATTTTATAGTGCTTTAACATAATTTAAATTTCATGTCGTAAAGTGTTGCTACATTGCTTGTACTTTTATTTCCATGGCTGATTGCATTGAATATTGTTTATTGGGGGTTTCGGCCCTCAGCCGAAACCACCTTTGTTTTCGTCGAGATTTTTATTTTTGGGGGTTTCGGCCATCAGCCGAAACCACCTTTGTTTTCGTCGAGGTTTTTATTTTATTTCACTATTATTATTATACTTCTTTCCGAAAAAGTCTCATAGCATTTACACGTGACATTTGTTACCGTTCGATCTCAGGAACTACAGTCTTAAAAGACACAAACAATACATCAAATGAAAGCCTGTGCTCTAACTTAGATCAAGCAGCAGTTCGATTGAGGGTTTTTAAATCATCTGTTGACGATATTAACGATTTAAAAACACGTATCGTCAACAAAGCACGATCGTCTTGTGTGTGTACATTGCACGTATTTCACGCTGTACATCGCATACGGCCATCACTCCACACAGCCATTGCTTCCCACGCTAGGCGTCGTAACACGCTGCATACGGCCAGACCCACACAGCCCCATTGTCCACGCGCATAGCATCGTTCGACCTTTGTATCGTTCATTTTAGTTCGCTGCTTCGCTTCTACAGTTAACGGTGCACCTGTATAGCGCCATCTTGTTTGTGGATCAGAGAGTCCTCGAACTTAATACGGAAGTGTTTTGGGATATTAGTAGCGGTTTGTTCTCGCACAATTTCATTGCATTCTCCCACCACAATTTATTTCAAGGTCTGTGCGGTATAGCTCAAGCCTGTGCGTAAACGGTTTTTTTTGTAACCGTGTAACCGTTTCCGAAACGGTCGGTTACACGTGTAACCGACCGTTTCAGAAAAAAATGGAGTTCAAAAAAATTGGTTCAGACGACCGAGCACGATGTTCACTGCCATCGAACGGATTTTCGTCGGGGATGAATCACATAATGGAAACTTACTTGTAGGTGAAATTGTATCCAGTGAAATAAACAATCTTTGTCATTCAAGTGTCCGAGTTTCTTTATCAATAAAGTGCATTTTTAAGCCACCGCACTGGCATACTGCACAGGCTTGGCGATCGCGATCACGATCGTTCATAAGTAAAACACGCACGCACGCACGCACGCACAAAACCACATGGCAGTGAGTTTCCCACAACGTACGTACCCACAACGTTTGCTCGCCCGCCGGTAGTCCACACATGCACACAGCACATGGTGTATTGTACAGTACAACAGCAAGTCCAAAGTCCATCCTAAACAACATTTCGCACGCTGTGATTGGCCCGTTAAAAAATTTAATATTCATAAGAAAGCTTGGCTAGCCTCCAACTCTGTACACGTTCGCGAGTCAAGTAAACAAATGCTGCACAATGTGGCACACGCCCGCGGATTCTGTACTATACACAGCGTTGGGTTAAGGCTATTCAAGCAGCATTGACAACTTTTGCCGATTGAGGGCGGTTCAGGGCAAAGTTCATTGACTTTTTCTCAATCGTGCGTCGTTGATCGATCGTTAACACGAAGATTTCATTGCAAAGTAAGTTCTATAAAACCGATTCTCAAATTACAAAATCCATGAAAATGGTTGTTGATTAAAAAAGGATTACTGAGGGCAGAAATTAGGGGATAAGATAGTTCAAAAACGCAAATTTCCTTCTTCTTTTTTTTCTTTTTTTTTGGTTATGCTACGAAAATTGTGTGCATCAATACATACGGGCGAGTGAAAAAACTTGCGGGCGACTGGTTTTTCGGTTACCCGAACCGAAAAAACGTAAACGTGTAACCGAATAATCGGTCGGTTAACCGTGTAACCGTGTAACCGTCACAGGCTTAGCCGAGCTTATTAATTACTTTAGCATTGGCATGGTAGTTTATTATTTAAAATTATTTAAAACTTTATATCGTCCGAACCATAACGTAAAAGAGTTATAATTTTCGTACCGTCTTGTAGCTTATAACAAAGTTCGTAAGAAAAACGTGTTTTCATCATCGTGATGTCATCAAATGTGAAAATTAATTGTTACATTAATTCAACATTGACAACAAAGCCGAAACCCCAGTGTTTGTTCGTTACAAACTCGTTATAGTTATTATTATTACACTTTTTGGGGGGGGGGGGGTGGGTGTGTGTTTTGTTTGCTTTTTTTTTTTTTGGGGGGGGGGGGGTATTCAGAAGTAAGCAATATGGTGTTTTGGGAAAGTGATTGTTTGAGATATTGTATACATCATGAAGATGTATGAATGTCTGCCCAATAACTGCCTTTGGGTGGTGGGGGAGGCCTAAGCTGCTTGCCCATATCCCTGTTATGATTTTTGTGTGACGATATTTAAAGTGTTATCAGTGTTACCGCTTGTTTTGCACTTTCAGTGTATGGATAGAAAAATATTTGAGGTTGTCCTTTTCACATAATCTTGTATGGAACCAATTTGGAATGACCTTTTCACATAAACTTTGATCACCCTTTCTCCTTCCCTTATCCCCACTGTGGGATTGAAACGTGGATATGATGCTGTTTGGGAGATTTGAAAACCCCAATGTGCTGGCTAGATACATTTTGTTTTTAATTCGTGTTAGGGCAACATATGATTTAATGGGAGTGTTTAAAGCAACGCAGAGATTTGTATTTGTTTTCCCAAGAAATTAGTCATTGTGGACATGTTGTGGATGACATTTGGAAGTGTGGTAATTGACTAAGTTGTTTTGTGTTATTTTGAAGAATTAGTAGTGATGTATCTTTCGTTAGCAGCTTTTAGTTACTCCAGTTCAACGTTCAGCTTTTGGATAGTCGTTAGGTTACCAGTGAAAACACGGTGGCCATCTCTGTGCACAAAGGCCGGCTGTTGGTCGTAAACGCAGCGGGTGGGCGCATTGCATTCTCTATGGTGGAGAGCCCTGGGCACTAATTGGATCAAGATAAGTGGGGTCTTTGTTCTAACTCCTTCTAGTTTATTGCTCCATGAGCTAATTTAGCGCACTTCAGCGTCTGAACAAAAGCGTTTGCACCAGTTACCCATTTCAGAAGAGTTATGTGATAAAAAACCTTCCCAGTTGCTAAGAAGAATGAGACAATGGTTAGGGGAAAATGTGTTGGTAGAAAGCATCTTGAAACAGCTTTTTCTCAAACGTTTACCCACTAAGGCACAATTAATATTGGCATCCACTAGTGAGAGCGTTGATATTGATAAATTAGCTGACATAGTTGCAGCCTCATCATCTCCCTCAAAAGAAATGAAGGAACTACGTGACATGATATCTAAACTTTGTATTGAAGTTGAGTCACTGAGTAAACAAGTTCAAAGAAGTCGTGTCAGAACAAATAGCAGAAATAGAAGCAAGGGTAGATATGGCTCACAGTCACGATCCCCCTCACGAAGTGACAATGCACCAACACGCTGGAGGCTCCTGTTGGTACCATTGGTGTTTCGGGGAGCGTGCAAGCAATTGTGTTGTTCAACCATGTACTTATTCTCAAAATAAGTCTGCAATTCAGTCAAACGAGAACGCCAGCAACTAATGGAGATGGGTTCAACTGGTAAAGAGAACAAAAGTCGTCTCTTTTTTTACTAATCGTACTACAGGTACTAGATTTTTGGTAGATACAGGGACTGATATCAGTGTTTTTCCAGCATCCCCAAAGAACAAATTTAGTCCAAGTTCATTCAATTTACATGCCGCCAATAAGACTTGTGTGACGGGTGTAGAAAGCCCTAGTGTTTATGTTAGAGTTAATTACCCTAACACTGTTTATATTTCCCTTCAAGCTCTTCTAGCACCTCGTTAGTTAACTTCTTAGGAATCCTTTCTTGTATAAACAATGAATCCTTTGCATAATCCTTTGTAGTGTGGCTCTCAACAAGAGCATAAGATGGCTACTGTGAAAACACACTCTCTCTGGGCTCTGGTATTTTACTCAATATGTGCCACTTTGAGTTACCAGACTTTTATACAGTTTTTACCTGAGTGTGGAGTTTACACTACTGATCAACCTGGACAAGTGATATCTCAAGAGACTGCTTCTACCAAGGGAACTTTGGAAGTTTTGGTTTCAAACTTGCAGGTTTTTCAACCTGAAATAGCCATAGCAAAGCATGCCTTGGTGCCCCCTTACATGGATGACTGCCTCCATTCACATGATGCCATTCACTGGACTCCTAGATCACACCATTGTGTTGCCAGATCATCCCATTGTATACTGACAACTTCTTTGACTATCAGCAAGCTCAATCAACAACAATGGCCATCTCCTACCTGGAAATGTAGGAAAAGGTTTGGAAATGCACCAGTCTGCTATTATTCAAATTGTGTAGCCACCTTTAACATTGATCTGTCAGGAGATGTGGAATCCAACCCTGGTCCAGTAAATCAAACAGCTGATTCTACATCTGATTCTCTATCTTCCGATGATCTTCCAAGACTGAACATTTATCATCAGAATGTAAGAAGTCTTAACAACAAATTAGACATCTTCCATAGTGTTTTAGTAAGCAGCCTTTTTCCATTTGGTCAGTACAAAATGTTTGCCTTAACTGAAACCTGGTTATCAGCAGATGTAGCAAATGCAGAAATATCAATTCCTGACTATACAGTGTTTCGCAAGGACAGATTGACTGGTAGAGGTGGTGGTGTTCTACTTGGTTGCCACAATTCTCTTCAGTGTCGGAGAAGGACAGACTTTGAACTTAATGATCTAGAGCTACTTTGGGTAGAGATAAAATTACGCAAACGTAGTAAAATATTGGTAGGTGTGTTCTACAGGCCCCCAAGTAGTGGCATTCAACCACTAAGAGCTCTTGCTGACTGTCTTACTAATGTATTTCGTGAGTACAGCACCATATGTCTCATGGGAGATTTCAATCTACCCAACCTGCAATGGAGTTCAGTCTCTCAGTTACCAGACCCAAGCTCTGCCATTGATGACATGTTTGTGGATGCTGTTATGGGTGCCCACAATTTATATCAACTGAACTTAAACCAAACTAGAGGTGAAAGAATACTTGATCTTGTATTATGTTCAGAGAATCTAAATGCTACTTCAGATCTAGAAAACAGTATTTTTGATTCGGACCACTGTGCACTCGGTATATCACTAAGCATTATTCCTTCACTGGCAAAACAACCAACATCAAAGCGACAGAACTACAACTTCCGCAAGGCAGACCTAAATGATCTACATAGAACTCTAGAATGTATCCCTTGGTGTATACTGGAGGCAACGGATAGCTGCGATGAAGCCGCATCACTATTTCATGATTTAGTGGAGGCGGCTCTAACTGATGTTGTGCCAACTGTTCGACCACGTCGTCCAGCCCCACCATGGTTCGACTCTGCAGTGATGCGAGCCATCAGGGATAAAGAGAGAGCTTACAGAAAGAAGCGGCGCATCCTTCTGACGCTAACATCACTGCTTTTAAGCGAGCAAGATCAACTTTCATGCAGCTTTCTAGAGAGAAATATGCAGAATATCTAAAGACAATGACAGGAGACTTGGGAAGAAATCCAAAACGTTTTTGGAGTTTTGTGAAGGCCAGATCACGTAAACATTCACTTCCGTCTGTACTACGAAATGAAACAACATCCATAGATGCGGCCGATTCAACCAGTAAAGCAATTCTCCTGATGGAATACTTCCAAACTGTTTATACTCCACTTCCTGATAACACAGATTTTAACTTGCCAGAAGTTCAACCGACTAATTTGGACTCTATGCCTCCTATTCAAGTGTTAAATATTGACGTTTGTCATGAGCTGATGGACCTTAATGTTTCGAAAGCCTGTGGTCCAGATAATTTGTCTGGATTTTTATTGAAAACTTGTGCTAATGAGTTATGTGACCCTTTGTCATATCTCTTCCGTAGGTCACTCTCTGAAGGCATTTTCCCATCTAACTGGAAATCAGCCAATATTGTTGCAATACATAAATCTGGTAGTCGACAAAATGTTGCTAATTATAGACCAATTTCTCTTTTGCCACTCATTTCTAAGGTTTTTGAAAGGATTCTGTGTAATCATTTATGGCGACATGTCCAACCAGCTATATCCGAGCAGCAGCATGGTTTTGTACCTGGTAGGGATTGCACCACCAATCTCACTTCTTTACTTCAGGAGGCATATAGTGCTGTTGATCGGAGAGGGCAGTTGGACATCATCTACACAGATTTCTCTAAGGCTTTTGATCGGGTTAGTCATAAACACCTAATTCATAAACTTGCCTCTTTCAATGTTCATTCTAATTTACTTAATTTATTAAGTAGCTATCTAACATATAGGAGGCACCGTGTAGTTGTTGATGGTCAATGCTCTAGCTGGCACCCGGTTCCATCTGGTGTCCCCCAAGGTTCAGTGCTAGGCCCGATGTTATTTTCTTTGTTTATTAATGACCTACCACAGTGTATTACTAATAAGTCTCTATTGTTTGCTGATGACATGAAAGTCTTTCGACCGGTGTACAACGAATCTGATTGCATTTCATTGCAAGAAGACATACATAAAATCTCCAACTGGTGCTCAACCTGGCAGCTTAATCTTAACTTTGCTAAATGTTCAGTTTTAAGTGTTACTCTTAAAAAGAAACCCTGCCTTTTTAATTACTCTGTGAATAATAATGTTCTTAATCGTGTCAGCGTTCAAAAGGACCTTGGTATTTTTATTGATTGTAAACTTAATTTTGTGTATCATGTCAATCACTTAATCAAGAAGACTAATCGAATGATTGGTTTAGTGTGGCGTAATTTCCGGTCTTGCAAGAATAAACAGATTTTTCGTACTTTATTCTGCACCATTATTAGACCTCATCTTGAATACTGTACTGTTGCTTTTAATTCCATTTCCAAGACGCAATCAGACAGACTAGAAAGAGTTCAAAGACGTTATTTGCTTTTTATGTTTCGAATACTTAACAGGGAAGCTAATCAGATCACTTTTGTTCCAACTTACTTACAGCTGTGTCAAAGGTTTAATTTGCCAACTCTTCATCAGAGAAGAACCATTAATGATTGTTTGTTTCTGTATAAACACATTCACAACCATTATAATTTAACTGATGCCAACCCTTACTGTTTACATGTCCCTCAGCGTCGCACTAGATCAACCACCAACCACATTTTACATGTCCCCTGGAGTCGCGTTGAGGTGACCAAACAAGGCTTTGTTTCAAGAATCTCGTCTGCCTACAACCGGCTCCATGGGAAGTGTGATGTGTTTGGTGCTCCTTCTATCAATTCTTTCCGTAGTGATATTTATAGATGTCTTCTAGTTGATTAGCTAATTTCAATCCCATGAGCATGTTATTATTTATGTATTTGTTTGTTTCATATCTGTTTTTTTTTTTTTTTCTGGTTATTGATGTGGATCTTCTTGGGTCATTTTAAAAGTTGATTTGCATATTATTGAATTATTTACATGTTTTATATTGATGTTTCATTTATTTTCATTATATATAAATTGTACGCTGTTATATGTATGTTTTTAAATTAATTTATTTTATTTTTATGGTTTTCTTAAATATTTATATATTTATATATTTATTTTATTGAATGTTTTCAGTACTGTCTTATTAATTTTTTTATTATTTCTTATTTGATGATGCCTGTTAGTGGCGGTTTACCGCTGTTGGTTATCAATAAATATATATAGTCAGCCCTGTAGATTATTTTAGATAGCAGCCTGGCAGTGCAAGGGAAACGGTCCATTTTTATATGCCTTCTAAGTTTGCCTGCGTCAAGATACTGCTATGGACTCGGTAAGCTTTAACTTTGTTTTATTTTGACATTGATGAATTATTTCATTATTTTGACAATCATTATTCCTGGATTTCTTTGGAATTTAGTTTCTAAATTTGTATTTTTAAGAAGAAACTTTTCTTATAGCCGTAGATTAAATCTTAAAGCCTTTGTATTTCTTCATAATTTGGATAGGAGAACTGTATTTTAATCGATGTATTTCTTGTTTTTTATTTACACAGGATTTAAAGCCATTTTGATTTTAATCTGTAACTTTCTTTGGCACTGTGTTTTTTAGGTTTCTACTGTATTTTTAGGTTTTTATAGGGTTTCTATGGTTTTTAATCACTGTGTTAAACTGTGTTTTTAGTGGTTTCTATAGGTTTTTGTTATCACCGAGTTCTAGGTTCAGTTTGTTAATTTGATCTGAGTTTAAGGTTCAGTTTGTTAATTTGATCTGAGTTTAGGGTTCACTGGGTTTTCTTTTGCTTAAGCTAAGGTTTCAAAAAGATCAGTTTTTAGGTCCAAAGGTGTTTTTATTGTTTTGTTGCTATTTTTGTATTACTATATTTCAATCACTGGTTTTCCATTGGTTATTGATTTGTTATCAATAAAGTAATTTTTTTTAATTATTTTTTTATTGAAGAAACCTACATCTTGAGTCTTTGTCCCACTTCTTGCATTACCTCGCTTCTTGACCCTATTCAATCCTTTAGATAAAGTGAGTTTTCCCAAGCAAGCGTATAGTTTTATTTAGTTTATTCTAGTGGTCCATTTTTCCAGGTTACACTTGCATAATGACTTATGATGAAAAATCTTTAACGTTAGATATAGGATTGCGTGGTACTTACCAATGGATTTTCATTCTGGCTGATGTGTCCTATCCAATCCTTGGAGCAGATTTTTTGGCAAACTTTTCATTAGCAGTTGATGTAAAACACCAGTGGCTTATTGATATGCAAACCACCCTTAGCATTCAAGGTATTAAGTGTACGGAAGACTCGGTGAGCCCACCATTCAGTATCAGTGAAGGCTCTATGTATGACCTACTACTAGGTCAGTACCCTGAAATTACACATCCTTGCTATAATGAATCAGCAGTGAAACATAATATAACTCGTCATATTGTGACTTAAAGGCCCACCTGTAAAAGCACGACCACGTAGACTAGCCCCAGATCGTCTTGCCATTGCAAAAGACGAATTTAATCACATGTTGCAACTGGGCATTGGGGCGGTAAACCTTCTCAGAGTAATTGGTCCTCTCCTTTACATATGGTCCCAAAGAAGTCTAATGATTGGCGTCCTTGTGGTGACTACAGAGCTCTTAGCAATACAACGGTACCCGTACCCAATTCCACATATACATGATTTCACATCAACTCTTCATGGCAAAACCATATTTTCGAAAATAGATTTGGTCAGAGCATACCACCAGTTACCAGTGGAGCCAGACGATATACCAAAGACTGCAATTACTTCTCCATTTGGTTTGATTGAATTTGTGAGAATGCCATTTGAATTAAGAATTGTAGCGCAGACTTTTCAACGATTTTTAGATCAAGTCCTTCAAAGCCTACCATTTGCATGTGCTTACATTGACGATGTACTAATTGCTAGTGATTCACCTGAAGAGCACTATCAGTATCAACACCTCACACTATTGTTTGACAGGCTTAAAATTATGGGGTTATCATTAATCCTGTCAAGTGTGTTTGATGTGTGCTGCCACTTGAATTCTTAGGGCACAAGGTAGATACCAATGGAATTACTCCTCTTCCCGACAAAGTGCAAGCCATTCAAGACTTACCTCCACCAAATTCCTTACGTAAGATACAAGAGTTTCTAGGTTTGGTTAATTTATACCGCAGATTTTTACCTTGATGCATATGTAACCCGGAAAAACGACATGTTTTGTTAAACTGAGGAAATTTAGAAAATAGACTAATAAGTTGGGAACTCGCTTGCTGCACACTACATTTTAAATTGATCGAGCAGGGTAAAATCGCGAGGAAATTAATAAAATAGAGACAGAAACTGGCTTTTACATTCTCAACTATAAAAAAACAAAATAAAAAGACAATTTATTGACTCCAAAGGTGATCAAAACAAAATAAAAAGTGAAGTGAATTTGTAGGGATTGGATAAAACTACAATGATTTTATGACTATAGAATCCCCAAAATAACAGGAACAGTTCTCAAAAAGGCTCCAATTAAATGAAAAGACTAAAATGTCGTCTGGCGAGGATGGAGAAAGTCATCAAGAAAAGTCAACCAAAACAAAAAATAAGATTTGGCAAAATGCAACTCAATTGAGTCTACAAAAAAACCCAATAACAAAATAAAAAAACTAAAGACCAACACAGTATATAAGAGGGTTACAATCCAATCACACAACTTTAACAATAATGTGTATAAGTGAAAACAAAATAGGGAGAAACCAATAAGTAAATGGCGAAAAAGATACAAGTAAAAACACAGTTAATTGGATTACACATGGTTAAATACCCTGACCTACAATAAACAATGAGCATATTCACTCTACACAAAACCATTTGGTTTGCCTGGTGCATAATTAGCTTTGTAAAGTAAAACATTGCCAGGCTACAGTGTGTGGGAACCACTCAAACTCCAGTGAATACATCACAAGCAGATAAGAAAGAACACATGCCAAGCTAGTACGAAGGTATTAGAGTAGCCCAAGTGTCTCCACAGTAAAAGCAATTTACAGTATACTGACCCACTATAAATTCAACCATATATCAGTAATCAAAGGGACTAGGGGAACAAGTCTAAACTTCCGATAAACAAACTCCCTTAGGCAATACACATATTTCTCTAAAACAATTCAACTTAATTCTAAAAAGGCAGTTAAGATCATGAATTGAAAACTCATGAAAGAAGGTAGCTTCATAAGTTCATAACAAAGCAAAACAAATCAAACTTTTAAAATGGAGTTCATGGTCATACACAGAGGCATAAATCTGGGTTTACTCAAAAGAAAAACAATCTTTGAAAATGTCAGGAAAATCACAACTAAAATTTGACAACTTTGCTCACAAGCAAACAGAGGTCGACAACTTTGATTTTAAAACATAACCCAACAATGCTAAAGACACAAATATGATAATCTCAGTTCCAACACTTATCCTGCAAAGTACATTATACTTTAAAACTTTCAAAAACTTCACTCTATCAACAGACTGTATGCGGATCATTAAAAACTTCAAATGGCTTATCCTAATCTTCATAAGCTACAGACAACTTTGACAGTATAAAACTCAAATCATCTTTATGAAATTTAATAGGCCTACCCTTTAACCAAACAAATCAATAAAAATAACAACAAAAAGGTTGAACTTACCGAATGTATAGTAGACCAAGCTAGGGCAGGGTGAATATAAAGGCAAGGAGCAGAGGTAACTCAGAAATTGTGTTGTGTACTCTTCACTGCCGGTCTGTAATCCGAGTGAGGTCTTACAAAAGAACACTGAGCACATGCTCTTAATTAAAGGTGCTTGGCTACTTTCATTACAGTGTTGTTTTACCGGGGGGGGGGAACTTCCTCAGAAAATAATAATCCAAGGGGCGGAAATGAAGGTGCTATAGGTGGGGTACTTCAACAGTTAGTAGAAGGTAGTTGGCAGCCAATCGCTTTATTTTCTAAGCAACTTCAAAACGCAGAGACTAGGTATAGTACATTTGGTAGAGAGTTTTTTGCAATTTATCTCTGTATCCGCCATTTTTCGCATATTTTGGAAGGTCGGTCGTTCCACATTTTTACTGACCACAAACCACTTACCTACACTTTTGCAACCAATCCAGATCGTTACTCACGAGAAATTAGACATCTGGATTACATATCCCAGTTCACAACTGATATCCATCATGTAAAGGGCAAGGATAATGTTGTCGCTGATGCTTTGTCCCGTTCACATATCAGTACAGTTGATAGAAGAAAAAGCAGTATTGATTTTGAGGAAATGGCTTCCCTTCAAAAAGATGATGAAGAACTTTTTAAGTTTAAGGAAGTACCACTGTCTACGCCGCATGGTACAATTACATGTGACACGTCAACTGGTACAGCAAGGCCATATGTTCCCGTGAAATTAAGACATGCAGTTTTTGAGTCATTACACTCATTATCTCATCCAGGCATTCGGGCAACACAAAGACTAGTCACACAGAGATTTGTCTGGCCAAGCATTAATCGTGATGTCCGGAAATGGACACGATGTTTAGAGTGCCAACAAGCGTAAGGTACAACGCCACACTATGGCACCAGTTGCTACCTTTACCTTACCTTACCTAGTGCATGCTTTAACCACATTCATATCGATATCGTAGGACCTCTTCCACCTTCTAATGGTTATAGTTACATCCTTACTATCATAGATCAATTTACAAGGTGGCCTGAAGCTATCCCTATCCATGACACAACAGCTGAAACTGTTGCCAAACCTTTGTCGAGCGTTGGGTTGCAACATTTGGTGTACCAAGTAACATTACAACAAATCGACATTACGCGTCCAGGCCTTTAAAAGCTGACCCGACCAAACCTTGTATCTGGTCGGGTCGGACGCATACTTTTGGAGGGTTTTAAAAGGAGAAAATCAGCTGGGAGTCGGGGGGATTATGATTGTTATCACCACTAATCCGATAAGTGTTTGACAAAGGTGTGAAAGCCATCCTGCCTGAAGGAATCCATATGGATTTATGTCAATGGAACACTAGGATATTGAGTGGTATTATATTTAAAATAATTAGAATTGTAAAAAGTTATTTGGTTTTCTTTTTTGAATGGTAAAAATCCATCAAGGAATGGCTGAGAATGGTTAAATGTTTTGTGTAGATTTTCTATCCGCCGGCTGCGCCGTGCGTGCGCACTAATATTGTGTATAGATAAAATCGTGCTGCCCGTTAAAATAGGACTGTCCTTGACAAACATGCGTTTGTTTAAGGCAAACTTATTCTTTCAACTTATTTTATAAAATAAAACATCGGGAAGTAATTCTAAGAGTGAAAAATATTTCGTCTTTCAAATCGCTGCACTGGCCCTCGAACTTCAGCAATGCGCATTTTTAGTATTTTGCGTAAGGCCTTAAATTTACCGACGGCACCGACGGCAATTGCGGTCAGTGCCCTATGTCATTGCCGCGATGCCCTCGGAATCAGAGACAATTCATGGCACCTTATTTTCCAACTGCCGTCGGTGCCCTTTAGTAAAATTGTAAGATGCATACCAAATGTCCGGTTGTATGTTACATTTTTACGGTTCGGATAAACGACGAAAGATTCACTCAAAAGTTCCGCAAAACACTGCGATCACAATTTACACAAAGCACGCAGTCGCATCGTTTCCAATTACAGGCTCATAGTCTTTGTTATCTCGTTACTTTGCGTTCTACAATAAACATTAAACGCTAGAGGGCTTTTCAGAACAATGCGATAGAATGATAATAAACGCCCTATATTGGCGAAATATCCCAATGCATTACGCGATAGATTACAACTAACACCTTGATCAAAGACTTTACGTGTCTGCGCATGCTCGGGAAAGGGGTTTTTCCCCCGAATTGCAATAATCACCATCGCTAGGTATGCGCGCTAAAACCGTGCAACAGCCGAGGCCAGCCGTGTCGTTGCTGGTACTCACGCAAAAGCCGCCGACACAGCATGGTCTGCAAAGCGCAGTTCATCGGAAAAGTTGGCTTGTTTACGAAAAACTACACATCATGTAGGCTTTATTTTATAAAAATGACACCAATTAGGATACCTTGGATCGACATGAATATTATTTTGATTATTTTACTGTATAATGTAAGAGTTGTTTCTTCTTTATTTTGTTTTGTTTTGGGGATTTTTTTACGGGGTGTTTGCGCAAAATGCTGTGATGAAGACGCATTGTTTTTGACTCTCATACACATGCGCAGTTGTGTAAACGATTTTTGTAAAATTTCAACCTTAGATTTTTGTCGTTTCTGAAACGGATGGTTACACGTATTTGACTGTTTCAGAAACGGTCACCTGTCTTGTTTAATTTTGTTAAATTTAGTTTTTGCCATGATGCCCCTCAAATTCGACAAAACTGCCGTGGTGCCCTTTTTACACTTACAAAATTGCTGCGATGCCCTTCAAATTCTAGAAAAAGCACGGCAATTATTGCCGTGCCCTTTCGGACATTAAGTCTGAGGCCTTTAAAAATTGAAAATAAATAATTGGCATAGTCGGATGTGCACTGTTTTACTAGTCCGTGATAAGTCAAGAATGCTTCTGCTGGCCAAGTTGGTAGCATGGGTCAAGAAAATTGCAATTATAGCTTCCATACTGGCTACAATATGTTTGCAAAAAAAAACAACATATCTGTATCATGACAAAAAATCTAGAATCAGTGTAATAAGCTTAATTGACCCATTAATGACAGAATTATCAAACTTGTACTTAAAATCTTAGAAGAAAAAGGTCATTTAAATACATGTACTGTACAATTTGTCCATGCATATTGCCAATGGCCATTTCATGTGGCTTTTAAAAGTAGTTCCAGCAATCATCCAGTCAGTTTCCTGTCCAGAGCAGGTTGTTTATTTTAGGGATTAAAGGGATTATCTTAGTTGGATGCCAGGACAGTGTGTTTAACTCAAGGACCCTCCAAAAGTATGTGAAACCATGGAGGAAGGAAATACATGGAGTTCGAACGAGCCCTACATCAAAAGGGTAACCCAGGCTGCCGCGGTCGTAAAAACAGTGGTCGGTAAACATCCACTGGCACTTTCGGTAATCTAATTAGCGCGGTCGAGCTAGCCCACAAGACGATGTCTGAGACGATGACGTAATGTCCTGCGAATCGCGCGTGCGCAAATGGCTTGTTGTAGCGTGGCTCTTGCAACAAGATGGCGTCGTATGGAAAAGGAGACTTCGTGACCGGGTCAGATTTGAGCGATTTTAGTGATTTTTCTGAAGAAGATCTGAACCCAAATGAACATGATGAATTGCCAGATGGTAGTGACAATTCAGAAGATGATGACCGCCAGTATTGCGTGTGTGGAAAGCCATCAACAACGGAGATGATCTTGTGTGACGACGAGTTGTGCACGGTCATCTGGTGGCATTACGAATGTGCCGGACTTCATGCCGACACAATTCCCGAAAATTCTTGGGTTTGTGAACGTTGTCGTCCAGCAGCATCTTCGTCTGGATCAAGTGGTTCTACAGGTATATTTGTTTTTATTTTGTTCCTTTCCAAAATGATCTTTAAACACATTTTATTTAAATGATATTAGTCTGGGTTTTTAAAAACTGTTGACATTTTGTGGACATACATACATAATGATAATGCGGCAAACTGGATTTGTTGTGAATTTTGTAAAATATTTTGTGAAATTAACATTAGGCTTTTAGGCCCTAGTTAAATAAAATACAGATTTCTAAAACAAATCGGCAGAAGCATGACGAAGTAGGAAAACAAGGTTTTTTCCTTCCTCCCATGAACAGCACATATTTTTACCTGTTTTTTCCTTACAATTTTGCCAAAAATTAAAAAATCTGTAAGTTTTGTAAATATTTATTGAAAGGTTTCCTCCATGCATGCCCCTGTTTCCGGTACCCCCTGTTTCTGTTTTGTGTTCATAATGCCTTGACTACATAATTGGTCATGAGAAATGCAACCAAGATGCCATCATGGAACTTTAATACGCCCAACAAATTAGAAGTCGCAAAATCGCTTTTCCACAAAATCCAAGTGGAAGTAGGCCTATCCAAAGTTCAGAAATTTTCACATTTTAATCCAGGCATTTTAAAATTATTTCTTTAACAGTGTTCCCATCTGCAACTACAACGACCCATGCAACAACTGACCCAGTAAATGATGGTACAGACCAAAACAAGCCCCAGCCCCAGAAGAAAACGGCTAAGTCAACCACTAGGAAGAACTCTGTGTCCAAGGAATCAGCAAGAACAAAAGGAACAACAAAGAAAACCGACAAGACAGGTAAGATAAGAAACATAAATGCATTGTACTTTATTAATCAAGCCAATTGAAATTGTGACTTATTTACAGGCAACAACTTAATTCCTCCTTTTATATAACAGTTCTTAATTTAATTGTGTATTAATATATCTCAAGCCAGTTATATCACCATGAAGTGACCCACAGTTTTTTTGCGATATGCATCCTTTTTTTTCTCTCACAATGATTTAGAATTTGAAATTTAATATTACAATGTACAATGTATCCATGAAGAGTGTCCCTTTTTGTATTTTCAAAGGTTTACTGCTGTGTCATAACTTTCAAAAATCCTTTCATTTAGATAAAGCATATTTGTTTATAACTAATATTCTCCTTTTTCTTTATTTGTTTCAGAAATAAAACGCCCTACCGCCAAAATTTGCGAAGAAGGATGCCTGCCAGAAAGCAACAGGATACTTTCGACAGAGTTTTGCACGGATGAAGGAACACCCCATATTACTTGGCAGCTACCCCCTTGCAATCAGCATGATGGAGTTGGTCACGAGACTGATCATGTTAACTGAGGGAGGGGACTCGCAACAATTTAATGATTTTTGCATTGCAACAGTTAGTGCCCTTTGGCTCATTGTCTCAGCAGGTGACTCCAAAAACCTCCGACCAGAAGGAAATGAAATGGTGTGGAGAGCATTTCATAAGTATAAACTTAGTAGTCAAAATAAATGGAATGAGTTTTTAACCTCTTTGAATTTTAACGACAATGGACAGCATGTGCTCATGGTTTATCAGTATTTGTTACAGTCTGTTTTACAGAAAAAAATAAAATATCGGAAACTAAACCTATATCAAAGGATGAAGAACAGGTTATCCGCTATGTAGCAGGCTACATTCCTTACTCATTAAACAAACGGTATAACAAACTTAAAAATGCATCAGCTGTAACTTTTTGTAAATTTTTGCAAACATGGCAAGTGTGTTCGTCTAACAGCCAAGACCTCTTTCGAGTACACCAATCAATGGATTGACGTTCAAAACAGAGGGGGGTTGTTTCGTGTGTCTGATACGGTATATTTACTTTTTCGTAGTATGGAAAGTGTGACAAGGGCCTTTTTAACAACAGACAATTTGGATAAATTCCCTGGAGTCGATGTACAAAGCATTTTAATTGATAGGATAATTACAGATACTCGAGTTCAAAACTACAGGTGCACTTTGACACAAGGCAAAATAACGGGAAGTAACTCAACAAAACTGCTCGATTTGACCATAAAGAAGTGGGTCAAAATTAGAACGAAAGCCTTTGTAAATGTGTATTTAAATCTAAAGAAGGCAACAGGTGGAAATGTTTCCAAAAAAGCCGAAATGGCACTCCGTAAAGATCTACAAAAGGAATGAATAACTTTACGTTAAAGTCATTTTACTTCAATCTATTTCAATGTAACCTGTTCCCAAAAGTTGAGAATAAAGTCCCAAAACAATGTGATCAGGTATGGCTTTACAAATTCAATTAACTTTCTCAAGCTTCAACATATTTTGGTGATAATTGCAACCCCAAGTGTTGGATATGGTTGGAAAGCTCTTTCTCCACTGTTTTCTGAAATGCTATAGTTTTGAAAATGCAGAATTTTTCTCATTTTGTGGGAGCAGGTCACAAAAGCTAATACGTTGCATTTGTACATATAAGTTAATGTTTAAATTGTTACATTTCCTTCGATTTTCTTACAATTCACCCCTTCAAAAATTTCAAATCAAAGTTTTGCTGCTTCGATTTTGTTACAAACAATTTTTTCCATAGTGTGTTACATGTACTTATTAATTTGCAGATTTTAATTGATGCTTCCATCTCTTTCAATTAATAAAATAAAAGAATTTTGATAGTTCCATCTCAGTTTTCATCTGGATGACAATTCAACATGGTGGAAGCTGCCTAGAGTTTTGTTGCGAACCACAGGAAATGTATTTAACTAATTATAATTTTGTACTTTAATAATTAATTGTTCATTGTCATGGTCATTCTTGTTCTTGATGAAGACCAATAAAAAGCTTTCATCTTCGTTCTCAAAACAGAACATTGTTGTCACGGTGTACTTTTTCGCAAGCGTCACACAACTATCAATTGATGTTATTTCGTTCTTTCTGAAATCTTTTTTTGAAAGTTTGACAATTTAGTATCCCACCAACCCATCCCACCCACCAATTTTTTAATATTTTAAATCAGTTTGACATTTATAATAGATACACATTTACAGTATCTGGATTCTATGCTGTGTTACTCAATTGTTATGAATACACCTGTGAGTGCATCTGAAGCATAATGCTAATTATTTTCGACGAGGTAGAGATGTATCATCAAGAAGAGCAACATCATCTCCCTGCCTATCCTGCAATTTACAATTTCCTCGTTTGGAAGACTTTACACAGTTAGAAGCTACCTGAAAGGCGAGCATTTTGTGGCCAAATTGTTCGACTGTTGGGTTTTCATTGCACCCCCTGCGCCTCGCTGCTTACTAAAGTATTCCGCCAAGGGGTCCTGGTTGAACTTTTCGCTGAGTAGATAGGTCACACCAGGGAGTTGGAGCAAAACCTTTGCTAATTCAACGAACGAGTGCACTGGGAAAATAGGAAAAAAAAAATCCATTATTGTCACTTGTATTGTCACATGTACGTACATGCACTTAACCAACAGAATATTTCCCATGTAAAGAACAAGAGATTTCCTCTAACTGAAGTACCTTGCGGCTACACTAGTCTCTTCTTATGGTCTGTTTTCACGGGGCTACATGTATGATTTCTCTTTTCCCCTACACACATATGTACATGTACCTGTGATATTGATGCCTTCTATGGTTTCTCGGCTCAAAAGCATCTTCTTCTTGACAGGTTTGTCCACATCTTGTGCTTGAACTTCAGCCTCCCATTCAACAGCCACTAAAAATGGTTTAAAATAAGATTTCCCAAATTTCAGATTCAGTCTCCTGATGGTGATGACTACAGCAGGCTAGTCGAAATGTCGAGACAACCTAGGGGCGGATCCAGGAATTTTTGCAGGGGGGGAGGTTTTTATTTGTCTTTATATCTGATAATAATGGTTTCAAAAAATGGTTTAAACAAAAACAAATTTTGGTCGGAGGAAGGGGGGTGCTTGCTCCCCCCCCTGGAACCACACCTGCAACTTATGATCACTGTGACAATGAAGATAATTACAAAAGACCCCCAACCCCTAATTTTTATTGCACACAAGCAGAATTTAAAGGTAGACAAGTTCTTCCAAAAGAAAAGTACGCATGACGACAAGTTTTAATCAAAAATTAATCTACTTGTGACAGTAGAAATCACATAATTGTACTGCAAACTAAACAGTACTAACATTTCATTCTTTTTTTAATCAATGGTGGGTACTTTGTGAGTATTTTCATATAATTGATGTTCTTTTAAAAGGAACTTTTTCAAACTGTGACCCAGTGTAATTGTGTTCTTTCCTATCATACCTCAAAGCGCCAGTCGTCAACACTTGTGTATGGTGCCAGTGCAGGTTTCTTCAGACGTGTGCCTTTGTGAGGATTTGAGACATTGAGGCAGTCAAAAAACTGGTCGAACAAACGGATGAATTTCACCAAGGATTCTGTGCCCGGCTTCCCCTGTGATTCTAGCGCATTGGCGACAGTGTTACTCAAAATCTGGATATAACAAAGTACATGTAAAAAAGAAAGAAAATGCTTTATATTGACCATTTAAAGATGTATGGTTCAACTATTCAAAAACAAAAAATTCAACCATCCAATGAGTTGTAAATAATGGTGACTTACCAAGATAGGTTGGGGGGGGGGGGAGATGATGAACAATATCAATTCATTAGATGTTAAATTTGCATCGGGGATAAAGAATATAATTTGTTTTTGATTTACCCATACACCGATGTGTGGTAAGTACTGTATACTCATCTAGATGGTAAGACATTGCACTAGAGACGCAAAGGTTGTGGGTTCGAATTCCACCCGAGTACGCCTGTGATTTTTTTCACCGGACTCGGGAAAGCACTGAGATGGTATACAGTACTTACCACACATCGGTGTAAGGGTAAATCAAAAACAAATTATAATATCAATTCAGTTTTAACATGGGTGGTGATTTTTCTTTAAAGTAACCATAGTGCTCTCTTAACCAACCCTACACTGGTTGGAGAAACTGCCAAACGATTTACCAAAACACTCTTACCTGTGCGGCCAAGTATACACGCATTCTCAACGCTGGGGTAAGATGAAGATGTTCATGGCTGATTCTGTGAAGACGTCGCAAACCAACTGACTGCCGGTCGAGGCCAGCATCCCACGCATATAGCTGAAGGATGTGCGTCCAAGAGATGGTCTGTTTGTTGAACTGCGGACGAATATTAAGGGAAAGCATTATTTATACATGTACTGTAATTAAATTCACTGAAAAAGAACTGTCAGTCCATTTTTAGAGCACCATCCAAAAAGAATAACTTAAACCAAACTATATGTAGATAAAATGTACATGTATCTTTTTTTTTTATAAAGCAAAATTTAAAGCACCATCACCAGACCTCAGTGCAATATTTGTTGTTGTTGAACCATGCAATGAATAGAGTGCAACAAGAATAAAGTGATCAATTTATAAAAACCAAATTGAAATGCACAAACTATATGCTTGTAAAAGTTATAAACATAATTTGCCAATGTTGACTTACGATCATTGCCTTGGTCTTATTGTGATAGCCTGAATTCTCCAAGTTATTGCGGGTGGTTTTGAGGTGAGGAACATCACATATGAAGTAAACACTCCTGGATCTGGTTGGGTCATGTGGGCTGGTACAACAGTGAAGTGGCTGATCATTTTTGGTAACCTCGTCTTCTTCATGGACGCGATAGAACTTCCTATTCGCGGATGCCCCATCGGCGACGAAAGCTCGCACTGTGAAGCCAGCAAACTTCTAGGAAGAAAACTGCCTCCCACATCAAAGGATAAAGCTGGTCACATGTGACTCCAACAGTTGGGTAGTAGGCGATTGCAGCATGAAGATTGCTGAATATTCCCCGGACCATTAACATAAGGACGTGTGTTGCTGTTGGCTGCTTCTCGCCTCTACAGCGCCGCTCAAAGTCGCAGACTTCATTGGCGATACTGCCTACATCAGTAAATCCAACAACCTTGCCTGACCTCACAGAAAAAACAAGCCCTGACTTTATCTTCATTTCATCGAAGAGAAGTGAGACGTTTCTTTCGTGCTCCGGACATGTTAATATGTTGTGGTCCGCCACCACTCGTTCAAGCATTGCTGCACTGAAACCAGTGGTGGGATCTGCAAAGTGCGTGTACGGATGGAGAGTGGATGGATGGGGTAGCCTGATAAAATTGGATTGCCGCATAAGGTTGTACGCTGAAGCTGATTTACTCTGAAGGGCAATGCACCATCGGATGATGGCAGGATGCCAGCGCATCTGTTTGCCCTTCAGAGTAGACTCTCTCTGCTGATCCCACAGAAGGCGTGCAGGGGAGTCCTTTCCAAGGATGTTGCTGACTTCATCATTGGCTTCAATCATTGCTGACTTTAGCTCTTCATGTTGCAGACCATCAACGACAACACTTTCCCGTTTAACCATAGAGGACACTTTCTCTTGAAGGAAAACTCCTCTCCGCTTTAAACTTCTCCTTTCTGTCTGCAGAAGTGTCACCTTCTCCTGCAGCTGTGAAGCTGTGAGGCACTTATTTGGGACTGAGGATGAAGGAGAAACATGAGGATTTACCCTTGTCCGCTGCTTACTTATCTTAGCCATCAGATCACTGCGATGAACTCTACAAATCGGACATCGACCTTCAGTTTGAAGGAGAAGCTTGCACTTGATATGGCGGATCGTGCCATCCAAGTAGAGATCATGTTTTGTAATGAAGACTGGCATCTGACCCTTCTCTCCTTTCTCAGACTCCACCAACTCATCAAAATCTTCATTACCAATGCAGATGAACAACTTGCCAAGTACTATCTTCAAAAATACCAAAGTAAAGCTCTGGGCGCCTCGTCTGCACACTCATTCTCATTACTTGTAGACAACCAGATCCACGCCAGGTGACAAGCCCACGACCTCTTGCATAATCTTCCCACGTCGCCAATTTACTTGCTGGGATGCCCATATCGCTCTCATTGCCCTGACACTTTATACACTCCCTCATGAAATGTAACAACATCAATGTTACAAGAGGCCTTCATCTTCCTCCTCTTCACCTTTACCCACCATCTCTTTAATTTCCCCTCACACAGCTTACACACGAATGGTGGATGCACATCCTGCACATCGTCTTCTACATTGATGGCAAATGCAGCCTCAATATGAGATGACAGACTTTCCTTTATGATGGGTCGACGATAGCCTTCCTCAATAGCCCTGTCCACTCCACAAAGTCTGCAGATATGTCTCAGGCAGTCACCATGGTTCTGCATTTTGCAATCATTCCTGTCAACATGAACAAATACAATGTATTTGTGATTACTATTTGTTCAAGTCATTCTAATACTTTTATATTTTTTCTTTTAAAATTACATTTAACGTTTCAAAAAGTATTTATTTCATTCCATATTTATTAAGTTGAGAGTTCAAAAGCAAAAGTTTAAATTAAATCAATCATTTTCGAAAGAAAAATTTTGGATACAAAAACAAAAAATTAAGTCTTTTCCTAGGAAAGAAATCCTTACATTCTGCCAGAAAAAAATCAATGTACATGTATTTCAATCAATGTACATGTAAAAGACGCTTTAAGTTTTCTTAAACCATTCTCTGTGGCAAATCCAGCTGAAAAAACACGATTTTCTTTTCAAAGTGCAATTTTAAATCGTCCACAAAAAAAAATCTGGAACACTCTGGTCAGCTAAAACACATACACGAATGGACGTGGAAATTTCTAAACTCAACAACCCTCGCCTTTCTGAGCACTGCCGATCACTGGAAAACCACTAAAACCATAAAAAATATATATCATATTTCTTCTTAATTATTAGTCCTTCATCTGACAGAAGATTCCATATCTTACCTTCGGAAAGTCGGATTTTAACAGGAAAAACTCGAGAAGATTGGAAATTACTAGACGCATCGAACGGAACAAAGCACGCACAGCTGATACAGCTAAAGGGGTACTGCGCATGCGTTTTGTATTTGTCCGTTCGTAGTAGCTTCTCAACACTCTTGCGTGTGCGAACTTTTCTTTGCTCCAGTAAGGGTCAATTTCGGCAGCTAGGGCCGTGCACACAGGATGTTATCGCGGTCGTAAATCTGTCGCGCGGCAGGAGGTCTCCATGCCTTTCCCACTGGTCAGCCAAGTCGCTAATTGGCTTGTAAATACCCCACGGGGGTTCGGCGGGCCGTTCGAACTCCATGTATTTCCTCCATGGTGAAACCAGCAAGATTTTTTAAAGGGCTGGACACGTCATGGAGGTACAGTTTGAGTCAGCTCTTTTTAGGCAGCTTAATTACATTTTAGGATCAAAGTGTATCCATACTACGGCCTACCACCCAAGGGCTTATTGGACTGGTAGAACGCTTTCATCGACAACTTAAGTCTGCCATAAAAACACACCCACATCCTAGTCAATGGACAGAAGCATTGCCACTTGTACTTTTAGGCTTACGTACTACCTGTAAATTTGACATTAATTGTTCAGTAGCCGAGATGGTCTTAGGTACAACACTGGCCCTTCCATGTGAACTTGTAGTACCTGAAAATGAATTGATGATACCTGTAGATTCATCCAACTATGTTGATCGTTTTGAACATGTCAACTTTGCGTCCGGTTTTGACTAGACCATCTACAAAGAAAAGTGAAGTACATAAAGACTTAGAAAACTGTAGTCATGTATGGATACGTAGTGACGCTATACGTAAACCATTGCAGGGCCCATACAAAGTCCTAAACAGGAATGACACAGTCAGCATCGATGGACTAATAGTAGCTTATTTATATGACAATTTAGTCACTAACACTGACGACGCATATAAAAATACTAAGAGTCTACCTCTCCCAAAGATAAGTCCAGAGCCTCCACTGAGAGTTACTCGTTTTGGCAGACATATTCGCTGACCAAGTAGATATATTCAGGTGATATCAAACAGCGAGAAAAATTTTCCCACCCTGAAGTGTATAAATTATATAGTTTTTATTATCGATTTTTGTGAATTCACTCTAAATCTAGACGGGGGCTAGATGTAGGGACCACTTTTTGTACAAAGTCACCACCTCTAGTCCACAGTGCCTTTATTTAAATTTATACCTGGATATCCCAGGGCATCTAAGCATGCAGGTAGCCTATTGTTATTTTCATGCATGATTATGTAGGACACTGAGGCTAGAATGATATAGCTGGGTGTGCCCACACTCTCTCTCTCTCTTCTCTACAAGACTACCAGAGTTGACACAAGTGTTTGAGTTTAGTCCTGCCAGCACATTTTATTAGGTCTTTTTCTTAGCTTAGGTACTGCTACAGTTTAGGGTAGATACATATTCATCGTAAGTTAGGTTAGTAGTAGTTTATAATAATTTGAACAAGTGTGTCCACCAAGGTGTTGGTTGTAGTACACAGCCACCCAAAAGGCGGACTTACTTCTCCACCAACCGTCGACTCCGGGTCAACTACGCCATTCATAGTAAGGAGGCAGAACAAGATAAAGACAGGGTAAGTTCGTAAATTATTAGGACCCTTCACAAGTAACATCTGTATCTGTATCTGTCGAGTACTGCAACAAACTCCTAAGGGGATATATAAGTTGCAGGTGTGGTGTGGCAAGTAGACAAAATTTAGTGGTGAGCTCCCCTTATGAAAGTGGTCATTTGGATTTTATCTAGCCTAGTCTTGAATGAGTCTATTGAAGGTGCTTCTCTTATACATACTGGTAGTCGGTTCCATTCAACGAGGGTTCTTTGGACAAAGGAAAATTTGTAACAGTCCTTATTGTTTGAAGGGTGGGTGAACGAGATTGATGAAGATTTCCTAGTGAGAGTTTGGTTTCCCTGTGGTTTGAGTTGATAGTGGTCAGTGTCGATAGCAGTTTTATGATGAACAGAATTATATAGGAGTGCTAACCTGGAGATTGCTCTACGTTCCTCCAAAGGTTTCCATTGCAATCTACTGATCATTGAGGAGACGCTACTCTTACGACGGGAGTCTTTACATACAAATCTAGCTGCCCTACGCTGTACTGCTTCCAGTCTATTTTTGTGTTCTTGATGGTGCGGGTCCCATACACTAGTGCAGTACTCGAACTGGGGTCTGACCAAGGTTTTATAGGCAGTCTCCTTTACATGTCTAGAGCAATTGTATAGATTTCTATGAAGTAATCCCAGGACTTGATAAGATTTAGAAGTGATGTTGGAAATGTGACTCGCCCAGCTCAGGTTATGATTTATCTCTACGCCCAGGTAGGTATGACTTGACAGACTGTAGTGGTTCACCATTCATTGTGTATGTAGACTGGAGTGGGGTTTTTTTGTGCGTAATGTGCATTGCATAACATTTGCTGACATTGAATTTTATCTGCCAGGTCGATTCCCAATTGCAAAGCTTGTTGATGTCGTTCTGTAGCTTTTGGTTATCATCTGGGGTTTTTATCTCACGATATAAAATAGTCGTCAGCGAGGAGCCTCACTTGTGAAGTTATCCCATCTGGTAGATCGTTTAGGTACAAAATAAATAGTAATGGCCCAAGAACTGTACCCTGTGGCACGCCTGATGTAACTTGAATAGATGGTGATGAAATTCCCTCCAGCACGACTTGTTGAGACCTTTTTGTAAAGAAATTACTGGCCCATTTATGAAGTAGTCCAGCAATTTCAGCTTGCATGAGTTTATTTAGGAGTCTTTGGTGTGGTACAAGATCAAACGCCTTTTTAAAGTCCATGGTTATTACGTCAGCTTGACCTTTGCTGTCCAAGATTTTGGCTAGGTCATTGACAGTCGGGGCTAGTTGGGTCTCGCAAAATCGGCCCTTACGAAAACCATGCTGCTCGTTGTTAAGGACGTTATGCTGTTCAAGATGGCTCATGATGTTTGAATGGATTATATGTTCAAGTAGTTTTCATTTTTTTCACTTTACTCCTCAAACTATCCAGAAATAAAAGAAAATGCAGTAACATCAACTGTACGTTACTGCATTTTCTTTTATTTCTGGATAGTTTGAGGAGTAAAGTGAAAAAAATTGATTGTGGTATTGTTTCAAGACTACTTTTCACTGAAATACACCAATAAACATGATATTTTGTATCTAGATAGTCATAGTGATAAGTTTAAAATGAATCCAATCTGAAAATATGGTCCGCCGCAGCTGAAACACATGTTGTGCCGCATATTTATCATTTTTATTTTACTTTAAAAAAAAAAAACTTCTACCTTCTATGATCAGTTCATCTTCTTTTATTTGAAGAATGGCAATGATTGGCAGCTGACTGCTGACTCTTACTTTTTAGAAGATTAATTTTCAACTTATTTATTGAAAACATTACAACATGTATACATTACGCATGTCTTAGAAACTGCTTACATGATAACAGTGTTTAAGAGTTCTGTTTGTTTTGCTTCATTTCCATATTCAATACATAATGCATACATGCCAGGATAAGGCAGACAGACAGACATAAATAATTGAGACAGTGAATTGTGTTTATGATACTACATTATAATTTACATCATTGTTCAGTGTACAGCTTTCAAGTTTGATAAATTTGTAATATAAACTAGGTCGAAAGCTTGAAAAAAACATTAAAAAGTGGAAATTACCACAGGCCTTTCATAAAAAAAAAATGATTGTACAAAATCACTTATCATCCAGGATTCAAACCTGGGAACCTGCGCTTTACTAGTGCGACGCTCTAACCAACTGAGTTATATGATCAGATGAAGAAGAGCGAATGATTTTACAACAATAGGTCTTCAGTTCAAATCCTGTTCCTCTAACATCCTCTCATCCTAGAAGCGTGTTGATTTACAATCGTCCATTCTTTTTCATCTGATTGTATAGTTCAGTTGGTTAGAGGGCTAGTAAAGCAAAGTGTTTAACTGTTTTATACATATGCATTATCTATTAAACACAGTGACACATTAAATTTGTTCTCCATAGATACATGTACATGATTGAATGTGAATTGTATGAGAAGAAAGTACAACATTTTATCTACCAGTTAATTCATCGTTTCAAGTTCCTTGAGATGACTACAGGTGAAGAAATGGAAGTTTTATGATTCTCATGTAATCAGACTGTGCTCATGTAGGCTTTAATTAACAAAACAAAAAATTTGAAAGGTGGATGTGATTGGCTGCATTTTTAAAAAGTGCAGAATTAAAGAGCATTTTTTGTATAAACAAGCAGGCCTAAGAAAGTATATAAAATTGTAATTCGTAGCTTCATATATTAGTCCATGGGCCAGACCAGATATTGGTACCACCCGAGGTGACAAAAAAATAAGGGTGCCAAATGCTTTTTAGGATCAACCCAAGTACATAAACATGTGATAGCATCTCCAAATGAGTAGCTTAGTTTCTGTTTTCCTTAGTTTTGTGTTTTGCCATTAAGTTACATTATAATTGCATTATAATGTACATCCCTTAGCAAATGGGTTGACATAATATTAATTATGCAGGTATTAAAGGTGATTGTGGCAATAAATACAGACAGGCAGCTGGTAAACAATGAATCCTATGCCAGTAGTGCATGTTGATTGTTACTATAAAATTTGTTTCCGGGGGCCGGGGGGGGGGGTTATGTTATGGTACTCTGGCTTAAAACTATCCATTGTTTCAGTGTTTTCCGCTGAACTATGTAATTCGACCCAAACAATCAGTAGTTGGACTGGCTTTAACATCCTCATCCGCAATAATGTCACAGTTGCTCAAGACACTGTTGGTTACTTACCAACAACCAATGCCCCTGCAACACAGATGTCCTCCGTGAATGAAATGCTGAACCAGTCACTCATCATGCAATCCTTGCACTTGACCAAAATTGTGTGTATTTGACCAGGCACTTTTTGCCAAAGCAACTGAGGTTGCATGGAAGCATCTACAAAAGTTCGAGCCCATCATCATAAGAATGGGAGTGTTCCACACTATTTGTACACTGCTTGCAATCATCGGAAAGCGATTCCAGGATGCAGGGTTGAGGGATCTCTGTGTCGAATCTGGGGTTATTGCAGAAGGTTCGATAGTTGGGGTTATGGAAGGCCGCAAGTACAACCGTGCCGTGATGGTTCACAAGCTATTATATGAGGCACTAATGAGGCTTGCTTGGAAAGGTTTCCTCCCATGGTTGGAGGCCACGCATAGCTCTGATGTGATCCACGTGGATAAAACTTTGCAAACAATCAGAACATTTAGGGAAGATGTTTGCCATAGATCGTTTCAGCAGGTCTAGGATACAAAATCGTGTGCCCGAGTCATGCAGCTGTTTGGGGTCTACCTGAGCTTCCTCAGGAATGGAAATGGAAATCTGTCCACATTCTGGATGTCTTATGTGGATATGGTGGAAATCATGCTGGGACTGTTGCAAGCATCAAGAGAAGGTGATTGGCTTCTTCATCTGATATCCATCAAGGACATGATTCCATGGTGTTTTGCTTACGAAAGACTCAACTATGCCCGATACCTCCCCTACTGCCACGCACAAATGTCTTGACTGCACATTGATGAACCAGAGGTGCATGCCCACTTTATGGATGGTGGTTTCCCAGTGCAGATAGGACTATTTGGAAGGATTCAATTCAATTCAATTCCATTCAATTTTATTTAAAACCACAAATCGTGGCCCAAGGGCCAAATTGTATGCGACTGTACAAAGAAAAAAGATATTTAAAATTTAAAATATAAAATTTAAAATAAATAAATAAATACATCAATACGTAAGTACATACAAATCAATACATCAATTGAAACAAAAATTATTTATTTAAAATGTTAATAAAATAAGGGACAGGACTGTTTTGGAAACGAGTGGTTCTCATCGGAAGAGTGGAATATTTTTTGAGTCCTTAGCATAAAGAGTCCTTGCGCATTCCATTTAAGATCATTTTGTAGCCAAATTCCAAGAACTTTGGCCTCGTTGACAAATTCCAAAACGGCATCGTTAATGATTAAATTTGTACCATCAGGAGTTTTTTTTTTTTAAACACACTTGAAGCGCTTGACACTAAGAAGGATTTAACCTGACCTGGTTTTTGTCAGACCATTCAACTAACTTATTCAAGTCATCCTGGAGGGAACTGTTTCTAGAAATAGATCTGTTTTCTACCAAAGTAAGGTCAACATATTTCAGACATTTAGAATCAACATCTTGGACTGCATCATTAATGAAAATTTGAAATCCGATTGGTCCTAATTTCGTTCCTTGTGCGATTCCTCCTTTAAGCGACAGATAATCAGATTTGACATTGTTAAATCGAACACACTGAGTTCTATTGTTAAGGAAATCTCCAATCCATGGAACAATGGAGCCTCGGACACCAAGTTCAATGAACTTGTTAATAAGCAGATTATGGTCGACAAGATCAAAGGCCTTGGAGAAATCCGTAAGCACCACTGTCCCTACATTTTGTATATTTTCAGCTCCTTGAAAAAGAAAATGAACCAAGTCTACCAAGAAGTGACAGGTGGAGACACCCTTGACGTTACCGAATTGACGGCTATCAATTTTGTCACGAGTATCATCCAAAACCCACTTAGAAACAAATCCCTCGGCAATTTTGGCAAAAACGGAAGTCAGCGAAAGGGGTCTCAACCTGTCAATACTGAGGATATTGCTTTGGAATCGGTATAACCATGGAATTAGAAGGAGTTGGAACGAAAAACCACAGCCAATGAAACTCACTAGCGCCTCTGGCTAGGCTGCAGTAAACCTATGGGGCCACCCGCTGAGCGCACCAGATTTAACGACCGCGATAACGTCTTTCTGTGTAGTGTCCAGTGCCGCGATCTAGCGCACAGGAAACGCATACGTCACCGTTCGAGCCATACTGGAGTAAACATATTCTGCACCTACTATCAAACAAGAAACAGTTTCCGCATGCGCAGTAGTGTTTACATGTGGCTTTTCCATGCGCTGTTTTCCAAACGTTTCTGCGTGAAATTCTGATTGCAACGATATTTTGATCGACAATTTTCGACTTTTCCATCAAGGTTAGTACATGTTTTACAATTTTGAATAAAGTATGAAATACTGTAAATTATGGTAATATTAAACATGGATTTTCAGGGTGCTCCGGTGATGATCGGCCTTTTGAATTGGTATTTTTAGAGGCATACGTCGGTACTCTTTCTGCTACGGGATTGCTTAGCTCTTTAAGATTTTTTACACGAAAGTTATGGAATTTTTCCCCCTTGTCTGCTTAACCGTGGTTTAACCATGGTTTAACCATGATGAGGTTACACTTGTAACTGGAAATTATATTTTTGAAGTATCCTTTTAACTTGGATTTTAATTCATACTTGTTAACGTTTTTTAGTTTGTTTAGGTTTGAAGTTCATTCATAAAGATCATGTCACTTTTTGTGTGCGCGCGTGTGTGCTTGTCAACATTAATAATATATTATAAAGTTGTATGACTTTTTGTTTGTTTTTTTGTTCAGTTTAAAAATATATATATATATATATATTGTATCTGCCTCATCGTGTGCATTGATTTTTTTTTTCTAACAGTCTGGGCCTCCCTACAACCTTTTGCTCACACATGCTAAACATTTCTTATAATTATTGAATGTGCTTAATTTTTTAAACTTAAAATTAGGCTAAATTATTAAAATTTTTATTGTACATTTATTTATTATTATTTTACAAATAAAATGACATGTGTATTTCCCTCGCCCCTCGCGAGGTCACTGTTATTTATTTAGAGCTCTCCTTCATGTTGTAAGTGCCCTTGGGGATGACTAAAGATTTTGTAAATTGAATTTAATTTGATTTGTATTTGTAACAGTGATTTTCCTTTTATATTAACCATTAAAACATTTTTCGTTTCTTTTGCTGACAGGTTCAAGAATGGTTTCTCATTCGGAGTGCCTTCGTAGTGTTTGTCGAATTTGTGGAAAAACAAATTCGATTGTTGAGGGTCGTCATCCCATTCTGAAAGAGAAGTTTGCTAGACAGATTCATGGTGCTTTTGGGTTGACAGTCGTTGATGAGGATGCAGATGTTTATCCTCCATACATATGCAAATTGTGTGAGGTGAAGTTGAGGCAGTGGTGGAAGAAGTTTAGCTGCAAAAACAAGTCTGCCGAATGCAACATAGAGGTAGCTATATTTGATTCATCAGTATGTGACCTTTGCAGAGCAAAATCTCCATCCATACAATCTTTGCTCAGTGGCCATGAAGCTGCAGCCCAGAGATCAAGGCTCCTTTTTACTTGGTTTGGGAAGGATTTCCTTCAGATTATGAAGACGGGGTCTGATGGTTGTGTTGTCGTTTACCTTAGTGTGTTTTCAAATTTCTCATGGAAGCTTAAGATAGCAGGTGTCGTGGTGGAGGATGCTAGTTGTATTCCACTTCAACTTCCAGAAATATTGAGTAAAGACGACTGCGAGAGCCTTTGTTCTGTAATATCGAGTAGGGTCATTTGTGAAGGGAACAGCGACTTCCAAGAGCTTGTACAGTCAAAGACTGGAGCTGATGGGCAGGTGCCGATGTATATAACACCACAAGATTCTTTGGTGGAGGGAACCATCCGGCACATTAGGTGCAGACTGCTGCTCACTGGGCCATCTGTCACTCGATGCGATGTGTGTAGAATTCATCGAAGTGATCTTTCTGCCATGTTGCATCGAGTGAAGAGGAAGGAAGGAACCATCATCACTGTATCGCCAAAGATTCCTAACTGCAGTATGTCGGTGTTGCAGCTGCAACAAAAGGCAGGCAGCGTCCAAGCAGAGAGAAGAGCCCTTAGACGGTCCAATGCTGCTCTACAAGCGAAGATCTCAGCACTGTTGGAGAAGGAAAGTGTTTCACTGGAGCATAAGCAAGAGTCAACTATTAAGGAGGCAATGATGGGTTATGATGACGAGATGATGGCAACTTTCCCAGTAGATTCTCCTTCACGGCTCATGTGGGAACAACAAAAGGAGTCTACTCTAAAGGGTAAGCAGATGCGCTGGCACCCAGCTGTAATTCGGTTGTGCATTGCCCTTCAGAGCAAATCAGCAGCTGCATATAATCTTTTGAGAGTCAGGATTTATGCGTTTACCTCATCAGTCGACCCTGCATCCCTACAGCCACTTTGCTGATGCTACCTCAGGGTTTAGTTCTGCGATGCTTGAGAGGATTGTGGCAGATAACAACCTTGAGAACTGCCAGAAGAAGAGAGACATGTCTCTCTTCTTTTCGATGAAATGAAAGTGAAATCTGGGCTGGTCTATTCTGTACGGACAGACAAGATTGTGGGTTTCACTGAGGTCACTGAGGTTGTGGATGAGATGTCTTCTTTTGAGCGGCGTTGTCGAGGTGAGGGAAATTCTGATGAAGTTCTCTGCATGTACCAGTTGGTTACTATGCAACTCGAGGAGTGACGAGTTACCAGCTGTACTCATGCATTTCACAGGCCATCACCTACCTTGAATTTGTTGGCTTCAAAGTTTGGGCAATGGTTTGTGATGGAGCTTCATCAAATCGGAAGTTCTACAGACTCCAGGGCACTGCAACTTCCACAACACCTGCGTATTACACGTTCAACTCAGTTGATACATCGAGAAAGATCTTTTTCATCTGTGATGTACCTCACCTGATAAAAACAACTCGAAACAATTTTGAGAACTCGGGCTACCACAACAAGACCAGAAAACTCTACGTAAGTTTTTTTATTTTTAAAATTGTGGCATGAATAAAAATGGGATAAAAAATCAAGTAAATACAAATTATTTGTTAAAGTGAAATATTCGCAAATTCAAAGCAATGGTGTACATGTAGGTTTAAAAAAAAAATTTATATGAAATTTGGAATTGTGTGCACTTGTTGACAAGTCATTATTTTGTTAAGTTGCCAACAATTAGCAGTGTTTGATTATTAATTTACAAGTTCTTATTTATTTTGTTATATCCAGTATGACAATCGGAGCATCAGCTGGTCCCAGATCCTACAGTTGTATGAGTGGGATGTAGGATTGAGCAGAAGCTCACCTGGCCTCCGACGGCTTCATAAGATCTCATTCGAGCACCTCCATCTTACTCCATCTCTCCGAATGAGAGTCTACATGGCTGCACAAGTAAGTCACTTTGTATTACAAGCAGTCAATTCATTCACTCAATTGCACTGTGCTACGTAAAATTCACCTTTTTCAAATAAAAAATTTATCATTTGGTATTCAACATGAGGATCATTGTGCACGGCATTATTCTCGTGAAATCTTTCCCTTAAATTTTCATACAGATTGATCATATTGCATGAAAATTGAGCTAAGGACTTTTATAGAAAACAAATCATCTTTTTACACATAAAAAATAAATAACAAATGTACAGTATGTATTTCAAAAACAAATATACTTTATTCAAAATTTGAACAAACCTGTGGGAAAATAATTTTTATTTGGCTACTGGCACTGTTTTTAATGCAGGTCTTGAGCAGCACAGTGGCAAATGCTTTGGAGTCGATCGGCCATCCTGCAACATCTTCTACCATTAAATTCTTGAGATATATGGATCAGTTCTTCGATTGCCTGAATGTAAGCAATCCGCTTCAAGGAATGCGGTCCCGCAAGCCAGCATTAGAACCCTACATTTCACCCGATGATTGGCGCTTCAAGGTAATTATAAAATACCCAGTTAATCATGACAGAAGACAAAGATGCTGAGCAAATTTCAATAAGGGAATAACAATATGTTGTGTGGTCTCTACCATAGGATTAAGACCAATGGGGTTATGACCATTGGCGTGATATAAACAGGCTTGAACAGTACCATCCAAATCCAGATAAATGACTAAGTTTCCCCCCCCCCCAACCCAATTATGCAAATGGTGTTCTGGATGCGCCCATGTTATAATACAAAGGTAAACAATACGCATCAAACGTTTTCCCTTTCATAAATGTCCTTTGTGTGTGTCCAAAAGTTTATCAAAATTAATATGCATCGCCATCTTTATTGAAAATTTCGAAATTTTGTTTGCCAGTGGCTCATCAACGACTTCCTAGGTTGTTTTGATGACTGGGAAAAGCAGGTGCAAGCCATTCCTGACCTGGACAGAAAGACAAGACGGAGCATGTGCCTCAGCAAGGAGACAGTCGAGGGCATACGGATTACAGGTATGGTACACATTTTAAATAAAGGGACTTTGGTTTATGGCCTTTTGTATTCAGTCATCAGATTCATGAGAGAAACAGAACAGCACCATATATTTTGCTTCAATAATTTACCAATCTTCAAGTGGACTATTTTCTCAAACTGATTAAGTAAATTTTTGCAGATTGTATTTTTTTGCACAATTCTTTCAGATCAGCTATCGAACATTTGCTGAATATGCTTAATTATATTTCTTCTTTTTTCAGTACATTCCTTTGTTGAACTCGGAAAGCTGCTGTTGTCTTTTCCTGGTGTAAAGTACTTCCTCAGTGAAACACTCAATCAAGATCCGCTGGAGGAGTACTTTAGTAAACAGCGTGGTGCAGGTGGGAGCTGGGATAATCCTACAGTGGAACAGTTTGGGCATAATATGCTAGCTCTTTATGTGGCCTCTTCTAGCGCTAAGGCATCCTGGAAGGGCAATGTCCGAAAAAGGGGTGACCAAGACAACGCTGGTGTAATTGACTGTACACCACTCCCAAAAAGGAAGAAAAAGTCATTTGAATAATTTTCGGGTTTTGAAAGCAACACCTTGATTATTGGGGAAATAATTCCGTTTGACTAGCATACAGGTACAGTACAACCAAAATATTTATTGTTCAGTACACAAAATTGTGAACGTTACAACTTTTGTACAACTTTTCTGGTTGAAACGTATCCCAACTTTTCTTTACATATCGCAATGTTTCAATAATGTTTCGACTTCCATACGTAGAGGTACAACCAAAATAGAGGTAACGATTGAGAAATTTATGGCTTACTGTTCACTAATACCCAATAATGACTCCAGTTTTTGGATAATGTAACTTAAATGTCACTACAAATGTGGACAAAATTATTTAAAAGCTTTACAATTTTGGTTATTTATTTTTTAACAGTCAAAGTGAACAAGAGTGGCAGGAAATACCACTTGTATACTTTTAGGTTTAAAGACATTTCTCGTTAGCAAAATAAACAAATTAATTGAGCAATACACAGAATTGTGTCCATTCCTTTTTTAACCTAATTCCTAATTCACTTTTATATATTCTTGTACTCTTCTAACGTTATACTCTTCTCGTTTATAATATTGTTTTGGCTTACAGAAAATAATAATTTCACAGAAAATACAAACAATTTGTGGCCTGTTCTTTATTTCTTTTGTTTTTCTTTATTTTCAACTAATTATATGCAAATTAATTAAAAATAAACAAACAAATAATATCAAAATAATTGTAGGTATTCCTTGACATGTAAGCAACACAATTAGCTAAAGAAATCATTGAGAAAAGGCATAACAAACCCTCTTAACCTATCAATTACGCCGACCAAACAGCTGTGACAGGAAACTGTAGCAATGTTAGGACCAAACAGGTGCCTCGTTGCAAGGTTAAGTCAAAGCCGTTAGGAAGCTCCAGGACGGAGAAGAGTACAAAGGCTGGACACAGTAAACTGTAAGTATGTACCTATAATACACGAACACTAAGAACTGAGGAAACATTACAACACCTCATGGAAGAGCTAGAAAACTTCTAGTGGAGTATCATTGGTCTAGCAGAGACAAGGAGGGAAGGGGAATATTTAGAAGAAATAAAAGGTGGTGCATGGCTGTTCAATCGAGGGAAAACTGAAGAGAGCAAAGAGGCCAGAGGAATTGGCTTTCTCATACACCCTAGCATAAAAGACTACATGAGTCAGATAAAAAGCTACTCGGACAGAGTGATCTCATTACAAGTACAAGTGTCAGGAAAAGAAGATGTGTGCATAATTCAAGTTTATGCACCAACAAGTGATCACACAGACGAAGAGGTTGAACATTTTCATGAAGATATGAAGGCAACTGATGAGCATAAATCTAAATATACCATTGTCATGGGAGACTTAAATGCCAAAGTAGGAGAAGAAACAATCATTGGAAAATATGGTATTGGACAGAGAAACTCGAGAGGAGAAACACTTGCTGCTTTTGCAGCTCAACACGACCTAGTTATTACAAACACTTACTTCCAGAAACATAAAAACCGCTACTGGACTTGGGAGAGCCCAAATGGTGCAGTTAAAAACCAAATTGACTACATCTTGAGCAGTCAAAGGGGAATAGTGGTAAACTGTGAAATAATCAGCAGAGTAGACATTGCCAGTGATCATAGGATGATAAGAGCCACAATAAAAATTAATAGAAAAGAAGTCGGAAAACAATCACAACCATAATGGATGAAGCAATCAATGTTGCTGCATCAACAAAGACGGGCAAACTGAAAACCAGCGAAGATAAAGAAATCAAAGCCATTGATAAAAAGCGTACAGGGCTCAGACAAATATCAAACAAAACAACTGCAGAAAATAAAGTATGCTAAGTCAGTCAAGACAAGTAGAAAAAGAGATGTCAAAGAATCAGAAGAAGAAAGGAGGAACAAATCAAGAGAGTTCTGGAGACAGGAAGAGGACCAAAGGAAACCATCAAAAGAAAAAATACAAGAATACACCAACTGAGAAAAGAAGATGGAGATCTCACTGTGGACGGGGCGAAATACTTAAGGTGTGCTCAGACTTCTACCAAGAGCTGTACAGTTCTAAAACAACAGTCTGAAAGAGAAGCAGCAGAAGAGATGACATCAGATACACAGAAACTACCACATGTAACGAAAAAAGAAGTTGAATACACACTGAAATCACTGAAAAGAAATAAGGCACAGGGGTAGATGAAATATCAAGCGATATACTGAGGGAGGGCGGTCACGAGGTGATATCTCAGCTATCCTCTAAAATCAAATCTTCATGAAACAAAAGATACCAAGACACTGGAAAGAAGCGAAGGTCATTCTTTTTCATAAAAAAGGCGACAAAGCTGACATAAAGAATTACAGACCCATCAGTCTTTTATCTCATCTCTACAAAATTCTCACAAAAATCATACAAAAAAGGATTGCGACAGTTCTAGATGAACATCAACCGAGAGAACAGGCTGGGTTCAGAAAAGGCTTCTCAACAACAGATCATTTATACTCACTAAACCAACTCACGAGAAGGCATTCGACTCTGTGGACCACAAATATCTGTTTCAAGCTCTGAGGAAAGTGGAAATCAGTGAAGGATATATAAAGTTACTGGAAGATATCTACACTGAAGCAACAGTAAGGATTTACATCGACAAAGACGTCTCACAGGAAATAAACATCAACAGGGGAGTTAGGCAAGGAGACCCAATATCACCAAAAATATTCACTGCGGTGTTTGAAGAGGTTTTCAAGAACACGTCACTGGATGAGAAAGGGTACAACATCGAGGAAGAAATGTAAACAGATCTACGCTTTGCAGATGATGTGGCTCTAATCACCTCTTCCGTTAACGACTTAGAAGCACAAAGAAATGAAGTAAACAGCAAAAGTAAAGATATAGGTTTGAAGATGCACAAAGGAAAGACAAAGTACATGACAAACTTCAATACAGATGACTCAATAACGGTGGACCAAGAGATCAGCAGGGTCAATGAATACAAATGTCTGGGCCAAACAGTAAAAATGAACGACAACACAAAAGATGAAGTATCAACCAGGATTAAGGCAGGATGGAGCTCCTTTGGCAATACAGAGGAATACTTTGTAATAAGAACATACCTATGGCACTTAGGAGAAAAGTATATGATCAGTGTGTGCTACCAATAATAACTTATGGAGCAGAAACATGGACAACAACAAAACTGATAGAACATAAACTCCGCACAGCACAAAGAGCAATGGAGAGACAAATGCTACAATAAGAGACAGGATTAAATGCACAGAAATTCGAAAGAAAACGGGATTAAGAGACATCGTAAGGACAATAAAACAAGCTAAATGGAGATGGGCTGGACACACTGCCCGAAGAAATGACAATAGATGGACAACAAGAATAATGGACTGGCAACCAAGGACAGGGAAAAGGAAAAGAGGTAGACAGAGAAGAAGATAGAAAGACGACATCACGGTAAATACAGGAACAACATGGACCACAACTGCAAGAAATAGAAATGAATGGCATTTTCATGAGGAGGGCTACATCCTACACTGGATGAACACGGCCTAAATGATGAATGATGAAGACTGTCTACTGATGCACGTGCTACGAGCTGCCTACCAAACTGCAGTGTGGAGATGTCTTCAGTGCAAACCCACTATTCCAAATCCAGAGGGCTATGGATGGACAACAGCTGATGACAGCAATCTTGCCATTGAGTGGATGCGCGGGTCCCCAGCACCAAACGATGTGCTGGAACTAATGTCCTGCAGGTGTAGGTGCTCTTGCAAACTATCAGACTGCACGTGTCTTGCCAATGGACTGAAGTGCACAGATTTGTGTAAACTCTAGACGTGCACAAACCAGAAGGAAGTGGAGGAGGAATTGGATGCTGAATGTTAACTAGATGACTGTGATGACGACGACGACGACGACGACGACGACGACGACGACGACGACGACGACGACGACGACGACGATGATGATGATGAAGATGACGAGTAATGGAAGTGAGCATGCAGCCGATATTTAATTCACGAAATTCTATTTATGTATTACAAAGCATATTTGAAACATGTGATAACAACCTACATGTACGCATGACGCTAATATGAGTACTATGTGTATGATATGCAGGCAGTTTATGTTACTCAGACAGGTGCTATACTGGCAATGTTTTTAAATGTTACTATCTAAATAGTATAAACAGATCTAAACCAACACTTTCAAACCATCAATTAAGTTTGGTTTGTTCACAGGGGACACAAACAAAAGATTAATGTTTGAAATAATATTCAGCCATCTAAAAAACTTGTGTAATATATGAGCACATTATATACATATATGAACAGCGCCCTCCAGAGGTTGTATGTATAATAACGTGACGTCATTTTAAAAACCTGTAGCAAACCAATAATTTGACCAAGTTTTATCATTATACAGCAAAGCATGGTGGTGTAATTGCTAATTGTACAACCAAATCCTTACGCAAGCTAAGGATTTATGTAGTAAGCTCATTCTGACTAGGCTTAAAAAAGTAGGCATTTACTACCACTAAGCTACCAACCTGGGATTGCTATCACATCAATTTATCATCCTTAGACATAGACCTTTGAAAAAAAATGTATTTAGATTTTGCCAACTCAGGTGGTACCAATTAGTCAAATTTTGGCCTCTGGCCCATGGACTACATAGTTTCATTACACACTATTATATTATCGTCGGATTCTCTGCGCGGGCAGTGGGAAAATGCAATGATTACAGAACAGTGCAGAAGAAACTACTATAAAGCTACATAAAATAACAATAATCTACATGTACAATATGCTTGGTGCTACCATCTCAAGGTTGGCCCTGCACCATACGACACGTTCTGCTAGGAAGTGGGTATCATAATTTAGAGGACCAGATTTATACATTTTTTTCATGTTGAGTCACACAAATTGCAAAAGTTTGTTTTATTGTTGATTCTTGTTTATTAGGTAGTTATTTATGACATATCCAAAATGGGACAAGAGTTTTGACCCAGAAGTGACCTAATTTGCATATTCAAATTAGGCGGTAATTTTCGAATTTTGAGGTCAATTATCTCTAAAACTATTCATTTTCAGGACAAAAAGTGTATTAGAAGTGAACAGAAACCTGACCTTGTGAATCTAGAAAACATTTATATACATAAAATGACCTCTCTAAACACCTAGGTCAAAGGTCAATGTGTCAAAAATGCGTAAAAAGATAAAACAATTGGTGCGATGCGCCCGAGTGATAGCACAACGCGGTTTAGTGTAGATAGCATGTTTCAATGGAGTTTATCAGAAGTTTGCGACTTTTGACACTACAGATCGTCGAGCATGCATGCTGTGTGTGGAGAAATTGCTTCCATGGTAAGTACAGTCACCTTTTAAAGTCTTAGTAAGGACCCTTGTAGTGACGAAATATTAATGTGAAATTTGAAAGGAAATGAACTATAAACAACCCTTTCTGTGAGCTCTTGACATGGCTAAGTTTATTTGGTCTCGGTCCCAGCCTAGACAAATCCAGGTGTGCTGTTTTTTAAGGAACCCTACTTATTTTACTGTAGTTTAGATGTATTGTCTCTTTATAGTGCATCATATTGATGAAGTCACTAATCACATGTTGATGAGTGGTGGCGCTCTTTGTTTTAACTCACTCTTGTGTGACCTTCTAACCTATTGACCTAATTGTCCCAAAGGTCATCACTCCTGCACAATCTTTCACAGATAAAACTCGCCCAATTTTTGGTAGGATTTGTATCCCTTAACATCATAGATCAACTATATCAATGAAGACCCATCCTTCACTTTTTTGTATACTTGAAAAGCTACAGATCACTGCATGATAATTTGTATCTTCTTGCTCTTTAGAAAAAAGGTGAGTCCTAAGTAAGAAAAGTCATGAAAAGTGAAAGTAATTCATAAATTGTTTAGGCATTGTGTATTCTACACATGTGGTTACACAGGAGACATTTTTAGAAAAGCACGAGCCCATAGGGAACTATGCATAGTAAATTATGGAGAAATTAAAGATATTTAATGAAACAAATTGTAGATTATTCAAAATCAAGGTGGCTTTGCCCATACCATTAATTGTTTGTTACTGGCAACATTAGGCATTTTGGTATAATATGTGTGTGTTAACATGTCTTGCCTGTCACCGGCGTAATCACAGGTTCAATTCTTAGTGATATCAACACTTTCTGTAATGTTTTTTTTAAATTTCTGATGAACTGTTCATTGAAAGGTTGTTTTTCTTCTATCTATGTAGTATGTGTTTTATTTGTTTAAGGATGAATTTCTGGGTTGATACCAGCCAGATGAGCTGTTTATAACTACACACCAATTGGAGAAAGGTATTTGTTTTAGACACACACTTCATTTTAAAATGCAGTAGCTACCCTTGTCTTGCATCAATTGTACCCTCCAGTTATGACCATTAGGTTGTAATTTGCATAAAGTGTTCTTAATTCAGTGGACTTTTCTTTTACTGCTCCGTAAATGATGCAAATATGTTTTCAATAATAAATCTTCCATGTTGATTTCAATTTCCAATTGTGACTATCCACCACAAAGGTGCTATAAAGTCAGACACATGATTTGAGAATTTTTGAAAACAAAACTTCACTACCTTTCAAGACAAAACCAATCATGATATTTTTCAAGAATATATTTAAAGTTAATGGCTTTCCGAGGTCTCTAACACCTTTACAAAAGATAATTATTTTCAGTCATTTTCAAGCTTGGCTACAAGATTTTAATTTGCTACTTTGCAGCCCATCTGTGGCGGATGGTCACAATATTGTTTACAGTGTTGGTCTTCATTTACTTTCAGAACAATAATGCACCAGTCAGAAGATGAGGATTCTTCCAAGTCATGTGATCTGTGTGGTTTGAGTATTCATTCAGATGAAAACACAGTTACTATCAGTAACAAAGCAGCTGCTACAATAAATGAAGCAAGCAAGGAAAGGGGTTTGGAAATCCAAGTAGAACCTGGTCAGAAAGTTCACGTAAAATGCAGACACAGCTTTACGAACAAGAAGAATATTGAAGTTGCTAAGAAGTTGAAAAGAAAGTCACAAGCAAATGTTCAACCCCCTACACTGAGATCGAAGCAACCAGCATTTAATTTCAAGAGTCATTGTATTTACTGTACCTCAAGGGCAGTTGATGAAGATGGAACACGTCATGAAAACGTCTATCGAGTGTCTACAACAGACGGTCAAGAAGCCATGGTTCGCTGCTGTGAAACCCGTGATGATGAATGGGCAAAAGATGTGCACTCTCGTATAGTTTTTGCAAGAGATTTACCTGCTGTCGATGCGGTATACCACCAGTTGTGTAATGTCAACTTTAGAACAGGCAGAAACATTCCATTAAAGTTCAGGTCTAGCGCCTTTAAAAACAAACAGCCCCAAGCAGGAAGGAACATTGATAGAGTTAGACAAGAAGCGTTCCAACATGTCTTAGATGAATTCGTAGAAAATGAAGATGAGCAAACAACAGTTTCTAAACTTATCGAACGTATGGGGAAACATTGTTCTGACCCCTACGGTATGACATACATGAAGAAAAAGCTGCTTGACCATTTTGGCGATTCGCTGCATATTACACAGATCGGTAACTGTCCCAATGTTGTCACCATAAAGAGACATGCTGGAGAAATTCTTAACAAGTTTTATGTTGAAAGTCGGCAAGAGGATGGAGAAGAAGCAAAGAAGCAGAAGATTGTAAAAGCAGCTGCGGCCTTGATTAGATCTGATATTGACGCTGTAGATGGGGATCGTGAAAACTACCCTAACATCGGCTCCCTGGGTGACAAAGGAAGCCATCAGGACTATGTTCCCGCATCACTGTTACTGCTCCTATCCGAAATATTCCGAGGGAAAAAGACAGACAACACTCTCAAGATTACCTCCATAGGCCATTGTATCATGCAGCTTGCTAGACCAAGGAGCATAATGTCAGCTATACTATTTGGATTGACAATGGACTTACATTTTAAGTTTGGTTCTATGGAACTCATCAACAAGTTGTACGAGAAAGGTTTTTGTCTGTCCTATGATGAAGCTCAGCTATTCAAAGCGTCTGCAGCAAAACATCAGGGCGATAGCTTCTCTAACCTCCAAGGTAGTTTCTGCCATGTTATTGCTGACAATGTGGATCATAACACCATAACCATTGACGGCAGAGGAACCTATCATGGCATGGGGCTCATGTACGCAGCAACTCCGGCAGTCACATCCAATCGCATCATCCCCCGAGACAATTCCAGCCTACAAGAACACCCTTCAAGTCTGCCAATACTACAATTTCGAAAGTTGAGGACATGTGGCGACAATCTAATCTATAAACACATTAAGGAGATAGAGGCTGATGACGAAAGGAAACACCTAGATCTCCTTTGGAAGATTTCCTTTCCTCTCAGAGTGAGACATGTATGGTCAGGGTTCATGCAAGCGACAGCACGCGGACGACACAATGGGAAAGCATCATTCCACTTCCTCCCTATTGTAACGGACCAAGTGGTTGAGCGCGGGGTTGCCGGGAGCGGCAACGCCTATGCACTTTAAGAAACCCAAATTTACTAAAATAAATCACAAAGCAACAAAAATAACCCACACGTGACAAGCAGGAAATCCGGAGGGCCCTCCGCAAACTACGGAAGGTTTAATGATTAATAATAAAGATGGTGTACTATACAGGAAAACGTCAAAAGCTGGCTGAAACTAAGTGAACTAAATATTGAATTAATCGGCGTGAATAGAGACTAAGTATAATGAATGGTGCTTGGGGCTGGTGTGGCTGCACTAAACGTGCCTACAACATACAATATGCCAAACAATATAACTATGAGAGAACGAATCTAAATAATTTGGAAACCATACCTGAAAGTAACAGAACTCGCAAGGAAAAACAAGGTTGCCTCCAACCCTCCCATGCTGATGTTTGGAATGCACTGGCCAACGCCCCACTAGCACCACTGAGCTTTTATACCCAGTCTCCGCCCGCCTGACTGAACCCCCAAAGAAACAGTATGCAAATAAGGCTAGCAAGAAAAGAACTTGGCTAGTAAATAAAACACAAAGAAGCACCTAATCGCATGGAATCCATTCAGCGTACTCTATTAAGAAAACAAAAGGAAGGTTCTGCTGGCCTGGGCTGGCTTATAGTTAGTGACCTGAATGCCCATTTGTTACACTATGATAGATCTGGATCCCACCAACATGAATTGCATTTATTCAACCCTAATGTTTGTGAATCAGCAGTGTCTAAAGTACACAGTCCAGCCAATAGTGACATTCGACCAGCCCCTCTGGATGAAGGCCAACTGATAATCAGTCAAGAAGTAGACCTCAGCAACATCATCCTCATACTAGGTGCATTCCATACATCAATGTCTTTCCTCGGAAGCATCGGGCACTTCATGAGGTCAAGTGGCCTATCAACCCTGCTTGAGCTCGTCTATGCTGGTAACACTGTCACCCATATGCTCAGCGGAAAGGCATATGCAAGAGCAGTCAGAGGTCACTTTTTGGTGGATGGTGCTCTAAACGCAATCATTGTGAAGAAGATGACCGCACAAGAACACCAACAGGTAGTTGGCAATGCTCTACAGAAGTTTGATGAGGTTTTTGGTAATGACTCACATGTATCTGTAAAACTTGATCATGACGGAGACATCCAAGCACTTGCTGATCTTTTCCAGAAAGAAAACTTGAGGTATCAGTTACACCAACAGGAAAGCTTTGGCTGCAGTATATGACCACGCTTGATATCCTGAGATCTGCCCTGAAGGCTCAACGCACTAGCAACTTCATGCTTTACCTGAAGTCCCTGAAAGAAATGCTTCCTTACTTTGCAGCAAGTGGGCACAATAGTTACACCAAGTCGGTGCATTTGTTCCTGCAGAGCATGCTGAATCTAGAGGAAAGTCACCCTCATGTTTTCCAGGAGTTTATGAATGGGAACATGTTTGTCAGACGCAGTGATCAATTCTGGGGTGCCTTAGCAACTGATCTAATCATTGAGCAGGTTTTGATGAGGTCCCTAAAGAGCAAGGGTGGAATCACACATGGACGGGGGATGGATGAGGCACAGCGGACAAGGTGGCTGCTAACGATGCCTGATTATGCTCAGATAGAAACAGAGATGGAGAAGCTGAGTAGCTACAACAATGCAACAAGCCAAATCAGTGTCAGTACAATGAAGCGAGATATGGCAGATACAGCAACCATTCTTGAGTACCTAGAAAGCAATAACCCTATGACATATCATCAGGCATCACGTCAAGTGTGTCCAACGTCAACATGGCTGAACATATAGGCAAGTCTATCATTACCAGCATGGAAGGTGAACAGGTTACAAAGTATGTCTTCAGGAAAAAGAATCAAGTGAAAGTAATGGGAGCAGAGGTGATTTCTGATGGAGAGGTAGTAGCTGTCGATCCCCAGCTGATTTTTCAGCGACTTCTTATAGTTGCCAACAACAGTGATATTGACCTGAATGAAGTTTTTTAAATATGAGCTGTCTGTGTATCCACCATCACTTTTCACAAAAGAAGGCCTGCTGAACTCTGCCACGAAACCCAAACTTGCAGATGCCATTGCCAAACGCTGTGAAGGCAACCCAGAGACGCCAGTTCCTGAAGCAGAGTGCAATGTTCTAGATGGTGGCTCCCTTCTTCAACGTTTGCCATGGACACAGGGACAGACATACCGTCAGATAATCAGTACATACATCAGAATGGTGAAACTATATGCCAACCCTATCGTAGTTTTTGATGGGTACCTGCAAGAAACCACCAAGACAGTAACTCATCTACGGCGAGGTCAATCTTCAGCCAAAGTCAGAATAGACCTTGATCTGCCGCTCAAAATGGACAAAAAGGTGTTCCTACAGAACAAATTGAACAAGCAGGTGTTTATTAATTTGCTGTCTGATGAGATGCGGGAACAGAACATCACCACGTTCCGTGCAGAAGATGATGCCGATCTACTTATTGTCCAGGTAGCTGTCAATATGGCCAAGTACAAGACAACGTTCGTTATTGCAGAGGATACAGACTTCCTTGTTCTTCTCTGTCACCATCATAAACCAGGTACTTCTTTGTTCATGAAGTCGGAAAAAAGCGCAATCAAGAGACCACTATGGAACATCCAGGCAACATGTGCAACTTTGGGAAACCGCTTATGCACGTATCTGCCATTTCTTCATGCACTATGTGGATGCGATACCACGTCTGCACTGCATGGGATCAGCAAAGGCAGTGTGTTAGATCTGAAGAAATCCGTCGAGCTGATGCAAATTGGCGAATGTTTCATGTCAAGTTCAGCTAGCCACGATGAAATCAGAGATGCAGGGGCCAAGGCATTGACATGTGTGTATGGTGGATGCAACACAACGTTAAATAGTCTGAGGAAAAAGTTGTTTGGTGATAAGGTAGCAAAGAGCCTCAAGAGTGTCGCCATTAAGCGACTACCCCCAACAGATGATGCTGCAAAGTACCACTCATACAGGGTATACTTGCAGACCCAAGTGTGGACCGGCAATGTAGCACTGCAACCTGATGACTGGGGATGGAAAACCCAGTGTGAACGTTTGCTACACAAGAAAATGGACAACAATCCAGCCCCAGACGCAATATCTTTACCTAAAATGATGTTTTTCACATTAATGAATGAACTTTTTTGTTATGTTTGAGTGTCAAATGTCTGATCATGACCTTAAAAACACTTGGTTTTGAATCATAGTAGTAAGTTGTATAAAGTATTGACAGACAATAAAATAAAACATAACACATCATAGGAGAGAGAAGTTGATCATGAAAATATGGGTCTTTTTTGTAACAATCCTGAGGGAGTTAATGAAAATGTTTTGAAATTTAAATAATGTTGACACAGATTATGTTTTTTGAAATGTTTGACAATTTCAGCGGTTTCTGTTTCACAGATGTAGCACTGTATAGGCTACTCCAACAACCCTGTTACTCCAACAACCCTTGTTGGCTTAATTTTTTATATTCGGTCTTACCAATCCCGTATATACATATTAAATCACAGTGCTTACACTACTTTCTGAGAAGCTTTCCTTTGATGTTAATGTTGTCGTCACTGCAATGAGGGGTTGATATGCCGTGTTCGAAAATTTCCCCATCTGTTCCTGAAGATGACGCACAAACTCCTCCTTCGGGTCTTATCTGTTGACCAATCCCAAGATTTTCAAGCGAAATCCTGACATGACCTGTACTCAGAAAATGAATGTTAAAAAAATTGGTGTAAAAACATTGAGTAAGAAAATACCCCATTCAGGTTAGAGTCATCGAAAAAATCAAACAAATTATTTGTGTAATTGAAAAATAATACGTTTTGTAAAACGGGCGATTTACATTAGTTGTGAAAATGTTCATAAATGGACACTAGTTTCAACATACGTACATTTTACTTAAGTGAATGAAAAAGTCAACATGTGTGCGGTATAAGCTACCGAACTGTTTGTAAAACCACTGACATATTCAGCAGAATAATCTGCCGGTGGAAGCCATTTCGAATTTCAAGATGGCCGCCATCAACACATGTTTTAAAACTTTGTCACCACTGGATTTCTACACCATAAAATGTAGGTAATTTAGTCGTCAAAGTTGCGAGATAATAATGGAAGAAAAAAAACCTTGTCATACTAAGTTGTGTGCCTTTTCAGATGCTTGAATTCGAGACCTCAAAATCAAATTCTGAGGTCTCGAAATCAACCCTCCGAAAGAGGGAGCCGTTTCTCACAATGTTTTATTCTATTCGCTAATAAGTAAGATTTTATGCTAAAAATTATTTTGAGCAATTACCAATAGTATACAGTGCCTTTTAGAATGATAAATTTCTTTAATTTTTGTTTTCCTAATAAGCAGGAGAGAGTGCTTGTAATGTGCTTTACTGAACCTTTGAGTATCATTTGTTTGTTTTGAAAAACATCACCGATTCCGGTCAACTTCTTTTTTACTCGCCCTGTATTTTACATAAGCTGTGTAATCATTTTTCTGTGTGTGTTAACCCCCATGTACAAAGAAAAACTAAAGACGGATCTTGCGCATGTTTCAAATAATGTTTCTTTTTGCTAATACATACAAATGCTTCACCAGGTTTTCCGGCTACTTCATTTCATTTACCTAAAAAGGCTTTGTCAACTTCATCCCTCAAAGCGTCAATCTCAGATACTTCTGGCTGCTCTCCGCTTGATTGAGATGACAATCTTTTCTTAAAGAGTGGTGTCACACAAACATCGCTCATCTGACGATTACGTGATTTTGAAGATCTAGGTAATGAAACCATCAATAGTTTCAATGAATGAAGAAGCTTTTTTTCGTGTACGGCTTCGGCTTCGGGAGTCTGTCAATGCAATGTTGGCCACTTCTCAAAACTCAGTGTCACGTTTTTTTATTTATTACTTTGTTTTTCAATTGTAAAACAAGCCCTTATAATTATAAGTTTTTGTTTCCTTTGAAGTTGTTAACTTCTAATTTGAAAGGGTCCTGACATTAGCAAAAAAACAAATATAAAACAAGGCAAAAAACATGTCAAGGCTAAAGCAAAATAGTTAGTTCTGCATTTCAAAGTTATCAGGTGCAGGATTTAACTTTAAGGAAGGGAAACAAAGCAACAGGAAAAACTATTTCAACTAAGAAAAAAAACATGAACAGATGTAAAAACAATGTAAAATACACGGAAACACCTCTTACAAAGGACAACTTATGTGCTAGTAAAGGAGCTTTAATTCCCAGTTTACCCATAAAGCCACAACTTATCTTTAATTTTGAATGCGAAGAAGTTGAAATTCGTTGCACATAATGAAAAAGAAAACGAAAACTGGCAGCAAAATCATGTTCGCCTCGGTGGGTCTAAATTTGAATGCATCAATTGTAAATACATGTAGGTGGTAGAAATTCAACTTAAGAATGGTCAAAGTGTATAGTTTTGAATGCCTATAAATGAAATAGAATGACTGAAGCGAATCTGAACGAGAAAAACGAAATCATGTGTGCACGAAAACGAAATTGGATGCATCAATAGCTAAATAGAAACCCGAGTTTGAGAGAATTAGAGGAAAATGCGTGAATTTGAGTGCATATTAATGATGAATTATTTTTGGCTGAAATTGACCGGGAAAACCTATATTATTGTAACTTGATCACTGTTATACCATTAGAGTACAAAACTAGTTGAGCTCAGTTGTTGTCAGGTAAAAACATTCTGATTCTGAACCAACAAGAAGAACGACAAGTGCTAAAATAAACATGTAGCTCCACTCAATGAGTTCTCGACAAGAGAAGATAAAAAACCTTTGCCTGCGACAATGTGATAACTTGAAATAATAATAACAATAAAACTATGAATTGGTCTTGATGAGGTCGTTGAACCGAGGGTGGGTTCAATCAAATAATGTGATAAAGTGTAAAACAATATGGAATGGTTTGCGGTAAGAAGTGTAAAACCCTCTGTTTGTCCGTGTAAAACACCACCTGTTTGATTGGTTTAAGAATAGGAACACTAAAGATTGAAGCGTTCTAAAAATGTACACAATGTAAGATTACATGTATTCAAAATCAAAGGATTAAAGTTGTTGTGCACACAGTAGGATTTTTGTGCACATTATAATGGGTCCATATTATCTGCCATCCCACACTATTTGTCAACCTCCGGGGAAATCCACCAAGAAATCACTACAGTATATGAAAGAGTGATGGGTAGTTTAAACAAATCAGGGGAATTGATCCACACATTTTGTAGTTATTAACAAAAGTATGAAGCTGGTCCTTCCGCCCGTGCCCCTCGGCTGCTCCGAAGGTTAAGTTATGAAGGAACTACATGTATGCATGAAGCCCTTTTTTCAGGAAACAGTAAACTGAAAGTGTTCAGATTCAGATGTCCGATTGTCCCTGGCTGTAGTCCAGCGTTACTATTCCACCCATTTCTGTTGAAAATATTAAACTTTAGGTTTATAACTCCCCCACCCCCTTTACTATGTTGATGCATGGAGGTAGAATTACCTCCATAGTTCGTGCATGGACTAGTACTAGTAGGAATTTTTGAATCATCCTTGGCCGGTAAAAGTCCTTTATTTCTGTAACTTTATATTATGTATTTGTTTTCTTTTTTGTAAACACGGTTTTCTTCTTGGTTTTGGTGTTTGTTGAACTAGCAACAAGTTCATGTGCACTTCGATGAGTACTAATTTTATTCCATCAATATTCTAAATAGGTAGTAAAAATTCAACTAAAGGGTGGTCGATGTGTAGTAATGAACGTCTATAAAAGAACAAGAAAACGGAAACGGATCAGAATGATATGACTTAGATATTTATATATATAACTATTTTCGATAAACTTTTGTTACGCTTACCTTAATGTTTGATGTCTCTTCAATGTCGGTACTCGTGGACGGTTGATCAGGCGAATGAGCAGGGTAAGCGGACAACTTCTTCACTGCGCTGTAAACCTTGCCATTGTTGTGGCATAAACGCCTACCACCAGATGCCGAACTCGAATTTGAACAGAAAACGTACACTTGGCTCTCATTTTTTTCGAACCACCAATACTTAAGATTCGTCATCATTTCTACCAAGGGGACGTGTCGACTACGAGGATAAAAGGAGGGAGGATAACCTATGCTTGGATAGTTCAGATTGCCCGTGCTATATATGCTCAAGCTCCGGAAATGGCGATGTTTATAATGACGTAACTATGTAACCGCTTTGCCCGTGTTGTAGTTTATCCTTGGTCTCAACGTTGTGCAATACGCTTTTCGCAATACATTCCCGATTTAGCCCTGGTTCATAATAAGTCGATCAGGAAGTTTGGTTGGGGGGGGGGGGGGGCGGGCGGGGGTTGGAAAAGATGTTTGTATTCCGAGTATAATTATAACAATGAGAAAGTGGGAATTAACTACACCACCAAAAGGCAACAAAAATGCTTTTCTTGTATACATTATATATGTTAACAAATGTCCAGATCGTCTGGTTGTCAACATCAAGGTGCACTTCTTTAAATATGTGCACACCCATCATGGAGGGGAGGAGACAGGTGAAAACATAACTATATTTTCTATTAAAAAGCTTTTTAACAAAAGAGGAGAAAAATAAAGAAACCGAGATGTCTACTTGGAGATCTCACAGAGCAGGTTTTTAAGCTTGTGACCGCAGAACAGCATTGTTTATCTTTGGCAATTACAGGACCATTTCCTGCGTTATACACTGAAGTATAGGTATCGAAAACAACACACCCTGCAGGTCATACGAATAATACCAAGTTGTAAAATAATTTAGCTTAACTGCATTGGCTATGGGAATAAGAGTACGGTACTGAGTAACTTAAGTTTTAAGTGTTTCATTGTTCTAGAAAAATTACAAGACTTTTACGGCCATATCGATCTTCATGACGTCTTGCCTAATCCTACCTCCATGGTATAAAACCATGTAGAATATCGTTACGCCTAAACATACAGGGACAATGAGCCGTCTACTACATTTTTCTTCAAACCATTTTGGAAAACGTAATTTGGTGTATGTTTATTTGATTAACTGAAATTAAAACAATTGTTCTGTAACAGACAGAAACACAAAATGAAGTTCAGTATGCTGCTTTAGCAGGAAACATTATATTACATTATATACATTATATATGTTAACAAATGTCCAGATCGTCTGGTTGTCAACATCAAGGTGCACTTCTTTAAATATGTGCACATCCATCATGGAGGGGATGAGACAGGTGAAAACATAACTATGTTTTCTATTAAAAAGCTGTTTAACAAATGTGGAGAAAAATAAAGAAACCGAGATGTCTACTTGGAGATCTCACAGAGCAGGTTTTAAGCTTGTGACCGCAGAACAGCAATGTTACCAAGTTGTAAAATAATTTAGCTTAACTGCATTGGCTATGGGAATAAGAGTACGGTACGGAGTAACTTAAGTTTTAAGTGTTTCGTTGTTCTAGAAATTGTTCAACAGACAGTTACGATATTGTATTGTTAAAAACTACTTCTATATAATCGTTCCCTATATACAGAATAAGAAATTACATTTTTCTACAAACCTTTTTAAAATTTGATTGTAATTTGATTAATTTGATTTAATTGACTCCAATACTTTGTTCTGTGCCAGAGGTACTCACAGTTGTGTCTCAGACTCAGATAAATTCAAAACTTATTTGTCCATGTTATTTATGCTGCAGAACAGCATTATTTATGTTTACTGCTATTTGAACCATTTCCCGCTTTCGATAGGTATTAATAACAGCATGTAGCTGCTCCTCAATCTAAGAATTTACTGCATACAATTCTTTCCTTTTTATTATTTCATCTAATAAAAATACAAACAATTCGAAGAAAAAAAAACCGAAAAAAAACCCCCCAAAACACACATACAAAAAAACTCGTATAATTGTTACAAAGGTATAGGACCTACAACCTAAAACCATGGAGCTCCATGCTACAACGTAGCAGTTGTGCATTTTTAAATGTGACAAATTCCGATTCACTTGTATATAGAGAAATGAGTAAAGTCAGGTCAAGTTAAGTTAAAAGAAAAAAAAGAAAAAAAAAAAAAACCCCATACTTTTTTGACTTGGCAAATGGAACTTTATTGCTTCAAAACAATCTTAAAACAACACACAAATAATTGAGCTGTTCCATTGAATTTACAAGAAACACATTACTTAAGACAAACAAATTAAAAAGAAACCAACCGAAGCTGGCGCAGTCGCAGAAATAAACTAGCTTATATTAACAAAGTGATTTTGTCCTCAACAATGGTGAAAATGGCGTTGTTTATGTTCCATTTGTTTTCGAAAGTAGGAAAATTGTTCTGAGACTTGTAAAACATAAATTCGGACATGATTTTATACTGGATGCGACTGCGCCAGATAACAAAGGGATCAGAGAAATTGGATTGTTGGTATAACCAATAAATAACGGATTTGAAACTAATGATGAGGTAGTTGGAGAGACGGCCGACCTTGCGTGGGCGACCTTTGACATATCATCAGGCATCACGTCAAGTGTGTCCAACGTCAACATGGCAGAACATATAGGCAAGTCTATCATTACCAGCATGGAAGGTGAACAGGTTACAAAGTATGTCTTCAGGAAAAAGAATCAAGTGAAAGTAATGGGAGCAGAGGTCATTTCTGATGGAGAGGTAGTAGCTGTCGATCCCCAGCTGCTTTTTCAGCGACTTCTTATAGTTGCCAACAACAGTGATATTGACCTGAATGAAGTTTTCAAATATGAGCTGTCTGTGTATCCACCATCACTTTTCACAAAAGAAGGCCAGCTGAACTCTGCCACGAAACCCAAACTTGCAGATGCCATTGCCAAACGCTGTGAAGGCAACCCAGAGACGCCAGTTCCTGAAGCAGAGTGCAATGTTCTAGATGGTGGCTCCCTTCTTCAACGTTTGCCATGGACACAGGGACAGACATACCGTCAGATAATCAGTACATACATCAGAATGGTGAAACTATATGCCAACCCTATCGTAGTTTTTGATGGGTACCTGCAAGAAACCACCAAGACAGTAACTCATCTACGGCGAGGTCAATCTTCAGCCAAAGTCAGAATAGACCTTGATCTGCCGCTCAAAATGGACAAAAAGGTGTTCCTACAGAACAAATTGAACAAGCAGGTGTTTATTAATTTGCTGTCTGATGAGATGCGGGAACAGAACATCACCACGTTCCGTGCAGAAGATGATGCCGATCTACTTATTGTCCAGGTAGCTGTCAATATGGCCAAGTACAAGACAACGTTCGTTATTGCACAGGATACAGACGTCCTTGTTCTTCTCTGTCACCATCATAAACCAGGTACTTCTTTGTTCATGAAGTCGGAAAAAAGCGCAATCAAGAGACCACTATGGAACATCCAGGCAACATGTGCAACTTTGGGAAACCGCTTATGCACGTATCTGCCATTTCTTCATGCACTATGTGGATGCGATACCACGTCTGCACTGCATGGGATCAGCAAAGGCAGTGTGTTAGATCTGAAGAAATCCGTCGAGCTGATGCAAATTGGCGAATGTTTCATGTCAAGTTCAGCTAGCCACGATGAAATCAGAGATGCAGGGGCCAAGGCATTGACATGTGTGTATGGTGGATGCAACACAACGTTAAATAGTCTGAGGAAAAAGTTGTTTGGTGATAAGGTAGCAAAGAGCCTCAAGAGTGTCGCCATTAAGCGACTACCCCCCAACAGATGATGCTGCAAAGTACCACTCATACAGGGTATACTTGCGGACCCAAGTGTGGACCGGCAATGTAGCACTGCAACCTGATGACTGGGGATGGAAAACCCAGTGTGAACGTTTGCTACACAAGAAAATGGACAACAATCCAGCCCCAGACGCAATATTGAAAATAATACGCTGTAAATGTATGGAGTATTGTGACACTATGATTTGTTCCTGCAAGAAAAGTTTTGCACCGAATGGTGTGGAAAATGTCAAGAAGGACTTTGCACTAACATTCCATTGGACGAACTTGGTTATTAATGCACAATGTTTATCCAAAAAAGGTAAAATTATGAGAGAATATTTGTGTGTTATGTTTATGTAGATGGTGTGCGACTTTTTTGATTTATTGAATGCCGTCGATATAGTTCATTCAGGACAGGATGGAATCATTCAAACCGAAATATACAATAATTGTTAATTAAACTATGATGATATGCCATGTAATAATGCATCTCAATGGAGAAAACACATTTTACGTATTTATGACACCTTGACCTTTGACCTAGCTGTTTAGAGGTCATTTTGAGTATATAAATGATTTTTAGACTCACAAGGTCAGGTTTCTATTCACTTCTAATACACTTTTAGTCCTGAAAATGAATAGTTTTGGAGATAATAGACCTCGAAATTTGAAAATTACCGCCTAATTTAAATATGCAAATTAGGTCACTTCTGGGTCAAAACTCTTGTCCCATTTTGGATATGTCATAAATAAATACCTAATAAACAAGAATCAACAATAAAACAAACTTTTGCAATTTGTGTGACTGATAAGTTTAAATCTGGTCCTCTAATTACCAAGTTGAAGCCTATAGATATAAAATTGCTGAGCCAAATTTGAACTTAGTTACATAGAACTTAAATTAATAGCCGAGCTATGCACAGATTAGAGCTGCTTAAAGCTCAGCCCTAGGAGGGGCCAGAACATTATGCAGAACATTTTTGTGCATGTTAAAGAATCCTGAGAATTTATGATATGAAGGAGTGAGGCTAGGTCACAAATACAATCGTTGAATAAAACAAACAAATAAACAATATTATACTGATCTGCGATTGTTGTTATTGATACCCTGCAGAAGTACTCACAATTATTATTCAATAAGCTTCATACATCAAAAGTGGTACCACGTCTTAATAGTTTACGAAAATACACAATAACAAATCTACGCTGGTGATAATCAGTGAAAATGCAAATCTCACTATGTGCACTTAACAATTCAACTTGCGCCGTTGAGCTTTATATCCGTGTTCAAACCTATATTACTATGTCTGCTCCCCAAAAGTTAAACGTTCTAATCTTCATGAGCTATTATGCCCAAAATAGTCACTGAGGAAATGTCCATCATCTGGTCTCCTTTATGGCCCGATCTGGGCATTCGTCTGCAGACGTCGGGTGTGCGGGCTTAACTTAACCCCTTTAAAACTCTCCCACCTGATATCTCTGTGCGTCTTACGACAGCTTACTTGCAGTCATACCCTGGAGTACCAGTTGGTTGCCTGGTGGATATTCTGCGACTTGTCCAGTCCCTTGCTACTCCGCCGTCCCCATCATTGGAACCCATGAAGAAGCAAATCAGGTTCCGTCACATGCATGGGGTCCTATCCGGGTGCCCGGTGTCCCAATCATCAATATCTATAAACAATAGTTACCAACCATCAAAATACAATCAAATTCATAACTCAGCCCCACAATAAAGGAAACGTTTCTTCTATGAATGTTCACTATCAAATTCCAACAAATGATCTGTACACATTCTCCAGCAGTGTACTTAAATATTAAAAATTCTTATGTTGCATTTCACGGAGAATCACACTCCAGTTAACAAAATGCCAACAATGTCTGAAACACAACACTACCGTTAGTAAGTCTATCCATACTTAATAAGCAAATTACTGTCTTCTTGACACACGATATTATGCAGTCATTTATATGGCACTAAATAGGGCCAACAAAGCATATCCATCTGCCTTGCCCCAATTTCACATTCAAAAGACTTCGTAACAGTGCACTTGACCTAAAAAGACACTTTAACAATGAAGATTGATAAATTTATATGACCTCAAAAAAAGGAACTTTACCTAAATATTCTTCTTCATCAGAACCACCTCCTTCCTCTGGCTCAGCAACTGGTTCATCAAATACGCTTTCTGATGGTGTCTTGGTTGAATTTGTCATAAGCATCAATATAGCAATTTTGAACTGATGGCATTGGCTTGCCAGGTTTACTCAAAATTCTGGTGTAATTCTTGTAGCAGTCGTGATGGTACTGAAGCTCCCTGGCAACCAAGTCCTCCCCTTCTATTTGATGCAGCATTTGAACATCCTCTTTTAACTAGCCTTACCATTGACCTCTTTCCTGAAAACTACTGCGCTTGTATTGGTTGCTATGACAGAAAATGCACTCTTCAGGAAACATGTTGCCTGCTCCAATCTCTTTGGCTGCTGTTTGCTTCCGAGGAACGCAACATTCTCTTTCTGCCTGGCTCTCCACTGCTTTTACTAACTGCAAATGGACCATCATCAAGTTTGTTCATGTCTGTCCCGGCATCTGCATTAAAAAAAAACAAGGAAGAAACAAATTTTGAGTGATTAGAACTTTTTTCAACAAATATGAAAAATTTATTTATTTTCTTCCTACCTACCAACCATTGAATTTTTGTCTTAATATAAACATACACAAACACAATTTTTGTTTTCAGTTTGGTTTTTCAAGCCGGCAACACAATAACTCATCAACCATACATTGACAAAATAGTGGTCACACTCAGTAACTGTGCAAGTAAACATTTGCATCTTATAGTATACATGCGCACTGTGCACACAAAAACTGTCGGTAGCTCCGCCGTCTTCCAGGATTTTTGGGGAAACTGTTATAACAAAGCTAAATTTTATTTAAAATTGTTGATAGCTCTGCCGTCTTCCAGGATTTCTCGGGAACTGTTAAAAACAATGTCCAAATTTTTTTCGCTGCAAATGCGGTAAAGTGTTTTTTTTTCCGCCACCGACGGCAAAGGGTTTTTTTCATATCTAATGTATTTCTTTGATAATCTGTTGTTTTTCCACTCAGATCAGTGAGTAAATTCTCTTTTTTGCCTCAATAGTAGGTGACACTTTGCTAGTAAAAAAATTAATGACCATGACCGCCCTGCAAAAATCTACAACAAAACAAAAATACAAAATAAAAATAAACTCAATATGTGTTTATAGAGTTAAAAATTTTGCAAACATCCGTATTTTTAGTAACAAATATCAAATCATGGTTTTTTAAACAACTTCCCCTACAAGGTAAAAATACTTTTTATTACCATCATCTACAGGACACTAGTATAGTAGTAGTACCTACCATACAGTTTGGTAAAAATGTGTACATGTACACAAATATTTCTTAAGTCTGTGGATCCTAAAAACTGTACTGAGGTGTGACATGAGCATGGTACTTTATAAGTAAAAGAGCATGCTTGCAATAGTACGATTTGTAGTATAAATTGTAGTCTGGAAATAGATACACACACAAAAAGATAACATGTACATTTTATCATGCATGACGTGCTGAGTCTGCTGTACATTTGTCAATGAAGATTATCTTTGATATTAGTCTTCTAAGGCCAACTCCAAATCTTCAGGAATTTCTAAATAACTTGCTTGAGTCATAGCATGGTGATTTATTTGATCATGATATATGGCAATAGAATGAGAATTCTATTATCACGATTAGATTCAATGTTTGCAGAAAATTTGAGGACGTCACTGAATCAATGACGTCATTATGACTTCATCGGGTGTCGAATTACAAGATTTTTAAGCATTAAACAATTAAATCTTTGAAAATCTGTAACAAATCACCAATAAGAGCCCTGCGGTTGCTTTTTGCGGGATCATACAAAGTACAAATATGTCTTTATTTTTTGTCCGATTCGTGACCTCACACGACCTCTTCTTCCGGTCGAAACCGGAAGTACCTTGTAATTTGAAAGTGGCAACTTTTTTTGTGTTGTTTTTAACAATGTTGTAGTCTGGCAAGTGTCTGGTTTAAAAAAATAAGACCGGTGACGTCACAAATTTCAAAAGCGCCCTCTAGCGGCAAGTTGAAAACAGTTAAAAACACACCTTTACTAGATGTCTGCGGCAAAGTTTAGGAAAATCTTTTCGAAATTGGTAAACATAATGACCTTTATGAAGGCAACATATTTGTGGAGTCGTAGATTGATGACGTCATCATATGTCACGTGGTGAGGCCGTAAAGGTGCACTTTTTGAAGCCGAGTATCTACCAAACCAAACGGCCGACTGAGTTGAAACTTGGTGTTTTATTAGAAAACGACCATGGCTAGTGACATTTGAAGTGATTTCAGGAGTTATTATTTTTTTACAATTTTTCATTAAGTGAAAGTTTAGAATTTGAAAAAAATCATAACTCCTGAAACAGACATCGTTTTTTTGTAATCTATACATCATCAGGAAGATATTCAAAAACCTAATAGACGCTACACGGAGTGTGACCCTATTAGACCCAGTCTTCCGGTTGAAACCGGAAGTTGAAGTCGTAACGGAAAAAACATAACTCCCGAACCATACATTGAGTTTTTAAAATCTATTGGCCTACGTTATCAGAAAGGTCTCTTAAACCAAATTAAATGCTACAAAAGAATGTGACCTCATGTAATAGTACATCAAATGTTTTTGAGAGATTGGAACAAAATCCATAGAGTTTAACGTAATCTATGGGGGGGACAAAAGTGTCATTTCCGTTTGTCGCGCGATCGAAAAAGCTCCTTAGGATGTAAGTCCTGTAAAATCAACAACAACGCCCTCTAGTGACACGTTTTTTTAAAATCTATGTAAGTGGTGGCATCAGTCATACTCCAATGCCAGTCCATGCCAAATAATGCTGGACCTGGCCCAAGTGTGGGCCAGGCCAGGCCAAAAAAAAAATTCCTGTACAGTTACAGTGTGCTGACAAATATATTTATACAATTTTAATTGTAGTTTATCATTTTTATATAAATAATTTTAAGTTAAATTTAATTAAAAATTAACTTTTAAACTTGAGTTAAATTCTGAAGTTAAAATTGTTTTAATTAATTTTTAAATTGATAAATCTTTTTTTTGTTTTTAACAAAAGTTTTGTTTTTTTAATTTAATTTAAACTTAAACTTAAATTTGAAATTAAACTTTTGTTATTTATCATTTGTTTTTATAATTTTATTTTGAATCATTAATGTCAAATAAACAACAACATAACATATAGACCTTTTACAGATAGACTGGACAGTTTGCGATATTGTTTGTACACAAAATCCCGTAGCAAGGTGTCCATAATGTTTTTGTTTGTTGTTGTTTGCCCTTGACGTCACAAAATCCTTTGCGACCGACTCCGCCATCTTTACCTTACTGCTGGTTACACATGTACAGTGTACATGTTCAATGTTTGTGTCTGTGTCCAAGCAATGGGAGCAGGAACCAGTCTACGCTGCTCTGTGCGCGTGCGGTGAGACTGGTTTCCGCCCAATAATAGATGCCACGTTTCTTATTTTTTCTTTATCTTTCTCTATCGTTCTTTTTGCTACGGCCTTTCGTGGCGTGCCTGCTAGCTGGATTGGTTTGCTAGGTTTTTGATCTGAAATTTTTTTGTAATTTATCCGTCATCAGCCTGTGTCATCGAATACATCTTTATAGGTAAAATCTTAATTTTAACTCTTAATTTGCAGCGGCCAATTGCGTTTGAATCAATCGTGAACACTAACTGCATGTTTTTTGCTTGTTCGTTTGCTGGTACTGCATGCATACACGCACTTTACACACGTTGTTTCAGTAGTGGATGTACGCGCGTAAACATCAGTACATTGGCATTTATAGTTGTAACTTATACAATACATCATCCCTAAGTTCGAGTTTGGCGACCAGAATTAGTGTTAATATCAGTCCTTATATCTGTGGCCATTATGAGTGATATAGTCTTGTGTTTATGCCTGTAGTGTGAGGGGGATAAATGTGCATGATGATGTACTTTGTCAAGTTTGTGTAACTGTTGAATTGTTGAACTGTTGTGATAAATGGTGCTGCTGTACATGTATTTTTCTTGAAAATATTCTGTGTAAATTCAAGTATTTTTTTTGTACATAGATGTAGGCTACGTACATGACAACATGTAGTTTGTTTTTATCCACCAAATTAATGCTGTGTTACTTGTCAAAATAACGAAGCGTGCACGTTCTGGAGAATCCTATTAAAAAAAAGGTGAACTAGGCATATTGCATTTGTAAACAAATGCCAAGCTGTTTCGTCATAACTTTTTCAAAAAATCATACAAAATCATGTGATGACGTCATCATGACGTCATTTCAGAATTTACAAGAACTTGCCAATATCCAACAAACTACCAAGTTTCAACATGTCGCACTAACACTTACGGAGATATACGACATTAAAAAAGGCCCTTTTAATGCCGCGTCACGTGACCCCCGATGACGTCATCGATCTGAAATTTCACACATATGATTACTGCCTGACGATCAACATGTGTGTAAATTTTGAAGTGATCACACAAAATTTCACCACACACATCTTCAAAAAGTCCATTTTGATCAGTTTTCAACCTGCCGCTAGAGGGCGCTCTTGTGTATTGTGACGTCATCGGTTTTTTTTTTAATTACCCACCCTTGCCAGACAATAACATCGTTGAAAGCAACTTCATAACTATTTCCACTTTTGAATAACGAGGCGCTTCCTGTTTCGACCAGAAGTAGAGATCATGTGAGGTCACGAACACTGAATAAAATGAAGAACTAATTTATCCCTATACAATCCCGCAAACAGAAACCTACGGTCTCTTGTGGCTGATTTGTGACGGATTTTTAAATATTTAAAATAGAAAACTTTTAAAATGACGTCACGTGACAGGTGATGACGTCATCATGACATCATTGTTTTAGGATCATAATTGCACCAATGCCTTTCATCCCTGAAAGTTTCATTGCAATTGCTCTTTAGGAGTTTCTTCATCCAAGAAAACCCCCCTTCGCCTGATAGTGGTTTATAGACCTCAGAAAAGTAGGACTTGACGTCAGACATTTGCTACTTTCATTCTTGACTTCTCATCATTTCTAGAACAAATAGTATCTTCGCCAAATAGGATACTGATTACAGGTGATTTTAACTTTCATATCGATGACCAGAACAACAGAGAGGCAGCTATCTTCTTGGAATTGATCAGCTCCTTTAACTTGAGGCAGTATGTTCTAGCTCCTACTCATCGTCTAGGGCATACTTTGGACTTGGTTCTCTCACGCGCATCTGATAATTTTATTTCTGACGTATCTACTACCCATTATCTACCTTCTGATCATGCTGCAGTTACCTGTTCCCTCAGCATTGGAAAACCTGGTCCAGTAAAGTTAAACATCACCACTCGCAAAATTCACGCAATTGATATCGAGTCTTTTCGTGAAGACATTTTACACTCTGAATTGTATACATCTCCATCTCCTACAGGTGATTTGGATATGCTAGTGGCTCAATATGATCATGTTCTTCGTTGTATCCTAAACAAGCATGCCCCTCTTCTCTTTCATAAGATTACTTGTCGCCCAAACGCTCCGTGGTACAATGACGAACTGCGAAAAGTAAAACAAGACCTGAGGCGACTAGAACGACGGTGGCAATCCTCCAGACTCGAAGTGCATCGTCAGACATTTAAAACCCACTGTCATCATTACAATTATCTTATTCGTGTAGCTAAAAAGGCGTATCACTCCAAGCAGTTTGATAATTGTGATACTCGAGAACTATTTAAGAAAGTTGACAAAATGTGCAGCCAGCCTGTCAGGAAGTCATTACCATCTGCAAACACTTCAGATAAACCATTGGCGGAACGTTTCTCCACTTTCTTTGTTGAGGAGGCAGACAACATAGTACATGATCTCCTGAAATCTTCTTCATATGCCGCTTCATCATCCTACAGCCAAACAATCTGTGAATCCTTCTTTGAGAAATTTACATCGGTCTCAGAGCACCAAGTCATCAGTCTCTTGGCCAAATCCCCTTCTTCTACTTGTGCACTTGATCCAGCCCCCACGTATGTCGTCAAGAAATGTGCCATTGAACTTGCTCCCATCATTACTCGTATCATCAATACCTCATTTACTAATGGTTATTTCCCTGACTCGCTTAAGCACGCCAACATCACTCCACTTCTGAAAAATACAAAACTAGACCCAGATAACCTTAAAAACTACAGACCTGTGGCTAATTTAAAGTTCCTTTCCAAAACAATTGAACGTGCTGCTGTACTCCAGATGCAGAACTACTTATATACAAATAATCTAAATGCTACCATGCAGTCTGCATATCGACAAAACCATAGTTGCGAGACAGCCCTAATTCGTGTCTGTAATGATCTGCTTCTATCACTAATCAAAGGACAAGAAGCGGTTTTACTGTTACTCGATTACTCTGCTGCTTTCGATACAATCAGCCATGACATTCTTTTCAAGCAGCTGCAGCACAGATTTGGATTTCGAAAAACAGCATTGAACTGGCTTCGTTCATACATAACCGATCGCTCTCAGTCTGTTGTCATAGGAGATGATGTATCGTCCAGTATTCCATTGAAACACGGAGTACCCCAGGGGTCAGTAATGGGCCCTATTGTCTTCACAATGTACTCCTCGCCGTTAGATGACACCATAGAGTCCTATGGTTTTGGTCATGCCATCTATGCAGACGACACCCAAGTCTACACTATTTTGGACAAGAACGATTAATTACCTGTCATTCCTAGATTAGAATCTTGTTTACATGAAATTCAGTTGTGGTCATCAGTAAATGCTCTTAAGATTAATGAAGGGAAGACAGAGTTACTACATCTGTCATCACGGTTCAGAAATAAAACTGTATTACCTCCCATTATGTTTAATGAAGTTAATCTCAAGCCATCACAGTGTGCTAGAAATCTTGGTGTAGTATTGGATGACCATTTAACAATGACACAACATATCAATAATATTTGTCGGGCTTCCTCTTATGGCTTACACAAGATAGGAAAGATCAGACAATTCTTGAATCAGAACATAACTGAAAAATTAATACACACCTTTGTAATGAGTCGCATTGATAACTGCAATGGTCTCTTGTATGGGTTACCCGACTCTCTTCTTGTTAAACTTCAACGGATTCAGAACTCTGCTGCAAGACTTGTTACTCGTACCCGTTCACATGAACACATTTCCCCAGTATTGTATAATTTACATTGGTTACCAGTTAAACAGAGAATTATTTTCAAACTCCTAGTAACGACATTCAAATGCAAACATGGTATAGCCCCTCAATACCTCAAAGAATTGATCCACGACTATTGTCCTACTAGAAATCTTCGTTCTGGCTCGCAAAATCTCCTCCCTCTTTTTCCAGCCACCACCAAAGCATATGGGCAAAGGGCCTTTCATATTGCATCTCCTGAAATCTGGAATTCACTCCCCAATAGTATAAAAGAAAGCTCCTCTCTAGAACAGTTTAAGTCTTTATTGAAGACATATCTTTTTGAGAAATGACTTATATTTTTCATTGTATGCATTTTGTGGTTCTTTTTGTATTTTCTGTAATTTGTGTAGTCTACAGCCCTGGTTTTTTTCTCTTGTCTTTCCAAAAGCGCTTTAAGACTTCACTGTAATTTTTGCGCTATATAAAAACTGTTTATTATTATTATTATTATTATTATAGGAACTATGCAAAAAGCCGCTTAGAACGAATTGTCTGAAAAATACAAATTAAAAAAAAAATAATAAAAACAAAAACTTTAACGAAAACAAGAGCTGTTTCGCTGCGCTTTGCTGCGAAACAGCTAATTATTAGAGAAAATTCCTTGGCCCATATGCAAGCAATTTCTGATTGGCTATCTGAAACAGTTGTTCACCAATGTGAAACTGATTTAGGTCAACTCTCAGGACAGGACACTGACAATGACATGCATGATGATAATGAGGATGTGAATGGTGATTCTGATGATAGAACGTTACACACAGAACTACCAGTAGTGTTGATAGTGATAGTGCAGATTCTGTTCACAGTTACGGTCCTGACCTAGAAAGTCTAGGAGTTGATTACTCTGATGGTGGTCACTCTGTAGCGAGTCAAAGTGATGTCTCTAGTACTAGCTGGTATTCTTATGCAGCATCTGATGATGATTCCATTAAATCAGTCAATTTGCCAGTTGAGGAACATGTAAATGAACAAGATTTGTCTGCTAACCTGGCTCATTGGGCATTCAATTTCAACGTATCACATGCATCCCTCAGAGAGCTCTTGAGTATTTTAAAGGTTCCTTTCCCAAATCTTCCAAGAGATCCTTAGACTCTCCTTGCTACTCCAAGGCAATATGACATAAAAGCTATCTCAGGTGGGCTGTATCACCACTTTGGTATTGCCGAAGGGATCTCAGAGGCACTAAGCCGATCAAGTGAAGGAATCCCAAGAAATATAAATATCCAAATTAATATTGATGGACTGCCTCTATTCAAAAATTCAAAAACTCAGTTTTGCCCCCTCTTTTGGAAGAATTGTGGAATCGGGTCAATGCCCACCTTTCATAATTGGTATATACAGTGGAGAAAACAAACCTGACGATATAGTTGAGTATCTTAAGGATTTTGTTGAAGAAATGAAATCCATTCAATTACATGGTGTAGCATTCAAAGTTGTGGAAGATACATGTAATATTTCGGTACAGCTGTCCAGTTTCATCTGCACACAATGCTTATCATGGCTGTGTGATGTTGCATTCAACATGGTGTATGGCATGACAAAGTTGTGTTTCCTGAGATTGATGCAACACTACGCACTGATGAGAGTTTTGAGGAACTGTCAGATCCGTTGCACCATAAACCTGTTCGAAGTCCTCTGTGAGTTATCCATAGGTATGGTCTCTCAGATTGTTCTTGATCCAATGCATCTTGTTTATCTTGGTGTAACAAGACAGCTCATTTCTCTTTGGATGATAGGTCCAGTTGGTATGAAGTGTCGAATTGGTGGCAGGAATGTACAGGCAATATCTGAAGATTTGCTCTCATTTCATGCCTTCATACCTCGTGAATTTCCTAGAAAATGTCGCTCACAAGCTGAAGTTGATAGGTGGAAAGCCACCGAATTCAGGCAATTTGTCATTTACAGTGGAGTTGTTGCCCTGAAAAGAAACATTCCTGAATTCTACCAGCACTACTTGCTGCTTTTTTTTAGTGTTTACTGTCTTTCTAGTCCAGTTTACTGTGACAGCCATTGTGAGTATGCCCATCAGCTTTTACTGCGGTTCGTGAGCAGGTTTGGTAAACTCTATGGTAAAAATATGTTGGTGTACAATGTTCATAGTATGGTTCATTTGGCAGCTGATGTTAAGGTTTGGTCCACTAGACACGTTTTCTGCTTTCCCATTTGAAAATTTCCTTGGTAGAATTAACTGGATGCTGAGGGAGCCAAATTGACCGTTAACACAAGTAATCAGGCTACATGAAAGGAAAATGCAAAGAGGCCCTGCTGCGCCCAGTACCACTGCATTAAACTGTCCAAAAATCAGCATCATTTGGGACCCCTTCCACTTGAATAAAGGACATATTCACAATTCACTGACATCCAGTGTGGGCACTTGCATTTCTCCACAAGGACTGCAGATAATTGTGTGAAAGTTGGTAATCAGATTGTGCTCATCAGAAATATAATAAAATCTGGTTCAATCATCAAATTCCTACATGAGCCTTTCAATTCAGTCTCTGATTTTTTAAATCTTCCCTTGCCCTCCTCTGACCTGGCCATACACAGGGTTTCTGGCCTTGCTGGCTCTATAAAAGTGGCTTCATTCACTGACATTGATTGTAAATACATAAGGCTTCCATGTTTTGATTATCATGTTGTAATTCCCATGCAGCATCAGTTTTATTAGGCATGCGCTGTCATGTATGCTCATGAGAATAATTTGGGGTAGCACTTGAGCAGCATTTTTCTTACATATGTTTTTGCTTTCCTGAATATGTCGTTAGCTCTGTCACTGCATTAATTTCAATAAATAATCCCTATTGCGCCTAGCTTTGCAAATTGGAATTGTCAAAAGGGCAATTTAAGTTCAAATTTGCAAAGAACATGTAGTTGTGTGATTTTTTTCCAATTTCCTGTGGTTTTTAACCTTTAAATATGTATATTTGACACACAAAAGAGTAGGGATGGCAAATGCACAGCCTATCCAATACTTGGCTGTTGAATTCTCCGATGACAATGCATTGGGTGTGATTCCTGCAAACTGGTTGGAAGGCACAAGCTGCGCTGTATGGCCGCCGTATTCCGATACAAGGTGTAAGAATGCAGCCAGGCAGAAAGAAGTACCTGGTGTCAATTGGAAAGCCTTTCCCATCAAGCCACTACATTATAAAACAGGTAAGAAACTCTACTAAATTCCATTTATGTTATTATCATTATGGTGAATGCCTTTCCTGATGAAGAGGTCATGTTGTGTGATAAGATTGTGCTACAGTCATCGTAGATGCCAACTGTACACAATGTTAAAAGTTTGTTATCAGGAAGATATTTGTAATGTTGATAAAACGTAGCCTTGTTTCAAGACCCAATATGCACCAGATCTTTGGCACCAATCCTTATTCTCGTTGTACATGTACTTGTACATTATACATGTATAAGATGTGACATGGGCTGAAAATGAGTCAGCTTCTCGGTGCATAGCCTTAAGCTGAGGATTGACCAATCGAACAGGCATACATGTGGTAGATCTTGTATCACGCATATTTACTGCGAACATGCATATAGTGATCACATGCTATTTTGTGTACAAGTGCATTAGAGACTATAGCTATTTATTGTCTTTATTAACGCTTGGACGAACTGGTAAATATAAAAAGTGTAATGGAAATGCTGACTACTTTGTATTTTTGGGGATGTGTTTGGATGTCGGAGATTTATCGATGCTATTGCAGGTATATATAAATTGTCTAGAAGATATATTTTTGGGCTCAAATTAAAAATTAAGACTGAAGATAACCTTTTCACATTTCAGATGATTGGTACAAAGCAAACAGGAAGTGTTTGTATTTGGAGACCCACAGCTGTGTGGAATCTTTAGAGCATGAATACAGTCGTTCACAGAGAAAAAGGAGGTTAGTATGATAAAACAGGTGAAAGTACATGTACATTGTACATGTAGCATCTCCCTCAATGTTGTAAATGCAATGTATTTGTAAGTTACTGCATACATGCAAACTATTACGGTTATATGAAATTTACTCTTTAAGTTATTCATTTTGAACTGTTCACCAAAAACTTTTGTTTTGACAACTTATCCATGGAAATTTTACGCCATTTGGAAATGATACTGGGGTTGTACAATGTATCCCCATTGTTTTAATTGAAGCACAAAAATATCGGTTGTTGTACCATCATCATCACTTCTCAAAATGGCACTCATAACATTGACCCATACATGTATATGAAATACGCAATTTACGAAATGTTTTGTTTAGTTTTCAGTAAATGTAGCATGTTGATACTACTACACAGTGACAGATAAGGGCATGGTGTTGAGTTTATTACGAATAAAATAAATAAATAAACAGTATGTTTTTTTGAAAGGTACATAAACATGTATGTACATCTATGTTGGTGGGATGTCAGTTGCATACAGTTGCATCCATATAGTTTCATTCCAGTTTGGAAATGTTGCCAGCAGCTATGCAAGTTTCAGTTTCCATCTGTTAGAGTCAATCACTTTAATGAAACAGGAGAAAATCTTTTGAAAAGCTTGTATCTTCATGGGTTGCAAGTGTATTAAAACCTAGGCTGATTTCTATTAAGGATTAGGTTGAAATTATCTACCAACAGGTATATACTTGCCACCAGACTGTACATCATGCATTTCCACTTTATCGCCAGGCTAACATATATTTCCCACACTATAGGGTTAATTAACACACAAAAGGTTACTGCCAATGGCATGCTTGAATTATCCTGTGTATAGCATATTACAGGTTTTTTTTTTTAATCTTTCAGATCTCCTCAGAGGTACAGCAGGTCCAGCAGGTCCAGGTCAAGTTCACCAGTTGTACAGCCGAGGTTGCACAAGAGGCAATCAAAGTCCCGGCAACTCGATTACAGTTCCAGGTCTCGCTCTAGATCTCCCACTACTAGATCATACAACTTGCCATGACCACCAACACCGGTGCAACAACGCTGAATCAACAAAGATTCATGTTAGTTTGACACAAATGTTCTTAAATATGTACACGTACTGTGTTGTTGCATTGTAATTATTTTCTATTTTTTTTTTTTTAGCTGTTTCGTAGCGCAGCGCTGCGAAACAGCTCTTGTTTTCGTTAAAGTTTTTTTTATTATTTTTTATTTTTATTTTTTATTTTTTATTTGTCTGTTTCAGTAATAAAAGTCATTGAGATAACGCACGTTCGTTCTATGCGGGCTTTTGCCTAGTTCCTAAAGAGCAATTGCAATGAAACTTTCAGTGATGAAAGGCATTGGTGCAATAATGCCCCTCAAGCAATGATGTCATGATGACGTCATCACCTGTCACGTGACGTCATCTTAAAGGTTTCTATTTTAAATATTTGAAAATCTGTAACAAATCAGCCACAAGAGACCGTAGGTTTCTGTTTGCAGGATTGTATGGGGATAAATTAGGTCTTCATTTTATTCAGTGTGCGTGACCTCACATGACCTCTACTTCCGGTCGAAACCGGAAGTGCCTCGTAATTCAAAAGTGCTAAAAGTTATGAAAATGCTTTCAACGATGTTAGTGTCTGGCAAGAGTGTGCATTTAAAGAAAAATACCGATGACGTCACGATACACACGAGCGCCCTCTAGCGGCAGGTTAAAAACTGTTCAAAATGGACTTTTTGAAGATGTGTGTGGTGAAGTTTTGTGTAATCACTTCAAAATTTACACACATGTTGACCGTCAGGCAGCCATCATATGTGTGAAGTTTCAGATCGATGACGTCATCGGGGGTCACGTCACGCGGCATTAAAGGTGCCTTTTTTGAAGTGGTATAAGTCCCGAAGTATTAGTGCGATCATGTTGAAACTTGGTAGGTTGTTAGATATTGGCAAGTTCTTGTAAATTTTGAAATGACGTCATGATGACGTCATCACATGATATTTTATGATTTAAAAAAAAATTGCCCCTTTAAGTCATGAAATGCTAGCGGAACATGCTATAATCAGTATTCGAATTTAAACAGGCTTGATATGATAGGCTGTGCAAGATTCAAAAACGAAGTGATGTTTTCATTTGTCAGGCTTGAATGTTGTCATTTAATTCGAAAACAAACTGATTCGGACGTTATCACTTGTCAAGTCTTAAGTATACAGTATTACCAGATCTATCATACATAATCGATACAATGTCACGGCATTCATTTTTCTATTGTAAAATTGACAATGATGTAAATGAACGGCAACTCATTCGCCCATACTTTACATTTTGTTAGAATCATCTTGTGGAAAGGGTTTTATAAATAAATGCACCAATATTGGCGCCTTCATTAAATAGTGCCCTCTCGTGGCTGAGTTGTAAGACTGCCTTTGGTTTTCCGTTTTGACATTGAAAAAAAAAAAGAATGATATTTTAGTAAACTATCCAAAGTGATTGGGGTTGCCCAGTGTAAAACGTAATTACATGGTTGCATTGATTTGACGTTATCATTTTAAGTGACCAAAACAATTTTTAAAACATTAACAGGGAGGTTTGTGGCTAGACCCATTTTGCAAACATCCATTATGTAATAAGACCTACCTGCTTTCATCATAGGGTGTTTGTGTTTCTTCAACGACCACCTTTGTTTCAGTTGTTTTACTATTGTTTTTTACAACAGTATACATTTTAGGTACTGACTACCGGTATATATTTTAATGCAAAGTTGCTATAATGTGTACGAGCGAAAGCTAAGGCTGTATGTTCCTCATTTTGGCAAGATCCATTTAGTTGATAATTAACTCCTACTAAAACGTTATTAATTTTAGCATTTTGTTCACCAACTTCTCTCCAACTCTATTAAACACGTAATCTTCTAACTTGGGTAAAATGAACTTAGAAGCTAAACATACTTCAGTTGCTATATCAAGTGAAATATTTTCCTTTTATAGTTATTAAACTCACACAATGTAGAAGCAACAACTTTAATAATGAAGTCTACAGATTGTCTTATTTCTTTTATTTTTTATTTGGTATTTGTAATCATTTGATTGTTTACATTCTTAATATCAAGTGAAATATTTTTTTTGTTAAATATAATTTATTCAAACCATTTCAAAGTACGAGCAATAAGGTAATAAAGTTTACATATTTTCTCAATTTGCCAGTTTTGAAATTGTTGATTAAAGAGACTCATTATGTAGACTTTTATAATGGTGTTCGAGGTGCTTCAGCGATCACTCTGATCCCAGGAGCCAACTCTGTCTCTAGACATGGTAATTGTTGCTGTGATCTTGAACGTGCATTACTCAACACACGAGACATACAACTGTATGTCCCATACAAAGGACGAAGCAATAATGGTTAAGTTTCTTGCTTAAGGACACAAGTGTCACGAGTGGGGCCCACACCGACATTCTGCTGAACACTAGACAGAACTATACTGATTTGGCAGTTAAGTGACTTGTCTAAACCATTATACCGGTAATCAAGGATAAGGTTACTGGTAGGACCTACATGTACAGTGTTTTCAGAGAATTTGTGAATGCTGTTTTCAGGAACGCCAGAGAGTTGGCTTTGTTTTTACAAATTGCATTTATATCAAAATTTTAATTGTCTTGCTTTAGGTCACAGGTGTCACGAGTGGGGCCCACACCGACACTCTGCTAAACACTAGACAGATCTATACTGACTTGGCAGTTAAGTGACTTGATGAGTGTTGTTTTGTCCCATCAGTTAAACATTTTTATAAATAAAGTGATGCATACTACATGAAGATCAAAACATTCTCGAAAACCAAAGGTCAATTTGTAAAGCTTTGTTCATTTCATGGAAGCTTAATTCAAAGCAGAATGCTTTCTTAAAAGAAGGGGCTTTATCAAATTCCAAGGAGGAAAGCTGTTTTTTTAAATACATTACTCAAAGAGTGTACTGCAAAGTCTGTGGCAGGATACTGCACTTACAGCTATATGTCCCATCCAAAGGACGAAGCAATAATGGTGGATACTGCAGTTTGGAATCTCAAATGTCTGCTAATATCTTAACACTGATTGAATGGGTACAAGAGGTATTAATACAATAAACTTTATTCTGTGTCATGTTATCTTGTGAGTGTATTTCTGTCAAAAACAAAGTCTTTGTTGCAAAAGATAACATTTGAAGCCAAATATATGATTTCTTTCTGATTGTTATGTCTCAAATAACCCATTCAGACCATCATGTGCTGCTTTCCAATATTGTGTATCAGTCAATCCGATGTGAGCAGGGTGTAGGTGATCTTGTACAAGTCATGAGGGAACATCAATCAGTCACTAATCCAGCGTGAAATGTTCTTTGCTGAAGATTCTGACTGAAATAACCAACAGAATAGTGTCGTTCACAGTCTGAGGACCTCTATTTGATTTCCTATAAAGAAAAGACAAAGATAAGGCACACAATAAATTAGTGAGCTAACAATTTATCAATTGGCAAACACAAGTTGAAGCATTAATATAGATGCAAAGCTATCAGTATTACACCCTCTAAGTGTCTCATTGCATTATTACATTTTTATCACGCGTATACTTACTGGTTCAAAGAGAACCGTATAGGCCTAGAGGTACATGGATAAAGGTTATTTAAGGTAATTCTCAATGCATTTCAGGTACCATCTTGTAATGTAAGGGTTAAAAGAGTGGTGCAAATTACTTCGCAATAACTCTTACTGATAAAATGGCAATGTACTAATTTTTCTGATGTGACCTGTACAAATGCATTTCACAATGTACATCATTCAGGTTTTTTTTTAAGAAAACATGTGAAAATAAAGTAAAAATACTTGTCAATTGTTAATCAGATGTCCTACAAAATGTCACATTTGTAGGCATGACACCCACCTGTAAGTGAGACTGTGGATTTTCTGTCACAGGACTCAAACACACACATTGCATAATGTTTATTATACATTGCGTTTAGTGTACAACACAAATTTATCTATTTCAGATATGACAATAACAAATTAATGATTTAGTGGTCTTACCTCTTTGACTGGTTGATGAAGGTTCAGTCAATGAAAGTGATGATGACCTGATGAGCAGAAGGTTACCTTCTTGAAAGCACTTGTTCATAGAGAGTACACCACATAGTACATCACATACACATGGTAAGCAGCTTAACTAGCTACAATTGGTTGAGGACATAGTTTATAGTACACACATTAGGTACTTGTTCATACATCATCAGCTGCAACCAATGGTGAAAAGTCAGTCGAATGAACACAGTCAGTGCAGATGACAAACAGCTAGTGGGCTAGAGTAGCTCCATCAGCTTGTAGTACCATGGTTGAGTTTACTGTCAGCTCCATCCAAAGGTGGAAAGGCAGACAGTATCAATACAGGTAACAAAGATGATTAGCAGCAAGTGAGGGTAAATTTGCTTCATCAGTTCGTAGCACCATGGTTGAGTGTGCTCTCAGCTGCATCCAATGGAAGACAGTCACACAGTATGAACACAGTCAATGCAGATGATAAGTGGCAGCCAGGAGGGTGACCAGCCACAATCCCTTGTAGTCCTGGGTACAGTTTCATGTTTGATGTACACCATCAGTTTGAAGTAACAGCAACAGCAGACAGTGTTGGCACATTCAATACAGTTGACAAGCAGTCAATAGTCGTTTAGCTCCATTGCTTTCTGCATGCAGTTGATGGTACAGTTTGATGCTTCATGTGTTAGCTATGTTATCAACAAAGAACAAACAACACACATTTTACTACCTGATTCTATAACATACCTAATTTTTTGGTGAAAGAATCAGCCACATTTAGTGATTGTGCAAATAGCAGCAAGCTATTATTAGTTGTGACTTGAGCATAATAATTTGGTATTGATTGAATACTGACAATCATGTGAACCCTGTTTTGTAAAAGCCATAAATAGTGCAAGTGACATGTGAATCATTTGTCTCTGTTGGTTAATTGTCAATGCATTATTTGACCATACAGATACATGGTGGCGAAATGCAACTTTCTTTCACACACGTCTGATATCAAATAAAGTTCTGTTTGAGTGATAACCTATCGACAGCTAACAAGCCATGCTTGGTAGAGGACCAAACACAAAAAAAAACATTTATAAGCTGTATCAGGTACTTCTAACTACAGAATGAAACTTACCTGCTATCACCTGGCATGTCTGATGATCTGTGTTAGCGACATCTGTTGTCATGTGGGAATCATGATTATGACTTCCACTTATGATGAGCCTGTGGATTTTTTCCACAAGGCTCACAAGCACTGTAGATTACAGTGCTTATAATGTATTGGTGTTTGTGTGCAACATCACCTTTTTTTAGTCTGACAATTTCAGTTAACACTACAGCAAACAGCATATTCCTTGATTGTATCTTGTACAACTGGTTGATAAGTAGGGAGTTAGTCAGCTCCATTGACTTGCTGCTATTGTACAAATTCTATGTCACTGAAAAAAACAAAAAATCACCTAGTTGTCATTTGTTACCAACACATATAATTCCTGATGAATGAACCATCTCATTCTATTATAAATACCATCTACATGTACAATTTATGTCTTATTTTGCACACTCTTTTACTGTACATATTTATGCAACCTTTGTCAACATTACAAAGTTTGTACTATGACATCACATAATAGAGATGTTTGTGTACTCTGTACATGTATGTTGTCCATTTCAATGTACACTAGTTTTTTTTTAATGTCATCAATTACAGTGTATTATTCATGCGTGGCAATGTGTTCAAAACCTTGTTCATCACTTAAAAACCAATATTGATATGAAATAAAAGCAAAATTAGGAAATTAATGTGTACAAATGAATTGGAATAAAATGAATTGCTGTATGTAAATGTAAACTGACAAATTGTAGCCGCCTTCAACAATATTCAAAAACTGATTTACTTGCATTGCATTAATATAGTGACACATGGTTTAACTTCAGCACATACTTGTATGACAGCACTTGCACTGCAGAGTGTCATAGGACAATCTGAAGTACTGCAATATAGTTTTCATGTTTAATCCAAACATGTGGTTTTCAACAACTATTTGTTTTTATACCCCATGTACACTACCCTTTTCTATGTACTGGTCAATTCTCATATTGTACTATTTTCTAACAAGAGTATGGAATAAACGTCATATTGAATTGAATTGAAAAGTGCCACTATAACATAACCATTGAATTTCATCTAAAACTTAATTGCAATTGACTCATGATAGCTGTAATATGTTGGAACAACATGGGTCTGGATAGAATCCATGTTTTTGATGTAAACATGGTCAATTAGTGTTCCTCTCTCAGTAGTGGCTTCAGTAACACACTGCTTATAACCATGTTCTTGCACTTTCTCAACACAAGAAGATTGTTTGAAAATATCTTCATTGAAATCACCCATAATAATGCATTTGTTGGAAACTTTGTGTACTTCATCAAGCAAAAGTTTGAGAACTGCAATAAAATCTTTCATTACATAAGATGGTGGTCGATAGATAACAACAACAGTTAAAGAAACTTCTGAAATGATCTCAAATGCAATATATTCAAGATTTGTCACTGGAATATTCAATCTAGAAAGCACTCTGTCTTTTCTGGCACAAACAGCAACACCACCATGACTCTGTTCCTTTAATATTTGGGTAAGTAGACTAGAATTGTCATATGAATTACATCTTCGTTGGTGATACCATTTGAAATCAATCAAATCCAGATCATAACATGGCTCTCTATCAATCCATGTTTCAGTCAGACAAATAAAGTCAGATGACATCATATCTTTATTACATGTGAAATCCATCTGATGAACTTGTAATCCTTGAATATTATGCATCATAATGGTTGTACTGTCACTATCATCTTCTACAAGTTCATTATTGCTCTTGTCATTATTGTCATCAATAAATGAAGCCATCTTACTCAGTGGATCCATCACTTCTCCATTGCAATAAATACATTTCTCATTGAATCCTTCTATCACAAGTCCATTAAGTGAGGTGACTCGACTCAAAGCAACATATGCTTGTCCTGCAGCAAATATACGATGAAGACAAATAACTGCTCTGTCTGTACTGAGTCCCTGAACCTTATGAACTGTACAAGCCCATGCCAACTTAAGAGGGAACTGATGTCGCACATACTGGTTAGTAACACTTTCTTCTACCATTTCAACAGGTACAACATGCACATCTGGATTATTTGAAGACTGCCTTTTCAATTTTGACCCAATAGATTTGTTATCAAAATCAATTTCAATACGACTTGGTGACGACTGAGCTGCTAACGTAATTATTTGATGAACAGTTCCAACTGCTCCATTCACAAGTCCGTCACTTACATCAATATTTCTTGTTAACATTACCCTAGCACCAATACCGAGCCACAATGATTTTGATAATGAGGATTTCTTTCCTTTTATTTCAGCACGCTTCATATTACCACTTCTTTCATCTTTCTTCAAATCCCTGGCCAAAATACACACACAGTCTACACACTTTGCAAACAGGGTTTTCAAATTATATTCATCAACTTGCTTGTTACAGGGGTAAATATGCACAGCATCACTCCAATCTTCTCCGGTTTCACGTGATTGCAACATTGTCATGTCATCCTGCCTTAACTTTTCCTTTTTCTTTCTTACACGCAACCTGTTCAGTACTTCAGCAAACTGTCCATCTTCCTTTTGTCTCATTATCTCAGTCAGTTCTACTTTCATGAAGTTATCATTCCACAAATCACATTGAATAGTGCTTTGGTACAGAGATTTTCCTTTTACTGGAGGCAACTGATAGAAATCTCCAACAGCTATTATACTGACATTACCGAATGAACCATAGTCTCTTGTTTGTTTTATCTGTCGTAGACGTCCATGAATGTAGCACAATAACTTTTGATCTACCATCGAAATTTCATCTATAATCACAATGTGTAACTGTTGAAATTTATTCCGAAGCGTACTGATCTTATCTTCACCGAGTGGCTGGTATGGCAATCTAGCATTTACAGGTATTGAGAATGCATTGTGAATAGTGGCACCGTTAATATTGAAAGCTGCAACACCAGTAGGAGCTGTAAGCAATACAGATACATCATCAGGATTTTCCATCATTCTAGCAAACAGTCTTGTTGCTTCATAATAAATTGTTTTGATCAAATGACTCTTTCCTGTTCCGGCACCACCAGTGACAAAAACATGAAATGGCTCTATATGTTTCCCATTTGTCTTGTCCAAACACCACTGTCTGATTTTATAGAAAACTTGTTTCTGTTTTACATTCAATGACCTGAACAATGCAATTGCTTCATGCTTGGATATTCTATCTGAATATGGCTCAATGTTGCTCAATACTTCTTTATTACTGTCAGATTTCAAATCAGGAATTTCACATTCATCTTCAGAATCATTAACTAATTCAGGGCGTTGGTTTTGGCATTCAAGTCTCTCTTGTTCTGTTTCAGGACAAATCTGAGCCCATGCATCTTCTTGTGGACCAAATTTCTCAAGAAATTGTTTTGCTTCATCCAGTGCCTCAACATTAGACTCATACAGAGATCGATTCTTCTCAACAATGCACTTGACAGACTGCAGCTCATTATTCAATCGAACAAAACCGTTCATGTAAAAGTCTTCATACAAATCAAACTTTGACGGCTTCAGTTGTGCATCAACATGATAAGGAAGAAATAATTGAAGGACACTCTGATAGTATTTCTCTGGACATTTGACAACTGAAAATCGAGGGTATCTAATGACTGCTGGATCACTTCGACTTCGCTTCTGTATATAACCTAAATGATTCTTTAATGTATGAACTGGCAACCGTTTCCTTTTATTTTCTCCTTTGGTTTTGTTACTGCCTGTATATATTACTCTATATTCTGAACAAAATTTTCCTAAGCACATTGACTCAAATTCCTCAGTATCTGGCCTTGCAAGGTATCGATCAATTCTACTCGTCATCCATATATCATCATCTCCATCACATTTACTTTTAATCACACTTATCGGTAAACTCATTCTGACAGGATTCTCACCAACAGGTATAAACTGTACTTCTCTAGATCCTTCTTTCAATCTCAAACCACAGACCCGATACACTGCTTCTTGTGCTGATACTTCACGATTATGCAGATACACAGAACCAAGTTTCTTCATACTCTGTTTGGCATCTAAATTACCTTTCTGTGCCTCACTCTGAGCATGTGACAACAAGACACCCATTTCACGTTCAGCTTTAGCCATATACGATACTATGTAGGCCACACAAGCATACACATCACAGATAAACTGAATATCCATATTTGCATTCCAACATCTTATCAAATGAGGATTGTACAAATTCACCCAAACATCCTGTGGTTGTCTTTTCAGTACAATAGTGGTTTTCTTGCTTAACACATTGTTGGCCTTCTCAAATTCCTGTTGTGTAATACCAATATGCTCAAACAATTCGCTAGTTGTCATGTGTTGGTTTTCCTCATCTTTTAATGCAACCCAAAGTGACTTCAATACTTTTTTGGCATCATCACTTTCATTGTCATCATTTTCATCATTCTCTTTTTCATCATCTGTTGGTTGTGGTTGTGCAATAAATGTCTTTTTAGATGGTGGTCTAGGGAAATTAAACCTGCACTCAGTACCTTTTTTCTTACACGACTTTGAATGCTTTCGGCTATGAAGTTGTACCCGACTGATAATCTGATTAAGTTCAGTATCTTCTTCCTTAGATGGCAACTCACAACTGACATATCTATCAATAAATGTAACAACATCTTTGTCCTGATCATGTCCTAATCTTGGTGCATTTTCAATCCAGAAAAGACAATGTGTATGAGGAGATCCTCTCTGTTGAAATTCCACTCTGTAAAAATAATCCTTCACTTTTCCAATAGGTTTAGCCTTTGACATAATGACATCTCTTAAAAAAGTATGAAATCGCTTGTCAAACATTCTAGCTGCAGTAACAGGATTACTTCTCAATACATTGCATTTCTCATTCCAGTCTAAATCATTTACATCTCTTGAATCACCTTGCTGTCGCAGTATTGTGTTGATAACTTCAGGCCATCTCATATCTGCAGCTGAGAATGAGCAAAACCAAGTTGGGATTCCTAACTGTCTTATCATAGCTAAAACATCTTTCTGTGTTGCTTGCCAATATGGAGGTGTTCCTCTGATCGGTTTCAGAAATTTGTATCCACTATCAGACTTTAGAATATCCCTCAAATGTTCCTTGTCATTTATCATTCTTGCTTCTACTTTCTCATCATTGTACATTCTGCTAGAGTTTTTACGCAATGCAATAGAAACACATGACATTACTTTTTGAATTTCCAACAAGTATTGTGCATAAAAAATGTACTGTGTGTTTTTGGCAAACCTATTATCAGCATGCATGAGTCTGTTATGCAGATATCTACACAGAGTTAGCTTCACATCACGCTTATCACTAAATATGGGAGTTCCTTGAGAAAATAATGTTGGAAAGCATTTTGCTTCATTGCCTTCTTCCATTAAAACTCTGACTGGATTATTTCCTTCACATGGTGCAACACAAAGTATATCATCAAAATACTGATCCAGAATTTCCTGACCTATATCTGCTGGCTGTAAACATGTATCAAGTGGAATTCCACGCAAGCGATTCTCATCAGTTTCCTCATCACTGTCAATCTTATCAACTACTCCTTCATCACTTTCTGCACTGACTGCAACATCCTCCAATAGTGGATCTTCCCAATCAGTGTTAATTTCAATATTTTGATACCACACGTTATAATGTTTAAGATAATGCAATGCATTCTCTACATTTTTCTTGTTGACAAACTCATACTGATAATGTCCACGGTAAGTCAGCTTTCTCTTTAATTTCACTCTAATCATCTGATCATCATTTCTACTTCTTGGTAATGACTTTACAGTTTCTGTTACATTAGACGGCACACAAACAACGGGTCCTCTGACACCATGCTGTCCTCCTTTAGGTAATGCTATCATCTTAATGAATGGGATATTTATTGCAATCAAATGTTTTTCTAAACCATTTAAACAATCTAATTCCTGTGGAATATCTGTGAGTGTTAAATTATTGACATGCGCCTCTGCTGGAATGTCATTATTGAGTAGTTTCCTATGACATGTGTAGCATATCCACAAGCATGATCTGCTAGACTTTAACACAGGACAACTTGATGGACAATTTCGACTACAAGTATGGACATAATTTGCAGACAAAAAACTAGAGTCTCTGTATTTATCTTGTTTACATTTCAGAACCTGTTTTCGAAAGAGAAGTTTAAGACAAACAGTGCAAACATATTCAGGTCCTTGTGAAATTTCTTTCCTAAACATCTCTGTCACGTGACTGATACAGACTGTCTGTTCCTTTCTATTCATGGCACGCTTGCGATTGTTATTAATCATATTTTCCTTATAAGCTTTATCCGTGTGATATTTTTGCTTTTCATACTGGATTAGGTTTTTCTTGTAAGAGCAATTCAAATGATACTTTCTTTTAATATTCTGAATAAGTGCATTTTTGTATATTTTATTCTGATATTTAGCTTTATTGTATGTGAGTAGTCTTTCTTTGAATCTAGCATTGTTACAATATTTAAATTTGCCCTTATTAATTATGCTCTCTCTATATCTAGTATTGTTACAATATTTAAATTTGCCCTTATTAATTAAGCTCTCTCTATATCTAGTATTGTTGCAATATTTAGATTTGCCCTTATTAATTAAGCTCTCTCTATATCTAGCATTGTTACAATATTTCAATTTGCCCTTATTAATTAAGCTCTCTCTATATATTGTATTGTTGCAATATTTAGATTTGCCCTTATCAATTAAGCTCTCTCTATATCTAGCATTGTTACAATATTTAAATTTGCCCTTATCAATTAAGCTCTCTCTATATCTAGCATTGTTACAATATTTAGATTTGCCCTTATCAATTAAGCTCTCTCTATATCTAGCATTATTGCAATATTTCAATTTGCCCTTGTTAATTAAGCTCTCTCTATAGTTAACATTGTTCGCGTATTTCGATTTTCCATCACTAATCAGCGTTTCTCTAAATTGAGCATTTTCTTTGTACTTTTTGTTACTATTGATCTTCACACTTTCTCTATATGAAGGATTGTCTTGGTACTTCCTTTTCTTACATACAGCTATTTCATCCTTGGATTTCTGATATCTTGCTTTTCCAGCACTAAGTCTTCCAGATTTAAAGCATAAACTCTCCTGATATTTTGTTTTCACCTTTTGTTTTATAGTTTCAGCATTTTTATTGTAACATTTCTTATTGTACTTTGATTTGTCTTGTTTGTGTTCATCAATGCTATGTTTCATTCTGTAATTTTCTCTAGCTTTCTCCCTTGCTAATTTTTGCTTTAATCTCAAATTTACACGTTTTTTCCTTTTTGGTTTCACAGTTTTTGCTGTCACTTTGTTCACTACAGTTTTTGCTGTCACTTTGTTCACTACAGTTTTTGCTGTCACTTTGTTCACTACACTTTTTGCTGTCACTTTGTTCACTACACTTTTTGCTGTCACTTTGTTCATTACAGTTTTCAGACTATCGTTATGTTTAAATACTATGGATTCATCACACTGCACTGTCTGCTTCAAAGATGTTTTTTGTTTTCTTTTCACCTCAGATAATTGCACAGTTATCTCAGCAACTGACAAGACAACATCATAATGGACTCTTCCTCTGTGATACAAGTAAATTGCCATTCCTAAACTTGGACGGTTGTTGTCAAAATAATTTGTAGAAAATCTATACCAATTATTTACATCATCAAATGTACATATGTTGACTTGCAACATATCAACCATTGCCATTATTTCAAGCTCTGTTGCCCATGTTCCACTATCATACATCATTTGTGTCATTACATAGTCCTCCAGGCTAACAAATCCATCTCTCAAAACACATTGAAATTTACCTTGGTTTTTCAACAAGTGATCAACAGTAGCAATCCTCAACTTCATATGACTGTTTTCAGATCCCGATAGAGCATATGAAATTGCTCGGAAAAAACAATTACCATCACCTCTAATCTTCTTCACATGATCAGGCTTTCCAATTACTGCACATTCTTCAGAGACAATAGAAGACTTCAAATGTGATTTTTCAATTTCAAGCTTATCACAAATACTCTGTTGAAACTCAAACGTGAGAGGAGTAAATGTCAACACATTTGGTCGAGATAGCCCAATGATTTCAATATCAAGACTTTCAGAACCCGTGTCAGTATCTACATGTAGCACATCACCTTCAATGTCATGACTGTTCATTTTGTTACAATTCAAGCTCCCAACATCAGAACTGTTACTCCCATCATCTACACTATTTCCAAGTCTACAAGTAGAAGCACTTTCTGATTTATCATCCTCCTCAAGAGTCAAATCCACTACATCATCTTGCAACATATCCATACTCCAGTCCTTACAATCATCAACTACACTATCAGTACAAGTATGTTTGGCTTGCATATGTTCCTGTGTACATGTTACAGCATTGTCGCTTATGCACAGATTGACACCAGTTATTTCAAACTGTTCATTAACTGACAGATTCATTGATTGAGCTAAATTGAGACAATACCTGTAAACACTGTGCCATGAAACTGCACGCATCATAATGCTTGTCCCATCTTGAACTTGACTGCCATGCACATTTCTAGAATGAGAATCAAACACATAATAAATACCATCTTGAGCAATCACTGCAAAAGTGCTCCCATGAAAACATATGAAACATGCTTGGTATATCTGAATTGTTTGTTCTACAGCTTTTTTAAGTGAAATCATGTCGTACTCTTCTAAACTTGGATCATTTTCATTAAACGTTCCAGTCACAGGTTCCCCGTAATTCATACTGAAGTTGCTTTCATACACATTTAAATCGGTTGGTAACTCACTAACAAGCAGATACTCATTACTCATGGTTGAACTTCTCTGTAAAAATCCATATAACTCATTACCAGTATTCAGCACATTGTCCATTTCATTCATTTGCCAATATTTCAAACACTGTCTGACTTCTCATAATAGCACTAAGGCTCATTGCCACACACTGCTTTCCACTGTTCCTTCCAAATCTAACATCACCTTGATGACAACTGCCTTGTCCAACCAATGTTTGTTCCATTACCTTATGGTTACTATTCACAGTTTCACATTTCATTTTGGCAGGTTTCAACTCACATGCATCTTTGAATGTAATTTTGTGGGTCTCATTGTTTGTATTTGTATCAACTTTTCTCTTCGATGTGTGTCTAGGACATTCTGTTTTATTGTTGTATCTTTCTCTATGATTCACTGTTTCCATCTGCTTTTTAGTTTTCTTCGGCCCAACTTCAATCACATCAAATTCACATTCAGGTGCTTCTTTCTTGAGTGTAGTTTTTGGAGCATTACTGGTACTACTCTGTGTTTTTACTTTTACAGTCTCATTAATGAACAGCAACGATCTAGAATTTTGAGATCTTGTAACCATTTTTGGCGACACTTCAGATTGTGTTCTGTCATGTGCTTTGTCTTTAAATTTTGATTTACAGCTTACACTTGGCTTATCGGAGGAAGTTGAATTTGTTTTTTTCTTTCTTAAGTTGTAACCACCAGTTTGTTTTCTCAATGACTGCTTACTTCTGTTCAGTTCAACATACCCGTGTCCTGCCATTGATGAGCTATGTATTCTTGCTTTCTTCTTTGCATCCATCTGATCCATAAACCCATCAGTGAAACACTGGTCCATTCCATTATGTGCCAAGTCAAAAATATTCTCATCTGTAGATATACCAAAATTATGAAACAAAGTGTCACTGTAATTACCATGTCCACATTTACGACAAACCCAAGTGAATGTCTTACAAATCAAATGTTTCTTCATATCCAAAAAACCTGAACAACTAGTGTGAAACCACACACATTTATCACATTGCATCTTCCTTGAGCCACATTTATCAATTTTATCACAAAGCCAACAGATAGAAGAATTGCCATGGTCTACAACTTTTAACTCCTGGAGTTTTTGTTTTCCAAATTCACAAGTCTTTCTCTTCTTACCAGCTTTTGACCTTATCTTGTCTTTCAATGTATTTATGACTTTCTTTGCTCTCTTATCTTGATCTGCATTAATTATTTTGTTGATAGTTCTTCTTGTATGGCCAAATATGGTTTTCCTCAGCTCTTCATGTGTATGTCTATCAACCTTTTTCATACGAACTTCTACAGATTTACCATTTTTGCGATAATTATACATCATGCGTTTCTTGGACTTCTTGGTCACTCTTGTGTGGCTCGGTACTCTGTATCCACTTGTTTGAATCTTCCTATTCTTTTTCTGGCTTTTGTGGCTCTTCTTACATGTACATATTTCAATTACTTTCCTTTTCAATGAACGAGGACACCTCTGCTTCACTGGTACTACAAACAGCACATTCATCTTTATCATACTTTTCTTATATACATGATGCTTGCCAGTCTTCTCAAAAGTGCGATGACCTCTATGTCTCTCCATTTGGTACACATTTTGATTACTTCGATTCTTATGTTTCCGAGATCCAGTTTTGTGAATCTTAAATGGACTGTTCTCTCTCTGCTTTTCTTCACTTCTGTCATAGCTTCTACACTTTTGGAGACTTTTTCCTTGCCACTTAAGCTCAACATTGTCCTTACTCTTCTCAAGCCTCTCATTGTTTTCAACCTTATCATGCTCATAACTTTCCATCTTACCGTTTTCATGACTTTGATTCTCAAGCTTCTCATCAATCTGATACTTCATATGATTTTCATGTTTCATATAACTTCTATCATCATTACAATGTTTATCAATCATATCATTACAACGTTCATCAATCATATCATTACAACGTTTATCAATCATATCATTACAACATTTATCAATCATATCATTACAACGTTCATCAATCATATCATTACAACGTTCATCAATCATATCATTACAACGTTCATCAATCATATCATTACAACGTTCATCAATCATATCATTACAACGTTCATCAATCATATCATTACAACTTTTTTGGCTGTCACTGATAGCCTGCACATCTGCAAGTTTCTCAGTAACGTCCTCAAGCATAGACACTTGAGTACTTTGTGAAAAGGAAGAATAGATCACAGAAGAACAAACACAAGTGGAAAAAAAAGTGGTAAAGTCAGAAAGAAACACACATCTGTCAGAGAACATCCTTCCAGACCACCTCAGACATCGCAAAGCCACCTCCTCTTCTCTCAAAGCTACATGGTATTTCGGCATCTCGTTCTGAAAAATAACAGAACAAAACAAACCCAACAATGTTAATGCATTGACTGTGTGTAAAAAAAAAAGTATATTTATGATGACACAACTATGAGAACTCAACTGCTATGGCCACAGTAATTCCAAATTGAAATTGGTTGCACTTCCATTGCATTGTTTGTAATTTTCTGTTTATGTTTGCTAGCAAATAAAATGAAATATAGCACATCCAATTACAGACCAACATGCTGCATGCATTTACCCTGCAAGTGATGATATCACTTTGCCAAACAATACCAACAGAACAACAAAGATTATACTTAGAAACAGGCAATTTGTAACCATTTCAACTGACTTGTCCAAACTGTGCAAAACACCACTATGGACTTAGACCTATCTTTTATTCAGTTTCAGTTAAAAAGCTTACTATTTAAAATTATACACAAACAAATGAAGGCCTATACTACTGCTCTTTATTTAAAAAAACATAAAAAGAAATGACAGCTATACGATCATCACAAATTGCACAAACAATGCGAGTTCACACTCACAGGCCTACTACAGTAAAATAATTATTTTTCAAAATGTAAACAAAAACAACATTTCTTAATAATTGTATTAAAAAAGTGAAAGCTTCCATGAAAGCTACACCTTTCAAGAAACACCTAAATGAAATAATGATAAATCCCCCAACTTTGTCAAAGATAAAATGACTATTGCACAAGTTTTCTAGAAAAAGTTGCTGCCTAATTATCAACAAAAAAATACCACTGACAAAGTCACAACGCACTGTCCATGCTGACTATCTAATCCAGATTGAGTACTTTAAGTTTCTAAAATCTAATCTTTATTTTAACTTGTGTCGGTCATGTCGATATGTCCAACTGTCAACCTAAATAAAAGATTCAGACAACTGTCGACGTTACAAAATCACAACTAATAAACAAACAAAATACATCATACATGAACAATAAATGTAAAGTTTTCCAGAGAATTTTACAATTATAAAGCTACATAAAAATAACTCCCATTAGGCCAATCCACTTTGTATCCTTGGCCGGCCCAAACACTTGTCAACTAAATGCAATCAACGTGTGATGGGATGTTTTAAAACATTTGCCATGCCAGCAGACAGGGTATCTACAAACATGACAAGTAGCATTCGATCAGTAAGTTTCAACTACTGGAGCCCTGCCGGACCAAAACCACAACAGGCAAGGCAATTTGACTACAGCACACCACCGTCCCCCCCCCCCCCCCGTACATGTGTTCAATTTCATAGCATTCATATAAACGGAGAAACCCTTCACTATGATATGAGTATGACTATGCCAGAAACACGAATAATAAAGATGATTTCCTACTCAAAGTCAACAATTTCTCTGAAAAGCTAAGAGGCTATGACATCTGACAGATAAACAAAATCACACAAAAAGTATCACACAAAGAACGATCAAATTTGATTCACAAACAGCAGGAAAAAACGAAAGCAAAACTCCATCATTGGTTTTTAGATTCCCCAATTTTATGAGACTAAGCCTATGCTTTTCAGAGTTCAAGAAAACAAATTTGATTTCGTCTATCAATTACACGATTTACAAATACATTCACCTATAAAACACGACTAATTAAGTACTAATATATCCCTGATATAAATAACATGAATACAAACAACAAGCTAAACACAAGAAAAATATTTACTCTTCTTCACACAAATGCTGTAACATTATTTACCTTCAATTGGCAACTCAACTATGACTGTGTTTACACGAGGGATCGAGTAGATAGTTAATACATGTAATAACGAACATTAGGCCGTGTCCGAAACGGCGACTTCGGCTAGAGCTACGGCTAGATTGCCCGCGTCTGCTTATTCTTCAACACTGGCAGACGCGCTGATCTAGCTGTAGCTGTAGCCGAAGTCGCCGTTTCGGACACGGCCATACTACTATGCTATGCTACAAACTCTACGTACGCGACAATCCAACCTCGTTTTCATTGATATACGACATCAACCTCGTTCCCAGTGGTGAACGCCATTTCTTTTTCGTCTTAGAATGCATTGGTCGATCATAGCCATCATAGGCCAACCTCAATCCCAGGGGTGATCGATCTCGCCGCGCCATTTTTTCCCAGCATGCCTTGCTCGATCATAATGACGAGAGGTATCGATACGACGCACTGCCCATGGTAGTGAGGCTGATCATAGGCCCTTTTCGAAACGACTAGATTTGGCTTTGGATTCGGCTCTCAGGTTAGCTTTGCCCCGCCGGTTGTTTTGCCTATAGTGCGTGCTTCGGGTATACGCGCTCAGGGCTTCAGACGAAGAAACGGAGCCTCAAAGCCGAATCCAAAGCCGAAGCCGTGATTTCGAATAGGACCATAGCCTCTGGAAATGTAGCCTTTTGTAGCGCACCCCCACATCAAACACGACCCCAGTTATAGCGCACGAAAAAAACCAGCACGAGCGCCCCCAGATGTCAAGCACGACCCCAGATACCACGCACAAAAAAAGACCAGCGCGAGCGGCGAAACCTAGCCGCGTGATATCTGGAGGTGCCGCCGCCGCCGCGTGCAACTTGATTAAAAGCTACTGGCAATGTGACTTTTTATTTAAATTCAGATGTTCATTCCCATTTTACCCGCCAAGCTTCTAATTTTCATATTCCTTACACTCGTATGTCCCTTGCTCATAAAACTATTAAACATAAGGGACCCATGCTCTGGAACATGCTTAACAAACAACTTAGAGTCTTCAAAAGTTTATCTATATTTAACGTGTCTTTAAACCTGACACATTGGAATCTTACTGTGGATGAGTGTCTAATATATACATGTACGTGTACTTATATAATCTAAACTGGTATTTTAGTGCTGACCGAGAATGGGTGGTCTCGTCTGATGGAGATTCTCACCCACGTAGCCCATTTCCATGCTTGTTATTACCTCCGTGGGATCCCCTGGGTGTGATCACTCATTCTCGTTTGGTAATTTACTGGTAGACCTGCAAGGCCGTTGTGTTAGTTTTAGTCCACTGTTTCGCTTTCGTCCTTCGTCTGTTTGTTTTAAAGTGATCTACTTAAAATAATTGTTTGAGTACATGCTTGTGCATTGAGACCTATATTATACTATTTTTTTCCTTAATGACTCGACTCGACAACAGACCTTTTGGTTCACCTAATTGTTATTATCCGTCTCAGTGCAAATGCATGTCTTTAGGGACCATTGCCTACAAGCTCTGCTTCTTACATGGATCCCTCTGCAGTGCCATGTTTAATTTAACTTTTTTTTTTTTAAATCTATACTGTTAAGTTGTATTGCTTATATTATATCAATCAACTGTTTAAAATCACTAATAAGAACAAATGTACAAATATTAGGCTTTGTAACTGGCAATTTCTATACATTATTTCCGTAAATGTTATGGGTATAATGCTGTCATAACCTTCAAATCATCTACCTGTCATTATTTACGAATAAATCATCAAATTTATAAAAAGACACTTTGAAAGTAATTTCAACAACAAGCAAACTCAAATGCTGCCAAACCTGCTGCAAACCTAGCGCACCGATAACAACAATGGAAGATGTTGTGACCTTTCGTACTACTTACCTACTTCTTGAAACTGTTATTTCTTTATCCATATTTCTTAATTTAATATCGTATTGGACAGACCTGTTTCCAAAATTTCGAACACAAAATATCAATTACTTGACAGTCTCAATAACTTTACACACTTTCACAAACTTGCTCGATGTATCAAGTGTTGAAAATGACTCCTAAGACCATTATTATCGACTTTTGGTTTAAGAAAATAGCAACTTCATTGCGTAATTTTCTTAGAAATGTTAATGGTAATGCTGCCAAGATCTCTAAATCATTTATCTGTTAATATTGACTAAAGTACCAAGTCCGAATAAATCCACAAACTTATAAAAACAGATTTATAAGGCAATTTGAAAACAATCACTTTAAGTTGCTAAACTGGAATCACACAGACCTATCGTGCCGTGTGCAACAAGGAGAAGATGTTGTGACCTTTGAACTACTCATCTACTTCCAGATAGTGTTTTAGCTTTATCCAAATTAGTGGGGTTTTTTTCATATTAGCACACTTTTTCTGAATGTCTATAAACAAATGTTAAATTTGTGACAATCTCTTCAATTTCACAAACTTTCAAAAAACTTGCTTGTTATATCAACTGTTTAAAATGACTTCTAAGACAACGGTATCAACTTTTGGTTACATAAATGGCAATTTCAGCACGTAATTTCACAAAAATAATATGATTAATGCTGTCAAGACCTATAAATCATCTATCTGTCATTATTTGCTTAGGTGCCAAGCCCTAATGAAGTATATGATTTATAAAAACACACTTTTAAAGCAATATCAGAAACAAAGAAACTCAAATGTCATCCCTAATACAACTGAGCGTGCCGTGTGCAATTATAAGAAGGTACAGTTGCCTTTCGTACTAGTTTTTGTTTTATCTAAATTTTATGATTTATTTTCGTATTAACACACCTTTTAGTTAATTATTTGGACACATATGCCAAATCCATAACAATCCCTCTAATCTCACGATTTTTCACAAACTTGATCACAGTATCAATTGTTTAAAATGACTTATAAGACCAAATGTACCAACTTTTTGGTTTCAAAAATGGCAATTCCTATTCGTAATGGCAATTTCCATACGCAATTTCACAGAAATATTAGTGGTAAAGCTAATAATGTAATTGTTTTCTTAGATTGCATGTTTAAATAACTCATCAAATAAAAATAAACAACACTTTCAAGGTAATTTCAGAAAAATAGAAACTCAATTGCCTAACCTACATCACACAAACCTAACGTCGTGTGCAACAAGGAGAAATTAGTGTGCCCTTTAAATTACTTCTAGATAGTGTTGATGTTTATCCCAATTTAGCGAGTTTGTTCGTATTAGCAAACCTTTGTCCTGAATGTCTAAAAAAATACAATTAAATCCTTGACAATCTCTCTAATATCACAACATAATAACAAATTTGACGTTCAGTGTGCCCATCCTAAAGTTTTTTGGCATAAAATTATTAATTTCACTGGAAATTTTTTTTATAGTATGTTTCTAATACCAATAATATGACCTTTATTTAAAAATACTGAAAACCTTATCAAAAACATTTATCATACAGACCCAACAATCTGAAATTACTGCACTCACACACATTTTTATAATCTCTAAAACAAATTTAATCATTTTTCACAAACACATTACACAGATTTTAAACATAGACAATTTGTATTTCAAAATAAACTTTATTTTTACTTTATTTATCACCATGTCCAATTTCTGTTTCACCTAATCTACAAAAATGTATAAATATCTTCAGAATAAATGTTTAAGTATATTATTTCAAAAATATATGTTTTAAAAGTGTATACTGTTTCAAAAGTGAACATCATTGGTCATATACTAGTATCCACACTTCATGTGAACCAACATATACATGAAATAACAAACCTGTGAAAATTTAAGAAAAATCAATCTCCATCAAAATCATAAAATAACAGTTAAAAACATTTCAAGTTCTAATCTTTTTCCTAACATCAGATTTAATCCAGCAGATTAAAAACTGTTGTTTTACACATTTCGCAAAAACTATCCAAGCATTTCAAACAAACCTATTTTAATGACAACTAACAACCATGACCATATCCATACTATGTGAATTATATACATTTGTGAACATTGATATTTCCAACCTCAAAACTGTTGTACACACCCTTTAAAGCCCCCTCAAAGTAAACAAACTCAACAACCCATTAAACAAGGTTCACCATATGACCATTTGCTTCTGATTGGATAACATGTAATCCTCATCACAATCCCACACATTATTGGTCAAGACAATCCATGAACAGTCATTGGTTGATACAAGTGTATTTTCATTGGATAACACTGGATCTCCATCATGATTGGATGAAATTACTTGGAACAGAAACCTTGACTATACTTTTGGAAACTATATAAAGGACACATTTTAATCAAACTTCAGTGTCGCCAATTCTGTGTTACAAGAGCCAATTCTATGTTACAAGAGCCAATTCTGTGTTACGAGAGCCAATTCTGTGTTACGAGAGAGCAGATTCACTAACATCCTACGACTGTGCTGACAAACTTGGCTGGTAAGTATATCATCCCCACAAAACCAAGCACTGATCCGCCGAACTGTTCAATACTAACTTGGATACGGCGTCCGAGGATCAGAGATCACATCTACATGCTCAACAAAATCAGGAATATTCTGGCACCAGCCTAACTGATTTGAGAGTTTTTAAGTACAGATATTTAGTTCACTACATACTCAACATACATTTTACTAATGATTACAAAACTATATTGAATATTTGATGTACTACCACTGTCATTCCACTTCTATGCAATCATATCAGCTACAACACAACTGTTGAAATAACACAGATTATATTCAATTAAATAACAATACCAATTTCAACCTGTATATGTTAATAAGTTTAGAAACTAAAATAACTTGACAAAACCTTCCCCAGACAAAACTTGTACAACATGTATTTTCTCTCCCTAGAAAAAAAAAAAAAACCGAAATGAAATACCCCTTTAAATAAACTATGTGTAGTCAAATAAACAATGAATTCACACAAATAAGAAAAAATTGAAAAAATAGCTTCGCAAATTATCCAGATAATGTTTGAAAAGACTCACCTAACCATAGTTAAATAAACACAATCAATTGATTCACTTTCATCTCAACAGACAAAATGGACACCATCTATAACATCAACATGTCATCCTCAAGAAAGGGTCCATACCCAAGAGCTTTGAGAGCTAAAATTGTGAAGATTGTAAAGAATGAGAAGGCCCATGAGCTCAGCCTTGCTGATAGTACAGGAGCAATCAAATGTGTTGCGTATGACAACATCTGCGAGCCTTTCCACTCTGGAGACGTAATCACAATGCGTCAGTTTGAGAAAGGATTCACTGGAATCCTGATGGCCAACAAGAACACACGTGTCCATCCTTGTCCTTCATTGAAGAGCCCGATCAGTGACGAGATAATGGCTGTTGCTCTAAACCTAGTGGATCCACCAATGCCACCTGTTGCATCTATCTCATCTCTCCTTCAGGATGACAAGGAAGGTATTCCTGTAAGCATCGAGGGAATAATCACACATGTAAGAACTTCCATACATTCAATAAAAGATTAAGTTTCAACAAACCTACGTTACAAATCATCTCTTTAACCCTAACAATTCACAATCCAATATGGTCTAAAAAACCCATATGCATAATTTGGATAGTGTGTTCAGCAATTACTTCTACAAAGCCATTACAGCTTACTTGAAAAATGAATTGTAAAAAAATCAGAGTAAATGGTTTCACGATAGAGCAAATGGTCTTTACATACAAAGAATGGGTATCACTGCCAGATTTAAATATAAAAGTATGTAATCAAAACCATTACAAGTACCTACAGTTTTTGTGAAATTATCTTTCATACTGTATATAATAGAATGATGGTTTTGCTTTTGTTTCCATCTAAGGATGAAGTACCAAGAGAGGTAGGTCCGAAAAGAGTGTTGGTCAGAAACATTGAAGTGCAAGACGAAACCGGAGCAATCCAACTGGCTCTTTGGAACGCACATTCAAGAAGCCCGATTAAATCTGGAGACAGGGTGAAAATCACACACATGTCCCCTAAGAAGAACAACTACTTAAAGGCGATAACCCTGTCATCAACCCAGAACACAAAAATTAATGTACGTATTGAATTTATAGTAATTTTTTTCCAAATATTATTATATAACAGGTTGCCATCTTTCAAATTAAATTTTATACACTCCAACAGCTTACCCATATAAAACTACACAAAAAAAAAAACCAATTATTTTATATGCATTGGTAAAAATTCTGTACTAAAATAATTTCAACACAATTTACAGATTCTCCAAGAAGAACATAAAGAGAGGACAGTGGAGATTGTCACAGTAGAGGGGACAACTGCTTCCCACATCATTCTGCTATGTGAAGCAGACGACACTTTGATAAGTCTACATATGCCGAAGGAACTTGCACAACAAATATGGAACTCAACAACATCCTTGGGCATAACAACAGCGCTTGAGGGACAACAAGTCTACACATTTGTTGTCCAAGCAGCAAACATAATTCGCCTCAGCCATGATGATGATGTACCATCAACAAGCACAAGACCCAACACAAGTTCTAAACCCACAGCACCTACAGCACCCAGTACAGCCACAGGACCCAACCCTCAACAGCAAAAACCCACTACTGCTGGAACAGTACCAAGACACCCCTCAACTGCTACTGCCAAACCAAAGGCAAAACTTTCCAAACAGTAAACTTACAAAACCTATGTTATCTTTTTAAACCAAAAGCCAAATACAATAACATACATATTGTGATGCGATCACGCTAGATGAGTCGTATGTTGGCAATTTCGTAACAGAGAACAAGGCAAAACAAGACAAACTACATGACAGGTCAGGAGTAACATTTTCGGGTTTTTTGTTGTTGATAATGATAGATTCAAATTCTAAAATCTCACTTTTTAACATTGGCGACTTCCTTTCTGATAAATAGCAACACTAAAAGGTTAAAATTAGCATGTCAATAAAGCTTGCTGATGTACACTTTGAAAAATAAAAAATATAAAAACATTGTTCACAGCTCCATAGTTCATGATAGTTAGTTACACATAAAGTTGTGCACAAGTTCTCTCAACCATGCAGCTATATAGTACATGTATATAGCTCCATGTTTCAACCAAGTTGTTGTTTTTATCTCAAATGAATGGCAAAAAATACTTCAACAATGATTGAAAGCATTCACATCATACCTTTGAAAATGAATACGAGTGTTTCTGTAACCTACAGATACCTTCTGCAACACAAACACGTTGACAAGTTCGATCACATCTGATCACTGCATTCCGTGTGTAAAAACACCAAAACGTTTATCAAAAAAAGCGAAGATCGCCATTATTGTGTGTACATTGCGCGATATATGGTACATTACTATCACGATGTGTTACTAACCCTTGTACACACACAGACAACCTCGTTCCCAGTCAATATAATAGAGATCAGTGGGCGCTGCCCATAACGTGGTAACGAGGATGACACAGGGGATTTCAGCAACTTCCGACCTTTCAACCCTTCTTGAACAAAAATTAACATTCGTCAAACTTCAGGCGCAGTAACACATGGCACCTGTGGGCAGCTGTTCTGTAAATGCGCGCTTAATAAATTTGTAAGCCCCTTTTCTCTTCGTTTCAGTTACCCTTCTCATATCATTGAACTTTATGCTTCACCTTTCACAACTTTTAACTAAAAGTTGTATAAACACGGAATTTTGAATATAGTAAAGGGAGAGCTTAATATGCTCTATCCAGATGTACACACAAGTTAGAAATGACAAGAATCGACAAACGACTCATTTTGCTTGATCGCATCACATATTTATCATCCAAACCTACACTATAAAAAGGAAACAGGGCATCACTATTTACTAATTCCCATTTTTTGCTATTTCGTCCAACTTGGCCGTCAAACTACATATAGCTGACCAAGGTTAATAATTCACAGATATTGTGATACAATAAAATTATACTAAAACAGTGTATTGCAGAGGTGATATGTATCATTTAGATCCAATTTTCCTGATGGGTTTGTTTTTTCACTCTTTTCCCGCAATTTTTCACAACATAATAGGGGGGGCCTAAAAACTAACTAAATGAAACAACAGCCAAAAAATAGGCGTACTTGGACACAAATCATGTTTCTCGTTTTACTTGGCCTAAATTCCAGTATAATACAAATTTTACAAAAGACAAACTCCATGTAAATTTTCATGTAATACACTTTACGTTACAAGCCTATACTTTCTATTTGTATTAATCAAAACCAGGGCCCCACTTCATAACGCAATCCAATCACCAGCAATACTCATCTATTGTCCATTGTTTCACTTAACCAATGGACTAAACACATTTTTAAGCACAACACATAATTCATGTTTATACTAGTATCCATCATTACTATTAAGTATTGTACTTCTTAACTTATTTTCTACTTCGTTGTTATATGTTGTTTTTAGAAATTATATTGAAAAGAAAAATTTATATAACAAAAATTATACAAATATGTAAAAAGATGCTCCAAAAAACACTGAAGGTGTTTATCATTTTTGATTGTCTCACAAGTTATTTCTGTAAGTTGATTTTCATAAATTCCAATCAATAAACAATCATTTCAGTACGTTAAATCCTTTGCTTTACTTGTGTGTTTGTTTGTTTGTTTAAATTTATTTTTTCTACATTAAGTCACATTAATAAAAAACTAATAATAAAAACACACATTTCCACACCTGACTGATACATGAAACCGACAATACAATATACCTCTGTTGCTCCCAGTCACTGTCTTGGTGCATCGTAACATTGCAAATGCCTTCAACCTCAGATAAACACCTTGGTGCCCAACCCTATACAACAGCCATACAATCATTCTAATAACTTGCTAAATTACCTATGTCAAACACTTTCACAGAAACCCAATATCTCAACAATACAACAGTTCCAATCTGCAAACATGCCATTAATACATTTACAATGTTTCCAGCAATTGAGCAAACAATCATCTAAATCAACACCGTTGTATACTCACTACCTATATCCTGACAATTATCAGTTTCTCCAAGCATTTCCAAACATACTACATACAAATTAATGGCCAATTATGAAAACAACTGAAAGTGAAAACTTCCCAAGCTAAATGATGAAACTCAAAATCATTTCCACCTGGGAAAACAACTTCTAAAGATGTTACTGAGGCCATTCATAACACCACATGATCATTCATATACTGCAAAAATCATTTCCATTTCAAAACGTTTAAAAATACTACTAGAACCACTTATATTTTACTCCAATTTGTTAGATTATTTTAGTATAACCATTATGTTGTAGTCAAACCTCATAAATACAAACAAACACATTAACCATCAATTATATAATATCTTACCTAACACCCATACCCTGGTAGATTGTCAGTCTCTGCCGTACTTCTGACATCCTGGATGTAAAGGAAACGCTACATCAAAAGAAAATGTCAATAAATTTTCCATAGTTTTACCTGATTAAATTATATGACACTTCCTAAATATATTCCTTGTGTTTAATACCTTTCAAATATGCAGCAATTTACAACCTCAAATGACCTTTTCAGATATTTCAAATAATGGTGTACATAAATAACTACAAAATTAATGGTCATGTAATTTTGTTCCTTTTTTAAGTTTAGCATTTTCTTTTCTATGGATTTTGTCCGCGAAAAAATAGCATAGTTGCGGACCTTTGATTAATTAAACTGGATAACAGACCACCAAATAAACAATGCAAATGAAATCACTTGGTTATTTTGTATTAATACCATTCTTTTTTATCCATTATTTGTTTGCAAAAGAAGACAACAGCACACAGCTTTCAGTGTAGAACCCTTGTCTAAATTTGTATAAACAAACCTTTGTGTAACATCTGTTGGATTGCTTTTAGCAACCTAATAGAAAAACAATTACATTGTCACGATTAACAAAAAGTTTAATACTATTAATTTGATTCTAAAGTGATTTGTATAATAAGTTCCATTGTTGAAAACTATTTCTTTACCATGTTTAAATCTTTCCAAAGCACTCATACCCGAACATACACGCATCGATGTCCGCAAACTTTGACATCTTTCCCAAACTCGCACGGTCATAAACTTGGCAACAATATTTCACCTGATGAAAAGATGAAACAGAAATATCGACAACATAATATTGTCACCCATTCAAAATAAGATAAATGAACGCCCAATACACAACAGCGCCCTCAAGCGGAAGGTTGAATTTTTTTTTAAATGGACTTATTAAAAAACTAATAATAAAAACACACATTTCCACACCTGACTGATACATGAAACCGACAATACAATATACCTCTGTTGCTCCCAGTCACTGTCTTGGTGCATCGTAACATTGCAAATGCCTTCAACCTCAGATAAACACCTTGGTGCCCAACCCTATACAACAGCCATACAATCATTCTAATAACTTGCTAAATTACCTATGTCAAACACTTTCACAGAAACCCAATATCTCAACAATACAACAGTTCCAATCTGCAAACATGCCATTAATATATTTACAATGTTTCCAGCAATTGAGCAAACAATCATCTAAATCAACACCGTTGTATACTCACTACCTATATCCTGACAATTATCAGTTTCTCCAAGCATTTCCAAACATACTACATACAAATTAATGGCCAATTATGAAAACAACTGAAAGTGAAAACTTCCCAAGCTAAATGATGAAACTCAAAATCATTTCCACATGGGAAAACAACTTCTAAAGATGTTACTGAGGCCATTCATAACACCACATGATCATTCATATACTGCAAAAATCATTTCCATTTCAAAACGTTTAAAAATACTACTAGAACCACTTATATTTTACTCCAATTTGTTAGATTATTTAAGTATAACCACATGTTGTAGTCAAACCTCATAAATACAACCAAACACATTAACCATCAATTATATAATATCTTACCTAACACCCATACCCTGGTAGATTGTCAGTCTCTGCCGTACTTCTGACATCCTGGGTGTAAAAGAAATGCTACATCAAAAGAAATGTCAATAAATTTTCCATAGTTTTACCTGATTAAATTATATGACACTTCCTAAATATATTCCTTGTGTTTAATACCTTTCAAATATGCAGCAATTTACAACCTCAAATGAACTTTTCAGATATTTCAAATAATGGTGTACAATAACTACAAAATTAATGGTCATGTAATTTTGTTCCTTATTTAAGTTTAGCATTTTCTTTTCTATGGATTTTGTCCGCGAAAAAATAGCATAGTTGCAGACCTTTGATGAACTTCAAACTTTAATTAATTAAACTGGATAACAGACCACCAAATAAACAATGCAAATGAAATCACTTGGTTATTTTGTATTAATACCATTCTTTGTTATCCATTATTTGTTTGCAAAAGAAGACAACAGCACACAGCTTTCAGTGTAGAACCCTTGTCTAAATTCGTATAAACAAACCTTTGTGTAACATCCGTTGGATTGCTTTTAGCAACCTAATAAATAGAAAAACAATTACATTGTCACGATTAACAAAAAGTTTAATACTATTAATTTGATTCTAAAGTGATTTGTATAATAAGTTCCATTGTTGAAAACTATTTCTTTACCATGTTTAAATCTTTCCAAAGCACTCATACACGAACATACACGCATCGTTGTCCGCAAACTTTGACATCTTTCCCAAACTCGGTCATAAACTTGGCAACAATATTTCACCTGATGAAAAGATGAAACAGAAATATCGACAACATAATAACGTCACCCATTCAGATAAGATCGATGAACGCCCAATACACAACAGCGCCCTCAAGCGGAAGGTTGATTTTTTTTTAAATGGACTTTTTGAACATTTGGTGGTAAATTTTTGAGTAATTACTTCAAAATGTACACACAAATTACTATTAGGCTGGCTTCATGTGTTTAAAAGTTACAGATCAATAACGATCAATGACGTCATCGGGAGTCACGTGACACGGCATTAAAAGTGTCTTTTTTAAAAGTCGTATAACTCCCGAAGTATAAGTTCGATCATGTTGGTACTTGGAACACCGTCACATTTAATTGCAAACTTTCACATGTGGCCATTTTTCATTTTTGTGTGCATTAAATATAAACTTTTCATGATATATTCCGAGAAAGTACGAAATATATGCTTGAAAAAAAATTTCCTTAGGCAAAGTCTATAAACAGTGAAATTTGTGCATAAATTATTAAGTTGCATGGTTTATAAAAAAAAAAACATTTATTCGGAACTCTTCCAATTTCAAGTCAAATTACACATTTTTTATGCAAACCTTTTCATCTTGCCAAAGACATGTCGACTGCGCCATAATATTTGTACAATATGAAGCCCCCAAATACATAAAGCAAAACTTTTACCCCAAAACATTACAAAAGAAACACAATATTCAGACAATAACAACTGTTTACCAACTTGTTATTTATTATAATATTTACATGCATCATGTTCTAAAAAATAATCAGTATGAAGTTGCTTTTAACGATGTTATTGTCTGGCAAGGGTGGGCAATTACAAAAAAAATACCGATGACGTCACAATACACAAGACGCCCTCTAGCGGCAGGTTGAACCTGATCAAAATGGACTTTTTGAAGATGTGTGTGGTGAAGTTTTGTGTAATCACTTCAAATTTACACACATGTTGATCGTCAAGCAGCCATCATGTGTGAAATTTCAGATCGATGACGTCATCGGGGGTCACGTGACGCGGCATTAAAGGTGCCTTTTATAACGTCGTATATCTCCCTAAAGTTTAGTGCGATCATATTGAAACTTGGTAGTTTGTTGGATATTGGCAAGTTCTTTTAAATTCTGAAATGACGTCATGATGTTGTCATCACATGATATTTTATGATTTTTTTGAAAAAGTTATGGCGAAACAGCTTGGCATTTGTGCACAAATGCAATTTTTTATTTGTCTGTTTCAGTAAAAAAGGCTATTGACATAACGCACGTTCGGTCAAAGCGGCTATTTGCATAGTTCCTAAAGAGCAATTGCAATGAAACTTTCAGTGATGAAAGGCATTGGTGCAATAATGATCTCAAAACAATGAGGTCATGATGACGTCATCACCTGTCACGTGACGTCATCTTAAAGGTTTCTATTTTAAATATTTGAAAATCAGTAACAAATCAGCCACAAGAGACCGTAGGTTTCTGTTTGCGGGATTGTATAGGGATAAATTAGGTCTTCATTTTATTCAGTGTGCGTGACCTCACATGACCTCTACTTCCGGTCGAAACCGGAAGTGCCTCGTTATTCAAAAGTGGAAATAGTTATGAAGTTGCTTTCAACTATGTTATTGTCTGGCAAGGGTGGGTAATTAAAAAAAAATACCGATGACGTCACAACACACAAGAGCGCCCTCTAGCGGCAGGTTGAAAACTGATCAAAATGGACTTTTTGAAGATGTGTGTGGTGAAGTTTTGTGTATTCACTTCAAAATTTACACACATGTTGATCGTCGAGCAGCCATCATATGTGTGAAATTTCAGATCGATGACGTCATCGGGGGTCACGTGACGCGGCATTAAGGGTGCCTTTTTTAAAGTCGTATATCTCCCTAAGTGTTAGGGCGATCATGTTGAAACTTGGTAGATTGTTGGATATTGGCAAGTTCTTGTAAATTCTGAAATGACGTCGTGATGACGTCATCACATGATTTTTTATGATTTTTTCTATTTTTTGCACCTTTTAGTCATAAATTGCTTACAAAACGTGATATAATCCAAATTCTTTTTTAAACAGGCTTGAACGTCATATCTACTTTGAATACAAAAAAAACTTTCAATTCAGTTGAGTAATTTGAAAAAGTTATGACGAAACAGCTCGGCATTTGTGCACAAATGCAACATGTCTAGTTTTTTTTTTAATTTGTCTGTTTCAGTAATAAAAGCCATTGAGATAACGCACGTTCGTTCTATGCGGTTTTTTGCCTAGTTCCTAAAGAGCAATTGCAATGAAACTTTCAGTGATGAAAGGCATTGTTGCAATAATGCCCCTCAAACAAAGATGTCATGATGACGTCATCACCTGTCACGTGACGTCATCTTAAAGGTTTATATTTTAAATATTTGAAAATCTGTAACAAATCAGCCACAAGAGACCGTAGGTTTCTGTTTGCGGGATTGTATAGGGATAAATTAGGTCTTCATTTTATTCAGTGTGCGTGACCTCACATGACCTCTACTTCCGGTCGAAACCGGAAGTGCCTCGTAATTCAAAAGTGCTAAAAGTTATGAAAATGCTTTCAACGATGTTAGTGTCTGGCAAGAGTGTGCATTTAAAAAAAATACAGATGACGTCACGATACTCACGAGCGCCCTCTAGCGGCAGGTTGAAAACTGCTCAAAATGAACTTTTTGAAGATGTGTGTGGAGAGGTTTTGTGTAATCACTTCAAAATTTACACACATGTTGATCGTCAGGCAGTAATCATATGTGTAAAGTTTCAGATCAATGACGTCATCGGGGGTCACGTGACGCGGCATTAAAGGTGCCTTTTTTGAAGTCGTATAACTCCCGAAGTATTAGTGCGATCATGTTGAGACTTGGTAGGTTGTTAGATATTGGCAAGTTCTTGTAAATTCGGAATTGACGTCATGATGACGTCATCACGTGATTTTTTATGATTTTTTCTATTTTTTGCACCTTTTAGTCATAAATTGCTTAAAAAACGTGGTATAATCCAAATTCTTTTCTAAACAGGCTTGATACGTCATAACTGCTTTGATTACAAAAAACTTCAAATTCAGTTGAGTAATTTGAAAAAGTTATGACGAAACAGCTCGGCATTTGTGCACAAACGCAATATGTGTAGTTTGAATTGTTTCAGTGAGGCTACACTTTACATGCAAGTCAGCAGTTAGAAATAATTGCATGGTTTGTATATCATGCTTACGTCAGTCTTCTCCCCACCTTGAAAACCTTTTTCAGATTGGTCAAAAAGAAACACTCACAATAAGTGCATATTCAGCCACTGGTGTTGAAATTAGCCATCCACATTGTTGACTACATTGTGAGACAATGTAGAACTGCTCCCCTTCAAACATTGCTGTGAACGTATGTGTGATAACATTTATTTTCCATTTTTCTTACAGTTCCAGGAAGTAGTGTACATGTACATCAAGAAACACCGATGAGTTCAAGGTCAGCTCGAGTACTGGGCAATCTAGTTCTAATTCGAGTCCTTCACTTGATGGTTTGTTAACAGCAACAAAGTGTTATATTTATAAATATATGTCTGTCAAAAGCAAACTACGTATATGTGTAAGTTGCTATTCAAGCATATACAAACACCAGGTAGTTCCTTTTGGGTTGTGACAAATGAAATGATTAGGACTCATTAAGATTTTAGCTTGGCTTGAATGTCCATCGGGGCAGTAGTGGGGTATATGAACTAAAAGGTCCTAAAACATGATGGACATTATTTTCACCTTTGGCTTTCTAAAGGACATGTAGTCATCCTTCGCTGTGTCGCCAGCCTTGGGACATACAGGCATTGTTGGCGGTATAACAAGGGATCAATGTAAATGATACCACATGGAATCTTTAGAAATATATATGTACCTATAGTACCTACATACGTGTATGAATGACAACTAGCAACTGTGAGATTATCTTTGACATGTGAGTGTACCTGACTTCTGTTTCCAGGGTCTGTCCCATTGTCAGCTATAGAGCCAGCACTGTGTAAGTACATTGTATAACTAAGACTTTTAAATGTATCTTGGGCACTCGGATTAAGGAAAAATAGAAATTGAAGATACATGGTTTTGCCAAACAAATGTTTACAATTGAAAAAAATATATAACAAAATCAATGGCTTAAGCAATTAAGATTCATAATTCAACTTGGGCTAGTGTTTTTTGTTGTTGTAAAAACGCGCTAAACCAAGTACCTTTTATCATGTTTCTGGCAAGACTATATCTGCGCTAAATAGTTCTGACCACGTCAAACAATAAACACGGCAAACTGAACTTGGTGAGGGAAAGGTGCTTAATTATAGTGATTTTACAGAGGTTAAAAAAAAGTTTTTCAGCTCGAATCTTCACATTATTGGAAGAGGTGAAGGCTGAGCAAAGAAGTCAGAGGAAACTGTTGATGAAACTGAGAGGACAGGGAGAAGGTGCAAATGTGGAGGAATTGCCCAAAGGAATGTTGCCAGTGCAGTCAGTGCATGACCTATTGGAGTTGGAGCGCAGCCTGAAGGATGCAGATGGGAAGGTGCATGGCCAAGTTGTGAGTAGCTTAATTTTGTTTATTTCTTCAAATTGCAAACATGCTAATGGATGCTACAGGACATAGTTTCTCCTTGTACTTAGCATTGATGCTAAGCACAGTATTTAGGAGACCATAAAGCACTTGTTAGGATCAAGTATTCTCTTTCCGATTTCTACGCCAAGTTCTTCGGTCTTAACCATAATGAATTAATAACTTGATAAGGAACTACAGTTAACTAATTTAGTTTAGAGTGAAATATATCACCTGGTCAGAACTAATAATTATGGAGATATAAACATGGGGTTAATCGACTTCTCTGCACAATTTGAGATAGAATGGTATCAGGATTTAAATATAAATATTGCGCAGATATAGTCCTGCCAGAAAAATGTAAAAATGTACCAAATAAATAAAGACCACAAAATCACACTAATCAAGTTGGATTTTGAAACGTAACATTCAGCAGCTTGGAATTAGCTACCAAGTCATTTGCATTCCGTGGCAAAACCCTCTTCCAAGAAATTTCAAACAATTTTCAAAGTCTTCATTCAGTAAATACTCCTTTAAATAGAAATAATTCAAGAACACAGTTGCTGCTATTTCTTGTTTTTCTTGTTTGTTTGTTTGGGTTTTAGAACTATTTGTGTGCTGATAACAATTGTTTGTGTTAAAACAAAATTGTACTTTTCCCTTGTGTGTTCTCAATGGCAGGCAAGATACCTCGGTGGTTTCTTAACCCTCGATTAAGCCATCAGGCACTTTTCAGGTGTCCGTTTTTAATTAAAAAGTAATTACTCCGCCATTTAATTTTATTTGTATTTAAAGAATGTAAGGTTCCTCAACTACACCTAGCCAAATAGCATGCCAATTGTCTTGTTACCATCGGGGTTGATTTCACACCAAAAAAAATCCACCAATGACCAGTTCTCCCGGTATTCCCTTGGGAAATGTAAGAAATGTAAGAAATGTAAAAAACACGAGGGTTTCATTCAAACAAATGGCTTAGAGACACATGTGGGCTGATCTCAATGGAAATTTTGCTTGAATTTATTTTATTTAGTCACGGGTCTATATCCAATAGTTTGGGCGATTTAAACATGATTGTGTTCTCAAAAAACACGTATTACACGCAAAATATCAAACGGACACTTGAAAAGTGCCTGATGGCATAAGTGTGTGATTTTTTTTATGGTGTCACGAAGAGTTAAAGGGCTGCTTCGTACCTTGACCCAAAACTCCAGTGACTGCAGTACACCTACCTTGCTCTAGTGAAGTTCAAGTCAACTATAGTTTTAGATGAAATAAGTGATACCTAGCATTTATGTATGGCCATGTTTTTTTAGTATCACAGGAGTGCATATCATGGGTGCATACTGAATTTCATGTTTTTTGCTAAATTGTTATTTTTCCAGATGCTGTTAGAAAGAACCACCAGATCTCTGACAGGGTGTACCGGGAGGCTGTTTCTAACTGGCTTAATGGTGCGGCTGACTGGGATGGAGGGAGGAAGAAACGCTGCAGCTACAGCCTCTGCTGGTCTAGAAAATGACCATAACTCTGTCGCTGCTGTCAGTGATTCAGAATCGGATATGACAGATGAGTAAATTATTCTGTCCTAGGAGTGTTATAATAATAATAATAATAATACAAGTATTTATAAAGCGCAGTTTTCCAATGGTTACAATGCGCTGAGGGTAATGATTCCAGAGAGGAAACAAGTAATTGAACAAGAACCTTAAGATGAAAATAGGTATGACTTGAGTTTACGTTTAAATTGATGAATAGAGTTGCAAGTACGAATGTTGAGAGGTAGCGAGTTCCAGCATCTGGGTCCAGCTACTGAGAAGGCCTTGTCACGTGCGTGTTTGAATGTGCGATGTATTTTTAAGTAACGCTCCGAGCGGAGGCCACTTCGGTTGGGCATGCTGAGATCAAGTGAGTCTGTTATGTATTTTGGGTGTGTATTTGAAAGCGCTTTGTACATATTCACAGCTGTTTTGAAGATAATGTATTTTGAATGGGTAACCAATGTAGTTGTTGAAGAAGCGGTGATGCGTGTGAGTGTTTTGGTTGCATGTGTATGATACGGGCGGCGTTGTTTTGGAGCTTTTGAAGGCGAGTGATGTCAGACTGTTTCATTCCATTGAAGAGAGAATTACAGTAGTCTAGTCGTGAAAGGACAAGGGATCTAGAAGCAGCGTGGCATGTGTCTTTGTCTATGTATTTGCGGATCTTGGAGAGGTTTCGTAAGTGGTAATTGACTGCTTTGCATGTATTGTTCACATGGGGAGTCATTGACATAGTGCTGTCAAAGTTAACGCCCAAATTTCTCACTGTCGGGGATGGTTTGATTGTGTGGTTATGAACAGCAAGGGTAAGCTGGTTTAGCTGTTTCCGATGGTGAGATGAAGATGCAATGAAAAATTCTGTCTTATCTTGATTTAGTTGAAGCTTGTTCGCAATCAACCAGGAATGGATATTTGTAATACATTTTGACAACCTGAACAAAGCACACACTGCGTCATTTGGAACGGCAGGGTCAAACTCCAGATAAATCTGAATGTCATTAGCATACATGTGGTATCTGACGTCATGTTGACGTAGGATATCGGAGACCGGACTGATGTACATGGTAAATGCCTGGGGGCCGATGATTGAACCTTGGGGGACGCCGCATCGGGCCATACTCTCATCAGAGTCGGCCCCTGCAACATGCACATGAGTTCGCCTGTCTTGGAAGTATGACGTAAACCATTTGAGAGCCGTTCCAGAAACGCCAAATTTCCGAAGTGTTCATTATTAACTCATCTGTCATGTCCGATTCTGATACATGTGTAGCAGGTGGAGAGTTATGGTCATTTCCACGGACAGTCACATTACAGTTTGTCCATCAATTCAGCCAAGCCTGTATGGAGCCACAATAATCGATTTGAGGCCAATACTTTGAGCTTCAAATAATTTATTGCCAATAGACAGTCTGGCGGGTTGCCCGGGGCATGGGGCATAGTTTGCTTCGTGGTTGGATGTTAGTACAATTTAACTGCCCATTGGTCTTTGCCATGTCAGTTGATTTATGCCTACGGCTTGTTTTTCCGGGCAGCGTCCCCCTTGGTTGGATCCGACATTCACCATAGAGCTAATTCCACATGGCAAAATACACTTCACTTTTGTTTGAGCAGTCCTCGTGTTAACTTGTCTTCTTGTGCTTAGGAAAATCAGTTTCGTTAAATTTTAAATTAATCTCCACTTCGTTTGCTGTTATTTGGAGTTTCGTTTGCAACTTAAATTTCTCCCTGCTTCATTGCTGAGTTTCGTTTGCAATTTGTTTGAGTTGGTTGTTGTTTTGCTGTTGGTTTGCGTGCTCACGCTTATTGAGAATGCCTCGCTCAAAGCGTGCTTCAGCTGCCCAAAAGACGACTGCAGCGGTTGGTACACCAAAGCGGCAGAAGCGAGTCCAATCCGGACGTTCTACTAAGGCCTCATCCTCGACCTCTACTCCAGGTCCAGTTGTCAACGTGGAGCCACCATCGGGACAGCAAGGGTCTGACGTATTAGCCTCCGCACCGGTCACTTCTGGAATGGGTGAGTTTAATAAGGTGTTCGGGCATTCAGGCTTCGTGGAGTTGAAGTTTTTTTTTCTTCTTTTTCTTAATACTTCTTCTTCTTCTCAGCGTCCCTTGTCCGCTAACAAAAGCACCATTTCCAAGCTCATATGAACTTGAAACTTCACATATAGTTAGATATTTATTAGGAGATGAAACCGCTTCAGTTACGTCATGATGACATCATCAGGTGTCAAGTTACGTTAAATCAAAGTTTAATATTTGAAAAAATCTCCAAAAATACACATTGGATTTTCACAATCTATACATCATCGGATAGGCCTGGTATGACTCTAAAAACGCTACACTGAACGCGACCTCATTTGACTTTGACTTCCGGTTCAAACCGGACGTTGAATATTTGAAAATTTCATATCTCAAAAACTACTGATCATTTCATCACAATTTTTACATCAGATTGCAGTTCTGTGATCCTTCCGAAACTTTTGCACAGAAATGATGCCAATATGACCTTAACTTCTGGGCGTTAGTCAACGTTAGTTTTAACGCGCATTTAATCTTTGTACATAGAAAAGCGCTGTAGCCGACTGTTCAGCACCATGAATCATAAGGTTCAAAGTCCACGAAGCCTGTGTGTGCAACACGAAGCCTGTGTGTGGATCCCACGTAATGGAAACTCATAAGGTTAAAAGTCCACGAAGCCTGTGTGTACAGTCCCACGTAACGGAAACATTCCACAAGCGGGGGGTGGCGCTATACCAAACAACTGTTCATGCTTTTATCCCGCTCTGGAATTTTATTATTTGCTCGCTCTGTGACCCTGGGTTGCTTTTTGCGGGATTATACAAAGGTAATATAGGTCTTCGATTTTAATTGTTTGCATGAAATTACGTGTCCTCTACTTCCATTTAAAACCGAAAGTGCATTGTAATTAAAAGTGGCAACTTTTTTTTGTTGGTTTTAACGATGTTGCAGTCTGACAAGGGTCTGGTTAAAAACAAAATTAAGATCGCCATCTTGCGGTGGGTTAAAAACAGTTCAAAATACAGTTTTACTAGAAGGCTTTGGCAGAGTTTTTATAATTGTTTCAACATTGGTTTACATAATGGTCTTTATGCAGACAACATAATGTGTTGAAATGTAGATTGATCACGTCATCACGTACTACGTGTATCGCTTTAAATGTGCACTTTTTTTAAGCCATGTATCTGCCAAACCAAAAGACCAACCGAGTTGAAATTTGGTGTACTGTTGGACAACGACACTGACTGCTGAAAAATTTAGTAGCGTCATGATTACGTCATTTCAAATGTATTTTTGTGCTTTTTTTCATCAGGCTTTTGAAACCAGGCATGTACTCCCCGAAACCGAACACCTACAGTTTGTCTTAAGACGAACTCTAAATTTCTAGTTTTGTTCGGGTTTTTTTTCGTTTTTTTTCTTAATACTTCTTAGGTGTTCGGACAAAAGTCCGAAGACCTCTTCTTACTGTTCGTTTTTATTTAAGTTTTATTTTTTTTAGGTGTTCGAACAAAAGTCCGAAGACCTCTTCTTATTGTTCGTTTTTTTGTTTTGTTATTTAGGTGTTCGGACAACAGTCCGAAGACCTCTTCTTTTTGTTCGTTTTTTTTATTTTTTTTTTAACTTCTTCTCGCCGTCGATTATCCGCTAACAAAGACACACTTCCTAAGCTCACATAAACTTGAAACTTTACACATAGTTAGATATTCATTAGTAGATGAAACGTTTTTAGTTTCGTCATAATGACGTCATCCGGTGTCGAGTTATGATTTTTTCAAATGTTAACCTTTGAAAAAATCATAACTCCAAAACTACACAGTGGATTTTCACAATCTGTACATCATCGGATAGGCCTGTCATAACTCTAAAAACGCTCCACACAATATGACCTCATTTGACCCTGATTTCCGGTTCAAACCGGAAGTTAAAAATTTCAAAAATTCATATCTCAAGAACTTCTTATTAAATCATCACAATTTTTATATCAGATTGTAGGTCTGTTAACCTTCTCAAACTTTTGCACACAAATAATACCAATATCATCTTATTACTTCTGGTCCTAAACGGGCGTTACAGCCAACGCTAGTATTAACCGCAATTAATTTGTGTATAGTGAAAAGCGCTGTTAGATGACTGTTCCACTCAATTATTCATAAGGTTCAAAGTCCACGAAGCCTGTGCGTATAGTCCCACACAACGGAAATGTACATCATTGCGTTGCTTATTCTTGTACGTTGTAACAACACATGTCCCGCACATAAAAAACTCAAACTCATTCAAAGTTCAGTGTGAATTTAGTTCCGTTTTGCCCGTCTAATGGCTTAATGGAAAACAAGGAATAGAAAGTGGAGGTTTCACTGAGATGTCCACCTGCTTTAGGGATTTGTATGACTTTTACTAAGTGACAAAAACTTCAACTGAAAAAGAACGACACTGGGTTCGCTTCTTACCAAATACCGAGACCCACGTCATGTTGATCGACGTGCCCATGCCTTCCAAACGCGTTCTAGGCCCGCTGAGTATGCCCTTCAGACACGGTGGTTAAAATGGTAAGCTTTATTTCAAAATCATCGTTAAAAAGATGGGGGGATTCTTTATTTCATCTACAAACATGTTATGACTTTCAACTGTCGGATTGAATTGATGCTAACCCCTCTTCAGGTATATGTACAAGTCTGTATATGCAAAATCATATCTCGTGAACCAAACAGGGTTTTGACTTTAAAAAAGTTATTTTAAAAAGGTAAATTTCTTCAAATTCAATATAAAAGGGATGGCACAGCCCCCCATGGTTATAAAACTGCTGAAACGTACACTCTTTTAGAGAGAAATAAGCATTGAGAATGTAATAAATCAATGAAGTGCTGTATAAAAGGCTCCCCTTCTGAACCGAGCGCTAACACCGCTCGCTCGCTCTCGGTGTGGCAGAAGGGGAGACCCGGTTGCTTCTAAGGGCGCCCTCTTTTGTTGCGATTTATTATTTATTTGGATGGCCAGGAGTCCTGCTGCAAGTGTGTAACGTGGAATATGGGTTGTGCAGGGAACCAGATCTACATATCGTCACGCGTCGCTGTAGCGAATGATGGTAACTCGTGTAGCAGCAGATTGTTGACCAAGAAGTTATGGTAGGTGGTGTACTTTTGACTATCGTTTAAAAACTATTAATTATACATGTAGATGGTCTCGTTTGTTTCTAAAATGTAGCCATGACAGAATACAGTTTATAAGAATTTGTGATATTTTTAAGTTGAACATTTTCTGATGAATTTTTATGAAGTTAAATATGAACGAACTTGAAGTTGGTTTTGTACCTCCATCATGGGGACCATGGTCGAAGCATTATACAGACATGTCGGAGGTTCTGTTACTGTAGTACTGCTTACTTACTCACTGGTAATTTTGATGTGTGCTGTAACGTACGTACTGGACTACTGTACAGTACAGTTGTTTGCCTAAAATCGTTATGGATCGTTGCAAATTACTTTTATAATTAAATCTGCTCCTGATAAAAAAAGAAACTATAGTTATACAGATTATATTTTAACTGTTCAACTAACTATGGATGGAGGAAGTGTATTTTCCTTTCTCCATGAACTATGTAGTGTATAATGTAGTTATGCAAATAATTGTTAGGAATAGGAGGCAATGGTGAGATTCATATAGTTCTAGTCCCTGGCCCTGACTAGAGGGTGAAATGTTTCTTGGTTGGGGAAATTCAAGGAATTATTGTTGTTATGGTTGTTATTTACAAAATTAAATAAATAAATGTAGATTTAAAATCACAATCAACATTAAATCAAAACTACTAAATCAAAAGTAGGTTTCATGTTAAACCTTTGCTAATAAAGTATGGGATGATCCCATAGAGGGACTTAGTTTGAATTCAGCCTCTGTTACTAGTGAACACTGTTTGAAAATTGTACACATGTTCTTGACACCAAGTGGTATATTAAAAATAAATGGTAGCCTGAGCTACATGTAGGTATGTGACAAAAAATTTCAAATTTAATCAATCTATTTATAATTGGTACCAATGGAAAGAGCACAATGAGAGCATCATTTTGATACCAACTACTTGTTTCTAAGTTAATTATTTATTGAGTTATGGTGATTTAAGTCGGAAATTTTTGATTGAATTTTGGCCTCCATTTTTTAAAGGAAAAACATAAGATGACTTGTGACCATTTTCGAGGCATTTTGGCCTATTAAGATAAATCAACGTTTCATAGGTTTTAAAATACTTTTCACCGTCAGATCAAATTTTCAGAAACATTAGCCCTTTGAAAGTATTTGAAAGTACATAACATAGTGCTCTAAATGCAATTCAAATTTTAATTAATTAGATTTAATTAATTAATTTTAATTCATTCAACCACTTTTGAGGCACAAATTCTTACTCTTTGACAAGGAATTGCTGGTTAAGAAATGTTATTAGCCCTTTAACATAGTGCTGTAATTGTCATTAATTGATTTCAAAATAACTAACTTGCATTACTTTATTTTAAATTAATTAGTTTTAATTAATTAATTTAAATTTAAATAACCACTTTTTGGCACAATGTCACTTATGGACAAGGAAATCTTGTTGGGTTTGAGATGCTAGCTGATGTACATGTTACTGAAACAATGTAGTATTTAACTCACCACTAAAATATGTATCTAAATGTTATTGTTGATTTCAATTTATGACAAAGTCAAATCCCCACAAATGAGGTCTGCACCAATGGAGTACTTGGACATATCATAATCTACTGCCTCTTCATAGGTCTCATTCTCCTCCTCATTCCAGTAGCTCACCACGTAAGTACCACCGCCTTTTGCTTTCAGTTTTTCTATTTTACCCTGGTACATTGTTTTCCTCTCGGACTGTTCATCATACCAAATGTGGCATATCCGGTGACCAACGATGTTTCCATTCAAGATGTTCAAAACACTCTCTTGAGTACTACTCTGTAATTCACGATATTCTTGTGAAACTTCAAAGTTTTTATTTCTGAGACTCTTTTCAACTCGTTTTCTTTTTACTGTCTGTTTCTTTTGCATTTTGGCCGCCATTCTCTTTGACAGTTCCTCCTTGATTTGGTTGCTCTTTTTTCTCTTCATTTGCCGTTGTTTCCTCCCAAGAGTCACTGACAGCTTAATCAGTTTCTCCCTTTTTTCTCCTTCCAGGTTGTCAAGATATTCGCCTACTCGGTTCTTCTGAGCCCGAATTCTGGATGACAAGTAGCAGAGTGTAGCATTTGGGGCATGAGCCTTTGCAGCACTAAACATGCCCATAATTTCTTCAGCGTCAATATTGTGGCATGAAGCTGACTGGGTTTGTTGACGAAGTTCATCTGTGATTTCTAAGTTGAAGTACCTCTTGTACTGTCTTTCGATAACAGTGATGATGCTCGACAAACACTTCTCCATCATGATGACAAACAAAGCATGATCAACTGGAGCCTGCTGAAGCGCCTTTTGCGTTTCATCTAAAGTGAGCTCCTCACCAAAGAAATTTGTCTTCGTTGACAGTGTATTGCTAGGGTTTGCAAGATACAATTTTATGGTATCAACAACACCTTTCACAATAACGATACCATCAAAGTGGCTAACTTGGGTGGCTGCAGAAGTATAAAACTTTGACATCCATGGGCCGGATAACAATTTCCCCAAAAGTCCTAAAACTTGCATTTCCACTTTTCCGACAGGTGAAATGAAGTCAGCAAGAATGGAAGCCTGTAGCCCACCACATGACACGATTCCTGTAGTGAGAAACTTAACAAAGGCGTCATGGTACCTTATGAACACACCGCATAGGTGAAACAGTATATGCAGCCTGTTCCCACGGTATCTTGGGAGAAGTCCTCTTGGCAGGTGTTCTCTGTCCAAGAATGTAGCGAAACCTTTGGGGTCTCCTTTTCCATCCTTGAAGCGGAACTTGTTCATAGCCAGAACAATATTTCCAGCGATGCAGTCTTTGCCAAATAGCTTTCCTGGTTCTGTCTCGGTGTTTTTTAGTGCCGACCTTGAGGAAGTAGCAATAGTCTCGAGCGGATGAAGGTGGCAATTAAGCTCATTTAAGCTGGTTCCCCATGTTTCCTCCAGGCGGACAATGGTGGCGTGGTTGACAGCTACTCGATCAGACATTGTGTTTTTGATGTGGCTAACCATTTTGCCACGGCAGGTTTCAAAGTTATCTCCATGAAAAGCACAATACACTTCCGCCACTCGATTTATTGAGTCTGCTATATGTAGCTCATAGTCCTCTGCGAGGCCACCGGGCAACTGGTCGATTGAAACAACATGACACGCATGTTCACTTGTCACATGAACCCCATTGATGTGTACCCCCTCCTGCGTTGTTGCATCAAAGCCAAGGGTTAGGTCGTCCTTTTCCATAAGAACTTCTCCAACTTGAAAGTCAGAAATTACACCAAGCTCCCTTGTCATCATTTCCACAGTACTTCGGTGCGGCACACTATCAAGATGCAGGTCTGATCTCTCCGCAAATTTATTGATGAGAGGCGGTATGTTTCGTGTAGGAACATGATTTACCACGGCATCGTACACGAACAAACGCATATTGGTTGAAAACATTTTCCCTTCCTTCTTTAACGCTGTGGAACATGTTGCTTCCGACTCCAATAATTTTTCTTCCAAAATGAGCTTGTCATTCTCTAAACTCTTCAACTTATCATCTTTTGATTGAAGTTCATCAGTTAACCTTGCAACTTTATCAACTTCAGTACCAGCAACTGACACACGTTTCCTTTTCGTCGAGACCTTCAGTCTATGATGTCTTCGGCGCAACTGAATTAATTGACGCTTCGACTCTGCTAGTTCTTTGGCCAGATCGCTGGAGCTCTGTTGCTTCCGCAATTTGTTGATTATTATCTGCTTCCTTTTAATTACTTGATTTAGCCGCTTTACTTTGTTGGGTTGCTTATGGAGCTTTGCCTTCCATTCCTTTGTTTTCTGCATATTTCTTTTTCATTTCACTTTTTGATTTTGCTAGGAATGCAAGCCTCTGCTTTAGTTTAACTTTTCTTGGTGTCAACAGTTCACGTGGAGAGGACTTTACAGGTGGTGTTGATGGTCTAGGAGTTTCATGGGATGTTGATGGTGGGGGAGTTTCTCTGGAAGTGGAAGGTATGGGAGGTTCATGGGAGGATGACGGTCCAGCAGTTTCATGGGATGTTGATGGTGGGGGAGTTTCTCGGGAAGTGGAAGGTATGGGAGGTTCATGGGAGGATGACGGTCCAGCAGTTTCATGGGAAGTTGATGGTGCAAACTCTGCTTCAGACTGACGGCTTGTGGAAACAGAGGTCTCAGGAACAGACTCCCCAGTTCTAGGTCTGCCAAACGAATACAACTAGTGACAAGCTTCATCAAACATCTTCATGTCAGCTTCACGATACAGATTCTTATACTTCAGTAGAGTTCTACCTACGAGACTCTTCAACTGTTGATGAGTCATCGTAACTGAAACACCAAGCTTCGCTTCAACAGCTTGAATAGTATTGATGAAAGAACGCTCATTTTTAATGAACAGTAGCAGTATGTGTCCAACTTGAAAATCACTCTCCTCTGGAACAGGACTGAAGTTGTCAATCAAGTACTGATAGGCCTTGCCATGGACAGCGGGCATTATGTCTTTTCTTTTTAGGTGGCATTGTCGTTCACCTGAGAAAAAAAAAAGCAAGTAAGGCACATTATTCATCTGGATGTGTAAAAAAAAGTGACAGAAGCCAAAGCCCTGATGAATTATTAAATACAGTTGCATACAGAATGCAGCATCTTGGCAGCAAATTTTTTCCCAGAAATTAATATATAATAACATTAATTATGTACAGCCAAGATGTGAGACAAATAAAATGTGTACCAACTTAACAGCTTTGACTCTTGATTAAAAAAAAAAATTAAGAAAAAAAAAAGGGGGGGAAGAAAAAAAAATTCCTTTAAATTTTGTTTTAAAATACTTAGAAAGAGGTTCAAAACTTCACATCTGGTATTTTTACATGAAGTGGAGGCACAATACTGAAGCCTTTCCAATAATACAGTGAAATGGTTTGTCAAGTAATTAATGACCCAATTTATAATTAAACCACCAACTATCTTCGACAATTTAACCCAATGACCAATTCGCCCCAATAGTGTACAATAGGAAGTGGGGCGACTTCGCGCAAATCTCATGAAAAAAGCCATAAAACTTGTCCATTAAAATCAAGCATCATCATGTCCAGACAAGCATTTTTTCAATTAAATACCAAAGAATAATTAATTTAAATGTTTTAACATCACTGTAAATGCTATATTTCCTGAAAAAATACCCAATACATTGTGTTCTGAAGTTAGTTTCTTCGCGTGACATTTTGTGAAAATCAACACATCCGCCATGTTGGCGGCCATGTCGCCGCCCAAAAAATATTATCGGGTTTTTTGCAAGCCCTAAAAAAACATGTGCGTAACATCCAATCACCACCAAATTTCACAGAAATGTCAACAAAGGTATAAAGGTGGTGGCCTATATATTTTAAAAAGGATTATCACTTACCTTCGGGTATAAATAACTTGACTTTGACGGCTTTAATTTTCGGCGCAACGTAGCTCAACTTTCAAGTATCGGAAAAAAAAAATTCAAAGACGACGACCATGCGCAAGATATAATGCATATGACTCACTCTACACCGTCAGCATCGCACGGAAGTAGCTGGTACCCGGCAGCATACAAGAATAGTGTCACAGGAATAGCTGCGCCGCGCTGGTCACACACAACATAGCCGCGACGCGCAGTCAAAATCGGCGTGTTTGTCACATACCTACTACATGGGACTTGGTTTTACTTTATAACTTGATTCTGCCATCATAAAATCATCAGTTTACTCTATATGCAACATTATTATGGAATAATATTGACCCTTTGAAAAATGTTCTGAAAGTTGAAAGTATCGGTGAGTGTTACATAGGTAATTGCATGATAACATTACCTTTGGTTTTAAAACATTCTTCATTAAATGGAGTTGCATGTTGCTTGAATAAAATTAACAGTAAAATTAGTAAAATAAGTTACCAAATTTTATATGACTACTTCACACTCCGTGTTGGAATGATTTGATGTGAGATTTGATGATTTGAGTTGAAGTGGCCATTATGTAGTCAACAGCAAAATACAATCAAACATTAAAGTTTAAAATATTATGATTGAGGCCTGCAAATTTCATGTTTTTTCAAACTTAAAGCTATTTTCTATTTTGTAGGGAGGGGAATGTCTCCCTGTTACCCAATACTGTATAAAGATTCATTGTGTACCTACTCAAACATGATAAGAGGAATTTGTTTGATTGGTCCTCTGTAGTTTTGAACTTATTGGTCTTGTACCATGCAAGATTTACATATACTTTGCTTGAAATGTTATTTAGACACAAATATGCCTTTTTTTCAGAAAATGGTGAAAATTCTCAAAAAGAGCACAGACGGGAAGTGTGTTTGTGGTGGTGTAGTTGGTGGAGAACATGGTAAGTTGTTCAAGTCTGTCATGTCTGAGCAGTCGTATCGTTCCCCTCCTGATTCATTGTGTTCATTTCACTGTAAATGTATGTGTTGTCTTCCCTCCCATTCATCCATCATTTTATTTTCCTCTCATACAAATGCCTTGAGGTTGGCACCTCCTCTTGGAAGTCGTCCAGCTCTTACTGTGGGGCTGGGCGCAAACCTGTTGGCACACGCAGAATGTGTGTTTGCTTCCCAGGAATCTCAAAGTGGTAGAGCTTTGGATTCCAACCGAAAGGGAACCAGGGTGGTAGTGCCTTGCAACAGGAAAGCTAAGCATAAAAGGTGCAAGCAATTGAATGAAGCAAATGAAAAAGCAAAGAAGGTGGTAGTGCCTAACACAAATGAAGAAGCAAAGAAGGTGGTAGTGCCTAACACAAATGAAACAGCAAAGAAGGTGGTAGTGCCTAACACAAATGAAAAAGCAAAGAAGGCGGTAGTGCCTAACACAAATGAAAAAGCAAAGAAGGTGGTAGTGCCTAACACAAATGAAAAAGCAAAGAAGGTGGTAGTGCCTAACACAAATGAAAAAGCAGAGAAGGTGGTAGTGCTTACACAAGCGAAAAAGCAGAGGTGGTAGTGCCTAATGTAACAACTGAAGCAAATGAGAAAGCAAATAATGTAGCAAATGTAACAAATGTAGATATTGCACTTGACAAGAATTGTATGAAAACTGGAAAGAATTAACAGAATATATGAATACTATGAATGAGGCTTGGAATGTCATTGACTCTAACTGCAATGCTATCGGTGAACTTAGAACTTAGTGTTCAGGACATTTTACTGTGGGAAAAGTAAATTAACAACAGTATTGCCTAGAAAGCCAACAAAATCTAAGCAAACGACTGAATATAAGACCAAGTGTGATTGCTGTTTACGAGAAGAAATGACAGATGTGGTAGAAGTATGTGTTCAGGAAAACATGTCAAAGAAGAGTAAACAAATTGAGCATATGACAAAGAAGGCGAAGAAGAAATTGAAGTATAACCATAGAAGGAATAGGAAGGTCATAGAATGCAGTGTAAATAAGAAAGAGCAGAAGATCCAAGAGAAAATACAGAAGAATATTTATTGTCATACCAAGAGATCACTCCATACAATTGTGAAGAAAATGGATGATAATGCAAGAACTGGAGGAGTGAACAAAAAATCTGAAAGAGACCCTAGAAATGTGATGAGAAAGGTTAATAAAAGTAAACATGGTAAAGATGTCAAGAATGTTTGTAGTTTAACTCCAAGTTAGACTAAAGGTAATGAACTTGAAAGTGATACACAACAGATGCATAATGTGAAAGAAAAGAAGTGTGACAATGACAAGCTATGTTGGATATGTGATCAAGTAAATAGATCTGGTGACATGAAAGTTATGCTGTGTGATAAATGTCATGTGTGGTTTCACTTAAGTTGTGCAAGATTTCTCAACATGAATGACGCTTTAATTAATAAAACTGCTTGTTGGATTTGTTGTAAATGTGGACAATCAAATTATTTTGATGTTTTTTTGATGATTTTGGTATTCCAACAGATGTGAGTGTGTTTGATATGGTTTCAAATGATGAAGCACAGCAGTGGTGCAATGGTGCGACTGGGCCAATGACTAATCAACAAAGCCAAGATACATGTGCGTAAATTAAAGACTAAAATGAATAATGAAAAGCCAAATGTCAAGTTATTGAATAGGATGAGACACAGAGTCATAGTTGAACAAACTGGAGGATACAACTTAAGAACCAATAAAACAAAGACAGCACCAACAAAGAAGTCAAATGAACCTTGGATGAATACAATAAGAAAGGAACATCAATTGAAGGAAAAGAAAAGTATTAGTGGAAATACTGTAATGAAAGGAATGAAGTGTAACAATTGTTAGCAACAAGATCAGCTAAAAACAAGTGAAACCAAGAAGAGGTCATTATCACCTTGTAAAAAATTGAATGAAAAGAAAGTGAAGACAGATGTTACTGGAATGAAGAGTTTCACTGTACTGGGACATTTCCATCAAGGGGATTTGAAATTTGGTTTAAATACTGGTAAACAGTGTGTTGCAAATAGCTTATGTGCAATGATGGATAGTCACATTAAAGATTTGAGACATTTGACAAGTCATGACATGGATTTAATATTGAATACTGGCAATGAATTGTATGGTCATTTATCAAACAGTTGTACAATGAACAACGACTATTTGTTAATTAACGAACTGCCTGATGAATTAATTGCATTTAACAAAACATTCACTATGATTTATCATGAATCAGTTACGGGTACTTTCAAGGATAATTGTAATTTGTCAGAATTTAATATAATGCAGCTGAACAAAGCTCTAGAACAAACATTACAGAAGTCTAACTCTTGTTTCATATGTTTTAATGGAAATACATTTAGTGTAATTGCTCAATACAATATGTACTACATATTTGATTCACATTCCAGAGATAGCAATTGTCATCAAGTCAGTGATGGAAGAAGTTTTATGAAATGTGCACCCACCTGGCAAGATCTTCACAGGACTGTACTGAATTGGCTATTTCAATGAATTTACAAGACAAAGAACAGTTTGAAATTAGTGGTGTGACAATTTGCCAAGATGATGGTTCAAATACAAATAACTGTTTTGTTGATACTGCTACATATGTTGATGAAGGGGAATGTATTGTCAACACTCAGGGCATAGGAAAAATGCATAAAAAAGGTAATGATGCCAGTAACAGTAAATCATCATGTGACAGTAGTATGGGCTTGAAACATGAGGAGATGCCAAATAAAGATAGAAATAGCCATGGTGAAAATGATGACAGTGACAGCATTGAAATGGTGGTAGGAAGTCCAACAGTGTGTTTTCAGTTTGTTCCATTAGGCTTTGAACATAAGACATGTATATGCAAATCACTTGGAATTGGTAGAGTCTACTCACAGTCAGTACGTACAGAAGAATGTGCTAGAATTGGATGTCCTGATCGTATAAGAAATATTCAAGGTGATGGAAATTGTTTTTTCAGGGCTGTTTCATATGCTGTTTTTGGTAGTGAACGTAACCATATGCGATTGAGACTAGCTACTGTCAATCATTTGTTAAAGCATGCCAGTCAGTACAATACATATTTACGTGAAGGATTCACTGACGTTGAAGAATATGTTCGAAGGCAGAGAATGTTCAGTTCTGGAGTCTGGGCTACAGAAGTAGAGATCTTGGCTGTTGCACACATGCTTGAAACTGATGTATACACATTCAATAATAGGTGGTTTATATTCTCTGGAAAGATAACTGAAATTGGTTCTGTAACCTCAGATGCAGGAATCTATCTGAATCACACTAATGGCATACATTATGATGTGTTGTCTGTTCATAAGGAACAACAGGAAAGGAATATCAGTGAAGTGGAAGTAGTTGATTTAGGTGAGAGTACAAACAATGAAACGAATGAATAGATTGAAACTGTAAATGCAGTGCAAAATCAGGAAAGAAATTGTAATCAAACTGAGGTATGTGACGATTATATTGAACAAGTAGGGGATGATAATGGTATGGATAAACAAGAAAAAACACCAAAGAAAAAGAAACGTAAACATATAAGTGTGGCATTGAAAAGGAAGATGGACAGGGAAAGGAAGAGAAAGAAACGTTCTGCAGAAAATAACCCAAAATGTGAGTTTATTACAAATGCTGGAAAAGGATTAGGCTTACATAATGACAATAACAAAGAAAGAAAAAATACTAGTGACAAGCATTATAAACAAATGAAATATAATGTTAATGTAGAGCTTAGGCAAGAACGAATTTCTGCTGTGAACAATAGGTACGGGGTTTCCGTTTGTAAAAAAAAAGAAAAAAGGCGCAATTAAAATGAAATACCAGGACAGTTCAGTTTGTAGAGAAAAGAAGATTGCAAGCAGAAAGGTGTACGAAAGAAACAAGGAAAAGGTGAACGATTCCAGAAGGGACATATACAATTTAAATGATTGCCACAGGAGGGGAAAAATAGCAGCGGACAGATTTCGATATATAACAACAATCCAGTGTATAGAATGAAACAAATCAATAAAATGAAATTTAAATATCATACAAATGTGCAATTTAAATTCAGCTTGATTAATGACATTAAAAGAAAGTACCATAGTAATGCATTATACAAACAGAAATTGATAATTTGTGTTAAAAGAAAGTACCATACTAATGCATTATACAGACAGGGAGTCATAAATAGTGTGACAAGAAAGTACCATGGGAATGCATTATACAGAAAGGGAATCATAAATAGTATGATATGAAAAGAAAGTACAAAGGGAATGCATTATTCAGACAGGGAGTCATAAATAGCGTAAAAAGAAAGTACCATGGATGAATGCATTATACAGACAGGGAGTCATAAATAGTATGACAAGAAAGTACCATGGGAATGCATTGTACAAAGAGAAAGTGATAAATGATATGAAAAGAAAGTACCTTGGGAATGCATTGTACAAAGAGAAAGTGATAAATGATATGAAAAGAAAGTACCATGGGAATGCATTGAACAAAAAGAAAGTGATAAATGATATGAAAAGAAAGTACCATGGGAATGCACTGTACAAGAAGGGAGTCATAAGTAGTATTAAAAGGAAGTACAATGAAGACGCAGCTTTCCAGCAGAAAGTTATACACAATGCCGTGAACAATTTAAGTTTACTAGACATTCCAGAAGAATTGAAAAGGTTGAATACGCTAGAACAGCATTTGATAGCCAGAAATATTGCATTCATGAAAATTGTTAATCTACCAAAGGGTGGTCAGAATGGAGTAATTGGACCATGTATTTGTGTACCTGCTAATGTTAGTGAATGTGTAGTCATTTCCAAGAATTGGAGAACATGAATTAATACGTATAAAACTAAAGCGCAGGTTGTCATATAAAGGTTATTATGAGTATAAGTTTGTTAACAAAGCACATGATGAAGAGGCACTGCGTTATTTAAAGATGAATAATAAATGGTATCATGACGTTGTGATTACACAAGACTGGGTTAACCCTGTACCTGAAGGTTCAGATCAAGAAGACTTAGACAAACATAATGAAGATGAAGAAGACTTAAATTATGATAAGGATGAAGATGAAGAGATTACTGATGAGGAACGATTATGTGGTGTGAAGCTTGATAGTTGTATGCAACCAGCAGATATTGGTCAAGAGATTCTAGATCAGTATTTTGATGATATATTTTGTGTAGCTCCATGTGAAGGCAATAATCCAGCAAGAGTTTTAATGGAAGAAGGAAATGAGGCCAAATGCTTTCCTACATTGTTTCCCAAAGGTAGTCCCATATTCAGTGATAAACGGGATATTAGAATAACACTTTGTAGATATCTGCATAATAGACTGATGAATGTAGACAATAGATTCTCACAAAGTACAGACTACATATTCTACGCACAATATCTGTCAGAAATTGAACAAGTTTTGCACTGTGTATCTATTGCACTTCGGAAAGGTTCTGTTCAATCGCAAGATGGACATAAGTTAACTGTATCAATGCTGAACGACAAGGAGAAATTGAAAAACATGTTAAAATCTGACACTGGTTTCAAGTTCTTAAAACCGATAAGAGGAACTCCTGCATTTTGGCAATCAACACAGAAGGATGTATATGCAGTGATAAGACAACTTGGTTTACTGACATGGTTTTGTTCATTTTCTGCTGCTGATATGAGATGGCCAGAAGTCATAAATACAATACTAAAGCAACCAGGTGATCCCAGAACTATAGTTGACTTAGATTTGATTGAGAAATGTATGATACTTAAGAGTAATCCTGTGACTGTGGCAAGAATATTTGATAGAAGATTCCATGTGTTTCTAAAAGAGGTGATTATGTCAAAAGCTAATCCTATTGGAAAGGTCAAAGACTACTTTTACAGAGTTGAGTTTCAGATGAGAGGTTCTCATCATACACATTGTTTGTTTTGGATTGAAGATGCTCCTAAACTAAGTGATGATAATGATGACAAGGTTGTTGAATTTATTGATAGATATGTATCTTGTAAATTACCAACGAAGGAGGACGATGAAGAATTGAATGAAATCATATCAAATGTTCAAATGCATAGCAGAAGACATTCTAAAAGTTGCAAGAAAAAGAGAACAGAGTGCAGATTCAATTTCCCAAGACCTCCTTCTGACAGAACATTTGTGATTAGACATCAACCCAATGATGATGATGATAATAAGGAAAAACCTGTTCATACCGAAGTTAGTGACACTGAACAAGATGATGATGATCTTAAAGGTGCCACCGAAGTATTAAAATCAGTTCGTGAAGCAGTTCTTGATGAAGATCATACATACAAATCAGTTAATGAAATGTTTGAGTCAGAAAGTCAATATAGTCTTGAAGCGTAATCCCCAGGATGTATGGGTAAACCAGTATAATCCAGACTTATCATGAGCATGGAATGCTAATCTAGATATTCAGTATATTACAGATATCTATGGATGTGTAGGATATGTTGTATCTTACATGGCTAAGGCTGAACGTGAAATGGGATTATTGCTTGGTCAAGCACAAAGTGAAGCATTGCAGGGGAATGTTGATGCAATGCAGAGTATGAAACTAATTGGACAAGTATATTTACAGATTAGGGAAGTATCGGCACAAGAGGCATGTTTTCGAGTGTGTAATTTGAGGTTAAAAGAAGGCTCTAGAAAAGTGGAATTTATACCATTAGGAGAGAATCCTATCAGAATGAGTTTGCCACCGAGGTTGATTCAAAATAAATCAGATGATGATGATGATAATGTGTGGATGACCAGTAAGTTGGATAGATATATAGCATGACCTAAATCTGATGCCTTTGATATCATGTGTCTGGCCACATTTTGTTCTGATTATAGAGTTTTGTGTAGTACAGAAGCACTAAAGGTTCACAGTGGTAGAACATATCAACATGGTGCAGTTATTAAGTATCCAAGGTTTTGTGTAATAAAAAGTCCTGAGAAACACTACAATAGTATTCTACAACTGTTCTTACCACATCGTGTCGATAAACATTTAAAACCTCCTCAGTTTGAAACATGAAAAATTTTACAATGCTGGAAATGTGAAGTTGCATAAATCTAACATTTGTCCTGTGGAGTTTGTTGTAGAAAATAATCGGAAAAGATTTGAAGCAGATATTGAGTCCATGAATGATGCTGAAGAGTATTTGGCAAAGTTTGGTCCCCAGAAGATGCATGGGCATTGATCTGTCCAGAGACTGAAGCAAAAAGACTTGAATGTAGAGATGAAAAGAGTCAAGTAGAGAAGGAGAATGAAGCTATTCCAGATTTGCAGTCTGATAAGAAAGATGAAAGAAGTTCTAACATTGAATACAATAAAGCCAAAATCTCAAGAGAGGAAGCCCGATGTTTAATGAGGTCATTCAATATCAAGCAGAGTCAAATATTCTGTAAGATTAGACAATGGTGTCTTGATAAAGTCAATGATAAGAACCCTGAACCATTTCATATGTTCATTACTGGAGGAGCTGGCACAGGGAAATCTCACTAGATTAAATGTATTTATAATGAAGCTGTACGTCTTCTTGGTAGAATGAATCATAATCCTGATGATGTATCTGTAATTTTAACAGCTCCAACTGGTGTCGCTGCATTTAATATCAACGGACTAACAATACATTCTGCTCTGAGCATTAGTACTGATATGTCACTACCGTATAAACCTCTTGGTGAAGAGAAAATTAGTACCTTGCGAAACAAACTTGATCAATTGCAAATATTGATTATTGATGAGATTTCTATGGTTGATCAGAAAATGCTGTGCTACATTCACGGAAGATTAAGACAAATTAAACAGACTAGAAGTCAATGTGCCTTTGGAAATGTAAGTATTGTAGCAGTTGGTGATTTTTATCAATTACCACCAGTGAAAGGAAAATCATTGCATCACAATGCAGTAGAGTCTAGTTTATGGCATAACAATTTTAAGAAAGTTGAATTAAATGAAATTATGAGACACAGAGATGATGTGAAGTTTACAGAAGTGTTGAATAAATTGCGAGTAAAAACAAAAAAGGATAAGTTGACAGATGAAGAAACAACTATACTGAAAAGTTGTGAGACTGGACAAGATTTAGATGATGGTGTTTATATCTACCCCACAAACAAACAAGAATGCAAAAAAAAATGTTCAGATTATGTTTATATTGAAGCTAAGGACTATGAAAAAGATGGAAATGGTAAACTGAAACAAAGGGAGAAACCTTTGCAATCAACACGCTCGTGTAGTTATGTTGACAAAAAATTTCGATGTATCTGATGGACTTGAATGGAGCATTTGGAACAGTTACTGGCATAGAGATGTTACCGGATCACTCTGGACCTAAGTTTATCAATGTGACATTTGGTAATAAGAATGTGGGATCTAAACTGAGAAGACTCTTAGCAGCACCACAAGATCATGTTGCAATTGAGATACAGGAAGAGCATATTGGGAAAAAATGTACTCGTAAACAATTTCCTTTGAAACTTGCCTGGGCATGTACTGCACATAAAGTTCAAGGTATGACAACAAAAACAGCTGTAGTGTGTCTTGAAAAAACATTTTCAGCAGGTCAAGCATAAGTGAGTTTGAGTCGTGTGACATCACTAAAGGGACTTGTTATTGAAGGTTTTGATGAGAAGTTGATATACTGTGATAAATCAGTAGCAGAAGCTCTAACGATAAGGCCTGCAGTGACTGGAATTGAGGAATCTATAAATGACGACAAAACTCACAGTGGTACTACTATCGTGCTGCATAACATTCAAGGTTTATTACCTCACTATAGAGATTTGAAATGTCAAAGAAATGATGAAATCAGAGTTCATTTGCCTGACAGAAACATGGATTAACGCTGATCAGATGATTGATGTTAATTTAGATGGTTTCAAGAGCTTCCACCAAATACGAGCTTTGTCATACAATGATAATATGAAGACACTACATCAGCAAAGTCATGGAGGAGTTGCTGTGTATGGCAAGACAGATAAACATTTCAGTCGTTTAAACCTCGCAGTACAGAATCTTGAATATGTTGCTTTTCATATAATTTCTCATGTATCAATTGTTGTAGTTATTTATCGACCGCCTTCTTATAAGATAAAAGATTTCATTGGCAATCTATTAAAAGTGATTAATGACATTCACAAGGTCAGTAGGAGATGTATAGTGATGGGAGACTTCAATGAGAACATTTATGATAAACATTCACAGATTGATAAACTAATGACAGAGCATGGATATAAACAATATGTAACAGATGCAACAACAGAGAATGCAACATTAATTGATCATGTATATGTCAGAGGTATAGATAATATTGTAGTTACAGTTAGGCCAACATACTATAGTTATCATGAAGCTTTAAAAATTGAGTTGAAGACATTGTAGTGCAGAATTTTCAGAACAGGGTGTACATGTACACAACACACATGTACATTACATGTATAGAAATTCAGCATTTGAAAATCAAGTGGGAACTTCATGTAAATTTTTAAAATAATTAGCAGTGCAAATATATAACACAACTTTACAACAATATAAGGACAAAAAACATTTAAAAGTGTAATGAATAAAAATATTGGACAATGTACAATGCATACATAAATAGTGATTCATAATCATTTGAATTAAGAAAAACTAAAAACATTAAAATGAGCGAAACAATAGTGTAACCGGGAAGGGGGCACAGGGGCATGTGTCCCCCATTTAGTATCTGTATGCCACAGATTCTCTTTTAAAGGATCTGTTGTGCAACCATGGAGCTACATGTATGAAATCAGATACAGTACTTGTAGCTTCATGGTTTTACAATAGACTGATTCATGAAGCTTCACCCATTAATCCTAACCTTTTTTTTTTCACTACAAACCATTCCATAATCATCAAACTTATTGTTTAATCCTTAAAAATCTGGGGTCTTTGAAAACACAGGAATGTCTCATTCCATATGGCTGTGCTACATGTACATGCACTTTTTAGGCTTGGTTAGGGTGTTCATAGTCGCTAGGCACCTAATCTAAAAAAAATAAGCCAAAGAATCACATATTTACAAATTGTGAACACACTGCAGTTTGATTCTTGCAGAAACCTGTTATCAGTCATGTATATGTACATACGCGTGTACAATGTACTGTAACGAAATGGTTATTTTACAAATACATTTGCATAGTGCATATTACATCAGGGCATTTTGTGAATCCACCATAGCCAAAATCTCTATATTGCACTCATTGGTTTCATATGGTTTCACTGTGACTCTGATAAGCCATTAAAGTAATTGTTATATAGACATTCTGTCTGGAACCTGCTTCCCAAGACCAGTGATACTAGCCCCAGGCTACTTGGGCGGTATCAATGTTGCAATGGGGTGGGCTCCCAATTGGTGGTTTACGTAATGGTACTGGTATATTCTGTATGTGTGCTTCTTATACATGTAGTCACTGACCCGCTTTTATTGCACACGGTAGATGCAGATTGTTCTAACCAACCTAAGGCTTTGTAATGTATAAAAAGGGCATGTTTCACCAAAATACGGGGAGACGAACTGGGGTGGGACCCCAAGGAACAAGGAAGGAGCAACCAGGATTTCACCAGGAGGAACAGTGGACGACTTTAGGAGGGAGGACTGGATTGGATCATCGGATCCTTAAGGACTTTTTAGGGGAAGGTGTTGCAAGGCTGGAACTTGGGATCTCTATATTGGGTTAAGGACCAACCCAATATAGGGACCGGTATCCCCAAGGGCTTGCTCCACTGGATGGGACGAATCCCTTAAACGCTGCGCCATCCATTGTCCTCACTCCAACAGTCGTTTACTGTGATCCCTGGTGGATCACCACACTATTTATCCCAGTCAATATTTCACTAAACATATTAATAGTTTGTCCCTTAAAATACAGTGTACAATATTGGAAGTTTAATAAATACATGTATATGATCTTTGTTTCGTAAAGAGAAGCCGTCAAAAGCCATTCATTCGCCTGCTGTGTCTGTCTATGCATCTCTTAGGGAATCCTCCATTTAAAAGTGTTAACTATTCTTAGATACTGAGTCCTGGTGGTATATTTCCGCCAAACGGATCCACGTACTTTTCTGCCAGCAGCCGCTCGCTGACAGGGATTTTATGGTGTCAGAAGTAAACGAACAGTATAGTTGAAGTCATATAGCCCAATAGTATATTCGTCCTCCTTCCTGCCCGCCGGTGGAAGAGGGGGGGGGGGAAACTGTCACATTGGTGTCAGAAGTGGGATTTGGATTTATTATAATTTAGAATGGAAAATATAACTAAAATGGAAGGTTTTCTGCGAGAGTTGCAAGACCAGTTAGAACAGAACAGAAAAGCAATGAAACAGGCTTGGCTAGAAATAGCAAACCAAAGGAAAGGCAAAGGATCAAAGAAACAAAAAGACCAGACAGATCCAAGGGCATATCGCTCAAGGGTGATTCCCCCGGAACAATCACCCCTAACCACCACGGATTGGATGGATGTGGAGGACCCTGGATTACATTATCGGTTCTTACCGATCGATGACAGTTGTGACAGAACAAGAAGTGGGGAAAATGATACCCCACTATCACCTGTGCTGGGTTGGAAGGACCAACGCCGGACAGAAGAGCAAATGCAGACTACACCAAAGTCTCATTTCACTAGAGGAGAACCACAAGACCCCACCATCACAGGATGGAGGGGAGGGGCGCAACGCCGAAACATGGAGGGTAGTGGGACAAAGGACACCCCACTATCACCTGTGCTGGGTTGGATGGACCAACGCCGGACAGAAGAGCAAATGCAGACTACACCAAAGTCCCATTTCACTAGAGGAGAACCACAAGACCCCACCATCACAGGATGGAGGGGAGGGGCGCAACGCCAAAACATGGAGGGTAGTGGGACAAAGGACACCCCACTATCACCTGTGCCGGGTTGGATGGACCAACGCCGAACAGAAGAGCAAATGCGGACTACACCAAAGTCTCATTTCGCTAGAGGAGAACCACAAGACCCCACCATCACAGGATGGAGAGGAGGGGCGCAACGCAGAAACATGGAGGGTAGTGGGACAAAGGACACCCCACTATCACCTGTGCCGGGTTGGATGGACCAACGCCGGACAGAAGAGCAAATGCGGACTACACCAAAGTCTCATTTCGCTAGAGGAGAACCACAAGACCCCACCATCACAGGATGGAGGGGAGGGGCGCAACGCCGAAACATGGAGGGTAGTGGGACAAAGGACACCCCACTATCACCTGTGCCGGGCTGGATGGACCAACGCCGAACAGAAGAGCAAATGCGGACTACACCAAAGTCTCATTTCGCTAGAGGAGAACCACAAGACCCCACCATCACAGGAGGGGAGGGGCGCAACGCCGAAACATAGAGGAAGGTGGGGCAAAGGATACCCCACAACTAGATGCACCAGAGCGGATGGTACAGGGTTTCCCGAAAGAGCAACCAATGGATTTACTCACTGGTAAACCATTAAGTGACAATTGGAGCACCATTGCAGTGGATGGCAGCCATTCGATGGGAGACATAAAGTCTACTGAGAAACATAACAAGGATGGACCGCCCGATAAAGCAAAAATGATGTCAGTTTCTGTAACCAAGGCAGAAAAAGATAAGGACACTGTGAATACTGGTGTCAGCTTCATGTTGGCTCAAAAACCATGTATTACGCCAGATCGGTTCAACGGACGGACATCTTGGAAAGATTACCACGCCCACTTTGATTCGTGTCGGAAAATCAATAAATGGACCGATAAGGAGGCTGCACAATTTCTAGCAGCAAGTCTGAGGGATAACGCTTTAAAGGTTCTCGGGAAAATGCCTAAGGACAAGGACATCTCTTATCACAAGATAGTCAAGGAACTAGACCGGATGTTCGGACCAGGCCAACAGGCGGAAAACTGCCTGATGGAACTTCGCAATAAGAGGAAAGGAGCAAAAGAAACTTTAAGGGAACTTGGATTGGCAGTAAGGGAACTTGCTGCATTGGCTTACCCTGAGTTTTCATCTGAAGGACAGGAGAGACTGGCAAAGGGACATTTCTCTGATGCCATTGATGACCAACAGATACGTGAAGGAATCTTCCGTGCTCACCCCAAAACACTCGATGAGGCTATTCAAGCTGCCATGGCAACCGAATCTTTTCTAAAGATGGAAGATGAGAGAGGTGGAAGGAGGCCTTTCAAGCACACCCGCACCATGGACGTACCAGGGATGTCCAAGAAAACGATAGAGGAATTTGTTTCTAGGGCAGTCAAGGCGGCTCTTGGAAAGGACAACAACCCAAAACATTCTATCGAGCACAGGGAGCAGGGAACAGGATGGTACAAATCTAAGGTAGAATGTTACAATTGTGGAAAAATTTGACATTTCGCAAGGGAATGCCGATCACCTAAGAGGAAAAATAACCAGCAGTCGGGAAACGAGCCACGACCATCCCAGAGGCCCGATGGACGGTCGGAGGACAAAAGGGGTTAGAAGGACGGTACCATGGAGTAAAGGAGATGCGTGGAGTAGAACAGAATAAGGAGGTAATTAAAACGGCGACAAGGACACCAGAATTTAAGGTGTCGTATCAAGGATTATATGTGACAGGCACGATCAGAGGAGAGAGTGTGTCATTTCTAATTGACACAGGATCCTCCCATTGTGTACTATCACCGAGGACATATCATACCATACCGAAGGAGAGGAGACCAGAGTTGACTCAGGAAAATTCACAAGTATTGCAAGCGGATGGATCACCACTGCAATACCTCGGATCGGCATGGATGGAGATTGCAGTAGGAGCAACTAACCATATAGTCAAAGTTATCGTTGCCGAAATTGGACCTCAAGGAATTCTTGGGATGGACTATTTGGTCGCTGGCTAAGGAGTTTTGGATTTCAAAAGACTTGAGTTGAGTCTACATGGTGAACGCTTACCATGTACGGATGCAAGTAATCAATCCTTCTGTGCAAGAATAATAATGCAGAGAACAATTGATGTGCCTGCTGGGAGTGAGGCAATCCTCCCAGGGAGGATTATTGCAAAGGAAACGATTAAGGGACTTGGCGTTATCGAACCAACAGATAGAAATGAATTATCTGAGAAAGGTTTGATAGTTGCACGAACCTTAGTGGACACGGACAGGGAAACCGTGCCGGTACGTGTTCTAAACCCCGGTAAAACAAACCTTATCATAAATCAAGGCACAATGTTGGGTATGGTTACACCTGCTACTGTGGAGGAAGTAACTTTGCAGGAGAAAGAACAGACACATGGACAATGGACAGTACCGGAACATTTACAAGATTTGTTTCAGAGGAGCACGGAGAGTTTAGAATCTGGACAACATAGTAAAGTGACTAAACTACTCCATGAATTTCAGGATGTTTTCTCTAGAGGCAGTAACGACATAGGGAGGACAAACGAGGTAAAACATAGGATTAACACAGGGAACGCCCATCCTATAAAACAACGACCAAGGAGAGCACCATTTGGACAACAACAGGAGATTGACCACCAGGTCAGTGAAATGTTGTCCAATGGATTGATTGAGGCAACGGAAAGTCCATGGGCTGCACCCGTTGTATTAGTTCGGAAGGACGGCACACAGAGGTTCTGTGTAGATTACCGAAAACTGAATGAAATAACCATCAAGGATGCTTATCCTATCCCAAGGATTGATGATTCACTGGATGCACTGAGTGGAGCAACCTGGTTCTCCACTCTGGATCTTGCGTCGGGATACTGGCAAGTGGACCTTGATGAGGAGGCAAAACAAAAATCCGCTTTTGTGGTAAGGGGAGGATTGTACTGCTGGAATGTAATGCCATTCGGGTTGTGCAATGCTCCCTCAACTTTCCAAAGACTAATGGAAAAAGTGATGTCTGGGCTACAATGGGAAATTCTCCTCTTGTACCTCGATGACTTGATCGTGTATGGCAGGACGATCGATGAGCAGTTGGATCGGTTAAGAATAGTGTTCCAGCGACTTAGAGAAGCTGGACTAAAACTCAAACCTGGAAAGTGTCACCTCTTTAAGAAGAGTGTACTCTATTTGGGACATGTCGTGTCAAAGGAAGGAGTGGCAACGGACCCCAATAAAATTCAAACAATTTGCGATTGGCCAACACCAACCACAACCAAAGAAGTAAGGAGTTTCCTTGGATTGGCATCATATTACCGCAGGTTCATTCAGGGATTTGCAGGTATAGCCAAACCATTGCATAGATTAACTGAGAAAGAGAGGAAGTTCGAATGGGGTGTGGAAAGTGAGGCTGCTTTCGCTGAGCTGAAAGCGAGGCTACAATCAGCACCAATCTTGTCATACCCACAACCAGAAGGAGACTTTGTATTGGACACAGATGCTAGCGCAGACGGTATTGGAGCAGTTCTTTCACAAAACCAAGATGGGGAAAAGAGAGTTATTGCTTTTGCGAGTAAGGTTCTCTCCAAACCTCAACGTAATTACTGCGTTACAAGGAGGGAGCTATTGGCTGTCATTGTATATGTAAAACAATTCAGGCAATATCTGTATGGTCGCAAAATCACTATAAGGACGGATCATGGAGCCCTGCGGTGGCTTGTTAACATGAAGGACCCTGCAGGACAACTAGCTAGATGGATGGAAGTCATCAGTGAGTATGATTTCACAATCATACACCGACCGGGACATAACCATGGAAACGCAGATGCACTATCGAGAAGGCCATGTGCACAGTGTGGGAGAGGAGGTGTAGAAGAATCTACTCTCAACATTAAAGATCCACTCGGAGAGACAATTGGAGATACACTCCCAAGTTTTAGAATAGAGTGTGAACCATTGAGTAAACATGAAGAGAAAGGAAATGAAAGGGAAGATGTACTCTATACAAGGACAATAGGACTACAGTTAAAGCGTTGGACTAAAAGATATTCGGGATGCTCAGTTGGAGGATCCAGTCATAAGTACAATACTTATAGCATTAGAACAATCCGACACTAGGCCTGAATGGTCCTCAGTGTCACCTAAACCAGCAGAATTGAAGATCTATTGGGCACAGTGGACTCGACTTCAGATGAAGGATGGAATACTATGTCGAAGATGGGAATCAGCTGAAGGAAGGGATGTCCAATTACAAATCATTTTACCGCCAAAGTTAAGGGAAATGATCTTAAACGAATTACATGGAGCTAAGACTGCTGCTCATCTAGGACACAAGAAAACGATGGTAAAAATACGTTTACGATATTTTTGGAGCGGGATGGCTCGAGATGTTCAATCATGGGTGCGGAAGTGTAACTCATGTGCAAGACGAAAATCTCCGCCCAAGAAGAGGAAAGCACCATTACAGGGATACCTGGTTGGATCTCCATTGGAACGGATAGCAGTGGACATCCTTGGACCATTACCACTTACAGATGACGGGAACAAATACATAATGGTTGTGGGAGATTACTTCACCAAGTGGATGGAGGCTTACCCGATGCCTAACCAAGAGGCAAAAACAGTAGCAAGGAAACTAGTAGAAGAGTTTGTATGTCGTTTTGGTGTCCCCAAAGAGTTACATACCGATCAGGGAAGAAACTTTGAATCTCATGTAATTGCAGAGATGTGTAGATTACTCGGAATGGACAAAATTTGGACAACACCATATAACCCCAAATCTGATGGCATGGTTGAAAGATTCAACCGAACCTTGTTGAATATGGTCGGAGTAATGATAGAACCACATCGTAACCAACGAGACTGGGATCAGCAATTACCATTTGCAACATTTGCGTATAGGTGTACGCACCAGGAATCAACAGGAGAAAGCCCCAATATGATGATGTTGGGCAGAGAGGCCAGTTTACCAATTGACCTAATGATGGAGGCACCTCAAAGTGAGGAGGATACAACATTGTTAACGGATTATGCTGAGGAACTTCGATTCCGAATGAGGAAGGCTCATGAGCGAGCACGGAAGACTTTAGGGGTTAGTGCAACCCGGCAGAAGAAACAATATGACCGGCAAGCCGGTGGGAGCAAGATAAAAGAAAGACTTTGTTTGGCTCCACAAAACAGAAAGGAAAAAGGGAGTTTCTCCAAAGCTACAGGACAGATGGGAAGGCCCATACTTGGTAGTGACGAAGATGTCAGACGTCACATATCGGATACAAAGGGGACCCAAAAATAAGCCGAGCATAGTTCACTATGACCGACTTAAACCATATGAAGGAAAACCATTGGAAACCTGGGATTGGATGGCACCAATTGCAGATGCCCCCGACAGGATAGAGGGTACAGTCACTGGGTCACAACCAGTACCAGAGGTCACCAAAGAGGATGATGGAACCACAACATCACAACCAACAAGGGAAGGTGCTAGACGGTATCCAAGGAGACGGGTGAAGCCACCAGCTAAATACAAATAAACAATGTCTGTAACAACAGCAAAGAAGGCTCCCCATGGCCAGACTATGGAAGGTGCCCAAATACGAACAATTAACTGATTAAGTGATACAGGAAATGGAGGGCTGAGAACTGGGTGGCAAGAAAGATTTATGGGGGAGTGGAAGAGCATTCTTTCTTTTATGGGGGAGCAGAAGAGCATTCCTTCTTCAACAACCACTTACATTGAGAACCTTTGAATCAACTACACACACAGCTCTATTTCTCTTTCTTACATATTTTTGGTAATTCTACAAGTTATGGCTACTTCAAGCAAAGTCACCAAGATGGAGAAAACCGGAGAATTTCAGTGTGAGGAGTGTAATGATAGCTTCTTCACCGCAGGCCGACTAACCGCCCATGCTAAACTCCGCCACGAAAGAGAAGAGCCGACCCGAAAAATCGTCAGGAGGGTGACGGTGGAGACAGTTCCAATGACCAAGCCAACCGAAGAATGCCTAGACCTAGGCCTTGGCTCACCAATCCCAACGGAGCCGGAGATGGAGGACTGTTTAAGTTTCATCCCCAACCCTCGGATCAGCAAAGGAAAGGGGATACGAATGGGAGATGGACCCTCAAGCCCCATCGCCTCACTGGAGTCCCTGTCGTCCTCAGACGAGTCGAATGAGGCATCAGATGAAGAGAGCCCGAAACTAACTCAGGCATCAAGCCCCTGGACCAACCCTAAGATGGTGAACCCCCTTTCCCCACCAATGGAACCCATCATCCATGAGGAAACCGTGAAGGAGTATTTTGATGGCGGCGAGCTCATCCTGCGGAAGGTCGTCCGACGACAGTATGTAAAAAAGGAAGGAGGCCCAGCAGCAGTCCCGCAACAGTCATGATTCATGATTCTTTCATCTAAGTATCAGCACTCAAACATCCAAAAGCACACCATCCGTATTGGCAATCTTGATATATCAACTAGTCCAGTAGTTCGGAATCTCGGAGTCATGTTTGATGCCCCTATGTCCATGGATGATCATGTAAAGAAAACGTGTCAGTCAGCTTACTTCCAGATACGTAACATCAATAGTATTAGGAACATTTTATCTGAGAAGACGACCGCCATGATTATTCATGCGTATGTGACATCAAGGCTCGACTGCTGTAATGCATTATTGTACAACATATCTTCATACCAAGTCTCAAAGCTGCAAAGGGTACAGAATGCTGCTGCTCGCATTCTAAAGAGGGTCTCCAAATATGACCACATCTCACCAGTTCTTCGGGATTTACATTGGCTGCCAGTACGTGATCGAATCAATTACAAAATTATACTGCTCACATGGAAGACTATTCATGGTCTTGCTCCTTCATATTTACAGAACCTACTTGCAGAATACATCCCAAAACGAAGTCTTCGCTCTTCTGGAAGCAATCTTCTTACAGTTCAAAGAACTAAATCTTCCTTCGGTGACAGGGCTTTTGCATCAGCTGCACCTCATCTTTGGAATCAATTGCCAGCAGATATTCGCTGTATACAGTCACTGGACAGTTTCAAAACGAACCTGAAGACTTTCTTATTTTCTTCATAGTTTTAGACTTATTTGTGCTCTCAGAAATTCATGTTTTGTGGATACTTGTGTTGAGCTGTCTTCCATTTTCACCATGGAAATACCACCAGCGCCTCGGAATAGTTTACTAGATAGATGGCGCTTTACAAATGCTATTAATTAATTAATTAATTAACAGTGAACCAGCAATGCAGTGGACTGACAGCGACCAAGCAAGACAAGTTTTTATAAATCTACCTCCATGATATTACTAAAGTTTACTAAGTTTCACTTTATTTTTAGTTTAAGTTTTTCTTTCAGTGTTCATTTTTACTTGTTGATGTGTTCACATTGCTTTTACGTTAAGTTTTGATTTTGTTATTCATGAGTATGGTTCAATTTAAGTGTACCCCCATCGTGTTTACTTTTAGAAGACGAAAGAGTGCCATTTTGGATAATGTCACCTTTTTTTTGATTTATATGTTCTTGTTCAAGAAAAGATTCAATTTTAGCTCGTTTAAAGATTTTTGTTTTTGTTGGGTAAAATATCATTTCGTTTCGATTTGTGTATTTTGTGTAACCGGGACGGTTCAAGCCAAGCGGTCGGCAATGTAACGAAATGGTTATTTTACAAATACATTTGCATAGTGCATATTACATCAGGGCATTTTGTGAATCCACCATAGCCAAAATCTCTATATTGCACTCATTGGTTTCATATGGTTTCACTGTGACTCTGATAAGCCATTAAAGTAATTGTTATATAGACATTCTGTCTGGAACCTGCTTCCCAAGACCAGTGATACTAGCCCCAGGCTACTTGGGCGGTATCAATGTTGCACTGGGGTGGGCTCCCAATTGGTGGTTTACGTAATGGTACTGGTATATTCTGTATGTGTGCTTCTTATACATGTAGTCACTGACCCGCTTTTATTGCACACGGTAGATGCAGATTGTTCTAACCAACCTAGGGCTTTGTAATGTATAAAAAGGGCATGTTTCACCAAAATACGGGGAGACGAACTGGGGTGGGACCCCAAGGAACAAGGAAGGAGCAACCAGGATTTCACCAGGAGGAACAGTGGACGACTTTAGGAGGGAGGACTGGATTGGATCATCGGATCCTTAAGGACTTTTTAGGGGAAGGTGTTGCAAGCCTGGAACTTGGGATCTCTATATTGGGTTAAGGACCAACCCAATATAGGGACCAGTATCCCCAAGGGCTTGCTCCACTGGATGGGACGAATCCCCTAAACGCTGCGCCATCCATTGTCCTCACTCCAACAGTCGTTTACTGTGATCCCTGGTGGATCACCACACTATTTATCCCAGTCAATATTTCACTAAACATATTAATAGTTTGTCCCTTAAAATACAGTGTACAATATTGGAAGTTTAATAAATACATGTATATGATCTTTGTTTCGTAAAGAGAAGCCGTCAAAAGCCATTCATTCGCCTGCTGTGTCTGTCTATGCATCTCTTAGGGAATCCTCCATTTAAAAGTGTTAACTATTCTTAGATACTGAGTCCTGGTGGTATATTTCTGCCAAACGGATCCACGTACTTTTCTGCCAGCAGCCGCTCACTGACAGGGATTTTATGGTGTCAGAAGTAAACGAACAGTATAGTTGAAGTCATATAGCCCAATAGTATATTCGTCCTCCTTCCTGCCCGCCGGTGGAAGAGGGGGGGGGGAAACTGTCATAGTACACTGCATGTACATGTACATTGCATGTACATGTGTGGTGTACTAGCTTTATGATCATAGATGGAGATAATAATATCCAATCATTTGAGTACTTTTCCTTGCAAGATGGTACAGTTATAGGTGGAGCTTGATGGACGCGTCTATCATAAAGTATTTTCAATAATGTGTGTAAGGTTACTGTGGTTTTTAGTGTATTGTTGCTCTCAAAAATAATGATGGTACATGTTTACCATGCACAAGCAACACACGTGAAACTAAAGACTGTCCTTACAAAGTAAATTATTGTTCGGTTTGTTTGGGACTTGTTAATTTGCAAAAACAAAAAATTCCTGTCTCATTCTCAGTGTGAGTTCACATTTCTTAGTTGTAAACCTTCGTTTGAGAATTGCAAGAGGCTTTAAAAACAGGTGACAGTTTTTCATTTTTACAATTTTTACATTGTTGCGACATTTAAAAACTTTGAAGTAGTATCTTCACCAATTGATTAATAAAGCATGTCTAGTAGTGGGTTGAAACAAACACAAGATACTCGGCCCATTCTGAACTTGTGTATTGTGGAAAATTGTGGTTCATACTGAAGCGTTTAAGTATGATTTAGATTCAAATTATTGTACATTCAATAATAATAATAGTAATAATAATAAAAATATAAAGGAAAATGCGATCTTTCTTTTGCATGCTGTGATAGAATGAATTAATAGTAATAATAATAAATTGTTTGAATTGTTTGGTCCTGTTCAGAAGATGTATTAATTTTGTAAAGTTATCGTTGGTTGTGATTTACAGTTTAAATGCGACATAGTTTTCTGTCTCAAAATAGTTTCCTTTTCTGTCAATGTTGATATTCAATTTTTGTTAAAAAGTATTAAGACACGAGCACATCTTTAGTGCAAAATCTATTGCAGAAAGGTTAAATAGTCCGTTTAATGCCACGTTCTTTGCGAAATTGTGCATTTTCTTGACTAACTATTGTTAACACATTGAACTCGGGTTAATGAACTCGAGTCATCAATGTGTGGTTTTGAATCCTACTACTGTACATGTACTTTAAGTCAGTCATGGTTGTTACAGGGCCTACGGTACATTTATGCTTCATAGCAACTAAACACTCAATGTCTAAATAGCAGTGTTGTATGACTCGAGTCCAGGACTCGGACTCGAGTCCGTCTCGAGTCCCAATTTCGGTGACTCGGACTTGACTCGAGTCATGTCTGCAAAAGACTCGGACTCGGATTCGGACTCGACTATCGTGACTCGGACTTGTCCCCGAGGACTCGTGACTTGCGAGTCACGTATTTTCACAAACAATACCTTTTTTCAATATTAAAATCGATTCCGATGATCCGATTGTCATTCCCGGAGTGCACATGGATGGAGGAATATTAACGTCTTAGCACAAGAAGTACACTGTAGTATGGTGTTGCGAGTAATAGTGTTCGTGATTATTGTAGTAGTATTGTGTAGTAGATGGCACTGTACATACAGCGCGTGTATGTTCGATTCGTATGTTCAATACGCACAATAACACTGAGATGCACGACACCAATATTAATGCTGGTTATCTGTCAACGTTAACACCATAGCCACTGCTTGCGTGAAGCAATTGTGCATATTACCAGGGAAATGGCATGTCTGGTACCTGTAAAACACTGCTTGCATTATTGCACTGTGATGGCTGTGTGTTATTTGCACCAGTTTCCACACATGGTCAACACGCACACACGAAACTTGGTCAGGAAACTTTTTTAATCATGGCATCCGCCGTTCCGCCCCGTATTGTTTCTTTGACAATTACCAAAGGTGTCCAGTGTCTTTAAGGATTAAGTTTTTAAGAATTTAAGGATTTAAAATGATTTTTTTCTCTTCAAAATAACCAATTATATACTGATTTATTAACCTTTCTGAAATAAATAAATCAGTACATAATTGGTTATTTTGAAGAGAAAAAAAATCATTTTAAATCCTTAAAAGATATTCTGGATAAGGGGCAAGGAGTTAAACCTCAAATAAAATTGTAACTGCAGGTACAGAACTTTGTTTAAATTAAATGTGTTTTATTTTGTCATTTCCAATGCTTATTTTACAACATTTGGTTTGCAATCAATATTTAAACAAGTGACTCGTGACTCGGACTCGGACTCAGACTCGGACCAAGTGACTCGGGACTCGGACTCGGACTCGGACCTCATGACTCGTGACTCGGACTCGGACTCGACACAGGTGACTCGACTACAAAACTGCTAAATAGTAATATTTTACCCCCCAGATTCATTGCATTGGTGCCTGAGTCATTACTATAGGCGTGATTTCAAACTGGGTATAGATTCTTACTGTTATGATAAGTGTTTGCTTTTTAAGTACAAATGCAGCTTTGGTCAAAATATTCTAGAACATTAGTGTTAGCATTACCAGACACGTAAATGTAGGTTTGTAAAGAGACCTTTATATCCAGTGATCTTCCTTGAGAGATATTGTCAATTGTCATCATAGAAATGTAATCAACATTAGATGATTAAGCACTCTTTTGAACAAATGATCATCCTGGGAATGTGATGTTATCATAGCAATGTGTTCAGTGTGAAGCACACATTGGGACAACTACTGATCTTCCTTGTTAGCATTCCTTGTTATCATTGACTTCATGTTGACATCTCAGAAATGTGATCAACAATAGATGATTCAGTGTTAAGCACTCTTTGGAACAATTGATCATCCTGGGAAGGTGATGTTATCACAAAAATGTGTTCAGTGTGAAGCACAAAATGGGACAACTACTGATCTTCCTAGTTATCATTGACTTCATGTTGACATCTCAGAAATGTGATCAACAATAGATGATTCATTGTTTTAAAAGCACTCTTCAGGACAGATGATCTTCCTTGGAAGATGTTGTCATCATGAAATGTGATCAGTGTTAAGCACTCATTGGGTCTACAAATCTTCCTTGGAATGGAATACCTTGTCATCATACAAATGTGACCAACAATGAATGATTCAGTGTTAAGCACTCTTCAGGATGTTAGTACATATTGAACAATGTACCCATAGTAATACATACAGGATTTGTTGGGCATTGTGCCTTATAGACTTGGTCATTCAATTTCAATGCTTAATTTTCAACAAAGATGGTCTGTGTTCACTGTAACTAAATTGTAATATGAGCTGTACATGTTTGTTATGATTTTAATATTCACACAGATGACAGTGGTTCATACTCCACCCAACTTGAATACTTGATGCTGATTGGTACAATATGAAATGAACTTTATTCGTCACCATGTACACACACGTACACCATGTACACACATGTACACCATGTACACAAATGTACATGGTTATTCTCTAAAAGTATTGATTCATTTTTTTAATTTTATAAACAGAACAATGTGGGCAGAAAACGTCAAGGATGCTACTGTTAACACTAACTCAAAGCTAGAGGTAACCAAGAAAGCAACTTCAGCACAGAAGTAAGTTGACACTTCCAGTTATCATTTCCATCCACCTTGCCAAAAAAGGACCTACATCAAGTACTTTGATTTCAGATCAGTACTATGTGAAAACTTGATAGTATTGAAAAACATTGAACAAAATCAAACCCAATAGTTTTGAAAGGCTGTAAAATAGTAGTGGTCATGTAATTAAAACCTTTCTATGAAATGAAATGTGTGTTATAAAACCTCAGGTTGTGTTCCAGGTATGGCACATTTAATTCATTAACACTAATATCAGATGTGCATTAGAAAATCTGTGTTATTATTAGTCATCACTTATACTCCTTACCTTGTATTTGGTCATTACATTTTGTATTTTTCTTTCTTCCAAAGGTAACACAATTTTTTGTTTACTTAAGGAAATACTTCTTCACCTTTTGGAACCAAGTGTACACAGTCACACATGCTGCTCAGATTAACTTCATTTTTAGTAATCACTTAATAATATGAGTATTTACCTTCAGTTGCTACAGAAAATCATGAAAACATGTATATTGTACATGTAGGTTGAGTGTTTAGTTGAATTTGTAAATAATCATCATACAAGTATAGTCTTTGTACGTTGTTCAGTTCAGATTTAGTTCAAGGCAGGCTCAAGATTTCTGACAATGACTAGCGGTACAGACTGATTAATAATACTTTTGTTTCTGAGTGGTTTGTTTTACCTTGTATATACGCCTAGAGGCTTACACTTGATATTGAATCATGATTTCAATTCAGTCCTTACTGTAATTCAGTATGCAAGAAGCCCTCTTTAGAAGGAGAGTATAGCAATCCCAACAAAACATGGGCATAAATGTTGGTTAAAAATAACCAAATTTTCTCAACAAGGTAGCTTTTATGTTCAAACATCTGTAAGATGTGACTTAAACCAATGTAAATTTACACAGTTTTTGTAGTTCTTTTTAATGTCACTTTGTTTGGCATGTGCTTTCATTATTTTGTTTCTCAAGTACACACACATTGTCACAAATAACTGAAAATAATTTGAGCATTACTTTGTTTTATGATACTCAAATGAAACACTTCCACTATTGCTCAAAGTGACATTCAAAACAACATTCGTTAGTGTAACTGTGTTCTAATTTATGATTTCTCACAATTTTAAACCTATAGGAAGCTTTGTAGCTAAGGCTGGTTGCCTTGGACATTTTATCAGATTGAAATAAGCAATTGATTAATTTTATTTTAACAATTCTTAATATGAAGTAGTTCAAATGCTATGTAAAGCAGGTATATAACAAAGAAATAAAAACAAAATAAATTGTGGAATACTTGTTTTTTACCTCAAATGTCTGACTTTTATGACACTTTAGTTGTTGACCGATTAATATTGTTCTCTCCTGTGCAAATAAGACTGAGAAAAGAAGGGTAATACTCAGGTCCAATTTTGTCGATAAATAACGACTTTTTAATTGTTGCATTCTTATACACAAGAATTGTGGCAGCTTGGTTTATTATTTTAAATAACATCTTTAGGCTTGTAATCAAGTGGATAATCATTCAGCAATATTGGGTTTTGATTCCAAAGCAACTACCATGGAAACTAGCATGCAGTCAAACATTTGATTCCTATGTTCTATCATTCTAAACATGTAAGCATTGTTGTGAAAACAATCGTAAACGATTATTTCGTATGTGATCATTATAAAAACAAGTACAGGGAACCAGGCGATCATATCAAGAAACATTATACTTCCATCCAATGGCCATCCAAAAACCAATCAAGTAATTAAACTCGCAATTCAAAAGTCAACTCTAGCGGGCACTACATATATTTTGGGATGAGTGGATTAATGTAAACTCGGGACATAGTTAGGTCTTTGTGGTGCTTCTGTTTGATGCGTGATATGAGTAGGTACTTCAGTATGTAATACATGAAGTCCAATTTGCACGGGAAAAGAATAGCTTTGTTGGGTTCAAACTATGAAAGGAAGTAACTCATGTGAAAGTAGTTGTGGAATAATTTGTTTCTAAATAGACTCATTAACTAACTTTTGATAAAAACTTATCGTACAAATTTCTAACAAAGTCATGTTTACCAAATTTTTTCAAATACATTTGAGCCACTGCTTGTTCGTACAATTTGACACCGAACACCTTGTTTTTGTGAAGCAACAAAAACTTATGTCTAGTTAGGTGTTCGGACAAAAGTCCGAAGACCTCTTGTTATTGTTCGTTTTTTTAGGCCTTCGACTAACAGCCGAACAACTATTGTTATTGTTATGTTTTTTAGGTGTTCGGCTAACAGCCGAACAACTATTGTTATTGTTATGTTTTTAGGTGTTCGGCTAACAGCCGAACAACTATTGTTATTGTTATTAGGTGTTCGGCTAACAGCCGAACAACTATTGTTATTGTTATGTTTTTTTAGGTGTTCGGCTAACAGCCGAACAACTATTGTTATTGTTATGGTTTTTTTTTTTTTTTTCCTCGTGTTCTTCTTTCCCTCCGAACCTTCTCCAGCAATTTTAAACAAAAGTAAAGCTTGTACAAACTTAAAACTTACTGTGTACATAGGCAATAGTAAGTAGATGAAACCGCCACTTTGTTGGAATGATGACGACATTGATGACGTCATGACAAGGTTTTTAATGTTGAAAAATGACAATTTTCTAATTGCTGTATCTTCGTGAATTTGACAGCTATGCAACTCATAATTAGGCATCTGATACATCAAGATTGGGGCAACATTTGAAAAGTTAACGCAAAAATCGCATGACCTTCACTTCCAGTCTTAACGGAAGGTCAAAGTCTGCCTTTGTGTTTTTTCGTAAAAAAATTCAAGTTTTTGTCATAACTCAAAATTGAAATGGATTTGAACATTGAAACTCATAAGGCAATTAAACATTACCATCAACACGCCACAAACATGATGATGTCATGATGACGTCATCGGGTATTGAATTACATTAAATCAATGTTTAATATTTGTAAAAAATCATAACTCATGAACCACATGTCGGATTTTTACAATCTACACATCATCGGATTGGTCGTTAAAAGGTTAACAAATGCTACACACAACATGACCCCATTTGACCTTGACTTCCGGTCCAAACCGGAAGTTGAAAATTTCACAAAAATCATATCTCAAAAACTACGTCATATTTTAACATGAATTTTGCATCAGGTTATAGATGAGTTATTCTGCCGAAACTTTTGCACAGAGATTACAGCATTTTAATCTTTGCATCTGGTCAAAACTGGGCGTCAAAGCGCAAGTGTCTGTTGAACGACCTTGTACGACAACGCATGGTAGTGTAGGCCTACACGTAAATACAATGTATGTCAAACCTGTACCAGCCACGCACGTGTACGAGCACGTGTAGTCAAGGTCTCGCTACACGTCCATACAGCCACATGTACATTGCGCGCGTAGTTTAAGTTAACATGTCTGTATTGAAACCAAAGATCGTTACCGCCTACGGCGCTATACGATCTTTGATTGAAACTGTAAAGCCACCTATAGGAATACTTTTGGCGTCGCTCGCTATTTCATTGTATTCATTGTATATTGCACATCCAAATAATGGTAGTCCGTGTAATATTTGAAAAATTCATATTTCCTTAACCACACAATGGATTGTTACAATCCATACGTCGTCTGAACGGTATTGATAAATTAAACACGCGGTACACAAGAAAAATAATTTCTCAACAATTTGAATTTGTATTTATTGATAGTAATAACTTAAGAAACTTAAGAAACAACATACACAATATTCAACTTAACCATTTAACCTTGACTTCCGGTTAAACAGGAATATACAAATAATTAATTGAAATAATATAATACAACTGGCATTGCAAAATCTGTATGTACAATATCCCGTGCCAGATGGGCGACATTTTTAAAGGGCTTTGAGGTGCAAAATAAAACCAAAAAACCTGATGCCAATGTAACACAAACATAAACATTTGTCAAGAAACGGGAGTTGTTACAAAGTGTGGTACAAGTTTAACTATAAAAAACGACACATTGTATAAAAATTCATCTTTTTATGTTCAATGTTTTGAACTACGTCATCATGTAACGTTCAACCGAACACCGTATTTTTGTGATAAACAAAAATTCTATGTCTAGTTTTACTTCTTCTTCTGGCTGTCGATTGTCCGCTAACAAAAGCACCATTTCCAAGCTCATATGAACTTGAAACTTCACATATAGTTAGATATTTATTAGGAGATGAAACCGCTTCAGTTACGTCATGATGACGTCATGAGGTGTCGAGTTACGTTAAATCAAAGTTTAATATTTGAAAAAATCATAACTCCAAAACTACACAATGGATTTTCACAATCTATACATCATCGGATAGGCCTGGTATTACTTGAAAAACGCTACACTGAACGCAACCTCATTTGACCTTGACTTCCGGTTCAAACCGGAAGTTGAATATTTAAGAAATTCATATCTCAAAAACTACTGATCATTTCATCACAATTTTTACATCAGATTTTAGGTCTGTGCTCCTTCCGAAACTTTTGCACAGAAATGATGCCAATATGACCTTAACTTCTGGTCCTAAATGGGTATTACAGCCAACGTTAGTATTAATCGCAGTTAATTTGTGTATAGAGAAAAGCGCTGTAGCCGACTGTCCGCTCCATTATTCATAAGGTTCAAAGTCCACGAAGCCTGTGCGTATAGTCCCACACAATGGAAATGTATCATTGCGTTGCTTATTCTTGTACGTTGTAACAACACATGTCCCGCACATAAAAAACTCAAACTCATTCAAAGTTCAGTGTGAATTTAGTTCCCTTGTGCTCGTCTGATGGCTTAATGGAAAACAAGGAATAAAAGAGGAGGTTTTACTGAGATGTCCACCTGCTTTAGGGATTTGTATGACTTTGACTAAATGACAAAAACTGAAAAAGAACGACATTGGTTTGTTTCTCATCAAGACCCACGTCACGTTGATCGACGTGATCATGCCTGCCAAAGGCCCTCTAGGCCCTCTGAGTATGCCCTTCAGACACGGTGAATAAAATGATAAGCTTTATCTCAAAATCACCGTTAAAAAGAGGGGGCATTCCTTTTTTGTCTACAATAATGTTGATATGTTTCATCCATGAACTTGCCTAGTGTTTTTTGTTTTGTTTTTTTACTTTCAAAAATCATTATTTTGTCATGGTTTAATTTTCAACTATCGGATTGAATTGATGCTAATCCCCGCTTAGGTATATTATGTATATGTACTGTGTATGGAAAAAACATAACTCGTGAACCAAAAAGGGTTTTGACTTTAAGCTAACCATGTACTTAAGTTTGACGGCGGATCCTCTTGGTGCGACTATCTAATCCACTTCCAGTGGGTGGAGGCCGAGAAGGCGATGTTTCTGGCCTCCCATATGAAGGGCCCGGCACATGAAGCCTTATCTGACATGGAACCGGCGGCACGTAAGGAGTATCCTCTTATCCTGGAGTACTTCGAGAAGCGATTTTGAGTCACGGCTCAAATACCACTGCATCGGGCGCAGCTGTCGATGCGTCACAGGGGTAGTGGACAGTCTATTCGGCGGTTGGTCATGAGGAGCTACCCGAAGCTGTCCACCCAGGCTCGAGAGGATTTGGCCGTCGAGGCTTTTAGAAATGCATTGAGAGACGAGCAATTGCAACGCCACGTGTTCTCGAGGGCAGCAACGACCTTGACCAAAGCCATCACCCACGCCACCGAGATGGAAGCGTTCTTGGAATCCCAAGAGCAGAACAAAAGAAGCAGGCAAGAGGCCAAAGATGTCCGGTCAGTAGTACAGCCACCACAACCACAGCTGGAGGCTAATGGAGTGAACACAGGTGCCCCGCGCCGAGTATTCGATTGCTCTATGGTGGAATGTTTCGGGTGCCATGAGTTTGGCCAAATCCGACGGGACTGCCCGCTCAGAAAGCGGGGATTTAATAACCAGCAACAGATGCCGAACAAATCTAAGTCGACACCAATCAACCGGCGGAGGCTCCCGCGCCAGAAACAGAAGATGCTGCTGGGGAAGAACTATGTGTCGGGGTGGATCGCATCATTGCCCGTCTATTTCCTATTGGACATGGGGGCTTCGGTAAGTCTGGTATCGGGACGAATCTACGATGAGCTTCGCGGGTTGGAACGGCCGGACCTTCAACCTCCGCCTTCGGCGTTGAGACAAGCAGACGGGAGCTCGATGCAGGCCCGGGGGAACTGGGTTTGAACTCCTTGGAGATCAATCCTTGAGCCAGGTCTGCGTTGTGGCTAACATCGAGCCGGATGTGATCCTAGGAATTGACTTCCTCTCGGCCAATCATTGCCAGTGGCGGTGGGGTGACAACACAGTGATCATCAACGGGAAGGCGGTGGTTCTCGGGGAAAGCAGACAGCGGCCGTCGGTGGCGAGGATACAGGTCACGGAGAATTCGATTGTGCCGGCCGGGCACGAGGCAATCGTTCGGGGAGTGGTGAAAGGTAGTCACCGGAATGAGGTTGGCATGGTGTACCCCAACTTAAGCCAAGTTCTTGTAAACCGTTGCTTGTGTTCCCTTCCTCCATTCTTAAATTTTTAGGTGAACAGTTAATAATTAAACAAATGGAATGTAAGCATCAAATGATCATCTATGATATGACCATTTTATTTTTGTCTTTAGAAAATACTCAGGGTCATTGAGGCCTAACCGTGAAACCGAAAACCTGCCCTTAGGAGACCCCCTGCTGGTTTTCCAGTAGATAGCGATCTAAAGACCCTGTGGTTTGTAAACAAACCATCTCTGGTGAAGGCCAGTCACTGTGAACTCATCCCATGGCCCATCCGATGAAGTAATCACTACAAGGGAATTCGAGAAACCTGGTCCTGGACCGGTGCCGTCCGATAGCTGTCCGGGATTAGTTTTGACAAGGTCCCTAAGAGTCCACCGACGGGTGCCCATTGGTGGTGGCAGCGGGCGTGGTGGAAGTGGGGTCCGGGGCCTTCCTGATTCGTGTGTTCAACCCGACACCCGACCCTGTCACGATCTATAAGGGGACCCGTCTGGCACTTTTCTCTCCACTGGACGCACATGACATAATGGAGCCGGAACCGGAGCACCCGCAACCCACGGTATGTCACCTGTCTACCACAGCCCAGGGAAACGGCACGGCACAGCAGGGGGAGGTTCCCGGCCACCTACGGGACTTGTTGGACCAATTGGCCACACGCTTGGACAGCTTGGACAGCTTGGAACGTGCACAGTTGGCGGAGCTGCTGACAGTACTCCGAAGCTTTCACGGGGCCCGATGGCCGGGTGGGGAAGATGGCGCTGGCTAAGCACCGCATTGATACGGGAACGGCCATACCAATCCGGCAGGCGGCTTGGAGGTTGCCAATCCACAAATGGGCCAAGGCCGAGAAACAGGTACAGAAGATGCTGCAGGATGGCGTCATCGAACCCTCTACTAGCCCGTGGTCCTCACCGGTTGTGCTGATCAAGAAGAAAGATGGGACAGTCGGGTTTTGTGTCGAATACCGGAAAGTCAACGAGGTTACGATCAAGGATGCGTACCCCATCCCCTGCATAGACGATAACCTCGATGCGTTGAACGGGGCAAAGTGGTTCAGTACTCTTGACTTGGCCAGCGGATACTGGCAAGTGAGCATGGGGGAGGCAGACCGGGAGAAGACGGCCTTCGACATGCACAACGGGCTGTACAGTTCACTGTGATGCCCTTTGGGTTGTGCAACGCCCTGGCGACCTTTGAGCGCCTGATGGAGAGGGTACTTGCAGGGCTCCAATGGCAGGTAGCCGTCGTGTACCTGGACGACGTGATCGTGTGGGGAAAGGACTTCCAGGTTTGTCCACAGTCCTGGAACGCTTTCGTAAGACCGGCCTTCGATTGAAGCCGAAGAAGTGCGACCTTTTTAACTCGGAGGTGTCCTTCCTCGGACACCGTGTGTCAGCTGCAGGAGTCTGCACAGACCCCGAGAAAGTGGCGGTTATCTGGGGCTGGCCTCGCCCTGCGAATGTGACACAGGACTGAAGCTTCCTGGGACTAGCTTCCTACTACAGGCGATTTATCCCCGACTTCGCGGAAATCGACCGCCCCCTCCACGGCCTCACCAACAAGACCCCAAAGACCTTTGCCTGGACAGAGGACTGCCAGAGCGCTTTTGGACACTGACGACGGCCCCGGTGCTATGTTACCCCAGCACAGACCACTGCTCCGGGTGGTCGAGGGAGTCCTACGGATCGAGTGGGACCAGCCTATTGGTGGGAAACCAGGATGGAAGGTGGTGATTCCACGGGGGAAGAGGGCCGAGGTGCTACGGCTGACGCACGACGGCCGGACCGCTGGCCATCTGGGCGTGACCCGGATTATCAACAGGCTGCAACAGGCTCCGATTTATTGGAGGGATATGCGTCGTCACGCAGAGGAGTGGTGCCGGTTGCAGCAAAGGAACATGTGTGGAGACTTTTAAAAGTCTACTGACAACAATGCGCGGTGTTTTGGATGCGCGTTTTTTACCAGTCGTCATTACGCACCTTCATAGGCTTAAGTGCCGTTCTTTCGATACGTTTTATGTGTTTTACGCATGGAGATAGTTTTACGCATTGAACTACGACGACCTGAAAGAAACTTCGAGACAATGGATGCATGAGTGTGCGACACTTGTGTGGGGAGATTCGTTTATGTTTGACGTCTCACAATATTTTTCCAAAATGCTATGGTTTATATATAAACTGTCAGGATCTTGGAGATACTAAAAGGTGTTTGAAGAACAAGTTTCAATGTCCAAAGGGGGCGACACTTATCTCAATTATTCACTATCACAGGTGAAAAATCATTTATTTTCGTGGAAGTAAGTTCCGAAAATAATGTTATTTTGAGCCTTTTAAGACAAAATACCCAGACAGCACATCCACCCTGGCCCAGACTTGGCCTGGCTCTGGCATCAGCAGGCAATAGAGCCGGCCCAGGGATGGCAGCCAGAGCTGGCCCAGGACTGGCATCATGTGGGCCAGTTCATGCTAGACCTGGCCCAAGCCATGGCGTCATCACTGCGCCAGACCTGGCCCAAGAGTTGCCAGACCTGGCCCAAGAGTTGCCAGACCTGGCCCAAGAGTTGCCAGACCTGGCCCAAGAGTTGCCAGACCTGGCCCAAGAGTTCACCCGCCCCGGCCCAGATTTGGCATTAGACAAAAGAGCTGCCCCCCACCCCCCAAAAAAATAATAATAATTTAAAAATCTGTACAGCGGTATTCCTCATGTCAAAACTCAAAATATAGCTTTCGCAGTATATTGCCCTGTAACTGGTTGTTAAAATAGACAAAAACACCATGATGTACAAATAAAAACCTGGATAGTTTTTATTGTTCAGGTGAACTGGCAGCTTGCATATCACAAGTATATTACAATCAGTAAACTGTGTATTAATTTTTAAAGGCACTGATGGACACGTTTAGCAATTACTCAAAATATTAGCATAAAAACTTACTTGGTAACGAGCAACAAAGAGGTGTTGATAGTAAAAAACATTGTGAGAGCGGAAAGAGGGAGCGGACACCACCCCCGCCAGTCCTCGACTGAGAGACACCCCCCCCCCCCCACAGAGACCAGTCCCACACTGAGAGGTCTCCGTCACCAGCCTCCCGACGGAGGCAGGGGCCTCTGGAGTCCTCGGGGCCCGGCTGGACCGGCCAACAACGGAGGATGTCACATCAGAGGGAGGGAGTGTCCCAGACTGAGCAGGAGGCCCCCACCCGTCCACCGCCGCCTTTGCCCTTGGGTTTGGGGCTGCGACATAGGATTCCGGCAGGCGCTCGCATCACCATGCCGGATGGCTCCGATTGGACGCTGCCGGTGGACGGCACTCTCGCTGCCCACCAGTCATTCCAGGACGCCGCTGTCCAGTCGGAGCCGCATCACCATCACCGGGACGTGTCTCCACACACATGGACCCACCCCTGTGTGAACACCTGCGGGACGAGTGGCGGCTGGAGCACACAAGGGCGGGAACTGATGGAGACGGTATTCGCCTGTTCCGCGCCCGGGTGACACACACCTACGAGGTCCCCGGGCGCCTGCTCCAGACGTATAACGAGCAACAATATGGACAGTATTTCGTGGACCCCAGTCGCCAGCCAACCGTCCTTAGGGGGTTTGTTGCCCCCAGGAGCCCCTCCGATGACGAGGTACCCGAGTGACGTCCCACGAGCCTTCTGGGAGGACCTGCGCCGGCAGACGGAGACGCAGCGACGGCCACCGCCAAGGACGCCTGGACCAGGGACACGAGGCCAACGCCAGTAGTTGGACAGACGGCCATTTTTTTGTTTTGATTTCTTTTGTACAGGTTTCGTCTTCCTGGCGGGACGAGAGTTTGCTGCCTGCTTGGGGACAAGCAGTGTTCTCGGAGGGGGCAGTGTAGCGATTGGACCGGCCTGTCGGCGAGAGGGCGCCAGCACGGCTCCGGAGTGGAGTCAGCCGATGATGAGAGGGCGCCGACACGACCCCGGTTGGAGCCGTGTTGACGAGCGGCCTCCTAGAGGGCGCTATACCACAGCACCGTTGTGGAGCTGTGTTGTAGCAAGCCCCTGCTGAAGGGTCGGGACACCCGTCTTGCTGGGAAGACGTCGCCTAAACGTGTTCTTGTTATGTAAGCGGTTATAAAAAGACGTGTTGAATAAACCATGTGGGAAATAGACAGAAGTTGCATCCTGCTGTGTGTTTTATTGTGTTCTTGCCGCGGAGGATCTACAAGACAAGATCTTGTTACAATACACTTACATAATTGCTTAAATGAGAGACATGAATAGAAATTCATTCTTGATTGTAAAAAGTTTCACCCCTTGCTCATCATATCAAAGTTTAGCTGGAAGAATATTCATGGGGAAAAGTATTTAACTTAAAAAAAAATTACCTTGATATGCTCACTTTCAAGGGTCCATTCTCAACTACCGAAAATACCTCTGTATTTGTACATTATGATACAGAATGTGTAAACAAAGTTAATATCTGTTTTCTTTTATATCTTAGCTATATTTTAAAATTGGAATAATACACAACTTTTATTGGTTTCTGAGTGTCCATGTTTGCTTGGAATTTATGACATTTTAAAAAGTCGGTCGAAAAATCTGAAATTTTTAATGGCCACTTTAAGGGAGCAGGTACCTAAAAACCCTCTTTGTATAGCCTTGTGAAAATGTATGCACAAATTTATGTGATTTCAGATGCCTGAAAAGTGGGATGATACACAACTTTTATTTGTTTGTGTAATGTTCATGATTGCTTGGAATTTATGACATTTTAAAAAGGCGGTCGACAAATCTGAACCTTTTAATGTCCACTTTTGGGGAGCAGGTACAAAAAGAAACTCTTTGTAGCCTTGTAAAAATGTTTGCACACGTTTATAGTCTTTCAGATGCCTGAATTTCAGATTTAAAAATTTTAGTAACAAATGACCTCTTTCTCAAAAACTACGTTATTTCAGAGGGAGTGGTTTCTCACAATGTTTTTTACTATCAACACCTCTTTGTTGCTCGTTACCAAGTAAGTTTTTATGCTAATATTTTGAGTAATTGCTAAACGTGTCCATCAGTGCCTTTAAAAATTAATACACAGTTTACTGATTGTAATATACTTGTGATATGCAAGCTGCCAGTTCACCTGAACAATAAAAACTATCCAGGTTTTTATTTGTACATCATGGTGTTTTTGTCTATTTTAACAACCAGTTACAGGGCAATATACTGCGAAAGCTATATTTTGAGTTTTGACATGAGGGATACCGCTGTACAGATTTTTAAATTATTATTATTTTTTTGGGGGGTGGGGGCAGCTCTTTTGTCTAATGCCAAATCTGGGCCGGGGCGGGTGAACTCTTGGGCCAGGTCTGGCAACTCTTGGGCCAGGTCTGGCAACTCTTGGGCCAGGTCTGGCAACTCTTGGGCCAGGTCTGGCGCAGTGATGACGCCATGGCTTGGGCCAGGTCTGGCATGAACTGGCCCACATGATGCCAGTCCTGGGCCAGCTCTGGCTGCCATCCCTGGGCCGGCTCTATTGCCTGCTGATGCCAGAGCCAGGCCAAGTCTGGGCCAGGGTGGATGTGCTGTCTGGGTATTTTGTCTTAAAAGGCTCAAAATAACATTATTTTCGGAACTTACTTCCACGAAAATAAATGATTTTTCACCTGTGATAGTGAATAATTGAGATAAGTGTCGCCCCCTTTGGACATTGAAACTTGTTCTTCAAACACCTTTTAGTATCTCCAAGATCCTGACAGTTTATATATAAACCATAGCATTTTGGAAAAATATTGTGAGACGTCAAACATAAACGAATCTCCCCACACAAGTGTCGCACACTCATGCATCCATTGTCTCGAAGTTTCTTTCAGGTCGTCGTAGTTCAATGCGTAAAACTATCTCCATGCGTAAAACACATAAAACGTATCGAAAGAACGGCACTTAAGCCTATGAAGGTGCGTAATGACGACTGGTAAAAAACGCGCATCCAAAACACCGCGCATTGTTGTCAGTAGACTTTTAAAAGTCTCCACACATGTTCCTTTGCTGCAACAGTAAACATACATGTATTATATGTACGGTCAAACCATACCGTGAATGAAGCGGGGGAAGACTGAAAGAAGTCTACACATATCAATTGAACGCGCTGCACATGGAATAAACAAATCAACGCATATTGGGCCGGCCGCTGCCGGGCGGCAATTTATTACAAACAGAAGCGTGTAAAAGGTTCATGAGTAAACTCACAATTTCTCTTAAGACCAAGAAGAGGGATTAGCGAGATCTAAATGTATACCCCAACAAATCACCCCCCAATTTTATATCAAATTCACAGTGAACTCAAAGACCAAAAAATTGAAAGGCCTGATTTAGTGGGGCCATATCTTTTTGCTATACAAAGTCTTCTGTTCTGTTTCTAACCCAAACTTTCCTTCTGCAAACATAAATAACTTTAGTGCAGCAGTTGCAACAATTTGTTAACTTAATTCAATGGTAATACGTCGGGTCAGAAACATCTGTTATGACAATACGTGACCGTCTTTGTCTTTATTAATGCACTCTTCAAAGAACTAAAGTACATGCATGTATAATCTGTTTACAATCTTTACAGTCTTGAAGTGATATTTTCATTAATGATGAATATAAATGAAATAAGTCAATATAGACAAACTCTAAATAGAGGGCTATGAACATGAGGTGATTTTATAAACATTATGGCAACTCTTTTGTAACGGAATTTTTTAACATTAATACTGAATAGTGAGATGGATGAAAATTACATTGAATTAAAAAAATGCTTGCTTTATCTAATGAACAAATATTTTGTTGAAATTTATAGAATTCTTGTATAACTTTTTTTCTAATGATGCAAAACGATATAATTCTAGTAAACAAGAAAATGCTTATTGTTAAATGTTTTAGGTACATGTAGTTAAACATATTTAAATACGCTTGCCTATACATAATGGCAATAATATGTGTGATGTTCATATTTACTGTGGTTTCTGTTCACAAAGCCTTAACCCAAATTAATGTTCTGCTTGTGTACATTTTGTTTAAATTTCTGTGTTCTTAAACTTGTAGACTTTTGTTTAATCTGCAATTCGGTTAATACCCTGATTTAAAAAATTTTAAAATAAAAAATATACTAAGTAAATACATTTCAGGGAGTAAATGAATGAATGAATGAATGGAGTTACAGTGTTGACTTTTGTTTTTATCATGCTAAAACTACAACCATAGAGGCTAATAGAAGAAACTATGTAAACATTTTGAGACCATGCCAGTGATTGTGTCACTGCAGAACACTGCATTACGAGCACAGTTGCAGAAAATAAAACCACTATTTGCATGAATCCATTTTGTGAGATGTGTTTTACCCCTCAAGCAGTGTCATTTGTTTATAACTTTTTGATAGGCCTACATTTTGACGTTCACACTCACACATATAAATATTCACCAATGAAAAGTAACAATTCTCTTAAGGTGATTCTAGAAGTGATATAATGTTTAGAAATCTCAATCATGTAATAGTAACTAATCTGACCGAATCATTTTACTGTTTTAAATGTATCACTGTAATTTGGACCCCCCCCCCAAAAAAAGAATTACGTACAGAAAATAGTTAAAACCTTTAAAAAGCTGCTCTAGGCATCTTGTGAGACGATAGTTTTAGTTGTTGATGAATGGTATGCTGTTGGTTAGAAATGAATAAATAAATAATGTTAAATTTACAGATTGAAACAGTTTGGAAATACACACAAGTCTAATTGGGATGGCACATCAACTACAGCCCTCGTGGGTCGATTACTATTCAAAGTTGATATTGCACTTTGATACGCAAGTCAGTCCAAAAGTTGGATGGCTCAATCATAAAGCAAGGTCACGGTGCTGATTTAGCAACATCCAGTTTTACAATTGATTATAGATTAAACTGTGCACAGATGAATCCAAATGGGTCGGCTCATACTAAGTGACTGTTGCTTTCTGCAATGTCCAAGTTCTGTCCATGTTGAAAACACGGTCTCATACACAGATGAATCCAAATGGGTCGGCTCATACTAAGTGACTGTTGCTTTCTCCATTGTCCAAATTCTATCCATGTTGAATACACGGTCTCATACACAGATGAATTCAAATGGGTCGGCTCATACTAAGTGACTGTTGCTTTCTCCATTGTCCAAATTCTATCCATGTTGAATACACGGTCTCATACACAGATGAATCCAAATGGGCCAGCTCATACTAAGTTTGCTTTCTCCAATCTTCAAGCAAAATGTGGAATACATGGAATATGTGTTACATTTACAAATGTACTTTGAATGTACAAGGGATACAATAGTTGTGAACTTTATATCTGCATCAGTTATGATTGAAATCTTCTCTAGCTAGTGTTTCTTCAAATACAAACGGTTAAATTGCGCGGAAATCATTTCTGGTTCACAAAATATGTAAAGCTACAAGGCCTGTATCCTATGTAGATAAATACATTACAATCACATGGCACATTATTGGTTCAAAAATGTAATAGAGATTGAAGGGAAAATGCTGACTTATTGTACCTAATGATCTCAGCAGTGTGGTCTCCAACAATAAAATACTTGACATACTGTACCCAGAGACTATGTTGAGGTCCGCAAACATGTATTTTCTCATCAAGACGATCACTCCTGCATGAGAAATAAAAATGAGTTCATGAATGTGGTCACAATAACCCACACATTTATATGAATGAATGATAGACAGTGAGAATTTCTAATAACTTCATGATGTTCAAGTGGATATACTAACTTATGATACATGTATGCTGGATCATCATGTGTAGCACTTTCACTGATGAAATACACACGGTGAAATTCATCTCTCTCAAGAATACAGCTTCTGAAGCTTCTTTAAAATTGGAGTAAAAAAAATACTGCACCAAGTAAATTTGTCTTGTTCCTCAGAGGTACGTCACTCATTACCCTGATCTCTCAATCACATTGATAACAATCAATACTAAACATGTACTCATTCAATTCCACCAGCATGTTTTCTTGCTTTGTTGAAGTCTTGTATAAGTTTATGCATGTCCATCATCCATCTACTGAGCCTTTGTATTCGGCGATTCACAATTTTGTTTTTAGTGCACTTATGCAGGAAAAATGTACGCAATATCCATGAAGATTAGATTTAAATACTTATAACGTATGTACATCAACAGATACAACAGTGTAGTTCTTCACTGGCAAATAGTGTACACTACAACACTGATTCTGATTACACATTGTTAGTCTGTTCACAAACATTTTGTCAATACAATTGTAGAAATAGAAACCATCCAAACTGAAACCATCATTGGCATAATAACAAGAACAGTTTTTAACAGATTACACAGATCTGTGTATCACAGTCACACAACTTTTTACTTAAAATTAATATTAATGTGTACTGTAATGTTCTATCTTGAAGGCAAAGTATACCTTTGGCATTTGGAACCGTTCAATTGTTGTAATCCTATATATTTGTATTGTAGATATATACAATAAAACTAACCTGTGAAAATTTCATTTCAAAAATCCGGAGCGGTTATGACCACGCAGGAAGAATAATCCGCAATTGGAATACACAATTTGAGAAACATTTCTGACAGAAATGCTTCTCAGATTCAAAATTTGTTTCTATAAAAACTGATATCTTTTTCAATAACCAAATTACTCTGAAGTGAAATGGTTCTCAAAATGCTTTATATTATTGAAAGCTGCTGTACTTCTAACCAAGTAAGTTTTTATTGCCAACAATTTTTAAGAGTGATTACCAAACGTATACCTTACAAGATTAAATGCAAACCCCCCTCCAAAGCATGTAGTTAAAAGACAGGCACAAATTCTTTTTTGAAATGTAACCTTTTATATACATGCCATATAGAAAGTGAGGTCTGGAAATATACCATGTAACCATAATAGTTTACACATTAAAAAAACCTTTGTCAGATCAGGGCTTAAATTTTGAGGAAAAATCCACAAGACTGCAGGGCCTATACCTCAAAATATGTACTGGACTAGAATATATTTTACAAGACCAGAATCAAAGTTGAACAAGCACTAAGATAATCTATCACAGTTGTCTTCAGTACTTGTGCTTTGATACTCAACAGAATTGAAAGATATTTATCATATTAATTTTCATTTTTTAAAGGAATTATCACAATGAGCCTATTATTGTTCAATTGAAAAACACAAGACCGCCAGACTTGTCCAGTCATGAGTTTACTGACCCGAAGCTTAAATCATTTGCCTCAGGCCTGCAGCCCATTGTTAATTTCAAACCCTGCAGAATTAGAGAAAAGCATTTGATACATGGTGTAGATTGAGCAAACATGTTGTATGCATTAGATAGCATACTTACCATAGTATACATAGTGCATGTTAATCTCAATTTTCAATTCAGTTATGATTTTATTGATTCTTGGCAAGAACCTTCATGTCAGATATAAGCACAATGATATATATGTAAAAGTGATCGATGAAAAAACAGCATCTATGCCTTGTCTTCACTTAAAATCATACAAATGGTAAATTTAACAATTATTGTGTCTACGTGTATGTGCATGATAAGTGTTTCCCCTTTTCTCCCTATCAGCATATTTTGTCCTTTCAGTTTATCACAGCTAAATTTTATTAATTCAATCATGTTTGATATCTGTGCTACTTAGTATTTACAAAGCATCAGCTTTTAAATGTCATTGTCAGTCATGCTCTATGGTCGTATCATTATTAGTCATTCCCTAAAGTTCCCCACCTTGAACTTTAAAAATATAATACATGATACATCATCGGTTTTGGGAAGTCTAAGAGTAAGTAAATTCAAAATCTCGTAATAGCTTTATTCACAATGTTGTGTGTAATACATTGTAAGAAGTTCCCAAATGTTTTATGATAGTTTTTCTATAAAATGATAACAAAGTTTTAATTCCAGTCTGGTGACTTGTTCGTGGTAATAGTTTTATAAATTGTTCTCAAAACTACAGTGTAGGTGGTTCCAACTTAAAGTTACTCATTTACCCCAAGTTTACACATATACATTAAAACCCTCCGGGGAAGCATGTGTACATTTCACTGAATTTCACATCAGTTCAAGGAATCAAGTGATAAAATCCTTAATAGCCAGGATACTAAATGTGTTTTACCAATTTGTTTTATTTATTTGCTGCAGTGAGCATGATAGAACACTCTTTACAAATGGTGAACCTTTCCACTGATTCACATTGTCTCATTAAATTATTATGATTCCTGACTCAACATTCATGCTCAGTCCTGCAAAGCCTTTATTTTGATCAACATAACAAAAAGTTATTGGTATTAGTTCAAAGGTTCACTTGCTAGTGTACCTTGTATTACACATGCTGGCTTCAAATGATTCCGTTTGCACCATGACCTGGAGGGCTTTAAGGATGGACACCATTACACCTAGGTCAATTTATGCCATGACCCTGTGTAAGCCTTAAATTACTAATGCATTGGACATTACAATTTATGGATTCCCTTTTTTACATACATGTACATGCACAAGAATAGACATGTATATGTATGAACTACCCGATCTGCACATAACTTTGTATCAACCTGGCCATCCACAGGCCCCTGGCACTCCCCAGGATTTTTGTTTCTTTCCTTTTTAATTATGACCTGCCCACTGGAATAGTCATCCTGGCACTCTCCAAGATTTGTTTCATATATTACCCAGTCCTTCCGAAGCAGTTATGTCCGGTGAACCAATATAACTGTTAATTGTAATACTTCCTAAAAGTCAATCTTGATAACTTCATGGTAACTGTAATAAATAGGTCTCACAGCAGCCTTTACATTATCCAAGCCTCTGACATATACATGATCAATCAATGTACCACTGTCTGTTGTTGAATCTTTTATATGTTGCTTATATCCTTGCTCTATCATTACTCTCTCAATACGTGATTGTCAAAAACATTCTCATTAAAATCTCCGATCACTATACATCTATTACTAACTTTATGAGTCTACGTCACTCTACTTACCTGTAGAGCAAATACATTTGCATATTCCTATTACCGGCAGGTATTTACCGCTAAGAGTTTTATATATCCTGTAATAGCGCCCTCTGCCGCTACCCACAGTGCCCCGCGGCATGTACGCCTCGTGAGCTTCCTCTTTTCTCTTAGCGGCAGGTCGGGTAGGACGTATTAATTCAGGTTCTGATTATTACTCTTATTTACCCGTTATTGCTAGAGAAGATTTTGTAGTAAAGTTAAGATTAAAGAAGTGAGACGAGTTGTAGAGTTCTGTACTCGTGTTTTATTGTGTGAAGTCTTCGTTGAGTTAATATGAAACGTTTGGGGCGAACTGGCTTGACCGCTACCGGGGGAAAGACTCCTCCCCCGGGTCATGCTGAGTTCTCGGGCGACGGTGCTGATAGCGTGACTCCGCTATCCAGTCAGTCAGCTCCTGCCCAGCACCCTCAACCGTCGGTTGCGGGCGCTGGCAGTTCCGTTGGCCGGGAAGGGGACTTGACACGGTCTCCTTCTCCGTTCAAAGTACACGGGACCACCAAACGATCGGGAACCACCGGCAAGGTTAAAAATAAAAATTCCTGTGCCGTGGTTGCCCCGAAAAAAGGACGTCAGGGTGGTAAGCGTAGCTCAGACACGGGCATCGCTTCACCCTCCGCTCCACCCCCGATCACGGGGCAGTCAGACACGACGGGCCTGCGTGATTCGGCGGGAATGATGAACCCGTGTCCCCCCGGCTCAGTGGTGACCCCCACCGTACACCGGGACGGACTGTTATACGGGCCGCCAGCTCGTACAGCGACCCCCCCATTCGGAGTTGGATGTGCTGTCGACAGCTGGTCAATTTCCGAGCGACGCAGAGCAGGCCGCCTGGGGAATTCCCGGGCCTACCGGCTCTTCTTACGTGCGCTCTATTGAACCGCCGGCAATGGATTACTACCGTTGCTCCGGGGTTCCAGGGCCCCCGGCGTCAACCGAAATATCATCGGTTTCTTCCCGGGGTCGCTCTTCCAAAAAGAAGAGCAAGAAGACAAAGGGGAAACGTAACCACCGTTCTTCTTCAAGTTCGGATGGTTCGTCCAGTCGATCCCACCATGGCAAACGCCACCGGAGTGAGGGCGCTATTTCCAGGGCTGACTTTATGGAAGCTTTTCAGACGATTTCGGCGTCTTTAGCGGCTTTGTCTTCTACCCGCCAGGTGGGCGTTATTGGGGTTCCTGCGGACTTACCTAGTCAGCCACAACCCCCTGCTACCCTACAACCCTCCATCAGTGGAGGTTGGCGGGCACAAGGGCCCAGAGGCGTACCGTGCACGGTGAGCCGTGCTCCGGCGTCTGTCCCGGCTTTGAGTATCCTATGGCGTTTGATACCGAAGGAATTGCACAGCCAGTGACCCAGGACTCGGTGCAATGTTCACAATCTGAGCCTAGTGTTCCCCAGTCTCCGGGGACATCTCGACCTTCCCTCTCGGGGGACTCCGAGGAGGACGATGAGGACATTGCCCAACGCATGCAGCGGCTGTCCGTTACGGAGACCGAGCTTCGGCTGGTTCAACGTGACATGATACGGGTGCTGCAATTACCCTCCGCTACTGAGGATATTCAGCCAGACAGAAAATCATTCAAGCGGAAGACGGGCACGTCGACCAACAAGGTCAACATTTTCCCGACGCTTCCAGTGGACCAGGTTTGTGTGGATCGCATTTGCGCTCTCATGAAAGCGAACAGCAAATGGCACCCCTTCTCCAAACGGGAGAATGCATATTATCGTTTCCCTGCAGCGGATTTCGATAATTTTTTCACAACACCTTCCATATCCGACTCTGCTAAAGACAAGTTAATAGCAGACTCAGGCTCCACTGCTTCCAAGAAACCATTTGCCGACAAGACTCGCGGCAAATTCGAGGAAGTCCTGAAGAAAGTTGACTCGGCCTCCCGCCAGGGCATGCGCTCAGCCTCCTTCCTGCTTCTCCTCACGGAGTATTTAGTGTCAGGTTGTGAGGACGAGTTGGCGGTACCAGCGGATTTGTTAACCACAGCCTTTCACTGCCTTGACCATGGTCTCCGCTCGGTGCTTGATCAATTCACGCGAGTGTCGTCCTTGGCAACCTCGTCCCGCCGGGGGAACGTGCTCGATGCATTGTTCCTCCCGTCGCAGGGCGCCCGCAAAAGATTTGAAGACCTCCCACTGTTGGGTCCGGATCTTTTTGCAAGTAAATTTGAAGAATTTGCAGGCTGAAGCAAAACGCTTGAAGGCAACTGAGAAGATAAACCTCAAGAGGCCTTCAACCTCTGCACCCAGAGCGACACGGGGCAAGAACAAATCAACGTTTGTCATTCCCCGCCGCCAACCGCTGAAGTCTGCCCGTGGCAGTTTTCGCGGCCGCTCCGACAACACTTCGGGTTTCCTGGGCTTTGATCACACCCGACCGGTGGGTGCTCGATACAATCAGTCACGGTTATGCAATGGAGTTCTCGAGCGCCCCCCCCCCCCCCCGGTCGGGCATGCTTGTTCGGCCGACGCCAGTTCCGTCCGACCCATCAAAGCGCCGCTATCTTGAGGAGGAAATAAATTCCCTCCTCGCGAAGAGAGCGGTGCGTGTAGTTCCCTCCGGGGAAACACGGACGGGCTTTATGTCGACCTTCTTCTTGGTTCCCAAGAAGGAGGCCGGCGTTTGGCGTCCGATCTTGAATTTAAAGCCGCTGAACAGATACGTACGTCCTCGGCGCTTCCGTATGGATACGCTGAGGATTATTCTCCAATCAATCAACACACCAGCTTGGGCGGCCAGCCTCGATCTGAAGGATGCTTACTTGCATGTCCCTGTCAGACCGGAGCACTGGAAATTCCTTCGTTTTCAATACAACATCCGATACGAATTCACGATGCATCCACCTCACCCCGCGTTTTCACCCGCATAGTGAGAACAATCGGGGCAGAGTGTGATGATATTCATGTATCTCGACGATTGGATAATTGTGGGTCATTCTCTCGAGGCCACGTCGGCGCTGTCAATCGCACCGTGCGTCTTACATCCGACCTCGGGTTTCTCATCAACTACGAGAAGTCGCACCCTCTCCGATCCCAGTTTACAAAATTTCTGGGAGCGGCGCTCGACCTTCAGAGGGGGCTGGCCCGCCCTACAGAGGAACGCTTGTTGAACCTACGTCAATGCGTATCCCTTTTTATACCGATAACGGTGGCCCCAGCGCAGGCCTGGCTAAGACTCCTAGGTCTCATGGCCAGCCTAGTGGACGTCGTGGCATTTTGCAGGCTACGGATGCGTCCCATCCAACTTCACCTGCTCTCTTTTTACCGGCCCAGCTGTCATTGCATCAGCCGTCCGGTACCGACCACGCCTTGGCTGCTGCCGCACCTCCAGTGGTGGCTCGACTCAGCCAACCTTGCAGGAGGGCGGGCCTTTCGCAGCCGTCCCTGACCATGACAACAGACGCGTAACTTTTCGGCTGGGGAGCAACCCTACCCCCACGTCAGGTGGCGGGTCGGTGGGGGCCCGAACACCTCTCAAGCCATATCAATGTGCTCGAGTTGTGGGCGGTCTTCAACGCACTCCAGCATTTTCGGCCCCTGGTTATGGGTCGAGCGATACTGGTTCGGTGCGACAACGCCACAGTGGTGGCTTATATCAATCGCCAGGGGGGCACACGGTTGGGACGTCTGTGCGCGCTCACATGGAAAATGTTCCATTGGTGCATTCGCCACAGAATAACACTCTCGGCAGTCCACCTCCCAGGCGAGGAGAACATTACCGCCGATGCCCTCTCCAGGGGTTGGATCCTTCCCACGGAGTGGACACTGCGCCCACAAGTAGCGCAGTCCCTCTTTCAGTTAATCGATCGACCTCATGTCGATCTTTTTGCTTCAAGGGACAACCACCAGCTTCCAGTCTACTGCACGAGGGTTCCCGACCCCCGTGCGTGGCAGACGGATGCTCTGACAATGCGGTGGGACGGGCTACTGGCGTATGCCTTTCCCCCGTTCTCTCTCATCCCACAAGTGTTAGCCAAGCTGGAGCAGGAGAACTGTAAGGTCCTCCTCATAGCTCCCTTCTGGCCTCGCCAACCATGGTTCACGAGACTGACCATGCTCTTGGTTCACAGGCCAGTGGTGCTTCCGCAGCGAACAGACATACTGTTCCAGCCCTGCTGGGTGCTATCACGCAATCCCTCCGCACGGCAGGCCTTTCTCGACGAGCTGCAGCTATTGCAGCCGGCAGTCGACGAGAGTCAACCAGGAAGATTTACGACAGTAGATTACGCCATTTTTACAAGTGGTGTAGACAACGATCTCTACATCCCCCCAATACTTCTTTAGGGGAGGTTGCAGATTTCCTGGTATACTTGTTCGAGAGTGACCTTACAACGGCCACGGTTAAGAACTACCGGTCGGCCATAGCGGCGATCCACGGAGGTTTCCCAGACGGATCCTCAGTGTCCGAAAACCAGGCACTTAGCCAGCTAATGAAGGGGATGTTTGTTTCTCGTCCCCCAACACGTAGGCTGGTGCCCTCGTGGGACCTCTTCAGTGTGTTAGAGGCTTTATCGAGATCCCCTTTTGAGCCGATGGGTAGCGCAACTATGTTACAGTTGTCTGTTAAGGTCACCTTCTTGTTGGCAGTAGCTACATCTAGACGACGTAGTGAGCTACTATCCCTTACATTAGATCCGGGGCACATCCGTTGGGAACCGGATGGGGTCCGCCTGATACCTAGGGCAGGATTCTTGACTAAGAATCAATCGGACTCCTTTTTACCCCCGGACATCTTTGTCCCTGACATCAAATCGTTCTCGTCTGTGCCAAATGACAAATTGTGGTGTCCAGTCAGAGCGCTAAAGTGGTACATCAACCGCACGAAGACACTTCGGACGGGCCACTCCCAACTTTTTGTCACGACGACCCAGCCATACCGGCCTGCCTCTCGTGATACGATTGCCAGATGGATAGTCATGGCCATCCGCTCGGCCCAGGAAGTCCCAGCAGATGGAGACTCGGGGACAGTCCGTGCTCATGATGTTAGAGCAGTGTCAACGTCATTGGCCTTTTTTAAGGGTGTTGCCATGAGCGACATCCTGCAGGCAGCGTGTTGGAAAACTCCTAACACCTTTACGGAGTGCTATCTGAAGGATGTGCTCCAGACGGAGGGCAGGACAGGGAGAGCAGTGCTGAGGGCGGCCAGTCGGACCTCATCCCAGCCAGGACACTCCCCAAGCGGAACCTCCCTTGTTTAGGTGAGTTCCTTGTTCTGATTCCTTGTTTATCATTTTATATGTATCATATAGTATACTGTTAGCGTATGTATATATGTGTACATAGATTTAACTGTGATATAGGGTTTTATCCTCTCGCATACCCACCGCCTTGTCCGGTGCTAGTCTATGCAAATGTATTTGCTCTACAGGTAAGTAGAGTGACGTAGACTCCCTCCCCACAGTAGTGTGGGAAGGGTCTACGAGGGAATACTTACCTGTAGAGCATCCCTCCCGCCTTCCCCTCTATGCTCGATCCTTGAGTGTTCAATTTTGGAACGCTTGAGAAAAGAGGAAGCTCACGAGGCGTACATGCCGCGGGGCACTGTGGGTAGCGGCAGAGGGCGCTATTACAGGATATATAAAACTCTTAGCGGTAAATACCTGCCGGTAATAGGAATATGCAAATGTATTTGCTCTACAGGTAAGTATTCCCTCGTAGACCCTTCCCACACTACTGTGGGGAGGGAATTTTAATTATCAATTTTAGAAGAGTATCAATGAAATTTTGTATTTTATTAGAAGGGGGTCGATAAATGACAACAATTACAACTGAAACTTGTGCTATCACATGAAAAGCAATATATTCTAAACTCTGGACTTCAATATTTAAACGACTACATTTGTTATCTCTTTTGCCATACACTGTAACTCCTCCACGACTTTGCTGCTGTAGTGTTTTCATTTGGTCATTATACGAGGAAGCTCTTATTTGATGGTAACACTTAAATTCATCTAAATTGACATTAATCATCTGATCAGTCTCAATCCATGTTTCTGTTAGGTAAATGAAATCTGAATCCATCATTTCTCTTTGACTTTTCAAATCCAAAATATGAGCTACCAAGCCCTGTACATTATGCAGCATAATAGTTGTGTGTGTATGATTATCTCTATTATCCGATTCCTCAATTCCACTTACTACGGGCATTGCTTTTAAAGCTTCTGCTATTGATTTATCACATAATTTGTTGTGGTGTGCACCTGTGAAGGTTGCCCCTCTGATTAGCTCTCAAAAAAGTGGACATTATTTTAGTTTTCATCGCACTGCACTTTATTTTAGTTGGCACCAGAAGTTATAGTTAACATCAAGGAACAATTTGAACGATTTCATGTGACTTCTTATCGTGATTTTGAAGAGCATCAAACGTTACATTTTTCTGGCAGTCCCAGTACCTAAAGTATACACAGCCATATTGACTGTACATGCAGCAATCATTGACTTGCTACAGCAGTGGGTTACTCTTCAGTGTGAATAGGAGCTCTATTCATCCATGGGCAGTCCTATTGTGAAAGACTTAGACACTTGAACATCACAATGGGCTGGAACAGGATTATCCCCATTCATCTACTCATCCTTTTATGTGTACTACAACATGAAAGGAAAGGAAGCAACCGTGATGCCCGTGTGCTGCAGCAGTGCCAAACTACATACACACCACATTATGCAGAAAACCAAAACTCTGAAGTTTCTGGGTAGCCGTATGTTGTATTATAGCAACTCTACAGCGACATTCCAGATACCTCTCACCACTTGCGGAGATGTTAGTCCCAATCCGGGACCCCAAACTGAATGCAAAAACCAGTATCATCCTGAACACAATTCTCAAAATAGATTGACTGACAACGGTACTAGAATTATCGGCACTGCAAGACTGCATGACCTGGGCCTGAACACCCCTCGGCTGAATGATGACGTTTGGAACAGAATTCATCAGCTGGGCATATCGAGGAAACGTAAAACACATCGTGGAACTAAAGGGCGTAGGCGATTGAGGGAAAACAGGCAAGCCTTTCCGATTCCAATTATCATCAAACAGAGAAAAAAGGCAACAGAACAAACACGAACAGTCTGCAAGCAAAATCTTACACATGTGAAATTGGTCCATATACCAGTTGCTAAAGTGATACATTCACTTCCCTCGGTGTATGTTGTCAACCCACAATCCCTTAACAACAAATTGGACGAATTCTATGCAGTAACCCATGAACTTCAGCCAGACATCATCTCTGTCAGTGAAACTTGGTTCCAAGGATCAGATCCTGCTAACACCTACCACATCCCAGAGTACCAGGTCTTCTCTAAGGGACGGGAAGGAAGACGTGGTGGAGGAGTTGCGACATACGTAAAATATGCCATGAACCCAAAGCCAGTCGACAACGCAGTACCACACGAACTTGAGGTTGTTTGGGTGCAGATTCGACCCAAGCGACTGCCAAGAACAGTGTCCTCTATCTTCGTAGCAACTGTATATTCGCCGCCAAACATGAACAATGACACCGCTCTCGTAACCTACCTGACTGAGGCTGCTGACGACATCTTCAGAGATCATCCAGGTGCAGGAATCGTCATTAGTGGTGATATGAATCGTCTGAACCTGTCATCTCTTCTCACTGCCCACCGCTTGAAACAGTTAGTGGACAAGCCTACATGACACAACATAATTCTCGATAAAATTGTTACCAATTTAAAGCAGTTTTATCATCCGGTTCAATTGATAGCTCCGATCGGACAAAGCGACCACAATGGCATCCTTCTGAAACCAAAGATCCTACCGCCGCACCAGAACAAGACCAATATTACGCAGGTTAGACCCATGAAAGAGTCTAGCATACGCAGCTTTGGGAACTGGATAACGCAGCATGACTGGTCTTCAGTATTGAACGTCCATGATGTCAACGAAAAATGTGACCATTTTTATAGTGAGTTGGACCCAGCGATTGACAACCATTTCCTGCTTAAGTCGGTCCGACTCCACGACGATGACAAACCATGGATGACAACCAAAATTAAATGCTTGATTCAACAGCGCCAACGACTCTTTAACTTGGGATCCCCAGATTGGAATTGAATAGGCAAAAATTGAATTCTATCACAATCGCGTTCATCGATTAAAACAAGAGAATCCAAGTTCATGGTACCGGTACATCAAACTTATGACTTCAAATAAATCAACCGAATTGCAGATAGATGTTCCAGGTGTTGATGAGGATGACCACATCGAAGTTGCTGCTGCAATTAACACCCATCTTGTAAAAGTCGCTGAAAATATACCACCGCTTAGCCAGTCAAATCTCCCTGCATACTTACCGCTGAGAGAAGCCAGTGCTCCGAAGGTACATCTCTGGCAGGTCTACCACGAACTTCGTAAGACCAAAGTTGGTAAGAGTTGCGACCCTGATGGTATATCCAGTCGCTTGATTCGTGAATTCGCACTTGAACTTACAACTCCAATTTGTGACATAATCAATGCTTCTCTTGACCAAGGAATTGTTCCACACCAATGGAAAAAGTCCACAATAGCCTAAAACGACACCACCCTCAATAGACAAACTGAGACCAATTGCACTTACCAGTCATTTCGCAAAACTTGCCGAACTCTTTGTTTGCAAGACGTTGCTCGCTGACATCAGTGGAAACATTGATCACCATCAGTTTGGAAATCGGCCGGGTATGTCAACCTCTCATTACCTGGTAGATCTACTAGAATACTTGTATTCACATGCTGACAAACCAGGATATACAACAACGGTAGTGATGACAGATTTTTCCATGGCATTTGACTTGGTTGACCACATCACCACCATCCAGAAGATCTACGCACTGGGTGCCAGACCAGAACTGATACCATGGTTGTCCAGCTTCCTATCAGAGCGGACACAGCAAGTTAGATACCGTGGCAAACTTTCAGAACCAGTAACGACAAATGCAGGTGTTCCACAGGGTACACGGCTGGGACCAATCCTTTTCCTCGCAATATTTAACGATGCACTAGACCAATCTACTACACCCCGATGGAAATATGATGACCTGACGATAGCTGAAAGTCGGAAGTCGACCACAGAGAGTAATATATCGCAAACTGTCAATGAGTTGGAGGCATGGTGCGAATCCACGCGAATGAAGTTAAGGGAGGCCCTCTTTAACTAACCTCGAATTCCCACTGCAACCCCGGGATCCAGGCGGCTTCATACTCTATGAACTCTTTCAAAAGGATTGAATAAACTCATAAATATGCCAGTACACAAGAGGTCACGCTCTGGCCGAAGGGCTCATTAAAACCCAATTCCTTGCCAGAGGGATTAACTTCTGAATAGGCAACGCGGCAACAAAAGAAGTCTGGTAGGCGTTGGGCTATTAGGTCTGTCAATTGTTAAGGGATTACCCAAGTAATTTTGTGACTCACTGAAAATCAGGCACTTGATTGGTATAGTATTTTATCGGGAGTATAACAAAATGTAAATCATTTCTATTATTCATGCTAAATTAAATTTGTTCAAACTCTCCAGATTTTGATGATCAAACTGTGTGTCAAATTCAGCACAGGATTCCTCTATATTGGACGGCAATGTCATTATTAGTTAATGAGTCATTTCTTTCAGAGTATTTCTGAGTCATGTTTTTTCCCCGTTCTGTTTCTTCTAAAACTAAAAAAACAACCTCTGGTTATTTTTCCTGTCCCATATATGTTTTCCAGTCCCGGGGTATTTCTCAGTCCCGTTTATTATTTCCCCGTCCTGTTGTTTCCCTTTGAGTCCCCTTTTATTTTCTGCCCGTCTCGTATTAATTCTCAATCCCGTTCCCCAAATAATTTCCTGTCCTGGGTTATTTCTCAGTTAAAAATAATATGTTTTTACCGTCCCGTTCATGTTTTCCCATGCGCTTTATATTTCATCCCGCTCCGTAAAAATTTCTGAAATCTGAAGTGTTAACATTTTGTAGTATAGTCCTTAGATGTGGCATCTTGATGACACAAATTTAAAAATTTGGCTTTTACTAACTCATTTTTGGTGGTTGAAAATGCAATTTATATAAACGTTTTATGAAATGCAAACGTTTGATAAAACGGAGACAAAATTCAAGTCATTTGAAACATTATTTTTTCCCTAAATTAGTAATGTCTTTCAGTTCCCAAAACGTGATCATTACTGAAACCATTTGAAAGACTAATACAATGTATCAACAACAGATTAGCGCTTGTCTGGCGGAGCGAGCAGCCATAACAAAGCGGAACAATCAAAGTGTTGCATCTCAATTTCTGAAGATCTCGGGCAGGTCCTGTTGCATGATTGTTAAGTATCCCCAGATAAGGTGCCGATAATTGGTCCCTTTGTGAAGTCACTTCTCCAGCCTGCTTGAGCAGAACTCGTGCATATTCGTCTGACGTATATGCAGCTATGTGAATTGACCCGAAGATAATGAGCTCATTAAAGTGGTGTTAGACTACCCGTCGGGATCCTGCGGGTTTCGGCGGATATTGAGGGTTAGTTAAAGAGGGCTTCCCTAAATCCAGCTAAATGTCAATTTCTCAAAATATCATTTAGCAGACAACCCGCACCCCCCGAACCGATTACAATTTCTAATCAACCCATCCCAGAGTTTGACCATGTGAAATTACTAGGCGTTACAATCCAGAATGACCTGAAATGGAACAATCATGTTTGCGACATTGTTTCAAGGTCAAGTAGAAAGTTATACATGCTGAGAACTCTTAAAAAGTTTGGCCTTCTAGCAGATGACTTACTGACAGTATTCCAATCGTACATCAGGCCCATCACTGAATACTGTGCACCGGTTTGGCACTCCTCACTTACATTAGCAGAATCGGAACAGATAGAGAGTATACAAAAAAGGGCACTACGTTTCATACTTGGTCAAGAGTATCAAACCTACGAAAATGCACTCTTGACTACAAAACTCACCACATTGTCAGAAAGACGCGTTCAATCGTGTGTCAAGTTTGCAAAAACGATTGAGAAAAACTTTCCCCAATGGCTGCCACCAAAGCAGTCTGAATTCCGTGATCAATACAGGACTGTGAAATGTAGAACAGAGCGCTATCGGAAGAGTGCTCTCCCATTCCTAGTGAAAATCTTAAACCAGAATTGAATCTAGAACCGACACTGAATTGAAATTAGAACTGACACTTTACTATCATAATTTTGTATATGTATTTTTACCTTGACATTTTTATTAATATCATAGGTTGAAACATATATCTTGATTGTGTTGTATTATAAATGTAATCATGTAACATTAACCCCTGGACATTTTCTTTATGCTAAGTTAATCTATTTTAATTAAAATACTTTCACTTTGGTCATGCAACACAACTGAGCATGGCATTACTTATAACCTGTAAACTTAATGTTAATAATATTGTAATAATGTAATAATATTAATAGGAACTTAAGTTTTGATAAAGATATGCTTTAAACGCTCTTGCAGCTTAATTATCAAACTGAAGATTACCCTTTCATTAAATAAGTTAAGCTAATTTACTTTTCCGCATATTTTGATTATTGGATAGGCATTATTTATACCATGCCACTATTGCAATTGCCAATCTCTTACATTCTTATTAAAATTTTATGTTGGTATAATGTTATGTATATTTCCTTTTAATGAATGTAATTTTGATGTTTTTTACCTTGTAAATTCAATTGTAATTTAGCCTTTGGCTACAAATATTTGAATAAAATACCTTGAATGAATGAATGAATGTATATCAATTTCTCATTAAATCCTTCAATAACAAGACCTTTAAGTGATGTCACACGACTTAAACTCACATATGCTTGACCTGCAGAAAATGTTCGTTCAAGACACACTACAGCTTTATTTGTTGTCATCCCTTGTACTTTATGTGCAGTGCACGCCCAGGCAAGTTTCAGCGGAAATTGTTTACGGATACATGTCTTTCCGATGTATTCTTCCTGTAATTCAATTGCAACATAATTGTTCATATGTGATGATTTTGACTGGCCTCGTAGCTTAGAACCCACATTCTTGTTATCAAATGTTACACTAATACACTTAGGTCCAGATTGATCAGGTAACATCTCTATACCAGTAACTGTTCCAAATGCTCCATTGACAAGTCCATCAGATACATCTAATTTTTTTGTCAACATAACTCTAGCACCAACTCCAATCAGTAATGAGCGACATAAACTACACGAGCGTGTTGATTGCAAAGGTTTCTCTCTTTGTTTCAGTTTACCATTTCCATCTTTTTCATAGTCCTTTGCTTCAATATGTAAAAATTCTGAACATTTCACATGCATTCTTTTGAGATTATATTTATCAACCTGCTTATTTGTAGGATAGATGTGCACAGCATCTTCGATATTCTCTCCAGTTTCACAAGCTTCAAGTATAGCTCTATCTTCTTCTGTCATACTCTCATCTTTAATTTTTACTCTCAATTTATTCAAAAGCTCTGTGAATTGAACATCATTCTTTTGTCTCATTATTTCATTGAACTCAATTTTCTTAAAGTTTTCATGCCATAGACAGGACTCTATGGTATTATGGTGTAATGATTTTCTTTTCACTGGAGGTAATTGATAAAAATCCCCAACTGCAACAACACTAACATTTCCAAAGGCACATTGATTTCTTGTCTGCTTAATTTGTCTTAATCTTCCATGAATGTAGCACATCATTTTCTGATCAACCATAGAAATCTCATCAACAATTAATATTTGTAATTGATCAAGTTTGTTTCGCAGGGTGCTAATTTTCTCTTCACCAAGAGGTTTGTACGGCAGTGACATATCAGTACTAATGCTGAGGGCAAAATGTATTGTCAGTGCATTGCTATTAAATGCTGCAACTCTGGTTGGAGCTGTAAAAATTACAGATACATCATCAGGATTATGATTCATTCTATCAAGTAAACGTGCAGCTTCATTATATATACATTTAATCAGATGTGATTTGCCTGTACCAGTTCCTCCAGTAATGAACATATGAAATGGTTCAGGATGCTTGCCATTGACTTTATCAAGACACCACTGCCTAATCTTATAAAATATTTGGCTCTGCTTGACATTGAATGACCTCATTAATATTTGAGCTTCATGCCTTGGGATTTTGGCTTTGTGGTATTCAATGCAATAGCTTCTCTCTTCCTTCTTGTTAGTTTGTAGGTCTGGAATAGCAGATACATTCTCATTCTCCTCTACAACTTGATTCATTTCATCTCTACATTCATGTCTTTCTGCTTCAGTTTCTGTACAGATCAATGCCCACGCATCTTCCTGAGGGCCAAACCTTGACAAATACTCTTCAGCTTCTTCTATTGAATCAATGTTTGATTCAAACTTTTGATGATTACCATGTACAAGATCCTCGACAGGTTCATTGTTATATCCATTTAAGTTGACACTCCCAGTCTGATAAAAATGTTCAAATGTTTCAAAATGTGGAGGTTTCAAATGAGTATCCATACGATGTGGCAAGAATAGTTGCAAAATACTATGGTAATATTTCTCTGGGCATTTCACTACATTAAACCTTGGATACTTTATAACTGCAGCATTAGTCCTTGTGCGCTATATCCTAAACCACTCTGTAATTGATGTACATGTTGCTATGTTCTACCACTATGAACCTTCATTGATTCAGTACTTGACAAGACTCTATATTCTGAACAAAATGTAGCCAGGCTTATTATGTCAAATTCATGTGATTTAGGTCTTGCTTTATATCTATCTGATTTACTGACCATCCATACATTGTCATCATCATCATCTGATTTATTCTGAATCAATCTGAGTGGCAAACTCATTCTGACAGGATTCTCTCCTAATGGGACAAATTCAACTTTTCTTGAGCCTTCTTTTAACCTCAAATTACACACTCGAAAACATGCCTCTTGTGCTGAAACCTCTCTATTTTGTAAATAAACTTGGCTTATAGTTTTCATGCATTCTTTTGCATCACCATGCAATCCTTCACTTTGAGCTTGACTAAGCAATAATTCCATCTCACGCTCTGCTTTTGACATAAGATGCAATATATGCTACAGCCCCATAAACATCAGTAATATATTGATAATGGTAAGTCTGGATAATACTGGTTTACCCATACATCCTCGGGATTGCGCTTCAAGACAATACTGACTTTAATACTCCCAAGTTTATTCGCTTTCTCAAAATCTTGTTGAGTTATACCAAGATCTTCAAACATTTCATGGACTGACTTGTATGTCTGTTCTTCATTTATTATTGCTTCACGCACTTTCAAAATTTCCTTAGCCTTATCCATGGTAGCTGCTGCATTACTATCAGACTCATCTATTTCAATATCAAGCAAACTATCTGTTTCATCATCATCTTCATCCTTAACTGGTTCCTGTTTTATCACAAATGTCCTTTCTGATGGTGGTCTGGGAAAATTAAATCTACATTCCGTTCCCTATTTCTTGCAGCTTTTGGTGTGTCTCCTGCTATGCATTTGAACATTCAATTTTTCATTGAGTTCATCATCATCTTCTTTTGACGGTAAATTACAAGAAATATATTGATCAATAAAATCAACAACCTCTTCATTAGAATTTTCACTCAATTGAGGGGCATCCTCAATCCACAACAAACATAGTTTTGTAGAAGTAGTCTTTGACCTTGCCAATAGGATTAGCTTCTGACATAATCACCTCTTTCAGAAACACATGGAATCTTCTATCAAATATTCTGGCCACAGTGACAGGGTTACTTTTCAGTATCATACATTTGTCATTCCAATCTAATTCCTCTATCGTCCTTGGATCTCCTTGTTGTTTTAGTATAGTATTAATAACTTCAGGCCATCTCATATCAGCAGCAGAAAATGAACAGAACCATGTCGGTTTACCAAGTTGTCTAATCATTGCTAATACATCTTTATGAGCTGATTGCCAATATGGTGGAGTACCTCGTATTGGTTTTAAGAACTTGTAACCACTATCAGATTTCAACATATTCCTCAATTTCTCCTTATCAGTCAGCATTGATGCAGTTAAACCTTGTCCATCTTGAGTTTTAACTTAACCTTTTCGAAGGGCGATAGATACACAGACAACACCTGTTCAATCTTAGACAAATACTGGGCATAGAAAATATAGTCTGTATTTTTAGCAAATCTAATACTAATAATTATAATAACCCGTTTTTATATAGCGCTTTTCACACCCGAAGGGCGTCTCAAAGCGCTTCTGACATGTTTACCCCTAGTCACTGGGCCTTAATTTATTCCTTAAACCATCTCAGCTCCCTGGGGAGTATACAGCCTGTGCAACAAATAATGCGCTACTCGGCTAAATCAATCACAAGAACCATCTCTGCCCTCACAGGTACCCATATTTACCCCTGGGTGGAGAGAAGCAATTATAGTTAAGTGTCTTGCTCAGGGACACAAGTGTCACGACCGGGATTCGAACCCAAACTCTGCTGAACAGAAGCACCAGAGCTTGAGTTCGGTGCTCTTATCCGCTAGGCCAAGACACCCCCAAGGTTAATTATAAATAAAAATGAATTAAGGACAAGGCAAGGCATGTCAAAAATACCTAATAAACGAATGGTCTACGATTGACAAGCCGGCCAAGAATATAAAAAACAGGAAGCAGCCAACAGCAGCCGTGACGGCCATGCGTGTAAATAAACTGCACAGTGAAATCGGTTAAAAACAAGAAAATCTCGCGAAAAGCAGAAGCGCATCCTGTTCCTACATCGTCATCGCCACACGTCAAAAAAATATACTAAACGATAGCTTACACTTTAATCTTTCGATTTGTAGTAGTATTATTTCCTCTTTTTATTTAGCTGGGTCAGGGCGCTGCAAACCAAAAACTATCCCAAATCAATCCTAACAATTTCCAAAATGTTCCGCGGTTAAAAAAAGGGCCTTATAGTCTTTCAAACTTAACAAATTTGGTACCATTCGAATCGGCAAATTGTTCTACGTGTACTTACCACGCCATCTTGGATGCCACCTGAAGCATTTGAGCATTGTGCCGTGTGCAAAAGGGGTCGTCGAACTCTTGCAGTTTATCGCGCAAATCGCGGAGTCGATTCAGCATGTTGGGCTGTGCAGATAAAACTCGGTATTTGACCTCATTAACGCACGCAGTGCGGACTGACTGATTACCAAGCACTGAACAATTTGGTGTTTTTTTTATCACCTCAGTAATAAATTATGCATAATAGACACTTACTTAGAGTTGGTTCGTTGACGCTTGCTATTGGAACAGTTTTGGTTTCTACGGACACACTTTATTTGTTGTTAAGGATATAGTACTTTTGTCAGTGCATAGTATTTCAGTGTAGCAAAACAGTACAACATAGTCCACAACATGTGATGCAATTTCAACCACCAAAAAGACAGGATCTATGTTTGAGGTGTTGCAATATGAATTACTCCAATCATCCAATTCTTACGGCAACTAAAAAACCACAAATATACTGTTATTTGTAATATCTGCTGCCGTTTGCGAGATCACTCATGCAAATAAAACAAGTTTAAACAGGAAGTCTAAAAACATTTCTTTTGTTTCAATTTTAAAGAGACTTGCATTACACGAAAACAAGGTTTTTGCAAAATTTAACAGCAAATTAAAACAATATAACAGGTTAAAAACATTTAATTTACCACAATATGATATTAATGAATGCATCTGATTCTACCTTGCCCAGGCTTTTCAAAATGAAAAAACAAACTTTTAATGATATTAAAATAAAATAAATTGAGTCAATATTTTTTAAACATCACCATTAATCAACTTTAATTGAGTTCATCATCACAATTGTATTGCAGTCACAGATTGTTAAAACTATTCCCGGCCAGTGCAGTCACATTATTTTTTTAAAATCCCATGATACTGAAATGTAAGTTGGCAAATTGTGGAAGAAATCATGCCCGGGAACCATCACAGTGTGGGTTGAGTCGGAATTTTATGTTTGGACAATGAATACTGACCCACAACATTTGTATTTCACAACATTTGTATTTCAGTCATATAAAGTATCAAATCGTTTACCCAGAATTAAGCAATTTCAGTCCAAGTATTATTGGCCACCAACGAGTCCCAGAGCAAAAACCAGTATTGCAAATATAAACAGTTTTAACGGGAAGTCTTTACTCCATTTTAAAGAGATTTATACAACATAAAAAGCAGAATTTCAAAATTTAACAGCAAATTTAAAAGTAAATTCAACACGTTAAAAACATCACAATACGATATTTTTACATTTATGGTTACCAAACCTGGTCACAGGCCTGGAGTTACACAAAGGCCATGGCCTCTGTTGCCCCTGGTCTTGGCCTTTGTGCCCTTTAAAAAGTTTCCAACCTACTTTAAGATTTTCCAATGGAAGTGCCCTTTGCAAAATGAAAATGGCATTGCCCTCTCAAAGTTGAAATTCGAGGCCTGTGGTCATACTTCAAGATTTGACAAGTACTTAGAATAATGTATTTAAACTTTCTCATTCACATATCAGCTAATTAACTGATGTAAATGCAATGGGATGTTGTTTGTTCGAATCCTGACCAATTGGAGCGTTAAGTTTTTATTATTTGTTTTGTCTTTACAATTCTCCCAAAGAACTCAAAAGTACTGAGCATACAGTGCTTAGCTAATTTGGCTCAACATGAAAAGTAGAAGAAAAAACCCCAAATAACTTGCACCCGGTCAAGACAGCATTAGTACCTGGTTTTGATTGTAACTTTGTGTGTATCAATTAATACTTCATTATTATTTCAGACTCGGGGGGGGGGGGAAGAAAATGGAAATGTGAACATATTGATGTGCAGTGTTTAGGAAGTGTCAGTTCCAAAGATTCAGAAAGCTTACTGAGAGCATATAGTACCTAAACTTCAACACTGTAAAGATCAGTATATAAATCTGAAGAGACTTTCAATCAAGGTACATGTACCTATCAAATGTGTATAGAAATTCTAAAGAAAACCCTTTCCAAGAAAACCAGATTGATTTCAAGTATCAAACATGCAACTCGACACATAAAATGAGTGTCAGATATTTGTCATCACCATGTGGTAAACTGCCACCATGTATCTCATGATACATTTATTTACATGTATTGTCAGTACTTAGCAGAAAAGAATAATAATAATAATACAGGGCATTTATATGGCGCTCTACAAAGAACACAGCGCCTCACAATCAACATCAAATTAAATTCAAAAACAAAGAAAATGCATTAAAACAAACATTATAAGCTGGGAAATAGATGAGTTTTAAGTTGGCGCTTGAAGGTCTCATTAGATGCCACTTCCCTGATAGCACACGGCAGCTCGTTCCACAATCTGGGGGCAACAACAGAGAATGAATTGTCCCCAGCCTTTCTTTTGGAGTGCGGAACAATCAGCCGGGTGACATCAGAAGAGGAGCGAAGCCCCCTGCGACCTCCAGGCCCATCTGTATTATATAAAGAGAGAGACCTCCAGGCCTATCTGTATTATATAAAGTGAGAATGTCAGAAATGTAACTTGGAGATTGACGTTGGAAGGGTTTATATACGAACAGGAGAAGTTTGAACTTGATTCTTTCCTTGACAGGGAGCCAGTGAAGCGAGTGCAATAATTGAGCTGATGAGAATTGATCTCTAGCGCATGCAAACACAAGACGCGCAGCTTTGTTTTGAAGGCGCTGTACTCGTCTGAGATCCACTTCCCTGGCACCGTACAACAATGAGTTGGCATAATCAATGCGCGAAAGTACCAATGATCTGACAGCATTATGACATGCTTCCTGGGTGAGGAAACGGCGTATACGCCACAGATTGCGAATATGAAAATTAACAGAAGAAACTTTTTTCCCTTAAAAAAAGTTTAAATGCAATTAAATCTCATCTAAACAACAGTACCACAGAAATCAAACTAGTTCTTCCCTATCTGGCAAGCTCGTTAGTGAAGAGATTAACAAGTGTGCACTTGTAAGCAGGAGGTCCTTGGTTCAAGAAAAAATTGAGTCAACCACAACATTTTATCCTGGACAAATTGAGATCACTGAGCATACAGTAACAGCACTATTTTGCAAATTACAGAGTCAGTGTAAAAGCAAAATCAGACCAGCTGATAACCTTTAACATTTTTTTTTTTTATTTAAAAAGAGAGGAAGAAAAAGGGTCCTAAATGACACTGTTGTAAAAAAATATTCAAAGTCGAGCATGAATATCATAAAAACTAAATTGGTCGACTCTCTTCTAAGAGGAAGCTGGTCATACGTGTAGGTCAGTTGTCTTTAATATTAAAAGAATATGTTACTCACTGCATTGCCTTTGTACTGTGTAGATGCAATTCACCATATGATATTGTACTGCAGGCTGGCAATAGCTTGATAACGTGGTGAATTCTTCCTTTCTGTTTTCATGCTTTCGGAGTTGTACCAAAGACTTGTTTCATGTTGTGAATTTAGTTTTTTACATCTTTCCACAATTTGTCATCAAGTAGTCCCTTGCTTCTGTTAATTACCAACATACACATAGTTTTGTTGGCACATCTTGATTTCAGCAGGATTTGAACCTCTTTTTGGCTTTCAAGAAAGTTTTCTTGATCAAAGACTCCACTTGTTGTATAGTCTTGGTCCAAGACGTCACTATCTCATACTCGTAACGTAACGTGATAACCCTACAGAGGGCGCGCTTTTCTTCTTGAATTCATTTTGGTTGCCGACTGTCTGTAGTAACGTCTTGGATATCTTGTTTAAGAAGGCGTGGCCAAGTTATTTCCATGAAGCATCAAGTTTGTTTTATTCATATTAGTGACTAAAATGACAAGCTTGCAAGAAAAGCAAGATATGAAAGGTCACGAGGTCGTCGACACGATCGAGCATGATTGTATGCAGTATGCACGCGCACTCACGTTGATTGACCATGACTTCTTTATCGCTATCAACGCACTATGAGCAAGTGATTCTGAAATTATTCAAGCTAAATTATAATGCTTGCAGTCGGTTAGGCTTATCGGTCGGTCATTGTTTAATGGACGTTTGAATCTTGTACAGTGCCGATGTCAACCATGTAATTTTAAAAAAGGTTATCTTTGCATCTGAATTACAGTACTTATCATTCTACCATTCGACATGCCCTGAAAATAAACTGTTGGCAATAACAATTCTACTTTGTTTACTTTTACCTTTCTTTGCAACTACAGGAATGTAATGATTTACTGCATCTTATATGTAGGCCTAACTCACAAAGAAAGAGGGGTGAACTCTAGACTGTTTTGATCATGTTCGTATGACCATCACTCCAACATGCTACTTTCAACAGTATTTTATAAAAGTTGCTGCATGTCACAGCTTACCCCGCAAGGCAGCCACGACTGAAAGATTTCACCGCAAACTCAAATAAATGCAGACAGGTGACACCAGAGAACTACATATGTACACAAACTAGTTACCCATTTAATATATACATGTCTCTCAAGCCTCCACTAATTGTGGTCTATTTTACAAATCAATATTAACTTAAATCCACATCAATGGAAGACCTAGTAATTTTATCAAGACCCGTTTCAAAAAGGCCCGTCCAGGTTAAAGGGTCCTAATAAATAATGAATATGCTGTGTCAACTTTCTGCTAACACAAAACTCTATCAATAACGGAAATGATTTAATTGGGTAACGTACCCATTTCAAAGCTCAATGGCAGAAACCATAACGCTTAAAAATACCTTGATTGGCAATATTACATATATATATTCAAAATATGCCTCAGTCACTGTAATGAAGCTATAGAGTATTCTCTGCTCTATAAAAGCTATCTAATTTGTCACAGTGATGATGTGAAGTCTACTGGGACTACTGACAATGATGTTTCTATTTAAATATATTATAATGCAAAAATGGATCAATCGTATTCAAAGACAACAATTAATCAAAATATTGGTAGTTGTCTTTTAAACTATTCTTCCGGCATAAATGTGCCACATTCGGGCACGCAGAGTATTACAATAAAAAGCAAAAGAAAAACAGTCCAACCAAATTATAGGGTTCTTCTTTCCGCTCCACGAAGGCGTTTACAGCTATAGCTCTACCTCACAGGACTACCTCTGTAGCCAATATAATAATGTTCTCTGATTCCAGTCGCTGCGAAATCGGTTCAAAGTTCACATAAACTGATGCGCCCTCTGCTGCTTGTAGCAACCCGTGATCATTGGACTGGGACGTCTTTAATCGGCCGACACTCAGTCTGGCGTTTCAAACATTCACCAAGGGTGAAAACCATCTATTTAGTAGGAATAGCAAACCACAATCTTGTGATACAATTTGTCACAAAATACTCAAATGCTCAAAGTTATTCCAGAACATTCCTGTAAATTTCTTATCTACAAATCGCTGTGCATTTTCACAGTACAAATCACTGGAGAGCCATTAATGAGCAAGTCTCTAGAATAAATGTAATAAGCATAGAAAATAGCCACGTCTTGCATTTTCCAAACCACATTGATTTAAAAACCAATCTTCCTCCTGGGCTAGAATATCATCATGCGCTTCATTTTAGGAAATGCAGAAATATGAAATAATTTAAGAAATTAACTTACGGTTTTCCATCATAGCGTTTCTCTTGGAGTTCAGATCCCATGCAGTGTTGACTCACTCCAACCAATTTGCCTTAAAATACAGCAGCCTGAAAATCTGCTCTGATTTTAGCAATGGCAGCAAAATCACATAGCAAAAACCAACACCCAACGCAAAAAGTCTGACTCTGGATCTAACATTTGGATCACATCCTCTCTCGATCCAAGACACAGCAAGAATGAATCCACTCTACCTAAAACACCACTAGCATAACCTCACTCTCGCTGACCGCACCCATCTACCCAACATACCTCAAAAATCTCCCATTCAAAACTTCATACCCCAACGGAACATAATACTCTAAGGAATTTCTGAGGGATAACTTACCACTGCAGACCAAATAAGGTAAGGCATTTACATAATAACAAAAGGACTGAATACTTACCTACTGGGGAGCTGGCTACTAGAATATTCATGAGGCACAGTTAAACTTTTATTAAACTCACAACTACTGAAGAGGAAAGTTATTAATTCACATGTGTCCATGAGGTTAAATTCTGACAATGCCTCCCTTCTTAAGAAAAAAATTGGTAGGCAAAATGCATTCAATTTTTTTTTTTTTCTCAGAATTTGAAATTTACAAACTTCGAAAGCTTTACAATTATTTACAATCCTTTGGAGACCCGACAAGCTACACATCATACATTGTGGGTGAACTTACATCTTCACTTCACTTCCAGTGACTAAGTTGACACACGACTGAGATAGTCAGCACCCACATTCTCACTACCTTTTATTGACTCAATCCTAAAGCGGTAGGGTTGAAGCGTCAATGCCCATCTGAGAATACGGCCATTGGCAACTTTGGCATGTTGAAGATATGTCAAAGGCTGATGGTCGGTTTGCAACACAAATTCTCGACCGTATAGGTACGTTTGGAACTTCTGTATGGCCCACACAATGGCGAGACATTCTCGTTCTATGGTGGAGTAGGCCCTCTCTCTCTGAAGGAGTTTTCTGCTGGCATACGCCACAGGGAAATTCTTTTCACTGTGCTTTTGAAGGAGAACCGCTCCAATTCCCACATCTGAGGCATCCGTCTGTAACAAAAATTGTTGTTGACAATCTGGTAGACGTAGCACAGGAGCAGTAGTTAGCCTTGCTTTTAACGTTTGAAATGCAAATTCCTGACTGGTTTCCCAAACAATGTGGTTAGGTTCCAGCTTCTTGGTTCTGTCTGTCAAAGGTACAGCAATGGCGGCATAATTGGGGATGAATCTACGATAATACCCTGTAAGTCCCAGAAATGACCTTAACTGCTTCTTTGTTTTTGGCCGAGGTGCATTTTGGATGGTTGTTAGCTTGTCTGGTAGCGGTTCTAGCTGTCCTCGTCCAACTACATGTCCTAGGTATTCAAGCTTATCAAAACCAATGTAGCATTTGGATGGACGGGCTGTAACGCATGACTGTGCTAATCGCTGAAACAAACTCTCAAGAGTTTTCAAATGCTCTTCCCAAGTTTTCGTATGGACCAAAATGTCATCAATGAAATTATCCACATTGGACATACCTCGAAGCATTACTCGCATCATCCGGCTGAAAGAAGCTGGCGCATTGATTAACCCAAATGGCATTGTACAAAATTGATATAAACCGTCTGGCGTTATAAAAGCTGTCTTCTCTTTGGCAGTCTCATGGAGGGGAATTTGCCAGTATCCCTTACTGAGGTCTAGTTTGGTGAAAAACATATCAGAGGAAAGCTTGGCAAATATTTCTTCAGGGTCTGGCATCGGTTCAGCATGAAACACAGTAACTCTATTTAGTCGTCTAAAGTCAATGCAGAATCTTTGGGACCCATCTTTCTTTTTCACTAAGACGATAGGTGAAGCATATGGTGACTCTGCCATCTCTATAACTCCCATCTCTAACATGGATTTGACTTCAGTCTTCACTGTTTCTCTTAGTGCATGTGGAAGTGGGTATGGTTTAGAACGCACTGGATCTGATGAAATGAGTCTGATTTCATGCTTCGTTAGAATTGATCTACCAGGAAGATCAGTAAGTACAGAACAAAATTTCTTCAGCAACTCTCTCACCTCACTAGTCTGATCTGCAGATAACCCTTTGTGCACATTGACATCTTCAATGGTTTCTTTTGCTGTTAAATTTGGTAAGCGTAGCTGGTCATCATCTGTTGTCATCATCTCCACATTATCAAGATCATCTGGCTCTGGTTCTGACTCAATCACGGCCGTGGACACTACATCTAGTAAACATGTTGGTAAGACATTATTAACAAGACAAGAATCTACTAAATTTGTTGTTTGTGTTCGTTCAACATAGAGTTTCAGTAAATTGATGTGGAATGTCTTTGTTCTGGTGACCAGATCAATTCTGTAATCATACTTACCAATCTGCTTTAAGACAGTGTATGGACCCTTCCAATGTAACAAAAGCTTGTTGTTGTCTGTTGGCAAAAGAAGTAAAACCTTGTCCCCTTCTTTCAGTTGTCGTGGTCGTGTCTTCCTGTCATAGTATTTCTTGTATCTGGTTGTTGATTTCTTAAGTTCTTCTTGAGCTAGCTTGCAGGTCGCCTCGATGCGTTCTCTTAAGTCAAGCACATACTCGTAAGTTGTCTTCACCTCTGTCGTTTCTACATCGTCTGTCCATAGCTCCTTGAGAATTGTCATGGGACCTCTCACATTGCGACCATAGAGAAGGTCGAATGGCGCAAACCCAAGACTGGACTGGGGAGTTTCCCTATAGGCGAAAAGTAAAGGCCCTATATACCTGTCCCAATCCTTTGGCTTCTCAGCACAGAGGCGTTTTAACATCTGTTTCAGACTACCATTAAATCTCTCCACAAGGCCATTGCACGATGGATGATATGGTGTGGTGGTTAATTGACGTATAGACAGTAATCGACTGACTTCCTTCATGACACCCGAAGTAAACTGTGTCCCTTGATCAGTCAAAATCTCCCTTGGAATTCCTACCCGTGTAAATATATCTACTAGTGCCTCTGCAACTCTGTGTGCTTCAATGCTCTTCAGTGGTACCGCTTCAGGGTATCGTGTTGCATAGTCCACCATGGTCAAAATAAATCTATTTCCACGGTCTGTCACTGGTGCAATTGGACCAACTATGTCCACAGCAATACGCTGAAATGGCTCATCAATAAGTGGCATAAGATCTAGCGGCACTTTGGTTACCTTGCCTTTCGGAATAGTGCGTTGACAAATGTCACATGAGCGACAGTAACGTTGGATATCTGCTTGAACACCCGGCCAGAAAAAGTTGGAAAGAACTTTGTCTGCAGTCTTTCTTGACCCTTGATGTCCCCCAAGAATGGACTCATGAGCGAGTTTCATGACTAATGTGCGATGATGTTGTGGCACAACTAGCTGAGTAATTACATCACCATGGTCAATCTTTGGGCTGCAAAACTGACGGTGAATAAGACCCTTCTTAATGAAGTAGTGCGAAGAATTCTCACCTCTACCCAGCTTAATCTCTCCTGACTTTGCAAATTCTCTCACTCGATGAAGAGTTGCATCTTGCTGTTGAGCTTCACGGAGTTCATCAGCAGTGACTTCTGGTAAAGTGCTGGGAACTCTAAGTGCTGGGAGTGGTTTGTCTTCAGCTAACCTTTGAGCCCTGGTCTGTACTGCTAATATCTGATGGAGATTTCCCTCTGATTTCCTCTCACTGTTGTCCCCATGCTTTTCAATGAAGTGGTTCCCACTCTTCCACTCCAAGTTTGGGTTCCCTGGGTCACGAGCTGTTGAAATGTTACCTATGATTACATCATAAACAGGGTTAGCCATACAAAGTGCTTCTACCGAACCAACAAAATATGGAGAGTCAATGGTGACATGGGCTACTGGTACTTGTCGTACAGTCCCATCGATGAGTACACAATACTTGGTTGCGCCTGTCAACTGGTTTTGTGACACAAGACTTCTGCGAATGACGACACCGGTGCAACCTGTATCTCTCAGAACAGATACACGTTTCATACCTAATGTACCGTTGGTAACTGGCATACCCTTGACATCCTCGCTTCTGCATGCTGCACTCATCAACAGCAAATTGTGTCCACATTTCAAGGTAATCAGTCCTTTATCAGAACAACAATTGGCTAGATTTGCCTTGTCTACAGTATACATACATGCTATTCTCTCGACCTCTGATGTTGTCGTGCTGGGTTGAGAAATAGCCTGGTGACATTCAGAGCACTGCTGCATCTGGTGTGGTGCTGCAAGTGAAGAAGACTCACGGTGTTCCCCAATCAGTCCAGCTACCTTCGTTGGTTGTGTGTTACTCCAGCAGTTCCTAGCTACATGACCTGGCTTATGACATAGATAACATATTCTGGGTTGCCTTTGGTTAAATGGCTGTGGTTGTCTTTGGTTAAATGGCTGTGGCTGTCTTTGGTTAAATGGCTGTGGCTGTCTTTGGTTAAATGGCACTCTTAAACCTGGTCTATCTGATACATAGGTCTTTCTTTCTGGTTGTTTGTCATTTCCTGTCGGTTTTGTTGGAGTGTTCATCCTTTGAACAAAATGCGTTTGTCTATCTTGACCGAAGGCACCACCCCTAGCCTCTACATACTTTTCTGCAATGTCTGCCATGACATCCATGCTAGAAGGATGTCTCTCTTTCAAAAACAATGCGAGATCAGCACTTGAACCATTAATAAATTGTTCCCTAAGAAGAAGATCTTTTAAACCATTAAAATCCTTCTCAATCCTTGCCAAATCGGTCCACCTACAAAAGTAGTTGTTAAGCCTAACTACAAATTGCTTTGGGCTTTCATACCTTTCAGGTCTGGCTGCTCGAAACTTCTTTCTAAAGCCATCTTCAGTAAGTTGGTACCTTTTCAACAGAGAGCTTTTCAAAGACTGATAGTTGGAAGCTTCTGATAGTGGAAGTCTAGAATACACTTCTAAAGCCTTACCTCTAAGGAGGGCGCTTAAATTGATTGCCCAACTATCCTGGCTCCAGCCTTGGGCGGTAGCATAACGTTCAAACCTTTGCAAGTATGAATCTAACTCATCCCTATTGTCTTCAAAATGGGGAAGTTTTGGAACTCGGGCATTCAGTTTAACTGATTTAGGAGTGCTTGGCTCATCTGGACTTTTAGCATGTTCCTTCTTTACCATCTCTAACTTAATCTGCATCTCTATTGTCTCACGCTCTTGTCGCCTAAGTTCCAGCTGTTCAGCACGGACCTCCCGCTCGAGACCTTCCTTCTCCCTTCTTTCTACTCTCATTCGATCTTGTTCTGCACTAACAAACTCTCTCAACTCATCTCCACTCAAATCCATCTCTTTGCCTAACTTAACTAACTTTTCCAAATCCATGGTCATACACTTACCTCGCTGCGAATTATGCGCAGAAATGTTAGGCAATTGGTTGGAGTGAGTCCACAAAGTCTGAGGTCTGCAAATCAAGAGCTGAAAAGAAGCTAACAAAAATGCACTTATTATTATACATATATTCATTGGAATTACTACCACCTGATACAATCATTAGCGTTTGCACAAGTCTCTCAATTTTCAATCAGATTTTCCCGGACAAGCCCCCAAAATGTCACAGCTTACCCCGCAAGGCAGCCACGACTGAAAGATTTCACCGCAAACTCAAATAAATGCAGACAGGTGACACCAGAGAACTACATATGTACACAAACTAGTTACCCATTTAATATATACATGTCTCTCAAGCCTCCACTAATTGTGGTCTATTTTACAAATCAATATTAACTTAAATCCACATCAATGGAAGACCTAGTAATTTTATCAAGACCTGTTTCAAAAAGGCCCGTCCAGGTTAAAGGGTCCTAATAAATAATGAATATGCTGTGTCAACTTTCTGCTAACACAAAACTCTATCAATAACGGAAATGATTTAATTGGGTAACGTACCCATTTCAAAGCTCAATGGCAGAAACCATAACGCTTAAAAATACCTTGATTGGCAATATTACATATATATATTCAAAATATGCCTCAGTCACTGTAATGAAGCTATAGAGTATTCTCTGCTCTATAAAAGCTATCTAATTTGTCACAGTGATGATGTGAAGTCTACTGGGACTACTGACAATGATGTTTCTATTTAAATATATTATAATGCAAAAATGGATCAATCGTATTCAAAGACAACAATTAATCAAAATATTGGTAGTTGTCTTTTAAACTATTCTTCCGGCATAAATGTGCCACATTCGGGCACGCAGAGTATTACAATAAAAAGCAAAAGAAAAACAGTCCAACCAAATTATAGGGTTCTTCTTTCCGCTCCACGAAGGCGTTTACAGCTATAGCTCTACCTCACAGGACTACCTCTGTAGCCAATATAATAATGTTCTCTGATTCCAGTCGCTGCGAAATCGGTTCAAAGTTCACATAAACTGATGCGCCCTCTGCTGCTTGTAGCAACCCGTGATCATTGGACTGGGACGTCTTTAATCGGCCGACACTCAGTCTGGCGTTTCAAACATTCACCAAGGGTGAAAACCATCTATTTAGTAGGAATAGCAAACCACAATCTTGTGATACAATTTGTCACAAAATACTCAAATGCTCAAAGTTATTCCAGAACATTCCTGTAAATTTCTTATCTACAAATCGCTGTGCATTTTCACAGTACAAATCACTGGAGAGCCATTAATGAGCAAGTCTCTAGAATAAATGTAATAAGCATAGAAAATAGCCACGTCTTGCATTTTCCAAACCACATTGATTTAAAAACCAATCTTCCTCCTGGGCTAGAATATCATCATGCGCTTCATTTTAGGAAATGCAGAAATATGAAATAATTTAAGAAATTAACTTACGGTTTTCCATCATAGCGTTTCTCTTGGAGTTCAGATCCCATGCAGTGTTGACTCACTCCAACCAATTTGCCTTAAAATACAGCAGCCTGAAAATCTGCTCTGATTTTAGCAATGGCAGCAAAATCACATAGCAAAAACCAACACCCAACGCAAAAAGTCTGATTCTGGATCTAACATTTGGATCACATCCTCTCTCGATCCAAGACACAGCAAGAATGAATCCACTCTACCTAAAACACCACTAGCATAACCTCACTCTCGCTGACCGCACCCATCTACCCAACATACCTCAAAAATCTCCCATTCAAAACTTCATACCCCAACGGAACATAATACTCTAAGGAATTTCTGAGGGATAACTTACCACTGCAGACCAAATAAGGTAAGGCATTTACATAATAACAAAAGGACTGAATACTTACCTACTGGGGAGCTGGCTACTAGAATATTCATGAGGCACAGTTAAACTTTTATTAAACTCACAACTACTGAAGAGGAAAGTTATTAATTCACATGTGTCCATGAGGTTAAATTCTGACACTGCATAATAATGAGCGTTTCAAATACTGGGCACCAGCGTCGTTGTCTCAGTGTGTGGGTTAGCACACACACCGTTGTGGGGACTTTTACACAATGGAACAAAGGTCCTTACAACGTTTTTCTTTGTTAAACCGGGTCCCCACAAGGTAATTCTTTAGAAAAGGGAATAATAGAACAACAATAGCAAGTCCCCACAACTCTGCGTGCAAAAGACTGTGTGTGTGTGTGTGTGTGTGTGTGGGTTAGCACACACACCGTTGTGGGGACTTAATACAATGGAACAAAGGTCCCCACAACGTTTTTCTTTGTTAAACCGGGTCCCCACAAGGTAATTCTTTAGAAAAGGGAATAATAGAACAACAATAGCAAGTCCCCACAACTCTGCGTGCAAAAGACTGTGTGTGTGTGTGTGTTTGTATTGCCAACCCTCCGAGGACATTTTACAATAGGGACAATAGGTCCTCACTAGTCGGTTCTTTGTTTTCAGGTGTCCTCACTAGTCATTTGTGTACAAAACCAATGGGGATTGCTTCAATACAGGAACAACAGAAAGTACAATAGGTGTCCTCTAACTTATAGGAGTGCTGTACCTGTGTGTGTGTGTGGGTTAGCACACACACCGTTGTGGGGACTTTTACACAATGGAACAAAGGTCCCCACAACGTTTTTCTTTGTTAAACCGGGTCCCCACAAGGTAATTCTTTAGAAAAGGGAATAATAGAACAACAATAGCAAGTCCCCACAACTCTGCGTGCAAAAGACTGCGTGTGTGTGTGTGTGTGTGTTGCTCTTTGCGGTTTTGACTGGCTTTTCAAATACCGCGCGCCCTGTGCATAGATGATGCAGTTTCTCTATTGCAAGGTCAAAGTGCATAAATAAATGTAATACAATTTTAGCCAGCCTATTTTTTACCGTACATGTACATGTGTGTGGAAATCTATGTTCATGCGTTATCGTTTATACGGCCATTCCTTCATTCCTTCAGTTCCTGTAAACCTTCAACAAACAAAGACTAAGTTACAGGCACTAGACACGTTTGGTAATTGTCAAAGACCAGTATTCTCACTTGGCGTATCTCAACATATGCATAAAATAACAAATCTGTGAAAATTTGGGCTCAATGGCGGTCATCGGAGTTGCTAGAAAATAATAAAGAAAAAACACCCTTGTTGCACAATGTGTGTGCTTTCAGATGCCTGAAAAAGGCTTCAGGCCTGAAGTCTCTCAGATTCAAATATTTTAGTGAAATTACCCCTTTCTCAAAAACTACGTTACTCCAGAGGGAGTCGTTTCTCACAATGTTTTATACTATCAACAGCTTTCCTTTGCTCGTTACCAAGTAAGTTTTTATGCCAAAATATATTTTGAGTAGTGATTATTATAAACAAAAAGTAAGCAATTTCAGAATAATCTAGAGAATTTTTAAGTCCAAACCCTAACCCACTGTCAAGCTCTTTTCAGAATGCATTTTATTCACTTTATAATAACTCCTTGCGAGAAGGTACTTTTCGCCACAATACCATTCACAACAACGTCCCATAGCGAGCTAGCTGTTAGAAACACATGGCGAATCATGAATAATTCACGAAAAGGTGCAAACTCGATCGTTGATTGGCTTCCCCGGACAGTCGGGGGAAAAACAATGAAACACTTAAGCACCCTCATACAAGATATCCAAGACCTTCGCGCAAGCTGGAAATCGAACCGAGGATAGTGACGCCCTCTGTTGTTTGAATTGATCCATTTCGGTGCGAACTACCAACGATGGATAGTGGACTCATTCTGTTGTTCGAATTGATCCATGCGAAGGTCTTGGAACCAAGACTACTTGTTGTATTGTCGTTCCAGTCTCTTCGCCCTGAACAAAGTCGCTGTGTGTTTCCTGCTGGAGGTGGTTGTAGCTTTGGCAAGGTTTCCACCCTAAGTTTCCGGCTGCTCTTCCAGTTAATCGTCATCGTTTTCATCTTCACCCTCTCCATCTTCTTTGTTACTCTCATAGTACATTGTTTCTTCTGGATGAATGCTGATTTCGTTAAGAGACTTGCCCTTAAACTTGTGAGTTCGCCCCTTCTGTGCTAGACACAATAGCTTATTCATTTGGTAGCCTATAATATTCACGATGCATAGCTATATTGAGGCACATGTGGTTTGCTAGTTGCTTTTTTTAAATTTAGTATCTGTGACAATGTTTCCAGATGTTTTCTCATCTTCCTACAATGAATGTTTTCTGGATGTTTCAGCTTGGGTCTTGCAGCTTCGGCCAGCTCAGCAACAGTCTGGTATGCACGTAGTGGAATTGTAGCACCATCTGCAACTCTGGCAAAGAGGTACGTTTTGTGTTTGTTATGAGAAGACACAAGAGTAACTCTGGTAGACACCCTTCAGGGAATTATATCCAGTATAATACGGGCACACTCAACACAAATGTCAAAGAAAGCTGGCTTAATGATGTCTCTTGCATTTTTTATTTGGGAATCAATGGCACGGGCATTCAGGAGAACCTTGCCTAGTATCCTCATCTTTTCACTCGTCTTATCACTCTCTCTTTCTGGCAGAGTTGCTCTTGCTCACTATATATTTTCTCCAACTTTCAGTATGTATGGATAATTTTTTATGATAAAGTAAATCAGGATTCATATTTTCAATGACAGCTCTTAGGTTACACGAGACCTCATGATTTGCTGGAATCAGCATCCTCCCAGCCTTAACATGGTTTTCTCCTGGTGCAGATTTCTGATTTGATTGTGGGCAATTTTGTGTGCAACCAAAGGGTATTTCTGTGAAAATAACGCAAACAAGAACTGCAAGGCACGTAGTCAGTGATCAGCAAGTCTACCACATTTTTGAGGGCTGCTTTCTCACAATGAGATCTTTGAACTCCCCTTTATGAACAAGTAAATTATGTTCATGGTTTCCAACATTTCTTATGTACAGCCACTTCTGACGTTTTGCCTGTCTGTTCTCTTTTGAGACTGCCATTGCTTTGGCAACCATTATTTCCTCTTTATGGTGCCTAATACAATGGCGTGGAAGCTTTTACCGAGGCTTTTTTGTAGTAGACAATAGCTGTACTTATATTTGGCTTTATTTGAAACAAGTTCTGTATTCTCCTGATCACCTTTATCAAAATCATCTCCACTGTCATTGCTACTATCAACATGATATTTTCCATCACTTACAATGTCTACTTTGAAATTGCTTTTGTTAACAACTCTTGTGTGAACATCTACTTACATGAAGCTATCACTGCTGTCATTCTCGTCATCACTTGCACTACTTACTTGGTATTCACTGCCACTATCCCCAATGTCATCATCCAAATCATTACCCATCTCACCATCTATCTTATCATCTATCTGATCATCGTCCAGCTCACTGTTCATCTTGTCTGCCGCTTTCAAGTTCACTGTGAAAAATAACCACAATATTATTCCTTATGTTCTAAAATAAGTTATAAATACAAAAAACGTTGGGTGAAAGGGCAAATTAAAAACAAATTTTATTACCGCTGTAACAATTACTAGCTGGTACCGATGCAAGAAATACGCATTTTGCGAAACCCAAAGCTAGATCAGATTCTAGTTGGCCTCTTGATATCGATGGTCTACAGTGGTTAAAACCCTTAAATGAATGGCAGCACCTCCACCTGACTTGTAAAATGCAATCATTTCTCTGAAACCCTTTATCGTACAAACTAGTCCAAAACGGTAAAATAATCCTGAATATCTACTCCATCATGTCATTATTTATTTTACATTCAGAAAACATTTTGCCACGTCATTTTTAGGGTTTTACGTCCAGTCTTGGTCAATTTTGTATGGAGAAATTCCTAAATTCTACCTGTTTCTGCAACCCGACGGCCGATTGCTTAGTCCAAAACGGATTTGGGAAGTGTACATCCTGACCAACACACTGCTCTAACAAATTTTGTGATTGGACAAGTTTTTCCAACGTCATTTTTTAGTTCAAATTCAGACCAATGAAAAGTTATTTCACAGCTTCAAAACAGCCCTTGCTAAAACGTCCGTGTCAAACCTTCTGCGGTGTCAACTCTACAACGCATTTTTCTAGATTGGTTAATTCATGCACTTATCGGAAGGTTTAACTGGACAAACTTATTTGAACAGAATCAATAATGTCTACTCTTTCTTCTTGTAAACATTTTGTTCTAAGATAGTGTCACACATAAAAAATAGCAAGATACGTTTTGCTTCTCTTGAAAATTTGTCACTTGCAGGTGTACGTTTTTTGTGTGTGGCAATGACATGGACGGTACCACCAATGGTACAGGGTGGAATTGTCTGAGTACCATTATTTAGCCACAGCGTTGCTTTTGTTGTTTTTAAATGTTCTGGAAAGTTAATTAAAATGTCATGAGTGATTTATTTTTAATAAACTAAACAGTAACACGTCGCATTTTCCTTTCTGCATCAAATTGTTTGCATTAATAACGTGAGCGTTTTAAGTTACACAGTATTAAAACACCCCTGTCCGCACAATGGTATCTATCACGAAACTGTTCAGGCAGGCGCGCGCAAACCACACTCCATGTGTGTGTGTGTACTCTGTATGGTATGAGTTATTTACGTGGGAAAATAAGTTTACATTTTTGTGCACTACATCCGGCCGGACACGTACTGGAGCGGTTCTGCGTTTTTAGAGTTGCGCTTTTTGTTAGATAATTAATAACAACATTAATAAATCCAAATATCTTTGTCAAGTTTATTTCCATATTATACATTTGTGTCGTACACTCACGATAAAACAAGAGAGGGTCATTTACATAAAAAAGTAACAACCAGGCAGGCCTAGTTCAATATATGAGCAAAGAGTAAACCTCACTATTTTCGAATCAACCGGCCATAGACTGAATTAAAGGAATTCAACACCGATTGTCAATGCTGCTTTAGTCTGTGACTGGCCCAAAACTTTATTTTGCTACCCTCTTCATGGAGGGAGTTCTACCTCCATGCCCTCTCACTCATGAGCTCCTCCACTCATGAGCTCCTCAATTTATACAAATGAAATGAAAATTAGTCGAATGTTCGTGGAACTATATAGCCTAATACATATTTTGCTCTGTGAAAAGTACATGGATTATGTGCTGCTTCTTGTTGTGCACGACGTATGTGCATGTAGGCCTACATGTGAGCTAGCAGAAACGTGGCCAACTCTGCATGCGACATTTCAATTCAGTTGAAGTACGACGCCATCTCTGCATAACGGATACTGGTATTTTCATCGACGTGGATAACAGAGGTAGCGTCTTTCTGTGTTCTCTGTTGTACTTCGCTTTTGATCTTTTTTGGCACTTTCAGACTGTTTAGGACACCCTGGTTTTTTTAAAAGATCTTCCATTTTTTGCTGATGGTCGATCTGATCGGTCGTCCAGACTAGTACCCAGCTGAGTGTGGTGTGTGCAGTACTACTAGATGTGTGGGTCGGGAGTGTGTGTGTGACAGCGTTTAAGTTACTCTAGTTCCCTGACCAAACATTCCATGACGTCTCTTAATGGAAATATAAGTCGGAGATTTTTGGGTCTGGGAGCCAGACTACGTTTAAGTACACAACCTCGTACTCTTATTCTCCACGGCGGGTTAATTTGGTGGCTTAAGCGAGTTCAACCATACCAGATTGGTGCGGCGAGATCGATCATATTTCAGAACGACGTTGCTGCGAACCTAGAAACTGACCGTTTGCGAATTATTTGCGTGTGCCGAATTGAGAGAGAAAATAACTATTATTGGTCGTGTGAGGGCAGTATCTACGAAATCGATTCAAAAAATGAATAAAACGCTCACTGAGCGATAAACTCCAAACGGGAAATTAGTTTTATTTATTTCTCATCAAAATTGACATTTCAGCCAGAAATATTTCAAGGGACGTTTTCTACTATCATCATCTGTGATCTTTGACGATTTTTTTTCTTATCAATCCTGTAATGTTCCTTTAAGCTTTCAGTTTTGACCAAAATTGAAGCTCACCGGGGGACACACTGTGTAACCATTATACAAACTGTCAAGAGCTTTAATAGGGTGCAAGTTATGTATGTACAGCGGCGCTCACATTATAAGCCTAGGCTAACACGCTATTAATGGAACGTGCAACACGATAACTATACACACAGTCGTAAAATGGCGTGTGTTAATCTGTTCACTACAGGATACGTTGTGGTTTTGAACAAGGTTGTAGCTAGGGCAAATTGAATGCCTTGGTGCCCCTTCAAAATTTGTCCTTAAACTTTCAGACTTTCCAATGGAAGTGCTCTTTGCAAAATGAAAATGGCCTTGCCTTGCCTTTAACGAAAACATGAACGCCAGCCATGCAATTTGGGCAAAGTTCTTAATTGTTTACAAAGTAACCGGAAATGGAGGTCAAGTCTTACTCTTATTCTCGGGTAATCTTAGTGGATTTGCTCAAACCATTTTACTAAATATATTTCATGGCTACTAAATTGTACTTTCCCAAAAAGTATTCAAAATGAAACTATTTTCACAGCTTAAAGCCTTAAACTACAAGTACGTTAAAACTAAAGTATTTGAAGGAACAAAATTGCGCACACTTAAAACTCAATATGGCTGGGACCAACTTAGTCAAAACATGGAGCTATAAAAAGATTTCCGTGAGACTTCCTCAGTCTATTACTGTGTGGAAAACACTAATTCAGCAGAACTTGCTCTGTTGTGGGGTTACTGACACTGACAGTGACAAAACTAGAAATTGGATGCTCTGGTCAGTGTGTAGGAGAAGGAAATTTACCCTTACCTATTTTATGTAAAAATACATAGGGGAGGTTCCCCTGACCAGACTAATTTGTAAAGTATTGGAGTGGCACCCCTAGTTGAGTGGTACCCACACTTCATTTAGTCCATACATAGTTAATTTTCTTAAGGGTGCCTGAGCATTCCTCCTCCTTGCTCTGACCATGCACTGACCAACTTGAAATTGTCAGTGAGCAGTTAGGCAGCACAGAGTAAACACATAGTTATTGGACACCACCACCTGCCTCATTTCCTGTGACCTGCTCAATAATCTGGTGAGTTCTTGTTATAAGTTGCATTTTTAATTTTTGGTGTGGTATAAATGAATCTCTATTTTATAATGAGTATTATCTTAAGGAATATGTTTGTATTTTGCCTTGTGAACAGTACAAATCTTTTGGAGAGGTTCTTTTTTTTTTTTTTAAACTTTTCAGCGAATGAAGTTGTTTTTGAAGAAGTTCTTATTTTACTGGAGTGCCTTAATAGATTCCCCTTTATGAAGAGTTCAGGAGAAATTGTCACAGAGATGGTTTAGTTTCTTTTTAAGTTTTCAAATGTATTCTTCTGTTTATTTTCTGATAACTGGATGAGAACTCCATATACAGTGCTGTTGCTACTTTTATTGAGTTGTATTATCATTTAGATTTTATTTACTTTAGTTACAATCAGTAGTTTGGTTGTTTAGTTTGGAAGCACTGATGAACAGTGTTGTGTTCAAACTGTTCATATTTTTATTTTAAATATACTATTGGTGTGTTTTCGTTAATCTGTACACATGTACACATGTACACAAGCTACTGTGGGAAAATCCATGTAAATCTACCCACAGTGAATCCTGGGTGGGTTTGTTCGCATTCCAATCTTCTGGTAGAGTAATTATCTCCAGGCCCCGTGGGGAACCTGCAGTTGGTGACTAAGTAATGAATATGCATTGGGTAATGAATATGTTTATTCAGAACCATTGTATGGTCAGCATAGCTCGTGAATATGTATTGACCTGTGCTGTTACTTTTAGTCCATGTGTGGTCACTGATCAAGAATGCTTGGCACTGTTCATGACAGTCTCCCATTTACTGTATTGTGTGTTGCTTTAGTTTTAAAGGGGATTAGACACTTGACCATAATAAGGGAGTTCTTTGTGTAAATAGCTCACCTATCATCGCTTGAATTGGAAACCTGTTTTGCCAAACTTCTTTTCTCTTCCATACTTTTGTAGGTTGACTTAATAATACTTATTACTTGCCAGTATTTTTACATGTAGAGGTCTAATGGTTCATACATTCATAGATAGACACTTTCCTTATTAACTTGATTTCAGGAGTTCTTGAAGTGAGTAGTTGTTCTCATTAAGTCATCTTTGATTAGTCTCTGATAACTACAACTTTGGTTTTTGTTGTTGTGGTATGTTTTCTTAACTTTCATTAGTATGTATTCTTAATCTTCTTTTCCTTTGTATTTGTTTTGTATTTACAGGTGTTAACAAGTTTTGTTCAGAATGTATTCTTTTTGAGTGACCTTCATTAGTGCTGTGTTGGGTTTTTATAGTTTGTGAAGTTATTCAGGGTTTTTTGTTATTAATTAATTGGTTTTTTTACATTCAACCTTGTTTTTTTTACGAAGCCTTTTCATCTAGTTTTTTTTCTTGTGGGTGCAAAATCCTATATCCCGTCTCTCCAGTTCTCAGTTTAAATTGTTTGTATTCATGGTTACAACTTGTAGTTTTTTTACAGCAGATGCTGATTGGCCATTAAATAGTGTTTCAACAGATATTTTGTTTTAGACTCTTATTATATTTTTTTGTCTCAACTGTGTAAAACATTTCGCGACAGATCCTTCTTGAACATTATATTTATTGGTAAGCTCTCCCAACGCTATTTTAGTTGATCAACCGAGTGGACCATTTCCGCCGGTTACATTTTTTTGGTGCCGAAACCCGGGAGGGATCAATTTTCTACCAGAATTTAGCCATTTGGTTTTTTTTTCAGTTGAGACGCTTTTTTTAATCTGTAAACTTTTCATAGACCAAAGGTTTTTTTTTCAAATCAATTTTTTTTTAACCCAACACACTGTTTTTGTTTGGAAACTCATAAGATAGAGGATGACATCTCCGTGTCCACCTGACCTATCGTTCCATGGGAGCCCAACCAATCCCTTTACACCCCCTCGTCAACTCAACCCCAGGAGTCCCCTCCACCTGGCCGATTTTTGACCCTGTTGAAGTCGCCCCAATGGAACTTCAACCTCCACATCAGACGCCCAAACAGCAGCCATATGTGCCGTTCACATATACCTCCCACCAGATCAAAAATGTTCCTACATTTTCAGGATCTGCATCAGAAAGAAACGGATTGAAAGTTGAAGATTGGGTGCGAGACATCAGATATCTCCTGGAGGCAAAAGGCCCACAACCATCACTCCTGCAGTTCCAGGAAGTAGTCCGTCACACCCGGGGCAGGGCTAGAGACGTAGTCTTGAACCTGGAGTCCCGAAGCTCCGAGGTTACAGCAGAGGCGGCCATACTAACTTTTGGAGGAGTTTGGGGAGGGCAACACAGCCACCACGCCAATAGCGACTTTCTTCGCCAGAAAGCAACGTCCAGATGAAAGTGCTGCAGAATACGCCATCGCTTTGGAGGCTCTACTGAGACACGTAGAAGAGGTGAAGAAGCGGCAGGGAAGGCTCTCTTCACTCGGTGAGGAAAAAGATCTGCTCACAACCCAATTTATGAGTGGCCTACATGAGGAACCAGTACGACAGCGCCTAGCTCCCATGAAGCCGAGGTCGATGACCTTTAGATCCTTAAGAAAAGAGCTAAGGGTGGTCAGCGAAGAGGCCAGACAGGCAAAAGAGGTGAGGCGACGAAAGTTTTTGGTAAACCAACAGGCAGCAGTCTCTACAGCAGGGTATACAGGCGGTCCTCCCCCTTCTACATCACCAAAGGCTCCTGTGCAGTCGCTGCAAACAGTCAGGAAATGACAAGGGACAAGGAACAGCTGACAAAATTGACCGCGATGATGGAGCAGCAGATGACACGCTCAATCGAGTTCTGGAAAGCCAACACTTCTTGGGTCAGAGAGTCCACTACCTTGAGAACCAGTCGAACCAACGAGGCCGGTTTACAAGGTACTCAGGGGAATCAACAGGCCAAAGAACCTCCCCTAGGGCCTACCCGTCTCCTGGACAAGAAAGGCGGTGTTACACTTGTGGAGAGGTCGGCCATTTTGCCCGACAATGCCCAGCCCATAGCCAGAGGAGACAAACACCCATGGAGCACAAGCCTTTAAACTAGGTGAACCTGCTGATGTTGGGCATTCAGTGGGTTTGTCTATGCAACAAGAGAGCCCTAATCATTTAACTCATCCACCCATAGAAGCTGCGTCGATAGAGGGAAAGGAACAGCCGGAGGAGAAACAAATAGTCGGCCCCGTAACCAGCACTGAAGTTGCTGTTTCAGGAAGAAGGTGCATAGCCTTGTTGGATACCGGATCTCAAGTGACTACCATCACAGATGAATTTGTGTCCAAGCATCCAACATTGAAGTGCCAAACATTACAGAAGACAGGGATCCTCATTGATGGTGCTGGAGGTCAAAATGTTCCTCAACGGGGGTACCTCCTTCTCGATAATTTAGTCCTCCTTGGTCAGACGATAAGAAATGTTCCAGCATTGGTGGTTCCGGTTACCAAGTTCCGGACCTCGACACCGATCCTTCTAGGAACCAATGTCATCATGGCGATACGGGATGTCATGCACACGAAGCATGGGAGATGGTTCATGCCTAGAGTCCGTCGGAAGTCTGTGCCTTGGTATTCTGCATTTCAGTGCATCAACTGCGATGGAACTGACTTAGCATGGAGAGATGGGGAGATTGGCTGCCTTAAGTATGTCAGTAAGAAGCAGCTCATAATAAAGCCAGGGATGGAGACTGATGTTCAAGCACATGTTCCTCATAGAGCAAAAGGGAGAAAGTTCCAGGCTATGGTAGAACCCAACAAGAGGATCTCTGAAGGACGGCTTGCAGTTGGTAGAACGTTCGCAGAAGTTCGAGATGGCCAAGTCCCAGTTCGGGTGTGTAACCTTTCTCAACAGGACGTCACTATAGAGCCAATTACGAACCTTGCTACACTTTTTGCAGTTAAAGAAGTTTGTGATGTCAGCGGAAAGCAAGGCATATCTCAACCCAGAGCGCACAGTTTGGCTGTCTGCAATGAGGCAACTGTTGAAAATCGGAATGCTTTTGGCCTTGATGTTGATGTTGGTGGTGAGAACCTGACCCAGGAGGAGAAAACCAAAGTCATGACGCTGTTACAGGAAAACCAGGATGTATTCTCCAGAGATTCCCAAGACCTTGGTTATACCCAGACGGTGGAACACCGAATACCCCTTGTTGACCCAGTCCCCTTTAGGATGCCGTATCGCAGAATTCCCGCTGGTCAGTTTCAGGAGGTTCGCCAACACATTGGAGACTTGCAAAAAGCTGGAGTAATACACCAAAGTCAGAGCCCCTACGCCTCACCAATAGTTATTGTGCAAAAAAAGGATGGACAGATCCGACTGTGTGTTGACTACCGCAAGTTGAATTCGAAGACAGTCAGAGACGCTTTTCCCTTGCCACGGATTGAAGAGGCGCTTGATGCACTTGGTAAGGCAAAGTATTTCTCTTGCCTTGATCTTACGTCCGGATATCTCCAAGTCAAAATGGCAGAGGAAGACCGTCAGAAGACAGCGTTTACGACACCCATGGGCCTCTTCGAATTCAATAGAATGCCATTCGGTCTCATGAACGCACCTGCCACCTTCCAGCGATTGATGTCAACAGTATTCACTGGTATGCAGTTCGAGAGCGTCCTACTATACCTTGACGATGTGATCATTTTCAGTGAAACCGTGCAAGAACACATCAGCTGCCTTACGCAAGTATTCGATAGACTACGACAGCACAACCTGAAGATCAAACCATCGAAATGCCACTTTATGAAGAGGAGTGTCCAGTACCTGGGTCATATAGTCTCAGCGGAAGGAGTTGCAACCAACCCAGAGAAAATTGATGCAATAGTAAATTGGCCCGTACCAAAGTGCAAAAAGGATGTCAGAAGTTTTCTGGGTATCACTGGTTACTACCGGAAGTATGTGAAAGATTATGCCAGGATCGCAAACCCCCTGTTTGCACTGATCGGAGGAAAACGAGGGACGAGAGACCCACCCTTCTCCTGGACGGATGAGTGTCAAGGGGCATTCAAAACGTTGATCTCGAAACTGACGTTGGCTCCAATTCTGGCTTACTCCGACTACACTCAGCCATTCGTGGTACATACTGATGCGTCTTTAGCTGGGTTAGGAGCAGTATTGTCCCAGCAACAGGATGGTCGGGAGCGAGTAGTGGCCTACGCAAGTAGGGCTCTCTCATCAGCAGAAAAGAAATATCCGGCGCACAAACTAGAGTTCAAGGCATTACATTGGGCACTCACAGTAAAGTTCCGAGATTATCTGTACGGCCGAGGAGTAACAGCTATCACCGACAACAATCCGATGACATATGTTCTGAAAACAGCGAAGTTAGACGCACACAGCCAGCGCTGGGTCAGTGACCTTGCACAATTTGAACTTAGTATAATGTACCGTCCGGGTGTAAACAACGGTAACGCCGATGCTCTGTCTAGAATTTCGCACGATGAAGTATCTCATATTCTTGACGGTACAGAGAAACCAAAGGAACAACCAGTTGCTAAAACTGTACATGCCCAGGCTGTTCACACTACGCCAGATGGGGATGCGAAGAGAGAAGGGACACCTGAGTTGCAAAACCAAAATCGTCTGGAAGTCCAAAACAGTGACCCTGCTATCAGCCGTGTAGTAACAATGAAGTCGCCTGGACAAACGCAGCCAAGTGAGAGACAAGCAGATAAGGAGCCTGTAGAAGTACGATGTTTTATAGAGACCCCCGGCTCAAGTACATGGCCTGATTCTGTAGGAGAAAGTTCAGAGTGCAACTATGCCCATCGTCAATTAGGGACTATGAGTTGTATCCAAGGTGATGTGGACCTTTTGAATGCTCAACGAGACGACAACACGATTAGTCGGGTAGTAGAGCTCAAGTCTGCTCAAAAAGGCAAGCTCAGCCAAAGACAGGCATGGCGTGAACCACAAGAAGTGCGAAGGTTACTGCGAAGCTGGGAACGCCTACGTGTGGAAACAGGGATGTTGGTTTACGGCAAGCAGGATGGTACTACGGTGAGATATGTGCCTGTCCTTCCACAAGATTTGCAACCTCTGGTTCTACAGAGACTACATGATGAAATGGGTCATCTTGGTTGGCATAAAACACTTCAGCAAGTAAGAAGACACTTCTACTGGCCAGGTTCCCACACAGCGGTCAAGAGGTATGTCCAAACCTGTATTCGATGTACGCTAAGGAAACGTCCAGAGAAGCAGTGGAGAACTGGGTTACACAATATTCGCACTACACGACCATTAGAACTAGTTTGTATTGACTTTTTAAGTCTTGAGAAATCATCAGGAGGCTGTGAGAACTTACTAGTTCACCCGCTATGCCAAGGCATATCCCACCCGGGACCAGAAGGCAACAACGGTAGCACGTGTACTGTGGGAGAAGTATATTTCCAACTATGGTATCCCTGGACGTCTCCATTCAGACCAAGGGAAGTGTTTTGAGTCAGAAGTGATTCGTCAACTCTGTACAGTCATGGGAATTAGCAAAAGTAAGACAACTCCTTATCACCCACAAGGCAATGGCATGACAGAGCGGTTCAATTGCACTCTCCTGTCAATGCTAGGCACGCTCGACCCCATGAGAAAGATGAACTGGGCTTCACATGTTGACGTCCTGACACATGCTTATAACTGCAATCAACATGACTCAACGGGTTACTCGCCTTTCTTTCTGATGTTTTTGAGAGAACCGAAATTGCCAGTTGATGTGATGCTCCCACAGTCAGACCTACGACATGAGGCAAGCCAGAACCAAGACTATGCTGGGTATGTCAAGACTTTACAAAAGCAGATGCACGATGCATTTACTGAGGCCCAAGCAAGCGCCGAGAGGGCAAGACGTAAGCAGAAGCAGACCTACGACAAGAAAGTCAAGGAAGAGGAACTTGAACCAGGCAACCGAGTGTTGGTACTCAATAAGTCACCAAGAGGGAAATGTAAGCTCAAAGACAACTGGGAAGAGACACCGTATGTGGTAATCAGGAAGCTTCCAGATGTTCCAGTGTATGTCGTGAAGCAACTTCAAACAGACAAGCTCAGAACTCTTCATCGCAACATGCTCACTGAATGTCCCTTTGATGTCGTCATGGAAGAGGAAACCACTACCGGAGGATATTCGTCGGCTGATCCTTCTTCCTTTGATGGAAAATTAAGAGTGATCCCACCCCCACAAGAGTTCCGCGATGTTCCAGAGGAGACTACCAGTACCCAATCAGCAGTAGTTGTTGATTCATCTTCAGGTGCCGAGAGTTCAATCATTCCCCCACCGGCAACCTACCGAGACTTCCCAAATCATGTCACATTCTACTCCTCTACTTCTGATGCAGAGGCAGATGACGAGACAGTTTCTTCAAGCTCAGATGACGGTTTCAGTACCAGGGTCAGTCGTCCTAGGAGAGTAACGAGGCCGCCATTGAGGTTGGGTGATTGGATGTAATGTGCAGAACTGTAGTATATCCCAAGGAGAAAAGACACAGAGTCTGATGATACTGTCGCAGATGATCCTGTGATAAGTCCGGCTGTAGCATCACCTCTTGAATTCCCAGAAGATTCTCCTTCAGAGTCGAGGTTGGGAGACAGATTCTGGTTCTCCTTCGTTGGACAGTGCCCAAAGAGACACAGATTAAGACACCAGGATGTTTTTTTAGATGATGGTTATATACTTAGACATGTACTTATATATTTTCCTAGATTTTATTCCTTTAAATGCAGGGATGAGTACTGGTTAAAGGAGTTTCTGGGTTAGTTTTCTCCAGTGAGCTGTAATAAGATGGATCCATAGCACTTTAAAGCAGGTTGTATTGTTAACAGTTTTTCTTTTTTTTTAGTTGTTGAGGACAACAACCCGTTTAAGCATGGGAGTGTGTAGGAGAAGGAAATTTACCCTTACCTATTTTATGTAAAAATGCATAGGGGAGGTTCCCCTGACCAGACTAATTTGTAAAGTATTGGAGTGGCACCCCTAGTTGAGTGGTACCCACACTTCATTTAGTCCATACATAGTTAATTTTCTTAAGGGTGCCTGAGCATTCCTCCTCCTTGCTCTGACCATGCACTGACCAACTTGAGATTGTCAGTGAGCAGTTAGGCAGCACAGAGTAAACACATAGTTATTGGACACCACCACCTGCCTCATTTCCTGTGACCTGCTCAATAATCTGGTGAATTCTTGTTATAAGTTGCATTTTTAATTTTAGGTGTGGTATAAATGAATCTCTATTTTATAATGAGTATTATCTTAAGGAATCTGTTTTATTTTGCCTTGTGAACAGTACAAATCTTTTGGAGAGGTTCCTTTTTTTTTGTTTAAAACTTTTCAGCGAATGAAGTTGTTTTTGAAGAAGTTCTTATTTTACTGGAGTGCCTTAATAGATTCCCCTTTATGAAGAGTTCAGGAGAAATTGTCACAGAGATGGTTTAGTTTCTTTTTAAGTTTTCAAATGTATTCTTCTGTTTATTTTCTGATAACTGGATGAGAACTCCATATACAGTGCTGTTGCTACTTTTATTGAGTTGTATTATCATTTAGATTTTATTTACTTTAGTTACAATCAGTAGTTTGGTTGTTTAGTTTGGAAGCACTGATAATCAGTGTTGTGTTCAAACTGTTCATGTTTTTATTTTAAATATACTATTGGTGTGTTTTCGTTAATCTGTACACATGTACACATGTACACAAGCTACTGTGGGAAAATCCATGTAAATCTACCCACAGTGAATCCTGGGTGGGTTTGTTCGCATTCCAATCTTCTGGTAGAGTAATTATCTCCAGGCCCCGTGGGGAACCTGCAGTTGGTGACTAAGTAATGAATATGCATTGGGTAATGAATATGTTTATTCAGAACCATTGTATGGTCAGCATAGCTCGTGAATGTGTATTGACCTGTGCTGTTACTTTTAGTCCATGTGTGGTCACTGATCAAGAATGCTTGGCACTGTTCATGACAGTCTCCCATTTACTGTATTGTGTGTTGCTTTAGTTTTAAAGGGGATTAGACACTTGACCATAATAAGGGAGTTCTTTGTGTAAATAGCTCACCTATCATCGCTTGAATTGGAACCTGTTTTGCCAAACTTCTTTTCTCTTCCATACTTTTGTAGGTTGACTTAATAATACTTATTACTTGCCAGTATTTTTACATGTAGAGGTCTAATGGTTCATACATTCATAGATAGACACTTTCCTTATTAACTTGATTTCAGGAGTTCTTGAAGTGAGTAGTTGTTCTCATTAAGTCATCTTTGATTAGTCTCTGATAACTACAACTTTGGTTTTTGTTGTTGTGGTATGTTTTCTTAACTTTCATTAGTATGTATTCTTAATCTTCTTTTCCTTTGTATTTGTTTTGTATTTACAGGTGTTAACAAGTTTTGTTCAGAATGTATTCTTTTTGAGTGACCTTCATTAGTGCTGTGTTGGGTTTTTATAGTTTGTGAAGATATTCAGGTTTTTTTTGTTATTAATTAATTGTTTTTTTTTACATTCAACCTTGTTTTTTTTACGAAACCTTTTCATCTAGTTTTTTTTCTTGTGGGTGCAAAATCCTATATCCCGTCTCTCCAATTCTCAGTTTAAATTGTTTGTATTCATGGTTACAACTTGTAGTTTTTTTACAGCAGATGCTGATTGGCCATTAAATAGTGTTTCAACAGATATTTTGTTTTAGACTCTTATTATATTTTTTTGTCTCAACTGTGTAAAACATTTCGCGACAGATCCTTCTTGAACATTATATTTATTGGTAAGCTCTCCCAACGCTATTTTAGTTGATCAACCGAGTGGACCATTTCCGCCGGTTACAAGTGGACCAGTAGGTATTTCACACACACCGCAGCCTTCTTTTCAAGGATATAAAGTACAAGGGTCAAGTTATACAAGAAAAGCGTGCATTGTACGTATCATAGCAAGTTTACTCTTATATTTCAGCATTCTCCCTTAACAGTGGTCCACTGGCCAAATGCCAGTTAAAACACAAGAGGACCAGTCAAAATTCTCTCCAAGTGGTCCGGCTAGTCTGTCTAATTTAAAGTTGAAAAGCATCCCTATTTTATTTGAAGTATTGTCTCATGAAAAAGGTGGCGGACTAGTGAAAAACTGAAAAGACAAGCTAACTGACTGGTCAGAATGCTGGAAAAAAGTTAACGGCAAACCCTGAATTAAAAAAATTTCAACTTGTGTTTTGAACTTCTTGACATGGTTGTTTTAAATAAAATAATACTAAAGTAATAGTATTACTATTTTATTGAAAACAACCATGACGAGATGATTACTGACAAACACAATGCAGATTTTCACTTCTTTGGTTTTGATCAAAAGAAATGGTATATTAATTATCAGATTATTAATAAAATTGTAAATGTAATGTTACTAAAAGTAAAAAGGATTACTATTCATGTTTTGTGGCTTTCTTTTGAGTTTGATTTCAACTTTCAACTACATTTGTAATTGTATTATGCAATAAGTGAAAACTTCTGAGTTGTCAACTTTTCTGTCATTTAAAACAACAAATTTATACAAAGCAAAATGAAAGCTGTAACTTTGTAAGGCATTCTGCTCATCCTCTTTTCTAAAATAAATTTGTTCAATACCGACCAAACCCCCCTTGGCAGAGTTGGCCCCTAGATGTCTTGTTACTTAGAAAGGCGTGCATTTATTGGAGGGCGGATGGCCCCGACTAGGTCTGCAAACTTTTGAAGAATGTCTTCCACATGCAGAGCCCCAAAGTTTTATTTTATAGTCGATAGTAGTTTTAGAGAGTACACAAAGTGGATAAGGAGACTCACGACCGGGGTCCAGGGGCCCGCTTTAAGGGCCTCTGGTGGGGTCAATGGGCAGCGTCCTCGGAAGCTAAAGGGTTTTAGTTTTAGGTTTTTTTATTGCTTTGATGGGCTCCCCAGGCTCTTTCCTGCTCATATTTGTGCCTTTGACAGAGTCATTGTCAGAGGCAAAAACATGTGCAGGAGAGCCATAGAAAATAAACACTTGTATTGTTAAGTAAAATGTTAGGGTAAAATAAATAAAATATCTGCAGAAAAAAAAATTAACTGTCAAAACTTATTCTTCTTTAAACCAGTCTAACTTTATAGCGCCTATCCTTCTCTGACCAGAGCTTGACAGCTTTCCCAAATGGAAATTGTTCTATTGGGGGGCCTGCTATATTAATACGCAGTAGATAATCCAAGGTGTCTTCCTCCATCCTGTTCCTAATGTCTGTCTTTATGAGTTTCATTTGTGAGAAGTCTCGTTCGCAGTCACTGGTATGGGGTGGCAATACTTTGTATATGTGTGCCAACTTGGACAGTGAAGGAAATGTAGCACAGTACACATTGGAATCCGATTTGATGGTGAGTTTTGTGAGGAAGTCACTTTGACTTAGGTTGATATCACCCGCTGCTTGTATATAAAATATGAAGTCTTTCATTTAATTGATGGCTGTGTCCTTTGGTAGTCCAAACTGTTCACAAAGTTTTGCAACATGGGAGCACATTTCATCAGGTTGCACTTTACTTGTACCATAACTTTGTGGATTGAATATTTCTGAGAATGAAACCATGAACTCTGAATTTTGAAACCTTGCTTCTATATTATCTATTATCGCATCTATGAATTGGGCTTGGGTCTTGATACGAAAATTGGCAACTTCTTCTGGGAAAGTTAGCTTTGTCTTGATTTTGATACCTTGAGCTTCCAAGCCAGATATGGTTCCTGTTAAGTCCACCTCCTTTTTTGCTTTCAGTATTGCAATTGTGGCGGCCAGTGAAGTACTGACAGTTGAAAAGTTAATCTGCGAAACTTGAAATTGCAAACTTAGTCTATTAATTGTCGGCAACACTTCACACATAAGACACAATGTGGCAAAGAAATCAAATCGTGTCATTAGGTTAACCAGGCCTGCTGCACCTGCATCACCCCGCTCCTCAGCCTCTCTTTCTAGACTAATTGATACGCTCCCAACAATGCCTTTCAATTTTGAGGCACATTCCCCTAGCGCTTGAGTCGAATTCAATCTCCAGACTATCCTTCAGCAAATTTTGCATTGCTGTGAGCCCTTTGGTTCTGACGGCACTTCTTGAGTTAAAATGCATGGAGTGATTTCACCACTCGTTTGAATTTTTGAATAACTGGTAAATTTGTTCCAGCTTGTTTGGCTGCCAGATTTAGTTTGTGCGCCACACAATGCTGACCAATAGCCAAAGCTACAGGCGTATGTGGGTCATTTGTATCCTTTTGTTTCTCACACTCTGTCAATAATTTGTTTTACTGCCCCATTCAATCTGCCCGTCATAACTGCAGCACCATCTGTACCGATTCCCTAAGCTTTTCATATGGTAGGCCATACTTTCAATGTAGTCTGTCATCTTCTGGTTAACTGCATCAGCATTTAAACTTATGAAACAGTCATCAAGTTCATTCATATCAGTAGACTGCAATTCCAACGCATCCAAAACTTTAAGATATTTCACGCTGACATCGCCGCTCGAATTGATATATCTACCATGGATCACCATTTGTTCTACAACAGACACGTCAGTAGTTTCATCGAACATAAGGGCATAGGCGTCACTATTTTTAATGTCATCTAAAATCTGTTTCAATAACATCACTGACACTTTGCAACATATCTCTGATGGCAGTGATTCCCAGAAGTTTCTCCAACTCAAGCAATTTTGGAAAGTTCGTAGTGTGAGCAATGTTGTTCTTGCAGAGAAAATACAGGCATTTAAATGCCTGAACCATACCATCCTCAGAAATGTTTTCAGGGTTGGTTAAGGGTTTGGCTACATTTTGGGATTGGGTAGCGGCCATTTAAGCCTTGTCTGAATCCAGGTGTTCTGCCGATTCTTCATGTTCCTTTACATTTTGTAGTCTAATTCGTACACTGGGTGTTTTTCTCCATGCTGTACTGCGACTGTGGTTGCTTCTGGCAATATGTACAATACATGCCCTCGTTTGGAACGTTTCAACCATGGGCGATTTATTCTCCACTTGGTTGAGAATGTTTGTGCAAGTTTTTGCTTTTTTGCGGTCGGGTTATTCATATTAGTACTACAAGTAGCCTGCTCCGACTCACCGTCGGTGTCATGATTTCCCCCTTTCGCGGCAACAGTTAGGGCCACATTATCACTAAGCTCACCTTCATCAGTGTCCTTTCTCTTTGGTCCGAAAAAACTTGTTGGGTTTGATTGCGACATAATAAATGCACAAAATTTTAAATAATCTCCGCGAAAACTTTCAGAACTGCATGTACAGACAGTACGTAAATACACATAAGATCGGTTTTCACCAGTTGCTGCACGTGTCACTGTTGACTGATGTTGTAAAGCCATGTCCTGTCAGATCTCAGCACAACAACCAACTAACCAATCACGATCGAGATTCACTGGGCTATCCCACTACGTCACGTATGTGCATAAATTATTATAATGTTCACCATGGATCGAGTAAGTCTCGTACCCACATTTAATGGCGGTGGTGCAAATTCGCTTGTTCTGCGGGGACGAGCGAATGGTGCAAATGCCATCTGTAACACGCACACACACACCATCCTTTCTGATCCTGAGAAAGAGTCTAGTGTTGTGGTAGGATTATTAGTGCATGAAAGGGGTGACTAATGGGTGCTTAACTCAGGTAATGTACATGTTGTAGTAAGCTTACGATGCCTTTTACTTACAAAAATTTGTAAGATTGGCGCTGATTGTTTTAACAGAATGACATACATATACGTTGATTAGGAGTTTACAATGAATTTTTTTCTTTATTGTTCACTTATTTCAATGAAATTTTTAATAAGTTTACATAAATTTATGCCGGTCGGAGTTTGTAAATTTTCATTCGATCCCGGTCGGCTAAAGCTGAGGCCGGTCATGGGCGACCGTGGTAGCTACAATGTTGGTTTTGAATACAGAATGTGTGAATATGCCTGACACTAAGGGTATCTTGCTTCCATTTTATTGGGCCCTTTTTTCAAAATGACTTGAAGAATCGATTGCCTATAGTTATATTTAATTCAACTGAGGTCATGCTCTGAAGACGATCGGGCATGACATTTGAGCCAGTGTGAATGTGTGTATTAATTTTTCTGTTAACCAACCATCACGGAGGAATAAAATCGATACCCTTCACGAACGAACCCATGCTTAAACCATCCTTCAACCATGGAAGAAAGCAAACAAGTGTTTCAAATTGTGCTTATTTTCCATGTTTTAATAAATGTACATGAACGTGGATTTCTCCAAAATACAAAACGAATTTTTATTTATTAATTTTTTTTTTTTGGGGGGGGGATCAAGATACAACCTGAAAGATTGAAGCTTGGCGTTTAGTTCTCGACAAACATGTTGTTTACCGCGAAATGAAATGTGCTTCTATAATTATTGAGTGACATCGCTGCAGTAGTGGTCAGTGACTCATCGGTGGCAAACATCGCCATCCCCGCCATGCTGCCCCACAACGTGCACGTGCATAGAGCTATATACATACTGACCGTACAATGTACTCTGTATTTGAGATTTGCACGCGCCACCATTTCATTAAACTTCTATTTCAGTCCCCGCATCGTTTACAGAACGACCCTACCCCGACCTGCCACCAATCCTTTACATTTACAGTGGATGATTGGTAATCCTGCGCGCACCTGGGCACACTTGGCGAGTCTTAACAGTTGCTGACAGCCGGCCATCTTCTTGACGACTTTTCTCTGGCATATGGTCGTGAATATGCATCTACTGTATTACATGTACAATGACTGGTTGAATAAGCCCATACCACGTTTACATCAAGGTGTAAACAACGCTATGCATTCTGTAAAACTAGCGGCGGGGGGGGGGGGGAGGGGGGGACACGATATTGCGCAATTCTTTCCCCGATGCTGGGTGAACGTACCATTACAAAAATAGGGGTGTTTAATATTTACACTAACACGAATGGATTAAATTAGATAAAAGTAAGGCAGTATTTTACCAATTATATATGTATAGTTTATATGTCAGGTTTTTGGAGTGGAATAAAATGCAAATATTTGACAAATATCTAGACAAGACTATATTTTTAAAATGCATTCGTCCCTCCAACATTAGGCGCAAGGCCAGGCAACAGCACCATACCGTTAATCAATGTATAATATTCCTTTGAACAAAAATTTCGACACCCCTAAATCAGTGTCACAAAATGCGACGAAAGTGAAAAATTGAACCATTCTACCCCTGAGATTTTTCAAGTTCTTGTTTAAATATAGTTTTCTAACATTGCGAATTTGTTTGTAAAAATCCACCCATTCTACCCAATCGATTTTTATGATTTTCAAAATGTAACGTTCGAATTAAATAACAACTTCCGTTAACGGTTTCAGGTGTGGACCAGTCGGCGTCCGGAGTTTATGTGTGTTGGTATGGTATACCGAGCAGTCAGGTTGACACACAAAGGCTGCGTTTCCTGATATGAAGCCTGGGACCAATCAGAGCGCTTTATTGCTGCGACCTGACTGCATGAACAGAGATTCGACTGCATGCATGTAAGGCATGCTCATGAATGAGACGAGTATCAACGATGATGGCGCCTTTTTCTTTTTCCGTGTCCGCCCCCCCCCCCCCCCTGACTAGCGGGTTGTATGCTACATTTATCGGCAATGAATTAAGTGTAAAAAATGATATGATTTTTTGATATTCAACACCCATGACAAAAATGACATTACCGTTTCTCTATTAATACGCAACACGACACTGGTATGTTTGAATTAAAAGTCTTTAACTAAGGGCACGGTGCTGATGACTGTTAATTTCTAAAGTTGTTTTCTAAAATAGTGTTGTTTATTTGTTGATTTTTTTGTATCATCAATAAACGTCTTTAATTCCTGTATTTCTTTGTTTACTTGTTTGTATTGACACGTTTAATCGATTGAAATACGAATATGAAAACACGCTATTGACTAAAAAGTAGAGATTTCTTCTTCTCTTGCTTGTGACTTGAATATCGGGATTTATTGCCCTAAAGTCAATGATCGGAGCTCTCCGATCATCTGCCTGCTTCGACACGCATTGTGAGTTTAGTTGTCAACCTCGGGCCCGTGATGTATTCTGTAATGTCTCACAATGAAGCGTACAAGATAGCTGCAAAAGAAATGCAGTCGGGTGCCCTGCGACACAGAAAAAAACAGGTGAAATACCAATGTAATGTAGCTGACTTCTGGGTACCAGCCGTTAAGCAAGTTTTTCATGCAGGGTAAAATTGTTAAAGGAACATTACAGGATTGGTAAGAAAAAAAATAGTCAAAGATCACAGATTTACATTAAACTTACACGGTCCAATGATGATGATGGTAGAAAACGTCCCTTGAAATATTTCTGGCTGAAATGTCAATTTTGATGAGAAATAAATAAAACTAATTTCCCGTTTGGAGTTTATCGCTCAGTGAGCGTTTTATTCATTTTTTGAATCGATTTCGAAGGTACTGCCCTCACACGACCAATAATAGTTATTTTTTCTCTCAATTCAGCACACGCAAATAATTCGCGAACGGTCGGTTTCTAGGTTCGCAAACGTCGTTCTGAAGGATGATCGATCTCGCCGCGACCATCTGGTATGGTTGAACTCGCTTAAGCCACCAAATTAACCCGCCATGGAGATGAGCAAAGAATACGAGGTTGTGTGCTTAAATGTAGTCTGGCTCCAAGACCCAAAAATCGCGGACTTATTTTTCCATTAAGAGACGTCATGGAATATTTGGTCAGTGGGGTACTGCTATTGTTCTATTATTCCCTTTTCTAAAGAATTCCCTTGTTAGGCCCAATTGTTCCTGTTGAAATTACCTTGTGGGGTCTATTGTTCCATTGTTGTCAGGACCCCACATATGCCCTTCTGTGTGTCCACACACACACCCCGCGGCCCACACATCTAGTAGTACTGCACACACCACACTCGGCCGGGTACGGGTCTGGACGACCGATCAGATTGACCATCAGCAAAAATGGAAGATCTGTTAAAAAAACCTGGGCGTCATAAACAGTCTGAAAGTGCCAAAAAAAGATCAAAAGCAAAGTACAACAGAGAACACAGAAAGACGCTATCTCTGTTACCCACGTCGATGAAAATACCAGTATCCGTTATGCAGAGATGGCGTCGTACTTCAACTGAATTGATAATGTCGCATGCAGAGTTGGCCACGTTTCTGCTAGACGCACACGTAGCCCTACATGCACATACGTCGTGCACAACAAGAAGCAGCACATAATCCATGTACTTTTCACAGAGCAAAATATGTATTAGGCTATATAGTTCCTCGGACACTCGACTAATTTTCATTTCATTTGTATAAATTGAGGAGCTCATGAGTGGAGGAGCTCATGAGTGAGAGGGCATGGAGGTAGAACTCCCTCCATGGAGAGGGTAACAAAATAAAGTTTTAGGCCGTCACAGACTAAAGCAGCATTCACAATCGGTGTTGAATTCCTTTAATTCAGTCTATGGTTGATTCGAAAATGGTCAGGTTCACTCTTTGCTCATATATTGAACTAGCCCTGCCTGGTTGTTACTTTTTTAATGTAAATGACCCTCTCTTATTTTATCGTGAGTACGACACAAATGTACATATATGGAAATAAACTTTACAGTGATATTTGAATTTATTCATGTTATTAATTATCTAACAAAAAGCGCAACTCTAAAAACGCAGAACCGCTCCAGTTCATTGCCAGTTCATTGACAGTACAACCACAAAGGATGAACTTCCTTCCTTTACAAGGATAATTATTATTATTTTTATGAGACTGGCGTATTTTCCCACGGTTGAACCGCTGCACGTGATACGTGTCCGGCCGGATGTAGTGTACACAAAATGTAAACTTATTTTCCCACGTAAATAACTCATACCATACAGAGTACACACACACACATGGAGTGTGGTTTGCGCGCGCCTGCCTGAACAGTTTCGTGATAGATACCATTGTGCGGACAGGGGTGTTTTAATACTGTGTAACTTAAAACGCTCACGTTATTAATGCAAACAATTTGATGCAGAAAGAAAAATGCGACGTGTTACTGTTTTGTAAAAATAAATAAATCACTCATGAAATTTTTATTAACTTTCCAGACCATTTAAACACAACAAAAGAGCGACGCTGTGGCTAAATAATGGTACTCCGACAATTCCACCCTGTACCATTGGTGGTACCGTCCATGTCATCGCCACACACAAAAAACGTTCACGCAGCAAGTGACAAATTTTCAAGAGAAGCAAAACGTATCTTGCTATTTTTAAAGTGTGTGACACTATCTTAGAACAAAATGTTTACAAGAAGAAAGAGTATACATAATTGATTCTTTTCAAATAAGTTTGTCCAGTTAAACCTTCCGATTAGTGCATGAATTTACCATTTTAGAAAAATGCGTTGGAGTTTTAGTTGACACCGCGGAAGTTTTGACACGGACGTTTTACCAACAGTTGTTTTGAAGCTGTGAAATAACTTTTCATTGGTTTGAAGTTCAACTGAAAAATGACGTTGGAAAAATTTGTTAGAGCAGTGTGTTGGTCAGGATGTACACTTCCCACATCCGTTTTGGACTAAGCAATCAGCCGTCGGGTTGCAGAAATCAGGTACACTTTCTCCATACAAAATTGACCAAGACTGGACGTAAAACCCTCAAAATGATGTGGCAAAATGTTTTCTGGATGTAAAATATATGACATGATAAAGGTGTAGATATTCAGGGTTATTTCACCGTTTTGGACTAGTTTGTACCATAAAAGGTTCCAGAGATATGATTGCATTTATCCACCAAACTTGTAAACAGGTAATTTGTACACGTAACGAAGGCGCGCGCGAACCAGCGAATGTATTCAACAGAAAGTATACAATGACAAATTCATATGACCATCCTGATTGCACGGAGGCAGAAAATACCTCCATGCTGTTTGCAATACACATGCCCACACACGTGCCGTACGCGTATGAAAGAGAGCCTCATTATTTATGCGGATGACCCTTCCGTGGCCTTTCAGTTACAACCGCAAACAGCCACCTCCAAAGCCCGATTAGGAACGTGTGTATATCAACGGCTGTCCGTGCTGAAACGCATGAGGGCAATATTCAAAAATCTATCCAGGAAAATTTGCAAGCCTGGACCATGCCTGGATATTCAAATAATTTCATGCAAATGTGTAATCGTTTTTTTACTATTTTCTCGTGACCCAGATGGCCGATCGATCTCAAACTTCTACAGGTTTGTCAGTTTATGTATATGGTGAATTACATAAAGTGCTTACACTGCCAGCAACTGTTTTGTTAGCAAAAAACAATCCTGTAATGTACCTTTAACTTTCTTCCAGTAAAATTGATGAAAACATTTTTTCTAGAGATTTAGAGAGTCGATTGTCTCTGATTTTACCTATCACGTGCGCTGTTATGGACAATTTTAAGATGTGCTTCGGTATCTATGGTACGTCAATTTTCCGCCACAGGTGAGTTAAAAATGCCTCTTGGCGTCGATACTGATGTTATTGACAAAATAATATTGCCTTTTTATACACTTTACAATTTTGCTTCAAAATGACTATATTTTACTCTTTGGAGTACCGTAATATTTATGGTGGTAAAGGTTGGCATCTGTCCCAGTACATCGTCTTGAATATTTACAAATGAGTGCGCAGACAGAAACAAAATAGAAACATCAGCCTACATGTACCCTTATTTTGGGGCCACTGTAATAGGAAACACACATATACATATACATATACATGTATACATGTACATTGTATTTTGTTTGATCATACAGTGCAGAGTAACTGCCCCTCGCCGTCTTAGAACCCTTGCCGCTGCCCCTCTTGCACCCCACTCCCCGCGATAGATAAACAAAAACAGACAGACTAACTATCACAGTTATGTTTTTGCCCCCGTTTTCCAATTACATGTACACAGATAAACAAAGAGATTTGAGGCATGTTTACCTCATAAACTGATCCTGTTTTCAACACATGAGTGTCACATTGCGGAAACTTCCTAATTTCTCTATAGGCCAGAACTTTGATTTAGCATTCCGACTAAGGTCATGTCAAACTACATTGTATAAATAGCCGGATAAAATGAAACTCTGCTTTAAGAAAATCACCCAGAGAGGATAGACTGAAGATAGACACAAATACATGTACTGTAGTTCGATACATTGTACAAAACATAGCAATTTTATTTTTATTCAACACGGAGCTGCACGTGCAGTATACTGTACATCTACATGTATATACAAATTTTACATCATAATACGGTACCGGAATTAGGTTACATAGCCTCCACAGAGTGTCACAAATAAAACTATTCGGTGTCTTGAAACTATTATATCAATTGCTGGCCCAATGCATTAAGTCTCCATGAAAATAGTTCTGCTCCCCAAATAATCATCCCACTGAAACAAGAATATGGCCCACTGCTCCTAAAAAGTAATCTCGCAGAAGGTCAACTGCATCTCCATGATTGTAATCATTTTTGTTCTCCAAAAATACCGAATAAATTCGGTCCTCGATTAGTGTAACTACATGTGCATATACGCAAAAACTTAACTAACCACAATGTTTCTCCACTTAATATTGAGGAACTTACCACCACGTATACATGTATTTGTATTTTTCTTTCAAAATCGTTTCAACCAATATTGTACAGTGCATACAGTTTAAAGATAAAGAGATAATCAACTCGAATATGGAGTTGTTCCAATTGGTTTTGGGACGAGTGCATTAATTTAATCAAATAGTTTTCAAAATATACACCTTAAAACAAACTTGTACAATTTTCATCAAAATCGGTCGCAATGTTTTTGAAAAATCAATAAACAACAGCTTTTGTTTTGTCAACTTTTGTACATTCTTATGGCTGAGAAACGTTACGGCAGTAACGTTTCTCAGATTCATGTTTTTTTTTTGGGGGGGGGGGGTTGAAAATGACGTCCTCTACAACCACATTACTTCCAAGGGAACCATTTCTTTTATTTTTGAAGAATTACCAAATGTATAGACCATGTAACCCTTGTTTACAAAAAGAGTGACCTTGTACATTCGAGGGCATTCAGTGGCATTCAGTGGCAGGCACTTACTACATAGGTCATATGGGAAATTTTACATTTTGTATCCTAACTTCCACATAAATTCAAGAGTTATTAAAACGAGAGCAGAACTAGTTTTGAGATGTGCCCCTTCCTTCAAATACCTTCTTCCTTGCTGTTCGTGTTAAATTGCAGTTGTAAGTGTCGATGGCTTGAACACTTCTCTGCCATATCCCTTCCCTTTCAAAGCTTTGTCCTGGTGTCATGTTGATTACAGCTTTGTGAATTGCCTCCATTTTTCTGTTGTCCATTTTTCCTTTACGTCTTACCCCCCTGCAGTTGGAGTCAACTCGCTCTTCGACACTGAACACCAGCCTAGCGAGTTTTCGTGCTATCGCCACGCTGTCTGGCAACAGATAGGACACTTCATTTAACACCGACTGCTTGAAACTCAATTTCGCCTGACCTTTGTCGTCGTACGCTGTTTCCAAGATGTCCGATGACTTTGGCCCCCTTTGTGTTTTAAACCCCAGCAAACTGACAAGTTTCTCGATTGTTTTCTCCGCCGCAAGTAGACGCTCTCCTTGAACTTTTAACTGCGCTTCTGCAACTTTCAAACGCGCTTCGAAGTCGATTGAAGAAGATCCCCTTTCCCAGGGCCTAAAGCTACTGGTGGACAAGGGTTCTACGGTGGAGGAAGATGTGTGTACATTGAATAGGTTCCGAGGGGACTGTCGGGCATACGGGGACTTTCCACGAAGGGGAGACTGACGGCTAGAGGGAGACTGATGGTGAATAGATGACAAAAGGCGGTGGGGAGACTGACGGTGAGTAGATGACGGACGGCGGCTGTTGGGAGACTGACGGCTAGACGGAGACTGACGCTGAATAGTAGACGGAAGGCGGTGGGGAGACTGACTAAGGCTGGGAGAATGAAGACGAGGGTGAGACCGACGACATAAGGGGACTGATGGTGATCTTGACTGAAGGTATACAGAAGACAATGACTGACGACGAAAGGGTGAAAACCTAGTGGACAGCAGGACTGAGGACGGAAACAAAAGAGAAGGAGAACGTGGCGACTGGTGGCGTGGTGGAGTAGGAGAACGTGGTGACTGGTGGCGTGGTGGAGTGGGAGAACGTGGCGACTGGAGGCGTGGTGGAGTGGGAGAATGTGGTGAGTCAATCACCATGTCTTCCAGGTCCATCGACTCATTGAGTGGTGGAGAGGGTGACCTTGTCAAGTGAACAATCTCGGCTTCAGGGGCCAACGAATGGGTTGGCGAAGGAGAGGGTGAGCTTGGCAGTTGAGTTAATGGAGGAGAGGGTGACCTTGGTGATGCATTCAATCTTGATTTTGCGGCCGACTCATTTTCTTTAACTCATCTCGCTCGGCTATTTTTTGTCTATATCCTTCAAAGCAACATCTGCCATACGACACAGGTCCTTAACTGTTTCTCCTTTAGCAAGCTGGTACTCCCATTTGTCATCGTAGTCATCATCTTCCGCATGTGTTGCATCTTCCGCAGCCTGAATTTCCGCAAGCAAACGTGCCAACTGTAACATCGATTAAAATAAACAAAGACATGTACCACATGAATGATCTTGCATTCTCTTTTACACTATGCCGAACAAAGAACATGTTGTTTTGAGGACAGTTGGAATTCTAGGAAACACCTTTAGGGAATATCTTTTTGTACTTGAACGTCTCCGTACATACTTTGCAATGCCAGGTTGGTTGTTTAAATTTAAGCTGCTTAGTAACAATTCTGAAAAGGGTTCTATTTTGCAGTGACCCCATGCCATTCACATGCCCCCGCCTCCCACCTCTCTCTCTCTGAATCCGATTGAAAATTGAACTTCAGTCTTTCTGGACAGATTTCGCAATGTAAACAAAGTGAAAACAATTAACACAAGTTCATTGAGAAATACTTTTTTGTTGGTCAGTGTATGGAAATGTTGTCGCTGAGGTCCAATAGGGGCAAGTTGATAAGACTCTTTAGGACATCAACTCATTACCTTCTTATTTACTTCTGGTGAATGGGAACTTTTGCAGTCTTGACTGTCTCCCGAACCTAAGAATAGAAAAATAAACAAATAAGTAATTAAATGGAGAGGTATCGATGTCGCCCTTCCGCCTCCAACGAAAACGTAGTTTTTGAGTTACGGACGAATTGCGCGAAGTTTCCGCATATGAAATAGTTTTATTGTTAACAAAGGCTGTGAAATTTACATCTAAAATTTTGATCTCTGCAAGGCCAGCATAAAATTGTCCTTCCGCATAAAAAAAAAATGATAAAAATACGGGGTCGCTACATGTACCTCTTTAGTCCTCCCCAATTTTCTCTCCGTCGGAACGCCCCCCCCCCCCCCCAAAGAAAAAAAGCGGGAGTCTGGGTATTAAACACTACATGAGTTTTTTTCGACCGTGCAAATTACTCACCTTCTTATTGGCTGGTGTCTTTGCGGTGACGGTACTTTTGTTGGCTGATGCCTTCACGATTCTGGAACTTTTAATTGCTGATGTCTTTGCACTGTTGGCAATTCTCTTAATAATTTGGTAACCTGCAAACGATTGACAACATTTAGGTATTACAAACCGTATCCTCACCTACGTTATACTAATGTTTGTATCTCTTTTTCGGCAAAACAAAAGTCATGTTAGTTAATCTTCTTTGACCAAAACCAAAATCGTTACCCCTTGCTTAGTTTCCTTGAGTTCGTGTGCCCGCTAGTTAGAGTAACACCCAAGCATTATTTTGCACTGCTCGGCGAAAAACGTTTTTCCTCCAAAAAACTACTTATCTTTTACCCAATAAAATAGCATTACCTGCTTAGTGGACGTAATACCCTTTGTCCTGTTCTTTCGTCGCACATGTTGATTTCCTGGCTTATCATTGGTCTGTAAAAAATCACCACACGGGGAAAAAAGGAAAATGTCACAATTTATTTCAGAAAAAAAATTAATTGTGTTAATTTGTGCGAGTCCAATTTCAATACCTCAATTTTTTCTTTATTTTTCATATTTTTAAACGGTTTTGTGTATCAAATGCTTTACTTTTGAATGCATCCTTGTCTTGTCGTTTTTAAATTGCCTTGAATTTCTGAATTTGGTGTTGCTTATTTGTGATTACACGCCCTCCGGAGGAAAAATATTATTTCAAAACGTAACGAGTTATTATGTGGTTGTCTTTTCGTTGTTGAAGGCTGTGGTACTTGAATTCCAATTTCGCTTTCTACAATATATTCATACCGCAGAATTCGGCCACAAACTGCTTTCACCTGTAAAAAGGGAGATAAAAGGGTACAAAAATAAAAACAAATCAACTTTAGAAGCGTACCTTTTCGAAATTAGTTTTTTCCTTTTTAAAAATTGTGTATAGCCTAATGATGCAACTTTTTTGTAAAAAAACAAAAATTGTACAATCTTTCAACAAAACCTTTCCTATTTCAATTACAGTCGACTCTCGTTAATACGAGCTCGACGTTTGTAACGAGGTTCCGGTTTATACGATGTTTTTTGCCTGTCCCGATCGCCCCATATGCGTGTTTCAATACATGTAAATTTGGAAGATAAGAGCATGGTAGTAATAGCGAGAACACGGATAAGACGATGTAACTTTGCCACTGTTACTAGCAATACATTGTTTTCAATTGTTTTGTAGCAAGAATAATAAAATGCCAAACAACAAAATACCTTTAAAATCAATAAAAGTGCTAACAGAATGCAATCTCTAGCAATACCAGTCCCAGACTGCAGTCTCTAGTCAGCGAGCGCAGGTTAATTCCAAACTTCGGACAATGGTGGGATCGGTTGGCTTACAGATGGGCGCGCAGGGTTGTGCTCAATCTTCCTGCTCGATCTGCAGATTGAGCAGGGTTGTGCTCAATCTTCAGATAAACATGGTTCAATATTTCGCTGGTATCCCGTGTTAGCAATGAACCATCTAGCATTACTCTGATCATACTAAGGGGTTTACCAATGAAAACCAACGCGCCATTTGTTGGTTGTTACGGTCAAAACATTGCACCAAATTTGGCTAACAAAAACGGCAAGTTAAAGTCCCAGATGTTTTTTCATTCATGTAAAATTTAAACTGTTTTTATAAATTGACATTTGAACTAAATTAAATAAATCAAAACAGTTTTATCGGCGCAATTTTGTGTTTGTTTGTACGGTACGTGATCACAGTTCTGCACTTTTTATTGCAGCTAACTTCTCCGGGTACACGTGCGTCCATTATGTCATGCACTATTGTGCACTGTGGATATTTTGTTATAGTCATTGAAAAGACATTGAAAACAAAAAATGCGGATGAAATTATTGTTAAGATATTTTTAAGACAAACATTCGTACGGGTGTACGAGTTGTTTCGTGTACGAGTTGGCAAGCATTCAAGTTTCCTAATAGGTCCGTCTGAATGCATTCTGTTCAACTCGTACCTTAGCAAATTCGTGCCTTCGTCAATTCGTAACTTCAGCTATGCTAACTCGTACCATCACTGATTGATTAAAATGTGTGACGATTGTTAAGTTCGCATGTATATACAATGTAGACCTTTCCATTGTTGATAAACAAAGGCTTAAAAAACACATTTCCTAATGGTTTTCCGGGAAATCCATTTTCCGTCGTGCATGGTTTCATCAATCACTATAAACATTTTATTGCTTTGGCTAGCCGTTCCTGCGGGGAAAATACGTTGTATGTGAATAAAATAAAAACGGTTTCAATGGTGTGAAAAAAGAAAAAAAGAGATAGTTACCTCGCACTTGAAGCTGTCATTGAAGTCAACGACATATGTGTCTCCGATAGAGCCATCTGCTAACTTGTACTTGACCGAGTCTCCTCTTTGAATATTTCGTGGCGCACGCAGGGTAGGCCAACCGCTTGGCTTTATCTCGATTCTGAGTTGACGCCGTTTTTCAGGGTGCCCAACCTGATCACTCTGAAGCCATACGTTATCTACCTTTGGGTAGTCCGACCATTTAACACAATATTGCCAATTTTTACTATCTACAACGGTGGCACGAATCCAAGGTCATTCGCCTGAACCACGCTACCTGCGTCCATCTTGCAAAGTGACTTGTTTTGGTTCTAACGAGTCTGATTTTAAGAAATAAGAAATAACTATTGCTAGTAAGTCTGATTTACATAACAGCAGGTTGTGCGTCTAAGACTTAAGGAGATACTGCTGCATCAGCGTCAACCAATCTCTTTACAAAAGAAGTAAACATAAACAGTAATCCTACTGCATCAGCAATCTCACAACAAAAGAAGTAAACACAAACAGTCACCCCTGACAACCACACGCTGCGTCTGTACCCTTTTGTTGATCCGATCATTATGAATTTCAACTCTTTGGTCTGAAAACACAAGTAGCACCATCCAGCTTATTTGTAGTACTCCAATTACCGGGTCTTAAAACAATTGCATGTTACTCATGACTTTAAAATTTATAATTCATACCATGATAAATAAATCTTTCAAATCCCTGATCTCTCGTCCCTCCGACTTTCCACAGAACCACCATTTTTGTAGCAACTAAACATGATGCCTTCATTTGTTTCTTCTTTTAATGTTTGACCCAAACATTTTTTTTGTTACTCCACAGAGTCCACACAGGGAGAAACTAAACAGTCAAAGTATCTAACTTTTAGATATTTAGATCTCCAGTCTTTTCACTGAATGATCTCGAAATGAAAAAGCCACTCTATGATGCATTAGATCTTAACATTTGAACCATCAAACAGTTGTTCATGGTCACCTCTCATGACTTAATTTCCTGAGGATAACATGATTTCCCTGTTCCTTCGATAAACAATATAATGTTTATAATAATAAAGATATGATAACTGCAATCCTTAATTTAAAACAATACAGAAAGACAAATGATTTCAAAGTTAATTGAACTTTTTTATTCAAAATGATTTTAAAAAGAATCTTACAAAATAATGGCTATTACAAATATAAACAATCAACTTTGACCCTATCTAACGGGCCAAGTTTAAACCCCATTTCCTTAAAATTTTTGTGACAAACACTCCAGCTCATAAATAAACGAAACAAGCGTTCAGTGACAAAACTACTGATAATAGGTTTTATTGACACAAAATCGGTTGCTAGGGTAATTATTTTTTTAAGAAACGGTTAAAACACTAGATTTAAATAAATAATTTCTCATTTTCAATAGATTTTGTGAAAAATTGGAAAACAATTTTTCTGAGATGAATGTTAATTATATCAAAAGACGCTCACATTTTCTTACTACCCTTTTTCCCTTTTCCTTTCGGAAAAAAACTCTAAATGGAGCTTCGGCTTACTGTTTATCTGCATAGGAAAAACAGTCATAACTGCCAACTATCACGAATTTTTCGTAATTATTACGAATTTATCTATGAACTACGAAAATACGAATTGCATGTTAAAAATTACGAATTTCAACTTTCCCGCCATAGAAAAGAAAAACACCTATATTTAATGCAACGTTCTTATTTCAGCTTTGATAAGTCGACTAAATTGTTTGTATTTGATTTCGTGTAAATAGTAATCGATTCTTTGCCATTTAAATGCCGTTTAAATACACTATCACCATGAACGACTCTGGAAGAATACTGAAGACATTTGGTTTTTATAGTATCGATATAAGTGCGTTGCAGGATACCAGCAACACGTAAAAGTATAAGAAAACGCGTGGAAACCAGCGACAGCATGTACACGTGTGGTCGGCATACATATGAACATGTTTTTGGTGACCTATCAAAATCTATGCAGCACACCGCGAGTCTGTTCTGTGTTCTACTCTAAATACATCGCGATTGTCAGAATTGTTGGAATACTTATCGTTTCCCATGGTTTCCAAAGGTAAACAGAAAGGACAATTTTACAGTAGTAAATACAGTGATGAATTTTCTTTTTATCACAGTTTCACAGAAGGGAAACAACATGCATTTTGTAAAGTATGTCGACGGGACTTTATAAATTATAGTAGCACATGGCGGACGGTCTGACCTAGTTACGCACTCAAAATCCAAACTCCATCTCACTATTCAAGATTAGGCTCAAACAACAAAATTGACATTATTCACTCTGTTCTTCTTGCATTTCAGACATTTTCATTCTGTTTTTTTGTATCTTGCAATTCAAATAAACGAAGACAACACCACCTGGAAAGGGGGAGCACTCCCGGCCCTAAGAATAACATTGAAATTTCATACAAATTGTGTGCATGTCAAACGCCTCGACATGCCACGATGTTTTATTACTTATTGAAATTTTCAAATGTTGGCAGCTAAACATGTTATTTTGCAAATGTCATGCAGTCACTACCAAAAGAAAAATGGTAGTAAGACACACCATTCGGCTAATCATATAGAGATTGTAATTTAAATACATGTAGTATACAGGCCGGTTTATTTAAATACATGTAGCAGAGCTGCCAACATTTGCATCTTGCAATCAGGGAGATTTTGTACAACAATCAGGGAGATATTTAGAATTGCATTCAACATAATGGGGAAAAAGTTTCCATAATCAGGGAGATTTTCAAATGTTGTTCATCAGAACATGGAAAGATTGGAATCAGGGAGAGTTGGCAGCTCTGATATAGTATACAGGCCGGTTTATTTAAAATTCAAATAGGTTCGGTTGAACAACCATGTGTGAACTAGAAAATATTGGTTTTCTTCACGGTGCATGGGCACGCATTAAGGTTGAGGGCGTGCTATGGAACGCAAGGCATTGTGTTTTAAGGTGTAGCGTAGTTAAGGTCACTTCAGGTTGGTTCGGCACAGAGTATACAGCTATTTTAAAAATCTCCTAATTCTTACACCGTTGCGCTATCAAGACGTCTTACTGAAACTAACATCATGCCGGGTGACGAACAACCGGCAACCAAGGACGACATCAAGGCTATGTTAGCGGAGTTTTCATACGCTTTCGAACAAAAATTGAGTAACACCAAAGCAGAGGTCTTGGAACTTCATTCCAAGACCACATCATCATTAACTCAGAAGCTAAAGGACTAAAAAAATGCCAAGTGGCGGAGAGAAGGGAACCAAAGACAGTTCGAGTTTAACCTGCAAGTGACAGCTAAGTTTAAAAAAAATTATTATTAATATTTTTGTGATAAATACTTGCTCATTACAAAAGCACCGGTAAATTCCTCCGGCCTCTTTAACCTTCAGAGGCCGCCTGGTTTTAGACAGGCAGTCGCTTGTGCCACAAATACACCAACACAAACCAAAGAATTGTGTATGTCTGTTATTTATTAATGGTGTCCTAATAGGGAAGAAATTCAAATAGGTTCGGTTGAACAACCATGTGTGAACTAGAACATATTGGTTTTCTTCCCGGTGCATGGGCACGCATTAATGTTGAGGGCGTGCTATGGAATGCAAGGCATTGTGTTCTAGGGTGTGGCGTAGCTAAGGTCACTTCACGTTGGTTTGGCACAGAGTAAACAGCTATTTAAAAAAAAAAAAAAAAAAAAAAAAAAACACCAACCTGCATACAGCTTGTTTGTACATCCTTTTTTCTTAGGGAAATAAGAGACCTCATACAATCTGCAATGGAGAAAGCAGAAGACTGCATCGAAGCGGCACAACTAGAGTTAAAGGACAGTTTAAAGAAGGCATCCGAAACCATCGACAAGGGTCAAAAGCTGATACGTCTTGCAGACTCGAGTTCTTATGGCTGGGCAACCGTCAGCGAATATGAGGCACATCAGTTGGCAGAGGACGAAAACGATGACAACAAAATCACCAGAGCAGAGAACCGTGCTGGAAGAAAGATCAAGCAGAAGAAAGCGGCAGCAGCTACACAACAACAGCCAAACAAGTTCAAGTGGGATAGCAGTCAGAACGTGGAGACTACTGGTGATAGTTCTTTTCGTCGCCCGACACAGTTTTCTGCATACAACACCAGTTTCAGTCGAGGCAAAGGCGGGGGAGCATGCTTCCTGTGCGGTAGCTTCACACACTGGAAGGCTACATGCCCAAGACGCAAGGATACCAAGTATCAAAGTTGGGGGTAGACTGAAAAATCATTCTGCTTTTTGGCGGTTAATTTCCCCACCAGATCATATTTTGAATGTCATTGAACATGGATATGTTATACCTCTTGTTTCAGAACCCCCAACAATGTTCAGCAAAAACAATAAATCTGCCTTGAATCATACAGTTTTCGTAACCAAAGCCATCCAAGAGTTTTATAAACTAGACAAAATAGAGGTAACACAGTCTTAGCCATTCGTTGTTAATCCATTGACAGTTTCGGTCCAAAGCAGTGGCAAAAAGCGCCTTACTCTAGAACTGAGGCAGATCAACGAGTATATAGAGAAAGTGCACGTTCAGTTTGAAGACATGCGTACTGCATTAATGTTCCTACAGAATGGTGGTTATGTCTTTAAATTTGATCTGAAATCAGGATATCACCACGTTGGCATATGCCAAGAACACGTCAAATACTTGGGGTTTTCATGGGAAAATAAAGGTATTCAATCGTTTTATAGGTTTAAACAGCTCCCCTTCGGTCTTTCATCGGCACCCCATATTTTCACCAAACTTATAAGACCACTAGTAAAGAAGTGGAGGGGTGAAGGAAAGTCAATTGTGGTATACTTGGACGATGGGCTTGGTTTTGCACCAACCTTATCGGAGGCGGTGGCAGCTAGTGGAGCGGTGAAAGTAGACATTCTCCGCTCAGGGTTCATTCCTAATGTTCAAAAAAGTGTTTGGATACCAGCCAAAACAATAGAATGGTTAGGATTCGAAATAAACCTAGATTCAGGTACCTTCTGCGTACCACAGACGCATTTTGAGCATAAAAAGGGACATTCAATCCATGGGTCCAGGTCCAACAACAGCAAGGGTTCTCGCAAAACTTGTTGGAAATATTATGTCGTGTAATTAGGTGATAGGTAACGTGGCAAATTTAATGACCAAATATTTACATCTTTGTATTGAATCCAGGTCTACATGGGACGCACCAGTTACAATTCAAGCAGAGGCAAGAGAAGAGTTAATTTTCTGGAACAGTAATGTTGGAAAAATGAATGTAGGTGTGATTGGAGTACGCAAAGAATGCTCACAAATTGTGTATTCAGATGCAAGCTCCACAGGTTATGGTGGGTATTAAGTAGATACAGGTGAAGGAACCGTACAAGGTATGTGGAATAGAATAGATTCCCTAAAGAGTTCTACTTGGAGAGAGCTTAAGGTGGTAGATATAGTCCTGAAGTCGCTTGTAAAAAAGCTGTCCTGCCGAAGGACCAAGTGGTTTACAGATAACCAGGCTGTTTCCAGAATAACAACCAGAGGAAGTATGAAGAGAGATTTACAAGACATTGCCTTAAGTATTTGCCAGACATGTTTGGTCCACAATATACATATTGAAATGGAATGGGTTCCAAGGTCAGAGAATGAGAGAGCAAATAATCTCAGCAGAATTTTAGACCAAGATGATTGGGCTGTTTCAGATTATATTTTTTCGTTTCTTGATGAATTATGGGGTCCTCACACTGTGGACAGATTTGCCAGTTATTATAACAACAAAACTCCCAGGTTCAATTCCAGATATTGGAATCCGGGTTGCGAAGCAATAGATACATTCACGGTTGATTGGGTTTTGGAAAACACTTGGGTTGTACCACCTATCTCATTGATACCCAGAGTTTTCAAGCATATGCAGAACATAAAAGCTGCTGGTACATTGATATGTCCATGTTGGTACTCGGCGCCTTTTTGGTCCTTGCTCTATCCAGATGGTTATAATGCAGCAAGAGCAGTGGTGGAAGTTACCAAGGAATGGGGAATATTTATTCCAGGCAGAGGAGGAAATAAGGAATTCATTGACAAGATTGTCAGAAGTCGGATCCTAGTGGTGAGGCTAGACTTTAGACGAGAGTAAAGAAGAATATCTGTATGCAACACAATATTAACACCAACTAGAAATGTGTTTGTGCACAAACACAAGCTGTTTCTGAACAATCAGTGAGGTCACTATAAATGTCATCAGAACAGCACATTTTAATATGTATACATGATCGCACTTATACATGGGGAGATATACGACTTCGAAAAAGGCACCTTTAATGCCGCGTCACGTGACCCTCGATGACGTCATTGATCTGAAATTTCACACACAGGATGGCTGCCCGACGGTCAACATTTGTGTAAAAAGAATTTGGATTATACCAATGAAAAAAAATGAAATGAAAAACCAATGAAAAACAAAATGAAAAAAATCATAAAAAATCATGTGATGACATCATCATGACGTCATTTCAAAATTTACAAGAACTTCCCAATATCTAACAACCTAGCAAGTTTCAACATGATCGCATTAATACTTCGGGAGATATACGATTTCAAAAAAGGCACCTTTAATGCCGCGTCACGTGACCCCCGATGACGTCATTGATCTGAAATTTCACACACAGGATGGCTGCCCGACGGTCAACATGTGTAAATTTTGAAGTGATTACACAAAACTTCGCCACACACATCTTCAAAAAGTCCATTTTGAACAGTTTACAACCTGCCGCTAGAGGGCGCTCGTGTGTATCATGACGTCATCGGTATTTTTTTTTAAATGCACACTCTTGCCAGACACTTACATCGTTAAAAGCGTTTTCATAACATTTAGCACTTTTGAATTACGAGGCACTTCCGATTTCGACCGGAAGTAGAGGTCATGTGAGGTCACGCACACTGAATAAAATAAAGACCTAATTTATCCCTACACGATCTTGCAAACAGAATCCTACGGTCTCTTGTGGCTGATTTGTTACTGATTTTCAAACATTTAAAATAAAAACCTTTAAGATGACGTCACGTGACAGGTGATGACGTCATCACGACCTCATTGTTTTGGGATCATTATTGCACCAACGCCTTTCATCACTGAAAGTTTCATTGCAATTACTCCTTAGGAACTATGCAAAAGGCCGCTTTGAGCGAACGTGCGTTATGTCAATAGCCTTTTTTACTGAAACAGACAAATAAAAAAAATAATAAAAAAAACTGTAACAAAAACAAGAGCTGTTTCGCTGCGCTTTGCTGCGAAATAGCTTTAAAAAAAAATTTAAAAAAAAATCTTTACGAAAACAAGAGCTGTTTCGGTCTGCAACCGAAACAGCTAAACAAAAAATCTTAACGAAAACAAGAGCTGTTTCGGTCTGCAACCGAAACTGCTAAAAAAAAAAAAACGAAAACAAGAGCTGTTTCGGTCTGCAACCGAAACAGCTAATTAAGTTCCGGTTATCCTTTTTATCTATAGATAATCTTCGACAGCGGTGTGTGGGCTGAAAAGAGACAAGACACAAAGAAGAACCTGGGGAAACTTGCCGAGGAGCTACCGGACATTATTTTAAAGTCTAGAGCAGACTACAGTTAAGTCTTATTCGTATGCTTTCAATAAATGGGCAACATGGGCAACAAAATATGGTATGAAACCTATTGAGGCAGATCCCTACCACATTTCATTGTATTTAGTCTACCTCAGTCATACATGTAGTTCATCAGCTCCAATAATCAGTGCCGTCTCAGCTATATCATGGGCTCACAGAATGGCTGGGTCTAATGACCCTACTCAGATGCCTCTGGTAAAATATACCAGTGAGGGTCTAAAAAGATTACTTGCAAAGCCCATAGGGAAAAAAGAGCCAATTATCCCAGCTATTTTGAGAGATATTGTAGATATGCAATTAAAACAGTTTTCCGAAATCACAATAGCAGACCTTTCAAGTCTGAGGACCGTAGTTATGTGTCTTCTAGCTTATACAGGTTTTCTTAGGTTCAACGAGCTAGTGTCAATAACATTGAGTCATATCACATTCAACCAGCAAGGTTTAAAATTGTTCATCCCATCTAGTAAAACTGATATATATCATGGAGGAAGGTCTGTTGTCATCAGTAAAACTTATACTAGTAATTGTCCAGTAGAAATACTTAATAAATATATATTGTTAGCACAGGTCAAAATCCCAGATTCTTTTTTATTCTGCAGTTTGTCCAAAGTGAGAGGAGGTTACAAGCTTAGAGAAGCTAACCAACCAATGTCATACACCCGTGTCAGAGAGATCGTATTAGTTGCCATTCATCCCTTAGTGGAGGATGTGTCCAAGTATGGGGAACACAGCTTAAGAGCAAGTGGGGCCACAGTTGCCGCACAATCAGGTGTCCCAGATAGATTGTTTAAGAGGCACGGCAGGTGGAAGTGCGAGAATGCAAAAGATGGGTATGTCAAGGACAGCCATAGAGTTTTGCTGTCAGTGACAAAGTCCCTTGGTTTATGGTATCAGTGAGCGAGCGCCTGACAGGCAGTACCTCTCTGAGCTCCATAATTGTTAAGTTGTTACTACTTCACTTCTGGTAAAGCTACATACACTATACCAGTTTGTTAGATGTAAAGTCAGGATCACCCTAGACCATCTTGTGTCTGTTTTGCTGGCTACTTTGGAAAATCTAGGGAGAACTAGTTTTGCAGTGTGTCCTACTGACTGAACCACCATTACATGCTTACTCTCCATGTATCTTGTATTGGGCTTTCGAGTTCGCTCATCCAGATCCTCCATTGTCTTCATGAATAGCTCTGGACACAACAATGAAGTCAGTCAACCTGATAGCCATTGTCCTCATAGTGTCTACACTGGGAAGGAATGAACACCCCCACGAATTCAAGTGCAGCAGCAATGAATGTAATGTACAGATCCAGCTGAAACCCAGAAGGTTCCTTGGAAATCGCATAGCATACTATGCCAATTCTACATCTACCTTCCAACTGCGAATCCTGTTATCTGGAGATGTTAGCTTGAACCCTGGACCAAGGAGCTCTGACATTATTACTAATGGTGAGCATTACTATTCATGTGATACGTCTACAAATGACTGATATACACTTACATCCACATGCCTATGACAGAAGTAAATGCTGCAAATTAATCGTGAAAGCCAGTTTCTGACAACATGTCGACTTCAGGATGAAGTTTGGAAAAACATTTGTTCTCTTGGGATAGCTCATAAATGACGAGTACACAGAGGCAAGAGAGCCAGGAGAAGGAAGCAGAGGCATATTCCAGTATGGACATCTCCTCGCCTGCCTGCCATCAACGTCACCGGGCATGGCATTAATTACAGCAATCTAAGGAGTATACCCAGACATAATACTAACATCCAATCCGGTACAAAAGTTCATCTATGGAATGCTCGTTCTCTGAGAAACAAAGCTTTAACGACATATGACTTCATTCTTGAAAATGATATAGATATCTTCGTCATCACTGAATCATGGCTCAAAGATGATGACCAGGTCATTAAAGGTGAATATACTCCACCTGGATATACGTTTCTCAATAAACCACGTACAATCGGAAGTGGGGGAGGTATAGCAGTTATTTTCAAATCTGAGCTCAAACTTTGTGCCGGGCTTTGGCAAATGACTTCAGAACATTTGAATGTGGCCATGTTGTGAACAAGTCATCACTTTCTGCCTTATTAAATCTGGTTGTTGTCTTATCGCCCACCACCATCACCCGCTAATGGACTCTCTTTAGTAGACTTCATGAGTGAATTTGATACCTTCTTAACTGATCTATATGTCATCCCAGGCAAACACTTCTGCTAGGTGATTTCAACTTTCATGTAGACAATCCAACCAGGACAGATGTGAATGGGTTTCTTCAGGCTATATCAGCAGCCAGCTTAGTCCAACATGTTACTGGGCCAACTCACTCGCATGGACACACGCTCGATCTCGTCTTCACAAGAGACTGAATTTATAATCAAGAAATGCAGTGTCCGAGACATGCTCATGTCTGACCACTCAGTGGTGAGTCTGGAATTGACTATTGCTGCTAACCAACATGAGAGGATAACGAGAACCTCGCGTAATTATCGAGCAATCGACAGGGACAGATTCACAGATTCTCTTCAACAGTCCACTCAACTATTTTCACAGCATGGAGATGCTGAGTCTGGTTTTGGAATGGTACAATGGTACGTTAAGAGGTCTTCTTGATTCTTTTGCTCCAGTGACTGTAAAGACCTGTGCGGCACGCCGAAGAATGCCTTGGTATTCTGAGGAGATTCATCTCGCTAGACGGAGAAAGCGCAGAGCCGAAAGGAAGTGGCGGAAAAGCGATTCCATAATAGATCATAATAACTACCTAATTGCAAAACGTGAAACATCAGATCTGATTTGCCGTACAAAGATATTTTATTTTCGAAAGGTGTTGTTTACTTCTGATACCAAAGAAGTCTACAAAACTCTAGACCACCTTTTTAACCGAAAGGCCTTGTGTCTTCCTTTCCATGACTGTGCTGAAACCCTGTGTAACCAGTTCTCTACATTCTTCGCCAACAAGATTGAGAAGATTCAACGAAGTCTGGGGAATATCTCCTTAAGCTCTGAACCCTCCTTTGAATCTAGACCACTTCCACCTCCACCTATGGTCTGCTTCGATCCAACAACTGAAGATGAGATACGGAAAATCATCAAGGGATCAGCGAGTAAGACATGCAGCCTGGACCCTATTCCTACATGGTTCTTAAAGGAAAACATCCAAGACCTTCTTCCCATCATAACTGAGATAGTCAACTCGTCACTCTCATCTGGAATCCTCCCATCGACGGCAAGAACTGCGGTCATTCGACCACTTCTAAAAAAGCCATCACTCGACAAAAACTGTCTCTCCAACTACAGACCAGTTGCCAATCTGAGCTTTCTTGGAAAGATTATTGAGAAAGTTGTTTGTCGTCGATTAATGGATCACATGACTGAAAACGACCTGTATGAGCAATACCAATCAGCGTATAGAGCTCTCCACAGCACCGAAACCGCTCTTGTGAAGGTGAAAAATGATGTAATGTTTGCTTTAGACAAAGGCCATGTAGCATTGCTGTTATCACTCGATCTTTCGGCAGCATTTGATACCATCGACCGGCAAATCTTGATATCTCGTATGTCAAGTAGGATAGGAGTCGATGGCATTGCACTCCAGTGGTTCAAATCCTACATTGAAGACTGGACCACCAAAGTAGAAATAAATGGAAAGTCATCGCAACCCAGCAGGAGTTCGATAGGCCTTCCACAAGGATCTGTCTTCGGGCCGATTGGCTACACCATCTACACTCTACCTGTTGGAGACATCGCTCGTCATCATAATATATTCTACCACACTTACGCTGATGACATACAACTACATAACATTTGATCCCAAAAAAGCTTTCAGCCTAGATGAAGCACTGAAGGCACTTTCCTCTTGTGTGGTAGACATCAACACCTGGATGACCCATAACAGACTGAAACTGAACGAAGAAAAGACTGAATTTCTTGTAATTGGTTCTGTTCATAGCCTTCGTTCCCTTGGAAACGTTACTCTCAATATAGGTTCAACAACTATTGTACCCTCTAAATCAGCAAGGAACCTTGGTGCTTACTTTGATTGTAATATGTCCATGTTGGAACAGGTTAATCATTCATGTAAGTCTGTTAGGTTCCATCTAAAAAACATATCTCAAATTAGGAAGTACATAACTGAAGATATCTGTCATAGTGCTGTACGCTGTCATATTTTGTCCAGATTAGACTATTGCAACTGCCTTTTAACATCTGATCCCCAGGTATACTTGAAACGGCTGCAAAGTTTACAGAACTGGGCAGCTCGCATTATCTTAAAGCTAGATCGACGTCATGACTCCAGTCCTCTACTTAAATCTCTCCACTGGCTTCCCGTAAAAGAAAGAATTCTCTTCAAAATACTATTGTTTGTTTTTAAAGCCTTCCATGACCAGACGCCAACATATATCAAGGATTGCTTTACTTTTCATAACCCATCTCGCCCTAATCTTCGCTCTTCTCGAGACCCATTTTTGCTTACCATTCCTAGGACCCGTAGCAAATCTGGAGATCGCACATTCACTGTAACTGCATCCACAGAATGGAACAACATCCCTTCTTTCATTAAAGCCGCAAAATCCACAGACCAATTTAAAAAACGTCTGAAAACACATCTCTTTCCTGTTTAAGCTTTTCTCTTTTTCTCATTCTTCTAACATAGTGTATGTAGCTTTTCTGATAAAATTTAGTCATTTATTGTGCTTTTTCAGCTTATGTAAACGCTGTGATATAGTTTTCTATGGGGAGCGTTTCTAAATAATTGTTATTATTATTATTATTATTTATGAAAGTATTAAAATAACGGATTTTCAAGATTAGAAAAAAAGCAAAATAAATATAAAGGTAGTTGTTTTCATTGGAGTAGACCCACCTGTTTTGTACCAACAATATTGTATAAAATGTAATACCTAACTTAAAGTAAAAAGCAAATTCAAATAAAGCCAACATAATTAATTAACTGTTAGTCAAAAATTAAGAGAGAATTCTATTATGTGCAAACATACATTAGTTTTGGTTGCCAATATAGCTAATTTTTCCGAAATAAGTAAAGTAACATGTACAAGGACAAGTCCTGTCTGGGGCGAGTTGTAATGCATGGATCAGACCTACGTTTCCAACAGGGTTTTTCGTAGCCAGCTTACAGCGTATATCCTGTCTTAGTTAAGACTAATGAGAAGAGGATTGTGATTAGAGGGCGCCTGGTTTTAAACAGGCAGCCGCTTGTGCCACAATTACACCAACACAAACCCAAGAATTGTATATGTTTGTTATTTATTAATGGTGTCCTAATAGGGAAGAATACATGTAGTATACAGGCCGGTTTATTTAAATACATGAAGTATACAGGCTAGTTTATTTAAATACATGTAGTATACAGGCTAGTTTATTTAAATACATGTAGTATACATGTACAGGCCAGTTTAATTAAATGCATGTAGTGTACATATACAGGCCAGTTTATTTGAATACATGTAGTATACAGGCCAGTTTATTTAAGTACATGTAGTATACAGGCCAGTTTATTTAAATACATGTAGTATACAGGCCAGTTTATTTAAATACATGTAGTATACAGGCCGGTTTATTTAAATACATGTAGTATACAGGCCAGTTTATTTAAATACATGTAGTATACAGACCGGTTTATTTAAATACATGTTGTATACAGGCTAGTTTATTTAAATACATGTATACAGGCCGGTTTATTTAAATACGTGTAGTATACAGGCCAGTTTATTTAAATACATGTAGTATACAGGCCAGTTTATTTAAATACATGTAGTATACAGGCCGGTTTATTTAAATACATGTAGTATACAGGTTAGTTTATTTAAATACATGTTGTATACAGGCTAGTTTATTTAAATACATGTAGTATACATGTACAGGCCGGTTTAATTAAACACATGTAGTATACATATACAGGCCAGTTTATTTAAATACATGCAGTATATAGGCCGTTTTTTTTAAATACATGTAGTATCGTGGCCGAGCGGATAAGAGCACCGGACTCAAGCTCTGGTGTTTCCGACTCAGCAGACTGTGGGTTCGAGTCCCGGTCGTGACACTTGTGTCCTTAAGCAAGACACTTAACCATTATTGCTTCGTCCTTCGGATGGGACGTAAAGCCGTTGGCCCCGTGTGTTGTGTAATGCACGTAAAAGAACCCAGTACACTTATCGAAAAAAGAAGGGGTTCGCCCCGGTGTTCCTGGTTTGATTGGCTGCATATTGCGCCACAGCACCTTGTAAACCATTACATGGTGCTATGTAAAGGAGTAGGTCTCATATTTCAAACGAAGCCCCACATACCTTGCAGGAAATTAATGTTGAAGCGCCTTGAGCGTCACTGAGTGACGGATATGAGCGCTATATAAGAAGCCATTATTATTATTATTATATTATTAGTATACCAGGCCGATTCGCCGGTTTAATACCCTGTGGCACGCCCTCCACTCAACTCTACTTTTCTGAGGTTTGAAATGTACTTTCGACATTTTGTCGGAGTCATCCTCGTTCTCCAGAAGATGGACAGGCCTTCAATCAGTTCTTGTTAACCTTTGGCTTGTGAATCTGCAAAATAAATATTCGTGCAAGATGAATAAATCCGACCTTTAAATATAATGTTAGGAAGACCAAATTAACTTCCACTTCCACTGACCCCAGCTTTTAATTGGTTAACTTTCTTCATATAAATGAAACACTGGTGGTAATCGCCATGTCCACATCATTGATTGAAGGGCTTTGCCCATAGGACTTACTATTTTGAAGGAAATTGGCTCGAAGATTTCTTCTTATACTGTGATGATTTAGAAAAATTTGAGTCAACTCGTACCTGTGCCAACTCATGCACAACCTACTCGTACTCCAACCAACCAGCAAGAATTGGTCGGTGCGAGCACGAGTTGTTTGGGGTACGAGTTGTACGAGTTGGTTCGAGTATGAGTTGACCCGTTTCCATTTCGAATACCCATTTCTTTGAAGTGAAAATCCTTAGAGTCAAATGGATTCAAGTCAGGTGACTCTGCAGGCGTCTTTGAACAATTTATCTTATTCATCTTCATGAAGTCTGCAGCATATTTGCTGGTGTGCTGAAAAGGGGATAACAAAAGTTTTCACATCAAGGGAAAATAACTGAAATGCGGCAGAAGTCAAGGAATAGTCAACCATGTAAATCTGGAGCAAGAAATACCACTTCTATAAAATTATTTGAGTTGTCTGTTTTCAAGTTGTTTAAAAGGAGTACTTTTTAAAAGTTTAGTCAGCGACGGGATAACGATCCGAAACACTCTATTGCTGTCAGGAGGTAGAGAAAATTAGCCAACTCATTGAAGTTGAAAGTAAAATCCAGGTTCAAAGTTTCGGAGTTCTTTGCTCATTTAAATTTCAAGACAAAATAACAAAAAGTAGTTAACTGTCAGTTCAAGTTGACTTCAGCGAGACTTGACTTGGACCCAGATTTGTTTCCATCAGCAACATTTAACATGTACATGTATACCTCATGAATTTCCCCCCTAAATGAGAAATTATAATATTCAACACCTATTTAATTTATTTGCTTGACCATTTTGTGCATTACTTACTTTCGGATCATTGTCCTGCACAAAGCGATGTCCATCTGGAAATTTATCTGCAAAAAAGGGCTTGACTCCCCTTGACAGTATTGTGTCCGTAAAAAAATTCCTTTCTCATAATACCGTCAAATATGAGCAGAGACGTAGCACCACGTCGAGAAATTCCTGCCCAGACGTGGATTTTTGTGGGATGCTTCGGTTTGGGCTTAAGAGTCCTCGCAGCGCTGTCATCTAACTTCCGAAAAGTCAATTTTGTGTGGCAATCAAGCTCAACTGATGATTCATCAGAGAAAATTACGTTCTCCAACTTGTCATTATTTACCAGACATTCACGGGCATAATTTAGTCTCTTTGTCTGATTTTCCAGTCTGATGAGTTGACAGTATTACACTCCAGTTTGGACCCAGCCGAGCTTCCGCCGATGCCTCTTAATTGTGGAAACAGGCAGGTGGACACCGAATTTTTCCGCCAACATTTGTTGAAGGTCCACTGAAGTTAGCTCATCGTTCCTTTTTAGTTCTTCGTCAATCAACTTGTGGTGTTCAGGTTTGACGGAAGATCTTGGACCACTCTGGCGGGAGTCGCAAACAGTTCCTTTAAATCCTCGAAATTCCTGACAGTGAATATTCGAAATCTTCCTCGCTAAAATAGTACGAATCTTTCTTGCTGAATTTCCCCCACGTTTTAACTGAATAATTCTCGCCCGGATAGAAATAGGTATACGTGCAGGCATCTCGAGGAAATAAAAACTGTGTTAGTAGAACGGAGGTCAGACAACTCGTCCGGTCGGACAACTCGACGGCTGATTCGCAAAACTGTCGGACTAGTCGACTTTTGATCAGACAGCTCGACGGATGGAGTTCAAATCATTCTGGCTAAAGAAGGATTTGTGTGACAGCTAGCAGCTAGCTGTCCGCATGGCCCGGCCGCCTGGCATGGGGATGAACGTACTGTGACTGGGTACAGGCGTCCCCCGGGGTGGGGGACAAACGCAAAGATGGTGGGTGTGTATGGGGTCATTCGCGTGCAGTGGGCCTTGGGGCGGGGCGGAACTCCATGAGCGGGCAGCTTATAATATTATATAGGCCTACCTATAGTATATGAAAGGGAAAAAAATGACAAAATGAATTGTGCAAACGGAAACTAAAAGTTTAAATTGGCCAGAAGTGCCCCCTACAAAATGGTGCATCCCCGTGGCCCCCTCCAAAATTTTACCTTTAGTTTCAGCGACGTGACTGAGGGCCACTGGCGGCCGGAGGCAGGATATTATGTCACAGGAGATTGGGCAAAGCATGACTCGAATAATGTTTTGTGCAATTGCAATCGATTTGCAGACTCATTTAATTAAATAATATCTTTTTCGAATTTAGATATATTTAGCTCTTTATTACCAAGTAGTTTTCTTTTTGTAGTGTTGTGCCAGTGGAGAAGTGTATAGAAATAAAGAAAATATAAATAAATCTTCGGGCTATTCCTGTCATAAAAATTGTTCAGGTCACGACAACATTTGAATAAAAACTGTCAATCAAATCAGAGATCTAATCAACAAGGCTCCATTCCCAATGCAATATTCACATTCAACATTCCAATTTCCTCAATGGAGTTGGCGTTAAGACCAGTGATTAACCAATGGCAAGTTGAACCGAAACAGTTATTGGTGGTTACGGCCGAGAAAACGCACCCCGTTCACCCGTCGGATTCACCGTTGACTTGTCTTGGCACTCCGTCGAGTTGTCTCACTGGCGAGTTGTAAAACTGTCGAGTTGTCCGACCGGACGAGTTGTCTGACCTGTCAAGTTGTCAAACTGTCGAGTTGTCAAACGGACGAGTTGTCTGACATCCAGTAGGACGCATGGCAAGTAGTACTCAGAAAGCTGAACAAGGTTTGGGTTTTGGCTCAGTCTCTTTGTATGTACTTTAAAGTTTACCGACATATCACTAAGAACCAAAATCAGTGGAAGATGCACACCGTGAATGATTGCTTTGGTGGTGAAGGTGTAAAGAAGTGTATCTTTTTGTGTTAATGGGTTGTTGGGGGGGGGGGGGCGGTCAACATCAGAAGCTGTCCACCATGCCGGCTGGGCAGTGCTTTGTGCTGCATAACCACACTCTTATATTAGGGTTAGGTTTGGGTTTTGCCCCAGTCTGTGTGTCTTTACTCTATTTGCCGATATGGTATCATCAAGAACCAAGAAGGGTACACAATGAATGACCAATAAAGACCGGCGTTTTTTTATTATTCCTTTTTACCCCCCTAATTTTCCAAAAAAAGCAATCGCATAATGACAATGCCTAAAAAGCGTATGGTCAGGAGGAGTAAGCAGTAGTTTGGGCTCCTGAAACAATGCAAATAGTAAAATGTTTTAAAGGTAAGTTGACCTAAAAAATACCGAGTTTTCTTGAGTATCTTGATCTGACTGTACACCTCGCATGGTCGCTATAATGTTTAAAATATTTTAAAACAGAACTTGTATTGACCTGTTTTAAAAAAAACTCACCCATTGGATATGGTGTGAATAAATACAAAACTGGTTTACATGTTGTAAATTGTACATGATTTCTTTGGAAAATAGTATTTTCTCTCTGCTTCAATTTAAGAAAAACTTCAAGGCCGTGCAGCAAAAGGTGATGGTCGTGACCCCCAACGTACAATCGGCTATTACGACTCTAAGCTTAGACATTATTTACAATTGCTTATTCGTCGTCTGTCAGCATGCTCCGACCATAATTGTAGGTGCATGCGCTGCCATTACATGTGCATGTAGGCCTACATTGTATTTGGAGTGATAAGTGATGGGAGGGCAAAAAGAAAGACAGGAAAAATCACTACCGACCAGCAATAAAATGCCGGTTGCAGCATGTGTTCAAAATGCTTCCTCCTTGTTGTATTATACATAGTATTAAGAGTCGCACACAGAAAAATATGTCGGAAACTGCACATGGACGATTTCGCTGTGTGTGGCTTTACAATGAAATACAACCAACTCGACCATCCAAACAAACCAACGGTTTGGACAATTCGACAGCTGCGAGATCTATCTGGATGTTTGGACAGTCGCCAGATCATTACAATAAAATAAAATCAAAATCATTCAACTAAAACACTGACGTTAGGTCGTGGCATTCACCATTACATGCACCTCTGAAGGCAAACGGTGTACATCGTAGCACAAGAACCGAAAACTTACGACCATCGTTTTGGGCACCCGTTGTCTGTCACAAAGGTTGCATGCGATATCATGACAAACATTCACACGATCACACACATCGCGTCCCTCGTTTATGTGAGATCGCACTGTTGTTTATTTATCAGTTCGCTGGTGCTCTGTCAGTGTCCACTTTAGTGTAATGTAATTGCGTTAGGTTACCACCGATCGCTTTCTTGGCGCGCCGTTTGTGCTTTTTTTTATGCGACTTCTCAGCATCCTGACTCCAAAGATGAATGTATCCGAGAGCATTTTGTCGGAAATGGCAAGTGGAAAAGCCAAATTCAAGGCTTTCTTGATCGGACACTTCTTGGTAATAGCATGAAAACCTTCAGGAAAGCAACTTAATAATTTGCAACAGCAAGAACATTTCTACCGCCAACTTCGCCATTTTGATGAATGCCTCGAACAAACAAACAACCTATAATAATAGTTTGTGCATGCGTGATCGGTGCGATGCTTAGGACCTTGGTTATCATGCCGTGCGTCGTTTCACTCGACTGATCTCGGCGATTCTAAACAGGGATGCGATTTTTGGAGGAGGTCTTGATCCCGGTTGTTTATAACGCGGGTCCGTGGTAATTTCGTCACACGGATTCATTTCACACGACGCAAATTTGTGATTTTATTACACCGATGCGATTTCGTTGCAAACGACCATCGTTTTGAGATCTCGTGTGAAACGGGCTATAGGCACAGAGACTTGGCTAAATAATAGCATCTACAGTTCAGAGATATTCCCCCAAAATTACACTGTCATCCGTAAAGATCGTAGTGATGGGTATAGTGGCGTGCTTCTTGCTGTGCGCAAAGATAACATCTTTGATCAACTGGAGTCTAATGATGAAACAATCAACTTTTATAAAACTCAACCTTGACAAGAACATGTCACTCATTGTTGGCTCACTTTACCGGCCACCTAGTAGTAATGCAGAGTATATGGAGAAATTGTGTACTACTATCGAGGAGTTAGCCCACAAATTTAAAAATTCAGTGTTGTGGCTTGGAGGGGATCTAAACCTCCCTGACATTAACTGGTCGACCCAAATAGTCGAGTGTAATCAAAACCCATCTCACCTGAATCAGCGTTTCCTTGACATGCACTCAAATCTGGGTCTTGAGCAGATGTTCTTATTTCCAACAAGGGGAAAAAATACACTTGACCTGTTCTCCACTAATCGTCCATCACTGGTTAGTAGATGCACGGCTCTATCTGACCTCGGTGACCATGATCTGGTGTATGTTGAATCTACCATCACTCCTAAGAGAAGTAAGCCAGTTGCACGCAAGATTCTTCTTTGGAAAAAATGCCAAAATTGATGATATGAAGAAAGACTGCGTCAACTTCCGGCAAGACTTCACTGCCAAGTACACTACTAGTAGCCCTGTCCAGCAGATGTGGATTGACATCAAGTCAACCCTCCTGTCCATTCTTGAAAATGGAGTACCATCAAAGATGTCATCCACCAGGTTCAACCAACCATGGATCACAAGAAAGCTAAAAAGGCTATCTAGACAGAAAAAGCGCAGCTTCAACAAAGCACGTCGCTCCAAAAATCCTAAGAACTTCCAAAGGTACAAATACCTGAAAATGCCACCAGAGCAGCATGCAGAAAGGCTTTTAATGACTACGATACTAACATCATTTCCCCTAAATCTACCACAAACCCAAAACGCTTCTGGAGCTTCATCAACAGTAAGAAGTGTGATAGCACTGGCGTTGCACCACTTAAGGCTCCAAACGTCGTCATATACTCTTGACAAAATGACTAAAGGTAATATACTGAAAGATCAATTCTCATTGGTGTTCAACAAGAGCGAGGACCCATCAACTATCAAAGATAAAGGACCAAGCCCTCACTCAGCTATGGACCCTATTACCATCTATCCTGAAGGTATTCGCAAACTGTTGGCTGGTCTCCAGATCCACAAGGCAACAGGACCAGACGAGATCCCTACCAGGTTGCTGAAAGTCTTGGCAGATGAGTTAACTCCAGTCATTACTTTATTTTTCCAAGCTTCGGTCAACCAGGGCATCATACCTGATGACTGGAAAATGGCCAACGTTGCGCCCGTGTTCAAAAAGGGAGAAAAGAACAAAGTTGAGAACTACCGACCAATCTCACTAACATCTATCACTTGCAAGTTATTAGAACATGTCATCTGCAGCAGCATCATGAATCATCTTGACCAACATAATATTCTCAACATGGCTTTCGCAAAAAACGATCCTGCACCACTCAACTGATCTTAACCATTCAAGACCTGGCCAAGAGTGTTGACGATAGAGAACAAGTTGTTGTCATCTTACTCGAATTCTCCAAAGCCTTTGATCGAGTTACACAAACTTAAATTCTACGGCATCATAGATAATAGTCATGCTTGGATCGCAGACTTCCTCAATCATCGCTCCCAATAAGTACTCATTGATGGCGTCACATCAAATACAACACCAGTCCAGTCAGGAGTTCCTCAAGGCAGTGTTCTAGGGCCATTGCTTTTTCTCCTTTTTATTAATGACTTGCCTGACTCAATATCAGCAGAATCATAAGTCAAGTTGTTTGCCGATGACTGTGTCCTCTATCGAAAGATCAAGTGTGAGGATAATACCATCAAACTCCAGCAAGACCTAAACCAGTTACAGCAGTGGGTGGATGACTGGCAGATGGAATTTCATCCAAAAAAGTGGCAAGTTCTCCACGTCACAAATAAAAGAAAAATCATCAAAGTGCCATATAACATTCATGTTCACACCCTAGAAGAGGCTGATACTGCTAAATACCTTGGGATCGATATTCATCACAAACTAAACTGGAATCAACACATTCAGAAAGTTGCTTCAAAGGCAAACTCAACTCGGGCTTTCTTGCAAAGGAACATCCACCAATGTCCAAGAGCAACCAAGGTGCTGTGCTATAAGACCCTTCTGCGTCCAATAATTGAGTATGCTAGTGTCATCTGGAACCCTTACACCACTGCCAACATCGGCAAGCTGGAAATGGTCCAGCGCAGATATGCCAAGGCATGTCTTCTATGACTATAGAACAACGAGCAGTGTAACAGCCATGCTTGAACAGCTGCAATGGCCATCCCTGCAGGAAAAAAGAGCCCGGGCGAAAGCTGAAATGTTGTTCGGCATCGTGAATGGACTTGTTGACATCCCTATGCCTTCCTTGTACCAACTTAAACGATGCGTGGTTATACTCAAATACATGGTTCCGTTCGCCAGAACACAAATCTACCAAAGAACATTTTTCCCAGATGGCATTAGGCTCTGGAACGCACTGCCTCAGCATCTTGTTGACAGCACCTCCCTGGACTGTTTCAGACGGCAGATGCAGTCCTTCCAGATCCGTTAGCTGCCCCGCTGTTTTTAGCTCACCCACTGCACTGTACATTTTGTCCTGCACCAATGAGAGCCACGGCAAAACAAAAAGCGCCACGGCAAAACCAAAATAGCCACGGCAAAACCAAAAGAGCCACGGCAAAACCAAAAGAGCCACGGCAAAAACAAAAGAGCCACGGCAAAACCAAAAGAGCCACGGCAAAAACAAAAGAGCCACGGCAAAACCAAAAGAGCCACGGCAAAACCAAAAGAGCCACGGCAAAACAAAAAGCAAGACGGCAAAATTAAAAGCATGCGGGTTAATGGTCGAAAGGAGTCGCGGTGATTCATGGGACAGGTTATAATAAATGGTCAGCACGCGCGGTGTGCAATTGATCTTTAGGCCCACGTAATGTTTACACACGTTCAGGGCCCACATTCACCAGGCTTCATGGCAGAACTGACGTTAAACAAAATTTTAAAAAGGAAGAAAAGGAATCGAAACAAAATGCCCTTTTGCAGTAACTGCGGAAATGAACTCAGGAGTGCCGACAATTTTTGTTCCAACTGTGGACAAGGTAAGCATTTCTTACGTTACACGAGTGTAATAAACGTCTGGAAGAAGCTTCTGGTTCTGTATCCTTCCTCCATGCAATGCATGATTAATGATTATACTTAGTGTTAAAGTTAAACCATTATAGCTCCATGGTTAAACTAACACTACAGTAACACTTAAAACAGCACTGCCATCAGTGAGAGTGACTTTTACTACTTTTACTTTTAGGCTGTATTTAGTGCACCACTCACACAATGATCAGTAGGCCTAATCACAGCAAGAATCCAGCAAATCTGCAGGAAGTCCATGCATGCTCGGTCTGTGGCTCTTTTGTAAACATGTGATGTCACAGGTCACATCGTCTATAGATTGCTGATTAACAAACAGCCCTACCCCTCCCTCACGTGTACTGGCTTTTTGAGGGACGGAAATGTTTTTGTGGGTTTTTAAAAAAGAAAAAGAAAAAAAATGAATATCCCAATCAAATTGGCCCTTTTGTGAGGAGTTTGTGTATATGATGCGCGTCTGCTACTCCAATTACATACTACAAACATGTACGTATGTCCTTTGTGTGCCATATAACCATACTGTTTGTTCCCCCCTTTTTCTAGGCATTTTCCTGCCAAATCCGTTTACCCCAATGCATATAATATTTTAAAATATTGTTTAGCTTAATAACTGAAAGGTTAATTTATTTGTAATCATTGTGATCAAGCATGGTTTTAACTTTTTGTTCTACAGATCTTCTGGAGGATACGTCAGACTCGGATTCAGAAATTGAAGTTGAGTTTGATGAAGAGGCTGTGATCACGCACAATTTCAACAGAGGTTTCGAATACCAAGAAATTCTGCTCTTTCTTGACAAAAATCATAACCACCGTATCAGCTGCAGCACTCTTAAGAAGACTAAAGCAATATGGACTTTCTAGAAGGAACCCTGACACACTGCATCAAATGATTGGTGTTCGGGAGCGCGTAGAACAAATTATTAACGGCCCAGGATCAGCTGGAGGCTATAGGTCTGTCTGCCACACACTTGAATTAGAAGGCTTAAGAGTACCTAGAATAGTTGTACAACAATTACTTCGCGAGTTGGATCCTGAAGGGGTCACAGCACGAAAATCACATCGACTCAAAAGAAGAGTTTATAGAAACTCAGGCCCAAATTATGCATGGCATGTAGATGGATATGACAAATTATAAAACCATGGGGCTTCCCAATTCATGGCTGCATTGATGGCTACAGCAGACGCTTACTATGGCTAATAGTTGCACGCTCAAACAATTTGCCTAAAAATCCAGCCAGGTACTACCTAGACATTGTTACTGAATTGAAAGGTGTACCAGTTGAGTTAGTCACAGATCGTGGAACTGAAAACTGCTTAATTGAAACCACGTCGGAATTGAGCAAGGAGTGCTTGTGGTTCTGTTTCTCCAGTCTGCTGCAGGATGAGTGTGATCATGTGAGGGAACATTGGAACACTCATTATATAAGGAAGTCCAGACATGATACAGTGCATGGAAGACCAGACTCATTGTTTTTTTTGCCGGAGCACCATGGAGGTGAACCAGATCTACTTGTCAGGGTATCCGGGAAGGAAATTGATAATGTTTCGCAGCAGTGCATTAATGTAACAGAAAAAACTGAGCTCCAAGAATACTTTGAATATGTTCAGGGTGCTCTGGGTGTGTCAAAACCTGGTACCTGGCAATCGGCACTGGAATTGTTTTTAAGACTAACTCACATCTCTGAAAATGGTTCAACTGTGTAACTTTCAATATTTCATTACTATACAATATGACATCACAGGTTCCATCCTCAGCTTCACCATAGCATAAGACGTACATGTACATAACAATGGCATAAAATCTAATGACTTGATTTTAAGTTACTTCTGTAGTTCACAGAATAATTGACCGAGAACCTTAACCAGCCTGACCTTAACCCTATAAGGACCGGGGGGGCACAATGTTTCCCCAACCAATTTTTTCTTTGGAACTTTTTAACGCCAAGGCCGATCGCCAGGAAATTTCCTGACTTTCCCGTAATGTATTTTATGTAATTCTATTTCAAAAAGTCAATGTTACCTGGGGTGAACTGTTACCGCGACAACCATTAACATTGGGTTGGGTCATACACTTTTATTTATTTTAAGTGAATTTTCTGACTTTTCAAATAAATATTCCCCTTTTTATATATTTTCTTGAAATGTGAGAGTGATGAATCCTGTGATAGTGTTAAGTGCAAAAAGGGAATTTAAAATGGCAGCCAAATCTGGCGGCCATCTTGGATTTTGTGTTTTCAGCCTGTAATTAGAGGGTAAAGTTATATCTCAATTTTTAACAATAGGATATTCTTACCGTGTGATGTCAATTTCTTTTTTGAGGAGCCAAAAAAATAATATAGAGTTTTCATCCGAGAATTTTCATCCCTGAAAAATGGTGGCCGTAAGTGAAAAAAGCAAAACATTAAATTTATTTAAAAAAATGATGTGGCGGCCATTTTGAATTTCCACTTTAAAAACAATTATTATTACTCTGGAGTTGTTATTAAGAATACTTTTTAGTCCAATTTGTCCTTTTTATTATGCGGGCTTGAGTCTCTAGCTGATGGGAGGGAGAATTATTGTCTCATGCTAGCCCAAGGGCTTGCCTTCTGTTATGTACAAATGATCTTCTCCCTCTTGTAAGACGGGAGTATCATGACCGCAACCAAATAAAGATTTGAGGCTGACCTGCTTATGCATATATATATATATTTTTTTTCTTGTTTAAAAACCAAATCTACTTGTGTAATGTAATTTGTTTCTTGTTATATATTTTGTATACCTTTTTTATGTTTACCTTGATTTTCAAGTTTCAATATTGTAAATTGTCATGCAATTTGACCTTTGGGTCACAATGTGATAATGTGAATAAATTATACCAATATATACCAATAGATAGATTTACAAATTATAGCACCCAATTGGCAAGTCTAGGTTGAAACTGTATTAATCATGAGAAAATAAACACATTCCAACTTTCATAATAATAATTTTTGACAACAAATGGGCAAAATTTACACCCAAACGCACCGTTGATGATTTCTGAATTGTTTATGTCATTCAGTGAAATTAACATTTGTGAAAAATTTCATGAAAATCGGTTGTAAACTTTGGAGGGGAACTGTGTGCCTCCCCAATCCCCGTAGGTCCAAAAAAAAACCGGTCCTGATAGGGTTAATAATATTTGTGATTTGGGGGTTTCTCATAATAAATAAAGGAATATGGTGACGGTGATAGAAAAACCTATGTTGCATTGACAGAATTACTGGCAGCAACATTGATATGAGCCACCACCCAGACATATCCTGGAAACACCACTGGAGGTGTTATTCTATAATGAAGAATTACATGTACATGTAGAGCTGAAAATGAACTTGTGAAAACTGAACTTTTATTTTTTTAAACTTTCACTATAGAAACAAAAATCATAACCCTGCCATGAACATGCAAACTGTTTAAAATGGATGGATTTGTAGAAGTTACTCATGTAGGCAAGTATCTTCCACTGTAAAGAGAATATGCTAATAATGGTCTGATTTTTCCCAGTGTTTAGACCCTCATCGTACCATATTTAAACAGATATTTGTTAGTTTAAATGTTTTTGTTGAAATCTTTATTAGCATATTGCTCTATTGTGTGGCAACAGTTTATTATGAGAAAATTAGATACTGTGGACAGTCCTCAACAGGGACGTCACTATATAAGAAAAAACAGCAGCAGAGCAATGGGAGCGTCCTTGATCTATGGCATTGACAAATGTGTGTGTATGGGGGGGGGGTCCTAGACCACTTGGAAATTTCAGGGGCAGATGCAGAGCAGCTTTTGGCCAGGGGCTTAGTTTGTTTTTAGTGACCTATATTGTAGTTAATGTTAATAACTATGTAGGGGGGAAGCTCTCACGCCACCCCCCCCCCAAACATGGTACATCGAATGAAGACGTTTGTTTGCAAAACACGATAACACCAGTTGATATTTTTTATCTTTGGTAAAGTACAGACAATTCTTTTATTGTAAGATTTTAAAAGTAAACACAACAATTGGATTTAGAAACTCAAGTGATTTTAAAGTGGTGGTTTATCATCAACATATCTATGGTAAAGAAAACATAAAATCTTGAAATTTAGCATTTTTAGCGAATTTTTGTGTTGGGTATATCGTGTTTGGAATTAAAGTCTTTGAACTACCAAGTATTAGCAAAACTATTCTTCGATAAGCATTCATGACAAATGTAGGGTCAGTATACATGTAATTGAGGAGATCAGACTAAGTGTTTTGTAATAAACTCGCAGGAAGTACAATTAAATCAGGCTAATTCTTAATTACACATTTTAGTCTCAGCACTAGGTGACAATGTCTTCCACCTCAAAAAAACTACAACACATAATGTACAGAGCAAAACACTAACTTGAATTAACAGGAACACTAATAGTATGGTCGATACAGAAAGGCAATCACAATACACATGTATCCCTACATTCAAATGATGGGTCGATCAGACTCGACTTGAAAACTTCACGATTCAAATAACACAGAAGGGAGTAAATGTATAGATTTAAATGAGGCCTCCTCATTTATAGTTTATAAGTTCCCCCCCCCCTGTTTTCTTTTTTTGTACTTAACCAAGTTTAATCAACAGGTCTCCTTCACTCTTAGAAAGGTACATTTTGTATGACCCTGGTGACCCCTACTTGAAAGTGGACTGTCCCTGAGCCAGAAGATGCAGTGGTGTGGTTGGTGGGGTTTAGCATGCCTTAGTGCTGTTATTCCCACCAATTAACCCGCTGCTTCCTCTGTTTCCCTCTCCTTTTCAGGTAGGAAAAGTTACATTTATTTACATTAATTTCTTAGTTTTCCCATAAAAATAGAAGTTGGAAGTGTAAAAGTTAATATTAGTTTTAGTTTGATTTATTCTGATTTCAAGAAGTGTTGCTTTTATTGTATTTAAACTTAGAGAAAGTTTGTGATATTTTGTAGACATTTCCATGTGAGACAATGGTTGCACTGGTCCAAAATTTGCCATACTCTGGATCCAAACAGACTTTTATTTCAGTTTGATTGAAGCAGAGTGGTATCAAGTAACTTAAGTTAAGGAAAGTTTATGCTTCATAGGTTTGTACTTCATAGGTTTGTTTGACATATTAGTCAGATCTGTTGGCTTTCTCCAAACTTGTTAGATTTTAGTCAGAAAAGTAATTTTTTAAAATTATTTCAGGTTTCTGGGTCAGTATGATGTATGTGGCTAGATGGCCCCAGACAGATACACTCAGACGGCATGGTCCCAGCCCTGTGTGGACATTCCATTTGCCTTACAGTAGGGTCATTAACTCTATGCCCTATGGGCCTGGTCAGTGGAAGCTGAAAGCCAGACTAGCCTTTGTTTATGTCTTTCTCATAAACATACCATTGTGATTTGCTTGTTGGAGGCAAGTGCCAGGCTATGGAAGTTTCTAGAGTGGAGACCCATTTTTATAGGAAAGACTTTTGTTTATATTGCTCTTCTGAGCTTGTCTATGTTTTTCTTTGTTTGAGTTAAGTGTAGATAAAGTGGTCTGACTTGGTTACAACATTGCCTGTTCTTGTTTAGTTTGGGTAATTTACCCAAGTTCTGACTCGATAACAGACTGTCTGGTCTTGAGTCTAAAAGAGGGTAATATTTATTATCTGGTTTGTAAGCCTATTTAACGCAAGAGGGATGAGATTTAAGCAAAAGCCTAGGGTTTATTTTTAATTTCAGTGTTTCTTTATGAATGTAAAGTTTCATTTCTTGTTTTATTGAGAATGGCCATTTGAGAATAAGTTTGTGTTTCCACTTAAATAATAGAGTTGTTTTATTTTGTTATTATTTTTATTGAATTGGATCAATCAGGAATACCTTTAGGTAATTTGGAATTTATTTCTTTTATCTCCATTTGCTCTTTAGTTTTGATGATCAGGATTATAATAACTGTATGTTTAATGTAAACTCTTTGATATTGATATTTTGTTTAATTAATTAAAGTGCTGTTATTCCCATCAATTAACCCGCTGCTTCCTCTGTTTCCCTCTCCTTTTCAGTCGGTAAAAAAAGAACATTACAAACCATCCTTTACATAAGGAAACCAGTTATTATTGGAAGACTACAGTTGTTCAGGGTTCCAATAGGCAAACAGAGGTATGCATGAAATGAACAATTCATGCCCTACCAGAAACTTGGCCCTTACAAAAAGCCAGCAGCATGATCTTTCTAAACTCTCCTTCCTCTTGCATATGGATCACTGGCAAGGTGAGGGTTCTTCCACATGCTGCTACTACAGGAAAACAAATGGTGTGATGTGGATTGCGCTGTAAGCACTCATGGTCAAACATGATTGAGACAAGCAACTTGTCTCTATCAACTGGTCTATGCTTTTGGCCAGTCAACCATCCCAGGAGGCCCGGAAGACTGATGTCGGCATACTGTACTTCGGAGACTCCTTCAGGCTGGTTTTCTTCACTTTGTTTGTCCTCTGTATCACCGTGGTCATAGGCAAGATCTTCTGTATAGCCATTAACTGTAGTATCTTCAACACTGATGACAAAGTCTTGGAGGTAGTCAAACAAAGTTTCTTCCACTGTTCTTTTAGATGTTCCTTGCTCTGAGAATTGTGGACGTAGGAGAGACACCAAATAATTTGCATCAATTTTGTCTTGACTAATGAGGAAGAGCTCCTTACACTTGTCTGCATTATCTTAAAGTAGACTTTGGAAACCATACTGGTCAAGTCCTTTTTTGAACTCTTTCATGTACAGAAGCCTCCTACTTACAATGCTCAGTATCACTGTACCCTTTATATCCTTGATGTGATCAGCATTTATAGCTCCTGTGTACCCATGCTCTTGTATCGTGTCCTGAAACGCTTGGGGGTCATTCTCAATTCTCTCCAGCAGTTCTATCTCATGCTTGGTTAGATGTTCTGCAGTGAGCTGATCCATGTCCACGTCTTGGTTGATTAGCATGTCATAAACACACTCCTCGAATAAACAAGGGGGTGGTCCACCTTGCGCAATACTTACTATGCACACTTGACCACATGCGTAAAAGAATCCATTATGGACATGGAGGATCGAATCAATTGGTCCACCATTAGGAAAGATCCGGCTCCTGACATTGTCAATGGCAGTGGTCAAAAATTCCTTGGCCATAGCACCACTATCTATCCCGTCTTCACCAGCAAAATGAACTGTCAACAGATTTCTGGTAAATGTCCCTTTACTTCTCTTTGCCAAATAGTTAGATACCTTTGAAGAGTAGAACCCCTCCTCACCACAATAAACATCTGACCTTGCTTGTTGATTCTTTCTTTCAAACAAGATATAAGGCTTGAACAACTGTCAAATTTGTTGACAACCCCATGGCTTGATGAGCTGCGTTCATTGTTGAATTCATGAAAGTTTTCACAAGCATCTTCATTGTTAAAATCAGACTGTAATTTCCTGGCTAGCATCTCGTCACTGTCAATTTGAGTTTTCATTTTTTTCAGTGGTGGGTGATGGTCTTCCTCCCCTTCATCCACCTCAGGTGGAGCATCAGGAATTTCACTTGCTAGTTTTAGGTCTTCAGATGTGCAAAGGTAAAGTATAATTCTCTTGTAATCTTTTCCAAGTTCATCTCGGTATCTGCTGAGGCTAAAGAATTCTCTTGTTCCTGGGAGAAATTGAGCCTCCTCACCACTTTCATACAGCAAATAGTAATCTTCTCCTTCTCTGTAACAGTTGCTGTGGTAGGCTTTGAACTTTGCCTCAGCTTGGGCTCGGACATCAGCATACGTGGCTACATTCGAGATTTTTATCATTACTCTTTTTCCTCTTGTTGGCTTGACTCTTTGTCATTAAACTGCATTAAGCCAATTAAAATGCCTACATTATCCACTTCTTCTTTCTTGCCAACTTTCTCCTTCCATTGCTTTACTTTGGTTTTTCTAAATGCAGATAATGTTTTAATTCTTTTTCCACTGCTACATGTACTTGAGGATGGGCCTGCAAAATAATAAAAAATCATCATTTCAATAAATGGCATGCGCATTCCATACAGCTCCCACAGCTTTACAAAACTGCTAGAGTCATTCCAAGCCAAGCTTTTGAAATTTTTTGTAGTTATTGTTTCACATTTTGGTTATTTTTTTGACATTCCTCGCCCCCTCAAAGTGACATTGAAACAATTTGGTTTACATAAATAGGCTGAAAAGAATGCAATGCTTCGAAAAATGTGTTCACCTATGAGTTATGTCCCACATCATAAAACAAAAATAAAAAACATTAAAAAACACACTTAAAATGTGCCTTCTGGAGCACTTTTACTTGCAGGTAAATTTTCAGACCTCTGCCAAAATGCCCTCTGCAATATTGCAGACTGCTCAACAATGCTTTCAAAATGTGAAAATTCTTGACACAAAATTACCCTCAAAACTTGTTCCATGTATAAATCAATGGCAATGCGCCGTAATTGTTACCGCATGAGAGCATTCTCAATAGTATTTATATCACTTTCGGGGGTATACGCGATTCGTCCTGCAGTTATAATCGGCGTTCTGTCACTTTTGTTGTGCCTTAGTTTTAAGTTGTTTTAGAGGTGGGTTGTAACGGCTCCTTTAAAGGTCTTATTGTCCATGATGGATATGATGTCTGTGGTGGTAATGTGTTCCAGTCTTTTATAACTGTTTTGGGTATGAATGAATATACCCCCGGAAGTGATACAAATGTTTGTGAGCGCCCTCACGCGGTCAAAAATACGGGGCATTAAGAAATGGCAATGATGTCATTAGTACTAAGCTACAATAGCGCAATTCCACATGAGAACAGGCAAAAACAGCAAATTTATAACATAACAAATCCAAATGTTTCTAACAGACAGTGTATTATATTTCAAGAAACTGAAAACCATAATCCAATACCTTTATTGACTATCATATTATTCATAATTGGAATTTTAGGAAATTATTGGCTTTTGCACTCATAATTTGACTCAATTTCATGCTAATGTAATAAGCTACTGAATATATGACTTATTTGTCTGCAAACTTTCCAGTTTTGCAGTTTAGGTGTTAGCAATCATAACTTGTATAGCGCTTGCTATAATTGGATCCAGTATTTTCTGGAGAAATTGGTCAAATCTACTCACATTTGCATGTAATTCCGTTACCATAAAATAGAAGTTTATCTCCTGAACTGAACTATAGCTCAATTATTCTATAATTGTAAATTCTCTTCCTTCATCCGACTCCTTAAAACCTCATACATCATATTTTGAAATATCCCCACCTATTCTGCCAAAACTGTGGTAACGGAATTACGTGGTAACGGAATTACGTGGTAACGGAATTACATGGTAACGGAATTACATGGTAACGGAATTACACTTACGCTAAGCTTGGGCATGAGATACCTACTTTGTGCATGTGTTCATATTATGTTTGTTTTTACAAAATACCCTCAGGCTGTAAACCCTTAGCTATATGTATTGCCAATAGAGGGCAGGGTTACAGTGAAAGTTGAAAGAAAAGACCCATCACATGCATAGCATAGCCCATGCATAGCACATGCATAGCACATGCTGTTGTACATAAATGTCACATACATAGTGCAAGCATAGCACATGCTTTACAAACCATTTAGGCTAGGTCGCATCTCCCATCTTGTTTGGTACTTGATTGGTTACAATGATTTCGACAAGCTCAAAGTAAAGGTTATGTAGCAGTGTTGCAGAACAGTTTATACAAACACTATCTCTTTTACTAACTTTAGCTCAGATTTTTTGTAATTTGTACTTTTTAACCTTGTTATGATCCATGACTTAAGATTATAAGAGTTACGAATGTTGAAGAGTTAACTAGCACATTCAAATTTTAATTCAGTTGCAAAAAGTCAGAATATTTTATAATTTTCAGCTTTTTGTTTGCATATTGATCACAGTTTGAGGCTAACCCATAATTTGTGTGAAAGAACCTCAAATACTTGTCAGTGTTAAATATTGAATCTATTGCTGTTTTAGGATGCAAGTTATGCGAGATTGACACAAATAAGGAACCTGACTGAGGATTTGAGCTGTTTGTCAATTTGTAGAATAGTGCATTTTACTTCAACACTGTAATTCCGTAACCATTTTTAACATACACAGTTCTTTGTGCATTGCAGGCCTTAGTTAACCCATGAAGTGAGCCAACACTGAGGTTTTTCATGCCGATAAATATATTGACAACATAGATTAACATAAATAATGTGACTGATCGCTGGTAATTTCTTGAAAATTTCACCTTGTCTTACAATATAAACCTATTTACTACCAATACTCTTGTACTAGTTCTAATTTAGACCTTCAAAGGAATAACTTGAAAACACCAACTGTAATTACATAGGCATTTAAGAGGACTTATGTGGCAAGAAGTTGCATTTTTATTGGTGAATTTCCGTTACCATTTTCGAATTCCGTTACCGCCGACTTGATGGGAAAAAAGTTCAATTATGAAGTACAATCCCAATGTAAACTCATGTTTGAAACAAATTATACAAAATAAAAGTTGACATCACAGATAATGAAACTAAACATCAATCCATGATAAATGTGTAGTAGATTTCAGAGGAATTCATTTCAAATTACCAAATTTTCTGCCGTAATTCCGTTACTGACATAGTTAGGTCTTGCTTCTTTCCACAAGTGAGAGATTTTAAAACTTTTCCTTTCCTAATGATAGCATGGGCACCTCTGCAGCTTATAAAAGTGTTACGAACTAGTTAGGTCATAAGGCTAGTGTACAGGATGAACAATTATGAGCCAAAAATCTCTGATTTGTAATTCCGTTACCGTGGAATTGCCCAATAGTGGACAAAATTTGTTGGGACACCCTTGTACCCCGTTCAAACGTTGATCACTATCAATTAGCGAACCAAGCAACTTCACAAAGCAAATGACCACTCAAGCATTTCTCGCATCTTGACAACATCCTTGTACCGGGGGTACGGGGGTGGAGTGGGCCCTGCCCCAACAATTTTTGCCGTTATTATAGCTGGACTCCTGGAGTGAGAATAGTCTGGTTCCCTGACCAAATCTCTTACTTATTCTCTGTAACAAGAGTCCTCTGGGAACCAGCCCTGATGACTCTGGTTCCAAGAGGATTTATGTTACAGAGAATTGTTAGAGATTCTATGGTCAGGAAACCACACTATTTTCCTTCTAGTTCTAGCAAGCCTAGAATAGGCAAGTTCAAGAAGTTACCTAACTCTGCTTGAACCCTTCATTCTGTTACACTACTACAGGGTTGTCAATATGAAACCATCTACATCATATAGCGACAACCTTATTTTGGCTCATTTTCATTATATTCACATCGGTAAAGGGCCCACTCACATTATAAGTGTAAAGAAAAAGGGCCTTTTATTATTATTATTAATGGTTTATTCATTTGAATCAAAAAACAACCAAAAGGTTGACACCATACAACACTTAGTCATTGTTCAATATTTCATTGCTGCCAATGGAGTGGGTTGGGGTAATTTTGTGTCAAGAATTTACATAATTTGGAAGCAGCTTTGAGCAGAGTGCAGTATTTCCAATGTAAGGTAAAAGCCTCAAAAAGATGCAGGGAGGGTCATTGCCTCGGGGAACATGTGATTTTGTTAATGAATGAGTCAAATAAGGTTGTCGCTATACGATGTAGATGGTTTCATATTCATAACCCTGTTGTAGTGTAACGGAGTAAAGGGTTCAAGCAGCGCTATTACTCACCCATTTTTTCCTTACCTGGCATGAAAGGTCTGTCTTGAACATTTTCAGCCACCACTGGAGTCCCTAAACAGAAGAAATAAACAATAATTTGCTCTCCTGCAAGTTAACGCAGAACTGAGTGATGAAGTAGGCCTACAAAAGTACATGTAGTGGGCAAAAATACAGTACAATGCACAATCTATAATGACACACATGTAAAAAAAAAAAAGTGCAAATGACATTATCTGAAATAGTAGTCATTTTAATGAAGGCAAGGGACCCTCAATACCAAACTAAACATGTATTAGGCCTATTTGACATTTGCATAGCAAATAATCTGGTGAAGTTTATCAATGTTTTAACCCCAAAACCCATGGGCTTTAAGTGTATTTTTAGTAAATCTGATATTTCTCAAAAATCTCAACATAGTCACACAGTATTAGTATTACTCACAGAGACACCCGACTTTCAGTTAACATTACACATGCAATTTGTTTATGTGGAAAAATGGCTCTGTGGTGTCACATTAAGACAAATATGCCCACTAACGTCTCTGTTTCTGTGTTAAGTCAGGAGTCACTAACTTGACTAAGTCAGTGATAGTGTTGTGTACAGTATAGACAAGTGTTGTCATTTTCTGGGGCTTTAGCCCTTGGTATGACTCGTCAGTTTCCTTTTTTACTAGTAAAAAAAGTAAATTTTGTACACCACGATACTACATAGCATAGGACTCATGTTTCTAGCTGTCACTACTCACTGGTCAGTGTGTCCCTCTAAAAACACGATTATGCTAATAGGGAGAGTACTTTTGTAGTACAGTAGGGCCTAGTCAGCGTAGTAACTAGACTGAGTAGTAGTAACGTTAGTTAACTTGAGTAGTCATGGCAATAGTAAATACATTGTATTTTGTCATGTTTGTAACTTTTTTGTAAGATACTAAGATTAACTTAAAAAACATCAAAAATATTAATAATTAAGTAAGTCTAACTTAACATATGTTAAAATTACCCACCTCCTTTTTCCACATTTGGAGCAAAACTTGACGGCACATTGGAGTTCATTTCCCCAGTTACTGCAAAAGGGCATTTTGTTTCTATTTCTTTTCTTCATTTTAAAATTTTGTTTAACGTCAGCAGTTCATACCATGTGCCATGTACCGTGAGATGAAGCCTGGTGAATGTGGGACCTGAACGTGTGTAAACCATACGTGGGCCTAAAGATCAACTGCACACCGCGCGTGCTGATCATTTATTTATAACCTGTCCCATGAATCACCACGACTCCTTTCGACCTTTAACCCGCATTCTTTTTTTGTTTTGCCGTGGCTCTTTTTGTTTTGCCGTCGCGCTTTTTGTTTTGCCGTCGCGCTTTTTGTTTTGCCGTGGCTCTTTTGGTTTTGCCGTGGCTCTGTTTGTTTTGCCTTGGCTCTGTTTGTCTTGCCGTGGCTCTTTTGGTTTTGCCGTGGCTCTTTTTGTTTTGCCGTGGCTCTTTTTGTTTTGCCAGGGCGCTTTTGGTTTTGCCGTGGCTCTTCTTGTTTTGCCGTGGCTCTGTTTGTTTTGCCGTGGCTTTTTTTGTTTTGCCGTGGCTTTTTTTGTTTTGCCGTGAGGCTTTTTGTTTTGCCGTAGCTCTTTTTGTTTTGCCGTGGCTCTTTTTGTTTTGCCGTAGCTCTTCTTGTTTTGCCGTGGCTCTGTTTGTTTTGCCGTGGCTCTTTTGGTTTTGCCGTGGCGCTTTTGGTTTTGCCGTGGCTCTTTTTGTTTTGCCGTAGCTCTTTTTGTTTTGCCAGGGCGCATTTGGTTTTGCCGTGGCTCTTCTTGTTTTGCCGTGGCTCTGTTTGTTTTGCCGTGGCTTTTTTTGTTCTGCCGTGAGGCTTTTTGTTTTGCCGTAGCTCTTTTTGTTTTGCCGTGGCTCTTTTTGTTTTGCCGTAGCTCTTCTTGTTTTGCCGTGGCTCTGTTTGTTTTGCCGTGGCTCTTTTGGTTTTGCCGTGGCGCTTTTGGTTTTGCCGTGGTGCTTTTGGTTTTGCCGTGACAGTTGTGGGCCACCGTAGACGATCTCTCCTCGTACAGTCTGGTACCGCATGCCATGCAGCACAACTCACGCATAGATCGGTGCAATACCATACCGATTTCCTCGCGCATGCTCACAACTAAATAACTTACTACACATCATGCACTGTCCGTACAGAAGTGTAGCTTTATGCCAATGTTGATTGTATCACATAGGACGAATTATAATGATGATAACACGGGTTGGAAAAATGAGAAACACACGAGTAAAACTTTGTTGATTTACCTAACGTGTGCACATCAAACGAAGAGTACATACGACAATGTACTGACTACTGACATACATTGTTTGTGTAGCTAGAGTAGGCCTAGCCCTGCGAGTGCTAGTAGTAGTACTACTACTATAGTATTACTAACGCTAAGTCACTAGACCACACTGTAGCCTTCTGCTACTGCTAGTGCTACTGCTGCAGTGCTAGTGCTACTGCTACAGTGCTACTGCTAGTGCAATAAGTGCTAGCTGAGTAGGTACTACTAGTACTACTACTCTAGTACAATATTATGATAACCTTAATTGACAATGTTTTAAATTAGTGTTCATATTTAATTTGACCAGCAAATACAGAATAATGGACGTCTAGTCTTCGGTTCAGTCCAAACATGGACATCGTCCTGTTCAAGGAGGTCATTGCAAATAATCCATTTGTAAACGGTGTTTAAGGTTAACTAAAGAACTATAACATTGAAAATAAATTGATTACAAAATTAATCAATACATGGAGGAAGACAAGATCAATACTACAGTACTACCTATCATGATTACTCAACTAAAAAATTACTCTACTATACCTATGCTATAGAATAAACTGAGTCACTTCACCCCATAGGTGTACACAGCATGTTTTGTGGACTCTATTTTGCTTGATTTTTTAATGAAAAATCAGGTAGATGATTCTTGGTACAATATGTTTTATACATAACATGGGCCACATTCTCAAAAGTATTAATTATAAAATAAGGTCATTTTTTTATTTTATAAAAGATGATCCTATGATGATTTGGAGGCAAATCGGGTTAACCACTGGCAAGACGTCACAGAAGAGAGTTGAAATAAGTGCCAGGACGGCTAAAGACAGGACTCGAAAACAGCTCAAGTACTATGAAGCCGAAGACCGGAAAAATCTGAAACGGTATGTCATACTTATGTTTCAAATTATTTTGTTTCTGTATGTAATAATTAGGTACAATTGCAAACTTGTATCGAATGAATTAAACTTTGTATTGAATGAAAAACAAACTGAATTCATACACCATTTTCTCACTATTAACACAGTTAAAGGGACACACCGGCTTACTGTTTACCTAATTTAGTGATCTGGAATGACAATGATTTTTAAATGGTTGTTGTAAAAAAAAATCATCAAAATATCACGTAATTAACGAAAAATGTGGGAAAAACGCGGTCAAAAGTCAGCTTATTTGCTTTTCCTCCCGTTGCAACTGTCGAGTTTACGTGACAATGTCGCGCAATGTTGTAAGTAGACTGGTGCTCTTTTTATGTATTAATTATGACAATGGCGAGGCATGAGGACCCAGACTTCATATCCATCAAGCACAAATTCAAGCGTAAATAAAAAACAGACATAAGCGGACGTCAGTCCTAGTCGAAGTCCGATCGCGGTCGTAACCAATAACTGTTTTGGTTGAACTTGCCATTGAAACAGTTATTGGTTACGACCGCAAAAACGCACCCCAACCTGTATTCTGTGTACGACAAACTGGATGAATTTACTTAGAACGTTTCATCGACATCCAAGGATCAATACAAAAAACATCGCAAGGAAAAAAAAACCAGAAGGTGGTCCAACGAAAAGTAAAAAGTTAAAAAACACACGATAAATTTAAAGGGAAAGCCAGCAAAAGCAGCAATTTGGGGGGGGGGGGGCGGTGGACATTGTGCAGCTATCATGGAAGTAGACCAGCTGTATGGGTTAAACATCCCGTCGTCGTCCCGCGTGTGTAGCGCAGGCAATACTTGCAATAGTTAGGGGATATAGACTCAAACCCTCGTAAAAAAAACGTAATTGTTGGTCTGGCTCCCTACCCCTCCGACAAGCTCCCAAGCTCACGGCTAGACCGGCAAGCTGAGGAGTTCATGCCCCCGGGTTTGTCTCTGGCCCCACGAGACACGGCACCTGCTGTACGGGATATGCCCCAAGGTTTACAGTTCGCTAGCTCCCACGCGCTGGTGCGCCGTAAAACACGATTCGGTTGCACGGACTCTCTGAATGCGAATCTTACTTTCGGTTTTTCATCTTTATTTACAAATTGTGTCAATAATCTGACTACATAGTCTTTTTTGTCAAATACTCATGAATAATTGTCAAAAAAACAGATTTAATTTTGGTTCAGTTATTTACTTTTATACGGCTGGAAATAAAACTAACTCCAAAGATCACGTGATTTATCCGAACCACTTTTCTGGTTCGGATAAATCACATGACCTTCGGTTTTTTTTTAAATGCTTGAAAAAAGCAAAATTTGATGGTTTCTTTTAGGAACCGTTCTTCTCCATTCCTGGAAGACCTTTGAAGTAATATTTTAGCCTATTTTGTAGCCCAAATAGCCCAACGAAGCCGGTGTGCCCCGCCCCTTTAAATCAGCAGGACCATCTCATAATCTCTTCGTTATTGACTCTTTCAGTTCAGGTACGGATGAGGATTAACAGAAAGAAAAAAAAACTCCTTCAGGAAGTCTAAGAGCTAAAAGAAGCAGCAGATGTGATCAACATTGACAAAAAGAAGAAAAAGGACTGATAGCGCCTTGCTACAACAAGAGGGGTACTGGACGTCCGTCTGGCTACGACCAGGGGGCTACATTGTATGTTACTTCAGTTACCACACTTTTTTCGTCAATTTTCAAAATTATTTTTCGTTATATATGTAAAACTACATTTAAAACTACATTTGTTACAAATATGAATGACAAAATACACGTACCATTTATCTAAGCAACAAATATATGCTTAACAGCTTTATGAAATTGGACCATGGACCCAATTTCATAGCGCTGCTTAACGATAAGCAAATTTTCGAGCTAACTTTAGCAGAAAAAATGGCCTAATTCCTAACCGATAGAGGATCAATTGCTTTGCGCACAGCCCATTTGATTTGTGCAGGAGCAACATATGTAATTCCTAGGTACCTTTAAGGTTATAGATAAAATGCATTAGATGGGAATAAGTTTTATATCATCGTATTCCTTATAAAATTTGTTAGTATGAAAAACACAAATTTGTAACTGTGACGTCATCAGATGTCGAATTACGGTAAATCACAGCTTATTCCTTTAAAAAATCATTTAGCAAGAACCACACGCCGTAAAGTTGTATTTTTTGTGTTACTTTGTAGCGTACATAAATTCGTACAATTCATTTAAAACCATGACCCCACTTTGACCTTTACTTCCGATACAAATAGGAAGCTCAAAACTTACACAACTCATAGCTCCTGAGCCACATGTCACAACGTTTGTGCTGTATTGTAGCTTACAACACTTGCACGGCACCAGCTGCACCATAACAATATCGCCTCCAATAGCTGACGTCACTTGCGTCACTTGCGACGTTTTATGTACAATCAAGACTTCACTTTGACCTTTACTTCTGGTCAAAACAGGAAGCTCAAAATTTTAACAAATCATATCTCCTGAACCACGTATCATAAAGCCGTAATGTTGTGTTGATTTGTAGCTCACAGCACTTGCAACATTTTCTCATAAGGTTCATTTTGTTTCGAAAGGTTAAGGAATACATGCCCATTGGCCTTTAAGATGCAGTTCATTTGCATAATTTGTTCATGTATGCTGACCCACTGACACCCGTTGCTTCCGATTGGTTTGGACTTCTGCTACCATTTGGGTAGCAAAACCCGAGATTATACAGAAAATTATTAGAAACCGCAAACAAGTTGGAAAAGGCCCCCGCGGCTTCCCCACTAGCGTGCGTGGTCTCCCCTTCCAGTCGATTGGGATCGCGGCTCAACGAAGCTGTCCATGTCACGATGGCCTTGACAAAAGGCTAAATGAAATTGGGCTCTAGGCCCAATTTCATATATCCTGTAAGCACAAAAACTTGCTAAGCAAGGAAAACCATGCTTAGCAAGAACTGGTTACAAACCAACAGTTTATAAAGTTTACATTGTTACCACTGGTACCCCGCTCATTCCTCGCAAAGAAATTTGCTAAGCAGAAATGCTAAGCAGAACTTTATGCTTAACAGCTTCCCGAAATTGCTTACACCCAGCCTCGTTCCCAGGGGTTATCGATTTCGCCGCGCCATTTCTTCCCAGCATGCTGTGCTCGCTTATAACGTTTGTGACGACGAGAGGTATCGATTAGGCCGCCCAGCGCCCTGACAGCATGGGTGCCAATTTTCAGGACTGGCTGTTTAAGTCAAGACTGCCACATACCTATAAACGTGGAGCGCGCACAAGCTAAATTTCCGTGCAAATCTGTAAGCATGGAAATCCCTTCACCCGTATGTGCAGATCCTTTGAAGAATAGTATTAGCTATTGCGAACTGCTTACAACCCAAAAGGCCCCATGGTATAAATAAAACAAATGGTTTGTGGCCTGAAGCTTTCGAGAAAGACCCTGCTTAGGTCAATACGTCAGGCCACAAACAATTTTTTTGCAGATTCTTTGCTTACAACGGCCACGGAATTGGGCCCATGTGATGACCCGCTCAAATCAATCAAAGGGCAAACTCTTTCGAAGGGCTATGTTATCAGAGAACATTCGGTCATGAAATTGAGTTCCCCCTGAATTGCTATCGCAGCCACAAAATGCTTTAAAGAGAATGTTCGAACCCTGCAGCGTCCCTTAAAAATAAAATAAAAAATAAAAAAGCATGACACCCCCCTTACTGACAAACCCATTCCTCCTGCCCCACCCCCATACCCATAAAAGTCCTATTTACGCCGCTGTTCTTACCGTGAAAAATAAACAGGGCACAACAAAATAAATAATCACTAAGTAAAATGAAATGTACTATTTGTCATTCATTAAATGAATTTTTGGACAAGTAAATTTCTGATTTGTTTCCAATTTTAGGCAGGTCGGTCGTTTGCAATTTTGTCAATTACCTTAGAAAAAAGTAACCCCCCCCCTAAAAAAAGTGCATTTTCCAAAACTGGTTTGTTGCCTGATCCATCCACACTTCAAAAGCCAAAATGGGACCAACTTTAAAGCCAAATCAATCGCCGGTTAACCAAAGAATCCCTTATTATGACAACCTGCCACAATTATACAATCTGTTTGCCTCCCCCCCCAAAAAAAAAAAAAATAAATAAATAAATGATGGGAAAAAAGAATATTAGTCAAAAAAAGTTGTGTCCCTACTCAAAAAATAACAATAATTAGTTTGGCGCATGAATTGTTGCCCATTGCAGTTTGTGGTCCGGTTCCAATCTGCCGAAAATCGCCCGCAACGCCACCATCCCGGCCCGATTTACGCACAATGCTCACAAACTTTTGTTTTGTTCACTCAGTTGGTTGTAATATTGTATGTGCATTCTTTCAGGCCATTTTCCCCTCCAATCTACATCAATCAATCATCTGTGTCATCAGCTCATCATCAAACAAACAAGGCTACACACAATCAAGGTAAGAATTTATTTACAATTTATTCCTCACAACACAAATATTTATTATTTTTCACTAATAATGAAAGTGTCATGTAAAATAAATGATTAAAAGCACATGACCAAACCCTAAATGTAGCATATTAATATGATGATCATGTCATGATGTACTTTCCATAAAATAACAGAGCTGCAAACTCTCCCTGATTCTGCAGAAAGTTCCCTGAAAAATAACCCACTCTTTCCATGTTCTGATTCTGAACACATTAGACAATCGCCCTGATGGAAACTTTGTCATGTTAATGTTAGTATTTATAGTAGTGTTTGTGTTTATGTTGAATGATACATATAATTTAATAATTCACTGAAATTCTGCATTATACCCTGATCATGCTGTTTGTTGTACAAATCTCCCGTAAATCCTAAAACTATCATGCCATATCCTTTGCACTTAAATTCAATTAGCACCTATTTCTTTGGCCAAGATCATTTTCATAAGCATGAAACTTACCGATGGAATGTTGCTGCTGTACTTTAACATGTAAGTTAGTAGATAAGCCTAATGCCTAGATTTTTTTAAACTTTTCAGTTTTATTTTTGGTTGTAAAAACACCACACATTTCGGCTGATGTGAATTGAATACATGGCAGCCTACAATGTACAGCCACACATCAGTCATTCGGAAATAAAATGCATCTCCAAAACACTGTTTTAAATACATCATACATGAACATACCAAACTGCAACTTTCTATCAATAGGACTACCTTATATCTCATGACATGTACTAATCAATTAAAATAAAAGAAGTTGACTTCAATCAACATCAATAGCTTTAAACCGTCTAATCCCTTTCCACCGTTCCATTATACAACTTTGTTGTTGCCATTTCCAGGCAATTATCCAGTAGCAATTTATACCAAACAAAACAATTTCACTCACGCACCTAAAAAAAAACATTTAAAAAAAATGGTGATTCTTCCAAACGCAAACGCAAACACAAACTTTCTACTCCAAAAGTGACCTTTGATACTACAAAATTAAATCTACAAATAGATCAATAACAATAACACATGCGCTACATTTACACTGACTATAATAAACACAATACCAAACAAATTATTTTCAAGTAAAACAAACAGGCCTTCAAATGCCTTCTTCTGTTCAGTAAGTAGGAATCAAAACACTTGTCTACATCACACACACACAAATTCATGTCTGTACAAAATAACAAGTGTATGTAGGTCTATTTCAGCAAAACAAAATACAAATTACAGGGGGAAAGATACAATATGCCCATTCAACACCTACATGCACCCCCAAAAAAATTATTAAAAAAATACATAAATAAATACAACAATAAATTAATAATAATGCAAATAATTGAATAAATAAATACAATTCAACTAACAAAATTTCAAACGGCTTACAACAAAAATCAACAAAAACCCAAGTTCAACAAAAAACAGAGGACACAAAAACAAAAAACACAATAGCATTGAACATACCAAAACATTACTTATATTTTAAGGTATACTTATACCAAAGATTATAGAGCGCCGAAGGCGCAAGATGCGGAACTGAAGCTTTATCTATTGTTGGAACATGAAATACGCATGGGCGCCATTTCAGCAAGTGAATGTTTTGTTTCCCATTGATAGGAATGGTCATTGTCTGCACTGACCTGCACTGATCTACTGTTGTATCAAAAGAGTTACTTGCCGAAATGGCGTCCAGTGGGATTTCACATTTCAGCCAGAGTTCCGCATCTTGCGCCTTCGGCGCTCTATAATCTTTGCTTATACCTTATATCTGGATGCAAAAGAACACTGCAATATCCACCTGAATTTGCCAGGAATTGTCCATGGGCCGGGAATTATTTTTCACTGAAATGACATACACTGACAATGTCATTATGCTCCCCCAACTCCATGCCCCCCCCCAACCCAATCAAATCGCCTAAAAGCACCTCAAACACACACACTCCAATTGAAACAAAAACCCACTTAGTAAAACGACTTTAAACATACGAAAAAAGAAAATACTTCTCACTGAATGCAACAAAAAAAGTGCATTTGCCACCAGTGTATTTGCAATGATTTGGCCGGGGGGGGGGGGTCATTGTTTTTCACTGGGAGGACAGACAGTACTGACAGTTTTATTGGGGCACCACCAGTGTTTTGACTACACAAGTCCGACTGGTTGGCACTGGTCGCCACTAGCCTTTTCACAAAAACACCGACCAGTACTTGTGCGAAGTTACAACATTGCCGCCCAATACTTTTTGCCCTTAAAGGAAAAACACATCTGTTGATACAATTCTTCATTTAACTTTAGCCCAAACACTCTCCAACCCAGTCTTCCTGCCTGGGAGAATGACAGACACTCCTATTGAGATCCAATTACATATTATCTTAATCCTCTGCATTTGTTAGTAGTTTTGTAGCGACATGTATATATATATATATTTTAAGCAACATCAGGCATGCCATAGTGCCTTGTAAATATTTGCTCGTATTGCACCATCAGGTGTGCCATACATGTTGCAGCGTTGACCTCTGTGACCCTTTTAGTTCCCAGTCACATGTAGCCATTTTGTACAGTGGACAGGAGAGTTCTGCTATGCTTTAGTTATTACATGCTTTGTGAATGTGAGTGTATACAGTTTTAGGCCTGTTTCCTGTACTTAAGAGTTTGGAAAGCACATGTCCCTTGGATAACATTGAAGCTTTTCTTTCGGAGTCTCACAAGGAACAGTTCACTCCTCAATCACTTCAATTCAACAACTCCAAGTTCAGCATCTTATCATCCGTTTTGTTTCCGTCATTTGTTAATCGTTTCATCTGTAAATAACATTGTGAACGAACCTTTGGTGAGAGATCACCACGACACTACTGTGTGAGTGCTGTGTGCTAGTAATAGAATACTAAGTACACTAGTCAATTCAAGACAGTCCCCGGCCGGCTACGCCAGACTACAGGATTAGGTGAGTTTTAATCAGATTCCCTAAAGTTTGTATTCTCTTGCTTTGCACTCACAAGCCAAGCCACCGGCGGTTGTCTTTATCGTTTTATGACCTTGTTTTGTGACCCTGGTGCTCTATTAATTTGGAAAGTGTGTTTAAATCTACTGGCTTGTAGTTTTGATTGGAATGGTAGAAACAGTTAAACAGTTAACTGGAAACCACAAATTGGTTTAAATGTTTTGGGAATAAACCTTGATGCACATCATAAGTAGTTTGAAAAGAAATATTTTTTCTGTCCTTATTGTAACAACAGCCAGTGGGTTTACATAAAACTTCCTGCGACATCCAAGGATTTTGTGTTATATTTTGAACAGTTTTCATATGTACAATAAACCTTTGCTACTGACGAGGACAACATGAAAAAAAGTAAATGAAATCATTACACTGCCTCAATTGTCTTCCCATCATTATTGTAAAAATGAATCACTAACACCATTACAGCATGATTGGGAGATGTACAAATATTTCTTCAAATATAACATTGCGCATATAGTACTGAAGTGCAACATATACTACCACCGTTACGTATAATATAATATTATCACATTAAAAATTTTTTTTTATCATCCACATTACCGTGAAAACCCAAGCAGTAAACAAATTACACATTAACCTGGTTTTACAGGAAGTAACAATTCTTTGACAGTACATTAATACAAACAAGACGTTTGTTTTCAATGAATTGATACGTTAGAAGTAATGGTACTAATATACAAACAATATAATCACAATTTAAAGAAACAAACACAATCCTGATACAAAGGTGATTGCATGACAAAAATGTAAACAAAAACAAAGATAAAAAAAAAACACGCAACACAGACTTGAAATCATACGACGATTAATTAGTGTCAAACCCCAGACTACAACACAACAACCAGAGAAAAGGTCAAAGCAGTTTCAACGTTTTGTCATCCCCCCATCCTCACCACCTTCATTTCATATCTTCAAATCCAGAACATTTTCCCAACATTGTAATATTTTCTGTCCTTAGATGTCATCCATCAACGTGAAATGTCTCACAGATTTGACGACAAAGGGGACAAATTAAGTCGCGCACGGGATCACCATAAAAAATAACATAGTAGAGTTCCTTGTCATCGGAGACAATGATCAACTGGCAGCAAAGATCACCAGAGGAAACTACATTCTAATTTTACAGAATGATGTCCTCCAGCTTCTGAAAAAAAAAATTATCAAGCTAAATCCAAAAACCAAGGTGAATTTCCAGTAAATAATCATTATGTATCATTACAAGCACCTTTTAATATGGCAAGTATTATAACCAGCTTGATTTTTACGCTACAGAAGAACACAAAGTAACACGGTTGTTGATAGTTTAAAAACGTTTATTTTCTCCATGCTGGTGGCGGTTCTCTCCCTAATCTCTGACTTTCACACAGTATTTATTGTACAACCCAATACTACTTGTTGCCGCAAGTATAACCGTATTAGGACTTGTTTTACACCTCATTAAGAATACATTTGAATAATTATACAATAAAAGAATATGTTTGGATGTTTTAAAGAAAGGGGCTGTCCTAAACAAATGAGTTGAAGGAGGTTGCCCCATATTTGGGTTCGTTTGACCAGTGTCTGGCACTCTGTCATCACAGTGGAATGCGAAGACTCATACACACTTGGCACTATTGTCCTGACTAAGAACAATGAGGCTACTATTACTGAAAGCATAGAGGTCTATTGACACTGCTAAAATCTCAGAGGACAATCTCAGATATTGATATTTATATTTTAAGTGCAAGCTTTTCGTTGGGTGATAGTATATTACATGTGTTTTCCACCCCAAACCAAAATTATACTGCTTTATCCCCAAATTAAAGATGTATTAGTTAACAGGCCAGGTACTGAAATCACACAGTAAGCAAGATTCTCTTTATTTTGCAATGCCAAAGCCTGAAGTTCATTCATTAATTAAATAATGATCAGAGCAACAACCATTTTGTAATTTTTATCAAGCATTTCGGCCAACTGAATGCCACTGCTGTGCTACTTTCATTCTTTTACAGCAGTACACAGGATCAATTATAATTAACCAACGAAGTTTCCATTTCACCCTGCAATGTCTGACTTAAACAACACATCAACAATAACTTAACAAACATAAAATTAAACGAGCCACAACTCTCAATATCAGTGTCATTTCAATTTAACTGAACATACTTCTTTGTCTTATTTTTCATCTTTGTATTTACAGGTATTCACAAGTACCCAGTTTGAAACTAATCCAGAAACTGAAGATATGTTTTTCAATGCCCCTACTTCATCCATTGCTGATGCACATTTGATGTCACCAAATAAGCGCATCAGTATCCAAGGACTGGCAACTTCTGTAAGTACAAATAATACCCCTAATAAATACCCAATAACAAAATGAGTAACCATCAATTTATAACTATAAAACGTTTAAAACTAAAAGGCTCGAACCACTAAATTAAAAGTACCTACAGTTAAAGCATTGCAGTTAAACAAGTTCTTACTTTGTAACAATTCAACACTCAGTGCTGTAACTTGATTGATGCAAAGTTCTCAACATTTTGGTCCAAAGTAATTACATGAATATTTCACTACTAATTCTTCAAAATAACACAAAAGAACTTAGTCACTTACCACTCTTACAAATGTCATCCACAACATTCCCACAATGACTAATTTCTTGGGTAAACAAATACAAATCTCTGCGTTGCTTTAAACACTCCCATTAAATCATGTTGCCCTAACACCAGTTAAAAACAAAATGTATCAAGCCAGCACATTGGGGTTTTCAAATCTCCCAAACAGCATCATATCCACGTTTCAATCCCACAGTGGGGATAAGGGAAGGAGAAAGGGTGATCAAAATTTATGTGAAAAGGTCATTCCAAATTGGTTCCATACAAGATTATGTGAAAAGGACAACCTTAAATATTTTTCTTTCCATAGACTGAAAGTGCAAAACAAGCGGTAACACTGATAACACTTTAAATATCGTCACACAAAAATCATAACAAAAGGGATATGGGCAAGCACCTTAGGCCTCCCCCCACCACCCAAAGGCAGTTATTGGGCAGACATTCATACATCTTCATGATGTATACAATATCTCAACCAATCATCGTAAAGCTACTCTCGCGAAAAAAACTTTCCCAAAACACCATATTGCTTACTTCTGAATACCCCCCCCCAAAAAAGCAAACAAAACACACACCCACCCCCCAAAAAATTGTAATAATAATAAAGAATATTCAATGCAATCAGACATGGACATAAAAGTACAAGCAATGTAGCAACACTATACGACATTTAAAATTTACATTTAAATTATGGGAAAGCAATATAAAATATACCCTTCGTGTACATCATCACTACAAACAAAAAAACACCAACCATTTTACAAACATAACTCACTCGCATTAGTGTTTCACATAATGTCCCAGTATAAGCAAAGTTTATAGTAAACAATTTCTACACAAACACAATTATAACAAATGTTGCAATGAACCAATCACAAATATGACATAATTTTGTTATACACAGATAGGTCTCAGCAGTGAAAGCAGGTGACACATGGCGCAGAAAGGAAATAGAGCTCCAAGATCCGCACACATCAAGGATGATCAGGTGCAAGCTATGGGGCGATGCAACTGACATCGCCGTGGATGAAGGCACCGTGGTGAAAATCACCAACCTTGAATTTGCCCATTATTACAATGTGATAAGTACCAACAGCACCCCGCAGACAGCAATAACTGTAGGTATCAATAGCATTCATCCCCAACATTGTCAACAACCCTACCATTAAAAAATGTTATATCAGAACAATTTTCTCATTCATTTATGACATTTAATATCAATTTGCAATATTTTCCAGTCCGAATTTGTTACTTGCAATGGAAATGACAAATGCATTTCCAGTTATTAATAAATATTTAATAACCAGATTTCAAAGTTTTCCGGATTAATATTCCTATTGTCAACACAAATGTGGTGCAGTAAATCAAATGAGGAAATCCCCCTCATGAGATTGACTTTTTGAGTTACGAGTACTAACAACGTAACGTTGAAATTTTTTACATATTATCCCAAGATAATGATTTTGGAAATGAAATGCAACAATGCAATCCATGGTGAATATGCACGAACGACTAAGTGTCATGCTACCCAGTGAAATATGGTTACACTTGTTAAGCAAAAGTGTGTTCTAATTTTGCATAACTATTTACTTACCATTTTAAGCAGCGCTATGAAATTAGACCAACGATTATCACACACAACTTTTGTCCATATCATATTAAATCAAGAAATTGATGTGCCTGCTAAAAACCGGCTGTACACAATCCAAGGCTTTGATTCTGAAAGGTAAGACATTCAAATATTGTTTAATTTATTCATACAGTCTTATTAGTTAAAGACAATCTAATGGTACTTGAATGAACTTGTAGTGTCGTAAATATCGCACCATTGACAAACCCTCAACCACCGACTTCTTTTAGGCATATCACATTACATACAAAATATAGAAATTTTGGAAAAATGATAAAACTTCTTCTGGACAACATGGGCAAAATAATTGTCCATTATTTTCAGATAATTTAGAACCTGAACAGATCCGCTATTTCCGATACACACTTCTAAACTATCACCAATATTATAATACATTGAATATACATTTTTTTTGTCGTATTACAGCGACCCTCCGCAAATCATAACAAAAGAAGATCTCACCTTGAACGTGACCGTCACCCAGCTGGAGCAATTGGCTCCAGAACAACAGCTCACTGCTCTGCAGGGCGCTCTCCCACTAAACGTTTATTTTGTGGTAGACCTCAGCAGCCTAACTGTCATCGACATAACACCGCAAGTATTCAACTTAAAAGATCTTCATAAATACATTGAAACCTGACCGCAACCACTACATCCACATATTGCAGTACTTTCGATGCCAAACACGCAAATACGAAAGACAACACCACAAATATCATCATTAATCAACAACTACCCACTAACAGTAATCATAAGTAACAAACATCCTAGCAACCCATTTAAAAAAAAATTATTTCCCCCCCCCCAAAAAAAAAAAAACCCCAGCTAACCCATCATTTTCGAGCCCAAAACTCAAACGATGTATAACAAGGCTGGTATCCATGATATTCAGTGTGCACATAAAAACCCGACTCGTTTATCACTACACAAAACAACCGCACAACTCTGATTATAAAAGTACAACAAAAACATTGTTACAAATACATCACTTGACATCATATTATCCACTTCACACTATACATTACGCGCAAAGGCTTTTATCAGGGCTCTGGTTTAAAAAGCAGGGGTTGATTTGCTCGAACATTACACATCAATGTTGCAAATATTATAAAAGCATCAATTTTTTTTACAAATAAACAATGTTTTGCTTTGATTGGCCTTCCTATGTTTCCTTTTCATAATTTGTCCTGCCCCAAATTTAACAATGGTTTTGCCTGAATTTCAGATGGCAGTGGCTTCCCCCTCCCCAACATTATTAAAACCACCGCCCCCAAAAACACTTCAATATTTTGTGGAATTAATTTGCAATAACATATCCTTACTTTTTCTTCATGCTTCCACAGAAACGCTGAGGATGAACAAGAAGAAGCCTGAACGTCAAAAAAACTGACACTTTCAACGAATCACCAATCACTTCAACCAATCTTATAGTTCAACATGTATTTGAGTAATTTGCAACTTTCCAAAATTTAAACAAAAACATCGAAACGTAATCACATTAATCATCTTCATTTAACCATTGTGATTTTACCCTTAAGAGTACAGACCATGACCATAAATCCTGGGGGAAAAAACATATTTACCTTTTCACAGATCTTATTTGCTTAAACTCGTAGTTCTTCATTCCTTTTTGCAGCCAGCAATTTCCCCCATGCTTGAATTTTTTTTTTAATGAATCCACCCAAAGCTTTCTCATGACAATAGACATGCATGCTTAAATAATGAAAATAATTTGCAAGGATTCATCTACAAACCTTAAAAACAATGGCAAAAATTCAACTGCCCTAATATATCCGTCAAAACAAAGTAACCACCTTTTTCTGTACACTTTTGAAATGAATACACACAGTCATTTCAGATCAACTCCACAGTTTTCATTAAAAGCCTGCATATTGGGACAGTTGTGACAACAAACGATTAAAAACCATTATTTTTCCAAAAATATGCATACACAAAAACGTTCCAGCCAAGTCTACCTATTGGGTTATACTGCACTTGGACCAAAAATGTCATCCACCAACCATATCAAAATAAAAACGGGTTCCTCTAGGTCCGCAACTTAACAATAAACAGCTTGTGTATGTCTATTCACATGTTGAAATGCATCTGGGTGATTTCCAGTAATTTTAAAGAGATGTTTAAACACTGCTGATGAATCAGTGCATAAACGGTACCATTTATACTGTTTTCAGTCATTTCGTTTTTAAAACATATGAGGTATAGCCAAAAAGAGGAAAACAATGTTTTGAATTTCATTTAAAAAATTTGCTATCAAAGTGGTACAACATTTGCGCGTACTTTTAAAACTTAACATTTCTGACATGTATAGATGGTGAGCTGTAATGATCACAATGCTAACACCGTTCTTAAAAACCACAACAACCCAACAACTATGAGGCTAAACGCCAAACAAAACACCACACGTTTTTCCCCTTCAATAGAAATTAAGTTTGAAACATTTAGTACTGGTATGTTTATAATTCAATAACCGAAGCCAATATGTAAATTTCTGTTTAAACAAAAGTTAATATTCAAATGAATATTCCCAACATGAAATACTGTAGAACTTTCTTGACCCACAGTTCCCAATCGAAATCGAATGCTCTTTCAAATCAAAAGCTTGTAAAACTTTTTTCCATGCTTACATTTCATTTCTTTTAAATATTTTGATGTATTCTTTAAAACAAACAAACATTTCACATCCTGTTGACGGGATGATTATGTTTGTAATTGCAATTGTGTCCCTGTATCTCAATATGTTTTTAAATTCCACACCATTATTGCCCAACCATAACATCCATATCTAAGCCCAAGACCCCACAGGCCCACCCCACAGGCCCGCCCCACAGGCCCGCCCCACAGGCCCGCCCCACAGGCCCGCCCCACAGGCCCGCCCCACAGGCCCGCCCCACAGGCCCGCCCCACAGGCCCGCCCCACAGGCCCGCCCCACAGGCCCGCCCCACAGGCCCGCCCCACAGGCCCGCCCCACAGGCCCGCCCCACAGGCCCGCCCCACAGGCCCGCCCCACAGGCCCGCCCCACAGGCCCGCCCCACAGGCCCACCCCACAGGCCCGCCCACCCCACCCCACAGGCCCGCCCACCCCACCCCACAGGCCCGCCCACCCCACAGGCCCGCCCACCCCACAGGCCCGCCCGCCCCACAGGCCCGCCCGCCCCACAGGCCGGCCCGCCCCACAGGCCCACCCCACAGGCCCACCCACCCAGTTTCACTGTTGCTTGGCTCGAATTCCCAAAGAACAATCTGTCGTCCCCATCACGCCTGAGTATCATACAAACGACACAAATTAATAGGAATCTTCGGCGTTCCTGCAGCGAATTGTTTTCCTCCAAGACGTATGAGAACCTGATTTCATAAAGCTGTTCACCACAAATTTCTGCTTAGCAAATTTCTTTACTTGGCAAGAAATGAGCGAGATAGCAGTGCTATTGTATTTTGTGGAATGCTGGCTGGTAACTCAATTCTGCTTAGCAAAATGTTTTTGGGCTTAGCAAATTCCTGGCCCTCCAAATCGTTATCTAGTCTGAAAGAACATAATGTAAGGAGCATAATCCACAGGAGGCTAATCATATTTCAGCTCACTTTACATAAACGGGCGTGTTTTACCTACTTTCGCCGTGTGCACCAATTAGATTATATTTCTCAATTAATTACTCACGTGACAGCGGTATGAATATTTAATTAGCCAATCTTGTGTCTATCATATCCCAAGAAGTGTACATCCGATCCTCAAACGTTTTCAGTTTAGGACTTGTTTTGTGTTGTAGATGTACATTCTGGCCTAACACTCTCCGTCACGTCATCATGATGTCATTTGTTTGCGCGTTTTCGTTCTGTGTACAAAACACATGGTGCTAAAAGTGTAAAGGATAAGCTTAACTCTAAATTTAAAATTTTTAATTAACCACGTGATCTTCATTTGAATATTTAATTAGTTAATCTTTGCAGCACCATACCTCAAGAACTACATAACCGATTTTAAAACTTTTTTCAGTTATAGACTCCATGGGCATTGTAGATTAGCCTTGGGAAATTGTGACCCCATGTTTACCTTTACTTCGGGGTCAACCGGAAGTGGGACCATATCTCAAGAACTACACAACCGCTTTTTAAACTTTTTTCAGTTCTAGACTCCTTGGGCAGTGGAGCTTAGCCTTGGGAAACTGTGACCCCATGTTGACCTTTACTTCGGCGTCAACCGGAAGTGGGACCATATCTCAAGAACTACACAACCGATTTTCAAACTTTTTTCAGTTCTTGACTCCTTGGGCATTTGAGAGTAGCCTTGGGACATGGTGACCCCTTTACTTCGGGGTCAACCGGAAGTGGGACCATATCTCAACAACTACACAACCGATTTTCAATGTCTTTTCAGTTATAGATCCTTTGAGCATTAAAGATTGAACTTGGGTTACCCTGACCCCATGTTGACCTTTACTTCCAGTTCAACCGGAAGTGGGACTATATCTCAAGAACTACACAGCAACTTTCAATTTGTTTCAGTTATAGACCCTTTGAGCATTGAAGATTAAACTTGGATTACCGTGACCCCATGATGACCTTTAGTTCAGGGTCAACTTGAAGTTGGACTATATCTCAAGAAATAAACACCTGATTTTCAACCTTTTTTCAGTTACAGACTCATGGGGCATAAAATGTTAACCCTGGGTTATCTTGACCCTGTTAACCCTGGGTTATCTTGACCCTAAGTTGACCTAAACCCGGTTAAACCGGAATTTGGACCGTATCTCAAGAAGTGCACATCCGATTTTCAAACTTTTTTCAATAATATACTTCTTGGCATTGAATGTAAGCCTTGTGTTACAATATTGACCTTTACTTCCGGGTCAACCGGATGTTGGACCATATCTCACGAACTTCACAATCGATTTTCAATTTCTTTTCAGTTATAGACTCATTAAGCATTGAACTTGGGTTACTGTAACGCCGTATTGACCTTTACGTACGGGCTTAACAGGAAGTTCAAAAGTTAAACAAATGATACCTCCTAAAACGTGCACAAAATACACATTCAGTTCATATCTTGGGCTACAAAATAGAATTTCTTAGGTCAGGAGAACAGAACAGCTGTGTGATTGTTAGTTACAATCACTTACATCTAGTTTGTTATTATGAGCTGTTCCGACTAGCTAGTCGGAACAGCTATTGTTTCTGTCGAGATTTGTATTATTTTTATTATTAGCTGTTCCGAACTTTCAGTCGGAACAGCTATTGTAATCGTCGAGATTTTAATTTTTTTTCTTATTAGCTGTTCCGAACTTTCAGTCGGAACAGCTATTGTAATCGTCAAGATTTTTATATTTTTTTATTATTATTATTATTAGCTGTTCCGACGTTCAGTCGGAACAGCTATTGTAATCGTCGAGAGTTTTATTTTTTTAGCTGTTCCGACGTTCAGTCGGAACAGGTATTGTAATCGTCGAGATTTTTATTATTTTTCTTATTAGCTGTTCCGAACTTTCAGTCGGAACAGGTATTGTAATCGTCGAGATTTTTATTATTTTTCTTATTAGCTGTTCCGAACTTTCAGTCGGAACAGCTATTGTAATCGTCGAGATTTTTATTCTTTTTCTTTTTCTTTCTTTCCATAAAATCGTATTGACTTAACCTGTGTCTCTTTCAGAAGCCATATGTTCCTCTTAAAATTATCAAAAGTAGACAAATCATGTACCATATTGAAGCTTATACACTGACTTAAATTTTAGATGTAATTATATTAAAATTCTTAATTGATTATTCACGTGACAGCGGTGTGAATATTTAATTAGTCAATCTTGTTTGCACCATATCTCAAGAAGTATACATCCGATCCTTAAACTTTTTTCGGTTATGGACTTGTCTTGAACTGTAGATGTGCATTCCGGCCTTAAATTTTCAGTCACGTCATCATGACGTCATACGTTTGCGCGTTTTGTGTTCTGTGTATAAAAACATGGGGCGCTGAAAGTGAAAACGTTTTACTAGTCAAAAACACAATAACTTCGAAATAAGTTATCTGTTCGTTTCCTAAATTTCATATTCTTTGTTGAAAAATTAACTGATTTTAATAAGAGATGTTTCAGTCCATTAAAAGCAATCAAGGTACGTCTATAATTAACGAAAAGATGAAAATCTTGGCGTAGTGGTACAACGTAGTACTTCACAAACTGGATGCAGTCACTTTCAGTCTTTTTAAACCTCTATGCTTCATGCACTACGGTGTGGACCTGTATGAGTTGAGGACTTACTTGAGAAGAGTCTACGACATTGTCGCGAAGTGCGCAGCTTTTTATTTGATTTCTAACCGAGTATTGGACCATTACTTTGTACATACTCCATTGGGTTTGTACACAACCAATACATTTAGATTCCTACGTGGGTTTAGGGTTTTCGTGAGAATGCAGAATCATTCTGTTTCCGCCTAAAATCCTTAGTTTGTTTTACGCACACTTCACGAACCAGTGGTTGAGTGGGACTTACTCGAGTCAAGGAATGTTACAAAAATGTTTGCTGTAATTTTGGATTCCTAACCGAGAGAGGACTAATGCATTTATCGTAGAGGCCATTACTTTTGTACAGACGATTTGTTCCTACATAAAAAATGTTTAAGGCTTCCGACTCGATTCATTATCAAATGCGACGAACGTTCAATTTTTTTGTCTGATAATATAATTATTAAACAGGAGCTGATGTTACAAAATTAAATTTTTATTTAAAACAATGTTTTTCAAATTTAATAGAGTTCACACATTAGACAGCTAGTATGTTTCCGTTTACTTTCTTAATGACTTCCCCACACGAGGCATCATTGACTATTTTAATTCTGCTGTTGCTTGTGTACTAAAATTCCAGAAAATTATTTTCATTTCATAAATTACTTGAACACCACATGCTTCAGAATTTGTGAAAATGACAACACATCAATCATGACACGCACAAGTAACAAAAACAAATTGCAGTTTTTATTCACATACATCACACAGTAGCTCGAATAAATGTAGTTGCATCAACAGATCAAATAATATATTGAACTATTCACTTGTTATAGTGAAGTCAGTATTGAATATGTGACAATCATTCCAAAATTACTTTTTTAGTCCCTGTTCAACAACAATGATTGAAAAAATGTCTCTTTAAATACCCAGTGTTCTCAACTAACACTCTAAAAAAAAATTGGCAATACGTGTAAGTTTGAAGTAGCTTGTTTGGTTACTTTTTGTATTTTAACTGTTATTGTATGTTTTGTTTGTATTATTTATGTGGGTGGTCAAACTATTCCCCATAATCAATCAATATACAGCTTCATAAAATATACGACAAATATGCAAGTTCGGCCTAATGACACATATCAATATCACTAGTATTTACGTATTATGTTCAGTGATCACAGATTGTGCAATTAACATGAATAAAGCATAACAAGGTACTATTTTAATGTCTAACACATGAAACACCTGTACTAATTTTTAAATTTTTTAAAGTTGAAGGATTTACGCATGGGTATCATCCACTAGGAGCCTGGCTGGTACTGGTAGAGCAGAATGCACTCCCTTCCAAACTTTTTACGAAGCATTTGTGGTTAAATGCCTTGCACAAGGGCACAAGTGTCATGACTGGGTATCAAACCCACACTCTGCTGCTGACAACACTAGAGCTTGGGTACGGTGAGCTAGAACGCTTGACCCCAACTTGCCACAAGTAAATAACTTTTGCATTACTCACGGGTGCTGTGTAACTGTTTTAACAACTTGTATCAACAAAAGCTGCACACTTTAGAACTAAAAAAACCAGTCCTGTAAGAGTCACGCCATACTGCTCTATACCAGTTCAGTAATACACTCTCACTCACTTTCAGGGGCAGCAACTCATGTCAATCCTACGGTATGGGTCATGCCATACTGCTCCATACCAGTTCAATAGTTCACGCAAGGGCAGGGCACTGTTGACATTCATGTCCTACTGTATGGGTCCTGCCATACTGCTCCATACCAGTTCAGTAGTACACTCAAGGGCAGGGCACTGTTGACGTTCATGTAAATCCTACGTTATGGGTCTCGTCATACTGCTCCATACCAGTTCAGTAGTACACTCAAGGGCACGGCACTGTTGACATTCATGTCAATCCTGCAGTATGGGTGTCGTCATACTGCTCCACACCAGTTCAGTAGTTCACTCAAGGGCAGGACACTGTTGCAACTCATGTCAATCGTACGGTATGGGTCACACCATACTGTTCCATACCAGTTCAGTAGTACACTCAGGGACAGGATACTGTCACAATGCTTTTCCCACATTAAACATGAGGGTGCAGCACTATCTAAAACAAAATATTTTCAAAATGTCTGATAAGTACATAATGTTCAAAATGTATTGCCCAAAGGCTTTGTATCAAATGAATAAGTCTGAACGAGTCAGACCATACTTGCGTGAACAGTGATAGCATAAAAAGAACATGCATTAAGTGTAACACTGATAAAACACTTGTACATATCTACAAAAGAGCACCAATCATGTTGTGAATATTTATGAAACAAGTAGTTTCATTTTAGGGTAATTTGAAGCAGACTTTGCAAAAATAGTAAAAACAGAATGGTTCAATATAAACAAATGTTTATTCAAAAATTTTCACAAAAATACATTTTCACCAAAATAAAAATGCACATGCTAAAGTGTGGCTCACCTTAGAGTGCAGGATTGTGAATATCCGAAGTGTGGGGACCAGAGTATCAACAATTCATGTGATATGCAGACAGCATTGTGTTCACCCACTAAATGGCAGCAGATGTCTCTATCTCTGATGACACACTGAGCTGGTGATATTCCAGTTGGGTATGGTCATGGTGTCCTGCCACATCAGAACACAACACAGAGCAGATGTCATGAGATGTCTCTGCTGTGTAGGGGTGTCGATTCACCCCATTTCATAGGGGTATTGACATACACCATTCCACTGGGGTGTTGACTCACCCCATTGGAGCTCAGAGGACTCGTTGTGCAACAGTTACAAGTTCAGCTTAGGCTTTGTGTACTCTCACTTCACGAAAGAAAACGCAACTTCATGTTTAGATAAGAAACTTTCTGTGATGAATCTTCAAATTGAGTAGGAGTGTTGCATATCCAGTGTGAAATGAATTTCTCATAAACAGCAGGTTGTGCATCTACTTCTGGTGTTATGGCTCTCTATTATTATCTGTGTGTCAATGATTAACAAATTAATCCTTTAATTCACATTGGTCATACATTTGCTTAACACACTGAATTTTACAGACTAAAAACATATTTAGCATGTTTAGTATAGACTTCCAGAATAACTTAATTGTTCGTTAATTGTGCAGTTCATGTGGTTCTCTGATCATTTAAAATATATTATTTGTTTTATAATTAATCAAACTCAAATTACATACATGTACATTGAGCTTAATTTACTTTTTCTCAAATGTGGTTATAAAAATAAATGTTAAGCTTTATGTATAAACACTGCTTTCTCACTGTTAAAGTTCGCAGCTTGCTTATTGATAAAATCTTGAAGCTTTCTTACTGTTAAAATCTCGCTGTTTTCTTACTGTTAATCTCACTGCTTTCTTACTGTTAATCTCACTGTTTTCTTACTGTTAATCTCACTGCTTTCTTACTGTTAATCTCACTGCTTTCTTACTGTTAATCTCACTGCTTTCTTACAGTTAATCTCATTGCTTTCTTACTGTTAATCTCACTGCTTTCTTACTGTTAATCTCAATGCTTTCTTACTGTTAATCTCACTGCTTTCTTACAGTTAATCTCACTGCTTTCTTACTGTTAATCTCACTGCTTTCTTACTGCTAATCTCACTGCTTTCTTACTGTTAATCTCACTGCTTTCGTACTCTTAGAATCTGACTACTTTCTTACTGTTAAAATCTCACTACTTTCTTCCTGCTCAAGACCCACAGAATTATGTTATGTTATCCAGTTTTCTGTTCAATTCTGAATAACAAAAATCTCCACATTATTTATTTTGTGAAACATTTTCCTCAGGTCTGTTACAAATAATTCACATGTTTCATTGTCAACATCCCTCTCATACAATGTGCTATTCTCCAACTTGTTTTTCTGTGTATATTTTATACAACAAAACTCAATGATTCTAAATTAAATGTTTTCAAGGTCATGATCAAACATTTGACACTCAACATAAGAACCTACTCCAATTATTATGAGAAAACATACACATTTTTGTATTGATGCGTACATGGTATGTAAATCCTTGTGCATGAAAGTTTAACATTTGTCTACAGTGTGTTATGTTAATTAACCATTTACTGATAGCTTTAGTATTAATTCAACAGTTTACCTTTACAGCCTCATGGTAGCTATAATAAGTGGGGTACTTGAGTTTGAAAAGAATCACAACCTCTTACATACACATGATCAATCAATGTTCCTTTCATAGTTGTAGCATCTTCAACACACTGCTTGTAACCATGCTCACTCATCATATTCACAATGCTTGTAGAACATGTAGCCTTTACATTAAGAATGTCTTCATTAAATCTCCCATTACTATACATCTCCTTGATACTTTATGCAGTTCATTCACAAGGGTCTTCATGTTAGATATAAAATCCTGAAGCACATATGATGGTGGTCGATAGATGACAACAACTGCTACTGACACATTAGAAATAATCTGGAAAGCAATATATTCTATATTTTGGACTGGCAACATAAGTCTACTCATTGACCCCTTGGTTCTACCATAGACTGCTACACCTCCGTGAGACTGACGCTGTAACATTTCTGTTAATTCACTTGAATTATCATAAGAAAGACATCTTGGTTGATGGTAACTTTTGAAATCATTCAACTGCAAGTCATATTGTAGATGATCTTCAGTCCATGTTTCAGTCAAACAAATAAAATCTGCCTTCATCATTTCAGTGTTGGATTTCAGGTCCATATAATGTGCATGTAATCCTTGAATGTTATGCATCATAATGGTCATATTGACAGATGACTCTGTACCTTCCATACCTTCATCATCAATATACAGGGGCATTGTTTTCAGAGCATCACCTACTGCTTCATTACAATATATGTACTTTTCATGTAATCCTTCAATGACAAGACCATTAAGTGATGTAACACGACTTAGACTCACATATGCTTGTCCAGCTGCAAATGTGCGATCAAGAGACACTACTGCTTTATCTGTAGTCATTCCTTGTACTTTGTGTGCTGTACATGCCCAAGCTAACTTCAACGGAAACTGATGCCGTACACATTTTTTACCGATATTTTCTTCCTGTATCTCAATGGGTACACTGTCTTCATCATTTGAAGATGATGCAGATTGTCTCTTCAGTTTCAATCCAGCCTTATTGTTATCAAACTTAATTCTGATACACTTGGGTTCATCGGATTTGTCATGTGACATTACAATTTTGGTTACAGTTCCAAAGACACCATTAACAAGACCATCTGACACATCAATGTTTTTAGTTAGCATAACTCTAGCACCAACACCAAGTAACAGGGATCGTGGTAGGCTCCCAATTAGATTTCTTCAAGGGTTCTCCTCGTCTGACTTTTGCATTTCTAGAGTCTGTCTGATAATCCTTTGTTTCAATATACACTCAATCAGCACACTTGGAATGTAGAATCTTTACATTTTGTTTATCTACTTGTATATTACATGGAAATATATGAACTGCATCAATCCACTCCTGTCCTGTTTCACGTCCTTTCAACATCTTCATGTCATCATCCTGTATTGCTTCTTGTTTCTTTCTTACACGAAGTCTGTTCAGTGTTTCTGCTAACTGTGCATCTTCTTTTTGTCTCAACTTCAGTCAGTTCAACAAGCTTGAAATTGTCATTCCACAGATCAGCTGTAACATTATTCTGATACAAAGATTTTGCCTTCACAGGGGGCAACTGATAGAAATCTCCAATTGCTAATACACTGACACCTCCAAAAGGAATATGACTCCGACATTGTTTTATCTGTCTCAACCGTCCATGGATGTAACACAGTAACTTCTGACCAACCATTGAAATCTCATCTATAATCAAGATCTGCAGCTGACCAAGTTTCTTACGAAGTGTACTTATCTTTTCCTCACCAAGTGGTTGATATGGTAACGATACATCTGTTGATATTGATAGTGCACTATGTAAGGTAGCACCGTTGATATTAAATGCGGCCACACCTGTAGGAGCAGTAAGCATTACTGACACATCATCAGGGTTTCTCATTATTGAACCAAGTATCCACGTTGCTTCATAATCAATACACTTTACAAGAAGACTCTTGCCTGTTCCAGCACCACCAGTAAGAAACACTTGAAATGCATCTGGGTTTTTACCATTAGCTTTGTCCAAACACCACTGTCTCATTTTATAGAACACCCTTTTCTGTTTGTCATTTAAGGATCTCATCATATTTAATGCATCAGACTTTGGTACTCTTGATGAGTATGCTTCAACATCACATTTCTTCTCTTCCTTTCTATCAGACTGTAAATCTGGAACGTTACATTCCTCATCACTATCCTTTGCTAATCCTGCTGTTTTTCTTTACATTCATCTCTTTGTAATTCAGTTTCTGGACTGATTAATGCCCATGCATCTTCTTGGGGACCAAATATCTGAAGAAGTTCTTCTGCATCCTCAAATAACCCAATATCAACTTCAAATCCAGATTGATTACTTTCCACAATTGACTTCACTGGTTGTAAACTTCCAAGTACACTGACAAAACCATAGCTAAAAAACTTCTCGTAAGTTTCAAATTGTGCTGGTTTCAAACGAACATCAACCCGGTAAGGAAGAAATAGCTGCAGCATGCTCTGACGGTACTTCTCAGAAGACTTTGTCACTGAAAATCTGGGATATCTAATAACAGCTGTATCAGTTCTAGAACGTTTCTGGATGTGTCCCCAAATCATTCTTCAAAGCAAACACATGTGACTTTCTCTTATAATAAATAATAATAATAACTGTATTTATATAGCGCCTAACACCTTCAGAAGAAAGTCTCTAAGCGCTCAGGAGAACAAAAGGAAAATTACGTGTACGATGAATTGAACAGAAACGTTTTCAGAAGAGTCTTAAAATGTGAGACGGTGGTAGCTTGTTTGATGTGAAGGGGGAGATTGTTCCATAAATGAGGTCCAGCAAACTGAAAACTACGTTCACCATATGTTTTGGTGGAAACTGTGGGAATAACAAGGGGGTCTTTGTTTGCTGAACGGAGGTCTCTTGCAGGCATGTATGCAGTGAGCAAATCTTTCAAGTAAATTGGACCACTTTGACGACATTGAAATGTTAGGAGGAGAATCTTAGAGATAATGCGAGCATGAATAGGAAGCCAATGGAGTGATTGCATAGCTGGAGTAAGGGGTTCATGTTTTCTTAACCGGGAAATGAGACGAGCTGCTGAGTTTTGAATGATTTGGAGTTTTCAGAGCTGTGAGTGAGGCAATCCGTAGGTGAGGCTATTGCAGTAATCAAGGTGACAAATTACAAAAGCATGGATGAGCTTTTCTGTTGCTGTTTTATTGATGAATTGGCGGATTTTCCCAATTTTATGCAGAGCAAATGATGCAGAGCGGCATTTGGTATTGACAAACTTATCCATGGTAAAACTTTTGTCAAATGTTACTCCAAGGTTTCTTGCTTTGTCCACTGCATGAACTGGTATGCCATCAATTTGAATTGACTGTAGGGGGATTCTGTTGCGAAAACGAGATGTAATGTGAAGGAGTTCCGTTTTATTCTCATTTAACTTTAGGCCATTTCTGCATGACCACTGCTTGATGTCTATTATGCAATTCCGCCCTCTAAGAATTGTTTCCGGGAGCTGTGAATGTTTAAAGGAAGTGTAGACTTGTGTGTCATCAGCGTAAAACATACTTTTGATACCATGTGAATGAATTATCTCTTCCAGAGGCGAGGTGTATAGGGTAAACAGTAAGGGTCCCAAAACTGATCCTTGTGGAACTCCCTGGGCTGGAGTATGAACTGAAGATCATTGCTCATTAATCAGAACTGCTTGACGACGATTGTTAGATAAGTCCGAAGCCATTCTAATGCTGATCCTTTATACCAAACCTAAGGGCTAGACGCGTGATTGCATGACTAATGGTGTCGAATGCTGCTGAAAAATCCAAGAGGACTAGAATAACCTCCTGTCCCCTATCAAGTGATATCTGGATGTCATTGGAGACTCGAAGTGGTGCTGTTTCACAGCTGTGAAATGGTCGGTAAGCTGATTGCATTTTTGGTTGTAATTCGCTACTGTTCTCTAAGATATAGCTTTGTATCTGGGCTACGGCAGCTTTTTCCACTAATTTTGACAAAAACTTCAGATTGGCAATTGGCCGATAGTTTTTCAAATCCTCTGAATCCTTTTTAGGATCCTTGATGCGAGGGGATATGTTGGCGAATTTCAGACCTTCAGGGAACATGCCACTCAGAAAAGATGCGTTGATGATGCAGGTAATAATCGGCAGTAGTTCATCTGTGCATTGTTTCACCAGGGAAGTGGGAATGGGTCAAGGCTGCATGTTGTCGAGGACGATTTCTTAATCAGTTTTTTAACTTCATCCTCTGCCTCCCTAATTTTTAGGCAGAGATGGTCAGTAAGTCCGAGATGTTTTTCACTTTACTAGTGAAAAACTGTTGAAAACGGTCAGGCAGTGAAGTTTGCAGGTCCTCGGCTATTGGGAGGAGTTGTGGGGATTGAGGCTGACACAGCTTGTTTATTTTCTTGAAGAAGTCATGTGAATTACATACGTTGTTAAGTTGGTTTTGGTGATGAGTTCGTTTAGCAGCAAGAATCATGTTTTTATATTGAAAACGGGATTCTTTGAAAATCTGACAGTCAACTTCAAGCTTGGAAGTGCACCATTTTCGTTCTAAACGCAAAGAGCTTGACGTACCATGGAGAGTGTGGTCGACAAGTGATTGTACAAGTAATACTTGGAGCATGTTTGTCATGGAGACTGGACAAAACTTATTCATATTGTTGTATAATCACGTCAGGATTCTGTGAAGGGGAAGTATACAGCTCAGATTCTAGGACGTCTCGACGAAACAACTGAATGTCAATGTCACTGACTTTGCGCATTTTTATTTCCATCCTAACTGGATCGGGTTTACAGATTCTCAATGAACATTCAATCGCTGCATGATCAGAAGGAAGATAATTTGTCACATTGACCTCTTCGACAACATTATTGGTAGCACGTGATAAAATGAGATCAAGAATATGACCCTCTTTGTGAGTTGGTATAGATACGTTTTGAATGAGGTTTGTTGATCCGATGAGGTCAATGAAATGCGCAGCTTCACGGTCAGCTAAGTTATCAACATGAAAGTTGAAATCTCCCACAACTTATCACTAGATACTTTACATATGTTTCCTTGATAAAATACTCTGTATTCTGAACAAAATGTAGCTAAACACATTGATTCAAACAAATTTGTATCTGGTCTTGCTTTGTAACGATCTTCTTTACTAACCATCCATACATTGTCATCATCATCCTCATCCTCATTTCTTGACTTGTTCTGAATTACACTCAAGGGCAAGCTCATTCGAACAGGATTTTCTCCTACAGGTACAAACTTTACTTTTCTTGAACACTCTTGAAGTCTTAGTGTACAGACACGATAAACTGCTTCTTGTGCCGATACTTCACGGTTCTTCATGCTCACGGCCGTTCCAACGACAGCGAGATTGCTCAAAAGTGCGCCCTCTGTTGACCAAAAAGCGCCATGCGACATAACCGAGGTTTTGCAGCCGGCGACTATTTGCTGTTGGCGCGTTTCATTGAGTAATGCTAATATGCAAATTTTGACCTCGATAATAAGCCTTTTTCTGATTGGCTATTAAAAAGTATGAATAATAATTTTGCTATCAAGTCTCTCTACTTATTAAAATTAGTTGGGGTCAACCAAATTTGTATAATTAAGGTGGTCACATGGGTAAAACTCTCAGGCGTCGTGTTTCTGATCCGTTGACTGTGTGGATTTCCGTTCCATAAATACGTGTTTTTTGTGCCTTTTTGGATTTTTAAAGAGCTTCTGTAAGCTATACGATGGTTGACGACGATACAAGCTAGATTTTGAGCTATAGGTAAGTGTGGGCAATGGGTATTTATTGAGAAATTCTTTGCTAGGTTTTGCTATTTTTAGAAAACGTGCTCAGGCATGTAGGGTATACATTACATCTCCGTAGGTACAGTGTATGTACATGTACAGGTACAGTAAAAGCATGTACAGTATGTAAGGTAATGATCCGTTCCGTAACATGTAATGCACATGTACTCAACTCCGTTCGACACGTTAAAAAAACTGAAATTCAGTGCACATGTGTACCCGTTATGCATGGAGAGATAAACATGGTTTGTGCACGTAAAAGGGGGAGGAGGGGGGGGGGGGGTCACAAATGGCAAATAATAGCGTAAGTGTTAACTTAATGCCTTTTGGGTTGTTTTTTAACATTTAATAATGACCATACACATAAAGTCATAATGACATATTTTGTTGAACGATTTTTATTGACACCGGCCCTTTTTCTGTTGTATTTATTGACAATCGTCAGATCTAGGTCAGATCATGTTGAACTGCAAAACCTTTTTTTGCTGGTTTTGGGGGTGACTTGACTTGAACTTGATGGAGATTTTAGAACTAAATCTGCTCTGCTGTTGTTTCCTCTATTTTAGTACTGGTATTATTTTTCTCCATCAATTTGTTGTTTGACTTTATATAGTAGGCCTAACACGGGTTACCAATTTACACTAAATTGAATGATTTTTTTTTTCACAATCATAGAAAGTAATTGTATTTCTGTTGTGTGCATGACAAAATCCGGATAATTACTCTTCTTTCTTTTTTTTCTTGACACAAGCTGCTCGAACTTCTGGAGTAGTTGTTGTGTGGTGGCGTCTCATTACACTCAGCAGCTTCTGCAGTGGGTCCCGCATCCCATGGACCACCCTTCCTGCCCTGTTAAATTCCGTGTGAACCAATTCTCCACCCTGTTCATTCAGAAGACAAAAGCCAACCTTGAACATCCGTAGCTGGTCTACAGCATGGTCCTCCAACATATGCATTTTGGGGCTGATGTTTATTTTAGGGAAGGATGTCCTGAAGCAACGCATGAAGTCTTTGATGCTGATGTCTGAAGGTAAACAATAATATGTTAATATATAAGCCTACACAAATTTACAGAAAAATTAATTTTATAAGATATTTGTATTTTTGTGCTAAAAGGTACGAATTGTTGTTTCCTTTACCGATTTGTTGAATTTCATCATCTGTCAAGGGATTTGTTCGATTGATGGCATGATGCACATCGGCGAATTTTAGAAACATTTCCTCAAACTTGTTGCCGATGACTGCTGCCTCTCGTTGTAGCTTGGTGACACTAGCAATTGCAATGTCCTCAGACTTTGCACTTCCAATCACCTCACTGGGAACTGATGACAAATCCTTGATAACTTTTACCTGCCGGTGAGAAACAAAATCCAAATCAGACATCAGCATTGAAATACTTATTCCATAGTATTCCTTAATTGGTAACCTTTGCATGTAAGTAAATATCTGATTTACCTGACAACACTTGTGTACATGATTTCCAACAAAGGATTTGCCATGGTACGCTTGTCTACAAACGTTGTGCTTCACAAGTACAACGTCAAGACCACTGGCTACTGGTCCAGTCCCAAATGGAAGACTGATCTTTGCAGCAAGAGTCTCCTAAAGGACCCAAAAAAAGAAAAACACAATGGTAAGTGACTGTACGGAGTAGAACAAAACAGCATTAAAATAGTCAAACTGCATTATTTTTAAAACACAGCTTTCAAAACAATTTACTATACTAACCAATTCGGTTATCTCATCTCGGAGCTGACCAGCTTTGTATATCATTTCCCTGTATCCGTTGCCTGTTACATTTGGTAGAACTTGTGAATTATGCAACTGTACATGTAGAAGGGGAAGCCCATCCTCCAATTCATCCAGGGTTTCTTGTTTTGCTTGAATTTGTTCTCTCAGGTCTTGCTGCCTCCTAACTTCCGTAGTTACAGCCTGGTCAAAGTTAAACTCCTGGTCCATTTCATCTGCTCCCTCTACACGTAACGTGAACAACGTGACATCAAGGTTGTGGCAGTCAGATTCGAGGTAGTCGTACAGCTTTTTGAACACACCAAGCGAAATGTGCAGACTTGGTAGAATAACCTACATGAGGTATAATATGAAAGTAAGCAACTAATGAAAAAAAAGGGGGGTAGTGAAAAAAAAAAGTTTTTTTCTAGTATTTTTACTTACGTGGTCAACCTCGATTTCCAATTTTGGAGTGTCAACAATGCTAAATGAAACATCCTTAGCTTTGTTCCGTCTGCTGCCATCTTCAACAAAGCTGTGGTAGTGTTGGCGAATCAACTGCAGGGTCCTCTTGGTGCTCAAACCCCTTTCCTCTTTGGACTTTTGCATTGTTTCTTTACTGGCCAAGCAGTATATACAACAGTGTCGTGCTTTTTAAAAAAATGGGAGAAAAAGCCAATTAAACACATATTTATGTTTATATTGTGTTTCATTAAAACCTTGAACAGAATATAATTACCATTTGGTCCATGGCTGCCATACAACTTTGTCAGGAGCTCATAATCACCAAAACAGAATAAGCGAATTTTGCGTCCTCTGTCAATGAGAAAATAGAAGATAAAAAACATCAGAACACTTAAAAGTTTGAATGCAACAGTTTTTAAAATCTAAGAACTGAAATGAATAGTAGTAACCAGATTATTATGATTATTTTTCTAAATAAATCCTGCAAATTAAAGTTATTTATTATTCGTACAAAATTCCTCACCTCCATTGTTGATTAGATAGTGTAGTGATTTGGGTTATGACTTTGGGGAGTGTCCTCATTAGATTTTGGTGGGTGTCGCTTCCCTCAAAGCAGGCAAACACTACAGTGTTTTGAAGGCTGTTTGGATGACAGACATTGACAATTTGATATGCCATCTTAAAGGAGGTGCCACCCTTGTCTCCCCCAATCTTTACCCATATTTCATCTGGGGGGATGACTCCTCTGTGCCATGTTAGGGAATTACTCCTATGAAGAAATGCAGGTAGCAGATTGGTTGTTAAAAGCATTTAATTCATGTACTTACTAATCAATAATTGGATTTAAAAATAAAATAAAATATTAGTTTGTTTTTTATTCACTGTACTTACTTATCAAGTCGATCTAGGTAATCTAGTATCATTGCACTGAGATTGTTGACAAAGACAAAGGGCACCTTTCTGTTTTCGAATCCTAGAGAGCCGTTTGACTTGGTGCTGGGGAATACAAGCTCTACAAGCTCTCCCTCTAAGTAATCTTTGAGGAGATGCTTCTGCTGTGCCCTCATAGATCTTTCAGATGCAATGGTTGGACCAACATATCTGTGATAAAATATAAAGAAAATATTCAATTGTGCCACTTTTTAACAAGCCTTTGGACAACTTTTTGTTGAAATAACTAAACCTTTATTTTTAATTTTACATTTTTATACAGTACCTGCGAAGTTTTCTCATTTGCTCCCATGCAAGACCGCAGTCCCTCATCATCGCTAGAGATCGATTTGCTGGTGGCACTGATACTTCTTGTAAACTTGATGGACTTGGCACACTCTCAGTGTGTTTTGGAGATGCAGCAGACTGGTGGTTCGTATTTTGAGGGGAGGGAGATGTAACTTGCTGAACATGTGCTGGCTGAGGAGGAATTGTAATCTGTATTGTAAACTATTTAATTATGTCAAAAATATTTGTTTAAAAATTAAATTAAATTATTATAAAATTTGCTGTGCTTGTAAATTAAGTCGCACTGAGGAAATGTGAAAAATATGAAATTTTATTGTAAATCTTGCCATGTTGTAAAAAAGTTAAGGGATTGTAAAAAAAAAAATCAAAAGTTCATTTAGTGTAATAATACTTACCCGTCCACCAGTGTTAAGAACTGCTGTCCTGTTTGATTGCTGCAACTTCAACCAAGTCCATCTGTCGGTTGCTCTTTCTACCTCATAAGGAATTGGCTCTCCCTTTTTGTGTTTCAAAGCCTCTTCTCTCAGGACCCTAGCAGCATTTATGATTAAGTGTGATTGTTGTTGATTGGAGGATTCACATGTACTGCCTTCATGTACATCTGTGCTTGCAAAACAGGTAGCTTTCCCCCTTATTACTGGTGCCGTTTGATAATTACATTCATGGGTTTCAAGTTGGTTTAACTTTCCTATTTTGCTACACTGGCAACAAATCAGGTCCAAATTGTTAAGCTGTACATTGATGATACGTGAGCTAAGGGATACTTCTTGAAAGTCGAAAATTTTTCTGCAGACTGGACATGGCACAGCAGACAGTTTTTGGAACTGGAAGTACTTAGTTAAACAGCTTACACAAAAGTTATGTTCACATGGAGATTGTAGACAAGGTGAAGTTAGCAAACAAAGGCAGATTGGACATGTAAATAGTGATTGTTCCTCCTCTCGACCTATAATCTCGAAGTAGGGGTTCGATTCACTGGAATTAATTACAATGCTGGTGAAAATGTTATTGGTATTGTCAGTTGCAAATGGCAAATTCTGGTTGGGTGTTGACGATTTTCCAATAACCCTTCTGCACTTTCTTGGCCGACCTGGTCTTGAAGAATGTTGAAACAAGTCGCAAACCTTACAGTTTCCAGATCTTTGATGCTTAACCCAGTCAATTTGATTATTACAAATGCCTTTATACTCCTGCGTTTGTGCCTTGTAGTGCCTTATTTTTCTTGCACATTTCTCACAAATTACTTGAGGATGCTGATCACTGTTATCGCTCCAGGTACTGACGCCAAACACGGCAACAATTTCTTTGCGATTATCTTTACACAAAGTTGGTGTTCTGACATTAACGTTAGTTGTAGTACTGTCTGTTCTCGTTCCACAAACTCTACACAACTTTGTAAGAACTAGTTTGTGATAATCGAAACTTAAAGCCCTTGACATAATAATGAATCCGAATTTACATGATTCAATAAAATACCTGAATACTGAGCTGAATTCAACTGTACATCGTCTTAATGTATTCTCTGTCAACTAAGAGTAAGACTTGCCTGCTAGCTGTGTTGATATTGCCTGTCTTCGTGTGATGCGATCATCCAAGTGTATGTGTGTACTGTGTGTGTGTGCGTGCACGCGCGTGGATTGTGTACACTATACGTACATGTACATTGTATGCCGTATTTTATACCGCGAAATGTTTCGCGGGCTTTGAGGGAAGCAGACGATCGCTGATTTTAGTCCACCCAAATGCCGGTGTATCTAGAATTTGTGTCGTTGCCCACAAACAAAATCAACAATAATCCACGACAAAATTGTTTTTCTTTATAAATTCAGCTTCAGTCAGCATTTAAAAATCCATGTGTTCTACAAAAAGGATATTTTACAATGCTATAAAAACATGTTTGGCCCCGGTTTGTACAACTTTTTCCGTCAAAAATGTTCCAGTAAAGTTCATGTTATCCGGCTTATTTTATCAAGTTGTATGAATTTGATCAATAAAAGGCACATTAGGGGTATAAATAAAACATTATGTGCTATAAAACGAACATTTATTAAAATTTAAGGTGAAAATTTTCTCGAAAAACTCGAACATTTTACGACGGAACCTTTGACGTGCGAACGCCATGTTAAAGTCTAACAGTTAAGTGACGTCACGCGCATTACTGGAGGAGCAAAATAGCAACAACCGGAGATTGTCAAGTTTGTTTACGCACGGGCAACGGGAGTGGAACAGCCGTGTGCTCTGCTTAGCATCTCACGTTCAGCTTTAGGCATGTAAGACACCATATACATTACACATGCATAAACATCACTGATAAATTGAATGTCCACGTTTGCATTCCAACATCTCAACAAGTCAGGATTATACTGATTGACCCACACATCTTGAGGTTCTCGTTTTAACACAAAAGTTACCTTCTGGGTTAACACACCATTTGCTTTCTCAAAATCATCCTGTGTGGTACCAATCTTTGTGAATATTTCATCAGTTGTCATGTGTTGATTTTCCTCATCGTTAACAGCAGTCCATACTGATTTCAACAATTCCTTTGCATCATCTTCCGTTAGTGTATTATCTGACTTATGCTCACAATCATCAGAATCCATTGGCACTGGATTAGTAACAAATGTCCTCATGGATGGTGGCCTTGGAAAATTGAAACGACACTCTGTTCCCTTCTTCTTACATGATTTAGAATGTCTCTTACTATGTTGTTGTACACTGCTCACAATCTCATTCAACTCTTCATCTTCTTGCTTTGATGGCAATGCACAACTTACATACTTATCAACAAACTCTGCCACTTCAATATCACTCTCTGTACCCAACTTAGGTGCACCTTCAATCCAGAATAGACAATGAGTATGTGGTGAGCCTCTTTGCTGGAATTCTACTCGATATATATAATCTTTCACTTTCCCAATAGGTGCTGCTCTTGACATTACAACATCTTTCAAAAATGTATGAAAACGCTTGTCAAACATTCTAGCCACAGTTACAGGATTATTTCGCAACAACAGACATTTCTCATTCCAATCCAATTCCTCAATACTCCTAGTGTCACCCTGTTGTCTGAGTAATGTATTGAGTAATTCCGGCCATCTCATGTCAGCTGCAGAAAATGAACAAAACCATGTAGGTATACCAAGTTGTCTGATCATTGCCAACACATTTTTCTGAGTTGATTGCCAATATGGTGGAGTTCCTCTGATAGGCTTCAAAAATAAATTTGTACCCACTGTCTGATTTTAACATATCTTTCAATTTCTCCTTGTCACTAAGCATATTAGCAGTGACCTTTCCACCATCTTTTCCTTTTCCTGAACCTTTTCGCAATGCTATGGAGACACTGGAAATAACTTGTTGAATTTCAGACAAATATTGAGCGTAGAATATGTACTGCGTACTTTGTGCAAACCTGTTATCAACATTCATCAGTCGATTGTTAAGATATCTGCAAAGTGTTAATCTAACACTGCGCTCATCACTGAATACCGGCTCACCTCTTGGAAACAAGACTGGGAAACATTTAGCTTCATTACTTTGTTCCATTAAAAGTCTGATTGGCTTATTCCCTTCACATGGTGCAACACAATATACATCATCAAAATACTGATCCAAGATTTCTTGTCCAATATTTGCAGGCTGTAAACAAGTGTCCAATGGTATGCCTCGTAATCGTTCCTCATCTGTTTCTTCCTCATTACCATCTTCAACTTCATCCTTGACTTCACCTTCGTGATCTTCACCATGCACATCACATGCCTCTATTGAAAATGAATTACTCCACTCTATGTCAATCTTAATATCACAATACCACTTATTGTTCTGCTTGAGATACTGTTAGGCAGTCTCTACATGTTCTTTATTCAAAAACTCATACTGGTACTAGCCTTTATAAGCCAACTTCCTCTTCAGTTTAACCCTTTAGCACTTGCTGAATACATACTGTATTTCCGATTACTCCTTACTCAATAATGCAGTTATTATGCTTTTATTTACTAAACTTCAATAAAGAATCACAACTTTTTATCAACTCACAATGTTGTGTTACAAGTTTCATTTATTTTGTACAACATAAAATTGTCTTTCGGATAAAAAAAAAAAAACTACCTTTGACCCACACAGTGTGACCTTTGACCTTTCAAAGCCTGTATTTTGATTTAGTATCTAAAACTAGGCTTATTGTCAATAATTTACATAATTTGTAACTGGTAAGGGTATTAGGAGAGTTGGAAGAACATTTTAATTTTTTTAGCTGTGACCTTTATGCACTGACCTTTGACCTTTGAATATTGACTTTGACCTTTCGACAATATCCATGTATAAAATACTTGCAATTTTTTTATTTTGTAACTTGTACTCAATGTTCAACCCTTATTTGGCATGAAATTTTATACTTTCCACTTTCAAATTAGATTGACCTTTGACATTTCAACAATGACCTTTGACATCAAGTTGCAATTTACACATGGCAGCCATAAATGAAGAACCTTGTTTTACTATTGCCCTTTTGTTGTTTTACTTTTTGTTATGGTTTGTACACAAATCAATAGGTTTGGAAACAGCTGTTTATATTGCCAACTTGTTTGACCCCTGATCTTTGTGACCTTTCACATTTCCATTACAAAATGTAAGTAATGAAGCTAAACATCCAGTCCTCTTTGTACATTTAATTATTGCCCTTTTTTCATCAGGCTTTGCAATTGTGTTTTTACAAGAGCAATTGTCATCTGGAAACTATATGGGCAGATAAAAGTGCCTGAACCTGACATGTATACACAGCATAAAACCAGCAAACACGACTGGTAATAGAACATTACAGAAATATATTACACAGAGTTTACTAGTTTTCTACTGTTCTGGCAAAAGATGGTGCCACTCATTGAAACAGTTCAGTTTGCACATGCTGGCTCTGCACCCAGTACATCCATACTTGGTTTGGATTTTGTTGTTGCTCTGTGTTGAACGACCTGCCCTAGAACAACACACACAGTTGCGCTTGCGATCTCCAAACAGAACGAGGTTGTGACCAGGAATTGTTTCTCCATCAATAATTTCTGCCACTGGACGCTTTGAGCTGGATGTAGACGTGCGCTTCCTTGAAGAAAATCCATCCGCAAGCTGATGAATGATGGCCACCTTGAATGCTTTCAGTGAGTGTGATCTCTTGTTCTTAGAATGAGGCCTTGTTGATTCATGCCATAGAATGTATGCATTTATCAGTCCTTGGTTGAAAAGCCCCCAAAAGAGGTATTTCCACCACCTTCCTGAGCGACCGACGTTATAGTATGACCTCAGTTGGTCACTACTGTCCACCCATCCCATGTTGGCATTGTAGTCAGTGACAACAGTTGGTACCGTGACCATATCCTCTCGATGAAACCTTGTTCGTGGTTTCACCGTGTCTTCACCGCTATTGTTTGATGAAATGAGGTAGACATGCCTCTTGTCCAGCCAGTGTGTGATCATTGTAGATGATGTATCCTTTCTCCATTTCACACTCTAGTACTTCTTCAGTGGGACTCTTTGAATTTCACGTGGTACTCCTACCCTGTCTTTGCGTAACGTTCCACAATAAAATGTATCTGCTTCAAGCAGATCCTCTACAAGGGGAATAGAGGAAAAGAAATTGTCAGCATAAACATGATGATAACTCAAGAGAAAATTCCTCATCAAGTTCATGACAACAGTGTATCCAAGTCCAAACCCTTGACCCACGTGTGGATTGTTTCCCCGTCCAGTGTAGACCTCAAAGTTGAGACAGAAGCCAGTTTTAGCATCACAAAGAAACCAAAGTTTAATTCCCCACTTTGTCGGCTTCTTTGGCATATATTGTTTCCATACCAATCTTCCGTTGTACTTGATCATGGCTTCATCAACTGACAAGCAACAGCCTGGGGTAAATTGGGATTTGAAATTGCCCTGCAGCGTAGTGATGAGGTTACGAACTTTGTTGAGACGGTCATTTTCAGCAGGTATGTTGACGTTGCTGCAGTGAAGGTATTGACAAAGCTTCTCATATCTACTTCTAGAAAGAAGTGAACTGATGTACGGGTCATTTAGAAGACTATCTTCACTCCAGTAGTCAGTGTATTCTGGTTCTTGCTTTATTCCCATCAAGATGTTTATGGCAACGAAAGCTTTCCTTTCGGCAGGACAAGTTGGAGTCCAACGTTTGTCTGATGTCGCATACTGATGTACTGGGTAGGGTGGCCCTGGTGGTGACTTCTGTGCTGCATTTAGATTAGTGTTCCTAGCAACCATGTCAAAAAAATCATCACCAATTAGGCAATAAAGAAACTGCACCTCAGAGGCATCGTATGGCAGATAGCATTTTGGTCCTGGTGTCTCAGTATAAGGTGGAATGTTGGGACTGGGAGGTGAATCTGTCCAACCTTGCGGAGGACCTTGACAAACAGCTCCACCTCTTGCTCCCCTCCCTCTTGCTCCCCTCCCTCTTGGAGCACTTCCTCCTTGTCCACCATTACCTCCTCGGTTGACTATTGTTGCTCTATTACTACCATGGCTACTAGTACTAGGACCTGGCTCATCATCAGACTCCTCCGCTTCAGTGTCATCTTCACTACTCGATGAACTTGACCAGTTCTGTAATCATAAAGAAAAAGTCAGGAACAATTGTAGATTACAACAAAGCAAATGTAAAAAAAACCAACTCAATGTGAGTTACATTTCTATAAAAAAAAAAATACAATACACAGTCCCTAAATAAAAATAAGACTAGACTAGGCCTACATGTACATTATAAAATCAAACAAGAAACTGCCTAAAAACAAAAATATCTATAGGCAAGCAAGTTTTTTGAAGGGCAAATTCTACTTGTAATTTCTACTTTAGGTCGTAAAAAAATACATATAATTGTAAACATAGTGCAACGTTTTCCTTTTTTTTTTTCGGGGGGGTCTTACATGTAGGTCTTAAATGAATTCGTTTTCCTACCATGACAATAAACCCACAAGTATGGGTCGTAATTTGATGTAAACATTGAGATTATATTGTTTTAGAAGTAAGCCTCGGCGTGCTTGAGTAAAAGGCACAATAAAAATCGACCGGTCACGGGAACGAAATACAAAATCAGCCACGCTTTTATAAAAACAACTCAAACTAATCAAAGTTTGTCACAATTTTTTGTTTGAAACACACAAATTATCTGCTCACAAATTTATATATTCCAAACCTTAGTGACATCCAGATCACTGCCTGTGTCGCTATCCAACAGCCCGTCCAAAACTTCTTCAGTGCTGAAGCGAGCAGCCATTGTTTTGATACCTAAAGAAAGAGAGCGCTCTTTATATGAAAGAAAATACAGCTCATTGAAAATCATTAAAGTATGGGGGCGGTTGCGGGCGGCTTGAGGAGTAATAGGGAGGGCGCTTCTGGGCGGTTTGAGTGCTAAAGGGTTAACTCGAATCATCTGATCTTCACTTTCATTCCTTGGTAATGATTTCACAGTTTCTGTAACATTTGAGGGTACACATACCACTGGCCCACGTACACCATGTTGTCCACCTTTAGGCAATGCCATTAACTTCACAAATGGAATGTTCAGTGCAATAAGATGCACCTCTAATTGATACAACACAATCAGCTGTACAACTTCCATCACATTCATGTACATACTTCTCACAGATACAGTCACAACTCTTGTATTTGGTAATATTACATTTAATGACTTGCTTTCGAAACAAAAGTCTCATACACACAGCACACACATATTCAGGTCCATTTGATATTGCTTTCTTGAAATCACTCAACACATTATGGATATGATGTTTGTTCACCTTTCTCTGCATTGCTCGACTGGTATTCTTTTTGTTGAAGTCAATCACATTTTTCTGAAAATGTACATTCTCATGATATTTAGATTTAGAAGCATCAATGTGTTTGTTCCTATAACAATCATCAACATGGTATTTATTATTGACACTGTCAATTATTGCTTTCTTGTAATCAGGATGGTTGTGGTATTTGAATTTGATGGTATCAATAACTTTATTCTTGAAAGTTTCATCACTTTGATATTTCATTTTTACTAGCATTCTTTACTTTTCCCCTGAATTCTTCATTTTCCGCATACTTCATCTTACTAGCATTCATCACCTCTTTTCTAAATTCAACATTATTCCTGTACTTTATTTTACTACTCTCAATTTTAGTCACTCTATGTTTATTACTCTTGTGATATGATACTTTACAAGCATGTTTCTTTGAGTCTATGGTTTTCTTTCTGTAAGTCTCATCAGTTCTGTACTTTATCTTTTGGTGTTTCCTACACTTTGCTTTCTTGGCATCTCTAAACTCACAATTGGTCTTATATTCATCACATTTTCTCATTTTACGCTCATTATAAATCTTTCTTGCCAGTTCTCTCTTTTTCACCAGATTAACTTGTTTCTTTCTCTTCACTTTGCAACGTTTTGGCAACTCTGTATTATGTTTGCTGTCAAAATCTATATGGTTTACAGTCTGCTTTTTATACATTGATCACTTTGTGCAGCATACTTATCACATACATCAGACCTCTCTGAACAAACTTCAAGTACTTCATTAATATCCAACGTCTCTGGTGACAACTTATGGACAGATAGAACAACATCATAATGCACTCTGTGTCTATGATTCAGATAAATGCCCATTCCACATGTCACAGCACTTCTCTCAACATCATTTGCTGAAAAATGGTACCAACTATAGGTTTCATCATATGTGTATATATCAGTACGAAGCATATGTGCCATTGCCATAATTTCAATCTCTGTAGCCCAAGTACCAGCATCAAACATTCTCTGTCTCATTACATAATCCTCCACATTAGCAAATCCGTCTCTTAGAAAACATCTCAACTTATTAGCATTCTTCAACAAGTAATCAACACAAGCAGTTCTCAATTGTACATGGTTATCTTCAGTCCCTGATACAGCAAATGAGACAGCTCTAAAGAAACAATTGCTATCACCTCTAATATTTGAAATAGCATCAGGTTTGCCCATTCGTTCACATTCTGCATACAAGGAATCCGATTTCAAATGTGATGTTTCCAAGCCAAGTTTTTCACAGACAGCCTTCTTACATTCAAAGTTTAGTGGACAAAACCTCATAACACCAGGTCCAGATTCTGCAACTATTTCAACATCATCACAATCAACAGGTGTCCTTTCATTACAGTCTTCTCTTCTAATACTACATGTACTTGTCATACTCAAACCAACTTCACTCTGACAAAACTATTCACTGACATTATCTACACCGTTCCTACATGTAATATCTTTAGCTATGCTGCTACATGTATGTTCATCTCCTAGTACATTAGACAGTCCACCATCACTATAATCAATACACATTCCTGATATGCTATGATTATCACTTTCCATTTCTCCATGAGTACATGTACATGTGACAGCCTCACCATTAACACAGATAGACATACCAGTGACTTCATACTGCTCAGCATTTGACAAATTCATAGACTGTGCTAACTTTGTACAATACCTGTATACACCTTGCCATGTTGTTGCACGCAACACGAAACTTGATCCATTCTGAACCATACAGCCTTGAATACTTCTGGAATGTGAATCAAATACATAGTATATTCCATCTTGAGCAATTACAGCAAATGTGTTTCCATGGAAACTTATGAAACATGCATGATATTTCTAAAGAGCTTGTTCTAGTGCAGCTTTCAATGATACCATAATAAATTCCACCAAAAGACGAGCATTTTCAGCAAATGTGCCCGATACAGATTCGTGATACTTAATATTATAGTGCGTGTCAAAAACATCTAATTCAGTTGGCAATTCATTAATCAACAAGTAATTGTTGTTCAGTGTTGAACTCTCTTGTAAGAAACCATATAGTTCATTCCCAGTCATCAGAATTCTATCCATGTCACAACACTGCCAGTTTTTCACCTCTTTTTCTTACTATACATCATTGAGGTCAGACAATTCGCAACACACTGTTTTCCACTATTCAAACCAAATCTTTGATCACCTTGATGAAAATTTCCTTGTGCAATAACTCTCCCATCTAGGGCCAACGGGTTAATTCTCTTAATGTTCGCACTGTTCTTCCTCAGTTCCGTCTCATTTACATTACTCACTACATTCCTATTTTTTACTTTGTCATCTCTTTTCAAACAATTATTTGTACATTTTCCATTGCCAGTTCTTTAAGAGTCAATATCTTCAATGTTTGATACCTCGCTATGCCTGACCTCTTTGACATTCTGTAGTTTACAAGATTCTTTGCCTGATTTACTCTTCTTACTTTCAATACCATCAACAAGAACAAGTGGTAATCCTGATCTTTTTCTACTTAATGCATACCGTCCACATTGTTCAGGCATTACATTTACCATCTTGACACAAGTTTCTTTCAATTCACTTTTTTGTTTGTTTGCTTCTTTGTGCTGCTGCTTCTTTATGCATCTCTTTCTTGATTTCAAACATGTACTTACATTTTCCTGCATAGCAAATTTTTCCGTTGTCAAAACTTGTGCTGTTGTCTCAATTGTTGTGTGCGTATCATCAGAAACTGCCTGAAATGCATTACCATCTTCTGGAATACCAAAGTCATGAAACAAACAGTCTGAAAAATTTGAAAAGCCACATTTGCGACAGATCAAGGTTAGAGTTGATTCAGCTAGACTCGCATAAATGTCTTCTGAAAATCCCATACAATCATGATGATACCATATGTTGCATTTATCACACTGCACTTTTTGTTCTTGAAAGTTAATAAATTTATCACACATCCAACACATTTGAGTTGATTGCTCCTTGTTCAAACTTTTCATGTTGCCATTCACTATGTCATCTTGTATCTTACTATCCTCAATGTCATCTTGTATCTTACCATCCTCTTTGTCATCTTGTGTCTTACCATCCTCTTTGTGATCTTGTCTTACCATCCTCTGTCATCTTGTGTCTTACTAACCTCTTTATCATCTTGCATCTTACTATCCTCTTTGTCATCTTGTGTCTTACCATCCTCTTTGTGATCTTGTATCTTACCATCCTATTTGTGATCTTGTGTCTTACCATCCTCTTTGTCATATTGTGTCTTACTAACCTCTTTATCATCTTGCATCTTACTATCCTCTTTGTCATCTTGTCTTACCATCCTTTTTGTCATCTTGTGTCTTACTAACCTCTTTATCATCTTGCATCTTACTATCCTCTTTGTGATCTTGTATCTTAGTATCCTCAATGTCATCTTGTATCTTACCATCCTCTTTGTCATCTTGTGTCTTACCATCCTCTTTGTCATCTTGTGTCTTACTAACCTCATCATCTTGCATCATGTTATCCTCTTTGTCATCTTGCATCTTACTATCCACCGTGTCATCTTGTAACTTACAGCCGTCTTTGTTATCTATTATCTTACTATCCTCTAGATCTTTATCATCTTTCTTCTTGCCATCCTCATCAACATCTCCTACCTTACAATCCTCTTTGTCATCTCCTTTCTTAGCATCCTCTCCGCAATCTCTTCTCTTAGCATTCTTGTTTTCATCTCTCATATTGCCAACCTGTTTGTTATCTCTAATCGTACCTTCTTTGATACTGCTGATTTCACTTTCACATTTGTCTTTGCACCTTCCTTCTTGTGTGCCTTCATCTGCAACTTCATGTATGGCCTCAGTACTTCTGTCATCTTTCCTCTCAACATTTATCTCATATATCTCAACGTTATATTCAGTGTATTCAAACTTTGATTTCAACTTTTGTTTAGACTTTGATTCAGAGCTCGTTGCATCTTTTATAGTGTTCTTACTGCCTCGAAGAGGTGCCAACCTCAAGTCAAGTGCATCTTTGCTTATGTTCATACTGCCTCGAGGAGGTGCCAACCTCAAGTCAGGCACATCTTTTAAACTGTTCTTACCACTTTGGGGAGATGTACAAAACCCCAAAGCAGCATGAGAGGGAGGTGAAATGTCACATGGAGGATGGGAAACATGGGAAGACATGGAAGGAGAGGGATGAGATGTAGAGGTGGATGAGGGAGTGGAATGAGACTCAACATTAACAGACAGGGGAGACATACATCGAGCATCCTCCTGCTTAGCTCGTAAGCGACGCATCCTTTCTCTACTTGCTTTTGTCCTTGCACGGTAGCTCGGCATCTTCTGTAAAAAAAAAAAATAAACCAAATTTGTGAACACAAGTTAAATATCATTAAATAAATGCATACATGTTGTGCATTAGTTTTGTTTTAGAATTTTTTTCTTATAAATCAAAACATTGGTTAGCACAAAACACTTCCTATCTCTCCCAATATATTATACAGTTTCTCCTTTAACATTTTTGATTGTGTAATGTTTTTTTTAATACAGTATTTGTACTGAGAGCCTCCATGGACATGATGGAAAGCAGTGCTCGAATCTGGACAGAGCTTACCCTCATTTAATGATGACTAGATAAGTAAATAAATAATTCTTACAATCATTTGAAATGTTAATTATACAACTGTATTGCACTGCCATGGGGGTTTATCATATTTCGTTAAAACGAGGCGGCTAAAGAAACCGACGCAAAGCCCTTCACCTTGGGTGTTATTTGCCCCAGAGGGTGTACCAAACATGGACCCCTTCACAGATTGTAACAAATGTTTGGGTATACCATGGTACTTATATTTTGCAAGAGGTGAAAATGAACATTATACAAGTGAATTAAATCATATTTCTTTACTAATTTATTATTGAACATGGCATTTTGTTCTTTAGTTGAACAAATTCAAACACTTTTACAGGAAAGTTCCTACTTAAATCAATTTATCTGGTACTAGCAAAATTATACTTTATAACCGGGGCTATTTTTAATAATTGTACAAAATGCTGGAGAGACAGAATGGTGGGCATCATCACGGACACAACATTAAAGTCCTCCCGAATCATGTATGCATCTTTCTACTAGAGCACATCTCGTGATTAGTTCTCAACTAACAACATTCACAATCTCATCAATTAACGTGGTACATGTACAACAAACAATTTTACCACAAGCTTGACTCCAACAAAAATCTGCAAAACGCAGCATTTATTTTAAAGAAAATGTCCACAGTGTTTTTCTTGTCATTATTTATGTGCCAATCTCGTACACAACAAAATGTAATTAGGACACACAACTAAATCTCTGCATAGCATCCTCTAGGGAGATTGTTTTACTTTTCTTGGAAAAAAAAATCAGCAATCTCCCTCTAATCACCATTTCTTTAAAAGAACACTCACACATTTAATACCGACAACTGTTCCAGCACACTTCATATTACATTAATTTTATTCTACATTCATTGATTTTGGGACCAGTTTTCTTTGACCCATTTTCATTCATAGTTACTTTTAAGGCCAACTGTACACACAAATGTACAATGTACACAGCTCACGGACACTGTTGTAATTTTCACCAAATTACTGAAAGGATTCCTTTAATCATTATTGCTTTATCTCCCGGATGGGATGTGAAGCCGTTGCTCCTTACTGTTGTTATAAAAACTATCAATGCATGTAACAGACAACAGTACACACATAACGCTAAATAGTAGAGGTCCGCCCCCATGTGTCTGGCAGTGTAGATCTTCAATCAATCATTGAAGTTACCCAAGTTAGTGTAATGTTTCCATTAACATGCTTTGCTGACTATATAATTCACAATCAGATACTACTTAGATTATAGAACTTGCTCTATGCTTAGATGGTACGATCGCAGACGTTAATATTCCCAAAAAATCCTTGGCCCTAGCACCATTGCAAACCTATTTTTGTGCCCTATCAAATGTTTAATCCGCGACATTCTCGATCACGAAAACTTCATTATCAAATGCTACTATACTTGTAAATAGCCCTACTGTTGATTATGTTTTTAAAAGCATCGTCCATGATTTGTGGGGAAAATTGATTGCCTTTCGAGTCACGAGTGTGAATTTTTGATAACGTATTAACAACTTGCACCGAGAACCATACTTGTCGAGTTCCCTCAAATATTTAACACAATTTATACGATCAACTGCTTCGATTTAATGTGGAACACGCGTCGCGCATTAAACATTTATTATTTCACAAAACCTTGATTGCGCTCGGCGCGCTGAGAAAATCAGTCTGGTCCCCATTAGATTGCAGTAGTTTATCATATAACCAGGCCTGGAATTTCATCTTTGAGAGGGCAAGGCAATTTCCTTTTTGCAAAGGGCGCTTCCATTGGAGAATTTTAATATCTATGGGAAACTTTTGAAGGGGCACCAAGGCCAAGACCAGGGCAACAGAGGCCATGGCCTCCGTGTAATTCCAGGCTTGTATAAGTGATGTAGAGCTGTTGATGGAACCTGACAAAACATGATTTTCGCGCAAGTTAATAATAATGTGAACACAAATTCACACTCGCATGACTCGCAACTCAAAAAGCAACTAGAGCTTTAGTGTTTGTTGAAACAAACACTAGGTGTTCGGGTGTCGTCGGAGTCAGTGTAATTGTGTTGATGTCAGAACATTTGAATCGATAAACAGGGTGTTGAGTGTTGACCTTTCAAAAAAGTGTAAATTTATTACATGTTTACATTAATTTTACATGGTGAAATAAATGATCTGGTTACTATAATAGTCTTCAGTATTAATCATTGCCTTCTTTGTTTTATGATGCCGGTTATTAAATCGACGCTATTGGAATGATTATGAAAGAGCATACAAACAGTAGAAAACAAAACAACTGCGCACGACGGAGGTTAACAAAAGTCATAAAAGGGTATATTTGTAGGAACGTTGCTATGTGCCCAGAACAAATAAGAAGTAAATTACTTACAAGTACAACTATCATGTATGCCATTCACTAAAGTTTATTGTTTTTTCAATGGAAATTGATTCTTTATTGATTATTAAATCCGACTATGCAAATCATGTTGACATTATTAAGTTACAATTCTTAAAAGTTTTAACAGGTTTTCAAATACTGTGATTTGGCTTCTCATTTTGTATCGGTGCATGATACTTTGATTGTTCAATACATATTCACTGATGATGATGTCGTCAAAATAAGTCGAACATGGTATGAGCTATTGGATTTTAGTCTTCATACAGAACGGTTTGTTAAATTTATAATACAAAAAGAAAAGACACTTGTTTTTAATAAATTTGCAAGATAAAAGTCATGAAGACGGCAAGTTTAAACCTCTAGTGAATTTTGACTATCAAAATGTTATTAATGAGTCGTACTACTACATACAACAACCATAGATGATGATGTCAATATTTTTTTTTTTTGCGAAAAAAGGAGTACAGCGCCCCAGTTACTGGGTCTAGTATTACTCTACTCTAGGATGGCATGCCATGATCATAATCAAAACAATCCCACACCGGACATTCAAATCAATCAACGTTACGACTTACGTATATAGTTCAGATTTATAACTCACATAAATCCCAAACACGCAAAGAACACGTTTACAACTTACAAGTCAAAGTCAGTGTTCACTATTTTAAAGGAATAAAATTAAAAAAACCTACTGAAACATGTCTATAGAATACGAAATTTCTCATTTAATTCCAATAAACATTTGTCTAAAAACTCCTACTGTTGTTGGATATGTCAGATCTGGTTCCCAAGACGCTAGATATCACACATTAGCACAGATTGCAATAGTATCTTGATATTGCATGTGCGGCACCGTACCAGCTGCATCTTCTTCTTCTTCATAGCTGACGTCACACGTTCGGTTCCGATCTCTGCCGATCAGCCGGGCGGGGCGCCCTGGCTTCCTCCTCCCAGGCCGCAAATTATGTTCTGTAGCACACGCTGGCATGACTGCATTAACGAAGTGTGCTGCAGAAAAAAAACACCGCTCCCGGGCCGCAATTTATTTATCTGCAGCATACTCGGGCTATGGAGTCAACACTTAAGTGATAGGCTGTTCTTCCCTTTCCCTTAACTGTTGACTCCATAGCCAGCATGTGCTGCGGAACAAAAATTTGCGTGCTGCATGCGGCCCCATGTACATAATAGTAGCTATCCTAGCGAACGAATTTCCGGCCCGAAAGACGGAGCACAGTGTGGGCCAGTTCAAGGTCAAACTACGCCAATGGGCAAATAGTGATTGATTCAAAATTCAATAATCCTGTTTAATTTATGTTCCCGGTGGTCCAGACGTATTTTGTATAAAAGAAATATTGACCAAAATCACCTTAAAATACGGGTTATACCCTAATTGTTTATTCACAAAAGTTGTAAAAAATGTCACGAAAATCATTACAACAATCAACTCCTCGTGGTCAGTCCATTCAATCTTCAACATCAACTATATCCTCTCCAGTCTCTCCCACAAGTGATGAGCCAAAGAATTACTCGAAGTTTTGTATGCTTAACGCCCGTTCTCTTCGCAATAAATCCACCGAATTCCAGGACTTCGTTCTCGACCACCATTTGGACATTGTTTGTGTCTGCGAAACATGGCTGACTTCTAACGATGAAGCGGTCATTGCTGATTTCCTTCCGGAAGGATTTACCTTCAAGCACCAAATTAGAGCTACTGGGCGGGGTGGTGGTGTCGGTATCCTATTTCACAACGACCTCAAGGTGAATATTCACACCTTTGATGCTTTTGAGAGTTTTGAGATGATGTCAGGTACCTTTACGTCCGACAGCACCAGTGTGGACATCATTGTCATATATAGACCTCCGAGGAGTCATTCATCATTCTCCACGTTTCTCGATGAATTTTCTTCAATGCTTGACAACAGAATGTTCAAACCCTCACCTCTTGTTATCACTGGTGATTTCAACATACATCTGGATAATATTTCATCACCTAAAACCCTGAAGTTCAATGACCTGCTAACCAGCCATGGTCTTTTACAGGAAGTCACAATGCCTACCCACGCTAAAAGCCACATCCTTGATGTCTTCATTGTTCGTAACTTTGACAACCAGCTTTATTCAGATGTTCAAGTTATACCTGGAAAATCTGATCACTCTGCCATTACCTGCAAACTCCACCTTACTAAGCCTCATCATAACGGTAAAAGAGTAGTTGTACGAAACATCAAAGCTGTTGACAGAGTCTCATTTGCCAGGAACGCCATGCAAAGCATAATACCTTCTACGATGGATAATGTCAACGATGCTGTCGATCAGTACAACTGTCAATCACGCATCCTTGATTCTCATGCACCTGCAACGTCCCGACATGTTAAGGAACGTCACGACAGCCCTTGGTACAACAAGGACATCACCATTGCAAAACGGAAGCGTAGATGTCTCGAACGAAGATGGCGCTCCAATAGATTGGAGATTCACCGGCAGTTATATTGTGCTCAAAAGTATGTCGTCAATGCACTTGTGCACAAAGCGAAGTGTTCATACTACGTGGGTGTAATAGGTGATTGTGGGAGCAACTCCAAACGCTTATTTACTGTGGCCAATCGTCTTCTTCACCGAAAACAACCATCTCCACTACCCACTCACACCAGCAGTGAATCGCTTGCTAAGTGTTTCAGCCAGTTCTTCCAATCCAAGATCGATCGCATCTGCAGTAGCCTTCATCCTGATGAGTCAATGTTACCAACCCCCAGGACTTCAGCCATCCTGGATACTCTCAGACCTACAACGGCAGATGAGATTGAGCATCTCCTTCGTCAAACTCCCGCAAAGTCTTGTGAACTGGACCCAATCCCCACAACATTGCTCAAAGAGTGTTCCACTACTTTTGCACCAATAATTGCGAGTATTGTCAACTTGAGCATTGATCAAGCCACTGTTCCTGTGTCATTAAAAATTGCTCACATCCATCCTCTCCTGAAGAAGCCATCCCTTGATCCTGAAGTTCTCAACAATTATCGACCGGTGTCAAATCTACCATACTTGTCTAAGATAATTGAGCGGGTTGTTTTTTCTAGAGTCTCTGAATATCTTCTTGGTAATGACCTTTTCGATAATCGTCAGTCTGCCTACCGTCCACTGCACAGCGTTGAGACTCTCCTTGTTAATGTCTCTGACCATATACTCAATGAAATGGATGGTGGAAATATTACTGCTTTGCTACTTCTGGACCTTTCTTCCGCTTTCGATACAGTGAACCATAAGATCTTACTTCATACTCTTCAATCACTTGGTATTACTGGACAGGCATATAAATGGTTTGAGTCATATATAGGTAATCGTTCTCAGATTGTATGTATTAATGATTGTAAATCTGATTCTATGCCTGTAACTTGTGGTGTTCCGCAGGGATCTGTCGGTGGTCCTACACTGTTTTCCATATATCTCAGCGGTCTAAAGAGCATTCTTCAACGTCACTCTGTCAAATATCACTGTTACGCAGATGACATTCAGTTATACGTTTCTTTTCCTCCAAGTCAAAGTCAGGCACTATGTTCCATTCACAATCTTGAATCTTGTGTGGAGGATATTTGTAGCTGGTTGAGTCTGTACTCTCTTAAATTGAACTGTGCTAAGTCTGAGTTTCTATTATTTGGTTCAAAGGTTCAATTAGATAAGATCAATGTTACTTCTTTTAAGATTGCTGATTCTGTGATTCCTCTCTCTCATTCTTGCAGAAATCTTGGTATAACTTTCGATTGTACAATGTCTATGTCAGCTCATATATCCAATATGTGTAAATCTGTTCGTTACCAGTTGAGAAATGTTGGCCTGATCCGCAAATACCTGACACGTCCAGCCACTGAGAAAATAGTCAATGCTCTCATTTCTTCTCGACTGGATTTCGGTAATGGTCTTCTTTTTCACTTACCCAAAACTCAACTTTCTAAACTACAAAAATTACAAAACGCAGCTGCTCGCATTGTCACTCTTACCAGGAAACACACTCACATTACACCAGTACTGAAGTCACTACACTGGCTACCAGTCGAATCTCGTATTACTTTCAAACTTCTGTTGCTTATATTTCATTGCATTAATGGTTCTGTTCCTATTTATAACATTTCTTTGGTTAAAGCTTATACTCCTGTGCGATCTCTCCGATCTTCCAATACATGCATGCTACAGGTTACTAAGAGTAGTAAATCATGGGGCGATAGGTCATTTTCCCATGCTGGACCCACGCTCTGGAATGATTTACCTCTTCAAATCCGCAACATTTCTAATCTCAATATTTTTAAGATTAAGTTGAAAGCCACATTGTTTAATCTCGCCTATGTGTAATTGGTCTATTTGTCTTATTTCCTTGCTGTGTGTGGTTTTCCCCTCTTGTGCGCCATAAGCACCTCATTTTGGTGGATTTTGGCGCCCTATAAATATTCTTTATTATTATTATTATTACTTAAAAAGTGTTTTTACTTGCTGTTCTGAGCAGTATTATAATATATCGCCATGAAAACCGTCTCGAAAATTGTTTACAGTCTATATTTTAATAAAATTAATTGAATAACCATATAATTTTTGTTTTCTTTTTGAAAAAGCAAAAGAAATCACAAAGAATGCCTTTTCAACTGCAATATTGTTGAAAAGGGGCAAAGAAAAATGTATTTCCACCGATTCCCGCTTCCATTCTTACTTTTTCCAGAAGCCTGGAACTGAACCCCGGATTCAGTCCGTGAACAAGGAGTGAAACTGTAAAACAAGAATAAGAAAACTATGACTACATGTAACGTATGGCTTAAAGAATGCTGAAGCTAAATGCAATAATACACAGACCTCACAAAATTGGAAAATTGGGCGTGACCCGTGCAGTAAAAAACCCACATGCAAATCCCATTAACCAATAACGATATGTAAGTTAAATGTGTACAAAAATCATGTGAACTACCGAGGCCTAAATACCCACTAAACACTTTTTATATGTCCAAAAACAAGGCAAGAAAAGCTTTAAACTTACAGACAATGCTTCACGCAGGCGTTAACTGAGAAGGCAGTAGATTGGGAAGGATCAATTAGTCACAAAATGTGAAAAAATGTAGACATAAAACTTTCGACAGTAAATTGTGTAAAAGCGTGATTCTGAGAATGAACTTGTCAATAGAGGGCGCAAATAAACTTAACGGATAGATGGATCCAGAATACTCCCCGTCTGGCATCTTTAGTATGACATAATACACTATAAACTTAATGTTCAGTCCTCTTTTGGTAGTAGAAGTACGACTTCTGAGATGGGCCTCATGAACTTCTTGACGGTGTCTTTGGCCGAGACCTTGACTTCAATCTTGCGGACCTTTCCGTCATCACTCACAAAGGCAGAAGTAACTCGAGCCAGTGGCCACTCATTGCGGACGACTTGCTTGTCTTTTAAGAGTACAAGGTCTCCCTCTTGCAGGTTACGATGGGTTTCCGTCCACTTCTGTCGGCTCTGTAGGGTAGGCAGGTATTCCCGTTTCCATCGGGCCCAGAACTTACTGGCAAGACTCTGTACCTGCCTCCACTGGCTCTTGAACAGGTCCTTGTCGGTGAATTCTCCAAAAGGAGCAGGAGCACCAACCTTCTGGGTAAGCAGCGTTGCAGGTGTCAAGATAAATGGCAATTCAGAATCGTTGGAGACTGGGATGAGAGGTCGGGCGTTGACGATCGCTGTAACTTCGGCCAAGAATGTGCACAGTACTTCATGCGAGAGGTGAGAGGATTTGTTCTGTAATAGAATGGAGTCGAGGACTCTCCGAGCTACTCCAATCATGCGCTCCCAAACACCTCCCATATGTGACGAGTGAGGTGGGTTAAACTCCCATGTGCAGCCTTGTTCACTCAGGTAGCGGTGCATGCTTGTCCCCTGTTGTTCCTTTCCAAGTTTCAGCTCGTTACAGGCTCCAACGAAGTTGGTACCACAGTCGGATCTAAGCTGTTTTGCTGGTCCACGGAGAGCAAAAAACCGTCTGAGCGCGTTGATGCAACATGACGAGTCCATGGACTCTAGGACTTCAATGTGTATGGCTCTCGTGCTCATGCAAGTGAACAACATTGCCCAGCGTTTGCTTTCAGCATGACCTCCCCTTGTGCGTCGTGCGATGACTGTCCATGGACCAAAAACATCCAAACCAACGTATGTGAATGGTGGAGATGTATTGAGTCGCTCAGGTGGCAGGTCCGCCATCTTCTGTTCTTCCAACTTCCCACGGAGCTTCTTGCATATGACGCACTTATGTAGGACAGAGTTTATGAGTCTCTTACCGCCGACAATCCATAGGCCTGACGCTCTGATGGTCCCTTCTGTAAAATGGCGACCTTGGTGCTTCACCTGCTCGTGGTAATGGCGTACTAGCAGTGTGCAAACGTGGTGGTTACCTGGTAAGATAATTGGATTCTTCTGGTCACGGTCTAGCTGTGCATGTTTGAGACGACCTCCCACTCTGATGAAGCCCTCTTCCAAAACAGGATTCAGCTTTATGAGAGAACTGTTCTTGGGAACATCTTTCTTCTGGTCGAGGTTTGTAAACTCCCCTGAGTAGAACTCTCTTTGGACTGACTTGATGATAACATCTTTTGCTTGAGCTAGCTCGTCTGGAGTATAGGGTTCGTGCCATCCACTGCATTTGGTCGACTGGCTTCCTGAGTCCATTTTGTGGGAACGTGCGACGTGGATGAGGAGAGTAACTCCTCTCAGGAGTGACTTCCACGTCGAGAAACGTTCAAAGCGTTTGGGTGTTAGTGTTGTCATCTTCGTCTGGGTAGCGAAACTTGTCACCTGGGGACGTATTTCTCCATCTAGCTCTGGATCAACTAGCTCAAAGGGGTCTGATTTCTCTGAAGGAGCTTGGTTCAGCTTGTAGAGAAATGACGGTCCCGTGAACCATGACGTACTTGTGAGCTGGGAAGCTAGAATTCCTCGTGAAGCGTGGTCTGCTGGATTGTGCTCTGTTGGCACGTAGTTCCACTGATCTGGCCTTGTTGACTGACGTATACGCTGGACTCTGTTGTGTACATATACGTAGAATCGCTTGGATTCATTGTGAATGTAACCGAGTACGACTTTACTGTCACAGTAGAAGTTCACCGCGTCCATTTTGAGGTCTATTTCGTCTAGGATGAGCTCTGCCATCTCTACTGCTAGCACTGCAGCACATAGTTCCAGTCGAGGTATGGTAGGTTCGGACAGAGGGGCTAGCTTAGCTTTTCCGAGGACGAATCCCACTGCGGTCTGTCCGTTTTCGTCAAGTGTTCGGAGATAAGCTACCGCACCAATGGCTCTGGTGGACGCATCTGAGAACACACACAGCTCGGTGCGCCGTACCTTGGTGAGAGATTTCATGGCGTATGTGCGAGGGATATGAAGCTCCTTCAGCTCCTGAAGCGAATCTCTCCACGTCTCCCATTCTTTCAGGCTGTCTTTGGGGAGAGGTGTGTCCCAATGGCAAGCGTTGGTTGTGAGTTCACGAAGCAGGGCTCTGCCTTGTATGGTTACCGGAGCTACCAGGCCGAGAGGGTCGTAAAGGCTGTTTACCATTGACAGTACTCCACGGCGAGTAAATGGCTTGTTGTCGGTCGTCACCCTGAATGTGAACGTGTCCATTGTGATTTCCCAGCATAGACCTAGGCTGCGTTGCACGACTCCGCTGTCGCCTCCGAGGCCCAAGTCTTTCATACCTTTGGCATGGTCCTCCGGCGGAAAGGCTGCCATCACTGCGGCGTTGTTTGAAGCGATCTTGTGCAATCGTAGGTTTGATTCCGCAAGTGATGCCCGGGTCCTCTGCAATAGATCAATGGCCTCAATGGGCGTGGGAAGAGACGTGAGTCCATCGTCGACATAGAAATGTCTTTCTACGAATTCTCGTGTGTCTGCACCGTGGTCGCTTTCTCCTTCTTGGGCAGCTCGTCTGAGACCGTATATGGCGACAGCAGGAGATGGGCTGTTACCGAAGACATGAACTGTCATCCTGTAGTCGATGATGTCTTTCGTCAAGTCATTGTCTCTGTACCAGAGGAATCGCAAATGGTCTCTATGGTCTTCTCTTACACCAAAGCAGTAGAACATCTGCTGAATGTCTGCGACGATTGCTACAGGTTCCTTCCTGAAGCGTATCAAAACTCCAAGGAGGCTGTTATTCAGGTCTGGACCAGTGAGCATCACGTTGTTGAGTGAGATGCCATCCTGTTGCGCACTGGAGTCAAAGACCACCCTGATTTGGTCTGGCTTCTGAGGGTGATAAACTCCAAAGGTCGGCAGGTACCATCGCTCCTCTGTGCTCTTCAGTGGGGGTGCAACCTCAGCGTGATGGTTCCGGAACATCTTCCCCATGAATGCGATGAATTGATCTTTCATCTCTGGCTTCTTGTCCAAGCTGCGTCGCAAGGAGTTTAGACGTGTAACAGCATGTTCCCGGTTGTTAGGGAGAGGACGTCTGGGTGTTTTGAAGGGGAGAGGAGCCACCCAGCTGTTAGTGTCGTCTTTGAAAACTTCATCATCCATGATCTTGAGAAACATTGTATCTTCGATGGAGAGAGCGGTTTTGTTGTCATCATGGGTCCTCTGAAACACCATATTGCCGAGCTTGTCAAAAGCTGTTCTCTTGGCCGGGCTTCCATCGATGGACGAACCATAGCGTTGCTCTCTGTCATAACTCATCTTTTCTTTTATGTTGAAGTGACTCGTGCATGGAGTGAGAAGGGATGGACGTCCGCTCTCCAGCAGGTGGGTTTTGAAGCTGTTTATGCTTGGCTTGTGTGCATCTCCAAGGCAAACTTCTCCGACAAGAACCCAGCCTAGATCGAGTTGTTGGGCGAAGGGAGCGTTGTGTGGTCCACTGATCTGCTGTCTTACTTTATGTACTCTGAGGATGTCTCTCCCAAGCAATAGCAGAATTTCAGCATTCGGGTCAAGTTCTGGAATTTGGGCTGCTACAGACTTCAGATGAGGGTGATGAAGGGCTGCCTCGGGCGTTGGGATCTCAGGATTTCGTTACACTCGATGAGCGGAGGGAGTTTCAGACTAACTCCTCCATTCGCCGCTTGGATCTGAAAACCGTCGGTCTTCCTTCCTCGCATTTCTGTGACTCCCGCACAGGTTCTGAGAGAATATGGCGATTGGCTTCCTTGAACATTGAAGAGATCAAAGAATTCTGACCTTGCCAGTGACCGGTTGCTCTGATCGTCGAGCATAGCGTACATTGTGACTGCATCTTTGTGGCGGTTGTGTGGACATACTTTCACCAGGCATATTTTAGAGCAGGATCGTGATGTCAGACCTTTGCCACAAACCTCGGTGCATTGAGAGTTGACTGCAGGTGGGATGGTAGGCTTGATGACTTCCTCCCCGCCGTGCTGTGGTGTAGGGTAGGAAGTCTTCGACGACCAGGGGGCAGGCCCCGGGTGCATAGCAGTGGTATGGCGGTCACTCTCACATTCAGTGCATTTGATTGCGATCTTGCAGTCTCTTGAGAGGTGGGATGAGGATGCACAGCATTTGAAACAGATTCCTTTCTCACTTAGAAAGGCCTTTCGCTCGTCTAATGATTTGGCTCTGAAGCCTCTGCACTTCCTGAGGGGATGTGGTTTTTGATGTAGAGGGCAGTATTTATTCGGATCGTCTTCCATCTCTGCGGTAATATTTGCTCTGGTTACCATGGAAACATCAGTCTTATTAACGGTCACTGGAGTTCTTGTGTTTCGGAATGGAGGTCGATCACTTCTACTTGGGCCACTAGTGTTGCTGGTGAAGGAAAAACTAGGGTCATTTCTGGCCTTCGCTTCATAGCAGATGAACTCCATGAAGATAGAGAATGGGGGAAAGGACATGTTGTGATCCTTGTATTTAGACCCCCTCGAAATCCACCTTTCCTGAAGGTTGTGTGGCAACTTCTCCACAATGGGATTGACACCACGGGCAGTGTCCAAATAAGCAAGGCCGGGAAAATAGCCGTCTTCTTTTGCAGATTGAACTTCCATGAGAAGGTCTCCGAGTTCCCTCAGCTTTATGTAATCTCTGCTGTAGATTCTGGGGAAGTTGTCCAGTTTCTTGAACAGCGCACTTTCGATGACTTCCGATGAAGCGTAACACTCTCTTAGCCTTTCCCAAACCTTTTTCAATGCTGCCGTTGGATCATTGATGTGTACAGCACGGAGTCGTTTGGCATGCTGTGATGACTCCTTTCCAAGCCACTTCATCAGGAGATCCAATTCTTCACTGGCTGTGAGGCCTAGGCCCTTGGTAGCGTTAGTGAATGACGACTTCCATGCTCGGAAGCTCTCGGGCCGGTCGTCGTACTGTGCAAGCCCTGTGTTCACCAGCTCACGTCGTGCCAAGTACTTAGCAAAGTCATTCACAGCTGGAGTTTGACCTTGCTCTCCTGAGGATACGTTTTGTGGTTTGGTGTCTTGAACATTCGATGACTTTGGGGTTTCGTCATTGTGTCTGTGCTGCGGAAGTGGTGATGGAGGTTTTGGGCTCAGGTTTGGGCTCCTTTCAGGGAATTTTGACGGATCGCTGTTGGGTAGAGTTGGATGATTAGCTAGAGTTTGACTTGGGTGGGTAGATGTAGCGTACATCATGTCGTACGCTGGTTCCAAATTGGGCATGGATGGGTAACTGGCGTGGAACTCGGCTTGTTGCAACACATAATTGCTGGTGCGTTCAGTAACGTCTTGCTGTTTAAGCGATGTGCTGTTTTTGCTACAAGGCACTCTTATGTATTCTTCGGCTGTCTCCAAAGCTTCAGCCTCTGCCATAGCTGCCGCTGCCTCTCTATGAAGACTCATAGCTCCCAACTCTGCATCCAATTTCGCTTTTTCTAGTCTCATTTTTGCGTCTCTTTCAGCACTCTCCACTTTTAACCTTGCTTCTCTTTCGGCGAACGATGCACGGACGTGTGCTGCCTCTGCCCTTGCGCGGGCCTTGGTCGCTTCACTTGTAGATGATGAAGATGAATGTGCGGTCTTCGAACTGGTCTGGGACGCACGGTCATCATGTTCGGTGTCGTTCATGATGATGATTCACAGCAGAGCTGTGCCTTGATCCACTGCCGTAGTTGTGGTAACGTCAACTGTTGTATGTCTTTTCACTGTACTGTCCTCCTTGAGGTGTATCTAACCAAAATTAGACAGCCAGCCAAACTCCATTAAATAATGACATGAGAGTCAGGAAATAGCCTCCAAGCTCCAGTGTTTTATTCAATTCAAGCCACAGAGGAATGACGTCCGTGAACAAGGAGTGAAACTGTAAAACAAGAATAAGAAAACTATAATGACTACATGTAACGTATGGCTTAAAGAATGCTGAAGCTAAATGCAATAATACACAGACCTCACAAAATTGGAAAATTGGGCGTGACCCGTGCAGTAAAAAACCCACATGCAAATCCCATTAACCAATAACGATATGTAAGTTAAATGTGTACAAAAATCATGTGAACTACCGAGGCCTAAATACCCACTAAACACTTTTTATGTCCAAAAACAAGGCAAGAAAAGCTTTAAACTTACAGACAATGCTTCACGCAGGCGTTAACTGAGAAGGCAGTAGATTGGGAAGGATCAATTAGTCACAAAATGTGAAAAAATGTAGACATAAAACTTTCGACAGTAAATTGTGTAAAAGCGTGATTCTGAGAATGAACTTGTCAATAGAGGGCGCAAATAAACTTAACGGATAGATGGATCCAGAATACATGTTTTAAAAATACAAAAAAACAAAAATGCTGTAAAAAAAATTTGCACAGATTCGCCACTTCGTGAAAACGCCGACGATGTGATGTCACGGGTCACATGGTCTATTCGCGCGAGACTTATCCCAAACCGATTTGTTGCCAGTTTCGTGAAGCATCCCCTCCACACTTCCAAAGCCAAAATAGGACCAACTTTAAGCCATACTTTTTTGAAGTTGAAGCAAGGATTCCCAAGGATATGGAAACTTGTCATAATTAGACAATCAATTCATACCCACAAAAAAACAAAAAAACAAAAAAAAATTGTTTTTAAATTAACAAGTTAAAAGTAATTGAGTCCCTGCAAAAATAATAATAAGTTAGGCGCATGAATGTGTGCCTAAAAGCTCCCGCTATACGCCGCGCCGCCATGTGAGCGCGCGCGATCCTAGACTTGATTCAAGTGCGAGGTCCCTAACACACATGTAACGCGCCAGCATGCAGTCCACAGACCTAAAATATTATTACATGTTCATGTATGTCTGTGATGCAGCCACAGTACATGCATAATAATACCTGTGCGCCCTCACCGACAAAAATGTAGCTATTGCGGTCGCGATCAAGGGACTTGACGGGGTCGTTTCCTCCTTACTCCACGCATTGAATAGAAAAATCTCCCGCAATGGGGAGATGTACAAAACCAATGGGAGCGTGGAAGTGCTGCCCCGTTCATAAATATTCATCTTACTCTGTGACCTTTGTACATGCAGACGACAATGTATCGTGTATGTACATACATTCTTAAAGAAGTAAACTTCTGGCGGCCGGGCGGAAGAGAGGGGCGGGTGTTTTACGTCACTGAATTGCATTTGTCAAAAATTCAAAGTATGCATTTTGTAAACAATACCATTCCCAATGTATACGTAATATTAACTTGAATTCAAATAAATTTGTAGTTTTTATGTATATAAATGCATTTCGATCCTCGACAAAGTATTTTACCCCCCCCCCCGCAAATAAAAAAATCAACGAGTCTTCTTTCTGAATGCGTTTGATTGGACAACAAGTAATGCGCCGTAACTTTACATATTCATAAGTGAATAAATTTACATATCAGGCAACTGCGGGATCGTCAAGTCCCTGTCCCGCGCGCAGGTTGGGGATCGGCGGAATGCAGAGTGCAAAACAATAGTTTTCTGACGAGGCAAGGATCGAAGGGCCTTACACGGGATTGGGACTTGGGTCAAGTCTAGCGCGATCCCGGTCACATGCTCAGAAACTTTAGTACTGACTGTTGATTATATTTGTATGCTCGTTTGGTTAAGCCATCTCCAAACTTTACCAATCAATCATCGGCTCATCGTCAGAGAATCTAAGCAACTCAACATCAAGGTAAATATTCACTTACTATTCCTCACAACACAAACATTGTTTATTTTTTAATATAAATGAAATTTTCATGCAAAATCAATTATCAAAAGTACATGACCGAACCCCAAATGAAACTTTGATGATCACATGTACTTACTATACAAAACAGTAACCGAGCTGCCAACACTCCCTGATTATGCAGAAAAGCCCCTGAAAAATATTTTTTTTCCTTTTTCTGATGATTTTTTTTCTTCTATCTCCCGGATTACGGATACTTTTTCCTTGTTAGTGTCACTGTTAATGTTATTGGTCGAATGTACATACATGTAATTTGTATTGTAAATCTACACCACTGCACTGACGAACCGTTTAAACCCTTTATCATCATGCTGATTTACGAATTGTTCTACAAAAACTCCCTGATTGCAAGATGAAAATGTATTGTTAGCAGTTGGAAGAGCTGCAACTAAATTGTATAACTACCCTGCCTAGCAATATAGCCCCATATAACCATGATAACAATCCCAATCCACTTCGTATCTTTGGCCCTCATAGTCATAATTAGCACTAACAGTAACCAACCAATCCAATGCACTCCCATATTATTCTTTAGCCGGTGTAATTTTCCATCTGTTTCGTTCTTGATCATGAAACTAACCATGCTTACCGATGGGCAGACATGACAGATTGAATGCAACTCCCCAACAACCATGACAACTCGATCTATCCATACTGTTACGATTTTTTACCCTTTTTAAAAATATTTATTTACATTTTTTTTTTTTTTGGGGGGGGGGGAGGGAAACATGACACACTTCGGCTGGGCATGCTGGGGGGAATTAAATGCCTTTTAAGTGAACTTGTATTCAAATCCTAACATTCAATTTAAACTCTGCTCTAACTAGTCTATCATCACTCAGATAGGATACCACCTGACCACACATTCACATAGATTTGCAAAATTGCTTTTCAACTTTATTAATTATGAAACAGAATCCACTCAATGTTGAGGCATTCCAGTTAATTCCTAGTATTTACCAATTATAAATATAACGTATCATTTAATAATAATATAAATAAGCAAATAAGCAATTTTAATAATCACAAACTCTCTAACACGAGTAAATTCAGACATGCATAGACATCATCAATTACTAATTAGGAAACATTTGTCACCAAAACACTTCCAACAATTCATCATATGTGAATATACCAAACTCAAACTTTAAATAAATACTTGATATCACATCACTTGTATCAATGCTTTGAAAAAAAATACATAGCATGATTAACTTTCAACCATCTCATCCCTTTCAGTAAACTTGTTTGTTAACATTTTCCAAGCAATTGTCAATTAGCAACTCATACCAAGCAATAGGTTTGCAATTACTAATTTATTACACTAAAACACCTCAACATTTTCAAAAAACATAATGATTCCAAACATGAACACAAACATGAACTGTCCACTCCAACTGTGACCTTTGATTTCAAAGAATGAATTCCACAAATAGATCAATAACAAATAATACATGTACTACATTTGAAATTACTATTATTGTAAAAAAACATACCCAAAAACCTATTTTCAAGTAAAACAGACAGGTCTTTATATTCTTTAAATGTCTTCATAAGTTTAGTAAATAGCAACCAAAAGACTTTTCTACATTACTGAAAAAAATGTCTCAACTAAATTATAAGTAGGTCGATTTTAATCAAACAACATACAAATTACAGAGGGGAAAGATACATTCTCCCAACTCCAACATGCCCCCCCCAAAAAAAAAAAATAATTAAAATAAAAATAAAAATAAAATACACTACACACAAATAACAACACATATTTCTACAATCATTATTATTCACATATTATATATCATCACATGACACTAATAAATGTACAAACTACATCTTCACAAGGTAATTGCATTACAACAATTGAAACAAATACAAAGATAAAATTAAAGTGAGCCTAAGCTCAAGATTGAACGATATGGTTCCACTTCCGGTTGACCCAGAAGTAAAGGTTAACATGGGGTCACGGTAATCTTCAATGCTCAAAGGGTCTATAGCTGAAAAAGTTGAAAATTGGCTATGTAAATCTTGAGATATAGTCCCACTTCCGGTTGACCCGGAAGTAAAGGTCAACATGGGGTCAGGGTAACCAAAGTTCAATCTTTAATGCTCCAAGGTTCTATAACAGAAAAAAATTGAAAATCGGTTGTGTTGTTTTTGAGATATGTCCCACTTCCGGTTTAACCCGGAAGTAAAGGTCAACATGGGGTCAGGGTAACCCAAGTTCAATCTTGAATGCTCAAAGGATCTATAACTGAAAATAATTTGAAAATCGGTCATGTAGTTCTTGAGATATGGTCCCACTTCCGGTTGACCCCGAAGTAAAGGTCAACAGAGGGTCACAAATTCCCAAGGCTGATCTCCAATGCCCAAGGATTCATAACTGAAAAAAGTTTGAAAATCGGTCGTGTAGTTCTTGAGATACGGTCTCACTTCCGGTTGACCCGGAAGTAAAGGTCAACATGGGGTAACGGTAACACAAGGCTAATCTTCAACGCCCAAAGAGTCTATATCACTGAAAAGAAATTGAACATGGGTTGTGAAGTTCTTGAGAAATGGTCCCACTCCCGATTGACCCGGAAGTAAAGGTTAACATGGGGTCACTGTAACCCAAGTTCAATCTTCAATGCTCAAGGGGTCTTTAACTGAAAAGAAATCGAAAAAAGGTTGTGTAGTTCTTAAGATATGGTTCCACTTCCGGTTGACCCGGTAGTAAAGGTCAACATGGGGTCACAGTAACCCAAGTTCAACCTCAAATGCTCAAAGGTTCTATAACTGAAAATAAATTGAAAATCGGTTGTGTTGTTCTTGAGATATGTCCCACTTCCAGTTGACCCGGAAGTAAAGGTCATCATGGGGTCACAGTAATCCAAGTTTAATTTTCAATGCTCAAAGGGTCTATAACTGAAACAAATTGAAAATTGGCTCTCCAATTCTTGAGATATAGTCCCTTTTCCGATTGACCCGGAAGTAAAGGTCAACATGGGGTCAGGGTAACCCAAGTTCAATCTTTAATGTTCAAAGGATCTATAACTGAAAAGAAATTGAAAATCGGTTGTGTTGTTCTTGAGATATGTCCCACTTCCAGTTGACCCGGAAGTAAAGGTCAACATGGGGTCACGATTTCCCAAGGCTTATCTCCAATGCCCAAGGAGTCTATTACTGAAAAAAGTTTTAAAATCGGCTGTGTACTTCTTGAGATATGGTGCTGCAAAGATTAACTAAATAAATATTCAAATGAAGATCACATGGTTAATTATTTAAGAATGTTTTACAAATTTACATTTAGAGTTAAGCTTATGTTTAAGCTTCAATTCGATAATATGATACAACTCTTTCATCTTTACGCTTTAGAATAATTAGTCTTAAAGAAAAAACATGCACAAACGCTGAGGGATTTTAGGCGGATACTCACAAAAACCCTATACCTACGTAGGAATTGCATGTACATGTACAAATCGAATCGAAAGCAATGGGTCCGCTACCGGTAAGGAATCGAATATCAAGGAAATCTCCAACCCTTGCCGTGATTGCGCAATCAAAATGGCTAGCCTTGGTGTCCGATTTGTCACTTAATCGTTAATTACGTGGAAAAGATTGTACTTTCATTAGTTTTAATGACCAGGAACATCTCTTATTAAAAGCAACTAACTTTTCAAAACAGTTTATGTAATTTAGGAAACTAATTAGTAATTTTAATTGAAAGTATCGTGTTTTTGACTGTCGAAACATTTACACTTTCAGCGCCATGTGTTTTGTACACAGAAAACAAAACGCGCAAACGTATGACGTGACGGAGAGTGTTAGGCCAAAATGCACATCTACAATACAAGACAAGTCCATAACCGAAAAAAGTTTAAGGATCGGATGTATACTTCTTGAGATATGGTGGTTACAAGATTGGCTAATTAAATATTCATACCGCTGTCATGTGAATAATTAGTTAAGAGTGATAATCTAATTACGTCTAAAATTTAAGTCAGGCCATAAGCTTTAATATGGTATATGAGTTGTCTAGTTCTGATAATTCTAAGAGGGACATTTGACACTAAGAAAAGTCAAGTGTTAAATCAATAGGGTTTTAGGGAAAGGAATAATAATAAGTAAAATAAAAATCTGGACGATTACAATAGCTGTTCTTTGGGGAACAGCTAATAATAATAATAATAATAATAACAATAATCCCAACAAAAACAAAACCTGTTCCGACTGCTAAGTCGGAACAGCTAAATACACATGGTCACATAGAAGTGAACCCATAATGATAATTAATTAAAGTGTAAAATCCTGAGATTGTATTCTAAGGATAAGAGAAAAGGTCAAAATAAGTTCAAAGTTTTCTGATCTCCACCCCCCTCACCCCCTCCCTCCCCCTCCCTCCCCCTCCCTCTCCCTCCCCCTCCCGAACAAAAAGGTTCTAAGGCTCAATCCCAAAACAAGGGTAACTTTCTTATTATCAATCAATATGATTTAGAAGCACCATTCAAGCACAAGTACATTACATCTGTTTTTGAAATCAAATCAGAATTATACTAATACATCCCCAAAATATAGATACTTATTGTTTAAAAGCCGAGTACTGTCTACGTCTCAACCACACACTAAGCCAGATTCTCTAATTTTTGCAATGCATCAGCAGTAACTTCATTCTGTTATTTAAAATAATAATAACAGCAAAGACCATCTTGCATTTTGGCCATCCAAACGTGACTGATCACCACATAAACGATATCTTTTAAACATAAATTTAAATAAGCCACAATTCTTATAGAAATATCAATATGATTTCAATTTAACTAAAGTTACTTCTTTTTCTTATTGTTCATGTTTGTACTGACAGATATTCACAAGTTCCCAGTTTGCCACCGATCAGGAAATTGAGGAGACATTTTTCAATGCCCCAACTGCATCAATCCCTGATGCGAATTCGATGACGATAAGCGTATTACCATTCAAGGACTGGCAACATCTGTAAGTAAAAGCAATACCCAGATTAATTAACCAATTCAATAATTTTTAACAATCAATTTATAACTCCATGAAACATTTAAACTAAAAGGTTTGAACCACTACAATACCAAGGGGATATAGGCAAGCAACTTAGCACCCCCAGACAATTGGGCACACATATGAATTACACCACAATGTATGCAATTTCTCAATAGTAAACACTGTGCGTTACCCACAAAGAAACTTTCACAAGACACCTTATTGCATATTACCCCCCGCCCCCCTCAAATAAAAATTTAAAACAAAATAAACACACATACTTTTGCACACACCGTTGTAGGAAATTCATATTGTTGTTCTATTGTTTCCTTTTCTAAAGAATCACTTTGTGGGGACCCAGTTTAACCTTTGTTCCATTCTATAAAAATCCCCACAACTCTGCCTACCCCACCAACAAACAAGAAAAACACACCCTTTTTCAATGCAATCACCCATCAAAATCAAACTTCAGGTAAAAAGCAAACATTCATGGAATAAACAATATAAAATATGACTTTCTCTTACACAATATCAATTGCTACAAGCAAAACAAAACATTATTACTACAGTAAATCTCACATAAAAAGAAATTCTACCATTTTACACACACACACAGCTAACATGCAGTAGTGTTTCACTAAATGTCCTTGTATGATATGAACTAACACCATTTTTACACAAAACAGTTTGAAAAATGTTGCAATGTACAAATCGCAAATATAAAATCATTTCATTATAAACTGATAGGTCTCACCAGTGAAAGCAGGTGACACTTGGCGGCGCAAGGAGATCCTCCTAAAAGATCCAAACACCTCACAGTCCATCAGATGTAAGCTGTGGGGAAATCAGACAGACCTACCAGTGCATGAGGGAACAATGGTCAACATCACCAATCTGGAGGGGGCACAATACCACAATGTCACCAGTGCCAACAGTACGCCGCAGACAGCAATAACTGTAAGTATCAAAAGAAATAATAATGTCCTACAATAAACAGTAAATATACCAATCAAATACAAATCATACAAACACTACTTAACGTACTAAATCAGGAAATGGTAAAAAACTTCTTTAAATTAACTTCATCCCTGTTGCAAAAATTGTAGAATATATTTCTCGGAAAATGTACCATAACAGCATGAATTATAAAAATAAAAAAATCCCCCTTTATTTTTATGACAGTTATAATATTTGTACCAATGCAATTTGCAAATGAAACACGCATTTCAAGTGATATCATTTTAAAAATTAAATGACCTGATTTCACAGTCTTACAAATTTGTATTCAATTGTAAACGCAAATCTCGCACAGTTTATCAACGTGAGGAATTTCCCCTTAGTTCGACTTTTGAGTTGTACATATAGCCAAACAAGGTTGACATTTAAATATAATTATAAAACAATGATGAACTAAATAAATGTAACATTGCAATTCCATGATGAACATGCAAGATGGACACCTCATTTTCTTGCAAACCTGTGAGATATGCTTATGCTTAAACTAATACAAATTTGTGCACTAAAGTTAGCACAACTATTTGCTTACCCAAGCTTACAACTGTTATCACAAACATGGTTTTTGTGTATCATATTAAATCAGGAACTTGAAGTGCCTGCTGAAAACAGGGATTACATCATCCAAGGCTATGATGCTGACAGGTAAGACACTTAAACATTTCTTGATTAATTCATTCTAAGTTTTTTTCCCCGGTCCCGTCACTTGAAGACAATCTGATGGAACATTTAATACCATAAACTTATAGTGTATAAAATATTGCAACAAAGTAAATAAACAAAAATACAAAAATCAAAATAAAAAAGAAGAAATAAAAAAAGATGTATAAATAACATTTTAAAAAGAAAAAAGTTTGCCCAAAAGTTTTTAAAATGCTGTGCAAAAAAGGACCATATGGCTTGAATTGGTCCTTCATTTTCTATTTGATTTTTTCAAAAACAACCCCCCCCCCCCGTCACTAACTGCACCGATGTACATTTTATGTCATATACGCAACCCACCCCTCCCCCCCCCCAAGGAAAAACTATTTCCTGCTTACAGGCTTGCTGCCACTGCAGCTGCCTGATTTTTAGACATTGTAGAGGACACACAAAAGTGGATGAAATACTGGTCTTTTATACTTCGCTATACATGAATTTTTAGTACTCCTGGAATTCCAAAAGTACAAGAAAACTGGGTTAAACCACAATGAAAGTGTACTAAATATGTTACTACATGTACATGTAGGTTAGCCAGAACAGCAAAGAATAAACTAAGAATGAAAACAAAGGACATTCTTATACTGTAGCAAATGGGACATACTTGGTTAATCAGTTTGGTGGGGAGCTGGGGGGGGGGGAACCCTGGAAATGGAATGTGTGGTGTGGCTGGTCACAGAATTGGACATATGCAGGACTATACCCGAGGTTTTGATGAGATTTTTTGAGAAAGTTTGGCAAACAAATTACTATTTGGGAGATATGGAACAATAGAGCAAAAAATCTTGGCTTACACAATATTATGTTAATGAATGCAAAAACGACAACAAACTTCTACTCAACGATGATATTGCTTTCAACACACTCAAAATCCAAATTTCTATGAAGTATTGAAGTCATGAATTTTAGGTCACCAAACCACAGTAATGTATTTTTATAAAAAAATGTCATCAGTATACATAAAGACCAAGGGCCACCCAAACCTCTATAATTATACATTGCACTTCTCTGATCAAAAATACATCTCACTTCTAAAGGCCTACACACTACAGTAACGTTGCCCGTCCATACAACATCCAATTTCCAAGATAATTTGTACCAATCTTCTATTCCCATTATTCAATTTTATACCATAAACAATAAAATAGTATACATAACTTTTTTTTCTTATTACAGCAACCCTCCACAGATCATTACAAATGATGATGTCACTCTGGAATTAACAATGGAGCAGCTGGTACAACTAGCCCCAAGGCAGGACATCGATGCACTCCAGGGGGCTCTTCCACTAACAGTTAATCTGGTAGTGGACCTAAGCACCCTAACAGTCATTGACATAACACCGTAAGTATTCAACTTGAAATGTTCTTTATAAATGTATTAAAACCTGTCCACAACCACTTTATCCTCAAATTGTAATGCTTTCCAAGCCAAACTTGCAAATATAAAATCATACCTGCATCTCTCCTCATCAGTCAACAACAACCCACTAACAATAATCATAAGTTACACATTTCCTAAACTAACCTTTTAACACAAACTGATTTTCCTCAAAATCAACAGCCAGCCACCCCCATCAATTTTCAACCCCAACTCCGACAAATATAACAAGGGTGTTACGCATGATTTTCAGGGTCTACACATAAAAACACGACTCACATATCACTGCACTTTAATAACCACAATACTATATAAAACAAATTTAACAAACACATTGTTACAGTTACATCACTTGACATCAAATCCACACATTACTCGCAGAGGCGTATCAGGAGTGTGGTTAACGAAACAAACTAAGGATAGAGACTCTAACCTCTAAAACCAGGGCCCAATTTCATGCTCTGATTACCGTTAGCTTACGGAAGCAGGGAATTCCACGCTTACGTCAAGCGTATTTCACAGATTAGCACCAGGGAATTTTTGCTTGTGCGTAGTCCACGTTACAAGGCATTTTACGCTTACACAGCTAGCGCAGAAATTCAGCGCTTGCTCAGTAAGTGGAGAATTGTAATCAGAGAAACCTTTCACGTGCACGTAGCCTGATAGACGAAACAACTTGTCACCATGCTGTTTGTGCTCTAATCACATCTCGTTTAGACTATGGAAACTCTCTTCTCAATGGGTTGTCCAGCAAAGACACCAAACCCATCCAACGACTCCAGAACAGGGCAGCCAAATTAATCTTTAAGGCAAAAAAATCTGACCACGCCTCACCCCTCCTTCAACAACTCCACTGGCTTCCTATTCACGAACGTATCATCTTCAAGTTATTAACCATCACATATAAATGTTGGAATGAAACTGCTCCCCCTTACCTTACTGAACTTATCACTCCTTAACCAGCCTATTCGCACACTCCGTTCCAGTTAAGATACAAGATTCTCACAAAACCTAAAAACCAGATACACTTCATCTTCCAAAGGTTTTTATGCAGCTGCTCCAAACCTTTGGAACAATCTTCCCTATCAAATACGTCATGCCATTTCACTTACTGAATTCAAAAAAACGTTTAAAACTTATCTTTTCCAGACTTATTGTGCTTACTAGGCTATTTATTTATTTCTAATTCCTTTGTATTGTTATTTGTTGACTGATGTATAATTTATTTTTAAGCGTTGTGGTACCTTTTCTGTGTAAGAACGCTATATAAATGCCTTGATTATTATATTAACGGCAGAATTTGGCGGTAAGCTGAGCCATGAAATTGGGCCCTGGCTAACAGCTACTGGCAATCATAGGTCGCATCCTGGCCTAAGTACTACCCTTCCTTAATTAGTATTCATATTTTGAATTATTTTCATGCAATAACATGTTTTTTGTGTGTGTTTTTTTCCTGCTTCTGCAGAAACATCAACGATGACGCACAAGAGTAAGAGAGTCACTCTGTACTTCTCAAAAGATTCTAGCCCTTGGAAATACTAGGCTCGTAACCAGGAATTATTTTTTGGGAGTGGCGAATTTTCCTTTTTTTGGGGGGCGGACTTTTTATTATATTTTGTTTTTATTTTGTTTTTGTTTTTTGAAGGGGAGACTTTTTTTCTTTTCTTTTTTGATTTTGGGGTTTTTGTTTTTTGTTTTTTGTTTTAGGGGGGGGGGCGGAATTTTAAAATTGTATTTTATATATATTTTTTATATTAGGGGGGATCATTCGCCCACCAACCCACCCCTGATTACGGGCCTGGGAAACACTGTTAAGTGTCGGTAGATAAATGGAACCATTTATTTTATGTCATATATTATTAATTATGTATGAAACACTGACTGAAATCCATTCAAACATTTTTGTGCAAGAAATCTTTAATTTCATTTACCAAAATAACTAATGATCACAAATAAATCCCTGAACCTGAATGTATAATTGTGTAGAATTTCTTAATCTGTTATATTTAAGTACACTTGTACATCTCCTTTTAAATTAATGTAACGTAGATCATTGCCACAATGAATATATAATTTCTTGTAACTGTATAGATTTAATTTCCATCACTTTCTACACGAAACATTTGATTTCAAAGTTTGTATTACAATAGCTAAAATACATACCTATAATCTTTAAAAAAGAATATTAGTTAAATATTCAAATCACAAGTTGATTTTTAAAAAAATTACAAATTTATCTATCTCCTTACACCCAGTAACTAGGGCGCTGTACTCCTTTTTTTCGAAATTTTGACATCATCGGTCGTACTAGCGCCATACATGATCTGACTCCCTGCATGATCAACAGGTGCCCTGCCTCAAACCGCATAATCGTCATGGTAGAGGCAGGGCACCCGTCTAGAATTTTAGACGGGTGCCCTGCCTTAACCGTTCAACTACGCGATTGAGGCAGGGCACCCGTCGATTATGCTGCGAGTCGTATCATATGGACATACAATAATAACCTGGGAGGCGAACACGACCGATGATGTCAACATTTCAAAAAAAGGAGTACAACGTCCCAGTTACTGGGTCTACTCTCTCCTAACCTAACGGGAAAAAGTTCCATAGATTTTGTTAGTAAACATTTAGTATTGGTACGTCTAACAATGTTTAAAAGTATTCAAGGGGGCCCTGTCCTTAGCAAGGTCAAACTTGACTAATCGCATAATTTATTTATTTTTAATTTGTTCCCTCTAATCTTTCTACTTGAGACAAACAAGTTAATTTAAGATGAACATCCCTCAAATCATGCTGTTAACATTTCTCATGTACTTTTTTCATTCAACTTCTTTACAAAACAATAAAATGTTTCGAAACCCTGTTGACAGGATAAAAATGTTTACATTGCAATTTATTTGTGTACAATTTGTTTTTACACTCGACACCATTATTGCTTCTAACCATAATCATCCATATATTTAAAGGGCAATACCCCCCCCCCCCCATTGCCTCACATCACCTCAAGCAAGGAATACTTACCAACTCCATAGAGGAAGATACACGTAGACCCAGAACAATGAGGCTGCTTTATTCAATAGCGCCTGGTGCATCAACCTGTATTAAATTGGCTCGAATTTCCAGACTGTGCCGTCCCCATCACCACTTTTCAGACAAACTTTCTATTCCCTTGATGCAAAATTGCTTCTCTTCCGATTTACACAACAGGATATACCTCGGTCTGTCTCATCATTGCAAATAAAAGGCAAGGGACATGTTTCGCTCGGCCCCAGCGGCCTATCCAGGACCGCTGGGATGGGCTATCAGCTTGCACAGATTCTTGTTCAGGAAGTACGTCATGCGTGCAGTGCTTGCAGTGTGAGTGTGATCCATGATGGGACTGAGCATTAACTAATGAGCGTGCTTGATACGTTTGCCCATCCCAGCGCCTTTGGTTTTAAGGCAAGGCGCTGGGGACGAGCGAAGGGACATGTTAACATTTTCAGAGTCTTGAGAGTAGATAGAGGGCGCACTTGCACAACAAAGAACAGCCGTTTATCACAAGCACTGCAAGGTCTCCCTCTCCACTTCTAGTAGTGCAGAAATCATTCTCCTGAGCATGTTATTAAGTCGTACAGTTTATGCTTTCTCCCCGACCGAGACCTAGAACACTGTCAAACAGGAAACTGTAAAAATAATCAAAACTATATCTCCTGATGAATGAATGTCATAGACTAATGATCTCTAGCTCTATGCCCTCTTGTAGTTTACAAAACATCCACTGACATTTTATTTTTGAACATGACGCCATCGTCGCCTTCACTTCCAGTTCAAACACGAAGTTTGTGGTAACATCAGCGGACACTTAAACTTTCGCATTACAAAAATTAGTTCAAATGACCTTATCACTTGTCATAGCACTCCAGTTAAAATGTTTCAAATCTACATCCTCAACCAAACTCATAAAACTGTGGTTACTTTTGGCTCATATACCACTGGTAAAAATCACTGACCCCCTGACTTGGCACACTCTTCGAATAACAAGTAATCCCAACAAAAAGGTGTGTACACGGATTACAATGATGTTTCTACACCATTTGTGAACACATTGTCTTTATGTTTGAAAGAGTGTTCAATGTGGCGCAATCTTTCACAATAGACCTTTCTTTTGCAACGTCACAGCCAAAGATTTTGCCAACCCAGGCTGGAAAACTATGAAAAGCCATAAATGCAAAACAAAAACGGATAGCTACAGTTTGTAACAATGTTACACAAATATTCAAAAATAGTGTTGAATTTATTGGAAACAAAGCAACCGATCATGGGAGGTATTTTATTTAATTAGAAGTTTGCCGAAAATTTTGAATTTTGTTAAAACATCTGTTAACACGATTGAATGTTTTAATAACATTCGGCGGTCCATGCCAACCAGCGCGGTTTGTTTATCAACAATGGAAAGGTCTATAAGATCACAAATGATGGTGTGTTGACAAGTTTATGCAGCGCCCTCTGGTGACCACATCAAAAACAATATATCGCGAACGATATGACAGGTGTTGAAAAAAAAACCTTAATAAATTATTCACGTGACAGCGGTATGAATATTTAATTTGCTAATAACGTTCTAATCATATCTCAAGAGGTAAACATCCGATCCTCAAACTTTTTTTCAGATATGGACTTGTCAAGCTTGTATTGTAGATGTTAGTTCTGGCATAACATTACCCGTCACGACATAATGACGTGACTATTTGCGCTTTTCCATCTCTGTACAAACCGCTGGCGCTATAAGTGTAATGTTATGCTGGTCCAAAACACAATACTTTTCAAATAAATTAAATTGGAATAAGATGCATATCATCGTATTCCTTATCAAATTTGTTAGTACTAAAAACATTTTTTTTACTGTGACGTCATCAGGTGTCAAATAACGGTAATTCAAAGTTTATTACCCCAAAAGTCATATCTCCTGAACCACAAGTCATACAATTGTAATGTTTGTTTTGTATGGTAGCTTTCAACAATTGCGATGTTTCATGTCCAAAAAACTAATCAAAGGACCTATGTGATTAATATTTAATTGGTAAAACTTGCAACCGTGGGTGAAAAGGTAGGCCTTCACAGCCCATTCGATTTGTACATGAGCAGCACATGTTTTCCTATGTAGGTTTAGGTTTTTTTAAAAGAATGCATCGATCGGAATTTTGTTTTACCATCGTGTTCCTTATAAAATTTATTAGTACGAAAAACACAATTTGCTGCTGTGACGTCATCAGGTGTTGAATTACAGTAATTCAAAGCTTATTCCTTGAAAAAATCATATCTCCTGAACCACATGTCATAGAGTCGTATTGTTTGTGTAACTTTGTAGCCTACTACAATTGCAAAAATATTTTTTTAGTTATGACCTCACTTTGACCTTTACTTCCGGTCCAAAAAGGAAGCTCAAATCTTTACAAAATCATATCTCATGAACCACATGTCATAAAGTTGTTATGTTTGTGTTGTATAGTGGCTTACAACTCTTGCAACATTTTGTTTAATCGTGACCTCACGTTGACCTTTACTTCCGATCCAAACAGGAAGTTTTAACTTTAAAAAATCATATCTCCTGAACCACATGTCACAGAGTCGTAATGTTTGAGTTGTTTTGTAGCTTACCACACTTGAAACATTTTAAACAAAAAAGATGACCTCACTTTGACCTTAACTTCCGGTCTAAAACAAGATCCGAACTTAATTAAACTAGTTTACACTGTGAGTATCACTCTGCAAAACAAGCATTGATCATTTCGAACAACTTTACGTCCCATACACAAAATACAGAATCAGTTCATATCTTGGGCTACTTTTTTGGTCAGCAGAACGGAACAGCTGTGTGCTTGTAAGTTACAATCACTTACATCTAGTTATTATTATTCTTTCTTTCTTTCCCTAAAATCGTATTGACTTTACCTTGTCTTTTTCGAAAGCCATATGTCCCTCTTAGAATTATCAGAAGTAGACAAATCATATATCATATTAAAGCTCATGCCCCGACTTAAATTTAAAATACAATTAGATTGAAATTGCTAGCCATATTATTGTAGTCAGAGAGAAAAATGCACGCGAAATGCCGTAACGAAATAGCCGACTTCTGGGTACCAGTCGCTGCACACTATTTATACAAAAAGATCGATCTATAGCGTATTGAAACGGTGGCTTGTGCATGGATATGTGTACATGTACGTCATGATGCTGTTGCCCGGGGCGCTCGACGATTTAGAACATAAGCTTAACTCTAATTTAATGTAAATGTTTATAAAAATTCTTAATTGACTCATTTGAATATTTAACTAGTTAATCTTTGCAGCACCATATCTCAAGAAGTACACTGCCGATTTTCAAACTTTTTTCAGTAAAAGACTCCTTGGGCATTGGAGATTAGCCTCGAGTAACCGTGACCCCATGTTGACCATTACTTCGGGGTCAACCGGAAGTCTGACCATATCTAAAGAACTACACAACCGATTTTCAAAATTTTTTTCAGTTATAGACTCCTTTTGCATTGGAGATTAGCCTTGGGAAATTGTGACCCCATGTTGACCTTTACTTCGGGGTCAACCGGAAGTGGGACCATATCTAAAGAACTACACAACCGATTTTCAAACTTTTTTCAATTATAGACTCCCTGGGCATTGGAGATTTGCCTTTGGAAATCGTGACCCCATGTTGACCTTTACTTCGGGGTCAACCGGAAGTGGGACCATATCTCAAGAACTACACAACCGATTTTCAAACTTTTTTCAGTTCTAGACTCTTTGGGCATTGGATATTAGCCTTGGGTAATCGTGACCCCGTGTTGACCTTTACTTTGGGGTCAACCGGAAGTGGGACCATATCTAAAGAACTACACAACCGATTTTCAAACTTTTTTCAATTGTAGACTCCATAGGCATTGGAGATTTGCCTTGGGAAATCGTGACCCCATGTTGACCTTTACTTCGGGGTCAACCGGAAGTGGGACCATATCTCAAGAACTACACAACCGATTTTCAAACTTTTTTCAGTTCTAGACTCTTTGGGCATTGGATATTAGCCTTGGGAAATCGTGACCCCGTGTTGACCTTTACTTTGGGGTCAACCGGAAGTGGGACCATATCTAAAGAACTACACAACCGGTTTTCAAACTTTTTTCAATTGTAGACTCCATAGGCATTGGAGATTTGCCTTGGGAAATCGTGACCCCATGTTGACCTTTACGTCGGGGTCAACCGGAAGTGGGACCAGATCTCAAGAACTACACAACCGATTTTCAAACTTATTTCAGTTCTAGACTCTTTGGGCATTGGATATTAGCCTTGGGTAATCGTGACCCCATGTTGACCTTTACTTTGGGGTCAACCGGAAGTAGGACCATATCTCAAGAACTACACAACCGATTTTCAATTTCTTTTCAGTCATAGATCATAGTTTTTTTTTAGAATGCATCGACCGGAATTTTTTTTTTGTACCATCGTGTTCCTTATAAAATTTATTAGTACGAAAAACACATTTTTTTTGCTGTGACGTAATTAGGTGTCGAATTACGCTAATTCAAAGCTTATTCCTTTAAAAAATCATATCTCCTGAACCAAATGTCGTAGAGTCGTAATGTTTGTGTTGCTTTGTAGCGTACAACAATTGCAAACAATTTTTTTTAGTGATGACCTCACTTCGACCTTTACTTCCGGTCCAAACAGGAAGCTGAAATCTTTATGAAATCATATCTCCTGAACCAAAAATCAGAAAGGCGTAACGTTTGTGTTGTATTGTAGCTTACAACACTTGCGTCATTTCATGTACAGTGATGACCTCACTTTGACCTTTACTTCCGGTCCAAACAGGAAGCTGAAATCTTTATGAAATCATATCTCCTGAACCAAAAATCAGAAAGGCGTAACGTTTGTGTTGTATTGTAGCTTACAACACTTGCGACATTTCATGTACAGTGATGACCTCACTTTGACCTTAACTTACGGTCTAAAACAAGATCCGAACTTAATTAAACTAGTTTACACTGTGATTATCACTCTGCAAAACAAGCATTGATCATTTCGAACAACATTACGTCCCATACACAAAATACAGAATCAGTTCATATCTTGGGCTACAAAACAGAACTTTTTAGGTCAGCAGAACGGAACAGCTGTGTGATTGTAAGTTACAATCACTTACATCTAGTTATTATTATTATTATTATTCTTTCTTTCCCTAAAATCGTATTGACTTAACCTTGTCTTTTTCAAAAGCCATATGTCCCTCTTAGAATTATCAGAAGTAGACAAATCATAAAACATTGAAGCTTATACACTGACTTAAATTTTAGATGTAATTAAATTAAAATTCTTAATTAATTATTCACGTGACAGCGGTATGAATATTTAATAAGTCAATCTTGTGTCTATCATAACTCAAGAAGTATACATCCGATCCTTAAACTTTTTTCAGTTATGGACTTGTCTTGTGTTGTAGATGTACATTATTTCCCAACATTCTCCGTCACGTCATCATGACGTCATTTATTGGCGCGTTTTCGTTTTGTATACAAAACACATGGCGCTAAAAGTGTATATTAATGTGTACATGAGCAGCACATGCAATTCCTATGTAGGTTTAGTTTTTTTTTTAGAATGCATCGATCGGAATTTTTTTTTTACCATCGTGTTCCTTATAAAATTTTTAAGTACGAAAAACACATTTTTTTTGCTGTGACATAATCAAGTGTCGAATTACTCTAATTCAAAGCTTATTCCTTTAAAAAATCATATCTCCTGAACCAAATGTCGTAGAGTCGTAATGTTTGTGTTGCTTTGTAGCGTACAACAATTGCAAACAATTTTTTTTAGTGATGACCTCACTTCGACCTTTACTTCCGGTCCAAACAGGAAGCTGAAATCTTTATGAAATCATATCTCCTGAACCAAAAATCAAAAAGGCGTAACGTTTGTGTTGTAGTGTAGCTTACAACATTTGCAACATTTCATGTACAGTGATGACCTTACTTTGACCTTTACTTCCGGTCCAAACAGGAAGCTCAAAACTTTAACAAATCATATCTCTTCAACCATATGTCATTAAGTCGTATCGTTTGTGTTGTATTGTAGCTTACAAAAATTTATTTTTAATAATGACCTCACATTGACCTTTACTTCCGGTCTAAACAGGAAGCTCAAATCTTTATAAAATCATATCTCCTGAACCAAAAGTCACAAAGGTGTAACGTTTGTGTTGTATTGTAGCTTACAACACTTGCGACATTTCATGTACAGTGATGACCTCACTTTGACCTTTACTTCCGGTCCAAACAGACAGGAAGCTCAAAACTTTAACAAATCATATCTCCTGAACCACATGTCATAAAGTCGTAACGTTTGTGTTGTATTGTAGCTTACAACAGTTGCAACAATTTATTTTTAAAGATGATCTTACTTTGACCTTTACTTCCGGTCCAAACAGGAAGTTCAAAACTTTAACAACTCGTATCTCCTAAACCACATGGCATAAAGTCGTAACGTTTGTGTTGTATTGTAGCCTACAACAGTTGCAAAAATTTATTTTTAAAGATAACCTTACTTTGACCTTTACTTCCGGTCCAAACAGGAAGTTCAAAACTTTAACAACTCATATCTCCTGAACCACATGGCATAAAGTCGTAATGTTTGTGTTGTTATGTATCTTGCAATACTCGAGACATTTTATTAATTACGAAGACCCCACTTTGACCTTTACTTCCGGTCTAAAACAAGATTGATTCAATTTTAAACCGATCATCAGCTCTATGAAACCGGAGCTGACGTTACTAAATTCAAATGTTATTTTATACTTTTTTTTATTACCAAGTGTTTTCAAAATTTAATGAAGAGTTCAATCATTAGACAGCAAGTATATGTTTCCGTTTATTTTCTTCATGACTCCCCAACACTTGGCGTCGTTGTCCATTTTGATTCTATTGTTGCTCGTGTGCTAAAACTCCATAATTATTTTTTATTTCATAAATTAGTTGAACAACACTGCTTCAGAATCTGTAAAAATGACAACTCATAAATCATGACACGTACAAGTAACAAAAACAAATCACATGTAGCTTTTTTATTCCTGTATCACAGTGGCTCAAATAAATGTAGTTACATCAACAGATCAAATATGTTGAACTAGTCACTTATAGGGAAGTCAGTATTAAATATGTGGTAATCATTCCAGAAGTAATTTTGTTCCCTGTTGAACAAGAATGATTAGAGAATATCCCATTGAGTACACACTGTTCTCAACTAACACTCCAAAAATAACTGCCAATACATTTGAAGTAGCACATTTGATTACTTTTTGTACTTTAGTTGTTAGTGTATGCTTTATTTCATTTATGTGGGTGGTCAAACTATTTCCCATAGTTATCAAATAGACAACTCAATTAAACAATACCACAAGTATGCAAGTTCAGCCTAATGACCCACATCAATATCACTAGTATTTATAAAACTTGAAACGCATACCACAGCTCATAGTATGTTTACTGATCACAGAATGTGCAGTTACTGCATAACAAAGTACTCATTTCATGTCTGACTCATGACACACTGGTACTAAATTTTTTATTTTAAATTTGTTGCATGCATATTGTACCGTATTCAAATTTGTTGTGGTCTGTGGAACCTCTACATTAAGTATTGGTGTTTCAGTGTTTGATGAGTGAGACAATCAAATGTGGCATGGAGCACCAGGCTCAAGCTTTGGTGTTTCTGATCAGCAGAGAGTGGGTTTCAGTCCCTGTCGTGGCACTTAAGTCATTGAGCAAGATACTTTGGATGGGACATAAAGTCGAAGGTTTTGTTTTCTGTAATGCAGGTAAGAGAACACAGTTTAACACTTCTCTTGAAGAGAATGGGTTTCCCCCGGTGATTCTGAATGTGGCTGCTGATTGTAAATCATTAGAAGGTGCTGCATAAATGGGTCTCACGTACCTGCAACTGTTTTTTTATTTAAGGATTGGAGTACAAATTACAATAATCATTTTGTTGTGACATCCCAGCCACTACAAGTTTCAATCTCAAAAAACGCTACTAACAAAATCTACAATAATGTACATGTACATGTATTATTAGTATAGTAGTGTATACACTTACAATGTACACAAAGTATTCTGCAAGTAGCCTTTTGACAGTGTCCTTAACCCACCACAAACAAAGTTTTAAACAGTTAAGTATGCGTGTGCACCCAAACTTATATACACGTAGAAAACAATACACATAAGCAAAAGTACTTCCCCTGCACAAATCACAAAGAATGGCTTGGACAGTCTTTGTCTGTGTTTATAGACACACATAGGCCTATATAAAGAAACTCAAATCTCTATATATGTACACAGTTATTTTGACAAAATGTGTAATGAGAAGCATCCCTCACCATACCAATACTTATTCATTTACAGTTTAGAATTGTTCCCATACACTTTCATTTGCAAGCACAAAAACTTTTAAATTTGCATCCCTGCTAAAGAAATACAAACTTTTATACAATATTTTTTTGGATTTTGCTTTTTTTCCCCCTTCAAACTGTTGTGCATTTATTCATTTAACGCCCTTTTGATCGTTATGGGTATGAAACAAGTAGCACTGAGCCGGCTTATTGTTCTACATGTAAATGTTATATCTCTACTTATAAGTAGGCCACTTTAGCAATACATGTACACAGATGCTTCAGTAACTACCACACACAATTGCTAAACAAATAAATGTGATGCCTTAACATGCAACATTACAATTTTATTTCAGAGTAACAAACTTGTTCGATTGGGGAGCATCTCAAAAGTTGGAATGGTTGGAACGTTCTAATTGGGTTGCACAACTATTCCAGTGCGTGCTCATAGATTGTTCCTTTGGCGAACACCATAACTATGGATTCAAATGTTCATGCTAGTATTCACTTGTGTGGAATGCTCTCGTACTTCGGCACAATGACGTGGTCCAGTGGAGTGTACTGGCAGTCTAGTGGTTTGGGGTGAATGCTATTTTGTGCCTAGAATGTACCCGGCTTTTGAGACAACCCCTAACAAATAAATTGTATGCTAAATAACAAAATTACACTATTTACATTGTGTGTACATGTAATGGACGTTCCAAAGTAATGATGTTTTAGGTCATACAGTTTACTCCTTTTGAGGACCCGCCATCTCCCTCAAACAAATGCGTACCAACATTCTTCTTTACAAATTTATGCTAATTATTTAAATATTATAAACAATTTACACTCATTTTAAAGTTGTATGTGGTCTCCAAACCCCCTTCTCCCAAGTTTGTGTGATTATAAAAATGTTGAAAACTTTGGATGGCTCAAAATGTGAAACTACTCTCTCATGACCCAGGTAATTGTGATATGTGTCAGATTGCAAACATTTCGTAGTTTAGTGGTACCCCTACAACAATCAGTACAGTCATGGTGCATTACTGTAAGAAGTCATTTACAGGCAGACCAAGGCAGAGGGTTTTTTTTTTTTGAGAGAGAAAGATCGCCTAACATCACAAGGCCACGGTTGGCCACTTCAAGGTGAGGGCTACACGTAACTGATTTGGGCTAATAACCAGGGGTATGTTGCCACCTACTCCTGGGGCGGAAACAGGGTTACCCCCTTTACAGTCCGTAAGGATGTAGGCATGGGTATCATCCACAAGAAGCCTCGCTGGTAGAGCAGAATATACTACCTTCCCAATTTTTATGAAGCAATTATGGTAAAGTGCCTTGCTCAAGGGCACAAGTGTCATGACCGGGTATCGAACCCACACTTTGCTGCTGACAACACCTGAGCTTGGGTCCAGTGAACTAGACCACTCGGCCACAACTCACCACAAGCAATTTATTTGTGCATTACTCACTGGTGCTAAGTAACTGTTATAACAATTTGTTATAATCAACAAAAGCTGCACTTTGGAACTAAAAACACCAATCCTGTAAGGGTCATGCCATACTGCTCTGCATTTTAGTAGTACACTCTGGGGCAGCACACTTTTTAGCAACTCATGTCGTTAGTTACGGCATGGATCATGTCATACTGCTCCAAACCAGTTCAGAAGTACACTGAGGGGGCTGGGCACCGTAACAACTCATGTCGTTAGTTACGGTATGGGTCAGGCCATACTGCTCCAAAACAGTTCAGTAGTACACTCAGGGGCAGGACACTGTAGCAACTCATGTCGTTAGTACAGTATGGGTCACGCCATACTGCTCCAAGCCAGTTCAGTAGTACACTCAGGGGCAGGACACTGTGTAGCACCTCATGTCGTTAGTACAGTATAGGTCACGCCATACTGCTCCAAGCCAGTTCAGTAGTACACTCAGGGGCAGGACACTGTGTAGCACCTCATGTCATTAGTACAGTATAGGTCACGCCATACTGCTCCAAGCCAGTTCAGTAGTACACTCAGGGGCAGGACACTGTGTAGCAACTCATGTCGTTAGTATGGTATGGGTCACGCCATACAGCTCCAAACCAGTTCAGTAGTACACTCAGGGCCAGGACACTGTCGCAATGCTTTTCCACAGTAAACATGAGGGTACAGCACTGTGTAAAACAAGAAATTATCAAAATGTCTGATAAGAACAAAATGTTCAAATTGTAATGCCCAAGGGCTTTGTATCAAATGTATCAAATGAATGAGTAGGAGTCAGACAATACTTGCATGATCAGCTATAGCATAAAAAGATCACACATAAATTGTAGCATTGATAAAACACAAAAGAACACCAATCTTGTGGTGAACATTTATGAAATAAGTAGCATTTTAGCGTAATTTGCAGCAGACTTTTTAAAAATTTGTAAAAACAGAATGTTCAATACATGCAATTTTTAAAGCTAAAATTTAGAAAAATGTATTTTCACCAAAAAGATAATGCCCATGCTAATGTGTGCCTTACCTTAGAGTGCACTTTTGTGAATATCCCAATTTGGAGACCAGAATATATCGGCAACTCATGTGACAGAGGGTATCGTGTTGGCCCACTAGATGGCAGCGGATGTCCATGTCTCAGTAGCGGTGTTCAGCACACCATTAGTTCAGCTCTGAAGACACATTGTCCTAGGGATATTCCAGTTGAGTTTGGCCATTCTGTCCTGCCTCTTGAGAACACAAGACGGACCAGATGACATGAGATGTCCCTGCTGAGTAGGGGTGTTGACTCACCCCAATGGAACTCAGAAGACTCTTTGTGCAACACATATCCAAGTTCAGCTAAGCCACTGTCATGTCACTTCACAAAAGAAGTCGCCACTTCATGTTTGGAAACGCAATTTCTGTGACGGATCTTCCAATTGAGTAGGAGTGTTGCATCCATCCAGTGTAAACTAAATTTCAACAGGTTGTGCATCTACTTCTGGTGTTTTACCTCTCCATTACTATCTGTGTGTCAAAGATTAACAAAATACTATTTTAATTCTAATTTGTCTTAATACATTTGCATAACACACTGACTTGTACAAGACTGAAAAATATAATTTTTACATTTCCAAGATGAACTTAATTATGTGGTTTATGTGGTTCTCTGATCATTTATATCTAAACAAATACTTGTTCTTTTAATAATAAATCAAACTCAAAGGGCATTGAGCATAACTTACTTTTGCTCTAATGTGATTATAAAATTAAATTCTAAGCAAAACATATGTATAGGCCACAAATCCCACTGCTTTATAACTGTTTACATCTGACTGCTTTCTTACTGTTTAAATCTGACTGCTTTCATACATTTTAAATCTCACTGCATTCACAGTTTGCATCCCACTGTTTTCTTACTGTTTAAATCTGACTGTTTTCATACTATTTAAATCTGACTGTTTTCATACTATTTAAATCTGACTGCTTTCTTACTGTTGAAATCTGACTGCTTTCATACTTTTTAAATCTGACTGCATTCACACTGCTTAAATCCCACTGTTTCTTACTGTTAAAATCTCACTGCTTTCTTACTGTTAAAATCTCACTGCATTCACACTGTTTAAATCCCATTGCTTTCTTACTGTTTAAATCTGACTGCTTTTATACTTTTTAAATCTCACTGCGTTCACACTGTTTAAATCCCATTGCTTTCTTACTGTTAAAATCTCACTGCATTCACACTGTTTAAATCCCATTGCTTTCTTACTGTTAAAATCTCACTGTTTTCATACTGTTTAAATCTGACTGCTTTCATACTGTTGAAATCTGACTGCTTTCTTAATGTTAAAATCTCACTGCATTCTTACTGTTAAAATCTCACTATTTCTGTTATGTAATCCAATTTTCTATAATTTCTATTTTATTTAAGTTTTGAAACATTTCCCTCGGTCCGTTACAAACAATTCACAATGTTTCATTATCAACTAGTGCATGAAACTTAAACATTTGTGTAGCACAAAAATTAACCATTGATAGCATCAGTATTAATTCAAACTTCAACCTTTACAGCCTCATGGTAGCTATAATAAGTGGGGATTACTCGAGTTTGAACAGAATCACAACCTCTCACATACACATGATCAATCAATGTTCCTTTCAGAGTAGTAGCATCTACAACACACTGCTTGTAACCATGCTCACTCATCATATTTACAATGCTTGAATTACATGTGGCCTTTACATGTACATTCAGAATGTCTTCATTGAAATCTCCCATTATTATACATCTCCTTGATACTTTCTGCAGTTCATTCACAAGGGTTTTCATATTAGATATAAAATCCTGAAGCACGTATGAGGCTGGTCTATAAATGACAACAACTACTACTGACACATTGGAAATGATCTGGAAAGCAATGTATTCTATATTTTGGACTGGCAACATAAGTCTACTCATTGACCTCTTGGTTTAGACTGCTACACCTCCATGAGACTGATGCTGTAACGTTTCAGTTAAATGACTTGAATTATCATAAGAAAGACATCTTGGTTGATGGTAACTTTTGAAATCATTCAATTGCATGTCATATTGTAGTTGATCTTCAGTCCATGTTTCAGTCAAACAAATGAAATCTGCCTTCATCATTTCAGTGTTGGATTTCAAGTCCATAAAATGTGCATGTAATCCCTGGATATTAATGGCCATACTGACAGCTGACTCTGTACATGTAACTTCCATACCTTCATCATCAATATACAGAGGCATTGTTTGCAGAGCATCACCTACTGCTTCATTACAATATATGTACTTCTCATCAAACCCTTCAATGACAAGACCATCAAGTGATGTAATACGGCTTAGGCTCACATATGCTTGTCCAGCTGCAAATGTGCGATCAAGACACTTCAATGGAAACTGATGCCGTACACATTTTTTACCAATGTTTTCTTCCTGTATCTCAACAGGTACACTGTCTTCATCATTTGAAGATGATGCAGATTGTCTCTTCAGTTTCAATCCAGCCTTATTGTTATCAAACTTAATTCTGATACACTTAGGTTCATCAGATTTGTCGTGTGACATTACTATTTTTGTTACAGTTCCAAAGACCCCATTAACAAGTCCATCTGACACATCAATGTTTTTAGTTAGCATAACTCTAGCACCAACACCAAGTGACAGGGATTGTGGTAGGCTTCCATTAGACTTCTTCATGGGTTCTCCTCGTCTAACTTCTAGAGTCTGTCTGATAATCCTTTGCCTCCATATACACACAATCTGAACATTTCGAATGTAGAATCTTTACATTTTCTTTATCTACTTGTTTATTACATAAGAATATATGGACTGCATCATTCCACTCTCGTCCCGTTTCACGCCCCTTCAACATCTTCATAAATCATCCTGTATTGCCTCATTTTTTTTTCTCACACGAAGTCTGTTCAATGTTTCTACAAACTGTGCATCTTCCTTTGTCTCATAACTTGTGAGTTCAACAATCTTGAAATTATCATTTCACAGATCAGCTGTTACACTATTCTGATACAAAGATTTTGCCTTTACAGTGGGCATCTGATAGAAATCACCAACAGCTAATACACACCTCGAAAAGGAATATGACTCCGACATTGCTTTATCTGTCTGAGACGTCCATGGATGTAACACAGTAACTTCTGACCAACCATTGAAATCTCATCTATAACCAATATCAGCAGCTGACCAAGTCTCTTACGAAGTGTAATGATTATTTCCTCACCAAGTGGTTGATAAGGTATTGATACATCTGTTGATAATGATAGTGCACTGTGAACTGTTGCACCGTTGATATTAAATGCGGCCACACCTGTTGGAGCAGTTAGCATTACTGATACATCATCAGGGTTTCTTATCATTGATCCAAGTATCCGTGTTGCTTCATAATCTATACACTTTACAAGAAGACTCTTGCCTGTTCCAGCACCACCAGTAAGAAACACTTGAAATGCATTAGGGTTTTTACCATAAGCTTTGTCCAAACACCACTGTCTGACTTTATAGAACACCCTTTTTTGTTTGTCATTTAAGGATCGGACTTTGCTACTCTTGATGAGTGTGCTTCAACATCACATCAACATCACATATCTTCTCTTTCGTTTCTATCCGATTGTAAATCTGGAACATTACATTCCTCATCACTGTCCTATGCTTCATTTTGCCGATTGTCTTTACATTCATCTCTTTGTAATTCACTTTCTGGACTAACTTATGCCCATGCATCTTCCTGCGGACCAAATTTCTGAAGAGTTCCTCTGCATCTTCCAATATCCCTTATATCAACTTCAAATCTGGATCGAGTACTTTCCACAATTGACTTCACTGATTGTAAACTTCCCAGTACACTGACAAAACCATTGCTAAAAAACTTCTTGTAAGTTTCAAATTGTGCTGGTTTCAAATGAACATCAACCCGGTAAGGAAGAAATAGCTGCAGCATGCTCTGACAGTACTTCTCAGAAGACTTTGTCACTGAAAATCTGGGATATCTAATAACAGCTGTATCAGTTCAAGAACGTTTCTGGATGTGTCCCAAATCATTCTTCAAAGCAAACACATGTGACTTTCTCTTATAATAAATAATAATGATAACTGTATTTATATAGCGCCTAACACCTTCAGAAGAAAGTCTCTAAGCGCTCAGGAGAACAAAAGGAAAATTACGTGTACGATGAATTGAACAGAAACGTTTTCAGAAGAGTCTTGAAATGTGAGACGGTGGTAGCTTGTTTGATGTGAAGGGGGAGATTGTTCCATAAATGAGGTCCAGCAAACTGAAAACTACGTTCACCATATGTTTTGGTGGCAACAGTGGGAATAACAAGGGTGTCTTTGTTTGCTGAACGGAGGTCTCTTGCAGGCATGTATGCAGTGAGCAAATCTTTCAAGTAAATTGGACCACTTCCATGACGACATTGAAATGTTAGGAGGAGAATCTTAGAGATAATGCGAGCATGAATAGGAAGCCAATGGAGTGATTGCATAGCTGGAGTAAGGGGTTCATGTTTTCTTTACCGGGAAATGAGACGAGCTGCTGAGTTTTGAATGATTTGGAGTTTTCAGAGCTGTGAGTCAGGCAATCCGTAGGTGAGGCTATTGCAGTAATCAAGGTGACAAATTACAAAAGCATGGATGAGCTTTTCTGTTGTTGTTTTATTGATGAATTGGCGGATTTTCCCAATTTTATGCAGAGCAAATGATGCAGAGCGGCTTTTGGTATTGACAAACTTATCCATGGTAAAACTTTTTGTCAAATGTGACTCCAAGGTTTTTTGCTTTGTCCACTGCATGAACTGGTATGCCATCAATTTGAATTGACTGTAGGGGGATTCTGTTGCGAAAACGAGATGTAATGTGAAGGAGTTCCGTTTTATTCTCATTTAACTTTAGGCCATTTCTGCATGACCACTGCTTGATGTCTATTATGCAATTCCGCCCTCTAAGAATTGTTTCCAGGAGCTGTGAATGTTTAAAGGAAATGTAGACTTGTGTGTCATCAGCGTAAAACATACTTTTGATACCATGTGAATGAATTATCTCTTCCAGAGGCGAGGTGTATAGGGTAAACAGTAAGGGTCCCAAAACTGATCCTTGTGGAACTCCCTGGGCTGGAGTATGAACTGAAGATCATTGCTCATTAATCAGAACTGCTTGACGACGATTTGTTAGATAAGTCCGAAGCCATTCTAATGCTTGATCCTTTATACCAAACCTAAGGGCTAGACGCGTGATTGCATGACTAATGGTGTCGAATGCTGCTGAAAAATCCAAGAGGACTAGAATAACCTCCTGTCCCCTATCAAGTGATATCAGGATGTCATTGGAGACTCGAAGTGGTGCTGTTTCACAGCTGTGAAATGGTCGGTAAGCTGATTGCATTTTTGGTTGTAATTCGCTACTGTTCTCTAAGATATAGCTTTGTATCTGGGCTACGGCAGCTTTTTCCACTAATTTTGACAAAAACTTCAGATTGGCAATTGGCCGATAGTTTTTCAAATCCTCTGAATCCTTTTTAGGATCCTTGATGCGAGGGGATATGTTGGCGAATTTCAGACCTTCAGGGAACATGCCACTCAGAAAAGATGCGTTGATGATGCAGGTAATAATCGGCAGTAGTTCATCTGTGCATTGTTTCACCAGGGAAGTGGGAATGGGTCAAGGCTGCATGTTGTCGAGGACGATTTCTTAGTCAGTTTTTTAACTTCATCCTCTGCCTCCCTAATTTTTAGGCAGAGATGGTCAGTAAGTCCGAGATGTTTTTCACTTTACTAGTGAAAAACTGTTGAAAACGGTCAGGCAGTGAAGTTTGCAGGTCCTCGGCTATTGGGAGGAGTTGTGGGGATTGAGGCTGACACAGCTTGTTTATTTTCTTGAAGAAGTCATGTGAATTACATACGTTGTTAAGTTGGTTTTGGTGATGAGTTCGTTTAGCAGCAAGAATCATGTTTTTATATTGAAAACGGGATTCTTTGAAAATCTGACAGTCAACTTCAAGCTTGGAAGTGCACCATTTTCGTTCTAAACGCAAAGAGCTTGACGTACCATGGAGAGTGTGGTCGACAAGTGATTGTACAAGTAATACTTGGAGCATGTTTGTCATGGAGACTGGACAAAACTTATTCATATTGTTGTATAATCACGTCAGGATTCTGTGAAGGGGAAGTATACAGCTCAGATTCTAGGATGTCTCGACGAAACAACTGAATGTCAATGTCACTGACTTTGCGCATTTATATTTCCATCCTAACTGGATCGGGTTTACAGATTCTCAATGAACATTCAATCGCTGCATGATCAGAAGGAAGATAATTTGTCACATTGACCTCTTCGACAACATTATTGGTAGCACGTGATAAAATGAGATCAAGAATATGACCCTCTTTGTGAGTTGGTATAGATTTGAATGAGGTTTGTTGATCCGATGAGGTCATAAAATGCGCAGCTTCACGGTCAGCTAAGTTATCAACATGAAAGTTGAAATCTCCCACAACTTATCACTAGATACTTTACATATGTTTCCTTGATAAAATACTCTGTATTCTGAACAAAATGTAGCTAAACACATTGATTCAAACAAATTTGTATATGGTCTTGCTTTGTAATGATCTTCTTTACTAACCATCCATACATTGTCATCATCATCCTCATCCTCATTTCTTGACTTGTTCTGAATTACACTCAAGGGCAAGCTCATTCGAACAGGATTTTCTCCTACAGGTACAAACTTTACTTTTCTTGAACACTCTTGAAGTCTTAGTGTACAGACACGATAAACTGCTTCTTGTGCCGATACTTCACGGTTCTTCAGATAAACACTTCCAATTTGTTTCATGCTCTGCTTAGCATCTCACGTTCAGCTTTAGGCATGTAAGACACCATATACATTACACATGCATAAACATCACTGATAAATTGAATGTCCATGTTTGCATTCCAGCATCTCAATAAATCAAGATTGTACTGATTAACCCATACATCTTGGGGTTCTCGTTTCAACACAAAATGTACTTTCTTGGTTGACACATCATTTGCTTTCTCAAATTCATTCTGTGTAGTACCAATCTTTGTGAACAGTTCATTTGTTGTCATGTGTTGATTTTCCTCATCGTTAACAGCAGTCCATACTGATTTCAACAATTCCTTCGCATCATCTTCAGTTAATGTGATATCTAATATATTCTCACAATCATCAATATCCATTGGCATTGGATTAGCAACAAATGTCCTCATGGATGGTGGCCTTGGAAAATTAAATCAACACTTCCCTTCTTCTTGCATGATTTAGAATGTCTCTTGCTGTGTTGCTGTACACTGCTTACAATTTCATTCAACTCTTCATCTTCTTGATTTGATGGCAATGAACAACTTACGTACTTATCAACAAAGTCTGCCACTTCATCATCACTCTCTGTACCCAACTTAGGTGCATCTTCTATCCAAAATAGACAATGAGTATATTGTGAGCCTCTTTTCTGGAATTCTACTCGGTAAAAATAATCTTTCACTTTCCCAATAGGTGCTGCTCTTGACATTACCACATCTTTCAAAAATGTATGAAAACGCTTGTCAAACATTCTAGCCACAGTTACAGGATTGTTTCTCAATAGCAGACATTTCTCATTCCAATCCAATTTCTCAATACTCCTAGAGTCAACTTGTTGTCTGAGTAGTGTATTGATTAATTCAGGCCATCTCATATCTGCTGCAGAAAATGAACAAAACCATGTAGGTATACCAAGTTGTCTGATCATTGCCAACACATTTTTCTGAGTTGATTGCCAATAATATGGCAGTTCCTCTAATAGGCTTCAAAACTTGTACCCATTGTCTGATTTTAACATATCTTTCAACTTCTCCGTGTCATTAAGCATATTAGCAGTCACCTTTCCACCATCCTTTGTTTTGCCTGAACCTTTGCGTAAAGCAATGGAAACACTGGAAACAATTGTGATTTTAACTTGAGATTTTGTCCTTTGAACGAAGATGCACAGGGAAAGAAGATGTTCCAGTTGCTACTCATGTATTGGTATGCATGGCTAGAGGTATTTTTACTTCCCTACATGCCCCTATTGGCTATTTTCCGAGTACTGGAGTAACTAGTCATCAGCTCTATCCATTGCTGTTGGATGCAGTGATTATGTTAGAATCAGCAGGGTTTGTTGTACGGGCAATGGCCTCTGACGGTGCTTCACAAAACAGGAAGTTTTATCGCATGTGCCGTGGGGAAGACGACAAAGGTAAATATGTCTACTGTGCACTCAGTCCAGTTGATTATTCACAGAATGTTTTCTTTTTCTCTGATGTTCCCCATTTTGTCAAGACTGCGAGGAACAACATGTTCTTTGACTGTCTAAACATATCCAACCTTTATGAGGGACAGCACAAGAGAAAGCCAGCTCTGGAACCATACAGGAGTGTTAATAATTGACGATTTGAGGTAAATTACTTTCTTTGTTCTTTGTGCAAACCAAAAAATTTTCTTCAGATGACTGACTTGTTGAGATACTTTAAACATATAATGTAATTACACATTTCAAATCACCTTAATAAAAAAGCTTTTTTTAATATTTGGTATTAACATGGGTTCATGAAAATTAACCACACAGAAAACTGAGTGTTTCTTGTCACAGCCACAACTTACAATTTGTCTGAATGAATTTTATTTTTTATTTATCTAATTGTCTAGTGGCTCTCACATGAGTTTCTTGGGTTTCTCAAAGGTTGGGAGAATGAAGCAAATGGCCATGATTTGCTTGAGAAAAAAAGAGCGCAAGAAGATGTGCCTCAGCAGGGAAACTCTGGAGGGTATGAGAATAACAGGTGATGAAGCCAGAAAATTAATTGGGTTGTGTTTACAGTTGGTAACATTCAAACTGTTATTTCAGTTGCCGACCATGGAGCAATATACTAATTGGTCAAGAACAGACTAGAAATTAAAGTAAGTTTTGTCAGAAAACTAACTTGTGAAAATTTCAAGTTTTTGAGAAAACAATAATTCTGGTTTCTATTTCATCAGTTATTTCTGAGGTAAATATTTCACATGGGAATTGGTACAAGTATCACGTTACAACCAGTAGTAAGCTTTTAGACTGAAATTTATTTTAAAATATTTCTATCATTACCAAAGCTATATCGTACCTTTTTAAAAACTGAAGTGGAGTAAATTTTAAGAGCAATTGGTAGTGGCCCTAAACAAACTCCTGTAAAAACAGTTCGCAATAAGCTTGTTTTGAAACTCTAGTGCTACTTTACAGTTTAATAAATTTACATAATGATTCCTTTCTGATTTCAGTACATTCCTTCGTGAAGTTAGCGAAGGTTCTCCTTGCATCACCTGGCGTTTTATCTTTCTCCTTGCATCACCTGGCGTCGATTTCATCTTAAGTGCCAAGTTTAACCAGGATCCCCTGGAAATGTTTTTTTCAAAACAACCTGGTGCAGGAAGAAGCAGTAATAACCTGACTGCAGAGCAGTTTGGTCATAATATGTTCTCCCTGTATGCAGCATCAGAGTGTGCAAAGAGTTCAAGGAAGGGTAACTGCCGTGTTGATGACTCACTCCAACATCGCCTAAAACGAAAGTAAAAGTGATAAAACCAGACCTCGTACCACGTTTCCGTATTAACATGAGTTACTTAACTAGAGCACCAGTCTGCCTCCATCTTTCAATCTTTCAATGTCATGAAAATTTGACGGTCACAATTGCTGGTGAAGAGTATGCATTGACCTTTGACCTCCTGGTTTTTCCACCATTGCTCATCAATATGTGATATTTTTGTGTTTTTTTATCACAACTGCTTCAAAAATGCTTAATTGTAAAAGCCAAAGCCGTTTTATTGTCAAATAAAATAAATATAATTTCACTTTTGTTTTTCTTCATTCAAATCAACAGTTAATGATTTGGAGAAAAAACAACTTGTTTGTGGGGAAGGGTGGACCTGCAGTCTGCACAAACGTTTTTGAAGAGAATTATTAAAGCTGTAAATGTGTATACAGTACATGTAATAACATCTAAATAATATTAAAAAGAAATTCATCCACAAAGACGCATTCCACTTTCTATTTTTCTAGATTTTATTCTGAACCATTTCTAAAAAGGTATGCATAGCTTTTCCAGGCATTTTAACAGTAGTACATAGTGGATATGGAGTCAACAGTGGTTATTGAGTTTTTAAACCCTTTCGCAATCCTTTCTCTGACTTCTTAGAGATTTTTTTAGCGCATGCTTTTCTGAGATCTAAGTAAACCTTTAGGAATGTTTTACAACGTAATTTTACATAATAAGTAACCACTACTTCCAAAAGTTTTTTTGAAACCCCACCAGTAAGCTTTTCTTTAATCAACCCACACCAGTAATCCTGTACTCTTAAGTTTGAGGATATTTTATTCATTAGAACCTCTTTCAGATTTACACTTTGAAGTGAATTGATATTGTCTTTTGTAAGGACAGTTCGACTTAATAGTTCCATTGACCTAAAAAGGAGATTCACATTATCTGAAACTTTAAATAAACCTCCTCTGCTCTGTGTGTCAATCCACTGCCGTGTGTACTCAAGAAATGTTGGTGAATTCTGCAAACTAGTTACTTGCCATGATTCAAGAAATCTGCAATACAGTTTGGCAACATGATTTTTCTGTTTTCGGAACTGTTTTAACAATGCGTATGGTACATACCCGGCCCGGCAACATATCTCAGTACTCTTTCCTCTTATCCATTTTTTCTTCATTATTTGTTACATCCTCAATTTCAGTGGCGTTAGAGCTTTAAGTAAAACTAAGAAAACTTCTAGTAGTAATTTCTGAAATACTATCAAAACATGTTTCCCTTTACTATGAATATCTGTCAAGTTCAAGAAAATGTCCCATTCAGTAGTCAACTGTGTTTTCAGTTTGTGATAGTTCATCCACATGGATGATTCTCAACCTCAAAGACTTTCCATAATGCTGTCAAACAGGTGCAACAAAACTTCTCAAAATAAGGAGTCTTTATACACAAAAGAATTTGCACAATCAAAGCCAGCACCTGTACAGATGTTTCAATATCCATGTTAAAGATTGGATTTTTGTGCATGGTTTGAAGAGCTGCTGAAAAATGGGAGACTACACCATCAACAGCATCCTGCTCGGTCATCTTCACTGGTGGCCTTGTGGCCACTGCAAATTAACAAGTTTTGAAAATTTGTTTCAAACATAGCTTAAATTAATTACTGTATATGTAATAAGCTATTTGAAAGATGCAAATTGTCCAGTGATCTTTTGATTGTTTTTGATTGTTAATTAAAACTGCAAATGTTTACTCAAATTTTTCTGTAGTTTGAAATGTGAATTTATCTAATGTTTAATTACAGATTACATATTGCGTACTCCATCTTAAATCAGCATTTTTAAACGCATGAATTTTGGATGGGGACAGATTAATTCAAGATTCAGTGCAAAACATTAATTTTAAACACACTTCAACTTTAGTTACCTTTCTTTTGTTTTCTGATGTACTGGTGTGGACTCCTTAATTGGCTGGGTTGTTTGGTTTTCCTTTGATGAACCTAAAATAAAGACATTAAAAGCATAACACGTTAGTGATTTTTAGAAAAGTAACTTTATTGTTATGTTCTTGTTTTAAAAAAATCATGGATTCAAAATCATCAATTCAAAGTTACTGATTTCAAAAGAGTTTCTGTTTATGCTAAGTTTTATTCCCCGAAAGTGACATGTACATTGTGGTTGGATAATTTCAATATGGAGATTTCATACAATACATGTACATCACTTGTATTTATGCCTTCTTTTATTTTATGTCCCTCTTTCACCCATCACAAGGCACAAAGGCCATACGAGGTGAGGACTAAAAAGAAGAGATAGAAAAAGATAACGTAGAAAATTAGGTTAAAAGAAACCTATTAACATTATGCTTGAACTGGGACAGATTATAGGCAGCAGGTAAGGAGTTCCAAAGTGATGCAGTTCTTGGGAAGAAACTTGAGAAGATCTGCAAACCAAATTGAACACAACAATATATACATGCACTTGTATACAAAAGTATGCTAAATACAGTGGCATGAGCGAGGACAAACTAACTAAACTTTACGTTAAAAAAAAATTGCTATGGCATGGAAACAGGCTGGAACTTGATCAGTCTAACGACATTGAGGGCGCTGCACTAGCGGCGACAACCAGTTTTTGGTCAGCTCCAATTTTATTCACATTTTATCCGTTTTTACCGTGTTTGTGGTGGTATTTTATTGCTAATTTGTACATTTACCGTGTGGTGGTCAACTTGAGCTTCGTTGGAATGAACATGGGTGTGTGTAAAACTATGTATTTGGCCGTATTAATCGTAAGTTTTCTGTTATGTTCATCTGGATATGGCATCGCACAACAAAATGGCTACTGCTACACACGTGAGTACCTACTTAGCCTACAGCAGGGTGCCGTTGGCTCGCTTGATCTTCAACATATTGACTTTCCTGTTGAAATGCTCCCCAACGATACTCAAACAACTGACACTAATAAACACCATTATAAAAAGAGGAAAGAGGGGTGGTGTAAGGAGAAAGAAAAAAAATTAAGTCGAGTCTATATTTACAGGTGGAAATTTTCGTTCTGCATGGCAAGGCATCAAGTCAATGGCTGCTCCAATACGTCACCCGAGATTCATAATCCATCACAAATTGAACTACAGGGCGTTAATGTTGCTCTGCCAGACATCATGAACACATTTTTTACACGCTTCAAAAAAGTGATTTCTACTCTGACCTTGCTGATTTAAAGTCGTCGTTGTCTTCCTGCGGCAACACTGTCATTGAGCAGAAGACTAGCGAAATATTTGAAATCTACTAATGTAAACAAAAGCCCTGGGCCTGATGGTATTTGTGGAAGAACTTTTTAGTATTGTGCAAATGAGCTCAGTGGTGTCTTCAGATATCTATTTCAAACTTCTGTTGACACTTCGGAAAACATCTACAATTATTCCCATTCTGAAGAGAGACAAGCCCAAAGAACTCAATGACTTTAGACCTATTGCACTTACTTCACTTGTAATGAAAACTTTGGAGAAAATTATGACGATAGATTGTTAGTTAAATTTGCTGATGACAGTGCTCTGATTTCACTCCTTACGGGGCCAGAAAATAATCATGGTGGTGCTCTCAAAGAATTTGTTGAGTGGTGTGATGACTCTTACTTGGAATTGAATGTTCAAAAAACCAAAGAACTTATTGTGGATTTTAGGAAAAAGAGTGAAGATATCCCTACGACCATTGTTCACGATCAAGCAGTAGAAATTGTTTCTAAATACAAATACTTGGGCACTATTTTTGACGACAAACTCAGATGGGATGAGAACACCGATTAAGTTGTTAAAAAATGTCATCAACGATTATATTTCTCCCCGGAAGTTAAAGAGCTTCTCCGTTGACACAACTATCCTTAGTCTTTTTTATCAGTCGTTTATTGAAAGTGTGTTTTGTTTTTCATTTATTTCCTGGTATTTTAACTTAAGTGTCAAGAACAAAAACAAGTCTAATTTATTTGGCGAAGTTTGATTGGGATTCTACCGATCCATTATGACGAGCGAACGAGATTACGTGGGATAGCGCTCATCAGCCAGCTACAATCAATCTTTAAAGCACAAGTCAAAAGGTTCAAATGACGAAAAGGGAGGTCACTGAAGAAGAACGGGTGGGCTCGTAATCTCTTTCGCTCGTCATAATGGATCGGTAGAATCTAAATCAAACTTCGCCTTATAAATTAGACTTGTTTAATTTTAGGATTCTACCTCACCATTATGGCGTAACTCCAGAGACCACGTGAGATGTTAAGAGCAAGAACGTTTTGACTTGTTAACAGAGCAAGGACTCACAAAATGGAGTACCAAGAGAACAATACTTACGTCTGGTTCAACTCGTTTTAATGTAACTCACAGAAATAATACACATCCTTACTATAATGAGTGAACATAGGCTACATATGGCGTGTCGTGGCCGAGTGGATAAGATCACTGGACTCAAGCTCTGGTGTTTCTGATCAGCAGAGTGTGGGTTCGAGCCCCGGTCGTGACACTTGTGTCCTTAAGCAAGACACTTAACCATGATTGCTTCGTCCTTCGGATGGGACGTAAAGCCGTTGGTCCCGTGTGTTGTGTATTGCACGAAAAAGAACACAGTGCACTTATCGAAAAGAGAAGGGGTCAGCCCCGGTGTTCCTGGTTTGATCGGCTGCATATTGCGCCACAGCACCTTGTAAACCATTACAAGGTGCTATGTAAAGGAGTAGGTCTCATACTTCAAACGTAGCCCCAAATACCTTGCAGGAAATACTGAATGTTAAGCGCTTAGAGGCTGGCCTGCAGTAGGCGCTATACAAATACAATATATTATTATTATTATTATTACATGACAGTTTTCACCTCTTGTTTATGACAGTTTTCACCTCTTGTTTATAATTGAAGTAGAAAATGCAGGGTTTTGAACTAAAGGTTTGTTATAAAACTTTGCGAAAGTCTTCGCGCCGGACCATCTTGCAGTCTTCAAGATAACCTGTATTGGAACTCCTGCAGTTTCAGCTGCTGAAGTGGAGGCTGCTCGTACACTGTGAGCTGTAAAGACACTTGTGTCAATTCCTGCAGACTTTAGCATATCTTTAATCCAGCTGCTTATACTGTCTGTAGATAAAGCTCTAAATGGCTTTTAAAAACTTATAAACAAAAGTTTCTCTTCACCTCGAACATTCTTTGTTCGTTTTAAATATTCTGATAAATTGGTAACACAAAGACCAGGATTTTCTGATAAGATTGGTAAAACAAAATTGGCTTGATGTTTTCCTGGTCTACTTTGTTTTGATAAATTTTAATACATCATCAATGCATATTAGATGCAGTGTTTGGGGTCGTTGGGCTGTAACTAGAGCCAACAACGTAACTTTTTTCTTACTGAGCAACTTCAGAGAAAGCTCATTTGTGTTACCTAATGACTTCAGGAAATTAAACAAAATACCAACGTCCGATATTTCTTTATATCTTGGGAACGATGGTCTACAATTAAACACTCCTTTCATAAATCTGGTTGTTAGAACATGACTGCCAAAAGTAACACCATCTATGGGCAAAGTAATTGACGAAAGTGCTGACCTGTTGGATATCGCCCAAAAGATCGTCATTTGACGAACCATTTTGTTCATCCTCCAGGAACAGGCGTCTCAGTCCACCTTCTGTGTCATCAGAATCTGTGGTGACTGGAATGCGAACAACCACGACTAATTTCTGCCGTTTGGTTTTTTGCTCGGGCACATTGGTGCTCGAGGCGCTTCGCTTGCATTCCGTTTGTCCTTTGTTACTTGCCTGAAGGAATTCACTTGTGAATTGGGAAAAGCCCTCCTTCATTGCTTGCACCAAGGTGTCATTTAACCCTTGCCACGGTTCATTGGATGCGGACATAGAGGCAACGTCCTGTAATGGCAAACTGACTGTATGGGGGACAGTGTAGAGTTTTAGACACTTTGGTCTTACCTTTACACTTCAAATCTTTTTCCCATAGGCTCTGCTGATTTTTGAACTTCAGTCTCTGAAGTTACGGAAATGTTGGCTATTAAGCCATCTTCCATGGGTAAACCAGAACCCTGTCTTGGAGGTGTCATTTGCGGAGATAAATCTGAGAAATCCCCAATGTCCAAAAAACTATCCATAGCTTGGTTTGTAACCTCTAAAGGACTAGGCCTACAACATGTAAAGGTTAAATTCAGTGTGCAATAACTTTTCAGTACGAGACATAAGCATTGTCCTATGCACATAACACAGTGATTGGAGAGAACGGAGTAGAGGCGTCCAGTTTGTCAGCTGGCTAGATCGCACATTGGATTGTAGCTGGCTGGTGAGCGCTATCTCACGTGGTCTCTGGAGTTGCATCATAATGGTGAGGTAGAATCTGTTCAATTTTCCAGAACAGCTCCAACGCTTGGCAGGTTTTCATACAGAAGTATGCCATGATAATATACGAACTAATGTCTGATGTTGGGGTTCATTATTGTGCGACTTAATGAAGGATTTTACCAAGTCGATAATGTCATCTAGTTCACGTTGATACCGTTGCAAAACCTCATCAGTTAAAAGGGTGTTTTTAAATGTTTGCTGTTTTGAAACTTGGCTAAGGATACTGGTGGAATTGTCACAAATGCAACTAAAGCTGTTGGCCTAACTTAAAGTATCTTGGCTGTAAACTGTTGTAATTGTGAGATCAAATCTCCAGAATTAACTTCAGAACATTTAAGTACTTTCTCGGAATTTGAACCAAAGTGAAATGTAGTAATGTCATTAATTCCTGCTGCTAATCTGACAATAACTCTTTCCTTCTCACTGTATTTACTTAATCTAGCTAAAGTAAATGGAATTAAATCAGAAATAGTGGCTCCTCGCCTGATAACATAATCAACGTTAATTTTGCATCCTAAAAGCACAGAATAGCAGTCAAAAGAAAAAGCTTGTGAGTCTGCTACAAATAAGAATTTTAGTCTTGTCTTGACTCATTGAACAAGTTTTTTAACAAATAATACATAAATAAAATAAATGGAGGTAAAATCACGTCGGGATCACCAATGAAGGGTCCTAATAATTTAAAAACTTACCCTATCTTTATCTTGTTCTGCCTCCTTTACTATGAATGGCGTAGTTGAGCCGGTGTCGACGGATGGTGGAGAAGTGAGTCTGCCTTTTGGTCGGCTGTGTACTACAACCAACACCTAAGTGGACACACTTGCTCAAATTATTATAAACTACTACTAAGCTAACTTACGATGAATAAATATGTACCTACCCTAAATTGAAGCAGTACCTAAGCTAAGAAAAAGACCTAATAAAATGTGCTGGCAGGACTAAACTCAAACACTTGTGTCAACTCTGGTAGTCTTGTAGAGAAGAGAGAGAGTGTGGGCACACCCAGCTATATCATTCTAGCCTCAGTGTCCTACATAATCATGCATGAAAATAACAATAGGCTACCTGCATGCTTAGATGCCCTGGGATATCCAGGTATAAATTTAAATAAAGGCACTGTGGACTAGAGGTGGTGACTTAGTACAAAGAGTGGTCACTACATCTAGCCCCCGTCTAGATTTAGAGTGAATTCTATGCAGTAAGGTATAGTTGATGTTACTTGCATTTTCATCAAGTGCGCGTTAAAAATTAATGAGCACCCTCGGTGTCTGGGGACATGGTTTTTCTTGTTCAGGAGCACATCCCCAACCCGGACGGTGAGGGCGACTGACTCATTGTCAGTCGCGATTCTGGTCCCGGCAGGTCCCAAAGTTTTAAAAAGATATATTCCTCGTGACCGAATTACCATCGGGAAATCTGGAGTGGACGGCAATAATGAAACCACTGGTGTCGACGGTTTAAGACCAAGGTAGTATCTACGCTTTCAGGAAGGAAATTTATTCAATTTTATATCGCTGAAGGCAAAAGAGGGTGCTGCTGTGCCTCATAAGTACTGCGTTAAGAATGCTTTTGTAGCGGTTTGCTAAACCGATTTCATCGGGGTAGAGAGGACCAACGAGGTATGGTGGTGTGTTGAGATAACTTGATGCACCGTTGAGGGTTGTGCTGGGGTTAGTTTAAAAATTCCGTGCTTGACAGGTTTTATATTTTGCAGGGGAGGCCGTAGAACATATTTCTTGTTGAGGTCAAGCTGCAGGGCTTTTGAGTTCTGCAATATTACGTGCTTTTGTACTCTAGGTAATGGTTCCGGAGTTTGGTGTCCAATGGGGAGTGCCCCCTTTCAATTTGGTTAGCTTTGCCTCGGGGAGGGACCCAAGTTTAATATAAGCCCGGAAAGAAATTGGTGTTTTAAATGGGAGTGCCTATCTTTGGTGAGCCTTGCATAAGGGAAGTGCCCCAAGTATGAACATGGAAAGTGGGTGTTTTGAATTGGTAGTACCCCTCTTTGTTTAGCTTTACATGGGGGAGTGCCCCCAAGTATGAACTCCAAAAATGGGTGTTTTAAATGGGGAGTGCCTATCTTTGGTTAGCTTTACATCGAGGAGTGCCCCAAGTATGAACCCGAAAAATGGGGAGTGCCCATCTTTGGTTAGCTTTCCTTCGGGGAGTGCCCCAAGTATTGAACCCAGAAAAAATTTGTGTTTTAAATGGGGAGTGCCCATCTTTGGTTAGCTTTACATTGGGGAGTGCCCCAAGTAATGAACCCGGAAAAATTGGTGTTTTAATGCCGATCTTTGGAGGGCGGTATTTATAAGTACGGTTCAGGGGGAGTACCCCTTAGTCTGGATGGTGTTGCGTTTATGCATTGAGTATGGTTTGATAAATTTTTAAATGGGGAGTGCCCTTCAAAGCGGTTTTGGCTGCATAATATAGGAAAACTGGCCCGTTTAAAGGGGTTCCTATATAACTACAGCTAAAAAAAAGTAGCTTCTTAAAGGTTTGGCAGATTGTTTGCACTCGTATCACGTTGTTTGTTCAATGCAGGCAAAATCGGCGCTGGAAGTCCATAGACCTAGCAGGCTTCAGTTGCTCAAGGCTTGCCCGGAGACCGGTTACGATTGTAACATAGCTTATGTCATGGCTCTCCTTCGTAAGTACGTCTCCGAGTTCACTCCTCTATCACCCGAGGACATCACAGAAAAGCTGCAGCAGTTGTATGTCAACCTTCTGTCTGATTGCAACAAGCACGTTATGGCCAAGACCCCTATAAGTCGATTACGGGGGAAGATTCGGACAAGCATCTGCGCTTTGAAAGGAAGCATCTTGGTCACATCGTCCCTCCTGTTGATGTCAAATCTGGCTCAGAGACCCAGAGTGGCACAGCCTTCAGAGCCAGGCAACCTCAATGACAGAGCTTCAGACAGTTCCGTCAGCCGGGCGTGCAGAGACAGGGATGTCTGTTTCCTTGCCGAAAAAGGGGTAATTTTTTCTTGAGACTGCAAGGAAAATACTTATAAGTTTTCCCCAGTCGGCTTGGCATGGTGCACTTTTAGGCAACGTACGTCGGGGGAAGGAAGCTTCGGTGTGATATTCAGGTTTGTTCGAGGAATGCCTTGCCCCCCCCCCTCCCCTCCCTAAAAAAATAAATAAATATATATAAAAAATGGTGAATTAATAAATAAACACAAAAGTTTTGAGGGGAAGTTGCACGTAGAACACAGTTGTTTTAGTGTTGTGGTTTAGTGGGTCTAAAAAAACAATATGAGCGGTTGGCAGTTGATGCTAAGAATTGACAGTTCTGGAGAGGTGTATTCGTGATTTATTGTACGAGCTTTGCTACCCCCTTTTAAATTTTTTATTTATTTTTATTTTATATGGAACAGCCATTTGATTGCCAGTAGCAATATTTGCAAGCTGTGCTTTAAACGGTTTCTTTCTTGATTTAACCTAGGAGTATAGGCGCTTCTTGAAGATATTGGGAGCCCATGTGTGGGAGCGCTCATCTTGCTATCCCTTTGATCCTGTTGCATCTCAGGCTGCAAGGCGGCGCAGAGGTTCAGGTTCCTGGGTGGATATATCAGGAGTTGCTGCAGGGTCCCACGATGGATCAGAACCAAGTCCTGCTGAAGTTCTTTTGGGTGTTCGCCTACCTGATTTTCAAGCCCTGCGTTTTCGAGACCCAGATTTATTTGTATCTGGAGGTCTGCACGATCATCCTCAGGCGTGGGATGACATATTGACTGAGTGCCCACACGCCGGCCAGCAGATAGGGCGTTGGTTGCGTCAAGGCGTAGACTTGTTTGAGTTTTTCCAACCCTTTAGAGGAGAATACCAGGGTAGAACCTTTGACTCAGCAATCCCGCCTCCCATGTACTTTTCTAACACCCCTATTTGCAAGGATTTCATCCCTTTCATTAATGGGACAATTTCGAAGCGCCTTGTAGAGGGGTCAGTGGAGCTTATTGGGGCGGTAAAAAGCACAAGGCTGCCAAGGTGTGTCAATGCGCTCTCCATCGAACCCAAAAAACCCAGACTAGCTTTGTCGATGAAGGGGCCAAACCTTTTTGTGTAACGACACACCTTTCAAATTAGTTCCATTGGTGGATATTGTGAAGTCGTCGATTAGTCAGGGTGGAAAGTTCTCGGGAACTGACGACGCTCTGGGATACAAACAAATCCTTCTAAATAAAAGATCTAGGACCTTCTGTGGTTTTTAATGGGCGGGGTTCTCCTTTGTTGACACCACCCTCCCTTTCAGTTTCAAAAACAGTGCCTACATATACTCTTCACTTGGGTTTTGTCTCTCAACCTGGTTAAAAAACAGGGGCATTCACACAGAAGTTTGGACTGATGACCGTTTCATTGGAGAATGTGGTGGAGAGGGAAAGTCTTGTTCCTGAATGTCAGATGTTTGTTTTTTATTGTTTGCAGGGCTCGATCAGCGACTCGGGTCAAAAGGCTTGTACAAGAGCTGCTAGAGCGTTGTATGTAGTTTGTTACATGCAGTCACGCCTTGGATACTTCATCAACCTTAAGAAGAGCCGATTGCAGCCGGTTTCACGAATGATTCATTTGGGTCTAGGGGTTTGTTCACACTCCCTATCTTTCTGGATCCTGGATAAAAAGAATTGCTCATTAGCTCGTGTTAGGGAGGACATTTTGAAATCAGGTTCGGTGCTTCTGAAAGAGATGCAGCGTTTTGTCGGAAAATGTCAAAGCTTCATTTTAGTCTTCCCCGCTGCGATCCTTTTTGTCCGGGAGTGTTGCTTCTTTATGGTCGAGTTGGATGATGTCACAACTATTCAATTAACTCAACTGGTTCGTGATGAAGTGCGTTTTGTCTGAGCCTATCCCATGGAGGCAGAAGCAGCACTTGAAAGTAAGGCTGGCTTCAGATGCCTCTGGTCATAAATGGGGTGAGGTTTTGTCGCTTCCCGGTCAAGACGCTATCGCCTTCAGCGATTATTGGTCATCTAATGTGCAAGTTATAACAGACATCTGTTACAAAGAAGCCCTGGCTTTGTTTTTTGTTTTATTGTCGGTAATAGATACACTCTGGAACAGAAGGGTCGATGTGCAGGTAGATTCACAGAGTCTCTTCCATGAGTGGTCAAGGTTGAGAGCGAGGTCCCAAGCTCTCGTCGAGGTATTAAAGATGATTTTTGCTCTCAGCCTAGAAGCTAATTACGACTTGAAGTTGGAGTGGGTCCCAAGTGGGGAGAACCAGGCAGATTTTCCATCCAGTGAGCTTTCTAGAGCGGACGCTCGTCTTGCAGCATCGATGTGGCACTTTCTGCAAAGGGAGCTTGGTGGAAGTTCTGGGTTTTCATGGGACCTCATGAAAAAAATGAGATTGGCCTCATCACATTATCGACATTTTGTTGCAACACCCCGCCAACTGCAACGTCTGACACATCTACAATTAAGCAAAGTGGTTCATCTGCAGCAGGGTGAACAAGCACAGTTGCTTCGGCTAGAGCTGTTTTAGCTTTTTGGAATGCCAAAAGTTCGCTTTCTGAAAGTTGGATTGCCTTATTTTTTGCTTTGCAACGAAGCAGATCTGTCAGGGGTTGCAAAATGTCGGCACAGTGAGGGATAAAACGTCGATAGAAGTTTATCAATCCCAAAAATTCTCGCACTTTGCGGAGTGAGGTTAGTACTGGAAAATCTTGGACTACCTTAACCTTACTATATAACGGTCTAATACCATGACAGTCATTATGGTGTCCTAGAAAATCAAGGCTAGTTACGTTGAATTAGCATTTACTAGGATTGATAATTACGCCAAATTCTCAAAGACGGTCAAAAAGTAATCGGAGGTGATACTCATGTTGTTGTTCGTCATCACTTGCGATCAATAATTCATCAATGTAGGCATAGACGAAATCAAAACCATGTAAAACCTGATCAATAAATCTCTGGAATGTTTGAGCAGCGTTCCTTAATCAAAAAGGCATTCGTACGTACTCAAAAAGGCCGAAAGGTGTAGTAATGGCAGTTTTAGGAATGTCTTGCGGCTCGACCGGTGTCTGATGGTAAGCTTTCACAAGGTCGACCATGCTAAAAGTTGTTTTACCATGAACGTTGGACGTAAAGTCATGAATGTGAGGAATCGGATATCTATCCGGTACACTTGCATTGTTCAAAGCACGGTAATCGCCACAAGGTCTCCAATCGCCAGTTTTCTTTGGTACCATGTGTAATGTTGAAGACCAAGGACTTTTGGAAGGGCAAATTATCCCTAGTTCTTAGCATGTGGTCAAATTCTGCCTTTGCTATTAGTAACTTTTTTGAGGAAAGTCGTCGCGGGCGTGAACTCACTGGTGGACCCTTGGTAACCACATGGTGAGTCAGTGTGTTTTACAGATGTTATATCAACATACTCCCTAAGTAAGGAAGTAGTGCTATCACTATTAGGTATAGCAAACATAGGGCTAGGTGAAATTACGGATGAAGTACATCCTAAAACTTTCAGCTCAGTAACAGTATCGATTAACTTGCTTTTTCTAACATCCACTGCTAAAGAAAAATGCCTTAGAAAATCAGCACCAAGAATAGGAAAGGGTACAGATGCGATGATAACTAGACATATTGCATTTGTGCACAAATGCCGAGCTGTTTCGCCATAACTTTTTAAAAAAAATCATAAAAAATCATGTGATGACGTCATCATGACGTCATTTCAGAATTTACAAGAACTTGCCAATATCCAACAACCTACCAAGTTTCAACATGATCGCACTAACACTTAGGGAGATATATACAACATTAAAATAGGCACCTTTAATGCCGCGTCACGTGACCCCCGATGACGTCATCGATCTGAAATTTCACATATATGATGGCTGCCTGACGATCAACATGTGTGTAAATTTTGAAGTGATTACACAAAACTTCACCACACACATCTTCAAAAAGTCCATTTTGATCAGTTTTCAACCTGCCGCTAGAGGGCGCTCTTGTGTATTGTGACGTCATCGGTAATTTTTTTTAATTACCCACCCTTGCCAGACAATAACATCGTTGAAAGCAACTTCATAACTATTTACACTTTTGAATAACGAGGCACTTCCTGTTTCGACCGGAAGTAGAGGTCATGTGAGGTCACGCACACTGAATAAAATGAAGACCTAATATATCCCTATATAATCCCGCAAACAGAAACCTACGGTCTCTTGTGGTTGATTTGATATAGATTTTCAAATATTAAAAAAAAGGAAACTTTAAGATGACGTCACGTGACAGGTGATGACGTCATCATGACATAATTGTTTTAAAATCATCATTGCACTAATGCCTTTCATCACTGAAAGTTTCATTGCAATTGCTCCTTAGGAACTATGCAAAAAGCCGCTTAGAACGAATTTTGTCTGAAAAATACAAATTTAAAAAAAAAATAAATAAAACTAGACATATTGCATTTGTGCACAAATGCCAAGCTGTTTCGCCATAACTTTTTCAAAAAATCATAAAAAATCATGTGATGACGTCATCATGACGTCATTTCAGAATTTACAAGAACTTGCCAATATCCAACAAACTACCAAGTTTCAACATGATCGCATTAACACTTAGGGAGATATACGACATTAAAAAAGGCACCTTTAATGCCGCGTCACGTGACCCCCGATGACGTCATCGATCTGAAATTTCACACATATGATGGCTGCCTGACGATCAACATGTGTGTAAATTTTGAAGTGATTACACAAAATTTCACCACACACATCTTCAAAAAGTCCATTTTGATCAGTTTTCAACCTGCCGCTAGAGGGCGCTCTTGTGTATTGTGACGTCATCGGTATTTTTTTTTAATTACACACCCTTGCCAGACAATAACATCGTTAAAAGCAACTTCATAACTATATCCACTTTTGAATAACGAGGCACTTCCGGTTTCGACCGGAAGTAGAGGTCATGTGAGGTCACGCACACTGAATAAAATGAAGACCTAATTAATCCCTATACAATCCCGCAAACAGAAACCTACGCTCTCTTGTGGCTGATTTGTTACGGATTTTCAAATATTTAAGTTAGAAACCTTTAAGATGACGTCACGTGACAGGTGATGACGTCATCACGACCTCATTGTTTTGGGATCATTATTGCACCAATGCCTTTCATCACTGAAAGTTTCATTGCAATTGCTCTTTAGGAACTATGCAAAAGGCTGCCTAGAAAGAATTGTGCGTTGTCAATGACTTCCTGTCTGAAAAATAAAAATTTAAAAAACAATAAAAACAAAAACTTTAACAAAAACAAGAGCTGTTTCGCTGCGCTATGCTGCGAAACAGCTAACAAAAAAATATTTAAAAAAACTTTAACGAAAACAAGAGCTGTTCCGCTGCGCTATGCTGCGAAACAGCTAATTAAAAAAAAAAAATTAAAAAAAAACTTTAACGAAAACAAGAGCTGTTTCGCTGCCCTATGCTGCGAAACAGCTAAAAATCCATTTGTAAGAACGTCTCAGCCCTATATCTAAGGGTCATAGATCTCTCTCCATAAGTGGATATGGGAGATTTGTTAACTGCTTGTATTGTATACGAGCTGCTGTTAAGTTTGTCTCTATTGGTAGGTGGTAAAACACTAACATCAGCGCCAGTCGACTAAGAATTAATACCTGTGAGTTTATCGGTAACATAAAATAGACGACTTTGAATTTGACCAGACGAACTTGTCCTCCCTAGTTGCTGGCCTTCTAGTTTTCCTGATTTGTTTCAAAGAACATCGTTTTACACACTTTGTTGCGCATTTTGAAAAATGCGCATTTTCGCAAATCAAGGTCAAAGGTCAAATTTTTGCGTAATTTGTTTGTGGTATGCGGTAAAATTTTGATTTTATGTAATCAAATGTGGGCCATTTCAAGAGCTTTAAAGTGATGTAAATTTTATCTCTGTAAGTGCTTTACTTTTGGAGATGATTGTCCAAACAGCAGGTTATGCTAATTAGTCAAAAGTTCGTTAACCCATATCTCAAAAAATAATGAACCAATTTACATAAAATTTGAGTTCTGGGGGTTTCTCAGGGAGTCCAATCAGCACATTGAATTTCATTTCAATCTGTGACGGTCAGGTCCAAAAGCGTGTTGAATTGACATGGAATGACCCCTATGCGTGTGTCAACTGTCTGGTCTTTTGGTGTGGCTGAGCATGCAGCTACTGAAGGTGGAGATGCAACTTCTACGATTTTGTCAGCGATTAAAGTTAACTGCTCCAAATCAACCAAATCACTTGACGAAGCAAGGATTAAACGTACATTTTGTGGTAAACGCTGTAAAAACAGTTGTCTCAATATTTGATCTTGTTTTCACCTAGTAATTGTTTCATTCGGCGAAGAAGTAAGGAGCTGATGGAGACGTTTTTGTTCCGACAGTGACGTACGTTTGATGAGTTTGGCTTTTATTACATCATATGGCTCTGCTGCAGGTGGAGAAATCAGCAAATCTCTAACCTCCTGAGCAATCTCGGGTTGCAGTGATGAAATAACGTCAGAAAATTTTGTCAGTTGTGTTATACCACGTGTTTGGAACTGTGCTTCTACCTGTGCGAACCATATTGTGGGATCGTGTGGCCAGAAAGGAGGTAATTTAAGGCTGACAGCTGACAAAGGCACAGATGAGGTTGATGGTGGATCTGATTTAGACATAATTACACCTTAAGTAAACTACACTAGCCTGTACAAAATTGTATACAATAAGTTATAAATTTAAGACTTGATCTCGGACAAAACCTGGCGGTCCTTAGCAAAAGCCTTGTACATTAGCAAGAACCATTGTTGTTTTAGCTTGGAATTTCCATGCAAGCCATCATACAAATGAGCAAAGTGATTCCTAACAACGTGTTTGGTTTTGCCACGCCTTGTGCGTTTTGCAGTTTTTCTGACAGAATTATGCCAAAATAATGTTGTTAATGAAATTCCTTGTTGCTGAAGTTGATTATGCTCAATAATCTTGGTGTTCACATTGTCTATAGTATCATCAAGTTTCTGCTGGAAAGCGTGAATATCTTCAACTGAAATAATTGGTACCGTGAGTTTCTTGCTCGTTTGAAATTTGGAAAAAGAAACAGGTGGAATCGAGGTGAAAACAACAAAAGTTTTGGGTCGAGCAGTCAAAATTGCCTCTTTAAAATTTAAGAGCTCGGCAAAAAGGCTATCTGCTGTATGTGCAGAAGGTTTGAGAACTCTTTACCCGTGGGTTGAATCATAAACGAAAGAAGTTAGATCGTTGATTCCTGCTGCCTGTCTAATGACAACTTTATGAGAACTACTTTAAGTTTTGAGCTTGTTGATGACTGGTCCGACTAAATTGTAAATTTTAGCACCACGCAATGTAATGAACTCTGCGGTAAATGAAAATTCCAAAGACTTTGGATATTTTTAAAAATTATGTCCACGAGAGTCAGCGACAAAAAGGAAATGAGTCATTCAGCGACAAAAAGGAAATGAGTCATTCAGACACAAAAGTGGATATACAATCGCTCGAATGTCGGGATCACCAGTTTTAGGGAGTCGGGTCTATAAAGTATAACTTCTTACCCTAAATGCTATTGCCACTGTAGAAACTGTCCACGAGGTGCTGCATGGTTGAACTCTTCCTCAGTAACTTCGTGGCTCAGATATTACTATATTTTTTAACTACTCTAATTAAGCCTATGATTGTAAATGAAGTTAAATTAGGTGTACTATACAGGTAAATGGTAGGTTGACTTTCAACGGGGAAAGTTGCTGTATAGGAGTGTACACTGCCAAGTCAGTTCCTATCCCCGTTTCAAGTCCACCAGTAAATATAAAGCATACTCAGAGAGACACTGGCATAGATGTTGCTTCTTCCAAATGTAGCTGAAGACTGATTCAGTGAGAAAAAGCAATGTGCCTTTTCTCTCCCTCAGAGTATAGTAGAATAGTTATTGTGCCTACTTGGGTTACAAAAGAAAGGATTATATAACTACAAAAGCTACACTATTTAAAACTCTCCCTGGTCAGGGTGGAGCTAAAACTATTTACAATACATACTTAATAGCTATGAAAAGAAATGATGCCAGGCATTGATGCCTCTATACACCTGGATCACAGCTGGCTCGGGAATGCAATGAATTTCACTACAAGTTCAAACTACGCATGAGAAAAAAGAAAAAAAGAAAGAAAAGAGAAAAAGTATACTTACATTCATAGGGAGCCAGCTCTGGTGATGATGGTGGTGGTGGTGGTGGGCCCTCAGAACTAAGTTCAGCGTCCAGGAACTCAGCCAAGTCAACTCTACCACTCAGACGTAAAGCACCCCTCAGCTGTTATAGTTGTCGGAGATCCTCCGTCACCTCTCTAAACTGCATTAACATGCGGAAGGTACGCTCTTCCGTCAACCTTACATCCTCTTTTATTTTGTTAATGTTTTCATAAGTCATGCCTAAGAACGTAGCGAGTTTCTCCCATCCACCTCCAATCTTACTGGCCAGTACTCGAAGAACCATGTCTGTTAGTCTGGGCTGTACACGTACAGGCTGGCTGGGGACTTGGCCGTCTTCTTCTTGCTCCTCCAATACTTTCACCCTTTTGCTGTTCAAACACTGTACAAAAGACATAGAAGATCACATTAGTTTAAGCAAGATAACTCTTGGGTTTACACACAACCAAACAAACATACACAAATACATTTATGAAATAACTAAAATGTACTTACTTGCAATCAGTTTACATAAGTAATTAATATGTTGATTCAAAGAAAGTTTATCATCAACACACTCCAAGAAATTTGACACATTCAGTACGAAGAAGAGGTAAATTGTCAAACCTAATGTCACTTTCTTGATATTGATGGATAACTTGTTAGGTGTTTGGGCATTCCGCCCGAAAACCTATTGTTACTGTTCTGTATTTTTTTTTTCCACTTTAGCTGAGAACCTTCTCTCGCAATTTTCGCAAAAAGTATAACTCCTAGAGACTTGAAACTTATCATGTACTTAGACCTGAGTGTATAGACGAAACCGCAACTTTTTCGGGGCGATGATGTCATCGATGATGTCATAACATCCAAAATAAAAAATAACGAGAAATACTGTAAATCAACATACCTAGAGAACCATAAATGATAAATACAAGATCTTTGCTTCATAAGAAAGTTCAACATTTTGTTTACAACTCTTACACAGAATGTGACCCCTTGTGACCTTTACTTCCGGTCGAAAACGGATGTTTAAGGTTTTTTGGGGGGGAAACGTTATATCTTATGAAACAAACATGATACACCTTTAATCATTATATCATCTGAAGGCCCTTGAACAGTTCTACAAATCTTTCATTAGGTACGATCCCATGTGACCTTTACTTTTGCTCAAAACCGGAAGTTGAATTTTCTTACATAAAGACAACTCGTCAAATCTCATGAACCATAAACGTTTTAGACTTAAAACTTCACAAATACTTAGATCTTTGTGTTTAAATACATTTGTGTAAAATTCGATTTGATGATGTCATCGATGAGGTCATAACAATAAATCACAGTTTAATATTTAAAAAAATCATAATCGGAGAACCATAAATGCTACATGTAAGGTACTTGCACCATAAAAAAGCTCCGGCCGAGTTATACAAATCACAATCAACGGGTTACCCCATACAACCTGATATAGATTTCTAAGTGAAATTGGCCATTAAAATATCCCGATCCAGTACCTAACGCGGCATGTGGCATACTACTCGCGACTGACTCCAGCGCAACGGAGTGGAAGCTAGCCTTAAATCAAGACGCTTGTTGCATATTTATATAAAGCAGCACGAAATCAGACCAACGTAACAACAGTTGCGACAAGCTGTGCCGCGTTTACTACAGTACCACATGCGCCTTCACCTACAGGTTAGAAGTATGGCATGATTTCTGTGCACGTTTGGACATGTCACAGTGCATTGTACTTTTAAAGAAAGCTTATCAATGGCGCAACATTGCTGAAATGAATTCCTCTCAACATGTGCTATGTTCAGCGTCAAATTGTTTCCCTTTTAGCCCTTCTGGTGGCGTAACAGTGAATATGGAATTGAAGACGAAGTTTCACTGAGATGTTCACCTGCTTCAGTGATTCATATGGCATTTATTATATGAGAAAATGCAAGCAGAAAAGGACCAACGTTGGTTATGTTTTTATGACACACCGGGATTTATCGGCGCGACACGTTGAATAAAACGGTAAGCTTCGTTTCAACATCGTCGCTTTTCAAAACGATTGTGTGTTCCGTATGTAATGCACAGTTATGTTAATAAAGATTATCCTTAAATTATCAAGAAGTGAGGTTATTAAACTAAGGAACGTTTAGTATGATTAAGGAGGTAGAATTGGGCAATATGGTATGATTGCTGGCACTGTCACTAGTGTCAGTTATATTTGACACAAATGTGTTGCGCCAACTACGAATTGTAGCATAAAAATTTCACAACCCTTCGATGAAAGGTTTTTATTCATAAGTTGTTCACTTCTAAAACAGTATGCGCACTGTAGTATTAATGTGAACACAGATTGAACTCAAAATAAAGAACAAATTGATTACCCAAAGATCTGTCTCCTCAGTGTTTTATTCCCGGCTTCTTGAACATGCTGCCATCCCATAATGTGTCCCATAATATGTCCCCCCAATCCCTAGAGGTCAATCTAATTTGCATAGCACAGTAAACATTGTGTGTAATGCAAACAGTATTATCAGGACACTACATCTCCCCCTCTTTAAATGTAAACAAACCCTGTTAATTCTTATAAAACAAAAAAACTGAATAAACCAAAGTGAACATTCAAGATATCCGGGGTGTGACAAATCAGAAGTCAAACTATTTCTTAAACACTCGGTTGTCAAATTTATCCATTAACATCAACAATGTAACTTTACCCAAGTGATAATTACAATAAGTATGAAGAGAATATCTGATCACTTGCAGTTTTAGTATGGAATGTGACTGCCAGAATGGCCTTGATTTAAACAACCTGTTTACTACCATTCTAAGAGAAGAAATCACATATTTTGTTCTAAATGGAAGAATGTATTAAACATGCCCTTTTTGCAGTTTACTTTAACCACTTTAGTTTAAATCTTAATAAACACATATGTAACATGCTTTAAGTAAACAAACTATGCTTCCAACTGGATTTTAGCTTTTGCAACACAACTTTAACTTTCTTTTCTTTTTTTGACATTTCATAACTTGATGTTGCGCAATGTATCATTTGAAAACTTCATATTCACTTAGGAAACAAGAAAGTCATCTAACCATTTGGGAGGTCCCTTATTTTCCCTCACAGGTCTGGCAGTTTGAGAGCCAATTTGAGTTTCAACAGTTTCAACAGGACCTAGATTTTCACCCTCTTCCCCTTTTGTGTTTCGGGATGAGTCACCTGATGACCCTGTGTATTCTGGAACATTTTCATGTTCTGGATTGCTGTCATGTTCTAGTGAATTGTACTTCTTGACATGTGTGCTGTTTCTTTTATATATCACGCCAGCTGGAGATTGTACTGTTACACTATTCCCTTACTTCTGGACCAGTGTATAAGGAGTTGTCTTAAATGGAGTGGTCAGTTTATCTTGACGTGCCTGTTTCAACAGAACGGTAACCCCTGGCTGGAGATCCCTATCTGCTGCTCCTCTTTTGCCGTCTATGTACAACTTGTTTTTGTATTTCTGTGTGGCATCTCTGTCTCGCACTTCTTCGTCAAGACCTTGACTGTCAACCTCCAACTGTGGAAGTTTCGTCCTTAGCTTTTGGCCAAACATCAGTTCCGCTGGCAAAACTCCTGTGGTTGCATGAGGCGTGGTTCTATACGCAAACAGGTAAGTACGGATTTCAGTCTTCCAGTCGCGAGACTCGGCCGTAGCAATTCAAATGCGCTTCATGAGTGACCTGTTTTGCCTCTCAACCTCCCCATTTGCTGCTGGATGGAGGGGTGTTACCGCTCTGTGTCTAATGTCATTACCTTCCAAGTACTTTTCAAAAATCTCAGACCGAAACTGTGGTCCATTATCTGATGTGATGGATCTCGGCAGGCCATAACGACTGAACATGTTCTCTAAGGCCTCAATGATACGCTCGCTTGCAGTATCCTTCATGATTTCTACCTCATAGAAACGGCTAAAGTAGTCAACTACCACAAAAACGTAATGCTTCGACTGCAGTGGTCCCATCAGATCAATGGCCAAATCTTGCCATGCTGTAGTTGGCATCGGTGTAGGCTTCAGTGGTTCTGGGTTTGGCATCGCTCCAGTAACTTGACACCCATGACATGATCTCACATATTTCTCAACATCTTTTTCCATCTGAGGCCACCATACTTTGGTTCTGAGTGTCTACTTTGTACCAACTACTCCCAGATGTCATTGATGAGCCAATTCCACACATTTCATTCTCAACTTCTGTGGAATGACAATTCTGGTTCCCCTAATAACTAGGTATCCAATACAGCTCAGCTCATTTCTCACTGCACAAAAGTTCACACTGGGTTTATCCCACAGGTCCTCCTTGAGACACTTTCGCACAGCAATAAGTTCCTCATCAATCCTCGATTCCTCTTCGACTTCTCTCGTCGACATTGTTCGGGGCGATGCTTCCCTGGCAACAAAACGAATGTATTCTTCTGCCTGTATCTGTAATCTGCTAGGTTTGTCTGCAGTGTTTGTGTCCACCAGCCAGACAACACGTCAGCAATGTTTTCTCGACCAGGTCGATACTGAATCTTATACGTGTATGACAATAACTTCAACAACCATCTTTCTATTCTCGCGTTGGGTCGTGACTTCGCACCATACAATACAGTGGTTTGTGGTCTGTTATAAGCTCAAACTCTATACCATATAAATACACATGGAATTTTTCGCATGCCCATACAACTGCTAATGCCTCCTTTTCTGTTGTTGAATACCTCGTCTCCACATCAGTCAGCATACGACTAGCATAGCTAATAACTCGTGTTTGACCCTGGTAATCCTGCAGTAAAACCGCACCTAGTCCCACATTACTTGCATCTGTCACCAACTGTGTCTTTGTTGCTTCCAGTCTAAAATACCCCAGAGTGTCAGCATCGGTTAGACACTGTTTCAGTTTTTCAAACTTAGCTGCTGTTCTGGGCCCCATACAAACTGTACATTCTTCCTCACCAGCTTACGTAGCGGTTCTGTGAGAGTAGCCAGGTTTGGGATGTACCTCGCAGAGAAATTTACCAACCCAAGAAAACTCTTCACCTCTGCTGCATTTGCCGGTTGTTTGGCATTTTTCATGGCCTTGATGCATCCCTCTGTTGGTTCTATTCCACGGCGTGACAAAACATGCCCCATGAATGTGATCCTCTCTATTGCAAATTCACATTTATCTGGATTTAGAGTAAGTCCTGCCCCCTTCAGGCGCTCCAGGACCCGTCTCAGCCTCTGGTCATGCTCTTGCTTATCCTTACCAAATACTACGATGTCATCTGCAATATTCTGAACACCGTCACAGTCATGGAAGACTTGTGCAATTACCTGCTGATATTTTTCAGGTGCAGCACTGATCCCAAACATTAACTGTTTGTATCTGTACAACCCTTTGTGTGTCACAAATATTGTTATGTCACGTGACTCATCCTCCAATTCAATTTGGTGATAGCCATATTTCAAATCCAATTTACTGAATACTTCTGCCACATTCATGCTATATAATATTTCATCAACAGTGGGGATTGGATGACGCTCCCTAATGATTGCATTATTAGCTTGTCTCATGTCTACACACAACTTAATGTCCCCATTTGGCTTTGGCACAACAATGACAGGACTGACCCATGATGTTGGGTTTTGCATTTTCTCAATAATGTCTAGAGACTCTAGCTCATCAAGTTTATCACTAACCTTTCGTCTCATACTATACGGTACTCTATACAATCTCTGAGCTACTGGTTGCACATCTTTGTTTATGTGTAAACTCAACTGATACCCTTTCAGTTTCCCAATGCCTTCAAAACACTGTTTGTAGTCTGTACGCACATCAACATAATTTACTCCAATGCTTAATATGTTCAGTTCAGCTGTTTCTCTACCCAACAATGCTGGCCCTACACCCTTAAGTACATAAAAATCAGCGTACACTTCTCTATTTTTAGTACCCTCTGCCTGCACGGCAACTACTGTACTGAATTTACCCAACGGATCTAGTGGTTTATCAGTCCCGTATGCATACAACTTCTTTGCGGTTATCTCCGATTTACATTTAATCCTTCGTTTCTTCAAACTTTCCCACAACTTTGTATCAATGAGATTTACTGTGGCCCCACTATCAACAATAACGTCTACTGGTAACATCTGCTTTAACAGGAACTTCAAATAAAACAAAAACATTTCCTGAACCACATGTCAAAAAGTCATAATTTTTGTGCCGTCTGTTAGCTTACTACACATTTAACATTTTATCCAAAGAGATGGCCCCACCCCACATTGACCTTTTCGGTCCAAACAAGAAGTTTTAGTAAACAAATCATACTTCCTGAACCACATTATCAATTAGTCATAATCTTGTTGCTGTCTTGTAGCAAACATCACAGGTAACATTTTATTTAAAAACATGGCCTCATTTTGATCTTTCTTTCCAGTCAAAATATGAAGTTCAAATAACACAAACTTCCTGACCCACTAGTCGTTAAATCATAATTTTTGTGCCATATTGTAGCACACGTAACAATTTTTATTTAAAAACACGACCGCACTTCAGCCTTACGGTTTGGGGTTGTTGCACTGTTCGAGTCAAATAGGGGGTATGTGTTAGGTTTAGAGTTATTGTCTAAGTGCCTCAATTTCAGGGTTCATTTCAGGGTCTGGATCAAACAGTCATATCCTAAAACCGGAACAGCTTTGTGTTTGTTCACAGAACAAACACTTGACATCTAGTTATTCTTTGTTTCCACTTAAATCCCGTAGCAATTGTACACGATTTTCTTTAGTCCTTAAAAGAACAGTAGTGAATATGAAAGATCTAAATCCTATATTCAAATTGAAGCTTTGTACATACCTTAACATTTAATGTAATAATGGTTAAAATTCTTCATTAATTAGCCAAGTGTCAGCGATGTGAATATTAAATAAGCCAATCTTGTTAAAGCCATAACTCAAAAAGTAAACTTTTTTCAGTTTTAGACTTCTGGGATACTGAAGATGTTTGTCGGCCTAAAATGCCGGACGACGCCACCATGATATCATTTATTAGGCGTTTCACCCGTGAACAAAACACATAATAAAAAAGAAACAATCCCGACTTCCAGAAACAATTATTCGATTAAGCTCCAATTACATGTCCTAGATTACACAAATCTTTCTTAAAACAAGAACATTTTTATTGACGGTTAATTTTAAAACATCAAAACTTATTCAAACATTATCAGTAGAAAAATCCTGTATTCCCAGGCAAATTTCACCGAATTGGTACAGCGTAAAATTAAATTTGTACTGTCAGAAAATTGTAAAATTATAAACTTTAATAATCAAGTCCTAGTCCCATACATGACCAGTGTTGTTGCGTTTTTTGTATAGTATACAAAAAGTCCTTACGATCGCCGACTTACACAAGTCTAATTTCTTTACAAGATTTGAGAAGAATTGTCTCTGCTGTCAGCTTCGTGGGGGTTGTTCTAAACCCCCTCGACCCCCACGACCCAAGACCCCTCGACGTCGGCCCCGTAATCGAAACGTGTCCCAATTCCAATTCATAAAACATCGCTTTACGGCCGAGTAAGAATTAAGTCCCCGAGTTAGAATTCACAGCGTGTGATCCAAAGAGCAGGCGACGCAACTTCCTTCCAACGACCTGCTGACCAACAGACCAATCGTACGTCCAGTGTCAGTGGTGTAGCACTGAGTGTGAGTCAGACACAAGAGAGGTAAGCATGTCAGGACGGGAGCGATCAGCCGGAAATGGGTCTGCCTGATCATCACGTCATGAGTTGGCCGTAATCGTACTCGGGCGGTAAACGCAGGTTCCCAGTTGGGATATAATCTTATTCAGGCTCGGGTCGGCCAAGAGATACGCGTGGAAATGCTGTGATTTTTTTTCTATACATCAAAATTGCCACAGGACCCGATCTCAGCCAATCACGCGCAGTTTGCTTCGTGCATAAGTGTAGGAGGCGCAACACCACGTGTGTATGGGTCTGTCTCGTACGCTGTGATGTGCGAGGCATGGTATAAATAATGTATGAAGTAGTCGACGTCAGCATTGTGCGTGATTTGGCTGAGATTGTGTGCTGTGGAAATTTTGATGTACAGGAAAAAAAATCGCGCAAACTGCGAGCATAAGTCGAGGGGTCGAGGGGGGTCGTGGGTCGTGGGTCGTGGGTCGTGGGTCGAGGGGGTTTTAGAACAACCCGCATCGTGGTGAGTATCGACACTACGATCCTTATTCAGGCGACAGCGTGAACATAGAAAACAGGCTGCTGTGGTTTTAGGAGGTTGTGCAGGTGTAGCCAAGTTGTTAGCGCTGGGAACCCATTCACGTGAAAACCACATGTTTTAGGGTTCTTGTGCGAACGCATTACTTGGGGAAATCGCCGTGTATCAAACAAAAGACTTGGTGGGGGTTACAATGGGGCGAGAATTTGAGCTGATTGGGGAAAGGTGTAGAAAAAAAAAATTACCTTTTCCATGGCCCGCAATGGCTATAGTGTCAGGTGTTGGATTTGGGGGTGAAGAGCTAAAATTAGCAACAATCTCTTATCCCATATTTACCATTTTAGCCCAACAAGAACCGTACTCAGTATGATAAAGACACATGAAATGTTTCAATTACAATTTTAGTATGATAGCATAGACCAAAATTTAAATCATTAACCCGAAGTATTTATGAGCTAAGAAAGCCCTGTCGTGGCATGCACTGAGATTTTGTCATTGTCGGAAAGTATTCCATTTTAATATAAATCCATTTGAACAAAAACGCGGCAAAATAAAAAGTTTTAAAATCTAAAGAAACTATATCTTCTTATCAAGGAATATGTCTCACAAAATAGTACATAAAATAAACTATCCTCAGCGACCAGGGCCCATTTTCATGGCTCTGCTTACCAGCAAGGAATCGGCGCCTACAGAAGCAGGGAATTCTGCACCAACGTCAAGCGTATTTCACATGTTAGCAGGGAATTTTTGCTTAAAAGCAGGCATATTCCACGTTACTAGGCATTCTTCATTTACACAGCTAGTGCAGAAATTTTAAGCTTGCACAGTAAGCGGAGAATGTTGATTGTGAGCACAGAATTCGGCGGTAAGCAGAGCCATGAAATTGGGCCCTGGTAATTATTTACAAGCTAGTACGCATATGATATCATAAATGAGGGGTAGTTCGCTTTTCACAAGTTAGTACCTACCCCTCAGGTCTGTTTAGAGGGGCAGTGGGTATTGTATATAACCGTTGTAATTTTTCCCCCTGATATTTATCACACATTCTGTTTTCTTAAAAACGTTTTTCCTGTAGTAAATCTTGAGGATGTGCGATCCACATCATCAGGAAGAGATTCAGGAGGAACAGGTTGTGTGTTTTGAGACTGTTCACAGGATCCTCTGAGGACTCACCATGAAGTGTGAAGTAAACACTGTATGACACAGCAGCGTCTTTCCCTACCCTTAACCTCCATGAACTAGTCGAATTCCACATAAGACCCATAACCTTAATAAAAGTTTGATATTAGCATATTAAAAGTATTCCATTAATAATTAATAATAAATATAGTTTAAACCCCATAACACATTGTGTGAATCACCCATGAGCAGACCAGAGTTTGACTATGACAAACTCGGGTGGGTACTCACCGGTTTGGGAATGAGCAGTTTTCATCACGATCTTTCTTATCTGATCAAAACTTAATGAGGCGTGAACGGATAGTTCACAGGGTGCCACTACCTGTGAGTTTACTGACACAAATTTCTTCACAACTTCACAGGTTCTTGTTTATAATGTGAAGGGTTAAAAAACTGTTAACAATTATTATGAAAGAAACTTTGAATCTTAAAAATCGTATAACTTTAGAAATGGAGCACTCATAAGGAGGTCTTTATCCCTGCTCTTCACCATTTCTGTTATTTGACACCAGCATTTAACTGGGAGGTGTTTTTTGCTTTTGAAATCTGCGAATATTTCCATGTAAACTTTTTAACCAGGTTAATTTTTTCAAATTTGTACCCTTGTGTTTTTTTCGTAGCTATATTATTATTATATTATTTATTTATTTAATATTTGGTTTTTATTTATTTATTTTTTGTCTGTCAGAAACGGGTTAGTCCTGCCAAACCCAGAGCAGTGAGAATAAATTTCGGTTGGATGTATCGACAGTACAGCATGACAGAGCACAAAGGAGTGAGGTTCGCAAAGGGAAGTGGCCCAAGATGTGTTAAAGTGAATCTTGATTCGAGTTATGAAAGTCTGCAGGATATGGGAGTGAGGTTATTTTTCCCTGATGTGAGGAGCGTTGTTGGGCCCATTGAAGAATGTCACGTCGATGGAATCGGAATAATCCAACAGATCATTCAGAATGACAACTTAGATTTGCAGGATGTCATGAAAAGATAAACTGGAATTATCTCGTAACTGGTTTTTGTTAATGTTTGCGTAAAAGTTGATCAGAGACACCCTCAGAAAATTGATCACATAGTAACCGGTCTTTAGATGTGAACTTAGGTGAGGGCACTTTTTTACTACCTTGTTCAGGATCTCCATCATATGATATGAGAAATCCCTCAGAGACTGAGACTCTTTCTGTTTACGCTCAAAAAATTGTCTTTACAGCTGGACACCTTTAAGTTTTACTCCAAACACTTCATGCAAAATTGAAACCAACTTATCTACTGTGTTATGGTCTGACAAGGGACGGAGCTTAACTTCCTCTCTAGCTGCACCGTCCAGGTGCTGGAACATGAAATGAACTTTATCTTCATTGGCAAGAGGCCTTGAAGCAATTGATGCATGAATGTCACAGAGCCAATCTTCTAATGTAATATCACATTCTTTGCCAGTAAATGATTTGATTTTCTTCTGTGAAGGCATAAGAACTCAAGCAGGAGAGCTACTTTCCTTCTTAAGACTGATTCTAATTCTGTGCTCAGCTTGTCTATCTTATCCCGCAAAAGGTTTACGTCTTCTTTAGATGCCATTTTGATAAAACAACTACGGTTATACCAATAGCAAAAAACAGAGATGTGAATTAGACGAGCTCTTTATCTTATCATTCGAACAAATAACTTTCAAGGCGTATATTAGTCAATATCACTTTGTAATGGTTACAATAATTCAACTTGTTGCGCAAATCAGTAACAGTCGTTCTCGTCTTGCGCAGTGATGCAGCTGTTGCTTAAGTCGTTTCCCAGGCACTCTACGCATCATTCATGTGACATCAATCAGCTAGCTCTGCATCCACTCCCTTTTGCACTGCACTTCTGATGTGTTGTCTGATGTGTTGTCTGCACGTCTGATGTGTGGACGCATTGGTCTGGTAGCCTTGCGTAGGGGGTGTTTAATATGGTTTTGAATTATGAGAAGATTTTTTTTGTCTTTCCCCTAATTGAGTATTTACCTGATCCTGCCGACTACGCCATGTGTAACCGAGCGGACAGGAGACAATAAGACATTCTGGATTATTGTTTTATGTCTGGTTAACAATATTTATTAGAACTCAAAAATAATATACATTCAAGTTTCTACTTTAGTCTCCAGTTTTCAATTCAAAATTCAAGTAAATTTGTTTGTTTTACAGTACAAAAATATGTAATTTTTAAATAAGCTATTACATTCAATAAATACATCTTAACCACACTAATCTTGACCAAGTTGCAAGACGGGCATAATAAGAGTTATAATCAACCAAATTAATCCGTTCATAATTCAAGACGTGATTGTTTCAAAGGTCATCAATGAATGTTCTGCTGTGCTCAATTTGACAAGCGACATGGATAAATCACAGAAATACACTCTGAATAAAACATGCTGTTATACTTCAATGTGAAATACACTGACTTTAAACATGATGCCCAATAACTATTATCGACTGTAGTGGGGAAATCCACATAAGAGCATTGCTTATAAGTTCAATAACTTGAACTTTATCGTACCTGAGAAATGATAGAGTTCCATGGGAATAAGTCCAGCAACAGCTACTGTTGCGACCATGGCAGGCCCAAGTTTGGACAACTGGAATAAATTATGAAAGATGCCAATCATTATACAAATACTTAAAAACATGGACATGATCGAAAGTACTAATTTCTGTTCGACCGCGGCGAACCTCTAACTAGAAACTCTTCCTTAGAGTTGTTATTATAACATTCAAAAACGTTTCCTAAACTTTCTACGCAAAGAATTAAATGTTTAGCGATAGAGAACATCTAGAATTGAAATACCTTAACATACATTTAGCAAATCTTTAATAACGATAATGCAATAGGTCCAACTCATTAAACATGTACTAGGTATCGAAATTCGGGTTCAACATATCGAAATTACATGCAAATATCACAAATTACAGCAAAATGTTACGTTCCGAGATAGTCTTCTGTACATCAGGTGGATGGTAAGTGTATATCGCCAACAATCATAATAATGGAAGGAAAATGAATGTGGCTGAACTTAAGAAACGGAGGAAAACCAAGCATTATCACCGCTCTACAGTGAGACCCTTCTCCCCGGTGGCAAGTGCAGGAAAATGACTTCTTTGCAAAACTCGCTGTAACGCTTGCATGAGTAATGGAATTTTACTCATTTGCCAAGTCTCTAATTCACAAATAAAGGAATGCCTTTTTGCATTCCAATTGGTACTGTCGCTATTAATTTAGTAATCAAATGAACTTGCAGATTGTAAAGTCTGTTGGTTACATACAGTTTACCTTAAAATCAACACCAGGGGACGATTTGTGAAACGGCTTTCTCAACACTTTACCAGGGTGCAAAATCAACGGTTGCCTGGTTGCCCGGGCAACCAAAAAATCATCCGGGCAACCTGTGAGCAAGCCGCCGTTGCCCGACGGGCAACCTTATGAAAAACAACAATTTAGGCCTGACCTGCTTATATTGTGCCAGCTCCAAAAGATCGTTTGTATTTTACACACACAAACTATTTATGATGTACTTCATTGGAAGAGTTCAACCATTTTTTTATAACCACGACGTCAACCGGACCGCGAGCCATGTGAGAACTTTCCAGCATCATCACGTATTAAATATTATGCGATGGCGCAGCGGGGTTAAATTGCAGTGCTGTGTAATAGCGGGACAGTAATGCACGTGCGTAGGGTACATGTACAGCATTTATACTTGGAACTCAAGTTCTCGTTCTGTCCAAACTATAGAATCAGCCCAACTGTAGATATATGGGCAAATACTTACATGTTATCTTGGCCGTGTAGCAAAACACATAGTTGGGTCATTTCTATAGTTGGGACTAAACGTTTGCACCGCTGATCCTGGTCGCACACGCGCTTTCCACCAACTGCTGGTGCAGCGCAGTTGTTATGCTGCACCAGCTTGCAAATGATATAAACACGATGAGTGGAGGCTGCGGGCACACGCGCTTTCTAGAAATTGCGCTTTTCAGGGATTACTGGTGCCCCGCACTCTTTATGCTGCACGTGCACATAACAAGCGTGGGAACAGCTAGCGAGCATGTGTGAGCGCAGATCCACTCGCTGCTTTAATTTGCGTGGTTGACACTGACAGTTCTAATTTACAAAAGTTGCATGATACAATTAGAATTACAATGAGCCTCCTAAAGTTTGGGTTTACGTTGGGTAAAAACCCAAAACCTGTAAGGAGTAATACCGATGCTGAAGAGCATGTATCCAAATCAATAAAAGTTAAGTAAAATCACAGCGATGCGACCCCTCGGAGATCAGAGCATTCTGTTTCGATGTCCGTTTCGATGGCTACAACTTCCCAAGCTGCCGATGCTACTGTGAGTTCTAAATCGGCGGACTCAGAAAGCTTCCAACACCATCCTCTACTCAATAAGGAGCATTGTGCAAAGCATTAATTATATTCGGGCAACCTAAATTTCTTGTGGGCTACCTATTTTCAGTTGTTGGTTGCCCTGGGGCAACCAGCAAATTTTCTTAATTTCGTACCCTGTTTGCATTCGATCAAACCAATCAAAGATTAGCATTCTACACACAGAGGTTTTATATGTTATTGCTGATTTTTTCAGATTTGTTAAATGCTGACTTATAAATATTTCTGATTTGTGAATATTAAAACCCACAAGTCCCTTTGCTGCAGTCTGCGTGTGTACTACGCTGCCACGCGTGTACAGTAAACATTGAAATCAACGCCAGTGGTCGATCCGAAAACTGCCTTTTTAACACCATCATTCAAATTAAACCAACCAAAGACTAGCATTCCATACACAAAGGTTTCATGTATTATTGTTGATTTTTTCAAGATTTCTTAAACCCCGTCTTACATTTATTTCTGATTTTTAAATATTAAAACCAAGAGACCATTTGCTGCAGTCTTTCCATGTGTACTACACTGCCATGCGTATACAGTATACAGAGAAATCAACGCCAGGGGTCGATTTGTAAAACAGTTTTCTCAACACTTAATCATTCAAACTAAGCCAATCAAAGACTAGCATTCCATACCCAAAAGATTCATGTATTGTTTATTTTACATTTATTTCTGATTTTTAAATATTAAAACTGCCTTAGGTACATGTACTTTACTACCATGCATAAACAGTATAGCCTACGAAGAATTCCACAAGTACCAGGGGTCGAAAACGACCAGTTTCTCAACACATTTTTATAAATCACATACTCCCAGACTAATGCTCTCGTCACAAAGGATTTATGTGTTATTGCTGGATTTCAATATTTTTCAGACGCATTCATTTCTTGTATTCTTTTCTTTTGTTAAAAAAAATAATAGTAAAAAAAAATTGAAGTTGTTATTGTGAAAAGCTACAGCGAAACAGCGCCTTCATGCGATGGTATGGGTTGAAGGTGCCAGCGCTCAACCGACTGAAATATCTAGCCCTATATCGGCAGTCTTCCTATTATATCTTTATTTAGGGTGCCAGTCAGAAGCCATAACCTGTATGATTTAGGCCTAAATGCCTACACTTGTAGCCAGGAATTATGCCCAACGATACAACCTGGGAAGTGGCAGCAGAGGGATCACCTGGATGCGACTTTTCATTTTAAATATTAAGTAATAAACCACAAGAGAATCTGATTGGGTAATTAACCGAGTCATTTTTTGTGGTTTATTACTTACTTGATAATAATAATTCCTGAAATTGTATTGTTTATAACAGGCTATAGAGAGAAGAGTGAAAAATCATAGGCCTAGGCCTAGGCCTACATTGTAGCGCGGTTGGAAAGCAAAAATGGATGGCCAAAAAAGTTTGATGGTATATTTGTTTTAACGCTTCATACTGGGCAATTAGAAGGACAAGCAAAGACAGGCGTCATTTAAAGTTCTTTTTAGAAAGGGGTTTGGGGAATGTAGGAGGGACGAAGGAGGAGCAGGGAAGAAAAAGGGTATTATTTAAAAGCGGTCAATGAATATACCCTTTAAGATGCGTCCACCTCAATTACCCGACAACAAGGCAGTTGCCGAACAAAGGCTCTGTCTACTGGGGAGACGACTAGGCCGAGACTGACATGAAGGAGAAGTACATTGCAGGCATGCAAGATTTGATGAAGAAAGGATACGCAGAGGAGGTACCCCAACACGATCCGAAAAGAGAAGATGGAGCAGTTTGGTATTTGCCACATCATCCAGTTCTTCACCCACGCAAGCCAGGAAAGGTGCGCATAGTGTTCGACTGTGCTGCTCGTTACCGAGGTGTGTCACTCAACGATAAGGTTCATCAGAGCCAAGACATGACAAACAAGCTAGTCGGAGTGTTGATTCAGTTCCGGCTAGGGACCATCACCCTGATGGCAGATATCGAGGGTATGTTTCACCAGGTGCACGTGAATAAGCCTGATCGCGATGTTCTGCATTTCTTGTGGTGGACTGACAACGAAATAGGTGGAGTTCTTAAGGCGTTTCGTACGACATCTCACTTGTTTGGAGGCATTTGGTCACCTAGCTGTGCGAACTTTACCTTAAAGCGTACAGCAAAAGACAACATGGAAGGTTTTGACGCCAATACCATGGTCACCATAGACAAGAATTTCTATGTCTATGATTGCCTCAAGTCAGTCGCTACGGAGCAAGAAGCCATCAGACTTGTCGGACAACTTCGTGAGGTTTTAGCGTCCAGTGGTTTTCGTCTCACTAAGTGGATTAGTAACTCCCGGGAAGTCCTGCGGTCAGTTCCTGAAGCCGAACGAGCGAAGGGAGTGCCATCATTGGACCTGGACCAGACACTTCCTGCCGAGCGAGCACTAGGTGTGCTATGGGACATTGAATCTGATGCCTTTACATTCAACGTGAATGTGACAGAGAGAAGCCATTGACACGGCGAGGACTGTTGGGAACAATGAGTTCTGTGTACGACCCCATAGGATACGCCAGCCCTTGTGTGCTTACTGCAAAATTACTTTTCCAGTCTTATGTTTTTAGCTGTTCCGACATACAGTCGGAACAGGTATTGTTTTTGTCGAGATTTTTATTAGCTGTTTCGACTAAGCAGTCGGAACAGCTATTGTTTCCGTCAAGATTTTTCAAAACGTTCAATTTTTCTTCAGTTCTTGACTCTCTGGGTATTGAAGTTGTGCACCATGAAGTAATATTATATGTCACGTCAAAATAGAACGCCGTGTGTTGGGACGATGTTGCCCGCGTGTCAGACTTGTCTGCGCTTGGGTCCCGTTCACCGGAAAACGATCTTTATGGTTTCTTATGCAAAGGCATTACTTGAAGCTGAATCGTGAAGGAAACAAGGCTACCCATTCGCCTGAAACCACGTTTTTAAGGTTCTTGTGCGAATGAATGCATTACTTCGGGAAATCACTATTAGCAAATAACAAACCTGTTGGGGGTTGCAATAAGGTGAGGCTCGAATTGTAGCTGAATGGGGAAAGGTGTCCCAGGAAAAAATTCCCATTGAATCCCATTGAGTCCCATTGATATTTTGAATGGGATTCAATGGGATCCCATTGTTTTAATGGGATTCAATGGGAAACCAATGGGAATGAGAAAATTCCCATTGAATCCCATTGAGTCCCATTGATATTTTGAGTAAGACCCAACTGGTGTCAATGGGATCCCATTAATTTAATGGGATTCTATGGGATACCCATTAGACTCAATGGGATTAAGAAAATTCCCATTGAATCCCATTGAGTCCCATTGATATTTTGAGTGACACCCAACTGTTGTCAATGGGATCCCATTAATGTAATGGGATTCTATGGGATACCCTCTAGGCTCAATGGGATTATGAAAATTCCCATTGAATCCCATTGAGTCCCATTGATATTTTGAGTAAGACCCAACTGGTGTTAATGGGATTCCATTAATTTAATGGGATTCTATGGGATACCCATAAGGAATGCTGGAAGTTCCCATTGAATGTAATGGGACAAAGTACAGTTCCATTAGAAATGTATTGGTTGAATGGGATCCCATTACTTGAATGGGATTCTATGGGATACCCAACTAATGTCAATTATTTTCTACAAATTCCCATTGAATCCAATGGAACAAAATACAGTTCCATTAGAAACTTACTGATATCATTGGGATCCTACTATTTAATGGATTCTATGCGATACCAAACATGGCTCAATGGGATTGTGTAAATTCCCACTGTTTCCATTGGAACCACATTGAGTCCCATCAATATTATTAATGTGACCCAACTGGTGTTAATGGGAGCTCATTGTTTTAATGTGATTCTATGGTGACTAGGCTCAACAAAGTCCTAATGTTTCCAATGGGACAATAAGCGGTCCCATTAGAAATGTACTGAGTATGTGGTACTATTATACATATTCTGGGTTGAATGAGATACTGTATTATTAGTCACTCATCCGTATGTGACACTTACAAAAAAGTACACCTCAACAACAAATGTCTGTGTCTGAAAACAAAGAAAACATAGTTTATTGATCTTAGAGAAGAATGACAATAATAAAGCTTGTGAAATACAAATGGCCGAGGGCACTAGTGTGGTTACAATTTAAGTTTAACCGAATTAAGACTGTAAGCTTAATGTCCTTAACATTTGACCAATATGACACCTAAGAAAATAACATTGCGTGGTTGTAACAGTTTATGACTTTAAAAACAATATACGTACACTATCCTTAGAATACAATAATATGGTGCCTGGCCTAACAATCTATGAAGCAGTTTTTGTCAAGAACGAGAATGGTAAACCCCGCAAAATACAAGTCAATGAGGTTAATTACATAATAAAAATTAAGAGTGACCACGAACACTTATAATGACCGCCATTATATCTCACAAATTACTGGTTTGTCAAGTACGTGTAGTTTAAAATTGAGTAAGGGATTACGATTAATTTGTACTATTCTCCTCTCACAACTTATTTCAATTTTTTCAAACAAACCATCACTCAAATTGTTTTTCTATTTGCATGGATATTTACTTGCAGAGATAGTTTGTTGGTGTTTGTTCATACTGATTGGAAAGTTTTGATTCACCGGGTATTGCACTGGAGTGTCTCTCGGCACTATGACATAGAAACATAATTTGGAGAGAAAGCCACATAAGAACGGTCTCTTAATTTTATGAAAATGCCACTTCCAGCAATTACTGTGGAGAGGGCAACATGCATACGACTAGGAAATTCAACACACTTTTTAATGTGACCTATTTCACAACCACTTTCCAAGTCGGAAAAATCATTTACAGCAGCAAGACGTATTTCTTTGAAAAGAATAATACATTGTCTATAAATGCATATTACTCTTTGAAGTTCGTTTGCTGTCCCATCGGCACTTACAAATATAGTGTTGTTCCTAGTTTTCAAACTACGATGATGCACTGTGTGAAACAACAGCCCCCTCACTGATATCCTGTTAAATGTTAGTACCTCATCGCCAACGATGAAGTCACTTGACCGAATAGCAGCCATTTCTTGTTGTGTTAGATTTGTCATCTGGCCAACTCCCAAAAAATTAACATCTCCCACAATTTGTGTTGGCACTTATTTCTTTGCAAACAACACATTTTCACAATATGACTTTTTCTGATTAGATATTGATCTGATCATCATAAATTTGTACAATGTTTGCATGACAATACCTCGATTGCCATGAAGAAGAGCTTTAATTTGTCCAATTCCTGCTTCAAATGGAAAGCATGAGTGCGTCCAAAGGGGTCCCCACTTCTGCACACCCTTTGCAAGATGAGTGAGGGAATGAATGTTAAAAGTCATGCTAGTTTCACCATACAGCAATTGCATATTTGCTACAAATGAATACAAGAGGATGTCAGCCTTGTTAACATCGGCTTCTGAAACTGATTTTTGAAGAAGTAAGAACATTGCCTCAACGAGTGTACAAAAATGCTTGAAAAATTGGCTTGGAAGGATACCCAAGAGGCAAGGTAAAGATAGGAATAGAAGCCAGTTGGACCATTCACTCGCTTTCCAGAACTTTCTTTCAGATACTGGTCTTGGAGTGCGAGCAATAAAACTTGGCAGTTTAACCTCTTTCAACAACTTATCAACGTGAGTAACAATATTTGGTGAACCAATGTAGAATTGACTCTGAGCTGGGGAATCAAACCATAAATATGTTAATTGTCTGGTCACCCCAAGGAAAACACAATGCATAAAGTCAACAGGAAATCCCCACACAATTTGAAAGTATGGTAAATTTATGAGTGGACTGGGACCTTTTACGCCCCTTACAATACGGCTTTCATCATTAGCATTAATCATATCCTGCAGTAGTTCATCATCTGTACGGTCAGTATAATCACCTACATTGACAGGGTATTTTACTGTTCTTTCTACACAAACCCCTGGATGATAACATAACCCACAGCCCATGTAACCATTCAAATTGACAGTATTCTGCATAGCTGAACGTGCTGGTGCATCTACACAACATGAAATGCCATACAACTTACTGTGAACAAATTGTCCATTACTATTCCAAACAATACCTTCAGTGATCAGTAGGTTTGCCTCCGAAACAAACTCATTTAAAAAAATGTTCATCTTTGGCTCACTTTTTCCAAACCAAACACCAGCCAAAATAAGATTGTCTTGTCTGAGTTTTGGAGGAAGTTCATTCAACATTAAGTAAATCGGCCATAGAGAATATTTTGAAGACTTGAAAACAGGTGTGCCATCACTATTAAAAGAGTATGAAAAATTTGTGTCACTATCCAGCGGGTGCCCAGGTTGACACATCATCTTATATACTTCACCATCATAGACATCCTCAATGCCATCATGGTTAAGCTTATTTCGTGTGTGTGGGTAATTTAGATTTCTTGCAATGCCTGGTGTCTCAAATAAAGAGACAAACTGAGATCTTAAGTCTGTTGTTACAAAAAAATTTCCATTTGACAAGTTCTTCACCAAACATGGCCTCTCGCATTGAGGACAAAGAACCCTATCTGGTCTATCATCTTCATAGGTACAAACTTGGGTGAAGCAGTATTGACAATAAAAATGAAATTTGAGGTTCAAACCTTTATTAAAAAGGTTTTTGCAAAGAAAACGAGATGCAACTAACACTGTTCGACCAAACAATTCATTGATAAGCTTTATGAGGCCAACAAGAGCAGCGGAGGAAAGTGCAAACCTCATCACAAAAGACAATATCATCAACACTGCTTCTGCTTTAGTAGTAGCAGTGCCCGCACACAATGGGTCATTCAAAGTTTCATCAATGTCAAACAAATTGTCTTCTTCATCACTGCTTGAATGTAAATCGTCTTCATCACTTGAATCCGAAGGGTCACTTGGGTCATCAGTACTTGGGTCAGCACCTGTACTCGAGTCAATATCACTTGTGACATCAACATCACTAGAGTCATCACTTGGGTCATTATCTGCTAAAATACTCTGCCCGTTGGATGAGGAGGCACCATCATTGCCGTCACAGTTCTCTGGTTGCATACACTGCGGGAATATAATATGAAAGAGTAAATAGTAATAATGAACATATTAGGTTGTGTGCATCACATACATTATACAATGCCTAAACAATGCAGTATTACTAAATGCTGGTCATCTCGGCTCCTCCCAAACAAACACTCCCTTAGTTGTAACACTCTCACCCGATAAAGTTATCCCCTTCCCTTGCAAAGTCAACTCCAACATGTAGCTTACTCACCACATGCAAAATATTGGCCAAGTGAACAGGCTCTTCAATGTTGCTTGTTGCATGCCTCTTTGATGACATTGGCATATGTTCATCAAATGAAGAAGAGATAGATGTTTTATCCTAGGAAGTGAAATTATAATAACATGGGTAAGTAAAACTATCAACGTTTAATGTGCACTCCCCTATGGTGATTTTAATTTGTTTTATTCATCCCCCTAAAAATAAATTCATATTTTGATTCCAACATGTGATTGTATTTTTAAAAAACCTGAATTCATTGCTCTTGAGGATTACATTTATGTGTTTATTGTTTTCACAGTGAGCTCGGGGTGGGTCCAGAAAATCCACTCCGCAACAAAAAGGTGCAAAAATGATAAATTCCTATCGTTTATTCAGAATCGTCGCCTTCCGATAACAAAAATGGCCGCCGTCGCTTATATCACTGGTATGCTGCATGCAACGCTGGTCCACGACATGCCTTAAGCTGGTATTCAATAGTATTCTGTGCGCAACACTGGTCCACAATAATCAATGGCTTATCTTTTATACGTAAACCGTTGGTTATTGTGAACCAGCGTTGTGCGCAGCATACCATTGATACAAGCGACGGCGGCCATTTTTGTTATCGGAAGGCGACGATTCTGAATAAACGATGGGAATTTATCATTTTTTGCACCTTTTTCTTGCGGAGTGGATTTTCTGGACCCACCCCGAGCTCACTGTAAAAACAATGAATACATAGAGCCTAATTTTGGCGAGCTCCGTTTTCAAAAGAGAAGTCCAGGTGCATAACGTGAAGGGGAAAAAGTTTCGAATAGGATTTTGTACATGATGACCTAGTATGAGGGTCGGGGAGACGATAGCGGAATGAACCGAATAGTTCTAGGAGTAAGTCAAATAATGAGATGAGGCCTCCATGCTCTAACGAATTTTGGTCTTTTTCTAACTAACGTTAGGCCCCATTCTTTTCCGTTTTAAAATCATTTATTAAATGATATTTCTTCCCATAAGTTTACCAAAATGGGAACGAATTGCTTTCCTTAAAATTCAAACAAACTTAAAAATCAGATCAATTGGGCCATGGAGGAAGGTTTGAGCCATTCATTACGTTATGTATGGAAGTCAGCCTAACGTTACGGTAAACATGGTAAAACCATATTTCTACCTCCATGACCATGGTAAAACTGAATGAAACTTACAATTTCTTCAAACGTGTGCTGCTGCGACGAACATGATGAAGTGTCCCATTCATCTCCCCGCTTGTCATGTATTTTGTCCTTTGACACGTTTTGCTTCCACCTGTGCCTTGATGAGCGTGGAACTTCACCCAAATCACTGCTAGGCTCTAAATACATTTTGTATCTTTTACGGCATTTTGTTTTACTGTCACACATCTCGTCAACATTGACAACACAGCTAGCGCTAGCACAGTCGGCCATTTTCCATGTCACAAAATTTTACCATGCTCGCGTGATAGAAAGCCATGGAAGGCAAGCAACAACGGAATACCATGGTCTATTTTCTACCTCCATGAGAATATAAAACGTTGTTAAAATGATTGAAATATTTTGAAACAGCTTTATTAGGACAGTAAATTAACAAAAAAAGGAATGTTTTTCCTCCAAAAAATTAGTCTAGCAATTTGTATTTCGATTATAAATTATGTAAACAATTTTAAGGTTTTTGTAAGTAAAGGCCGTCCATAGTATAATTGCTGTACAGTATAGCATGGGGATGTGACGTGGCACCTATACGTGGCACACACGCCGCATACACACACATACCCGGGCTACTTCGCTCGTCCCAATAGGCCGCTGGGGCCCAGCGAACCGGGCTACTAGCTGGCCTGGTAGATGATGCGCACTACGCACGCAACCGGAAATGGCTGGTACCCGCATGTGTTTACAGTACCATGCAATATATCAAGGTGAGGTTACCAGTTGGCTGGGTACGTTGCCGTCGTTTTTAAATACTACCACTACGTGTACCACTTTGTTGTTGCTCGCCTCCGCCAATCCACTGCTCTGTGCTACGTTCCCGTACAACATTTAAATTTTTTAAAGTAAGTTCGTTTTTTCTGCATCAATACATTCTTGATAAGACATGGGCGATTCAGTCAAATATGCGTATGTCAGGTACCTCAAAGATAATGTCAAGGACATCGTCCCCATCGAGTATTTTAAGAACTTCGTTCCAACACACGCAAAGGATTTTGAAACTGCGAAGGCCTACTTGGTTCGATGGAGTGGGGACGACACAGAGAGTGACGACGAGAATGTATTTTACAAAGCTCAAATTCTGATGCTTGGAGGTAATTATATTGATATGAATTCAAAATGAGATATCCTGATATCTGCATATGTCAGTTGTACCGTTTAACTATAGCCATAGGCCTAAATACTTGGCCAGTTATGAGAATAGCCTAACCATTCTTTCAGTATTCTGGTCAGCCTAACCCTACGAACATAACGTACCTCTGCCAAAGTTACTTCCAAGTTCCAACGTTAGAATTAGGACAGAAAGTTGTTGACTTTTCATTCTAAAGTATGCCAAAGTCACTGGCATATTTTGATTCTTTTCTAATCTAAGTATTTTTGCTCTTTTTCTGATCTTTGATCAATGGTTTACATAAAGTGCAAATGCTTAAATCACTAATAAACATCCTACCCAGGATGGTTAAAATAGCAGATCCTAATCTGTTAATAAACATCCTAGGATGTTTATTAGCAGATTAGGGATTTGCATACCTAATGATCCCCATATGGTTGTGCACTTTCTGTATTTTTAAGAGCAGAGTTTCAGACTTAATCCCCTGCTAACTGGGCCACTTCCTTTGTGTTATTCTAATTGTTTTAATCTCATCTTGGACCATGGTCTCACAATCACATGTGGATTGGGTTTTCAGTATCTACCTAATTGCACGGTTTGTCATTGTTTGTGGTTTTCTCCTAATTTTTTTCCTTTCTTACATAACTTAATCATCGGATGTATCCTACAAGAAAAAATAAATAAATAATAATTGTTTTTGTCCTCTCAGTCTCACGGCAGGATTTTTGTTTTTATTATTTGTTTCTAAAAAAAAAATTCCCATAAAATCCAAAGGGACAGTCTGGACATTTGGCTGACATTGCATACAGTAAACAATACATGTGTGAGGGGTCCACCCTTAAAATTATGCCTTCCAAATGTTTTGAATAGAATAAAAATGTGATCTTTTGGTTCGTTTTACAGGCATGATTTACTAATAATGCACTCGATCTATCTGTAGACCAGGCTCTGGGGTCATTTTTAATGTTGTTTAATATCTTCGTCATAGGGCCCAATTCGATTGGTTTATACAACATCCAGCATAACAAATTATTTAGCAGTTACAAAATTAAGTTGTACGTTCTATTGTCCCTCTTTAAATTAATGCATAGGTTCTAAAGATGATGTTGTAAAGAGGAGGGCTGTATCCAGAGTCAGAGTCCCCAAAGTCTTGGACACCAGTATTGAGGAGAGTTCCTCAAGCTCTGATGAGGACTCCTCAAAGAGCATTTGTAAGGAAACTATGAAGATACGTGTAAGTACAAACCAAAGATCTATTGTGTGTTACAACTTACAAGTAAATCAGGGCCCAATTTATGGCTCGCGTGCAGAAATTCGGTGCTTGCACAGTAAGCGGAGAATGGTGATCGCAAGCGCAGAATTCGGCGGTAAGCAGAGCCATGAAATTGGGCCCAGGTGTGTTGTGTCTGAATGAAAATATTACCAGTAGGCCTAACATGGCCAATTCCAATATCTTGGTGATGGTCGATGCAAACAAATTAACTTAAGTTATGACTTTATTGATTAAATAACAAAAGGCCCCAAGTATTAAAGTAAGGTTTTGTGAGAGTTTGTACAAAAACGAGTTAGGTAATAACTATCCTTCCTTAGGTGGCAATTATTCTGGAGTTACAAACCCCAATGAAAATTGACGAAACAAATGTGTTGCACTACTACGTTGTATATTAATGGAATTAAAAACTTCTAAAACAAGTGCAACTAATCCCTAGTTCATATTCCAGTACGAAGCAATGTTGTCCAAGGAGGTAGTTATATATGTATGACCCAAACTATTTTTAAGATTATAAGTGAGCCAACCTCTGAAATGAACTGTCAGATAAACACCACTTTTCTTGTTTGAAACGGCATATATGTATTCCATTAATCTTATCCATTTTACAGAAAGACAGGAAAGACCTTCAATCAAAGTCACAACAGCAAAGTCTGAAAAGTGTCATAGAGGCAAAGATTGCAAACAAACGGAAATCCCCGTTATATGGTGAACCGAGTTCAAACGACGCATCAGGCTGCAACAGAGCAGAGTGTGTGGCAAAAGTAAAAAATGCAAAGAGGAAGTGCCGGGAGGCTGAATCAAGAGCTATGGACCTCCAGAAGGAGCTGTATCAGCTGAAGGAGTCTTCAGCTACGATCCAGCAGCTCAACATTCAGCTACAGCAGGAACTGCTCCAGAAGCTCTGTAGCTGTAGACAATCGCAAGGTATTTGATTTTGTTATAGTTGCATGGCACGTGCTTTGGTTTAAAAGAAGAAATTTTCAAGTTAATGAGCAGTGAACGATTTTACTTAAATCACAATGTAAATCATAAAACAAAACTTAGTATTTGCTATGAAAAAAACATCTTGCAGTCGTCAATACTCGGGCTCAGTGTACACAAATTCTTTCATTCCAAATATTTTGCTATGATTCTGAATGAAAGTCCCTGGTGAGCAAACAAATTTTGAATAAGTGACAGCCTAGCTAACCAAAGATATTGTAAGTTAAAAAGGAAATTTGAAGACCAGGGGAACCATGGACAAATCACTTTTTAAAATGCCGTTTTTGATTGAAGATTTTCATTGGTGTGTGTAAAGGGAAGAGTGAAATCATACATGTAGCCGTGTGCAAGCAAACCAGGGGATGAGACTAGTGTGACCACAACAAACATTTTGATGGTATTCAATATGTGCATCTTTTAGACAAACACAAAGAAATATATAAGGAATAAGAAATGTTTTTTGGTGGTAACACTAGTCTCTCCTCATGGTTTGCTTGCGCACGGCTACGCATGTATGATTTCACTCTTCCTTTACACACAGAGAGATTAGTACTATAATGGTACCCAGTTAATCTTTTCAGAAAAAGTGAATCAATGCGTTTTCTAAAAAAATGTCAACAAAATAGATTATGAAATGTAAATAAAATGAACACAAAGTCAACCGAGTTGTGTCACGGTCGCTGCATTTTTGGATGAAATCTTTGAAAGTTGAGTTGAGAATTGTTTACCAACACTGAACAGCGTCCAGCAACGAATGCCAGAAATCAGTTTGTTGGAATAGTACAGAAAGAATGCTTAGCGTGTCATTAGTAATACATGTACATGTACGTGTACATTGTTTAATTTTCAGAGAAGACAACTTCCGAAGTAGGCCGCACATGTTCCTGTGATACATGTAAGTGATGATGGAGATGATGACAGTAATCCTGGAGTCACCAGCCCAAAGTACATCGAGGTGGATGGAAAGGTATGTGTAGTATATTTTACAATAAGATACAATTGTATCTTATTGTAAAATAGGAATGTTTTCTTTTATCATGCTTTTTGAATCCTTGGATCTGTGGGTGAATCCTAAAGATCGAGTAATAAATGTACACATGTAGTCCCTGCATCGAGGTTGGTTTTGAAATCCATCCTTCCTCTACATGCCAAATCAAATTGGTTTTACTTTCGATTGCAACATGCCACATCCACATATCTTTGATCACATCAGCAGCTACTCATATTAACTGTATTCTGCACCAGTCACCCTTTAGCAGCGGCATAGTCAGGGTTCTCTCCATTAGGGGGTGATGTGGGGGGGTTGGGGGGGGGGGTTGGGGGGGGGGGGGGTTGGGGGGGGGGGTCAAGATGTTGCTGTAGGGGGACACCTAATTCCCAAGTTAAACAAACTGCCCAGGAACTCTTGAGCAATATCCCCCTTTGAACTATGCCAAAAACATCCAAATGTCTCCTTAACAACGCATTCGGATTGTCAATGCAAAATCACAAAAGATCACAAGTTAAAATGAATGTATGTATATTTGGGTTTTCCTTTGTGACAGATCTCCCTGGGGGATGGTATATCCATCTACAAGGACCAATGGGAAGTGTTGAAGGGCCAACCAAAACACTCGCTTTTCGTGAAGGGGTTGGCAGTGGCGACATGGGGGACAGCTGTCCTCCAACAGCGTTCAGTGGAGGGGAAAGTATGCAACCGCTTTAAGGACAATAGGGAGGCGAGGCAACCACTCAGTCCCCAAAAATTGAGTGTGTTGAAAGGTATGTGCAGCATAAATTATCATTAATGCAGATTGTATGAATCATGTTGTGACACATAATGTGGTGTAAATCAATATTTCATTTGGTCTTTGGGGGAAAAAACAGCCTTGCATGGGATAAAAGCTGAACCTCTCCACCAAAGGCATTTCAGACAGCTTGACAAATCTGCTGTAAAATGCACTATCATTCTTTGTTTTTGTTGTTGAAAGTTTTAGCCAATCAAGTGACCACATCATGCAACAAAATAGACAATTGTTTTAAAAGACAAAAAAGCAACACAAACACAATTGATATACGCAAATTACATGCATTGTCATTTCTAGCAAGGTTAATATTTAATATATGGTATTTTTGCACCGGGGATAAGGAATATTTTTTGTTTTTACCCTTTACCGATGTGTGTTAAGCACTGTAAACTCAGTACTTTCCCGAGTTCTGTGAAAAAAATGTACAGGCAAATCACTCGGGTGGGATTTGTACCCACGACCTTTGCATTGCCAGAGCAGATGTCTTACCACTAGACCACCGAGCAAGCCCAGTGGCTAGAGGCAGTTCGAATCCTATGATATTAGCAGCGGGTACCGCAATGATTAAATAGATTTAAGGTTAATATTAATCTGTAAACTTAATTTTCTTTGCAATTTTATATTTTAGACTGCTTCATGGACCACTTGAAAGAGATGAAGGCCTCTAATAAGAGGTCAAGCAAGAAGCATCCAAATTTAAAAAATACATCGCAGAAAAGATTCAAGATATCAATAGGGCCATGAGAAAACAAAAAGAATAAGTCAGTCAACCATCATCCAAGGTTGTATCAAGAAAATTGTTAAAATCAATTATACATTAAAGTTTAAAGGGACACTGACATCCTAAGAAAATAAGTCAAGTGAACGTTCTGCATGTGAATTGGGTCTAAATTCCGACGTGATGCAGCGCATGTTAAAGTAAGAAAAAACATCATGATTACAAGTTATACAACAAATGTTTCATGTTTTACTGTTGTAAAAGAAAACAATTATCACATATTTACCTATTGTTTAAATCCATGTCAGTGTCCCTTTAAATTGAATTTGAATTCTTTGACTTCCAATTTGTCATTGCCAATTTTTTTTAATGGCCAATGACAACTTCCAGAGCTTTCACTTTTGAAGTGCAATTTGATTGGATGTGGCATTAGTTAACCATTCTCCCAAGTTAAAAGACAGAACAGAAACTCCCCCGGCCAGCCTTGTTTTTCAATTGATTGCTCTTCTAAAACAAACGAAAATCACAAATTTGTAAAAATGGACAGATGTGTAGTTTTGTCATGTGCGTTTTGACAGAAATCCTTTGTTTCAATGTTGCAGGTTGGGTTGCAGACCAACAATTGCATTAAGCAGCTGTTTGTGTGTAACCATCTGTGCTAATTTGCTCTTATCAATAGCTTTGAGTGAAACTTTAAAAGAGGTGTTAAAATGCCCATAACACATCTACGAATCTGCCCATAACTACAAATCTGTCTTTTGTTACAGATTTGCAATTAAACTTTGCTTTTAGAATAGTAGTCACGTAGTAAGTAATTGTTGTGCTATGTGTATGTAGATAAAGAACCTCACTAGTTAAATGGCCATTTGCAATTGCCATTAAAACAAATATATTGTTAAATTCCTGAGCTTTCATTTTATCAGTTTTTTGAATGGGAAAGAAATATGAAATGTACATGCACCTACGTATTCAAGTGTTTCAATTTTTGTATGAAATCTTTTCACTGAAAATGGGGATTGTCTATGATGTGTACATGTGTTACCAAATACCAACCAGAAAATGATTTCCTTTCTGCCACATCACATCTTGCTAGTTACATAATTATCTTGCCATTATTTTATTTTTTCTTCAGCCTCAATATACGGGTATACTGATGTCTTTCACTTCTGCATCTGGTAATTGAAATATCAGTATGAATTGTGTGACTGAAAACATGAAATTTTTGCCTCAAAAACTCATGTTTATCATGTTTTGTATTATTCCTAAACAGTATTATTATACAGTCAATAGTACTTGATGACCTCGCAAGCCACATGTACATACCTGCTTTAAAAAACATCTCTAATCATCATGTTTATATATTTCTTGTTCATTTCATTAAGAGTTAGTTATTTGTGAGTCAACTTTTTAAATTGTCTAGCATATCTGATAAGGTTTGCATTAACACCATGATGAGTTGGGGTGGTTCTGAAAAGAACCATTGGTTTCAACTCTTTTTTGGAACCACCCAATTCATAAGAGATTTTATTACATGGTGATATCACAAACCTTCTAGATTGTATCAAAGTTTCAAATCCTAGAACCACCCCAAGTCCCAAACTCAGAGAGAGATCATTACCTGTTATTTGCTCATATTTTAATTATTTATTGTTGGGCTATTGACCACATACCTTAAGTATGGTACCTTACTCTTTGTCCGCCCATTAAACCAGTTCAAACATTTGAGAAATTAAAAACCAGTCAAAATTCTCTTCGGGCGTAGAATTTCAACCTTTCTCTCTGACTTACAAACAAAGACTCCAAATAAAACTCAAATTTTGAATTTTAAAACAGGGTGCCAAATGTTTTTCCAAAATCAATTATTTTTAACCAAAGAACATGTTTTCTTTTAAAACAGAAAACAGTCCACTAAATTCCATCCCACTGGGCACACTGCTCAAATGAAATATGTTGTTGGCCTCCTTAATTTGATACTAATTTGATACTAGGTTGTTGTTGTGATATTTGTAGTTGTAGTGATAAAAGAACATTGCCATTTTTTAAAAGCCTTGACCACTTTTGGTGGAGTTGCCCTTTTGTGCTAGACTTATTATCTGTACATGTTTAGTACACATAATTATTCAGTTTACTATTTATTATTTTAAGTAAAAGTAATGTTGCCAAAGTTTAAAGATTTTTTGTGAGTGTTATTTTACATACTGCAACGTATAGTTTTGCTTTTTTATAATACTTATTATAGCAAATTATATATTCAGCACAGTTTTTTGTATTTTCACTATACTTGTGTTTTTATGTCTACAACTCTTTAAAAAAAAACCAAAGATTTTTATAAATAAAGTGTTTTCATAAGTTTTCATGCATTTGGGAATTTGAACTGACTCACATTGTTTTGTTAAATTTAAAGCAGCAGCCAACCGACAGTTGCCCATAGCAGTGATGGGACATCTTCAACAATGAAAAATTGCGATAAAACTGGAATCAAAACATTTTGGATATGACTTCAAAAGGCGCAAATTGGAAGCTGTTGAATTAGTTTCAATGGCACTGACTGTAATCATATCAGAATCCTATGATCTGGTTGGATAGGATTCTGTTGAAAACGTTCCCTGGATCATACTAGTTCCAAATGGGATCCCATTGAAGGTGGCCCCATTCGATCCTATTGGGATCCCAATGGTGGTCCCATTGATTTCCATGGGATCCCATTGAGGTGGTCCCATTGAATCCAAATGGGATCCCATTGAATTTGGTCCCGTTGAATCCCAATGCGATCCCATTGAATTTGGTCCCATTGAATCCCAATGGGATCCCATTGAGGTGGTCCCATTTGATCCCAATGGGATCCCATTGAGGTGATCCCATTGGATCCCAATGGGATCCCATTGAGGTGGTCCCATTAAGGAGGTCCCATTGGATCCCAATGGGATCCCATTGAGGTGGTCCCATTGGATCCCAATGGGATCCCATTGAGGTGGTCCCATTGGATCCCAATGGGATCCCATTGAGGTGGTCCCATTGGATCCCAATGGGATCCCATTGAGGTGGTCCCATTGGATCCCAATGGGATCCCATTGAGGTGGTCCCATTGGATCCCAATGGGATCCTATTGAAGGTGGTCCCATTAGATCCCATTGAATTTGATACCATTGGGTTCAATGGGATCCCATTGAATCCCATTGAATAATGTCCCAAATTCCACACCAATCCCATTGAATCCCATTAATGGGATTCAATGGGAACCTATTGAATCCCATTAAATTTTTCAATGGGATCCCATTCAATCCCATTGATTTTTTTCAACGGGATTCAATGGGAATTTTTTCCTGGGGTAGAAAAGAAAAAATACATTTTTCATGGGTGTGCACGAAGAGCCAAAATTAACAATAAAGTCATATCCAATATTTACTATTTTAGCACAACAAAAACATTAAGTATTAAAAAGACACAACAAATGTTAGTACAATAGCATAGACCAAAATTTAAATCGTCTACCTAAAAATATTATGTGCTACTAAAGCCCTGTTGTGGCATGCACCGAGATGTTATCAGCGGAAAGCAGACATAGTAACAGAGTAATAATTCGCTTTGAATTGATAATTCGTTTCGAATTCATAATTCTTTGATAAGAGTGGCAGTTCGTGTTACGTACTAACTTATTAATTTATACCGCATTTAATATTTTATCGCAACAAAAATTACAAACATATAAAAAGTTTCGAGTAAAAAAAACGTTTACACATCTGCGGTTGTGATCTAAAACATTGCCTCTTCAGTGCATCATTATTTGGCTCTGCACAATCGAATTGTTGTGGAACGCCCTCTAGCGTTCAATGTTTCTTGCATTTATTACCTCAAGCACAGTTTTCATATAACAAAGACTACGAGCCTGATTGGAAACGATAATTATGTGCATTTCAAGTTCTTTTCAGATATAGACTCATTGAGCATTGAAGATTGAACTTGGGTTTACCGTGACCCCATGTTAACCTTTACTTCCGGGTCAACCGGAAGTGGGACCATATCTCAAGAACTATACAACCCATGTTCCACTTCTTTTCAGTTATTAGATCCTTTGAACATTGAAGATTGAACTTGGGAAATCGCGACCCCATGTTGACCTTTACTTCGGGGTGAATCGGAAGTGGGACCATATCTCAAGAACTACACAACTGATTTTCAAATTTTTTCAGTTATAGATCCTTTGAGCATTAAAGATTGAACTAAGGGTTACCCTGACCCCATGTTGACCTTTACCTCTGGGTCAATCGGAAGTGGGACATTATCTCAAGATCTACAAAGCCAATTTTCAATTTGTTTCAGTTATAGACTCATTGGGCATTAAATATTAACCTTGGGTTATCTTGACCCTAAGTTGACCTAAACTTCCGGTTTAACCGGAAGTTGGACCATATCTCAAGAAGTACCAGCTGATATTCAAACTTTTTTCAATTATATACTTCCTGGCATTGAATGTTAGCCTTGTGTTACCATGACCCCATATTGACCCGAACTTCCGGGTCCACCGGAAGTGGGACCAACTCTCAAGTACTACGCACCCGATTTTCAATTTTATTTCAGTTAAAAACCTTTTGTGCATTGAAGATTAGCCTAGGGTTACCATGACCCGTGTTGACCTTTACTTCCGGGTCAACCGGAAGTGGGACCATATCTCAAGAACTACCAAACCGATTGTTAATTTTTTTAGTTATACACTCCTTGGGCATTACAAATTTGCCATGGTTAACCGTAACCCCATGTTGACCTTTACTTCTGGGTAAACTGGAAGTGACATCATATCTCAAGAACTACATCTGGAGCATTTAATCAATGTTATTAGAAACGGAACAGCTTTGTGTTTGTCATGGACAAACACCTAATGTCTAGTTATTAGCTGTTCCGACTACAGTCGGAACAGGTATTGTTTTCGTCGAGATTTTTATTATTTTTATTATTATTATTATTATTATTATTATTCTTTGTTTCCACTTAAATCCCATAGCATTTGTACACGTTTTTTCTTTAAGCCTAGTATCCTAGAGCGTAAATAGAAAAGAGTTGAATCATATATCAAATTGAAGCTTAGAACATAAGCTTGACTCTTAATGTAAAAAATATTAAAATTCTTAATTAATTAGCCACTTTACAGCGAGGTGAATATTTAATTAGCCAATCTTTGCAGCACCATATCTCAAAAAGTATACCCCCGAACGTCAAACTTGTTTCAGTTTTAGACTTCTGAGATACTGAAGATGTGCTTTCCGGCCTAAAATGTGGAACGACGTCACAATTACGTCATTTATTGCGAATTTTCGCCCGTGTACAAAACACATGGAGATGCTTTTAAACGATTGAGGGCGCTATACCAGTTTAACGGTGCTCTTGCTTGCTTTCTTGAAATTCGATCAAGTCCTCCTAAACCCATTGACCCGTGTTGTTGCGTGTTTTGTGTGTAGAGTATATTATAAAGAGTCATTCCTGCGCCGACTAGTACAAGTCTACGTTCATTCACAAGAATCGAGAATAATTTTTCTTGCTCTCAGCGCAGAGCGTCGTGTCCGCTCAGATCTTGTTATTCAGCGTGAACGTAGACAATTGAACGCCGTATGTTGGGACGATATTGCCCGCGTGTCAGACTTGTCTGCGCTTGGGTCCCGTTCACCGGAAAACGATCTTTTAGGTTTTTAATGCAAACGCATTACTTGAAGCTGAATCGTGAAGGAAACAAGGCTACGTTTTTAAGGCTCTTGTGCGAATGCATTACTTCGGGAAATCACTATGTAGCAAACAACAATCCTGTTGGGGGTTGCAATGAGGCTCAAATTGTAGCTGAATGGGGAAAGGTGTAGACAAGAAAAAAATACATTTCTCATGGTTGTGCATGAAGAGCCAAAATTAACAACAAAATCATATCCAATATTTACTATTTTAGCCCAACAAAAACTATCAGTATTAAAAAGACACAACAAACGTTAGTACAATAGCATAGACCAAAATTTAAATCGTCTACCTAAAATTATTATGTGCTACTAAAGCCCTGTTGTGGCATGCACTGAAACGTTATCAGTGGAAAGCAGGCGTAGTAACAGATTAATAATTCGCTTTGAATTCATAATTCGTTTCAAATTCATAATTTGTTTTCGAATTCATAATTCTTTGATAAGAGTGGCAGTTCGTGTTACGTACTTACTGATTAACTTATACCGCATTTACCATTTTATCGCAAAAAAACTACATACACGATATTTAAATTGTTAATTTTTTTTTGCAATTATGATTTTAATACAACAGCATAGACCGATCTTTACTTAATAACTTGTGAGACCTGTGATTTGATTGCTTTACGTACTAAATTGTGAAACCTTTTTCCATGATATACATTCTTGTGTGGTTTGCATACTAACTTGTGAGACCTGGACTTAATTTCATGACTCTGCTTACCGTCAGCAAAAAAACGACGCTCACGGAAGCAGAGAATTCCGTGCTTACGTCAAGCATATTTCAAGGTTTAGCAGAGAATATCGGCTTTTTCTCGTGTGTACTTCACGTAACTAGGCATTCTTCGCTTACACAGCTAGCGCAGAAATTCGACGCTTGCAAAATAAGCGGAGAATGGTGACCGTAAGGATGGATTTCGGCAGTAACCAGGGCCATGTAATTGGGCTCATTTGTTTAAATGAGGGGTAGTTCACTTTATACACTAAGTTGTGAGACCCAGGCCCAAATACATTGCTCTGCTTACCAAAAGCAAAAAATGAACGTTTACGGCAGCAAGTTCCGTGCTTACGTCAAGCGTATTTCAGGGGTTAGCAGAGAATTTCGGCTTGTGCGCGTGTGTACTTGACATAACTAGGCAATTATTATAGTCAATGTTATGCGGCACTTTTTGATTGAAATGTTTTACGCTTATCCGAACCGTAAAAATTTAAACATTTAACCGGTTGATCGGTTGGTTAACCGTGTAACTGTCACAGGCTTAGTATACCTGCTAACTTGAGAGACATGTTCCTCGATAACGAAATTTCGAGTAAAAAAACCATTAACACATCTGCGGTTGTGATCAAAAACATTGCCTCTTCAGTGCAACATTATTTGGTTCTGCACAATCATCCTGCAAAATAAATGTTCAATCGAATTATTGTGGAACGCCCTCTAGAGTTCAATGTTTCTTGCATTTAATACCTCAAGCACAGTTTTCATATAACAAAGACTATGAGCTTGATTGGAAACGATATTTATGTGCATTTCAAGTTCTTTTCAGTTATAGACTCATCGAGCATTGAAGATTGAACTAGGGTTACCGTGACCCCATGTTAACCTTTACTTCCGGGTCAACCAGAAGTGGGACCATATCTCAAGAACTACACAATCCAGTTCCATTTCTTTTCAGTTATTAGATCCTTTGAACATTGAAGATTGAACTTGGGTTACCGTGACCCCATGTTGACCTTTACTTACGGGTCAACCGGAAGTGGGACCATATCTCAAGAACTAAACACCCGATTTTCAATTTCTTTTCAGTTATAGACCCCTTGTGCATTGAAGATTGAACTTGGGTTTAATCAAAGCACAACAAAACGGAACAGCTTTGTGTTTGTTCACAAACACCTCAATGTCTAGTTATTATTATTATTCTTTGTTTCCGCCTAAATCCCATAGCATTTGTACACGTTTTTTCTTTAAGCCTAATATCCTAGAGCGTAAATAGGAAAGAGTTGAATCATATATCAAATTGATGCTTAGAACATAAGCTTGACTCTTAATGTAAAAAATATTAAAATTCTTAATTAATTAGCCACTTTACAGCGAGGTGAATATTTAATTAGCCAATCTTGAAAGCACCATAACTCAAAAAGTATACCCCCGATCGTCAAACTTGTTTCAGTTTTAGACTTCTGAGTTACTGGAGATGTGCTTTCCGGTCTAAAATGTGGAACGACGTCACAATTGTGTCATCTATTGCGCATTTTTGCCCGTGTACAAAACACATGGGATGCTTTTTAAACTATTGAGGGCGCTACACCAGTTTAACGGTGCTCTTGTTTGCTTTCTTGAAACTCGATCAAGTCGTAAACCCATTGTGACCCGTTTGTTGCGTTTTTTGTATGTAGAGTATATTATAAAGAGTCATTCCTGCGCCGACTAGCACAAGTCTACGTTCATTCACAAGAATCGAGAAGAATTTGTCTTGCTCTCAGAGCGCAGAGCGACGTGTCCGCTCAGATCTTGTTATTCAGCGTGAACGTTGAAAATTGAACTGTGTGTTGGGACGATGTTGCCCGCATGTCAGACTTGTCTGCGCTTGGGTCCCGTTCACCGGAAAACGATCTTTTAGGTTTCTTATGCAAAGCATTACTTGAAGCTGAATCGTGAAGGAAACAAGGCTACCCATTCGCCTGAAACCACGTTTTTAAGGTTCTTGTGCGAATGCATTACTTTGGGAAATCACTATATAGCAAACAACAAACCTGTTGGGGGTTGCAATGAGGCTCAAATTGTAGCTGAATGGGGAAAGGTGTAGAAAAGAAGAAAACAAATTCATGGGTGTGCATGAAGAGTCAAAATGAACAATTAAGTCATATCCAATATTTACTATTTTAGCCCAACAAAAACATTCAGTATTAAAAAGACAACAAATGTTAGTACAATAGCATAGACCAAAATTTAAATCGTCTACCTAAAATTATTATGTGCTACTAAAGCGCAATTGTGGCATGCACTGAGATGTTATCAGCGGAAAGCAGGCGTAGTAACAGAATAATGATTCGTTTTGAATTAATAATTCGTTTCGAATTCATAATTCGTTTCGAATTCATAATTCTTTGATAAGAGTGGCAGTTCGTGTTACATACTAACTTATTAACTTATACCGCATTTAATATTTTATCGCAACAAAAATTACATACACAATATTAAAATTTTTTTTTTTTTTGCAATTATGATTTTAATACAACAGTATAGACCAATCTTTACATAATAACTTGTGAGACCTGTGGTATGATCGCTTTACGTACTAAAATGTGAGACCTGTGGTGTGATTGCTTTACGTACTAAAGTGTGAAACCTTTTCCATGATATACAGTCGTGTGGTTTGCGTACTAACTTGTGAGACCTGGACCCAATTTCATGACTCTGCTTACCGTAAGCAAAAAAACGACACTTACGGAAGCAGAGAATTCCGTGCTTACGTCAAGCGTATTTCAGGGGTTAGCAGAGACTTTCAGCTTTTTCTCGTGTGTACTTCACGTAACTAGGCATTCTTCGCTTACACAGCTAGTGCAGGAATTTGACGCTTGCAAATTAAGCGGAGAATGGGTGACTGTAAGCATGGATTTCGGCAGCAGAGCCATGAAATTCGGCTCATTCATTTAAATGAGGGATGGTTCAATTTATATGCTAAGTTGTGAGACCCAGGCCCAAATACATGGCTCTGCTTACCAAAAGCAAAAAATCAACGCTTACGGAAGCAGAGAATTCCGTGCTTACGTCAAGCGTATTTCAGGGGTTAGCAGAGAATTTCGGCTTGTGCGCTTGTGTACTTGACGTAACTAGGAAATAATTATAGTCAATGTTTCGCGGCACTTTTTGATTGAATTGTTTTACGCTTATCCGAACCGTAAAAATGTAAACGTTTAACCGGTTGATTAACCATGTAACTGTCAAAGGCTTAGTATACATGCTAACTTGTGAGACATGTTCCTCGATAACGAAATTTCGATTTAAAAAAAACTTTAACACATCTGCGGTTGTGATCAAAAACATTGCCTCTTCAGTGCAACATTATTTGGCTCTGCACACTCATCCTGCAAAAAAAAATGTTCAATCGAATTGTTGTGGAACGCCCTCTAGCGTTCAATGTTTCTTGCATTTAATACCTCAAGCACAGTTTTCATATAACAAAGACTATGAGCCTGATTGGAAACGATATTCAAGTGCATTTCAAGTTCTTTTCAGTTATAGACTCATTGAGCATTGAAGATTGAACTTGGGTTACTGTGACCCCATGCTAACCTTTACTTACGGGTCAACCGGAAGTGGGACCATATCTGAAGAACTAAACACCCGATTTTCAATTTCTTTTCAGTTATAGACCCCTTGTGCATTGAAGGTTGAACTTGGGTTACCGTGACCCCATGTTGACCTTTACTTACGGGTCAACCGGAAGTGGGACCATATCTGAAGAACTAAACACCCGATTTTCAATTTCTTTTCAGTTATAGACCCATTGTGCATTGAAGATTGAACTTGGGTTGAATCAAAGCACAACAAAACGGAACAGCTTTGTTTGTTCACAAACACCTCAATGTCTAGTTATTATTATTCTTTGTTTCCACCTAAAGCCCATAGCATTTGTACACGTTTTTTCTTTAAGCCTAATATCCTAGAGCGTAAAGATGAAAGAGTTATATCATATATCAAATTGAAGCTAAGAACATAAGCTTAACTCTAAATGTAATTTTGTTTTAATTCTTAATTAATTAACCATGTGATCTTCATTTGAATATTTAATTAGTTAATCTTTGCAGCATCATATCTTTAGAAGTACACAGCCGATTTTCAAACTTTGTTAGACTCCTTGGGCATTGGAGATAAGCCTTTGGAAATCGTAAACCCGTGTTGACCTTTACTTCCGGGTCAACCGGAAGTGGTTCATATCTCAAGAACTACACAACCGATTTTCAAACTTTTTTCAGTTATAGACTCCTTGGGCATTGGAGATTAGCCTCGGGAAATCGTGACCCCATGTTGACCTTTACTTCGGGGTCAACCGGATGTGGGACCATATCTCAAGAACTACACAACCGATTTGCAAACTTTTTCAGGTATAGACTCCTTGGGCATTGGAGATAAGCCTTGGGAAATCGTGACCCTGCGATGGCCTTTACTCCCGTGTTGACCTTTACTTCCGGGTCAACCGGAAGTGGGACCATATCTCAAGAACTACACAACCGATTTTCAAACTTTTTTCAGTTATAGACTACTTGTGCCTTGGAGAGTAGCCTAGAGAATTCGTGACCCCATGTTGACCTTTACTTCGCGGTCAACCGGAAGTGGGACTATATCTCAAGATCTACATAGCCAAGTTTCAATTTGTTTAGACTCATTGGGCATTAAATACTAACCTTGGGTTATCTTGACCCTAAGTTGACCTAAACTTCCGGGTCAACCGGAAGTGGGACCATATCTCACGAACTACACAGCCAATTTAGTTTCTTTTCAGTTATAGACCCTTTGAGCATTGAAGATTGAACTTGGGTTACTGTGACCCCATGTTGACATTTATTTCAGGGTCAACCGGAAATGGAACCATATCTCAAGAACTGCACAACCGATTTTCAATTTCTTTTCAGTTATAGACTCATTGAGCATTGAAGATTGAACTTGGGTTACCGCGACCCCATGTTAATCTTTACTTCCGGGTCACCTGGAAGTGGGACCATTTCTCAAGAACTACACAATCCAATTCCATTTCTTTTCAGTTATTAGATCCTTTGAACATTGAAGATTGAACTTGGGTTACCGTGACCCCATGTTGACTTTTACTTACGGGCCAACCGGAAGTGGGACCATCCATATCTCCAGAACTTAACACCCAATTTTCAAATTCTTTTCAGTTTTAGACCCCTTGTGCATTGAAGATTGAACTTGGGTTTAATCAAAGCACAACAAAACGGAACAGCTTCGTGTTTGTTCACAAACACCTCAATGTCTAGTTATTTTTAATCCTGTTTTCTGGAGACAGTCATTAGGGGCCGGGATGTAGCCGCCAGAATATATTTCTTTATTTTTTATTTGTTAATTGCCAAGTGCAGAGACTCGCTTTTTTTAAAGTTCCAATAGAGGGCGCTGTTTTAGCCACATAGAATTTTTTTTCCTTTAGTTTGTTTTAACGCAGTCCATTGCCAAGTTCTCAAGACAAACAAACAAAAAACCCAAAAGACATTGATTTTTTCAGGCCAAAATTTAGTTGCGTGGTCAGCTCAGCAAAGTGAGTATTTCCCTTTATTTAGTATTATATAGTGTCCGTTTTTTTGTAAATTTCAAAATCCACGTGTAAAATTCACGTGTGTAGGCCCATTCTGTATAACATACAAAGAACATGCGAAGTGTTATTGATGCTCTTGATTAGTTTCTCATGTAAGAGATAGAGATTTACTGTAAATTGATAAGTTTATAATTCTAGGAGTTGATGCATAACTATCCAGTTTTATTGGGCTTATGCATTACAGGCTACAGAGTAGTAGGGAAAGAAGGGCCCAGGGTGTGAAAAAAGAAGATTGTAGGTGTCTGGACCCTGCTCTGCCCAATTGATTATTTGTTTGAAACATTGAAGCTATTTTCGGCAGTAGCCAGATTGGAGGGCAGAGGCGAGCCGGTATAGCCCTTTGGCTTCGGTGACTGTTTTGATATTGTTTTCATTCATAAGCCTAGAGATAAAAAGGTCTGTAAAAAATCGACCAGCCGTGGTGTGGATCTCAGCGTATTGCATACGCATGACATTGGGTACACACGACTCCAACAAAGTGATTCAGGGTCTTTAATATTAAAAAAGCAAAAGTAAGTATAAGTAAGCTTTTAAAACATATGGAAAATTAGTGAGACTGCATGAATTCTCTGTGTATGGAATGGCAGTCTTTGATTGGCTTAATTTAAAAGATAAAGTGTTGAATAAACCATTTTTTTAAATGGAGATTTCGTATTGATTTCTTCATATACTGTATATGCACGGCAGTGTAGTACACACGCACAGACTGCAGAAAAGGAACTTGTAGTTTTAATATCCCAAATTCATAATTAAATAAAAGTAAGCTTTATAAAATTATGGTTAAATCAGCAATACTACATGAATCCTTTGTGTAGGACATGCAAGTGTTTGATTGGCTTAATATGAAAGATAAGGTGTTAAAAAAGCCGTTTTACAAATCGACCCCTGGCGTTGATTTCAACGTATACTGTTTAACGCGTGGCAGTGTAGTAGACACGCACAGACTGAAGCAGAGACTCGTGAGTTTTAATCTTTAAAAATCAGAAATAAATATAAGTCAGCTTTATAAAAATACAGTAAAATCAGCAATACTACATAAATCTTTTGTGTAAGAAATGCTCGTCTTTGATTGGTTTGATTCGAATGATGAAGTGTTGAGAAAACCGTTCTACTAATCGACCTCTGGCGTTGATTTTTTCTTATAGTAAACGCACGGCAGTGTATTAACACGCACAGACTGCAGCAAAGGGACTCATGGTCTTTATTAAACAAAAAGTCAGAAATAAATAGAAGGAAGCGTATTAACAAACAGAAAAATTAAACAATTAACAAAACAAAACCGTTGTTGATATTACACACGTACGCACAGTCTTGCAAAGTAACCATACTACAAGTATAATGCGGAGAATGACACATGGATGCCACACGTAGGAACTCCACTCGTGTCAAGCACATCGCGGCCACATCTTGCTGCTGTGGCAGATCCTTATTCAGAAGTAGCGATCGACCGGTGGCGTCTGGAAAGTAACGTCTACCTGGGCACACATTTTGCCTGCCCTGTGCTCTTCAAATTGAGAACAATGAAGCCTGCTGTCCCTTTCGTAAGTTGGGCAACCAAACTGTAAAACCACTATTTGAATAAAGTGATCAAGTCCAACCTTCTTAGACCCTTTGCTTATTATGTATTCACGTGACAGTTCAAAAAAATATAAGCCCCAAGAACTGGGTAAAACTAAATGATTTAGGGGAGAGCCTGGTACAAAAAACACCTCAAAACCATGCGAGATGTTTTTTTGTCTGAAGTTCAGTGGATGGATTCAACAATTTGGTAGTTTCATGCACTTTGTGGTAAAAGCATGAAAGTTTGCACACATGTACTCTGTACAAAAACTTTTCAAAATTGCATTTGACCTTGGTGACCATGCAGTCATTTGGTTCTTTCCGCACCAACTCACTTAAAACTTTGAAAATTTGACAATGACCGACTCAGATTTTTCTTAATTGCCCCCCCCCCAAAAAAAAAAAAAAAAAACCATAAAAATCCTCTATAGCTTTACTTGTTTCTGCTACACATGTAAGTCGTTTTTAAGATACTACCCCTTGAATAATTTAGGCCTGCTCCATTTTTCATCCCCGATGTTGCGAAGGTGAGTTTTGAGCCCCATATCTGAAAATCAAGATAAGATATACCCCTGATAATTGATATATGGTAACTTGTATCCAAATTATCACAATCTACTGTCAAATTAGTAAATAAGATTTATTTGTTGTGCAATGGGTCCTCAAAAACATAAAATTTTACAGACACAATGGACTTTTTGTAAATTTTGCCGCCCGCACACAGTCTTTTGCCAAAATGGAATGTCAGTTTGCCTTTATATGATATATGGGTAATGTCAAGGTACACATGAGTGCCCCCAAGCAAGGAAAGACCAATAACAGCATCACTGGGTTTGGCAGTGGTGGAAATAATATGGGTCCAGTGTTGAAAACGCGAAAATACCTCACCTTGCTATTGGATTTTTGGATATGCGGCACATATATGAAAGGACTTGACAATTTATTATCTGAAAACATTTGATAATTCGGGTACCAGTCATTAACTATATCAATTATCAGGGATATATCTGTCCGCAATTCATCAATGCAACACAGGGGGAGAAAAGTGGGTGAGCTAAATTGTTCAAGGGGTTGTATCTTAAAAAATGAGAGGGGTTTATAAAACGGGAGTACACAGCCCTGGGCTGCCGTGGCACTCTGAAGGCTTTTCACAGGTACCCATTTATACCCCTGGGCGAAGAGAAGCAATATATAGTGAAGCATCTTGCTTTTGAATTAGATGCTCTAAACCGCTCCGCCATTACACCCTACAAACAAGATGTGAACAAACAAGTTGTACATTTTGTGATTTAACAAGTCCTGTCACTTTGGGTGTATTACAAATTCTAAGATGAGTGAGTTGTCTCTTCAAGGTGATTGTTCAGTTTCAGTGTTCAGTTTACACAAAATATACATTATAACATTCTACCATTTGGGGTGAAGTGGGTGCAAATTTAATAATGTCTATTTTTTGGGACAAGAATTGTTTAATTATGTGATTTAACAATGATGTTAACACAATTGGATGAAAATTATTACTCAAGGTCACTGTTCTTATGCAATTTACATATTGACTTTTACTGTGAGTTATTTTATGAGAGTAGTATCACTGGGATTACAAATTTAATCCATTTTCCAAAACTTGTATCTTGATATCAAAGCAATCTAGCAGAAAACAAAAGCCAAAAGTTGGTATGGAGAGTCATTTTGTATCTTTACTGATTGATTGTGAAGCAAGTTTAACCTTTGTTCATAGTTATACACTGACAGTTTTATATATTTATTTTAAAAGTTCTTTCGATAAGGTTTATATTTAGAGTTCTTTTATACAGTTTTATAATCATATTTCAATGTACGTGAAAACAATTCTTCAAAAAGAATCATACCAACAATAAGTAATACAACGTGCAATCAGTCAGTACAGGTCAAATGAATTGGGAGTGATTTTAGATATCATTTGTTTAGGGTTGGAATAAATTTAAATATCATGACATTTTTATATTAACTGTTGATTTACGTAACTCCTGTGACTTTCCACTTTTTCAGACCCCCCCCCCCCCTCATAACTGTAACCAATGGGGATTACAAAATTAATCAATTTTTTCCAAAATTGTATCTTATTACCAAAGCAATCTAGCAGAAAACAAAAATCAAAAGATATTGAGAGTCATTTTGTACCTTTACTGATTGATTGATTGGTTCGTTGGGAAGCAAGTTTTACCTTTTCAGAGTTTTTACACTGAAAGTTTTGTACATGTATTTTTAAGTTCATTAGAAAAAAAGTTTATATTTAGAGTTCTTACCGTTTATACCAGTTTCATAATCAGAGTTTATACTTTTGATGATCATAAACATGATTTAGATCCCCTCTTAAGTTATCTCAAGATGACAACATTCTTAAATTAGAATTACGACTTCATGAGATAATTTTTAACCAGGGTATGGGTTTGAGCGCGGTTATGCGACCGCCGAGTCGACAAATTATCTAAGGAAGACATATTGTAGCTATTGTGTGGACATCCTGAGATTGGGATCTCGACAGAGGCTCCGTAAGATTCAAAATGTTAAAACGTAAAAAAGTTTATATATTTTTGATGATCGTAAAAACATTTTTAAAGAGTTTCATACGACTGACAAGTTTTTTGCACAGGTGAAATGAAAATGAAGGTAGTGGTATTAAAAAGGTTGGAATAAATGAAACTGTCACAGCCAGACCCATTGAAGTTTATTTAAATTGTTAATTTGTATTTGTTTTGTGTCCATTTAGTTAATGTCAAATTTGCTACCAAGCAACTGCTACTGTGTGTATGCTGTAAATAGTTTTGTCAGGTGTGCAAGTTCTACTGTGCAGCAGCAGTAGTTACATACTAAACTAAAGGGTTTGTTTCTTTTGTTCTCTGCGAGTAGTCCCTCGGGAATATCTTGGGAATGGCACTGGTGTGCTTGAGGGAACAGAGTGGTACTGCGGGATATAACGTGGAGAAAGTGAAAGTGAAAAGTGAAAGTATGCTTAGAGTACCAGCTTGAACTTGCGGGTGATCCTAGCAAGTTGTAGAGAGAGGGGAAGAAGGTGTGCATGTTTCAGTCGCTATTTACGGGGGTGCATCCAGTGTTGCCATTTAGCAAGGGTACATGTATAAAATCCCAAGATGCAACATGGATTGCTAGTTGGTTGCTAAAGAAAGATATGAAGTAGGGTATGTAGTCTTGATGTTTGGCAAAATTGTAACCAACCGACTTTACATTCTGCAAATTCATTTGATTACTTACTTAGTAGAGACAATACCAATTGGAATGCAAAATGTCCAGTGCCCCGCCCCGGGCATTCCTTTATTTGTGAATTAGAGAGACTTGGTAAATAAGTAAAATTCCTTAACTCATGCAAGCGTTACAGCGAGTTTTGCAAAGAAATCATTCCTGCACTTGCCACCAGGGAGAAGGGTCTCGCTGTAGAGCGCTGTTATTTCTTGGTTTTCCTCCGTTTCCTAAGTTCGGCCACATTCATTTTCCTTACATTATTATGATTGTTGGCGATATACACTTACCATCCACCTGATGTACAGAAGACTATCTCAGTGAGGGAGTCCGTAGAACGTAACTTTTTGCTGTAATGCAGAGTGTATTTCTGTGATTTATCCATGTCGCTCGTCAAATTTGAGCACCGCAGAACATTCATTGATGACCTTTGAAACATTCATTGATGACCTTTGAAACATTCATTGATGACCTTTGAAACATTCATCGATGACCTTTGAAACAATCACGTCTTGAATTATGAACGGATTAATTTGGTTGATTATAACTCTTATTATGCCCGTCTTGCAACTTGGTCAAGATTAGTGTGGTTAAGAATGTATTTTTTAAATGTAATAGCTTATTTAAAAATTATTTATTTTTGTACTCGGCCCCCTTTCTGGTAGCCTTGTTTGATACCCTTAAGTCACCTTAAAACAAACAAATTTACTTACAATTAAATTGGAATTGAAAACTGGGAGACTAAAGTAGAACCTTGAATGTATATTATTTTTGAGTTCTAATAAATATTGTTAACCAGACATAAAACAAGAATCCAGAATGTCTTATTGTTTCCTGTCCGCTCGGTTACACAGGATCAGGTAAATACTCAATTAGGCAAATTTCACTTTGATCCTGGGCCTAATTATCCTTCCGGCTTAAAGGAGAGCCGATGTCCAAAAAAATGAAAAGGCTAAATTTCGTTTCATTGTGTTATTATGTTCCATTAAAAAGTGATTAAATTTTTGTTTGTCTTAGTCTCTCCCACATACTGTAGTCCACATCTTTTACAAGATATAACATAGACCACATTGGGTGTGCTACATAGGGAGTCGGTCTTGATATTGTAAGAAGAGCCAGTGCTATGACTCTTCACTTTAAGTGCAGGTTTGATGTAGAGACAAGTTCTACATTTAGAGCGGGTACACTTGTGACAACCCTGTATCTCTGTTAGTGGTGGTGTTCGGCCTGTACCTGGGGGGGAGTTTAGCCCTGACTAGAATGTCTCCCAGGTTTTTTAGGGCGGCGGAATGCAACCAGGGGGGTTCTCAGGGATTGCTGAGCGCAACCTCTTAGAGGAATGGAGAATATTAATTCTGCCATTGAGGATTGTGGAGAGTTTGGGTAGTTAAGGGTGGTAGGTTACGCCTACGTGAATATTTTCATGTAGAGCCCTCCACAGATGACTCGTCATCTGTGGACGTCCAACCCACCCGCAACCGCTTCAGGGAGAAAAGTCGTTGGGTACCCCCTAAGAACCGAGATGTGGCTCTTGATACCTACATCAATTCAGTCAGCTCCGAGGTTCTTAAGGTCCCTAACACCTTGGCACCAAACAACCTCCCCCAAGATGAACGTCACGCTCTAACACAGCTCCGCCAATCACCAGACATAGTGATTAAACGTGCTGACAAGGGGTCCGCAGTTGTAGTCATGAACACACATGACTACTTAGCTGAGGGCCTCAGACAACTCAGCAACACTGATCATTATATTGAATGTGACACTGACCCTACTCAATAATTTTCCAAACAAATCAGTGACACCTTGGTTAGAATGCACAATGCCAACGGTATCGACAAAGATACCTTCAACTATCTCCTTCCACAGGACCCCCGTACAGCACGCTTCTACCTTCTACCTAAGATACACAAGCCCAACAACCCAGGCCGACCCATTGTATCTGGTAATGGTAGCCCTACAGAGCGCATTTCTGAGTTTGTAGATAGCTTTCTCAACCCCCTAGTCTCCGGCATCCCTTCCTTCATAAAGGACAACACAGACTTCCTCCATAAGCTAGAGGATGTCAAACATCAAATACCTGACTCTGCTTTTTTGGTTACTTTAGATGTTTCATCACTGTATACTAACATACCCCATAATGAAGGCATAAGTGCATGTGTCTCTGCCCTCAGGGGCAACAAACAATCCCGCCCCTCAGTGATACATGTTAAGGAACTCATCAGCCATATTCTCACTAAGAACAACTTTTCATTCACTGACAGGCATTTTCTACAGATACAGGGTACCGCCATGGGTACAAAAATGGCGCCCTCATATGCCAACATTTTCATGTCTGACTTAGAGGAAAAACTTCTGTCCTCTGCCCCCAGCCGCCCACTAGTTTGGTGGAGATTTATTTATGATATTTTCTCTATCTGGTGTGGTAGTCAAGACAGCTTGGTTGAGTTTATCGACCATATAAACTCATTCCACCCAACCATAAAGTTCACTACTGAATACTCTCTAACAAGTGTTAACTTTCTAGATGTAACTATCAGTAAATCCCCTAGCGGCATTGCTACGGATGTATACAGCAAACCCACTGACACCCACCAGTACCTTCTCTCTAACAGTTGCCACCCCAGTCACTGTAAGAAGGCAATAGCTTACAGTCAGGCCTTGCGCATAAGACGTATCTGCTCCACAGATACCCTATACAAAAGGCGCTCATCGGACCTCAGGAAACACCTTGTTTCTAGAGGTCACAGCGAACGCAGGGTTCAACTTGCCATCAACAAGGCCCTCAGTATACCACGCCATACTCTTTTGGCCAACAAGGGGTCCAGAAAAGTCCCGACCAATAGAGTTGCCCTGGTCACCACCTACCACCCTTAACTACCCAAACTCTCCTCAATCCTCAATGGTAGAAAGGATATTCTCCATTCATCTAAGAGGATGCGCTCAGCAATCCCTGATAACCCCATGGTTGCTTTCCGCCGCCCTAAAAACCTGGGAGACATTCTAGTCAGGGCCAAACTCCCCCCAGGTACAGGCCAAACACCACCACTAACAGAGATACAGGGTTGTCACATGTGTACCCGCTCTAAATGTAGAACCTGTCTCTACATCAAACCTGCACTTAAAGTGAAGAGTCATAGCACTGGCTCTTCTTACAATATCAAGACCGACTCCCTATGTAGCACACCCAATGTGGTCTATGTTATATCTTGTAAAAGATGTGGACTACAGTATGTGGGAGAGACTAAGACCAAACTCAGTCTTCGCTTTGCGAACCATGTCTCTTCCATAAAGACCAAGAAACTGTACCCCGTCTCCATCCACTTCAACAGCCTTAATCACAGCGTCAAAGATGTTGAACTCATGGTGATTGAGGCTTGCAATGGTGACGACACACACCGCAAACTCAGAGAATCACACTGGATTCACCAATTCAAGACAGTCCAACCCTTTGGACTCAACGTAATTACTGGTGTTAAATAAATTCCCATCACACTCCTTCCACCTTTGCTTGTTTTTTTTCTTTTATATAAAATAAATACAATAACTGTAAATAACAAGTTCTCTCCACTAGTCTATTTTTACGCTTTTTCTCTCGCTTACTTGATTGGTACAAAATAGATACAGTTATTGTCATTTACATGTTCCCTACACTTTTCTCTCTCTCAAAAAGTTTTTTAAAATCAACCTGTCTATAACCTATTCCCTCTGCGGAGGAATTAATAACCTGCTCTCTCTGCAGGTTCCTCTTGCTTGGTTTTAACCTCTTACACTGATTCTTTTATTCTATAATTACTTTGATCTTGCCTCCTATTGTTAGTTGCATTTTCTTATGTGGCTTGCCCTCTAATCTTACCCTTTCATGCTTCCCGCATTGTAATGCCTACAATGCAGTACCACCTTTATGGTCCAGTGATCCAGCCTTTCACACTGACCATCCTTTGTTCTCACTTCTTCCCTCTTATTGGTTCTTAGCCAGTTTATTTACAACTCTGATTGGCTATATTTTCCCGCTTTTTTCTGGATACTCTCCCTTAATCCTTTGCTCCTCTTTTTGCTATAAATGGATATGTTTGTGTTTGTTCTTGTTTATGCCTCTGACGAAGGTCCGGATTGGATCGAAAGCTAAGGCCATCTCCCCTACTAATTTTATATATATATATAAACAATTTTGTTTGTAAGAATCATATGCAAGAGGCTCTAAACAAATACAAAACAAGTTTCTTTTAGTATACATTCAACAAATGATGTTTAAGTTTGATTGTAAAAGACTTAAGTGTAAGAGACTTCTTGAGATCCGGATTAAGATTGTTCCAGAATATAATACCCCGAGACACAATGCTGTTTTTTGAAAATGATGTTCGGTTGAAATTAGTGTAAAAATCACCTTTCAATGCAGCACGAGTACCATATGTATGAACCGATGAACACAAAGTAAAAAGATCATTGAATTCGTTAGGTAATAGGCCACTTTTATACTTGTACATAAATTTACCAAGATATTTTATACTTGTACATAAATTTACCAAGATTAAGATTGTACAAATCATCGAATTTAAGGACCCTTAGCTCTCGAAACAGTGGCCCGGTGTGATCAAGATACCCAGACTTACTTATAATACGAATAGCTTTCTTTTGTAAGAGATTAAGTTTGTTACAGTGTGTAATTGTTGACTTGCCCCAAGTAAGTATAGCATAGTTGCGATACGACAATATGAGAGAATTGTAAATTGTTAAGAGGATAGTTGAAGGTAAGATAAACTTCAATCTTCTCATAATACCAATATTTTTTAGAAACCTTACCAGCCAGGACATTTATATGCTTGTTCAAAGAAAGGGTTTCGTCGATATATATTCCTAAGAATTTGGTGCTACTTACTTGATTAAGAATTGTGCCATTTAGAAGAATATCTGCATGTCAAATGTATTTATGTTGTCTGGAACTAAAAATGATATAATTAGTTTTTAGTAGATTAACTGATAACTTGTTGGATAAAAGCCAGTTACTTATCTTAACAAGTTCAATATTAACATTGTTTACAGCATCTTCCACATCATGATAATTATGTTTGTATCGTCTGCAAAAAGACAGAATGAAAACATGTCAGATGAATTTCATATACCATTACGTAAATAATAAATAACAGAGGCCGAGCACAGACCCTTTGGGGACACCGCAATAAATTGGTTTTTGTGATGACTGTGATAAATTATAATAAACAAATTGTTTCCTATGCGACAAATAACTCCTGAACCAGTCCAATGCAACCCCACGAACTCCAATATGCTCCAATTTTCGAATGAGTATATCATGGTTTAGTGTCAAAAGCCTTGGACAGGTCTAGGAATATACCAATTGAGATTTGCTTGTTGTCAATAGCATTAATAATTTTTTTAATTACACTCGTGATTGCTAAATCCGTAGATCGTTGTGATCTGAATCCACATTGCGATCCTGATAGCAAATCAAACTTAGTAATAAAAGAAATCAAGCGATTATACACAATTTTCTCAAACACTTTGGATATAACAGGCAATATTGAAATAGGTCTATAATTACAAATATTACGTTTGTTCCCACTTTTGTAGACTGGTATAACTTTCCCTACTTTAAGTCTATCGGGGATTACCCCTGAGGTAAACGATTTATTGAACAGAATTGACAGCGGCTTTGCTATTGCATTCCTCAATTCCTTTATGACAAAAGAACTTAAATTGTCGCAACCTGGAGCTTTCCCAGAGGGGAGATTAGAGATAACTGTGACAATTTCTGCTTCAGTGATTGGTTCAAGAAATAAAGAATGTGGACAACTGTCACCGAGAAAGGCCTCAAATGACTGATCACATGTTGGAAGTTCAGTTGCTATGTTATTGCCAATGTTGACAAAGTAGTCATTAAAACTATCAGCAATGTCGTTATCATTTCCAATATGTACACCATTCAGGTCAAAATACGTTGGATTCGTTTTTGTTTTCGATCTACACAATAATGAATTAATAAACTTCGAAGTACCTTTGGGATTATTTTTCTCCCCGTTGAACTGATTGCCAAAATAAGACATTTTTGCTGCTCTGATCACGGATGTAAGGATACATTGACTGTAAGAAGATTTATCCTGGGAGGTACGACTTTTGAGGTATTTCTTATACAAATAATTTTTCCGCCCAATTGAGTTATAAATACTTTCACTTAACCAAGGAGACTTGTTTTTATCAACTCGTATTTTATACTCCTTCTGTGGAAAGTTTTTGTCATAAAGTGTAGTTACTCTGTCTATAAACTGATCGTAAGCCTCATTCAAGTTTTCTGAGTAGAGTAGAGAGTCCCATCTAGTGTCTATAACCTGTTGCTCAAAGTTATCTACATTTATCTTACTGAAATTACGTTTGGTATAACATAATTTATCCGAGTTTAGATATTTACATTGATCTACAACCATAAAAACGGGAAGATGGTCACTAATATCTGTAATTAGGATTCCAGCTTTGTGATTGGAAAAGTCATTGGTGAAGATATTATCAAATAGTATTTCACTAAATACAAAAACAGTGCTTGAATATATTGATTGCTGAAGTAGAAAAAGCCGTCAATAAAATGAAGAGTGGGAAATCACCTGGTTTCGATAACATTCCTGCAGAGTTAATCTAAGAAACTGGAGAAATGGGCATTAAAGTGCTTCATAAGCTGTGCAATCGTATATGGTCTACGAAAGAGTGGCCAGAAGACTGGACTAAAGCAGTTTTTATCATCTTACCGAAGAAGGATGACACTCGTGAATGTCAAAACAATAGAACAATATCCCTTATTTCACATGCCAGTAAAGTCCTGCTTTTATACATAATAATGGAAAGACTCGATCAATACTTCGGGAGAGAAATTCCAAACAACCAGGCCGGGTTTAGGAAGGGAAGAGGACGCGGTGATATGATTGCAAACATCAGATGGATCATTGAGAAATGCGGCGAAAACAAACAGCCACTCTACATATGTTTCATCGATTATGCTAAAGCTTTCGATTCTGTGATGCATGAGCGGATGTGGTTGGTACTGGAGGAGATAGGCTTTCCGACACATATGATTGACCTACTAAGAGCGCTGTATAAAAATCAGGCAGCAACGGTGCGGACGCCATGTGGCAACTCAGAATGGTTTGATATTGGGCAGGGGGTCCGCCAAGGCTGCATTGCGTCTCCGCTTCTGTTTAACATCTACGCTGAGCGCGTGATGCACATTGCCTTGGAAGGCTTTGTTGGTGGCGTAAAGATTGGTGGTCAAGTGGTGAACAATATCCGGTATGCAGATGATACAACGCTACTGGCAAATTCTCAAGCTGAATTACAAGATCTGATCGATCGCGTAAGGATTGCTAGTGAAGATGCGGGTCTACTTCTCAACGTTAAGATATCCAAGATCATGGCTTGCTTTAATGGTGGTGAGCCGGTACTGATAACAGCAGGAGGTCAAGTGATTGACGTTGTTCAAGATTTTAACTTCTTGGGCAGCTATATCACAAACAAAGGTGGTAGTGCGAAGGAGGTGAAACGAAGGTTAGCAATCGCCAGACAAGCTGCCATGGACCTGTCAAAAATTTGGAAATCACACGACATAGCTAAACGAACTAAGATCAGAATCATGAATGCACTAGTCTTCAGCATTGCATTATATGGGTCTGAGACATGGACATTGACACAGAATGAGAAAACAAAAATTTCTAGTTTCGAGCTTTGCTGCTGGAGGCGAATGCTAAACATCAAATGGCAAGACCACACAACTAACATCAGTGTGCTGGAGAGAGTCCATAACCCCAAAAGCCTAGTAAACACCATACTACAGAAGAAACTTATGTATTTCGGGCACATTGCAAGAAGAGATGGGGAAAACCTAGAGAAGCAATGTATGGACGGACGTGTTGCTGGTCGCGCCAGCAGAGGAAGGCCAAAAGCGAGGTGGACAGATAACATTCGTGCACTTAATGGGGGGAGACTGTATGGCCTGAGGAAGACCACACTGGACAGGGACGCGTAGAAGGAGCTCACTTCTCGGATCACCACGGGACGGCTGACGCCCTAATGGACTAAAGAGAGAGTTTCACTATTATCACTAATTTGAGGGTAAAATAAATGAGAAGACAAAGTGTCAATAAAAAGTTGCACAGAATTGTCTGTCTCAAGATGTAACAAATTGATGTAAAAGTCTCCCATTACAAAACACCGCTTTTTCCCAGTAAGAAAGATGGCAAGCCAGAATATGCATATATGGGGTCACATCTTTTGTTTGATACAATTTACTGTACTTGTTTACCCAATCTCTAGCTGCCTGCTCAAAATCATCTATCTCCTCATCACACATATCCTTATTTAATTTGTCCATCAATGAAACAAAACTTTCCAATATGGATTGTAACAGCTTCAATTTAGGATGTTCTGGAACCATATAAAATCTTGAAAACGCTGTAAATTTTCAGTTTGGCAAGATTGTCAGAGTTGAGTTTTACATGATTGTCAAGATCTTGTAAATATTTAATTACATGATAAACCATCTGGTCTGCAATCCGGATATACAAATGTAATGTATCGGGTACTACATTGACTAATGGGTAACATAAAAAAAGAGGCTTTGAAACGCAATTGAAATTATTCTTCTTTTCTTTTTGGAAGAAAGCTGACAAATTTCGTTTATGGTCCTTGCACCGATGTTTGTGTCACTCATTGACCACCTCTTTGTCATGTCAAAACGCAAATCTTTTGGGCACTTGCACCACACACATGAATATGTGCTGGCAAAACCCCCTATTCCAGTTATTTGGTTTAAAAATTTCAGATCGCCACCTAGATATTTTTCAATTTGAATGGAGTGGCCGTTGATTTCAACAAATGACAGGTTTTCAAATTCATTTATCAGATATCCAAGAGTAGCCGTAATACATTTGTTGTTTTCAGGGCATCTGACAATTGCAAGTAAATAATTTCCTCGTTCTGATTTACATGCGTCTTCACCAATTATTGTGAATGAAAAGTTGACAAGATGTTTTTTTTTTCCTGCACGTGTGCCATCTCCACTCGGTTTAATTTTTACAGCGCCATTTTCACAAAGATGAGCTTTTGATGGAATACTTAAAAGGGACAAGTGTTTCTTTAATGGAGCGGACAACTCCTGTGAATTTTTGATTTCCTACTTTGACATTTACATCAGTTAAAGGGCATTGCTGATTGATTTGCTTTTTCTGTCTGTTCAAGGCACCAAGTCTGGGCAAATTTGGATAACGCTGTGCAATTTCATTGTAACCTTTTTGTGAAATATTAAATGTGTCTAGAACAAACATCATCTCCTCAACTTCCTCTTGGCCTTCTACTGAAGTTTCACTGTCATCCGAAAATTGTATTCTAATTAGCAGTCCGTTGTTATCTCGAAGAGTTAAACAAACAGGTGTAAACTGGGAGTTTTCTGATGCATGTAGGACTGATTGTTTTATCGTTTTTATGCTGCCTTTTCGATGCCGGTATTTTTGTGCTCGTTTGTATTCCAATTTTCTTTTAGCTCGTCCTCTTTGGCCTTGTTTTTTTCTCTGTGTTTTTCACAAGTTGCAATTTTCTGATGCACTCATCTGTTTCGTCAGTTTTTGTATCAAGCTGAACCTTTAGCATATCAATATCATTCTCAAGTTTTTGCAACTTTGCTTTCTGTTCAGTTAAATCATCTTCAAGCTTACGTTTAGTGGGAGTGCCTGTTTTGTGAGGTAATTTGAGTGAGTAGCTTGAGAATTTCTATTTATCTAGTTGCTTTTTCAATGATAATCCACCTTGTTTTGCCTTTTTGGATCCAAGTGCCAACATGCTTTTCAATTTGGATTGCAATGTTTTCAGGACAGAGGGAACATCAACATAGTTTAAGGAAACATGGTGCTTTGTCAGGACAGATTCCAAGACTGTTTGGATATTATCTGAATATAACAGAGTTTCCCAACCTTTCTTTGTAATTGTGAACAAGAACAAGTTGTTAATATCTAGATTCACAATAGAAGGGTAGGCAGCACTTGATTGTGGAGTAGCATCAATAAACACACCGAAAAATAGAATTACAACTAGAATAAGAATAGACCGGGCCATAACTATAAATCAATACATGTAAAACAAAAATATCAGAACAAATGTAATGCTTGCAATTCAATTCACAGTGTTTGGATTGATATTAAAATTACACTGATTGTATACCCAGTACAAAATTGTCGACAATGGCCTGAGAGATGGCTGCTCAGATAATATAGCACGACAGCCAGTCAGTGTTACTGTGTTCAGGAATGAAGATGCAAATCTTCTTGATTTCCAAGACCACGTACAAACTTTACGACGAGCACAAATCCCCGATGACTGTAGATTGGGTGTCCATCAACAGAAAATTCTTGGAGTGGCTCACGTTCACTCAAGCGAAAAAAACAGTTTGTCATCCGATACGTAGGCAAAATCCTTATGCTTGTTGATTACTCTTAGGCTCCAACCATTTCCTAAAAACTCATTAAAACTGTTAATATCCGACAACAAATACTGTCCACGTTTCTTTGGGGTGCCAAGAGCTTGCAGTTCAGTGAAAATATCTTTCGTTATTTGCACTCTCAGTTCAACAAAACTATCCACCTTCCTCTGGCAGTGGAGTGCCTCCTTCACAGCAATTCGGAGATTTAAAAAAAAACGACGTCTTCCAGATTCATCAGACTTTAAAAACTCCTCTGGAACATCTAGTATGTCTGAGGAAAAACGCCACTCATCAAATTTAGATGGCCAACCAATATAAATAATGTACGAGGCAGTACAGTTGCTCCTCCTCCTCAAACTTTGTGTCAATTATACGAAGTTCAAAGAACTTTCGGGTTGACCAACTCTCACTCTTCTCTTCCCTTTGAATAGATGGGCCTGATGCAAGGTCTTTATAATAAACCCTTTGCTGGTTTCTTAAATATCATGCCATCACTCATCAAACCTTGTGTGGAAAAAGAACAAACAAAGTAATTCATTATTTAATTATAATTATTATATCTTTGCATCAATCAATCATCAATCACAAAAAGTAGCTAAGCACAACCAAATTATGCTTACCAGACTAAAGTTACCAGCCAAACTACTTTGTCACGTGTACAATTTGTGACTGGTATCCTGCTCATTTCTGCTAAGCAGAAAATTATAAGCAATATTTTCTGCTTTAAAGTAACTGTGAAATTGGGCAAAGATCGACATCAGATGACTCACTGAGTGTTTGTGTAACTAAATTTTCAAGCTAGGTAGGGGCATAAATTGTCTTCAATAACACAATTATTAATAAATGCCGATAATATCACTCATCATTCAAATGCTTTAGTATAACTACGTTTTTGGCAAAGCGAGCAGAATGTCGGAAATGGACGGACTACTGCTGGCATTGTACGCGAAGTCAACGTCATCGACGATAATTCTGACAAATCTCGAGGAACTAAACTGATGGTTTAGCTTATTTTTTGGACGGTTTACAATTAATAAAGCAAAATAATAAACTTACCTCATCTTTGATCATGTCTTTATGGACGTTTAGTGGAGCAGAAAGCAGTGGAGTCTTGAAAAACAACACGAACTCATGGAGAATAATGCTTGTAATTGTACGTATATGAAATTTGGCGCGGTTGAAAAATGCATCTTTCTACCCTGCGACTTTAATGGTCCGATCCAGTAAATTAAAACAGTAAAATGGCTCTAATTTTAAAAGTTCTCTTTAAAAAACCCACAAAACTTCAGTGGTATCAAACAAAATGTTATATTTTAATGAAAATTTAAAAAGATATATAAACATTGTTAAAGTGTAGCATTTTACGATAAAAGACGCCGATTTAGCTATGATGACGTCATAGTATCTGTTTACGTGCGCGTGCATCCGGGACTTCTAGGTCAAAAAGCCAATTCAGACGCTGGAGGTTATTGGTCAAACGGTTAAGTTTCCATTATTCCGACAACAATATACAACCAATCAAAACAAGTTTTCTACCAGAAGAAAGCTAATGATCAGTATATTCATTAGCTGCTCACCCCAAAGTCGCCTGACCACAACGAAACAAGTGAGGGCTTGCGAGAGCGGCCGATGTGCAATTGAAACTTGCTTTTTGGTCTTCTCCAACGCAAAAAGAGACGACATTGTGCAGCATTACTGAATTTTTTTCCGACAAAAGTAGAGAGAAGGTGCTATATTATTTGTTGGCATTATAACTGTTGAAAGGTTTCCCAAGTGACTCCCGGGCACCCCAATGTTGGAAAGGAACGCACTTATTTAGAAATCTGACTTGCGTGTAAAAATGCTCATTTGGTCTATGCACGCAAGTCAGATTGAGCGGAAGAGACAACGTTTCCATATGGAATATAGAACCCTCAATCTTATAACCTTGGATGTTGATAAGAGGGTCATTGATATCTGTTAGCCAAGTTTCGGAGATACCAATAATAGGAAAATTGCCTGCTAAAAGGGTAATATATTGCCGAATATCACTTATATTCCTTGTAAGACTCCGTGCATTAATATGCAATAGTTAGACGTTTGTATTTGATGCATGTTCAGTCAAAAATTTGTCTTGGTCGTAATATTCACAGGTAATGTTGGGAAACTGAAAATTTAGGTCTGGATCTATATCCGAATTGATGTTAAACGAATTATCTCTCTCTGTGTTTATTTCTTGCATAAACTATTAATCATAACTTCACATAAAATGGCTAACAATAGTTGTTTATCATAAGCATGTATTGACTGATCTGGTCTCAAAAACAAAAGGATACAAATAAAGGTATACATAAAACAAAGATACAAATATGGTTTCGTAGCCTGAAAACTTTGTTGACAAAGATCTAGAACGGATCCGCGTCTCCAAGGCGGAAGACTTTGAATGCACCGCTTTGGAGCTTGTACATGATGGTTGCAGGAACTGAGTGGGGAATATAAGCAAAGTGGACCCTACTGTCACTTCTTACCTTATGAAGGTATTCCTCCTTTAGCTCCTGGCGTCCCCTTGTAACAGCTGATGTTACATCATCCGACAGGTAGATATTTGAGCCTTTGAATGGGTTATTCTTTAGGGTTTTTGGTGCTTGCTTGAATAGGTATTGTCGATCAACAAAGCGAAGCAGTTTGCAGTGAATGGGTCTTGGCCTGGCGTTGTTATGGTGATTGTTGCCTTGTTTACTGGTTGTTGGCGACCGGTGTGTTGGGGTGTGATGGGCCCTTTCAATGTGGATATCATGGCCGTCTTCCAGCTTCATATGGGATGCAAAAAACTCGCCCAGGAAATCTTCGCACCGTTGGTTGCCCTCTGCTCCTTCGGGAATGCCATGAAGGGTAATGTTATTCCGGCGGCTCCGATTTTGGAGATCTTCCACATTTTTCTCGACTTGTCCTATGTCTATATGTGTGGCATCAAATCGACTGTTGGTGCTGGCCCTTATTACTTGTAATTCTTTGGTGAGATAAGTAACTGCAAATTTCAGCTCTTCAATTTCTTTCTGTTGATTTGTGACCTTTTCTGAGGTTTCCTGGATTTTCACTTCGATTCCAGTCACCCGAGAGCTCAAGGTATCGAGCGACGTTATGATTTGATCCAGTTTTGTATGCATGGCTGCGATGTGATCCCTGCATGCGCATGCTTGGCAACCACCTGCGTCATGGCTTTTCCCACTTGGAGACAGGTCACAGGTACCATTTTTTTTTTTTAGGATCTAGTAGATTTTGTCACTTGAGATGAGTCAGCCATGGTCAGCGATGTTTTGTGATGGAGGGTAGCTAGTTTTAGATGAATAGTTGGCGGTGTTAGTATAAATTTGGTTGGAGAGCGAGGTGAGCAGTGTCAACTACGTATGCACCATCACAGTGAACCTCGCGCACTAGGTATGTTGACCTGGCTTTTTGTGTCGCTCTGAGGTCGCCAAGTGTGGGCCATACGTTGTGCATGCAATGCTTCGGTTATTGATCGTTGTGTCTCGTGTACTTTCCCTTTTCTGTAGGTTATTTTTCGCCATGTGAAATTTTAATAAACTGACAAGAATAAGTTCTTCAACCCAAATTTATCTGAATAAAATCTGTTAAAAAACAAAAAATATAATAAACCAAATAGGAGGCCTGCATCATTGTTTGTAAGGCAAAAGTATCACGAATTGGATTTATTTTAACTTTGTTTATTGATAGCCTGGTTGGGTCAATGTCTTGATTTCATAACAACAATAATCAAACTGAGGACTAGGCCATAATGGTTTGGCCAAATATTTTGAAATAAAATAAGTTGACGTTAAATCTGTGAACAATTTAACAACAGATGTTATCCATTTTTATCCTCAGCCGAAAAGGATATGTTCATTCTTGGTCAAATCCGATGTGTGTCCAATGATGACAGACTGACAGCATCCTCCAAGCATAAAGTCCAGACAGAGCGTCGGTTCCGGAGGTCATCCTACCTGTATCATGGGATGCAAATCTGCCGAGAGACTTTCCTGTTCCTCCACGAGTGAGCATCATTTTATTTTTTATTTTTTGAACATGCAAGTAGTTTAACTTAAACCGTAATCAAAACAGTTAATGGCCTGACGTTTTGTTTCGCGAAGGCTAAAACTTAAACTGTTTCATTTGTCGGTCATTGGTTAGGCATTTTAACGAATAGGGCCAACTTTGGTTTCCGTTTACTGCTTTGACATCCGAAACAGTTATTACGTTTGTATTTCACAAATGTTTAGTTGACCTGTTTCCAACTACAGTATGTTAGGTGAAAGTAATAGTTATAAAAACACAGGCAGGTTCACTTTTTTTCAATAATAAAACCGAAGAATGAGGTCTGGGAAAATTTCAAGGATTCCTGTTTGCTGCCGTCAGTGACATTGTTCCTATCGCTAAGCATAGAGGTAGAAAAAAGCATCCCTGGATAACTGCTGAGATTGTTGCTCTTTCTAAAAAGAAAAATAGGGCCTATAGGGCAGCCAAGCGTAATCGTAACAATCCTAGAAAATGGGACAGGTATAAAAGGTTACGGAACGATGTTAAATCTCTCACCCGTCAGTCCTATTGCAGTTTTGTTCATGATCTGGCTTTGAATTGTTCTTCTAATCCTAAGCGTTTCTGGTCTTTTGTTGGTAGCCAACGGCGCAAAGGTACTACTACTTGTTTCCAGACTGTTAATGGCATGTTAAATGATCCGGCTCAAATTTCTCAGAATTTCAATTTATATTTTCAGAGCAACTTTACAAAAAACTCTGATAACTCTAACCATATTTTGCGTGACCATGGAACAACTAGTAATTTCCGTTTTAATGGAATTTTCACGAACTCGGTTGAAGTTAAAAAACTTCTTTCAGATCTTAACATGTACAAATCTGCTGGCCCAGACAATGTTTCTCCAATGCTTCTCAAATTAGCTGCGGATAGTTTAGCCCAACCTATTGCCAAACTATTTAATTTGTCTCTTGAATCTGGTTCTGTTCCTACAGAATGGAAATCGGCCAATGTTGTTCCTTTGTTTAAAACTGGTGACCCACATGTTATGTCTAACTATAGACCAATCTCTCATTGTTCAGTTGTTGGTAAAATTCTGGAAAGAATTGTCGCTAATCACCTTGTTAATCATATGTACAGAGGGGGTATTATCTCACATTGTCAACATGGTTTTTTGCCAAAACGCTCTTGTGTCACTCAATTAACTTCGCTTTTTGATCATTGGGCAGGTGTTTTAGACACTACAAAACCTCCGCGCATTGATGCCATTTTTTTAGATTGGTCTAAAGCATTTGACCGTGTGAGTCACTATGTTCTGTTAGAAAAATTACACAAATATGGCGTTTGTGGTCCAATACTGAACTGGTTTCAGTCTTATCTTAGCAATAGGTCTCAACGGGTTCAATTTAGGGGCTCAGTCTCTGACTGGGTTGCGGTGCATTCTGGCGTGCCACAAGGGTCAGTCATTGCTCCTTTACTATTCAACATTTTTGTTTTTGATCTACCCTTTTGTGTTCAATCCAATCTGAGACAGTATGCAGATGACACTGTATTGTACAGGGTTATCAGAAATCCAGATGACGAGTTGGCACTCCAGAATGACCTGCAGCACAAAGGCACTTGGTGGGAATTAAATCATGTTACTTAACTCTGACAAATGTAAACTCATGACTATTACTCGCTCTAGAAATCCACCAAAACCTGTTTATAGAATTGATTCTCATATTCTTCAAAATGTTGACAGACATAAATACCTTGGTCTCACTATATCGAGGGATTTAAGTTGGAAGTATCACATAAACACTATTGTCTCTAAAGCCACCAGGCTAAATGTTTTTTTAGGGAGAGTAATTAAATCCAGAAATCCATAAATTCTCACTACATTATACTGTTCTATTAGTAGACCTTTACTAGAATATGCAGCCCCTGTGTGGTGCCCTGCCTTATCCACCCAACAGGACACACTGGAAAGAGTTCAGAGGCGTCTTACTCGTTTTTGTGTAGGCCTTCCAAGAAGAGCTTTCGATTCTGATAATGAAATTTGTTTTGCTGACCGTTGTATTCAATTGGGTCTTCCATTACTTAACAACAGGATCCATTTTCTTGCCATCTCATTTGTTGTTAAATGCTTATTTAACAAATTTGACTTGCCCTTTGACAACTTTATTATTGTTAATCCGAGAAATTTCAACATAAAAGGGCGAGAACCAATGCTGCCCATCACTCTCTTTTTTACCGTTTTCCCAGGTTGTGGGATGCCATCCCATCTGAAGTAAAAGCTGCCATTGTTTTTAGCCTCCAGTCATTTACTAAATTACTTCGCAATCATTTACTGGTGCCGGGTTCTGAAGCTCCCTTAACTGAAATCAAATAAATTGGTGGGTTTTATTTTTTTTTATTTTTTTTTTTATTTATTTATTTATTTATTTTTTGTCTTTGTCTATGGCACTAGGAAAGTAACTCGACAGTAATTTAGTTTACTTTTTTATAATCCTACAGGGGTGCCAATGTCCTGTCTTGTTCTTGACTGTTCTGATATGTTTTAATGTAAATTTTAATTTTTTGCCTTTTTACTGTGATTATGATGTTGTGATTATGATGTTGTCATTTTTAATGTATGTCTTTTTTACCTGTGAAATGAATAAATGAAGAAATGAATGAATGGTTGAACGAATGTATTATTTAATGTGACGTTCTTGTGTAATTTTTTTTGCATCTTTCATTATTCTCTTGTATTGTAGCATGAGCATCAACAAATTGACTGCGCTGTCCAAGCACTATAAAGAGAATGGCTGCGTTTCACAAAAACACAAGAACCAGGGAAATGTGTTCGTGAACCACCTGACTTTTGGTGATCGTGTGAGGGCGCAGACTTCCATTAAGAATTATGCTGAAGTGAATGCCATCCTGCTTCCGGGTCGCATTCCAGGCTATGCACGGGATGACATCAAGCTGCTTCCATCCCATGAGACAAAAGCTAATGTATGGAGGAAGTACAAGGCAGCTATGGAGGATTCTGGTGAGCAATTTTTGTTAGTGTACAATGATGGTACGCTTTTGTTTAATTGAACAAATTCAAAAATATATTTACAGTATAGAAAAGAGACCGCCAATATAGGGCTAGATAGCTCAGTTGGTAGAGCTCCGGTACGCTAATCAAGAGTTCGTTGGTTCAAGTCCCGCTCCAGTCAAATTTTTTTTGTTCAAACCCAAAATTATTTAAAAACTTACCCAGTCAGTTTACCGTGTGGTTTATTACTAGTTATTTTATTGTTTACAAAAAACTTCAAAGTAAATAACTTCAAAGTAAGGGGTATGTGTTGTAACCGATAAAAAAGGCAGCAGTAATTTACAACAGATGCCTAAAATCATGGTTTGACACTATCTGTGTAAAATAAAATTATATTTAATCCATTTATTGTTTTCTTGTTTGTAGATTTCAGATCAATCGGCATATCAACCTTCAGAAAGCTGTGGAAAGTGATCAGCCCCTTCATTATCTGCTGCAAGCCCATGTCAGATGTTTGCTGGGTTTGCCAGCGCAACAATAGTCTGCTGTAAAAATCAGCAAACCTTTCTGATGCAGAGAAGTCGGATCGTTGTAGGGCACAACAAGACCATCTCGAGAGGGTAGCCATGGAGCGGGACCTCTACAGGCAGCAGTCGGGGACAGCGAAGGCCACAACAGAGCAGCACGGCATCATGGGTCTGGGCAGAAATGATCCTTGTAGTCGAAACATAGAGATGCACTACTCTTTCGATTTTGCCCAGCAAGTCCACTATCCGTCTGATCCTTTTCAGCCAGGGCCAGTGTACTTCTTGACTGGGAGGAAGTGTGGCATTTTCGGAGTGCACTGCGAAGGTACCACAAAGCAGGTAAACTACCTAGTGGACGAAGCAGTGTCCATTTCAAAGGGGAGCAGTGCTGTTATCAGCTATATTCATCATTTTTTTGCCAGTTATGGACTCGGGGAGACCAAGGTACACCTCCACTGTGATAACTGCAGCGGCCAGAATAAAAACTGCATGATGATGTGGTACATCCTGTGGAGGTGTATGCATGGGCTGCACTCAGCTGTAGAACTCCACTTCATGGTGGTTGGGCATACCAAATTCGCCCCAGATTGGTGTTTTGGTTTGCTCAAACAGAGGTATAGGAGGACCCCAGTGTGCAGCTTGGCGGAGATGGTTGATGTTGTTAGAGACAGCACCCCGTCTGGAATCATCATCCCCCAGCTGGTAGGCGACGAGGCAGGCAATATTCACGTCAACCAGTATGACTGGCAGGAATTCCTGTCGCCATTCTTCAAGCCATTGAATGGTATCAAAAGTCTTCAACACTTCCGGTGAGTAGTAATAAATGTAGAAGTGGAATCCCAGTTTGACCATTGTATTGAAACGGAATGAGACTGTTATCCATTTTGTATTGCAGATGTCCATCCAATGAGCCAGGAGTTGTGTGTTGCGCAAGACTTTGATTAAAACACCCTTTGTTTTAATTGATTGAAACTTCATTAATTGCAGATTCTCTTCAGATGAGCCGGGAGTTGTCTATGCCCGTAAGACGTTGAGAGACCCCGAAATCCCATATCAACTGCTGAAGTCAGTCAACAACCTACCACCGGCTGATCTTCCAGACCAACAACTTCCACCAGGCTTGGACGCAGAGGCAGTGGTATCTGTATGAGAAAATCCGCGAGTACTGCAGTATCAACACGAGACACAGAGATGCCGAAGCCATAAATTTCACAAAGCCTGAAAGTTGAAAAAACCCTGAATGCTCGTTTTTACCTTTTTTTCTCTTTCCAAATGCAAATTGAAAAACAAAATCTGCCCCAAAAGGAGTAATGAACAAAATGCAATGCTTGTGAACAGATGATGTATTGATTTAAAATGATGTTGAAATTTTCATGTGAATTTTTTTTTTTCACTTAAAAACACTTTTTTTTTACTGTGTTTAACAATAATTATTTCAGTCTAATTAACAGTGGTAATAAAGGGACATTACAATTGTTGAATTCAGTTCAACAGGTCAGAATCATATCCATGAGTTTGCAGAACATGTATTGTATGTGCAGTCTACATGTATTCAATATGACGGACTAAACTTTAAAAGGCCGACTTGTACTAATTTATTCAGATATGCAAATGAGGGAATATTGTTCAGTCTAGAATTGGAAAATGATGTCATTACCATAATGAATATTTCCTGAAAATTTTGAGGCAGCAGCATTTAAGGAACATGCTTGTAATTAAGGACTTCTCAGTACCATTGTCTGTTGATTAAGTAATTTCTGAATTGTTTATTTTAACAGGCGATTTCTACATTAAGCATTTTGCAAGTTATGATAATGTTGTTCTTCTTATAAAGTGTATAACTTTTCAATGCATCATGGCACAGGTGTCTACCATGTGTAATGGGATGAAATTGCAGGCCCCCCTTTTTTTTGTAACTCCTAGTTTACCTAGTCCACCTCGGACTAGGGCGAGTCTAGGGGTGGGTGGTTGCCTGGTGGTGCGTATTGAGTGGGTGATTGGTAGCAGTCTATGCAACCAATCACGGCGCATTGAGGAAGAGATGTCCAGAGGTCAGTGACCATCCCCAAGAAAGTGTTTGGGCACTTGGCTGCTGGACTCCGACAGAGGAAAGTTGTAAGATTTAACCCTCCAAGTTTCTTCGTTTCATGCACTTTGCCTCTGTCGGGATATCTGCGTTGGATTGCGCCAGCCCAGCTTCTACACCACATTTATTTATATCTTCATCCCCTGTCCTGCTCTAGGGGAGTTTGATTTTACCTTTTTCTTTCTTGTGAGCCTAGGTTTAAAAGTTAAAGTAAAGATCGGCGTGTCACTTAACATTTAATTTGAACGATCACTGCTTATTTTATATTGTGTGAGGATAGTGTTTTAGGATTTGATTATTGAAGTTCCCTTTGTAAATGCTCTTATTTTGAATTGATAATTATTGACTTGTTGTTTTCCATGCTCTTAACTTTTGAATTACAAAATGTGAATTACATTTTGTCTCAGTACTATTTTGCTTTGAACTTGATTTATTTAATGTTGCTTTGGTACTCTGCATTTTTCAATATTGTATTGTGAGAAAGAATACAGTACTCTTTTATTTCATGGCTTAAAACTTCATTCAAAGTTGTTATTTTCTTTGTACACTTTTTGAGATGCACTGCTTTATTTAATCCTGGTTGCATCACCCCATGATAGTTTTATATGTCCCCTTCATCACAACTGAAGGTTACTCTTTAATTTCTTATTGTCTGCACTTTGTCCTTGGTTTGTCCAAGACCAGAGACTTTTACCAGAGTCTAAGACTAAGAGATTTAGTGATTGATTGATTTGTTTCTTAATAGTACTTGTTGAAAGCTTTTATGAGCGTAAGAGACAAAGCATAGTTTTGTATTATAAGTTTCATTGATTTTAGTTATGTGCATTTATATCTTTCTTTTGGTTTACTGAAACTTAACTTTTTAGTCAGTAATCATTTTGATCATAGTTTTGCTCTATGATTTTGATATATCTTTGATTTTACTTTCTTGTTTGCTTTTTAATCTTTTGCAATTACTTTTATTTTAGACTTATTGAAAGTCTAAAACCAAATCATTTTTGTATTTGTTGCTTAAAAGTTAAAGCAATTCCAGTGTTTTTCATTGTTTATTACATCATCCTTATTTCATGGTAGTAATGAGTCATTGTTCCCATGAAATGTTCTTATCCTTACCACACACTGCAAGGAGTGTTACTTAATTGGTTTTAATCCTTGACTGTACATCATTTAGCCTTGGGCACTGGTCCGAGTAGAAGGTGTGACATTTTTTACACCTAAGGGGACTGCACTGACCAGTGTAGGACAGACTTTCCCACAGTCATTATTTCTTCACACTTACTTTATTTTTAAGATAGGCTAAGTGGATTATTTCTTGTTAAAGGATTATAGGTTTTTAGTATCAGGTATTTAATTTTAGTATAGTTCATAATTATTTGAATGGCATTGGATTAATTTTCGACTTGGCTGCTGGACTCCGACAGAGGAAAGTAAGATTTAACCCTCCAAGTTTCTTCAGTTTATACACTTTGCCTCTGTCGGGATATCTGCGTTGGATTGCGCCAGCCCAGCTTTTACACCACATATATCTGTTTATATCTTCAGCCCCTGTCCTGCTCTAGGCCAATTCCTATTCAAGAGAGCCAGCAGGACAGCGTGACCTCAAACAGCAAAGTTCGAATCATCAATTGCGTCTTCATCATTTAACTGGAAACAGTAATCCTGTCCCCTGATCAAGGACTGTTTCCACATCACTTCAAGCCCCCCTATCTTCTTCTTCAAGCCATTGAATGGTATCAAAAGTCTTCAACACTTCCGGTGAGTAGTAATAAATGTAGAAGTGGAATCCCAGTTTGACCATTGTATTGAAACGGAATGAGACTGTTATCCATTTTGTACTGCAGATGTCCATCCAATGAGCCAGGAGTTGTGTGTTGCGCAAGACTTTGATTAAAACACCCTTTGTTTTAATTGATTGAAACTTCATTAATTGCAGATTCTCTTCAGATGAGCCGGGAGTTGTCTATGCCCGTAAGACGTTGAGAGACCCCGAAATCCCATATCAACTGCTGAAGTCAGTCAACAACCTACCACCGGCTGATCTTCCAGACCAACAACTTCCACCAGGCTTGGACGCAAAGAGGCAGTGGTATCTGTATGAGAAAATCCGCGAGTACTGCAGTATCAACACGAGACACAGAGATGCCGAAGCCATAAATTTCACAAAGCCTGAAAGTTGAAAAAACCCTGAATGCTCGTTTTTACCTTTTTTTCTCTTTCCAAATGCAAATTGAAAAACAAAATCTGCCCCAAAAGGAGTAATGAACAAAATGCAATGCTTGTGAACAGATGATGTATTGATTTAAAATGTGTTCTTCAACGTCCCTGGTTTTCTTCAAGCTCTTCATTCGTCATCATCATTGTTCATCATCAATTCCTGGACCTTGAGTTCGTCCATACACCGTCACATCCATCCACCGACAGATAGGCCATTCATTTTCTTATATTTGCATTGTTAAGTTTACTATTATTGCTTTTGTTTTTTTATATTGTCGAGACCCGCCGGGTTTTCAATTTTTTCAATTTTCTTTTATTTGAGACTATTACAATCTCAAATATTGTTATAATTATAATACAGCGTTTTAAATCGTCCTTGAAAGTTGAAAAAACCCTGAATGCTCGTTTTTACCTTTTTTTCTCTTTCCAAATGCAAATTGAAAAACAAAATCTGCCCCAAAAGGAGTAATGAACAAAATGCAATGCTTGTGAACAGATGATGTATTGATTTAAAATGTGTTCTTCAACGTCCCTGGTTTTCTTCAAGCTCTTCATTCGTCATCATCATTGTTCATCATCAATTCCTGGACCTTGAGTTCGTCCATACACCGTCACATCCATCCACCGACAGATAGGCCATTCATTTTCTTATATTTGCATTGTTAAGTTTACTATTATTGCTTTTGTTTTTTTATATTGTCGAGACCCGCCGGGTTTTCAATTTTTTCAATTTTCTTTTATTTGAGACTATTACAATCTCAAATATTGTTATAATTATAATACAGCGTTTTAAATCGTCCTTCCCTTCCAGTAGTCTGGATATGAATAAACCACCTCTATAACTTTTACAACACATATCAGCGTGTCCCTTGTAAAATGTATTATGTCCCAGCACAGAGTGCATTAAACTGCACTCGAACCTGTTACACATGTACCATAATAAAGCTTGATTTAAGCCCTTTCAAGCCATGTCTAAAACTCCATTTTGATTTGTTCCCCCATGTGACTCATTTTTGTAGAGCCAGTCACAATTGTGACACTAGTAATGAGGTGAAATTGCTTGAATTCTCACTTCTATTTTCAGTGTTCATGTATGTTAACATAAACTACAAAATATACAGGTACATGTAATTATCAATGTTTTTAACATTTTTCTTGTAAACTTAAAAAGGCAAAATACAGTACATATTTCCCTATTCGTAGAATTTGTAAATCAGTACTCGTGCAAATCAAAAAATCTTTGTCACCCAGAGAAGCGTGTGGTTTGTGGGCATGTGTGTGCCGATGACTTCTGTACACTGTATTTGCTGGCACATTTTTTAACATGTATGATGCAGAATACATTACATGTTACTATTGAACAAGTTCGATCAAGGACAAATGGTTAAAACCCGTAACAGCGTGGCAGCCTCACACTACATCAAACAAGACCGTGAAAAAATGGTTGTGGCAAGTTTGTTTACGTTTGTAGACAAGTTCATGAAAGCGACACAGATGATGTTTGTTCATATATCAGCATTAGTGTCAATAGCTGCATTAATAACTTCAACATCTGAACTACGGCTTATTAAAGCGACTTGTGCTTGGTGAATAGTTGACTCTTGTCTGGAAATGGGTATTTGCTGGCTAGGGAAGGTGGTGGTGGGGCTGCATCTGCTGGGGGTAGGGTCAAGAGTCTGCAGCGTGTCTTAAGCTCAAAGAAGAATTTTTTTCACATAACCTGTCAAGAGGGAAGTGAAAGAACCTTCACTTAATGAAGTGCTTCATCTAATGTCGTAAAAAGCACACAGTATTAAAATGTGTTTGATGCTGTTTATTTCTATATGATGGATTGCAGTGGTAGCAGCTTATACAGAAAGTTTACAAAATGCAATACTTCGTCAAAGAGTGTGGAAAGAGTGCAACAACCAAATTGTCAAAATTCTTTACATGCACAGACTGCTGTACTTTTAGTAGCTATGATAGGAAGAAACATACTTTGCTGTTTTCAAGGCAAAGTATGTTTCTTCCTATCATAGCTAGTAAAAGTATTACTGCGTCTTTAATCTGTTCACTTCTAAAATAAATTTTGACACGACTACAGAAATATACATGCACACATACCAAATTTGGGGGGTTCCTTGATTGGTTTCACTGTTGCTTCTCCCTGCTTGTACTTGGGCCGACTCGGACTGTATTTGAGGGTGCCTTCATAAGTTACTGCTTGACAACGCTCACTGTTTTCATTGTGATGTAAGGCAGCAACATGAAGCCTTAGCAGAAGAAAAAAATCACATTCAAGTTGATAATACACCACACAGTACTTGCCTTGTCTCTTGTTCACAAAATGATTGACAAACTTGCTTTTTCGAAATACACAATGTATCACCATCATGGTGGAAATGATTTTGTTTCACAGGAATGTATTAAAGATTTTCTCTTTTAATGTGCATTTGACAACATTACAAAATAATTATTGGTTTATTCTGATGACTATCATAAAGTCACTGCATGCCGGACCGATGACTGAGAAAATATTTATCACTTGCTCTTAATTCCCTCATTGGAGTAAGCCTTGCTCTTTGGTGCAAAATGTGACCTGTCACCACAAAATGAGCTTAAAGTCGGAATTTAAAAAAAATGAGCTATTGGTATTTCTGAATTCTGCAGATGAAGAGCTTTCCAATGGTGTATAACACTTAGGGAGTTCACACTAATCTATTGAGAAAGATTTGTAAAAAAAACGCAGGTAAAGTTTTGCATGCATAAACAACACAAAAATAACTCAACACACGACAAGGTGGGTTTGTTCTTCCATAGCAACAGGCATGTTCCCATCATTTTTTTCGCATCAAATTACGTGTAAACTGGCTTCGGTAATAACTTTTTGTCACCTAATAAAGTAGGGATGAGATTTACAGTATACATTAATGTAACTTAAAGGGGAAGTTGGAGTGCTTTTGTTGAAAAATACCGTTTTGGAGAGAAGAAATGTTGTACAATGTTCTGCTAAAACTAAACTTGCCCTGGTTTAAATTGAGCATTCCCGTACCTCGCTGTAGGATTATGCCTCTGCACTGTACTGTTATTGTTATAGCGCCCTCAAGTGTTCAGTATTAAAGCACATGTAAACATGCTACTGTAAGCAGCCATCTTCGAAGTCAGTCTCTCATTTATTCCCGAATATGACATGGTGGCAGCGGTTATTAAGACCCACATCTGACATGAAAAACACCCCACAAACCCATTTACCTTTGCCAGGCAAGTTTGAAGGTGGAAATAGACCACACCAGAGTGAACTTTGGCAAAAATGGGTCAACAGATTCGAGCGCTACAGAATCGCCTCCGGCCTCAACAAAAAAGGTAACCGGGAGCAGGTGAGCACCCTGTGGTATTCCATGGGGCAATGTGCCAATGACATCATTGTTGCACTCAGTATTAAAGAGGAAACGGCCACATTATGATGAAGTTAAGGCAGCTCTCGATAAGCATTATGAAGGCAGACACAATGTAATCGTTGAGAGGGCTCGATGTAATCTGGGAGAGGGCTCGATTTAATCGACGCAAACAGTTGCCAAATTAATCAATCGACATATTTATACAAGATGTGTATAGACTGGCTGACAACTGTCAATATGGTGATCTAAAAGAAAGCCTCATCAGAGATAGAATTGTTGTGGGAGTACTAGATAATAAACTGTCTGACTCTCTTCAAATCAAAGCTGATCTCAATCTGACCAAAGCAGTCAAAATTTGCCGCCAGTTGGAAGCTAGAAAGGATAGTCGTGACATAGTACGTGGTGACATCAAAGTCACTTCTTCTAGCATTGATCATGTCGCTAAACGCAAACCTACCTCTCACAAATATGACAAACCGAAACCTAAGGGACAGCCTCGCCCCAAGCAGCACACCCACGAAAACGATTCAAAGTCAGGCAGTTGTAGATGGTGTGGAAGAACAAGCCATCCTCGCCGCGACTGCCAAGCGAAAGATGCTGTATGTGACAACTGCTCTAAATCAGGACATTTCAAGTCAGTATGCCTAAGTATACAATATTATCCACGTCCGAGACTTGGCCAAGGCTGAATGAGGGATAATATTATCTCTGGAAATATGGGTCCAGAGTTGAAAACGCCCAAAGTACCCCTTCATTCTATTGGATTTTTGGAGATGTGGCACTTTACTCAAGGACTTGACAATTTTTTATCTGAAAACAGTATATATGGGCTAGGTCTGTAAGAAAATTCAGATTGGTGTTTTGAATTCTTCATGGTAAAATAAATGTTTGTGTGAAACAGGTATTTTCCCTTTATTGTAGTACACGTTAATACTAAATACACACATGTAGTCTGTTTGGGGAAGTCATAAACTTAAATTCACCTTCCAAATCAAATACCCCTGAGTGTCTCAAGGCTACTCAAGACTTCTTAGAATAATGTTAAGCCACCTGTGCCTTTTTATTGCCCTTAATCTAAGTTGATTGGGCTGTTAATGGGGTAAAAAAAGGGGCAGGGCTACATTGTTCAAGGGGTGGTATCTCAAAAACGAAAAGGATTTGGCAGAAAAAAAATTGTGTGTGTTTATAACACCTATAGAGGGTTCTTTAAAAAAAATAAGAACAAAATCTGAGTCGGTCACTGTCAAATTTTAAACAAATTAGGTGAGTTGGCATGGAATGACCCATCTCTGAATGCAACCAGTTCTCACGAGATAATATTATCTAGGTCCGAGACTTGGCCAAGGCTGAATGTGGGATAATATATCTCTGAATGCAACCAGTTCTCACGAGATAATATTATCCAGGTCCGAGACTTGACTAAGGCTGAATGTGGGATAATATTATCTCTGAATGCAACCAGTTCTCACGAGATAATATTATCCAGGTCCGAGACTTGGCTAAGGTTCTTTTTAGACTGCAACAATGTGGGATACTACTGATTGTGCAACAATAAAACTGAGAGAGAAACATTACTTAATATATGGAACCCAAATTTAATGCAACCAGGGATAAACTCATCATTTGTACATTATATTAAGTATTTGCTTGCATAGTAGCAGTTTAGTAATAAACTACAATAAGCAATGATAACTGATAACTAAGTACAGTGAGGGATCTAAAAGTGTTTGAAGTTAATTATTTATACGACAGCCCAACACTACATTTCAAAATATGCTTGGGTAAAGTTCAAATACAATTTTGGGGTAAATAGGAAACACGGTCGTTAATTGGGTAATTTTTACCCAATCATTGTGCTAATTTATAACACGTTGTTGTTTTTAAAGATACACAAGTCAGAGTGGAATTACAATGTTTCAACAATTTGACACAACCGGCCGGACAACCATGTTCCTTTTTTAATACCTAAAGGGTACACATTATACCCAATGTTGAGCAATTATTCCATTAAGTGTTTAAAATGCCTGTTTTCAAGAGGATACAGGGGCATTCACCTCCTCCAGTCTTTTCTTTATAAGAAATTGTGATTTCAATATTCCAAGATTTTCCCTAAAACATGAATTAAAAAATCTATAAGGAATGACACTTTAAAGGTACATGACACTTTTGGTAAATACTCAAAATAATTGTTCGCATAAAAACTTAATTGGTAACGAGCAATGAAGAGCTGTTGATAGTATAAAACATTGTGAGAAACGGCTCCCTCTGAAGTAACGTAGTTTTTGAGAAAGAAGTAATTTCTAAGTAAAATATTTGAATTGATTTCGAGACCTCACCCGTGAGGTCTCGAAATCAAGCATCTGAAAGCACACAACTTTGCGTGACAAGGGTGTTTTTTCTTCCATTATTATCTCGCAACTTCGACGACCAATTGAGTTCAAATTTTCACAGGTTTCCAATTTTGTGCAATGTTGAGATACACCAAGTGAAAAGACTGGTCTATGACAATTACCAAAGGTGTCCAGTGTCTTTAATAAAAATAAATTTTAGGCTGGCCCTCATATTATTAATACTTATCGGCGTTTCGGATGATGTAGGCTACTTAGTAAAATAAATCATAGCGCTTAAATACAATAATAATTATTAATATTATCTTTGAAACACATACATGTATGTAGTGCTGAATTCAGTCGACTCCTGTTATTAGGTTCCGGTTAATACTAGTTTGTTTGCCAGTCCCGAACTGCCCCATGTGTGTTTCAATGCATTTAAATATGGTTAATAATAATTAGAAGGAGGTAATTCACCCACCCAGTCCGAGTAACACATTGTTTTCAACCCTCAGGATTCAATAGAGGTGTAATTGGACGCTGTATCTAGTGATCTTTCCCATAATTCAAAACTCTGGACAATAGTGGAATTAGGAGGCTTGCAGTGGAGCAATTTTCATACTACATGTGCATGTATTAGTTTGCCAGTGTTCATCAATTTTTGGGAAATGTTCAAAAAAGAAACTGATCTCTAAAGAACACCCTACATAAAAAAATATAAAAATTGGCCTAACTAAATAAACCACCGCAACTGAAAAGCTAGCAATATTCAATGCAACAGCAAGATTTCCCTGGGTTGGCTACGAAGAATATAAACAAAAAGCAAGTTAAAATCCCAGACGTTTTTTTCCATCATGTAAAATGTATCTTGATTTTATAACTTGACTTTCAAACTAAATTAAATAAAAACAGTTCTGTTAGCGCAATTTCGTGTTTGTATGTGGGTAAATTAAATGGAATCCTCCCCAAGAGACGTACTGTTGTCACTGTCCTCAACATCGTTGTCCTCTTCTGACCTTACCTGCAGAAGAGCAGTGACCTTGCATTTCAACTCCCCCTGCAATGTGGCATTCGGTTGTATTGAGATAACGTTTGCTTGAGCTCTCACTGCAAGGGTAGCCTCACCTGTTAAAAAGAGAAGTACAAAAACCGTGCTTTCATTAGCCTTTGCTAGACTTCTGTCTTTTCGAGGGAACGCATCAATCTATAATTTTTCGGCTTTTGTGATGACCAATACTTTTTCGAGCATTTTACATAATCTGTTTGTAACGGTGGTAGTTACTCTAATCCTCCTGTTGGAACATTTCGTCTTGCAAACTTAAAGAAAATAGTAAGACCACAAACAACCCACAATAGCTGCTGCTGATTTCGATTGCAGCAATCAAAGTCAAGCGACAATATAAACAGGCACAAAGTAACTGAAAAATGGAAGCCCTTATTCGCTGTTTCGTCAAACACGTGAACACTGATTGTGATGGAAATTTCACATGTTGAACTTGAATACTAGGTGATTTGAATGAATTAAATTGTGTCGAATTTCAATGATGCCCATATTGTTAAAGCAAAGATATGCATCATTGTTTGAGCAATTAGTACACGATAAATAAAACAAATGTTGAAAATGTCATGAACTTGGTGTAATTAATAATAATAATGATAACCAGTTATTATATAGCGCTTTTCACACACAGAGCGTCTCAAAGCCCTTCCAATATCATTACCCCTGGTCACTGGGCCTTAAATCATTCCTTAAACCACCTCTGCTCCCTGGGGAGTATACAGCCCGTGCAACATTAATATGCGCTACCCGGCTAAATCAATAACAAGAACCATCTCTGCCCTCACAGGTACCCCTTGACCCCTGGGTGGAGAAAAGCAATTATAGTTAAGTGTCTTGCTCAGGGACACAAGTGCCACGAACGGGATTCGAACCCACACTCTGCTGAACTGAACAGAACCACCAGGGCTCGAGTTCGGTGCTCTTCTCTGCTCGGCCACGACACCCTACATTATTATTGCGATAAAGCAATTTAACAAAACAGACAACAATTTCTCAGGGCTGCTATCATAAGCTTTTGTATTGAAACTTGGAAACACACTATTGTTCAACTTGCTTTCAACAGTGCAAATCACTCAGAAATTGTGATTTATGTTTTATTTTAAAATTTACCTACCATTGTTTGTTGTGTCCATAATCCAGTCACCATGGTTGATGTCCTTGAACATGCCGTCCAGCATGCCTCCTTCAGTCAGGACATCTGGCATGTCATCTGCAGCTGCCCTGGCCCCATCCTTTCTCCAAATGGCTCTGACCATGGATGACATAACTGGCATTCGAAGAGAAAGAGAACATAAGCATTTTCCAGACACATTTAACCTATATTTATTCACAGGTAATTTGTGCAGGTTTGATGGCAATTAGGAAAAGGATATTTACTGCAATAATTGAGAAATTAGAACAAAATATTTGGAACATTCATTGGAGCATATAATTACACCTCAGACAAAATCCTTTGAAAAATAGTAATTTGGTTGCCAATACCATTGCTTATTCAAAATGCACTTGTCACTTGTTTATTCTAATAAAAAGCAATTTAACAAAACATAACAATTTCTCAGGGCTGCTATCAGCAAGCTTTTGGATTGACAGTTGGAACCACAATAATTTAACTGTATCTTCGACTTTTCAACTTGCTTACTTTGGCAATTAGGAAGAGGATATTTACTGCAACAATTGAGCAATTAGAACAAAATATTTGGAATATTCATTGGAGCATAATTACACCTAAGAGAAAAGGTTTCAGGCTGCATGATTTTAGAATACATATTCGACACAACAGTGTTTGTGCTTTTTCATTTTGAAGGTCAATTTGGCTAATACATTTGTATTTTTACATTTCTTTTGCCTCTGGAACTTGTAGAGGTTAGACACTCCTTGAAACTTATTGGTGTGAAAGAACATCCTCGCACCTGAAATAGTGTCAGAGGATGTCCTGACGAAGATGCTCCCCTCCAGCTGACCGGAATTCAGGGCCATCTTCTGTACGTCAGCCAAGTCAGCCGTGCTTGCCTAATTAATTCAAACACAAAGTACTGTAAATCGAATTGTATCACAAACTTGTATAAGCAATTACAGCCCAGCTGATAATACTGCTTCGAACTTAACACAGAAAAGAAACTACCCAAAACACCAAAAAAAAGCAGGACTTTGATCCTTTCGACTCATCATAGAGCAATTAATGGACTCATGTGTTTAAACTTCTTATCATTAAAGGGTTTGGGTATTTTTTGTTGGAAACAAAACACAATGTCTACAGATTTACATTAAACTCGCACAGTTTGAAAATAATGATGGTAGAAAGCTTCCCTTAAAATATTACTTGCTGAGGTGCTGTTGTTTTTGAGAAATGAGTAAAACAAGTCACGAAAATAATTTTTGTCTCTAAAGACGAACATTATTTTGGCATGTAAAATGTATTTTTGTGACATTGTTTTATTAATTTCTCAAAAACTACAGCACCTTAGCAAGTTATATTTTAAGGGAAGCTTTCTACCATCGTTATTTTCAAACTGTTAAAACAAAAAAACATACGAAATGAATGCATCAAGGGTGGGCTATGTCATATTATACAAATATGCTAACCGCAGAGAGACTTAATATGAGTAGAAAGAAACATTGGATAAGACGCCTCCAGACTATAAGCCATTTTGAGGTATAGTGGACACAATATAAACAGTAAAAAATGTTTCCGTGATTTATTCACTATTAGAAGGAAAGTAACTTCGAAGGGAGGCGTGGATTTCAGTGTAGTTGTCTTACGTATGTGATTCTGTATTACAGATTATATGATATTGTTTTGAAACTTGACATGTGTATGACTTTATGTGCGTGACTACTCTCTTCAAAGGACCACAACAATGCAACATAAAGATTATTTATTAAAGGATATTTATTTTAATGGTACCTCCATGTCTGCTACAATCGCCACAATCCCGGTAAATTCGGCCACATGCAGGAGAGCTTCTTCATCATATGTGGACAGGAAGACCACCCGAGACACATCATTTGTAATGATATGAGGCGCCTCACTTTCACTGGAAGTAGTCGGTACTTCGGTTGTCTCCCTCCACTCAAGTGCGTCCCGGACATAAAGGCCATGAAGGGTCTCGGGATACCCTGTTTGAAGTTGTATCCTTGAGTCGAAATTAAACAACAATTACCGTTTATTTGATTTATATCTTTCAGTATGACGTATTAGATAAAATTGTAAATAAATGTAGAAAACCTTTAAAAAAATCCAACAATTGTGCATTTTTAAAGGCAATTTTTGATTTGCTATACATGTGTATAAGTCAAGTCAATCATTACAAAACAAAATGTGCATTTGGATACTGGATCATCACAGATTTTTCCTTTTGAAAAATAAAAGTAGCCGAGAAGCGATCAGACGGTGACTCTCAGAGTTTTTTTTTGACTTCTTCAAGGACTACTTTGAAATGGTTTAAGTGTACCTGAGAAAGGCTGAAGGACACTCTCTCGTGTGTGTTGAGAGTACAGCCACTCGGCCTCTTCCCACGATGCAATGGACAGCTGCTCAACCAGTTCTTTCTGGACAATGCGCAGCTTCTTGATCTTTTCCGCTTCCTTCGCCATTTCTTTGACAGTCATGCTGTCACTGACAACTTCGGATAGAAGCTCAAATCTCGTTGGCTCAGGCAGCCCCTGCAACTTCATAAAGGCCTGTAACAAGGTATAAACAAGTAATGTCATAAGACAAAGTTCTTTCCCAAGTAGAGCATAGCCTTAATGTGGTTCACCCTTTATTTTTCTCTTTCTTACTATTTTTACCAACAACAGAGTTTTACCAAAATTTAATGTAGAGGCATTGGAAGGAAGCCGGTCCTCTAATTAAAAAGGATGAGCATTCAACAAAATACAATTAATGCTTGTCACGTGACACCCCGGCCCAAAATTAATTTTTCACAAGTTCAACACCGAGGGCTCACTTGGGATCCATTGACCTTGACATCAACAAAATTATTTGCAACCTGTATACTTATCGTTTGTCAAAAGATTTTAGGTAAATAGATAGATACAATTTGTTAATATGATAGCAAAATCTTACAGTTTGCTTCAGACACTGGCTTGTCCGCTCCTTGTGCTGCTTGAAGATGGTCATTAGTTTGGCATAACATCTAGATGAGTACTGCGACAACTGAAACGTGGGCTCAAGGCTCTTCAGGTCCTGCAGATGTTAAAATATAACAAAGTAAGAACAGCCTTACTACATGTATTCAGAAGTTTTTATTGGGCAAATTAAATTGTTGATATTATGCTGTTCTAGCTGTAAATACGATCCTCTTTTGTAAATGGAGGTTGCATTGGCTCTTGCTGAAAGAATTCTTATTTCTAGTTGACACGGTTTCGACTCAAATGTTACGAAAATTATATCAAATTTTGATCTCCATAATGCAATGTCTTTCTGCGTGTGTAGTGTTATTTACAAGTCCAACCTAACTAGGGCCAATGTTGTTGGACAAAACCAGCTTGTCAGGGTGGGATTTTCTTAAACGCGCCTGTGTCTTATAGTATGGATAATCATTTAAACTTGTCCGTACCTTTAAGCATACAGGGTATTTCTTCCCGAGTGCCATGCCACAACTCTCCCTCCACAAAACGTCTGAAGGCGGTGGATTTTCAAGTTCTTCATCGCGGCCTTGGTGCAGGTACAGCAGCCTTCTGCAAAGGGTGACGTTGTGGAGCAGGTTTCCTCCCTGCACTTAGTGTGTGCCGACGTTATGCAGTGATGCAATTTGATGCGCCTCGGTGCGTTGTAGGCCACGGTAGACTTTGACGTAGACCGTCTTCAGTTCGTTGTACATCTGGTCATCCGTGAGGTCCTTCAGAGCGGACACCAGATGGTTTCCTCCAAGAGTGTGGAACTGGGAGGCTGTTGGCTTGTCTGCATCGAAGATATCACCCAGCAGCGAAACTGGGAGGACGGTGCTGCATGTCATTGTATCCTTTAGACCTTCTTTGATGCTCTCCTTGTGCTTCTGGTCAACAAGCCGGAGGAGGAGATACGATGGGGGCTATTTCAAGCAAGAGAGCGGTACACGGTACTCCTGAACAAAAAATACAACAGTAAAAAATATAAGACCAATCTCATCAAAATAAATGTTCAAAACATACCACATAATGATATTAAAGATATTCAAATCTGGGAGTTGGTGGCCACTTCGGGGAAAAACACTCTTTTTTTATGAAACATGTGCCGATAAAATTCAAAAAATGTGTAATGTGTGCACGAAACAATAAGACTAGTCAGTATTTGAGATTTGGTTTGTGTTTCATTAATTTAATTTAATTTATCCTTGACATATTTTTTTTTTACGGTCAAGGTATCAAATGTATGATAATAATTTTTCTACTTATGACATTTAAATTAAGTTTGACAGTCAATTTCGCCAAAACACGGGCACTGCATTCCATCTTCAAGGCCTTTGAAACGGAGATGAAAATACTTCAAATGTAAACTTGGGTGATTATTGATCCAATATTTGTTTTTAACGATCATTGTTCTTAATGTATTAAGTACATGTATACAATTTTTAAAACATTTTTTAATGAATTCGTCCGTATTAATTTAAGCTACAACAAAAGTTCACACTTACCAAGGCACTTGGCCCGAAGAATGCTGTCGAATGACTCGGCTGATGACTCTACAGCCTGTCGCTTTGCAGGTGGTTCAATGGTCCGTCTTGAAAGTCGACACCTTTTTTTTGCAAAGGAGTACTCTCTGAAATCGTTTGAATGTATTTGTCGGGTATTACTGTTTAGTAACCGATAAGCTCTTTCTCTTCTTCGGCTATTTTGTAATATCTTATAAGTGGTTTTAAAAACAAGTTACTTGAGTAAAAAAAAAATCCTACACTGTAAAAATAATGGGCAAAAATTTACCAATTTTGTTATCAATCGTTGCTTCAAATATCAACATGCCCATCTTTTAAGTACTTTTTTCCTCCATCTTTTAGTTGGGCACTCTAATTGCCAAATAATTTGGTAAAATTTCCTTATCCATAGTTGGGTATATTTTGGTAGCCAACAGCTGGCTTTTTTCTACAAGGGTCCCACACACGCGACTAGCAGCAGAAAAGGAAAGGTCACCCCCAAAATAGAATGAAATGATGTACACTCAGGTGTGATTATGATGAAGATTGTTTTACCTTGTACTTGGTCACCGTCTTGTCCATCAACACCTATCAAAATGTCGTTCGCCAGCATGGAAAACTCGGTTGCATCCTGAGTGGCACTCAGTTTATGCTTAAGCTCTCCCTTGTCAGCACAAAAATGACTGATGTCGAGAGAAACGCTTTTCTCCTCCGTCATCTAAAAAAAAAAAAAAAAGTAAATACTTTTTATTGTTTCAAGAAAGACTGATGACCAATGCCGAGAGGGTGGGGACATTTTGGCCATTTTTCCAAGGTTGATGCTCCAACGTATGGAAAATCACACCGGTGTTAAGAGGTGTTTTTAATTAATAAAGCTATGATGAGACTTCTTTTAAATAGATAGCATTATTTTCATGTGTGTAACGAATCTACAATAATAACATTTCACATTAAAAAGGACATTCACATCACTAGACAAAATTAAAAATTCATTAACTATTATTTTGTATCTCAACGAACATAATCTTATTAAGGAAATACCACATTTTACTGAAGGTACGAAGTGACTCGGCTGAAGGTACGAAGTGACTCAGCTGATGGTCGCTTCGTACCCCGCCCACGGTACGAAGTGACCAATTTGGTTACGGTACGAAGTGACCAATTTGGTTACGGTACGAAGTGTTCCGAAGGTACGAAGTGTCCTGGGTACGAAGTGGCAAAGGTACGAAGTGTCTGGCATCCAAGATAACGCTTGAACGACAAAGATCGCGCGGTGTTCAAAGTTTGAGCCCGCGCAAATTTTAAAAACATGCAAGGAAATAAAGTTTGCGTTGTAAAAAAAGGCAGCTTGCTTGAATTTAAACAAAGGCCATCTTCAAAGTTTGCGCCCAACATAATGTATATACTTTTCAAGGTATGTGCGTGTTATTATTATTATTCTTATTTTATATGTTGGGTTTAAATGAGAACGGAGAAAACTTGGTCATAGGAACAATGTTTTTGTTGGTTTCAATAAAACTTTACTTTCCAAACAAGTGCAAAAGTAATGGCACACAGAACGTCCAGTTATAAGAACACTAAAAAGTAAAGAATCATTCCACCTAATAATCTTGTGAACTCAATGGAGAACTTATAATTCAAACTTACCATCACTTTACTCATTTCACCGTCTTTGCAGGCGCTGACTTTCAAGACATTCCCCAAAGAATGCCCACTCTTGCTTCGCGCAGGCTGGCCATTCTTGCCAAACACGACTATTATGCCCTCGTTCTCTCCAAACCACCACCTTGCCATGCTAATACGACCGTTGATTACATAAGGTTGAAGTTTGAAGAATTATTGCTTTGGTTTGCTTCGAAGAACTCCGAGTCTGAACTGACGTGAAAATGCGTACAGAATCTGTTTTGTATACTTGTACTTCTTTAGGCTCAGAGTGCCCATGGAGGAAGTGACGTAGGCAAACTTTTGTTACCATTGATAGCAATGGTCACTCTAGAACCGTGGAGGAATAAATAGCTGGTCCTTTCTTTGCTTAAGACTTGTTTGCTCTCACTTGGCAATTCCCTTTGTTCCTCAACACACCTTTAACGTACGCTTTTAGCGCGCATGAACAAGGAGTTTATTATAAGGAGTTCATTATCAACCGGAAGACGGGTTGCGTCCTCCCACGTGTGCATGCTTTGTAATTTCTTTGTTAAGATAAGGTTTGTGATAAGTGGCTAACTAGAGTCAGCGAGGTAACTATAGGGTAAATATTTAGGGGGAAACAAGGGGGGTCACATTTTTTTTCTAGGGGGCGGACTTCAGAAAATGGCCAATCGAGACAAACATTTTAGGGGGGCTAAATCTAGATGCTATGTGGTGCAATTTAAGGCCTTTAGAGGCATTTCTGGGAAACTGAACAAAAAAGCCTTCAAAATTTGAGCTGTAGAATGTTGGCCTTTTGGATTTGGGCAATACTTAAACTTTCATTACAAAACAGTGCAGTATCAGATTCTTTGAAAATGCATGTATTACACAAGGAAAGAAAAGTTGAGTTTCCGGTTACATCACCAAACCAATGAAGGGTTGGTCTGTAAAAGTCGCACATTTCTTAGAACAGGATTAATCTCAGAGCGATCTGAACTGTTAAAAAAAAAATTGCCTCCGATCATGCAAACGTTACCAGCAGCTTCAGAAAACTGTTCCTTAGTACAGAATTTAGTCTCACGTGCACGTTGTGAATTGAAGGTTTGGAAATTGTTTGTCTCCGATCACGCTGAATTCAACCATTAGCTTCAAAAAGCCCCACATTTCTTAACAGAAATAATCTCAGAGCAATCTGGGCGTTTTAAATTTTGTTATCTCCGATCAGGGGATTGAACAAGCACATTCCGAACACACACGCGGCCGATTAATCAATGTTAAACAAAAAACACGCATTTTGCCGGGCAGAAAACATGCCATTGCCATTAATGTGTACAAAGGGCACAGGGTCTACCTGCTTGTTATCAGGGACAGGGACAAAGTCTGCAGGTTTCCTTGTGTACATTGTGAAGGTAGAGCATGGAGGCCTCCACGGGAAGAGGCTCCTTCTATTAACCAAGGGAACCAAGTTGAATGCACAATTAAAGCCAGCTTGGTGGCTTATTATTATTTTTGATCTTTTGCCGACTGTGGGGGGGGGGGGTGGGTATGGAGAGCTGTTGCATTGTGTGTTGCGCTAGTTATGTCATAGCTCTGATTTGAGTAGGTTTGAGACTTGCATGATTGTAAAGCTGTTTTTTTTAGAATGCAACACTACTGATGCAACATCCTTTAAAACTATACACTGATCTATTCTAGGTCATTTGCATACGTCGTACAGCTTGAGGGCGCTATTCGTTCCGCCATTATTGGGTCGCTTTTGTTTACTTTTGCAGCTCCTGATCAGGAAATGGCAGGGGATTGACTAGGGACAGATCAGAGGTCTTATTGAGAGTATGAGAAGACGTATCCTTGCCGTTCAGGAGAGTGATGGAGGACACACTAAACATTGAGGACCATCTTCAGGATATCAGTAGTTGCAGTTTATAAGATAAAAGCAGAGAGTACCTTTAAGCAGTGAAGTTAGAAGTCGGAGGAGCTACTGCAATAAATTTCATGGTTAAGTAAACAGAACAACTTTGTGTCTTTTGTCTTGTTTTTGTCTTTGTGTGATGCTTGTGCGAGTTCCCTTCTGGAATTGGGGTGAATAGGGGCTTTTGCAACTTTTGAAATTCGACCTTAAGCCTCTCAAGTACCCATTAATCCGCCAAACAACATCGCAGTGCAACAAAAGAGGTGTCAAAATGCGCAGAAGATAACTGAATCGAATTATTTAATTATTTTTTTTGCATACTATTTCAGGTTCCGATAAATCTGACCATTTGTAAGTGTTGAGATACTTTATTGGCGCAGTTTATATAAAACTGTAGAATGGTACTTCTGCAAACAACTGCGTGACGTCACAGGGTGGTATAGGTCTTGTGTTGTCATACACAACAGCGTAAAGGAAGTCATTACTTTCCCTTCGCTTAGGATTGTTTTACGAATTCTGCAAATTTCACCATGGCTGAAAGTGACAATTCTTGGGAAGATCACAGTGTAACAAAATGTCATCGGTGACAGCAGTAGCGACAGTATTTATTATGGTAGTGATTCCAGCAGTTTCAGTTCGCCTGATTTGACCCTGCTGACGACGAAGTCGAAGACTATTTAGCATGACAACGAAGTCAGTGGAGCAGAACCGTACAGATTCGAGCCCATCGCTCCGGTAGGCCAAGGCGGCGAAGATGACGACGAAGAGGAATCCGATTAGGACAACAATCGTCTTTTAAACACAGACTGGTGAGTAGAGGGGAATTCTAATACATTCCTGATTTGTATTTAGTGAAGGTGGTTCAAATTTTGACTTGATTTCATTTGAAAAACTGCGGTAGCCAAACGTAGTTCTAAATATTCACTAGAGTCTAGTAGTAGTACTCTAGAGAAGACCCACTAACTGGGGCGCTGTACTCGTTTTTTCGAAATTTTGACATTTGTGGTCGTACTTAGCCCCAGGAATTAATAGTCGCTCAATTGTTAAACCTCAATTGGCTAAGATTTCATCACACTAAGCCACAAAAAATGCCTCATAATGAAAAAAATTGCCAACAAAATAGCTTAAACAACCGCCTGCTTTTCAGACGAGTGCCCTGCCTCAACCATGTAAACTACGCGGTTGTTGAGGCAGGGCACCTGTCGATACATGTGAGATATGGATCGTGATGGATGGTTTCTCAACTTTTTTTGACAAAAAAATCGTCAATTTGGAGCACAGAACATGATCGTGAGTACAATTAAATGACTGATGTTTCATCTTAGACATATCAAGAAGCCAGTAGGCGTTTTTTAAGCTACTGGGTCTAGTTCTACACTAATTATTGGGTTTGTAAAATAATCCTTCTCATTGCCTGGTGAATTTTGCCGATTGACTACCTTCATGCCACTGCCAGTACACACATGGATCACCAAACATGTGTGAATTGTACAGGCATAGTTTATGTAGTGAATGATAGTCATAATAATAGTGCTTAGTACTAGTAGAATGTTTTACACTTGTACATCCTACAGAGAGAACATGTTCATGATGAGCAAGTTTAATTGATAATTATGTATATTTTCACTACTACTACTAAAAAAGTACTAGTACTAGTACTAATTGAATGATTTTAAATTAATATAAGCTAGGTTGGTATTTCGACCCCGGAATGTGCAAAAAACTTGTTTATCCCGAATTACCCTTCACCTTACGCAGTATTCCTATCCAGTGCGGTATTTAATTTTAGTGCACCCTTTTTACCATCAAAGTTTAAAAGTAATTTTGGATAAATGTTTTGACGCAATGCATGGGTGAAATCCTAAAATAGTTACTTACTACATGGTCTAATCATTCAAAGGTGTGAAATATTGGGATCAAGTTCCCCCCCCCCCCCCCTCCTCACACACACACACACACACACACACACAAACTTGTTGGGTAGCATTGTTCAGTCGTTAAATGTAGTGTGCCCTGTAAGTTGGCATGTGTTGGGGCACACACCCTACCCTTATGGATCCGGTTTGTGGGGTCCTGCTATTGCTGTTCTATTATTCCTTTTTCTAAAGAATTCCTCTGTTGGGTCCAAGTTAAATGAAGAATACCTTGTTGGGTCCATTGTTCCGTTTTTTCCCACAAGGACCCATATATAAAAGCTTACACTTGTATAGGCTTACAAATAACAAAACAAGAAAAAGACAAAAGGAAACCTACCCCCTCGCCCCCAAAAAAATTAATAAATAAATAGAATAACCAAAAAATATTTATATATAAATATTAAAAGTAAATGAATGAAATAACCCTAGTTTTAGTAAAATTAAAACTTGTTTTTGTGAGGTTTATTTGTAAATGAACTTCACAAAATGTATTTGCACACATCACAATGTTAAGTTTTTTTTTCTTCTCCCCTTATTATAGCCAGGTGTACATGTGGACATTGCATCATGCAACCTGATATTTCAAATTGTATTTGCTGTAAAGAGGTTGATGCCATTCGCACAAAAATGACAGATTTGAGGATCAACCTGGATGCTCAGGACCAGTGTATCAGCCAGCATGAATGGTTCAAAGCCTGCTGTTTGCATCCTGCAGTTCTGCAGACTGCAAATTTACAGTACCAAGCTCAATATGGAAGAAGGTGCGTACAGGGAAAAGTTGACCAGTAAGTAGTGTTTTAAGACAAAAGTGATTGTATAACATTTTCTGAACTTACATTTTTCATAGTAAAACAAACAGTGGTGCATTGTGATCACAAGTAGTATATGTTAAGGAACATAGGCAGGATTTTTTGCGAGCAACCCTGTTGCTCGGAATTGCTCGGAATTTTTTCCGAGCAATGACCCGCCACCGCGTGACGGTGGATTGTGGGGGCGTGGTTGTGGTGAACGCCACGAAGTGGTGGGACAAAGGCGAGCCACGGAGTGGGGAGTTGTGTGGTTCACGCTAGTGTTCGGGAGACCCGAAAGGGTCGACGTGTGAACATGATGCAAGGCATCATGTTGCGCGGTGTGAAACACCGCAAGGAGTTGTCTCACGACAGTGTAACTGCGGGCAAACCGTTATCGTTTGCCCGCAGTTGAGAGGTGCGGGAGTGATTTTTTTAAATCACGGAGCGCCGAAGTCCTAACCACGCAGCACAAACAAGACGCACGCGTCTCGTTTGTATTTTCACGAAGTGAAAACAAAGGGGACGATTCCTCTACGTCTGACAAGACGTAGCGGAAGAGATAAAAAGGTGGTTGCCCTGTCTCCAGCTCTGTCTTTTTTTTGTTTAATCGAATATGTCTGCACCACCTCGTTATGGAACACGTCCGGGCGTTTCTATATGTACATGTTTATTTCTATGTCTTCCCTTGATGGCAAAACGTTGGGTCGAGTATTTACTTATTAAATATATATATTATACAGCACTCAGTCTGTACCATGTACCATGCACCGTCACCCTAAGTCAAAGTAGGCCGTAGTCGCGCACGGGTGGTTTTCTTTGTTGAGGTGTACCGTGTACTTTTTGCACCGTAACCCTTGACTGGGTCAGATAGGGTGTTTGTTGGAGATACCGAGTCTCACCCGAATTTGTAGTCGCGCACGGGTGGTTTTCTTTGTTGAGGTGTACCGTGTACTTTTTGCACCGTAACCCTTGACTGGGTCAGATAGGGTGTTTGTTGGAGATACCGAGTCTCACCCGAATTTGTAGTCGCGCACGGGTGGTTTTCTTTGTTGAGGTGTACCGTGTACTTTTTGCACCGTAACCCTTGACTGGGTCAGATAGGGTGTTTGTTGGAGATACCGAGTCTCACCCGAATTTGTAGTCGCGCACGGGTGGTTTTCTTTGTTGAGGTGTACCGTGTACTTTTTGCACCGTAACCCTTGACTGGGTACGTAGTCGCGCACGGGTGGTTTTCTTTGTTAGGGTGTACTGTGTACTTTTTTGCACCGTAACCCTTGACTGGGTCAGATAGGGTGTTTGTTGGAGATACCGAGTCTCACCCGAATAAGTATTATCATTTATTTTTAATTAAATTTTAAAATATGTTATTCATTATTGGGTTGGCCATGGAGGCGCATGAATAACTGCTCTGTGTAATCGGTCACGTTTTGCACTTTTGACCAGAATGCCTGCGCAGGTCCGATCTGTTTTCACCTTAAGAGAGCGCGAAACGCCATTTTTGTTTTTGTTTTCTTTTTTTCTTTTTCCTTCTGTCCATTGTAGTCACGGGTGACTCACTCTGAACCAACACGTCTCGACTCGTTACAACAAACAATCAAAAAAAAAAAAAAAAAAAAAAAAAAACCACGCACAACCGGTACATAGCAGCGGTGTCGATAGGTATACCACTCAATAATCATCAGCGGGCCACGGTGACAACCTCGATGGAGAACAAACTTTTGGCATCATGTCTCAGGACAGCGTTGATTGGGGCCCTGAATTTACGGTCACTCAAATAGAGAGTATAGACTCATTGGAAAACGAAGCGTCCCTTCAGAACGTGGAATGGAGCCCGGATTTTACGGCGAGTCAACTGCGGGAGATAGATCTACTGGAATCCACGGCGGTCGAGCAAGTAAGTAACATAAAATCAAGAACAAAAACAACAAATAACATAAAATCAAATTGCCCCGGAAGAAACCAACGAGTGTTATATTGTAGTAACCCTATTGTCATCATCTTTTTTATTTGCCACAGCGTCAACGGGAAGAGGAGGTCCCAGTCGAGCCAGATCTGTCGACCTGGTCAGATGATTCGGACACACCGGAGCTGCGTAGAATGGTTACGTCCCCATATCCCGAATGTTCTTTTTGGCCAGAGATTATTCCAGAAACTCCACCGCCGTCTGCGGGTCCGTCGTTTGACCGGGTAAGAAAATAACTAAATCCGTTGTAAACCCCGAGCTTTTTGTTTTCTTTAATTTTGTTTACGAGCTAGCCAGCTTATGACTTTTTCAAAATGGTGGCACGTGTAAACCCTTCAAGTGAGTAAGTCGAGACACCTGGTGCTCCCACGGGTGCTGTAATGTTATGTATTCCTTTATTTAGTTATTTACTTATTTCTTATTATTTTTTTATTACAGCCCCACCAGGAAGGAAGGGGTGCGGTTGTTGCGGGCAAGAAAAGACCAGCCTCTGTGAAACCACAGAGACGCAGAACACCGGACAAGGAACTGTCGACCCGTGGTGAGAAGAGAAAGTTAGTTAATGCTAGGGCTTCCCCAATTAGAACCAAACTAAATAAAACTAGAAAGAGTAGTCTTGGCAATACTAGGTTTTCTTGTGATATCTGTGGAAAATCGTATACCCGATCCTATAATCTTAAGCGCCACAAAGAAGTACATTCGAGGTACATGGGCGACTGTTCCACATGTGGAAAAAAGTTTACCAGTTCAGAAGGTTTAAAAAGACACATCAAAAGAAACCACTCTCGCCGACCCAAGACAAATGACGACCCCTCACATTCCTCACAACCCACGCCGCCTCAAGGCGCCATTCTAGCTCCCGAAGACCCAATTAAGTTTCCAATTGCACCGAATGTAGACAATAGGGATGATGAGATGTTATCCCTTTATCGTAGTAACTGGGGTAGTATTAGGACCCATTACCTGTACGGTAGACAGACTCAAGATGTGTACAATTTACGATTGGGTCCTTCCTCTCCGCCAGTAGGGACCATCCAAGGTAGCTCCGACCGTGACGCGCGGCCGGACCCGCCTCTTGCCAGAGAAGAGCTAACCAGTGGCGTGTCACTGAACGAGGGGTTAAGGGGTATTTTTCCAACTTTGACATGTAGAGTAAAACTGAACCTGTCGTTTGGGTTTGTCTTACGAAACATAGAGACGGGAGAATTGCGTTATTTTCACTCTAGTTTTAACAACGCGCAGTTTTTACAACAACCCATCGCTGTAGCTTCGGAAGATGATTTTGAAATCTTCCTGCAAAAGATACACGACATGGACGTGCTGCAACACGCCATGCATTCACGGCCAGACACAAAGTGGGTCCTTGCTGATATCAGTAACGTAACAATTTATGCATATAAAATGCCCTCGTTTTACATAGGTGCACCCCCGCAGCAACTACCCGATTACATCACAAACAACAGGGGTTTAAACAATCTAATCAGTAACCGTAACACCGGTGCGAGATACGAGGATAATTTTTGTCTGTTTAGATGTCTCGCCCTAAAACAGGGGCTTTCTTTGTACTCTCTAGAAATGCACACCAAACACCTCGTCGATAGATACGAAGCAGAAATGAACAAGCGCCCGACAGAAGGTGTCTGTTTAGACGAACTGCATCACTTTGAACGAATATTCAAAGTGAATGTCAGAGTCTTCAGCCTCGTTCGCGAAGAGTACGAACCCGAAGAGGGCGAGTACAGAGTAGTAGCCCGCCTGGTGCGGAGGTCACTGTGTAAGCACAAAGAAATAATGAACATCAACCTGTACGAAACACATTTTTCGTACATAAAGAAAATGGACATGTACAGCCAAGTGTTTCCCTGCCCTAAATGAAAGAAGTAGACATGTTAAAAAAAGCAATCAATATAAACCTGCCCCTTCAGATTGGTTTCTTCGTCTACCAATACGCTAAATTGCGCATGCTCGAATTTTACTTTGACTTCCTCATGCAATTTGTCGCACCACGCGATTTTCAGATGTGTGAGATGGACACCGATTCTGCCTACATGGCCATATCGGGTGATAGTCTCGATGACGTAATCAAGCCCGGTATGAAAGACAAATACCACCGGGAAAAGCACCTGTGGTTTCCGCGTCAGAACACACCCGAACAGTACAGTTATGATAAGAGGACCCCGGGGCTGTTCTAAGTAGAGTGGGAGGGTGAGGGTATCATTGCACTGTGTAGCAAGACGTACATCTTATTTGTAGATATATATATTGCCCGTTTCAGAAATGTAATCATATTGTAAACATAAATAAAATCATACTTTGTAGTTAATAGTAAAGTTGTTAACTCTAAGAAGAATTTATTATGGTGTTTTCCATTTCTTAATATCATAAACAAATAAAGAGAGTAAAATAAATAGCAAAACCGAACAACTCAGAGTACTGTTTCCGTCCTTCACGAGTTATGTAATTCATATCTGCTTTATAGTAAACATTCCAATCGGCAAGTAAAAAGCCGAAAAGTCATTATAAGAAATATACAGGTACCATTGAATAAATACGTTTAGTGAAGGGGGGAGGGGTAATGGGAGGGTTTTCGTTAATGGCGGGAGGGTCAAGTGAGTTCAATCATTTAATGCGGGTTGGGTTAGGTCGGGTGAGGGCGCTGTTCATTTCTATGGGGCTGGACAACGCCGTGGTTTGGGTGTAAATTGGGTGAGGGCGCTGTTCATTTCTGTGGGGCTGAACACAACGCCGTGGTTTGGGTGTAAATTGGGTGAGGGCGCTCTTCATTCACAGCGGTGTCGGTTATAAAAGAGCTGGGTGAACTACGATTCCTCATTTTATGCGATGAGTTCGATACTTAAACATCCCTTTACCTGCGTCATCGCAGGGCCTACCGGATCAGGAAAAACGCAGTTTGTGACGCAGTTATTGAACCCAGCGGGCGGTGATGTCATTCAACCGTCTCCGGAAAATATTGTGTGGTGCTTTGGGGCTTATCAGGATGCTTATGACCGGTTGTCCAACACCGTCCCCGACATTCGTTTTGTGGAGGGATTTCCCGACGACCTTCTTACCTCCTTGGATCGAACGAAGAGAAACCTGGTTGTGATCGACGACCTCATGTCGGACGCGGGTAATAATAAAAAAATTACCGAACTTTTCACAAAGGGCAGTCATCACCACAATCTGTCTGTTATACTCATACTGCAGAATCTGTTTTATCGGGGTAAAGAAATGCGCACAATCAGTCTGAACGCGCATTACATGGTACTCTTTAAAAACCCCAGAGATGCTTCACAGATCACGCACTTGGCACGCCAGATGTATCCTAACAAACCCAAATTCATGGTCGAGGCCTATCGCGACGCGACGAGTTCCCCGTGTTCGCATCTCTTTGTGGACTTGAAACCGGACACCGAGGAGCACATGCGTCTCAGATCTAACATATTCCAGGGTGAATACCCCACAGTTTACGTTCCGAAGGTATAAAATAGTGCCACTCCCGCGGTGGAGTTTCATTTGTAAAGATGTCTCGTCGCGTGCACAAGCACGCTCCCTACCTTCACGTATTGGCAACGGGTTCCAAAAAACAGCGCCAGGGGGTGATTGACGGAGCCGGCAAAGACCTCATAACCTGTGTCTGTGAGTGCGCCCTCAACGTTTTAAACGGTAACGTTTCCCTGACAGCCGCCGAGAGAACCAAACTGAGAAGACACAGGCGAAAACTGAGAGAGCTGACCAACCGGAGGACGAGCCTGCAGAAAAAGAAGAAAGCTTTAACACAGAAGGGAGGTTTTCTTGGTGCACTGCTGACACCGGTGTTGAGCGCTCTGGGTGGACTGCTATTCAAGTAAACGTGATGGAGCACGCTAAGAAAATGGTGCTTGTACCGCAAGACACTCTCGCGAGAATGCAGGCGTCTAGACGATTGGAGCAAACACCGGTCACCCGCGTCGTGCACGGTTTGGACAACGACCTGAGAAAGTTGCTGGAAAGACAGGATCTGTCGGAGGGTGATAAGATCAAGCTTTACCAACAGGCCCTTCAGAGGTATATTGCACTGAACAAGCAGAGGACAGCTCCCCTGTCTATGACCCTCAAGGACGAACATACCACCAATTTGGATGGACCTCCCACGTTGAAGAAGGAGCTACCGATCGAAACAACCGAGACAAAACCGTCACTCGGAGTGGCCTTGAAGGAAGAGGTAGGCGACGACGAAGACGTAAACTACGAAGGATTATCTCAGTTGTTCGCGCCCGCTTCCCATCTTCCGGCCAAGAAAAAGAAAATATCTTTGTTTGCAGCCGAGACCGCTCTACCGGCCAAGAAGAGGAAAAGTAAACGACGACATTCGACCAGGAAACAAAAGTGGACGGCGTTATAAACCAAGCACCGGCCCTCCGATCCTTCATTACAAGTCCGGCTTTCGCCATGGAGTGTTGTCCTCCTAAACCAGAGTGCACACCGCAAAACATACTGAAAAAACTCCGCTGCTTGTGGGTGTGTTGCAACAGCACACTTGTCATCGAAGATTCAAATTTCGTCGATGGAGGAGTACCTAAAGAAGGTGTTTTACGACACAAACCATCCTTCTGGTTTCGGTGGTGTGGATGCTGTCTACCGCGCGGTTCAAAAAGACGGAGTGGACATCAGCAGGAAACAGGTCATTAGATGGTTGCGCCAACAACCTACTTATACGCTACATAAGCCCATCCGGAGACGTTTCAAACGATATCGGGTCATCGTGGGTGGTATCGATCATCAGTGGCAGGCGGATCTGGTAGACGTGGCCTCACTCTCTCGGTACAATGACGGCCGCAGATTTTTACTGACGTGCATCGACATATTCTCCAAGTTCGCCTGGGTCGTTCCCCTCCGGGATAAAACGGGGACGTCGCTAATAAAAGCCTTCGAACGTATTTTACGGGATGGGCGTAAACCACGCGCGCTCCAGACGGATAAAGGTTCTGAGTTTACAAACCGCAAATTTCAGAATTTCTTGACAAAGAATAACATTGAATGCTTTACCACTCAAAACGAAACAAAAGCCAGCGTGGTGGAGAGGTTCAATAGGACCCTTGAAACAAAAATGTGGAAATACTTCACTGCCCAAAACACCTACGCCTATGCTACCGTATTACCAAAGCTGGTGTCTGCCTACAACCGCTCGTTTTACAGGAGTATAAAGAGAATGCCGGTCTCCGTCACCCCTGCAAACTCCGAGGTCGTTTGGCGCACGTTGTACGGCACCCCCAACGATGAACGGTCCACCGTCACAACCTTCAAGTTTAACGTGGGGGATACGGTTCGCATAAGTATGGCAGCGAGAACGTTTAGTAAGGGTTATCTCCCCAACTGGACCACCGAACTTTTTACCATCAGCGATAGAATTCCACGGGACCCTCCAGTGTACATTTTGACAGATTACAACGGCGAAGAAGTGAAGGGCACGTTTTACGAACAAGAACTGCAAAGAGTGGACAAAAAGGACGACATGTACGAAGTAGAGAAGGTGTTACGCACTAGAAAGCGTCGTGGTGTGGCGGAATATTTTGTGAAGTGGCTCGGTTATCCCGACAAGTTCAACAGCTGGGTGAGGGGACTAGTCGGTATATAATACGCGACTTACGAACAACCGGGCAACATTTGACGCGTGAGGAATGTGGATTCCCGACAGACCCGACCGGTTAGACGGAACATAAAAAGAAAACACACTCGGGAAAAGAGCCACTTCTACATCTTGGAAGCGACCGAGACGATCACTCGATATCTTTGATTAGCCGCTCCGAGACTACCACTCCACCATGGCACTGCTACACGACCACTCCGAAGAGTGCACAAAGAGTGAACTCGATCTCTTTTCTCTACCGCCCACCCAGACTAGCGTAGAAAAGGGCCAGTATGTGGAGTACCTATTACACCGTTGTCGAGATGTCGACATGGGCAGCATCGTCGGGTTTTTCTCGACCGATAAACAGGAAAATGATATTGCGGTAAATGAGTTTATCAGAGAACACTTTCCAGGCGTCAACACAAAGGTGTATGACTTGTCTTTTGTTACCGGTCAAATTTCAAAGCCCTTTTTATAAAATGAGGGGGGGGGGGGTGGGGGTATTCTTTATTCATGTTTGATAACCGTATGGCCCATTTTGATTAATTTTGTGGGGGTGGTATTTACTTTAATTTTATTTGATAATTATAGCGAGTTGTGGCGGTGTTATGTTTATGACGTTTTGTTTACTTAATAAAGTCTTTGAACACGGATATGTCTCCGCAGCCCCTTTTCACATTTTGCAGATGACAAACTCAACCCGACCCTTTAAATCGTAAGTACGTTTCATTTATCCTTATGACTGTTAATTAAAGATACGGACCCTTTAGAAAACAATAAGCATAAAACAATAAGACGCTGGATACGGTACATTTACTTTCTTTTTAAAACTTCTTTATTGATAACAATTGTGCGGTCGATACAATTCCAATTACTTTTTTAACACAAGCTTTAATGAAAACAACTATACGGTCTTACAATTCCGATTACTTTTTTTAAACATATGAAAGAAACAAACGAGGAAAGGCGTAGTTATAGTTACTCCGATCCTTTTAATCAATCAAGAGGAGAGGCCATTACAAAACCCAGGAGTTTGGTGACGTTGGGAAACAAATACGAATTGAATGTTTTTGCGATATCCTCGGTTTCGGTTTTCCACACCATCAGGATATCTTGAATTATATCGTTCAGAGTTTCTTTGGTCAGATCCGCATGCATAAAACCACCGTCGACCAAAAGTCGACATGCAGCGAGGAATACATCGATGATCTCATTCCCGTCTATGGATGACACCACATGTTCGTAATGTTCGGAAACAAAGTCCTCCACGTGATACTCTGGTGTGTCGCCGAAAAACAGACAGGCGTGGTCAACCTGGCTGGGCCAGTGCTCTTGACAGCCTTCGCAGGGAAGTTGTTGTTGTATATGTTGCACCCTCTGCACTATGCGATCCTTCACTATTCTACCCAGAATCCTCTTGAGGAGTAGTCTGACTCGGCCTCTACAACGCAAGACGTCATCGTCTGTAGCGGGAACAGAAAGGAAACAGTTAGGAGTCGCTTATCTTACTCAGTGCGTTGTTGACGTCGGTGGCGTGACTCATCAATTCAAACCACTGTTCTGCCGGGAGGTTCAAACCCTTCTTCCCCGCCAGCATCTTACTGTGAACTTCGTTCCAGTAGTATTCTCTGATATTGACGTAGTGTAAACCCTTGAAAAGCTTTACAGTAATAAAACGCTCACCACCGATTGGAAACTTGACTGCCTTCCTCTCGTTCTCCTCCTGGTCAGGATCGGGCTCGAATCTGCGCTTTCTGCTGGGCATTTTCCCCTTCACGTGCTTCAACGGCACGGCGGCTGGTCCCGAGGCGTCGTCTCGTGCAGTACCCAGTTCGGCCATGGCACCTAACAATACGTCGGACTTGGGTTTGTTGGGCAACATCTTCTGCTCCCGCTGCTGGGTAGTCACATCTTGGAGGTTCCACACGCTGTGTCGTGTGTACACATTGAAATAGTACACCCTACCGTTTGAACTCGTGGCTTCACGCCAACCGGCTTCATACATGACGTGAGAAATATCACGGGTGTTTTCGGTTTCAACTCCCGCATCCACCATCGGTGGCGGTGGGTTCGGTACCGGGCTGTTATTCTCGGCAGTCAGTGTTCACCTTCGGAAGAGCAGCCATCGTATCGGTATGTGTGAGACAGAAAATAAAGGTTCTTGCTTCAATACGTTTGGTTTTCAGCGTAAGTAATGAATTCGGAAAGAATAATCCTACTTATATAAAAGCCGAGAACGTCACTTACCTAAATTTAATCGACCAATCAGAAAGGAGTTAAGGGAACAAAGGGCCGTATGGGAAGCTTGTCAGGACGTGTTCGCTAGTGAAGCGTGACGTCATAGACTCATCAACAACAAAAAAGAAAGGAACAAAGGGTCGTATGGCAAACGTGTCCGGGCGTGTTCAGAACGAGGTGGTGCAGACATATTCGATTAAAAAAAAAAAAAAAAAAAGACAGAGCTGGAGACTGGGCAACCACCTTTTTATCTCTTCCGCTACGTCTTGTCAGACGCAGAGGAATCGACCCCTTTGTTTTCACTTCGTGAAAATACAAACGAGACGCGTGCGTCTCGTTTGTGCTGCGTGGTTAGGACTTCGGCGCTCCGTGATTTTAAAAAATCACTCCCGCACCTCTCAACTGCGGGCAAACGATAACGGTTTGCCCTCCGTTACACTGTCGTGAGACAACTCCTTGCGGTGTTTCACACCGCGCAACATGATGCCTTGCATCATGTTCACACGTCGACCCTTTCGAGTCTCCCGAACACTAGCGTGAACCACACAACTCCCCACTCCGTGGCTCGCCTTTGTCCCACCACTTCGTGGCGTTCACCACAACCACGCCCCCACAAACCACCGTCACGCGGTGGCGGGTCATTGCTCGGAAAAAATTCCGAGCAATTCCGAGCAACAGGGTTGCTCGCAAAAAATCCTGCCTATGTTCCTTAACATATACTACTATCACATCATATCATTAGACCCCTACTTGGTATGGAATTTTAATCAAACAACATGGAATTTCTAGAGGTTGCAATTAAACAGAATTTTGTGGTAGCCCAAAAAACAAGTAATTTCAAAATTTTACTAGTAAGTCCTCAATTAAAAGTTCATCTGTCCTGCACAAACAAGCAGTCTTATTTACATATTGAAATGTTGGTTGTGCTAGTAAAACCACAAGCCTATGTATAGAAGTAACAGTGTAAGTTTCTTACCCCTCTTTATTATTTTGGTAATGAAAATGCCCACTGGAAGTATTTTACAGCTCTTTATTCATGTTTAAGTACTACTGTATCTTTTAATTTTGGAAAAAATATTATCTTATGTTGACATTCTCATGGTAAGTTTTTGCAATTTTTCCATCTCAGAAACCCAATTAGCTCTGTACATGTAGATTTTTACAGTACTTTCCTAACAACGTCAAACTTCTAATGCTAATACTGTTTACAAGTTATCAGACTTTTGATCTTTTTGCTTTATTGAGCAAACAGTTCAATAAAACTTCTGCTAGTTAAGTTGTAAAAATTATTGCATTTTGGTTTACTTATTAGGTGTAATTTTGTATTTGCACCCTTATTACAACTTTAGCAAAATTACTCCACATAGTGTTGCTTGTGAAAGTATTGTAATCAACTTTTAGTATATCAACTTTCTATTGCAGTATCAACTTGTGATAAACTGAAAGAATTTATTTTGGTCCACAAAATATTTCTGTTAAATAATTTACATACTCCTTTAGTTTGTCATTGTTGGCCTCCTGTAAAACAATATAAATTTTCTAGATTCTATATTTAGTTGAAACTCTATTTCTTCATTATTCTAAATTCCGATTCAGATAACGATAATAACCTTGGTATCTGAGCTGTAGGTCGATGAATCATGGGTTACAGCAGTTCTAAACATTTCAGATGATGACTACGTCAATTCCTAAGAACAAACAAGTACATGTACATGTTTTTATTTGACATATGAACAAAATACATTTTTGGCAAATAATATACATTATAAATGTGACATAAAGGGCACTTGAATTGAACTGACCTATCACAAAATGATTTCACATGAGCTGAACACAGGAATAATCTCCTAGGTAAAATACGTCTTGTGTGTGAATTGTACAGTTTCAAGAAATTACGACATGACATTCAGTAATTATATAATGCTTTTCAATCAAATTTAATTAGTAAAAATTGTTATAGAAGAATAGATGGTTAAGAATATTAAATAATTAACATCTACCTCATCAGATGAATCAATCAGATCACTTGATTTTGTGGACTGTAGCAGACGCCAAAGACGTTGATGGTTAAGCTGATGACAGTGCAGCTGTTCCTCTAGGTTCAAAAATTTCCTTCAGCATCTAGCAAAAGTAAAAAAGTACAATCCATTGACATTTTTTTTTTTAATTCACCACACAAATCCATACCCGAATTTTCAGTTATGTGTTTTTATGGTTGTTTTTTGTTTTTGTTTTGGAAAGACTAATATATTTCACTCCTTATATGACCAAGAATGATCTTCCATTATAGTTCCCTTCATACTGCCCGAGGCTACTGGCTAGTCAAGTACCCTTGGCAACATAGGAGGATGCATATGAGTACAAGTTAGTTACAACATTGAAGGAAACATTCCCCATGTATTGTATTTGTAACGATGACAGGATTATTTTATTAAAACCTTGCAGTACCAGTGACCGATTTTTATACACTATTACCAATGGTGTCAGTCAGCAACTGACACTATGTAACTGCGTGCACGCGGGCATATACCGCTACACAAATGAGCCCCAATGCCCACTGATTTGTTTACACTTGGAAGAGGGGTGGGGGTAGATGGGGGGAATTCTGAATGACAAGTAAAAACATCCTAGTCTCAATTTGTACCTAATTGGCATCTATTGCTTCACTGACAACACTTATGCTCAACTGAATAGAGGACAATACATCAAGACCTATTGCTCCATTCACACAGTCAATTGCCTTCATAAGCTCTGCCCACCTTCCCCAAAGTCCACCAGACCAGAAAATAACTCTTTGCAAACACCAGCTGGCAACCATTCAAGTCTGTAATGTATTACATTCACTGATAAAAGCTTGAATGACAGCTTCAAAACCCCCAACTGCCCCTATGCTAAGGCTATAGCGCACAAGGCAATGGGAAAACCCACGAGGGTCACTGACTTGCTCGGTTGTGGCCAAATGCACAATAAAGTGCCTCATATAAGTGGCACACAAGGTGAAATTTGTAGTTACTCCAAGGGTTCAATTTATTATTTTTTTTAAATTAATCATTAGGTATATTTTTGGCATCTTCAAATAGTAAATAGGAAATCAAGTATTATCGATTCATCGCTTGTTCTGTTCCTATGCATACCTAGTAACGGGTGTAAACGGAGACACACATTTTTACCTGGATACCCTACATCAGAAAGGAGGTTGGTGAACATTCTGGTGAGGTTGAATTACTTTTTGTTACTAAATAAAAGCCCAAAGACAACCATGTGTTTGTAAGTTTTCAATAAAAGAAAAATTACAGAGTAAGTACTCCTAACGACATAAAAATTGAATACTTGACACAATTGTTTTATTCAGTTGCACTTTAAACACCATCTGCCACATTTAATTGCTTCAATTTTATTCCACATAACAGGTACAGTAGTTGAGGGAGTTAAATTTTATAAAAATTGTCTCGTTGTGGCCTTCAAATTGCCATCATCTTGGCTCAGTGTTCTAGGGTTAGTGAGGTAACGGCTGTAACGGAGACGCACACCACACTTGAACTGTGCAGTTTCTGCAATTTAAGTGGGATTTTCATAGCAAGTAGATGCAACAACAATAACTTTGTAAGCAAAAGTTGTTCCAGAAGCACAAAATGTGTAAAGCCCAAACAGTACTGTGCTGTTCTACCAAAAAGTGAGCTCCGTTTCAAGAATGAAGGAAAAAGCATCTTGATTTTTCTACTTATTCTGATTCTGATTTTCTGCACCTAACACCATTAGCCTTATTTAAGTGCTCCATTGTTACACATATAACAAGAACAGCAGTTTATTAAAGTTAAATTTCAAGAAGAGTCTTGTGGCATTAAAAATGTCATAATTTCGGCACAACTTACCAGAAGTTGTGAATTAACGGCTGTAACGGAGATACACACCACTTTGAAACTTAGCAGTTTCTGTAGATATAAGTGGGATTTGACAAGATCATTGCGGTTGTACACCCTTTTTTATTTAAGCATCCTAAACTTTTGAAAAAGCATCCATTTTTTGTAACATTGCATTTATAAATTTAATCGTAACTTTAAAGTTAAAATGCATGTGGGTATGCCTACTTCCTTTGAATAAAACAATCAACATGAGAAAAGTTTATAGATCCTCAACATATTCTTTCTTAAGACAATTTTGAGTTATGGGTTAAAATATTTAATCTTCATGCTGGTTGGCATCAGGGAAGGTATATCTCAATCTGCTTGAACTGGTGGCATGAAGGACTGGCGGCAGCAAGGTTTGTATAACATCTGCTACTGGTAGTGCCCATAATGTCATCAATTTCTGGCCAGAGGTACAGCCAAGGAGAAATCTCTCTCATGTATTTTACTCTGAGTATTGGTCCCTCTCTTGAAAGTACCTACACAAACAGATAGATTCAGGCTAAGACCAATATTTTGTACAAACTATACAACAGAAAGATACACAAAATATTATGACAACAATGTGTATTACATCCAAAAAGTTATCTGTACCTGCCACAACTCATAATCTTAAAGGATTTATAGCTTTGCCATGTACTCCTAGAATATAGGAATAAAATAATTATTCCAACCACTGTTCAAAGTGCTTTTCCTCATTCACTTTCTGTTTGTTTGTGGTGGTTATTTGTTTGTTTATCAAGGGTACTTTAGTAGCAGTAAAATATTGTTAAGAATGCTTTTATAATTTAGAATGTAAGTACCTGTGCCACAAATGTTTCAAACACTTTGCTCCTCTGTATACGGCATAGAATGTATTCACCCGGGCAAACATCAACTGCAAAAAATAAATAAGATAGAAAACACTTGTTAATGTGAGGGCTATCTTCAAAAACCTGTGGGGGTATTTAAATGCACAAACCTAATAGCAAAACATAAAGAATACATTATTAGTGAAGAATTGAAGGACTATAGCTACATTTTGCAATAAATTTACAGTATCAACATTGCGAAGACAAAACAATTATTACCTCTGCCCTCAACTGTGGTTTTCTGTAACTGCTGCTGTTGCTCTTCACCCCCACCGGGATCCTCTACCTAGACTTCATCATGTTCATCTTTCTCTGCTTCTTCCTCTCTATCGTCATCATCTACTTCCCTATCTGCCTCCTCAGCCTTGATTTCTTTGATGGCCCAAGCACTAGCGTAGTGCTTGTTTGCACAAAGACCTCCACTTTCACAACCATTGCAGAAGCATGACTGATCTCGTACTTTTACTTTCCCTGGGGAAATGCCAATGATCGAGTGAATTTGTCTTGTACCAACCAGTGTTTTCCCCTCTCTGTCTGGCCTGTTCCTGTCGATGTTGTCAACAAGATAGAAGACTCGTCTACAGTGGTTACATGTACCATCCTGTTTTGCTGGTTTCGACAAGTTTTGATCACAGAACTTAAACATAGTTGCAGCATCAATTGTAACAGTTGCCACTTTTAACAGCCCTCTCTGCAGCTTTCTTGAAAACGCCACCCTCTCCGTCACACGGTCCCTAGCCGCGTCGAGAACCCAAAAAATGGCGTTCTCTTGAAAAAGAAAGATCCATGAATGGCATCCTTGACTTGAGCTGAGCACCCGTCAGTAAATTGTATGACTGACCAGTGGTAGCCTTCTCACATTTTTTAGGTGATCACAAGCAATTCTTGTATAAGCTACTACTGCGTGGCTGTCATGCTTCAGATCACTGGATAGGATGTCAATACATTCTCGGACAGATCCTCCATCAATCGGGCATGTGTACTGAGCACCAATTTGATGAAGAGTCACTTGGCTTTTACACCAATGGGCTGATTGTACTTCGTTTTGAAGGAGGCATGAGTAGTTTTCAGCATAGTCCATGACAAACACAGCAGTGTTTTCTGGAAGGTTTCTTGTGATGTTTTGATATTGCAAATGTTGCCACATTGCTGTGAAAATGTGCTTTGCAAATGATTGTGTCTCATCCATCAACTGCTTCACAAGGTCTGTTAGCTTATCACTTTCTGATGTAAGACCCATACGCTTATTCTTCCCTATGCCAGCAATCATTTTCCATTTCAACCATTCTACTTGTTCTTCGCCATTTGACTCCACATGATTGGCACTTGCGGAGCACACATGGATGCTTGTGAAATGCTGTTGTGTTCCTTAGAACAGCATGTCAAATTGATACAGTGATATTTGTCAACGATCTTTGCATTTGGTTGCTTATATTTCAGCGCTTGGTTGTTAATAACTTTAAGTTCTACATTTGTACAATACTCACAGAGACATTGATTCAACTTAGTGTTTTTGAGTGAACGTTTTGTGGTCTAAACATCGCAAATTTCCTAAAGCCCATTTTTATTGAACTATTTTCTTTCTTCCACTTGTTGTACGCAGTTGAGACACTGGATTGAATTACATACTTTGGTTGTAATGTCTTCCCTACAGACTTTTTGTCGGGTAGACTTGAGCTTACATCAGGTCGAATGTAAAAGTCCCGGACATTCTCTTCTACATGAAATGGCGTAGCATCTCTCCTCCGTTTCTTGTTGCATGGGCAATGACAAAGTTCTGAATATTTTATAAGTGTCTTATACCGCACACCAATCTTCTTAGCAATATTTCTTATCATTCTGTACTGCTTTGATAGTTTGGATGTGAAACTCCAGAGAAAGTTCTTTCTGAGATTTTTACAGTCCAAGTGTTTTTTCTTCTTTAATGCCTGCTGAGTCTCTTTCAAAGTGTTGTAGATACTGTCCAATTCTTTGTTAGCTTTTGGTGTTTGCACTTTGTTGGCAATTCTTCTGTGATCCTTTTTTCTGAATTTTGCTCCTCTTTTTCTCTCTTTCTTCTTCTCTTTTCAGCCTCATTCTCATTCTGTTTTTATGCCATACCCACCTCCTTTTATACGCAGACATATGGGCACGTTCCTTGCATTTAGCTTCTCTTTTTTTCTTACGTTGTTCTTGTAACTGCTGTGGCGGTTGACGATTAACTTAAACTGACAGTGACACAGTTGACTTTCTTTTATAACACTATGACACGGTTTAATCTACAAACACAAAGGAAAAACAACAATACTGATTGTAAGCATACAATTACATTTAGACAACAGTTCTCAATTATCATGTGCTATGGGTCTTTAACTATATAAGAACGTACTGTGTAGCCTGAATGCATAAGTCAACATAAAGTGAAACCTTTCATTTATACCTTGATGATTCATAACAACATTGGCAACTAAAAATACCCTAAAGCGCTTCAGAATGTTCTTAATTATTAACTGTAAATCTTATACTATCTGTGATTCTTATATTATCAAATTGAGATGTTAATTGCAACACTTACGACATTGGGCCTTCGTGAAACAGTTATCAACAAAGTAAAACAGATGGCGCAGAATCCATGTGACTATCAAAAAATTAAATAAAAAGTAGAACTTCACAGTCCCTCGAGTAGCGCCCTCTATTGACCAAAAAGCTTCAGTAGAGTCTGCTAATAATAACTTGGCATACTGACCTAACATCCCGACCCCTAAATGAATGTCTATACAAACATATCATTTACTAATACAACAATAAGGGAAGAATGCCAATACAAAAAAAAATATATATATATAAACAATAATAATAAAAATAAATGCCCTTTAAAAAATGGAATTTGAAAAAATGGCAATCTAAAAAAGTGCACCTTTAAAGTTAACACTTTAGTTTACTGGCTTTAACAATGGTGAAAAATCACCCAGCACAAAAAGCTCAAAAATTCAAACAACAAACAACTCAAGACTAATTTGCGCTCTCCATCCCCTCAACTGCTTCTAACAGACAGAGTTTCTGTACAGGTCTTGTCAAGGTAGACGACTTTGTCTTTACTTTGACTGCTCTGACTAACTGATCCTTTCCTGGATAAGTTTCGATTACTCGCCCCAAGAGCCATTTATTCCTTGGCAAGTCGTTGTCAACAACTAGAACCACATCATCAACTTGCACATTTCTCTGTGGTCTAGACCATTTCTGCCTTTCCTGCAGTGTAGGCAAGTATTCTCCAATCCATCTTCTCCAGAAAACATCTGCCATGTACTGCACTTGCCTCCATCTTTTTCGTCCATACAGATCCTTCTTGTCAAAAATACCAGGAGGCAATACTACTCCTGCACGAAGCAAAAGCAAGTGATGAGGTGTGAGTGGCTCCATGTCATTTACATCATCTGAAACCGAGGTTATCGGTCGACCATTGATGATAGACTCAACAAGACACATAAGTGTGGACAAACTCTCATCTGGCATCGTTTGCTCTTTCATGAGGCTATTCATCAGTTTGCGTGTAGTCCTAATTTGCCTTTCCCATGCACCTCCCATATGCGATGCTGTGGGTGGGTTAAACAACCAGCGAACTCCTTTCTGAAGAAGATACTCATTGATCTGCTTGTTCCAAACCTCCAATGACTCTCTGAGCTCTCGCTCTGCCCCAACAAAATTAGAGCCGTTATCAGATCTCATCTCCTCCGGTTGCCCTCTGCGACAAATAAACCTCTGTAGAGCATTGATAAATGAATCGGCCTCAAGTGAATGCAAAACTTCAATATGCACGGCTCTGACAACCAAACATGTGAAAATACATCCATAGCGCTTCACTAAACTCCGACCCTGTTTCACCATGAAGGGTCCAAAACAGTCTACACCTACATAACTAAATGGCGGCTTGTTTGGAGTGACTCTGTTTTGGGGTAGATCTGCCATCTTTTGCTCAATGGGCGTGGCTGACAACCGTTTGCAAATAAAACAATCACGGAGTGCTCTGCGGACTGTAGACCTGGCTCCTATCAACCAAAATTGTTGTCGCAAAAGTGAAAGTACATGGTCTCTTCCTGAATGTCCCGATGCCTGATGGAAATGTCTCACAATGAGAAACACCACATGATGATTCTTTGGCAGGATGACTTGACTCTTTACTTGTTCACCAACAGGGGAATTTCTCAAACGACCACCGACTCTCATTATGCCATCAACTGACAATACCGGATCAAGTTTGAAGACAGGGCTGGTTTTCCCAACACCTTTGTTCATCTGAAGACATTTTAATTCATTATTGAATGATCGCTGCTGGATGTATTTTATGATGGAATCTTCTGCTCTTGACATTTCATCTACTGTTAACTGCTTCTGCATGTCTGGTGTATGAAGCTTCTTTGCCTTGCGGCTTAAGTACTCCTTTACTCGCAGTAACCATGCAACGTCTTTCTTCAGGTTATGCCACGATGATCGTCTTTCCAACAGCTTGTCTATCACACTAGTCTGATCATGATTGTTTGTAGCATATATAGTGACCACATCTTTGTTTGTTTTGACTTCTGGATCCTCGTCCTTAAGATCTCTTAGGAGTGGTGACTTCGGCCAGTCACCTTCGTCGAGCCACAGGAAGCTTGGTCCATGTAACCAACGCTTGTTGTCTATCATTTCTGTTGCTGACAGTCCCCTGGAGACATCATCAGCAGGATTTGACTTTGAATCAACATGCCGCCACTGACTTGGTGACGACCCACTGTGTATGAGTGAAATCCTGTTGGCAACAAATGTGTGAAAGCGTTTTTCTTCATTCTTCACGTACTGTAGTACAATTGTACTGTCCGTCCAAAATATAGACTCGTCTATGGGCAAATCCAATTCTCGTCGCACCATCGCATCAAGTTTGACGGAGAGTGTCGCTCCCATCAGCTCTAATCTGGGTATCGTTATCTTCTTCATCGGAGCAAGATGTGCCTTTGTCAGGAGAAGACAGCAATGATTGTGCTCTTTGTTAGTCATACGTAGATAGGTCATCGCTCCATATGCTAACTCTGATGCGTCGGAAAAGTGATGAAGTTGATAGTTAGTTACCTCTCCAAATTCGCAAGGCTTCAAACATCGATTAATCTTAAATTGTTCGATCTTAGGTAATTCTTGTTTCCATCGTAGCCACCTACCGAGGTTGTCTGCTTCTAGTGGTTCATCCTACCCTAGCTTCTTGCGACTTAGGTCTTGAATTATCACCTTCGCTTTGAGGGTGAATGGACTTACAAAGCCATGTGGATCATATATGGAACTAACCACAATAAGTATTCCTCTTCGTGTCAAGGGCTTCTCTTTTGGACTAATCTTGTAGCCGAAGCAGTCATGTTCAACATCCCACTGCATCCCAAGTGCTCTCTCAGTCGGCAATGCTTCATAATTCAGGTCAAGCTCCTTAACATCCTTTGCTCTTTCTTCCACTGGAATTGATGCCAAAACATTTGTGTTGTTGCTTATCCACTTTGTCAATTTAAAACCGCCTCTTGCTAGAAGATTGCACAATTCTCGAGCAATCTCTATTCCCTTTACTTCAGTGCTTACTGACTTGAGACAGTCGTCAACGTAGAAATTACGTAACACAGTATCCACTGTGTCTGGGTGGAAGTCATGGCAGTTATCTTGAGCTGTGCGCCGCAGTGCAAAGTTGCAACAACTGGGACTCCATGTCCCGCCAAAAAGATGTACATTCATCTTGTGAACAGTCAGTTGTTTTGACATGTCCCCGTCGGGCCACCATAGATACCTCAATACATCACAGTCTTCAGGGGAAACCCTCACCTGGTGAAACATAGCTTGTACATCGGCCATGAGGGCCACAGTTTCTTGTCTGAACCTCAAAAGTACCCCAAGCAACTTGTTGGTTAAATCTGGTCCACTCAGCACTTGCTTGTTCAAGGACATTCCATGATGCATGGATGCACAATCGAATACTATTCTTAACTTGTCAGGTTTCATTGGGTGGTATACTGGATGATGTGGTAGGTACCACACTGTGCCATTATGGGCTAGCTTGTCTTCATTCACTATTTCTGCATACCTCTTGGTGACAAGGTCTTTCATACCTTCACAGTACTTTAACTTCAACTGTGTGTCTCCTTGGAGCCGCTTACCCAACAACTGGAGGCGACGTTCTGCCATACAACGGTTATTAGTCAAATCTGGTGGCCGACTTCTGAATGGGATTGCAAGTTCATAGTGACCGCCCTTCATCTGAATACTCTCCTCCCATATGGCTATGGCCTGCTTGTCCTTTATTGACATCCCTTTTGTGTCGTCGTGAAGTGACTCGCTCGTGTCCAACTTCCAGAACCTTTGAAGCTGACATTCTAATTCCACATCTGTCTCAATAAAGTTTGAGATGGCCTTGTGCTTGGTTGTCTTTCCGAGGGGTCCATTTAGGGTCCAGCCAAGCCGTGTTCTCAGTGCAAAGAGTGTTCTTTCCACCCTCCCTGACATCTATTGGCATGAGTGCCTCTGGGACATCTTGACCAATCAAAAGAGAAACTCTTCCCTTGTCAACTAGTGGCAGATTTATTCCTTGTAGGTGTGCCCATTTTTCGATGTCCTCTGGCTTCGCTAAATTGCTGCCATGGATTGGTAGTTCACGTCGAGTATAAACCATTGGTAGGGTAACTGTGCATTTGGAGTCAATACCCATTACAGTCAGACTTACAACAGTTGTTTCCGTCTGCACATTTACCTTTGTCATAGTCGTCAGAGATAACAACTGCTGTTCACCTTGAACCTTCAGTTGCCTCGCTAACTCCTCTGTGCAAAACGTGCTTGTCGATCCGCTATCCAAAAGTGCATATGTGCAGACAGAAATGTGGCTGTTCCCAGCTGTGACCTTCACTGGAACGATTGGCAATGCGACTCTAGTTGTGCCGACCCCAGTGCTGTTACAGCTTGTGTCTGTTTCTGTGAAACCACTCTGCGCTGTTGTAGCTATTTCTGCCTGCGTAGCCTCAGCAGTTGGAGCAGAGAAACCTTTGGGGATAAACTTTGTCTGATGCAGAAACTTTGTATGTTTTCTCCCACATCCTAAAACAGAACACACTCGTTTTAACGTACATGCATTTGACACATGACCAGGGTTTAAACAATTAAAGCACAGTTTGACTGTCTTAGCATATTCTAACCTTTCTGATGGATTTTTACCCTTAAACTCTGAACACCCAAACAAGGTGTGATTGCCTTTGCACATCACACATGTTAAATTATATGTTGGGTTTGCATTTGTCATCATGGTAAAACTACCTCTGTTAGAACGATTCACTGGGAACCTAGTTACACTTTTGTTTGTATCACCCTTCATGTCCCTTGTCTTACCCATGTTGCCATACACAGGATCATTAGCCTCTTCGGCAGCATCATCTACAAATTCCACCAAATCCTCTATTTGGGGTGGCCTTTTTTTGTTCTTTCTGATACCTCTCACTTGCTTTATCCACCTATTTCTCAGATAAACTGGCAATTTCTCTACAATTTTAACAAGTACTCTCTGAGTATTTACTTCATGGATGTAACCCATGGCCATCAGGGTTTCCTTACATGTTTTTAGATCATCAGCCATTTCTCTCAGTGCCCTTTTGTCATGGGGGCTGATGCTGCTACCTTCAGTAACCTTATTCACCCAAGTCTCAGAAATTGTATAATCATTACCAAACCTCTCTTTTAGCAATTCTTTGGCCCTTTTGTATCCTTCATTTGGTTTCATAACAGAACACTGAATAACATTCTTTGCCTTACCAGAACAATACTGTATCAAGCGAACCAACTTAGCACTGTCCTCTATATTTGTACTGTCTACACTGTTCTCAAATGATCGTATGAATGTCCAATACTGCAAGGGATCACCATCAAATGTTAATAGTTCTGCTCGAGGCATTTGCATCACTTCAAACAAACGTTGCTGCTGCAGTTGATTTTGTTCCATTATTTGTGAGATGGATCCTTCGTCTACAGTAGGAGTGGCAGTCTCCATGTCGACTTTCTGAACTTGAGGAACTGGATGAATTTCTGATGCAGACAAACTTTGGGGGAAATGTGTTTGGACACCATCACCTGTGGGCGTGCTGCTCACCGGTTCCACCCTTTCATCAGAAATCTTAACATGTGGCACTGCAGATGCATCTAATGCTGACACATTTGGAGCAGGGTGATGGATATGTTGTATTTTTACTTCAGTGTCAGCACTATCATCACTCAATGTGTACACTTCTTCCTCTGCCTTAGCAATTGCCAACTTGGTGCTAAAGGACAACTGCACTTTCCTTTGACGTAGCTTTAACTCTTCAAGTTCAAGGGCCTGTAACTGCTCTAAGGCTGCCTGCTCTGCTTCAATAGCAGCCTTCTTGGCAGCTGCTCTCTTTCGTGCTCTAACCACTGAACTTGCCGTAGTACATGTAGTACTGACCTTTGACCCGCATTGACTTGCCGAGTCCTCTGGAACAATAAGTTCTTCATGGCTATGATGAACTGTATCTGACTCTTCTAAATCTGAATGGTTTTCACCTAGATGTGACGTTTCCTTTTGTACATTACTCATGTTGATGCCCAATCTTGTTATAGCCTTGTCATTAAACTCATGTGGCGGTTGACGATTAACTTAAACTGACAGTGACACAGTTGACTTTCTTTTATAACACTATGACACGGTTTAATCTACAAACACAAAGGAAAAACAACAATACTGATTGTAAGCATACAATTACATTTAGACAACAGTTCTCAATTATCATGTGCTATGGGTCTTTAACTATATAAGAACGTACTGTGTAGCCTGAATGCATAAGTCAACAAAAAGTGAAACCTTTCATTTATACCTTGATGATTCATAACAACATTGGCAACTAAAAATACCCTAAAGCGCTTCAGAATGTTCTTAATTATTAACTGTAAATCTTATACTATCTGTGATTCTTATATTATCAAATTGAGATGTTAATTGCAACACTTACGACATTGGGCCTTCGTGAAACAGTTATCAACAAAGTAAAACAGATGGCGCAGAATCCATGTGACTATCAAAAAATTAAATAAAAAGTAGAACTTCACAGTCCCTCGAGTAGCGCCCTCTATTGACCAAAAAGCTTCAGTAGAGTCTGCTAATAATAACTTGGCATACTGACCTAACAACTGCTTCTGAAATTTTGTTTATCTGCACGAGTTATAATTTTTGACTGATTTTCTAAGCCACAAATTTCCCCCCTCTTTTTTGCTTTAGCTTCACACTTTTCTTTTGTTCCCTGTAGCGCCTCATCCGTATTTTGCTCAGCTGTCGGTTTTTAAATTTTTCTCCCTCGGTCATCGATTGCCTACGTCGTCTGCTTCTCATCTTTTTAGCTTGTTTAGCCTCTTGAAGTTTACTGTCATCATTTTTCAATCTTTGCCGATACTTTCTCATCTTCACTGCCCCCCCCCCCCCCAGAGGTTGGAAGATCTTTCCAGACACACGAGGAAGGCTTGCAAGACCCTGCATTAATCTTGATTTTGAATGCATTTTGGTTTGCTGTTCTTCTAGGTGTAGGTTTCATTGTTGTAGGTACTTTTGGGCCTATAAACATAAGCAAGAAAAACAATTATAAACATGTTTTCGGGCTACTTAAAATTAAAACTACATTTTGGGAGATTTTTATTTAAAGCAATCTGTAGTATATTGAAATTGTCAATCAGAATACATCAGTACATTATGGAGGAAGAATTTGGTCTTCGACCCCTCCCCCCACCAAACAAAATAAAATAATGAATAAAAAAATAAGTAAAATAATTAAATAGGGGCTAGATAAATTTAAGAAATAGGCCTAGGCTTAGCCTTGTTTATTATTTTTTTCAAATAAGTTTTAAAAAAAAGAAGAAAGTGAAATTGTGTTCCAATGCAAAATTCACTGACTTGTGCATGGGAAGAGCCCTGTGTCACAGCTTTATTTTCAAGTAGCCATCACCGAAAGACTGCAAAGGGCACAACAATAATGGATGCACGCGGGCACACTCAATACTATATTTACAATTACTATTTACAAAATGTTATTTACAATTCTCATTTTGGTGCAAATTCCCATTGGAATCATTCTTGACCATCTACTTCTAGTCAAATATTTACAGTACTTTGAATTTATAATTCCAGTGACTACTCCTGGTAATCAGGCTATGTCCAAATTATTAAATATCAAAATATCCAGAGACTATATACTTTTGTTAACAAATAATATATCGCAACCAAAACAATAATCAAAGCACGACGCTTGTAGTGCTAAAGATAGTTAAAGGGCACTTCTCTTCCCAGCATCAAACATACCACTTCCAATTTTGCCCCAAATCTGAAGGGTCTGACAAGGGTTATTCACTGCCTTATTATGTCACAACACTCTCAGTATAATTGGAGTGCACGGAAATTAAATTTGATGATTACGAAATTGCTGAAGTTGCTTATACACCGATTTACTATAAACAGATTTTACATGCAATTATCCCCCCCCCCCAGCTCATGGCATAGTCTTCCTTCGTTGAATTAGTTCATCCAGTATATGCTCACGTCTCTTCCACGCAGCTGGGTGACGTGCTCAAATTTACGTTTCTTCACGACAGTTCAAAATTCACAAAGAATAGTCACTGTGGCGTCCTCTGTCGCTGGCAGCGACCCGAAACTTCGACATGGGACGTCACTGCGGCTGATACTCAGTCCGGATTAATTTCTCACCGACAGTCAGTGGTGAAAACCATCTATACAAACGAAACATTGACCCAAAACTAATAACATAATGTGTTCAATTTTAACACTATTTTAGAGAAGTTTCTGGCAACTGTTTCTTCTGGATAAAGTTAACGAGAGAAACAAATGCTACAACTTGAACCAGCTTTCCTCTTCAAATTTACACATGAATTAGCTCACATCTTTTAAACTAACTTACAATCTTTAGCAAACTTTTTTCAGCAACAAACAAATTAAAAGGGTTATACATGTTACTCACGGTTTTCCATCAAAATCCTCGTCATGAGTTCCAGTCCTCAGCAGCAGACTCTCCTCTCCAGCCAATTGCCCTGGTATAGCAGCCTGCAACAATCTGCTCGCAGTTTAGCAATGGCGGCTCAACAAAATCTACAACTGTTACGCTGCCTCTGAAATTTAGCGGAACTCTCTCTCTCTCTCTCTCTCTCTGGCTGGTCTAAGTCACAGCTAGCCCAACTATCAGAATGCCCCCAAAACCACACCCCAACATTTCTTATATATCTCAACTAGCAAATACTTACGCAAATCATGTACCCTCCACTAGTCACTCATTCACAACTACACACACTTGGCCGGAGCACAATAGCCTGAGAAATTCTCAGTGAGGGAAAACCTACCTGTGTTAAACTGAATAGGCCGAATAAATTTACCTGGCAACAAAAGAAAACAATGATACTGAATACCTACCTTTGGAAGTGCTGGAAGAATGAATATTCATGTGACATAGCAAAGGTTTCAGCAATTAACTTATATGCAAAGCAGGGTGAATTCTGACGCCCTGTATATAGGTCTATTCCTTCTTTTCATTTCACAATTTGATCCTAAAATAATAATATTATTATTAAGTTTCAAAATTAAAAAAGAACAAGGTGCTCATTTCTTTTTGGTCGTCAGATAAACGTTAAAAAGGTAAACATTTAAAATGAACGTTTTAGTGAGTTGTTTTTACCCAGAACAATTTCTTATAATCCTTCAATTGTGCCCCTGTATAGGATTTTGGCCCTGTGAATTATTTACACCAATCATCTCTCAGCTTTACGGGGAGGGAAGCTCCTAAAAGTTCATAATAAAATGTTTCCATATTTTTATCACGTATTTTATACCACGTATTTGATACTACTAACAACAATGCACAAGCGCGAACCAGCGAAATATTGATTCATAAAAACACGCGTAGCTCATCACCCAACTACGAGACGGTGCCCTCCCAAAGACGCCACACTTTTTGTGTAAAATAACGCAGCGCACATCGAGGCGCTGAGCCCGCTGGTACTCGGCACGCATGGCTGACAAACCTATCTGTGTGTCGGTGTACCATGACCAGGCATTGTGTGTCGTACCTGGGAAACATGTACACTTTCGATTAGGTTCACCACAGTAATTATGAATGAACTAAATGATAATTTAGTGTAATTTTATAACTGAAATATGACTAGGTTTGTTCCTGAGGATATTTTTTCACACATGCCCAAGAAATAAAGGGAAAAGCAGCACGGTCGTCACGTTGACGGTCGTAACGTTGAACACTTTTCTCTCCTCCGTGCGACACACACGGTCTCACATTTAACAGTAATGGAAGCTACACAGTTTTTCCTCTGTGAATGGCCAATTCTGACTGGTCCATTACCCAGTTTACGTGACGTAATGGAAAAGATTTTCGCGCTCTCTAATGGTGGTTTTCTGGGCTGGGGCTACGGTCGTAACAAAACGACGCACACACTTTGTGAGATTTTAAAAACTTTTTAATTTTTCTTTATAGAAAATGTCATCAGTTTGAAACTTATTAAGTATTTTTCTACCATCATTGTGATTTATAAAAAGCAGAAATTTCATTAATGTCAGTTTAACAAAGGTTGTAAATTGAAGTGGGATTTTCCCTCCTCGGATGACACACAGGTTACGACCGTACCCCTTATTTATGAAACATCATAATTTCGAGAAAAATACAGCTTAACTGAAATTTTGCGACTTAAAATTACATTTAACATTATAAATTTCGGATAAATACCACTTTTGTTTAAAAAATAAAGTTTTACATAGAAAGAAAATAGATAGAAAAGTAACACAAAATAGTTTGTCCCCAAAACCTCTAAAAAAACCCGTGAACAAGACGAAGAGTAGTAGCTTCATCTAGGTAGCGGCGAATCTGTGCTATTTTTCTGATAGCCATGAGAGCTGCTTTCCAAACATTATCAACATGTCTACTCATGCACAATGAAGAATCCATAGTTACACCGAGGTTGCGGGCAAATTCAGATGGTTTAATAACAGACTGGGTAATATGTAAGTTTGGCGGAAAAATCTTTTTTGTGAAACGAGATCTTAAAAATAAGATCTCAGTTTTGGAGTCAATCAGAGCGAGTTTGTTGGACAAAGCCCAAGATTTGACATCTTGAATGCATAGTTCAACTTCAGCAATGGCAGAAGCGCGATCAGCAGGATCAAATGTAACGTAAAGCTGGGTATCATCAGCATAAGCAACACTAGAAATAGGGGCAGCAATGAAGTATTGTAAGGGTGCACTGAACATTATAAATTCAAGAGGCCCAGCTACAGAACCTTGGAGAACACCACACAAAAGATGGTGACGATCGGATTTAGCATTATTGATAGAACATGCTGGGTTCTGTTGTTTAGATAAGAAGAGAACAAGGGCAATTCCTGTAATTCCATAGCGAGAAGATAAACGTTGAAGGAGATGCTCATGGTCAATAGTGTCAAATGCAGCTGAAAAATCTAACAGCACAAGGATCGCTTCCTTATGATTGTCCAGTGCACGCAAGATATCATCCTGCACACGAATGAGGGCAGTCTCAGTACTGTGGAAAGGACGATAAGCAGACTGCATCTTAGCATGAAGGTTATTTTCACAGAGATAGTCCTGAAGTTGACTAACAACTGCACGTTCAATCAATTTGGAGATGAATCACAAGATAGAGATAGGACGATAATTTGACAAACACTCCGGGTCCAAATGTTGCTTTTTCAGAAGTGGCAGGATGCAAGCCTCCTTAAGATGTTCAGGAAAATGGCCAAAAGACAAAGACCTAATAATAATCTTTGTGAAGACTGGCAGCAGTTCAGAACAACACTCCTTAAAAACAGATAATGGCAGAGGGTCCAACTTGCAGGAGGTAACCGTACAAGATTTAATCATCTTCATCATTTCGTCAGAAGTGACTACACGAAAAGTGGCGACCGAAGAGTTACAATGATCATGAATATCAACGGAGATGGGTGATGGATGAATATTATCAAATCTACCATACAATTTCTTAATTTTATCCTCAAAGAAATTGGCGAAATTATTGGCCAGATCAATAGGATTGTCAAAACTTGGGAGCTTTTTCATACACTTGGGAGAAGAAAGCTTGTCAATAACACGGAACAGATTTCGTTGGTTGCACTCGGATATTTTACAACGATGATAGTTAGATTTAGCATAGATAACAAGGTCTCTGTATATGATACACTGTTCTTTGTATGACTCATCATGCACAGCAAGGCCTGATTTTAACCATTTTCGCTCACGGCGACGTTTCTCCTGCTTGGCTGCACGTAGAGTATCACTATACCATGGAGCATGAGGGCGTAGTATGACGGATCTTACAACTTCAGGAGCATGATGAATAAGAATAACCTTAAGAACAGAATCATACTGCATAACAAGTTTATCTAAATCGGTGGCAGGGTCCGTCATCAAAGAAGAGTTACAAATATCAGATTTAAAAGAAGCCATATCAAGTGAACGAAGTTTGCGAGTAAGTAATTTCTTAGTTGATGCTGGTGGGCGAGCAACATTAATTAGACACTTCGCAGCATCATGGTCTGAAGGAAGATCATGATGAGTTGAAACCGAAGAAATTAAATCATCAGTGATATTAGAAATCAATAAATCCAGTGTATGTCCAGCGGTATGAGTAGTTGAAGTAACATGTTGTTGAAGGTTGGAAGTATCTATTATGTTAGATTCTAACAAGTCACGAAAAATAATAGTTTCACGATTGTCAGGAACATCCATATGAAAATTAAAGTCACCTGACAAGAAAAAACTGCAGGGGTTAGAGATGAGTGATTCAATTAGGCATCCAAACTCTTCAAGAAACATCGGAAATGTGAGATTATTTTTCTTGTTAGGTGGAGGTCGATAGATGATGAGAAGACGGAAAGATGACGACATTGATGATAAAGTGAGCTCCATGTGTTCAAAAGCTCTATATTCTTGAGTTTGATGATTTTTTATATCAATACCAGTTCTCACAATGATACCAACACCACCTGCCCTTGAGTGGAGACGTGGAGAGTGGTGGAAAACATAGTTAGGTAAAGTGTTACTGATGTCGGCAAGAGTACGATTACCCCGATCTCCTCCAGTTAACCATGTCTCTGTGATGGCAAGTATATCTAACTGATGACTGATTACAAAATCACAGAGTGCAGTAGATGTATCCTTGGATCTAACAGAGTGAGCATTCCATAGAGCAAAACGAAGATTCCTATTAGACTGTACAGTTAAATGATGAGAGTCAATGGAGGTATTCAGTATGGAAGTGGGTAACTGTTTCATTCGTCGACGCCTACCCTTTTTCCCTCTGTGTACGTCGATTGCATCTTGAGTTATTACTTTGAGTGACATTTAATCCAAGATGCTTAATATGATCCAAAACATAAGGCTCCAGGGTATAATTCAAATCATTAGAACTGGAAGCCAAGTTCAAATGTAAGAATTCATCACGATCATAAGTAAAGGGAGACAAACGGGAACTGGAAGACCTAGGGTTGACATTGTTACAGGAAATAGGTCCTGGATTAGGATTGATGTCACTAGATGTTACAAGTTGAAGCTGAAAGGTAGAACTTGAGTTGCAATAGTAAGGAATGCGAAGACTCATATATTTATGATGTCGAGGATTTTGTTTTCCATACTGTTCATTTGTTCCAATATACATGTAGTTCCAACAAGTGCAATAGGCCCAAGTAATGAGTTGTCCAGTAAGGAGTCATCACAAGGTGTGAGACCAAACAGGAAGATGACCAACAGAAGGATGAATGGTTTCATTGTTCCAGTAGCAAGGTGCCAAAACTAGCACAGTACAATAAACAGCCACACTAGAAGATTTTCCCGAATTACAAAGGACAGGTTCAATAAACAGTGGTGAATGAAGAATCCATATACAAGTAGATGGCAAAACATGGTTGAAGTCCCAATACAGAAGAAAACTCAGCGAAACATTTCCATTAAAAACTCAAATGTAGAATCAAAACACAGCACAAAAAGAGTCCAGTAGAATCCTGGTACAAAGCCCTATCCACAGATACAAAATTTAACACAATAGGAGCTCAAGTGACATAAATAATTGCAGAAGAAAGAGAGAGAGAACACTTGGGTGGTCGCTTGTAAGGCGCTCCAACCTTACAGAGAGATATACAATGTAAACAATGTGATGTAGTCATTGTTTATTGACCTGATGAACACCATTTGACACCACCGATGAAAACGTAATACTTTATGTACACATTGCCGGTTGGTTTTGCCCGGTATCCGGATACGTCTTTCTTCCCGATCTCAATCTCATCTGATCGAGCGTTTCATCAATTTTATACATAATACAGCATGCAATAAATGCAAGACCACCATGAAATGTATCACATAAATAGGGCAAAAACATATAAAGATTAACATGCACACGTCGAAGCCGCACTTCCTTGAAAACATGGGGAAAACTTTGGCTGGAGGCTGGTCCGATCATGCCTGCATGCTGCGGCCAGTCCCCACTTTCGTGATACTTTACTGTTTCACCAACCAAACAGTCACCCTTGTTAGCTCCAGTTTTTTTCCTCCGTTCTGCCCTTTCTGTGGCTTTTCATCTTGTTCCCTCGACCACGATGTAGAAATATTAGGGGCCTTCAGTGTTGTTGGAACGTATCCAAGCAGTCGTCGGTGAAGTGCGAGGCACATATCAACGACCACTTCGAAACGTTGAAGTTTGATCGCGTTGTGTTTACAAAACGTATCGATTGTCTCCTAATAATAGAATCTGCTGGAAATTTTAGGAAGCTGAGTTGCGGATTTTTAGTGCTGCTCCTTGTGCAGCCTCCAACAGCACAGGTTTTTGGCATTTTAAGTCGTATCCAGACCCTTTAGCAATGACATGTATCAGGACGTGTGATTCTCGACGGACCTTTCGCATTGCTCGCACACTACTGTAGCCGTGATTGCGCAACATCATCAACAACCTAGCCCACCCGGCTTTCAAGTTTTGCCAAATCCCCAATAATGACCCTTTTTTTAATGCGATATTACAAACTGTGAACCCAAACTTAACTAACTCATTAAACAGTAGTCTGATATAATGTCTGCAAGGTTTACAATCGTTTCTGCTTTCTCCAAAATTACTGTAGTAACACTTTTAACATCAAAATCAAATATATTTCCATTTTTAAACAGTATACAAAGGTTTTCAAACACATCCAAAGACAAAAAAGGATCCGAACACTAAATAACATAACAGGATCTAATAAAAAAATATAAAAAAATCCAAACCAACCTTGTGTCTCACTTTCTTATGTAAAATCATTCTGTCATACTTTTCCAAATTGTGTCATACAAAAAAATCCTATCACATCGGTCTCTTTGTGTCCTCATTTACATACAACATTGATTACAACATTGATTAATGGCCTATTTAATTATGAACTATTAATAATTTTTTTTAAATGTTTTAAACCCAACATCTTACCTATAAAAACGTTTGCCACATTATACCAATTTGGATACTTTCTCAAACTCCTAGAATATTTCACTTGCAAAACACATTGTTACAAAAAACTTCACAAATGTAAACTTCACAATAACATTTTACAATTTTGAATCAAATTGTCTTATATAAACTAATTCCTATAAAGTAGCACCTGTAAAGCACATTGGCAAAAAGGGCCTTTGAAAAAAAATTCACAAAATCTCTTCGAAACGCAATTTTAAAAGTATTAGTGCAAGGAAAAACGCTACCAAAAACACACTTTTAATAAAATAACATTTGGTCAATAAAACAAATCTCCTATCCTTAATTTACACAATGGTTTTCCCAAATCACAAACACATTTATACCCTAAATGCTACCCACAATTTCACATGTAACATATCATTTGATTCATCCACATCACAGCATTTCTATAACGACAACAATGAGTACATGTTCAAATATGACTTCCCTGATTACAAGCTCCAATCAGCACTCTTTCCCTTGGTGTCACGTTTTAGGAAAATATCCCAGAACATCCAAGCTTTCCCCAAAAACACACAATTCCATTAAACTCTTGAACACATTTATCCCCATTCATACCCACACTTTTAAACTCAGATAGGATTGTATGAGACATTTCTTAATGTTGAAAAATTCCTCCAAAACCCAATGTCTCTCAAATTATGTAAATGTTACATCCCTTGTGGTTTATTACTTGATATTAAATAAGGAACACAAATTATTTCCCTTCCCTTTCCTTTATGGAATCATTATGTACTTTAAAATTGTCGCAAAATAATACAAAACATGCCTAAATTCCGAACATACGCGCATCATATGCATGTGTCATGACGGACATTCTCAAGAAACAAATAGTCATGAAATCAGCAAGTTCACAACAGTCCCAAATTTCATTTCAAGTTCAATAATACTCAAACATCATGTGAAAGAATGATCCATGACATTGGACAAACATAGGCCCTAGTTTATCCACAACTGCTATCACATAACTCGATCATTTCATGTAAATCATGCCGCAACCCCAAATCAACATTTCTGTCAACTTCATTGTCATATGCTTTCAACATCGACAAATATAACAATACAAGTTTCATTTTTCCATTTTCAAAGTTAAATCCACCAATGAGCACCCTCAATCCATTTACCAGTCAATTAGCACAAATGACCTTCTCCAATGCCCCAAACACCCAAAACAATTTAAGAAAACAAAAAATCAAAAAGTTTCACTTCTCCTTCAGCAGATAACAATAACATCAGTTATACAACAAGACATTCAAGCAAAACCTTGTTTGTATTCATTGCCTTTTTAGAGGGTTTACTCAGTAACCACTTAAAAACGAAGATAATAATACCAAATTGCAATTTTTGCTTGTTCCCACGCTCAAATGTTGCACATTATTTCGTAATTTGACGACAAAAATCGCCCTAATTTGTGCAACGATATACGGTAACTGAGTCAGGCACGAGTAGGTTGTCCAATGAAATTTGGTCTCTCATCAGGCAACTGACCAATCAAAGTTGATCTTATGGTAGCGTGCGGATGTACGAAGGAACGCGCTGCGACGTATTATGTAGAAGCGAAGCGCATTTACGAATTTGCACAATTTAGAGATTGCGCTGCTCATTCTGCATTCCCAGACTGGTCACTTAATTTGAAATTGAGCAAAATTTTGCGCAATCCCGATATTGTGCAGATCTATAAAATGCGCTCTACATAAACAAATTTTCACGCAGCTGGATCGTCATGTGGGCAACATGTCAGAAAAAGACAGCGAGAAGCAGTCTAATTTACGGTGTTATGCCCATTTGTGTGATGTTCATGAAGCCTTTACACCTATAACTGAAACATAGTGGACAAAATTCAGACAATGTGTGCAGATTTGGAAGGAACTTGACGGAAAATCAGCTGAAATAGCGAGGTGTTTCTTGCAAGATAGTGGCGGTGATGGTGCAGCTTGCGCTGCACTAAGTTAGTACCTAACGCAACGATGGTGGTTTTCCCCCTTTTCATCGGAAGGGTTACCAATAATCACGGATGCTACAAAACAAAGACAGGCTGTACTTGCCAGGCAGAAGCGAAATAAGGAACATGTGCCTGCTGCTGAAGGTTAGAGAATTGTTTCAAGTTATATATTGAACATTTATTTTTGACATTTGTGACTGCATGATTAGTTACTAAGGTTGAGTACTCAACAGACTTCTAGAAAAAAAGTCGTCTCTTGCTCTTATTATTTAGACTTTGTCTGAGATTGGGTGGCTAGCTGCGAAACTGTACCGCAGTAGCTATTGTATTCGCTACCAACATTTCTATTTTAAAAAGTTTTATAGAGCTGGGCGGTGAGTCGAAATAAATTGGTCCACATGTTCAACATGTTGTTTCAACTGGTTATGATGTACACAATCGCACCATTATGATGGGTAGAAAAAAATTTGCCCTGGCTTCATCCTTCAATGTAAATGTCACAAAAACATTTTTTAAAAGAAAGACAAAAAAAAACCAAGAGGTGTTCATGCACGTATTGCACGGACACACTATAAAGAACATGTTGGGCATTCAGACCCATATTTGTACACAGTACTGTTTGTAGCCCTGATGTCTAAGGTTCATGACCAAGACTCAAGAGCTACGTTTATCAGCTACACTAAGTCTTGGGTAGGTGCAGTAATCAGTAACCTCCTCCCAGTCCCAGTGGCCTTTGCACGAAGGAGTGTCCATATTTGCAAGATTTTCAACATTTTTACAAATACAAAAAAATCATAAAAAGGGAACAAAAATTGTCTCCATGAGTGGGGAATTAATTATAGCACAACAGATCAACAAAAAAATTCACCAGAGACTGCCAAGCCTGCATATCTTTCGAGTTGCCAGTTTGAAATAAATTGTTTGTTGTAGTGACTTCCATAAAATGGTTCCCACCTTTGTATTTTTAAAACTGTTTTGCTTGTTTTTGTTTAAAAAGTATTATTATTTACATTTTAGAAAAATCATTGAAGAGGGACTTAATTTTGTTATGTATTTTTGTTTTCCCAAACCAGATCTCACTGAATCTTCTCACATCAGAGAGGAAGACTCGGAGCCTGCTCATAAGATAATTTGAATGCTCCAGTCAAGTTCTTCAATGAAGAGGAAACCTTATCATCTGCTCATATTTTACCGAGAGTTTGCATCATTTGCCATGAAACTCTGTATTCAAACGCTTTTTACAGCCCAATACGCACATTCCACATTTAACCATGAATAATGTGTGTACAACCCTGCACCCCCCTTAAAAAAAAAAAAAAAAAAAAGTTGAAGTAAATAAATAAAATAAAATACAGGTAATCAACTTATGCATGTATGTGTTTGGTTGGGTAAAATGGTGGCTGTAGGGCTCTTGTCTGTTTTGGGAAAAAAGGGGGAGGAGCAGGTGATACTGATGGCTACATGTACAAGATATTTGTTATTTTAGTAGTTCTAATACCTGTACATGTACTATGTAATTACGCAAATTCTCTAAATTGGCAGTGCATGTGACAGGACCATCAATTTAAAACTAAGAATCTTTTCAGAACCACATTAATTGAAAGTTGCATGTGCAATGTTTTGGTCAACAAACACTAGTAATTAAATGAGATTTACAGGTTTGTGATGAGAAGTAATCAGGTGAAGTGTTTCTTGTAACAAAACACTGTGGTCTGTTCTGAACTTAGGAGTTCTGAAAAGAACCAGGATGCATCACGGTACAAAGTAGAAACAAAAAAATCACTCATTTGCTTGCCACAAATAAGCATACCTTTCAGTATGATTATGGTTAGCTTTTTTAATGAAATGACAACGGACCAGTAAGCAACAATTCTGCTACTTACAGGTTTTTTAAAATTGGGCCCAGACTGTGACTAGAAATTGATAATCTAGTCTGAGATCATTTTCCATCACCAATCAACTTTCCTAGCACATCACTATTTTTAAATACTTATTTTAACTTTTTATATTTTTTTACAACTGCCATAGAGCATCTTCATGTATATATTATTTTAAAATGGAAAATATTGAAAAGGACATTAACGTTGCACTTACATTTCAATTCTTTATCTTATCACACTTTATTAATAATCGATACACACATTTTGTATTATTCAAAGTGTTGAAATAAAAGGTTAACATTTGTATGAGCATTCCTTTGTCTTTATGCACACAAACCATGAACATTATGACATGATATTATGTAGTTCTTTTTGTAAATTATGAGTTTGTTATTCATACAGGGGACTGTTTTAAACTCGTACAGAGCTGTGGTGTGAAATTTAAACAAAATTTTAATGTACAAAGGAATGGGTTTTTTTAACAGATAACAACATTTGTAGGACACATTTTTTTCTACAGAAAATGATTTATAGGGACAGTAAAATTCAAGTACAAAAACTAATAATTTATTTGATTCAGCATTTATATTTTTGATTATGCAAGTTGAATTGACATTCAATAAATTCAAAGATGGAAATATCTGAGGTTTGTCTCTTTTTCTAAGGGCTGTTTTGACATACTTTGTGGGTTAAAAAGTATATCAAAAACTCCAGTTATTTTACAATCAACATGAAATAGTTTGCTTATTTATTTGGCAAGACTGAACCCCCTCCCCCAGTCGGGTTGTTTATACTTGTGATGAACCCCATTCCTTTCCATGTATTATACCTGAATTGTTAATTGTCTGAAAAAAATGTGTTACCGGGGTAGAGATTCAACAATTTCACAATGGATCAACTGGCCTATAGCATATTCCTTACCACATAAACACCAAGTACAGTTGAAAATTAGTGTTCCAATAGTTGATATAAGCATACAAACTTTTAGAAATGTTGTTAGCATACATGATCTAAAGGTTTCCACATCATCATGTGATTTTTTGGGGGGTAAACTGTGCCTAGCTGGAGAAAGCCTCTCTTTTTTTGGTCAATTGAGGGCGCTGTTTTTCTTATGTTTTTCTTTATGTTCAGAAATGTGACATTTTATCCGTGAATTACACATTAATGTGCAACATTTGAGCGTGGGAACCATTGGATTCTTGCTTAGACACATATTATCTACAACCGGGCTAAATTTCATGCAAACCCCCTCCGGAGAGAATAAGAATCGTTTTCTAAAAGGATTTCAGAGCCACGGCCCATAGTCTATTTCTTAAACATTTCCTTCCAAAAATCACAAACCCTCGCTACAATTTCCTATTGCAACAAACTCGACACCATCAGTCAATGATAGCTTAACCTATAATAAGTAATTATCAAACAAAGGTGATACTGTTCAGTTTTGACATATCTAGGAAGTTTATAATTCTTGATTCTTTCTATGATGTCTGTTCATTTAGGCATAGATCTACCTAACATTTCTTACCACGCAAACTATAATTCCAATAGCCATTGAGCCCTTGCTCAATACACTTAGGAATCGATTGGGAACTAGTGGGTTCCATCTCCCTGGTACCGATAAACATTGCCAGGTCTCGGCCTACGCAGACGACGATACAATCTTTGTCACCACCAATTCTGGGTTTAGTATTGTAGACGATGTATACAAACTCTTTAATAAATCCTCTGCTGCCTGCCTCAATTATCAAAAATCTCGGGGTGTGTGGGTCGGGTCTTGGACCGGCAGAACCGACGAGCCCCTCAATTTCCATTGGAATAACGAGGGACTTCCTTTTCTCAGAGTTCACTTAGGAAACACCAATTGCTACCTCAAACAAAACTGGATCACCTGTAAAAACAAACTCGACGACACTCTTTTATGCTGGAAAGGTATTGCAAACTCTCTCATACAAAGGTAAAGTTCTCATCGTGAACCACCTTACAGCTTCCAAAACCTTCCACTGTTTAGCTGTTCTACTTCCCCCCGAAAAAAGTCCTGAGTGAAGTCCAGGATATATGCTCGTCGATTTCGTCTGGTCCAATAAGAGGCAACTCCTTAAGAAAAAACTTACTGTAAACCAGAGAGGGGAGGTCTAGGTCTGTTTGCCTCCAAGCACGCGTGCTCACCTTCAAACTCTCTCGCATACAACGTTATCTCAATCTTTGCCCGCATCCAGCGCACACAATGATAAGTCACAATCTTCACAGATACATGAATCGACTTCCAACTTTTCCTGACTCAAACTTCGTCCAAATTTTACACCAGCCTTCCTTGCTTCTATTGTGAGCTTTTGTGTGCTTGGAAGGCGTCTGGAGCTCGCGTCGAAATACCATCGGGCTCCATCAACCATGTTATAATAATCAAGTGCATGTTCAACCACTCTCTTGTTTAGATCCTGCAACTGAAGATGAGGTATTGAAGATTATTCTATCATCTCCTAGTAAGTCATGTAGTTTGGATCCCATTCCCACTTGGTTTTTGAAGGAACATGTACATTGTCTTTTTTCCTGTATTGACAGATATTGTTAATTCTTCACTGCAGACTGGTACATTCCCTTCTGCAGCACGGTCAGCCATAATTCGACCTCTTATCAAAAAACAAAATCTTGATAAGGATTGCCTTTCTAATTATAGACCTGTCTCTAATTTAAGTTTTATTGGAAAGTTAATTGAGAAAGTTGCTTGTCGTAGACTCACAGTTTACATGAATGAAAATAACTTGTGGGATCCTAATCAGTCTGCATCATAGTACTGAAAGTGCACTTATTAAAGTCAAAAATTACATTTTGTCTGCCATGGATAAAGGTCAGGTAGTTTTACTTTTATCATTAGAATTGTCAGCAGCTTTTGACATAATTGACCTTCATATTTTGATTTCTCGTTTGTCAACCAGGCTAGGTATACAGGGTGCAGCCCTGAGTTGGTTTATGTCATACTTGGATGATTGGTCGACATGCGTTGAAAGGAAAACTTCAATAGTAACTACCAATACGGTTAGTCTACCTCAGGGATCTGTATTTGGACCTATTGGATATACTATACACACTTTATCTGTTCCAGATATTGCAAGACATCATAAGGTTTCATATCCGACTAATGCTGATGATACACAGTTGTATGTTTCATTGGACCCTAAGCAACTAAATAGCCTAAATACAACATTACAAACCCTTTCAGCATGTGTTATGGATATAAGTAATTGGATGGGAAAGAATAAACTTAAACTTAATGAGCAAAAGACAGAATTGTTGGTTATTGGTTCTAAACACAACTTGCGCAACACGAATGACGTCATTATTATATTTGGAACCACTCAGATTGCACCATCAACATCAGTAAAGAACCTTGGTGTATATTTTGATTGCAATGTCTATGTTTAACCGAATAGACTAGCTCTGCAAATCTGTTCGTTTTCAGTAAAAAAATGTGTCACAGATAAGGAAGTATGTATCATCATGTGATTCGCAGCCATGTTCTTTCCCGGTTAGATTATTGTAACGGGTTGCCCACAAATGCATATTAAGAGACTTCAAAGTTTCCAGAACTGGGCTGCTCTTGTTATATTTAGGTTAGATCGCCATCATGGTGCCATGCCTCTTTTAAGATCGCTTCATTGGTTACCAATTAAACAGAGGATTGTATTTAATATTATTTTATTTATATACAAATTCTTTCATAATCAGGCACCAGAGTATCTTGAGTGTCTTGAGTTGTATCGACCTTTGCGTACAATTATTCGCTCCAGTGCAGATCAATCTCGGCTAACTTTTCCCATGACTCATAGTAAGGCAGGAGATCGTACATTCACTGTTACAGGAGTTTTTCCCCGCGCGACTCTCTTCGCACGGGGTCAGCTTGTGAAACACCTCATAGACACAAATACCGGCACGTGGAGAGAAGCCGACTACTTCCAGTCCCCTCCTCCCGCTCTTCATCGACGCTCCATCCGACTCCTTCAACTGGATCTTCTGCACTTCCATGGTAAACTTTTTCAAAACTTTCCACTCATTTTCAACGTAAACCGTGTCCGTCTGGCAAGCTTCAAGAACAACTCTGCTTGTTCAGCTCCTAAAGTCAACTTTTCACTCTCATCTAATTCTAATGGACTCAACGCCTCATCCAAACAAATAAACGGCATCTTCAATGATAGAGTCAATTCACACCCTCCTCAAATTATTACATACTGGCACGAATCCAGACTGGTTAATCCTTCCCAAAGCATACAATGGGAAGGAATCTACCAGCTGCTGACTTCAAAAAAAGGAGACACTCAGTTCAAACTCCTGCACAATATTCTACCTTCTCTCCCAGTACTTCACCATCTGAACCCTGACATATGCTCCTCCTGCGGCTGGTGCGGGGAGAGGGGAATCTGCTACATCTATTCATCCTCTAGCCAGCTTATACAACCTGGTTTAAATCTACTCTACGCACTTCTTTATTGAATCTTTCCAGATCTGAAACTCAACTTCGACCTCTACTGGACGCTCATCACATGCGCTAGAGGTCGATGCAAAGGGGCAGTATGCCTATCAAACTTCCTCCTGCTCCTCCTCCTCCTCCTCTTTATTTTGACCTTTACTTCCGGTTCAAACAGGTAGCTAAAAAAAAATCATATCTCCTGAACTCCATGTCATAAAGTCGTAACATTTGTTTTGTATTTTAGCTTACAACACGTCGTAACAGATGTTTTGTATTTTAGCTTACAAAACTTGTGACATTTTATGTACAGTGATGACCTCACACTGACCTTTACTTAGAGGGAGCCGTTTTTCTGTAGGCAACCATTTTTATGAACCTACATTTAGCATTTATTTTCGCCTTTTTAAGTTGTTTTATTGTATCTTATTGAGTTCTTCTAGTCACCATCATCGAGTTATGTCTTGTGGACTACTGGAATTCTTCTCAGTTTTTAAGGCGTTTGCTGTTTCAGTAATTTTGTGTTCTACAATTTGAAGTTCCCATGGACACTGTAGTGTATACATAACAGGTATGGATGGCCATTAAGACTTGTACAGTTTCCATTACCACTGTGCCTTGGCCACATTGAGTAATCCTTTCATGTGCACTGATTGGGACCTAATACTAGAATGGAGATAACTGAGGTACGAGCTTTGTCATTATGCCTTCTTTGTGTTCTTTTCACTGGGACTACTACAATCCAAAATGTCGCCATCACCAATCAATCTACCCCCTATAAGAAATTGCTCAGAAACAGATACCTCAAAGCTCCAATCAGCTATTACCCAAATAGCAGTAAAACGTTCAGTCTCCCAATAATATGCTGTGGTGACATACAACTGAACCCAGGACCAGCGTCTCTTAAGTAATTGTCTAATCATACGCAGAAATGTAACTGATTCAGCATAAACCAACTGTACTGCATAGGCTCTAAGGCTGTTAAAGCTAATCTACCCACGGAGGTTTAGAGCACAATTACAGAGTGAAATCTTCGCCAAAACAAAGCCTAAAATCAGCAAAAGGCATGTAATTAATATGCTTTAATGTCTGATCATTTCTCCCTAAGTAGGAAGAAATACGCCTGTAAAGTTTGTTTAAAGTTTCATTAAGATTTGATTAAGTTTTATAATAAGATATTGTATTTTTTTTATAGATTTCGAACCCGACCACTAATGTAACTCTTCCGTAGAGTTGCAATAAAGGAGTTTGGAAATGTTTTACGTTTGAGAGATACACACAGAATCTTACACTTATAACTCAAGAACTCCACCGGAAGTAACCTGCATGGCAATTTTAATGCTGACTATTTGTCTCCAAGTTCAAGCCATTGGACAAAATTGAAACAGCTTTTGAATAATTATGAACTTAAATAAATTAATCACCTGTCCTACAAGAATCACTCAACATAGTTGTACGTGCATAGATCATTTCCAACCCTCTATGTACACTAACTCAGGAACAATGGAGGTTAATCTTAGTGACCATTTATTGATTTATGCTGTTCGCAAGTCTGTGAAAATTCCCAAGAGCCAAGCATTTATTCGTGCTCGCTCTTTTCGAAATTTTGATGAAGAAGTTTTTAATCGTGCTCTTAGACACCAACCATGGGATATATTGGAACAATTTACAGATCCAAATGCATCGTGGACTGTTCAAGGAAATGATCTATAGTGTTGGCACAAAGAAAGCAGAATGGATCGACGATGATTACTTGGAACTTCTCTGACAATCTATGAGGGCCAAACATCTTGCTTACATTAACAGAGCCAATATTGACAAACTTTATAGAACAGCAAGGTTCTTCGGAATAGACTGAATAATCTGGGTTTTAAACTTAAAAGACAGTATTTCAGCAAGCAACGGGAATACACAGAAATTGTGGACCACTCTTACTTACACCCATACCGAAGACAAAACAAAGGAGCTTGAAATTGCAAATCTTTTTAATGAACATTTTGCTAGTGTGGGCCAAATTCAGGACAGCCAGTTTGACACTATTTCCGTGGTTGATACAGAATTGAATAAGAACAATGGTCTCGTTCTCGATCACTGCAACTTAAAATTTTGCCCAGTTTCTACTTGTGAGGTAATGAAGTTTCTTAGGAAAATACCTACTGGGAGAGCCTTTGGTATGGATGGGATTAACGGCCGTTTTCTTAAAATCTGGTACTAATGAGCTTGCCACACTGCTTGCTTTAATTTTTCAAATAAGTTTGCAGAGTGTATCGTTCCTGATGAATGGAATTTGACCAAGGTTACTCCAATCCACAAAAGTGTTTCAATTCATAACCCTAATCAATATAGACCTAAACTGCGCCAATAAAGTATCTAAACACTTACAAATGGTCAGATTTATCGGAACCTCAAATAGTATGCAAAAAAATAATTAAATAATTCGATTCACAGTTATCTTCTGCGCATTTTGACACCTCTTTTGTTGCGCTGCGATGTTGTTTGGCGGATTAATGGGTACTTGAGAGGCTTTAGGTCGAATTTCAAAAGTTGCAAAAGCCCCTATTCACCCCAATTCCAGAAGGGAACTCGCACAAGCATCACACAAAGACAAAAACAAGACAAAAGACACAAATTTGTTCTGTTTACTTAACCATAAAAATGTATTGCAGTAGCTCTTCCGACTTCTAACTTGACTGTTTAAAGGTACTCTCTGCAACTGCTGATATCCTGAAGATGGTCCTCAATGCTTAGTGTGTCCTCCATCAGTCTCCTGAACGGCAAGGATACGTCTTCTCATACTCTCAATAAGACCTCTGATCTGTCCCTAGTCAATCCCCTGCCATTTCCTGATCAGGATGCGTCGCAATCCCTCTAGAGTGGTGTTAGGCTTGATAGACTTGTTGACTTTCTTCTTCATGGAGTCCCACAAGTGTTCTATAGGATTCAAGTCCGGACTCTTAGCAGGCCAGTCAAGACTCTCGATGCCCTCTGTCTCCAAAAACTCCGTGGTGATGGCTGCTGTATGTGGTCTGGCGTTGTCTTGCATCAGGAAGAACCCATCGCCTACAGCTGCAGCGTATGGCACAACTACCGGACGCAGAACTTGGTCGATGTAAACCTGGGCCGTTACTCCTCCCCCCAGAATGAGCAGGTCCGTCTTTCCTTCTGCACTTATCCCAGCCCAAACCATCAGGCTTCCGCCTCCATAGGGTTCCATCTCTTGGATACACTCTTCGTCCAGTCGCTCCCCGGTTTCTCTCCATACTCGAATGCGGCCATCCACCATCCGCAAACAAGAGAACTTTGGACCACGCTCGACGACTCCATCTCCGATGCGCTCTGGCGAAGGCTAAGCGGTCTTTCTTGTGGCGTGGTAGTAGAGCTGGTCTGCGGAGCTGTATCGGAAAAAAGAAACGAAAAATGGAGAACAAAATTGTTTAATGACAGTCATGATCGTATTGTTAGATGTTATCAAATTTTGCCGCTTAACTACAATATTACGAGAAAAATTGTTTAAGACAATCATGTCTCACCTGTTAAGGTCCTGTTTTGCGTAGCCTTGTTTACAGTGGACGCATCCTGCGCTGCAGAAGTCACCCTCGGGCGGCCACTCCTTGGCAGGTCGTCCACATTTCCACGAGTTTGGTAGCAATTCCACCATTTACTGGCCGTCGCTGGTGTTGTTCCAACTTCATAAGCTGCAGCTCGCATCGACATACCGGCTTCTATCAAACCAACGGTTCGTCCTCTTTCCTGTTTGGTCAGTTGAGCCATCGTTGCTTCGTTATCTCGAAACACCTTTCCCTGTCTTACCATATCAGGGAATCTGGCTTTAAACCCATACTGATTTATGCCTCCCGTCTCTGACCCCTTTGCTTTGTTATTGACAATTAATGCTGATGTTCATCGCAATCGATTTATCCAACACGCGACAAACAAATCATTTATAAAAGGCGGGCAATAAAAGAATGCTGATCTTATTCGTCACAGTACAACGCTCTTGCTTGAATAGGGGTTTTTGCAACTTTTGAAATTCGACCTTAAGCCACTCAAGTACCCATTAATCCGCCAAACAACATCGTAGCGCAACAAAAGAGGTATCAAAATGCACAGAAGATAACTGTGCATTGGATTAATTAATGAATGTTCCGCATACTATTTGAGGTTCAGATATATCTGACCATTTGTAAGTGTTGAGATACTTTATTGGCGCAGTTTATTTCAGTAATATCAATTGTGATGAACATTTTTGAGCGTATTGTTCAAAACCAGTTTCCTCTTTTTATCACAGTAAAGGAGCAGTCGGGCTTCAGACCTTTTCATTCCACACAAACAGCACTTATTGATGTCTCAGACTTTCTACTTAAAGAGATGGACAATGGTAAATTTAAGTAAGGTTTGCGGTATGGAAATCTGGAAATCTCTTTTAAGTAGTGTAGGTTCTGAAAAGAACCGGTGATTAAGGACTCAACGTTTCGATCAGTATACTCTGATCGTCTTCAGGAGAATGCTTGATTCTGTCGCTGGATGCTGCGTAAGTACTGCCTTAAAGGATTAACTGGTAGCTGGGCTTGGCTCGGTGGTGCGCGAAGGCGGGAACGGGAACTAGATAAGCTGGGCTTAGCTCGGTGAAGCGTGTAGGCTGGAGCTGGGGGCTAAGCCTCAACTGAAACCCACTGGGGTGGGTAGGGAGTGTGTGCTCACTGAACTGAATCAGTTGTGGACAAGCACATGGGAGGTGAGGGAACCTAGAGAAGACTAAGGGGTAGGGGATGTGACATTGGATCTAGGAGATCCATTAGTCGGGAAGAGTGGTAGCCAAATGTCACTGATGTGGAAGCCTATGTCTTGAGGAACTGTCGTGCGTGTAGATCTCGATGGCCTCTCTGATCCGTCTTGGGTGCCTGGATGGGAGCGATGAGTTCTGCAGCACCCCAGTCTACCCGGTGGTCGGTGATGTTGGAGTGCTTGACGATGGCTGACTTCTCATAATCTCCCCTCCTTCCGTGTGCTTGATGTTCCTTGAGTCTCGTGGGAAGGTTACGCCCGGTTTCCCCAACATAAACCTTCCCGCATTCACAGGTAGTTATTGCTATTCTTTCTGTCCCCAAAACGCCATTGACTTAACACAACTGTTTTACCTGTCATCTGGCCCTGTTTCTATCACTACGTATAAACAAATTTTATACCATATTTAAGTTTATGCCTTGAATTACATTTTAGAATTGTAGATGTCATTAAGTTAAAATTCTTAATTAGTTATTCACGTGACAGCAGTGTGAATATTTAATTAGTCAATCTTGTGTGCATCATATCTCAAGAAGTATACACCCGATTCTCAACTTTTTTTCAGTTATATAGACTCGTTTAACATTGTAGATGACTATTTCGGCATAGTTTTCATTGCATGTCATCATGACATCATTTGTTGGCGCGTTTTCGTTCTGTGTACAAAACACATTGCGCTAAAACTGTAAAAGTTTTGAGTCAAAAACACAATATTTTCAATTAAAGTTACTATTTACTTTCCTAAAACACATCAACTGTTCGAAAAAAGGTAAATGCTTTTAATGACAGATGTTTCATGGCAACAAAAACTATTCAAAGGACCTAAAAAATTAAACTTTAGTTGGTAAAACTTGTTACCGTGGGTAAAAACAGAGGTCTTCATAGACTACACCCAGTCACCAGCGTGTTGGTAGTTGATCTCTGAGTCATGCAGTACTGTGAGGACCCTTATAAGATTGGGACTTTCGTGAGTCTAGGAAAAAACCGTGAAATGCAAAGCTTGTATATTTAATTCCTTTGCTTTGTGCACAAAGAGCAGCACATGTAATTCCTACGTAGGTTAAGAGTTATTGTGAGAATGCAATAGATCAGAATTTTTTTTACTATCGTGTTCCTTATAAAATTTATTGGTATGAAAAACACAATTTTTTTTACTGTTACGTCATCAGGTGTTGAATTACGGAAATTCAAGGCTAATTCCTTTAAAAAAAATTCTCTTGAACCACATGCTAAGTTGTAATGTTTGTGTTGTTTTGTAGCTTCCAACAATTGCAACAAATTATTTTTAAAGGATGACCTCACTTTGACCTTTACTTCCAGTACAAACAGAAGGCTCAAAACTTTATCAAATCATGTTTCCTGAAAGACATGTCATAAAGTGGTACATGAATATTGTTTTTGTTGTATTGTACCTTATAACACCTGCGCTTTTTATTTTAAAACAAGTTTACACCATATAAACACAAAATACAGAATCAGTCCACATGTTGGGCTACACAATCAAATTCCTTAGGTCAAGAGAACGGCACAGCTGTATAATTGTAAGTTACATACACTTACATCTAGTTATTATTAGTATCACTACTACTAACCACCACCACCACCACCACTTGTTGATGTTGTGGTGGTTGTGGTGGTCCAGTCGTACTTGTCCTCAGTTCCACCGCTGCCCTCGTCATCATTGTGATTATTTTTGTTATTTTTGATTTATTTTTTTTAATTGGGGGGGGCAATACTCAGTATCAACATTTCCATATAAAATTGTTAAAAGAAAGAATCGAAAAGGAAGAAAAGACTACATGTACTCCATCAACTATATAACATTATGGGGTTTGGTGTGACGCGCCCCCCCCCCTTCCTGGAAGTAGCCCCTTTAGTGCACTCCCGTTAACTCATACTTACGCACCCCCCTCTCCAGATTCTGCATATATTCCATTTGAGGTATAGGTTGAGAACCCAATAAAATCAAGGAGCTCCATGATGTAATCTGATAGTATATCAGAATCAGCACCCAGTGTAATGTACTGGATTACATTTGAATGCTAGGGTATGAGGCAATCTGAACTGTAGTCCACAGTTGTATACTAAACTTTATACCACACATGGGACCATTACTACAGGATATGATGAAAGTCCTCATTTGGAGGTGTACTGACCATGTGTGATGTCCACAGTTGGTATCCATTGAATCATCAGCACACAGTGTAATATATTGAGTTACATTTGAATGCCAGGGTATAAGGCAATCTTAACCCAGTTGTATACTATTATTGTTATTATTATTATTATTATTATTTATTCGACTAAAAACAACGCAAAATGTACAATAAGTATATAAATGCACATAATAATAATTATGAAAGAAATAAGTTAGAAAGTAAACACAATAAACAAAAGAAATACAAGATGAAGAGAAACACAAAGAATCTAAACATCTTTAAACATCTTAAAAGGGCCAATACAACAATAAATACAACTAACTGTGGACGAACGTAATGTAAAAAAACAAAAAAAAAACAGCAACGGCTATGTGGGTCAGGGGCCGCAAAAGTAAAATAATCTACTATTACCCGCAGGTATGCAGTCCCGCACGTAACAAATGACAGTGACAGGACACGACTATACAACGCACACAAAACTACAAAGACTAATACGCTACAGAGGCCCAGAGCACATGACCAAAATACTACACTACTCAACCACATTGGACCATTGTTACAGGTTATGATGAAAGTCCTCTTTGGAGGTGTAATGATCATGATAGTAGACGTCTGCGCCTCTTCAGGACACACAAAAGAAAGTTAATCCGATTAAACAAAGGAACAAAGGAAAGTTAATCGATTAAAATATGGATAAGGGGTGAATATATAATAAGGACACACAATGAAAGAGGGCGGGGAGGAAAGGTGGAACATGTGATGGGGACACAAAATAAAATGGCGGAAAGGAAAGGTGGAACATGTGATAAGGACACACAATGGAAGAGGGCGGGGAGGTAAGGGGGGAGATAAGGGTGAATAGTTGATGAGGACACACAATAGAAGTGGAAAACAAGGGGACATAAAAAACCCTGAAGATTTACGACGGGCGCCATTTTTTAATTTTTTTTATTTAGCTAACGAAAACATATCATTGACTGAACATCATAGCATCATCATCATCATCATACGATATGGCCTGTAGTATTGTAGTGAGAGTGTAAACCCAAGTGGGTGAATAATGTTAACCCCGATACGCGTTGGAGCAGCATATGATAACGAGGAAAGAAGATCGCACTGCCCCCTTTCCATTTAGGAAGAGGAACATTCAGACGAGTGAATCCTCCCTATCATGTCATTTCCTTCTAATGGGAAGTAAACATTCAGTGGTCGAGCCGTATAACGGAAAGGTGTTCGTAAAGATCCGAGAATACATTCAGCGTAAAGATAAGGAGGAATGGACTGCGACGCACAGCGGGATTAATTTGAAGGTTGAGGATTTGGAGGCGCTGGTAGCAGCGATACCTGTTATTAATCATGATGTTGAGGTGAGTTGCTTATTATTTTTTATACATATATTTGTTTGGTTATGTAGACAGAAAGGAAACAAATTCAATATAAATTTGCGCGCATCTTTTTTCGTTTTATACAATTTTAATTTGTGTTATGTGATACTTTTGAATAGATGATGGAGCGAAAGAAGAGAAAACTTCAGGACGATGATACAGCTTTTAGCGACAACTGGCTTTTACCATCTAAGATGGCAACTATACTGACGGAGAAAACACTGCGGGAACTCTCCAAACAGTTGACGTCAGGTTGGGAAACACTGGCAACCTACTTAGACATTTCTTCTAGTACAGTTGGAAAACTGAAACGTGATCATAAAGGGACCGAGGAACAGATTTTCCAAATGCTACTTTTATTCAAGGGGCAGAATCGTCAGGACCATAGGCTTCAGCTGCTCGCGGCTCTTAAGAAAATTGGGAGGAACGACTTAGCTCAAGAACTCAAACGGGAGACAGAGCAACCGAAGGGAAAAGACACAGAGAATGCACAGGCAAACGAGGGTAAGTTATCTCCTCTTATTTATCTATAATGGAAGATTTATTTCCCCGTACCTACCACTCTTTCAGATTCTGTTTTGTCAAAACTCTTATGTATCGTTTATTATTATTAATTTCAGCTGATCCTGGAGATGTTTTACAGATCGTAGACGAAGGGGTAGATGCAAAGGAACAGGACGTTAAATTCGAATGTAAGAAATTGGCCTTTTCATTATAACATTCTCTTTTTGTGACTTGTATAGGGGGTGTGATTCAAGAGATGGTAAAACGGGAATGTTATGGGTGTAACAATCGGCACGGGTCTCAGATACAGCACGATAAGTGTACCGTGATGGATTTAGAAGAGCAATGTAATGTTTATTTTGAAGAGGCTCTAGAGGAAGTACTCGATAGTAAGATAGAAACGTGTCATATGAATTGGATGATCATAGCGATCGACAACCCTAAACTACTGGCCGTTTACTTTAAAGAAAGTGACAGGTCCAATGTTTTCAATGATTACGTGGACACGTTCATGAAAAATCAATTCATCTCTACCAGAGGTAAACTGTACGATGCGTGTTGTCAGGAATAAAAATTGTATTCATGCTTACAGTAAATTTTAATAATACGTTTATCTCTAAGGAAAACTGGTAAAAATGTATCGAATAGAATTTTGCTTAATGTTTGCAGTGAAGTTTGTAAAAGAATAATAAAAATTAAAAAGTTATTATTTTTTGTTTAATCTAACAAGAAAAAAAAATTACAAACAAAAATCCACTAATAGCAAATCCGGCATCAAAACAATACTGATAACAGTATAATTACTAATAAACAAAAGTAAAATTAAAAAATAAATAAAAATAAAAACACATCAAAAATTGTAATAGTTTCGCGTAAAATAGGACATATCATTTGGAATACTAAAATTTGTTTAAATTTAACTTTTGAATGTGTACACCAACAGTTATGGTGTTGTTTTCTTCCTTCGGTGTGTATGTGTGTTAAAATAAAAATAAAATGAAGATGATTGGTAGAGGTTGAGGGCGCACACTAAACAATTTACAGTCCAGAGTTTGTGTATGTTTTGTTGTTTTATGATTACTGTTGATGGTAAATGTTTGTAATATTTCACCGGAGCAGCACTTAGGACACCAGGGACATACAACTAAGTTTTGACCTATTAATTTGAGTGAAACAACAGAACTTGAACGTGCAAATATGTCTTTCTAATCCTGCCTTGCCACGTTTGGAATCGCCTGGTGCCTTGACACTGTGCGACACCATTTTAAAATGGGGGCTCTTAGGTACTCGACCAGGCCTTCTGTTGAATATTGGACAGCGTAATCGTGTGACATGTGATACTTGTACTTCTACCTTTATAAACCCTCTTGAACCATCATTGTGGCAAAGACTGAATGAACTGGGCATATGTGCATCTAGAACTTCTCGAGGATGTCGTGGAGGAAGACGTAAACAGCGTAAAATCAATGTCATAATATCTCACCGAATGTTTGTTCCTGGTATCAATGGTAATGCCTTGTGTATTGTGCGTAACAGATGCTTAAAAGTAATTAACGCTATCACCAGTAACAGTCATGAAAACAGTGGTGGGGGTGATCAGTCAAAAAAAGACACTACCTAAGCTACTCGTTTGTAATCCATGCTCACTTAATAATAAAATGGATGAATTCAGATCTACAGTACTTTGTGAGAAAAGTGATGTTGCCTGTATCTCGGAAACCTGGTTTAAAATTAATACCCCAGAAGAACATGTCCAAGTTGAAAGATTCGCTCTGTTTTCAAGGCTCCGCCCTGACTGTCCTCATGGAGGAGTAGCACTGTACATAAGGAACTCACTACATCCGCAACTTATGGAAATTAGCACCCCAGAAAACTTGGAGATTATCTGGGTACATACACGACCGAACTTTCTTCCACGGAAAATCTCTTAACTTTACTATGCAGCTGTGTACTCACCACCTGGGGATCCTCATACAGACTCTCTTATTGAACATTGCAGAAATCTATTGATTTAATCACCACATAATATCCAGATGCAGATATTTTCATAGCTGGGGACATGAATCACCTTGACATCACACAAGTCGCAGTCGGTGACTTTGAACAAGTAGTAGATCAACCAACTAGACAAGGTGCTATCTTGGATAAGATAATAACAAATATCTCTGAGAACTTCAAAACCCCAAATATACTACCACCACTTGGTCGAAGTGACCATAATGTTGTGCTGTGGACCCCCAAGCCAGCACTACACACACCAAATGTGGTCCAATCCCGACACGTCAGGAATCAAAGACTCTGGACTGATTTCGTTTGGTCAATGGGATTGTCCAGCACAAATGGGAGGACATGCAGAAAGCTACTCATGTTCAAGCCAAATGTGATATTCTGTATCATACATTGAAGAGGCCGTTGAATTCCACTTCCCTCAACGCCTGGTGAAGCTGCACTTAAAAGATAAGCCATGGATGACCTCGAAGATTAAAGCTCTGATAAAAAAACGCCAAGTGTTGTTTAGGAAAGGTGATCAACGTTGGAAAGCGGTTAGAAACAAAATCATTAGACTAATTGCAAAAGCGAAGAAAAACCACTTTCATGACAGGGTGCAGAAAGTTAAATCCTCAAACCCTGCAGCCTGGTACAGAGAAATTCGCATTATGACCACTGGTACCACCTCAAACCCCACAATTACTCCACCGCCAGGGGTTAATCCGGATAATGACAAAGACGTTGCTGACAGTATTAACATAGAGCAACTGCAGCCCTGTCTTATCTGGCACCAATTATCTAATTACCGCTCCACCCGAGTCCAGTGAAAACTCTATGGAGCCCACCCGCCGCGCGCATAAACATCCTGACCACAGAAAACCCTATGCGGCCTACGTGTGTTACCGCTTTTCGCTGCTCATCGCTGGTGCGCGCCGTTTTCATTCACAATTATTGGAGACCACAAAAAGACACCAAACGATTCAACGCATGCGCAGTGTTACCCTGATACCCTGCTGTATGCGCAACGTGTTTTATGGTGGTCTCGAGATCTCAAGCTTCTGACGCACTTTTGGATCTTCAAAATCGGATATTTCTATGGTGAGTTATGAGACTTTCTTTTTTGATGACGGTGGGAAATGCCGAAATAAGTATTTTTGATTTATTGTTATGAAAAATATGTCGGATGTTTCAAGACGATGGAACTTAGTCAGACTAGTTCGCAAACGTTTTCCCTGCATGGTGATATACGATTGAACAATGGACACAAGTGGACACAAACTAAAAAAAGGTCACGAATTTTTCTTTTTCCCCCAATATTTTTCGTTTTACTAATTTACACAAGTGTATATTTCATGCATTGCTTGATCTCTCATTCGTTGTTTGAAACTAATAAAAATATGATAATTGTTTAAAACGGCCGTTTTAGATTTGTTTTCTTTTTAAAAAATCCAGAAACCGATCAAGAAACGATAATAATAAAGGATCTTTACAATTTGTTCATAAAACAGTCGCTGGTTCAATGTGAGTTTTGTTCACGTTGTAATGGTTGGAATACTACAACGGAAATTTTATGTCTTTATTGACGTAATACTGCATGTACATGCATGTACATGCAATATACATGTACCTCCTTCCTTCCTGCATGGATACACCATGCATGCAAACTGCTAGTTACTATTTTGTAATTACTATTTTGTATATCGGCACATGTAAATCAATGTACATTGAGGCATTCTAATTATGATTATGATATTTGCTCTATGATTATATTATTATTAAATTTCATTCTTCCGTAAAAAAAACTGTTCAATCATAGGTAAACCTGTGGGTAAACAAAAGAAAAATTGACTTTTCTCAAGTAATTTATTTTTGTGAAAAATGTAAGTCATTTTTCTTGGTGAAAAATGTAACGTTCTAAAGATTTACCCAATCAGTTTCCCTTGTGGATAGAATGTTTAAAAAGTTAATATCGTTGTTTTAAAGGTTTGGCTTTAAAGGTTTTTGAATAAATTTTATTTTTTGCCAGTAGCAGTTAAGCCAAAATGTTAATGTTGTGTTTTGTTCTGTTCTTGTTTTAGCTTTATTTTAATGCAGAAAGATGTCTGAATGCCTGCAGGATTTGTGCAGGCTGTGTGGAGGAAGTGGGGCTGCAGGTGTTGCTCGGAGAAAGCCTCACAGCAAAGAAAAGTATCTGAGTATTTTGTTGAGAGCCCTCAATGTTGACATCAGTCATGATGTTGAGTCCACTCATCCACCGTTTATCTGCCACAGTTGTTTTAAGAAGCTAGATAGATGGTGGAAAGCTACCAAGACAAACCAGAAGGCAACCTGCAGAATTGAGGTGATTTCCTTCAACCCTCATGTCTGTAGTGACATCTGTAACCTTCGTAAAGCGTCATCAACAGAACCTGATGTGTCTATTTTTGACAGCTTCATCACAACAGCAAATCTACAAGGGTGCTTGACATGGCGTGGTGAGGATCGGCTAAAAATAATGCAGTTTGGTGTCAGTGGCTGCTCAGAAATAGAGCTGAATATCTTTAATGATAATTCTTGGAGGTTGGATGTCTGTGGGGTTGATGTTGTGGAGTCAGGGTGCTTGTTGTTCAGTGATGTGCCTCCTTCTCTTGGTAGTACAGAGGTGGAATTTATCCTCAATGTGTTCAAGATGAATAATGTTTGCCTTGGCAACCCAGACTACCCTGCTGTTGTGAAGGCAAAAGAAGGTCCAGCGGGACAGATCCCCATCTCCATCACCAACAATGATGTGTACCAGACACATCCACACAGAACGATCCGTCACAAGAGGTGTCGTTTGCTGGTTTTGAAGCCAAAATTACGTTGCGATGTATGCCAGATGCTTCGTGTTGAGTTGAGTGTCATTGCGTCACGACGATCCACTAATGTCAACATGATTTCAACATCTTCATCGGTGAGAAATGATGCCCTATCTCACACTCAACTTCAGGAAAAGGTCAAGCTGATGAAAGGAGAAAACAAGACTCTGAAGCGGAGAAGTGTGGCACTTCAAGAGAAGGTATCTTCAATGATGGAGCAGGACAGCGTATCGGTTACCCAGAAGCACAACAGTTTTCTCCATCAAGCCATGGAGGAGGGGGAATCTGCCTTTCGGTCTGCTGTTCCTCAGAATTCATATTCAGCCCTACTTTGGGAGCAGCAGAAGGCATCTTTCAGCAAAGGGAAAGGAATGAGATGGCATCCGGCAATTGTCAGATTTTGTATAGCCCTGCACAACAAATCTTCCTCTTCTTACAACTTCCTGAGAGAGAGCGGTTTCCTTAAGCTCCCCCATCCAAACACACTCCACCCCTACACACATTTTGGCAACCCTTCTTCTGGTTTCAATTTTGATTTGGTTTTAAGAGTTGTAGAAGATTTAAACCTTCATTCCTTGCCGGAACATGAGCGTAACGTCTCTGTCATGTTCGACGAGATGAAGGTAAAGGCTGGGCTAGTGTTTTCAGTACGTTCTGGAGCTATTGTGGGGTTTGTAGATGTTGGCTCTATTGGCAATGAGATTCTCCAGTTCGAGACCAGATGCAAGGGAGCTGATATTCCGGTGGCAAGCCATGTGTTGGTTTTGATGATAAGAGGTATTTTCACGTCTGTTCGCTCGCCGGTTGGATTTTACCCAAGTCTGGGGGTTTCCAGTCACCAGTTGTACCCCTGCATCTGGGAAGCAATAATCCTGCTGGAGTCTGTTGGGTTTATTGTGAGAGCACTGAAGTAGTATAGTTGGAGTCACACACACCTAATTTTGGGTAGTGCAGGGTAGTTTGCACTACTCAAAAACGAACTTTGCACACCAAAAAAAAAAAAAAAAAAATAAAAAAAAAAAAAAAAAATAAATAAATAAATAAAAAAAAAAAACCAAATGGCGTGCGGTATGGGGGTGTGTATTTACACACCAGGAAAAGTGGTGCAAAGGTGAACTAGTCGGCCCACAGTCGTTTTAGGGTTCAGGCCGGATGAAGGCGAGTCACGAAGTGGGGAGTCGTGCGGCCCACGGCAGTGTCTTGAGGCCCGAAGGGCCGAGACGCGGGGTTAACATGATGCATGGCATCATGTTGAGCGGTGTCTGAAAGACACCGCAAGAAGTCATGTCTCACGACAGTGTAACTGAGGGCAAACCGTTATTGTTTGCCCTCAGTTGGCGGTGCGGAAGTGATTTCTTGAAATCACGGAGCGCCGCGCACAAAACCACGCAGCACAAACGAGTCGCGTACGGCTCATTTGTATTTTCACAAAGTGAAAACAAAGCGGTGTCTTCCAAGACGTGTGATAAACCGTTGAGGAAGAAGAAAAGGTCCGAGTACTGTTATAGAGTTATTTGTAGTACTTAGTGTCATTTATTTACACCGTTATCACTATCTGGTGTGGTCAAGGTCCAAGAGATCAACTGCGTTGGTGCGCGACTTGTTTTTGCCCCGGCCTTGTTTGTTGAATGGCCTATCTCTGATGGCTTATCTCTGATCGACCTCGTCTAGACAAGTTTATTCCTATAAGCCTGTGACGTCACGCCCCATTTCCGAGCACGTCGGGACAAGTTTGTTTTCATATGACCCTGCACTCTATTCTGATTGGTCGATTAAGTTGTATAAAGGATGGATTTCTGTATTCGGATTCATTACTTACGCTGAAAACCGAAGTTATTGAAGCCACGGTGTCTTCCAAGACGTGTGATAAATCGTTGAGGAAGAAGAAAAGGTCCGAGTACTGTTATAGAGTTATTTGTAATCTTAGAGACCACGGGTGTCATTGAACGTGCTTTAATACTTAGTGTCATTTATTTACACCGTTATCGCTATCTGGTGTGGTCAAGGACTTGTTTTTGCCCCGGCCTTGTTTGTTGAATGGGTTATCTCTGATCGACCTGTGTACCAATCGAGGCCCTTGAACTTGCAAGGGCCGATGTTAATCATGACCGAAGATTGCAGAGCTGGAACAATGTTATAACCACTCGAACAACTCATCACCCCCCCCCCCCCTCTTGACCGCGGTCCAACACGTATCGACTTGTTACAGAGGTCAGCAACTAATCACCATCAAGTTATATAAAAGCGGTGTTGATCAGACGACCGCTCACACATCATCAGCCCGGTCTACATTTGAAGCTCTCCGCATTGGCTTGGGAATCGCACATCATGTCACAGAACAACTTTGAATGGGATCCTGAACCTACTCCCTCTCAAATGGAGAGCATAAAACGAACGGAAATCGATGCGTCGCTACCAAATGTTAAATGGAGCCCTGCAGAGTATACGGCGAGTCAACTTCAGGCGCTAGCTGAAACAGAAACAGCGGCGATCCAAGAGGTGAGTCAAAGAATTTAACAAATTAAATTAAACAAATAAGCCATGTGAAAACTCGTTCCCGTAGAATCATCTGTTATCACATCCGTTATAGTTTAGAATCCTTGGTGGTATTATTATTTGTTTGTCACAGTGTCAACGGCAACAGGAGGCTCTCGCCGGACCCGACCGGTCGTCCTGGTCAGATAGTTCTTTGGATGCACTCGAACTATGCGAAATGGTTACGGCCCCACAACCCGGTTGTTCGCATTGGCCTGATAGCATCCAAGAAACCCCACCTCCAATGGCGAGTACATCGTCTGAAATTACCAGCGACAACGACTTCATCGCCGAGAGACCGTTTAACCGGGTAAGAACAACTTCTTTACCACTAACCCATTACAGAACACAACATGTGTGAGTGTGTGTATCGAATGCGCTTTGTATAGATTGTTTTTGTTTGTTTTATTTATTTTACTTTCTTTATTTTCTTTTCAAATGTGTATTATTACAGCCCCAGAAAGGAAAGGGTGCGATTTCACTGGATCGGAAAAGACCAGCCTTTGTTCGACCCAAGAGAAAAAGAACACCGGATGAGGAACCGCTGATCGTGGGTGAGAAGCCAAAGCCGGATAGTACTAGGTCGTATTATGGTAAAACTAAAAATTCAAACAGCCTTAAGAATACTAGATTTACTTGTGATACCTGTGGAAAATCCTATGCCCGAAAGTATACTCTTAAACGTCACAAAGAAGTTCATTCGGGGTTTAAGGGAGAGTGTCCCACATGTGGAAAATCCTTTATTAATTCAGTCGGTTTAAAACGACATATTAAGAGACATGACCCTCCCCCACCTAAGAAAAAACCACAACCAGCGCCGCCTAAAAGCGCCAGTCTATCCCCCGAAGATTCAATCGTGTTTCCGATTCCCCCAAATGATGCTAATAGTTGGTCAGTCCCGGCCCGAATTGAATAATCAGCACCCCCACCCCCACCTCGTTTTGCTCAGACTCAAATGGAATAAAGAGCGCCCCCACCGCGTTTTTAACCCACCGTATTATGGTCAATGACCAACCCTCATGATAACCCCACCACTAAAGAATATCCCACTCCCCCCCCCTCCCCCATTGAACCTACTTATTATATGGTACTTATCTATTATATTCAACGACTTTCGGGTATGCTATTTACTAATTACAATAAACCAGGCGTTAAAGAAATTTCTTTTAAAGGATGGATACAATACTCTGAGTTTGTTCAATATATATATATATATATATTTTTTTTTATACTCTCTTTATTCATTTATTTGTTTGGTATCAACAACAAAAAAAAAAAAAAAACAAAAAAAAAAAAAAAAAAAAACAACACAAAGAATAGAAAACACAACGATTCTTAGGTTTGACAATGGCAGTACGAGTTAAAATATACAACATTTTCAAGACTTAAAAACTTAAGGGGTACATTTTTTTTTTTTTTTTTTTTTTTTTTTTTTTTTTTTTTTTTTTTTTTTTTTTGCGGCCAAACGTGGAGTAAGGTTTACCTCCTCATATTTCTAAATAGGTAGTAGAAACCCCATCGTCTCCAACCTTTCGCTTGGGGTAGAAATAAGTCAGGGCTGTCCTTCTCTGTTCGTAGGTAAACATTACACCACGTTTCATGATAAAACCTTTGTTAACTCCCCCACCCGAAGATCTGGTATTTAACACGGTCATGTACTTTTCTTTGGTGAGTTCATTGTTTCTTCTGTTTAGACCCTTACAACTGAACTTTTCAGTGGGCCCGAAACAAAAGTATGTCTTACTACATAGTGCAATAATACCCTCCCCCTCCCACTCTACTTTAAACAACCCCGGAGTCCTCTTATCATAACTGTATTGCTCGGGTGTGTTCTGACGCGGAAACCACATATGCTTTTCCCGGTGGTATTGGTCTTTCATACCGGGTTTGATTACATCATCAAGACTGTCGCCCGATATGGCCATGTAGGCCGAATCCGTGTCCATCTCGCACATCTGAAAATCGAGTGGATCGACATACTGCATAAGGAAGTCAAAGTAAAACTCGAGCATGCGTAATTTAGCGTATTGATAGACGAAGAAACCAATCTGAATGGGGAGGTTTAAATTGATCACATTTTTGAACATGTCGGCCTCGTACATCCCTCCACCTATTGAATGGAGTGCCTTAAAGTTTTTGTCATTGATCTTGGCAAGGGTATCTGCATCAGAACACACTTGAACATTTACATGTTTTAACTGATCAGTCACCGTTTTCCCATAGGCCGAGTTACCAAGTAATTTCATAGTGTCTGCTATGATAGATTTATTGGGGTCACTGTCCCCAGCCCTCCTAGCTTGACTGACCCGGTCACCAAACTCTGCAAAACACGGATTGGCTTTGTATTGAATTACTTCATACACCCTTGTGACCTCTAAACCATGCTTTAAATACCAAGACAATAGTGGGGTTGCGAGTAGCAATTTTGTCCCGAACATACTACCGATCAGACTTCTTCTTGGTTTGTTCATAATGTTCATCTCTTCGGCGTACTGCCGCATATGGTTTCCGATATCAGCCATGGAGATGTTCACATTTTTAAATACGGGTGGCATCTCGGCAAAATACTCTTTCTTTTCTTGTGGTACCCGAAGGTCGCATTCAACCAAACCAAATATGGACCCGTCCAATACTCCCTTTAAAATCTGTTTCGTGGTCATTGTCCACACCTTACTATGTGGTAGTCTTACGGATTTCAAAAAGTGTCTCAAGTCTGGGTCGCTTGTCTGAACGTCTTGCCACTCGCATTCCCTAATTTCGACTAAATTATACCCGAGTTCCCGTATGTAGGAAGAAGTCTTTTGGGTCTCCGCCATCAATTCCTCTCTGGTTTTGTTATTGGAAGAGTTGATCTCCTTTTTATTGATCCGACACTTGTGCCCGTGCCAATAACACCCCTGGAACTGATAGACCGTATGGGTCTCCTGACAGTATCCGTCCACTCTCACGTTTCTACTACCCACAGTTTTTTCTCTATGGTTGAATTGGTGTTGAATATAGAAACCATTTGTTTTGGCTTCCCAATCCAACCACTCGGTTGCCATAACCCCATATTTATGACTTCGTAAGGGTTTGAACTGATCATTTTCCTTTCGCCTTACGAAGGTCCCCACCGGCATGTTCTGCATGAGGGACCATAGATACAAGGCGTTGGCATCAAACCCGACCACCTTCCTACATACTTTTCCACCCCTAATACGGGTTATACCAGTCTCGTGATACCTGTGGAAAATAATAGAGGGACCGCCCACAATGTTATCCCTTATTTTATAATACAGGTCTTTATTTGGAGAGTCTATCAGAGAGAAATATACATCGCGCGGTTTTGTTAGAAAAAGATGCTGCAGAGACAGCCCGGGTACAGAGATTGCCGACTTAAACATGTCTATGCGTTTCTGTTTGTAAAACACAAACATTTTCTCGACAGCTTCGAGAAAGGGTGCCACGTCCAGATTATTATACCATATCAAAAAATCTCTAAAAGTCTTGTGACCCTCCTCGCGCCATACCCTTTGACAATACGCGTACTCGGCTTCGGAAATATTTTCACCCTTGAGGTTGCTGTAAAATGCATCATGAGGGGGCAATTTAGGGTGGTCTAACTTGTTCAGGTCGTCAACCCACTCGTACGGAAAAAAACCCTTCGTCTGAGAGCATTCGTACGCCTTCAAAAACTTGGCGTACGAACATCCGGGGGCCAAATAATTTGAAATGTCGAGAAATAATAATCTACCTGTTCGAATCGACATATACGCATTCGATTTTCGAATGATGTATAGCTTATCGTTCCCGTGTAATTGTTGATATAGATATCGTTTGATGACGTTGACGTCATACTTCCCAGAATTGAACCCCAGAACGGGAAGCTCGTGGATATAGTCGTCAAATTTGATTTTGAGTTTTTCGGCTCTGGTTGTGGTTGTTGTCTGGTCCTCCGACTTAGACTTCTGAGTCGAAGGATCAGACCGATCACGCTCAAGTGCGGCTTCTTGTTCCTGTATTTGTATGGTCAGTTCATCAAAAACATATTTAAACTTCTTTTTCAAAATAGAGTACGCTTTATCGCCCACCCCGTGTAACCAGGCTAACATGTCAGACACTAGTTTGGCTGAATCGCCGTCTGTTACAGAACAGATGGGTGTTTCGTAACCGGGAACGTTACTAGTAAAACTGACGCTGAGTAACTCATGTTGCGCCTGGAGACCCTTTATACCCTCATAAGCCTGCTCTATCGGTTTGAAATACACCTCAAAATCGTAAGTGGCGCGATAAGGGTAGTACTTCAGTTCTTCGTCTATCTCTATACCCGCTTCTACCAACTCATCGAATACAGATTCTGGGAGGCGATAGCACCCACCCGGAAAATTATGTTTGACCCCCTTGTCGCATCGCGCTACGTGCTTTTTTAAGTTGGCTGCTCTGTTGCACACTTGTTTACATTTAGGGCAGGGGAAAACCTGACTGTAATTATTCATATCTTTTATGTACGAAAAGTGCGAGTCGTACAGGTTAACGTCCATTGTTTGGTTGTGTTTACTCAGGGATCTTCTCACCAGACGGGCTACTGCTCTGTACTCCCCTTCTCCGGCCTCGTTCGCCAGAGATTCTTCACGAACGAGACTGAACACCCTGACACTCACTTTGAATATGCGTTCAAAGTGATGCAGGTCTTCCAAACAGACACCTTCAGTTGGACGCTTTTCCATTACTTCGGCGTATCTATCGACGAGGTATTTGGTGCGCGTTTCTAGGGCGAGTGCAGAGTTCCCTTGTTTTAGTGCAAGACATCTAAATAAACAAAAATTGTCCTTGTATCTGGCCCCGGAATTGCGACTTCTGATTAGATTGTTTAAACCCACATTGTTTGCAATGTAATCGGGTAATTGGTGCGGTGCTGCACCGATGTAAAACGGTGGCATTTTGTTTGCATAAATGGTGACATTACTGATATCAGCAACGACCCACTTTGTGTCTGGGCGTGAATGCAGTGCGAGTTGTAGTACGTCCATATCGTGTATCTTTTGGAGAAATTTTTCAAAATCATCTTCTGAAGCTATAGTGACCGGGTGGGTTAAAAAAAGCGCATTGTTAAAGCTAGAGTGGTAATAACGCAATCCGCCCGTCTCGATGTTGCGTAAAACAAACCCAAAAGACAAGTTAAGTTTTACTCTACACGAAAAAGTAGGAAAAATACCCCTTAACCCCTCTTCCAGTGACACGCCATTAGTTAAGTCTACTCCGGCATCGCTGCCGATAGACCCTACCGGCAGAGAAGAAGGTCCCAATCGCAAATTGTAAACATCTTGGGTCTGTCGGCCTTGCAGGTAATGAGTCCTAATACTGCCCCAGTTTAAACGATAAAGAGATAATATCTCATTATCCCTATTAGCATCATTTGGGGGAATCGGAAACACGATTGAATCTTCGGGGGATAGACTGGCGCTTTTAGGCGGCGCTGGTTGTGGTTTTTTCTTAGGTGGGGGAGGGTCATGTCTCTTAATATGTCGTTTTAAACCGACTGAATTAATAAAGGATTTTCCACATGTGGGACACTCTCCCTTAAACCCCGAATGAACTTCTTTGTGACGTTTAAGAGTATACTTTCGGGCATAGGATTTTCCACAGGTATCACAAGTAAATCTAGTATTCTTAAGGCTGTTTGAATTTTTAGTTTTACCATAATACGACCTAGTACTATCCGGCTTTGGCTTCTCACCCACGATCAGCGGTTCCTCATCCGGTGTTCTTTTTCTCTTGGGTCGAACAAAGGCTGGTCTTTTCCGATCCAGTGAAATCGCACCCTTTCCTTTCTGGGGCTGTAATAATACACATTTGAAAAGAAAATAAAGAAAGTAAAATAAATAAAACAAACAAAAACAATCTATACAAAGCGCATTCGATACACACACTCACACATGTTGTGTTCTGTAATGGGTTAGTGGTAAAGAAGTTGTTCTTACCCGGTTAAACGGTCTCTCGGCGATGAAGTCGTTGTCGCTGGTAATTTCAGACGATGTACTCGCCATTGGAGGTGGGGTTTCTTGGATGCTATCAGGCCAATGCGAACAACCGGGTTGTGGGGCCGTAACCATTTCGCATAGTTCGAGTGCATCCAAAGAACTATCTGACCAGGACGACCGGTCGGGTCCGGCGAGAGCCTCCTGTTGCCGTTGACACTGTGACAAACAAATAATAATACCACCAAGGATTCTAAACTATAACGGATGTGATAACAGATGATTCTACGGGAACGAGTTTTCACATGGCTTATTTGTTTAATTTAATTTGTTAAATTCTTTGACTCACCTCTTGGATCGCCGCTGTTTCTGTTTCAGCTAGCGCCTGAAGTTGACTCGCCGTATACTCTGCAGGGCTCCATTTAACATTTGGTAGCGACGCATCGATTTCCGTTCGTTTTATGCTCTCCATTTGAGAGGGAGTAGGTTCAGGATCCCATTCAAAGTTGTTCTGTGACATGATGTGCGATTCCCAAGCCAATGCGGAGAGCTTCAAATGTAGACCGGGCTGATGATGTGTGAGCGGTCGTCTGATCAACACCGCTTTTATATAACTTGATGGTGATTAGTTGCTGACCTCTGTAACAAGTCGATACGTGTTGGACCGCGGTCAAGAGGGGGGGGGGGGGGTGATGAGTTGTTCGAGTGGTTATAACATTGTTCCAGCTCTGCAATCTTCGGTCATGATTAACATCGGCCCTTGCAAGTTCAAGGGCCTCGATTGGTACACAGGTCGATCAGAGATAACCCATTCAACAAACAAGGCCGGGGCAAAAACAAGTCCTTGACCACACCAGATAGCGATAACGGTGTAAATAAATGACACTAAGTATTAAAGCACGTTCAATGACACCCGTGGTCTCTAAGATTACAAATAACTCTATAACAGTACTCGGACCTTTTCTTCTTCCTCAACGATTTATCACACGTCTTGGAAGACACCGTGGCTTCAATAACTTCGGTTTTCAGCGTAAGTAATGAATCCGAATACAGAAATCCATCCTTTATACAACTTAATCGACCAATCAGAATAGAGTGCAGGGTCATATGAAAACAAACTTGTCCCGACGTGTTCGGAAATGGGGCGTGACGTCACAGGCTTATAGGAATAAACTTGTCTAGACGAGGTCGATCAGAGATAAGCCATCAGAGATAGGCCATTCAACAAACAAGGCCGGGGCAAAAACAAGTCGCGCACCAACGCAGTTGATCTCTTGGACCTTGACCACACCAGATAGTGATAACGGTGTAAATAAATGACACTAAGTACTACAAATAACTCTATAACAGTACTCGGACCTTTTCTTCTTCCTCAACGGTTTATCACACGTCTTGGAAGACACCGCTTTGTTTTCACTTTGTGAAAATACAAACGAGCCGTACGCGACTCGTTTGTGCTGCGTGGTTTTGTGCGCGGCGCTCCGTGATTTCAAGAAATCACTTCCGCACCGCCAACTGAGGGCAAACAATAACGGTTTGCCCTCAGTTACACTGTCGTGAGACATGGCTTCTTGCGGTGTCTTTCAGACACCGCTCAACATGATGCCATGCATCATGTTAACCCCGCGTCTCGGCCCTTCGGGCCTCAAGACACTGCCGTGGGCCGCACGACTCCCCACTTCGTGACTCGCCTTCATCCGGCCTGAACCCTAAAACGACTGTGGGCCGACTAGTTCACCTTTGCACCACTTTTCCTGGTGTGTAAATACACACCCCCATACCGCACGCCATTTGGTTTTTTTTTTTTTATTTATTTATTTATTTATTTTTTTTTTTTTTATTTATTTTTTTTTTTTTTGGTGTGCAAAGTTCGTTTTTGAGTAGTGCAAACTACCCTGCACTACCCAAAATTAGGTGTGTGTGACTCCAACTATACTACTCACTGATTTCAGATGGGGCCTCGGCCAACCGGAAGCTTTACAGATTGCATGGTCCGGCAAAGTCACTAACATATTCTGTCAGCCATCCAGCTGCTCCAAGAAAGGTTTTCTTTTTCTGCGACGCCCCACATCTTATGAAAACCACTAGGAATAACTGGGAAAACTCTGGATGTCATAACAAAACAAGGAACTTGCATGTAAGTTTTTTTCTTTTTCTTTTTTCAGTAAAAGTTTCACTTGACAGTGTCATCACAGATTGAAATGAAGGTTTTAAAAGCTTGATTATGTATTCTTGATGTTATTTATTCAATCACTTCATTTTACAGTTTCGGAAACAAGACATCAAGTGGAGTCATCTACTGCAGCTATATGATTGGGATATTGGGTTAAACAGATCTTCCCCAGGCCTACGACGCTTACATAAGATCACATATGAGCATCTTCACTTAACCCCCACACTGAGGATGCGTGTATATATGGCCACACAGGTACAATTTCTTCAATTTTGTTCTTTGATCTTATTGATAAAATGTCACACTGAATGTACAAACAATGTACTTATAATTTCTTTATAACATTAATGATAACAATAAAGACTCATGTGGCGCACTTACCCGGAAATCTGATCAAGGCGCCTACACAATAAAGCGATGGGATAAACAAAAAATGAAAATATGTATATATATCCAATGAAATCGTCTTCTATCACAATTCACAGTGCTCGATACATCTCTGTAGAGCTAAAACATGTAATAAATTCAGAATTTGAGTTAAAAGTTTGTTTAAGTCATATTCTGAATTTATTACATTGTAAGTAGTGTAAAACAATTTTTCTTTTTGTCAAATTTTAGGTACTAAGCAGCACAGTAGGAAATGCTTTGGAGGCATTTGGAAGACATGATACGGCATCTACCCAATTGTTTGTCAACATGTTTGACAAATTCTTTGACTGCCTCAAAGCCAGCTTTGGCTCCTTACAAGAGCATTGATGACTGGCGTTTCAAGGTAACTTATAATTAATTTTCAAAAAATGGAACTGGACTGGAAAAGACTGAATCGGATGAAAAAGCGCACTGCAGATTAATCCTAATTTCCCATAAGCCTCTAATATCCTTCCCTTGGTTTTAGTGATTTTGATTGATTTAGTGCTGCACACCTAAACAAAATTTGTGGTTGAGGATACAAGGTTACTAATTTAAAAAACAGTTTGATTGTGCTCATTTTTTTAAATACACTTTTTACATTAACCCTTTTTTCTTTTTTAACCAGTGGCTTCAAGAAGACTTTTTGGGGTTTCTGGCCAAATGGGAGACAGAAGTCAAGAATGCTGTTAATGTACCAACTGATGTCAGACAGAAGATGTGTTTGAGCAGGGAGACTGTTGAAGGACTTCGTATTACCGGTAAACATTTACATGGATCCGCACCTGATGGTGCCAGATAATTACGTTGTGAACTGACATTCCAAACAGCAAAGCATTAGACACATTTTGGAAAGGTCTTAAACACTTTAATCATCTCTATAAGAAACAAACATGTACAGTTTTTATCATGCACAAAATAGAAAGTGTTTTGTACCTCATTCATACAATAAAGTTCTTATTACTAGTACCACAGGCTTTCAACAAATTTCTACTATTTATTCCGTGTTATTCTTATTTCTTCAATTTCAGTTAAATCGTTCACGGAATTGGCTCAAACGCTGCTGGAAATCCCTGAAGTAGAATACCTGTTGAGTGAACGCTTCAATCAAGATCCGCTTGAAATGTATTTTTCAAAACAACGCTCAGCAGGGGGCACTTGCGACAATCCAACCGCCGAACAGTTTGGGCATAATATGATGTCTTTTCATGTGGCAAGATCGTGCATCAAAGCCTCTAAGAGAGGGAACTGTCAGAAAAGCAAAGAGGATGTCACGATGCCTATCATAGATGCAACCCCACTTCCCAAACGTCCAAAAGCAAAGTAACAGTATATAAATTAAGAGGTGAAGTACATACCCTACATGTATAAATAAAAAAATGTGTGATCAATGTGATACACATTAGTAGTAATGTTTCTTTAAGTGTTTATACATGTTCAGTATTAAGAATTAAACAAGTTCTACAGCAAAAGATCACTAACATCCAAATATCCTCCAAAATTTACCAAAGCTTTGTTGATTTTGATCGATTCAGTGCTACATTGCCAAATGTACTATCCCTTTGTTTAAAAAGCACAGGCTTGGTTGCTTACTAATTTTGTCAGCATCCAAAGGTTTGAGTTGAATATTAATGTTTTATTCTGCTCAATAAAGCTGTACATTGAGGAAACTTTCTTTGTCCAGAAATAGCCACTGAGGGAGTTAAATGTTAACAGTAATGTGAATCAAAGATTACTTAATGATAGAACTTTACAGATCTTTCCGTAGAGCCTTTTCTCCCTTTTTAGAAATGGCTGTCCTTGAGTTCGCTTTTCTTATGTCCAGGTATACTTTTAAAAATGCTTTACACCTGAGCTTGATATAGAATTTAATTATCACTTCCAGGAAATTCTTTGATAATGCACCACTTATTTTACTGTCTGTCAAAGCACACCAGTAGGTTTGCACACGATAATTTGATGAAATGTTGTTCATCAATACAGAGTTAATATTGACTTCTGACATTTTCTGCAAATTTGAAATTGTCAAAAATGCTCTACTCACCAACTCCATTGACCTAAAAAACAAGTAAACATCATCAGAAATTTGAAATAACCTCCCTCTATTCTGGGCATCAATCCATTCCTTGGTGTATGTTAAAAATGTTTTCCCACAAGTAATAGATTGGACGGACCAACATTCTAAATATCTTAAATATATCTGTGCAGTGTTACTATTTTGGCGTTTATATTTCTTCATTAATGCAAATGGGATATATCCTGCGACGTACCTCAAAACTTTTTCCTCTTCTTTATCAATTTCACCAGAAGTACTGGAAAGTGGTTCTTGTAAATCTGTATTATTTCTTTCTTTCATTAACATGCCAAAAACAGACTGGATTAAATATTGGTAGGCTAACTTTGAAGAATGATCAGATTTGCTGGAGATATTAAGCGATTTAAGAAATTTCTCCCATGCATCACTGTCAGTACGATAAATATGAAAACTTCTCCACATTCCTTCATACAATTCTGGCTTGAGAACCTTTTTCTCATTAGAAGTGAGAATCAGCCACAGGGCTGACACAGTTAGGTTGCAAAATCCTATAAATTCTTCTCGTCCAGTCAAGAGCAGCAATTGTGTAACAACCCACATGATTCCAAGAGATGGTGCACTTCCACAGTTGAAGAGAGGGTTTTCCTTCATCTGCTCAAGACTGGTCACAAAAAACGATGTCGCACATCTTGCAGCGTCAGCTTTGGTAAAGACTTCCTTTGGTCTTTCAGGAGCTGGATAAAGCAAATACAAATTTATTCATTATTTGAATCAGTTACAACTACATGGGGAACATGTGAATTTGCATGTTTTATATATACATGTGTATATATTTTTTTCATTTTGATTTTATGGCTTTATTTTGTAAAAAGATGAGATGAACATTTGTATTGTAGACATGTTCTCATTTATACAATTTCTACAATGTAGAAAAATAATTTAAAACCTTTACATTTGATGGCAGTAAGAAACATTAAAAACTACCTTTCTGCTGTGAAAGTTGCTTTCTTATCATTCAATTGAGACTTTTATTTCAACATTAAAAACTATTTATTTTGGTGAGAACATATTTTCATCTTATACTTTGTGGAATAATATTGAAGAACGAGTTTTCACCGAGTTTTGAGTATACAGTGTATATGTTGTACACATGTACTGTAGAGTACATGTACTTGCATGCCATCTCTCAAATTACCTTTCTCTCTAGGCTTTGTCTTTCCTTTGGTCTTCTTTTCGTCTGCAGATTTATTATCAGCTAAGGAAAAAAGATAATGATCATAAATATGAGCTTGAATAGCATGCTGTTACTTTGGCTACAAATAACATTAATTTGAGTGACAATGAGCTTTTGAAAATCTCAAGAAATTGTTTAAAATTAAATTACAAATGAATTTGGCAAAATACCTTTGCTTTTTGTCTTTCCAGTTGACACTAGGTCTGTAGAGGGCTCTCTCATTGATGATAGACCTGTGTAAAATAAAAATGTAATCGGGGAAACCATGATGATAAATAATTATGAAATATTGACAGTAACTCTGAAATGAGGCGCCCACACAAATCAAAGTTATTTATTCTAATGTAAATTTAATGTCAGACAAACTGCGATGATTTTAAACCGACGGAACCCAAAAGGTCGACCTCATCACAACTATCTTTTGTCAGAAGACATGCTCGGACATTTAAGTTTTATGGCCATATCCGTTGCCTTAATTATTTCCCCTTTTTTTCTGGTAATTGTTTTGTTCGTTGCTTGATTTACAGAAACTTATGTGTTTTTATTCTTATGCATGTAGTGTACTCACTATTTTGTATTAAATCGTCTTTTTATAATTGTATGAACTGAATATTTAGTTAATTGAATTGATTTCATTTAGGCTAGCCTGATAAAGTTTTACTTAAAATTAAAAATAATTTTTTTTTTAATGGCACCGTTTTTATTGGGCACTTTTTTAATTCATAATTCCTTTTTATTTATTTTTATATTAAAATAAATAATACTGGCAACGACAACTGACTAAGGTTGGTTGACGTGACGCCAACGGACTATGACTACAAATAGCTAGTCTTATTTGCCTTGGCGAATCATGCCAAGGAAGGTAGGTAGGCCTAGCACTGGGCCGTAAACAGGTTTACAGATGACAAAGAAAATTCACATCTATCTGGACAAAGGCAGTAAAAGGACTAAAACAGTAGTGAAATATTTACCAGCCACATTTGGTCCAGCAGGAGACGCCGAACGGCATCGAGGGCAGAGCCAGTCACCGTCAGGTACGGCGTCTTTTGCTATGCCAGCGCATTCGAAATGCCACCATTCGATGGGGCATTTTTCAGCGTTGCAACCAATCATATCTTTCGTCATCACACCACCGCAAACACACTGACACGCAACTTCATCATCCGTCTCGGAAGTTTCGTCGCTGACATTGCTTTCTTGATCGCTAAAATCGCTAAAATCACTAAAATCATAGTCGTCAAAACCGCTAAACACGAAGTCATCCTTTCCGTAAGCCGCCATATTTGTTGACAAGGACGCCCGAACCGCAATGCAGTCTGGGTATTTTCCCTGACGTAATGCACTAGCTGTGGCAAGAGATACGCCCTGGGGTTGTTTATCTATTCATTAGCGCTGGTCGTAAAACAGCTGTTTTACGACTGCGGTAACACACGTGGAAGCTTTGAAGCAGGGCTAGTTGTAACTCCTTCTGGTCCTTGCTCTATGGTATTAACAATCATTTTTCATCAATAGTGAAGGATATTCCACCTCTGGAAATGGCAGCCCTGCCAGCATACCTTCCTGCTCCAGCACCCTTTCCGACTATTCATGAATGGGATGTCTACAATCAGTTGAAAAGATGTAGTAAAGCTGGAGGTCCCAACGGACTTCCTGCTCGTATTATCCGAGAATTTTCACCTGAACTTGCTACACCTCTTACCGACATCCTTAACACATCTTACCATCAAGGGATTGTACCTAGGCAGTGGAAACAGGCTGTGGTGGTCTCGATACCCAAGCCGAAACGACCAGTAGGGAACAGCCTACGACCTGTATCACTCACAGACCATTTTGGCAAACTAGCAGAAACCTTCATAACCAGATGGATTCTGAGTGATATAGAGGCCAACTTGGATCCTAATCAATTTGGAAATCGTAAAGGTATTTCCACATCTCATTATTTAACTAAGTTAATGGAAAATTTGTGCAATCATGCTATACCCCGAAGAGCCACAGTACTATTGTAGTGACTGATTTTAGTAAAGCTTTCGATCTAATTGACCATAACATTATGATTACTAAGTTACTCCAACTAGGTGCTAGACCATGTGTTATTCCATGGGTGTGTAGCTTTTTGAGCCAGAGATTACAACGTGTCCGCTATAAGAATGTTATTCAGAGTATAGATTTCTCCAAGGTGGTGTCCCACAAGGAACCAAACTTGGACCACTTTGCTTTCTAGCACAAATCAACGATGCCATCCAAGAACCCCCCTGAGAAAGTAACTAGTCTCAAATACGTAGATGATGTCACATTAATTGAAAGCTGCATTGGAGGAGACAATAGTAACATGCAAAAAACACTAGATGAATTTACTGAATGGACTGTTCAAAATAACATGAAACTGAATCCGAAGAAATGTGTGGCTATGGATATTTGTTCTATGTAAAAATCCATTGGTGATAACCCTACCTGAGATATGTTCACAACAGCTTGAAATAGTGGATCGTGTAAAAATTCTTGGTGTTCAGATTAGCTCTGATTTAAAATGGAACGCCCACATCTCACATCTTATAAGTAGAGCAAATTGTAAACATTACATGATAAAGATGTTGAAAAAGTTATCTCCCTACAGCAGACCTGATAACAATTTATAAATGTTAGGAAAGATCACTTCTTGAGTAAGCTGTTCCTGTCTGGAATGCTGGGTTAACTATAAAGCAGGTTGAAAACTTGGAAAGGGTTCAAAAAAGAGCGCTTATAATTATTCTAGGGTCCTCATACTCTACGTACGAAAACGCACTTAAAGACACTAAACTAACTTCCCTAAAAGAACGTAGAAAAACCATGTGCACTAAATTTGCTGTTGACTTGTCCAAGTCCAAGTCCTTTAAAGACTGGCTACCTAAGCAGAGATTTGAAGAGGAAAATATGATTTTCGTAACAAGAACAGATTCACTCAGTGTGCAAGACCAACAGGTACAAACATAGTGCAATCCCATACTTCATTCAATTGCTCAATGAGAATGAATAAAGTAGTTCTTGTTTTTTATTGGTAAATGTTATGCTGCAATCCATAACTTAATCAAGCTGCTCAATGAAATTGATTAATAGTTTCTTGGTTTTAATGTACTAGTTAATTTATTCTTTTTTTCACATTGTTTTTTTTAAAATGCAATAAAGGTCTGACTCTGGCGTGTTTTACAGCTTGGTGTGTTGGAATTTTCGTTTAGTTTATACTAATAATAATAATAAACAGTTCTTATAAAGCGCATAATACAAACAAGTCTCTATGCGCTTGGGTGGGTGAACAGGTGTGTTTAAGTTGTAACTCAAATTGTTACAGGGTGGGGCAGTTTTTGATTTGGTGTGGTATATTGTTCCATAGTTCAGGTGCAGTAAATTGGAAGGCACGTTGACCATATGATTTTGTGAGAACTGGATGTGGAGTGAGAAGATCTTTGTTGCTGGAGCGAAGAGTCCTTGATGGATGATATTTGCTGATTAATTCTTGGAGGTAAACCGGGGCCATTTCGTGTGTGCATCTGTAGATCAAAACCAATATTTTAAAAGTTATCCGGGATTTTACTGGTAGCCAATGCAGCTGATGTAAGACCGAAATGGGTTCATATAAGCGTGTTTTGGTGATCATCCAGGCAGCCGAATTTTGTATGCGTTGAAGTTTGTTAAGTTGTGAGTCTGGTAATCCATTGAGAAGGCTGTTACAGTTGTCTATGCGGCTCATCACGAATGCATGGATCAACCTTTCTGTTGTTGGTTGATCCAAAAACTGTCTAATCTGTCCTATTTTGTGTAAGCCGAAGGAAGAGGCACGACATATGTTGTTGATGTGGTTTGTCATAGTTAGATGTTGATCCAGGATAACCCCGAGGTCTCAAGCACTTTGAATTGGTTGAATAGATGAATTATCGAAGGTGATGGAAGGAATGGGGAATTTATTTCAAAGCGAGATGAAATGTGGAGCATTTCTGTCTTTTCCTCATTCAGTTTCTACCCATTTGCTGAAGACCATGCCTTGATGTCATTCAAGCAGGCCTCAAGATTTTAGATGACATTAGACCGATCAGTTTGTTCAAAAATTGAGTACAGTTGGGTGTCGTCTGCGTATCTAGCATGGTGAATACCATGCGACTTGATGACATCCTCCAATGGTGAAGAATATAGATTGAAAATAATGGGCCCGATTACCGAACTCTGAGGGACGCCTCGTTGCGGACAATAACTGGTTGATATTTGGTCTCCTGCGATGACCGATTGACTTCGATCGGTGAAATAGGTCCGAAGCCAATTTAGTGTTTTTTCTCGGAAACCAAACCTCTGCTCAAGTCGCTCAAATAGTATGGCATGCCTTATCGTGTCAAAAGCTGCCGAATAGTCTAACAGCAGCAAGACTGCTTCTCGGCCGCCTCCCAGTGCAAGCAGGAGATCGTTGCAACCACGAAGTAAAGATGTTTCACAACTGATTTTTGCGATATGCTGACTGCTTTGCGTTCAAGTCATTTGTCGACAGGTAGTGTTGTATTTGGCAGACAGCTACGCGTTCAACTGTTTTTGACAAGAACTGTAGGTTGGCTACTGGTCGGTAACTCTTTAAGTCATTTCACGTAAATACTTGACATATGTGTCCACGGTCAAAAAATCGTGTTTTTTAATACTTTGTAGGTCGAAGGGCCTTGGGGTGCAAGTAAACAAAATCGAACTTTCAAATCCATATATGTGACCGGCTCTGCAAAAATGGCCCTTATGTCGCAAAAATTAATTTTGGAGTTAGATACATGGATGGAAAGGTCTTTCTCTCAGCTTTAATTTGGTGTATTTAAGAAGTCTGTAGCATTTTGCAATCCAGAGTTATACTCTAATTTGCATACAAATACTTGCCATTTTTGTCAAAATAGGTTATGGAGAAACAGCCTTTTAAACTTTACGATGTATTTTAAAGTATTTCAATACCAAGTTCTTGTGAAAGTCCCTAGCAACGAGTACGTTCCCGTTGGACTATTCGTCTGAAATTTTCACCAAGTGTTTGTTATGTCTTTTTAAGTACAACATATTTTGCATTTCATTTAATGCACTATATCGCTATTTTTAAAAATTAATTTGCATACTGTGCTATTTCTTATCATTTTTTTTGCAAATTTTAAAATAGCAAACACACACTTGAGAATTATTTTGAAGAGTTAAGACCTTTTTCGGTGAATTGAGTAGCTTTTTCTTAAAGTTAAACAAATGAACACTGGCTGTATAAACCCTATGAATTAAAATTATGTATTTTTTTGTGTGAAAACGAGCTTTTTGGGAAAAAAATTAAAAAAATTATTTCACATTTTTTTTGTAATTTTAAACTATCAGCTTGAGTTGTTTAATAAAACTCTTAAATAAGCTCGCTTTTCAGGATTAAACTATATTTGGGCTAAAAATTTAAAGTTTTTGTAAAAAAAAAAAAGTTTACAAATTTAATATTTCCTTCTATTAATTTAAATCTAGCACTAGTCAACATGGTTTGCCTTCTAAGATCGAACTAAAGTTAATTAATCAATTTTGAAATAATCTTTGGGTTAACATTTTGCTGTCAGGGTCGATCTTTTCGTTATCTCCTGCTGAAAATGGCGATGTGGAATCAGATTCCAAATCGTTTTCTGATTCAACGTCGTCATTTTCACATCGGAAGTTAACAAAGTAATCTTCCGTTCCACGAGACCAATCGTGTCTCTCTCCTCACGGAGATCATTCAAAGCTTCAGCCAGACACTGATTCTTCAAACCCATACTTAAGCAAATAATTAACGAAACAGTATAGAAAACCTGTTGCTTAAAACAAGATATGTTGGCTAAAATAGTAAATAATTATGAAAATATTTACGCTCGGAGCAAGAGAAGGTAGTTGAGTTGGACAGAATTGACAGGTATTGTGCTGTGTTTTCGCGTGGCACGCACTCTATAAACAGTCACTTGGCAGTCACCTGACAATGAATAAACAACCAATCCCATTCACGGCGCATGCGCGCGCTCGACCGTGCGCCCATTGTCCAATCGTTACACTACACTGTATACACGTGACCGAAAAAAATCCACGCTCCTAGTAACAAGCGCCCTTTGTATACGTGTCAGAAATTAACCTGCCTTGGTTTTGCATTTGACCTTTAACCTTTTCTATGTCCACATACAGAAAGGCAACGTCCTCAGCTTTCAGATGATACCAAAATTATAATAGGGGGGTTCCAAATAATGTGCTGCCAGATGTGTAAAATGACGCAACTTTCCACCAAAACCACGGACACCGATCGCGCAAACCACCAACAAAACGTACACAAAACACGGTTTTTTTCATCTTTATTGGTCAAAATAAACATTCAATCTTACAAATTATGAAAGTGTGGATATCAACGATGTCAAAAAAGGGATAATAAAAAAATCACACCAACGAAAAATTTATCACCCTTTCAACATTGACGAGCCCATTACGTGAAAAGGCATAGCGCGACTTACGGGCCTTTTTTGCAGAGCGGGTCACATATAGCCCGTTGCCATGGTGACAGCTCGTTTTGTGTTTTGGGCATTTTAGGTCGTTTTGGAGGTCTGAAAAACTGTTTTTTAGCTCATGTTTATAACTCCACATTACCAAAATGCAAAATTATTTCATAAAACCTTTTATACCACTACAAAGTATCATTCTTGGCCTTACTTGAGAAAAAAAAATTATTGCTATAAATTTTACCTTTATGCTATTTTTGCATCAAGCGTTAAAGCATGTTTTTAGAACTTGCATAATCGACGTTTTTACCCTATTTTTGGCCCTAAAAATTTCAATTTGCCAGGGGTCTCAGAAAAATTTCCTTTCGGTTGTGATTAGGGCCAACATTGGTCTTTCCATATCTGGTGAGAAAAACTTGGGCAATTGTATCCTGTTGTGACAATACTGCTTCAAAAATTGAATTTTTTCCAAAAATGGGAAAAATGCATTTTGAAGTTTTTCTCTCAGTTTGAACCAGTATCTTTAAAAAAGAACACTTTAATCAATCAGGCACCTTTTCCTGAGTGTTCTGTAGGCTTATTGAGTAACCCCACATTGATGAAAAACTTTTGATGACTTAAATCTCACGCCCCCCCCCCCGAAGCGTATTATGTTACATTCCCTTACGAGTCATTCCGTGCCAACTCATCTGACGAGTTGGCAGGCTCCGCCTCAGATTTTGCTATTTTTGTTTGTAAACATTCCACTATGGGTGTCATGAACACTCACCAAATTTTAGAAAACTACTCCTTAACATTTCTGAGATATGACCCGATAAAAGTTTAAGCCCCGCCCCTTCAAATTAACTTTTTGTGTTTTGGGCATTTTTAGAGGCTTATATCTACAAATTGAGAAAAGATATGTAACTACAAATTAATATACAGGGTACCTGGTACCTCATCAACTAGAATCTACTGTCAAAAGTAGCTTGGAACATTTTTATATCAAGGCATAGGTCTGTAAAAACTGAAATTTTAGGCCGCAGAATGATTTTCGTAATTTTTGAGACCACTATAGTGCCTAAGTGAAATGGCTGATTGATTTTGTATTACATTTGGTTATAAACTAGGTGTATATGTGTAACCTGATATAAGGATAGACCAATCACACCTTTGATGGGTATTTAGCAGGGGTCTGAATGTGGGTCTGGCTGTAAAATTGCAAAAAATACCGCCTTTTTCAAGTGGTTATTTGACAACATGGGACAATTCTTTAACATAAATCTCGGGAAACACAATAATCACGTACTCACGTTTGTGTTACACAGTACTCTGTCCAGCTAGCTCTGAGCTCTCTCTATTCTCTCTACGTACGTCCGTCCGTCCGTACACACACGTCGATAAAGGCCTTAGTTAGTTCCCCTTTTCAGCTCAAACTAAACATAACCACCGTTGACATGAACACTGGGTTCCAAACTCTCAAAAAAGTCACGTGAGAGCGAGCGCCCTCTCTCTAGATTGTCTTGACGACGAGCGCCTTTGTCCCCAGCCTCGCTACCATAGGCTTCGCGCCGTATCGGTAACTCTCGTCGCTAAACCCTTGGTAGGATAGGGAACATTGATGTCCATTAATGGGTGCGTTCGATTAGCTTCCTCGTGTGTCGGGGGTCACACTCGTGGTAGCAACGAAACAAGGCCAATCGAACGCTGAGGTGTTTTCGCTCAGGGTTACTCTGGGAAAGGAAAATTCACGTCAAAGGTTGTTCTGTATAGCGGCGTGTACACAGAAAGCTCCGTCGTCTGCCGAATTTGAGTGTACGCGTGTCCCCAGTGGTGACGACTGACGACACAACTTAATTATTTTGCACAGTCACCAACTGTTTGTTTTTCAGGAAATGCATTTGCCATAACTGTTTCACAGACAATCAATATGTGTATTAATTTGTACTTTGTGTATCTTCAACGAACCAAACTTGTCCCCGCCATCTTGTTATGATACGCCTGCAGCCGGAAACTACGTCATTACACCGGGTATCCACCACCAGAGACCCGCTCGCGAGCTGGATCTGTGGTAGTCTTGAAATCAAGTCGATAATTTAAATTGGACGGAGCAGTTTGATTGGTTAAGAATCGTAAATACATGAATATTCATCATACATCTTGCAGCGTATGGCAAGTCACATGAAGCAAAAGGAGCTACCAGGCGCACACTTCATTCTTTGATAGGGGGTTTATTATCAATAGTAACATTTTGTGATAATGCATTGGTCAATGTATGTTAAAAGAAAGTTAAGAAATTGTTATAATGATTACAATATTATGCTTTTTACGTTGATATTGGCAAATAAACTGTCATTAAAATAAAAATAACAACAGAAAGATACATTCCCATGTTTATAATGAATTATTCAAATTTTGTCAGACGGGCTACCATTGGCCCTCTCTTTGGCAACTTTCGCATATGCAATATACAATTTTCCATATATGAATATTCTGCTAAACACATGCTACTCAAGTCACTAGAGCTAACGGACCTTGCCACGCGCTACTTACGACCGTTGCTAAATGTATAATCGCACTGTGACCGTTGCATGAACGACAGCATGTGTGTTTGTAATAGGCAGCACTGGCAGACAAATAGACATACACTGAGTAACGACTTGTCATCGAGTCTAGGTCTGTGGGTGACTGACACCAGGGGCGCAGACACGAGTATCACGTGATGGCTAATCGAACGCTCTCGTGTAAGTTATACTTACACGTGAAGCTTATCCATGAACGCACCCAATGTTACTGGAGATCAACAGCCTCGCTACTGTAACCATGAAGGAAGAAATATTTCTTCTTCCATGCTGTAACCAACGCAGGATTTAATGTGCGCAGGGAATTGATGTCGTCCTTGGCTTTTCTGGTTCACTATAAAAACTGTGTGGATAAGCGTGTGCCAAGCAGGCGGCGAGTGACGACGTCGTTGAACAATATAAATTATTGTACAATAAACAAACGTTTAGATCAAACTCTAATATTTTATTTGACTTATTTAACGATTGAAACAACAGGTACAACAAATCTGGCTTGTGTGAGAGGCATGTCTCTGGAATTTGGAGCAAGTCAGAGCACTCAAGAATGAGAGTCCGAATAAGAACACTTTGAAAGCAGAATTTAGGGGATCTTATACAGGGTTTCTGGAGGTGGGGTATATCTAGATTTAGTAATGATATCACAAAGAAAATACATAAGATCATTGACATCATTTCCTAGAATAACTTTGGATGAGGTAATGGTCAGCGGGGAGTAATGGTCAGTGTCCTGAGGGCGTAGCCTAGCTAGGAATGTGTGTGATGTATTTCACAAGAAATGGGAGTGAGCTAAGTGAAATGGACCACCTGTCGACAATGTTGTGATTAGGGGGAATGGTGAATTTAAAGCCAGGAACACTACCATGGGCAGTGCGCCGTATCGATAACTCTCGTCACTAACCCCTGGTAGGGATGTACTGTGGGAAACAACTCTGATTGGCTCCCAAGGCTGACTACTTTGCGTGCACGCTTGTTAAAAACTTTTGAGCGCATGTATGGTGCTGTCGGTCGCCTAGTACGTGCGTGTACAAATGGACGTATTTTGACGCAATTCATTTCAAAATAACCATGTTTTTCATGGTCACCCTAAACTCATCCTGGTTTCCAAAGGTGATCGATCTCGCCGCACCATTTTTTCCCAGCGTATTACTTGCCCTCTTGTTAGTGACAAGAGGTACAGATACGGCGCGCTGCCCGTGCTAGCAAAGCTCAGTACCAGCTAGACGTATATCACAAGATCGACAACGAATGAGAGGGGGCCAGTCGCTCCGTGACTTTGCGTCCTTTGACAGCGCGCTATGAGAAGTCTCTAACACAGAATCGATCAAACCGCAGAACTAAGGGGTTGCAATCAAGCAAGGCAATCTGGAAAAGAAAGAAAAATGGCGCGGCGAGACCGTACCACGACACCTGGAACCATTGATCTCTATTATATTAACTAGATATTAGGACACAGGATATTAAAACTTCTCGGGAGCCACATAATTAGAACAATATGAAGTGTGTAATATCCATTGAAATAAGACGACTATTTTTTTTCTTGGGATTGAAAATAAAAAGCGTGCGTGGCAGGCGCTTTTGTCTTCTCAGAGTTGTTCTCTTATTTCCATAAGGGCAACTTTATACGTTATGTGATAGCACCCTCACATGAGCAACCTCTCTCGGCAAGGGAACACTAATTGCGTATGACGGGCTCCAGGTAATTGTCGAAGTTACTGAGGATAATGTACACTTATCCCAAATTGACGATGAAGCCAAAAATGAGGGTTGGTAAAATACTTTTGGAACCAAGTCCAAACAAACGTGGCGTGTTTACACACGCTTACTTTATTCGCCGATGTGTGACGTCAGATGTTCAGGCAAACACGCGTGTCACGTGTCACTAGCATGGACAACTTTTGGAACTTGTCTGAGGTATTACCACATTGGTCATCGACCCTGTAGTTGTCTTTTCTGATTTCTCTAAGCTAGCTGGCAAATAAAAATCATACCTCCATTAGCTCACGACACACAAGCTGAATTAGTCAGAGTAGATGAACTATGGATTCCATCGATAAAGTTAAGTCTCTGGCCACGACTGCCAAACCATACTCAAAAGGTATGCGTTGCCAAATAGTTAAGATGAAAGGGTCTGGTAAAAATATGGAAGCATCTTTGGCGGACAATAGTGGCGCCATCAAAGCAGTAGTGTATGATGACAGTCTTGGGGGCTTCAACGAAGGAGACGTTGTACTGATTAGAGCTTTCCAAAAAGGAAAATCAGCAAACGTCATCATACTGAACAAGCACACAACGGTCAGGAAGTGTCCTCATTTGGAGTTCAATCCAGACATGATACAAGCAGCAAAACAGCTGATCGACTGCCCACCTCCAGGTGTTGGAACAATTGGAGACATCAGGGAGGGCGCTTTCGTGACGATTCAAGGCACCATAACAAATGTAAGTTTCTTCCAAACATCTCAGACGACCTGACCCTTGCAATGTTGTGCTACTATTATTAACCACGACAGTATTGCTGTTGCTTGGGGAAAAAAGGATCATCATCTATAGTAAAATGTTCATTATTCTTCTTTTTAAAAGACTAAACTTAAAAAGAGTACAGCGCTCGTGTGACTGAGCAGTGAGTGTAACACAGTAGTTGTTTTGTGAAATAAACTTGAGGCAGGCCACATATTTCATGGTCTGTAATGTTCCGGTCTTAATCTTGAAGTTGCTTGAAAAGTTTTCTTCTTTTTATTGAAAAGAACTGCACTTTGTTAAACTGAAGATGGTCACCATGTGGTGTTTCCTTGAAAGAAACTCCAATATTTATTGTCTCTGTCGTAAAAGTTTCAACAACTTTGCATGAAAAAATTTAATATTTTAAGTGTATCAACTGTTGAGCATTGCCATTTTATCAAACTTGAATATATGTTCTGTATAATTGCTTGAACAACAGGATGAAATTGCAAGAGAAGTTGGCAACTCTCAGACAGTGAGAAATATCTTGGTTGAAGATTCGTCTGGCAGTATTCAAGTAGCACTTTGGAACAAGACTTCTACAAGCCCAGTGAAGTCAGGAGACATTGTAAAGATCACTCATCTGACAGCCAGGCACAACACCTTTATTTGAGCTTTAGCCCTCAACTCGACTTCTCACACAACCATTGTGGTAAGTCTGTCTTTTAAGAATGTGACTTCAATGTCTGGCTAATTGAAAAAAAAAAAAAACATTCTTGGCATATGGTATTTTAAAAAATTATTTATGAAGCATTTTCATTCCGAGTCGATTTGAAATCATTTTCATTCTGAGTCGATTTGAAATAAGTGTACTCCATAAACAACTGGCAAGGCAAGATTAATGGCGAAACCTCCAAGTGTGACTGCAATCCAACAATTGGATTTGCAGGCTATTACATTTGCATAGGCTTTGTGCAGTGAATGATTTCTTTAGTATGTGTAGCATAGCAAAATGCAACATAAATTGTCTCAGTTGCAACTCGGTATTAGCGTGCAGTCTGCCCAAAAATGTTCTGTCTAAATACTTGGCTATACAAAAATGATGGATGAAATCCTTCTGTAATCTGTGTATTATGTGAACAGTCTATACATCAACTCGTTGAATTAATTGAATTATTTTTCTGTCAATATTCAACAATGTTGTGACTAATACTAAACCAATTGTGGCAAGCATGCAGTGTTGTGCCAGTCGGGGCTGGTAGGAAGTGTCCGGTTCTTAAAAAAAAAAAACCTCAACAGCACTCATGCAATATTACAACACTGCCGACCAATACTTTTTTTGCGGACAATTAAAAACAACTTTTTTCTTAGCTGTGTCCTTGGGAGAACGATTGACACTGCTGTTGAGATCCAATTACTCTGAACTTATTCCTCTGAAGTTTGTTGTACATTGTTTCTGTAATACACTGGCTTCCACTCAAAAGACAAGCCGCCGAGCGTGCTATGTCTTTGTGGTTTTATGACCTGGGTCTGTGACCGTTGTAAAGTGGTATAGAATATTAAACTCTTAAAGTTTGTTGACATCTGCCGACTCATAGTTTTGATTGAAATGGTAGAATCAATTAAATAGTTAACTGGAAATAAACCAAGTAAATAACTTTAATAGTTTGATTGGGAATATTACTGTGTCCTTATTTTCCAGACATGAACAAACACTTAGTGTGACAGAAAAGTTACTGTGACATCCAAAGATGTTATACTTTAGGTGGAACAACTTTCATGTGTACTACAATCCCTACCTACAAAAAAAGACTTAAATGAAATCAAAGTATGGTTCTGGAGTCAATGTAACAAAAAATGTCATGATTAAAGAAAGAAAACGAAAATTACAAAAATCTCTACCTTACTACCCTATATTTTTTTTTCTGGATAGTTACGCCAACATAACAACTTTGGTGTGTGTAGAACTCCTAAAATAATATGTACTTTTTAGGGTGTTAAATGTACAAAAATTCCAAAAGGGGCACTACCTCATTAAACACCCCGCTGGGAGTTGCACACCCTGGACCACTGCTAATGCCTTGCGCAAGGGATGAGGGCTTGCTTTGCTTAGTTCGAGTGAAACAACACTGATGGCTAGTAATTTCTTTTTACATGTGCCAAACAGTCTTGGTGACCCACAGTATCAGACTGCATGAGTGGTTGTTGTAAATTGTAGAGAACAAAATGGATTAATTATAAGCAGTTTATTTCTGTACAACAATGTGTCTATTTGTGTTATATTGTGCTCATATTGCAACCTCGTGAAACTGAAGAAGATGTCAACATCATAACCATTGAGGAAGATGGTGACAGCCTATCGGTTCTTCAACAAAGAGACGAAGAAATAGTTACTCTGCACATGTCAAAATTTGTGGCCATGGAAATGTGGAAAACTGCAGACTGCAAAGAAATTTTGCACCGTCTTGAAAACAAGCAAACATATAAGTTGAAGTTGAAAGGCTCTTCTATTGTGGGAGTAATTGTTGATGATACTCCAGACCAAGCCTCCACCAGTGGGGAACAAACCTCCAAAGCAAAAGTTGAGTAGAAACAGCAAGCACTTCAAGACTAGGGTTTTATCTGTACATTGATTACTTTTTGCCATTTGCATGTCCATTCTTTATGTATCTATTGTCATTTTAATATGCAAGCCAAACAATCGAAAGTTATTTTCTGTCCATCATTTTTATACATAAAAAACATTGTGTATTTTCTGTTTGATTGTGGTTCTAATTTCATAGAGATGTTTTAGCAACAACAAAAACAATTTTTTTTAGGCACAGCAGAATTATGGTTACTGGTCTCAAGTTTCAGACAAAATATGATGAAAATTTCATAGAGGTGTTTAAGCTGCACACAAAAAAGCTCCAAAGGCACAGCAGGATAATGGTTACCGGTATGAGGTTTCAGAAAAAAATTTCCAAATGTATTATGCTCTAAGTTTAATTTGCTAAGTATTTGGCCACTGCTTGAAGAGCGAAGGATACGTTTGCAAATGAACATTTGTTTGTTGTGTTGTTACAGTTAAAGTAAAATGTCAAATAATTCCAGCACATGATTTGTAATTATTTCAAAAAAGTCGGGATTCTATCTGGCGTTTTTGTACATGTTGCCATTTTCATGGCCATCATTTTTGTAACTACTGCCTGGTTACTGTGCAAGCCAAACATTTGACACTAGCTTAAATCCGTCTTACTTTATACATCGAAACAATGGTTAATTTCCAGTTTGATTTAGTTCCAATTTCATACAGGTGTATTAAGCAAAACTTTAACAAACAAAAGCTGAGCACAACAGATTTAGCATTACCAGTATAAAGTTCTCAGCCAAAATACAATGCCATATTATATGGTCTCAGGGTTATTTTTCCTTAGCGCATATTTTGGGCGATATGTCTTGTTTGAGCAGCTGTGCGATATAGGGGTAGTTTTAAAATATCTGGCACAGAATTAATCATGTAGATTTCTGTAGCTGATTCACAAACTTTGGAAATTGTTATGCAATTTTTCCAACAAGTTGTAGTAGGTTGTTTTGGAAGTACTAGATTTCTAATTGCAGTTACATGTTTGAGTAATTGTTATGCTGTTTGTTTCATGATTGATTTGAATTGCTGGTTGATAAACATTGGACCAATAGATCATACAATAATCATTTGTAACCATTTATATCAAAAATTTGGTTAATATGCTTCGACAATAAAACTTGTCTATTCTTGAGATATTATTTCTAAACAGTTTCCATTTGTAATTTGTGAAAATCTTTTTAAAAACTTGAGAGCCAACTGTCCAGTTATAAAAATGTGTTTCAACTGTTGAGGCTGGATTATCTCTGTCACATTATTGTGATTGAATCTGTTTTCAGTTGGAATGCATGTAGGGTGTAAAACTCACTGGTATCCTAGAACGGACTTTCCACCTAATGAGGAGAGGGGGGTCAGGTGCTAACAGTTGTCAGTGTTGTTTATGGGTTTGGAAGTAATTTGCTTGCGTTTCATTAATTCACACAAAAATCTGATCTCATTACAAATTCGTATACAGAGCTACACAGATCTAAGTCTCTTAAGAAATGGAATCGTCTGTTATTGTCTTGAGGCTCCTAATTGTGTCTTGCCGATAAATTGTGGTTATTAAAAACTCCTAACAAAACCTCCCCCCCCCACTCTTCTGACAGACAATTACTACCACCGCTAAGTAGTAAGAGAGAGCCGACAGCCAAATGCCGCTATTTGGTGCGTTTTCACGGCTGTGAGCAATCACTGTTTCGGTCTTTGGCCGGTGATTGACCAATGGCCAATTAAACCGAAACAGTTATTGGTTATGACCGCAAAAACGCACCCATTGCGTGGGGGCGGTTGGGGTCTGCATTGGTGTTCCTCTCCCCGCGAAAGCGTGCAACGATAGATGGACACCTGCATTGGTCGGCCCTTGCGTGTTTCGTTCCCGTCACGCATGTTGTTGTTTTTTTTTTTGTGTTTTTGTGGTTTTTTGGGGGGTTTTTTTTTGGGGGGGGGGTTGCAGCGGGGTTACGTCGGGGTTATGTAGTTAGCGGTGCTTGCGTGGGTCAGATGATTCGTGGGTGTTGTTTTGGGATAAATTTGGCATATTCAAAAGGAATGGGGGGTTTTGCCAAATAAATAAGTGTGTCATGGCAGTGTGTTATGTTTTTGTAGGACTTGGGAACGACACTTAGTCTACTGGCGGGGAAATTCTTGGTGCAGTGAATAAAATTGATTCAACAATGATTGATGTGATTGAAATAAAATTATGCTCGAACTGCAAACAAATCCACATTTATAAGGATACTGCACATTTCCGTAAAGAAACTTTGTCATCCAGGTAATTTGTTTTTAAATTGACATGGCTTCCTATGTCCCCTTGATAGGTTTCTCCTACATTATTTCTTTCATAGATAGAAAAATAGCGGCATCCCGCTAGTTGTGCATAATGTGTGCAATGATGAAGAACGTAATACAGGTTGGCTGTTCCAAGAATTAGAACACCTTGAATCATTTGAGTTTAAAAAGCATTGATCAGTGGGAAGAAATGAGTTATCATCGATAACCTTGACAAGAGGATATGGTGATTTTTTTCGGTTTGTTTGAACAGTCGTTGGACCTAGCAATATAGCGTGACAACAACAGTACGCGCCCTTTTTTAAGCTACAACAACATGAAGACGGTAAAATCGTTATGGCCCAACATATAGACAATTATAAACTTCATTTACGACAGTTGGACCTGTGTGGTAAAACAAACTTCAAAATAATTCGCGGACAGATGCGCAATAATTGCAATGATTTAAATCTTGTTATGTGTTCCCTGATGTTGTAATGTATGGAAGTAGGCCGTGACCACCTGTTAGAGCGCCCTCTATCAACGTGTGTTAGATTTATACCAATAGATGAAATCTTTGATTTTGCAGTTTTCGTTCGTAGACATTGCATGGTGAAAACTCTTATTCCACATTGTAGCTTACACGAAATTGAGTACGTTAACACATATTCCTCCTCGTGACGTCATCATGGGCCTAACAACATTAATTAAAAGTTTATTTTTTACAAATTTATATCTTCTGAACTGCGTCTCCTACAGTGGCAATTTTTATGCCGTCTTAGCCTCCAGCATATGTAACTTTTTATTTTGAACTATAGAATATAAAGTCATGCTCTTTGTGCCGTCTTTAGGCTTATGGCACGTTTAACATTTGTTCATAAACAGGAACCTCCGATTGCAAAAAAAATCGCGAATAACATGTCATACAGGCATGTGCCATCTTTTAATCTTTGTCATAGCTTACATTTTATCAATAAGATGACCAAAATCGACATTAACTTCCGGTCCAAACTTCAAATAAAAAAATGATATTTCCTGAACCACATGTCAATAGTTATAATCTTTGTGCCGTCTGTTTGCTTACTACACATTTAACATTTTATCCAAAGAGATGGCCCCACCCACATTGACCTTTCCTTCCTGTTCAAACAAAAAGTTTTAGTAAACAAATTATACTTCCTGAACCACGTGTCAATAAGTCGTAATCCTGTTACCGTCTTGTAGCAAACATCACAGGTAACGTTTTATTTAAAAACATGGCCTTATTTTGATCTTTCCTTCCAGTCAAAATATCAAGTTCAAATAACAAAAATTTCCTGACCCAAAAAGTCACTAAAAAATTGTTTTTGCCGTATTGTAGCATACGCCACACGTAACATTTTATTTTTGCACTGTTAGAGTCAAAACGAGGGTGTGTGTAAGCTTTAGAGTAGGTGCCTCAATTTCAGGGTTCATTTCAGGGTCTGGATCAACGGTCATATCCTAAAACCGGAACAGCTTTGTGTTTGTTCACAGAACAAACACTTGACATCTAGCTATTATTATTATTATTCTTTGTTTCCACTTGAATCCCATAGCATTTGTACACGTTTTATGTATACACCTAATATCTTAATGTTTTAATGTGAAAGAGTTAGATCCTATATTAAATTGAAGCTTAGTACATAAACTTAACATTTATTGTGATAATTGTTAAAATTCTTAATTAATTAGCCACTTTAGAGCGAGGTGAATATTTAATTAGCCAACCTTGTTAAGACCATATCTCAAAAAGTGTACCGCCGATCGTCAAACTTTTTTTAGTTTTAGACTTATGAGATGCTGTAGATGTACTTTCCGGCCTAAAATCACGAACGACGTCACAATGACGTCATTAATTGTGCATTTTCGCCCGTGTACAAAACACATAGAGATAGGAAAATCAAATCCGACTTCTAGAAACATCATTTTTCAATTAAGCTCAAATTTAACGTTTTAGATTACACAAACGTCTCTGAAAACAAGTAAGATTTTATTGACCTTCAGTTTAAAAGCATTAAAACTTATCAAAACATTGTCAGTAAACAAAACCCAAATTCTCAGGCAAATTTAACGCCATGGGTACTTTGCCTATAATCTGTGAGTTTATAAATAAAAAACGGACTCAGGCTATAAACATTTCAAACGATTGAGGGCGCTATACGAGTTTAACGGTGCTCTTGCTTGCTTTTTTTTCCCAACTCGATCAAGTCTTAAACCCATATGATCTGTGTTTTTGCGATTTTTGTATGTAGAGTATATTATAAAGAGTCATTCCTGCGCCGACTGACACAAGTCTACGTTCATTCACAAGAATCGAGAAGAATTTTCTTGCTCTCAGCGCAGAGCTACGTGTCCGCTCAGATCTTGTTGTTATTCAGCGTGAACGTTGAAAATAGAACGCCGTGTGTTGGGACGATGTTGCCCGCGTGTCAGACTTGTCTGCGCTTGGGTCCTGTTCACCGGAAAACAATATTTTAGGTTTCTTATGCAAAGGCATTACTTGAAGCTCAATCGTGAAGGAAACAAGGTTACCCATTCGCCTCAAACCACATTTTTAAGGTTCTTGTAGCAAACAACAAACCTGTTGGGGGTTGCAATGAGGCTCGAATTGTAGCTGAATGGGGAAAGGTGTAGAAAAGAAAAAATACATTTTTCATGGGTGTGCATGAAGAGCCAAAATGAACAATAAAGTCATATCCAATATTTACTATTTTAGCCCAACAAAAACATTCAGTATTAAAAAGACAACAAATGTTAGTACAATAGCATAGACCAAAATTTAAATCGTCTACCCAAAATTATTATGTGCTACTAAAGCCCTGTTGTGGCATGCACTGAGATGATATCAGTGGAAAGCAGGCGTAGTAACAGATTTATTATTCGTTTTGAATTAATAATTCGTTTCAAATTCATAATTCGTTTCGAATTCATAATTCTTTTATAAGAGTGGCAGTTGGTGTTATGTACTAACTTATTAACTTATACCGATGTTGCCCGCGTGGCAGACTTGTCCGCGCTTGGGTCCCGTTCACCGGAAAACGATCTTTTAGGTTTCTTATGCAAACGCATTACTTGAAGCTCAATCGTGAAGGAAACAAGGCTACCCATTCGCCTGAAACCACGTTTTTAAGGTTCTTGTGCGAACGCATTACTTTGGGAAATCACCGTCTAGCAGACAAAACACTTGGTGGGGATGCAATAGGGCAAGAATTAGAGATGAGTGGGGAAATAATTTATAAAAAAGTGAAATTACCTTTTCCATGGCTATAGGGTCAGTGTTGGATTTGGGGTCAAAAGCCAAAATTAGCAATAACTCATATCCCATATTTACTGTTTTACCCAAAGAAAGTATTACATAGAAACAAATAATACAGTTTAATAATTTAATATAGAACACCACATACAAGGTTTACATTTCCCTTAACAACCAATATTTACATTTAATAAATCTAAATACATTTGAAATGATGTGCCATAGAATGTTACTATTTTAAAAGTTTTTAAAATAAATTTTCTTGGGAACCATATGATACTAGGGCCATCTCCTGTAAGGAGAACCATATAAATTATGTTGTACTTTTTCAACTGTTTTGGTGATGTATTTTGCCACTTTCTCCTGGGCCTGAGACAGGGGTTACCCCCTTCACAGTCTGTAAGGATATAGGCATGGGTATCATCCATTAGGAGCCTGGCTGGTAGAGAAGAATGCACTATCTTCCCAACTTTTTACGAAGCAATTATGGTTAAGTGCCTTGCTCAAGGGCACAAGTGTCATGACCGCGGATTCGAACCCACACTCTGCTGCTGACAACACCAGAGCTTGGGTTCGGTGAACTAGACCGCTCGGCCATGACACACCACGAACAGTATACATTTGTATATTCATCCGACTGTTTTAGTCTATCACCAAAATTTAATTAATCACATTTTATTTATCTACATTTTCTGATTTTTAAAAAAAAATTTGGGTTTGAACAAAGAAAAATTGACTGCAGCGGGGCTTGAACCAACGACCTCAGAATTACGTACCAGCGCTCTACCAACCGAGCTATCCAGCCCAATGTTGGCAGTCTCCCTATTAGTCAATATCTTTGTTCGGGGGTGCCTGTCATAAGCCATGCAACCGTTAACTGCCGTGTAGCCAGGGATCACACCCAAGTTTACGATACAACCTGGGAAGCGGCAGCCACAGGATCACCTTAAGGGGATGCGACTTTGTACTCATTTTATTATTGTAAATTCCATGTAATTCAGCCTTTGGCTGCAATGTGATTTCAGCAATTAAACCTATTAATAATAAATAACTATTAAAACACTTGTCATGCAACTGAAGTGGTCCTTTTGCATGCACTGCAGCAAGCAAGTTTCTAGCCTCTGTCAATCATCAACCAGTTTTCAATTACAAAACATCAAGTGAATCAAAAGCTCCCTTGACAAGGATACTCTTTTATCATAGTTGGAGCTTTAGTCCTTTCGTACTCATTATGCCAATCTGTATTTTGGTGCCACCTCATACGAATTGGCCATGAGTTCAAAGCTTACAAAATAGTGCAGCTTATTTCGTACTTCCACACCCTAGATATGACATAATATCCTCCCCATAATTGGCTACAATTACAAAACAGATTCATTTTATATTGCTCCTTTTGATTATAAATGCTTGAACAAAACTACACCTACATATCTTTCCACTTTATTGTCATATTTAACTCTTCGTGACACCATCAAAAAAAAATCACACATTTATGCCATCAGGCACTTTTCAAGTGTCCGTTTGATATTTTCATGTAATGCGTGTTTTTTGTGATATTTTCATGTAATACGTGTTTTTTGAGAACACAATCATGTTTAAATCGCCCAAACTATTGGATATAGACCCTTGTGACTAAATAAAATAAATTCAAGCAAAATTTCCATTGAGATCAGCCCACAAGTGTCTCTAAGCCATTTGTTTGAATGAAACCCTCGTGTTTAATGAGTCCATCATAATTTCTTATATTTCTTACATTTCCCATGGGAATACCGGGAGAACTGGTCAATGGTGGATTTTTTTTGGTGTGAAATCAACCCCGATGGTAACAAGACAATTGGCATGCTATTTGGCTAGGTGTAGTTGAGGAACCTTACATTTTTTAAATACAAATAAAATAAAATGGCGGAGTAATTACTTTTTAATTAAAAACGGACACCTGAAAAGTGCCTGATGGCTTAATCGAGGGTTAACTCCTCAACATTTATTTTGGTTGACATCTGGTTGAACACTTGTTCCCAATGCAGTGTTGAACAACATTAAGTTCCAAGAGTTGCTACACAGAAAAATGAAATTGTTTAGTTGCTCTTCACTAAATAATAACACGTTTTGGAAGGGAGCTCATTTGAGCAAGCAATATTGTCTGAGCTTAAAAAGAATCACGGGGTTTGCTCCTTTAACCGCAATTGAAGCTACAATATACAAAAAGCATAATTACACACACGCATTAAATGTTGTAATTTGTTAGCTCCGTACTCAAACAATAATAGGGGTTTCTTTTCCAAAAAAATATAAAGGAACTTAACAGTTAGGTGTCAGTACCATATGACACAAATGAAACTAACATCTTATGAACCAAAGATGTGTGCGGTACATAATTTTTGAATTTTACTACAGCAACTCCAAGCACAAAGATTGTTTTGCTGAGACACAGTTTGTGAATGTTTTGTGCATGTACTCCCAGAGCTTACGAATACATCAAAACTTTTTTGTTTAATTTCAAATGTGTACAAGGCAGTGAAGCGTGATAAAACTGTGCCTATGACACACAAGTCCTGTGTTTGTTTTAAGAAATAATTGTACAAAGTACATTTCCATCATGTGCAATATCAAATTATGCTATCTGTTATATACCATGGTTACAGATTTGATCGACACAAGACAAGTAACATGTCATGTAATGTCCTCAAGGTGATGTGCCCCATAGTAGATGACTCTCTGCCAAATATGTTAATGGGCTATTGAAAACTGATATTCGCCTGTACTTTCTCTTGATGTTAAGAATGTTTTTGTTTTACTTAAACTGAAACCAGAGTGATGCTGTGGTAACTTTGGTGCCAATGTCATTATACCTTCAGTTAAACTGTACTTGAAAATTCCCAAGTCTAACACCATAGTAAAAACAATCAAATGTTTGTGGCGTAGTCATAATAACCACGGGAGATGGTGTAGTCTTTCACCTGATGTGTTCCTACAACGAGCGAGTTGACGTGGTAGGGAGTTGACATGGTCTTTCACCTGATGTAGAGATGGCAGGGTCTTTCACCTGATGTAGAGATAACGTGGTCTTTCACCTGCAACAGTATGAGTGATGATTAAGTTTTCAAATTTTATCTTCATCATGCGCAGCTGTTGCATAGCTCACTGTTGTTAACATGAAATGAAATATTACAGTTTATCATGTGAAGGAATTATGCATTTCTGATCAATTTGCACAGGCTCAAAATATCATTTGAAAACCTTATACATACCCTATAATGCTCACATATTTAAAAGCACCATTTTGTTTGAAACTATTCATTTAACAATGCTCATTGTCACAATAGCATCTTTAAATACAAATTACACTGTAAAGTAAAGCTGTTATACTACATGTATTTATGACATGTTGAAAACATTTCAAATGAGTATTATGAAGTTAGATAACACTTGTACACCCTCAGCACATACAGATCATTCAGCATACATGCACTTGTATATGAATGGCTCTCAGACATCTTGGAAAAAACACTTACCATCAATTTCATGTTTGCAACATGTACAACTCTCACAGTACAAGCAAATGTTCACCATGGTGACACTCCAACATTGATGCTCAGTTTTACACTCGGCATTATAATTCTATAATGAAATTATAATTAAAGTTAGTTAGCATCTTGTCCAAAACACAAGTAATACACAGTTTCAACACCACAATCTCATAGAGCTCTCTACGTCAACTGATCGTGTTTCAGTCTCTGATTGCATTTTTTGTGACATTATATTTTGCAAATCCATTGCATCAATTTGTTAATTCTTATTGCCATAAGGGAATGATTCTGAAAGCCTGTGATGGTAGGCCCAAACACAGGGTCAAGCATTCTAACCATCAACTTGATCTGATGTGATATAGGACAACAGGATAATGGACGGATTACATCATGTAGGTCACACACTATAAAAAACCCTAAGTCAGTGAGGGTTACTTAATGTATAAAAAAAACAATGATTCAAGTAATTGTACAGTCAATAACAATACAACCCTCGTTTGTGCAACAACTTTTACTACCGAATAAAAAATATTAGGTTCGATATCTTTCTGTTTTCTTTCAAAAAGTCAACATACTATTAAACAGTCGAAGGAGTACTGGGCCATGTTCCGTTCCAGCCATATGCAAACATTTACTAACGCTTCCAAATGAAAAGCAGACGTACAATTAAAAAACCTGTATGTAAGTTTGCTTACTGTTGCATTATACCCCTGAATAGAACACTGGTATGTGCTACATCTCTTAAGTTTTCCTTCAGAAACATCACTTACATGTATATTAGAAGACTATGGTATCACCATACACATGGAAAGACGTCATGGGACTACAACTTCACTTCAATACACTTGAACAGTCGTTGATGGACACTCCCAGGTCAGTAGGGCAATGATGACACCCTGCTTCAGCACACAAGACTCAGTAAGTGAAGGAGACTCCCAGGTGAGCAGGGTCATGATGTCACCCCACTTCAGCACCCCAGACTCAGTAAGTGAAGTAGACTCCCAGGTGAGCAGGGTCATGATGTCACCCCACTTCAGCACCCCAGACTCAGTAAGTGAAGTAGACTCCCAGGTGAGCAGGGTCATGATGTCACCCCACTTCAGCACCCCAGACTCGGTCAGTGAAGTAGACTTCCAGGTGAGCAGGGTCATGATGTCACCCCACTTCAGCACCCCAGACTCAGTAAGTGAAGTAGACTTCCAGGTGAGCAGGGTCATGATGTCACCCCACTTCAGCACCCCAGACTCAGTAAGTGAAGTAGACTTCCAGGTGAGCAGGGTCATGATGTCACCCAACTTCAGCACACCAGACTCAGTAAGTGAAGTAGACTTCCAGGTGAGCAGGGTCATGATGTCACCCCACTTCAGCACCCCAGACTCAGTCAGTGAAGTAGACTTCCAGGTGAGCAGGATCATGATGTCACCCAACTTCAGCACCCCAGACTCAGTAAGTGAAGTAGACTTCCAGGTAAGCAGGGTCATGATGTCACCCCACTTCAGCACCCCAGACTCCGTAAGTGAAGTAGACTTCCAGGTGAGCAGGGTCATGATGTCACCCCACTTCAGCACCCCAGACTCAGTAAGTGAAGTAGACTCCCAGGTGAGCAGGGTCATGATGTCACCCCACTTCAGCACCCCAGACTCAGTAAGTGAAGGAGACTCCCAGGTGAGCAGGGTCATGATGTCACCCCACTTCAGAACCCCAGACTCAGTAAGTGAAGTAGACTCCCAGGTGAGCAGGGTCATGATTTCACTCCACTTCAGCACACCAGACTCAGTAAATGGAGTTGTTTCCTGAGTAAGCAGGGTCAGCGTGTCAACCCATTTTTGGTTTAAAGGATATTATTGGTTACATAACAGTTTTGTAGTGATTTAGTGATGGTTTTAAGTACAATATTGCTTAAATGTTTGATCAGTACTTCCAGGCTATATAGCATTGGTGTCTTGCTTAAGCAGAAATACCAACTTTTAGGAATATTCATTATGGTGCACATCTTCTACATAATTGGCTTGTAATGTGATGCTCTGTCATCTGTCCATCAATCAACAAATAATAAATACATATAGTAGTTTCTTTTACATTCCTTAAGGCTTGTCAAACGTGTAATGTATATTGGCTCGTTTATCAAAATTCATGTTGCACTTCTAATGGCGAATTTGCCATAACAAAATCTAAATTCATATACTAATCCCGACATTTTAGCTTTTAACTTCGATGACTCTTATTGGTGACTTTTCTTGAAGACTCTCATTGACGACTCTCATTGACGACTCTCATTGACGACTCTCATTGACGACTCTCATTGACGACTCTCATTGATGACTCTCATTGATGACTCTCATTGATGACTCTTATTGATGACTCTTATTGACGACTCTTATTGACGACTCTTATTGACGACTCTTATTGACGACTCTTATTGACGACTCTTATTGACGACTCTTATTGACGACTCTTATTGACGACTCTTATTGATGACTCTTATTGATGGCTCTTATTGACAACTCTTATTGATGACTTATTGATGACTTTCATTGATGACTTATTGACGACTCTTATTGACGACCCTTTTTGACGACTCTCATTGATGACTCTTATTGATGACTCTTATTGATGATTTCACTAGCATTGCTTACTTTGAGTTGTTTTCATTTCAATTCTTTTTCACATTTCTTTCAATAAGCTACCTTATACCTTACACTGAACATTTACACTTACAGCCTCATGATAACTATAATAAGTAGGAATGACTTCACACTGAACTGATTGTATCCCTCTGACATACACATGATCAATTAATGTTCCCTTCTCAGTAGTGGCATTTACAACACACTGCTTATAACCATGCTCACTCATCATAATCACAATACTGGAAGAGTGTGTACTCTTCTCATTCAGGATATTATCATTGAAGTCTCCCATTATTATACATCTGTTGGATACTTTGTGGAGTTCATTCACAAGTACTTTCATATTAGATATGAAGTCTCGAAGCACATATGAAACTGGTCTGAAGATAACAACTGTTAATGACACATTGGAAATTATCTGAAATGCAATATACTCAATATTGTGCACTGGCATTATGAGTCTACTTGTTGCTTTGTTTGTTCTACTGTATACTGCTACACCTCCGTGACACTGTTGCTGTAATGCTTCAGTCAGCTGACTGGAATTATCATAGGAAAGACATCTTGGCTGATGGTAGCTTTTGAAATTATCAAACTGTAAGTCATACTGCAGTTGATCTTCAGTCCACGTTTCTGTCAAACAGATGACATCTGATTTCATCATTTCACTGTTACATTTCAAGTCCATATAATGTGCTTTCAACCCCTGGATGTTATGCATCATGATGTTAATAGTAGCAAGTGTGTTTGTACTGTCGATATCCTGTTTACTCATAAATGGTGGCATGCTATTCAAACAATTAACAACAGCTTCATTGCAATATATGAATTTCTCATGAAAACCTTCAATGACAAGACCATTCAGTGATGTGACACGACTGAGACTCACATAAGCCTGTCCTGCTGCAAATGGTTTATCAAGACACACTACAGCTTTGTCCGTTGTCATTCCTTGTACTTTGTGAGCTGTGCATGCCCAACATAACTTCAATGGAAACTGATGGCGGACCCATTTCTTATCAATGCTTTCTTCCTGAATCTCAATGGGTACACTATTGTCGACATTTGAAGATGATGCAAATTTCTTCCTCAACTTCATTCCAACCGTGTCATTATCAAACTTAACACTGATACATTTTACTTCTTCAGATTTATTCTGTGACATTGCCAATTGTGATACAGTACCAAACACTCCATTAACAAGACCATCAGATACATCAATGTTCTTCGTTAACATAACTCTAGCACCAACACCAAGTAACAGTGACTGTGGCAAGCTTCCAGAGTTCTTTGGTTGTTTTCCTTGTTTGACCTTCTTAGCATTGTGCGAGTCTGTCTGATAATCCTTTGCTTCAATAAGCACACAATCTGAACACTTTGAATGCAGAATCTTGATGTTTTGTTCATCCACTTGTTTGTTACATGGGAATATATGGAGAGCCTCATTCCACTCTTCACCTGTCTGACGTCCTTTCAAAATTGTTACATCATTGCCCCGCAAGGCTTCATCTTTCTTTCTCACTCTTAGCCTGTTAAGTATCTCTGCAAACTTTGCATCTTCCTTTTGCCTCATAATTTGACTCAGTTCAACTAACTTGAAATTGTCAATCCACAAATCACATGTCACAGTATTGTGGTACAAAGCTTTTGCTTTCACTGGAGGTTACTGATAAAAATCTCCAACTGCTAAAATACTGACATTGCCAAAAGGGTTATGATTTCTAGATTTCTAGATTCCGTCTTAACCGTCCGTGGATGTAATACAGTTATTTCTGACTAACCATTGAAACTTCATCTATAATCAATATCTGCAGCTCCATCTATAATCAATATCTGCAGCTGACTGAGCTAACTACGAAGTGTACTGATCTTCTCTTCACCAAGTGGTTGATATGGTAGTCTCACATCTGTTGGTATGCTTAATCCACTGTGAATTGTAGTACCGTTTATATTAAATGCAGCCACACCTGTTGGAGCAGTCAGCATAACAGACACATCATCGGGGTTTCTCATCATTGATCCGAGTATTCTTGTTGCTTCATAATCAATGCACTTTACTAGCAGAGATTTTCCAGTCCCTGCACCACCAGTAACAAAAACTTGGAATGCTTCAGGTTTTTTACCATTAGCCTTGTCTATGCACCATTGTCGAATATTGTAAAGTACCTGTTTCTGTTGTGCATTTAATGATCTCATCATATTTAATGCATCTGACTTAGCTACTCTGGTTGAGTGAGCTTCAATATCACAGATTCTCTCTTCCTTCTTATCAGGTTTCAGGTCTGGAACACTCAATTCATCTTCACCTTCATCTATGACAGGTTGCATTTGCTCTCCACATTCATCTCTTTCCTGTTCAGTTTCAGGACTGATTAATGCCCAAGCATCTTCCTGTACACCAAAGATCTCAAGGTGTAGTTCTGCATTCTCTAGTGAGTCAAGATCAACTTCAAAGCTGCAACGGTTATTACCCACAATAGTTTTTACATATTGTAATATTCCAAGTACATTGACAAAGCCATTCAGATAGAAGTCAGAATATGTTTCAAATTTTGGTGGTCTCAAATGTGCATCGATACGGTATGGGAGAAATAGCTGCAGAATACTTTGATAGTATTTCTCAGGACATTTAGTGACTGAAAATCTTGGATATCTTATGACAGCTGGATCAGTTCTGGAGCGTTTCATTACATGTCCCAAATCATTCTTCAATGCATACACTGGTGATTGTCTCTTATCACTAGACACCTTATAATTGCTGTACAGTACTCTGTACTCTGAACAAAATGTAGCTAGACACATTGAATCAAACAGATCAGTATCTGGTCTTGCTTTATAACGATCAATTTAGCTAATCATCCACACACTGTCTTCATTCCTGTCACCACCACCACCACCACCACCACCACCAAATGTTGCACCCGTCAAATTACCAAACTGGCAATCTAAGCGGAGCACATTAATATGTCGGGTTGATGACCCCTGTAAGAATAATGAAAATACACTGTCAAGCAAGATATCTTGTAGAATCTCCTTTAATATGTCTGGTACCACCACCACCACCACCACCACCACCACCACCACCATCATCATCACGTGACTTGTTCTGAATAACACTCAAGGGCAAGCTCATTCGAACAGGATTCTCTCCTAATGGTATAAACTCAACCTTTCTAGAACACTCTTGAAGTCTCAATGAACAACGATAGACTGCTTCTTGAGCTGACACTTCACGATTTTGCAGATAAACACTACCAATCTGTTTCATACTCTGTTTAGCGTCTTGATTGCCTTCTTCAGCCTCACTCTGTGCATGCTTCAGCAATTGTCCCATCTCACGTTCTGCTTTGCTCATGTAACTGACAACATAACATACACATGCATATACATCAGTGATGTATTGAATGTCCATATTGGCATTCCAGCATCTTAGCAAATCAGGATTGTAGTGATTAACCCACGCATCTTGCGGCTCTCTTTTCAACACAATATTCACTTTTTTAGTAAGCACGCATTTGCTTCCTCAAAATCATCCTGTGTAATTCCAATCTCTGTGAACAATTCATCAGTTGTCATGTGTTGATTTCCGTCATTAACCACAGTCCATACTGATTTCAACAATTCCTTTGCATCATCTTCTGTTTGTGTATTATCTAACTTATCGTCTTGGTCATCATTATCCAATGGTACTGGATTAGCAACAAATGTCCTCATGGATGGTGGCCTTGGAAAATTAAATTGACACTTTGTACCCTTTTTCTTGCATGACTTGGAATGTCTCTTACTATGTTGTTGTACACTGCTTACAATCTCATTCAACTCTTCGTCTTCTTGCTTTGATGGCAATGCACAACTTACATACTTATCAACAAACTCTGCCACTTCATGATCACTCTCTGTACTCAACTTAGGTGCATCTTCAATCGAAAATAGACAATGAGTATGTGGTGATCCTCTTTGCTGGAATTCTACTCGATAAAAATAATCTTTCACTTTCCCAATAGGTGCTGCTCTTGACATTATTACATCTTTAAGAAATGTATGAAATCGTTTGTCAAACATTCTCGCAACAGTTACAGGGTTACTCCTCAATAACAGACATTTGACATTCCAATCCAAGTCATCAATACTCCTTGTATCACCTTGTTGTCTGAGTAGTGTATTAATTAATTAAGGCCATCTCATATCTGCTGCAGAAAATGAACAAAACCATGTAGGTATACCAAGCTGTCTTACCATTGCTAAAATATTCTTCTGACATGATTGCCAATAAGGTGGAGTTCCTCTGATAGGTTTCAAGAACTTGTATCCCTGGTCTGATCTCAGCATGTCTTTCAACTTGTTTTTGTCATTCAGAATTCTAGCAGTGACTTTCTGACCATCATTAGTTTTGCCTGAGCCTTTCCTTAACGCAATAGAGACACTGGAAATTACTTGCTTTATTTCAGACATATATTGAGCATAGAAGATGTACTGTGTACTCTTCGCAAATCTGTTATCCACATTCATTAATCTGTTGTTAAAATATCTACAAAGTGTTATCACTACATCACGCTTATCACTGAATACTGGCCCACCTTTTGGGAACAATATCGGAAAACATTTGCACTCATTAGATGGTTCCATCAGCACTCCGATTGGACTATTTCCTTCACACGGTGCTAAACAATATACATCATCAAAATACTGATCCAAAATTTCCTGTCCAATATTGGCAGCCTGTAAGCATGTATCTAATGGTATTCCTCTTAAACGTTCATCTGTTTCTACCTCATTAGCATTGTCAACTTCGTTATTGTCTTCAACTTTCTCTGTGACATCACTTTTATTATCTTCTTCTTCCACATCATCTGACAAGTCATTATTCCAGTCCGTATCCATGTCAATATCACGGTACCATTTGTTATTGTGTTTAAGGTACTGTAAAGCAGTCTGTATGTGTTCCTTGTTCACAAACTGATACTGATAGTATCCTTTATAAGACAATTTCCGCTTTAGTTTGACACGTATTATCTGATCAACATTTTGAGGTCTTGGTAAGGATTTCACTGTTTCAGACACATTTGATGGTACACATACTACAGGTCCATGAACACCATGCTGTCCACCTTTAGGCAATGCCATTAACTTTACAAATGGAACATTTAGGGCAATAAGATGCTCTTCTAACTTGTTCAAACATGCCAACTCTTCATGCCAACATGTACATGTTACAGCCTCACCATTGACACAGAGGGATACACCAGTTAATTCATACTGTTCACTATCAGTCAGATTCATGGATTGAGCTAACTTAGTACAGTACCTGTACACCTCTTGGCTTGATCTTGCTCGCATCACAACACTTGTTCCGTCTTGAATCATACAGCCATTGATACTTCTGGAATGGGAATCAAAGACGTAGTACATACCATCTTGAGCAATTACAGCAAATGTGTTCTCATTGAAACTTACAAAACATGCATGATATTTCTGAGCATCTCTGAGCATCTTGTTCTAAGGCAGCTTTCAACGACTTCATATTAAATTCTTCCAAGTGATTAACATTTTCATTGAAGGTTTCTGATACAGGCTCGTGATACTGCATACTGTAATGCGAGTCAAAAACATCTAACTCAGTTGGTAATTCATTAATCAACAAGTAATTATTGTTAATTGTTGAGCTGTCTTGCAGGAATCCATACAATTCATTTCCAGTTATCAGAACACTGTCCATATCACTACATTTCCAATTTCTTACATCCTTTTTCATGCTACACATCATTGATGCTAGGCAGTTAGCAACACACTGCTTTCCAGAATTATCACCAAATCTTCTATTACCCTGATGAAAACTACCCTGCGCAATTACTCTTCCATCGAGTTCAACTGGGTTAATAATCTTAACTGTCTCCGTACACTCACTCTGTTTTCCTGCTTTACTACCGTCTTGTTTAGTTGCCCTGTTATAATTGGATTTACATTTCATTGAGCAGGGTCCAACAAAGGTACTGCCATTTTTCATCGTATTGATTTCATCTTCAGACTTAAATTTGCACTTATTTGTTTCTTTTCTACTTCTCTTACTATCAATGCCATCAACACAAAGTAACCCAGATCTTTTCCGACTTTGTAATTGACAATGTCTACTTTCTTTGTGCTCTTCGACCCTTGAGTGAGTTCCATTCAATTTTCTCTTCTGTGCAATTTGTTTCTTGTTCGTACTTGTTTGTCTTATCTTAGCAGTTGAAATTCCAACATGCTTCAAACTCGTCTGCTTTGTGATCATTCTCAGAAAACAGATCAAATCCGTTATCATCTTCTGCGATACCAAAATCATGAAACAAACAATCGGTAAAATTTGAAAAACCACATTTCTGACAGATCCACATGACACTTGATTCTGATAGAGTATTACAAACATCTTTTGAAAAACCCGTGCAACCAACATGATACCAGATGCTACATTTACCACATTGTTTGTTACGTTCTTGAGTCTTGCAGTCATTCTCACACAGCCAACATATTATCTTCTCATTAACTGTACACTGTACATTAATTTGTGCTTCATTATTTTGCGAGTTTGCTTTCCATCGACTAACACCAATGTTACATCTTTCATCTTTCCTCATTTTAGGTATTGCTCCAAAAATACCTTTACACACATCTTCCTTACTCTTTGGACAAATTGACTCAACACTTCCTTTTGCCTTGTGTTCATCATTGCCCTTTGCACAAATTGAAGTATTACCTTTACACTTTCCAGTGGGAGTCCTGTCTGATTTGACTTCAGTTTCAGCTTTGAGAGCAGGATTGCTTTGAGGGACTCTTTTGCAACATACTTCTTCTTTTTGTCCATCTTCCACACCAAGCTCTACATCAGGCTCACTTTGACACATCAGCTCAAATTTACCTTTGTAATTCAATTGTTGGCATTTACTTTGAGGATTTATTTGAGATTCAATTTGAGGATATATTTGTGGTGATTCAATTTGTTGGCTCTGTGCATCTTTTCTTTGATTTATACCATCGCCTTGGGGAGGTGCCAACCCCAAGGCAATTCGTGAAGGAGGTGGAATGTCGCACTGGAGAGGAGAAACATGGGAGCACACAGACACAGAGGAATGAAATAAGGTTGTTGGGAGTGGGTGGGTGGAATGAACTTTTTGTCTCTGTACACCTTTTGACTTTAACCCACTGCCTTGGGGAGGTGTCAACCCCAAGGCAATTTGAGAAGGAGGTGAAATGTGAGATGGAGGAGTGACAGGGGAGCACATAGAAGGGGAACAGTGAGGTGTGGTGATGGTTGAGGGAGGGTGGGTGATATGAGACGACACATCAAGACAAGGAAGACAACCATGACGCTTCATCCTTCCGGCTGGCCCGTAGGCGCCTCATCGCATCTCTTGCAGCCTTCGCTTTGGCTAGGTGGTTTCGCATTTTCTGTCAAAGAGAAACACTATTGTCAATGTTTATCACAATTTTATTCAGTACCATTCTGTGCTTACACAGCAAGTGACAAATATCTGCACGGGTTGTCTTAGCAAAGAATGCCTAATTAACAAAGTATTCATGCACAGAACCAAAAATTTTCTGCATGTTCATGTAAATTACGCGTGACATTAGCACAGAATTCCCGCTTCTATTGGCACCACTTCTTTACTTCAAGTAAGCAGAGACAAGAAACTTGGCCGAAATCACCTGCAACACAGACTGACTGGTGCAAATATTGGTCAAGTCTTACACACAGATTCCGAGTTGTCTTATAAACAATAAGCACCCATGCAACTTATGCAAGCTAACTTGTGTCATTATTTTCACAACAGTATTACTGCCTACTCCTAGCTAACTCTACACAAGCTAGGATTGAGGTATATTTTTTTCTAAATGTACAAAGTTGAACAGGTATGGACCAGATGTTAGCCATCTAGCATATCAGTGAGAAATATTTCATTTGGAATTCTTTATAATTTAAGTCATTCTTTGGTTTAAAAACGACATTTCTTTCATTTATTGATTTCCCTATTTTATTTTGTTAATTCATGTTTTTACATTTATTTCATTACTTTATCATGTTTTATTATTATTGTTATTATTATTATTATTATTATTATTATTACTATTATAAACATATATAAAAATACATACAAAAAGATTTTTAACTTGTTTATTAAACTGCTCCAAAACCCATTCAACACCTTCAGCATGAACATGACACTGAAATACATTTGTGCGCAGACAACCATGCCTCAAATGTTTTTGTTTTTTATTGTCAAACAAGATTGTCACAGACAAACCTTTCTTCCATTAGGACTTATGGATTTGAAAGCAGCTTTCTGAACCCCCATTTAACACTACCCCGTTTTCATTGGTAATTATTTTAAGAGCAATTATGCACAAATACAGGCCCCTGTAATTTACAGAACAAATAAAATAAAAAACTTTTGTTAAAAGTTGTGTAGGGCCCACTACAAGTTATTCAAATTGGTCAGTTTCTCTGTTTTACAAAATTGTTGTCCATCTATAACGTCACATTATTTTAAAATTACTAAACCCCTTCATCAACATAAACTCCCAAAGAAATTTAGACTTTGAAAACATATGCAAACATTGTTGCCCATAGCAACCGGTGTACTTAACACACCGTAACAAAGGCGACTGCAATTAAATGTACAACAACATATGCTCGGGTGTTTTTACTCATGCTATGCTTAAATTTACAACTCCCTCGGTGCTCCCCAGACCGTTCTACTTTCCTTCAACAATGCATGAGCAAAACAGAAAACTTCACAAGATTACCTCAACTTGAGAGTCAGAGTTTAACTATTAAAAGCACTCATAACAATCATGTCTTCGACTAATTTTCTCATATAAGTACCAAAACAATGGACATACTCATTTATAACCCCATAAACATACAAATATGCCTCAAACCCTCCGCATCTTGCCCCTAGGCCCACAAAGCATTGGGAACTGTCACAATCTTTGGATGGAAACTCTCTTCTATGGCCAAAATTGTCCTCCAAATATAAGCATTTAGCATGATTATGGCGAGTACATAAAAAAAATGTGTGCTTGCTAATTTTTCGTGTTGTTTTATGAAAAATATTGATGTTAAAACGTGTAATTGGTTGCTCAGACATTCTTCGGTAAAAAACATCAAAAAAAACCAACAAACAAACAAATTTCAGCCAAAGAGTGAGTTCTCTTTCAAAAGATCATTACAGTTCCTGACCCTATGTAGTGGCGCCTAGTGCCACGAAACAGAGGGAGTCTTGCATATTACCATATGGTGTAACCATAGAGCTATAAAAAGGATAGCTCCATGGCGTAACTAAACTAGGCCCACAATATGACCGAGTGCCAATTACTAATTAGTGCTATTTTATAATTTGGTCTACTGCTATAAACTGCAGCAGCATGAGCAGTGCTAGTCTTACAGACAGTAGGCCTATGCCAGTAAGTACATAGTAATACTTGTACTAATATTCAAAGGGAGTGCTAGCCAAAGACCATCCCAAGGCACCACACAGCACTGGCAACTGCTGGACCTCAAATATTGAATGTGAAATACGACACAGGAGCTATGCCTAGCCTTAGTTTTAGTATATATTTCGGTAACCAGATGTTTTATAATAAAGCTATGGCAAATTGATTTTTACGATTTTTGGGAACTAATAAACAAACTAAAACGACTCTACACGATCTACAGACATGCAGGCTGGACTGGCTCTGCAAGGAACGAACGTCAGACGGTGCCTGCTTAACGTTACGTTTACACACCACACTACTGTACTTTTACTCATCAGCTCATTGTGTACACCGTTGTGGGCCTATCACCTCACTAAAGTACCATACAAACGGGGAGCACTTTGATAATTCAGATTTAACCAATGACAACAACCAATTTTAACATAAATATTACAAAATAACTACCGAAACATCTCACTAAAACAAGTAAAATCTAACTTATTTTAGATAACCATTTTGCCAAAACTCCTACCGTTCTTCAGGATGTTAAATCTGGCTCCCAAGATGCTAAACGCAAATTCCTAGAGTTTCTGCAGGTCTCCCACGGGACCAGACTGATTGAGTTGCATGCAGCATAAACAACGGCTCGGAGGCTGGCCACGCTCGCCCGTCCCCCGGCCAACGACCCCGATCGCACTAGCTAGGTCTTCACAAAGGTGGATACGTCACACGTTGAAAGATGGAGAGAGGGCGCACTTGCAATCTTAACAAATTTGTGCCAAAGTCTCTATTATTTTTCAATAAGTTCATAAGGTGGTTGGTTATATCAATGCCGGAAATACATAAACACAATAAATTAAATCAATAATATTTAAACAGACATATCATACGTTACCGCAACCTTCACATAAAATAAGTTAATTAGTTAAACGTTTCAGACTCAACGACGAAAAAACATTTTTAAACAGAAGTTCAAATAAAAATTTAAAGAAATATTTCCCGAATCACAGCATATCAAAACCTTATTCCCATTTGACATCTTTGACACTTTAGTCAAAAACATGACCTTGCCACTTCGAACTTTCATTCAAAAAGGTTTAAAAACAGTTTTAGAGTCAAAATCGTAATGAACGTTAATTAGGTTTAGGTTTTCAAAGGCATATTTAAAGTCAAAATAAGGGCATGTCAAAGGTGAAAAGTCTTCTATCTCGAACTCAGAACCACTTTAAAGGTCTGAAGGGCTTAATCAAAGCAAAACTACACGGAACAGCTTTGTATTTGTTCACAAACACCTAATGTATAGTTAATAGCTGTTCCGACTTACTGTCGGAACAGGTTTTGTTTTTGTCAAGATTTTTATTATTTTTATTATTATTATTATTATTCTTTGTTTCCACTTAAATCCCATAGCATTTGTACACGTTTTATGTATACACCTAATATCTTAATGTTTAAATGTGAAAGAGTTAGATCCTATATTAAATTGAAGCTTAGTACATAAACTTAACATTTATTGTGATAATTGTTAAAATTCTTAAAGAGGGACTCTAAGAAATGCTAAACCAGTGAAGTTTACACATTTCTGGAAGACTAAATTGTACAGACACTATATTTAATTAGTTTGTTAGCCTTTGAGTCTTTGTAATTAATTTAAATGCCATTTATTTACAACCCGTATGAGTTCTGTTTTAAGAAAAGCGAGAGGTCATGTTTGTTTATCTCTCAATAAGGTGTGACGTCACATTTAGAAAGACAACCGCTGTGCTGTTGCATGCGGCCGGCTGTGCAGTGTATTACGCGAGTCATGCAGCGACGATAATACCAACTTGAAAAGCCCATTGTTGTACATGTAAAATAGTGTACATGTTCCATTATTGATCACGATTCAACTTGGACGACTTTCATGCATGATTTGTGTACTACATGTATACATGTGTAAGACGTTTCTTTGGGGCGACTTATCGGGTGCGATTTGGTCGATCGATCGCTTGGCTTGGATTGTGTAGTCTGGTACCTTGGTTATACGGCCTGGTTTCCCATAAACAATCTACACAGTACGTACAGTAGTACTGGACTCAAGTTACTCGCAGTCAGTCACGTCGTATCTATCGTAAACAAAATGTCAGGATCAGATTTGGACGCTTCTTGGGAAGAAAATAGTGTGACATCAGAGGCTTTCCATCCATATTCTAGCAGTGAAAGTAGTGGTAGTAGCAGTAGCGACAGCAACAGCAGTGTCAATAGCGAAGCTAGCGACGACGAAGATTTGTTGCTCAACAATGACGACGATGTAGACGCGGCTGTTGGACACGCGTTGGTCTGTTGGGCGTCCGAGGGGTTCAGCAAAACGAGGAGGACGAAGCGATGCCACTCAACTTGGATCGTTTACAAAACACAGAATGGTAATTATTTAAAGATTTGTACCGGAAAATCATAGCACCAACTTGTTCAACTTTTAAAAAATCACAACAGTTGTTCAATGACTGTATGTATTGACTATTTATTTTATTGTACTTGGGTATTATAATTCTGTGGCTAGTGTTTACAAGTACTGAAGTCGTCTGGCATCTTGGCATGGAGGTCTGTGTTACACAGTGAAAATATAATTTATCAAGGTGGGTTTGTGGTAACACCATGTATGCAATATTTTTCTGAGTTGTGGTGGTTTTGGGTAACAACTCAACATTACACAAAATTGTACATATATTCCTTTCTAATTGCACCTTTGTTTTTTTATTACCACCAGGTGTTCATGTGGGAAATGTGAGGTAATGGAGTGTTGTGAACTGCAGATGTTGCGTGGAAGTTGAAAAGTTGACAGCAAAACTCGATGAGCTTGCCCCCAGACCGCCACACAAATAACTTGCTTTACAGATCATCCCTGGTTTGAGGCAACAGCCCTTAATCCAGGGACACTGCAGACAGCCTACCATGCCTACCGCCAACAGTATGGAGCTCATGCTATTGAAGGGGACAGAACTAGGTAAGCTATTTCAGTGGGGTACATGTAAATTAACTTGAGATTATTTTATAGTTGTAACACAACAAAAACAGATTTTGCATAAGCTCCATTCATTGAATAAGAGAACCACAAACCAAGAGAACCACAAAAAGGTACATTGAAAAATATAAATAAATGTAGGCACTGTAATTAACTCCCCCCCCCTTTTTGTTTTCTTTGTTTATTTTTGTGTGGGATGATTGACAGTTGACACGATCCTCGTTCTTATGCTGTTTATTTAATTATTGTATTTCTTTACTCCTTGATTACAGAAAATTTCGGCATGTAGCCTACCGACAGGTTGTGCGCTGGTGCTGGGGTTTTCTTGGACGCCACAACCGTGTGCCACTACCTGCATGCGTAATGCTCAAAATAAGGCAGACATATCCGGATGAAGAGGGCAATTACAAAGGCTTTCAGTTTCCCCCTTTAGACGACTTAGATTAAACAAACTTGTAAAAAAGGTTCATTTTAAGTTATTAAATGTTTATTCAGTTGTGAAACTAAAAGCCTTTACCTAAAATTTGATAAAAACTTGAATACAAAGGTCAAGTAAAACAATAATACAGTAGGTCATCTGCTCCGTACTAATTTTGTGTTTCCATTAAAATTTGTTGAAACATACAGAACATTCATTTAAACCAATTCATTTCTAGTTGGACTTTTGCAGTTTCAACAAAAACCAATAAAATTTACTCGCTTTTTCGATTATTGAAAGAACTTCATATGTAGAGGTATAGACCATATGACATCACATGTTTACAAAAGAGCCACAGAGCCTGGACTTCCTGAAGGCACAGTTTGTGTCTCATGTTTTATGGAGATTGCACTGTCTGATTTTGTCGGATTTTTCTCAACTTTTGACATCTCAAAAGCTGTACAGCTGGTGCTTTTGTAACTCTTAAATTTATGTGAAAATTATTATACCAAATGTAAGTTTTGTGTCATGGCCTGTGCAGTATCTTGCCTGTCAAGAAATGCAGTAGAATATACATGTACAGTATAAGGTCACTATTTTAGTTCATAAAGGTCACATGGTCTATACTTGTACCCCTGAAATAATTAAATATTTTTGTAAGCCCTGTCAAATATGTAAATTATGAGATGTCACACACAAACACAGTGATCTTCTGCACAAAAAATTGTACTTTATTTACAAGCATGTACATGTATTCGCATGTATTATCAATTGAATTCCAGTACAACACATAGTGCATATAAAGTCAAAAATTTTGCCAATGTTTCAAAGGGGTGTCGGTCACTTCGTACCCAAGTCACTTCGTACCCAAAATATCATACCCTAGTCACTTCGTACCCAAGTCACTTCGTACCCAAGTCACTACGTACCCAAGTCGTTTCGTACCATGTATATCACGCGTTGTCTGGCGTGCGTGATTTATTTACGTTGTTTACGTAAAAATTAAATTTCCCACAGCGCAGCTTAAAACATGAATCTTTCTGCTCACAACTCCACTAACAAAATGGATCTTTTCAGATCAAGATATAATTGATACAATTGCTCAAATCAAAATTAAAATTTATTAAGGGGTGTTAACTAAAATGCGGTACTTCGTCATTAAACGAGCAATACACAGAGTTTGGTTTAAACATGTATTTTCTTCCTCCATGGTTTAAACAATCGTACCCGAGAACGCCATATGCGTAAGACTCGACGTGGGTACGAAGTGACTCGGGTACGAAGTGACTCGGGTACGAAGTGACTTGGGTACTAAACGACCTGGGTACGAAACAACTTGGGTACGAAGTGACTTGGGTACGAAGTGACTTGGGTACGAAGTGACTTGGGTACGAAGTGACTTGGGTACGAAGTGACCGACATTCTTTCAAAGTGGTTCAAGTTCAAATCCATTGAGCACTGATGTAAAATTAACATGCTCAAAGTCAAAGGGGTCTTGATTTGTCTCCCCATAGGCATTTATAAGTCTTTCTTTAAAGTCATGTGGTATACACACATACAAGAAAATAAGTAAATAAATAAAATATTTACTGAAAGTCATCTCTCTTGCTCATTGTTTTTTTTTACCCCCTTATCAAAAACTGTACCAAATAACGAAATGTACTCATCTGCAAATTTTGTTTGTCTATTCTGTTTGGGATGTCCCTCCTCTACCACTTTTCCTTCTTTTTCGGCTTCTCCTTTTTACTGCTGATTCCTGACCACTTTCATCATCTGTCCTATTTTTGTTCACTCCTTTTCCCCTCTTTTTTTTGGCTGACTTAACTTTATTGTCTTTATTCTTACTCGCTTCATCTTCATCTACCATGTCTTGCGTTCCTTCCGGTCTCCCTACTGGTGCTACGGATTTTGAAAACCTTGAAACAAAACTAAATACTGCTTCTGCCTTAGAGTTTGGTCGTTTATGCGCTGGTTGTATTCTAGAAGGACAAAAACACAAACATTTGTTTACATAAAGATTGACCTTGTGTATTCCAGGGCTTTTTTAGATACTGCACTGGTCATTACCTAATGGTCATACAGGAAAATGCATTTTGTGTCACAGTTCCAATAAAAATGACAGCTTAACAAGTTTGAAATGTGCCCATTTAGTCATATCAAAAGTTGATAAGAACTAGATACATGTAGTAACCCCCCACAAAATGTATAATGAGAAAATGTCTTCCATTACGCTGTGTAGAAATCTTGCCAGCAATAAATCCATGCTCCTTTAAATTTAAACATTGTCACAGTACATGTACATGGTTTATATGTGTACTCACTGTATGTGCATTGCACCAGCCTTTTCCGCAGTGTATCCACCGGTATCCTGTTTTGCCCTTGGGTAGCTGATGCTGCAGCTGTAGGCCAAACTCCCACCATTGCTCCTCGCTTGCTCCCTGCCAGTGTTTTCGTTATAATGTAGGGCAGCAAGGTACATCCTGTGGAACAAGCAATAGTGTTTTTTTATCACAAAAAATGATGCAATGCAATTTAATAAATGTTCATTGGGTGCACTGTAATTGAAAGGGTGTATTGTAATTGAAAAAAAAAAATAATAACAATGGGCAAAGCTAGTCATGTTTTTTTTAACGAAAATGGTGCACTGCATTTGCAACCTAAAGAAAAGGCAATCTTCCTAGTACTAGTGTTCTTTTTGTTATCACGAAAAGGGTTAATTCATTGCAAAATTAATCACACCAAATGAACGGAGAAAAATTCGGACCAATTTTTTAAGTCTATGAATGTACTTACCCTGGCACGTTCTCTTTTCTCAAACGCCAATCCTGATCGCTTCCGACGCTTGGTGAGTGGTGATTTCAGCGACGGTTTGTTGCCACCAGCCAAAGTCGTCCCGCTACTGCCAGCGGAACAGCCGGCGGCAGGAGGGACCGTGTCGGTGGCCGCGGTTGCCTTCACGGAGTACGCAAACGGTGCCTTCAGTGTTGGTACGGAACCAGGCTTCAGGCGAAACTTAATTTTCAGGCCAAATTGACCTTGAAGTTTCGTGGATTCGTCTTGGAATGTAGTATCAAAATGTGAGGTGCATATCAACGACGACGATGTCGGTTAAAAGTCCGATCTTGTGTTGTTTACAAAACGTTTCCATTATCGTCGCGTGGCAGGATCCTTGGTGGCGTTTGGAAATGCCAGAAAATGTACGTTGGGACTTTTCTTAGCATTTCTTGAGCATCCGCCAACGACACAAGACGCTGGCATACTGATGACTAGGCACTTTCTACTGCATGTGTAACATAACATCGACTTTCAGGACTTCCAAATTAAAACAAATTCGCGGAGACAAAAAATGAAGCAATCTTGTCACGCAGGTCAAGAAGAAAAGAAGATCGAGTGTGTGAGCATGTGATCGTGAGTGAGCATGCACGCGTCCTGTGTGTGGGTTGCTCAGCAAGCCCAACATAAACAGTGCATGCACGCCAGAGTCTTCTAAATGTGACGTATTCTCAGAGGTCAACTGCCTCATTTGCATATCAGTTGCTTTTACTGAATTGAATAACAACAAAGGCCAAAGCCCCGCATTTTGAGTTGCATTTTCTTGGACAATTCAAACTTTGATAAATAAAACTAAAAAGTATTTGTTTAATTTATTTATAATAAGTAATAAAAAGTTCATATAAGGTCTAACAACGAATTCTTAGAACCACTCTTTAATTATTTAGCCACTTTACAGCGAGGTGAATATTTAATTAGCCAACCTTGTTGAGACATATCTCAAAAAGTGTACCGCCGATCGTCAAACTTTTTTTAGTTTTAGACTTATGAGATGCTGTAGATGTACTTTCCGACATAAAATCACGAACGACGTCACAATGACGTCATTTATTGCGCATTTTCGCCCGTGTACAAAACACATAGAGATAGGGAAATCAAATCCGACTACTGGAAACATCATTTTTCAATTAAGCTCAAATTTAACGTCCTAGATTACACAAACGTCTCTTAAAACAAGTAAGATTTTATTGACCTTCGGTTTAAAAGCATTAAAATTTATCAAAACATTGTTCAGAAAACAACCCCGAATTCTCAGGCAAATTTAACGCCACGGGTACTTTGCCTATAATCTGTGAGTTTATAAATAAAAAAGGACTCGAGCTCTAAAAAATTTCAACAATTGAGGGTGTTATACGAGTTTAACAGTGCTCTTGCTTGCTTTTTAAAACTTGATCAAGTCCTACCCATTTGTGACCCGTGTTTTTGCGTTGTTTGTATGTAGAGTGTATTATAAAGAGTCAATCCTGCGCCGACTAACACAAGTCTACATTCATTCACAAGAATCGAGAAGAATTTTTCTTGCTCTCAGCGCAGAGCATCGTGTCCGCTCAGATCTTATCGTTATTCAGGTATCAGCAGCGTGAACGTAGACAAATAGAACGCCGTGTGTTGGGACGATGTTGCCTGCGTGGCAGACTTGTCCGCGCTTGGGTCCCGTTCACTGGAAAACGATCTTTTAGGTTTCTTATGCAAACGCATTACTTGAAGCTGAATCGAGAAGGAAACAAGGCTACCCATTCGCCTGAAACCACGTTTTTAAGGTTCTTGTGCGAATGCATTACTTCAGGAAATCACTCTGAAGGAAACAACAACCGGTTGGGGTTGCAATAGGGCAAGAATTAGAGCCCAGTGGGGAAATAAGGTATAAACAAGTGAAATTACCTTTTCCATGGCTATAGGGTCAGTGTTGGATTTGGGGTCAAAAGCCAAAATTAACAATAACTCATATCTCATAAATTATTTACTATTCAAGCCATACGAAAATAACATACTCGATCGGTATTAAAGGGCACAAGTTATACAATTACGATTTTGATACAACAGCATTTAGCTTTAAATTAAGCCTGTGCATTTATGACTATTTTTTGTAAAGGTGTAACCGTTTCTGAAATGATTGGTCACAAGTGCAACGGTTCCCATCATGTAGGCTACATCATGAACACAATTTTGAGTAAAATAAAAACGTTAACACAACTGCGCATGTGATCAAAAACATTACGTCTTCAGTGCAACATTGTTTGCCTCTGCGCAATCCCCCTGCAAAATAAACAAGCATGCGCTATCAAATTGTTGTGGAATGCCCTCTAGCGTTCAATGTTTCTTGCATTACCTCAAGCACAGTTTTGAAATAACAAAGACTAGGAGACGAGCCTGATTGGAAAAAATATGTGTGTGTGTCGCATCTGATCGTGTGTTTGCTATGTAAATAGAGATCGCAATTATTATAGTTAATGTTTCGCGGCACTTTTAAATGGAATTGTTTTACGCTTATCTGAACCGTAAAAATGTAAATGTTTAACCGGTTGATTGGTTGGTTAACCGTGTAACCCTCACAGGCTTAGTATACATGCTAACTTGTGAGACCTATTCCTCGATAACAAAATTTCGAGTAAAAAAAGCCGTTAACACAACTGCGTTTGTGATCAAAAACATTGCCTCTTCAGTGTAACATTTTTGGGTTCTGCGCAATCACCCTGCAAAATAAATGAGCATGCGCAACTGAAAAGTTGTGGAACGCCCTCTGGCGTTCAATGTTTCTTGCATTTATTACCTCAAGCACAGTTTTGAAATAACAAAGATTACGAGCCTGATTGGACATGATATGTGTGTGCTGTGTAAATCGTGATCGCTATTTGTTATACCGGTAGTCAATGTTTCGCAACATTTTGTATTGAATTGTTTTACGCTTATCCGAACGGTAAAAATGTAAACGTTTAACCAGTTGATCGGTTGGTTAATCGAGTAACCGTCACAGGCTTAGTATACATGCTAAATTGTGAGACCTGTTCCTCGATAACAAAATTTCGAGTAAAAAAACCTGTTAACACAACTGCGTTTGGGATCAAAAACATTGCCTCTTCAGTGCAACATTTTTTGGCTCTGCCCAATCACACTGCAAAATTAACGAGCATGTGTAATCGAATTGATGTGGAACGCCCTCTAGGGTTCAATGTTTCTTGCATTTACTACCTCAAGCACAGTTTTGAAATAACAAAGGCTTCAAGCCTAATTGGAAACGATGTTTGTGTGTCGCATCTGATTGTGTGTGCTGTGTAAATCGTGAACGCAATTTTGATAGTCAATGTTTCGCAACATTTTTTTATTGAATTATTTTACGCTTATCCGAACGGTAAACGTTTAACCGGTTCATCAGTTGGTTAACCGTGTAACCGTCACAGGCTTAATTAATATACATGCTAACTTGTGAGACCTGTTCCACGATAACAAAAAGTTCGAGTAAAAAAAATCTGTTAACACAACTGCGCTTGTGATAAAAAACATATTGGCTCTTCAGTGCAAACTTTTTGCCTCTGCACAATCGCTATCACCCTGCAAAATAAACAAGCATGTGCAATGGAATTGCTGTGGAACGCCCTCTAGCGTTTAATGTTTCTTGCATTTATTACCTCAAGCACAGTTTTCAAATAACAAAGACTACGAGCCTGATTGGAAACGATAATTATGTTCATTTCAATTTCTTTTCAGTTATAGACTCATTGAGCATTGAAGATTGAACTTGGGTTACCGTGACTCCATGTTAACCTTTACTTTGGGGTCAACCGGAATTTGGACCATATCTCAAGAACTACACAACCGATTTTCAAACTTTCTTCAGTTATATACTCCTTAGATTGGAGATTAGCCTTGGGAAATTGTGACCCCATGTTGACCTTTACTTTGGGGTCAACCGGAATTTGGACCATATCTAAAGAACTACACAACCGATTTTAAATTTCTTTTCAGTTATGGATCCTTTGAGCATAAAAGATTGAACTTGGGTTACCCTGATCCCATGTTGACCTTTACTTCCGGGTCAACCGGAAATGGGACTATATCTTCAGAACTACACAGCAATTTTGTATTTCTTTTCAGTTAGAGACCCCTTGTGCATTAAAGATTGAACTTGGGTTGAATCAAAACACAACAAAACGGAACAGCTTTGTGTTTGTGTACAAACACCTAATGTCTAGTTTTATGTTTAAATTTGTATTTTTTACTTTATAAAATGTTTTTTTAATGTTTTTTAACCCTGCGCCTCTGAAACGACCCAAACTTACACCGTGGTCGCACCAGTGTCACTAGGAGAAGCATGTGGGTTTATGTTATGTACACTCTAACCCTGTATACAATCCTTCGTTCAAGAGTCTAAATACATGAATGGGGGTCATCTTGACTTCCTCCCAACCGGAGATCCCCCCACCCCAGACAAGTGTATTCATTGTTTTGACCAAGTGGCTGGTGGCTCAGGCACAAAGGAATGTGGTTAACGTTCACCCAGGATTAAAGGTGACTAAACCATGTTTTTTGGCATGGTTTGAAAGGGGCATAACTGGAGTTTTACAGTATTTGTCCAAAAATGTTGGGTTTTATTAAAAAAAAAAAAAAAAAAAAAAAAAGTGTCTTTCGTTACTAATACTAGTAGTAGTCTATTACAGTTTGCAATAAATATTTCATATTTAGCTCATTTTCTTTGTTCTTGTATATTGTTCACATAATGTTGAAAAGTAGGTTGTAAGGTAGTAAAAAGTAGGTTGTTTATTTTATGTTTAAATTTGTATTTTTTACTTTATAAAATGTTTTTTAAATGTTTTTTTAAACGACTGTTTGTGAGAGGTTTCCAAGTGTCTGCACTTGGGATTGCAATGATTAGTCCCATTTATACAGAAACTATGGCGCGGGACAATAATTGTGATTCTTCATTACGTCACTGACAATTATTGATTTGCTGTGTTTGTGCATTTTCTCCCCTTTACTCTCCAGTTTCTCGTTTTATTATTTTATTTTTGTAAAAAAGAGTTAGTATCCATACGTTTTGACATTAGCTCGAAGGCCTAATGACAATGCAACACACACAAAGTCAGGTTTGGTGTGACAGAAGCAGTCGAGTGGAAAGAGATGAAAGCACACAGAAAAGGCAAGGGATGAACAAGGGAGGTGGTGACAAGGGGGCAGTTAGTCAACGAACAATCTCTCTGTGGTTACCTTATATCAATGTGTTTGTTTGTAAAATGTTATTTATGTGTTTTGATATTCATTAATTGTACTTTTGGTTGTTTTATTACTTAAAACACTTGTAGAACTACTTATACCACTTGGTTGCAAGATCTGACAGTATTTATTTGTTGTTCTATTGACATGCCGTTTAACGTGAGTGTATATGTGGTGCCCAAAGAATCTTTTTTTTCAATATTACCCCGGACACCTATTTCCAAATTGTTCTCAAACTTTAATACGCACAAACATAGAAGTCTCAACATTCATCAGACAGAGATCCAACTCAATTTAGTATCTGGTGCTTGTGTAAAACAGCGTTTAAATTAATTAACTCGGCCAGACTTGGTCTGTCAATACGAAGGCGGAGTCAATTTTGTCTGAGAAAGAAGGGGGCCTACTGCATTTAGTGAAAACAAGTTGTTTTCGTATAAACTTTAACAGCCGGTTCAAACTCTTGTCTTGTTCGTGTACAAAATAGTAACTTTTTTTCTTGTTTAAAGAACAAAAGGGGGCTCTTGATGACGCAATGGTTAATTTGTTTTAGGTCCCACGTTGGTTTGTGAAAACTAAGAAGTTTGTGGGCGTGTATAAATCATAGTTCAATGCTTGAATGTATTTTCATTTCGAAAACAAGCATAATATTGTTACAACTTGGTTAAGAAGTATCAAGAAAGAGGCTTAAAAGAGATAAAGGAACCTACTATGATATCTTCAATAAACGTTAAGTACAAAAACGTGATTCATGCTCGTCATCAGATCTCGGTAAGTTTATGTTAATGTTAATCGTAATGATGTACAAACTAGACAAGTCTTGAAATGGACTTAGTACACAGTTAAGACTATTTGCGATAACTTGTGGAAAACAAACAATCTAAATTGTTAAAATATTGCACGGGTTAAATTCGTGTTTATATAATGAACGAGGGGATGTTCTTTTGTTTCCATTGATATGTCGTATTAAAGCAGTTTGATGTAATGAATGGTATACTACGATGTTAGTGTGAGTGTTTTTTATCTTAACAAACTTGGAATGAAACATTAAAGATTTCACGTCGCCTAAATATTTGAATCAAAAGAATTGAATTGAACGTATCCTTGACGTGTAAAAACACAAAGTTCTAGGAGGGATTGTTTTTTATTCTTTATTAACGAGTATTGTGCATGATGTACATCAACTTTTAGAAATACAAAAACTTGCAAATGTGTTATCTGAGTGATTTGTAAGGGGTCACTCATTCTCTTTAGTCAAAACTCACAGAAAGGGAAGGCATCGATCGATAGTTCATTTAACCTAGGGTATTGAACCTGCCTCCTTGGTATGAGCAAGCTACAATGATGTTTTGAGGATAAACAAGTTGTGATGCAATTTCTACCCTCCGCAGTAAGAGCATCAGTTGAAGCGAGAACTCCTGTGTTGATTCTTCCCCTCACTGCCTCATTCGATTGAAATCCTCCCAGCGAGTGGTGTCTTGTGGCAAGTATAGGTCTTGAGGAATCGTTCGTTGATTCTGCTTGGATTTGCCCTCTCAGCTGCTGGACAGCGTCGATTCTCATCTCGAGCGGCCCTAGTCAAATGGTCAAGTACTAGTTGCGCTCCTTTGGCATCCGACATCTTTTGTGATTCGCCTCATACCCTCTGCCCACTCCAATACTTCTGGGTCCTTGTCAGTAGAGGGACGTCCAGCCAGCTACTTTCCCCGGTCTCTTGGGAAATTCACCACTCTTGATGCCTTCTGGCCCATCTTGTATGCCTCTTTTTTTGCCTCAATCTCTTTCAGTTGAGCGGTGAACACTTTCAGCTGGTTCTCCACAGCCTCCATCCCTGCAGATGGCCGTGTACAACCCTTATCTTTTTGGATTTTTCTTTCTTTATTTTTTAATCCTGTCTACGACGCTTTGTGACACAGTAAATCTTTTTACAAGATATTTTAATGGAAATCCAAGAGACCAAAAGTACACAAAAAAAAGGTTGATACAGTGGGCGATTACATGTGGTGAAATATACAGTCAATCAATGAAGAACCATCACTCTCTTAACTCTCTATGTGTACTAGAACTCCAGCTGTAAAACAATCTCTCTCGCATGTCCACCTCACACAGGGGTGAGTGGAAGAATAGTAAAATTGACCCTGAGCAGTAAAGTGCTGGACACCTCCAAGTCCAGCGCATGTGGTTGTTGCTAGGCAACAGCAGCACCTAAAGGAACAGTGCACTAAGGGTGCCTGGTCACATACAATTATGTTCGTGCCCTTTTAGCTAGACAGACACATAGGTCTCAGACCTGATAATTCATAGTGCGCAACGCATTAACATGTAAACACCAAGCTATGCACATTATTTGCATGCTGTGTTTACCTGTGAATATGTTTGGATTGCTTGGCTTGCATATTCAGACCTGCGCACTACGCTTTATCCTCGATGGCCACATGAATTTCCGACCCAAATCTTAAGTTTTCACAAGCAGCCGTTGTTTCGTGTTCTTGTACGGAACGCACCAGGGTTGGATACCAAGTTTGAACCCGACCCAAACAATTGATGGCACTACGGATGTGCAAGCCAATAGTGATCGCAATGAGCGCGTCTCTATTGCTCGTATTGAGGACATTAGTGGTGGTTGCACTGGGGGATTGCAGCAATATAAGTTCTGATCTCAGGTTACACTTGGTAATTTTGTATGGTTAAAAGTAAAATATGTAACATTTTGCAAGCACTTTGGAAATAAGCAAACAGAATACAAGTGTAAAAGGTATGAGTGTTTAAATTTTTAAATACATTATCTTAGTCAGAGCTCCTTTAAGTTGAGCGATATTCCCAATTAAATGGAAAGTAATCCGATTATAGCCGCTTTGTTCCGACTCCTCGCACTCCAAAGGACCAGATAAGAGTTAAACGCATTGGAGCGTTAAACAAACGATCCTCCCAACCGTTTGGCAAATGCTGTTGAACCCTTTGTGCCTCAAACCATTTTGCAAACGTTCGACGGTAGCCAAACTGTTTCCATTTGGACCGCACGCCTTACCTCTTGTTGCAAATTTTTTGGAAAAACTGTTGACTTTGATTAAGAAATCATCTTTATTGTTTATGAAAACAAACCAGGTGTTTTGTCACTATGCAATAAGTATATTATAATTACACTTACAGGAGCACCTTCTAATTATCTGTTTACTATAACATAAACATCTTCACATCACATTTTACCTCTGAAAACAATGCAATCAAATGCCTTAATTTTTGTTTGTTTCTTTTGTGCAAACTTAACAATCAAAATACAACATAATGTGGTAATTTCTGCCCTTGGCCCCTTTTCCCCTCCAATATTTTTGGTCTAGCCTGCCTCTCTCATCAATCATACCTTGGCAGGGTGTGCATCAGTCCAGCCCAGTTATTATTCATTTATTTTGTTCACTTGGTGTGTGGAGGCCTATTAAAAAAACCATGTGCAGTCAGTCTGCCGGGTTCTGTGCTTGAGTAAGGTTGTACTGGTATTTGGTGGAGGGCTGTGTAGGTTTTGCCACTGCTAGGACCAAGTAAGTTGCAAGCTTGATGACTTTTAAAGAGCCCCCTGCCGCGACGGCAGACCACTAATTTTGTACCGTGCTCGTCGAAAGGCCGCTGTCAAAAAGATGAGGAAATCGCCCACTTCCCCTGGAGAAGTATTGGAGCAATGGAGGGATTTCCGTCAACACACCATTTAAAGAAATGGCGTAGTCGGCTGCCATAGACCTTCCTGGTTGAAGCTCGGCGCGAGTGGGCTGCAATTGTTGCAGCCCGTCGCGAAAGGCCTGCTGAGCAGAGGGATTGCATGACAGTACCCGACAAGTCAGGTGAAGATCCCCTGGAGCCCAGTGATTCATCCCCAAGTCTGGTTGATAGAGGAGATCCGCTCGCTTCGGTAGAATCACCGGGCGGTGGACCAGAAGCCTGACGAGCCGGGGAAACCACAGCTGGCGGGGCCAGAACTGGGGCTATGAGAAGGTCTCGGCAGTCCTCCTGCTTGATCTTTGCAAGCACCCGAGGTATGAGGGAGATTGCGGGGAACACATAAGCCAGTAGGCCGTCCCACTGCACCGCCAGTGCATCAATCTGCCACACGTTGGGGTCGGGCCCCTTGCCCAGTAGACCGGCAGTTGATTTTTCGCTTGAGAGGCAAACAAGTCCACGTGGGGCCAGTCGATCAGTTGAAAAAGCGACCGAGCCACCTGTGGGAGCAGTGACCACTCCGTCGGGGCGATCCAGCCTCTGGAGAGAGCGTCGGCTGCGATGACGTTCTCTTTGCCTGCGATGTGGACTGCCGACAGTGCTACCTCGTGGCGTATACACCAGTGGGTGAGGTCCCACACTAGTGCACACAGACGGCCTTACCGAGTGCCCCCTGGTGATTGATGTAAGCCACCACTGTGGTAGTGTCACATCTCTCCAGGACAGCTCGCCCCTTGACGTCTGTCTGAAAATGCTGCAGTGCATTGGAGACTGCTAGCATTTCCAGGATGTTGATGTGGGACGATCGGTGATCAGGACCCCACACGCCCGAAGCTTGTCGCGGGTGGAGGTCGCCCCGCCAGGGTCACCACTCTGGTAAATTGGTCCAGTACAGAGCAGAGCCTGTTGTCTAGGCAGTGGAGAGCAGCCACCATCATGTCGGCTGGTACCGCTGACTCCTCCTCACATCCGATGGCCAGGTACTCTGAGAGTAGCAGGAAGAAGGAAGTTGCGTGCATACCCATGCGCTCCGAGGAGTCCATTTTCCGGGCAACATCCTCCAGCTTCCCGCGGGTCTTGTCCGCAAAGGGGAGCTTGGAGGCAATGATCCCCTGTCTGCTGCCAACTTATGGGTGGTCGAGTCCGGCAGGACGGGGGGTGGCAAAATATGTATTGCAATCCCCAGGGGGGAACGATAATAGGGCTCTGTATGTTTATACACCGTCAATAACTTTGCCCCCATCACCCTGTCCATGCAGTCAACTCACACGCAATCCAACGGCATCACGGGGAAGGCCTTGGTTGCTTCGGTCGCCGGGCCCGACCTCTTTTTGAACGATTGACGTTCCGGAAGAGGGGGCTCGGAGCCCTTTTCATATCCCTCTGAACCAGGCGCAGATCAGTCTCGGAGACCGACTTGCGTTGTACAGCGGTGGCCAACTCGTCTTCTTCAGCCGAGTCGACTGAGTCAGGGGGTAGAGATGTCCCCGGGGAGCCAGGGCCATACAGCGATGGCGAAATGGCACTCTCACGGCATCCCGGTGAGTCGCGGTCTTACCCGAGGGATGCCGACGGGTGCAAGCTGATGCCTTGCTGGGATGCCATCACACGGGAAGCCCTGTGTGGCAGCGTCCGCCGGCCAGCAGTCACACGCCCCTGGACGTGAAGGTTGGCGGGCTGGGGCTGCAAGCCTAGAGGGGACTCGGAGCACGGCTAGCCGTGTGCGGTAGACTTCATTGTCCCGGCGTTACCCAACCGTGACCGTACGGGCTACAAGGCACATGCGAGGTGACCAAGTCAGAGGGGCCTTGTCTGGTAGCACCGTGCCAACCCAAAAGTGAAGCCCCGAGGGGTATTGAATGCCTCCAAAAAATCCTCACAGGCAATCGGTTTACCACCCTTGTGGCGTTTGCCATGGGGTGACCAATCTGAGGACCTGCTCGAGCTCGAAGACGAGCGGCGAGAACGGCAGGCCTTTTTGCTCTTCTTTTTCGAAGAACGCCCCCGAGTAGACTCCGAGGATGGTTTGGATGTCACTTGGGTAATGGAGATGCCTGAGCAACGGGTGAAATCCGATGTAGAGGGCAGGACCTCGGAGCGGACCACCCTGAGGGGGGCCCCATGGCCAATGGCCTGGGCGGTCGACAGCACCCCAAGCCCGATAGCATAGGCATGCACTGTGCGGTCGAGGCGGCCGTATAAAAGCCCATCCCTGTGGTAATCACAGTGGCGTCAGGAGGGTCTTGGTGCACTGAGCCGTGGAGGGGTATTTCCTCTGGTTGCATATGCCCCGAAGAGGGGCCTCGGTCAGCCACGGTGAGCTCCGTAACGGAGTCACGCTTGGCTGACCGCCCTCTCTTGGGTATAGCCCCGGTACCAGGCAATTTCTTTGTCTGACCTTTCGGTTGGGTGGACCCATGCACACTAGCCAGAGACGGCGGGACTGCAGAGTCCCTTGCTCGACCAATGGGTTCGTCAGCTCCTGCAGCCAGTAGTGGCTGGGGGAGCCGACTGAGGGATTGCTGCCGCGGTGACGTAGTTTCGTCGGTGCAATTCCCTGAGGACTCGGGCTGTCCCGGGGGGATGTAGGTCCCTCCAGTTCCGACAGGCCCTGTCCTCCCCAACTTCCTCGAATTACTCATTCTGAGACACTTACACTCAACTACACAACTCTAAAATTCATTTCTTTTTAAATTATATTTTTTCAAATAACAGTCTTTCTCAAAGCAGAAAAGTAACGCAAATTTTCATGAAAAATCATGAGCTAAAATTTACACGTTTACTTTTAGCCTGCGCTAAGAGAAAAAGAGGACGCTATTGTGTGTAAAACTCTAAGCTGCGGCATAGGGAACAATGCAAACGTAGTATTCGCTCTACAGGTAAGTAGAGTAAAAAGACTTGTTTATTGACTCTAGAGTAAGATCGGGGATTCGTCCAACCCACTAATTTGTAGTCATGTAAAGTAGTGCCAAATTAATTAAGTAGAAGTATGAGCATTATAAACTCCAGCTCTTGTCCTGTATTTATTTCAATCGGTTTCGCTATGACCCAGTCCACGCTACAATATCCTGTGTTTTGTTTCAATCTGATACCGCTTTATCACTGGCTGATTTGTTTTACTTTAACTTGGCTTACAAATTAAGTTTAACTGGTGCCTATCGTAACCCAATAGGATAACGTCTCCCAGTGATACTTCTGGGCTTGGTACAGGTGCGAGTACAGGTACAGGTGAACTTGTAGTTTGGGCATCAGCTTTACCCTGTGCATCAGGATTTGGTTGAAACTGTTTTTCACAATTTCTGTCTAAGAATGGGCCTGTTTTTGTTCACCCCTTCCTTTCGTGTTGGCCACTGCTGTGCACCAAACCTGTATCACTCTGTACTGGATACTAAACCGGTACCTGTAAGTCTAGTAGTGGATAAGTGCTGTTACTGGATTTAGGAACACCCTTTCCTTGTGAACCCTAAATGTCATCAATGTGTACAAAACAAGTTCTTGTTGTACATATGTATCCAGTATGTTCATGAACCACAGACTTTTGTTACCTTTCCAGGCAATCACTTAATCAACCCATTTACATTACTCTTAACCCGGACTCTCTGATCAAGTTGCAGTGCTCGCTCCTGAACTCGGCCTCTATCGTGGTACTCTTTTTGTTTCTCCTGCTTTTTGTCCACTGTTTGAGCCAAATAGGGCTTCAGTAGAGAAAACCTTGTCCTAGGTTGTCTTTTCAAAAATAACTCAGCAGTTGCTCTACCAGTGGTAGTGTGTGGAGTATTCCACTACGTAATCAGAAAAATTGCCAATTTGTGACGTACTGACAACTCCCATTTCAGAGGTTCTTAAAGCCACTCTGCAAACTCTTCGGCTGGCCTTGTGAAAGGCGAAAACTAATCATCTTCAAGATCATCAACTAGACAACAAGGACTAATTTTACGCTACACATACTCATATATGTTTAATTATTTGCTAATTACAATGTATTTACAATGTCAAGTCTTTGCAATGCATCCAAGAATGGTATGCTCAAGAGGATGAGGGTCACAGTGGTGTATTGTAGCAGTAAAACATTCTTCATATGAGGGAAAGTCACGCTCAAGCCTCTGTTGGCGCTCCTGCACAAGTTGAAAGTCATCTAAAAGAGGGTCCCAATCAACTTTACCTTTACCCTCGATCCGCCCCCCCTCTTTGTTAATAGAGATGAATGAGTTATCTGTGGTTTGTATAATTAAGTTGTCCTAATGGTGCGACTCGATAACTCTGTCGCATACCTCTTCCAGCAATCCATCCGCACCAGGTCGTCCAACAGAACAGTCCAGATTTTAGTCAAGTGAAAGGAATTCAAAACTTTTCAATCCCTTTATTCTCCCCCAACTCCTTAATAAGGCTTATATTATTCCTGTTGGACCGAGTTTCTGAGTTAATATCTATAGAAAAAAAAAAGTTACAAGTAAAAAGAAATCTAAAGAAAAGTAACACAATGACCAATACAAAGGTTATTAAAGTCATGGTGAACAGCAATTAAAAGTACACGTTAGAAACTAATGAGACGGAACTTTTTATCTATATAATTAGGATTTTGGTGATTTATGGCAGGGAAAACGACAGGGAAAGAAACAACTATAGTAACTTGACCCCCACCCTCACTTTATCAATTTATCATAATTTAGTGTAGATTTTAAAATACCCCTTAAAATATACCTATGCATTTTTGTTTTAATTTGTTTTTCGTTTTAACTGTTAACTCTCTTTTGATGTGCTTACCAACACATTTCCCCCCTTTCTGAATTATAGAAGGGAAAAAAGAAGGGGGGTAAAGAGGTTGTCACAAATAAGTGAGACATTTCAAGTATGGTACCTTCCAAGCTTCGATGGTTCCAACTGAAAACAAATCGCTGTACGCCGATCTTTGCAACTTTAATGTCGATCATCGAGACACAAAAGCGCTCCACTTTATCTTGCATGTGTATTAAACCTCTTTCGTGTATGACAAGACTGCGTTTTAATGGATAGTTGATTCTCTGGTTTACCTCTGGACATACCTGCTCAATTCGTAAGTTCTGTAATAAAGAAAATGGTAAACAATAGAAACATCTCCGTCAAACTCACCGTTTTTTTATTTCAGTTAACTCACTGTAAAGGACTAGTGTCACGCAGGGGTAGAGCTCTGTAGAGTTGATTATATTTTTGTAATTTTTGGAAAGTAAGATTTGTAAAACAATACTCTAGCGAAATTTCTAAATAACTAAAAAGTTAACTGGTTTTCGTTTCTATTGAAAAGGATCCAAGGGAAATGTCAAGTCCTTGTCTGCAATTGAACACTTATAGCTTCAATGAATAGCTACTTCTAGAATTTTGTCTGCAATGAGAGCCAATTGTTCTGGATCAACAGCATCACTAGAGGAAGCCAAAATGAGTTGCACATTTTGTGGCAACCGTTGCAAAAATAATTGCTTTAGAATTTTGTCTTCCAAATTATTTTCGCCAAGCAGCTGTTTCATGCGACGTAGGAGTTGGGATGGTTTTTTATCTCCCAGTTCTTCAGAGATTAGTAGCTGGTGTAACTTTTTTTGTTCAGACTCTGAGGTACGTTTTACTAGTTCAATCTTGAGGTTATCATATGGTTTTTCAGCAGGTGGAGAAATTAATAAATCTCTAACTTCCTGTGCAATTTCAGGTTGCAAAGATGAAACAACATATGAGAATTTGGTCAATTGACTAGTGATCTGCCGAGTCTGAAATTGAGCCTCTACCTGAGCAAACCAAATAGTTGGATCATTTCGCCAGAATGGCGGTAATTTTAGGCTTACAGCTGCGAGTGGCTCAGTTTTAACCTGTGGATCAGTAGCCATGATTAATCAAATGAATGTACTTTACGTAAAATGGCGAATCTGGAAAATCACTTTAATCTTTGCAAAGCAGTGTGGTCAAAATCAAACGAGTTGTACATTTAAAAAAAACAGCGCTGTTTCAGTTTGGAGTCGCCATGTAAACCGTCATATAAATGGGCAAAGTGATTTCTCTTGTTACGTGTAGTTTTTCCACGCTGTGTTCTCTTTTCCTCTGTACGTATTGTATTGTGCCAGGATAATGATCTCAATAAGACTCCACCCTGTGGAATGCTATTGTGTGAGATAATCTTCTCGTTTACCTCATCTATAACAGAGTCGTGATTTTGCTGAAACTTTTGGATGTCAACCTCTGGAATGATTGGCACACGTAGCTTTTTGCTGGTTTGAAATTTAGCAAACGATGCGGGAGGAATAGAGGTAAAAGTAACCAGAGTATTTGCTCTCGCAGTTAAAATTGCGCTCTCAAAATTATTCAATTCATGAAATAAGCTCTCTGGTGTATGATTAGAAGATTTCAATACACGGTATTCATGTGTTATATCATATACAAATGTAGTGAGATCATTAATGCCGGCTGCAAGACGTACGACTACAACATCACTAGCACTGTATGAATTCAGTCTACGAATGGTAGGTCCTACGAGGTTATAGATTTTAGCACCACGTAAAATTACAAAGTCAACTGTAAAAGGAAATGCCTTATCTTTAGGCTTAGAATATTTCGAAAACTTATTGCCTCTAGAATCCGCAACAAATAAAAATCTTATCACAATACTACTAATGTTCAATGTCGGGATCACCAGTTTTTGTGGTAAGTGTTAATTAATTTTGAAAACCTTACCAAAATTTAAGTTAAGTCAGCCTGCATTTGCCGAGGCCTACAAATATTTAAATTGCCTGCAACTGCCTAGGCTAAATAAAGTTTATTTTACTTACAACTTTAACCAATGAGCAGGTTCTTTCCTGTAAGGGGAAAACACCACCAAGCCAGTTCCAAACCCGCCACATTGGCTAAAGTAAATTGTAGTCACGGAAAACGGTCTGCGTTAAAGATACAGTTGAACCTTGTCGGACAAGAGCTGAGCGTGAAGTGATCGTAAAGTAAGCTGCTCTTACTTTGCGTCCTTCGTTGTCGTCACGCATCAGTGATTATCAAAGAAGTTGGGAACAAAAACGTGCGTCTTCTGCGCACCAGGAAGTCTTTATTATTAAACACCTGGCCACATACTTGGGCCTAATTTATTCTTGTAGCAAGGAATTCACTACAAACCACTGTATAATTTTCTTACGTGTACGAAAGACGTTGCAACCCATGGTGGGTAGTCCTGTTCTGGTCGATAATCAGCCAGACAATCCTGTATGAAAGTCTTCAGTACAAACTCAGTCCCCTGATCCACGCGAATCTGTGTCCAAACTCCTTGCTCAATCAGTAATGGCCTGAAAAAAAAGAAGAAAAAAAAACACTATTAAATAAAGTGTGTTTGTACGATATCAATCAAACAAAAAAACACAAATGTAACCCTTACCTCCAGCAATCCCGCCCCCACCCAATAAGTAAAATATAATAATCAATTAAAACAATTTAAATAATTAAATAAATAAACAACGGCGACATCGACAGCATCATCAACAACATGCAGCAGCAGCAACACATAAGCACACAAGCAGCAACATTAGCAGCATCGAGCAGCAGAAGGAACAATGAAACAGAAGAAAACCAAAACAACCAGCCACAACCGCAACCCCAACCGGGTAACGACAGCAGCAACAACAAAGTTAGCTTCACCAAAAACCATAACAGAACAAAAAAATAAAGTAAATGATACTATTTCCCTCACCAAAACAGTTGATCAACTATGGCATAGTTGCATTTGCAAGGGATAGTGATAAAGCCACAGTGCTATAGCCATCCCTTGCGCATACATGCGTCACCCTGTACATGGCAAGTTTTTCGTTTTGGTCAAGATAAAGTTTGTGTTCAAAATAGTCAGCTGAGTAAAGTTTCGGACTCGTCCTGTTAATTGCATTGATTTTCCGTTAGTTTCTTCCATCAACTCTCTCTAGAGATTTTGAAATTCTGCCTCTACCAATCTCCAGCTTCCAATTTCCTCTTAAGTACCCAACCATCATTTTCCTCCCATAAAGAGGGCCAACCTGTAAAATAAATAATTATGAAGTAAATGGTGTTTAAAGCTTTGCATGGTGTGAAAAATAAGAAGTAACTATAAATAGTGAACTTGCGGGTACAACCATGTATAAAATCTTATTTGAGGGAGTGTTGGCTCTGAAAAGAATCGGTGTGGTCTCGACGTTTCAAACAGTATACTCTGCTCGTCTTCAGGAGAATGGACGTGCAGAAGACGAGCAGAGTATACTGTTTGAAACGTCGAGACCACACCGGCTCTTTTCAGAGCCAACACTCCCTCAAAAGAGATTTTATACATGGTTGTACCCGAAAAATCACTATTTATAGTTATTTCTTAATTATGAAGTAGGTTTTCCCGATCAATTTAAGCAAAAAATTATTCAATTTATTAACACGCATTCCAACTCATTTTCACAAGGTTTTTTTTTAATTGGCCGGGAAAATGTTATAGACCCCCTAGTAGGCCTAAAATAAATAACAGCGATTGCGATTGCGACTGCTGTAGAATTGAGTAACCTTGACTAACATTATTTTTATCTGATGAAAATCAGACTTTTGTGATGCTTAAACACATTTGTGACGCTCAGTTTGGGAAAAACTTGGGCTTTGCATCTTAATTAAAAGGACGAAGAATACATCTTTAGTTACTATAATATCGAGAGCTAATAATTAATAAGAATTTTTCAAAAATTACACACGACGACACAGTGCCGTTTTTTTGTTTGTTTGAGTTCTACAGGTAACTTGTATAAGAACTCACCTCTAAAATCAACCGTGCTACTAAATATACCCTGTCCAAGTCATGGCCACTGATGTGATCTATCCTAAGCCTTTTGATGAACTGGCGCACACTTTTCAATTAGATGCCCCTCATATCAGGGAGCCGCTGTTGCAAAGATTTAGCAATGTCAGAATAAGATATGCTGTGGTAAACTTTATCTTTTAGTTCATTCAACACATCTCTATTGTGTTGAAGTTCATCGATACACGCCATTTTGTCAAAAAACTAAAAAACTTAACAAACAAAAACATGTTAAACTTAAAGGCGTAGGCCTAAAAGAATGTAAATTTGGAGTAGCCCAATCCTCGATCAAACGACCTTAAAACAACTAAGAATAACCGCATCTAACAAAGGTATATATCAATGCATCATGGAGGAAGGCTTTTGCAGCTCGGAGAGTACTCTATGTGAAAAATAATCTACTTTACAAGCCTACTTCTGATTATCTCTTGACACTGGAGTTCCAGAACAGAAACACATTCCCAACGCCCTGTTTGTCGTGAAAGCGATGCGAATTGCGTCTCAACTGATTGTTTTCGTCATCCACTCCTATTCTGTGCCTGTAGAATTTTGGAATGGAGGTGTCAGGCTTAAACATTTGCCCCTGATATTCTGCAATAGTAAAAAATTAGAATTTTTGCTTTGTCCAAAAGGTTGTATCTAATTGTTTGCTAGTAGAAAATTGGAAGTTCATTCCAAATTTCTGCTAGTAGAAATTTTGAAATTTGGTTTGGTCTTAATCGTTCATAACATTTTTCTGCTAGTAGAAATTATGATTCTGCTAGTAGAAATTTGAAAATTTGCGTTGTACACTTTTGGAACGCCAGTTTATGAGGAAATGAAAAATCTGAATTTCTGATGGCAGAAAATGAAAATTTTGAAAAGGGACTGTATTTGAACATGAATTCTGATTTTAATATACCAGATTTGGGCCTGTTGTTATGGGGTTTTTTTGCAAACGAATCTCAAGAGGCTTCGATTTTGAAAAAAATAAACGGACACAAACTTGTTTGTTTCTACTAATTTTAAATCAAGATTTCAACAATAAGAACAGTAAGAACATAACGTTGTTTCATTACGCTGTAGTCCTTGATTCCATGGTGTACAGACATAGTGAAATCGAAACCGGCCCATTATACTTTAACCCCCATGTGGTATTTTACAATTTACAATTTAGCTTAGCAGAGAAATATTCACTCAAGTTTTACTAAAATGCAATCGCTTTTGTTTTTAAGTTTAAAAATTACACCAAAAACATCACAGTCAAACACATTCATCGCCTTGAATGCATTCTTCTTTACGAAGAAATAGAAAGAATAAACAGTAAAAACCAACCCTACTTTGATATACTGCAACTATATCCCAATACAGTAACTACGTTGCCTTTAAAAGCATCTGAAATAAACATTAAAAACGTTGAACAGAAAACCTTGGTTAACATGTAAATTAAGTCCAGAGACAATTCAAAGAGGCTTGATTTCTTGTTTGGGGTTGCTCACTGGCAGGCTCACAATTTACTATTCAGACTGCTTTATTCAGCATTCAAAGAAAACCTAGTACAACAATAGTTCCATAAATTTTATAAATTCTTACGTCAGGTAACAACCAATGCATGTTAAAGATTACTTTCCCATAGGTAACGATCCACCTTAGTTCACATCAATGTATTGTAAGAAAGTATGCATTTAGTCCAAGAGGTCAATGCTGCTCCATATATTGTGCACCTCATACCATGTACCACTTATTTGTCACACGATTGTTACCCAATTTCACCCAAAATAAAATTCTAACATCCTACTCACCAACCGACCCTCCTCTCTAGTTACTGATCATTAAAATGGCTTTATGAGCGGGTCTTATCAGTTGCTTCCTCCACCCAAAAAGTTAGATTTACTCTCTCATCATTTCCCAAGCATGTAAAAACGACACAACAAATAGATCCGACCGACTAACTAAATCTTACTACGCTCCACACTGATTAGTTACCAGTCTCACCTATGAAGAGCTGAAGATTGAAAATGTCATAGTGATTATTTGTATAACTAATTAACATATGAGCAATGAAAGCTAGATAGATCTTGTGCCGATCTGGGCATCATATCACTGGTCAGAACAGGACAGCTAGCAAACGACAGAAAAGCTTGGCGATTGATAGTAGACAGGCAGCTATCTCCAAGGCTCCCCTGAAGAGGAAAGCTTGTCTTTATATCAATATAAATTACTTGTTGGAAACTTTAATAACATGATTAAAACATTGGTTATTCAGATGGGACATGGTAACATGTGCATATTCCCTGGAAATATCAAAAACTTGGCAAGAGGAATTGATCATTAACGAGGTTTGCATGACCGCTGTTTCAGAAAATAAAGCGTAATGCCAAACCAGGTTGCGTGAACATTTAATGGACTTTGTATACAAATCCACATGATGAAGCCTAACATTGATTGTTAACGAGGTTTGCATGGACGGCTGTTAGAGAACAGCAAAGCTTCATCTATTTGAACCCTACGGGCGCAACAGTTGACGATGTGGTTCTCACAGACACCCAGGTTATGGAATGGGCGATGTGGTTCTCACTGACACGCAGGTTAAGGACTGAGCTATCTTTGACGGCAAAGCCAGTTGTCATAGAGAGCTGTAAGTTAATGACCTCTAATTTGATATAGCGCCACCATGTTTGTGACATGCACTGTTAAGTCTTTGTGGACTTTGAATTCCTTACGAGCAGAACAGCCAGCCACAGTGAATTGCCAATATATGCAGTTTAGATGGGGGTCATTAAAAATGTGGACTTTAACGTCCGATTTCGACCAGAAGTTCAGGTCAAATTGGTATCTTATCTGTGCAAAAGTTTTAGAGGGCTCAAGGACTTACAACCTGATGTAAAAAATTTGCCCAAAGTACAAGTAGTTCTCGAGATATAAATTTTGAATTTTTCAACTTCCGGTTTGAACCGAAGTCAAGGTCAAATGGGGTCAAAGTCTGCGTAGCATATATGCTCATTTTGTGAAGACCTCTCCAAGGACGAACCGATTGTTGAAACAGCTCCTGTACTTCTCAAGTTTTTTTAAATAATAAACTTTCATTTACTGTTCTTCAACAATGATGACGTCACAATGACGCTTTAACTTTTAGAATCATCTACAAGTTATAGTCTACCTACATGTAAAGTTTCTAGTTGCTATAAGTTTCACAACTATGCAATTGCTTGCAGACAAACGATTCTGAGAGGAAGCAGAAGAAAAACAAAAAATAAAATATAAAAAAAACGTACACAAACAAAAGGTGTTCGGCTGTTGCCTGAGCACCCCCCCCCCAAAAAAAAAAACCCAAAACATGTGTTTGGCTGTTGCTCGAACACCTTAAAAAAAACTAAAAAGCAAAACTGTTACATTAAACCTGTATTTCTGGCTTAAGTAAAGGAGAAAAAAAAATAAATAAGAGAAAGAAAGCTTACTTTCCGAAATCTTGAACCTTGCAGAAAACAAAAGAGCTCAAGTTCAACCAACTTTCCCAAGTTGTTGAAAAAAATCCACAGGCAAATCCCACCTGAGTGATTTCCCTGTGGATTTTTTTCACAGAACTCAGAAAAAGTACTGAGTATATAATACAGTGCATAAAACACATCGGTGTAAGGGTAAATCCACATAACTTTTCACTAACTTGAGAGTTGCAGAAAACTAGGCTTATTAAAAGCAAAACTTATCATGAGAAAGATTCTGCTATACTAAAGTCCTTAAAGCTTATCATGAGAAAGATTCTGCTACACTAAAGTCCTTAAAGCTAGTATTCAGTGAGCTCTTTAAGTTACAGCTTGTCTTTTGCTATCCCTGCTAGTTGATATATACCCCGGATAGGCAGCATTTCAGAATACAATCTATCTTGGTAATGATCTGGAGATGCACGGCAAAGGATGCACCATTCATTCTCACACTGGTTGATACAAATGCCACATCCTGCCACATTATTCCAACATTTGGTCACCACAACGGGAGGCTTACAAGTTTTAAAACAAATTTTGCACTAAAAGATAGAAGCAACCTCTACGCTGACACTTTTGGACTCTAAAACAGTCTTTTGTATACATTCCACCATATCCTCAATCCTTTTCAGACAGTCATTAGCAACCTTATCATTGCTTACTTTTTGAGGAAAGCTTCTAAGTCAGTTTCTGAAGAGGAAGACACAGATATAGCGAATGAGGGGATTTTGAGCTTTGACCTCTTGAGCTGTATCCACTCAGCTGTCCGAACTGCTTTCACTTTACGATTCGTCCCCAAATAGGACTTTCCTGAATTAAAAGCAAACTACAGGTTGAACCAACCGGCTAATGTTTCAGACTTCGTTTTTAGTATGAAAATTATGTGTAAAACCCCAGTTCACATCAGTAATTTACTTTGAAAGGTCACAAAGCTGACAAAAACATGTTGTTATACGTGATATCGCAAACCAGCAAATAAATGTAAATTTCCTTTAGTAGCAGATGTGTTCAATTTCCCAACCTTTGTCTTGAAATGGTCGCTCTCTTGAATGAGTAGACGCTTTATATCCTTCGTCGTTGCCGACTTGTTGAAAGTTTTGGTAGTTGATTTACATCAATTAACTCTCCGTTTTGCACCCAACTTATAGTTATGTTCTTTGTGAATGTATTATCTGAAGACTGACCAACTGATAAATCCCCTTGATGAGTACCTGTATCTTTAAAATGAAGATACAACAAAATTATTTCATCAAAACTGGTTTTTAGCCCAAGCCCCATTTTTTTTCTTACAGTAAAATACTGCAAACTGAAGTTTGATACCTAGTTTGATTTTTTTAATTGATGGCACAAAGGTAGATATTTTTTCGTTAGCTTGTTTCCGATTTAAAACAATATCACCTGTTTGGAGAGAAAAAGGAAATGATCTGGCAAAAAATTTAGTTATGCACTGGTCAAGTTTAGGAAAATTGCGATGAAATTCTTACGTAGGCCGAAAAATTTGTGTACTTCCAAAGACAAGCAAATTATAATTTCTAGTACATGCTTGAAGCGCGTTAATTTTTCAACGTTCTATATTTAATTTTTTTTCATTAACCATTCTGAAAAGGACAACAAAATTTGTGGTAATTCTTGTTAAATTTTTTTGACCCACTTTTTCCCCTACTAACAACCGACGAACAACTAATGTTGTATTTATTTAAAGCTGCCAGTTTAAAGCTCAACAGTAACACAGTGTGTTTGTAAAAAAATATTCATGTATACATATGTAGTGAAACCCTGGGCTGCAGCAACACAGCTGAAGAGGGGGGGGGGACGAGTGTGTACACACAGATAAAGCACAAGTTCACGATTGGATGATTTAATTCAAATGTTCATTGGATGATTTATTGGAGATCACAGTTCAAATCAGTTCAATTGGAGAAGAATTTCACAGCAAACAGTTCACAGCACACGTCAATACAATAGTTGAACACTCCCACCAGGATGAACTGGCAACTGTCAGTCAGCATAGGCTAATACTCCATAATCATGATATTCCAAATAATAATAATATTCCTAACAATAATCCAATAATCAAGTATAATAATAATAATCCCTTGGTGCGATGCTAGCTTTAATACCTAGGCCAACCACTTCATCTGAAACAAGTTAACATAAACATACATACACCTTGTAAGAATAACGATAAATTTACATACATCATGTTCATGTATATAAAATGACTACTTGTACGACGCGCAATGGCAATCGCAGATCTGCCCACAGGCATACACAACGCACATGGTTTTGACAAACGCTGTATGCACGGCAAGGCATTACACAACAGCAAATAATACACGCATGTGCGTGCATAGGGAAATTACACACGTCAAAGAATGATGTCAAAGAATGATGTCAAAATATCTCTAACTTGGCAAGAAATGCATGTAGATTTAGACTCGGCACAGGTTCCAGGAAATAGCCCATGGCTAATTTAGAGGGAAGACATGTCGCAATGGCGACATAAAATGGAAGAACGTCTGTCAAAAAGGTGCACAAAAGTGCAGCACAACTGTCCCCGTTTAACCCCAGCAAAAAGAGTCTCGTCCCGCTCTCGCAGTGCGACCGTACAACACCAAAATGTATAAATCCGCCTACCAAATAGTGGAGGTCTACCAACTATTTCAAATATAATTTCAATTATTTCAAATTGTATTTCTAAGGAAATGTTACATGTGTTTGAATAACAAAGAAGGTACAATTTGAATTAATATTATAAGAAAGAGGGACCTACTTTCAGAGAGAATGTAGTTGAGGTCAAACTCAAAGTGAGGAAAAGTCACCCGGTCATGCAAATGAGTAAATCTAAAAACAGATCTTGAATCTGGGGAAGCGTATAAGAGCTTTCTCCACACATATATAAACCTATAACTCAGAGATGTCACGGAATCTGATTTTCCGCCATGCTATAGATATGTCAAGGACTAAAAAGTATAAATTGTTGTTTGTAACTCAGAATAAGTTGAGCCACTACACCACCCCACCCCCTAAATTAATACATAGGCGTTTTTATTGTTTTATATGATTTTGTAACTGTAAGGGAATGACTATGCATATTGAATTAAGAATTCGAATTTATAGTTGGTTATGCAATCTAACGTAAGTCCCAATCTGTTAACTGGTGGTTGTGGTTCTTGTATTGATGACCCGTTATCCCCGACCGCATTTGCCAGAGGGACATTGGAATTTCCACGATTGATTGGCTGTTTAAAAGGACAGACCATGCATATGGAGAACTAGCGCGCATTTGCTCACACACGTCTTTAGAGCACTGTTTATAACAGGAAAAGCGGCCTAAATTTAAGCGCTCGCAGTAAACTTTCGTCAGTATGAGGAAAGTATGTTTGTTAAACTTACAACCTCGCCATTATAAAGTACAGTTTTCCCTCTTTAAAATGAATATAATTTCTTAGTACTTGAAGTAGAAAAGTTATATGCACCTTTCCATTGAAAAATCGGTATTATTGCTGGAAGTTTGCAATTCCTATGGAGGTCACGGCACATTTCATCAAATTTTCAGGGTGCAAGTTTACTTATTCGAACAGCACACTCGTCAACGAGGTCGCACAGAATTACCTCGCACGGCTACAGCAAGACAAAATAAGCTTTCCTTTCGTGTTACAATCATTTGGTTAAAGAGAATCAGGGGCACTTTTACTGTCAAATCAGACGTCTCGTTTTTCTCAGGTTCGACCTCCTGTTTATCAATAGTCTGGTTTACAGACCTATTGTGAACCGTGGCTTGTACGTGTGTGTGCACGGTGACGGGTTGCAGTGACGGGTTCCAGACGTGTTGTTGACCCGCGCTTCCGCTGAAGTATTCCCTGACACGCATGATTCTGGATTATAATTTTATTTTCTTCATATTTTTATGTATTGTGTATCCATCTAATCAAACATTTGACGACAAGGATACATCTCTGCTTCAAGTAGGCATTTTTTCAAACGTGTAGACATAATTTTTTGTGGTATTATTTCGGATTTTCAACCGGCCCTGCTAACTGGACGAATTCATCTTGTGTTCAGGGGTGAACATGTATGTACATGTACGTTGGATGGCATACTAGGTTTATGGCGCGGAACTTGAGGTGAGTTGTTGTTGTTTTCTGTTTTGTTTTGTTTTGATTTGTTTCTTTTGGGGTTTTTATTTTTTTATCAGGCCTGTGCTTTTGTTTTGGAAGCAGTCTTTCTTCCCTGGAGTCTTTGGGAAATTCGTATCAATTTTGTGGACATTGATTGTCATGATGATGAATGATTGTTGACTTAGTTGCTTGGTTGACCATGTTGGGACAACAATAATTACAGTTGACATTACACATTCTGCTTTCCCCAAAACCCTGTACTATGATATTTTTTTCATTCTGTTACAATTACAGATTTCATGACTGATACCATCTTGAACGGTAGGACTACGAGGCTTCGGCAAACTAGACGTATAGATTACAAGGCATTCAACAACGGACTATCTTTGCCAAAAGATCGGCTCAAGACAGAGTCCTGGTCAACAACCAAACTTTACCATTTGGTGGTGGTGGACTCCAAGTTCCACGAAGATAAACTTTTTGTTAAAGTCCATTATACAGATAAAGAATGGAATTCAGCAAAATACGATGAATGGCGGTCAGCTGACGAGGTCCTTGACATCCCCAACTGCTATATAGAAAACACTCCAGAGGGAACAGCTTTCTTTCTCCAGCAGCTGAAGATAGCCATTGAATTACCAGTTCAAAAAGATTTATTTGATGAAGTAGATTCACACGGAAAGCCTGCACAATCAAACGTCTACCACCTGCAGTCACTGGCAGCCTTTGACTCATTGTTGGGAGAGGGTTGGCACTGGAGAATGATTAATAGCCAGGGAGACTTTGCGATTGTAACTCCAAACACCAACAGCTTTCGCCTCACTGAGAGAAAGCCCCTTGAACAGTATTCGGCACAAGGTAACCTGGAAGTTCTACATAGAGGCTTCATTTTCAAAATGAAGTTTGCCCGTGGACTGGAAAATAGGCTTGATTTCCAATCATTTGCAAATTAAATCATAACATTACTGGTACACTGCCCAATGCGGTCGTTCTAATTTTCTTTTTACACATGATTGTTATGTATGTCATAATGTTTTTTGTTTTTTTATGTTTTAGTTCTGATTTCCACCTAATTGCACTATAGTAGGAGGTAATTTCCACACAGAATTTTAACATGAAGGTTGTGTATTTATTGTGTATAGTTTTTTACTTTTTTTCACGACCTGTGTGTTATTTCTCTTTCAACTTCATGTAGCAATGGATATTTTTGGAGCTTCTTTCATTTTCCTTTTGGCATTGCTATTCATTGCTCACCCCGTTTATGCAACTCCTGACGAAGCAGACGAATACACTCGTATTGTTGAGCTTCATGTCTCTGATATTTTTCTGTTTAATTTCATCAGTGAAATAAATGGATGCCTCACTCATGAGACATTCAATCTGTTTTTGAATGCATTCTGAAAAAGCACCATGTGTCCCTGGAGAATTGTAGAATGCACTGTTTGAAATTTCTTGAAAGCAAATTGGGTCGACTATGGAAAAACTGGAAAAGCGCAAAGGGGACAAGTGGACGTCAGAAATTGTTGAAAAATGGGGAAAATCTGATTACACAATGAAAGTCCAGCACAAAACTGGCAGTCCAACAAAACGGAAGCTTGAAACTGAGTTAAACAATACAGGCATTGAACTGACAAAATCTAAAGAAGAGAGCAGAGAACTGCAAAGAAAACTAAATAGATTATCAAATCCATTGAAACGTCAACAAGGGGAAAGGGGTCGGAGCAAGGGGAAGGTTAGTTACAGCCAAAGTCAAAAACGTCGTCAAAAACATAAAAAAATGAAAACGATCAAAGATATGCTTGGCAATTTTAGTGACATGGGATGTGATGCAATTAGTGTCCAGTTCAAAAGCAATGATGGTGAAATCTTTCATGTGTTCTTGAATGAGGAAAATGTCCCGGAGCAGAATAAAACGATCAAAGTGACAACAGAAGAAATTGATGAAATGGTATTCTTAACGGATACCTGTAACGTCTCAGACAGAGCATATCATGAAGTTGCACAACAAAGCAACTCACTACCTCGATTGTGTAACTTTAAAAAAAGACGAAATGAACTTAACAGCTTTTTTGAGATTCAGACTTTGGTAGGTGACTATAAGGGTGTTTTTAAATCGTTCAATAGTCAATTTGGTTCAAACCCTAAGTAATCCTTCCAAAAAGCATCTTATTGAAGATGGGAAGGTTAAAATAAAGCTTAGTGGTGATGGAACCAGGGCAGGAACGAAAAAACATCTTACAAATGTCAGTTACACAATTATCGGTGGCGAACAATGTCAATCAGATTGTGGGAATTACCTTCTTGCTATAGTGCAATGCCCAGAGACAGCAGAATGTATACAAAAAGCCCTGAAAGAGTTGATAGATGAATTTAACGGTCTTGACTCGGTGACACTTGGAGAAAAGGTGATTAGAATTGATAAAGTTCCTCGGAGGAGATCTAAAATTTCTGAATCAAGTCACTGGAATAGGGGCATTTTCATCTATATTCTCCTGTCTCTGGTGTAAATGCCCCAAAACTGATAGGGCAGACATGTCAAAGGTTTGGTCAATGACGGATAGAAGTAAGGGAGCCAGAACAGTCGAAGAAATTATAGAATGCTCCAAGAAGCCAAAGTCCAGTAAAACCCGATTTAATTGTAATTGGTCACCAATATTTCCATCAGTCCCCATTGCTAAAGTTATACCGGACACATTGCATTTGTTCTTGAGGATCATGGACCAAATGGTTTATCAGCTTACATTTTATCTCCAACATTGTGAAAATATTATACGGCTAAATCCAGACCTTAAATTAGAAACTTGCAATAACCTAATGAGATTTCAACAGTTCATTAATTAGCTAGGAATCACAGACTGGAAATATATAGTGAAAGATTCCAAAATTCAGGCACGGACATTTACAGGACCCCAGAACACAGGCAAATTTTGGCAGAAATTGATCTCGCCAAAATTATTCCTGGTCATCCAAAGTTGGAACAACTTAAAACCCTCTGGAATGGTTTCAGATTGTTGATGGGCCAGATGAACAGAGACTCTACATTAGCAGAGATTGATGAATTTCAATCATCTGCTAAGGAATGGGTTAATTTGAATCGCAGTGTGTACTTGGCAAAAGATGTAACTCCCTATATGCATGTCCTTTCAAATCACGTACATGAAATCATGCGTCTGTATGGAAATCCTTCCTTTTTCTGTCAACAAGGCCTGGAGAAGTTAAATGATTTTGTTACCAAATGGTATTTTCGATCTTCAAACTTTGGGAAAGATGCCCTCAAACAGGTAATGCAGAAACAAAAGACTACGGTACCTAGAAACAAATTGTACGCGTTCTCCCAAGTGGAAGGTAAAGTGTAGTTCATGTAAAAAGGAAGGCCACAACAGACTGACATGTCTCATGCATTAACTGTAGCATTACTGTCCTAGTCGGTAATACCTCAAAATTAGAAAGGCAAAATTTACATACACTGTATTTATCATTTATGTAAAATACAAGTTATATTTAATGCGAAGTACATTAGTGTTTTGGATGATTTGAACATGTGTCACAATACAATTAATGATGAGACATGTACTTTACAAGACTTGATTGTTTATTTGTTAATTTCCTAAGCAGTGTTTTTGTGTTATTTTTTCACATGTGTAGCCATTTAGAACAGAGTGATTTAAATGTTTTGTATTACCCTTTTAATATTTTAGAGGTAAAAGACAAGATTTTGAAGGACTTCCAGATGAGATCCCGATCATTGTTTTAAATGTTAGAATTAAGTTTCATATGATCCATGCAATGTTCAGTTTTGCAAAATTATTTATTAAATACTTCTACTTATATACATTTTTATTTTTATGTGACTTGCCAACCAGTTCGACATTCAACTTTCAATGTTTATGTGCCACATTATCTGCCATGATTTTTGTAACAATGCCATTCGTGCCTATTCAAAAGTATTTAAACAAACTAACATTCTACCTCATAAGTGTAATTATACTTGTTTAACTACATGTGTTACGTTTTATTTTTAAATTAGTTTACTCTCCTGTAGGTGATTACTTGTTCTAATTCACCACTGGCACCATGGCAATGTTATTTTTTTTACACACAAAATATTGTGCTATTTTGGTAATTTGTGTTTACTCTAGTTGATAGTTAGTGTACAAGATCATTACAGTGAACGTTCAGTTTTTTTCTCAACGAATCTAGAAGTATTCAGAGGTATTTTTATTCTATTCCATATGCATACATCGTCCATGTACTGAAGTGTTTCCCCCTACTTCACAAAATGGTACAGCCCTCCTTCCTGAGTAGGCAAATGTGGGTTATCAAGGTCACTGGGTCAATGTAAGCACATGTGTGACCACACACTTTCTTTTCTGCACAAATGACCGGGAAAGTTCTTCATATGCTGGCGACCCGGCAGATTCTAAGCTTTGGTTTGTAGAGACTGATGGGTGATGACTGGGACTGCTGGGCCAGCAGCTGTGAGGCTGTGAAACTTTTAAGATCTCATGTACGCTGCACTGAGTCCTAGTTGGTACCTACCGCCGTCTGCAATGATGACACCCCCATTCTTGATGTTCCATCTTCTACCTCCCTCGCTTGGTCACACGTTCTACAGACATTGATGTCGCGCCGCAAAGCAACTTACAACTGCCCACAACTGGACCAGCCGAGGGACTACCAAACCCCATCCTAGAGTCTCAATGGAGGTATACCTCTCCCTTCTCGCACATTCCGTTACCACCACCCTTTTTTCATTGTATTTGATTATATTCTCAATGTATTTGATTAATTAGACTTTCCCTCTCCCTTCTCGCGCGTTCCGTTACCACCACCCTTTTTTCATTGTATTTAATTATATTCTCAATGTATTTGATTAATTAGACTTTCCCTTATGCTTGTATATTTTGAAGTGCTGAGTCTGTACTTCATTAAATGTCTTATAATTTGTTGTTCTAAACCTGGACTCCTATTTACATTTATTCAAGTGCAGTATTTCCCTTCAATTTCTGTTAAGTTGTTCCGTTAGATTTGTAACTTCGTAACAATTATGTATAGGCCTATACCTAATAGAATATACTTAATTGAAACATTCGGGTTATTTGACTCAGTAGATTATCATTTACACATACCCATTTTACTCTGGATTGAGACAAATGATTGCGGTTGCTTCTAAAGATTCTTTTTTACATTTTTATAAGAATAAATGATAGGTTTTAAAAGTTGTCCACACTTAGTAGGACCCACTTGTTTTTTAATGGGACATTGTTTTTATAGTAATTCCAATTAAACCAGCAAAAGTTGGGCAAGTTGTTTTTTTAACCTTAATTTGAGACAAATCGAGACGATACCTGTAATACAGGTTGGTTTGAAATTAAAATAGGATACGTCCTAATGTTGAAAAAAAGTTTGAATCCAATGTAGAGCTGAATGAGAATGGGCTCTGAGGTTCGTTTGGACTGTAGGAGGAAGAGGTTCTTTGCTCCCTTTCAACGATCCAGGTGTCCTCATCGGATGTTCCGTCATTGAACAAGAAACATTTTGCTGAGGTTTTTTAACCCTAAAACAAGGACTTATGGAGAAGCCCAAAACACCCAACGTTTGCTAAAAAAAAATTACCCTAATTTAGCTTTACTTCAGGAAATATTTTATAAAAAATTCCTTAACTGTCGACCGAATTTTCGGCTGGTAAAAATTTGGAAATTTGGTTTGCTCCTAAAAGTTTATTTCAATATTCTGCTAGTAGAAATTTGGAAGTGTGGTTTGGTCCGAACATTCATTCAAACTTTTTGCTAGTAGAAATTTTGAAATTTGGTTTGGTCCTAAACGTTCATCTCAGTTTTCTGCTAGTAGAAACTTGAAATTTGGTTTGGCCCGCTCCGAAATGTTCAACACAATTTTTTGCTAGTAGAAACTTGAAATTTGGTTTAGTCCGAAACGTCCATTCCAATTTTCTGCTAGTAGATATTTAAAAATGAGGTTGTACACTTTTGGACCGCCGGTGTATGAAGAAATGAAAAATCAGAGTTTCTGATAGCAGAAAATGAAAACTTTGAAAAGGGACTGTATTTGAACATTTGGGGAAAATGGGTTGTCCACTTTTGGTCCTCCATAGTTATTATCATTCTAGTTTTAACAATGCGCTTTTTTTTAACCCACCCCATCGCTATAGCTTTATGCAAACAAAATGCCCTCATTTTACACAGGTGCAGCACCACATCAACTACCCGATTACATCTCAAACAATGTGGGTTTAAACAATCTAATCAGAAATCGCAATTCCGTTGCGATATACCAAGATACTTTTTGTTTGTTTAGATGCCTCTCCCTAAAACAAGGGTACTACTCTTCGGTCGCCCTAGAAACGGGCACTAAACACCTTGTCGATAGGTAGGACAAAGTAATGAAAAAGCGCCCGACTGAAATTGTCTGTTGAGACGACCTGCATCACTTTGAATGCATATTCAAAAAGAAAGTCAGTTTTCAGCCTCAATCGTGAAGAATCTCGGGCGAACGAGACCAGAGAGGGCGAGTACAGAGTAGTAGCTCGCCTGGTGCGAAGACCCCTGTGTAAGCACAAATAATCCATGAACGGTAACCTGTACTAATCCCATGTTTTGTACGTAAAAGGATATGAACCAGTACAGTCAAGTGTTTCCTTGTCCTAAATGCATACGGGTGTGTAACAGATCAGACAACTTAAGAAAGCTAGTAGTGCGTTGCGACCAAGGCGTCAAACACAAGTTCCCAGGTGGTTGTTATCATCTACCAGAATCTGTTTTCGACATGTTGGTCGAAGCGGATATAGAGATAAATAAGGGAAATGAAGTATTATCCTTATCGCGCCACCTACGATTTTGAACTTTTTTTCAAACCGGTAGAGCAGGCGTACGAAGACAGAAAGGGGCTACAATCGCAACATGCGTTACTGAGTGTTAGTTTCACTAGTAGCGTTTTCGGTTACGGCACACCCATTTGGTTACATGGGAAGGGTGATGAAGCATACTCTATTTTGAAGTAGAAGTTTAAATCTGTTACCGATCAGGAGTCCGAGGGTAAAGATCAATAAAGACCTAAACCAAGGCCGAAAAAACTCAAAAGAGAAAAGACAAATCTCCAAAAGCTTCCCGTCCTAGGGTTCAATTCCAAAAAGTATGACGTGAATGTCATCAAACTGTACCTATACCACAAAAAACGCATAGACATGTTTAGGTTGGTAATTTCTGTACCCGGGCTGTCTCTTCAGCATCTTTTGTTTACCAAACTGCGAGATGTTTATTTCTCGCAGATAGATCCGCCGGTAAAGCTCGTTTTAGTGGTAATTTGTGTAAGAAGGTGGTGGGGTTTGTTGCCAGTGCCCAGTACTTATGGTCACTTATGCAGAAAATGCCTGTGGGTACCTTTGTGAGGCGAAAAGAAACCAATCAGTTCGCACCCGTACAAAGTCATAAGTAGGGCATTATGGCAATTGAATGGTAAGATTGGGAAGCCAAATCAACTGGTGTTTACATCCAACACCAGTTCAATCACAAAGAAAAAGCTGTGGGCAGTAGAAGTGTGAGAGTGGACGGGTATTGTCAAGAGACCCATATGATCTGTCAGTTCCAGGGTTGTTTTTGGCACAAGCACAGATGCCCGCTCAATCCAATTGAGCTCAACACCGTCAATTACAAAAGGAACTGATGGAAGAGACCCAAAAGACTTCTTCCTACATCCGGGAACTTTGGTATAATTTAGTCGACATGTGGCAATGCGAGTGGGCAGACATTCAGAAAACCTATCCAGACGAGACAATTTGTGTACTCCATAAGACTTCTACATTGTAATGTGTGGAAAATGTCCACGGAGCAGATCTTAAGGGGGGTCAGGAATGGTTCCATATTTGGTTTGGTAGAAAGTGACCTTTGGGGACCGCCCGAAAATAGAGATTTTTTTGCCAAGATGCCACCTGTATTAAAAAATGTGAACATCTCCATGGCTGATATTGGAAACCACATCGAAGAGATGAATATCATGAACAAACCAAGAAGAAATCTGGTCAGTAGCATGTTACTACTCACAACCCCACTATTGGCTTGGTATTTGGAGCACGATTTGGAGGTCACAAGGATGTACGAAGGGATCCAATGCAAACCAAATTCGTGCTTCGAAGAGTTTGGTAAACAGGTTAGTCAAGCCTGAAGGGATGGGGACAGTGACCCCCCAAAACCCATCATAGCGGACACTATGAAATTACCCGTACAAAAATGTCCCATGACATACCCATGGCAATCCCATGGGATTCCCATAGGATCTCATGGGGTTCCATGGGGACATTGTTTTCCCCATGTACTCCCATGGGACTTTGCTATGGGTCCCCCCATGGGAATCCCATGGGAGTTTAAGTTGCACAATTTTCTCATGTAATCACCAAAGAATCCCATGGCATCCCCATGGGATTACAAGGGAGCATTCCTTTCCCATTCAATCACCATGGTGTCCCCATGGAATTAGTGGGAGCATTCATTTTTCTTTTCCCATGCACTCACCGTGGGAATCCGTGGAGTCCCAATGAGGGAACCCAGAGGATCCAAAAGAGGACCCCTTTTCACCCACTCAATTGCAAAAAAAAAACCCAACCATGGGATCCCATGACGACCTATGTGATTCCAATGGGGGAGTAAAGATCACTATTTTAAAACCATGTGTTATGTAGCAAGAATTGGATTTGTCACAAAGACAGCACCATGGTACTTTTTACAATTTCCATGGGATGTAATTGGAGTTTCTGAATTGGTTGTTTCCCATATCATTAGGAGAGCTTGGCTGGAGTTGGGGTTGAAACCCCTGTGGAGGATGGGGTGTACATGTTACATCATGACAGTGAACAGATTATGACTGGGGCAGTGACATGTATTATGCTTTAACTGGAATGTAGAATGATACTGTTGGTTCATCTTGTAATACTTTGGTAAAAATGTCATTACACATGTACAATGTATTAGCTTTCATCATAAAAAGAAGCCTTTCCAAGACCAACAGAATTCGTTTGTTCAAGAAAATCAACCTTTTATTTACAAATTAAAAACATGAATAGAATGTGCATTTATCATTTGATCGATCAGCAGCATATGTAAAATATAATTCAAATCACATTGTTAGAGATGGAGAAAATAGTAAGCTAAAATTCATGAAAAGGCAGCATGGTGAACAAAAAAGCTTAGTAAAACGAACTGAACTGAATTGAATTAATTCATTTATCGTGTAGAAAAATACAATAAATTTTATTTTCTAATTGTTCAGTAATTGGTTAACCCACATTGATAAACCTTTTACAACATACAACAAATGGTAAGAAAATTACACAAATGTATAAACATCCATTTATAAATATAAATGACAAATTTCCAGTATGCATTGTATATGGATTACCCCCATCCTCCCTTTAAGTGAAACTAAATGAAGACAAACTAAAAACCTGTCTTAGGTTACAAAAATAGTAATGAGCACCTTGGGTACCTTTTTGGTGGATACGTGCGCTGTTCATGTATATAAAACTCTGGAGCTATATACAAAATGGTAAAAAGGTGGTAAAAAAGGCAGAATTTAATCACTCTCAATGGTATTTGGGAACATGCAGATGAAAGATTCAGGGAAATTTCTTTTTTTCTCAATGAAAAATATACACTTATTTTTGTATCGCAGTAGCTTCACACGCTCCAAGAACTTCACTTACACATCTAACAACCTGAATGTGAGGGGCTGAAGCACCAGTTTGTCTTTGTCAGTTATAATGTTTATATGGTCATACAATACTAAAGATTTACAAACAATAAAACAAGTGCCCTCAATTATACAAATTCTAGTATTTATAACAAAGGAGCCATCATTAAACACTACAGCAGAAGAATTTCTTTTTCTCACACGAGTGTATGCTTTTGTATGAAGTAGTTTGTTGTGTACAATGGCACGATCATGGAAGGCAATATTATCAGGAACAGGGTCATTAAGTAACCTTTCTAAGGCTTGCCTTTCTTCAAACGTTGCTCGACAAAATTTAGCGCAACCAAGAACGGTTACGTCATCATTAACACGTAATGCATATTTTGTAGACAGCAAGCCACTTAATAAAGATTTACAGTATGTCTCTACTTGGGGTAATTTATTGTACACAAATGATGCCATAAGTTTTGGAATGTACTTCCATATAGTGAAGTTGTTGATAATTTGCAAAGGCACACCCTGAGTTCCATGAAACATCTTAAGAAGATTGCCATTATAAGATTCAAAGACTTTTACCAAATTAAGACAGAACTGACTGATTCAATGAGTCTTTAAAGTTCATACACTTCAAAGAAATGAAGAAATAAACTTTTACAAAATTAAGACAGAACTGACTGATTCAATGAGTCTTTACAGTTCATACACTTCTTCTTCTTTTTTACAAAGAAATGAAGAAATAAACTTTTACAAAATTAAGACAGAACTGACTGATTCAATGAGTCTTTAAAGTTCATACACTTCTGGGATCTTAGAGTTGTCAAGATGAGTCAATGTTCATCAAGTGTTCATCAAGTGTTCACCAAGTGTTCACCAAGTGTTCACCAAGTGTTCACCAAGTGTTCACCAAGTGTTCACCAAGTGTTCACCAAGTGTTCACCAAGTGTTCACCAAGTGTTCACCAAGTGTTCATCAAGTGTTCATCAAGTGTTCATCAAGTGTTCATCAAGTGTTCATCAAGTGTTCATCAAGTGTTCATCAAGTGTTCATCAAGTGTTCATCAAGTGTTCATCAAGTGTTCATCAAGTGTTCATCAAGTGTTCATCAAGTGTTCATCAAGTGTTCATCAAGTGTTCATCAAGTGTTCATCAAGTGTTCATCAAGTGTTCATCAAGTGTTCATCAAGTGTTCATCAAGTGTTCATCAAGTGTTCATCACTTGGAGTGTGTGGTTGCGCTCATTTTATTTTATTTTAACAACAATAAGTCTGATAACAGTTATTGATTAACTTGCGAAACTCAACTAAACTTGGTCTTTATTTACAAAGGGTCACTGTTCTGTGGCATGACATGTATCCTTAGAGATCTAAGCGTTTGGGTGGCTTGCTGACACGCCCACTTCGTGTTATATAAGTGGGAGGCTCTTCGGGTGGCACTGTGTAGTCTGGTTTTGATAGGTCAGTGGCTGACTTCTGGACAGGACAAGAGACAGGTTCCGGAGCTGGCTTTGGTTTGGGTTGCTGTGGTTTATTAGGTTGATCATTTACAGGGATATCTGGTGATTGGTGTTTGTTTGCGTTGTATGAAGATATACGGAGATGTTTGCGGTTACGTCGGTACTTCCGCCCTGCTTGCTCTACCACGTATGATCTTGGTGATGTATGTTGGTCAATCACTGTAGCAGGAACCCATTTTTTAGCACCCGGAAATGGTGCCATCCTTACAGGATCTCCCGGTTTGAGCACTGGTAGGTCTTTCCCTGCTTTCTTGTTGAAATAGTGCTTGTTTTTCTTTGTCGATGCTTAGGTGTTGTTTGACTGTTGTTGCGTCGTTAGTCTTAGGTTGAAGGAGTGATCGTGCAACTGGAAACCTGTTGCGGGGTCTGCGGCTCATCAGGAGTTGGAGCTGGAGACAGGTCACAGCTTGCAAGTGGAGTTGTCCGATAATCTAGGAGTGCTAGATGTTTGTCATTGCACTTTTTCCACATGCGTTCTACTGTCTGGACTGCGCGCTCAGCTTCACCGTTGGACTGCGGGTGGTGTGGCGAGGAGGTGACGTGATGGATTTGATAGTCATTGCAGAAACTGTCAAACTCGCGTGAGCTGTACTGAGGTCCATTGTCAGTTCTTAACTTCTCAGGAATGCCATGGTGACCAAACTGAGACTTTAGAATGTTAATTGTTGCAGCACTGGTCGTGTCTGATGTCAGTTCGTCGATCTCAATAAATTTAGAGAAATAGTCGACTGAGTAGGTAATGATGTCCTTCAAATTCAAACAAGTCTGAACCCAGTTCAATCCATGGTAGGTCTGGTACCTTTGTTGGCTTCAGGGTTTCGGAGGGTTGTCGATTTTGGTGAGAGTTGCACTCAGGACAATCGTCTTCGAGATCCTGTACTTGTTGATTCATCCCTGTCCAGTAGAGTGCTTCCCTGGCACGCTGTTTGCATTTAGTGATACCCAGATGTGAAGCATGTATCAGGGTGAGCAGGTCACGCCTCATAGTTGGTGAAACGACAATTCTCATAACTTTGTAGATGATGCCGTCTGCAACAGAGAGTTCATCCCTGTAGTTCCAATACTCTCGAATTGAATGTGGTGTCTCTTGTTTAGTGTCTGGCCAGCCATTTAGGATCACCGCATGCAGCTCATTCAGCTCATCTGCGGTCCTTACTTGAAATTCCTGGTATCGCAATGGGGTGACAGAAATGTAGTCTATCATGTTGATGACGACTTGTTTCATGTCTGGTTCGGCTTCAGGCAAGTTAGCTCGACTGAGAGCGTCTCCCACTGGTATGTCTTTGCCTGGATTGTATACCACTTCCAAATCGTAAGGTTGAAGTCTTAACAGCATCGATTGGAGTCTCATAGGAGCTGAGAGGAGAGGCTTGGCATAGATGCTCTGAAGCGGTTTGTGGTCACTTTGGACCGTCACCCTCTTACCGAAGATGTAGTGGTGAAACTTTTTGCAGCTATGCACTATTGCCAGCATTTCCTTCTCGATTTGAGCATACCTAGTCTCTGTGTATGCTACTGGTCTACCTTCATGCAAAAGGACTCCTCCTAGGGCATAGCTACTAGCGTCACATTGTATTGTTATCTCTTTCTGTGTGTCATAGTAAGCTAGTAGTGGTGCTGAGGCACAAAGCTCTTTCAGGTTCTCAAAGCTTTGTTTCTGTGGCTTGTCCCAGTGAAACGAGACTTCCTTTTTCATCACATGGCTAAGGGGCTGGTCAATTTCGCTCAAGTTCGAAATGAATTTGGCTGGGTACTGGATGCAGCCAAGAAATCTCCTGATTTCCTCTTTTGAATTTGTTGCAGGCATCTCTCTCATAACTTTGTTTGGGTCTGGCTTCAAGCCTTTGTCGGTCACCAAATGGCCAACGTACTTGACTTGTCATTGTTTGATTTGGCATTTTTCAAAGTTGAGCTTGAGGTTCCATTGTGTTGCTCTAGCGACCACTTCTTTCATATTTTTGTCGTGGTGTATGGGGTCTTTGCCAGCGATCAGTATGTCATCCATAATGGCGCGTGTCCCATCTATGCCTTCTAGCATGTTATCCATTATTCTTTGGTAGATTTCTGGGGCACTCTAGATTTCAAATGGTAGTCTTAACCATCTGTAACTGCCTATTGGTGTATTGAAGGTTGTTAGAAGACTCGACTCGTAATCGAGTTCTATCTGTAGGAACCCTGACTTGGCATCAATCACAGAGAAAATCTTGGCACCTGACATTGATGTTCACGGCGTATCGCTCTCTTGAGATCTTTTGGGTCTGTACATATACGTACTTTCCCATTCTTCACCACTGTTACGATTGAACTCACCCAGTCGGTTGGTTCTGTGACTTTCACGATGTGGTGGTCACTTTCCATCTCATGTATATCAACAATCTTTGTTCTCAGTGCATGTGGCTGTCTTCTGGGACCGTGGACAACAGGTTTCACTGAAGGGTCAATCTTCAGGGAGTACTTTCCTGGAAGTGTGCCTGTTGTTGTTTTGAGCTCTGGGTACTGCTCAATCCCAAAGATTCTTTCAATGAGGCCCAGCTGTTTACAGACAGCTCCACTCAGGAGTCGGTTTCTGCTCTGCTTGTACAACATAGTAATGTACGTCAATACACTGCCGCGTTATGGAGCCTACTACTTTCAGCTGGTTGGTAGAGTATGACTCAAACTCAACTCTTTTCCTCATCCTCGACAGCACTGATAAGGTGGGTGTATTCTTCTGAAGAAAAGTCATCTGTGACTGTATCGTCTGAATCAGTATCAGCTTTAACCATGTGTGTTGCAAGCCGTTTTCTGCAAAGTGGTTGTTTGTGACAAAAATCACATTTTTGGTCCCGGGCCGGGCACTTCTTATGTGTTGCCTCATACCAGCATTTGGGACATGTTCTTGCTTTAGGCTTGCCGAATGTGGTTTCACCTTTGCTTGACCTTTCACCACTGCGGTGGTGTCGTTGAGCCTTTGGGTCACGTGGCTTGGCTTTTCCTCTCTTGTAGGGTGGACGCGATTTTATGGCATTGACTTTGTGATCCTCATCTCTGCTAATTTCTTTTAGGCTGTCTTGTGAGGTCTCGTAGTTCTGGCCAATCTTGATCGCCATCTCTAAAGTCAAGTCTTCCCCTTTGTCTAGACACTTTTCTCGAACTGTGTGATGGTGTGAACGCAATATGATTACGTCCCTGATCATTCGCTCTTCATCTTGGTAGCCAGTCTTTGACTAGGAGTTTGAGGTCAGTAACAAAGGTGTCAAATTTCTCTCCTTCGTTCTCTTTTCTGCGGTTGAAGTTTACTGTTGCACGAATTTAATTTTTTCGTGGGGCAACGTATTGCTCGTATTTAGCATAAACTCCTTGAAGTGTGTTGCACTCTGCTGGTTCACCATCTGTTGGTGTGGCCCAGGTGAATGTCTGATAGACTTCACGGCCCTTGTCTCCTATGTAGGTAATTAAGTAGTTGACCTTTTCAACTTTAGACTTGCTGGCTAGTGGTCCTTTGAAGGTGAACTCACAATGCTGTTTGAACCTCTTCCATTCTTTGGGAAGATCTGGTTTGTACCAGAACATTGTTGGTGTTTCGCCTTTTGGCATTTTGCCTTTTTTTTTTCTTTTTTTTTTTAGTGTTCCCTCCAGGCCTCTGTAGATTTTTAATTTTGTGAAGGAATCGGTATAGAGCCGAAATTCGTAGACAAATTCTTGCAATTATTTCACTGTTAGTGATATTTGTTCTCCAGTTCTTCAAAGTTATGATTTACTGCTCAAGTTTACTCTGTTTACGGTGAGGAGTGCAGGGTATTTAACACCATGCGCATCTTTAAAGCATGTGTCAAATTCACTTGCTTCCCTCCGTAGGTAGTAATTCACAGCTTTTGTTTGTCTCTTTTAGCACTATTAATCTTTCAGGAGCTCTGGTGTTCATGCACATTCCTTTAGCTGAGTTGCTGGTCTATTGTCGTCTAAAGTTTTTCGCGATTATCAGTCTTACGGAAAGCCGTTGCACTGTTTAAGCGATGTACTTTCTTTTTTTCTTTTTTTCACGAAATGACTGCAGTGACTAACGTGGTACTGTAACGTTGCATTTCAATGCACGTTGTTTTCCCAACGTTTTCTGTCCCTTTTTCTCAGTAAATGTACAATTATTTGTGGAACTTACCGCCTTTGTCGTGTCAGGAAAATGACCTGTAACTGACTGGTGGGCTGTTTTTTTATTGCTTCCCTAACGTTTTCAGCGTTTTAGGGATCTCACTTCTGACACCATGTTATATTGAGGAGGACACGTGTGACTCGTGTGTGTGAGCTATAAGCAATGGTTTTAATATTAACGACGCAAAATATGGTGGCTTACAAGTGCCATATGTGACAAACAGCATGAAGCAGTTGGTGAACATTGTATGTCATGTGCTTTTTGCCATAGAGCTCCTCTACAAGAAACGCAAATTTCTTAAAAATAATTTCTGAATTAATTAAATCGTTTTGTGAAATGGGCTGTGATACAGAATTGCAAGACTTTGTACCAACAGTAACCAATGTCTTAGATAATTATCTGAAAGTATCCCAATTAAGCATGGGATAGAAAAAAATATAATCCAAGACCTCCATTCAGACCCTTTCCAAAATCGTCTATGTAACAATGACCTTGGTGCTCGAGTTAAATTGTTCGGAGGTTGAATACTTGTCATTTTTTTTATCTACCTTACCAATTGAGTTTTCAATATAATGATCCTCATTATGATTTGGCGAGTCAAACCGTAAAGATGCAAAGTATCTAGCAACTCCCAAAAGACTACTGTGTAGATAATCTACAGTAAAGCCCTGTATTATATTAAAATAAATCAATAAAAGCAAAATAGAGGGTCCCTTCACACCAAGAATAGCATTTTTTCTGTTCATGTGCTTGCTATGCACCATCTTCAGTTTGTTCCATGGTCCTAATTTGTGCTGGTTGTTCCATGCGCAACCAAACTTGCCATTAAAATGCTTCACATTTTGAAGAGCACATCTTGCAACTGAGTCACAAGTTCACACTAAGGGGAATACCTTTGATGTTACTTCAGAATCTCCTTTAATCCATTTAAAGCCATTCCGAGATAATTCGTTGCACTCCTTCACAAATGGTTTGAGAAACACAGAGGGTTCAGGCTTACCATTCCCAAACCAAATGCCACAAAGAAGTATGTTTTCTTTTCGTAGCTTGGGGAGCAGCTCATCAATGGTGCACTGAATCGGCCACATTGACTAGATGAATTAAAGACAGGAATGTCATCAGTGTTCCATGTAAGTGACAAGTTGTTGTTTTGTTGCAATTCTGGCATAGACTTGTACAAGTTCCCATCATAGATGTCTTCGATATTTTCATCATTTATTTTCTGCCTTGTGTGTTTGTGATTGAGTTGTTGAATATCAGAGCTTTGGGGGAGTTCTTGCAACTGGATTTTCAATGAATTAATTATGAAAAAAAAATCCTCCTTTCATCAGACCATTTCTTGAGTGTTGGCTACCACAGCTATCACAAGTGACGTTTTCATGATCATCTTTCTCATGAAAATCTCCCATATACAATGAGCAATCGGGACAATAAAAAATGTAACTGAACCTTCTCATGGCTATTCTTTACATAGTTCTTTAATAGAAAGAGAGACTTTTGGATATTATTCTGACCAAGAAGTGTGTCAATTAATCCTAAAAGGTCACAAAGAGCTACCTTGGTTAAGGAGTGTCTTAATGCGAAGCCATATATCATTGTTACAACTTGACCGACCGTTGTTTCAGATCCTGGAAAAATAGGTTGATCACCATTTTCACCTTCATCTCTATCGAAACCACCATCATCAGACGTATCGTCTGATGCACTAAACTGCAATCAAAAACATATATTCAACATCAGTAATATACAGAAAATGAAGATATTTTAAAAAACATATTGTGACGTCTGGAATTATGCTATTCATGGCAAGGAATGCTCTGGCAAACAACCTAGTCATTCACGCAATGAAGACCAAGTCATCACACTGTTCTTCCCTTTCTTCTGATAAAGCTTTTTGCCCATCAAGAAACATCATGCATAGTTGAAACAGAATAAAAATTGCCTTGGCTATTGTTGTATTTGGCGTGTATCGCCAAATAGGTATAGTGAGTCTGGAGTCACTTGCAGTAGAGAAGGGACAGGACACAGGTCAAGCTCGGTTCGGTGCAGGATTCAGACTGCCGGCCTCGTGGCCAGCCCGCTAAAGCTGGCCACTTATGCCGTCAAGCCTCACTGATTTATTACATAATACATAAAAAAGTGTACAATCACAACACTCTCAGCCCGTAATCACCACATTCCTCCCTATCATATTTCTTTGGAGATGGAAATAGTGTCAAATGTCAAATAATGTTTTTACACCTAATCAAAATTTGTGTATCAAACATACAATCACTATCGTGAATTTAGAAATTTGAATAAATTAAAGGATTGTTCACATTTTCTCCTCTTCCACCATCTCCAGAAGATAATTCGAAACACCTAAAAACTAGACCTATAAAACGTCAAATCTTTTACGTTTTAAACTGGCTTTTCTGCCGTTACTATTATCATTACATGTATTCTTTACACAAAGGTACACCATGCAATCGTAATTTCCCATCCAAAATCTTATTAACAAAAACGTAGCACTTATTTAGATGCTTTTGTTTCTTACTCTTTATCAAATTGACAAAAGAAACACAACATTATTATTTGGAAATCCTGATAATATTTACAGGAAACTTGTTTTTCTTCTTCCTTTTTCTAAACGATCATTTACTTTAGAAAATACGACAGACCTTTAAATTGCTGAGGGGAGCTATTTGCGCTCTAAATAGCAAATCTCTGTTATTGTGCTTTAATAAATTAATAAATGATTTTGTCTTCTTTATTCGCCCTATTTGGACAAAGAAACAATTCTTACATTAAATACAGATTGGGAATACCTGTTCCAAAAAGACGAATCTTTCATATAATATGAAACAAATGGGTATAATAAGAGAGTTATATAATAGAGTACAGCGATTTCGTATTTTGTAGGCAGTTGAAGAAAATAGTCTCGACGGGTACCTGCTTAATTGTGGCTATTTCGTAGGCTACTAGTTTGGCCATTGTCGGATTGCTGGAGTGGATTGCATGCCCCCTATTTCGTGGAGGAAAGTATGGTGCGTCGGTCTCGAGTAGAAGACGATTTAAAGGGATAGTTTTTGCTACATCCCTGGGGCCATTGACACCCCAGGCAACGATCAGTGTGAGTCCAACATACAAATTTGGAAAATGTGAACACCACGTTCGTGCTCCCTCCCCATCCCCAGTGTAACAGTGGAGGTGAATTCTCCAATCCGTGGGTAGTATCTCACACGTGATTTGGAAGCAATCCTCTTCAGCATCCCGACAATGGATAATCACGGGTTTACGTTCTTCAACTGCTAATTTTAAAAGGCGCCTAAAGACCAGTTGCTGATTCAATTTGTGTTTGTAATGGTAACCCGAATAATCTAAGCCGATCTCCCCAAGGGCGAAAACCTTCGGGTGCTGCATCAATTGTTCTATGGTTTGGAATGACTCTTGGTTGAATTTAGTGGCTTGTTTAGGGTGTGCTCCGACCGCCGCGTATACCAGATCGTCCGCCACCATCTCTGTCTACCACTCGTCGTCCTTCAGAGTTTCCTGGTCGCAAAAAACAGCAACACAACCAGCAAATCCCGTAGTGTCTACGTCTTCTTCCTGGAAAAACTTAGCCAGTGTTCCCTTGCGATGATACTTGTTGAGTAACCTGTCGACATGACAATGGGCGTCAATGAAATTAGTGGTTGGCAGAGTGGTCATCCTGGGTGTAGGGACTAGCAGCAATAGGCGTTGTAGATTCCTCCAGTGAAGCACCGAGGAGAGACGCGTGGGGAACTGCATATTTCGTTCTCGTAATGGAGGCAGTCCGACAAACTCGTCGTATGCGTCCCACACGCGTATCTCCTCAGGGCTAAACGTCGAAATTTCGTCGCCCAACTGACGCTGGACAACGAAATTTACCAACTCCAACCTGGAACAGACGTGATGCACAAATCCGTCAAGTCGTTCCGCCAGTTCCTGAAGATGGTCCCCGTCGTATGGGCCGTGCGGATCCACGTGCAGGGCGATATCCCATCGCTGGCACTTCCAACATGTAGCCAGAGGGAACAGAAACCACCAGCCATCTTTGGCGATGTGGTACCTGATGACGTGCCGCCTTAGCTTATTGGTCTTCATCCCGCACTCTGGTTGTGGGCACAGCTGCTGGTGTTTTTTGCGGGTAAGAGCTAGGTAGCGTCTCCGGTTGGGACGGTCCAGGTAGTGTCTCTTGCTGATTGGATGGAGGCAGCGTCTCCGGTTGAATGGATGGTCCAGTTAGCGTCTCTGGCTGATTGGTTGGAGGTAGCGTCTCCGGTTGAATGGATGGTCCAGGTAGCGTCTCCGGTTGGGACGGTCCAGGTAGCGTCTCTGGCTGATTGGATGGTCCAGGGGGTGAACTGTCCAGGTCGAGTAGCCCATCTTCATTGTAATCTGGAACAAAGTCCATTTCCTCCATCGTCTGAGTTTGTTGAAGATGATAGAACTATGAAAAATGTAGATGTTCTCTGGAAAATTTAGCACTTTCAATGTTCACCCGTCATTAAATATTCAAAATATAAATATTGGTGATCTTCAAAAAGTTGAACACTTTCATTGTTTACCCGTTATTAAATATTCCAAATATAAAATAGTTGTGATCTTTTGAAAGTTGAACACTTTCATTGTTCACCAGTTATTATGAAGTCTTTCCTTAAGTTTAACTTTAAGTTAAATCCCGTCGCGATAACGAGCAGGAAGTCTAACTTCCCTGCCACTCTTGGTAGTAGTGATCTTTGAAGGTTTTACACCTTCATTGTCCACCTGTACATTCTCATTACCCCGACTGGATGTTCCATGAAATAAATCCCCCAATTCGTAATCTTCGTGCACTACTGTACAACCCTCTGAACCGTCAGTTCTAAGTAGTTTATTATGCATTCGTCGTATCCACGTAGGGAGACCAAGGTCTTTACACTTCTTTAGCAGATCGTGGTGTACGACCGAGGTTTTCTTTCTACCGCGAACCTTATAAAGTACTGGAGAGAGAGATTCTACAACCAGCAATGGCCCAAGCCATATGGGCTGTAGTTTACGGGACTGGCCAGCTTTAGAGGATTTGTTCAGCTTATAAACAATGTCACCCTCCTCATATGCAGAGTAGTTCCGCTTCAAATCATAGTTCTTCTTCTGGTACGTTTGTGCAGCCCCGGTTTGTGCAGCCCCGGTTTGTGCAGCCCCGATGTTTTTTCTAGCCATGGCATGAGCTTTGAGCATTCTCTTTTTTAGGTTTTGTGCATATTCATGGGGTTGTTCTGTCTCCAAACTATTACCTTTTACTTCATAAACTAATTCTACTGGTTGTATAACCTCTCTTCCCAGCATTAGTAGATTTGGTGTTAAGCCAGTGTGACGATTCGGGAGGGCGCGTATAGCAGCAGTCAAAATTGGGAGATCCTCATCCCACTCGGACACATTTCCCTTTAAATGGCATCTCATAGTTTGTAAGATAGTTCGGTTATACCTCTCAATTTGCCCATTTGAACAGGGTTGGTAAGGGGTTGTACGAGTTTTAGCAATGCCAAGGATATCACAAAATGCTTGAAAAAGATAACTGGTGAAATTTGTACCCTGATCAGTATGAATTTGAAGCGGACATCCAAAGCAGGAAATGAAATTGACAATGGTGACTCTAGCAACAGATTCAGCCCTCTGGTTTGGCAGTGGGTATGCCTCAATCCATTTGGTGAACTGACAAATTAACATGAGAATATATTGACTACCAGTCCTCGTAGGTTTAAAGGGTCCTAGGATGTCTAAATGAATACGTTCACATGGAGCTCCTGCATGATATTTCATGAGGGGAGCCTTGGCTTTCCTAGACGGTCTTTTGCTTGTGTTACATTCCTTGCAGGATTTAACATACAATGAGGCATCCTCACCCATTTTGTACCAGAAGCATGTTTGCTTCAACTTCTGGATGGTTTTGGTAATTCCTGGATGACCAGACATTTAAGAAACTCTTCTTTCATTTTGCTTGGTACTATAAATAACCTAAATGAATCACATTCCACCCATTTGTAGTACAAGACCCCATCACTAATTGTTAAAAAGGCAATATTCGTCCAGAAATACTTCACATTAGGGGATAGTATTTGTAATTCAGCTTGTGATGGGAAAGTAGATGTTTCTATCCACCCTATAAGATGTTTTAAATCTATGTCCTCTAGTTGTAGTTCCCTTAATTGGCTGTGTGTACGTTTGACGAAAAGGGAAGTGTTACCTTCATCCAGCAAACGCCGGACGGAAGGATAGAACTTTTCTACATCTCTAGTGTCTTCAGAGTTAATTGGGCAATACATTTCCCCCGACAAAGGAGAGTTGTCTGTTGAAGAGTTGTCTGTTTTGGGCAGCGGTCTATTGTGCTGCAAAGGTACCGTGGATACTGGGTATGCTACTTTTATTTCTCGCACAGCGAGGGGAAGGACGTCATCTACGTCATCTTCAAAGCGTGCCCATTGGTTATGGGTTCTAGTGCAATATCTACAACCTCCACAAGGGAGATCACACTCATTGCAACCTGCGAAATAACAATTGCAAACTGGGTCTATTGAGGGGATTCTAGATAGGGAGTCAGCGTTTGTGTGTTTTGTCCCTTTTCTATGAATAATAACCATGTCATACTGACTGAGCTCCGTGCTAACATTCCCGAGAGATGTTTAAATCGCATCAGCCATGCTAAACTACTGTGATCCGTTCTGACATAAAATTGCCGCCCTAGTATGTAATGACGAATTTGTCTAGTAAACCGGACAACTGCCAAAAGTTCCTTTCGGGTTGTACAGTTTTTTTGTTGAGCTGGGGAGAGCGTATAACTGCCGTAGCTAATTACACGTTCAACCCCGTCTTGGATTTGTACAAGTTCTGCACCGATTGCTACATCTGATGCGTCCGTATCTAGGACAAATGGTTCAGTGTTATTTCGCGGGAATGTCAGCACTGCGCTTGTGGTAAGTATTTCTATCAATTGACGAAAAGCTTCTTCGTGTTCATTGCTCCACAAGAATTTAGTATTTTTCTTTGTAAGCGCATACAGAGGGTTTGCCAACTCAGCAAAATTCTTAATATGGGCCCTATGGTAATTAACCAACCCGAGGAATCTCTCTACATCTTTACTACAAGAAGGTGTGGGCCAATTCTGAACAGTGGACACACTACTAGGGTTTGGGGAGACACCTCGAGTATTGACTAATTTTCCAAGAAAAAGTACTTCTTTTTGGAAAAGCTGACATTTTGGGGCTTTAAGCTTTAAGTTATGGTGGCGAAATCTACGAAAAACTTCAACAAGATTTGTCATGGAGTACTCAAAACTATTTCCCAAAATAACAATGTCGTCCAAATATGCCAAAACATGTTCCCAAGTAAGACCTCTTAGTATTAATGTCATAGCACGTTGGAAAGTGGCAGTAGACTATGGGCCGTGGCTCTGAAATCCTTCTAGAAAACGATTCTTGTTCTCTCCGGAGAGGGTTTGCATGAAACTTAGCCCAGTTGTAGATAATGTATCTAAGCAAGAATCCAATTGTTCCCACGCTCGAATGTTGCACATTAATGTGTAATTCACGGATAAAATTTCACATTTTTGAACATAAAGAAAAACATAAGAAAAACAGCGCCCTCAATTGACCAAAAACAGAGCGGCTTTCTCCAGCTAGGCACAGTTTACCCCCCAAAAAATCACATTATGATGTGGAAACCTTTAGATCATGTATGCTAACAACATTTCTAAAAGTTTGTATGCTTATATCAACTATTGGAACACCACTTTTCAACTGTACTTGGTGTTTATGTGGTGAGGAATATGCTATAGGCCAGTTGATCCATTGTGAAATTGTTGAATCTCTACCCCGGTAACACACTTTTTTCAGACAATTAACAATTCAGGTATAACACATGGAAAGGAATGGGGTACATCACAAGTATAAACAACCCGACTGGGGGAGGGGGTTCAGTCTTGCCAAATAAATAAGCAAACTATTTTATGTCGATTGTTAAATAACTGGAGTTTTTGATATACTTTTTAACCAACAAAGTATGTCAAAACAGCCCTTAGAAAAAGAGACAAACCTCAGATATTTCCATCTTTGAATTTATTGAATGTCAATTCAACTTGCATAATCAAAAATATAAATGCTGAATTAAATAAATTATTAGTTTTTGTACTTGAATTTTCCTGTCCCTATAAATCCTTTTCTGTAGAAACTATGTCCTAAAAATTTTTTTTTTAAATTTCACACCACAGCTCTGTATGAGTTTAAAACAGTCCCCTGTATGAATAACAAACTCATAATTTACAAAAAGAACTACATCATGTCATAATGGTCATGGTTTGTGTGCATAAAGACAAAGGAATGCTCATACAAATGTTAACCTTTTATTTCAACACTTTGAATAATACAAAATGTGTGTATCGATTATTAATGAAGTGTGATAAGATAAAGAATTGAAATGTAAATGCAACGTTAATGTCCTTTTCAATATTTTCCATTTGAAAATGATATATACATGAAGATGCTCTATGGTAGTTGTAAAAAAATATAACAAGTTAAAATAATAAGTATTTAAAAATAGTGATGTGCTAGGAAAGTTGATTGGTGATGGAGAATGATCTCAGATTAGATTATCAATTTCTAGTCAGACAGTCTGGGCCCAATTTTACAAAACCTGTAAGTAGCAGAATTGTTGCTTACTGGACCGTTGTCATTTCATTAAAAAAAGCTAACCATAATCATACTGAAAGGTATGCTTATTTGTGGCAAGCAAATGAGTGATTTTTGTGTTTCTATTTTGTACTGTGATGCATCCTGGTTCTTCTCAGAACTCATAAGTTCAGAACAGACCACAGTGTTTTGTTACAAGAAACACTTCACCTGATTACTTCTCATCACAAACCTTTAAATCTCATTTAATTACTACTGTTTGTTGACCATAACATTGCATATGCAACTTTCAATTAATGTGGTTCTGAAAAGAAACTTAGTTTTAAATTGATGGTCCTGTCACATGCACTGCCTATTAAGAGAATTTGCGTAATTACATAGTACATGTACAGGTATTAGAACTACTAAAATAAAAAATATCTTGTACATGTAGCCATCGGTATCACCTGCTCCTCCCCCTTTTTTCCCAAAACAGACAAGAGCCCTACAGCCACCATTTTACCCAACCAAACACATACATGCATAAGTTGATTACCTGTACTTTATTTTATTTATTTACTTCAACTTTTTTTCTTTTTTGTGTAAGGGGGGTGCAGGGTTGTACACACATTATTCATGGTTAAATGTGGAAAGTGCGATTTGGGCTGTAAAAAGCGTTTGAATACCGAGTTTCATGGCAAATGATGCAAACTCTCGGTAAAATATGAGTAGATGATAAGGTTTCCTCTTTTTTCATTGAAGAACTTGACTGGAGCATTTGAATTCTCTTTTGAGCAGGCTCCGAGTCTTCCTCTCTGATGTGAGAAGATTCACTGAGATCTAGTTGGGGAAAAACAAAATACATAACAAAATTAAGTCCCTCTTTAATGATTTTTCTAAAATGAAAATAATAATACTTTTTAAACAAAAACAAGCAAAACAGTTTTAAAAAAACAAAGGTGGGAACCATTTTATGGAAGTCACTACAACAAGCAATTTATTTCAAACTGGCAACTCGAAAGATTTGCAGGCTCGGCAGTCTCTGGTGAATTTGTTTGTTGATCTGTCAAGAAATTAAATAATTTATTCGGTGCTATAATTAATTCCCCACTCATGGAGACAATTTTTGTTCCCTTTTTATGAATTTTTTGTATTTGTAAAAATGTTGAAAATCTTGCAAATATGGACACTCCTTAGTGCAAAGGCCACTGGGACTGGGAGGAGGGTTACTGATTACTGCACCTACCCAAGACTTAGTGTAGCTGATAAACGTAGCTCTTGAGTCTTGGTCATGAACCTTAGACATCAGGGCTACAAACAGTACTGTGTACAAATATGGGTCTGTATGCCCAACATGTTCTTTATACTTTATTATAGTGTGTCCGTGCAATACGTGCATGAACACCTCTTAGGTTTTTTTGTCTTTCTTTTTAAAAAAATTTTTTGGTGACATTTACATTGAAGGATGAAGCCAGGGCAAAATGTTTTCTACCCATCATAATGGTGCGATTGTGTACATCATAACCAGTTGAAACAACATGTTGAACATGTGGACCAATTTATTTCGACTCACCGCCCAGCTCTATAAAACTTTTAAAAATAGAAATGTTGGTAGCGAATACAATAGCTACTGCGGTACAGTTTCGCAGCTAGCCACCCAATCTCAGACAAAGTCTAAATAATAAGAGCAAGAGACGACTTTTTTAATAGAAGTCTGTTGAGTACTCAACCTTAGTAACTTATCATGCAGTCACAAATGTCAAAAATAAATGTTCAATATATAACTTGAAACAATTCTCTAACCTTCAGCAGCAGGCACATGTTTCTTATCTCGCTTCTGCCTGGCAAGTACAGCCCGTCTTTGTTTTGTAGTATCCGTGATTATTGATAACCCTTCCGATGAAAAGGGGGAAAACCACCATCGTAGGTTAGGTACTAACTTAGTGAAGCGGCGCAAGCTGCACCGTACCATCACCGCGGAAACAGGTCAACTCGTACCCAGGTCAACTCGTACCCAAGTCAACTCGTACCCAAGTCAACTCGTACCCGGGTGAACTCGTACCCAGGTGAACTCGTACCCAGGTGAACTCGTACCCAGGTGAACTCGTACCCAAGTTAACTCGTACCCAAGTCAACTCGTACCGTCTAACGTACATTGTATGCCGAAACGGAGAGGTCCCGTGCGGCTTGATTTTATAAACGATTCGAAATGTTAGTCCCTTCTTACGAAAATTCTTCTCTCATTTCAAGTTACGAATTTCGTTTTTAATAATGTTTGATGTTCATCTCTTTTCTACTTAAAAAAAGACTTGATTAAAGACATTAAAGACATAAAAAGGGTTGATTTCTTTTAAATGTTTTACCGTAATAATCTTCCAAAGTTTTATTTAGTTCAGCCTGTGGCTGCCAATACATTTTCATCGTAATAAACCATTTCCATATCCAACAGCAAATACTACCAAAGTGAACTCATGTAAACTTCATTTTTTTGATAAAATTGGGAGTTTTGTTCGCTTATCAAATTTCATCTCTTTTCACTGAAAAATATTCACGATTGAAAATTACATAACACATGAAAAGCATTCTCGAAGTGGTTAAAACTGCCATAAAAGATCGTTTACTTATGGTCGGTAATTATAAAATGAAGTTATGGCAATAGACCTGAAAGAATCGAACATGAGGGATATTATAACCTCTTGACTGTAACACGTTTTCACGAGATGATATAATCCATGTCCGAGAGTTGGCTGGGCTGAATGCGGGATAATATTATCTCGTAATAAAAACAAGTTTTAATGAGATAACAATATACATGTCCGAGAGTTGGCGAATGCTGAATGTGGAATAATGTTTTCAAGGAATGGAACAAGTTGCTGCGAGATAATATTATCCATGTCCAGGAGTTGGCGGGGGGTTGGATGTGGGACATTGTCCCGAACCCAGAAAAGAACAGGTTTTCACGAGATAAAATTGAAGATGTCCGAGAGTTGGCGGGGGCTGCATGTGGGATAATGTTATCCCAGAAAGGAGCAGGTTCTCACGAGATATGTTATCCATGTCCGAGAGTTGAAAGGATAATACATGTGTAGTATCCCAGAATGGAACAAGTTCTCATGACTAAGTAGGATTTGAAACTTTGCATGGTGGAAGTATAACTAAGTAAGGCTTGCGGTAACACCATGTGGAAATCTCTTTTGAGTAGTGTAGGTTCTGAAATGAACCGGTGGTAAACGACTCAACGTTTCGATCAGTATGCTCTGATCGTCTTCAGGAGAATGAGTTCTCATGAGATAATATTATCCAAGTCTGAGAGTTGGCTGGTGCCGATTTTGGGATAATATTATCCCAGCCAGAATGGAACAAGTTTTCATGAGATAATATTATCCAAGTCTGAGAGTTGGCTGGTGCCGATTTTGGGATAATATTATCCCAGCCAGAATGGAACAAGTTTTCATGAGATAATATTATCCAAGTCCGAGAGTTGGCTGGTGCTGATTTTGGGATAATATTATCCCAGAATGGAACAAGTTCTCATGAGATAATATTATCCAAGTCTGAGAGTTGGCAGGGGCTAATTTGGGGATAATATTATCCCAGAATGGAACAAGTTCTCATGAGATAATATTATCCAAGTCTGAGAGTTGGCAGGGGCTAATTTTGGGATAATATTATCCCAGAATGGAACAAGTTCTCATGAGGTAATATTTTCCAAGTCTGAGAGTTGGCAGGGGCTAATTTTGGGATAATATTATCCCAGAATGGAACAAGTTCTCTTAAAATAATGTCCGAGAGTTGGCTGTAGCTGAATGTGGGATATTATTATCAAAGAATAAAACAAGTTCTCACGAGATAACTTATCCTTGTCCAAGAGTTGATTATGGCTGAATGGGAATAATGTTATCCCAGAAAGGAACAAGTTCTCACGGGATGTTGTTATCCATTCCGAGAGTTGGCGAGGGCTGAATGCGGGATAATATCAAAAAAGAGGAATTTGAACAACACGTAGATAACACCTTTGATTTCTACAAACGCGAGAGTTACAAACAAAGTAATATTTAACACAATGTTGTAGTTATTTTTTTACATTATGTAAACATCATTCAACAAATCGAATCACAATCCAGAAATTAAAGACATCAAAATAATAAATAGTACAGACGAAAACCTATTTTATTTGTATGTCAAATTTTTGATTTGCTTTCTGTATAAAAGGCATCATCATGTTTAACAGTTTTATATTACAAACAATCCTGCACACAAGTAAAAAGGAAGATCATTTTTAAAAATGAATTTTAGTTTACATCGAAAAGCTATCTTTTGACAAGTTCCTTAAATATCACCCTATAAAATAATTTTACAGTGAAATTTCAAAATGTATTTTAACAAAGCACCCTCTCAAACTATTTTAGGATGAACTTCGGCAAATGTATTTTATGTATAGGTTTGTTTAATTTTAAGCCCCATTAGGACCAGATTAACCAATACGAATCACACCAAACAAACATGGCAACAGCTAAGCCCTGTTACCCCCCCCCCATAATATCATTATTTACTGCAAGCCTGCGGGTGGTCCCAACTATCTGGGCGGATTTGTTGTATGGTCATCACTGGTCAAGCGATCATGATTGTTAATCGGATCATGATTGGGGCAGTTGTGTTAATTTTATTGCCGAAATAAAAATATGTTTATTTGTTTTGCTGTCCTCTAATAAAAACGTTCTTGTTATAAGAGGTACTCTGGCCAGTTCCAGTGATCTTGTTATAACGAGAGTCGACTGTATTTTTTTTCTGATAAATTATAAAAACTACTGATGGGAATCCTCTTCCATAGAACTAACGTTACTGTCTGAACCTTCAGCCGCCTCCTCTTCCTCCTCCCCCTCCTCTTCCTCCTGTGCCCTTATCTGCATGAGTGCAGCTACCTTGGTCTTTATCTGCCTCTGCAGCACTGTGTTCGATTGTACACAAATGACATTTATCTCTCCCCTCACTGCATGAGAAGCAGATTCACCTGTTAAAAAGGAGAAGCCAAAAAACCCTGTTATTGTTTCAACCTGAAAGATGAAATACGTGCCAACTTCCTCCCCTAAAGCTGTTTTACCGCAGGAAATGCTGTACTCTTCATTCAAGAAAGATATAACTGAACCCCCCCCCCCCCAAAGAAAAAAAAAAAAAAACGTTATCAGCTGATTTCGACTGCAACATTTTGACAAGAACGTGCACAAAACAACCCTTTTTTCACGAGATTTTGATGGGTGAACAGGTTGGTTTATTTGTGTCTAGTTTGAAAAAATGAAGGGTAGAATGAATTAATTCTTCCCCAAAACTCATTATCCACGCTTTAAAATTGTTTCAAGATCCCATTAAACGAATGAGAACGTGTGCCTTTTTGTTTTGGCAGCCGCTGGTCGCCACTTGTTTTGTTTGTAGATGGCGATAGCAGCAAATCAAAATCATACTAGCACTCTGCAAATTGTACGTATGACCTCTTCATATCTTCAACAAGGGAGGTTGGGAATGAATTTAGTTTTAGTCATGCCGTTTTCCCACTATCTTTTCAGAGGGCTAGGGGTGGGGTTAGCTGCTACTCGAGTAAGGTACTTACCATTTGCTGTCAGGTCAATCACCCAATCACCATGACTGATGTCTTTGAAGACTTGTCCAAGTATGTCATCATTAACACAAATATCAGACATGTCACCTGATGTACTAGCCCCATCTCTCCTCCAAGTTGCTTTCACCATATGTGTCATGACTGAGGTATAAGAAAAAAAGGTCCAATAACATTGAAATTACTAGGACACAAATATATACCATACACAGAAGGCACGCTGAAGCCTTGTTTTGTTTATTACTTATTGTTTCCCTTGGGGTGGGGGCAATTTCATTTTAATGCTTGTTTTAAGAGATAAAGTGTTCATTCAAACCAACAATTTGAGTGGCAAGTTCAGCCAAAGTCAGTGCATTTGCGATGACCTTTCAAAATGTCTGTAGTCCCCATGTCATCATGGAAAGTGGATGATGAGGACGTAAAGCAGTTTCCAACCCATTAACATGTAGTAAATGAGTGTGTTGGGACGGGATTGCCCTTCCCAAATTTAGAACCTCAACTAGTGAGCTCCTATGCGAAAATTATAATCTTAAAACGGCCACTTTGCCTATCATTGATTTAACATGAAACACCGTGTTTACAGTTGGTGTGGGTGCGTGAGTAGGCGTTGAACTCTAAACGAAAGGAATATATTTACCCTTCTTTTGTGCTTGGTAGCTGTAGAGGTTGGTGAGCCTCTGGAAGTCCTTGGATTTTAAGTACCTCCTAACGTTGGAGATGGTGTCTGGAGAGGTCTTAATAAAAATGCTTCCCTCGAGCTGTCCGTAAGTCTTAGCCACAGTGTCAATGTCCTCTAGGCCGGCTGTGCTCTCCTATAGTGGAAATTAAACAATGTTTCTTATAGCCATGGGTTGATGGTGACATTATTGACCGTAACTACATGTCTCTCTTTTTTACATTAGATGTTTGTTGTTGTAAACTCTATGTGAGTTGTTGGGCAGCAGTTCGTAAAACTCCGATTTTAGAGAGGCGGTGCGAAATTGTATAAACAAATTATATATATATAATTTTTTTTACAAATTAAAGGTTTCCAGCATGTTTTATGTACAGTGTATTTCACGTACCTCCATATCTGCTATCAATGCCACCGCCCCGGTAAAGCCTTCTACTTGCTGCAACACCCTCTCGTCAAGCACAGGAAGAAAAACTGCGCAACACTCCCCATTCCTTAATGATTGTGGAGGTTGCCCGTTTTCATCTGCTGTTTCAAGCTTTGCCCTCCATTCCACCGCGTCTCGCACAAATGCCATGAAGGGCCTTGGAATTCCCTGCTTGAAGTTGCATCCTGAAGATAAACATTATTGGAATTATCAACACTCAGTGTATTGAGTCACAAAATCACAAGGAATCATTTATGGGTCTTACAATTTTTGTTCCAATTTAATTGTTAAATAAATGGGTTTTACCATTTCTGTGCAATTTCTTCTCATTCGTTTGAAAATAAATAAACTATTTGTGAAAAATTACCTATGAAGGGTTGGAGGGCACTCTCTTTGGCATGTACCGGGTAAATGCGCTCGGCCTCCTCCCATGATGGTACAGACAGCTGCACCATCATCTCCTTTTGGACGACCAGCAGCTTTTTTATCCGGTCTGCCTCCAAACCCATCCCCTTCAAAGTGAGACTCTCGCTCACTACCTCGGCGAGCAACTCAAACTTGGTTGCCTCAGGCAACCCCTGCAACTTCATGAAGACCTATAAATTATAAATAATAATAACTGAAATTGTTTAAGATGCATTGCCAAAATGTGTCAGTCACAAAAGATGATTTCAACGTAATGATTACTCAGTAAATTATGATTGAGTAATGCATTGCTGAGTAGCCTCACACAAGATGACATTCTGGGTAGAGTGGTTTCTACAACTAGCATCCTACACGCAGGAAATTACGGTACTGCAATTTTCAGAAACATCACTGTGTTTTGACTTTGCCATTGTACATAAAATTTACTTACAGTTTGTTTTAGACTCTTCCCTGTCTTTTCCTCCTCCTGCTGGAAGATTGCTGACAGCTTGCCAAAGCACCTTATGGAGAGCTGAGCCAACTGGAACGTTGGCTCAAGTGTCTTCAGTTCCTGGAGTAACAGGGTTTTAGTGTAATGAAAGCAAGTGATTTAGCATGTGGGTAAAAAAAGCAACTTTTTACATAATGTATCTGGATATTGACCATCACTGTTGTTTTGAAGTCATAAAAATTGCAAATGTTTTATTTTATTTGGAAAGCCAATTAACATTATCACACTGTGGGGAATGCCATTAAATTATAAATAATTGCTGATTGATAATTAAAAGTCGCATCGAACCATCACAAATCAGGCAAGGGTCAACAAGGTTGTTGTTTTGAAGTCTCAAATATCTTGAGAGCTGATTAAAATGACCAGTACCTTTTTGCACACTGGGAACTTTTTTCCAAGGGCAAGCCCGCAGTTTTCTCTCCACCGTATATCGTTAGCTGGCGGCTCATCAAGATCCTCGTCAGAGCCTTGCAAGAGGTAAAGCAGTCTCCTGCAGAGGGTAACATTGTCCAACAAGTTGCCCCCCTGCACTAGGTGAGTGCCAACATTGTGCAGAGAGGCAACTCGCAGGGCTTCGGTCCTCTGAAGGTCACGATATGCCTTTACGTGAACAGTCTTGAGGTCATTGAATAGAGCATCGTCACTTAGCTCCTTCAGTGCCGACACAAGATGGTTCCCCCCCAGTGTATAAAACTGCGATTCCTCTGGTTTCCTCGAGTTGAAAATATTCCCAATCAGCAGCACTGGCAGGACAGTGCTGCAAGACCGCGTGTCCTTCAGGCCTGCCTTGATCCGGTCTTTATGTTTTGCGCTGACAGGTCGTAGTATGAGATGGGCTGGAGGCTCTTGAAGGCATTGAAGTGGTAAGCTGTACTCTCCTAAAAGCAGATTATACAATTATTACGACAAATGTTTTGATATATTTCATAAAGCTACATTAGATCACCCAAACCCATTTATTCTAGAAATTTATTATGACAATGACATCATTTGGCAGACAGAAAGATTTCGCGGGTCTATTGGGAAAACCCTTCAATCTTACATTTTCTTGAGATGGCAGCATGCTATTTGGTTTAACTTTTAATAAGGTGTGAAAGGGCATAATATTTCTTGCACTCATTCGAGCTTTTTTTTGGTGTTTTGTTTTTTAGTGCTTGATTGTACCTTAAAACTATCCTGCAAAATGAATAAAAATCCTAATTAATTTAGGATTTTTGTTTGGCTAGCATATGGTGGCCCTGAAGGGACATCAAGCATATATATTTACGTAAATATTCATGGTTTTTGCCCCAGTTCGCAAATATTCACGTAAATATTTGCGATTGAGGCCAAAGTCGTGAATATTTATGTAAATATTCACGCAAATATTCACGATTTGTGCCCCAAATTACATATATTTACCAAAATATTTACGTAAATATTTACGTAAATATTCACCAATATTCACAAAAGTCACAAATCCAGTCATCCGTGAGTATTTGGTTCTTTCCATCTAGCCTCATATTTGGCCAGAATTTCCATCCGCGGATTCCGTGGCCGGCCAGGCGCGTATTCAGGAAAATTAGAATCCATGTAGTTCAAGGCGGTAACACTTCTGTCTCCCCTTCCCCCTCTTTCTAATTTGAAAGATTTTTGAAATAATATTGCTAAATATATATGTTTGATGTCCCTTCATGCCAGGGCTACCATACTTGCAGGAAGTGCTGCGTAATATGCAGGAGGGGTTCGTCTAGTTTGTCAGCGTTGTCGATTCTGGCAGTTAAATATCTCTACAAACTTGAATATCCACTTACCAATGCATTTATCTTGAAGGTCAATGTTGGCAGTGTCAGTTGGATTTACAGCCTGTCGTTTTGCCGGAGGAATCTGAGACTTTCTCTCAGTTCGACTCCTCTTCCTGGGCAATAATGGGGTACTTTCTGTAATTATAAGAATTATTATTTGTACTTTTCCCTCAAAAATCACAAAAATGCGCAGACAAAGGAATTGAATCTATAGTTAAGCATTCAAAAATATCAGGCAAACACAGTAAATAATACACATCTTACCAGAGTTGTGTTGTCCATCATCTGTGTGTAGTACATCATTAGCTAGCATGGAAAACTCGGTAGCATCCATGCTGTCACTAAGGTTGTGGATAAGATCCCCTTCGTTAGCAGAAAAGTTGTTAATCGCCAAAGACAGACACTTCTCCTCTGTCTCTACCTGCACCAAAATATAGGGAATTACCAACATTTTGAACATATCGAGCCTTTAGTTGTTACACTTATTCTAAATAAATGTTTACAGTGTTAGTTTTATGTAATTTATTCGGAATAAATCACAGAAACTAAATTCCGAAACAGAAGTCTTCCTAATCATTATTCAAATTGCATCATGAAACACAACTGCGAAGTAATAATAAGGCAATACGGTTACATTTCTTTATAAAAAATGTGTGGGCTTTTTCTTTCATTATTTTTCAAAGGAAAAGGGATGTTGTGCTGACATACGGCTTCATGTTCAACGACTTTAAATAAAGACAAATGAACATGGGTTTAATATATTTGGACCAAAACGGCCTGGGTACAAAATTACCCGATTTGATAAAGTTGCATGTTTGTACACAAACAAGTTCCAGCCTTATTGTGAAAATATTTGCTCCACTTATTATTATTTATCAGTATGCATGGACAATGGTTTTAACTGGTGCACATTTTGAAACCAAAACTAAAAAGAAGAGCGCTATCCAAGGGCAAGGCAGCACATCGCAAATACTCGGTACGCACGCTGTAGGCGTTGAACGAGGTGCATGCTGGTCTAGCTAGCGCTCAAGTTTGATCCCTAGCTAGACCAGCATGCACCTCATTCAACAGCTAGTGCTTGCGCAATGGGTATTTGCAAAAAATGTATGTTATTATTAAGACCTCGGCCGCAAATCAAAAAACACATTGCAAGTCACGAGGAATTTGTTATGGGGCATTAAGTTAGTCAGGTCAATTCGAGAGTAGCTTTTCGGTCAAAGATTTGGCTGAATTAATTACTATATTACACACTTATGTTTGGTAACCTATTTATTAAGTAGATTGATTACAATTGACTGTTTAACATGTCCTGGTATGACTGGTGTTAACTTTACATTTAGATAGCTTACCTACTGGTTCTAATTATTTTACTTCGATAAATACAAATCCACTGTACTTCTTCAGAGCATGGAGGTTATTTCTTACCTCCATGTTCAGAGGGACATCGTTTAAACAATGACCCAGTGTGATAAGGGGGTTGCTTCGACTCTGTAAAATGAAGTACGTTTTAAAACAACTTTCCGACAGGTTATTTCTTATACAAAAAAAGTAATGTTTAATTGCAAATCGCGGCAACACATTTACACACACTTAAAAAAAAGGGGAAAAAACAACAAATAAAACCAGTATGCCTACCGCTCGTAAAAGTTTGTATAAAATAACACAATAGATGATCATTGCACAAAGATAACAGTTGGATTTGTACTGGACTTACCATCACTTTCCCATCGTCCGATGAAGAGGCACTGACTTTCGTGACACCGCCAAGGGAATGACCACTCTTGCTGCGAGCAGGCTGTTTGTTCTTGCCAAACAGGACAACCTTACCGTCACTTTCTCCAAAATACCACCGTGACATGATATAATATTAAACAACTTTTGAAATGTACTGCAACTGGTGATCATCCAGAGGTCCTTTCTTTATGTGGTGATGAACACGAGAGGTGCATCCAAGGGTGGATCTCACAGATGTGTATACGTTGCGGCCTTGCTGGCGAATGGTTCTGGACTGTTGTTTTAGGATCGTGTTCTTAAGATTTATGGGTTTCCTTGCGTAATGCAGATCCGGTCCACTGATGATTAATGGATAAAGGACGGAGTACCCTCCATTTCATCATGGGCTCGTTATGCCACTCTATCGGTATACTTTGTTTGTTGTTTTGTTGGTTTGCTTGTGCTGCATCTTTCTCAGTATTGCAATCATTTATAGGGCTTAGGGATTCATGTTCAAAGTATATAACGTTCATAATGGTTCATAACATGGTCAGAAAAGTTATCATAACCTGACAGAATTAATAACAGGAACAAGAATGATTCTCCTGAAAACAATGCAGTTACAAACAAGGCCATATCAGGATTGTTACAACTACAAAAACTGGGTCTTTCAGGAATGTTATAACAAATACTCTTTTGTTTTCATGTTATGGACGTATTTTCTGTTTTAATTAATACACATCTGAAAAAAATATCCCCGTTTGTCTGTTTAACAACCGGTAAGTTAAGTATTTTAAATGGTATTCCCACCACCCTCCGCGGTTTCACTACCTCGCATTAACAGTTGTTAAGTATACGGCCAGCCTTCCCCAGTGCTTCCAAGGCCGGTCAGAGTGCCGTTACTTGTTATATGCGTAGTCCTTTTCGAAAATGGTGCTCTTAAATTCTAACGGTCAAAAATGTGGCTAAACTTTGGTCTTTTCTTATTCTTTCGTTCACCATGGCTCCATGTGATTTCGCTCTTTCCCACGGAAACACGTTCACATGCATCAGATTTAGCAAGTGACCGAATGCACAAAGCTTGCAACCGTTCTTTTTCATCTTTTAAACTTTCGAACTAAATTCAGTTTTATTAATGTTTCCTAGTGGGTTTACTTCTATTGTAATGATTTTTTTTTTAATTTATAAATATGGCACTAATAATCTTGTTTGGATCAAAACTGTTAAAAAATATATATACATAAGAGAAAAAAAAAGTACAAAATAATGTGTCTATTTGTTGAAGTACATGAACAGCTGTTAGCCAGAATATTGAAATGTCGCTATGGGACTTTATCCCCAATTCACAAGTTAATGAAAACTGGCGGGACGTATTTATTTTGAATGACATCTCAATAAATTGTATGTTTTGGGTTGTTCTTTTTCCCTTTTTTACCTTGGTAAGAACAAGCTGCGTTCTTTAATTAAAACATCCTGAAAGTGCAAGGTATGCAATGCTTATCACACATTGGGGGTAAAACAAAGTTAGAAGAAAATGATTTTCACTGAAACATAAACAGGCGAGCCCACCCAATAATCCCTACAAATATACCCATACCACCCACAGAATCCAATCCCATCTCATGCGGCATGCCTGTAAAGCATACACTCTCTTGAAGAAACTATAACAAAAAAGTTATGAAAAAACTTGATTTTCTTCTTTGTAATGTTTAGTAGGGCCTATGTTTAGTAAGGATTGTTTTCAACAAAAGAATAATATTTTTATTAGCCCATTCAAACAACTCACGTGTGGAAATGCTTGTTTTGGGCGCCCATAAAAATTAAAGTGTTTAGCAACAATACACGCCGTCAATGTGCTATAGAAAAACATTGAATGGCAAAGCAATTCATGGGGCCAAATTAAAAGTCAATAATATAGGACCTGTAAGCAGTGGCCCAATGTGACCTTCACGCAAAAATAACGTAGTATGGAAAGTAAAAAGGGGCAACAAATAGAGAGAGAAAAAATAATAACAGTTATGCAACGTTTTTAAAAAACACTATTTGTAGGGAAATTTACCCCCGTGACCACGTTTAGGTCATTATCAGTAAGTTTGTTCTAATTATGCAAATCTGTAAGCATTTATTTTGTCAATCTTACAATGTTGTGCACACCCGATAAATTATAAACAAATCAAAAGTCCCCCAAACATAGTTCAGAAGTAATTACGATTTGCCCCTCAACTAATTGCAAACAAATTCATTTCACAAAAATCAATCAGAAAAAAGTATCATTAAACCCCAAAGTTTCCATTTCCATCGGTTGAGTTGAAAGATGCTTATTGTACATAAGTTTGGTTTTCTGTTAAAACGTTGCGAACAAGTTTTAAACCAATAGAGGGCGCCTTTTAGTCAGGGGCTATTCAATAATATCACGAAAGTTTCCTTTAAAACGTCTGGACACATTTCCGGTTGTTTCTCACTGAGCTGTTGGTGTTCACAGACACAAAGCGTTTTCTTCTCAAACAGCGGATATTTCTTGTAAAACTCCTTATTCCATCATTTTTTGTAAAGTTTTTCTGTGAAATAATATTTTGTTAGAAACCATTATTGCAGTATCTACGAACGATATTACAGCATGGCTAAACAATAAGAAGTCTGATTTATCTTACAGTACATAATTTTAAGATTGAATTTGTTTTAGAGAGTATGGCCGACTGCCCCCGGTGACGGCAACTGTGTAGGCCTCTATGTTGTTATTTTTAATGTTTTATTTGTTATTCGAATCAAACCGTGCATGGACTTTAAAAAACAACAAGCAAGTCGTATTTTTTCAGTCGTATATCTTTTTTTCGGAAGGATACATAAAGAAACGTCTCTGCTGGCACTTATTTTTATTTGTCTCAGATTGTAGTTATTTGTGTTTGTTTTATACCAACACCTACGTTGACAGAAATCCAACTTGTAATAATGCAACCCCTATAAACCCACCTGACGTTTTTACTTTATACCGTACGTTTTCGATTGACCATCAATAAGATCTTCACCAAAAAGGAAAAAAAAAAAAAAAAAAGTATTTACATCTGAATTATTTTTAAAAAGTTCAAAATCTGCCTTAAGTGTTGCACTGAGTCTTCGCCTCCTGACCTGACACGGTTCCCTTATTTGCCTTTTAAAAAAAAGTTACATCAAATCAGGGTACAATATACACGGTTGTACACTGTGCTATAGTTAAGCACATTTATGCAAGCAGACTAATAAAAAGATTCGTTAAAAAATTTGGTTGCATAGAAAACTTTCGAAAACACCTTTTCATCTAATATATAATTTTCAGTAATAAGAATCTAGTCTGCTCAAATATCCGCTACGGATGAGAAAACAAATATTTCTTTTGCAATTAGTTGAGGTTATGCCACCTTGTGTCAAAACTATCATGGACTAATAAACAAGAAAACGAGAAAAACAAGTTCCATTTGCAATTTGTTGAAGGTTCGGCTGCCTTTTGTCATAACTTTCATTATTAACTACTCAAATAAGAAGAAACTATAACTATCACTTATTTTACGCAAATTTGTACCATAACTTAATAGTTGTGTCTATGTTTGTTTGTTTTTTGCTTTAGTTGACCTCTCAAGTTGGTTCGTGTGTATGAACTAGTATTATGAACAGGTTCACATTAACTGCATTTTTTCATTTTTGGTTAATGGTTATTAATTTTTCAAAATTTACAGCTTAAAATTGTCGTTATAGTCTGAAAATTGCTATCGAAACATAAGTTTTGAGTTTTAAGGGATAAACAAAACAATATATTCCTTCCACTTCTCAGCTTGAATTGAGCAGCAAAGGATAAACAAAGATACCCCCTCCTCCTTATGCTTTTTCATTTTGCACCCGATTCTTACTTTGTTCTACCAAAATTATGCTATGGAAAAAACAACATAATTACATTTTGACAACAACTTAAAGAAAAAAAATATATTTATAGGTTTTCTCGGTCAATTGCGGCAAATGAGCAGCCAATATAACCACCACGCTATTCTATTTCGCGCGAAATCGAATGCTACTGAAAAGGGTAATTCGATTTTGTTTTAGGACTAGTCAGTTTACTGTTGCGTCATTCGATTTAACAAAATAGTTATTCAATTTGACAATTCATCAAAGCAGCATTCAAATTCGCAAGAGTTTTTTTAGGCGTGTGTTTAGTCATTCAAATGAATTTTTGGACAGTCATTTCTGAAATGTGTGCAATCTAAAAACGCTTGGTTAAGCTTTTGTTTCCTTAAGAATGTTAAAGGCATAGACACGGTTCACCTTTTGGCACTTCAACATATGCCAAGATGTGCACGCTAACATATTGATGGTTGGGGAAGAAGTAAGATAAAAAATTTAAAAAAATAAATGAAAAAACATAAAGAAACACCCCATTCAAACACGAAGCAAAATTAGATCTTGGTAAGTTAACCAATAGAGATCCCCCCCGATAAAAAAATAAAAATAAATAAGAATACAGATGAAAACAAAGAAGAAAAAACCCTAATGGGGCCCGATGTAAAGTCTACGTGGAAACATAAACAAAGAAAGTAAGGTTGGCCTGAATTAAAGTGAGGGTACGAAACAGTTGCCCAGTACAGTTTATCTGTTTATTTGTATTTCTTTGGTCGTGCTTATTTAAAATTCACATTAAGCGAAACTGATTGCCTCTTTACGAAATTAAAAAAAAGAAAAATCGGTAAAATCTCCAGTCGTACCAGCTTTGCTAAATTGAATGATGATTGTGAAAAAAAAAATGACGATGCTAAAATTGAACACAGTGCTAAAGGAATTTAAATGCCTCAAAACCAAATTAAATGGCCGAATTGTGAATTTGAAACGCAGTAACAACTTGAGAGGCAAAATAGCTTTAATTCGAACGCAAGAAAATTAAAGTGGCTGCTTATTTGCCGAAATTGACAGAGAAAACCTATAATAGGCCCCTAATACCAAAAAAGCGAAAATGAAAATTGGTGGTGAAGAATGAACCTGTTTATGCGTTTGTCCACTAGCTGTACATGGCAAATGGAGTTATTTCTAACGTCAATACATAAGAATAGGTTCTCTGAAATTTATGATATTGATGCCATATCTATTTACACTATGCTTAAATTAATCACCTTCTAATTAAAACTGCTGTTTTGTGTTAAGTGTGTTATGTAAACAGCAATAAATAGTAATGGCTGCATAAATAAATAGACCATTTTTAAGCTTCATAAAATACCTTTCCGAAATTAGATTCTGACAAGGCAGCTCCTTTTTTTCGAGGGGTTCTTTTTTTGCTGTACATGTGTAATTTCGTCTGATACCTTTTCAGAGTTAAATTTCAACCATTTCTTTACTGGCCCAGTACTTTTTGATTAAAAAAATCCAAATTACTGCCAGTTTAATGAAAAGAGCAAAATAATCAATTTTCCATAAACAAAAATGAAGACAAACTTTTTAAATGTGACGTCGTAGTAAGTTTTTTGTGGCAAACAAAATGCCAACATAGGCCTACTATATTTACTACATGGTACAAAGACTTTGATTTTTTTCCCACTAGTTGAACATCAGTGCATTAAAAACATTTGCTGGATGATGGTACTCCAAGGATGTTTTTCATTTATTTAGAATATTGGATTGTGTTTTGAAACACACTGCTAATTAGTGGCAATTTAATTAACTTTAGGCGGTTAGTTTGTCTTGAATTGAAACAGCATAGTTTTTGTTTTAATCCTCGCAAGTTGTCTAGGCTGTACTTCATGGTCAGCTTGCACAAACGTTCGGTGGCAACATCGATGGGCTTTCGTGTTTGCGGTCTGATGGCAGAGGAACAGGCTGGAAGTCCACCGTGCCACACGGCCCTGTGTGTTGCGGCCCAGTGCTGTGTTATTGGCTACGATCCTAGCCTTGCCTGGCCCTTTCCTTTACTCGCTCTATACGCCGGCTATGGTGCCGCCCGCTACAGAACTGTTTCTTTCCTCTCACCCCCACCCCCTTCCTGTGCCTATTTGTCATACACCTTGGCTGAATCTCTCTTTGAAGAACAACATGACGCCTAAGAAATCTTCTTTGGAGCATGACACCCTAGCTGCTCTACATGGTGCTCTTTAATTCTAACCCTACTCTATCGTGCTCTTTAATTCTAACCTATCAAAATTATTTTTCCTTTAGCTAAACTATGGTTGCTCTCCTGATTTCATTCAACGTAGCTATAGATGCATAATATTCGGCACCCTTAGTTATTGAATCACAAACCCCGATTTCCGTGGTTTCAAGTTCCCTTACAAATTAGTTAAAACATGTGGGTGTGTAGATCAGTTGGAAGCTTAATCAATCACCAAATAGACATCATAGAGGGGGGAAAAAACGTTCCCGCTTTAAACTCTTGTCGCGTTTTAAAACACAAAACCTTAAATGTACTCCCAGAACTATCTCCCAATTTTACCCGGCAAAGTATGCATACCTCCCAGCTGGCCATATAAATTAACCGTGTGATCGAGACTAAACAGCCGTAGGCATACAAATTAAGATTGAAACCTACACGGGAATCTGTGCAGCTGCCAGTGGTTCTACATGCGTTGATACTTTCATACAGGGTGGAAAGCTTCAACAACATAAAATATTTACGTACAAAGAACCGTGTTTTTGAAAACATTACCTGATTTAAAAAACTCATAATCATTGTTAACTGTTGTGTGTCATCGCATTCACCTTTGGTTAGCATACTTGATCACGCTGAAGAAGTAAACAATAGTGATATTATATAGTTAAAGACTGCATTAACTCCATGATTAACCCGAACATTGTTTCTCTAAATTTACCCAACACATACTTCGAGTTTAAACCAATCTAAAACGCATAATCCAGCTATGGGCTCCTGTTTAAGCTTTGCAAAGATAAGCAATCGGTACCGTGACGTTTTGATAATAGCTACAAAGAATGGCCATTTCTTAAACCCTTGATGTATGCCTTAAATTGATTCACACACTGCATTTTTCAGTTTCTTGTTTCTAAATCACTTTATCCAATTATTTGTATTTATATTTTGCTAACCACCAATAGTGTCTCAAAGCGTGTAGATTACTGAAGATACTGACTATATCTTGTCAGTGAAACTGGGTCGCTTAAGAATAATATTAAATTTGGGTTTTCTAAGCGGATGGCAAAGTTGCAGTAGGTTACTCTTGACCGGTTGTTTTATGTGGCTTTGAAGATAATACCCTAGTTTCGTTTCGTTCCAGTACAACTAAGTACATGTACATTGACATGTAGCCTAATGTATGGCTACCCCACTTTGCACAGTCATAAACGTGAATTATGGTCCTTGCACTGAGCCTCCGCGGTGCAATGGCAGAGAAACCAAGGCTATACAGATGAGTACAATGACTTACTGTAATGTACACCGGGTGGCATTAGTCCTGACATAATGAAAAAACAATGATTTTTCGCGGATGTGGGTAAAGTTAGTGTAACGATTTTTAAAGGTTTTGGGTACTTTTTCTAGGACACAAAACACAATGTCCACAGATTTACGATAAACTTATTTGAAGAGACGTTAGAAAGCTTCCCTTAAAATACTTACTGGGTGATATAGTATTTGAGAAGTGGGTAACACAATTTCAAGAAAATAAATTTCGTCTCAGCGAGACGAAAATTGTTTTAGCATGAAAAACGTATTTACCAGTTTTTGTATTTATACCAAATCTGGTCAATATACGTTTTACATGCTAAAACTGAGACGAAAATTATTTGTGTGACATTGTTTTACTCATTTCTCAAAAACTAGAGCACCTCAGCAAGTAAAATTTTAAGGGTAGCTTTCTCCTATCATTATCTTCAAACTGTGCAAGTTTGAAATAAATCTGTGGATATTGTCTTTGTGTTGCAAAAAGTACCCAAACCCTTTAATGGATGGGCAAACCATGATGGCTTCCTCAATGGGCGAACTGTCCAGGAGCGTTTTACAGCATGGATCACATAATACGGAGATTTAGGCTTGGGTTGACGACTCCCCATGGACCTTAGTCTCGCATTTTCTTTGGGTCGGTAACTTTACGTTTGAAACCCACCACCCCCTTACCAAACCATTAATCTCATTTTGTTTACAGTTTACTCAACACAAAAAAAACCTACCCGATTAAAAACACAATCTGTGTTCTCAATCCAACACTTTTGCAGACTACGTAATTGTTGCTTTGTGATCGTCCCCTCATTGTGCTGTCGATCACAATGAGATTTGGGTACAAATGCACCACAAATACACATGTTTTTATGCATTGGGGTAGCCTACTTTGTTTGAGCGAACACAAAATTATAGGTACCAGTAGTATCGTATAGGCCTGCAACATGTAACCTTTGTTTTAAAACCCCGACCTTAAACATTCCAGGACCTTTCTGTAGGGAAAATTTTGTGAATTACATTAAGATTTATTGACGTTTCGTTCAAAAAATAATCATAAAAAAGCAAGTTATAAAAATTATTGGTACAGTCGTGTTCCTTTTCTACGAATAGGTTGATAAAACCAGACAGTGCAATCTCAAAAACCGTAGTAATGTAAAATTTAAATTTGTTTTATTCCTTTGCGCTGTGTACTTGTTAACATGTGAAGTCAGGGTTACAGTAACCGGCCATCAATAAAGATTTGAATTCCACAGACCTACAAGTATGCCCCCAGGCTCCTTGGACGATTGATGGGTGGTTTGCAACAGAGAGCTTGGAGGATTTACGTAACGTATTAACAGTATCAATACAACTTCGGCTGCACACTATAGAAAATAGGTCGCACATTGTGCAGCGCGATGCACGGCCAATGATTGGTGATATTTTATTAGGTAGGAAATTGCAAAAAAAGGAGCGCCACGATCAAATCTCGCACAGACGTCCGCCACGATCGTATACAGAATGTAGCTCAACCTGTTTATCAAGAAGTACATGGCGGAATGGCTTTTTTAACGATCATATGAAGCCCCTCCAAAATAACGACAGAAGTTATACGCCCGAGAAAATGTGAGTATTATAAATATTGTGGTAGGCCTGGAGTCGTTGAGATTGTGTGTTCATGTCCGTTTTATGATTTTATCATGGCGACTGTTTAGCTTGGCGTATTTAGAAAAAAAATATTAGGGTTGCTACTGAAACTGATTTTGAAATGTTCTTGCATTTAATACTCGTTGAAACAGTGACTACAAAACGACAAATTTTTCACTGTTTGTTGACCAGTTGTTGTGACATTAACCCCTATGCATTGGTTACTGTCCTTTCTCTATGGTTACTGTGACGGGTGCATTATTTTCCTTTTCCTGCATTTCCGTTGCAATGCCAAGAATTACGTTAGTTTCATGTTAATTGCCGGAATGGGATCGAAATAATTTCAATAATCTTCGGAGTCTTCCAAACAGCCAAAACACCCAGCTCTGATCTTGACTGTGACGACCCAGAGGGTGGCAATTATTATATGGTAAAAAGAGTGCAGTCGTGCCTTTTACTTAAAAAAACCTAAAAAACATAGTCGAGTGTTTGTTGTCGATCTATTGAGCTGACAGATCACAAACCTTTCAGTTTTGGTCTTGATCTTTGCAGCATTTTGATTCGTCCATTTATTGAAGCTTGTTTAAGATAACGTATGGAGATTGCGGCCGTTCAACGAAATGTACACCAGTTTGGTTTCAAGGGCCAGAGAGCTGCACAGTTTTTTTAATTTTAAGAATCGTATAAAATGGGAATGTAACAATCAAAACTTATGGGAAGTCAATGTGGCTAAACGTGATGCATATTAAAAGGAAAAAATATGTTGTTATTTCGGATGATGTGTAAGTTTTGAGGATAGATTTGTGTGTGTGCATAGTAAAAAAATAATGATTGGCACTAACTGTATACGACTAACACAATATTAACGATTTATTAAAATGATAACTGTTTGAAGAACATGTAGGTTGTTGTGAAATATGTATCAATGGCCTTCACATTTTCGTTTTCTTTAGAACAACCCTATTGCGTAATGCAACCCTAATGCGTAATGCAAGCGGTGCAGCTTGTCTTGTAAAACCAGATATGGAACAACAACCGTTAACAGAGATTGGTAGTGACAGCAGTGATGACATCCCACTCTCTTTAGTGGCGACACGGCATGCCAAATTACCTTGTTTAACTGAGCTTGAAAGTGATGTAAACAGTCCTCCAAAGCAAGGACCCCCGGCTGGGAATTACAAGAGGTACACAGAGCTTGAATCTTCACATGCAAGAACAAGTAAACCATGCTTAACAGAGATAGAGAGTGAAGAGCTACGTACAGGTATTTATAGCGCTCTCTATGATTAAAAACTTATTACAGCCCATGGTATAAATGTTGTACTTGCCTCACTTGAATACGACTACCGGAGGGAGCATTGACGACGACGACGACGACGACAACGACGACCACTACTACTACTACTACTTAATAATGTTCTAAAATATCTAGGGACAATACAACAAATGTAGCCTATACAGTATACAAAGAAAATGTGTGCAAACAAAAGAAAAACAAACTCTAAAAAAAGTAACCACGAGTGTTTTACATGTAAGCCTACTTCAAATTAGCATCCATATTTCTTTTCCTATCATAACATTGTTGTTTTTATAGATCCAAGTGATGAGGAGCCTTTAAGAACCCTTTGTTTTACTGAAGTCGAAAGTGAAGATGATTGCAACACAAACTTCACCCTTCATTTGTCTAGTGATGAATCAGGTAACACTTTTGCTACGATTAACAATAGACAAAGAAATTTCATTAGCCTTGACCAAGAAACAAAATCAGATGCTGCAAAAGAATAAATGTGTGTAAGCTACCGTTATCTTGTGTGGTATTATAGGAGATATGAACCAAATCAACCAACTTTTTCAAGAGCGTTGAGACTCGTGATGTTGACACTTAATCAATTGTTTCCATAGGGCCTACATTAGGTGGAGTTTCTTTATGATTATTGTACTTTTTATGGATTACACAGTAGGCCGATATCAAGTATGACAATTTAGAAGTTCCTGAACAATTGGTACACTTATAGTTGCTGTACAATGTTTTAAAGCCCAAATCATTTAAACCTGGAACCGAAGAAAAGTCGCAAAAAAAAGGAGTTACTGACAAAAGTTTCCACACAAAACGAAGGTACAAAAAGTGAGATTTTGCCTTTTAAGTTTTTCATATTTGACTTTTCTTTTCGAATCAATATTATTTTGCAGACAAAGAGAACAGTTTGGCTCATAAAAACTCGTCGTTTGACAGGCGTACAACAAAACGAAAGAAGGTTCGGTTTGGAGGTGTGGCGTTTGATGGCGCCGAATCCGACGATGCTGTAGAAGACTACACTGTAACTGCAAGGACAAGTAAGACCCCAAAGCCAGGCAGCAGTGTATTCAACTTCAAGAAATGCTTTATTTTGATTCTCGATACAATGTTTTATGGATTTTAAAAGTCAAGGCACTTTCAAACCTTAAGCCTTGCATTTAGCATGCGAGATTAATTGAATGCAGAATTCAGCATATATAGTGCAAAAAAAATAATTCTGTGTTCACGACATGGTCAATATTTGTGTATGAAAACTTAAAGGTGCCTTATGAAAGCAGCAAAAATATTCGCAAACACTTTCAAAGGAACATCTGTAACCACCCCTGTGTTCGACCCCTCTTTTGTCTGTATACTTTGTTTTGTTTTGATTGATGTATTAATACTTGTGAGTACAAGTTATGAGAGCAATTATCTCGTTTGTTAGAGATTTCTTAAATCAATATGTTGATTATTGTTTATTAATACCCACAGGCAAGTCACGCATAACACCTGTTGCAACCGTACTGGGCAGACGATGTTGCAGGCAATACTGTGTGAGGCGCATAGATGTCGGAGCAGCAACAAATGCTCGGTCTGCGTTTTCAACTCGCTCGGGACACGCTCAAAGGCAGTGGTTGCTGAGTTATTTCTTCGATCATCACCAGCGGGAGGAATTAGCATATGTTGATTATATTTATTTAATAGGTACGCAACGAGTTTGTCCAACAGTCTGGAGAGATGTGCATGGCATCACAAAGACCAGGTTCTACCAATTAAAGAAAAGTTTTGAAGGTAAACCATGATACAGTGTGTGAACTTCCTTTAGATAAGACACAAGAATCTATGACGTGCAATGAACATGTTTCAATAGACCGGTAGTCAATCTGCTTTCTAGAACTTTTGAAAAAAAAAAAACACACGAGCAAGTGTGGACAGTTTTATCATTGGCAATGCCTACAATACTCACAGCAGACAAACTCATTTTGATATTTAATGATTTGCTTTGCTGATCTATGCAGGAGGATCAAGGGAGTTACCGTCACCAGGGTTTCTCCGAAAGGGTGACGTTGCCATGAAAACTGCCCGTTCTTTGGCCTGGCTAGAGAGATATGCCGGCAAGTGTGGAGATAAGCTCCCCGATTCCAACCGAATCCATCTTCCTTCGTGTTTGACAAAGGGTGATGTCTACAAAATGATGAAAACAGAGTTAGAAGACATCGGAGAAAAGGGGTGTAAAGAATCTGTATTTTACCGTCATTGGAGGACAGACTTGCGGCACATAGCAATTCCGAAGGTATGTCAAACAAGTCAACTTTGTCGTAGACGTAAACAGTTTACATTTGTGTTTTGAGAATTGGGAAAATTGTGTCTATGTAGCAGTTTCCCCCCTTTTTGTATCACTTTATAAACTTGTCCTTAGTAACACAAGTATTTATTTATTGGTAATTTTGTTAAATTGTTATCTTTTAGGAAAACAGATTTGCTAAGTGTGATAAATGCACACTACTGCGCACGTCTATAGAGAAAACCCAAGATAAGGTGAGAAGGGCAGAGCTGTATCGAAAGCGAGATGATCACATTAGACTTCAGAAGTAAGTCTTTAAAAACTCAATACATTCGCGCAGGCCCTTATATTGATAACCCCCCCCCCCCTTTATAGGTTCAAGTTGGAATGCAGAACGCTTTAGCACAACTTTGCCCTTTCTTGAGGAGTGAAGCTTTCTTTATTCCAAAGAATACACCATTCACGAAAAGAAATCGTTTCAAACGTGTAGGGGATACATAGGTGGAGCGTTTAAAGACATACTCAATATTACTCATTCATTACATTTCTAAATACCAGACTAAATCAAATCTGAGCTCAACGATATAGTAAAAGAAGACAACCCTATAGCAAAGGGAAGCGACACTCACAAACTGCCTAATTACACTTTTTTTATTACTCAGCTGATTAATTTGTAAAAAAAACTAATTTCTAAGCAAGTCAGTGAGTCTCGTTGGTTTTTATATTGCCTTGTGCGCTGTAGCCTTCGCGTAGAGGCAATCGGGGGGGGGGGACCATTTGAAAGGTCACTCAGGCATTTATCAATGAATGTATGTTTTACATTACAGACTTGAATGGTTAGCCAGCTGGTATTACGGGTATGCCATTACAACATGATGTTTTACTTGTAATTTAGAATCCCACACCCCACACCTCTTCATTTTTCCAGTGAATATAGATACGTGGGTATTTATGCCCGTGTGCACTCATCAGTGTTTTGTGTTATGATATACATATCGGACATTTGTACTGCATGGTATTTACAAAATAAGTTTTATAATGTAAAAACAACACAAACTACCGATACTTTTTTTACCATTGGCTGTGTCGTTCGTATTGATTTATTCAGTTGTTTCATTAGGCCTAATTACCTTTGTATTTACTTTTAGCTGATGGCGGACACCTTAAGCAGTTTTTCGAAACAAATCTGAAAAAAAAATTTGAAAGTACCCTTTGCTTTCCAGGTGTCGCATAACCCTTTATTAATTTCTCATTCAACTATTTTTCTAGCAACGAGCGAAAAAAGTACTACAAACACGCGCAAAAGGCAAAGACGGTTCCACAACGGTACTTGTCAATCATCATAGACGGCATGGACCAAAAGTCAACAAGCCTGCCGGGCTTCTTGGTGACACCCAAGTCGCTGTGTTCCATGTGGAAGTTACCAACGCATATTACTGGTGTTATAGTTCATGGGAGAGGACACCATGTTTTTATTGACTTTAAAGAGATGCCACATGACAGCAACCTAACTATCAATGTGCTTCTTCAGACACTAATCAAATATCCGTCTCTGCCACCAACCCTGTACTTGCAATTGGACAACTGTGGCCGTGAAAACAAGAACAAATATGTTTTTGCTCTGTGTTGTCTTCTTGTAGAGCTGGAGATTTTCATGAAGGTTAGCAATACATTTTGACTATTGAGGCAAACTCTAACTACCTTTCTACACTCTTGATTTATTTGCTCGTTTTACGTTTATCCGCCGGATGCTATCATCTAGGTATGTATTGTTACAAGCCAGGAAGATAATACACGTAAAATGATCACAAGTTTCTTAATATTTACGTTGATGATGTATTCACGTATTGATTATAGGCATTGACACAAGAGACATTGGATGTATCTAACTGACGACTTATTGCTTGAAAGCTGGAATCCCACTGTACCCCCCCAAAAAAATAAAATAAATAAATAAATAAATAAAATTCTTACTTGTACTTTGTCTTGCTAGCCGTCGTTAGTTAGAGTATTAAGTCAAAAAAAATAGAGTGTTAACATGTTTCTTTTTGAGTTATAACCATTGCCACTGACCAAGTTTCACATTTTGTCATTAATATAAAAATGGTTAATTACCGTTATATCATTTTGGATTTTTTGTTCTCTAGATAAAGGTGAGCTTCTTGATGGTTGGGCACACACACGAAGACATCGACCAGATGTTTTCGAGGTTTTCTACCTTCCTTATGAGACACAAAGTTCACACATTTTCTTGTTTGTTGGAGCTTCTTCCAAAGGCATTCCAAAAGCCGAATGTAACAGCACAACGGATTACCAACACACTTAACTTCAGGGATTGGATGACACCTTACTTAAACCCAGTCGCCGAACACAGTAAACCACATGTGTTTAAATTCACCCGAAATGAGAGGTCAGTAATAGTGACTTAAATTGTGGTGAAATATTTAGAAGGAATGCACAATCCAGGATCACATTGTTACGGATATAGTTTAATTGAAGTTTTACAATTATTTTTCAGTGATATTACTTTGTTCATACTTATTAAGTTTAGAATTGCCTTTAAATTATCAGAGTCATGCAATACATAAGCAGTATATGAACTAAAAAACAAAATTGTGCGCTAAGAAATAAGTTACACTTATCATACCCACGTCAAAAGTTTCTGTTTTCCAAAACATCGTAATAAATGCCAATCTATTCATCAGTTGTTAATCCATTGTGTATGCCGTCACGAAAAGTTGATAAATACGTTGTGTATGATAACAAGTAATGTAAGCATACAAACTTGTGGATACTAAGAAGTGCGCAATGCAAAATCGATTTACAATACCCGAGACTCCAAAGAACGTTTTTAATTAGTGTTTTCTGCCCCTTTGCCTACAGGCAAAGCAGTAATGCATACGAAGTGCTGGGGTAGCACTGGGGAGAGTTGGCTACCTTGCTCATCTTCAGCGGATGTTGATCCCTACCTTCTCCTGAAACACCCACTTGGCGACCCTGAGCCAACTGAACTAGACTACAGTCCCTTACAGCTTCCTAAACTGCAACGAGACTTGATGAAAGCAAAACCCTTCTTCAGTGACTCTGAGAGCAGAGAGTGGCAGGAACTTCTCTCTTGTTTTAGAACAGAGAGTCAATCAAGTAAGACTAATACCTTAAATAAAACTTTATTTAATCCTTTGGTGTTTGTTGCTTTTTTGTAATACTATTAATTGAGAAAACAATAATGCAAGTTCTACTAAATTGACTCTTGGGAGTTTGCCTTCAGTCAGAAAAAATACCATATGCTATGGAGTTGTGGTAAACTGCTGAATCTGTGAATAGGTCTATGCGTCACTTAACATGGATTTGTGTGTAGCACACAAGAAAACTAAACTGAGCACTTTAGTTTAACATTAATAGAAAAAGAAATGGTCCACAAATTGGTCCATGTTTAACAACGACCACAAGGTTATTTATTTTTTATTTTAAAATATATATCGAATTACAGGACGTGAGGTCGGTCATTCGCCCATCGCAGAAATCCTCGGTTCAAAGATTGCTACCGAAGGCACTTCAGCAGGCAGTGCTCAACCTGATGAAGATTTCCCATCTGACGACTGTATGCAGCCACCTCAGGTATTTTTTGACTTTTAATTTGGAGGCTTGTTTACATGTTCATCGGTTTATACCATTCCAACACAGAACCGTCATCAGCATGTTAGATAAACATGGTTTTCAGCATAAGTCAATGCATGTTTAAAACTAATGTTCAAGTATATACCTGAAAATATCCGCCGGGTCTGTCGGTTTCATCGGTTGTGTGAATATAAGTGAAAGATTGAATCCCTCTAAATACTGGATGATGTACCTTAGGACATTGACTAAACTTTTGTGAACACAACATTTGTACCAAGGTAGACCAGTTGGGGGTTCAAGGTTCAAGGTTCAAGGTTCATTTATTTTCCACAGTATCAACATGTAAAAAGACATTATCACTCACTCAAGAGCGATCGGTGTAAAAAATACAACTTAACAGTGTAAATATAAAGAAACAGATTAAATTAAACATGGCACTGCAGAGGGATCTATCTAAGAAGCAGAGCTTGCAGGCAATGGTCCCTAAACTAAAGACATGCATTTGCACTGAGACGGATAATAACAATTAGGTGAACCAAAAGGTCTGTAGTCGAGTCGAGCCCCTAAGGAAACAAATAGTATAATAGGTCTCAATGCACAAGCATACTCAAACAAAATTATTTTGGAGTAGATTACTTTAAAACAAACAGACGAAGGACGAAAACGAAACAGTGGACTAAAACTAACACAACGGCCTTGCAGCACAGCAAACTACCGACCGAAACTTAGTGATCACACCCAGGGGATCCCATGGGGTGATCTTTAAAGAGTTGCAAAACAAAAAGGGGGTAATCGGACTATGCAAATACGATCACTAAACCTTAATATGTTTATATCGTGATTATACTCAAGGTTCGTCTTGGAAAGAAGTCTACAAGTAAGAAGTCTTCAAAACTTGAAGTTGGCAAAATGGTTGCTACATATCTTGATCAGTATTCCGATGAATGGCCACAGGTTGGAGAGGTTACCAACATCACGGAAGATGCAGTTCACATTAATTGGTATACAGGTACATATTCCAGCACGTGGCATGCCCTTACTTTTCACGAAAACGGCGAAACACACGAATGGGCAGCTGAAATTAAAAAGTCTGATATCATTGGCGAGCCTTTTGCTCTTACCAAATGTAGCAAACTTCCCGGTGATGCTGTTAAATTTCTGAAAGCTAAATTCAATGAAATTTATTCATAGCTTTGTTCTGAATTTCCCCACTAGCCTATACGGTGCAAGAGGAAGAACACAGTTTTTGTTATCGTTGTTTGTCTGTTCGTTGTTTTTGTTTATTTTTGTTGTTGAGTACGGAATGTAACATGGCATGTAAACTACATAGGCCTAGTCAATAGCTCCAGAGACTTGTTAAACTTGATTTATAGTCATTTGGCCAATTCAGTTCAATCAGCCTGCGGGTGGTTGGTGATGGGTGATGGGGTGTGTTGGATTAGGCCGCCATGTGTGTTCAATATTTTTAGTTTGTACCCTTGATATTTAGAATACTGCTTTAAGACAAGCGATATACGCAGAAATGTTCTCGTAATAGTATCAAACATCAATCAACAACAGGGTTAGATTTAATGATTTGTATCAACAGATGACTGCTTTGGTATTAATAACTTTATGTACAACACTTGTTTTTTGTATATCAGCATAACATACAATCCATTATTTGGCCACGAGGCATGTATAAAGTGTTTTTATTTTTATTGTTTATTTTTACTATTGTCATTGAATCCATGTGATAAGCATCGTCACCAATTTACATTCGTTCCCCACCCGTGTTCCGGTTGATTAGGTTATATTTTATGAGCGAGTTTCTTTGTGTATTTTGTGTTTATCACAGACACACCCACAGCCCCAGACAAATAACAAAATAAATAAATAAATTTTAAACAATTTGAATGTATTTTGTTTTTTGTTAAGGCGATACTAGATCCCTTCTCGACTGCATGCATGGATGATACACTTCCTGTTCAAAGACCCCTGTAATTATTATATTTAATGTGTGTAGTAAAGTGATATTTTACTTTTTATAGGATTACCAATGGTAATGACGATTGAATTTTTCTTGCTATTGTGTATAATGTTAGAGCATATCACGAAGGCTTGCTAAAAGTGACTACGAATAAATGAATTTAATTTCATGATATTTCAACAAAAGTATGTTGTCAAGCAAACAATTTGTGCATAAAATTGTGTTCCGAAAACTTAAAATCATTCTCACGGAACTTCACAATGTTGTGTTTAAATTCCACAGTAAGCTAAGCAATAGACGGTGACAGAGTTATACAAATACAAAATTACTGTACCATCAGACTTGTTGACGAATTTGGATAACATTATCTCACAGGGACTTCTGCAAACCATGGATAATATTATCCCGTAGTTGGCTGACCAGCTTGGATAACATTATCTCACAGGGACTTCTGCAAACCATGGATAATATTATCCCGTAGTTGGTTGACCAGCTTGGATAATATTATCTCACAGGACTTCTGCAAACCATGGATAATATTATCCCGTAGTTGTTGGCTGTCCAGCTTGGATAATATTATCTCACAGGGACTTCTGCAAACCATGGATAATATTGTCCCGTGGTTGGTTGACACGCTTGGATAATATTATCTCACAGGGACTTCTGCAGACCATGGATAATATTATCCCGTAGTTGGTTGACCAGCTTGGATAATACCATCTCACAGGGACTTCTGCAAACCAGCTTGGACACTGGAAAATATTATTTGAAATGGACTTATACACACCAAGAATAACATCATCCCGATTAAGTTTTGATAATTTGATCTTGTTCAAAAGCTGTATCGGTCAAACTGGATCGTTGTAAACTGGAAGGTTGGTGTTTAGTTTAAACGTTTAGAAACCCAATTGATATCCACCTTCCGCAGCGGGAGAACAATTTGGTTGCGAGAATCGTTTGATAATGAGGGTCTATATCCCACAAGAATAGTATACCTTAATAACTATGACTGTTTTCCAGGAGAGAGAAACAATAGCTGCTGCTAAATGCTATTTCGTGAACATTTCATGTTTAAGGTCCACAGGGTCCACTACAGACGGCAAGCACTAACACTTGACTTGTTTCAACACTAATTTTCTAAATATTTAAGTAGTTACTTTTTAACATAAAAGTTCTCTTTGTGTTTCAACAAATCAATTTTGTTGAAACACCAAGAGTAATATTGTGCATGCCTTTTCACCTACAATTTATCTTCCTTTAATTTAAACGTTCTAAGATTTGATGACAATTTTCATTAATTTAGCAAAAAATAGTAATTTAAAACAAATCTTCAATTTCAATGAAAAATTGTAGTTCACATTAGTTCATTTTGGAAGTACCGGCTGTTATCCATAATAAACCATAATAAACCATAAACGTTCATGTGTCCCTGGTGGGTTTTTTTTCCTTAAAGGGTTCCCAAAAGAAAAATGACAGGCCTCATTTCCAGGGAATGGAAGGCATCCCAAAATTAAAAAGGGTTTTTGGCCTCTGAATTTCCCTGCATAATGGTGCTTTGTGAATTTGGGGGGAAGTTTCCCTTTTGTGCTTGGGTTAACAAGCACAATCTTTCTTCGCATCAGTCTCCCCGCCCGTCAATCCTCAGCCAGTCAATCAAAGAGTACGTCATTATAGCCGTCATGACCGCTCCATTTGAACTAAGCCACCCACCACGCGATACAAGTTGATGCAGTTTTTGAGTCGGCGCTTAAAACGGAAAGGGTATCAATGCTGGTTTATTGTAATATACTGGAAATGTGATTGGCTGCAGGAAAAACCAAACAGAAACTTCCAAAATCCTATAAAAAGGTATGATAGAACAACAATTATCGCTCTACATCAAGCAAGATTTCAAGATTCAAGGTTTGCAGTTCAAGATTCAAGGTTCGACGTTCAAGATGGCACCAAGACATCCTTGCATATTATGCAGCACAAATGTTAAGCCAACACACCTTGCCTTCCAATGTGACCGATGTGAGATGTGGCAGCACCTAGAGTGTGACACCGTTTTTTCTGTAGAAGAGTACAGGGAAATTGTAAGCAGGCCCTCCATTTTAGAAGTGTTTATCTGTATTACCTGTCAACGTCCCACGGCATCTTCATCTCCCCTCAGCCTTGCATCAAACGACCCTGAGCCCATGGAAGTAGATGGGAAGTTTAACATCACTGCAAGTTTTATCGTCCCCAGTGTTCCAGAGGAGGATCCTCTTCCCGATGCCCCCCTACCTGCCGCTGTTCAAGGCCTCAACGAGAACGACGCTACAACTTTCAAGGTAGTTAACGGAGGTTCTCAACGTGGGAAAGCAATACTAGTTGACAGCCACGGGTACAGCTACAATAAGAAGTGGAAAAAGAGTGGCTCCACTTCATCTCTCACCACCTGGCTCTGCAATGTCCGTAACAAATCCAAGAGGTGCAGGGTGTCTGTGTGCCAAAACGGCACACACTTCTCATTTGGTGTTCACCAGATCCACACTCATCCTGCCCGTCCTGGAGGAGACGTTGCAGTAGAAGTTACTGCTGCTGTGAAGAGGACTGCAAAGCTGGACGTCTTCCGGTCAGCTGGAGTCATCGTGGAGCAGGTCATCAGTGAATCCATCGCATCAGCCGGCGCCAGCTGTCCCAACCCATCGTATTTGAAGAGAACCGCCAAACCCACCCGTTAAAGCCAACGGCCACCCGACCTAACGAATCTCCAATTTGAGTTAGCAACGGACTTCATTCCTGCCGGTTTTTTACAGAAGGCGATCGCGTTGGTGAAGCGAGACACCTCCTGTTCTTCACCGACGAGCAGCTTGCAGTATTGGACAAGGCAAAGAGTTGGTATTTGGACGGTACCTTTAAACTGGTTAAACCGTTTAGCCAGTTGTTCTCCATCCACGCCTTCATCAAGGGTGAATCCGGCGAACTCAAGTTGGTGCCTTTGGCGTTTGCTATGATGTCAAGACGCACCAAGCTGGACTACAAAAAGGTACAAACTTAGCCTAAGTTTTTTTTTTTACAAACTTAACAGAAAAGATTGTTTTTTCCTAAATCCAAAGCACCGTCAAATATTCAAAAATGCAAGTTTTAAAATAGACAAATATTTGTTTGAATTTAATCGAATACATTCAAGACTTGAGTTATTGCAAATTCTTCATCAAATTTATTAGTGTTTGTACACTTTGTTAACAAATATTTATTTGAGTTTCAACAAACCTATTTCGAAAGTATCTGTTTATTTTATTTCATTTTTGAGAATCCTTTTGCTTCTTCTTTTCCCTAATAACAATTTTAAAGTTGTTATTCTATTCGTACTTAATTGCAGGTACTGAAGGCGCTCAAGAAAAAGCTACTGTCCAGAGGCAGCAACGTAGCTGAGATGGTTGTGGATTTCGAGGTTGGAATCTGGGCAGCAATAAAGTCTGTCTTCGGTGATGTCCACATCGTAGGCTGCCTGTACCATTGGACACAGGCAGTCTAGCGGAAGTGCCAGGAGCTTGGGCTGCAAGTTCCGTACACAACCGACTTAGCCATCAACGACTACATCAGACAGTTGATGTCTCTACCCTTCCTCCCCTATGAACACATATAATTGTGTCCCCTGTACTTGGAACTTCTTTTGTTCCCCCAGTAGCTGAAAGTTGCTTTTCTTGGGTTTGGTCTACTTTGAGCTCAAGATTTGATATTTTGGAAGAATTTACTTCCATTGCTTTCACCATCATTTCCATCTGTTTTGTGAGCAAAGTGACAGCATGCGACAATTGTGCAATATCTGCCTGGTCGTTTTGATCAGTTGGGTGTGTTTCGATATATTCTAATATCAACAGTTTCTTTTCTGCGAGTTCATTTAGCTTAGTTTGCAGGGCAGGGTGGTCATGAAAAGTATCAATTGTTACCCATGGACCCAGCTCTTCTCTTTTCGAAACTATGATTTGGGCAAACTTGACCCCTATCCCTGGTAAAGTAGTTAGTGCTTTTACGGATGCTTTGTTGATATTTATGGCCATGGTTTGAATATAGTACGCCAAAAGTCACAGTACATGTATCGATAAATAACAATTAAATAAAGGGGAATATATCAAATCTGCAACAAAGTCTATAATTATAGACAGTCACTTTTACGTTAACTGTTAACGGCTTCTGCAGGCAGTGACGCCCAGCAGTTTGTCCAGATAACAGTTAGGAAAGCGTTTTGGTGAGACCAAAAATGAACGTTATAGTTCCTCCGCTTTTGTTATAAAACGCACCACGCAACGCAATGCAAAAATAGCAGACTCTTGAGCATGTATCAATACAAATACAAAATTACAAAGCTCAGGAATGACACAATATTATTCTATTCATCCTATTTAGGATGCCGACAAATTCAACAGGAGCAGAGAATGCCGACAAAATGTAAAACTTTTCACAATGTCAACCGATGTTGACAGAAACAATTTTGCACAAAAATGGCACCAAAATGTTAATGAACTGAAATGAACACTTCCGACCAACACCGATAATTTCGACGAGCTCGGAAATGTTTTGGGCAACAATGTCAAAAATGTCACCAGAGTGCAGTGATGAATTGAAATTACGTAAAAGTTTTGCACAAAAATGTCACAAAAATATTGATAAATTGAAATGAACACTTCCGACCAACGCCGATAACTTCGACGAGCTCAGAAATGTCTTTTTATTTTATTTAAATACTAACTGTATCAACCAATTGAAAATTTTCACAAATGTGTTCTTTTTAACTGGAAAAATGCTGACAAGTTTTTGCAAAATAATACCTCAAAGTTGACTAGACGTATGGGTGGCTTGCACGCAAACTATAGGAGTTTATCCTCGTCGCCAATGTTGTATTTGGCGTGTATCGCCAAATAGGTATAGTGAGTCTGGAGTCACTTGCAGTAGAGAAGGGACAGGACAGGTCAAGCTCGGTTTGGTGCAGGATTCAGACTGCCCGCCTCGTGGCCAGCCCGCTAAAGCTGGCCACTCATGCCGTCAAGCCTCACTGATTTATTACATAATACATAAAAGTGTACAATCACAATAACACTCACAGGCCGTAATCACCACACTATGAAAGTTTACTATTTTGAGTTGCACTGTAGTTAATGCAATGAAATATTAGTTAACAATAAATTTACGATAATCCTCCAACTGTGAATCACCAGTATAAAAATTAATTCTCGATGTGAACATTGTACAAAACATAATTGTAATTACCTGTTCACGCTCACCATCACTGAAGGCAGGTTCCTTACCAGAGTAATGGAAATTCTCTTCTGGCAAAATAGCATTTTCAGGCCCACTGTCATTTGAGATGTCATTATCACTCCTGTCATCTCCGCCACTGTCAGCCAAGTCCCCCTTCAATAAAAAATAAAAATAAAATACACAAGTTGAGAAACATTGTTTTGTTAAATAACATCTTCTTTACGGATGAAAAATATCAATTCCACAAAGTTTGATACTGTATGATCAGTGGTTGACTAATGTGGTCTATTGCACAAAGGAATTGGTGACTCTGCAGAGAGCGACAGACACAACTTTGCTTTCAGTGCAGTGCTTCGCAACACAATTGTGACTCCACCATATTTTCTTCCAAAAACAAAGTCTTAGTTTTAAGGGGGCCTACTTGTTCATCGTCACCATCACTGAGGGCAGGATCCTCACCGGGAGTAGGATTCTCACTTGGCAAAATAGCAGCTATTTCAGGCTCACCACTTTTTGAAATGTCACCATCACTCCAAATACTACTGTCATCGCCCACTCTGTCTGATACATGTATGTCCCCCTTCAAAAAAGTATAAGAATAACAATCAAAATACAAGATGAAAAACATAGATTTACAATGGTTAATTGTAAAATGAAATTGTTTCACCAGTGATTTACTGATTTGTGGTAGGATTTTTGTGTAGAGGAAAATAAAGTCTGAAATTGCAAATCAGTAAAATTTAGCATTTTGAATTATTTACCATTACTAATACAATATAAATTCTGAACTGCCTTGTCTTTATTGTCAACAAAAACATCAATGGACGGTATTATTTCACTGAACTAAAAGTACAGTGACCCTGTATGAAACACCACTATTCTAACCTGTACTATTGTGTGTATAGATTGTTAGTTAAATACACTTGTGTTCGTGGAATACAGAAAAATAACGCCCCTTTGCATCGTCCTAAATCCAACTCTGCCTTTGAGGTAGTTTGATATATGGGACGCCTTTCTCATTGGATATGCATGATATGGGACATACTGCAGAAGAAAAGCCAAAATGTGTCTGTATTCCATTTGATAATATCAAAATAAGCCTGGGCCTAACGTTAGCCCTAACGTTAGGTATGCTAGGCTACATACATATCTGCATATTGTTGTATAATATTAAAGGGGTGGTCATAGACCAGTTTTCGTTTGTACTTTTTGTAATGTAGTTTTATACCTCGTTGCTTTAAAAAAATAATAAAGTGACTGCTTGATATTATTATTAGACAATAACATTAATGGCATTGGAAAGGCTGGTACACATGTTATTGCTCACGTGCGCGTGCCCCCACTAGTGCAGTATGGAATGCCGGAACGGTCCAATTATGGCTGCACAAATTCTGTGAGACTGCCACTTTTCCTGTGATTATTATTTACTCAATCGAGTCATTAAATAATTAACATCTAAGGTATATACAGAGTCTGGGCCATAGGCCTATACTTTAAGTTTAACGCTAATAATTATAGTTCATAGGCCCTTTTGCCGCCTTCGGAAAGGTTGAGAGATTTTTGTCCACAGATACTTGTGAGAAAAAAAGTGGCAGTCCGACCGATACGAAATTTGTCCAATTTGTTAATAAAAAGTGAACCTGTCCTTCATGTCCTTACCTCAGTCACCATGGTAACGTTGTCACTGTCACTGTCAGTGTCAGTTCCAGAATCACTGGGGCCTAACGTTATGTCCGTTGACCTTAACGTAAGACGTTGATGTTGATCCAAATACACGCGTTCTTCTTGAAGACCATCGCCATCTTCATTATTGCCATGATGGCGGCGGTCGCAGTCAATCTGCTCCTTCTGCCGAACATGATGAGATCGCAATTCTCCTAAGATTCTCCAACGCCGTTTTGTGGTTTTTGGAACAACACCAAATGACAAATAGTGGTTGTATGTCCTGGCCGGAGGACAGCGTGGATCATTGTCCATGGCCGGAAATAATTACTACAGTCACAGACTGTAATCGATCGCTGCTAAATTATTCAAGTTGCTTGACTCGGACATGTGTCAGAGGAGCTGAGCGACAAGGACATGGCGGAGACGACAGAAACGGCTGACAGACGGACGTAGTTATTCTTCTTTTTGTATCACTTCAGTCTGTTCTTTCCCTGCGCCTGCGCTTTATTTCATCCTTTACCCAAAGGGTCGCGTTTCAACTCACAGTTATCCTTGACTACGGATGAAAACGAGGTTGTAAAATATAGTTGGTGACACGTCATTGACACACATCCGGCCCGCGGACGCATTTGAGCCAGTCCAACTTCGTTCTCATGCGTTCGATCTCGCAGCCCAGCTTATGGCCGGCTGGTCGAACACATGAGGACGAGTAAGCATGCAATTGTTCCACTGGTACCCGGCCACAAGGTAGAGTACATGTATCTCTTACCGGCGCGCCGCGGCGAACCAGTGCCTGTCAACAGGTCACATGGGCACGCCACCACACGTAAAGCAGCAAATTGGCAGGCAGTCGGTTTACTTGTTTTTGTGCGAGTCTCATCGTTCTACTGGTACCCGGCCACCAGGTAGAGTACATGTATCTCTTACCGGCAAACCAGTGCCTGTCAACAGGTCACGTGGGCACGCCACCACACGTAACGCAGCAAATCGGCAGTTGGTTTACTTATTTTTCGTGTGGACTGGTCTCATCACTTATCAGTGACTTTTGAACTCTGGCTCGTTGGCGGGCCCCTTTTGTGATTTAAAAGAAATTTTCTCTTCGACATTGTAGTTATGCCGGGGTCAAAGTACGCGTTGATTCATTGGGTAAACAGTAATAGTACAAGCATTGTGCCTAGTTTAGCGGTTGGTAATCCTGAACAACTGCTAGACCCCGACAAAGTTGGCAAGATTTATGCCACAGTCTTGGGGAGAAAAGAACCGGTTGGCGGTTGGACCAAGCACGATGGCCGAGTTATTCAGACAGATGGTAAGCAAACGAGTACATCTTTCAATTCAATTCATCATGTTCATAATTCTAATAATTTCAAAACCATGATAACATCACTCAGTTCCTGAATTCATTGGTATTGTTTTTGAATCGGCCCCATTATTTGTTTATAGGCATGACTTAGGTTAACCGCTAGCGTAAAACTAAAGCGTAGTAATACTAGGCCCCTGGGCCTGATTTTCATTTTTGAGCTGTTAGTGTTAGAGCATGAGTTGGCCAAAATTAGTTGGTTGGACATGTTGGAGTTGCGGCTCCCAAACCAAGTGAAACTTGAAAGTAGGCGTACCAAGGCCTTAATTGTTCAGCATAACACTGAAATGAAATTCATGTGAACAATCGGAAAGAAAAACAAAATATGGGTAACCCACATTATTAAATTACTTTTTACATCACCAATTTGTTATAACAGGCCTAAAAATGAGAAGAATAACAACCAGTGAATAAGACAAAACACCAAAATTCAAGTGCATACTACCATCGATACACAAAATTATGGCCAGTTTTCTTAAGTTTGTCTGTGATAACGATCATATTTTCAAAACGAAAATGTTGGTTCAAAAACACTTAAAATTTCTCACCTTTCAAATTTAAAAGTCTGAGCAGATAAAGTAAATTCAAAATGCTTTCGATGTGTAAAAGTGTTCAGGCCTATGTAAACACTGAGCAAGTCGAATTTGTTTTTTAGGTAAAATGATTGAAATATTTACAATTTTCAATCTTTTAAATTTTTGTTTGCAGATAAACAAAGTGTTGTGCGCTCAGCAGAGGCTGAATTCATTAAAGAAAACAAGTCAAACGAGCAGGAAGAACGTTCTGGTGACGAAGGAAGGGGCTGTAGAAAGCAAAAACCAAAAAGGTTTTTTGAATTTGAAGACGATCAAGATTCAGAGGTTGAGGCTACTGCTAGCACCAGCAGCTCATGAAAACCTAAATCTAAAAAGGTAATGCTTTTAGTAAAAGTTTTACATGTAGGGGCCTATAGGGTCTACATGTTTGTGGTACTTTGCAACCACTCTCCAAAAAAAACCCAAAGAAAGAAAGAAAACATCCCTTTTCAAGATAAAGGATTAGTAATAACAACAACAAAATGGGTAAGTCAAATTTAGCCAAGTTGTTGTGTGTGAAATTAAACATTGCCATGACTTTAAATTTTTTGGGTTTTTTGGGGGTTATATTTTGACTTGACATTTGTTCTGTAATATTAAACATTTCAAATGTTGCCTTGTAACATTATAGTAACTCATTTGGCTTAAACAGGACACCTAGATGTGAGAAAAACACCACGGGCAGGGAGTGGTGGGTTGGGGGAAGGGGTTGATGTTAGGATCACAACATACCCTATACAACATACAGGGCCCAATTCATAGAGCTGCCCAAAAATGAGCTAAGCAAGAAAAAATTATGCTCACCAGATTAAGGTTACCAGTCGAAATACAATTCCACATGTATGATGTGTGACTGGTATCCTGCTCAATTTTACTTGGCAGAAAACTGATAAGCAAAATTTTGTCCTGAAAAGCAGCTCTATAAAATTGGGCCCTGATCATCAGCTAGCACAAGCTTTATTTCCCCCATTTTGGATTTATTACTGAATACAGTGAGCCTTGAAGGTAAAACTGCCATTTCGTTTTTATGAAAAGGTGTTTATTTCGATTTGGTTAAAGGGTTACCTGGTGTTCTTCTCAATCACAAAGATTGTGAACAACATGACCCACAAAGACATCAGCCCAAGGCCAACTGGAGCAAGTCCGGAGCGTCACAGAACCACAACCGTAACCATGTCTCCCACCACCGTGAACCCCTCTCAGTCGGAAAAACCCACTGATATTGACTTGGTATGTTCTTTTAAATTTACATGTAGGAAGTGTTGTGTTCATGATTTTAATAGTTTTTCTCGGATGAGTACAGAGATTGGAAACTTTTACAAATCTGTTTGTTGCTCAAAACTGTCAAATTGTATGAACAGGTCAAACAACTCAGAGCCCTGATGCAAGCTGTTTTGCCAGTGCATTGTCTAAATGCGTTTTTGGAAAACATTACAAACATCACATCTTAAATTCAATTTGCACAGAAAAAAAGAGTTTTGTCGTGAATGTCCAAGCTGGAATTCATTCTTTATGTTTGCTACAAGGTATTTACTAAAAAGAAGCTCACTGTTCCTATTTTGTTACACACATATTCCAGGAGTATCTGTACCTGCTCATGTGCTGAAGAGGTGCATACATCATGATTACAAAAAACTCACAAGAGATCTGATGTGTGCCCTCTTCACACGTAAGCAGATGGAGACCTGCTCAGTGATGGGTAAGAAGGCCATTGGAGCTCATGCCTCATAGACGTTGCGACCATGCCTTCCCCAAGAAGAGGTAAAGGGAATCACTCGTATGTATGAATTACAACAAAACATTTTTACCACTTCTGAAATTGGGAACATCATCAGAAACTGAAAATGTACTGAAAAAGTAAAGATTACCAATTTCCCGACATTTTCAAAATGTTCTAACAATATTTATATTTTTGTTTGACATTGTAATGGCTGTTTATAGATCTAGCAGGGTCATAGCTGTGATGTTCTATTGCATGGACACAATCCTGCTGATCTCAAAATGCGATGTAAGACCTTGTCACCAGCCTCATGGTCACTTAATTAAGTATACATGGCCATTTAACCTGTTTCAAGTACTGGCAGCTCAAATTTACATTGTTTTTCACATTCAGGCCCAGGACATTTCTATTACCGTACACTTTTTTTCTGTTTTGCGTTAAAGAAATACATACTTCTTGATCTGAATTGAATTGAATTGAAGAAAATGATTTTGTGGGATAAATTTTCTTTTTCCTGCTGACTGTTCCTGAAAGGATGAATAAACAAAATATGTAACTAGAAAAATAAAGTACAAAGTGAAAATAAGCCAATTTAATTTGCCCTTTGCGCTTTTCTAATAGTGTGTCTGTTTGTATTTGTGTATCATATCATTTTGTCCCATTTTGATTCAGTTATAATAATTTTAAACATCATGACTAAAATAATGGGGTTTTTTTTACAGATTATGTCAGCAAAACCTTTCCAAATGTGGAGCTCACACACATACGCCAACTGATGGCATATAAACTGAAAGGTGTCAGAGCAGCATCATCAAAATCTGAAGGCCAGGATGACCTGGATTTTTCTTCTATTGTTCTAATTTTTGTTCTTATTCAATGTTCTATTAAAGAGGTCAAACTAAGTTTTGTAAAGCACTTATTTTCCAATAGATAGTACTCTTATTTGATACAATTCCTTTGAGTATTATGGAAAATCATGAACTAGCTATACAAATTCCCCATACACAATATACAGATGCACTTATCATGTTTGTTTGCAACGTGGTGTCACTATTAAAAGATTTTGCACTGAAATGATATCAAATAAAATTACATTTAACACCACTTTTATGTAAGGTTAGAGGCTCGTACTTTGTCAGTTTATTAAGGGCTCTCTATCTATTGGAAAATAAGTCAATCACAAAACTTAATTTGACCTTAGAGGTGCTCTTTGAAGCCCATAAATGTTCACAGATTTACACTTAACTTACATGATATAAAGATGGTCATGGTGGAAATCTTCCCTAGAAATATTGTATTTGTTTCATGTTGTCACAGATATGAATGATGCTAAATACAATACTTCACTCAGGTCACTGGTACAGGCTGTATTACCAGACTAAGAAATGCAGTGTTGCTTTCAATTTGTTTTAATTTTCAAGGCCTTGTGTCATGCATTGAAAATTATGAGCTACTGCCATCAGTTACATACGTTTACAATAGCATGTAAACACCTTGCTTGGTCAGAATCAAGAATCATAAGTAAGATTTTCAAATACTCCTCGACTTTAAAAAGCATTTCACAGAAAGATTTCTCTGGAAGATCTACAGAAATCTTTGTGTGAAATGCTTTCTAAGTCAAGAAAATAGTATTCTTAAATTCACTTTTATTCTTTGTACAGATATGATCTTCATGAACTTCAAATTCAATTTTAATTCCAATTGTTACATCAATATCAAATAAACGTGTTACAGAGCACAATTATAACTAAAGAATGATTGCATCTTTTGAATTGATATAATTGCTTTCATAGACCTTGTTAGTCGATCTACAAGGGATGTTTAAAACCCAATGGACTGCAGAACACTATGGGGTTCGAATAAAACCCCATGAGATGTATTGGACAAAAACACCGTGGTGTTCATGGGGTAAAAAAAAAACCCATGGGTACATGGGAGAAAACACCATGGGGAGCATGGGTATAATCCCATGGGTATACGGGAAAAAAACACCATAGGGTGCATGGGTATAACCCCATGTAATTCCATGGAAAATATCCCATGGGAATTTCTCCTTGGGATTTCTCATGGGGAATCACCCACGGGAAATCATCATGGGTTTCCCATGGGAAAACACCATAGGAAAATTTTGTAAGGGTACTGAGTAATTCGGCCTATGGGAAAGCAGTGACGGGGCAGTTAAAGCATGTAAACGCTCAAGTGTGTTCTGATGCCGATGCCCCCGCCAAGATCAATGACAAACACTTTATGGCACTCCATTCAGTAGGCGGTGGCATGTACGAAGTAAACATGTTTAAAAAAAGCGATCAGTTTAAACCTGCCCATTCAGATTATATAGTAGTAATGACTAACTGTCATACCTGAAGTGAGCCCTCTGATGGTTGGAATTATGGTGATGAGATGTGGTCCAATAGAGGTGTTCTTATAATGGCAGCCATTTTTGTGTCTCCTGTTATGACCTAAACCCCCCATGTGACGAGGGTGCGATACAAATTCTGAACAGTGTTTCACAAGTTCCAGCTAAGTTTATAGGAACATCTAGGGAACATGATGGCAGGGTTGATAGGCATGATAGGTGAATATCTGGAGGGAGAAGAACAGTTTGAATACTACCTGGAACGACTAGAGCAGTTCTACGTCTCTAATGCAATTGCAGACGACCGTGCGATAAGCGTATTCTTAACAGTGGTTGGACCGAAGTCGTATGGTCTGCTAAAGAATTTAGTCTCATCAGGGTAACCATGTGATAAGTCATTTGAAGAGTTAAAAGTGCTACTCAAGAACCACTTCACTCCCGAACCGCTGGTCACAGCCGAAAGATTTAGGTTCCACAACGAGATCAGAAAGAAGATGAAACAGTAGCCACGTATCTGATAGAATTGAACTGTCTTGCAAGTAAATGCAAGTTTCAGGCTTTTCTCAATGAAGCTATAAAAGATCGACTAGTTTGTGGCCTGGAAAAGTCAACATGTCATAAGAAGTTGTTGGCTGAGACAAACCTTACACTGGAGAAGGCAGAAGATATTTCTGCAGCCATGGAGATGGCTAATAAACAAGCCAGAGATATGAATTCTTCTCATTTTGCAGATACATTGGAAAGTGGAAAGTAAACCAGTGACTGATAACAGGATTAGGTATAAACCTAATACAACTAGGAGTTATCCGGGTAAGGCGAAGAGTGCTCAAGACGGATCAGTTCCGAAGCAAAATTCAGCCAAATCTTTCAAACCAAAAAGTACTTTCACTTGCTACCGCTGTGCAGCAGAGGATCATGATGCAAGCAAATGTCCTCAAGTCATCCACTTGCTATAACTGCAAGAAAGTGGGTCACATAGCCAGAGCAAGTAGAAAGAAACAGAAACCTAAAACGGTAAAACTTGCCTCTACCTCTACCAGAATTTGATTTTTATGCGATTAAGGAGTTCTCTGGAGAAATCTGGTATAATGCTGGATAAACAAGTTGGAGGTACGCCGATCCAGATGGAGTTGACAACTGGCGCGGCTGTGTATATTTTATCGGACACTGTATACAAGAAACATCTTAAGACGTGGCCCTTACATGAGTCTTCAGTAAAACTAGGTACATACGCAGGTGAGGCCATTAAAGTGTACCATGGTACCAGTGAAGTACAATGATCAACCAGAGTGCAAACTTCCACTTTTTGTTGTGTCCGGAGACAAACCAGCTCTATTTGCACGTCAGTAGATTGGTAGATTGGAACAGTATCTTTAAGGGGGAGACGACAACAGCTCCCACCGCAAAGACAGTTGAAGACATTTTGCAAAGGCACTAAGAAGTGTTTGCAGAGTGTGGAGGCCCCATCAAGGATTTCACTGCTTCTGTGAGAATTCCAGAAGGAACTAAACCTTCCATATGCATTGTGAGACAAGGTTGAACTTGAACTAAAACGATTACAAGATAATGGAGTAATATCTAAGGTAGATTGTATTGAATGGGCTTGTAAAAGTTACTGAGTTAAAGGGGCACACCGGCTTCGTTGGGCTACAAAATAGGCTAAAATATGGCTCCAAAGGTCTTCCAGAAATGGAGAAGAACAGTTCTTAAAAGAAACCATCAAATTCTGCCGTTTTCGAGCATTTTTCAAAAAATGAAGGTCACGTGATTTATCCGAACCAAAAAAGTGGTTCGGATAAATCACGTGATCTTCGGTGTTAGTTTTACTTCCAGCCGTATAAAAAGTAAATTACTGAACCAAATTTAAATCTGTTTTTTAAACAATTATTCATGAGTATTTGACGAAAAAGACTATGTATTCAGATTATTGAATTTGTAAATTTGAATTTGTAAATAATGATGAAAAATTGAACGTAAGATTCGCATTCAGAGAGTCTGTGCAACCGAAGCCTGTTTTACGGTGCACCAGCGTGGGAGCTAGCAGGACGTAAACCTTGGGGCATATCCCGTACAGCTGGTGCCGTGTCTCGTGGGGCCAGAGAGACAAACCCCGGGGCATGAACTCCCCAGCTTGCTGGTCTAGCCCGTGAGCTTGGGAGCTTGTCGGAGGGGTAGGGAGCCAGACCAACAATTACGGTTTTTTATGAGGGTTTTAGTCTGTACCCCTAGCTATATCCCCTAACTATTGTAACGTGTTGCCTGCGCTACACACACGGGACGACGACGAATGTTTATCCCATAAAGCTGGTCTACTTCTATGATAGCTGCACAACATGCCGGTGTCCACTCCCCAAATCGCCAAAAAAAACAAACGATGGCTGCGGTGCTGCTTTTGCTGGCTTTCCCTTTGGATTTATCGTGTTTTTTTACTTTTTACTTTTTGTACCGATCCTTGGATGTCGAAGAAACGTTCTCCATTGCAAGTAAGTTCGTCCAGTTCGTTGTACACAGAATACAGGTTGGAGTGCGTTTTCGCGGTTGTAACCAATTACTGTTTCGATGGCAAGTTCAACTGAAACAGTTATTGGTTACAACTGCGATAGGACTTCGACTAGGACTGACGTCCGTTTTGTCTGTTTTTTATTAACACGGTACGTGAATTTGCGCTTGATGGATATGAAGTCTGGATCCTCATGCCTCGTCATTGTTATAATTAATACATAAACAGAGCACCAGTCTACCTACAACATTGCGCAACATTGTCACATAAACTTGCCAGTTGCAACAGCTGGAAAAGCGTATAAGCTGACCTTTGACCGCATTTTGTTTTTTCCACATTTTTCGTTAATTACGTGATATTTTGATGTTTTTTTACAGCAACCATCTAGAAATTATTTTCTGTCATTCCACATCACTAAATTAGGTAAACAGTAAGCCGGTGTGTCCCTTTAAGCCTGATGGGAAAATAAGGCTATGTGGGGATTATAAGGTGACTGTAAATAGTGTTGGAAGAAACACATCATACCTTACCCACTGCGGATGATCTGTTTGCGACCCTAGGAGGGAAAGAATTTACAACAATAGATTTACTAGTGCGTACTTACAGTTAGGGCTAGATGATGAATCAAAGAAGTATCTCACTATCAATACTCACCTTGGGTTGTATCAGTTCAATTGTCTGTCGTTTGGGGTATCATCTGCACCAGGTATTTATTTCAAAATGTGATGGATCAAATACTATCAGGGATTCTACTATCTGCTCCAAATGAGTTAATGACTCATTTGGAGCTGCTGCTCCAAATGAGTTAATGACTCATTTGGAGCTGATATTAAAATATCATCAAGGTAGCACACTACCCCTTGAATCACTTGGTGAGACTACATCAAGTAATGAGGCAGTTGGAGAAGTATGGAGTAAAAGTAAAACCGCAGAAATGTGAATTTTGTCAAACATCAATGGTTTACTTAGGGCATAAGGAGATGGCCCTCCGCCAAACCTTGGACAAAGTACAACCTATCATGCAAGCGCCCAGCCCCACGAAAATAAGTGAGCTGCGCTCATACTTAGGTTTGCTAAATTACTATGGGAAGTTTCTCCCAAACATTGTGTAGACCCTGGGCGAAGGGCTGGAGGGTTCTGTAGGAAAAAGGATGATGAAACCAGTTATCGTGAATCACTTTTATTCTATGCTTTCTCACCCCCAGTCATCCACAATGTGTTAATCATAACTACATATAATAACTTTAAAGAAACATTACGAAATCTATCACCAAAATACACTAAAATCTATTATTTATCAAGTCAATTTGGGGAAAAACCCTTAAGGTCAAAACAACCTGACTGCATGTGTTACTTAAAATAACCACTGACAACAACTATGCCACATAAACAGTTTTGTTTTGCAAATGGCTGGTAGAAACTGACATAAAGAAATACATAAGGGAGGTGGATAAAGAAAAACATAGTATTTGGCACATGATGAAAGGCATAAGAAAAACCACTGGTCCTTAGTTAATTTGGTTTTTATAAACAAAAGCTGTCTTGGCAAAACTCTGCAACTGGTTACTAACCTGGCACTTGCCTCTTAAAAAGTAAAACAAAGAAAATTGTTCAGGCAGAGTGGCTAACCAAAGCTATCCTAAATCTCCTGGCCACCCCTGACCATAGCCCTAGGGCGTAAAGTTAATTACTGTACTACCTTGTGGTACCACTTGGACTATCACTGGTCAAGCCTGGGACTTACACACAATGTGGGTGGACTCTGTGTGTTACTCTATATATACACAGTGTCCCAAAAACTACAAACTAGCCTGACTTTTCCCAAGCTAAATACATTTAGTTGGAAAATTAGTTTAACAACAATCTTACAATAAATAAAAACCAGATTGAACAAAAAGTTTAATCTGATTTATGGAGAGCATGTCGTACAGTTTGAGCTAGTGTGGTTTAAGAGTCACACTCCAAATTGGGCTTATTGTTCGCTGACGTTCTGGGCACAGGTGTACCCTACTTAGTGGTTAGTTACATAACTAGAGTGGGTAGCCCAGAAAGGCTTAACAGACTCCTTTTGTGAGGGGTTTACAATCCAATAAGATTGGCTAGGTACTGGGCATTCTATTCTTGGCTGCAGCAGAGTCAACATGCGCCCAAGTTTGTCTCTTCAACTTTCTCGATAGCTCTGTAAAACCTTCAACCAATTCTGAGTAAGTTAGCCTTGTTGGGCATATTCTTATATACGTTGTCCAAGTTAACTTGAAATGGAACACGTACCATCACAAAATAAGGACATGGAGGTTACAAGAGTTTTGTTAGTGGGACATTCATTCATTAGACGTTTTAGGGATGCCATTGAAAGCAAAGGTCCTACTTCGTTTAAAAAAACTTGGGTATCAATAATGTTCCAAGTTCATTTTGTATTCAAAGGAGGTTGGCAGGTTGTTGACGTTCAGAGAGCTTTGCCAAGAATATTTAGCCAAGAACCACATATCATTATAATGCAAAGTGGTAGCAATGATCTGTGTTCAAAGGTGCAACCCATCACGATTGCAGCCAATAAGAAGATCCAAATGGACACAAGTGCTGATCTGGTACTGTGTGTCAGATTTTACATCGCAGCAAAGGGCGTTTCCTGAAGACAGAGTTAGAGTTGCAAACATTTAACTCAAAGGTTGATGAAGTTAACAGGTTTTTAAAGGAAAATTGCGCTAGTGATGAAGGTATCAATTTCTGGAGACACAGAGGCATAAAGAAACCAGACTTAGACAAAACTGGGTCAATCTAATGTGCAGATGGGATTCATTTGTCATCCAGAGGACAATACAAATATTATAAGTCCCTACGTGGTGCAGGTCTGTTTGGAATGAAAGGCACAGTTTAAAGCAAACCAAAGATAACTGAGAGTTGAAATAAAGATAAAAACAGTAAGCACTTTGGCATACCTTTTTACTGGTAAGGCAAGGGATATAAAAAAAAGCTTGTGAAACAAATTTTACGGTTCTTATTACGAACGTACCCAAGGCTGATACCGGGGAGCCCTTACGGTCTTGCAATCAGTTCCAGGTTGCCGTTAGCGCCCTGTTTGGCCCTTTTTGTTGTGCTCTATAAATGAGCACTTTGTTTCAGACAGCTTTGTCTGTTTATGGTACCACTGCATTGCAATACTACCCAAGCCACAATTATGAGGTGGCCTGTTCAGCTCTAAGCTGTCATGGCGGGCACTAATGGTAGTGCCTGAAAAGCCAAATGGATTGCTTTTGAAAAATATTTATTTTATTGTTGAAAAACTGCATCACGAGGGTGGTATATCAGGTTTCATAAATGTTTGAAAATTCTGATAAGCAGCATAGCAGTGACTTGAGTACCAGAGCCTAAGGGCTCCTTTATGTTAAAACGGTTTTTGGAATGCAAAGTTAAGCACATTGGCCATTGTTGTGTTAATATTCAATTTGTCATTGTCTGATGGAGTATAGAAATTGGTAATGCAAAAATGTAAAACTCAAAACATGGCATTGAGTAAAACAAAAATTAATTTAAAAAAAGCACAGTCGATCACAGATAGGTCTTAGTCAAAAGTGAACGGCCTTGGAGTCTCTTAAGTATAACTAAGTGGAACTTATAGTTAAGTCGAGCAGATAACTGCTCGGGAGTTTTATTTGTTGGAATTTCGCAATGCCCAAGAAAGCTAGTCAAAAACGTAAACATGTCAGCACAACCCTGACAAGAACTAAAAGGCGGCAAACACATTCACAGCCTGATGTAGCCAGACGAGAAGAAACTGTCCCAAAAGATACAGGCGAACAACCAGCCGGCACAGACGCACCTGTTCAGGATGTAGGGTCAGCACAAGCACAAACGACAGTCTTGAACATAGACAGCAAACATCCAAGATTCTGTGACAGCGTCGGTGGTCAATGCAATCACAGACCATGTTCGAGTCGCAGTACAGGCTGAGTTAGCTCGTGTCTTCCCCATTAATCAACAGACAGCTCAACACCCGGTCGCTGCAGTTGGGTCACATACAGTCCAGCCAAGGGCGGCTTCTACAGTTACTCCCCAAAACCAAAGCGGGGCAACAATAAACACAGGGCCTGGACAGGGGCCAGACCCTGTGACTACTGAGCCCCAACCAACTGCAGGTACCCAACAAGATGCGGAGGCGTCAGTTTCCGGACTGGGGCCGAGCCTTGGCGCCCCCATACTACTGGATTCGACAGCTAACTTACTAGGTACAGGTGAAACCTTGGGCATAGGGGGGGGGGGGGGTCTGTCCCAATTACGACACCGTTGCCTTTTGATTTTGCAGTCAGCAAAGAAACTTGCGAAAAAATTTGGTCAAATGTGTATGTCTGCTAGACCCATCTCAAGCATTGCAGAGTAAGGTAATGATACAGAAAGTTGCAAGTGGAGAAACTACCTTGTGCTTGGTGCCAACAAACAAAAAACTTCCCAAAACCATAAACATATGAACTTTTCAGCGGTTTTTATTAATAAGTTTCCGCAAGAGTGTGCCAAACTTCTTAAATACGGCGAGCTGATTCGGCAAATTGCACACGAAGGGGGAAATTATAACGGATCAGACGTGTCGTTTAGAAAGTTAAAGCAGAACGTGCCACTTCAATGGTATCAATTTCATAGTAAGCTATATCTCAAATCATTAAAATTGCACAACACAAGTGGTGAGTCAAATCAAAATAATGTTAATCCTAACTGGGGACAAAGAAGAAACCCTATGCGTTTCGGCGCTAATCAGCTACAAGTGGGGTTCTATTTCCATTTTTGTGTGGTCAATCGTATGAGGGTTTATGTGGCTACCAACATAAATGTACAAAGTGCATGGGTAATCATCCTCCCAGCCATTGTTGGCAAAGAGGACAGTCTAGATTTCGCACCAGGGGAACATTTCCACGTGCAACTACCCAGAGATCAGTTTTGGCCAACAAACAGAAATTCTGCAACACAACTTAGAAGCGGTACAGGAAGGGGAGAGGCCTCTGTTAGCTCAGGACAAACCAGTAATGCCAATAAATAAAGAAGTGCCAGAAAAAAGCTTCACTGGTATGACGTAGATAAGAGTAAAATATTGATTGAAGGCTTCCCTGTTGGTTTAAGACTAGGATTTGCAGGCTTACAAGAAACTAGAATGGCCAAAAACTTAAAATCAGCATTTGAGCAGCCAAAAGTGGTACAAGAAAAAGTAGACTTCGAATTAAGAAAAGGAAGGGTAGCTGCCCCCTTCAAAGAAATTCCTCTGAACAATTTTTGTTAGCCCAATTGGCCTTGTTCCTAAAAAGCAGGTGCATTTCGCATTATCCATCATTTGTCTCACCCCGAAAAAGGTTCGGTTAATGACGGGATTTCAGACAGCAATGCCACAGTCCATTATACGTCAACTGATGACGCAATGACCTTAATAAAGAAACTTATTGTTGCATGCTATCGAAATTAGACATAAAATCAGCATTTAAAATTATACCTGTTCACCCAGAAGACTACCACTTACTAGCTTTCTCATGGGAAAAACAATTTTACTATGTCAAAACGTTACCAATGGGTTGCCGGTCAAGTTGCGCCATATTTGAATTATCCAGCACAGCAGTTGAATGGAAAGCCAAAAGAGAACTTCAGTTGGGGGGTACAGTGCATATACTAGATGATTTTTTACTGCTGTTCACTTCTGAGCAATCATGTAAACAGGACTTGATTGGTTTTCAAGCATTATTTAAAGACTTAGGTATTTCCCTTGCAAAAGAAAAAACGGAAGGGCCAACAACATGTCTTACTTTTGCTGGAATTGAAATAGATAAAAAAAAAATGTCAGCCTGTTTACCCGTAGATAAACTTGCTAAGGCAAGAGACATATTAAGCCAGGCATTAATAAAAAAGAAACTAAACGCTCCGTGAATTAGTCAATCATAGGATTTCTAAATTTTGCATGTAAAGTGGTGGTCCCTGGTCGAGCATTTCTGAGAAGGCTAATTAACTTAACTATTGGTAATAACAACCCATATCATTACGTTCGCCTGACGTTACAAGCAAAGGCAGACCTACAAGCATGGTTTTTGTCCCTGCAGAAATTTAATGGCAAATCCTTTTTTCTCTCTGATCAATGGTTGCCTGACCAAACCTTACACTTAATCACAGACGCAGCAGGCTTGCTTGGGTACGGTGCAATCTTCAGTAGCCAATGGTTTTATGGCCAATGGCCAATGTCATGGGTGAACGAAAAAGTTATTTATGATATTAAATTAAAAGACTCCAAAACCCATATAAGCAAACTGAATGAGTGACAGTTATTATGTCCGAGACACGTGTACACGTAAATGCTATAAACCATGGACTTCAAAAGTACTCAAATATATATACCAAAGTATCTTTGGTTTATAGCTTCTCCAGCTATCTTAGTATTTTTACAACACACATTTCAATGATAACAGTTTTATCAGAAGTCTCACAAAGGTTTGTCGAAAAGAGGAATATACAAGAATGACACTAAAGTGATCTATGTCCTAAACAAATGGTATATTTGATAAATGGAAAATTATGAATATCAACATACCTGTTAGAAAATTGATGATGAAACCAGTTCTGGTGAATCACTTTTATTCTATGTTTGCTTACAAACAGTCATCCACAATGTGGCTGGAAAATATCTACATCCAGACTGGCTGCACTGCTGGGGGTCTGAGCTTGGCTCTTGAAAAATGGGGGTGAAAGTGGGGTTGCAGCTGTTCAAATTTTAGGGTAGTGGAACAAAACACTACTTACTTTAACTAGCCAGGCAGGTCCCTTCAATAGCAACTGTGATAAATCCACTGAATGCATTGTTTTGCAAAGAAACAGTGTGGCGCTGGACCAAAGCATGTGAAACGGCTTTCCAAAACTGCAAGAATTTGTTGTTAAACAATTCATTACTTGTACATTATGAAGTAAACAGGGAACTAAGGCTAGTTTGTGATGCCGCTCCGTATGGAGTAGGGGCAGTCATCTCGCAAGTCATGCCAAATGGTGATGAGAGACCATGCATTTGCGTCACGTATACTTTCTAAAAGTGAACAAAAATATGCACAGATTGAACGTGAAGCTTAAGCAATCATTTTGGAGTGAAGAAATTACATAAAAACTTGTATGGTAGCAACTTTACTTTACTCACAGATCACCAGCTGCTTACTGCAGTTCTAAATCCCGAGTCCCCTATTCCTACCTTACTCCTTAGCAGCTGCACGTATGTAGCGATGGGCCTTGATATTGTCAGCTTATAAGTATAAAATTGAGTACAGGAAATCTGCAGAGCACTGTAATGCAAATATTCTATTGAGATTGCCGAAGCAAGGTGATACCGTTGACAGAGAAGTGAATTACTTCTCGTATGTTGATGGGTTACCCATAACAGCAGAAAATGTTGGAAAGGCAACACTCAAAGATCCAGGCTGAGCAAGAGTATGACAATGTGATGAATGGATGGCCTAACTATGTTTCAGATAAAGACATACAGCCCTAATTTTCTCATAAGAATGAACTGTCTGTTGACCAGGGATGTATTTTGTGGGAATTGCAAGTTGTAATTCCTGACAAATTTAGGTCTGCACTGTTAAATGATTTACATGGGCAGCACCTTGGCATCTGTAGAATGAAAGGGCTGGCTGGTAGCTAGCTACTTGTGGTGGCAGGGGTTAGACCAAGACAAACAATATTTGGTAAACCAGTGTGAAACATGTCAATCAGTAAGAAATACACCACCCTTGGCACAGCTCCAAACATGGACATGGCCGAGTAGGGTGTGGGAGAGACTGCAAGATAGAGTATGTAGAGTTAGGGTCCGCTCACAATTATCAACATTTTCACGAGCGTACAAACCGTACGCTGGGGGAAGGGGTTTAAAGCCCGCCTTACTTTTTTTTTCTTTTTTTTTAATGTCGATATTTTTCACGACTCTCCTGAAAAAATTGCTCTGTGATTTTTTTTTCTTTTTCTCAAAAACTTGACGACTTACATTGTATGAAGCTGAAACTGCTACAGGTAAATTATACTACATACATCTTCAATCACACTGAATAGGGGTTCATGTCATGGCCAAAAACTTGATCTACAAAAGATACCATAACCCTTTAAATCACATGCAAGTGTCTATGTATAAACATTTTGTTCGTACACTTTTAGGGGGGAGGGGGGTCTTGAAAAAGTGTACTCTTTGTACACTTGTGAAAATGTTGATAATTGTGAACGGCCCCTAAGTAAGAACGGAACCAGTCCAGCTCCAGACCACAGACACCAATGCTTTCAAGTTTTTGAAAAAGGATTTTGTGATTTACGGTGTCAAAAGCCTTCTTGAGGTCCAAAAAGACAGCACCCGTGTAACGACCATTGTCAATTTGCTCAAGAAGAAAGTCTGTGACCTCAAGAAGAGCCGTTTGTGTAGAATGTCTGGGTCTGACGCGGGACTGTTCTTGCGCCAAGATATTATTTACCTGGAGAAATGCAAACATTTGATCAGTGATTAATCTTTCAAATATTTTCATTACTGATGATATTACAGAAATTTGTCTGTGATTATTAAGATCACAAGTTTCACCACCTTTGTGTATAGGCATAACTTTGGCCAATTTTCATTCACCAGGTACAATTCTACTTTGTAGGCTAAGTTGAAAAATATTGGTGAGAGGTTTAGCCAAAACAGTGGCCCCAGATTTTAAAAAGCGGCCATTTATCCCATCTAACCCAAATGCTACCAGTGGGAATTTGCTGAAGATGCTTTTGTACCTGGGGAACGGCAATTAGGTTGAAATGAAATTTTGAATAACTGGCAGTAAAATTATCACGATTACTGTTAAAAGTGTTGTCGGGAATGGGGTCAAACATGTTATCTAGGATGCGACCAATACTGGAGAAGTGGTTATTAAATCGATTAGTAATGTTTGTTTTGGGTTTGTTTGGTTCCCATTGTGTTGATAAAGTCAGATCTTTTACTAGGTAACCAAGTTTTTATGTTGGCACATGTTGCATGAAGGTATCTGTTTTGGGTACCGAGTTGATCATAGTGGGATCTTATATCAGTATACAATTGTACAACTCCACCATCTTTAAGTATGACATCAACGCACGTTGAGTGCCCTCGTTGCTCAATATCCCCTAGTGTACGGAATTTGATCAATCAATCAATCAGAGGTCATTTGTAGAGCGCCAAAATCAAGAGTTTGTTCTAAGGCGCTGAGGCACAGTTGAATGGTTAGTAAGCCTGCTGGAACAGGTGAGCTTTAAGGAGTGTCTTAAATAAGGTGAGTGAGCTGGCATTTCTGATCCGTGTAGGAAGCTTCTTCCACATTTTGGGGCCATATACAGAGAATGATCTCTCTGCAAAAGAAGAATAGCGAGTTCTTGGCGCAACAAAAAGGGAGCTTGAGGTAGTTGAACGAAGATGTCTTTGTTGAGATCTTAATTCGAGCATGTCCATGATGTATCCAGGAGCTTGCTTATGGTACGCTTTATACATCAGGATCATAACTTTGAAGGAGATTCTTTGAGTGATGGGGAGCCAATGTAGGTTGAATAGATGAAGACTGATGGAGTCGTTTTTGCGTATACTTAGAATCAATCTTGCAGCAGTCCTTTGAACATTATGAAGCCTTCTTTCCAGGTTCTTGTTGATGCCAGTCAAGAGACTGTTGCAGTAGTCCAGTCTAGATGTTACTAGTGTGTGCACAGCTAACTTTGTGGTCTCGACAGTCAGCAGCTTTCGCACTCTACCTATGTTGACCAGATTGAAGTTGGCAGACTTGACTATACTGGATACCTGAGCAGACATGGTCATCCCAGAGTCGAACATGACCCCAAGATTTCTAACAGGATTAGTCTGGATAGAGACATCAACTCCAGCAATCTTTAGGGATGGCAGGTTGAACTTGGAAAGTTGAGCTCTGAAACCAAACAGCAATACTTCTGTTTTGTCTGCATTGAGCCGAAGGAAATTAGATGACATCCAGTTCTGAACCTCTGTGATGCAATCTTCTATTCTGGAGACCCCAAGTAGAATGCCATCAGGTGTAGTAGGACAGATGGATGTGTAGATATGGGTGTCATCAGCATACATATGAAAATTAATGCCATGTCTACGGATGATGTTTCCTAGTGGTAGGGTGTAGATTAGAAATAGAAGTGGGCCCAGCACAGATCCCTGGGGGACACCACATTTCAGTTGTTGAGGTGAGGAAGACTCTTGGTTAATCTGGACTTGCTGTGATCTGTCAGACAAATAGGACATGAACCACTTCAGTGAGATGGCATGAACTCCGAGAAGCTTCTCCATCCGATGAAGAAGGACGCTGTGGTCGATTGTATCGAAGGCGGCGCTGAGATCAAGCTAAACAATGGTTGTCATCTGAAAAAAATAACAAATAATTCATGTTTTAAATAAATGATTGAAAATGAAATGATTGATGCAACATGTTTCGTGGAAAATGTTGCACTAAAGTATTAGTATTGAAAATGTTTGAAACTTTTGAAAATAGAGGGAGGGGGAGCACTATGTGTCCATTTTAATTTTGAAAAAATGGGGAAATGCCTGGCATCACTGCAAAGAATAAAGTATTTTTCTCTAGCCCGTTTTGAAATTTTACACAAGACCAATGTCTCATCTCAACTATAATGTGGCTGATCATTGAAATCCGAGCACTACCATATGGGTTATGAGCTGTCAAAAGATGGTATATTTTCATACTAAAAAGTCAAAAAACACCCCTATTTGAAATTAATGGTATAACTCACCCAGATACATGTTCTTCGTGATTACTTACATACATTGCACTCTCTAGTCTAAGGACCCACCTATCCATACATTTTAAAGAATATAATTTTCTATAAAAATGCTGTTAAATGGTAACGCGGCCTTGAAATTAGGCAAATTTCACTATTCCAAAACCAAAAAGTTGCAAAACTACCCTGAAATGATAATTCAGCTGTTGCCATGGCAACTAAGCTATTTTCCGATATTTTTTCCATATTTGTTAGTTTGGGGCAAAGATCCATAAATGAAAGTATGAAAAAAAATGACTGTGGCCTACCTAACCTATGTTTGATAATTACACTAGAGTCCCTTAATTTTAAATACTGGGAAATGACACTCTCTATATTGGTGGATTCTTGCACATGCTAATTTCAAATCGAAATTTCACCATTTTGTGCGCACATGGGCACCTAAGAACAATAATTTTTGACTTTTTCATCCTGTATGTGTATCACAGGTGAACATATGTATTTCCCAGGCATGTATCACCAAAGTGAATAATAATCGGGGGTTGATCAAAGCCTATATAGATTGTATGCATGTACTCGATACAAGAACAAAATTGCGATGTTTTAATCCATTGACATCTTCAATAGTGTGGCGGAATTGCATTTGTTAGTGGCAAATTACAATCTGATCCTGGGCCTAATTATTCCTCAGGCTTGAAGACCATCGAGAGATCTAAAAGCTAAGGGACAAGGTCCATTTTGGAGGAAATATACCGCCGATTGCATAATGATCGTCTAATCCTACTGCTACACAGTAATTCAATTACAAGGACACCTTGGCAAGTGGATTGTCGGTGAACTAATAATCACAAGATCATTTATTGCATCAATCAACATTCAATCAAACAGTGTACATAATTGGAGTCTACACCAGTATATGAACCTTAATACAGGGCCCTATACAGCCGTGTATAACCATAGACACTAGCATGTAACCACAACAGTTCTTACATGTAACCCCTGTCTCTTACATGTAACCATACTTATATGTAACCATATCTCTTGCATGTAACCATATGTGACCTGTCATAACGAAACCCGGACAAAGTCGCAAACGTATATTTCCAGTAAACAGCGTGAGAAGTTATTTTTGTGTGGGGAGGTCGATTTGGAGATTTTGACACATTCGTGACAGGTAACAGATCAGCCGGCGACTTTCCAATAATCAATTCAATCTGTCAAGTAAAAAACATGATTTTGAGCATTTTTTATGAACGAAAGATGCACAAAAATGAGGCCGAAAGAATCAAAAATTACGAATTATAACCAACTTTTTTTAGCTTTTCAAACAACCCCCCTACATAAATTTGGTATTGTCCGAAAGCTGGAAGCCCAATGTTTTTTTTTCAGAGTGGGAAAAATAAAAGATGACATCATAGTTAACCAATAATTGAGTTTCGTTTAGAGCCTTGACGTGTAAACAACTTTGTTGGCGTTGCCGTGGACGTCTTTTAGAAGCTACGTGATTCATCAGCGTGCATCATGTGATCGAATGCCCGCAAGTTAATACTGTCTAGGTCCACTGTACACTACACGGTTCTTGCGTTATTGCAGTGGAAGGGGACCAGACTAACCATGTAAAAGATCAACGTGTCCGGGATGCAGTGTATACTAGTATGCTTGTCACGCTTACCTTAATTTCGGAAACCGATTTTATTGATAAGTAAGAGTAGCAATTTCTCAGATATTTTGTCACTTTGTTGGCTTTAATATTTCGTAGATTGAAGGAATTGTGTATACAAACAAAAGTAAGTCACGATGCCTTCTGTCACGCCTGGATCGTCTCGAGAAACTGTGGATGAATCTGCTTTGAATTTGAGAACAGCATTAAATGAAGCCATCGTGCTTGGCTTAGCGGCGCAAGATAACGCCAACTTAACTGAGCTTCTCAGTCAGTTTTTTGGAGATGATGTATCCTCAGACAATGACGAAGACGAGAAAGACGGATCTGAAGAAGAGGAAGAGTTTGATTTGGGGAACAATGAGTACGCCGACGAGGGGCCTGAGGATATGGACATTGACTCCGATAACGAAGAAAACGATGTCCACAATCATGGCAATGATGGTGTTGTTCCTGATCTCCCACAAGAGATATTAGGTATAGAAGGCACTGATGAGTGGACATCTCCGGATAATGACGAGGAACTGGACAAGATTAACAATTTCAAGAACTGTACTTGTGCCAGAAATGCTGTCAAAGTTAATCCATGTACAAACAAATTTGAGAACACTTTCATATTACAGTTGCGTGCGCAAATGACAGATACTGCAATGACTTCACGAGAGTGCATTATGTTTATCATGGGGAGAATAAGCGCAACGAGGACGACAAAGACAACGCAATGCACCAAACGAGCTCGAAAAAAGGAAAGAAAAAGGTTCGTGTCACATACCTGATTGATGGGGTGAAAGTTTGTCGCAAGGCCTTCGTTTTCATGCATAAGTAAAAAATGATGTAACATTAAATAGTGCCTTTTTTATTAAAACATTTAAAGTAATAAAAAAAAAAGGAAAGGGATAAAGACAGTAGACAAGGATAAACCGGCTTGCTAAAAATAGTCTTGATGAATGCTTTGTTGGCCTATTCAGTCGTTGTTTAACACTGGTTCGTAAGCAAAAATGAAGTAGCCTTGTATTATACAATGAAATGAGGCCCTAATTTTTAATCACACTCAATACATTTATTTTTGTTTCCAGTATTGGTAATGATCAGCTGTCATCAATAATCAAGCAGTATGAGAAGCATGGTGCTGTACCACCCTCAAAGAAACTCGGGGGGAAGGCGGAACAACAAAAGAGCGCTGTCTGATGCAGACGTAAGAAGAGTGGTAACTTTTATCACTAACTACGCCGATGTTAATGGGATGGTGATACCAGGCCGTATTAGGGGCATGAAATGTTCCGACCCCAGAGTTCGACTGCTTTCTTCCAAAGAAAACAAGTTGTCACTTTGGAGACAGTACTAAAGGCAACTCGAGGCCTTCAATGAGGCACATCGCAATGCAGGTACAGTGAAATGTTAAATATTATAGTATCTGTAATCATCATAAAGTTACATGTACATTGCCAATTTTTTTGTATGGTTTGTTTTACTGTTATACATGTAAATTATCTTTTTATAGAGTTCATGCAGTAAACCAACTGCCATTACATGAACAGTGTGTTGTAATAGTGACTTGTGGTTGAAAAAGAAACATTTGCATATAAAGCGCAGAAGCAGTATCACAAGCTACATGCCTTACTCCATTTTACACAATATCAATGAATATTTTTTGACAATCATGTTCTATAAAAACTTGTTTGTGTCTAACACAGGTGAACTGGAACACAGGATTGTCAAGAGGGTTGCGTTTTCATACATGTGGAAACGCTACACGCCATTTATCCTAACAACTAAACCCATGAGTGGCCTGTGCTGGAAATGTCAACAAAATAACAGCTGTGTATCACAGTGCCAACATGCCGGAGGAACTCAAGTTGGAGAGAATTGAGTACCAGCAAGAGCATCTACGTCTCGTTGCTATGGAAAGGAGCTTTTATCGATCATTGGTAGACAACGCGAAGGAAGCAGTTGGAGAAGATGTGAACCTTGGAATGTATCCCCCATGATCCAGGCAAATTTAAATGCACTAATCATTTGACTTTGCACAACAGGTGCATTTTCCGAGTGACCCCCTGCAGCCTGGACCCATGTATTTCTTGTGCCCGAGGAAATGTGGCGTCTTTGTTAGGCAATCCCTCAACAAGTTAATTACATTATAGATAAAGGAGTAGCAGTAGGCAAAGGATCCAATGCTGTTGTTAGTTATATCCATGACTTTTTTCAGAATTTTGGACTTGGTGAACAAGACGTTGACCTACATTGTGATAACTGCTCAGGACAGAATAAAAACAAGTATGTCGTGGTATTCTGCCTGGCGAGCCATCATGGGTCTTCTTAAGAATATCACAGTGAACTTTATGATTGCCGTACAAACAAAATTTGCACCGGATTGGTGCTTCGGCTCAATCAAGCAACGATATCGCAGGAGTATGGTGAGCTGTCTGAGGGACATCGAGGATGTAGTACAAGCAAGCTCAGTCACAGGTGTAAATCTTCCACGACTGGTAGGAATCGAAGATGGCCAAGTTACTGTCCCGACGTATGACTGGCAGAATTTCCTCTCCCCGTACTTTGTGCCACTTCAAGGTATCAAGGCTTGCCACCACATGAGGTAAATCCATTTTTTTATACGTACATAATGTAATTTTTTTCATGCAGCATAACTTAAATTTTGTGGCAGCAATGGTCAGGTTGTGTTTTGCTCTATACTGCCTTACAGTTGGTAAAAAAATCCTGTACTGTTAATTTTAAAATTTATCTCTTATAATGATTATTTATTTTTCAGTTGATTATTTAGGTTCAGTAGTGAGCATCCCTGCAAAGTGTTCACCAAGCTTTACAGCAGAGGACGATGAGGAGTTTCTGATGCTGCGCATTCCAACTAGTCTTCCACCAAGAGATTTGCCTGATCCTCTCCCTGTACCAGGTTTGTCATTTGCCTGTGCACAATATCTGCACAAGCAAATTCGGGATTTTTGCACCGCGGAGACACAAGATGTTACTTGCCCAGCTCCTAAACCCAATGAAGAAGTCCATACATCCGAGGATTCTAGTGATGAGGAACCATCGTCTGCCGATTCTACTGATGATGATGCACCACTAGCCAAGATTGCCCGTGTGACATGTCTGCGCTAAAACTGAACAGAACTCTCTGAAAAAGAAGTAAAGGATGCCTTAATTTTTACTGAATCATTCATGATTTCTCTTTCAACCATTTTGACCGGTCATGTTTTGGAAGTGTTCAGGGTTGAATTTTTTTTTTAAATGCCGAAAAAAAACCACCCGTTTTGGCCCTGTATGATTTCTGAAGAAAAAAACAAAATATTTTTAACTGCTTTTTAACAAATTTTTGTTTAATTTAAAGGGTTTGGGTACTTTTTGTACGAAACAAAACACAATGTTCACAGACTTACATTAAACTAAAGCCCGGTTCATTCTTCCTGTGAACGCGAATGCGAAGCGAATATTGATGTCAGAAATTCGCAACAAATAATTCGCAGCAGTTAAAATGTGCTCAACTCCTGCGAAACAATCGCTGCGAAAACGGCCCTGTGACGTCAAAATTCGCTTCGCATTCGCAGGAAGTATGAATCGGGCTTAACACGGATTGAAGATAATGATAGTAGAAAGCTTCCCTTAAAATATTACTTGCTGAGGTGCTGTATTTTTTTGAGAAATGAGTAAAATAATGTAGCAAAAATAATTTTCGTCTCGGGAGACGAAAGTTATTTTAGCAAGTACACTGTTCAACGTATTTACGCGACTTTCCTTAAAACATTGCTCTGTGATTTTCATTTTTTTCCCAAAAACTTGACGACTAATGAAGCTGAAACTTCTACAGGTAAATAATATTACTTACATCTTCATTCACAGTGAGCAGGGACTCATGTAGCTTGACCTTGTGTATAAAAGATCGTTTTTCTTTGTTTTAACTTGCTGCTGGTTCATGGTTTAAAACCCGACCCTGGGGCTGATTGAGAGGGGTTACAGACGCAAGTCATTTATCAATGGAAAACTTAGGACCTGGGGATTCCAGTAAGACCAAAAAGGTTACACACATTTTTCCCAACTTTGTCCGGGTTTTGTGTTGACAGGTCACATATCTCTTGCATGTAACCCTACTGTAATCCCAAGCTAATGTATGTCACCGTACTTGCAAGTGACCCTATGGTAATGGAGGTGTACCCACGGAAAGGGATCTCCAAGGTCTCTACTGTCCACGGAACACTCAATACCGGTTCACACTACAAGCAATAAATTCGTAGTAACCATCAACTACAACACCCCAAGGACACGACTCACGCTGTCCCATTGTGCCTTTACTTATACACTAAACTTGCACTAGAAGGTGCTCTCGCCTTAGTCACTAGCCAACGCTTTTGTGACCGGCAACTGTACTCTGCTAGCGTGTCACAAAACCAATAACGTTAAAATATATAGAGGAATATTCCACAACAAAATGCAAGGATAATCTTGTATGTAGGCTCTTAGCCTATTACACAAAATGCAAGGATAAACACATAATACACAGTATGCAATTGAGGTCAACTTACGATCTCCCCTGCTCCTCCTATCTGCACTTCTGTCGCTAGACCACCCTGTCTGCTACACAACACTTCTATTTACAACACAGCACTTAATCTTGTAAACTTACTTGTTTTACAACTACTCTGCGACTTGCTCGTTTCACAACTAATATGCAACTTACTCGCTTGACAACTAATCTGCAACTGGCTCGCTCTACCCGACCCCGCTGCTGCATAGCCCAAACATGCGGCCCTGAACCGCCACTGCGCACGCTCACCCTGCCAGTCCGGGTCACTGCAAGCGCTAAGCCCCGCCTACTTAAACTGCCAAGTCGTCACGCAGCAACACCTGAAAACACACACTTTAAACTAAACCGATCACATGTCTCTCACGTGCATTTCCGCTACAATAGGTATTGAATACTGCCACTTTTTGGTTATAATTATTAGGAATGTCATCTAGTAATGGTGATGTTTATAATTTGTAATGAAATTTTTACCTTTTGGAGATATTTACGTATTCTGGAGAGCACTGGTTCTGGATGGTCGTTAAAAATTGCTGATACCTGTTTTAGTGTTTGCGCATGTGTGTTGGGATGGGAGGACTTGAAGTGTCCAAGTGCTCTACTTAAGCTGTAAATATTGCTTAAAACTGTTCTGCTAAGCAAAAATAAGGAGGATACTAGTGACAGAAATGGTACGTGATCTGTATTTTGATGGAACCTTATTCTTTGTTATGCTTAGCTATACTTGTTATGCTTAGTAGGAGCTCTATGAAATTGGGCCATCTGGTGCATCTACAGAATTTATTAGAAACGATTCAAGTTTACTCATGGAATTCTAAATTAAATATTTATATATTTAACAACTTATTTAACAAAGTTATCCGCATGTAATGCAACGCATGGACGTGGAGAAGATGGAAGAGAGTAAAAGTGAAGAATGTTGATAAATATATAATTTACAATAAGAGAAGATTTACAAAATTGCACTGTTAAAATAAATTTGTCATTCAGACATTAATTTGTCACCGTGACTAGTTTCAGTCAGTCTTTATTGAATGAGGACTTATATACGACTAATATATTTAGACCTTTTGACTAGTTTACATTTGTTACTTGCTTAGAATTGTTGGTGACTTAGACGAGTTTGTCTATTGGTATGAGGAAAGTTGACTGATTTTCCAATTTTATGCATCTGTTGCTTATAAGCAACATACTGTAGAGCTATGACAAATTAAAGCTTGTCAGACATTTTACATGACGAATGAGCTTCGTTATTTTCCCGCGGTTAGAATTTAGGCGGGAAGACTAGTGATCATGCCTCCATACCTCCATGATCACATGCACATGCATGCAGTCAAGGTACTTTCACCGCACGCATATGTACGTGTACGTGTTCCACTATGTACGTAGTGTGTGCATCATGCAGTTGTTGGATATGAACTACATATACGCACCCGCACACGCGCGCACACTCCGTATCACACCACAGCCAGAAGACCGACCAAACGGGGGCTGCAATGAAAAACATCAAAGAGATGATGTCCACTACTCAAAGGTATGTATTATCAATAATGAGTTATATATTTACTTAATTGAGATTGATGAGGCACAGTAGCACTCGACAGCCTAAAAACTAAAAATGATACTATATAGTTCACTGGTTGATAAACTAGCTGTAAACATGGTAAATAAATACTATAGAACTTATTTAAAAAAATTCAGGGGATGGGGATGGACAAAGCAAACTGCTCTTTTTTTTTTAGTTTATTTTTAGCATTAACTTCTCAAAGTCTAATACGTTTTACTATTAAGAATGTAACATTTGTAAAAAGTTTATGAGGTTTTGCAAACGTAGGGCCTAGCCTAGGCCTACTACTATCAATGCAGCTGAACACTCGGTTTGAAACATTGAGGTAGACAAGGCCAGGGTTGCACAAATAATTGTTTTGTCATTTAGTGGTATTTGAAGAGATTGACAGGCATGCAACTTATTCGCTGATTTGTACATTTTTGTGGAACAAGTATCCCGCCGTCTTGAAAATTCTGTGTTAAAAAAAAATTGGGTACTAAAGTTAGAGACTACACATGCGCAATCAAACAGAGGATGAACTTTGGCTATCATGGCTACAGTCAGTCAGTCTGATGTCCCGTGCACATCAAAGACAAATGGAGATCAATGCGTTGTACACACAGCAACTTCGTTCTCAGAGTGTCGAGCACTCCCCCAACCCCTCTGAACAAGTAAGCACTGGGGAAGAGGCTCAAACACAGTCTGGTTCCGCTGTTTTTCTATGCTTTATGAGTGGGGATGCGACTGTAAACAGACGCTTTGTGAATTTTACTGCAACGACGGTGACAGACGATCATGATCATATGGACATGTAACTTTAAAAAAAGACATTTACATTGATAGTTTACAAAAGAAATCTATCACTCAGTTTTATTGACCTTGAAACAAAGATGACATCACCAACATTCTGGTCATCTATTACACAAAAGAGAGGCTTGATTCATTTGAATTGATGAGAACTGTCCATAAAAAAACTGGCAGTAGGGAGGCCTACGTACACTACAGCATGTGATGTAGGCCTGCAGTATACTGCATAGACTACAAAATATGGCAAGATCAGGAAATGATGGATGAAAATGGAAACTTAACATGGACAAAATTCCTCTTGGTTTGTGAAGTCATTCATGGAGGAAATGGTGAAGTAAGTTATGGCGTATCCTGGCAGGGTCCGCAAATCCTGTTTGCTGTGAGCAGTGAGTGAGAATGAAATTACCGAGTCTAGTTAGAGGTAACATGTCAGCATAACTTAGCCCAACTTATTGAGCTGTAATAAGTGTAATGGCTCTTTTTTTTCATATCGGTCTCATAACTGTCACATTTACAACCCCTACCCATGTCCAAAACGCTAAGTTTTCAAAGTACGAGCAAGTCGTACCTCTTTGATCGCCGATATCGCCCTCTTCCATACGTCACATCGCTCCTACATACTTCATCTTATTCCTTATATTTGCCGAAATACTATGATACATGATGAGGCCTACCAAACGATTAATTTATCCAGATATGATATTTTGAAAATGACAAATAAAAATCCCCATTGAAAATTACATTCAAACTCATCGCGGCGGCCCTCTTGCTGTCTGCTGATCTTGAGAAGTCAGGGCACCCGGCCTATCACAAGACGGCTTCCCATTCATAAATATGCATAAGGTGACTATTTTACACGCACGAGGCATGAATAACATCATGCGCACACAACAAAGTTAGTGTGCGACGTCACCTCATGCATATTCAATATTCTGCAGTTGGCCAGTGCCCTGACTCATAGGTAAAATGGCCGCTTCCAGGTCGCGACAAGTTTGAATGTAATTTTCAATGGGGATTTTTATTCGTCGTTTTATAGGAGGAATTATGTAGGAGCGATATGCGAGGTACGACTTACTCGTACTTTGAAAACTTAGCGTTTTGAACATGGGTAGGGGTTGGGCTGTAATAGTGGCAGTTATGAGACCGATGTTAAAAAAGAGCCATTACAGCTCAATAAGTTGGGCTACATAATACTATGCATACAAATGAAGGTCATTTAAAAAAAATTAAAAGGCAGTGGATATTTTACGGATGACGGTAAAATGATCTAAAATGATGTTTTACTGGTTGTCCTCTCTGATTGGTAAAAACTGTTGAGCTTCGCGCATCATACCATCGCGGGTTTGCCCAACCTCCTGTGTGGCTGGTGGATTTTGGCATACCGACCAATCCTTAGCCACACATCCTGGGCCCAATTTCATGGCTCTGCTTACCGCCGAATTCTGCGCTTACGACCGCCATTCTCCGCCTACGTGCAAGCGCCGAATTTCTGCGCTAGCTGTGTATGCGTTGAATGAATGCCTAGTAACATGGAGTGCGCATGCGCTCAAGCCAAAATTCCCCGCTAACCTGTGAAATACGCTAGACGTAAGCACATAATTCCCTGCTTCCGCAAGCGCCGGTTCTTTGCTTGACGGTAAGCAGAGCCATGAAATTGGGCCCTGCCCATTACAATGTGTGGTGAACATGCAGTGAAAATTTCAAAAATTCAAGCGGTGGGGTAGCGCTATTTTTAGGCCTTTTTAATGGTTTACATGTGATCTCTGATGTCTTAGCTATCCCAAACTGCTAATGAATAATCATCTTACTCGGTATTTTCCAAAATATTGGCCATAATCCATAGACCGCAGACTTTCGGGAAAACAGTTTCAACCAGTGGCAGCCACTTTGAAGTTTACGACGGCTGTTTAATGAGAGATTCCACACAGCAACACATCTTGAGTACAAAGTCGTGGCTGCTGCAATGTGCACTCTCACGGCGGATCTCTCATTAAACAGCCGGGGGGGGAAATTCCCAAAATGTTAACATGGTGCGTCTTTAGCAACAGCTATGGTTATCGCAGATAATAAGCTTCAACCTTAAACTTTCACAATATGGTTGAGTTACATGCCTTGATTTTGTAAAACAAAGAAAGCTCTTGGTGTATGTACATGTAATAGGCCTTTTTGCAAATACACGGTGGGCACGCGTTTCCCACAGAGCTGCAGTGCATGCTTGTCTAGGTAGCGATCAATTTGATCGCTAGCTAGACCAGCATGCACTGTGGCTCTACGGGAAACGCATGCACACCGTGTATTTGCGAAAAGGTCTTTGTATATAGTGACCCTACAAAGTACTATCAAGATTCTCATAAAAATAAACTTTAATATTTGTATTTTGTTAGTACTTAATTTCAAAAAATACGTGTACATGTAAGATGGCAGAATGTCCACAGCATACATGTATGTAACCTTGGGAGGTCTCACAGAGTCGGCTTTAAAAATCATTTGAAGTCGCATTGCTTTAACTTTGCCAATATTCTTTTGTTTCTTTTTGCCCAGTAAACATCCTACCACTCCATCAGCTCAATTATTGTTGAAGACAAAATTTGACATATTTTAAATATTTTCCAAAACTTATTGATTACTTTTCAGAAACGGTCAGCAATATAATTTTTTTTAAAATTCTAATCGTCAATAATAGGAAATCGAAATATGGAAATTTTCCATTGCTGTACATGTGAATATGAATACAATAACTTCCTCGGACTATTCAATCATTACAGATATTTGCACAATGGGCCAATGTAAGTTATAACCTGCAGTATAGAGGGTTGCCATAGATTGTTCAAGAATGTCAGGACTTTCCAGATTCATGTAAGAACTAAACACTCCAGGGGTCGATTTCACAAAGAGTTAGGACTCGTATCCCGAGTTAGGACGAGTTACTCGTCCTGGACGAGTTACTCGTCCTAACTTAGAACGCGTCCTAGGATCGATTTCACAAAAGATAAGAAGGGTTTAACGTGTCCTAATTACCTTGGAAACAACCCCGAACCCTTCCTAACTTAGGACGGGTATGAGGGTCGTCTTAGCGGATGATTTTGCGTTATATTAGTATGTTGCTTACAATAATGGCGCTGCTACTATGTTGGCTGACCGCGAAGAGAAACGGGCGCTTCGCCGAGAACGCCTCTTCCGTGACAGACGGAATCCGTTAGATAGTTTAAATGACCATGAAATTGTCCGTAGATACCGCTTCATGAGGCAGGGGATACTGCAATTGCTAGACAGGGTTGGTGACCATTTACAACATGAGACACGGGTGAGTAAACCATGTAAAACAGACGTTACTTTCCATAACAAAAACTACTACTAGTTTAACAACTATCGATCAATAAATAGCATACCGCCCACAAGAGTTTGTTTTATAGTTTTGCTCAGCGCCACCATTAGTCAGGTTGTTGATGTGTAAATATTGCACTTTGCAAAACACATTCATCATTACAATTCAGACGTTTTTATCAGTTCATTGCTTCATAAAAAGCTAAATAAATCATCTAAAGGCTAGATGATCTAATTATTAACCCTCTGTGACACCATCGCTCACTTATTGAGAAACAGTTTTTAATTAAAAAGTCATTAGTCCGCCATTTTTGTTTCCAAAATTCAAAAAAACTGCACCTAGCCAAATAGCATGCCAAATGTCTTATCACTACCCGGGGTTTGTTTTTAACTAACGCAATCCAACATTGACCCGCTCTCCAGGAATTCCCATAGGATATGTACAGCAATTACTCAGTTTTGCTAAGTTGTGTAAACAAAGGGTGTTATTCCAAGAAATGGTTGATTGAGCAGAAAGAGACATGTGGGCTCATCTCAAAATGCAATTTTGCTTGAATTTATTTTATTTAGTCAAAAGGGTCTATATCTAATGCTGTGGCTGATTTAAAAGTGATTGGGTGATTTAAAAGTGGTTTGGTTCTTCACAGAAATGTATTACACGCTAAAATCAAACTGTTACTCAACAAGTAAGGCATGGTAAAATGGTGTGATTTTTTTTGTATGGTGTCACGCAGAGTTAATTTTAACAAGGATACAATTGAAATTAATGACACAGGGACACACATGAGTACATGCAAAACTTGACATGGGTGTCATGCTGTTTTATTTATTAATTTCAGATTGTTTACATGTCACGAAACGCGTTATCATTTTAATATGTTTGTATGCGTAGTAGCAGCAGTATTGTTCAAAATGAAATGTAGGCCTATAATTATAACACAATTGTATTCCCATACATAATAATTGTTTGTTTTATCATACCCAGCTCAGATAACACTACACTGCACTGACAACAACAATTACATGACAAAACACCCAGCTAAATATCTTACTAGATATAGTGACATAATGTATAAAATAGGGGGGGGGGGGAGATAATAAAATAAATACAACTTTTAATATGAACCAAGTACCCCACAATCTTTACACAGATTTTAACTGTTTGCATTTATAGGTCCTTTTGGTTGGTAAGCAGTTTGCAACAGCTAATTCTATTTTCTCAGATTTTAACTTTATAGACTTTAATTGTGTGGGGGTTAAACGAAGACAAATTTTGTCCTTGTTCAACGCCAATTATTAAAAATTTACCCAAAACAGTTTCCCTTGTGGTTTATAACTTGAACTTGTGAACAGCAAAATGATTTACTTAGTCAATACTTTATCATTTCATCAAAACCAAGTATTAAATTACCTCCAGCAGTGTACAGTTAATGACAGGAAAAACAATTATTAAATCTGTTCTGCGCAACAATGCAACTTCCCCCATTTACCCATCATTAGATGCTTTGTATTTTTTTATCACTATTTACAACTTTAACTGCTCTTATCTTCGTAGACTAAATTGCTGGTTCACAGACTGAAAACAAGTGGTTTCTCCAAGAAATTTAAATTTAAATTTGAACAATAAGTTTAGGGAGAACAAAACAACACACTTATCTCATTATTTCACCAGTTTTATAAAACATACTAAGTAATTACAAAGGAGTTCATTGATTTTAACTTGGCCCTAGGCATGTTTAAATAAATACAAATACTTGTTTTGTGGGTTTTTCCTTTTATTTAATTTACAGAGAAACATCGCAATATCTCCAATAATGCAGCTCCTCATCACCCTGCGTTTCTTTGCAACGAGTGCATTTTATACAGTTGAAGGGGATCTTCATGATGTCAGTGTCCCTTCCGTATGCCGCATTGTTCATCGGGTTGCCAGATCACTTTTAAGTTTGACCAATGATATAATCAAGTTCCCAGTTGAGCTCCAGGATGTCATGCGGTTGAAGCAAGTTTTTTGCAACAGCTGGTTTCCCTGGGGTAGTAGGTGCAGTTGACTGTACCCATGTCCGCCTGTACGGAGCTTCGCTTGGGGAAGATGAATACATGTATGTCAACAGGAAAGGTTATCATAGCATTAATGTCCAAGTTGTTTGTGACGCAACATTTAATATAACAAATGTTGTTGCAAGATGGCCGGGAAGTACCCACGACAGTGCGGTGTTGCATGGAAGCCTCCTCGGGGAAATGTTTGATGATGGAAGGTTTGTAAAATGACACTTAGACATTAAATAAAAGGCAATCAGTTGCAATGTACATGTATTAAAACCAAAAGCTGAGGGCGACAGTGACATCCTCCCAGTACATTTCATGGCTTACATATCTATTGAAATACACCTACTGCCTAGAAAGCCAAGTCCAATACTTTCTTGTGCAGTTTACTACATCATTCACCATATAAAATAATGCTTATGGATTCTAGTTTTAAAAACACCCACCTTTCCCCTGCAATTTCAGATTGAATGGCGCTCTCCTAGGAGACAGTGGCTATGCCCTCAGGCCCTGGTTGATGACACCAGTGCAAGAACCCCTTACAAACTCTGAAAGGCGTTACAACGGTAAAAGTCAAAATCAATTGTATTCATATCACTTAATACAACTGTGTAAGTGAAATCAGAATGGCTACAGGATTTTACATTAGATGCACCAAACAGTCTCAATAAATACACACAATAAATATCCCGCATTCAATAGTTTAAGATTTATTGAACATATCCATTAAATTCAAGGGGTCTATACAACAAATGAGGTAAAGAGTTTTTTATCACAAAATAGTCATTTGTACACTTTGGACCTTGAAAAGTAAATAACTTTTGATTTGACAAAAATAATTAAAACACAATTTAATTTATAAAGGTTATTTTACTACCTTGTGTTATTATTGTAGGAGTCGTCGGAGAACATGTGTGACCATTGAGCAGGTGTTTGGTCAGCTCAAACGGAAGTTTCCTTGCCTTTCTTTTGGTTTGAGAGTTGCCCCTGACAAAGCATGCAAAATCATCAAGGCCTGCTGTGTCCTCTTCAACCTCTCCAAACAGTTTGGGGAGCCCGAGTTGGACGAGGAGATTGAACTTGAAGACAACATTGAGGCTGTGGCGTATGCGGGACATCTTCATGACGGCGGGCTTGAAAGGAACAGAATTATAAATATGCGTTTTTAGAAGATCTGATTGTTGTTTATCCCGTACTTAAGTAACTTGGATACTGTATGAAACAAATATTAAATGTGTTACGCTGTTCGTGCCATGGACAGAATGTTTTCATGAGTTGAAGTGAAATATCCAACTTAACTTAGCTTCGCCTCGTTGAATAGAAAATTCCATATTTCAACTCATGAAACTATTCTCACCATTACACTCACATACATTAATTATTCACCAGATTCCAAAACAAATAAAATGTGCCAATGTTCCACAGAAATGAACACACCGATTGCCATTTAATTATTTTGCTAATGTTTGGATTTGGACATTTATAACCCCCCCCCCAAAAAAAGGTCTGAAAATATGAAGTTCAGTCATGGGTCCATATTTTCCCACCCTCCCTCTTCTTAGTATCTACAATTAAATTTACCATTCGAAAAGATCCAAACTTAATCTGCCGGACACTGGCTTTACCTACTGATGCTTCAGCTACCATGATGGCAAGACCAATTCAGATTCATCTTCTTAACATTCTCCCCGTCACCTGAAAACAAGATCCAAAGGTAAACACCATATTATCATTTTTAAGTCATGATTGATCAAACATGTAGTGTGTTAATCAATGAGCACTCATATTCAACTGATCTCAGGGATTTCTGCTGCCAAGACCTAGGTGTCTCTTCATATTTACTTATTTTCTGCAAGAAGCTGTTAATCCATATTGTCTTAAGTTATCTTGCACTTAGAATCTAGTTTTTCTTCATACTCAAAGATGGAAAATTAGGGATAATTGTCATGTAACAAGTTGTTCCACTGACCATGACTATAACTCAATCTAACTCTAGCTGTGTAAGCGACAACCATGGAATTTGGACCTGTCACCTGTACTTATTGGTCATTTAAGTAAGTAGGCCCAAGTGATTCTGGTAGTTTGACAAAATTTGTTGAAATTGAGTGGGTGCGTTAAATAAAATGTTAAATGATTTATTTACGATACAACAAAAGGCGTAATAAGCACACAACATAAATACTTCATATTCAATTAAAAGTAACATTTATTGCATATTTTCTCTGGAAGTCCAAACCACTCAAACATTATCAACAACTACAAGTTAATCAAAAGATGGTAAAAACTTGGTACCATTTTATATGTACAAACAGATTTCTAAAGATTTAATCCAAGTATTGACCCCCAAAGTCACCCCACCTGAAACAAGTTTCTGAAAATTTAATTTAATTCCAGTATTGAGCCCCAAGTCCCCCCCCCCCCCACCTCCCCATCTCCCGGTGCAACATCAATCCCAAAGTCTGCCAGTGTTACTACCACGGATGTTATATAAAACAAGGAATGAAAACATTCATGCAATGGAGAGAATACTTATGGGTTGGTGAACATAGATTACTAAACCTTTGAATGGTACATTCCATGTTTCAACTCATTAGAATACTCTCTCCATTGCACTCATGACTATAAATTCATTAATCGGATTCAAACCAAAATGAAAGTGCCATCGTTAAACAGTAATACAAATGTCCAGTTAACAAATTATCCTTTGATTTTTTGTATTTGGACACCTACCATACCCCTTCCACCCCCCAACCAAAAAAAGATAGAAAAGAAAACCACAACAAACAAACATACACGAAATGACACACATTACAAAATACAACAAAGCAAGCAAACAATTAAAAGTATTTGAAAATCTTCATAAAATAAATAGGTTAAAGGTATTATACAGGATTGGTAGAGCTGACAAAATAGCCGCAGACGGTGTTCATGGTTTTTTGGGATCAACCATAAACATGAAATTACATAGGTTTCAGATAGTTCAGAATATAATTACTTCATTTTAGTGGGAAATATTTCAAAGAAAAATGGTTCAAGTATGAACTTCCTACTTAGTAAGCCTTCAGACTAAATTTAAACAATGTTTTTCATCCTTACCAATCCTGTTTACTACCTTTAAATGAAGTTAAACAAAATGTTCACCTTGAGAAAAAAAAATTGTTTTATTTGTTTCATTTATAGTTTCTTTGAAATTTTTGCCTGGAAAATACAAATTGTGTTTGACAAGGACATAAGCATTTTATAACAATTATTTTATATACATTTCTTTGGTCGATCATATCAAGGTGAACATTTCCTTTATGCTTCACTTTCTGCTGGGGCCTTTAGATTTAGGGCGCAAGCATTAAGGAACACTTGGAAGTTTTGGCTGATTTCTTGCATGATCCAGAAATCTGCCTGAAAACTTCCAAGTGTTCCTTGTCAACTTTCATCCTTTCTCTTTCAAGCCCCAGCCGTTCCGTCTCAATCTCCATCAGAGTGGGCTTCTGGACATTGACAAGTTTTGTTGACGTCTGACGTTCATCCTCTTCGTCATCCTCCTCTTCCTCTTCCACATCTTCAATAGAAGGGCCTTCAACTATTGCTTGAAAACACAAAACAATTCAGAAAGATTATTTCATTTGATGTTTATGTTCATTTGATGTTTATGTTCAAAAAGGAATGGGTTCAAAAAGGAATGTGATGCGTCTCTCACCTGTAGATCTGGGTGGATCATAGTCGGCGTCAGCTGGCGAAAAGGAGGCAGCCACGGCGTAGGTCCTCCCTGGGTCTTTCAGCCTCTCACATTCAAATCCTATCCACACCTTCTCGTGGTGAATCTAGGCGTCTGACGTGGAAGGGTGCTCTCGTCTCCCCTGTCCCAAGGAGGCAGAGTCCAGCCACACCACCATCCCTGTGGCTCTCCTATGATGAACACAACTACTAGCACCAGGGTTAAAGCCCCTGCTCCATATAGCGCCGATAGCAGAAGCCGCAGGACTCCTGCAACGATGACGAGTGGCACTCAAAGCCCCCCCTGGGGAAGGTGCTTCTCCGACGAGGCCGAAAGCTACGGCGCACAAACATGATCTTCGCAAATCCTTCCGTATTGCAACGTGGAACGTCCTTACCCTTAAAGGGAATGGTTATCCAGCAGCAATTATCCGGCAAATGAAATCCTACAACATTCCGATATTAGGCGTCACCGAATCCAGACTCATCGACAGCGGTCTTCATCAGTTCGAAGAGGCTACACTAATACACTCTGGTGGCACTACAAAGACCAATGGTGTCGCTCTCTTTGTTCGTCCCCCTTTCAACAGAGTCATCACCAAATGGCAAGCAATCTCTGACCGTCTACTCTATGTGAGACTACAACATCGCCATGGTCAACTCTCCATCATTGTGGCTTATGCTCCAACAAATGTATCAGACGACAGCACAAAGAATGTATTCTACAACCAACTAACTGCTGTGGCTGAGAATGTATCCCCCCACGACGAGCTCATCGTCCTTGGCGACATGAACGCCTCCCCTCCCCAGCTGCTCAAGGAACGGCTTCGAATCCATCCTAGGCCCCTTCAACTCCGGCCCCACCAACGACAACTCAGTGAGGCTCCTCTCCTTCTGCGCCTCTCAGAACATACCAATAACTGGTAGCTGGTTTCGCCGCCGCAACATCAACAGAGTCACCTGGATCTCAAATGACGGGCACACACACGAAAAGAACTTGACCACATCCTCGTCAAGAACCGGAACACTGTAAAATCTACAGGGGCTACAGAGGAGCTGAAGCCCCTGCAAACACAGATCACCGCTTGCTTATCGCATCCCTAGCAATCACTCCCCGCTTCCACTCCAAGAAGCCCCCCACCCCCTTGTATGACGTGGAACGAGTCACCAATGACAAAACCCTGGCATTCAAATACTCTGTCACAATCCAAAACAGGTTCCAAGCCATCGGTGACCTGCCAGATGACGTGAAGTCCGCCTGGTCCTGCATCAGTTCAACCATCCGCGAATCAGCTGACAAAATCATTGGGAAAAAGAAACGCTTCAAACGTTGCCTTGGTTCACTGAGGAAACTCTCCAACTTCTGGACGAAAAATCAAAAGCCAGGCTGAACAACCAACACGCAGAGCGTAGACGCCTGCAAGGAGTTTTCCGAGCCAAGGCAAAGCAGGACAGGGAAGCTCACCTTGAGAGTCTCTCAAAGAGATCGACAACAACTTCTCCCACCAAAACCTCAAATCCGCATACTGAGTCATCCAAGAACTCCGCCCAAAGTCCATCAGGAGCACAAGTTCCACCATCAACAAAATCAATGGTTCTCCCTGTTCCTCAGACGTGGAGACACTAGACAGATGGAAGGAACATTTCGAAGCTGGACATCCCTACAACTCCTCCAGACCAGGGAACCCTTGTGGACGCACCCACCCTGGAAGAGGTGATATCAGCCATCACAAAGCTGAAGAATGGTAAAGCCGCCGGCCCAGACCACATCCCTCCTGAGCTTCTGAAGTGTGCTATTGATCCTATCAGCGCCGTCCTCCACAAGCTCTTTCTGCAGGTCTGGCAATCAGGTAAAGTCCTGGCAGAGTGGAAAGAGGGCATCATAGTCACACTCTATAAAGGGAAGGGCCCCTGCACTGAATGCAGTAGCCATCGTCCCATTACGCTTCTCTCTGTTCAAGGGAAAGTCTTTGCCCATCTTCTCCTGGCTCGTCTGAATCCTCTGCTTGTCAAGCACAGACGCCCTGAGCAATCTGGATTTACAGCTGGCCGTTCCACAATGGATGCCATTCTTGCCCTCCGCCTGTTATCTGAGCTGCATCATAAGTTCTGTCAACCTTTGTCCGTGGCCTATGTCGACCTGAAGGCTGCTTTCGACTGTCGATAGAACCGCACTCTGGAAAGCTCTCCAAGGCATCGGTGTTCCCGACCGTCTCCTCCCCTCATTAAGGATCTTCACACCTACACCTCTGCCAAGGTACGCCAAGGAAGGAACACCTCTGAATGCTTCCCCACAAGATCAGGTGTAACACAGGGCTGCATCTTGGCTCCTTCCCTCTTCTGCCGTGCCATGGACTGGATCCTTGACAGAGCGTCCACAGACACAGGGATCACCATCGGCCAGTCAAGGTTCTCGGACATGGACTACGCAGATGACGTCGCCCTGGTCAGCAATAATGCTGAGGATCTGAGCAACGCACTCAAGTCGTTTCAGAGCGAGGCTATAAATCTGGGCCTCAATATCTCCTGGCAGAAAACAAAAATCCAAGTTCTGAACCACAGCGGCAATGGCACTCCCTCTCACTTTATGGTAAACGGGCAGTCTGTCGACGTCGTGGAGGACTTCGTATACCTCGGAAGTAAAATCTCCAACTCCGGACGCTGTGAATCCAACGTCCTCAGACGACTTGGACTTGCCTCATCTGCCATGACCAACCTGCGCAGGATCTGGAAGCTGAAGAGGTTGAAACTTGCTACTAAACTGGCCATATACAGGACTTGCGTCATTCCTGTCTTGCTGTATGGCTCAGAAACATGGACCCTCCTCAAATCCGACCTCAATCGACTAGAATCGTTCCACATGAGGTGTCAACGATCAATTCTCGGCATCCAGTGGTTCCACTTCTCAACAACAATGAGGTCACCCAAAAAACATGTCTGCCCCCCATCAACCAACTAATTCAACACCGTCGCTCCGCCTTCTAAGCATCGCCATCAACTCCAGGGGAGGCCTAGCACCAGCTCCTGGCTGGAAGAGACCTAGAAGCCGCCCACGATCATCCTGGGCCCAGCAACTTGGCCGGCCTAGCGAAATCGACCACATGTGGCGCGAGGCTGTAGGACGTGGACACAGGAGATCAGCGCGATGGACACTTGCTGTCTCTGTGGTTGATTGATTGATTGATTGATTTATGTTGCAGGCCCACAGGCTAGAGAGGTGAGGTTAGCGAGTTGGACTGCTTTATAAGTTAATGACAGTAGAAAAAGCCCGCCACTTTTGTGTCCGCAAGCAAGTTTTGAGAACGAATAATTGTTTTAATGACACCACAACCAATTTTCTAAACCAGCATAATACTTATTATTTGAAAGAATCACCTTTTTACATTTTTAACACTTTTCTATTGTTATCAATGTTTAAAAATAATTTCTAGCAATAAGTTGAAGTCTGAAGTTATTGAAACTAGTAAACTGACCTGAAAATTTATAAATAAAGAGTTCAAAAATAAAGCTATTTAGTTACATACCATTTGTTAGTAAGTCAATGGCAGCCTCGGTTGTGCTTGTAGAAGGTAAAGGGTTTGACTCTCCCTCATCCTGGGATTGGGAACACTCTTTGGCAACAGGTGCCAACGCTTCCAACACTTTGTCGAACATTTTGTTTGATGTAGGCTTCTTTCCTCCCCCTGTAAATCAAACAATAATACCAAAAAATTTCGAATAATGCATGAATATATCCAATATTTCCCAAATATTTCCCAAATCGTCCCTTTTGACTTTCCTTGATGTAACATTGTTAAAATTAATAGTAATAAATAATACAAATAATGGCATGGATTTTATAAGCAAACCCTTAAGCACTGATAATTGTAGCTAGTCACATTTACTTAGACTTTTGATAGAGCTACATGTACACCATTTACGTCGACAATACATGCACCTTGCACATTTTTCAAATTAATAAAACAAATTAAACATGAAAAATAAAACAAACCCCATTTATGTAGGCTCAGTGGCAAAGTCATTAGACTCTCCACATGCTTGACGTACACAATCTACACCTGTGGTCTTTAAATTTAACTTCACTTTGCATTATAAATCCACATAAATATCCAAAAATGTTTAATAAATAAAGTGTTTAAAAAAAGTGCAAAGGGGTACATATAAAATATAACATGTTTGAAAAATAGGGGAAAAAAAAAAATGAATATAAAATTACAAGTTAAATAACACTCACCTGTCCTGTTCATGTCTCTGTGGTAAGCCCTTGCAAGGCTACGCACAGTCTGCCACTTCTTCCTGATTTTTCTTCATGACCTTGAAGGGCAGCCACTTTCAACTAAAACCCTACTTGCCAGCTCCCAGTAGTGTTTTTTTTACTTTTTCCACATTGGCACACGCCTTACTACTTGTGCCAACAAGCTTGTCTTTATTGACTCTTACAAATTCAGTAAGAATTGCGATCTCCTCAAACGACCAATTGCTTGATCGCCCAGCCTTATCCATTGAGGCTTCAAAATTACTCTTCTGTAATGTATTGTACTACGACGACTAAGGCCTATTTTAACAAAATTAACAACAAGGCCGAGCATACGTTGATACAAAATTATAAAAAGTGTACCAGCCACAACAGACAAGAAAAACTATCGCATCTATGATATACTGAGTCTGTCGCAAAAGATCAGCCAGCAATCCGTACATCGACATTCACTTGCCAAATTTCCCTAGATACGTATTATACTAACTGAAAAATATTGAGCTTGCAGACGACATTTCCCGGACAAGTTTGGAGCCAAAAAAGTTGCACGGTAGTCAACTTGCCAATCAGCCATCTTGAATCACGTGCGTCAGAAAGTTCATACGGCCGTTTCATTAACAAAGCAATACAGGCATCAAATAGCCGTTGCGCTAGCATTTTCAGCCTCGTCCGAGAATTCGTTTGTGGTTTTATATTACTTGCGACTTTTTGCGACTCTTCCTGCTTCAGACGGGTTTTGTGAAATCGATCCTAGGATCGGTCTTACGTAGGATCTTAAGGCTGGGACTCGTCCTAAGTCCTAGGATCGATCCTAAGTTAGGAAGAGTTTTGTGAAATCGACCCCAGATTTGGGGAAAGATTCATTAGATTACCAGAAGACATTGAAGACCAGGAAAATGGACTTTGAAGACAATATTGATGATGAACCAGACATGCCAGAAGCTGTTGCAATTGAACTCCGAGAGTTCCCATTAACACAGATTTGAGAACAGTGACATTTATTTTAGGGTCACAAGAAAAATATAAAGTCAATGGTCAAACATGCAGCTATGTTACCGAAGAGGTAAATGATTTACAATAGGTAGCAAGAGAAGAATTGCTTACGATAGCAAGAAACACATTCCATCACGCACATAAAGCTGAACTATCAGAAGTTTTCAAGCAATCACAAATGGAACAGTCCTTCAGCTTCTTTAGAAATGCCTCTCACATTAACTCTTATGTCAAAGAGAACATGGACTTTGTTGAGCCTGTGGAGTATATGTTGGGTAGAAATAGCTTAGGAAAAGTAAAAAGTTTCCAGTATGTCAGTGTCACGCAAACAATACAGGCTCTTTTGAAGAAGGATGATGTTTTTGCCCATGTCATGCAAGGACATCAGAATGATAACTTTGTGAAAGACTTTTGTGATGGTTCGTTGTATAAAACTCACACACTTTTCTCACAGCTTAATCTAACCATTCAATTTCAACTCTATAATGATGACTTTACAGTCGCCAACCCAATTGGGACCAGAGTAAAACAGCTGAAATTCTCTGCTTTTTATTTTGTCCTTGGAAATATTGAACCTCAGTTAAGGTCAAAACTTGGCTCTTTTCAGCTGGCATTGTTATGTCCGTCAGAAGTTGTGTCTGAATATTGAATGACACAAGTAATGGCTCCATTGATACAAGATTTAAAACATCTTGATTCAGTTGGCATCAACATCGAAAGAGATGGCAACATTTATAATTTTAGGGGAACTCTTTCCATGGTAGTCACCGACAATTTGGCTGCTCATAGCATTGGGGGCTTTCAGGAAAGTTTTAACATGCAGCGTTTCTGTAGATTCTGTATGGTTACCAAGGATGAGACAGCAAACCATTCACGTGATACTGATCTTGTTATGAGAAGTAGAGAGTCATTCAATGAACATGTAGCACTTGTGGAGCAAACACCAGGTGTTGCACGCATATATGGAGTGAAGAGAAGCAGTCCATTGATCAGCTTGATCACTTTCATGTTATTGATGGATTACCATCAGACATTGCCCATGACCTGTTTGAGGGTGTAAATCCTTGTGTCATGCAAAAATGTTATTCGTTACTGCGATAGTGAAGAATTTTTTACTTTAGAGTTCCTAAATGAGCAGATGGAAAATTTCCCTTACTCGGGAACTGACAAAGTAATTAAGCCATCTAAATTGTCCACACAGTTTGGGAATTTCAAAGTAAAACAGAAGGCAATACAGTGTTGGTGCTTCCTTTGCGTTTTCCCCTTGATGGTTGGAAATGTTGGAAATAGAGGAAATAGAGTTCCTGTGGATGACAGAGTATGGGGAGTTCTTATTTCCCTTATACATGTAGTACAAGTAAGTACTGCCTTTCAAGTAGATATTGCTCTCTGCAACTTTCTAGCAGACTTGATAGAAACGTTCTTAGAGAATTACATGAGGGAGTTTCCAGACGTTTCAATTAAACCCATGTTCCACTACATGACCCATTATCCTAAGTTGATGATGAGATTTGGTCCACTTGTGCATTGCTGGACTTTGAGGTTCGAGGGTAAGCATCTCTACTTCAAAGAAATATATCACCACACAAAAAACAAGAATACCTTCAAGCTTGGTTAAGATCCAATCCTAATGTTTTGGAAGACATTGTTGAGCATACATGTGGGAATCTTCTATCTGTAAGGCTACTGTTAAGACCTATACAACCTCTGCTACCGATACTCGGAGATAAGGAATCTGTCTACATAGCCAAGAAAGTGAAGTGTAATGGTACATGGTTTTCTAAAGGATGGGCTGTTGCTGAAGGCATTACACTCGAAGGATTTGTCAACTTTGCTGTCATTGAATTGTGTTGTTTAAATGATGGAGAGGTCTCCCTTGTTTGTTAGAAGGCTGCAAATACTAAGTATATACCACACTACCACAGCTATCAATTTACCTTGAGCGATGAATTTGTTATGAAGAAAGTGTCAAGTTTGATTGACCATTATCCACTTGGTGTTTACCATAATAACCAGGGAATGATAGTTGTGCCACGCCATCATATACATGTACCAGAGTTGTAACCAAGTCGATACACTGTGGGTTTAAAGTGTAGGCCAAAGTGCAGTTTAATTATAAAATGCATAAGTGTAAAATGGTCTGAGAGAAAGACAAAACCATAGCCCCGTGAACAAGGTGATTTTAAATTAAAAATAACAATGTTAAACTTGAAAGTATTTTCATGTACACGCACATGTGAAGAGTATGCATGGTTGGACCTTTCAATAAGTTGTCAGTTCGTTAAATTGAATGCATAAGTCTGTGAACTGATTCGATTACAAGTATACAACTTAAAACATAAATTATTACTAGTGCATACTGCTGATCGGAAATGATCAATAATCTAATACTGTCTTATACTGTTTTGGAATTAATTTTACAATTTGTTTTACGCATGCTCAATTTTTCTTTACTCACTATTAGATGCCTGTTGGTCTTTGGCCATCAGCGGAAAAACAAATAGAATTGGAGGATGAGGTGCATGAATATGAAAAAAAGGGCATGTCAGCTGTTTAGCCTGGATTTCAACAATATTGAAGCCAAGTTTTGGGACGGGGTTTGAGGACTGGGTGGATGCAGATAATGATGAAGAGGTTGAAAACAACAGCAAAGTGCTTATATCACTTCTAGAATCAGCCACATGTAAGTAATACAGATGACAGCTCAACTCTCATTGTGTCTGTGACTGCTCCACTAAGGTAAGTTTGTGGTAAGTGTAGTAAATGTACACACTTGGATGGTGGATTAAAAATATTATTTTTTTATTATTACTGTTGAATTTATCTCAAGTTTCAGAATTGTGGGACAAGCGGTATAGAAAGCAATACCAAGAAAACATGAGGTTTTTGAGATTTGAGAAATGAGCAGATATTAGACAGCGATTTCGGATGCAACTTTAGGATTTGTTTTTAGTCATGTGGTGGTACATGTACTACCCTTTCAAAAGTTTTCAAAATATTTATTAATTTTCTTTTTAACTGCCCCATGGCTTCAAACCCTGCACGACCGAGTACCATAACCAGTGACCTTCAACAGCACTCGCTACTTTTGAGTGTGAAAATAAAACGTATTTCCTCAAAAAACAAATTTCACATTGTCTTTTTCTTCAACAGCGGATCTGGCAGTCCGTCTATGGCCTCAGGTACACCAGATGAATCTGTTTCCAGACCATCACAGACGAATTCTATCAACTGGTTGAACAATTACATGCTACCACACTTCCCTACCAACGTATCCCACGAACTTGAAATTGGCGAGGCTCTAAAGGAGGGAGAGAGATCGGCTCTACTCAACTCGATCTACAGTAGTGTCAGAAAGTACAACTAGTAAGGTAGAATCAGGTCATTTATGATTAGAGAGATTCTCTTTATGTTTATTTTTTCTTCAAAACAAAATGAATAAATTTTCAACGTGTACATAAAAACATGCACAACAGTTTCAGCTTTAGTAATAACAGAGGCAGTCATTTCTTTATATGGAGTTTGATACATTTGCATACCTCTCCTTGTTGGTATCAATTGATATGATTCAAATAAACTTTTGGCCTACAAATTGATCTAGTCCGACTCAGTAGATAAAGGCAAAGGTTACTTTTTCTGTCATGTAAATTTGTTGTTAACTATTTCATCATTGCTGCCCAATTATAGAGCGTTCTCATTGACGTCACATTTCCGCCATGCTGGAGTACAGCTACGCACATAGCATGGGCTATTTGTACACAGCTCTTTGGCAAGATACGCACACGTGTCACCATTCAGTGTTGCGTTTCCTATACGCGTAGAATATGTTCACATTGCGCGCACCTACTGGTACTGATTTCTGTGCGTTACGCGCGCGTGCTTGTACTCCAACATATCAGCCGATAGTCATACGAGAACGCTCTGTATATCTGAACATGCTGAATGTTGTTCACAAACCTTTATCACAGTTTTTTTTCCTTATTCTAACGCTAAAAGTTGTTTTTTTCAAGTGGAAGGTTTAGCTTCCTCAACCTCCAGACCCATGCTGCCCTCGAATTTTCACTTGACCCACCTTCCCTGAGGTTACATATGGTGTACATATATAGTTCTTTATGCTGTATTTCCTTTAAGTTTTCGTTTCTTTTACTTTTTCATTCTTCTTGTTTTTGAGTAGCAACACAACTTCTGCACAGTACAACCGTATTGTAAACTTGCTGTTTGATCGGTTCACCAAGTTGGCACAACAACCAGACATGTCATTGGATAATGCAAGAGTAAGTTTAAATATGTATATTTTTAACGTTTGTAAAACCACAATTTAGATCAAGGAAACGCTTTCACAACTTGATAAATGTGATATCAGACTGTTATTTGATAAGTTAGTTGGGGAATTTAGATTCTCAGGGTTTAAACAAAATCCACTTTCTTGAAAATGTCATGCATTTTGACATTGAAGGCGCTAGTTGAATTTGTTTGCCTGAAAAAATACCATGAGTTTGTTAGTATTACACATTGTGTGTAGACCTACCTGCTCTCATTCTTTAGTATGACCCATTACTAACAAAGTGCAACAATTTTGTGGTGTTGTCATTGAATTTTAGTTAATAGATAGCCTGGCGAGTCAATAGCTTCTTGGTCAAGGCTCGATCATGCAGAGGTATATTCACATGCTACATATTGACCGACTTTGAGAACGAGCAATTAAATGGCCTCTGAACTAGCATATTTTAGGTATAATTAGTTTTTGGTGCTTGTGCATTTCGCTGTATATCTTTCATGCATCTTGTTTTCATTTTGGCAATTTGGCACTCGTGTCACCCGTACGCTCTGAAAATGTATCAATTTCCTGGTAGCAGGTGTGCACGTGTAAACCCATAGTTCCTTATGGTAATGTATACATTCAGAGCTTATAGCATGCACAGCTGTGGAAAAATAAATCTAATTTTTGTCCTCATTAGGTTTTTTGGAAGTACAGACTACAATACAAGTTTGCCAACTCCCGCAGACGTGAAGACAACAATGTCCAAGTGGTCATTGAGCGAAAGAGGAAGTCGGGGAATAAACAACTACAAACCCAGCCAGGTATGAAAAAACACCACAGTGGGGCATAGCCAATTACCAGCCAGCTAGGCCATGTTCCGAGGATAACGCATACATCCTGGCACATACTGACTGGATGAAGCAGGAAACAACAAAAAGGAAGCCAGATTACCAGCGCATAAGATGAGGCTTGTTTGCCTTGTTCTGTTCTATGTACTTTTTGTTATGCCCCACCGGGAAAGCAGAAGGGGCATATATAATGTATGACATGTCCTTCTGTGTGTGTGCACAAGTAGTTTCTGCGTGATAACTTTAAAAGGACTTGGCGTATCAACCCCAAACTTGGTGCTTTTGATTGGTTCAGTATCCCCCAGAGCCTGTTTGTTTTTACCCCTATGTCAAATGTATATATTTATATTTTAAAGTGCAATGTTTGTTTAAAATTATGTCTAAAGTTTCTGTTCTCAAAATTAACTGTCTGTATCAGTTCCGCATGCTGGCCACTGGAGAAAAATTGCAACTTTTTATGTGTGTATTTCTGTTCCAGCCTTTTAACTAGCAGTCGTTTATTTTGAATTTGTTTCATTAATAGACGCAGAATGAATTTCAACGCCTACAAGGAGAAAAAGGGATTAAGCAACTGCTGAATGCTGGATTATTAAAATATAGTAGTGCTGCCCTCCATCTCTGTAAAGGTTTGAAGAGGGCAACTCAACCATGTCTTCAGGAGAGTATTAAGATAAGATTAAAGATTAAAAATATTTATTGTCATGATAAAAAACATGAAATTTGTCTTCCCTGTGTAAAGGAGACTATACAATACATACAAGAAAGGCATAGCAACAATAGACAACAAGAATAAAATTACAATTTACAGATATATACAAATATAAAGATATAAAGATATGGGGGAGCATGTAAAAAGTACAAAATATAAGCGTGAACCAAATTTATCTCGACCATCTACTGTTAAAAAGCTTAATTGCACTAGGGAGAAAGGAATCCTTAAACCTGTTGGTCTTTAAGCATAGCTGTCGGATCCTGCCTGAGTGGTTTTGGATAATGTGAGGGTGCAGGGGGTGGCTGGGGTCGCAAATGATCTTATTGATTTGAGAAATGATACAATCCTCCATAATCTCCCGCATGCCTTTAACGTCAGCTCCAATAATCCTGCTAGCTCGTTTGGTAATACGTTGGAGCTTCTTAGTTAGATTGAGAGAGGGAATTAAACTAACAGATACAACAAAAGCTTAAAATAGATTGAATTGTACTTTGATAAAAAAGCTTAAGAATATTCGTGTTTACGTTAAACGATTTCAGTTTCCTTAAAAAGTAAAGCCGTTGATTAGATCTTTTATACACATGGGTAGTATTTGCATTCCAGTTTAGTTTGCTATCAATAAATGTACCTAAATACTTCAACTCTTTGACAATCTCAACAGATTCTTCCTTGATTTCTTCAGGTTCAACAGTGTTTGCAGTTTTACGGAAATCAAATACAATTTCTTTAGTTTTTTTGACATTCAGAACTAGATAGTTGTTTTAGCACCAAACAAGAAATTTAGTTATTTCATTTATGTACCCAACTTCATCATTATTTGTAATGAGCCCTGTTAGGGCTGTGTCGTCTGCATATTTGGTAAGAACACACTGATTAGTATCTAACTGGAAGTCACTGGTATACATAGAAAATAGCAATGGTGACAAAACACAACCTTGGGGAACACCTGTGCTAATGTGAGTGATGTCAGAAAATGTGTTGGCAAATCTGACCCTTTGTGGCCTAAAATTTAAAAAATCAGCAATCCAGAGGGCAAGATGTGGGTTAATATTCATATTAAGCAATTTACTTAGAAGAATTTGTGGTTTAATGGTGTTGAAAGCCGATGAAAAATCAATGAATAAAGTACGCACATAGGTTTTAGGTTTGTCAAGATGTTCGTATATATTATGCAATAATGTAGCTAGGGCATCCGATACACCACGGTTTGCCCGGTAGGCAAACTGAAAAGGGTCCAACAAGTTATTAGTTTCATCTAAAAGTACATCTTTAATAATATGTTCGAAACATTTCATCACGGTGGCTGTGAGGGCAATTGGTCTAAAGTCATTAAAGTCCTTTGGCTTTGACTTCTTCGGAACAGGAGTGATGGTTGATGCTTTCCAAATCCTTGGGACGATATGGCAGTCAAGGGACCATTGGAAAAGTTGTTTGAAGATTTAAGGATCCTTCCAGAGATCCCGTCTGGTCCTGCAGCTTTATTGGGTTTGATATTCTTGAAAGACTTTTCAACTTGGGCAGTTGTCAGCAGAGTTCTATTGTTATCATTGATGTTTGAAGCAAACGTAGCACACAGTTGATCTTTAGCTAGGTCATGGAGAGGGCTATTGTTATCAAACCGCCGGTAGAATTGGTTCAAGTCGTTCAGGTATTCTTTTGGATCTCCTTGAGGACCAGCCCAATTGTTACGATTTCCATAACCTGTGATGTCTTTCGTGGCATTCCATCCACTTTTGGGGTCACCATCATTAAAATTTCTTTCAAGTTTCTTGCCATATTGTTTCTTGCAGAGACGGATTTGTTCTTTGATTTCCGAATGTAACTTACGTTTCACTTGATCCTCATTATTGGAATGTGCCCGGTGCTTTTGTTTTATGAGATGACGAACTTCTTTATTTAGCCAGTTTTTATTGTTGGGGTAAATTTTAACTTCAATTTCTGTGATGACTAGGTTTTCGCAGAACTTTATGTAGTCAGTGATGACATCAGTAGTTTGATCAATTTAAGCAGGATCTATAAAGATGTTCCAGTTCGTGGTTTCGAAACAGCATCGCAAGGTCTCGATGTTCTGTTGGTCCCATTTCTTGACTTTTTTGATGACTGGTTTTGTTTGCTTAAGTTTCTGTTTATATTTTGGAAGCAGGTGAACCATGTCATGATCAGACATTGACCTCTGGTGGGAATGTCCACATATTGGAAATAGTGGGGCATCACTGGTTCAAGATCACAATGGTTGAAATCACCGGTTATTATGTTAACTATCGGGTGATTTCTTTTCCAGTTCGAGTATAATCCTTGCGATTGTGGCCGCAGCATTGTTACCATCAGCTTGAGGTGGAATGTAAACAACAGTATTGCAGCTGTTGGCCTTGAACGTGACGAACGTAGTCGAAGAGGTACATGTAATATTTTGCCTGGTGATATTGGATAATGTAAATGTGACCAAGCGCTTTTAGTGCACTCCTCAGTTAATGTTGCTTACCCACCAAATGCAGTGGGCTTGAAGTGTAATCTCTGGCTACATCACTATATTTTATCAATACCTCACCAAGCTCAGTCTCACTATTTCTTCTACTTTCTGTCCAAAATTTTCCATGTATTCTAAAAGCAGCTACACACAGCCATCTGGTAGAATTTGTGAGCCAACCTTTTGTTTTGTTCTGAGCCATAAATGTGTTCCAATCCCTTGCTCATTTATGCATCTAGAAAAGGTTTAGTTCATCTTGACATGCTTTCAAAACAACATTAATTCTGATTTTCAATTCTGCATTCCTAAATAAATCAGACTTGTTTGTTTTAAACTTGCAGAAAAATTATATTTTTTATCAACAGAAGATACCTGTCTTGCTGCTGCCGTTGGAATACCAGGTTTTTACTTAAGGAGCAGTTTTCAGACATGGTGGTGTTTGGAGAGGAAACTGTAAGTTAACATCTGATAGCTTCTTATTGTCAAGACCTGATCACGTGGAACTCACTGTATTAACATATGATATAAAGACCGTTCTAACCGTTTCATGAAAAAGGTTTTACACTCTCATCCGAAATCAGGAAAACGTTAGATCAAGCAACCCACGAGACACACGATTCATGATGCCACTGTCTGCATGATCGACACAGCAAGTATTTATTATAAATATGTACATCGTCATGTGTCCTTTCAATAAGGATTATTGGACAAAGTTAAACTCTGATTGTTTGGAATTGCCCACCACCTACCTTAATGTTAACATCTCCACATCTTCACTTCAACTATAACTGGAGTGATCTAAATTTAATTTGTGCTTTCACTAGACTTTAGACTAGAAAGCAGCTTCCCCGACAACCCCCCCTCACAGGCTACTACAGTGCACCCATGCATTTGTTAAGGCTACCAAGAAAAAGGCTGTTGTAATTTTCCATCCCTCTTAATCTTAATTAATTCTTTTTTCTTTTTTCACAGAGAGAAGGCGTGCCAAAAGTCCGTGGGGATGGCAAAGACTCGTCTTCAATTGGTGCGTTTGTCTTGGATATTGATGGAGTCATCATATCAGCACATCCAAAGACCTCTTGACAGCAATCACATTTTTTTTCTTCAGGTTTTTCTGTGTTTAACTTGGCCTATCCGTCATGTTTGAAGAAAACTCTGACCTTTTTCCAGATGGCAGTGCTAAATATACATGACAATTTGAAGCCAGAGAGATGTTGTATCTCTCTTTGAAAAAAAACCCAACACGTTTGAAAACAAACAATATACAGCATATTGTTGTTGGCTCTTATTAAAGGCACTGGACACTATTGGTAATTACTCAAAATAATTGTTAGCATAAAATCTTACCTAGTAACAAGCATATGCATATGATGGGATACACCAAGTGAGAAAACTGGTCTTTGACAATTACCAAAGGTGTCCAGTGCCTTTAAAGTGATTGTACACGCTTGGTATTTGGAACAATAAAATTTGTATGTTTTTTGACACATACTTGGAAGAACTTGACAATGGCTATCAAAGTTCATCACACAATACCTATAAAGGACAACAATTTTTTTGAAGTTTGGAAGAGTAAAATAATTTCTGTCATCTTGTTTTAGAAAAAACACACAATCCAACCAATTTGAAAAATTCTCATAAATGTTGCGGTGTGTGGTTACCTGTAAACAAAAATGGATTCCGCTTTAGCAGGGATATTGTGCGCATCACCTGAGGCTTATTTGAGTCTTAGTTTAAACTTATTTCAGACTTCCTTCGATTGTAGTAGTCTTAAATGATGTTATTCACGGGAATCTCAGACGTGCTATATCAACTTATTCAGAATACAGAATTGATACTGATGTTACTTTTTATAACTAGTGAGCATTCTCTTTGAAACTAGAAAATCTATTTAGATGATGGAAAGTATCATTTTAAAAATGAATGCATGATGAAGTGTTGCATTGGTCAAATTTGACAGTTTTGTTGGACGTACTGTTGAATGAATTCCACCTGTATAATAAGAAATGAAGGTCTTCATCTCAGTTTGTCTTGATCCATAAAATTTCTAAGAGTCATTTTCAGACGCTATGTCAAGACCTTAAAATAGTTTATTTAGAGTTGATATCAGTAATTTTCATGTCAAAATTTACAAATGAATTTAATGAGTGACATGTGCTGTACCATATAGTATACCCCTTGTACGCTGAGGTCAAACAATAGACAAATGCAAGTTTGTACACACCAAGAGTAGCTGTCGGCCAATGATCTGTCTCCTTTTGACCTTAGTGAGGGCACTTTTTGAGCTTGTGACGTCATATGCAAGGGGTTTGTTATTGAACAACTTTTAAACTATCCTTGGGTATGCAAGGGAAAGTGGTATTGCTAATACAAATGAGTTTACGTCAATGAAATGTAATGAATAATAAATTATTTAAACTACAATTGAAAATATAAATTGTATTTTTATTTTTGTCTTATACAGGTGTGATTATAATAACCAAGCAGTGGCAAATCCAGTGAGCAGCATGTGTAATCTTCATTCCCTTTGCACATTCACATCAGTGCACAAAGTGATCCTGTAACAGTTCTCTTCATATGTATCTGTTTCCCCTCCAAAACAAGTCCCTGGCCCTTCCCTTGGCACCCCCGTTATTAATGAAATTATGATGGTATTGTTACTTGTGATGAGCCTTGTGCGGGATAAGCAGTGTAGTTTCGTTGTTCTTTGGTTTGTGTATCTGTTGGTTACTGTAATTAAACTCCACTATGGGATATAGTTGCAGGCGCGTCGGTGGCTAGCAGAACAATAATTTTATTTTGTAGGACCCCCCCCCCCCCCCCACCCCTTAGTGTTGAAGGCATGCCACAGGAACAACGTGAAAAAAGGGTAATGTGTTAAAAGAGTGGATGCTTTTTTTTTTTTTAAAGCGGATTTAAAAGGATAAAGCAAATCAAAAATTCTCCATTGGGAGAGGAGCAAAAAACGAGTGCGTCTGCTCCATGCACGGTGTTTTAATCGCCCATCTCTCTCTGTCTTTCAGTTTGTTCCTGTCTTATAGATTCTCACTTCTCATACTCGTGTCTGTCATACGAATGAACTAACACATGTTGCTGTAACTGTTAAATTTGACATTGTTTGCTTAGTGGGTTGAAATAGTGTTAAAGGGGGGGTACGAAACTGTGCGCGCGTATGGGTGCACCACACTAAATAGGCCAAAATTCATGCGCCAAGCTGATTATCATAATTTGTAGGCCCTCAAAATCTTTTGAATAACGTTTTTGGGGTCATGCAATTAACCCTTTGCATGCCATTGGCGACTCGCGTCACCGATCCATTTTTATCCATGGACGCCATCGGCGACTGTGGTCGCCCGCGAGTGCAACCCGGCTTTACCTGTTGCTTTCTGGGTAATTGTTGACCCTTGACCCTTTCATGTTCATTCAGCTAGCTGTATATGTGAACAACGTGATTACATCGATAAACTTCTCTTTTTCTTGCAAAGTTTCATGATTTTACTTTGAAATTGTGTGTCTGACTGTTCGTAAAACAACGCATTGCAAAAATGGATGCACAGGCTGCTTTTCGTGAGATTTCGGGGGATTCTGACTTTGAGGAGCTTTTTCATGCCGACTCTAGCGATAGTGAAGGTGAAGAAAGCAATGTTATCGATGGTAATGTACATGGACAAGTTTACAACAATGGCACCATGTCTGACAACGGCAGTGATGGGTCGGAATCGGACCGAGCCCCGGTTGAGAATCGGCAGCGTGCAGGGCGGTGATGCGGTGAATTATACCTTTCGGACGGCCTACCAAGATGACTGGCTGCCCAATTTCAGTCATCCTCATGGTCAGCAGATGTTTGATGATGATGAAGAGCCAACAGAGTTTGGAATTTTTTCGTATTACTTTGATCTTGAAGTAATAAATCTTCTGGTTGTTGAAACTAACAGATATGCTGCAGTTACTATCACCAAGAAGGGCGGAATGGATAACATGAGCACACACTCCAGATTCCGTAGATGGCAGAACGTAAGTGAAACTGAACCAACCACGATAGGTGAGGAAAAATCAAGGAACTAATGGACTTGCTCGTCAACAATTGGCAATCTGGCTACTACCCGGCCCGTGAGATGTCTGTTGATGAAACTATCATCCCCTTCAAAGGTCAAACCGGAATGAAAGTCTACAAGCCGAATAAGCCCCATAAATGGGGGCTGAACTGTTGGAATTTAGCAGAGGCCCATACTGGATATATCTGGAATTCAGAACTATATAAAGGTAAAAAAAACACTAATGAAACTGAAGTGGGCTTGTATACGACAGTGGTAACAAATCTCTGTCAACCTGTGTATGACCGTGGCCACCATGTTTACATGGACAATTTGTTTACGTCACCCAGATTGTTCAAAAGCCTTGGTGAAAATGGTGTGGGGGCATGTGGCACCCTTCGAATCAACCGCACTGGAACTCCGGAGCAGATAAAGAAGTCCAAGATGAAGAAAGGGGACCCCTTACTTTCAGCTAGAGATGACAACGCTCTCTTCTTGTCATGGTTTGACAAGAGACAAGTGAACATCATGTCAACAGTACATAACGCCATGACATTCACAAAGAGGGTGCGTGCTCGTGGACAGCGTGAACCCCGTGAGGTGCAAAAGCCTGTAGCTATCGAATGCTACACTAAATACATGGGAGGTGTTGATCGTGCGGACCAGGGTATGTGGTATAACTTGAACATCCACAAGACACTAAAATGGTGGAAAAAAGTGTTTGTATATCTACTAGAAGTAAGCTACGTCAACAGTTGGATTGTGTGGAAATCTATGCACCCTGGCACCAGGCAATATTCAGAGAAATTTCGCCTCGCTATGTTCATGGGCTTCTTGAAGGGTATGTAAGGCAGGGCGGTAGACCTGGACGGAGGACTGGTGATGCACCAAGCCGACTAACAAAACGCCAATTTCTTGCTGTCAACAGAGATCTTACACCTGCTGGACGACCCTCTAAACCTGAGTGCGTTGTGTGCTCAAGCCGAGCTGTCACGTCATCAAACTGATCTCGTCTGTATCCAGTGCGAAAAGCCAATGTGCGCCGCACCTTGCTTCCAGGGCTTCCATACCCTTGTAGAATACAAGGTGGACTGTGTTCCTGGCTATCACAAGTGATCAAGTGAGCAGATATTGTATTTGTGTTTCACTTTTATTGATGTGAATCATTTTTGTTTACAATGAATAATGATCCTCCATCTATGAACAACGTTCCAGTTATACCCATAATTTCACACCGATGTAAAAACCTTTGCACTGCAAACAAAGATTATAAAACTATTGTAAAAATATTGAGTTTCTTTTTGTTCATCAACTTATCCAGAACAATCTTTTCAAGTACTATCAATAGAATGGTATTTATTTGTACACAACTCATAAACTCAAAAATCATAAGTAGCAGACAAATCTTCATTGAAAAACAATTGAAAGCCTAATGATCAGGCTAACACCCCCAATTTTCTTGAATTATTCAATTCATAAAATTATCAACAATGTAATTCTGAACAAGACAAAAATGCCATGCAAAATGGGGGAATTTTATTCGGGGGGGGGTTGTCATATTCAAAACGTCATATCTCACTTATTATATGACTAAAAAACTTGAAACTTAGATGATGAAATAGGGTATGACATACTGAATAAAATGTTTATTTTGAGTTTTGCTTTATAACACTTCATTCTTGTGGTAATTTGTATCCGAATGTTTAGGCCCACATTGTCTGTTAATTAGCACAGGAAACATGGCACACAGGGTTGCACGTGTACACAGCATTGGTGGCATGCTAAGGGTTAATATATTGTGTAAATATAACAATCTATCCGAACCTGGGGGTTATGTGCTTCAACTTTTGAGGAGATTTGATAAATTTAGGCTTTAAAATTTGTACTATTTGGCTTGGGAATGGGAGGGATACCTCATGGAAACTGGCAGTGGGTCAGTTTGGGAAAAAGCACATTTTAGGGGGTGTTTTTTTTTTCTAGGGTAATTAGCAAAAATTCCAAACGGCTGACCAACCAAAAAAAACACCCCCGAAAATGTGCTTTTTCCCAACTGACTTGCTGCTAATTTTCATGAGGCACTCATCCAATTCGGAAGCAAGATAGGACCAACTTTACAGCCTAAATTTATCAAATCTCTTTAGAAGTTGAAGCACAGAACCCCCAGGTTCTGGTAAATTGTTATAACTACACAATTATTAATCGCATGACCCCCCAAAACGTTATTATTCAAATTTGGGCCTACAAATTATGGTAATCCTTTTGGCGCATGAATTTTTGTCTATTCAGTGTGGTGCGCCCATAGACAGGGTTCGTGTGTACCCCCAATATACGGCTCGCGATTTGGTTTTTTGCGGCATACTTCGTCAATACAGTCAACAGTTGAGGGATAGGCTATTCTTGCTATCCCTTAACTGTTGACTCCATAGCCGGCGTGTGCTGCAGTTAAAAAAAATTGCATACGGCTCTGGGTTCGTTGAATGATAGCGCCCTCTATTTGTGGCAATTCGTAATGGGGTGGATTGCGGACTATTATGGGTCATGAAAATACAGAACAGGGACGTCTTGCACCAGGACTAGGAGATGGGGAGCTCGAGGTCGTCGGCCTGGGCTGGGAATGTCAACTCAATCAGTCTGGTCTCGTGCGAGATTTGCACGCCTTCTAGGAATTTGCATCCAGCATCTTGGGAGCCAGACTCATCTTTCTGAAGAACGGTAGGTGGTAGGAGTTTAGGAAATTGTTATATCTAAAATAATTTGGATTTTATTTGTTTTAATGAGATGTTTTGGTAGTTGTGTTGTAATATTTGTTTAAAAAGTGGTTGTTGTCATTGGTTAAATTGAAAATATCAACGTGGTCCTCGTCTGTATGCTACTTTAGTGAGGTGATAGGTAGGCTTGTCAACGGTGTACATGTTACCCTCCTTTGTGTTCAGCCGCCTGCTTTCTCTGTGTATTTTCCTCGGCATCATCCATTTCCACTTGACTGCTTTTGTTACATCAGTAATGTATACATGTACCTGTTTATGTTTGTAGTAGTCTTGTCATTTAGCCTTCGAGAAAGACTCTGCTAGGGTCGAAACGTCAGGCCACTAACTAATTTTTTGCATTTATACCATAGGTCCTTTTGGTTGGTAAGCAGTTTGCAACAGCTAATTCTATTTTTCATTTATATCCTTTTTGTTGCAGTATCCCTCTGGTGATCCTCCTTACCTCCCTTGTTTTTAGTCACATTTTGTCTTGTTTGTTACAGGTTGTTCTAACTTTTGCTTTCTGTTCTCAGCGGTGTTTTATCTACTGTTTTCTTCCACAGGTTTTTGCTTCCCATTTGTTTTCTCTCCCCCCTCCTTTTTTTTGACTGGTCACAATCACTTTTGCTCTCTCCTTTTAATGCCCTTGTTTTTCCCTGTTTGCTTTACTTCTCATATTGTTATGTCTTGTTTCCCCCTTCGTAACATTTTCTTCCCCTGTGTAATAACCCAGTTTGCTTCCCTCTGCAATTTCCCTTGTATAACATTGTGTTTTTCGTGATTATTTGTTTTCCTTTTCAGTACACATTTCCTTTTGTATAATTACTCCGTTTTTTTGCTTGTTTTTTTTTCTCCAGTTTATCTTGTCAAATTCTGATTCCATTACTTCTCTCTACAGATTTTCTCCCATGATCATGTCTAACCAAAGATGCGTTCGCTTGTTTCAGGAACTTAAAAAACTTAAAGAGAAAGCACTACTTTATTGGTATCATCGAGACAACTACAGATTCTACACACTAACCCATTTCATTCCCACAGGTTTGCAGGTTAAATTTGACCAAGCCCTTGCGTCTCTGTCTACCCCACTTCGTAAGCGGTGGAACAGCACACTCCATAGTACTTCTCTCAGCATCATTCGTATTCTAACAGAACATTGTGATGTTTGTCTCAACATCTTCAACCAAGATATTTCCTGCTCAGTCAGGACCTCACTGACTACTACCGCAGAATTCGCCTTCGTGAATTCTTCCTTGACTCACCACCCATGGATCCAAAGCCATTTTACTGCAAGAGTAAATGGGTACCACCAAAGAACCGTGTTCCTTCCCTTGAAACTTACATACAGGTTGTTAGTTCACAAATTAATTCAAGGGATCATTCCACCCACAGGACTCATGACAACCTCCCTAGAGAAGAACGTGAGGCCCTTAAGACTCGGAAGGACATCATCATCAAACCAGCTGACAAGGGCTCTGCTGTTGTTGTCATGGGCCGTCAGCAAAACATCGATGAAGCCATGAGACAACTCAACAACCAAACTAACTATAAACCCCTTGACACTGATCCAACAGGTACCTTTTCAAAGGAGATTCAACAGACACTGGACGAAATGCATGACCGTGACCACCTCTCCAAGACAGCTCACAAGTTTCTTTCCCCAGTCGATTGTAGAACAGCTAGATTTTACCTTCTTCCCAAGGTACATAAGCCAGATAACCCAGGGAGACCCATCATATCTGGCAATGGTTCCCCCACTGAGAATATATCTCTTTTTGTTGACAATTTTCTCAAGCCTCTAGTGCCACAGATTCCATCATATATTCATGACACTCCTGATTTCCTCCGTAAAATCTCAGGTATTCAGAACCAGGTCCCCAACACAGCTATCATCGGTACTTTTGATGTGTCCTCATTGTACACCAACATTCCCCAAGATGAAGGGATTGCTGCCTGCTCTTCAGCTTTGGCTAAGAGCGGTCACACCACACCGCCCATTTCTGATATAGTATCCCTCATGAACCATGTTCTAACTAAAAATAATTTTTCGTTCATGGGTAAGAATTTTCTACAGGTACATGGCACCGCAATGGGTACACCGATGGCACCATCAATGGCCTGCCTATTCATGAGCCAACTTGAACAGCGCATGTTGGCGTCAGCCCCGTGCCGTCCCTGGGTCTGGTGGCGCTACATTGATGACATCTTTTTCATCTGGACCAGTGATGAATCTAGCCTCACAACATTCATTAATCACATCAATTCCTTCCATAGGACCATCAAATTCACAACCGAATACTCAACCAAGGATACCCACTTTCTGGATGTCAAGGTTCTAAAGACGGATGATGGTTTGATCACAGATCTCTTTGTTAAACCCACAGATAAACACCAATATTTCCACTCAACCAGCTGTCATCCCCGACACTGCAAAACCTCGTCTCCCGGGGTCATAGCTCCCTGGCAGTCCATCGAGCAATCCAGAAAGTCAAGGCTCGCTCTAGGGAGTCAGTACTTTCAAAAAGACCCGTGCAACAACAGAGTTCCAAGAAGAAAGTTCCCTTTGTTGTCACTTTCCACCCCTCACTTCCCCCCATTCGTACAATAACCAATTCTAACCATCATATTCTTCACACATCAGATCGACTTCAATGTGCTGTACAAGATGAACCCATAGTTGCCTACAGACGGCCACCCAGTCTCAGGGATCTCATTGTGCAGGCAGAAGTCCCCCCCTTTAATGATAATGTTAACCCCCCTTTGCCACAGGAACTTTCAGGTGTTCCAACACCTCCAAATGCATCGTCTGTAGACAACACATCAGAGAATCGGACTACTTCACCAGCCATACCGGTGGTACCACCCACAGGACAAGGGGTCATGTCACCTGCACCACCACTAATCTAATCTATTGAATATCTTGCAAAGTTTGTGGTGTTCAATATATAGGTGAAACGATAACTACACTCAAGAGACGTTTCTACGGCCACAGATCCACAGTCAACACCCATAAGCTGCATACACCCGTAGGACATCATTTCAATCTTCCTAATCACTCAATTTCTGACATGATTTTACAGGGCATTAAGGCACTAGGAAACCACAGAGAGATTGTTCGTTTGAGTAGAGAGAAATTATGGATAAGACGTCTCCAGACCATTCAACCCCATGGTCTGAACATCCAAGAAGGAAATGACTAATAATTTGTTGTCTTTGCCTTCTCCTTTTCACCACAGATAAGCCCCCCCCCCCCAGTCTGCCTCATTCACCAATTAACTACATGAACCTTTCTCTCCCCATCTTTGATTTTGTCCTTTGTGTTCCCCACCTCTTGTGGTCAACCATCCCCTTCCCCAAACCCCCCTCCCTTTTGTTACCCTCCTTTGTGTTCAGCCGCCTGCTGTCTGTGTATTTTCCTCAGGATCATCTATTTCCGCTTGACTGCTTTTGTTACATCAGTAATGTATACATGTACCTGTTTATGTTTGTAGTCTTGTCATTTAGCCTTCGAGAAAGACTCTGCTAGGGTCGAAACGTCAGGCCACTAACAAATTTTTTGAAAATTAAATGAATGAATTACAATATAAATGTGTCTGTATGTGTACTTGTTGTAGCTAGTTAGTTGTCGCATAGAGAAAGGACAGTTTTGTTGTACCTATTTACTGTGTAACGATAGCCGATCCAACCCGCCTGTCTGTAGATCGGATTCGTAGAGTCATTAGTTTGTTGATGAGTATATTTACATCAGTTTTTTAGTGTGCAAGTACAGTAAAACAATTTTTTGCTGGTTTGTTTGTTTTGATGTAATTTTCCGAAGAATGTTTGTTGTAGAGCAACCTTACACATTTTAACATCAAGATTCTTCATACATAAAACTACAGGAAAACGAGCATGAACAAAATTGTTTTAATATACTCGCTACAATCATGCTATGCTACTCCTAGAATATATGAGGTTCGAGTTCTTCCAAAGATCGTCACAATTCATGATGCTCTGTGGGCTTTGGGCCAAGATGCGGAAGGTTTTGAGCATACTGTTGGCATGTTTATGGGGTTATAAATGTATAAGCTCCAATTTGGCCATATTTTGTAACTTATTAGTAAATAAGTAGAGTACATATTGACTGTTGTGAGTGCTTTGGTTAAACTCTGACTCTCGAGTTGTAGTGATCTCTTGAAGTGTTCTGTTTTACTGAGGCGGTGTTGAAGGAAAATAGATCGGTCAGTAGATCACCGAGGGAGTTGTAGTTTTAACAATATGTTGATGTTTTTAATGCAGTCACCTCTGTTACATGATGTCAAGTACACTGGTTGCTATGGGCAACATTGGTTGCATAAGTTTTCAGTCTAAACTTCTTTAGACTTTATGTTGAAGGGGTTTAGTAATTTTAAAATAATGTTACGTTATAGATGGACAAGAATTTTGTAAAACATACAAACTGACCAATTTGAATAATTGGCTGGGGTACTACAAAATTTGTTTAATAAATTTAATGTTAAGTTGTCCTGTGGGCCCTGTATATGTGCATATTTGGTTCTCGAAGTAATCACTAATGCTATTGGGGGTAGTAATAAATGGGGTGCAAAGAAAACTGCTTTCAAATTCATAAGGCCTAATGGAAGCAATGTTCACCTTGGTTAATCTTGTTTGACAACAATGAAAAGCAAAAACATTTGTCGCATGGTTGTCTGCAAACAAATGTATTTCAGTGTCATGGTAACGGTATTAAATAGGTTTTGGAGCGGTTTCCTGTGTTTTGTTTTTGGGGGGGCTATTTATATACTTACAAATTACATCACCTCAAGTTATAGGCATGGAGTGGGAATGGGGTTTCATGGGCGCTTAAAGTTCAATTGATATAGTGTTCAGTTAATGGACATAATGATTGCATTGGGCATAAGGATTATTTTTTCTGGTTTTAGCCTTACACTTATATGCGATAAGCATTGTATACTCTGTTGCTTCCCCCTTCCCCCCAATTTTTTTTTAAATAATAACTTTATATTATAATTTAAAAAATGATAAAATAAAGTAATGAAATAAATCTAAATACATAAACAAAATAAAATAGACAAATCAATAAACTAAAAAAATGTAAATTTTAAACATAACAATAACCCTAATTATAAAGTATTCTGAATAAAATATTTCTCACTGATATTATAGATGGTTACCATACAGTCCATACCTCTAAACTTGGACAACTCGGACTCTGTGTGTAAGACTTGACGAGTATTCGCACTAGTCAGTCTGTGTTGGAGGTGACCTTGGCCCACTTTCTTGTCTCTGCTTACTTTAAGTAAAGAGGTGGCACCTACAGAAGCAGGGAATTCTGCGCTTATGTCACGCGTAATTCGCACAATCACATAATTTTTGGTTCTGTGTGCATACTTCATGTTACTAGGCATTCTTCCCTAAGACAGCTTGTGCAGATATTTGGCACTTGATGTGTAAGCACAGAATGATAATGAATACAAATTGTGATAAATGTTGACATAGTATTCTCTTTAACAGAAAATGCCAAACCACCGAGCAAGAGTAAAGGCTGCGGGAGATGCGATGAGGCGCCTACGGGCCAGCCGGAAGGATGAAACGCCACGTATGTCTTCCTTGTCTGTTGATGTGTCGTCTCATATCACCAACCCTCCCTCAACCATCCCCACACCTCACTCCTCCCCTTCTATGTGCTCCCCCGTCACTCCTCCTCCATCTAACATTTTACTTCCTACTCAAATTGCCTTGGGGTTGGTACCTCCCCAAGGTGATGGTATAATACAGAAGAAAAGGTGCACTGGTACATGAATGTAGATCTGAAAATTTGGCAAATGAATTTAACTATGATAACTTGGCAAATAAATTGAACCGTGATAATTTGGCAAATAAATTGAAACCTGAAGTTGAAGTTAAAGGAAATGCTGAGGTGATATGTGCAGGAAGCAGTCAAAGAAATGCTGAAGGTAAAGTTTGGGCGGTATGGAATCTAAATCAGAAGGAAAGTTTGATGAGAAAAGTGAAAGTAAAGAGTGCAGTCAACCTTGAAAGGAAGAATCAAGGCAAGTGTGAAAGTAATGATGACAGCAAATGTGAGGAAAGTAAAAAAAGAGTCATGTGAAGGTAACACTAAGGTCAAATTGGAAGGAAAGATCGATTGTTGTAGTGATGATGAGTGCAAACTGAACCCTTGCAGACAGGAAAGTAAAGAATTCTATTGTGTTAATGATTCATAGGATAGAAGAACAACTTGTTGGGTGTATGATAAGACTTGTCATTGTTATAAGTACAAAGTACAATGTGACAAATGTAGCATTTGGTATCACATTGATTGTATGGGTTTTTCAGAAGACGTTTGTGAAGTGCTATCAAAATCGAGGTTAATGTGGATCTGTGGTATATGTGGCTTTTCAAACTACTCAGACTGTTTATTTCATGATTTTGGTATTCCAGAAGATGACAATACATTTCAAGCAGTATCGGATGATGATGATGGTGATAATGCAGTAGATTTAATGGCAGAAGTATTTTCTTGACAGCAAAAGGTGGCTATGCAGGAAACTAAGTACAAAGTTGAAAACAAGACAGAGACCTATGAAGAATCAAAATAATGAAGTGAAAAAACAGAAGTGTAATTTGAAAGAAAAGGTTGCAAACGTGGCAAATGCAGTGCCAAGACAATGTGGACAATATGAATTAAGAAGTAGAAAGAGATCAGGATTGCTTCTTGTAAATGGAATTGGAAGTAAAAGAGCAAAACAGACACAAACTCGTGTGAGTTGCAGCATGTGAAGAAGGTCAGACATAATCAGGCATCAAACAGAAAGGAGGTGAATTATGAAAGAACTCATATAGCACCTTGTACAAAGAAATATTTTAAGGAACATGGCAAAGTAAAACATGACAAAAATAAGTTAGTAATGTAAATGAGACAGATCAAGAAAAGAACAGTGTGAACATCAAGAGAGTTAACCCGTTGGCTATAGATGGAAGAGTTATTGCACAAGAAAGTTTTCATCAGGGGGATCGAAGATTTGGTTTGAATAGTGGAAAACAGTGTGTTGCGAATTGTCTGGCCTCAATGATGTATAGTAAGAAAAAAGAGGTAAACAACTGGAAGTCTAGTGACATGGATAGAGTTCTGATGACTGGAAATGAACTGTATGGTTTCTTACAAGAGAGTACAACAATGAACAATAGTTACTTGTTGATTAATGAATTGCCAACTGAATTAGATGTTTTTGACACATTATAGCATGAAGTATCATGAATCTGTATATGGGACGTTTGATGAAAATGTTTGTAACTTGGTGGAATTTAACATGGTACCATTGACAGCTGCACTAGAACAAGCCCTTCAGAAATATCATGCATGTTTCATAAGTTTCCATGGAAATACATTTGGTGTAATTGCTTAAGATGGAATATATTATGTATTTGATTCACATTCCAGAAGTATTCTAGGTTGTATGGTTGAAAGTGGATCAAGTGTCGTGATGCATGCAGCAACATGGCAAGGTGTACACAGGTATTGTACAAAGTTAGCACAATCTATGAATTTGTCAAATACTGAGCAGTATGAAGTAACTGGTATATCTTTCTGTGTTGATGGTGAGGCTGTCACATGTACATGTACTTATGAAGAAATGTAAAAGTGACAATCTGAGCTACTCAGGAATGTGTATTGATTATCATGATTGTGGACTGTTATTACCCAAATTCTTAAACGCCAGAGATTTCTAAAAATAACCCCGCCCTGGAAAATAAGGGTAACAAAAATAGTCAAACAGACAAGCACAATAAGAAGCAGCAAGTATGTTCATTTAAATTTAAGGCAATACAAACAAGTCAGTTAACTAGTTGTGATTTGAATTGAATTTATGATATGGATAAAAATTGTTGGTGCTATCCCATCCAGTGACGCTGTATCTGTTTACTTGTTGTAATTTGAAAAAAGTATTGTGTTAATACTATTCCAAATATGGTAACTGTGCTGTGCTATTTCCACTTGTGTTATTTTAACAGAGAGGTGTGGGGAACTAGTTCAACTGAGAAAATGTGACCTTTTCTGACCATGTTGGTCGGCAGTGAACGGAGTTTTTTTTTTAGATAAAGGATATTAATTTTTGGAGATCCTTTGGGTAGCAATAACTAGTTTTCGGAAGTTATGTTAGCCTCCTCATCAGTTGCATGTGGGTCGATTCAGTGAATCGGGCAGATCTCTTGTTATACCTTAAGAAGATGTGTGGGTTGCCACCATTATGTGGTGATTTGGGACATAGCCGTGGGTATGTCTGTAATTTTGAATAAACATGGCGTGTATTGCTAGTTGGATTGTTTTCAAAGTAAAGCAATCAAATCCTCAAGTGTTTCTTGTAGTTCAAATGAATTATCTGCGGGAGAATGATCGTTGAGGGCGCTTTCAGACTCAGTTGGGTCTGGCGGTAGTTTTGCTCTGATGATCATTTCCCGTATATTTTGGTCTTTTTTGAAAGCAATGAAGGGTGGATTCGGAAATATTTCCACGAGTGTGTCATTGCTTTGAATTTGAGGCCAGAATTTGGTGGTTGCTCGTGAAATATCCTTGTGGAATATAGTGCCAGGTTGTTGGTTGTTGTGAAGACGAGAGGTGTTTTTGAGTTTTGTTGTACTTCCTGTCTTTTATGAATCATATCAGCACGTTCATGCTGTGATACTTTTTGTATCTGTGTGTTTACTTCATCATGGGTGTAACCTCTTGTGAGTTTGTTTTTTCGCTGTATTTTCATCAAGTTATCAACCATGAGAATTTCCTACCGCTGCTGCACGAACAGTAAGCTTATTTTGATAAGTTTTATGTTGAAAACAAGTCAATCTATTTGTCCTAATAAAATATAAAGTCAAGCTCAGCGCTAACCTTTTGTTAAATAACCATGATTTTATCTGGCCTCAATTCAATGTGTGGTGCTTGTTGTGCTTTAATTCTTTGGGGGGGTTTTAGCCCTAAGCGATGCCCTTCAACACTCCATTGGCATCGCCAGCTTTTAATTCGCAGCAGTCAACTATTTTAGATGTTACTGTCCCGTCCTTCGTAACATATCGCAGATACACATTTTCCTGTTCAAAAACACCCTGTCGGTTGTTCCATCGGCCATAACACAAGAAACGAGCCTCTTTTATCTCTGCCGACAACTCATTTTTCTTTGTGAGGGCGATTGCATCTACAAACTGCCTACATGCTTTGTCATTCCGGTAATTGTTTCCAATATCTACTCCATTTTTAGACTGCAGATCACATAATTTTGAAAATTTTGTCATTGCAATATCCTCCTTGGCCATGAATTGCGCTGTATTAAACAAAGCACGGCATCGTTGTTTCTCAGCTTGAGAGAGTTCACGAAGGTAACGGTCCATAGGGGCATTTCCTGGATCTTGCAAGAGAGACCTTTTCGCTCCAACTCTTTTGTGGTGTTCACTTGTGTCATGTGTCACAATACCCCCTTTCCGATATTCTGAAGGATTTACAGCTCCCTGACCCGAACCTTTGAAAAAAGGGCCTGCATGATCAGCTAAGTCAGGTTCATCACGGCACCAACTGCAAAACATGAGGCTTTTCTCTTCATCATTTACCAACCAGGGATACTCTTTACTCCATGTCGGTACAAACGTTTCCTCTTTTTTTCGTACGCAAGCTTGACATTTTTTGATTCTGTTTGCTTGCTTCTTTTAATACTAGAAGACAGGCTGCTAGAAGATGCTTGGGACGTCGAAGAGCTAGGTCTCAGACTCACCAAATATTTATCCATTTTCAACATAAAATACAAGTCAATCTATTTGTCCTAATAAAATATAAAGTCAAGCTCAGCGCTAACCTTTTGTTAAATAACCATGATTTTATCTGGCCTCAATTCAATGTGTGGTGCTTGTTGTGCTTTAATTCTTTGGGGGGGGTTTTAGCCCTAAGCGATGCCCTTCAACACTCCATTGGCATCGCCAGCTTTTAATTCGCAGCAGTCAACTATTTTAGATGTTACTGTCCCGTCCTTCGTAACATATCGCAGATACACATTTTCCTGTTCAAAAACACCCTGTCGGTTGTTCCATCGGCCATAACACACAAGAAACGAGCCTCTTTTATCTCTGCCGACAACTCATTTTTCTTTGTGAGGGCGATTGCATCTACAAACTGCCTACATGCTTTGTCATTCCGGTAATTGTTTCCAATATCTACTCCATTTTTAGACTGCAGATCACATAATTTTGAAAATTTTGTCATTGCAATATCCTCCTTGGCCATGAATTGCGCTGTATTAAACAAAGCACGGCATCGTTGTTTCTCAGCTTGAGAGAGTTCACGAAGGTAACGGTCCATAGGGGCATTTCCTGGATCTTGCAAGAGAGACCTTTTCGCTCCAACTCTTTTGTGGTGTTCACTTGTGTCATGTGTCACAATACCCCCTTTCCGATATTCTGAAGGATTTGCAGCTCCCTGACCCGAACCTTTGAAAAAAGGGCCTGCATGATCAGCTAAGTCAGGTTCATCACGGCACCAACTGCAAAACATGAGGCTTTTCTCTTCATCATTTACCAACCAGGGATACTCTTTACTCCATGTCGGTACAAACGTTTCCTCTTTTTTTCGTACGCAAGCTTGACATTTTTTGATTCTGTTTGCTTGCTTCTTTTAATACTAGAAGACAGGCTGCTAGAAGATGCTTGGGACGTCGAAGAGCTAGGTCTCAGACTCACCAAATATTTATCCATTTTCAACATAAAATAATAGTATTACGCCGGTACACAAAAACAGCTCGCTAAGAATTGTACTGCATGCAGCTGTCAGATCTAGATAAACATAAACCACGTGTGTACGCAATGCACAGCACCGTACCATCAAGCGATGGCAACGTTACCGGTACTTCACTCGGTCAACCGCCTTACCAATAAGGCGGGGACGAGGGATCCATGAGTACAAGATTGTTTCCTTGGCTCCCCTCGATTGTACATACAAGTGCAGGCATGTAATAAGGAAACCAGTGTCAGTTAAGATCGCGCAAGCAACACGACATCCATGCACCGATTGTACATACGCAGGCATGTAATAAGGAAACCAGTGTCAGTTAAGATCGCGCAACACGACACCCATGCACAACAATAAATATATACACGTCAACTTCAGGGGATTTTTTTAATGCTTAGATTTTATTAATGCTTGGACACTTTGAAGGAAATCACCAGTGGAATAAAACGGTATTTTATTTTATTAATTAATATATAACTCATCAGTTTTTCAATCTGAGCACTTGCCCGATCGGGCAGACCGATCAGGCGTCCAGGTTGCCCGACAAAGTTTCACCGTGTCCCGGGCAATCGGACAGGCGATTTGTCGAGGCCTGGATTTGTGGTTGATGGTGTTTTGATTGGCCATTTTGGTGAGGGCATCGTGAACCAATTGACTTGTTTCATGTGTGATCTGAGCTTGTTCTAGCTCTTCATAGTGCTGGGAACTAAGATGGCCATAGCCTACGGCTAGATAATCAGTGAGGTTCCTAATGCAGATTCCTCTGCCTTTGTGATATGGTTTGATCACGATTTTGTTGTTTTTCAACTGTGATAGAGCTGATCTTTGGTTCTTGGTCATATTGTTTGTTTGTTGTTTTAAACGAATATGAGCAAGTTGAAATTTTGTAGCTTCCAAATAATTCTCAAGTTTGAGATTAAATGTTGATTTGGGAAGCCACGTTGAAGGTGGTTTCAAGGGTTGAGTTTTGGAAGTCTTAGTGTGCATAAGGTATGCGACTCTCATCCTACGATTGAAAGTTTGTATGTCTTTCAAAAGAGAACGGCGTGTAGGTTTGGCAGGGGTAGGAACGAAATTGAGACCTTTGCCCAATGCGATTTTCTGATGTGTAGAAAGATCAACATCGGATAGGTTTGTTATGAATTGTTCGCTTTGTGTAGCCAAATCAGTTAACAGATAATTTTGTCTCTGTTGGGATAAGGTTGAGCAATGGCGGGAAAACGTGTTGCTTTTCTTTGGTTTCGTGCGAGAGACTTTCCTTTATAGTATTTACGATTAACCATTGTTTATTGTGAAGTTTATTTAGATTGGTAGAAATAATAATATTCGCTAAATGTGAAGCAAAGTTTGGTTTGGGAAAGTCAGTGACTCTCTTCTCTTTTTCGCTTCAAGCCTTTGGTCGGTTGTTGTCTTGATCTTGCGAAGAAGTTGAACAGTTTCTGTGCTGTGGTCAATTCTTCAATCTTGAAATGTTTCTTGATCTTGAATGCTGCTGTTTCTATTGCTTCGGCCAGTCTTGTCTCGATGTCGGCCTTGAATTTGGTGTACTGGTCAAGTGTTAGCCCTGCAAACATAACACACACCTGGGTCTCAAGAGTTTTCCAAGAATCTTTGAAGGATTCTTCGTAAGACAGAAGACGGTGGGGGTGTGGTGGTCTTGCTTGTGAGCTGATGTACGCAGGAGGTGTTTTCGTTTTGACAGGGAAATCAACCGTTTATCAATGTGAGCTTTGGCTGTTGTGAGGGTTGACATGTTCACAGCCAAAGCCTTGATAAGGTCAAATCTGCAGATGGCAGTTGTTTCCTTGTCGTTGTGACTTTTGGAATCTTTGGAATAGCGTTTTCTAAATCTTTTTCCAAGCTGTTGATCAGTGATCTGTTGCCGCAAGGGAAAGATTCAGTGCTGGAATTATCATCATTTCATTCCTCTACATAGCTACGTGTCATTCCATAAAATTCCTGATTGTATTAACAACATTGTTTCACTATTTTCAATAACAGATCCATTATCTTCAAAGAATGACTTCTTTATACAGAGACTCACTAAGGCATGTAAACCACTCCAACCTTCAACTCTCAGACAAGGTAATTACTATTCAATAGTTACAACTTATGTTGTCATTTATGCAATTAAAAATTCTCTGAAATAATATCAAACTCCCATTTGTTGTCCCTTGGAAACAGCTAAATACATGTACATGTGTACAAGTTTCTTTTTTAAACACAACTATAAAACCTTGTGATACTTATATTTCCAAGCAAAAAAACCATGCCTCTTGATAAAAATTCTTTGAGTTTCCACCATCCCAACCACATAAAACCAACACTTTCAACCCCATAATCACTTCCAAAAATTAAAATTTTCTCTTTACAGTTAACCCAAATCAGCATTAACATTCAAGATGCTGTTGACTTCGCTTATGGACTCTAAATCTCCACAACTGTGACTTACAGCACGTGAAAAGTTAACCCATCTCGGTGAAGAAGGACCTGCCAATTTGAAAAAACTCAGTGCCTCACTACATCGATCTCCAGGTAACATTCTGGATCCAACATCAATCCTTAAATAACCAACTTCACACCAACCAACCATATTCCCAAACTTTTCAAAACAAAACCTTTTCAACCATATGGTCCCAAACTTACCTACAACCAGGTATCAAAAATTTGGTCTTACAAGAAACTTTCCACAGCTCTCCATTGCTTTATATACCCACCAACTTAAAATTGTAATATCATCCAATAACCCTCAGCCACTGCTATCCGTCAACCATTGCTTTATATACCCACCAACTTAAAATTGTAATATCATCCAATAACCCTCAGCCACTGCTATCCGTCAACCAATCTATCATTAACTTCAACCGTCTACCTTTGCCTTTAACCTGTTCAATCCATGTTTATCCAACAGCTCCCCCAAAGAAACACCTCTTCAAAACACAAGGACCTAAAATCACAACAAAGATTATGAAATTTACTCCCAAACCAATTAGCTCTACACAACCAGGTGAGTTTCAAAACTGTTTCCTAATTCATAATATACGTATTAATACACATCCACATCACTCCCCATATGCAAAACAACAAAACACTTAGCCAAAAATAATTACTCCCGCACCGTTGTAATAATCTCCCCAACATAATGCACACCCACCAACTCTCCCTGATTTTGGATAAGTTCCCCAAAAATCAACAAATCTATCAAGTTTTGACAAACAAATTTGTAAATCTTCCTGATTTAGACTTAATCTTCTTTATTATGTTGAGTGTAATCTTAAAAACCGCTTTAATTGTTGAACAAATCTCCCTGATAACATGATACAATTACACCTACATCCAATTGACTTCCAACACAACACCCCTCCATAAACAAAAACACAATCAAACAAGTTAATACAACCTAACCTTATACAACATTCACTTTCTCTCTCACTTCTACTACTCATAATTCAGACCCTCAATATGTTGTAATTACCTCTCTTTTAACAGACACTCCAATAACTACTTGCAAAGAAGTTCTTTCAGAGTGCGGCTGGTCAGACATCGAAGGTACACCCCTCCAATTCTTAAAAAAACAACTAAACCAATAAACTCCCATATTTAAATGTTACTTCATTCAAAACAAATCACTAATAATGATTTCAATAACATTAACAAACTCTTCATCTATTTCCCATTTGGTCATACCAACAGATCTAACTGATGATGATGCGTGTGACATACCACAACCTTCATCATCCTCCTGAAGAAAAACAGATGAACAACCAACTGCAAAGGAGCCCTCCACACCCATACCATCCACACCCATAGCCAGTACCGAAGAGCTCCCCTCTGAATAATTCTGGCCCCAACAACTACCTTATACATTTAATAAAACAACTTAGAAACCCTTACTATAAATACTACCTCAAGTCAAACCATATACTTTCTGTCAAGAAAACTTTTTCGAAATTAACTTTCGATACAACAATAATTTGCTATGATGATCCACTTCCAAACCTTATCTTTTAAAGTAAAAAAAATACCTACCAAACAAAACAACAGTTGTCTATCGCCCCTAAAATAAGTGAACAATTGCATTCTACCTCCATGTCTCTACTTAACAATATGTTCCAAAATACAACTCCCAAAACAATTTTCGTTTCTACCTTTTATTCACCAAACCCATAACAACTGTTCATCCTAAATATATACGTTTCATAAAATCTGAGTAAAATAAATACCTTGGCTCCCAAACCACATTATGTTCCGAGTTTTTGTACATCCGTTCCGTTTCTTCATTCCCATACTTCCCTTCAAAACCTATAAGTCAATGACAACCGCAAACAGACAATCACAGTAACAAGAACGCATCATAAATGACAAAAACTATATATTAAAAAACACATAAAATCGCTCGGTCAACAAATGATGACATCGCCAAAAGCGAGACCAAACGGCCAAATTGCGCAAACGCCAAAATTGCGCAAACGCCCAAAATGGCAAAAATGTACCCGTGGGTTGGAGTCTGCATTGGTGTTCCGACGTCTACCCGCGATTGTGTGCAGCGGGATACCTGCATTGGTCGACAATATTAGGCGGCCATTATTGGGAGCGTTTTCGTGGCTGTACAAATACGTAACTGTTTCGTTCTTTGGCCAGTGATTAACCAATGGCCAAATCAACAGAAACTCTACAAAATGATTAGCTCTGAGTGTCCTTCCAAGTACCCCCCTCACCCCACATTACATTTGCAGCATTTTATATGCAAGAATTGCTCCCAATCGCAAAGCGCAGCATCCCGCTAGTATATTATTAAAACCGTGTTAAACTTCGAACCCGCGGCGCTGCGGGATCCGCCGATCCGCTTGCGTTTGGTGACCTCGCCCCAGCACAGGGGCTTGGGGACGAGAGACGATTTTTAGCTGCCATCTTGGGTCGCCATCTTTCTCGACTGGTGTCCCGGCGGCGTGCCTTCCGGACGCTGGTTCTCGAGCTGGGTGCCAATTTTATTTCTCACGTGTGATTGGTCCTGTCTTTCCTCGACCTTCGGTGTCTGCCGCAATTTCCCGGCACTCTCAATAAGATTGTTTTACTGTCATTTGTCTTCGGAAAATATTTTGTGCACGTTTTGTTGGTAAAATGGTATCAGAGTAATTACCTAATAAATATCTAATGCATTTTATATGTCACTAAAAGTCCTTGGTTCCAACGACACGCAAGTCTTTTCGGCGAATAGTCAGAAGTAGCGTTGCGTGACTGAGGTAATTTCTCATGACTGCGTGCAATTCGTCATTATTTTGATCGTATGGGGCGTATGTTTACCAGTTTTACGTGATGAAAACAAGGAGACAAACGTTTGGGTTTTTCTCATTTTCGTTATTATAATTTTGTATTTTGTCATTGATGCAAGAAACTACGAACAGGCAGTTAAAATAAGATGTAACTGTAATTGTGATACAAGACATTCCCTGATGAAGGCTCTCTCATGCAGTCATAATTATGGTCAATAATTAGTCTGCGTGTAGGGATAACTGGTGACCTGATTTTTGCTTGATTAACGCCAAATGGAAAAGAGTGTACCAGCTACGAAATTATGGTCAATCAATCGGGGCCCAATTTCATAGAGCTGCTTAAGCAGAAAATATCGCTTAACAAATGTCTGCTAACCAGAACTGTGCAGGATACAAGTCACAAATTGTACATGTGACATGGTAGTTTGGCTGGTAACCTTATACTGGTAAGCATAATTTTGTTGTGCTTAGCTACTTATTGTGCGTAAGCGGCTCTATGAAATTGGGCCCTGCATGTAGGAATAACTGGTGCCCTAATTTTTCCTTGAATAACGCTAAATGGAAGAGAGTGTACCAGTGACGAAACTTTATCATGCATCTTGGACAACGCACACACTACAAAATGCCACTTCAGCTTTGGTTACATTTTTTTGGGAAAACCATGGAAAGCCAAAAATTAAAAACAACAACAGAAAGTGACAGTTTGTAACAATGTTACATAAGTAGGCCATATATTCAAAAACAGTGTGACAATTGATGGAAACAAAGCATGGATTGATCTATTTTTAAAGAAATTTGCAGAAATAATGAATTTGTTCACATACATCCGTTAAACACGATTGAATGTTTTGCTAACATTCGGCCTTACATTATAACTGTATCAACTGTTAATCAACACAGTAGGTCTCTTCTGCTCTCGACTTCTTACGAACGTCTTTAGTCGGGTAACTCTGTGGCTTTTGACGGTGATTATGGGTTTGTTGAGGACGGTACCAGAAACCACTCTGATGCTGCCGAACTCGCCGTGTTTTGAAAAATTAATGTCTGATTGGCTGTTTCAAAAAGACCTCCTGAATGGTCGACACTGTGATGACATTGGACCGCTCTATTATAACATGGGTATGCGATTACCAAAGTGCGGTCAATACAATTAAATAAGTGTGTATTAGCAGTGTGTTGTGTTTTTATAGGACTCGGGAACGACACTAAGTCAACTGGGAGAAATACTAAGTGCAGTGAATAAAATTAATTCAACAATGACTGAGATGATTGAATTAAAATTCTGCTCGAAATTGGGACCAAAACATCCACAATTATAAGGATACTGCACATTTCTGTTAATGATACTTTGTCTTCATCCAGGTCATTTTTTTTTTAGCTTGACATGGCATCCTGTCCCCTTTTTATGTTTCTCCTTTATTATTTCTTTCATAAGTTGATAAATTGCTTACTCATTTTCTGAATAACAACATTAAAAAAAAGCAGTATGTAGTCATTGCCAGCAATTAGTTGGGACACATTGCCCTGGACATCAACAAAGTAATAACAAGACAAAAAACAACTCAGAAAACACACAAATGCAGAAATAAACACATACAGAAAAACCGAAATATACTGAGGAAGAGTTTAAAAGTACATTAATACAAAGAAACAAACGGCAAAACACGGATAGAAAAGGTGTAGAAACAAAGACAGGTTTAACAAGTAAAGAAAAAGAGAAACAAAGAAATAAAAAATAAAAGAAAAAAGGAAATCAAGAAACGAATAAATACAGGAGCACAGGAGCATAGAAGCATAATTTCCATACAAAGAAACCAGTGGATTGTTTGGGCGTATGTTAGTCGTTCAACACAAGTTTTAACATCATCAAATTACCTACACATGGTTATTGCTTTGAGCAATTAGTTAATGAGACCACAAGATCTTCCAGTGACTTTGCTTCCAATACAACGATTGATTTTATATTTACAACACGTCCAGATCGTGTATGTGATGTAAAAGTGGAGCCTGGGCTTTCTACATCCGATCATAACATGGTTTCTTTCAGAATTCGTGGGTCACCTGGAAAATTACCACGTCGTGTTAGGGAAATCTTCCAGTACCACAAAACGGACTTCATTTCCAGACTTTGCTTGCTGCAGTTCCCTGGGGAGTAATTGACTCAGCGACATTAACGATGCTTGGGATACGTTCAGTGATTTCTTCCTCAATTGTATCAAGGAATGTGTTCCTGTCCGTAGAGGTCGCAAGAGAGCTAAGCCCTGGATCACCGAGGAACTTCATCGGATCGTCCTTGAAAAGCGAAGGTTGTTTCAGCGAGCTCGCGTAAGTGGAACTGAGATAGCATGGAAACAATTTAAACTTGCTAGGAACAAAGTGCGCAATCTCTCCAAAAGGGCGTATAGTGACTTTGTCACTGATTTATTTAAGAAAAGGGATAATCGGAAAACTTTCTGGTCATTTGTGAAGTCAAAACGCTACTCTTCTCAATCAACCGATTCTTACCTTATCAATGGTGAAAAACATAAGTGACCCATCTCGGATTGCAAATGAATTTAATGCTCTTTTCGCCAGTTTTTTCTCCGGATCCACCGACCAGGACTGTGTCACTTCTCCTACGTTGGAATTTCCCCCATTAGAGCATTTTTCCATCACTTCAACTCAGGTTTCAGCTGAGATTCGGAATCTCTCCGCCCACAAAGCATATGGTCCCGATGGTATTAGCGCCCAAATGGTGAGACTTGCCGCTCCAGCTATTGTTCCTGTTCTTACAGCTTTTTACAATCATACTCTTGCTGCCGGTTGTCTTCCAAGTGTATGGAAACGTGCTAATATAGTGCTAATATAGTCTTCAAAAAGGGAGAAAAGAGCAACTTAATGAATTACAGACCCGTTTCTTTGAGTCCAATACACTGTAAAAATGGCCTGCACACCATGCACTTGTAGGACAGCAGATATTTGTCCCAAAATCATGAGCACTTGAGGCACTTATTTCATGCACATCATGTGTCAGTTGTGTTGACTAGCACATAATGACTAGCACCACTTTTGTCCCAGAATCATGAACACTTGAGGTGCTCCTATTGCCTCATGTGGTACAGGTATTGATTTGGGCCCACCTCAGGTGATACTAAAATTTTGGACTAGCACATAATGACTAGCACCACTTTTGTCCCAGAATCATGAACACTTGAGGTGCTCCTATTGCCACATGTGGCGTGTCGTGGCCGAGCGGATAAGATCACTGGACTCAAGCTCTGGTGTTTTTGATCAGCAGAGTGTGGGTTCGATTCCCGGTCGTGACACTTGTGTCCTTAAGCAAGACACTTAACCATGATTGCTTCGTCCTTCGGATGGGACGTAAAGCCGTTGGTCCAGTGTGTTGTGTAACGCACGTAAAGGAACCCAGTGCACTTATCAAAAAGAGAAGGGGTCTGCCCAGGTGTTCCTGGTTTGATTGGCAGCATATTGCGCCACAGCACCTTGTAAACCATTACATGGTGCTATGTAAAGGAGTAGGTCTCATACTTCAAACGTAGCCCCCAAATACCTTGCAGGAAAATACTTAATGTTGAAGCGCCTTGAGCGTCACTGAGTGACGGATATGAGCGCTATATAAAAAGCCATTATTATTATTATTATTATTATGTGGTACAGGTATTGATTTAAGCCTACCTCAGGTGATGGTGGAATTTTGGACTAGCACCTGCTGACTAGCACATATAGCAACACCTTTGCCCCGGGATCATGAACACTTGAGGTGCTAGTTTCACATCTTGTAGGAGAACGAATGAACACATTGAGGTGATGTGTCCTTAGTGCATTAGTTTAAAACTACTGCCATATCATGTGCTTTAGATGCTAGCACTGGATGGTGTCAGACAAGTTTTCAGATGCATTAAACAAAAAAATTTAAAACTGACAATTTCAAAATGAAATGTCAACCCTGAATATGATTTATTAGAAGAAAAATAAATTGTATACTTTACAATGAAATCTGGTAAATCACTTATTAATTAACAAACAACGTTCCAATACAGGACACCATGTGCATGTCATAATTATACTGAAAACTTTAACAACACAACTTGAAATTCAAAGTAAAAAGTTACAATTGTTCTTGATTAAATTACGACTTTTAAAAAAGACACGTTATCAAAATTTGCAAATGATCACTTTTTCTAATGTCATGAAACATTCTAAAAACATTTGAATGCTCATAAAACACATTAAACAGTAACGTTTAGGGGGAAAGGCAAATGTTTGATGGTTCCAAACGTGGCTCATTAGAAACACACCTTAAATTCAGTTTGATTGTAGACTGTCCATCTGTGTTAGAATGTAATTTTTTCACTAATATGCCCATTTTTATTTAAAAAGGAATTGTTGAAAATGTTGTGTGAATACAAATTGGCAACAAAATCAAAAGATTAAATCCTTTCAGTATAAAGTGATGAGGATTTTGTTTTATCTTTAGCTTTCTAAATCAACATCTGTCCTAGAAACATTTACCAAAAATTACCAAAAAATCTTTGAACCATTAACATTGTGCTTTCAGAAATCTGTCAATAAGTTGGTTCTTGTCTGCTCTAATGATTAATCATCATTGAATGAATGGTTTGGGTTATGTGCTGAAAAAATGGCACGTTGTTCCAACGTTTTCTATAAAGTTAACCCTCCTATATACTGTTGGGTGTAGGGGTGAGAGAGGAGTTTGTTTTTTGTGGGGAGGGGGGTGTATGAGAGCATGGGGGTGTATGAGAACATGGGGGTGGGGTGGGGAAGAGGATGGGTGGCGAAGGGTGTTGGGTGGCGAAGGGTGTTGGGGTGCAAGATTAACTTTGTTTTTCTCCAAACCAGGACACCTGGGGTGATGATAGCGAATGGGTGGGGTTGGGGTGTCGAATTGACTTTTTTTTTACCAAACCAGAAAACCAGAGTGGGGTGCGGTGTAAGATGGGGGTCCGGTGGGGGGGGGGGGGTGTAGGATTGCTCTTTTTCTTTTTAAAGGTTTTTGGCATGTCAAACAACTACACACATTTAGTCTACCTTTCAAAACCCTCCAACCTAGAAAAATTGAAGGGGTCAATCAACTTCATAACATATTGTACTGTATTCAAAGGAGGGTTAAATTAAAATACCTATTGCATATTCCTCAGTTTCGAGGTTCGGTGAACATTAAGTATTGGCAATTAAGATAATTGTACAGAAAGAGTACAGCCTATACAGCTATACATTGGGAGACTTTATTGAAGCAAGGTTTGCGGTAGCACCAAGTGAAAATATTAGCAAAGCACATCAACGTATCATACAGATATAACTCCCCTACTGTCGATGTGTCAAGAATATATACGCACCAACAGTTCTTGGCAAGATTATGAAAAATGTTTTTTTGTCATTAATTCGTTTTTGTAACGAAGACCTACTGTAGGTGACTACACATGCAGCATTCGGGAAAGTTAGTTCAACAAATGTTCTTGTTCGAACTTGCTCCTGGGGCCGATTTCACTAAAGTCACCATTTGCGATCATCGCTATCACGCTTGCGATGAGATCGCAAACCCCAAATCCATCGCACTTGCGACGTCGCTGATTTTGCGTTTCACTAAAGTCATCGCAGTTGCGATGACATGACAAGGAAAATAAACGTTTTGTATGAGGCTAAAAGTAGTGACCTTTGACACAAACCTCAAGAAAACCGTCGGTCTTTGCATGTGGGCGTCGTACATGTCAAAATGTTGTTGCATGCTGCGGTTCGATTAAAAACTAACGGCATATAAATGTAAACGTTGTCATGCTGGTGCATCAAAAGTAACAACAAGAGGACCATATTAATGCTTAGATTCTATGGCATTCACTTAAAAAAAGGTGTACATGAAATCAAATTCAACATGTTTCATTTGTAGGCCTATAGGCCCCCCCCCCTACCCCCTAGTAGGCCTATACTTACTTTTATAAAATCTTGTAAATAGTTGTAACGTTGAGGTTGATGAACATTGACAAAATGAGAATGACGGTTTTGGTTTTTGGTAATTAATGTCTGACACCCTTTATATAAGCTTCAGCACATATACGAGCGTCTAAAGGGGAATTCTTTTTTTCCCCCGAAGGCATAATCACTATTAGGCGTAATTGGTAAAAAGAATTCGTTTCTAGATGCCCGAAACTTTCGTCAAAGTGTTGTCATCGAAAATGTGTACATGGTATAAAATCGGAAAGGAACAATTGTGGATGCTATGAGGCCTACATTAACTTTAGGCCAAATTGCTGGTTAAAATAACTGAACCCAATAGATGACGATCTCCTTTTTTTTTTACCGATTTTAAGCTCTTTCGGCAACAACCACGTTCAAGCTGAAAAGTGTCATCGGCCAACTGCTTTGTGTGTATCCCGAGTCTCCCAGTAAAAGACCACGAAGAGTAAACGTAACGCCATTTTACCTTTTAATTCACGAACTATAATAGTCGAGACGTACACCGCTAATAAAATCTAAGCACAAAATGGCGCAATCTATCATAATTTGCGATGAACTTACACTTTGCGGCCACTAACGAATCATCGCAAGATTGTCATCGCTTATAGTTGTTTTGCGATGAGTAAGTTTGTCGCAAAGTTTTAGTAAAACCGTTCTCCAAAATCCATCGCTAAGTTGCGATGGATTTGGGATTTAGCGATCGATTCCGGCGTTTGCGATGATCAAAACGCGTTAGTGAAATCGGCCCCTGGTCGAAACTTTGAGTGACACACTCAAGAAATGTTCACAAGGCACTACCCCAAACCTTACTTCTACTTAATCACCATGCATAGCTTTGTCTCACCAAACCCCTTAATCCACACTGTTAGCCACTCAAGGCACACAAGGTTTGGCACACAAGATTTTGATGGACTTGGGGATGTCCTTTACTACCCTGCCCATCAGGTAGTGCTGAATGAACTTCAGCATCATCGAGTATCCTGGAGGATACTCAAAATCCAGGATGTAGTAGGCCCTGTTTCAACACACCTTCCCCCTGCATCTTTACAAGGGTGCGTCCAAAGCCCACGACATGAGAAGATGTAACAAGGTTATCATCAGTTGTAATGACGAGGCTAGGTGATATCTGGCCAGTTACTTTCGAGTCCATGGAGTCCGAGTTAAGCTGTAGGATGAGAAAATAAAAATAAAAATGCTGTTTGATTCAAAAATTGAGCATTGGCTTTCTGTTTGTTAGTCTGTTTGTTTGTTTTTGGAGATGGCACTTGAGATGGCAGAGGGGAGGTTGGACACTATGTTCGTTCAAGTATGATTTAACTCGTAACTGCTGAAGCACAAGGTCGAGGTACACAAGCCCAACCTGCTACTCCAACATGTCATTAATGTTACCAATACCTTCAAGACCTTGATGAGCTCTGTTTTTTTGTTGCGTCGATTCAGCCTCACTTCTGTCTCCTTAAGGACTTGAACACGGTCAAAGTCAGTCTAAAAAATAAAATGGAAATTTGTTCAAAGGAAAACATTTTATTTTTATGATTCCTGCGAATGTTCAGATTAAAATCTAGAGGTTCCTGATGCCTATCTGATCCGCTGATTTACTCCTTATAGTTTTGACAACAATATGTGTGTTATACTCCATATTACCTTTGCATACAATTACACCATCTCCATCTCAAAAACTGTAAGCTATTTCCACAGGACAGGACTCGGTCACCAAAATGACTCAACTTGGCTCAAGTCTAAAAAATCTGTGACTGCTTGTTATGCAATTTCTTGAAGTCAGAGCTATGCATCAGAGAGAAAACTAGTTTGATCCAATTCAAAACATAATGATTGTATCAGTAATAAGCCTATAAACCTACACATAACAATGATTGTTTTCATTAGTCTAATTATATTCTGCATTTTTAGCTGTTGGATCCAATAATTCCAAAGTGTTTGAGTATATTTGTTTAAAAAAATTAAAAATCCGACTTTAAAAAGATCCCTGGCCAGTGAGCTTTTAAAAATCGATTTGTCCAATATATTAAGTTGTTTCTTTTAAAAAATACAACACACTATAGATGGAATAATTTCATATGATATTTTGTACCATTACTACATTACTATCTTTGCCACGAGTCTGTCTTTGGATTGAAATTCAATCAGTTCGCTTTTGGATAATTGAACATTTTATCGACATTTAAAGGGATTTGTGGGCTGGGGGTGTGACAGCCTCCATAACCCTGGCTCTTTCAGGGTCAAGGGGGTAGAAGAGAGCTATTGACAAAAGCATTTAATGGTATGGAGAAAGGTGGAGAGGCCACATTCTCATTATATATATATACTTACGCATGTGTCATTTTGACGGCATGGGAAGTCTTTCCAGAGCTTTTCTACTAGTTCTGATGTGTCAATGTTGTCTGGGGCCAGTATTAGCTTCCTCCTACGTGGGATTGTCTGCTGCATTAGGTTGTCCAAGTGGGCCATCATTGTGGGTGTCATGTCTGTCTTATGAGTGCCTGTAAACACTTTCTAAAAGTTCAAAAAAATTGTGTGCAATGGTGTGATTCTTGCATCAGGAACATTTTATTATTAAATTTTTCCAATTACACAGACGTTGTTACAAGCACTGTGTACTCGGTGCTTTTTGAGTTCTGCAGAAAAAATCCACAGCAACTCGGGTGAGACACGAACCCACAATCTTCCACATTCTACAGCAGATGTCCTATTATTCTAGTGCTCTTAGCCCTGTACTGGTAAGACCTGTTTAGTTCTTAAATTTGAGCCCTTTGTCCTCTTCCAAAATATTAAGTTTCAGATCGAGTGTTGTAGCATTACAAAAATCAATGGACTCCCCCCCCCCCTAAAAAAAAGAGAAAATAATAAAATAAATAAATAATAACAATACATTTCAAAAATGGGCAGATGTAAACAAATTGTACAGCCAGGTACTTCAATTTATTTGTAGAAACGTGACCTTGCGTGCTTGAATTTCATGCTTTTTGTTGATCCGAGTTGGTCATTGTCAATCAACTTGGCATGGAATGACCTTTCCACTTCCTTGCCTGTACTGATGCCATGACTCAGTAAGTCCAAGGCATATGTGGTGCTAAACTTTAAAAAAAAATATGCATAACATCATGCATGAGGCATTCAGTCACCTTAAAGAAGGGAAACTTAATGAGAATACTGGAACTGTTGATTCCATAATGCTTTGACCAGTACACTTGAGCATCCTTGCTCAGAGTTCTCAGTGTCTCACATCTTCTAATAATAATATTAATAATAATATTTAAAATTTATATTGCGCCCCTTACATACAAAATGATCAAGGGCGCAGAACACATGTTAAAAAGCAGAGTGGAAGAAAAAGACAAAGAAAAAAGACTGGTCACCAGGCCAGTGCCCAAACAAAAGTATGGGGATACGTCTGTCCCGCCAACAGAGAACTAATAGTTACTTATTACATAGGCCTATCCCTGCTGGCATCGGTAATGTTTTGACCTTTTCAGGAGACAGACGCCTCTAACCCTAATCTATGCTAAAATACAAACTAACTGGCAAGGTGACCATAGAAGAAGACGCACTAAAAAGCGGTTTTAAAAAGGTGGGTTTTTATATTACATTTAAAAGAGATGAGTTTCTGTTCGCTACGTATGTGAAACGGTAGCGCATTCCAAAGCTTAGGGGCTGCCACAGAAAAAGCCCTATCACCAAATAGTCAACATTTTACCAGAAGGATACTCCAAGAAAATACCATTATTCCCTGACCTAAGTTTATATGAAGATACTTTCCGGATGGAAACAAGATCCTGTAAGTACTTTGGAGAAAGACCATGAAGAGCTTTGAATGTCAACAACAGGATTTTAAAATTAATCCTGTACGAAACAGGCAGCCAATGTAATTGACGAATTATAGGTGTGATGTGTTCAAATCGGTGTGTGTTGGTAACAATTCTGGCAGCTGCGTTTTGAACCCTTTGAAGTTTAGCTATCTGTGACTTTGGCAGACCATACAAAAGGCTATTACAATAATCAAGTCGACTGGTCACAAATGCATGAATTAGTTTTAAAAGAGAGTCTTGTGTAAGGAATTGACTAATGCGTTTGATGTTGTGAAGATGAAAAAAGGCTGCAGAGCAAGCTTTATTGATGTGGGTGTTCATTGTAAGTTCAGAATCGAACCAAGACCCCAAGTTACGAATACATGTTGTAGGAAAAACAGTAGCTTCACCTATCATTATATCGGAAATATTAATTTTCTTCAACTGCTGCTTTGATCCGATAATCAAAAATTCACTTTTAGCATCATTAATTAAAAGCCGGTCATGTAACATCCATTGCCTGATGTCCCTAATGCAATCTTCGATTATAGTCACAGCAGCCTCACAAGATTTGTCGTCGTCGGGTCTAAAAGATAGATACAGCTGAGTGTCATCGGCATAGCAATGAACATCAGGCAGATGATGCTCAACGATGTCAAACAATTTAGAGGCATAGATAATAAATAGAAATGGTCCTAAGCAGGATCCCTGAGGAACACCACAGTTGATGTTAAACTTCTCTGATATCGAGGGCCTTGCCAGTGACTCCACATTTAGACTGAAGACGTTTCAATAAAATTTCATGATCAACAGTATCGAACGCTGCACTCAGGTCTAAAAGGACAAGCAGAATAACATGTTGGGAATTCATCCTCATCAGTAAATAATTTTTAACCTTAATAAGAGCCGTCTCTTAACTGTGATGCTTCCGGTAAGATGATTGGAGAACCGGAAACATGGAATGTTTTGACATGTGACTATAAAGTTGGTCACAAACAGCCCTCTCAGTTAATTTAGAAATAAATTGTAAGTTACTGATTGGTCGGTAGTTTTCTAATTTCATATCAAGATTGGGTTTTTTTAATAAAGGGCATATTAAAGCTTCTGTCCAGTCAGTAGGAAATGTACCAGAAACTAATGATGAGTTTATAATGTTGGTAATTACTGGAAGCAAAACATCAAGGCACTCACCCACAAGGTTAGTAGGCATGGGATCCAGAGCGCATGATCCCTTAGAAGAATTGACAACTAGCTGTTTTACCTGTGACTCGGTTAATGGTGCGAATATATCAAACGGGTTATTACTGGACATTGTATCAGGTGTAAAAGATAACGGTCTGTCAACAGAGGTTGAAACTTCCAAGTCATCAAGTTTAGCATGAATATTATATATTTTCTTTACAAAAAAGCTACCCATATCATTAGCAAGAGTCATTTTATCTTTAAAAGGTGGATAGAGGACGTCAACACTATGCCCAAGCAGCTTTTTAGAGGCTCTAAATAATTTCCTCTGGTCGGAACTATTACTTTCGATAAAGTCTTTGTAAAAATTGCAGCGAGCTTTATTAAGTAGAAAGGTAACCTTATTTCTTATAAGCTTATATTCTGAAAGATCAGAGACCATGTTTGTTCGTCGCCACTTCTTTTCTGCACGTCTCCTCATCCTCAAGGCAGAGTTGATTTCTTGACTAAACCAAGGTAGACGGGGCCTAGCGGTGACCATCTTAGACTTTAGTGGGGCATGTGTATTGAAGGCACCAGCTAGCGTAGAATTATAGCACTTCGTAAGCTCCTCAAGACCTTGAGGAGTGTCCCTGCACAGCCTAGAAGAGACTAAGTCACCTTTGAAGCAATTAATGTCAATGGATTTAATATCCCTATAAACAATCTGTTTAGCAGGAAAAGCAGACTTGTTTTGTTGCAAATTGCAAATAACAAAAAAATGATCAGAAAAAAGGTGGTGAGGTGTCGGGGGGCTATTAAGAACCATGTCCGATTTCCTGGTAATAACAAGATCAAGTGTGTGACCCATCTCATGAGTAGGTTTGTTAACATGTTGCTGGAGACCCATGGATTCAAGAAGTGACAAAAAACGTATAGTGTTTGGATCATCAGAGATGTCAACATGGATGTTAAAATCCCCAGTTATTAAAACTGGTTCAGAAGATAAAATAATGGATTCTAAATAATCAGCAAAATCATTGATAAACCGATTAACTGTACAAGGGTGGCTAGCTGAGTAAGGTGGCCTATAAATAATTACAAGTCGTAATTTACACGAATTAATCCCTACAGACCATTCTGAAAACTCAAATGAGTCTGATTCATCTCCAGCAATTTTCTTGACATTCAAATGATCACGAAACAACAAAGCAGTGCCTCCCCCCACACGGTTTTTCCGGGGATGATCTAGCAATCTAAAACCAGGTGGAGTTGCTTAAACCTTGTGGGCAACATCCATATCTGTAAACCAAGTCTCTGTAAGGGCAAACAAATCAGCCTTACTATTAATAGCATAAGAAACAAAATTAGCTGCTTTATTTTTAAGAGATCTAGTATTTAAGCAGCAGAGTTTAAATAGATCATCAGAGGGATCGGCAGGATTTACAACAATGTGTTTAAGGACAGGATCAGTGCGGTTTTCCAATACCCTATTATGAACATAATCAAGCCGGTGACCAATTTGAACAGGAATTTTACACTTAAAGTTACAATGACCCGCTCTATTACCCCTGAACCGAAGAATTCCATTCACTTTTAGAATAGAAAGCAATCCAGGCTGAATGGAGTGACAAGAAGTCTTACGGATGTTAAAAAGTTGACCACGGGAATACATTATAGTTGAATTACTAGACATAATAGAATGCGAACTATCTGTATGTATAAAATGCAACTCGTCATTACTAGTGGATCCGATACGAGGGCCTGGGTTAACAGAAATATCCATAAATATTGTTATGTCATGTGGAGGGTCATGACCAGGAATAACTAGAGTAGTTTGGCCATGTTTGGACCATTTGACTAATGGAACTTTTGAGACATTAAATCCAGTACGGCACAGCTGTAATGTTACCCCATGACAGGGTGAAAATGGCACAACAAAATTAGTCAGACACATGTACTGGTCTGAAGACACAAAATACTCATTTCTGACAGTCTCAGCATCAGGAAAGATTTGAACCCGTGACTTAACAGACGAGAACGGGCACTAAAGGCAACAACCATGATGAACACACTTTACAAAAAAGTGAACTCGACCGGAGATAAAAACCACATCAAAAACATCAAAATAACAAGCAATACTAATCGGATAAAGCACCAAAAATATCACAGAAAAGCACAGAAAGCTTACCAAACACGTCAACAAAAAATATAAAGACGATGCCAAAAACTCAGCAAAGATTAAACGGATAAAAATAAGAAAACACTGGCAGAGAAAATAAACAGTGGCGGCTACAGAACAGCGCCCTCAACTCTAATGTGATCATCTTCCTGTCGCAGAGTAAATTCTGACTAGGTGAATCGCTGTGTCATTTCCTCTCCACTACATTCACAGGATCTGCACTTTTTGTGGGCAAAAGAAACACCTTCCTTAAATCCACCAATAACATGGAGTGCTGGTGTATCTCCAAGCACTGCTAGAAGTCCCCGTCTCTTCAGGTACTCATTGTTGCCGTGTAACAATCGTATTCCCTCTGTTCCAAGCCTATGTAGGGCCACTTTAAAATCTTCAAGCAGCGTAATGCAGGCGAGTCACTGTGAAAAGCTGCAACTTCATTCTTCAAATCAACTGACTTTGCAACAGCAAGTAAGTTAATTGTAGACAACTGTGATCTGCACGATGGATGTATATTTGTGAGGGACCAATAAAACATTGAAAGCTTGTGTTTTTTTACATGTGATCCTATAGGGTTGACTATTTCGATGTTATCGTTGTACATCAAAATTTGAATGCCACAATCATCATCTTGAAAAAGAGGATGTCATACATATACCCATCAGCAGATGCATGTCCTTTCACCACTTCTTCAGCAATTTCACTGTTGCAAAAGACTCAAGAGATTTTCAAAATGGAATGTAATAGCCAAACACAGCCTCTGAGAACATTGAACGTTTGTTGTTTTTTGTTCTTTTTACAACATATTTTGTTCCAATTTCAACTGCTTCTGGTGCGATGTAACCCATTTTTGATTCAAGATACTTGTCTTGCTTTGCCCTTGCGTTTCCAAACCAGTAAATGGGTTATCTGTGAAAATACCTTCAAGGTCATTATTGTCAGTGTTGACACCAACTGAACGAAGATGTTCCCCACCCCACAGTAGTGTGGGTGGGTCTACGAGTGAATACTTACCTGTAGAGCGAATACTACAATTGCATTGTTCCCTATGCCGGCAGGCAAATAGCCAAGACAGTTTTACACACAATAGCGCCGACGCCCTGCGACATGCGCACTATGTTAGCGTCCTCTTTTTCCTCAAGCGTTTACATGCGTAAGTACTCAAGAATCAAGTATAGTGGGGAAGGAGGGAGGGTGCTCTACAGGTAAGTATTCACTCGTAGACCCACCCACACTACTGTGGGGTGGGGGTCTACTTCACTCTACCTGTAGAGCGAATACTACAATTGCATAGACTCGCACCGAGTAGGCGGTGGGTATACGCGAAACTAATGTCTACAGGGGCGTAGGACACAGGGCGTGCCTAAGAAAACCCCCAAGGGCCTATGGTTCAACCCACAATCACGCGGGAACCAGAAGGCCAAGGTCGGTTCCAAAACCGGAGACCGCACTAAAAAACATGTCAACCCAGACGCGTGGCACCGCTATATGGGAGAGCGGTGAGCGTGGCCCTGGGGACCCACGGTTCGTGCGCAAAAATTTTGGGGGGTAACGCCATTATGGGAGAAAACATAATAGATACACCTCATTAATTTTAAATACATATAATTTAGTACATAATATAAGAGGAAAGTGGACTCACCAGTCTAGCGTTTCTTGGGAGCTTGACTGGCTGCCTGCAGCACTTCCCTTCCCGCCCTGCCATCTGCCTGGAGGACGTCCTTCAGGTAGAGCTCGGAGAAGGTATTCGGGCACTTCCAGCAGGCTGCCTTGGTAATATCAGCCAAGGGTACCCCTTTAAAAAATGCCCAAGAGGCAGTTACCCCCCTAACGTCATGCGCCCGGATAGGGTCTTCGGCTGCCGGCCAGCCGCCCGGTACGGAGCGGATGGCGGTCACGATCCAGCGGGAGATGGTACATTGCGACGCCGGCCGAAAGGGTGGGGTTGATGTAATGAAAAGCTTGTTATGATCTGTACGAAGCGATCTCGTGCGGCTCATATACCACTTGAGAGCCCGGACGGGGCTCCACAGTTTGTCATTTGCCTCTGATGGGAAGGACTTGATGTCAGGGATGAAAATGTCCGGAGGCGTAAATGAACTGGACTAGTTCTTGGTCAGAAACCCGGCCGTGGGGACTAGGCGGACGCCGCCTGGTTCCCACCGGATGTGTATCGAAACGACGCGTCGGTCGTGACTGTCACCGACGGACGGGGCGGGCGGAAAACACGACCCTGCGAAGTGTTCGCTTTGACCAGCCACCAGCGAAGGTGGGGGACTAGCCAGGGCGTGGTAGGCACCGGATGGTGGATTGGATGCCGAGTGGGCCTGTAAAAGGAGAGCAGGTGAAGTTGAATAGGTCTCATTCTCAACCTGCAGAAATCCACCAAATCCACCATGCTGGCCATGAGGCCCAACAGCCTGAGCAAGGCCAGAGCCGGGGCCGTTACCGCTGTGAGGAAGAGGGACACGCACTGTCGAAGGTTCAACAGGCGGTCCTCAGATGGGCGGGCCAATCCCCTGCGCAAGTCGAGGGACGCACCGAGGAAGGTGGGAACCTGCGAGGGGATAGGGTGGGACTTCTCGGTGTTGATAATAAATCCGAGGTCGGAGGTCAGGCGCCAAGTAAGTTGGAGCGCCGCCTCCGTTTCCTCCCGAGAAGGACCCACGACCAGCCAATCGTCGAGGTACATGAATATCATGACACCTCGCCTCCGCAGTGCCGCCCCGATCGTCTTTACGATCCGGGTGAACACCCGCGGTGAGGTCGAAAGTTCGAACGGGAGCACTACAAATTCGTACAGGGTATTGCCATATTGAAAACGCAGGAATTTGCGGTGCTCCGGCCTGATTGGGACGTGTAGATACGCGTGTTCCAGGTCCAGACTTGCGGCTCACGTGGGCGTTATTATTGAATTCATTATTGTCCTTAGCGTCTCCATGCGGAAACGCTTCGGACGAATGAACTTGTTGAGGAGCTTCAAGTTCAAAATCGGGCGCCACACGCCAACCTCCTTGGGTGTCAAGAAGAAGGTTGACATGAAACCCGTCCGAGCTCCCGAGCGGGAGACAATACGCACCGCTCTCTCCCGGAGAAGAACGTCGATCTCCCTCTCGAGGGAGCGACGCTTTGCTTTGTCGGACCGTACGGGTGTTGGCCGACTGAGCATGTCCAACGGGGGGGTCCTCGTAAACTCGATCGCGTAACCGCGGTCGATTGTTTCGAGGACCCACCGGTCGGAGGCTACTTGAACCCAGGACCCCAAGAATCTCCGGAGGCGGCCTCCCACGGGTCCGTCGATGGGAGGTCGCCCGGAGGCAGCCTCACTTGCGCCACGCCCCGGTATACCGGGGGGCCAGCGCTCGAGAACCACGGCCCGACTGGGCGCGTTGTTGTCCCGGTTGGGGCTGTGGATACCGTGGGCCGGCCGTGTTATCGGCGCGACCACGGAAATTGCCACGGGCCGCCTTTTGAGTGCGGCGTCGGGGAATGACAAAGGACGCCTGTTTTCTCGCCTTCCCCGCGGCTTTGGCCGGGGCCTGAGGCCTCTTCAGATTTATTTTGTCAGTGGCCTTGGGCGTTTTGCCTCAGCCTCCATGGATTCCTGGAATTTATCAGCAAATAAATCCATCCCCGTGAGTGGGAGGTCGTCCAGGCGTTTCCGCGCCCCCGCTGACGGCAGAAAAAGTGCGTCAAGTACATTTGCGCGCCGTGCCGTCGTTGCCAGGGTCGCTATCTTCGTAAACTGGTCTAGGACGGAGCATAGACCGTTGTCTAAGCAATGGAGGGCAGCCACCATCATGACGGCTGGTACCATCGAATTTTCGTCGCACCCCTGCTCCAGGTATTCTGAAAGGAGCAGGAGGAACGACGTTGCACGCATCCCCATGCGTGCGGATGAATCCATCTTGCGGGTCACATCCTCCAGCTTCCCGCGGATCTTGTCCGCAAATGGTAACTTGGAGGATGTCGATCCCCTGTCAGCGGCAAGTTTGTCGGTGGCCGAGTCCGGCAGGACGGGGGTTGCAAAGTATTTTTCGAAATCCCCAGGGGGAAAGCGATAATAGGGCTCCATACGCTTAGTGTACGGAGTCCACGTTTTTGCACCCATCACCCCGTCCATGCGATCGACGCGAACCCGATCCAAGGGCATCACTGGGAAGGGCTTGTTCCCGCCCGTTGTCGGGCCCGACCTCTTCTTAAACGACTGGCGTTCAGCCGGGGGGGGGGGGGTTCCGGGTCACAGGGAAGATCCAGGACTCGGATCATGTCCCTCTGAACCAGGCGCAACTCAGTCTCAGAGACCGACATCCGTTGGATGGAGCTGACCAACTCGCCCTCTCCTTCGGTAGAGTCGGCCGAGTCAGACGAGTCAGAGGGACGAGACGCCCTTGGGGAATGAACATCATATCCCGATGGCGAAATAGCATCCTCACGTCGTACCATCACCGAGTCCTGGTCAGACTCGAATGACGCCGACGGATGGAGACTGATGCCAGGCGGGGACACCAGCACACAGTGGGTCGTGTGTGGTGGTGCCCGCTGGGCGGCAGACCCGCGCGCCTGACCGTGAAGGTTAGCGGGCGGGGGCGGCAAACCCGGGGGGGAATCCGGAGCACGGCTAGCCGTGTGTGGGAGTCCCCTTTGGTCCGGTGCCAGCCAACCGTGGCCGTATAGACTATGGGGCACCTGTGGGGTGACCGAGTCAGTAGGGCCCTTTCCACTGTCCTCGCGTCGGCCCGCAAGCGAGGCCGCGAGGGTTTAGAACGCCTCCAATCCTCTCTAGAGATCGGGTCACTCCCTTTGTGGCGTTTGCCACGGTGTGTCCGCTCAGAGGAACCACTTGAGCTCGAATGTGAGCGGCGGGAATGCCGAGTTTTCTTGCCCTTCTTTTTGGAGGAACACCCCGGAGTAGACTCCGATGTAAGCTCGGAGACTACTTGTGGGACGGGGATGCCTGAGCAGCGGGTAAAACCCGACGCAGAGGCCGAACCCTCGGAACGTACTGTTCCAATGGGGCCCCATGGGGACTGTTCCCCGTGGCCAATCGCCTGTGCGGCCGACAGCGCCCCAAGCCCGATAGCGTAGGCGGGGGCTGTCCGGTCCAGGCGGCCGTACAACAGACCGTCCGCAGGCACCGCGGTATGTGCGGTTGTGCTAGGGCGGTGTGAGTGCATCGAACCATGGAGGGGTAATTCCTCCGGTTGCGACTGCTCCATATTCAGGCCTGGGCGCACCGAGCCGTTGAGGGGTAATCCCTCCGGCTGCGGGTGCCCCATAGGCTGGCCTGGGACTGGCAGTGTGGACTCCGTAGTGGAGGCACGTTTGCCAACTCGTCCCTTTTTGGGTATGGCCCCGGTACCAGGCAATTTCTTGACCTTACCGGTGCGCTTCCCTTTTGGTTGGGTTGACCCTAAAATACTAACCGGGGACGGAGGGACTGTAGAGTCCCCGGCCCGGCTAGTACTAGGTCCGTCAGCCCCGGCAGCCGACAGCGGCTGGGGGGACTGGCTGGGGGATTGCGGACGTAGTGTCAACGACGTAGTGTCACCGGTGCAATCCCCCGAGGACTCGGGCTGTCCCGGAGGGATGTAGGTCCCTCCAGTTGCCACAGGCCCTGTCCTTCCCAACTTCCTAGAACTCATTATCACTCAAATAATCGACAACACAACTCTACAATAACTATCCACAATCTTTATTTATCAGGATAGCAGCTATCTTTGCTTTCTCAAGCAATCCAGTAATCACAATTTACAGAATTGCTTGTATCATGAATATGTAACAGCAGAAATCAGTGGACCGTGCCGCGGCTCTCATGCGGCCGGCCGGTATTTGCCTGCAGAGGCTGCGGTCACACTGCGGATATGGAGATCAGAGCATGACTGATTGTGGTCAGAGAGGAAAGACCTTTTGATCGCCATGCAGATGTTATGTTTTCTTTCTGTCTTGTTTTTAGAGAAGGTAGACGGCCGGATTCGAAACAAAAACGAAGTACTTTTATCCCCACCTATACATGTATTTTCATTGAGCTCGGAAGGCTAGCAAAATGATTAAATGATTAAACGGTATGGCTCGAGAATACGTAATAATTATTGCTGTAAAAATTATGACGGGCTATGAATGACTAGAAACTTGCTACATGGGTTTTAAAATAACGATGCCAACATAATAAATATACAAATACGAGAATTAAATTTGAGGATTATGAACATTTATTTATACCAATTCACTTTGGTGTTAAAGTAGAACTTCTGTTGTTATTACAGGTAGGGTCATCGATCGTTGGGTTTGTCACTCTAATGCTAGCCGTGTGTGGGAGTCCCCTTTGGTCCGGTGCCAGCCAACCGTGGCCGTATAGACTATGGGGCACCTGTGGGGTGACCGAGTCAGTAGGGCCCTTTCCACTGTCCTCGCGTCGGCCCGCAAGCGAGGCCGCGAGGGTTTAGAACGCCTCCAATCCTCTCTAGAGATCGGGTCACTCCCTTTGTGGCGTTTGCCACGGTGTGTCCGCTCAGAGGAACCACTTGAGCTCGAATGTGAGCGGCGGGAATGCCGAGTTTTCTTGCCCTTCTTTTTGGAGGAACACCCCGGAGTAGACTCCGATGTAAGCTCGGAGACTACTTGTGGGACGGGGATGCCTGAGCAGCGGGTAAAACCCGACGCAGAGGCCGAACCCTCGGAACGTACTGTTCCAATGGGGCCCCATGGGGACTGTTCCCCGTGGCCAATCGCCTGTGCGGCCGACAGCGCCCCAAGCCCGATAGCGTAGGCGGGGGCTGTCCGGTCCAGGCGGCCGTACAACAGACCGTCCGCAGGCACCGCGGTATGTGCGGTTGTGCTAGGGCGGTGTGAGTGCATCGAACCATGGAGGGGTAATTCCTCCGGTTGCGACTGCTCCATATTCAGGCCTGGGCGCACCGAGCCGTTGAGGGGTAATCCCTCCGGCTGCGGGTGCCCCATAGGCTGGCCTGGGACTGGCAGTGTGGACTCCGTAGTGGAGGCACGTTTGCCAACTCGTCCCTTTTTGGGTATGGCCCCGGTACCAGGCAATTTCTTGACCTTACCGGTGCGCTTCCCTTTTGGTTGGGTTGACCCTAAAATACTAACCGGGGACGGAGGGACTGTAGAGTCCCCGGCCCGGCTAGTACTAGGTCCGTCAGCCCCGGCAGCCGACAGCGGCTGGGGGGACTGGCTGGGGGATTGCGGACGTAGTGTCAACGACGTAGTGTCACCGGTGCAATCCCCCGAGGACTCGGGCTGTCCCGGAGGGATGTAGGTCCCTCCAGTTGCCACAGGCCCTGTCCTTCCCAACTTCCTAGAACTCATTATCACTCAAATAATCGACAACACAACTCTACAATAACTATCCACAATCTTTATTTATCAGGATAGCAGCTATCTTTGCTTTCTCAAGCAATCCAGTAATCACAATTTACAGAATTGCTTGTATCATGAATATGTAACAGCAGAAATCAGTGGACCGTGCCGCGGCTCTCATGCGGCCGGCCGGTATTTGCCTGCAGAGGCTGCGGTCACACTGCGGATATGGAGATCAGAGCATGACTGATTGTGGTCAGAGAGGAAAGACCTTTTGATCGCCATGCAGATGTTATGTTTTCTTTCTGTCTTGTTTTTAGAGAAGGTAGACGGCCGGATTCGAAACAAAAACGAAGTACTTTTATCCCCACCTATACATGTATTTTCATTGAGCTCGGAAGGCTAGCAAAATGATTAAATGATTAAACGGTATGGCTCGAGAATACGTAATAATTATTGCTGTAAAAATTATGACGGGCTATGAATGACTAGAAACTTGCTACATGGGTTTTAAAATAACGATGCCAACATAATAAATATACAAATACGAGAATTAAATTTGAGGATTATGAACATTTATTGATACCAATTCACTTTGGTGTTAAAGTAGAACTTCTGTTGTTATTACAGGTAGGGTCATCGATCGTTGGGTTTGTCACTCTAATGCTGATTTAAAGGCAAATTTTTAAAGAAATCTTAACATGAAAAACAAGTTTTATTTAATAATAGAAAAATACACTTTAAACGGAGTTGTTCAGTTATGTTTGTAAACCCAAGCAAGACCCCTGGTGACAAATACATTATGGTCAGACCTATAACAATTAGGCCTAAGGGTTGTCAATTATAGCAATTTTTATATATATATATAATAAATCAAGTATAGTAGTTTTAAATCAAACCTGGCCACACCTCAAGATACATTAATTATTTAAACAAAAGAAGGTTTGTTTGTTTGTTAAAAAAAAAATATAAATAAAAAAAAATAAATAAACAAACTTACTGAAGGATTAAAACCCAAACTTAGCTGCAATTTTTCGACATTTGCCATTGACGGCGTCTCTCAGAATGTCAGACAACTCGACCGGTGGACAACTCGACGGGTCGGACAACTCGACGGGTCAGACAACTCGACGGGTCGGACAACTCGACGGGTAGTCCGTTCAAGCGTCAGACAGCTCGACTTTTGATCAGACAACTCGACGGGTGGATGGTAAATCCGCATGACGTCTGGCAGAGTGGGGCTGTTCAGCACGGGGGACGATCATGTACCGACTGGGCACGCACGGGCGTCCACGGGCTGGGAGTGGGCTCGCAGACTCGCAGGGGCCCGGGGGGACACGCAAAGACGGCGGGGTTGTCCGGAGATTTACGTGAGGCGCCAGCTGACTGCGAACGGGGCCGGGCGTACACACAACCTCTTATGACACTGGCGAGCAATTTGGCAAAGCATGCGACTTGAATAATATGTTTTGTGCGATTCCAATCGATTGGCAGACTATTTAATTTAATATTGTATTATTAATTAAAACTTATTTATCTTTATATAACCCTGTATTGTAGTTTTGTGCCAGTGAAAATGTGTAATAAAATAAATCTTCGGAACATTAATTCATAAAACTGTCAGGGCGTGCTGATGACAAAGTCATTCTTTTCCGTTTAATATTTCCAAGAAGTGTAAAATGTGTTGGCATATGTAGTATTATACAAAGGTAACTTTACATTTATTGTGAATTCACTGAGAAAGGTTCAGAAGATGAGTCAGGTGGACTATGATTTAGTTTGGCTCTGATAATTTTCTGTTACGCTTTAACTTTTCTGTATGCACTAAATGGAGGTTCCATGAAGATCCCCGGCAGTGTTCCATTTCGTTGTAAAAAATTGTATTAAAGACCACTGGTTGTTTTGGGGTTTTTCAATTTGAAAAGAAGTTTAGCAACTTTTCATCGAGAGTGTCAAAGTATGAGTTTGATTGATTGCTTTCTTCTATACTATAATTAGTTAACACCACGGCAGTCCTTTTGATGTTAACGGCGTTAGCGCAGTATTGTTAGCAGCAGCACTTGTCAATTTCAACACAATACAATGACACTTCAGTTGAACGCACCTCCATTAATGATGATATTGTCAAATCGGTTCACCAAACGGACACTTTGTCGGCAAAGTGAGTGGCGTGTCCAATCTAAGGACCACTACGCAGATTCAAAGACATGGTTTGAAGAATATTCTTCACTTAGCTTTTAGCTCTCGTTGGTGAAACATCTAGCAAATAAAATTCTTCAAAAATGCCTATCTGCACAAGAAAAGGAGGTAAAAGGGAGACTCGCCCAGCTGAGTACCCTTGCATAAGCTGCAGAGAAGAAGTGACTGGAAGACAACATGCGATGGAATGCGATGTCTGCCGCCGTTGGCAACATCGCAAATGTTGCACCACAGGTAAGTTGAAGTGATATGCCTACTAAGAATATTCCCTACTAATGGGATCTTCTATTAATGCACATGATGCAAAGTACATTTAAAACATGGAAGCTATATTTGGACACAATTCGCATAAATACTAAATAAAAGTAACATTGCAATTCAGTGTACATACAGTGTTTTCGTCCCAGTTGCCTTCTATATTTCCTTGAAACGAACCTCAGTCATACAAAACGCTAATCCAAATATTCAAATATATGTTTTTTCAGGACTTTGCACTTTTATTGCTCATGTTACTTTTTACGCGATGAATTAAATTTAAAAGGCCCGCAACATTTTTTACCATATTTGTGAATACAAAAATTATATCCAGTAGTTACAACACGGTGTGTTTAAGGAATAAAACAAACAAATCATTATGGGGATCCATTTAAAAACTTATTTATAGAAATACTTATAGAAATAACTTATTTAAACAAAACTGTTTCCTTAAGTAAGGTGTTTCTGTGTATTTTGTGTGCAGCTATCACGCTGTCTTTTTATAGAGCAGCTGTCCTCGGCGACAAGCCGTTCCGATGGGCTTGCACGGAATGCATGTACAAGGCTCCAACGTCACAGGAAGCTGACATAATTGTAAGTACTTTGAAGTATTTTTTAAAATAATATTTTAAAGGCAGTAGATACTTTTGGTAATTACTCAAAAAATAGTTTACCTCAGAAAGAGTTAATTTCTCACTAAAATATTTGAATCTGAGAAAGGCTTCATGCATGAAGCCTTTAGACACCAAGTGAGGATACTGGCTTTGACAATTTGAATACCATAGTATACCTGCCACCAAATTACATAATATTGACACCTTCACAGATTTTGCATGCTCGCAGATCACAGGACATGTGACATAAAAAACGTGTACCCCTCTTGATGTGTTCTCAGTTGATTATTGTTTAACTATACTTACAGGATGAAGACAGCCATGAAGACATGGACGTTGATGATTTGCCTCCTCCTCCAGCAGGGGCTGAGGAATTTCTGGTATGTACAAATGATTATGTTGTATAGAGGGCCAATATTACAAAATTATTCAGGATTTGTGCATTCTGTGATCAAATCATATTTTTCTCATTAATTAATTATCAAATATATATTTATTTTGTTACAGAATGCACTGATGGCCGAGCCACGTGGACAGCTGGTTCACCCTCCGCCAGGTTTTCGCAATTTCCTGGTATGTATTGGTTTTTCTGATATTTACTATCAAGCCTCTTTATGCATAACATTTGACAAAAACAATACTTGTTAAGCACTCTTGATCGAGGTAAATCTTTAATGTTTATTTTTAAAAATTCCCACCTACTTTTTATCACTTGGCGGAAAATTCCATTAATAAGTGGGCGGCAAACCCAGATCCTACAGATAAACATTTGTTTTGCGAAAGTGGTGTCACATAATAATCATCAGATTACTGTTAAAAAAATAAATTATTATTTTAACCAGGGCATAAATGTGATGTGTAATTTGGAAAGGGTATAGGATTGCAGACATCTTTAATCCCTGATTGAACATAGCTGACTAAAATGAAAAATGTGGAAAAGAAGCAACGCGTGTTTGTATTCATTTTTGATCTGGTCGGTATCTGGTTCCATGCATATTCATTAAAAACATCGCGGGTAAAATTAAGTGTAGTACCACAGACAATCCATAAGGGGGAAACCATTGAATGCCGGAACGACGTGAGACATATTTTATCCTGGACAAACTAGGCCGTTAGTTTCAAATGATTAATATTTAATTGTTGCAAGTTTAAACAATTATAATAATTAAAATACTGCCACCGGAAATAAAAACCGAAAGCTACACATACATTTGCGATTTTTCTTCCTTCTGCTCTTTATTCCTTCCCCCTTCCTCCCCTTTTTTTTCCTTTTTTTTTTTTCCTTCCCTCTTCCTCCCCCTTTTTTTTTTTGACCCTCTTGGGGCTCGGCCCCCCCTTGGGTGCGCCATTGAGGAAGAGTTGTGTGAAATCGACCCCAGGTTACTCATTTGGAGTTCACTAATTTAAATGTTGAAAGAAGATTAAAATTCAATTCTCTTGGTCGCAGGATGAAGATCTCAAAGATGCCTTAACTGACATGCAACTAGAAGAAAGCATTCCATCATCACAGCATGATGATGATGCAAGAGCATCATCACAGCATGACGGTGATGTATCCATGGATGACCTGGATGATGTTGGCCTGGTGAGTTACTGACCCGTTGTCGTGCTCATGATTTTGTTTTCTTTGTTCAACCCCAATTTATTACTTATATTTTGAACGCGCATTGATGATTCATTGTAAATGAGGTCTTCTGTATGTTTTCCATTGGGTGAATTGTTGGGGTATTTTAACCGTGTATAGTCTGTAAAAAAATATAATTTCTTTTTCGCACTACAGCTTGGGTCACCATTAGCAGAAAGCTCCCGTGCATCACTATTGGGTCATGCAGCTGGAAGTCCTAACCAGTCAGCAGCTGGAGGTCCCAACCAGTCAGCAGCTGGAAGTCCCAACCGGTCAGTTGCAAACATCAGTTTTCAACAAGTCCGTGAAGTGGTGGAAGATTCTCTACTCGACCATACAGTTGCCGATGACATCGTACCTGACCATGGAGACAAGATAGAGTATCACATCATTGGCAAAGCTTCTCAGCGAAGCCGCCCAAAGCTTCTGGATAGCAGAGGCTTTTCTTACGTAAAGTACAGTGAAAACAAAGATGGAAGCATAACTTGGAGGTATGTAAATTGTTCAACTAATAACTTTTGGAAAAGCACACATCAAGCTGACGGCACCCTACAACATACAACCCGTACATCAACCAAAGGATCAAATAACCAGCAAAGGGACCTAAAACAAACCAATCAAACACAAGGGTTCCTCTGGTCCTCTTTATGTTTGTCAACTACCCCTGTCAATCTGGCAAATGATACTTAGATAACACCCAGACATAGCATAGATCCAACCGATAAAACATGTAAAAATCGATATGTAAATGTCAAGTCAACATTGATAGAGCGTTACTGAATGAGAAAAGTGAAAACCATAGAAAATTTGAACATGTAAACACAGTGTCCTTAATTCCCCTACTAAACTGTTTTTAGGTGCTGCATCCGTAACAAACAGATGTTTTGTGGCACAATTGTCCGGCAAGTTGGAGAGCGGTTCATCCTCGGCATCAAGGACCACTGCCATTCCGGTAAACCAGGGCAACTTACCTTGGCAAACTTAGTCACGCAGGTCAAGGAGAAGGCTTCAGATCAGCTGTTTGCTCCTGCAAGTCAGATCGTCGATCAAGCTCTAGTCGACAACATCACAGATGCCCCTATCCCATTGGTGCCCAAGCCAAGCAGTCTTGCCAGGACCGCTAATCGTGTCAGACAAAGACAGCGACCTTGCGAACCTCGTGATCTGGAGTTTGCTGTACAGTATGATGCCATTCCTGATGGTCAGAAAATTCCCTTAATCAAAAAAATACACAATTTTGCATTGACTTATTTACATCATGGTGGTTAAAACAATTGTGAAAACCCGAACTAAATGTATACACAAAATGTCTTTTCCGAAAAAGAACTAAAAATGTCTGAAACTTTGCACCAAGATTGTTGGCTCTGAAAAGGAGTTTTATTAGTTGGTTTTAAAAGGGTCTTGCAAGTACATTCAAGTATACTATTCAAGTATACTATTCAGCATTGCATTACAGTGGTGAATGAGCTTATTATTTAGTCAACAAATAAAATACTCTTTTTACAAACTTGATTTCTTGCTGTTCATTATTTTCTTATATTTTAACTGTTTTTTCTTGTTCCACGCAGACTTTCTACAGAGAGATATCAAGGTTAAAGAGAGACGGCACCTGATTTTTACAACCCCCAATCAACAAGTTTTACTTGCGAGAGGGAGAAGGTGGTATATGGATGCGACATTCAAGGTAGTGAAGGCACCATTTACCCAGCTGTTCGGGATTCACTGCTTTGTCAAGAAAGGCAATGCAACAAAGCAGGTTGGTTTTTTTTTAAAATTCCCTTTTTCAAAATGAAAGAAAGAGCAATGGGCAATTTTCAAAAAAAGAGCCACCTCGTGTCAACAAAAAAAGGTTGTTTCCCTTGGGCTGTTTAGACTTGCAAGATTGATGGCTATGAGACACCTAGAGACATCTAAGCCAAGCTTTTAAAAATACAATTATTGTTAACAGGTTCCACTGGCGTTTGCTATAATGTCTGGCAAGAAGAAGCGGGATTACATAGCAGTCCGTCAGGCTGTGCGAGACACCCTTCCAGAGAACATCTGCCTGGAGGAGGTGCTCATCGACTTCGAAGCTGCGCTGTGGAAAGTCATGGAACACGTATTTCCTGACGTTTCGATCAAGGGGTGCTGTTTTCACTGGAAGCAAGCTGTATGGCGGAAGATCCAGGAGACGGGTCTTCAGCCAGCATATATGGAGAAGTCCAATGTTTTCAGATTACTGTCCAATCTGATGGGACTGCCATTTTTACCAGCGGAATTTATCAGACCAATGTTCCAGTCACTGAGGAGGAAGGCTGGAACACCCATGCTGCAGAGGGTACAGTAAACATATAATATTCCCACCATAATTTCAGATTGTTTTCAGACATTTGTTAAATATTTTTTGTGCCATGTCCAAAAAATTGTATCAGCAGGGAATGGGGATGGACACTAGCCTATTGACTCATTAACCAAATATATGGGCACCCTCAAACTGTTTGTAAAAAAAAATCTTTTTAGTGAGAAACGAAAATTGGAAAAACCAAAGCGAATTCTTAATAGCTAGTAAAAGGAAAGTCAAGACCATTCCTACAATGACTTCAAGTTTCAATGAAGTGAACCTATTTTTTTTCTTGTCATGTTGAACTATAGGTCTTTGACTATGTGGCAGCGACATGGATGACTGGAAGCATGTGGCCTCCCGCAGTATGGTCGTGCTATGGCCAGAGCATTCGGACCAACAACGACTGCGAGGGTTGGCACCTCCGCCTACTGACCAAGGCACGCAAGCCGAATGTTCCGTTGTACCTCCTCATCAAGATTCTCCATGCAGAAGCATTGTACGTTGAGGTACAGGTCAAGCTGGTTTCAGAGCAAAAACTGAAAAGACACCAGAGAAAGACCTACAGAAGAGCTCAACGAATGGTGTTCAAGTACTGGGGAGAGTTTGCCAATGGTGACAGAAGCGCAAAGGCACTTCTTCATGCTTGTGCAAATTTGTTTTAATTTCCATTTATTTATTTAGCATAAAAACTTACTTGGTAACGAGCAGTGAAGAGCTTTTGATAGTATAAAACATTGTAGTAACATAGTTGTTGAGAAAGAGGTAATTTCTCACTCAAATAATAAAACACTTCTTGCTAGAAATGTTTTATTATGCATCTAAAAGCACACAAAGTAAAGCAATAAGGGTGTTTTTTCTTTCATTATTCTCTGGCAAATACAATGACAAATTTATTGAGCCCTAATTTTCACAGGTTTGTTATTTTATGAATACATGTTGGGATACACCAAGTGAGAATACTGGTCTTCGACAATTACCAAACATGTCCAGTGCCTTAAATTGTGCGTGATTGTACTTAGTTTTTATCTTGAATGTATCATTCAAAATATTCTTGCCCCTGCTTGCTGCATTTTTTTACAAAAACTTATTTATTTTTAGCATCATATTATTTATTCTAAAATTTTATCTTTTATTGTTTTTTAATTAATTACCGATATTTTAATATTTATTTTGTGCATGAAGGTTGAATGTAAATATCTAGCGGTACTTTTGTTTTTAAACAGGTATTTTTTGTCATATAAAATTATTTGTTTATCTACAAAAGACTTTCTTTAAGTACTTAGGGGTGTTGGCTTGTCTTCGTCTATTTTGATGAATTAATTCCAATATCTTAATATTTTTTTGTACATGCAGGTTGAATGCAAATAAATTGCGGTATTTTTGTTTTTAAACAGATTATTTGTTGTCAGTCTCATTTAATGGCAGTGCTGTAAAATTTAATAACTTGAGTTTATTATAACTTAGTTAAAACATATGCTCTTTTGACCAAACACATGTAAATAGTAACACCACAATACAATTGCAATACATAGTAAACTCACCTTAATTTGTCGTTTAGCGGCTTTCATCATGCGAGTTTGTCGTCGCGGCCCGCTGCTCTCCATGCCCCCGGCCGCCGCACGCGCACGCAAGGCCGCCAGGCTGTACAGTGCAATATCCGGAAAATTCGTGCAAGTTCACGTAAGAATTACAGATTTTCGTGCAAACATTGTCACTGTCAGTAGCTCCGTCGATATTCACCCTTCATGTTGTCTGACCCGTCGAGTTGTCTCGGCGATCCGATTTGTCTGATTCACCCGTCGAGTTGTCTGACCCGTCGAGTTGTCTGACCCGTCGAGTTGTCTGACCCGTCGAGTTGTCTAGGCGATCCGTCGAGCTGTCTCACTGTCGAGTTGTCTGACCCGTCGAGTTGTCTGACCCGTCGAGTTGTCTGACCCGTCGAGTTGTCCGACCCGTCGAGTTGTCCACCGGTCGAGTTGTCTGAACTCCGTCTCTCATTCCTTTCTTACCCGAGGATGAAGACAACTCGTCCGGAAACTCTAGGTTTGATTGTGCAATTATGGCCTTGAAAATGGGGTCGTGTTTGAGGGCTATCTTTGTGACAGCCCCGTTTTTACATAAGACAGGGCCCCCGTGATAATTAGATCTTGCTAGATCCTCGTCTTTAAACAGTTTCGTCATCATCTTCAGGATGAAGTCTTTGGCAGACGAAACTCTTTCAAAGACTTCATCATAAATGTCTTTGTCCATAACATGAACCAATATCTCAGGCATGCCAATCATCACCTCTCGTTCGTCAAGCTTCATATATTGGGGCTCAGGTTTGGCATAAGTAAGTCCCAGATGTGTCTTTATTTGAGAAACGTCTCTTGTTAGAGCTCGGAGCTCTGCCAAAATCAGGGCAAGTGTGGCGGAGGAGTCCAAGATTCCGTTGGAGCCCTGTTGGGCGGCGCTTGATCCCGGAACATGGGTGGGGGACTCTGGGGTGACGATCACTTCTCGACCCCGACCGTTTAAGTCCAGAAGGGGGAAATCTGGGCCTGAATTGACTAGGGCGGCGCTTGGCCCTGGAACTGGACTTGGGGGATCTGAAGCGAAGGATGTACTTGAAAAATCCGGGCTGTTCGCGTCCACTGGCGCGGCGGTTGGTCCCTCTGCCAAGGAATCCGGGCGTGGGTCCACTGGGGGGCCGTTTGGGCCCGGAGCGGGACTGGCGTGCTTTCGGTAGACTTCCTCCAAGTCTAAGGGGGAATCCGGGCGTGGGTCCACTGGGGGGCCGTTTGGTCCCGGAGCGGGACTGGCGTGCTTTTGGTAGACTTCCTCCAAGTCTAAGGGGGAATCCGGGCGTGGATCCACTAGGGGGCCGCTTGGGCCCGGAGCAGGACCGCCGGACTCTTTTGCTATGGTAGTCACTGGGTCAGACCACACAGCAAAGCGCTTGCTTAGGACTGTCAATGGAACGTCTTCCTCGCTGTCACTGCTGGCTTCACACACGCTCTTTTTAAGCCCTGTAATTAAAGAGAAAAGAAATTGAAATGTCAATTTTATTACACAAGCTCGAGTCTCAAGTTTAGGTATATTCAATCTTATAGCCACCTTATTTCTAGAATTTTATATTCGATCATCATAAGGTTGGATACTGAAATGTGCAGTAATCTAACAAATATTTTTGATGAATGTGCATACGGATTAAACCAAAAAAGTTTCAAGGAAAAGCATTTTAAGGAAGAGTGTAGGTAAATAATAAAAGATCATAAAATGTTTGAAGCTTTGCATGGTGTAAACAATTGATGAGAAGAAACCATGTTAATATAGTGAACTTGAGGGTACAACCTTGTTTAAATCTGTTTTAGATGGTATTGGCTATCTTCCATGCCAGCCGAGGTAAGATGATAAGATCTTAGACAAGAAACGTGTTATACAGAATAAACGAAAGAACTTACCGCGTCCAATATCAACGATCTTGGCCTTGAAAAGACCTGACTTGTACGAGACTCGGACCTGCATTCCAGGGATGAGAGGTCCTTTAGTTTTTACGCGATTTACAGAAATTTCTTCCGTAATTCCGGACCATTTAGGCACTAGCCACTCGACGGTAACATTGGCTGAAGACATAGCGAGTTCTTATTGCGTGTTGCGTATGATGATGACTTTCGTAAAAACGATGAACCTTCAAAAGCTTTGTAGGGTATTTAAAAGCTAGTAGAAATAAGCAGCACCCCCTGGATGAACGGAAATTCGGATGAATGAACAAGATAAACTATAAACAAGTCTAAGGCCTACGTGTATAGAAACAGTCTCTCAAACGTTGAATTGCCGAGAAAATAATCTTAAGAAAACGTGTTGATTGTTTTAGGAGTCTGCGTCTACGCTCGATTTCATAAAGCTGTTGTATTGAGACATAAAACATGGCTCTCCGTTCCCGTGAAAATTTACCAAACAAGCATAAATCCCAAATGGATTGGCTTCTTGAAAGCCCGAAAAGAAGAAAATCTGTTGCTAAATTAAAAAACGCAATGCCAAAGAAACGCCAAGGACGGCCATCAGTGGCAGATATATTTCCAACTATAGTTGATACAGCTAAAGTTTTCATTGAAAGTAATGGGTTCAAGGCACATCGAGGTCGAGCAGAGGACACCGGGACCTGTGGCTCAACAATCCCTGCCATCAAGGAACACCTGTTTCATAACGTTCCTGATTTGAAGGAGAATCGCCCAGACCTAGGTGAGTGTACCAAAATAATAAACAAATAACGTATAGAAAAGAACGATCCATTTTAAAAAGAAATTATGTGTAAACTCGTACTCCAACCACGTTTTAATTTTAAAGAATTAGCTGATTGCAAGCTGTTCGTTTTCTATAGTACGTACTTCTATGGCGAGAATCTTTCAGAACTTCGCCTGGAAATAAACTTTTTAGCACAAGCTATAATAATAAACGTACAAGTTGAAAGGACTACTTTCATATTGCATACTTCTTTGTAATGAAATTGTACAGTGAGTTTATGAAATATTAATTCTCACTCTTTGTTTCTTAATAGGCGACAGAACTATTGCACGTTGGATGAAGCCACCCAACAAATCCTTCAGGACATCTGCAGAATATAAAGGCTTCATTGATGCAAGAATTCCCACCAAGGACAACTCGATACGTAAAGAGGATGAAAACAGCCACTTTTACTCGGCCCGGGTGAGGTACGTTATGGAATTGGCTGCCAAGTTCCATACATCTTCAATTATCTACTCTGTAGATAATAAGAACAAAATCAAGTTGAGAAATCAGATATCATCCGTCGACCGTCGTCTGAAGATCAATCGATTTTTTCCGACTAGTGATAAACCCAACCTCTCTGACCACGATTTCCCCACACCTGGGTATTACATTGTTCCGTGTGGCTACCTGAAGATGGTTCTAGCTTCACCACCATGTTGCACCAAGGATCAGATTGGACGAGATCAATTTGTGTAAGTACAGTACTACAGTACCTTAAACAATGTGATTAAACAAATACTAAACACTACTAAGAAAACAAGTTGGATACGTAAGAAAGGGACAAACTTGTCAGCCAAAACATCAGAATAAAATAGTAAAGAAAGATGCCCACGTACGAACTATAATTTCACTCAACTGGAGAAAGAACTACAAGGTACGCTAATTATATTAAGGAAAGTGGGTATTTAACTGCGCCTGCAAAAACTAAATCTGAATATTTAATTTGTCGGCAGTCTTCTTCACAAGCCATTTGTTCCCCAGCCAACTTATACTCAAACCATGGGTGTGACAAATTTACGCTAGGCCTACAATAAATAAAGATGTTTCCAGAACATGTTTGCAAGAAACGGTAATATAATTATTGACCCAGGAATTCTCAAACTACTTCGATAAAAAAGTATTGATAACTCACGGGGGCGGGGGGGGGTGCTTGACAAGTATCTTTCTAATTGAAAAGGATCATCATTTTATAACTTGGACGGACATTTCCAAAATTAAAATTAGTACGAGATGCATGTTACCCGTATTCATTTTACAAATACTTGTCAGTTGTTCATTGAGCATGTCAGAGTAAAACACACATAATTTGTTTTTTAACCGGTCCTGTTTGTGGAAGATTAAACAGTTGCCCTGCCATACTGATTGACAGCCCTTACGTTGCCGACTCTTTAATACCCTTGAAATGTATTACTAGTGCTCCTTTGTGCACCGCCTTCGGCAACCCGATGACTCCTCAAAGAAAAATGTATCAACTTTAAGCGCTCGAGAAAGTGAATGTTAACATTGTTGGTTGTTGGAAGAACTTATTCATTTGCCACCTGTAATTGAGCCATTCAGCAAACCCTCATCTATTTGTTAGATTTCAGAGCAACAGTGGTGGGAATTATAAAGGTAAAATAGCAAAAGCAAATATAAAATGAATAGTATAATACTTCGCAATCTTTTCATTTGTTTTAATTCCCAACAGTCTTCCTAAGCGCAGCACTGCGACCATAGTGAACCGGAGTCCAAGCAACCCCTGCCACGTGTCCTCCCACATGAACGACATTGTCAATGAACTGCATGTGAGAGAACACGTTCAACAAGGGCGTTCATTGCTTGTGCTGATTGCTGATGGCGGCCCAGATTTCAACGTGAACCATCCGGTGAACGAAATCTATTATGGCCGTCTCTTCAAGCAGTGCAAGCTGGACGCCCTTATTGCGACCAGCTATTGCCCAGGCCATTCTGCTTTTAACCCAGTAGAACGGTTGTGGGCACCCTGCACGCGAGCATTAACTTCGGCATCCATCCCCGCAAGTCTGCCTAATGAACTGCCCCCCTGCCACCAGAGGGGTCTGAGTGACCGTGAACGGCTTCAGAAGGAGAACCAGGTATTTGATAACGCTATGGAGGACATCAAAAGGTATTGGTCGACAACCAACTATCCCGATGAGCACATCCTTGTTAAATCTTTACCCAGCGGGTCAGAGGAAACTCCGTTTAATGATTTTGGTCGAGTTCATGCTGCAGTATCATCATCAGCCACTAGGTTGGGAGCAGATGACGCAATGTATGACGAATTCAGGTTCGTCATGCGACACATGGATCGGCGCATTGGCATGGTAATTTTTGCTAAATGCACCGATCCATCCTGTCAACACTGCTCATCTTCTCCACCGGTGGCTGAAGAGATGCTGCAGTGTGTACGGAACTTCCCCACTCCGAAACCTTCCCTCAGTCATCCTGGTCATTTCCTTACATTCATGGAGGCATTGCACCAGCCTAAGGACCCCCCTTGTGAGCACATGCCGTTGTACCATAAGAAGGACCTAGGAAGGTGCACTGCAGGGTGCAAATATGTTTTCACGAGTCGGAAAGACCAGGATGACCATCGGAAGAAGGTACACCCCAGGAGATTATCTGCACGTCTTAAACAGGGATATACATGTAGTTTATTGGGGGATGCGGCAATCAAAATAAAGTCAAGAATTAATTCATACGTGGTTTTCAGAATCAATCACGTAAATCTAATTTATCTTAAAATATAAACCAAGTGGTGCCATACTTCGGACTTTTTAAAGAAAAAAAGATCAAATCCTACTCGATTTAAAAAGCCAAAGATTTTAGGCTTTTTGCTTGAAATAAAAAAAAATCCACATGTGTAGGCTTTATGGACTTGTATATAATTAACATTTACAACTATATTTAGGCATCAATTATTATAATACCAGATTGTTAAAACCAATGTCGATTTGTAACGTAATGTTGTGATTAAAAGAATCACCTTTTAAAATACCATGGCAAAACCTTCATATTAAAACACCTAAAATGATTTATCGGAACTGTACGTCTGCTTGCTTATTTTATTCCTTTCAGTTTAAATATCATAGAAAACTTCGGGCATCTATATTTTTTAGTTTTTATAAAAACCTAGATTTTCAAAAATGAAGGCAAAACCATTCCAAGACACCAAGAATTTGCAAGGTTTGATAAAAACGTTCCTTGCAAAGCAGACAAATGTTTATACATGTACAGGGCAATCGATCTGATTAATCTGCACACCAGTTTCCTGGATTACTCCAGAGGAGGTGCATTAAAACACTGGCAGCTTAAGGTCAGTTGTACGTCGAACATGAGTCGACGAAAAGTCGAAATACAATGTTTTATAAATAGTTTCATATAGGGCCTATGCCTATTATTCGCACGTTTAAAACAGAGATACATTTAACACTGGCTGTTTCCAAGACTCAGGGCTCGCAGATAAAACACTTTGGATTTTGAGTAAATTATCAAGGACGCTGGGGGAAATAAACTGTTGAATACCCGCATTGCAAAGTTTGTCTATACAAAATATATAGGTAAGTGAACGAAGTTCAACAAAAATCAAAAGCAAACTTTGTTCTGTACAATGTAATATTTTGTTCCTAAATCCTGGGTAAACATACCGTCCAACTGTAAACATCACAGAAGGCCGGGATCAGAGCGGCTATACATGAAGGCAATCATGCGTAAAAGTTCTTGTACAAGTACAGTGTACATGTACTTCTACAGATGGTCGGCGAACCTGCAGTGCGCCGCGAAACAGCCGCGACCCTTATGAATATGCAATCCTTATGAATATGCTATTCAGCCTGTTGGAGGTTCGGCCGCGCTTGGCCGCACTGCGGCGGCCCGCGGCCTGGACTCTGCGGTATTGCACGGCCCGCCGCGGCGCGCCGAGTAAAATGTTTTTGGTGTCTTCCCTTACTAAATACCCTACAAAGCTTTTGAAGGTTCATCGTTTTTACGAAAGTCATCATCATACGCAACACGCAATAAGAACTCGCTATGTCTTCAGCCAATGTTACCATCGAGTGGCTAGTGCCTAAATGGTCCGGAATTACGGAAGAAATTTCTGTAAATCGCGTAAAAACTAAAGGACCTCTCATTTCTGGAATGCAGGTCCGAGTCTCGTACAAGTCAGGTCTTTTCAAGGCCAAGATCGTTGATATTGGACGCGGTAAGTTCTTTCGTTTATTCTGTATAACACGTTTCTTGTCTAAGATCTTATCATCTTACCTCGGCTGGCATGGAAGATAGCCAATACCATCTAAAACAGATTTAAACAAGGTTGTACCCTCAAGTTCACTATAATAACATGGTTTCTTCTCATCAATTGTTTACACCATGCATACTTCAAACATTTTATGATCGTTTATTATTTACCTACACTCTTCCTTAAAATGCTTTTCCTTGAAACTTTTTTGTTTAATCCGTATGCACATTCATCAAAAATATTTGTTAGATTACTGCACATTTCAGTATCCAACCTTATGATGATCGAATATAAAATTCTAGAAATATGGTGGCTATAACAGAGCTGCCAACTCTTCCGGATTTTGCGGAAGACTCCCGTTTTTGACGGCAATCTTCCGACATCCCGCAAGCAGTCAAAATCTCCCGGATCCCCAACCTGCTAGTGAAAAATTTAATAAAATTGAATAAAATCCCGTGTGTGTTTATAACGTTTGCGCGCGTGCATATTCAATTGCATAGATGCGCAGAAAAAGTTGTTCTAACCGTACATTCGTCTTCTGCGCATCCATACATGTGCATGCTATGTCTGGCACTGATCAGCCTCGCTACTATGGGTAGCACGCTATATCGATACCTCTCCTCACTGACCCCTGGAATAGATGATTACGCTTACAGTGGCTTAATACTCGTGTGGTATCGTTACGACGCACTGCCCACGATCGAGCAAGTGACCTGCAACATCGACACCACTGGGAACGTGGTTGGGAATGTAAAGCAAAATGGCGCCGCTCAGCAGAGCAACCGGTAAGTCGCTGAAAAAAATAAAGTATGCTCAAAAATATAAAGACGACTACCACAAAGAATGGCCATGTGTAAAGAAATCATCCAAGGACGAAAATCATGCATTTTGCACCACGTGTAACTCAGATGTTTCTGTGAAATATGGCGGACGAAACGACATATTGAGACACATGGATTCTGACAAACATTGCAGTAGTACAACCATCATCCATGTGTGACAACAGCACGATCCAACACGCTAGGCATTGCAGATTTTTTTAGAAAATCGGGCTCTGATGACAGCAGTATAATAAAGGCGGAAACTTCACAGGGCTTATAATATTCACAGGGTTTATAATTGAACATAACTTAAACGATCGTGAAGAACCGTCCACTTCAGTTTCAGGTTCATCCACCCCTTCCTCACATAGGCAACAATAGGATAGGAAGGTAGGCCAGTGCTTCAAAACTAGAAACATGTGCAAAGCATTTAAAACATAAACAGCAATATTCTTTAGTAATATTTCAAATGTATATGTCTGTACATGAATATTTGTTTTTATTTCAGCAAAAATCGTCGTGACGCGCGCTGAGATTGAGTCTTCCTGACTTCAAAGTAAAATCTTCCTGATTTTCAAAAACCAATGTTGGCAGCTCTGCTATAAGATTGAATAAACCTAAACTTGAGACTCAAGCTTGTGTAATAAAATTGACATTTCAATTTCTTTTCTCTTTAATTACAGGGCTTAAAAAGAGCGTGTGTGAAGCCAGCAGTGACAGCGAGGAAGACGTTCCATTGACAGTCCTAAGCAAACACTTTGCTGTGTGGTCTGACCCAGTGACTACCATAGCAAAACAGTCCAGCGGTCCTGCTCCGGGCCCAAGCGGCCCCCTAGTGGATCCACGCCCGGATTCCCCCTTAGACTTGGAGGAAGTCTACCGAAAGCACGCCAGTCCCGTTTCGGGCCCAAACGGCCCCCAGTGGACCCACGCCCGGATTCCCCCTTAGACTTGGAGGAAGTCTACCGAAAGCACGCCAGTCCCGCTCAGGGCCCAAACGGCCCCCAGTGGACCCACGCCCGGATTCCTTGGCAGTGGGACCAACCGCCGCGCCAAGTACATCCTTCGCTTCAGATCCCCCAAGTCCAGTTCCGGGATCAAGCGCCGCCCAACAGGGCTCCAACGGAATCTTGGACTCCTCCGCCACACTTGCCCTGATTTTGGCAGAGCTCCGAGCTCTAACAAGAGACGTATCTCAAATAAAGACACATCTGGGACTTACTAATGCCAAATCTGAGCCCCAATATATAAAGCTTGACGACTGAGAGGTGATGATTGGCATGCCTGAGATATCGGTTCATGTTATGGACAAAGACATTTATGATGAAGTCTTTGAAAGAGTTTCGTCGGCCAAAGACTTCATCCTGAAGATGATAACGAAACTGTTTAAAGACGAGGATCTAGCAAGATCTAAATATCACGGGGGCCCTGTCTTATGTAAAAACGGGGCTGTCACAAAGATAGCCCTTAAACACAACCCCATTTTCAAGGCCATAATGGCACAATCAAACCTAGAGTTTCCGGACGAGTTGTCTTCATCCTCGGGTAAGAAAGGAATGAGAGACGCCGTCAATGGCAAATGTCGAAAAATTGCAGCTAAGTTTGGGTTTTAATCCTACAGTAATTTTGTTTATTTTACAGTTTTTTTTTATTTATATATTTTTTAACAAACAAACAAACCTTCTTTTGTTTAAATAATTAATGTATCTTGAGGTGTGGCCAGGTTTGATTTAAAACTACTATACTTGATTTATTATATATAAAATTAGTAGGGGAGATGGCCTTAGCTTTCGATCCAATCCGGACCTTCGTCAGAGGCATAAACAAGAACAAACACAAACATATCCATTTATAGCAAAAAGAGGAGCAAAGGATTAAGGGAGAGTATCCAGAAAAAAGCGGGAAAATATAGCCAATCAGAGTTGTAAATTTACTGGCTAAGGACCAATAAGAGTGAAGAGGTGGGAACAAAGGATGGTCAGTGTCAAAGGCTGGATCACTGGACCATAAAGGTGGTACTGCATTGTAGGTATTACAATGCGGGAAGCATGAAAGGGTAGGATTAGAGGGCAAGCCACATAAGAAAATGCAACTAACAACAGGAGGCAAGATCAAAGTAATTATAGAATAAAAGAATTAGTGTAAGAAGTTAAAACTAAGCAAGAGGGGACCTGCAGAGAGAGCAGGTTATTAATTCCTCTGCAGAGGGAATGGGTTATTATTGACAGGTTGATTTTTTCAAAACTTTTTGAGAGAGAGAAAAAAGAAGTGCAGGGAACAAGTAAATGACAATAACTGTATCTATTTTGTATCAATGAAGTAAGCGAGAGAAAAAGCATAAAAATAGACTAGTGGAGAGAACTTGTTGTTTACAGTTATTGTATTTATTTTATATCGAAGAAAATATGATTTATTATATATATATATAAAAATTGCTATAATTGACAACCCTTAGGCCTAATTGTTATAGGTCTGACCATAATGTATTTGTCACCAGGGGTCTTGCTTGGGTTTACAAACATAACTGAACAACTCCGTTTAAAGTGTATTTTTCTATTATTAAATAAAACTTGTTTTTCATGTTAAGATTTCTTTAAAAATTTGCCTTTAAATCAGCATTACAGTGACAAACCCAACGATCGATGACCCTACCTGTAATAACAACAGAAGTTCTACTTTAACACCAAAGTGAATTGGTATCAATAAATGTTCATAATCCTCAAATTTAATTCTCGTATTTGTATATTTATTATGTTGGCATCGTTATTTTAAAACCCATGTAGCAAGTTTCTAGTCATTCATAGCCCGTCATAATTTTTACAGCAATAATTATTACGTATTCTCGAGCCATACCGTTTAATCATTTAATCATTTTGCTAGCCTTCCGAGCTCAATGAAAATACATGTATAGGTGGGGATAAAAGTACTTCGTTTTTGTTTCGAATCCGGCCGTCTACCTTCTCTAAAAACAAGACAGAAAGAAAACATAACATCTGCATGGCGATCAAAAGGTCTTTCCTCTCTGACCACAATCAGTCATGCTCTGATCTCCATATCCGCAGTGTGACCACAGCCGCATGAGAGCCGCGGCACGGTCCACTGATTTCTGCTGTTACATATTCATGATACAAGCACAAAGGACTTCGATAATTAGATCTGGGGGCAGCAGTGCGCTGCGGAAAAGCCGAGTGGCAAAACTCACCGCGGCTCTTTGCGGGAGCGCAGTGGCGCGACGCGGGATGCCGATTAAAATGTTTTTGGTGTCTTCCCTAAGCAGAGACGGGCCGTTTTAAAAAATGCTAGTAAACAACTTGTTATATGTCTGTGTAAGTGTGCTCTGAATGTCTTAAAAGGTACGGTACCACTTCCAAATGCTCAAAAGAAAAAACTTATACGGCACAAGAAACATCTAAGGACCGTAGCTGACAAGAAAATACCTTACGCAAAAAGGAAAAAGGTCTTAGTTCAGAAAGGTGGTTCCATTGGGTCATTGTTAGCGCCTATACTTAGCACGCTTGGTGGACTGTTGTTTTCTAGGTAATGCGATACTCAAAGAAAATCATAAGTGCTCCTACGGATCAAATCACACAAGCCATTCAAACTGTTCTACTATCGCATAATCCTACCCAGAACAAGCTTCAACAGTTGGAAATTAATGTGAAAAATATCCTGACGACAACAGATTCACCGGACGAGACAAAAGTAGCATTGTATCAAAAATCGTTACAAAACTATCTTCAGTTTGACCATGCTCATAAAATTACACCACTAACATTGACGACAAAAGCACCTTTGGATAGAGAAACAACCTCTAACAGTTCAGAAAAAAATTGGAAACGAGGGGGTAGCCGTTGAGCAGCCTGATGTAATGACCGAAACTAAAGAAGCTAAAACATTGCATAGAAGGGCTAAATTATTATTAGATAAACTGAAGCATCATGATATCATGACTTGGAATAAAATGACGAGCTTGTTTACGAGGGTAATGTAGTAAAAGGCTCCAATATCGTGGATGTAGTTAATGATACTTAAAGGAGTCAATCTAAATGCGTGGCAGTATTTTGTACGTGGTTTGGCCAAATCGAATGCACCCGAGAGTATGATTGGAAATGAATCTCGAAGAGATGTCGTCAGTCAAATTAAACAGAGTGGTGTTCTAAAGACACGGAAGTTGCCCACACAGAAACTAAAAGGGAGTGAAAGCACACCAAGAAGGCGTAAACACACCTTACCCCATCCCATAAAACCTATGAAATTTTTCAATGGCAAACATTGTAATAAGCTTAATTGTAAAAAAGTTTGTTTAGTTAAGCTAGCTTGTTTGGTGGTGAGTTTACTTATGTTGTAAATTAATAAATGTAATGTACACCAAGAAAAACAAAAACACAAGTTAAAAACAATAATCAAGTTCATGTTATACCAATACACTGTATATACCATTGAAAATTATAAGGTACAGTTTCTTCAGTAGGTCTAGTTTATTGGGGCACATGGTATTCCTTGAAGCATTTTTCCACACACAGAGGTGGCTTGTCCGGACAGACATTGCATATGTAGCGGGTTTCTCGTCTTCTGCCAGCTCTTGTGCAAATGCGGCATGGTTCGGTTGGCCTCTCTTTCTTCTCCGTGGGTGGCAGACTTGCAAGCTAGTGAAATGATTCAGCTTTGGGTGCTCGTCGCCCTTGGCCTCCAAGACGATCCATTGCGTCGCCTAGCAGATGAATTGTTACACTCTCACGAAACTTCAGGATCCTTATTTCATTGTCGCTGTACTCGTTGTACAGGATGTGGGCGTTCAGAAGACAAATCTCGATGATGTGAAGGCCGATTTTTTTGTACCACCTCAGTGTTTTACGCAGGGCTGAGTAGTATGACATCATTTGATCAGACCTGTCTATCCCTGACATTCCGAGGTTGTAGTCACGGATGACGTTTGGCTTCTTAGAGATTTTGTTGTTCCGATTGGGAACATCAACCATCTCCACTCGGTGCATGTTGGTGATTGTCAGGACATCAAGCTTGTCTTTCCATTTGCAAACCACCACTGAGTCCGACCTTCTCCACTCGTGTTCTCCCTTTTTCAACTTCTTATTGATAAGGTCTTTGGGGTTTTCCTTGCGGTCAGTGCGGAGAGTTCCGTAGAGGTAGCTTGATCGGTTGGTTAGTTTTTTCACCAAACCCACCGAGTTGTAGTAGTTATCCGTGTACACCACATGACCTTTGTCAAGGTGACCATCCAGTAGGTCAAGTACAATAGCAGCAGCTTGTCCTAAGTTGAAGCTAGTTCCAGAATATATACAAATCTTCAGGACCAGACCTCGGGACTCGCACATCTCATAGAATTTGATTCCATACTTGTGGCATTTATTCTTGATGTATTGCCGGAACAACAATCTCCCACGCCACAGTACCATAAATTCGTCTATGCAAAGGTCTTTTCTTGGAAAGTAGATTCAGATCATTGTATTGTTGAAATGATCCAGTACCGGTTGTATGTTGTACAAGCAATCATCGTGATCCAGTGAGTTGTCGGAGAAATGCCAAAAGCGAAGAAGCAATTGAAACCGGTTGCGACTCATTACACCACCTAAGAATGGGGATTTGTACAGAACATCGGTGCTCCAGTAGTGCTCTAAGGAAGGTAAATTGTTGGGACCCATGTGAATCAGCATTGCCAGAAATTGTTCCATTTCTGCTGCATCGGTGTCTTTCCGCTGCTGCATATCTGTTCGTTTCTGTTACCATGATATCCAGCAATTCTGGTGTCAGGAACAAATCAAAATAGTCACCAGGTGAAACACAATGCACTGGATTGCGAAGACCAGAATTCTCTCTGAAATCCGGTGGATCTTGTGCAATATTTGACCAGTTAGTATAGTAGGCAATGGGGCAGCAGGTGCACGATTTCGACCTCCAACTGCTCTGCCTCTGTGCTGCTGGAGCATGAGCTACTGCTTGGGCTGGAACTGCTGCTTAAGCAGGAGCTGCTGCTTGGGCTGGAGCTCTCCCTCTGCCTCTCCCATGACCATGACCTCCTCGTCCACGAACTGGTGTAAGACCGGCTCTAAAGGCCACATCCTCTAGTGCGAACCCCATGACCACGCAATATGCCTCCACCGCGAACTCTCCTCCGTCCATGTGTTACTGGTGGTGTATTGTTCTCACTGGAATCATCCGAAGAAATCATTGGGTCACTTCTTCAACCAGACAGAGTATCACTGCTTTCACCAGTCTGTGATTTTTCAAAATCACTTTCATCCGTGGGCATTTCTGAGGTTTAATTTCTGTCAGATTCGTCAAAGAATCTGTTTCTTCATCATCCATCGCTGCCAGAACTCAACATGAGGTCTGCCACACTGTCAGCATTTAGTCGCGCCATTTTGTAGTAAATGAATGTTGCAGGGATGGCTCAATACACATAACATACAATAAAAAGACATTCACAGTAGCCTACAAACTTTCACAGAATGTAATACACTTTGCATAAATTGTATGGAGATTCAAAGAAGTTCTTCATCTGACTGCCAACCTACGAGTTATATCGTAGTGACGCGGTACAAGATAACTCGTAGCTGGCATAGTGGAATAATCAACTTCATGCCATTGCTGGCTACGAGTTATTTTGTAGATATTTTTTTCTCCATAGAAATGAACAAATTACAACATGTAGACACCAAAAAAATACCTTTTTGGTATGCACGCATGCGCACCACACTTGGCAATAGGGAACGCCCTACGAATCTATGACCGGCAGTCAACGTGTTAATCTTAAAAATTTGGTTTTGTCGAGCCCAAAGAGTTTGTGGACATCAAGACTGGAAAGCGTAAACATTAGGCACCTGTAAATTTTGTTTTCGTCCAAACCGCAACACCATACAGGCAGGGACCAGCTCTGCGTTCATTAGACATGTTAGTCGTATTTACAAAGTAAAGTAAGTACGTACCACCACCTTACTTACCTACTACTATTAGTAGTAAAATGATTATTAGCCCCCAAATTAACTTGTTTTCTCCAAAATCTAGAAAATAATTTTACTTGTGTAAATTTTGTTGTTCACTGTTGGATTGAAGTTAAGATAAAGATTAATTGTTTAGTAAGATTTGTGTGTATTGCGTCGCCGTCGGGCGCCGCCATCTTAGATCCAGGGCCGCCTTGCGCGTCTATTTTTATCAATTTACAAACTTTCATGCCTAATTTGTTTACAAAATTATCATACTGTTAGTATTTTTTTTAACTTAATGTAATCTTTTTTTTCTTGCAGCTATTTCCAATGAAAATTGTATTTTACTGTCTTTTTCTCTCACTTGGATTTTGCAAAGTTTGCAATAGTGTTAATAAGAATTTGCAAGTTCAATTAATTTAAAACTTCTTATTTTATTTGTTAACAGATACAATGAGTATTTACATAACAAAACTCATACGGATAGCCAGCAGACCATCAGCAGTTTTATCAAACTTTGTGCCCACAGCAGTCATAGCAGTGAAACTGTTCAGTTGTACAGTACCCAGAGTCCACGTCAGAAGGCTATAAATAGCGATGCAATCATTCAGGATCTGATAATTGGCTGCTCCTTACCTTTGTCACTTGTGGAACACAGCCACTACAGACATTTCCTCAAGTTGGTGGAACCAAGGTGATTGTGAGATTTTTATTTTTTTTGTCTTATTTTTTCTTTAATTGTTTTCAGCATTTTATTAATGGCAAGCAAGCAGTATTAGGCAAGGTGATGACTGTTTTTCATGTTTAAAACTTTTTCATGCATGGTATTAGACACCTTCAATAGAAAATTTTGTTTTTGTGTTTGATTAATTTTCCTCTAGGCACCAATAGCACGTTCTACCATTTCAGTAAGTATGTTGCCCAAGTTCTTTGATGCAGCCAAGCAAGAAATCAAGAGAATTCTCCTTAAGCAGCCTTCAGTTTCAATTACAACAGACATTTGGACAGACCGGACCATGAGGTCTTTTTTGGGAGTGACAGGTCACGTCCTTTCTTTTGATGATGAATCAAGACCACAACTACAGTTGCTTCTTTTAAGTTGTCGGCAATTTACAGACAGCCATACTGGAGAGAAAATTTCTGCGGCATTTGAAGAGATAGTTGATGAGTATGAAATCAAACATAAAATTTATTTCATTATAACAGACAATGCTTCTAATATGAAGTGCGCATTCAAGGTTTGTTTTCCAACTGCTGATGAGGATAGTCTTGAGGAAGTAGTTAATGATGATGAAATTCTGGATGATGAGAGCATTTGGGAGTCGTTAAATGAGGAGGAAGACGACTTTGTCAGCAAGGTCCTTGTGTCCAACATTAAGCAGCGCCTTTCTTGCTTTGCCCAGTCTCCAGCTTGTAATTGGAGATAAGGCAAAGGCATCGAGACTCACAACTTTACTGCACAGGAATACAATTTTGAAGGACAGGTAAATGTAGGGAAGAGAATTAAGTGTTGCAGTGATCCAAACAAATAGTTTGGAACATGTAAGGCTTCAGTTAAATGTTGAAAGGAACTTGCTTGTTTGTGAATTGTGAGTCATTGGAAACTGAACAACCATTTGATGTTATACTTATAGTTCATTTGTTAGTAAAAATGATCACAAAATATTATCTCAGTGCGTCAATAGTGAGTACAGCAGACTACTTTTAAAAGCATTACCCTTTCAGTCAACAAAGTCAATATTGCACGAAAAGAAAAAATAATGACAATTACAAATGCAATACAGTTATATTTGTCAATGAGGACATCATGCATAAATATATAAGCAAGGCCGTAAACTCAACAGTGATCTCATGGCCAAGGTGAGCAAGCAGCGGGCAAAGGTAAAAACTATGTTTCTCCTTCTGTTCCAAACAAACAACTCACCGTTTTGCAGCTCCAAGAAAAGGTCACAATGCTGCAGACTGAAAGGAGGAGTTTAAAGCGACGAGGAATTTTCTTTCAAGAGAAAGTGTCTTTCATGCTACAACGAGAAAGTGTTGTGCTTGACGATGTTCAACATGAAGAGCTGAAGTCGGCCATGAGCAACTCCAATGAGGAGATGGTCAAAATACTCGGAGAAGACTCCCCAGCACGTCTTCTGTGGGGTCAGCAGAAGGAATCTACTCTGAAGGGCAAACAGATGAGCTGGCATACTGCCATTATCCGATGGTGCATTGCCCTTTAGAGTAAATCTTCTTCTGTGTACAACCTTCTGCGGCAATCTAATTTCATCCAATTACCTCATCCATCAACTCTCCATCCCAACATCCATGGATTCAACGCTGCTATGCTTGATAGAGTGGTGGCCGACAACTACATCTGATGTGTCCCGAGCATAAGAACGTTTCACTTTTGTTCAATGAAATGAAAGTTAAGACTGGCCTTGTCTTTTCTGTTAAGTCTGGGAAGCTGATTGGTTTCACCGATGTGGGCAGCATTGCCAATGAAGTGTCTGATTTTGAGAGGCGGTGTAGAGGAGAAAAGCAGCCAACAGCAACGCATGTTCTTGCATTGATGGTGAGGGGAATTTTTAGCAACCTTCATGCTGCAGTTGCCTATTTATTATCCAACCTGGGGTGTCACAAGTGACCAGTTGTTTCAATTCTTTGGGAGGCAATTTTCTTTCTGGAAGTAGCTGGTTTTAAGGTGCGAGCTCTCGTTTCAGACTGGGCTTCTTCTAATAGAAAGTTCTACTGCTTGCATGATGAAGGTAAAGAAGCAACAAATGATCAATCAATTCACTCTTGCACCAGCCCCTACGACCCAACCCACAACAGAAGTGTCTACTTCATCTGTGATGTTCCCCATCTTATCAAGACTGCACGGAACAACTTAGAGAATTCTGGCTTTCACAATAAGACCCAGACAATGATCGTAAGTAAACATTTTTAAATAACACACTTTTATCACAACCGCTGGTTTGTGTAGCCAGCTTGTTCACATATTGCTAAAAATTGAATTTTCTTTCATGTTGATGTCATCTGTTAATTGAAGAGTTTCTTAAGTACATAACTCTTTGTGTACCAGGCAATGACAACATTTTATGTCAGGCTGAGGAAAATATGCTTTACTGCCATGTCTGCCAATTAAATGTATAATGAAGCTTTTTAATTGGAAAGCCTTTTGCAATTAAGTCTTTATAATTATACAAAGGATTAATTACTTATAAAGTTGGGTTTGTACTTTTATTCCACGGTTCAAGAAACAGAAATCTCTTGGACACATCTCCTTCAGCTTTATGAGTGGGATGCCGGCCTTGATCGCCAGTCACTTGGTCTGCCTCGTCTCCATAAAATAAAATATGAGCATCTACACCTCGCCAAAGCATTGAGAATGCGTGTTTATTTGGCCGCACAGGTAAAACACTTTGATTTCTTTTTGCTTTTTTCCATTTGCCATTTCGGTTGTTCTTTTGTTACTGATATATTGTTAATCAAATTGTTAATGTTGTCCTGTCCACCTGTTTGTCAGTGTCTGCAAAAAAGTTGCATTTTGCTTGATCAGTTCTTAGTTTGATTGTTCACTATTCATGTATGTTGATATGTAAGTTTGTGTAATTACTCTTTTCTTCATCTAGATTTTGAGCAGCACTGTCGCAAATGCACTTAAGTCCCAGGGAAAGTCAGGCACGGAGTCCTTGGTCAAATTCATTCGTTTCTTTGACCAGTTCTTTGACTGCCTCAATGTGTCCAATCCTTACAAAGGGACTCGTCTGAAGAAGCCGGCATTGGCACCATATACAAGTATTGATGACTGGCGGTTTCAGGTATGATATGCTGTGATACTTTATACAGTTTTCAAGACAAGTTAAAGAGATGAATATTTGTGCAAGGAAAATATACAGTTTTCAAGACAAGTTAAAGAGATGAATGTTTGTGCAAGGAAAGTATATTTAACTAAAAATAATTTATCTCCAAGTGTTTGGATTATCAATTGTTTTATATTTCTCTATTGAAAACAGTCACTTGCTCCCAAGTCTATGATTGAATCAGCGAGGTAGCCAGGGTTCTTCCTATAGGGGGCAACTGGGGGCGGGAGGGAGGGGGAGGGGCTGGCCGCACACACTTTGGTGTTTGTCTTGTTTTTCCATGTTTATCAGATTTCCAGTTGGGGGGGGGCAACAATTTTTTATGGGGGCGTGCGCCCCCACGTTCCCCCTTAGCTACGCCGCTGGATTAAATGGTCAGATTGTTATCGCAACTGAGATATTGTTTTGTTTCACTAATTTCTAGTGGCTGGTAAACAACTTCCTGGATTTCTTCAAACAATGGGATGCTGAAGTACAGGCACTTAACGTGGACAATGCCAAGAAGAAGAAAATGCTTGTGAGCAGAGAAACCATAGAGGTTATCCGTATCACAGGTAATTTTTATTAAGATTGATTTTCTTGTCTTGACTATTTTAACAGTTTATCTTCCAAGCAACCATCAGCTATTCAATAAACTTCAAAAAATTTGAATAGAAAAAAAAACATGAGGGAAACTGTAATGGCAAATGTACTTTGGGGGGTACATGTAACTTTAACTTGTGCAAAAACAGGTGATTTCAGTCCCTTCAACCGTGCTTCAACTTATACAGATACTTCTAGGCATATTGCAAAATTTCTGATTGAAGACCCTTCTTATTCGTAGCTTGTGAAATCTTTGTCAAGATGCTTGGCTGTTTTTTCCCCAATACATCTTCAGTGTCGTACAAATAATTGAAGGTTTGTAATTTCTTTTTTATTTTCTAGTGCACTCATTCGTTGAGCTGGCGAAGGTCTTACTTCAGATTCCTGGTATGACCTATCTTCTCAGCGAGAAGTTTAACCAGGACCCCCTTGAAAAATACTTCAGCAAACAGAGGGGTGCAGGTGGCTGCAATGAGAATCCCACTGTGGAACAATTTGGCCATAATATGCTTGCTTTTCAGGTGGCATCTCATTGTGTCAAGTTGTCCAAGCGAGGAAACTGCCGACTACAGGACAGGAAGGAAGATGATGGCCTGCCTACCTACGCCACACCTCTACCACGCCAAAAATAAAGTGTTTTTATTAACCATCCTAAAATTACCAAGAAATATTTGCCCCGGAAATGGTGTTACCTGTTTTTGTGAGAAATGCCAACGTTCCACTTTGCGTTTCATTTTGTGTTCAAAAACTCTCACAAGCAAGTGTGCACCTGTTGCATGCACCGTATCTTGACAACAAGAATTTGAATATAAAATGTATGCACGTCTAATCAAGTGATTTACTGTCCTTTTAAAAGTACATGTATTTTAGAGAAAAATAAGCTCCTAAGAAACTAGTCAGAATTTTGTAGTGATGTTACGCTGGTCGATTATGAATTTGGCAGTGACACTGATCATCTCAATATGCAATTTAGTCATTTGAATCAACTACAACAATTAATGTTTTTTGTGAATCTGCTTTCAGAAATTAATTTTACCTCTTTTGGGGTGTCCCCATTTTCTTTATTCAGCTTGATTCTTAAAGTAAAACATGCAGAGGCTTTTTTAATTTATGTACTGGAAATGAAACCTATAAATGTAAAACATCAACTATAACTATTCAAAAATGAAAAATTGAAGTTTAACTAGAAATTAGCATTTATGTGACTTAAAACTTTTTATCTGGACACATTTGAAGTTTACCTGTTCTTTATACTTAATGAAATTGTTTAATGGCGATTAAGTAGGACAGTAATCAACACTTTGGTTTGTACATTTTTAAGGTAACATTTGAGATCGGATGAGTTTTCTTACATAGTGTGATTTGTGGTTTATTACTTGATATAGTGTGATTTAAGTTAGAAAGAACCCTGTGAAAGTTTGGGCTCAATGCCTTAATCCGTAATCTAAGTTGTGAGAAAGTAGTGAAAAACCTGCATATTCTTCAGCATGTGAACAGATTGTTCTTTACTGTAATTTTTACAATCAAAAACAAAATGGGGGTCTTCTTGACAGTGTTTCAGACTAAAATTACATGTACATCCAAAGGCCTCAATTTTTTTTTCTAAAGGGCACAGCAATTTCCCCAAAATGAAGGGCACCATATGAGGACAATTTAAATTTTGTATTGAAGGTTTTTAAGGGAACCACGGCGATTGCTGTGGGTGCCGTGGTGTAATTGAAGGCCTGCATCTATTTCTATTAGAGAGTGGTACATGTACTGGTATAAATATCATAATCTGTTACATCTCAGACTGTCAATATTAATGAATGTTTTTGACAAGTACAATTACTGCATTGAACTTTTCAATAACATGTGAGTAGCTCGTTAGTAATGATGTACAATGTATACAAAATATACAGCATTTAATTTAAAGAGAAATTACAGGTATACAAACATGGCGTTGTACAAATCAATCTTCTTGAGAATTATTTCAGCCAGAATTGTTGTAATTAAGACTGTCGGTGTACATAAAAATGCACTCAACACGTTAACTTATAGTAGTAACATCAAATTAAAATGTATTTGGATTGTAGATCTTTACGAAGTGCCTTTTCAGCTTTTTTTAGACACATTTCCACCTGATGCCTTCTTCAAGTTTATAAAAACATTTACAAATGCTTTTGTTCTAATTTTAATCCATTTTTTAATGATCATGTGTTACAGTTTGGTAGAATTATCTCCCATTACCTTTCTTTGTGTTAAAGTGCACCAATAATTTTGAACTCTGATGTTTGAAAGTATTTTATCAAATAAAACACTTTGTATATCCACTCCAAGAAAATTGTCTAGGTTGTCTGTAGTTATATATGCCCTCGTCACAAATTCCATACTTCGGAAAAGTAAATATACTCTGTCTGATACATAAAACAAGCCACCTCTATTTTGACTTTCTACCCATTGATTAGTGTATTCCAAGAAAGTTGTTGCTGTATCCGTTGTACACACACGCCATGATTGAAGAAATTTATTGTACATTACTGCTGTTATGTTGGACAGTTTTTTGCATAGTTTGTGGAGCGAGTAAAGAATGTATTGTGTACTCGGTGAGCCAAGCTTGGATGATGTTGACGTCATATAGCATTTCCCATGGAATCTCGGTGTCGTCATCGATTCTGCGTCCGTGATTTGCAAAATAAATGAACTTTGATACCACTTGACAGACTTCATAAGTGTATCCGCTGTTTGTCAAGCAAAAGCTGAAACTCCTTAAAAATTCTTGAAATTCAGTAAAGAGGGATGTGGGTAAGAGGAATTCAACCCCTTTGATTCTGCTTTGGTCCTGGATTTACTTCTTTTTGACGGCTTTGTCACTTTCCTCATTTTTCTTTTCACTGGTGATGATGGTGTGAAGGCACTGTGTCTTCACTCCCGTTTTCATCATCTTCGGAGCTTCCCTCATAATCAGATTCTAGGAGATCCATTGCAGTCTCAGAGTTTGATTCTTGGCTGGCTCCTTTTTCTGAAGGGCTGGCTTTCACGGTTCGCTGATTGCAATTGATATTTGCTTCGGTCATGGTACTTTTGTGCACTCTCGCCATGTGGGTGTATACCTTATTGTATAAGGCGCTATTTCTGCAACCAAATGGGCACATTTGACCTTTGTGGTAAGGATCTCGGCTTCCGGTTGGCGGGCTAGTTCTGTCGTTCTAGGTAGAAGTAGAGAAAAAAATATATATCAAATCGTCGTGTGAACGGACGAAGGTCTTAAGGCTGTAACGTCCTTTTGTCGGGAGCTTTACGTAAATCATTCATCCCGGCAGAAAGTTGTAAGTAATACAATATAGATTTGTATCATCATTGATAACATAAGAATTACATATTGGTCAGTATATGCTTATTCATTCGTGAGCTGAAATTAAATTCCATACTTTAAAGGTTTGAGAAGCTATCAAACCATTAAAAATTGACTTGTTTGAAATACGATTTTGCATGTTGGTTTAGTTGGTCTTAGCAACAGTATTTGGCTTTCCCTTGCATGCCAGAAAACGTTTACTTACTTTTTTGGCTTCCTCGTCCAAAAGATTCGTCACGACTTCTTCAGGTTCTTCTCGTTCTTTTCTGGTATACGGCTATTTTGCAATAAAAGAAGAACAACAGTCAATTTTGATATAAGTCAAGTTGGCCGCCATATGTGACACTTATTTTCAATTCCCACAATGCATTTAACACTGTAGACCTTCCTTTTGCAACGTCACTGGTTGGCAAAAAGCATGCAAAAGTATTGAAGGCAATCAGGCAAAACACAAACAAAATATCAACACTTTGTGAAAATGTTTGTAAAGTTTTAAAACAGTACTCGATATATTAGGAACAAACAAAACATTAACAGGATGCATTATTTTGAATTTTAAAAATATATGTCTTTGAACCTGCATTTTGGTAAAAGATTATTTCAAAAAAATTAAAACTTTATTGTAATTTCGGCCGACCATGCAAATCAGCACGGTTTGTTTATCAACAATGGAAAGGTCTATAACGTGAGTTGTCAATCTAATTTTTTGAGAAAAACAATAAAAAACAAGTGGAAATTCTCTTCGAAAAGTAAGAAAATTCAACGTCGAATAACTGGTTGCCATGGCAACAACCTTTTTTAACATTGGTTTTTGTCAAAATGACAATAGAAACACTTTGCGAAATGTCAGACAATTTCGCGATGATCGGCCAAGGCGTGGACAAATTTGGTAGGGGGCACATTGTGCCACCCCTCCGGGTCCTGATAGGGTTAACATACCAGATTAAAGGAAAACTTAGGTAAAAAGGTTACACCAAAGGTATCCTTAGGACAAACCCTTAGTAAATAGGCAATATTGATTGCAAGCCTATTTTGGTTCTGTCTGTGCAGAATTGTCACACTACACTTGTACAAACCTTGTCACAGATGGCGTTTGAGTTAAAAGCCAATGATTTTCTGATGACGACGAGAAAGAGTACTTGTTGACAAGCTGGTTCCTTGGTTTACGATGTGGGATTTGGGTGACCGCCCTCTACTCCTCTTGTCATTGTTCTTGTTCTCTCTGTAAAGTATGTTGTAACAAAAAACAGTAAGAAAAGATCAAAGAGAACTTCATTTGATAACCATCATAATCATCTCATCACCATCTTGTTAACTGTATTCCTCCTCTGATGTAGCTCTAATGTTCATCATCTTTGGAAAATGGGGTTGTTTCAGAGATTCCATTTTTTTCAGGAATATTAGTAATTTTTCTATCATGCAAAAGCAGATGTAAAACAGACTGTAATAAATAGTGATATAACATGAGTATATGCTGGCCATTTTCTGTGATGTGAACAGATAAACTATTCCATTTATCCTGACTGCTAAGCTTAAACTTTAATATTTTGGGTTCCATTACAGTTTGCTAGGAAAAATGTGTATTAATTCTGCACTTAAAACATTTAATACATCTCACAAGATCGATGTATGCAAAGAGTGTTTTTGTTTTCTCTAACTGTACCGACTGTTAAAACTGAATGGTGCTCGTTTTGCAGTGTTCTGCAGTGACTGAAAAGTCAATGGTCCAAAAATGTGTACATATTAGTTTTTTTCTATATTTAGTTTTAGCATGGTAAAAAATAACAATACTGCATCTCCATTCATTTATTCATTCATTCAATCATTCAATCATTTACTCACTCAAATTTGTTTATAATTTTTTTTGATTACAAATTTACAAATCAGGGTATCAGCCGAATTGCAAGTGAATTTACAATAGAAGTATAAGTGTAAGAAAACACAACATACCAGTAGAAATGAAAAATGACACAAGCAGAACTACTGAGTTTTTGTAAACATAAACACTTGTTTACATCACACTATTATTGTCATTGTTTTATGCAAGCCAAGATGTTTATCTGCACATACATTAGGAAAAAGTACAAAATTCTATAAATTTCAACAAAATATTTGTTCATTAGATAATCCAGCATTATATAAATTCGTTATGTCGATTTGGTCCATCTCCCTATTCAGCATTAGTTAAAACAAAATTTAACTTTACAAAAGAATTGCCATGTATGAAAAATCACCTTATGTTCATAGGCGAATAGAGCCCTCTAATTAGAGTTTATCTACATTGACACATTTCACTATTTATTGTTCAATAAAATAATATTTCAAGATCGTAGTGCTTGCAAACACAGAGTAAACTTATTACTTGCATGTGCTTATGTTCTTTGAAGAATACATTATTAAAGACAAAGACGGTCACGTATTGTCATAACAAATGTTATTGTTGCAACTGCTGCACGAAAGTTGTGCAACAAAAACGTGTAAGCCACCAAATAAATTCATACACAAATTCTTCGGTATATTCCTCCCTCCAGACTCAACTTTAAGCTCGGTTTCATGGTTGGGTGTTCAATACCAACGTCGAGCTGCTAGTTATCTATCTTTGGGAGAGCACTAGTCTTGATCCCAAGACCATGGTGTTAGCGCACACAACCAACGTTTAGATTAGGCACACTGTACACGTTTGTAATGAATGAACATATGGGGCGCTGTTTAACTGTATTCCCTGGATCCCAAACACAGGCGTAATTACTATATATAAATGAACAGCAGGGGGCGCTAAGCTGAAATTTCAAATTTTCTAAAACCATGGGGTTGAAGTGAGAGCACGTCAATACTCTTGTACACATTTAGGCATAGCCTTCATGAAGTGCTCCCAATTTCATGTATTGTTTCTGAATTTTCAATAGATATTGACCCGATAATGGATTATATTTTAGCCTAGTCGTCAGACTCTCTCTGTATTATGTTCCATTTAATACCGTCTTAACCACCCTTCAAATTAAATGGAAAGTTCCTCCATTCATAAAAATTAAATAAGCCTAGGCCCCAGCCTGTAAATACCTCTTCAAACCATTGAAGTGACATGTACATATATATATATTTTATGCACCATCAGGCATGCCATAGTGCCTTGTAAATATTTAGCCTGTTTTGCACCATCAGGCGTGCCATACATGGTGGAACGTTGACCTATTTGACCTATATAGCTCCCAGTCACGTGGAGCCATTGTACAGTTGATAGGAGAGTTTTGCCATGCTTTAGTTTTTTACATGCTTTTTGAGTGTACATACTTTTAGGCCGATTGGAGTTATTCTAGCGCTACTTGTACTTTAGAGTTTGGAAAGCACATGTCCCTTGGATTACTTTGAAGCTTTTCTTTTGAACAGTTAACACTCCTCAATCACTCAAACATCTCCAAATTCAGCGTCTTATCATCAGCTTTGTTTCCGTCATTTATTTCATCTGTAAATATAACATTGTGAATGAACCATTTGTGAGAGATTGCCACTACGACTGTGTCGTGTACGAGGCAGTCGTCGGCCGGCTATGCCAGGCACTGACTACAGGATTAGGTGAGTTTTAACCAACTTCCCTAAACCATTGAAGCATGTCTTTGTTCTTCGTGGTACGGTCTGTTCGCACGTGTATTCACGCACTCTAGGCTTTTAGTTTTACATTAGATTACTAGCCGTACTACTATACTACAACAAAGTTTTTTGACAACCAAGAAAGGCAAATCGTCTAGTAAGACAGCTCCTCCGCCTTCTGTGGAAAAAACAAGAAAATTTTGACAAACGTGTCTGCTTTCAGCACTCTAAACTCTGCTCCGACCTCGAGCGAAGTAGCAGAGAAATCAACCCCCGCCTTGCCTTGGGCGGGAGATCAACGAGCTCACGCACAGTTGCAGTTTAAGAGCCATGAGCCAGGAATTGGGTCGCCTTGCTATATTTCCCAACGGCATTCTCCGTCTTTGGCTCCGAGAGTTTCCCGAGTTCCTCAGGCACAGTTTCTTGCTAACAATGGTACGGTTTTACCTCGCCTTGGGTTGCCCCTGCACCGCCGGGAAACGTCTCGGCAGAGACCGCTCAACAACAGTGGAATTTTTCCCGCTAACGCTAGAGGGCAGTATACTAAAACATGGTGCCGCCCATGTATCCGTTTTACGGTGGGATGCATTCGTTTATGTTCGGACAATTTGGACAACCCACAACAGCCTAATGCCCACCAGTTCAGCACCAACGCACCCCCGCTGCTTCTACTTCATCTCTAGCTCTTCCGAGCCCCATCACACAGGTTACACACGATGTTTCTGCTGCCGATCATTTTGTCGTTGGGGCCGATGATGCTTTGTGTACGTCCGACGGGTCCAACAGTAGTTTCCGCAATCCGCATCGCAAATCCATTGGTACTCCAATGACTGACAAGGTACTTTCGTGGTGGGAACAACTTTGCACCAATAAGCTTGAACATGAGGAGATTAAAGAAGAACTCTCAAATAATCTCATCCCTACAGTGCAAGAAAATGTTTTAAAAACTCGAAAACTTCCTAGCCAGGTAAAATTTTCTTTTAAAGAAGCTCGACCTGCCTTAGTCTCTCAAGATGATTGCCTTGAGGATTCACATGGCCATGTTCTCAAGTCTGCCCTTCCCTTGGTACATCTTTTTGATGACCTTGTGGATCCCTTGTGGCCTGAAATGATCGACGTTACCATGGTGAAGGAACATGTAACTTCAGCTCTTATTCTGCTGTGATCAGCGAACCAGAGCCTCGCCTTAGCTCGTCAACATGCCTTCGATGATTTACTCGACAATCGGTTTAATTCATTGAAAAAGAAAACACCCTCTATGGATTTCTTCTTTGGTGTTAACCTCGTCAAGGATATAGAAGAGGAAGAAAAGGCGAATAAATTAACCTCTAAAGTCATCAAGGGAACCTCTGGATCAGCATCTTTTTTTAGCAAAAAAGAGTACATTTTTCTTCTTACTCTTCAGCAGTAGCTAAAAGATTCAGAGGACAGAACGATTTCCCTGTATCGCATCGCATTTTGCGATGCAATTGGAGCGATTTGCGATGCAATTTTACAAATTTGCGATGCAATTTGCGATAAAGTTTTACAAAATTGTTGAGTTATAAAAATAAGTTTACACCCACAAGGTTTTGGATTCACATTTACCTAAGCTGTGGCGGTGGGTTTGAGGAATTGCCTTTTGTTTAGAGTGACGTCCAACAACCTAAGACTAGAGCAAGGGAAACAATCATATTGCGCACGACGCCGCGCTGTGATCAAAATTCCCCCACACATGATGGAAGCAGCATCGGCAGGGTTCGAAATTGCCAAATGCGAGTGAAAACAGCAGCCGGGCGAGTCAAAACCCTTCCCTTAGTAGCCCGCCAGGCTAGTCAAAAAATTGTTCCTTTTCGCAATAAATGAGGGGTACAGTTGTAAAATCCCAAAGAGAGATTACTTTAAAGTTCGTAAAATGGTTTAGCAAGTATTGATATTGTGCAGTACAAGAGCAGGTCCAAAGTCCATCCTAAGCAACATTCCACACGCTGTGATTGGCCCGTCAATAAATTCATATTCATAAGGAAGCTTGGCTAGCCTCCAACTCGATACACGTTCACGGGTCGAGTAAAGAATTGCTGCACAATGTGGCGCACGCCCGCGGGTTCTGTACTATACACAGCTTTGGGTTAAAGCTATCAAGCATCGACAATTTTTGTCGATAGAGGGCGTTGCAGAGCAAAGTTCATTGAATTTTTTTCTCAATGTGCGTCGTCGATCGATCGTTAACACGAAGATTTCATTGCAAAAGAAGTTCTATAAAACCGATTCTCAAATCACAAATCCATAAAATTGTTGTTGATGAAAACAAGTACTATTTAGGGCAGAAAATAGGGGATAAGATCGTCAAAAAATTTTTTTTTTAATTTTTTTTTTTACGCTACGAAAATTGTGTGCATTAATACACGTGGCCTAGTGGAAAAACTTGCGGGCAACCGAGCATCTTGGGGCGTCTTTTTCTTTAATTATAGACTTTCTGAAAGTAGCCTTGGCCTGAAATTAAGCCTTAAAAAAACACACAAATAAACCTGTGTCACAGGGTTAAATTTTTAACAATATTTAGGCATTTTTAAATTTGCTTTACAAAATTTATGGACTGCTATACAATATTTTGAGATTGCTATGCAAAAAAAAAAAAAATGCATAGCAAAAATTTGGGACCAAATCGTTCCCTGGAGGAGGTCATACCTTTCAAGGTGGACAATCCTTCAAAAGTTCCACCAGTTATGGGAGTGGAAGGTCATCTTGGTCTACCCGTTGCAACACATTCAAGGGCAACCGGAGTTTCGATGACAAGTCAAAAAAGTAGCTCAATTTCCTCAGACAGGTCGTCTCTTTTTTTATTTTTCAACACTGGAGAACTCTAATGTAGGACAGCTGGATTTGGCCACAAAATTGAATTTATAAAGCCACGGTTTCAGTTGCAGGAAAGAGTACCTGCCAATCACATGAACTCGGCACTTCAAGTTGAGTAAGTGCAAGCAGAAGTTCACAAATTATTGAAGAAAAAAGCCATCACACTGGAAGATCAAGTTGAGGGCCAAGTTGTGCTTTATCAACATTTCAAGATGGAAGGAATAAATCTAGTAAAGTGTGACACCGGAAAATGTGACACGACAAGGATGGTGTACACTACTGTGTCTGGTTCATTTATTGGTGAAATGCATCTTTTAAGTGAAGCAAAACCAAAACCTTGAAAAGATACAAAATAGAATTTCCAAGTTAATTATAAAAAGAACAATGATAATCCTCAGAGAATCCAATGCAATCAAAAGAGATAACTCGAACTCGATAACACAATTTGCCTCTAACTGTAAAGTCAAGTTAAATTCCAAAATGAATTAATACCAGGCATGTAAATGCTTTAATTTGCAAAGACAAAATAGGAAATAACTAAAGCAAATGTGCAATGACCTCTAAATATATGACTATGGACTAAGCAAACCATAGACTTAAATCAGTCCACTCATCATTATAACCTAAGGATCCATAAAGAAACTAACTTAGGAAAAATGAATTTATATCATTAGAACAGGATTATAAAGAAATAACATAACTAAATAAATGCTAAACAAGTATGCAGATGGCATGTTTAATTAAGTATTAAAAGAGAAATATGAGTAATATATGCTGCATCACATAAACTTAAGGACTAGTGTGCCAGTCTAATAAGACACTACTGGTATCTTAGTTCACACGCTCCAATAAACACTGGACAAAAGAAATCTCTGCAGGGTAATAAACATTCTTGGCAGACTTCCTGCCTCCCTGTACTAATGTTTGGTGCCTTCCAAGAAACCGTGTGCACCTCATTATATATGCAGCAACTTAGGGGATTAAGGGTCTAAACAGTGGCTATACTACACTGCACTATGGGCATCTACACAGGACAAAGGAACTATGAATTTATACACTAAAAGTATAAATCTAAGAATATGTACATAAAAAGTGGAAAATAGATGATGAGGAATATATTGTAAAATAAGGAAATCTATTCCTGAACTTTGTGTACACAAGAAGTTAACTAAATGTGAACAAGAAATAAAGTGGATATACATGTACATGTAATCAAAGTAAGGGAAATCTAAATCCTTCAAATCCATGGAAGTAGATTATATCTCTAAACACAGAAAGTCATCAATAGGATAATCTTTCCTAAATATGCAATAATAGATACAACAACACAGTGAATCCGGGCTTCCTAAAGACCATCAATGAATGAATCCACTTTAATTCAGTAATCAGAGTAAAGGTTAAGAATACTCAAGCTAACTTCGGAATTAATCAAAAAGTGTTCACAAAGTCTCAATAAAAAGAAACTTAGGAACTTTAACGATTAAAACAACTATTAAAACAATATAAATGAATTCTTACCCCAGTCGAGTCATCCACAAAATCTTGAGGCATTAACTAAGAACATATGTAGAAGGAAGCAGGACACTGTGTGTGGTGTTAACAGTACCAGTGCTAGTGGTGGAATGACTCACTTAAGACAAAGGATAAGTGTGAGCTTTACCTTAAGGGTCAAGCGAGGGCGCTGCGCAGGAGAAATAAGTAAATGAGCTGTCACAAAAGGATTTGTTAAATCTAGGCGACTTCTTGGGCTCAATCGACCAAAAGGACGCTTACCTCATGGTCCCTATTCAAATGGAACATAGCAAAAACCTGCGATTTCTTTGGCAAGACTACTCGGCCACCTAACCAAGCATCCAGGCAGTATTTCCTGCACCGCTGTCATACCAAAATGTTCAACAGGACAAGGTGATTGCCCTGCACAGAGAACATTCCTCTGAGTCGGAGTTGATACTTTCCCCAGCCTCTCGAGTAGAATTGGAAACTTGGATGAGCTGCATCAGTGTGTGGAACTGTCAAACCCTTCTCAACCCAACTCCAGATATAACAATCCAGACAGATGCATCACTCCAGGGTTGGGGTGCCTGCCTAGGGAAGGTGCAGTGCAAGGGCAGATGGTCCTTAGAGGAACAGTCTCTACACATCAACTATTTCGAACTGCTGGCAGTTTTTTATGCCCTTAAACCTTAGTGAGTCAGAAACTGGACGTCCATATCCGGGTACAGGTAGACAACATGACAGCCCTGTCATTTATCAATCACAAAGGGGGCATGCACTCTCACGAAGTATCGAGTCTAGCAGTACAGATATGGACTTGGTGTCTAGCTAAACACCTGACACTATCAGCAGAATATCTTCCAGGGGCACAAAACACGGTAGCTGACAAACTGTCTTGCATATTCAACGACAGAACAGAATGGCATCTTCTTCCCACAATCTTCAGAAAGGTCACACGGGTGATGGGTGTCTGCCCATCCATAGATCTGTTTGCATCCCGTCTAAACACACAACTTCCACAGCTTGTGTCATGGCTACCTGACCCTCTAGCCTGGAGAGTTGACGCATTCACCATCAACTGGAAAAACCTAGAGGCTTACTTGTTTCCCCCGTTTTCACTGCTCGCAAGGTGTCTTCAAAAGGTCCTTGCAGAAGAAGCCACAGTTCTTCTGATAGCTTGTCTGTTAGAACTCACAGTGAGAACTCCAGTTTTATTGTCTCGTCAACTGGAGCTACTGAGGTTATGTCTCAATGACCAATATCATCCAATGTGGAAAACTCTGCAGTTAGCCGCATGGAAGCTATCAAACAATCCTTATCAGCAAATGGTCGTTCGCAGCAAGTTTCCTCCGTCATCTTATCATCCTGGCGCCGTGGCAATAATGCCCAATTTAATTCAGCATGGAACTGATGGAGCCGCTGGTGTGTTCAACGACAAAGTTCGGAACAGCTGTCCTGGCTTTGGTTAAGCGTTCAAATATACAGAGTGAGTCTGACGACTAGGCTGAAATATAATTTCCAAACTATGTTAAGGTACTCATCTGACATATAATTGGAATTATATGAAGCCGTTGGAGGAGAGACTCGCACTCCCTCCCTCAGCATCTCAGATTATCTTCTTCTTGTCCACCCATGAGTCTACCTCAGCCAGTAACTTACCTTCAATTATCTACAAAGAGACATGCTTCAATGGTTTGGCCAGATATTTACAGGCTGGGGCCTAGGCTTATTTGCATTTTTATGAATGGAGGAACTTTCCATTTTGTTTAAAGAGTGGTTCAGACCGTATTAAATGGAACATAATACAGAGTGAGTCTCTCCTCCTACGGTGAGTACCTTTAAATAATTTGAAATTGTAAATGAAATGATGAACGTTAGGAGATTACTAAAATAAAAATGTATTGATTGCAAAGCAGATAACAAACACACGGAAAATTGTTATTTGCATTTCCAAACATGATTTGTTTGCGTAGGTCCTCACCAAAAGGTACACATTAATTATATTGCTAGTTGTCAACAACTAATGAGGACATGGCCGTATTGGTGTAAAGTTTGTCCTGCTGCTGATTGTGACTTTACCAATATTAAGTGAAATGAAACTGGAATCGAACAAAAGTTGTTTGATTGACAGCTTTTGCTAGTTTTAGGGGAGGGAGGAAATTGTAGGAAAATTGTATACAAAATTATTATATACAGGACTCACTTTCTAAGCTTTCGTGTCGTTTTCAATGTGTGAAAGAAAGAAAAAATGTTTACCTTAAAATTACTAAGAAAACATTTCATGAACATTCAATTGGCCGTTTACAAATGTTGGGCGTTGAGGTTTAACCATTGCATCGTCGTTTATACAACTTAAATTTCGGGAAATAATCCACTGGACCAACTCTTTAACACAAAATTGTCCAAACTTCAACTCACCTTGCATGCACACCTTCGGCACGTTTCGCATACGCTTCCGTTGAATGCACACTAAACAATCCTGTATATCAGTAGCGCATTAATCTATAGGGGTACGCGTCATCAGTAGAGTAGAGTTGGAGGGGATGCAGAAGAAAAAGTAAAAACAAGGTGTACGTGTTGCTCTCCAGAATTAAGTTTGTCTGACTGACCTCATGGTTCATGCCTCGAGATTTAAGATACAAAATTTTTTGCTTGAACTTCCGTTTTGAACCGGAAAATTGGGTCTAATTTGTATGACGTTTGTTCATTTTTTTTTTTAACTTGTTGCTGATGTGTATAATCAAATTTAAATTTGTGGTTATGATTTGTTTCAGATATTAATTTTCAACTTCCGGTTTGAACCAGAAATTAAGGTCAAATTGGGTCACATTTTGTGTAGCATTTTAAAAGTCTATTAAGACATTTCTGATGATGTATAGATTACAAAAATCCAATGTCTGGTTCAGGAGTTAGGATTTTTTCAATTTCCAAATTAAGATTTTAAAAAAAAAATGTTTAAAAAAAATTGAAGATGTCATCATAACGTCATTTTTAACACTACTACCCATGGGCATTGTCTAACTAAACACTAAGTTTGAACTTAGTCAGCCGATTGGTTTAGTAGATACAGGGCTTCAAAAAGTGCACCTTTAAGGCATTGCCACATGACTAATGATGACGTCATCAACATACAACTCCAAAAATAGGTTGTGCATAAAGTTTATTATATCTACAAATTTTAACAAGATTGTCCTAAACTTTTTCCACAGACGCATTAAAAGTGTTTTGAAATATTTTGAACTTGCCGCTAGAGGGTGCTTTTGAATTTGATGACGTCACTGGTGTTATTTTTTTCAAACCAGACACTTGCCAGACTACAACATCGAGAACAAACAACTAAAAAAAAAGTTGCCACTTTCAAATTACAAGGCACTTCCAGTTTTGACCGGAAGTAGAGGTTATGTGAGGTCACACTCTGGACAAAAAAAGGAAAGCCTTTTTTAACTTTGTATGATCCCGCAAACAGTAGCCACCGAGCTCTTATTGGTGATTTGATACAGATTTTCGAAGATTTAATTTTTAGTGCTAAAAAAACCTTGTAATTCGACACCCGATGATGTCATAATGACATAATTAATCCAGTGCCGTCTGGAGAAGAGTTGGAGGGGATGGAGAAGAAACAGTTTTAAAAACTAAACAAAAAACTAGACATTCAGTTTTTGTTTACTACAAAAACAAGTAGTTCGTGATCGATGTCATCAAATTACGATTTAATGATATTTTATTTTATCAACCCGGTTTGTGGTTCAGGAGTAAGATTTTGTTCCAATATAAATCTTCAATTTCCGGTTTGAACCAAAAGTTAGGTCAAATGAGGTCATACTGTGTAGCGCTAGGTAAGTCCTGAGAGCCCTTTGTAATGTTTATAAAAATCCATTTTGTGGTTCAGGAGTTATGATTATTTCAAATATTGAATTTGATCATCCGGTTGAACCGGAAATCAAGGTCAAATTGGGTCGCATTCTGTGTGGCATTTTTTAAGTTGATAAATACTTTCCCAATGATGTGAAGATTGTAAAAAAACAGCAGCGTTGTCATACAATGAAAGTCAACAGACACGTGTGCTTTGAAGCCCAGTTTTGACCAGATGCAAAGATTGAAATGTTATTATTTGTTTGCAAAAGTTTAGGCTGAATAACTCAACTGTTACCTTCTGCAAAATTTGTTAAAATATTACGTAGTTTAAGTCAAGGTCAAATGGGGTCACATTGTGTGCAGCATTTTTTTAACTTTTCACGACCTATCCGATGATGTGTAGATTGTAAAAATCCAACGTGCGGTTCATGAGTAATTCAATACCCGATGACGTCACCATGACATCATTAAGCTTGTGTCGTCTTGATACTGAGGTTCAACTGTCTGATGAGTTTCAACCTTCAGTTCTATTTGAATCTTAAGTTATGCTGTAGAAAAGCCAAAAACATGACTTTTTGAAGGAAAAACATCGAGGGCAAACTTCGACCTAGGGTAACGACCCAGAAGTAAAGGTCATACGATTTTTGTGTTAACTTTTCAAATGTTCCCCAAGTATTGGTCTATCAGATACCAAACTTTGAACATCATACTTTCAAAATTCACAAAGATACAGCGAAAAGCAAATGGTAATTTTTCAACTTTGAAAACCTTGTAATTCGACACCTGATGACATCATCATCATGATGTCATACAAAATTTACACTCTTCATATCGAGGTTCCATTGACCAATGAGTTTCAAGATTCAATTCAGTTTCAATCTTGAGTTATGCAATGGAGAAGCGTTCCAGGGAAGAAGACTAAAAAAAACTAGACATACAGTGTTTGTAAACAACAAACACACAGGTGTTGACGAATGATGTCACATTGTGATTGAATGAACTGGTGACGACATTTTACCATATCTACACATTTGTTATGGTTGTGAAGACAATTACGATGATTTATAGTGTAAAAATCCACTGTTTGGTTAAGAAGTTATGCTTTTTTTAAACATTAAATTTCAACTTCCGGATTGAACCAGAAGTTAAGGTCAAACGAGTTACAATTTTTGCAGCGCGTGTTTAATTTACCAAGACTGCTTAGACAACGTATAGATTGTAACAATCCGATGTGTCTGTCATTGACGACGTGTTCAAATCACACACTGCCCTCTTGTGAAAAATAAAACCGTAAACATTATTTGAAAGGGCTAAGAGTCAAATGTTTTCATTTTCATATGTAGCGTTATTTTCCGACTACCCGTTCATCTAAGCTACAGATCTCGATACGAAGCTTAAAAATACTCACAAGTACAACTATCAAATATGCCATTCACTGAATCTTTTTTTTTTTTTAATAGGCTAACAAGCTATGTTATTCATATTGACATAATTAAGTTGATAATTATTAGAAGTTTTTAAAAGGATTTCTATTAAAGTTGGATTCTCATTACATGTACACTTGATGATGATATTGTTAAAATAGGTCAAGCAAGGTGTAAGCTCTCGGTTATATTTTATAATTGGCTGGCTTGATTTTTGGACATAAGGATCTTTTTCATTTTTATTTTATACTTATGAAAGAATAAACTGTAAAATACACTTGTTTTGAATAGTTATGCTAGACAAAGGCACATCATGAAGATGCAAGTCTAAGCCTCTCGTGAATTTTGACTATTACAATTTAGTATTTTTCTACCTCTATGGCGCATCATACACTCGGCAAGGAAACAAGGAATAGAACAAATCAAGTGTGTAATCTTTCACTGGAAACCATTCCGGTCCAGTACTGGATGTGCTGTGTTACGAAAAAAAGAAAAAACGGTAATAAAAATAAACAAAGTATGACTCAAGGAAAATATATCGAATCAAATGTGACGCAGCGCGAGTAATAATGAGACGGATTGCGGCATCGGCGATTTTTTGTTACATACAAAATAATGTGCAGGGGCAAAATTTTTAAATTTTGTTTTTGCAGAAAAACGTACCTTCATAATATGTCTATTGTCATTTCCTAAAAAAAAAGGAAAAACTAAACGGTAATTACCCATAAAATTACATTTTCTTTAGATTGTCAACTTCAGAAACACCCAGTATTAGTCAATTTCAGACCATAATCTTAGTCGCTTTCTCACGATTCACAGCCAGTCTTGAACACCGTCGAATGACGCCATCTTTGTGTTACTGAATCGGGGATTTCCTCTTTCTAAAAATAACTTGGTGAAAGGTCCAAGGGCATTCCTAATTCAATGAAAAAATTCGTTTTAGCTCCTATCAAAAGTGTTATCGGCAAATGCAAGTTGACTCCTTTCGTGTTCCAGTAAACCATGCGTGATTGGTTGCTTTTGATCGTCTGATAAGGGCTACGTCATTCTGCGATTGCGCAGTCATAAAAAATTGGACTACGCGTGCGTAATCGCATGCACAGTGGGCTTTAACCCACAGCGACGGTGATTTTGAGCTCGAGGAAGCGGACGTCCATGATCATCATGGTGAAGCTTCTGCACTTGTTCCGTTCCACGACGAAAATGATTCATTGCACATCGGGGAAACTATCGTAGCCGAACAGGCCAAGGACTTAGTGTCCGAGCACTACGGTATCGAGAAAGGCAAAGTGAATAATTTCAATTGTTCCTGAAAAAATGAGGACTGTCACAAAGCCTTCAAAAAAAAAGGAAATGTTGGAATCAAGGCTGGAGCTCCGGGCATTCAATGAAGGTAAGCTTAATTTAATGTTTAAAGGTTTATGTTTTGTTTTGCAAATTCAACTTTTAAAATCTATTGTGACTTGTTATTATGTACAGCATAAAACCATCTTACCAGAATACTGTGCTGACTGACTGATTGACTTTTAACAGGTTTTTTTATTTCATGTTTGAACTCAAATATTATTTTAAAAGAATACTTCTTTTTCTTTTTGGAAAATTAACCATTCAGTTGAGTGATAGTCTGGTTTCAGCAGCCCTCAAAAATCTGTCCAAAATTGCTGATATTTTTTAGATTAACATATTCACAAAAGGCAATATTTATTTTCTCTTGTTTTGTTTATAGCTGAAAAGGATCTTCTTGTGTTTGGGGCAGTCCAGTGCCACACGAACATGTCCAAGATGACGACAGCAAAGAAGCACAAAGCCACAGAGCGGAAGCATGCCCACACCGATTTTTTCGTCAGGGGGAAGAAGGTTTGCAGAAATCACTTCAGGTTCTTGTTTGCGTAAGTGTTTTAAGAACATGAAATAAACTCATTCATTATTTGTGGTATCAACGGTGGCTTTTAAAAATGTTGACGTGTGACTACAACATTCAAAATTTTTTAATAGCTGACAAACAGCCAGTTGTTCACCCTGGTATTTCTTTAATTTTTACAGTATCGGTCAGAATAAACTCTCAGCTGTGCAGACAAACTACAAGGCCAACGGAATTACACCTAGGGAAAAGCAGACAACTAAAGGAAAGAGGAGAAAGACATCATTATATTTTGAAGACATACAACATATTGTTGTATTCCTGCAAAACTATGCAACAACCCATCCTGTTATGCTTTCTTGCCGGGTAGCTGGGCACAAGCGGGATGATATTTTACTGCTTCCTAGCAACACTACCAAGGCTGCTGTACACAGTGTACAAGAAAATTGTCAAGACTAATGGTAAGTACATGTATACATTCTACAAGTAGATCCTTTTCAGAAGAGCAAATATTACCTTTCCTATGATGTAAATACAAAAATAGTCCAAGATTTAACATAGATTTTTTGACTGTTGGTATGAGACTGAATTATTATATTAAGATCAAGTTCAACAACCACATAACAAAATAACAATTATCTACAGGTTACAGGGTTGTAGGTCTCACTTCTTTCCGAGACATCTGGAGGCAACTTTGTTCCCACATTGTCATCAGCAGGCCTATGACTGACCTGTGCTTCACATGCCAACTGAACAACAGTGCCATCATCAAGTCTGCCAACCTGGATGAGGATGAAAAGGGGGAAAACTTGAAGGAGCAGGAACACCAGCTTTTGGCGGCCAAAAAACAACGATCCCACTATACAGCGCAGGTAAGGATGCCAAAGATTGTCTGCATAATCAACGCCTGGACGAACTAGTCAAGTCTGCACCTCCTGCTGTTGCACACTATTCCTATGATTTTGCACAGCAGGTGCACTTTCCCAACAGTGTTTCAGCACGGCCCCATCTATTTCATGACCCCCCGCAAGTGTCTTGTGTTTAGAGTGTGTGCTGAAGCTATCCCACAGCAACTAAGTTACTAACCACATAGATAACTGAGGGCTACATCCAACATTGCCTAGCCCTCATGTCAAAAGCTAATTTTGGCACAAATTTCTTGTTTTTACACATTGAAAATAAATCTAATACTGGAACCTAACATGTTCATTAATCTTAAGTTCCATTGCTAGATTTATTTATATATGAGTTGATTATAGATAAGTGGATGACTGAGGAATTTATTTTTTTTTTCAATCATACTTTTCAGATAAACTAATTGGTGGATGAGCACTTTGTCATTGACAAGGGTTTAAATCTGGTGATCAACCTCCTTCACCACTTCTTTGGTCAGTACAGTTTGAAGGAACGATCAGTAAATTTACATTGCGATAACTGTACTGGCCAAAACAAGAATAACTACATGTTGAGGCGAGTGTGCAACAGTCATCATCACTCCATTACATTGAATTTCCTCTTAACTGGACACACCAAGTTTGCCATTTGTGCTTTGGTCTGCTGAAGAAACGGTACCGTGTCACTGATGTGTCCAGTCTAGATGACTTGTGTGATGTAGTGCAGGCTAGTTCCATTACTCATCTCAATGTACCGCAGTTAGTGGGGAACGAGGATGGGACCCAGATCGTACCCCAGTATGACTGGCAAAGCTTTCTGAAACCATTCTTCAAGACACTTCCACAAATCAAGAAGTACCATCATTTCAGGTAAGATATTGAAAGTTTACGGTGATTCTGTTTTATTTGTAGAGCCCTGGTTTAGTAGTAAGATAATTCTCACCCCCCTAAAATTTGAAGAGCCCATAAACTAACCCCCCCCCCCCCATTTAGTCAACAGCGGATCTCCACTACCCCCCAGCGAGGAACAGCTTAATGAATTGGTGTGGTTGTGTGTGCCCTCATGGACAGCCAGCCATATTCTGGATGACTGTTAGTGAGTGTGCACACAATAAATATCAGTTCACTAAAGTTGTTGTCTCATCTATTCTTTACAGGTATGTGGATTTTCCTTATAAGTTTCTTCCTAGTTCATTATTATATAGATCAGCTAGATATCATTTTTGGTCACTTGCATTTTATTTGAAAGGAGAAATTTCTATTCTTATACATTTCCAAAACTTTCAATTGTTTTCATTGTATTGAACTGTATAGGTTTTTGCCAAAGATGTGATAGAAAGTTCCATGGAGTATTGTTTTTCTCATGAGATTATCTTCTTTTTCTATTGATATGTTTATTAGTTAGTTTGGTTATATGAAACACCAATGATTATCAAATTTACTTGTGTTAAGTTTATATTCAATGACTTTTCCAATAATTTGTAACTTGGTGAGGAAAAGTCATGATGATAGTTTAGAAGTTTCAGTGTTCCTTTATACATGTACATGGATATAGCCATAGAACAAGGCATAGCAGTTAAAACAGTCCTGACCAGCTCTCTGGCCTGTGTGGCAATGGTCAGTGGTGGCAGGCAGATAAGATTAGGTTAGTTTAGTGCTTTGTTTATAGAACCACCACCAGAGCTTGCCAAGATCCCCAAGGAAAGTGGGTTTTTAAATATTCCTTGACACCGGACATTATTGACAAATAACTTGACCAACTCTTTAGTGGACTAAATTCGACGTTTGGATCAAGCGCTGTTGTGCAGTAACACGCAGCTTTGCAGGCAGTGATAGCCCCTAGCTCTAATAAGGAGGGTGACCATTGCGCAGAGATTATCAATTGGCAATACAAAAGTAACGCAAAGCTCAAAATGGACATGGAAAAGCCACCTTTAGAACAACACCAAATATTGACTACTCGAATTTGTATTCAACTGTTACGGTGTGACACCACAGTATCGGCTGTAAATGACTGACAAATTTTTCTCACGTCTCCCGGACAAGCCCCCAAATGTTAAAGAATCCCGATAATTAATGATGTGAAACGTGAGGCGGGGTCACAACTGCAACCGTTAAATAAAATAAACGAACAATTGATGATATACTGAACTGCGACTGTTGTTATTTGTATTATACAATTATAGTTCAATGAACTTCGGACATCAAAAAGTGGTACCACGTTTTAGAGTTTACCAAAAATATACAATTATAAATCTACACCGGTGATAATCCCTATAAGCTTCATCAAACACAAAAAAGCACTACAACTTAAACTTGCAGCGTTGAGCCACCTATCGGTATTCGCCTTCAATACTAGCCACAAAACAACACGCTCTAATCTGCATGAGCTATCGTGCCCAAAATTGTCACTTTGAATTGTCCATTATAGCTGGCCTCCTTTATGGCCCGTCTTGGGCATTCGTCCGCAGACGTCGGGTTTGCGGGCTTTACTAGCCCCTTAAAACTCTCCCACCTGGTATCTGTGCGCGTCTTAAGACGGCTTTACTGGTAGTCGTGTCCTGGAGTACCAGTTGGTTGCCTGTCAGGTATTCGGCGACTTGTCCAGTCCCTCGCTACTCTGCTAATCAGGCTGTCACATACATCGGATCCTACCCGGTTGTCCGGTGTCCCAATCGTCGATAACTATAAACAATAATTACCGAAATCATCGCAATACAATCAAATTCCAACAACTGATCTCCGTACACATAGTCCAACTGTGTACCTGACTATTCAAAACCCTTATGTTGCATTTCACGGAGAATCAAACTCCGGTTAACAAAATGCCAACAATGTCTGAAACACAATACCTCTTTTAATAAGTCTATTTACACTACGTAAGCAATTTGCTGTCATTTGGAAACATGGACAAAATATGCAGTCTTTCATAAGACACTAAATAGGGCCTAAGTATTACCTAGTATATGGCATGACCAAATTTGTTATACGCATCTATTTCTCTCTACTTCTTTCATAGTGAACTTTAAGCAAGCCATAGTATCACAGGTACTGGTATATTAAGTGTCAACAACAAGTACCATTTACTTATATTAATATAAACGTTAATACTCACAGTCAGTCCATGGGTGTCCCCTCTTTAAAATAAATCGAGACTTTTCTCGTAAAAGGGTGGCTTTTCCCTCACTTCTCCACAATGTTGGTCAAAGGCGAAAACAAGTCGCAATCAAATTGTTAAAGCTGACTTGGCTGTAAAAACTCGCCAAAATTCAATGCATCAGCACCGGCTTATCCAAGTCACCCTACTTCGATGTAGCTACCAAAGCATATCTATCTGCCTCGCCCCACTTTTACATTCCGCGCTTGCCACGTCATAAGCCCAGCAGCCTTTGCGCGCTTTCAAAGGAGAAACTTCGTGACCCATAACATTATTCAAAATTTACACTGACCTTCAACCTGACCCTCAAAAACCATGACCAAATAGACTTTACTTAGTACCTCGACTTCTTCACATATGTGACCCGTCGGTGAACTGACCACGGCTATTCAAAAGACTTCGTAACATTAAACAAAGTTCTGTACCTGCAGTTACAATTTTATTTGAGGTTTAACTCCTTGCCCCTTATCCAGAATATCTTTTAAGGATTTAAAATGATTTTTTTTCTCTTCAAAATAACCAATTATGTACTGATTTATTTATTTCAGAAAGGTTAATAGCCAACAAATTTAAAGAAACTTTCTCTAAACCATAAACCTTGTTGGCTACCTACCTTTCTGAAATAAATAAATCAGTATATAATTCGTTATTTTGAAGAGAAAAAAATCATTTTAAATCCTTAAATTCTTAAAAACTTAATCCTTAAAGACACTGGACACCTTTGGTAATTGTCAAAGAAACGATACAGGGCGGAACGGCGGATGCCATGATTAAAAAAGTTTCCTGACCAAGTTTCGCGTGTGCGTGTTGACCATGTGTGGAAACTGGTGCAAATAACACACAGCCATCACAGTGCAATAATGCAAGCAGTGTTTTACAGGTACCAGACATGCCATTTCCCTGGTAATATGCACAATTGCTTCACGCAAGCAGTGGCTATGGTGTTAACGTTGACAGATAACCAGCATTAATATTGGTGTCGTGCATCTCGGTGTTATTGTGCGTATTGAACATACGAATCGAACATACACGTGCTGTATGTACAGTGCCATCTACTACACAATACTACTACAATAATCACGAACACTATTACTGGCAACACCATACTACAGTGTACTTCTTGTGCTAAGACGTTAATATTCCTCCATCCATGTGCACTCCGGGAATGACAATCGGATCATCGGAATCGTTTTTAATATTGAAAAAGGTATTGTTTGTGAAAATACGTGACTCCAAGTCACGAGTCCTCGGGGACAAGTCCGAGTCACGATAGTCGAGTCCGAGTCCGAGTCCGAGTCCGAGTCTTTTGCACACGTGACTCGAGTCAAGTCCAAGTCACCGAAATTGGGACTCGAGACGGACTCGAGTCCGAGTCCTGGACTCGAGTCATACAACACTGCCTAGCCTATATTAATACAAACTTCACATTTAGCGTAATATAGTTCCATCTTTTTAGTCCCAAACACCTAGTGTTTGTGAGGTAACATGGTTTCTAGACCTCCCTGTTATATTTAACATGATTGATAATACAACATGCAGCTTGTAGAAAAAGGCAACCCTGATGAGATAAAAACAATAAGAACAAGCTTGTGAAGTTTTTTATTTGTATCTTCTCTTAATAGTGACAATTTAGTCATTTTTCATTTCCATCAAAATAATTTCCTTTGATTGAAATTATGCTTTACCAACAGGATGTCTGATTGTCTTTCTAATAATATTCTACATAATACTATTTTGTTTAAACAGTGCAGATGTTTTTTCATCTATTTTGGGGGATTGAAGCACTAATTGAGTTTAAATCTGTGTTGTCATGTACATTGTGCATGCACAGATTAAATTCAAACATACAACAGTTGAGCTATAACCATAGCAAATGAAACGAGCCCCTCAGTACCCACAATATAATCTGAGGACAAAACACGCATGTGTCCCTGAGCTTACACCAACAACACAACACATAACTAACTGACTTCTTCTTGAAACATTGTTGTTTTTATTTCTTGTCAAATGATTTATAATATTACACATCAAGTACAATAATTTAAAAGTTTAAGTTTATTGTGTTTTAACTTTGTTATTTTTTGTCATTGGCAGATTCCATGTACAACACCACAAATTATAGGGATCACAGTACAATAGCCCAATTTGATGACCGGGTTTGGGCTGTTTGTGTTAAAAACAATGATATACCTACAGGTATCCATACCCATACTTCATTTTTGCAGAATGCAAGATAAAGATATAAATGTTTTCAAAATTCTTTGACATAGTACGACGTTTAAGTCTATTACATGCTCTGTTAACACATGGGCCTAGTTGAAGGTAATGGAAAAATAAGTTTATAAGCAAATGACTTCCGATATCTCGTTTTTAATTTATGTCTAGCATACAAGTTCCAAGAAATACAATTTGTTACATAATACAGTACATTAACAATGGCAAGATAAATTATAAAAGTTGAGTCTTTATAAAATGAAAATGACAACTTTACAACTCTACTTTTTTACAGACAAAATTTACTTGTACGGTACTTCATAAAACATTACACAAGCTGATTTCAAGTTTTGGTTTTTCAGTGGCAAAAGTAATTGATACAATTAGGTATTTAAAAGTTACATTTCATAATAAAAAAACCTCCAAGAATACTTGTGCTTATTAACCTTAGTATTCTCTTTTAATTTTATTGGTTAAAAACAGCATGGAGGTGTGTTTGCTACTGTGTTATTCTTATAAATGGCAAATTTGTGTAATACTTAAAATAAATTGATACAAATGATGGCAACGAACTTTATATAACACATGGCATGAGTTTTGTTATCTTGAACAAAATCCTGCCTTTTTAGTGATACAAAGGCACATGCTAAAATCTTTATAAAAACACAGTTTAAACATGTGTACTTGTGCATAATATAGCTTGTTCGGGTCATAATCGTTCAAACAATAGTCAGCCGAAATGAAACAATACTTGTTGGCAATACGAAACCTACTCATAACATGGTAAAATTTATCATATTTGTTTACCAGTTCAAAAAAAAAGGCATGATGGTTAACAGAAGGAAACCTTTCCTTCAAAACCTATACCATTCAGCACAAAAACCCAAGAGAAACAAAGAGAAAACCGGTTTATTAGGCCTTTTATATTTGTAGGGGAAAAAATCCACTTCCGATTTGGTAGAATTGCAAATTCAACTAGAATTAGTGTTAAAACAATAGTACACTTTATGTGTACATGAAAATGCATTGAAATAGTTCCAGCAATAATGAAGCTGGGTGAGTGAATGTTTATTTACTGGATTAGGGGGATTATCTCAGTGGGGCAGAGGAAGTTTGTTTACTTAAAGACTCCCCACAGAGGTTGAAAAGGATGTGTGAAAACTGCCAAGATTTTTAAAGGGCCGGATTCGTCATGCAAATCTGACTTCTAGAAACATAATTTTTCAATTAGGCTCAAATTTAATGTCCTAGAGTACACAAATGTTTTCTAAAACAATAAAGATTTTATTGACTTTCAGTTTAAAAGCATCAAAACTATAATTAAAACATTGTCAGTAGGAAAAAACCCAAAATTCTCAGGCAAATTTAACGCCATGGGTACTCTGCCTAGAATTTGATGTGTTAAAAAACGAAAAGGAGTCGATTTCTAAACTTTTTTTAAAATTGAGGGCGCTATACTAGTTTAACGGTGCTCTTGCTTACTTTTTTTGCAACTCGATCAAGTCCTAAACCCATTTATGACCCGTGTTGTGTTTTTTGTAATGTATATGTAAAAAAGTCCTAAACCCATTTATGACCCGTGTTGTGTTTTTTGTAATGTATATGTAAAAAGAGTCATACCTGCGCCAACTGACACAAGTCTACGTTCATTCACAAGAATTGAGAAGAATTTTTCTTGCTCTCAGCGCAGCGTCGTGTCCGCTCAGATCTTACTGTTATTCAGGTTTCAGCGTGAACGTAGAAAATAGAACGCCGTGTTTTGGGACGATGTTGCCAGCGTGGCAGACTTGTCTGTGCTTGGGTCCCGTTCACCGGAAAACGATATTTTAGGTTTCTTATGCAAACGCATTACTTAAAGCTGAATCGTGAAGGAAACAAGGCTACCCATTCGCCTGAAACCACGTTTTTTAAGGTTCTTGTGCGAACGCATTACTTTAGGAATTCACCGTCTAACAGACAAAACACTTGGTGGGGATGCAATAAGGCAAGAATTAGAGCTGACTGGGAAATAAGGTATAAAAAAGTGAAATTACCTTTTCCATGGTGTTACGAAGTCACAAATCTAACGAAACGACTTAACAGAAATTAAGGGAAATACCGCACTTGAATAAATGTAATAGGAGTCCAGGTTTAAAACCACAAAATATAAAACATTTAATGAAAAACACTCAGCGCTTTAAAATGTACAAGCATAAGGGGAAGTCGAATTGATCAAATACATTGAGAATATAATTAAATACAATGAAAATAGGGTGGTGGACGCGTGAATAGGGAAGAGGTATACCTCCAATTGAGACTCTAGGCTGGGGTTTAAAGTCCGGTGGCTGCCATAGTCCAGTCGTGGGCGGATCCGCGAGGTGCTCTGCGGCTGACATCAATGTCTGTAAACCGGATGAACCAGCGAGGGAGGCAGAAGGTTGACCATCAAGAACAGTGGTGTCATCTCTGCAGACGGCAGTAGGTACCGGCAAGGACTCAGTACGGTCAACAGGAGATAGTAGAAGTCTCCGGACCACGCCTCACGGCTGCTAGCCCGGCAGTCAAAGTTATCACCCGTCAGTTTCTGTAAACCACAACTTGGAATCTGGCGAGTCGCAAGCATGGTCCGTCCTTTTAAACAACCGATTTATCGTGGAATTCCAATGTTCTTCTGGCAAATGTGGTCGGGGACAATGGGTCATCAAGACGAGAATCGCGACCACCGGTTAACATATTGGGACTTGCATAAAGTTGCATAAACAACTATAAACTCGAATTCTTAACACCCTCCCCCTTGGGGAGGAAAAATACGACCACAAGGTAGTATTTTTCCTATTTTAAGCATAGTACATAATAATAAATACAATCATAACATTATATAAAACCATCCATTCTACATTCCAAACTCGATTAATTTTACTGGATAACAACATGCTTAAAACCCTCTGGAAACTTTGAATTTGGGTTTTCAAAACAATAAACAGCAGATTTTTGCTTCACAATAATCACTCTTAAATATTCTGAAACAGACACTTCATGACCTACTCAGTCCATCTGCAAGTACGTTTTGCTTGCCTGGAATGTGTATAAACTCCAAATTGTAACCTTGCAGCAGTAAACTCCATCTCATTAATCTATGGCTTTTGTTTTTGAACTTGTTAATGTACGTCAGTGGATTATGATCTTTATATACAGTAACCGGATAGGGTCCAGTAACATATACTTCAAAATGTGAAATTGCCAACATAAGACTTAATGTTTCTTTCTCGATTGTAGAGTATTGTTTTTGGTGTTTATTTAGTTTTTTAGGAGAAATAACTAACTGGATGTTCAACACCCTTTTCATCATCTTGCAATAATGCAGCACCAACACCAACATCACTAGCATCAATTACCAACTGAAAGGGTTTGCCAAAGTCAGCTGCTAACAGTGCCGGTTCAAGGGTCAAGACACCCTCAAGGTTTTCAAAAGCCGCCTGACAAACTTCCGTCCAGACGAACTTAGCACTTTTAGCTAAAAGATTAGTGGTTCCGCAATATGTGCAAAATTTGGGCAGAATTTCCGGTAAAACCCAGTCATCCCAAGAAAACGCATCACTTCTTTCTTGTTCTTTGGCACTGGGAAATCCTTGATTGCCTGTACTTAAGCTGTTTTGGGTAAAACTTTGCTCTGACCAACCTGATGACCAAGGTAAGTCACGCTAGCTTGACCAATTTCACTTTTCTTCAAATTAATAGTTAAATTAGCTTCGGATAATTTCTCAAACAGTGCTTTTGTTCGAATGACATGATCAGTCAATGTTTTTGAATAAATGATAACATCATCTTTATATGCTCCACACCCTTCTAATCCTGATGTAATTTGATTCATCATTCTTGTAAATGTACCAGGAGCATTTTTCATGCCAAATGGCATAACATTACATTCATACAGGCCAAGTTGCAAAAGCAGATATTTCCTTAGCTCTTACTGTCAATGGCACTTGCCAGTAGCCTTTTAAGAGGTCATATCTGCTTACATACTTTGCATGCCCAATGCGTTCAATGCACTCATCCAAACGTGGAATAGGATATGAATCAGTTTTGGTATTATGGAGTTAACTTTCCTATAATCGATGCAGAATCGTTGCGACCCATCTTCTTTTTGAACTAACAAAATTGGTGAACTCCCTGGGCTTTGCTTGGCAGGAGAAATAATTTCATTCTCCAACATGTATTTTACTTCAGTTCGAACAAGTTCAAGTTTGGTTGGGTTCAAACGGTATGGATGCTGTTTGATTGGACTTGCACTACCAACATCAACATCATGAAACAGCAGTTAAGTTCTACCTGGTTTATCTTTAAATAATTGCACATATGATACGATAGTATCAACCATTTCTTTGTAACCTTTTTCAGGTAAGTGACAGTTTGATGCTTAGATTTGCTAACACCGCAGAATTTTGGCTCATGATAGAACTCTTAGAACTAACAGATTCAAGGCTAATTATCCCACCAGAATCTCCGTCGCGTTCAACCTTGTCTTCAGCAACTTCTAGGGAGGGGAATGTCACAACTACGGGTTTTACCTCCGTGGTTCTCGCGTGATATTTCCTTAACATGTTCACGTGACAAACCCTCCTAGATTTTCTACGGTCAGGCGTTTTGACACCGTAATTTACGCTGTTTAGTTTCTTCTCTATGCAGTACGGGCCGCTAAACTTAGCCCTCAAGGGCTCACCCTGCACAGGAAGCAAAACCAAAACTCTTTCTCCAGCCTGAAATGATCGTTCCGTAGCGTTTACCTTTACCATACCATGATTTCATGCGTTCTTGTGAACTAGTTAAGTTGGTTTTAGCCATGTCATAAGCTCTATACAAGCGAACTTTGAAATTACACACATAATCTAACAGGTTAGTTTCTACATGTGGCTCTGCGAGCCATCTTTCTTAGACCAACTTCAACGGGCCTCTAACCTCATGACCAAACACAAGTTCAAATGGGCTAAACCCTGTTGATTCATTTTGCGCTCTCTTGTGGCAAAAAATCGATACCTTTGTCCCAACTATGTTGGTTATCATGACAGTGTGTTTTAATCATCGTTTTCAAGGTTTGATAATATCGCTCTATTGCACCTTGTGATTGGGGGTGATAAGTTGATGAAACCATTTGTTCAATACCCAAAGTTTGCATTACTTCACCAAACACCTTACTCATGAAATTGGAACCTTGATCGTGCTGAAATTCTTTTGGAAGTCCCATTCTAGTAAAAAACTTAACTAGGGCCTCAGACACAGATTTGGCAGTGATATTCCTCTATGGAATTGCTTCGGGGTACCTAGTACTTGCATCCATAATTGTCAAAATATATATATATATGTGTGTCCAGATCTAGTTTTTGGCAAGGGACCCCTGCAGTCAATTATGACTTGTACATTAACTGCATCGTAAGCTAGCTTACATAACACATAACTCTGGGTCACATACCTGAGCCTTAATCAATGCATTTTTGTTTAACACAAGAGGGACCGAGAGATTCGGATCCTGATTTTCTTTCTCTCGGAAAACGGTGTCATTCAACGTTTGAAAGAATGTTCCTGCCAGCTTGAAACATTCATCGTCATTGGCCGTTGAATTTTCAACTGTGTCCTCGTTTTGTTAGGCACGAGCCAATGAGCATGTGCATTCGAATTGTTGTGGAACGCCCTCTAGCGTTCAATGTTTCTTGCATTTAATACCTCAAGCACAGTTTTCATATAACAAAGACAATGAGCCTGATTGGAAACGATAATTATGTGCATTTCAAGTTCTTTTCAGTTATAGACTCTTTGAGCATTGGAGATTAGCCTTGGTAAATCGTGACCCCATGTTGACCTTTACTTCGGGGTCAACCGGAAGCGAGACCATATCTCAAGAACTACACAACCGATTTTCAAACTTTTTTCAGTTATAGACTCCTTGGGCATTGGAGATAAGCCTTGGTAAATCGTGACCCCATGTTGACCTTTACTTCGGGGTCAACCGGAAGCGGGACCATATCTCAAGAACTACACAACCAATTTTCAAACTTTTTTCAGTTATAGACTACTTGTGCCTTGGAGAGTAGCCTTGAGAATTCGTGACCCCATGTTGACCTTTACTTCGGGGTCAACCGGAAGTGGGACTATATCCTACGATCTACATAGCCAATTTTCAATTTGTTTAGACTCATTGGGCATTAAATACTAACCTTGGGTTATCTTGACCCTAAGTTGACCTAAACTTCCGGGTCAACCGGAAGTGGGACCATATCTCACGAACTACACAGCCGATTTAGTTTCTTTTCAGTTATAGACCCTTTGAGTATTGAAGATTGAACTTGGGTTACTGTGACCCCATGTTGACATTTATTTCAGGGTCAACCGGAAATGGAACCATATCTCAAGAACTGCACAACCGATTTTCAATTTCTTTTCAGTTATAGACTCATTGAGCATTGAAGATTGAACTTGGGTTACCGCGACCCCATGTTAATCTTTACTTCCGGGTCACCTGGAAGTGGGACCATTTCTCAAGAACTACACAAATCATTTTCAATTTCTTTTCAGTGATAGACTCTTTGGGCATTGAAGATAAATTTTGGGTTACCGTGACTCCATGTTGACCTTTACTTCCGGGTCAACTGGAAGTGGAACCATATCGTTCAATCTTGAACTTAGCCTCACTTTAAATGTCTGGATCATTAATCAAAGCACAACAAAACGGAACAGCTTCGCTTATTTTTTAGCTGTTCCGACCTACAGTCGGAACAGGTATTGTTTTCGTCGAGATTTTTATTAGCTGTTCCGACGTAGGAGTCGGAACAGCTATTGTTTTCGTCAGGATTTGTATTTGTTTTTCTTATTATTATTCTTTATTTCCACCAAAATGTCATTATTAGACCTTATTATGTTCAATTAGTTATCATTATATTTTCATCTAATCAACTTTGCTAAATGCTATTTTACTGCAATTATTTCGAATAAGTGTTTAAACAACAGTTATTTGCAAGACAGTAATTTGTATATTGGTTGTAGTTATTGATTGTGATTAAAATACTTCGTACTGTATATCGCCCTTTGATCACTTAAGAAATTTAGTGACGAAAAATTCACTACATAAATTCCGGTTGATTTTAGGCACCCGTGTTGTTTCTTTATTTTGTTTCAGAAGTGTGATTATCTTTAATTTCTTTAACTCATTAACATCATTTGATTTTCATATCAACATATGAAAAACTAGCGTGCATCTGCTCAACGCCTTTCACGTCGATCTGTTCAACGCGATCAATTCCCTTAAAATTCACACACTCAGGAGACGTTTTCCTCTGTTTTGGAAAAGTGATTTTGTTCAACATGCTAAGTCGCTCTGCTTTGTGTAGTACATGTACATGTGTATAACAATAAATATGTATATACATGTATGTACATACTCCTCTTCCTAAAAATACAATTTCTATTTCATTAGGAATCAGCCAAGAGGGGCACTTTTTGATTGAAACAAGGTGCATTTGAAGAATTCTTCGTTTGGCAAAGCTTTTCGCTGTTTTAAGTCGTCATTCTTTTTGCCTCAACAATAATTTTATATTTAAAAAGCCTCTCGGTTCAACATATATCGTGTTTTAATGCCCATAGTCTATTTTATTTGCGGTATTTTAAGTTCTCTTTGACACGACTGTGACTGATAGAGGTGTTTTTCAGATGTGTTGGATGCCAATCATTCTAAAAATGTGTTGAGACACGTGTCAATGAGTAGGCCTATATGACGAATCACGTTTTTGTGCAAGCTTGTCTTGTCATCAAATTAAATTAAGTTACATATTTCTTGCATACTAATTATAACCTACTCTATACTTGTGAGACTTAGAAATATAATCAATTCATTTATCATTCTTAATTTCTTGTGTATTTTTTTTTATATATAAACCTCTTGCTTCCTGCCACTCTGTATAATAAAGTAGAGTTTTGTCCCCTATAATGTAAATGGATTAATCCATTTCTGGCTGTAAACTCAGCCTGATCATGGTCAGCACACACACAGTGGTGGTGTGGCGGATTTTCTGCACAAAACAGGGATAAAGTTTTCCGTAAGTTTTTCCGTACGTTGTAAATTTCTCTACTGCATTTTATACTTGATCCTTACGTGGCTTTTACAAGGGAGTAAATAAATTCATTACAGTCAATAAAGTCATATCAAATAATTTGTTTTGTTGCACTTTAGTTTTTCTCAATCATTGAGACATGGGATGTTTCAAAATTACAAATGTGAACCATGTGTAGGCCTATCTGCGGTTAATGATAATTTAATAGGCCAACAACTTTAATTGAGGCACATCTACACCAATTAAAATGCATTTAATTGTGCTTCCATTCCAAAGTCATCTGACGCATGAAGTAGTTGTTGCTAAGAAAGCTCGAGCAGGTTTTTTTATGTAACTAGTTAGTCTTTAAGTACACCTTAAGTATACCTTTCTTGTTTTAGTCCAATGTCCGATAAACCTTATTGTTGTAAATAACGTACTGTACTGAAAAAAACAAAGCGTGAAATACTTTTACTTCCTTGCTCTATGCTATGACTATGGAGGAAGGCCTCCACGCTCTAAAATAATAAGAGTCCTTTCCATGCACATGCTGGTCATTCAACCATATTGTTGACTTATGACGTCACTAGCTTGTTTACGAGTGCACGTGAAATGCCCGTTCATTGACGGACTGATACAGGCACCCCTTACGGCACCGTCGTGTTCGTTGAGTAAAAACAAGAACCTACGGGGCAAACAAGCTTAATTAGGATTTACATAACAAAGATATCGATTGAAAACGTTTAGACAGTTTAGATGATAAGCTCAGTCAATGGAATACAACATACTGACCCCAATACCCGTTTATTATGCGGTGAACTTAGTTTTCATCAATCAAATTATGTTCATTTTCAAAACAAATTTCAACGTATTAGGAAATGACTAGAAAATCATCCACTGAAAGAGACGTTGTTGGAGAGCTTGCGTTTACTTTGTCGATGAACACACTCCTTTACAAGAAGAAGTGTAGATCACAAGCGCTGATCCATACTTGTTAAACGTGTGTAGTATGTATCGCATTAATTGATAATGCGTGTTATTTGATGAAGTGGGAATCGCATTGTCTTTCTTCTAAAATGGGCAAAATGCAATGTCTTTTGCCTCTTCAACCACAACGAGTTCAATGTACATTAACTTCTTTGTTGAGTGATAAAAGGAATCTTCATCCATGCCGAACCTTTACAAAACACTTGTTTACATGCATTGCAGTTTAACCCAAAAGGCAATAAACGAAACCAACTTAAACATTTGATCTGCAGGAAAATATAGAAAGCATTGCACTTATAGTGTTTGCAAAGCCCATTAAAAAAAAGAAGTAAATAATTTTTAAAAAGTTAATTTGTTGTTGTTAATGCTTTAAAATATACACAACGATCGCAAATCACTCATGTATTGATTTTTAAAATTAATTGTTGTTTTGATGCTTTGGTGTGGTTTTTTGGTGTGTTTTTTTGGTTTAATTATTTATATTTTGGTGTTTGATATACCTGTTTCTATGATTTTGTTAGTTTTGTTTGTTTAATACATTTGGTTTATACATGGATTTTTTTTGTATCCATTTCTCGTTTTGGTGATGTGTTTCAACATGTATTACGTGTACATTTGTTTGTTTATTGTTGATTTAATTTGATTTATGTTGCAAGATCACGTTGTATGTATGTATTGTATTATGTATTATTATTATTATTATATACTATTGGTTATATATACATATGTATATATCATATATAGGCCTATACCACCCACCATTTCCTAAAAAGATCAAAACTTTAACATAATAATACTAATAATAACGCTAAGAGCTATTACTATGAAATACTAATTAAAAATAATTACAACGTTATTATAATTTTTTTTTTAATATTCTTATTCTTGATCGTGTGTTTGATGCTTTTAGCTGTTGTAATAAATGATCTCCATTGTCAATGTAAAGAAACGCTGTTTATAAACCGGGTTATGGTTAAGTCTCAATAATATTAAAGGCAACCAAAATACCAACAAGTTAGGCGGTGATGTATCTAGAGAACGGATTCGAAGCAATTCGACGACTGGATCGTCTCTAAATATTGATAGCTGAAGATGCAGTTTAGTTTTATTACAGAAAACACAGACCTTCTCATTAACTAAATCATTGTCTGGTTATATCGAAGCATTCAAAGTACGGTTAAATTTACATCATTGCCATTGGATGTTTCAGTCGCGTGTGTTTGTGTAAATAAAACAACAACAAAATGGCCCACGAGCCATAAACTGCCCACTGCTGACGCGTAAATCAAAACTCGTATGCTAAATCCTTTACATAAAAGGGTACTGACCACCGATCGATTATGCTCGTTCAACCCCCTCGGATCAATGATCAAAAAGAAAATTAGTATACACACGTACACCATGGAGCTATAGCCCCAAGTGTACACCTAATTCTTGTGTACGGGCCTACTTGTATTCACTCATGGCGGTACATTAGGTCTACGCGTTTTCGTTTCCGAAATGAAGCATACTCTTTTCAAATGTACAGTTATTGCAACGATTGGATTAAATATTGACAGAGATCATAGATTTCCTAATGATCTACTTCGACGATGCCTTCAAACATAGAGAAACATGCAAGATTACATGTATACACTGTGGGGAGTTTCATTCCTCCATGATTTCATGCACACACGCCGGTGAATTTGGTGAGTTTTTTTTTCATGCAAACCGACCATAGGTTTTTGGAACAAAACAAAATCAGCTTTCAAATATTATTTCCAGCGTAGATACCATCGGACCGTGTTTGTAAGACTTGTTGGAATTAATCCTCACAACTTGTCTCAACACGAACGTTGTGTTGTTATTGTCGAAGTGTGCTTAGTCTGTCACCCTGAGTGGGGAACACTATTATAACTACATTTTTTGGTTGGGCACTAGACCCTTTCGTTATACGTATGACGACGCCGTAACAGCATTCACACGTACATAGACCCGTATGACTTTCCGATTGGCGTACACCATTCACGAAGGTAAAGCTTGTCCATATCACTAAATTGAGCAGGTCTTATTTATTAATCAATATTACCTTAATAAACGTAACTCAAAATCGTTTGTGTATTGGTTAGATAATTTTACATTACTTTCATATGATTTTTAATATTAAACTATTAATAGTACATCCCTCACGCCTTTTTGTACACCCCTCCCTAGATTAAATGTTTCAGTCCAACAGCTCCTCAAAAAATATGCAAATTAGGTATCACGTGACCCAAATGCAGCCTTCTGATTGGTCGAGAGGCCCTTAATCCATTGGCGGAATTACCTGAACAGACGAGTTGCACTACTCTGGTTGCCACCTTGTCCAACATCACTGCCACCAGTCTGTATGTCACTGTTGGTTAAAATAAAACGTCATAAAAATAATTTGATTTTATTATCAGGTATAGTCTCGTAATGGTTTCTTTGGTATCAGCAATGGCCATTTCTAGCAAATAAGAGCCCAGGGAATTGGTGCACACACCTTAATAAAATGCATCATCCAGAATGTAGAACACATACACTTTGGAAAACAACTTAGTAGATGAAGACCGAAATGAAAATACCTTATCAGCAACTGTCGGAGGGCCTGCCTTCTTCGTCTGCATGAGAAGAAAAGAAATGGGTTAAACCCTCTTGTAATACAACAATCGCAAACGTTCATTTACCGCAACTGTAGATGGCACATGACTTCGCGTATGCATTGGGTTTTTGATGACATGACTCCGTAATTTTCAAAACATTCGTCAACGAGTACATTCTTTTAGTAAGCAAACCTGTATGTTGTGTAATCGTTTAAACATAATATAAGGCCGTGTCCGAAACGGTGACTTGGGCTACAGCTACGGCTAGAACGCACGCGTCTGCCTTTTCTTCAACACGGACAGACGCGCTGTTCTAGCCGTAGCTGTAGCCGAAGTCGCCGTTTCGGACACGGCCTTAGTCTACCAGAGGGGGTGGAAGTTAAAGAGTCAACGAATATGTGAGACTTAAGTATTTTTATGCGAGTTGATGAGAGCATCGAGCAAGTGCACCTGTAACGGCACACTGTCCGCGTAGGAAGAACCGAAATCGGAATCGACACAAACTTACCTCCTAATTTCGTAAGTCCGCTTGTTGCTCACGGATTCGCCTATATCCAAACGAATTTTATGGCGAATACTGAGGTCATCGGGGAGCGACTGTGATTCTACAACCAGCTGCTCAGCTTTATATATGTTCGGGTGTTTTTTCCCGGTCACTCCCGTCAGGCCAATAGCTTCACGAATGGCCACCTAAAAGTACAAACGCAAAGGAAACATCAATTCTCTAGATCTTGATTCCAAATATAATGCTAGTTGATGTTAACTCGACTAGCATGTTATCTCTTTGTTTAGGGAAGCCCTCTTTAACTAACCCTCAATATCCGCCGAAACCCGCAGGATCCCGACGGGTAGTCTAACACCACTTTAATGAGCTCATTATCTTCAGGTCAATTCACAAAGCTGTATATACGTCAGACGAATATGCGTGAGTTCTACTCAAGCAGGCTGGAGAAGTGACTTCACAAAGGGACCAATTATCGGCACCCTATCTGGGGATACTTAACAATCATGCAACAGGACCTGCCCGAGATCTTCAGAAATTGAGATGCAACACTTTGATTGTTCCACTTTGTTATGGCTGCTCGCTCCGCCAGACAAGTGCTAATCCGTTGTTGATACACTGTAACTAGTCTTTCAAAAGGTTTCAGTAATGACTACGTTTTGGGAACTGAAAGACATTTCTAACTGAGGGAAAAAATAATGTTTCAAATGACTTGAATTTTGTCTCCGTTTTCTCAAACGTTTGCATTTCATAAAACGTTTATATAAATTGCATTTTCAACCACCAAAAATGAGTTAGTAAAAGCCAAATTGTTTAATTTGCGTCATCAAGATGCCACATCTAGGCCTAAGTACTATACTACAAAATGTTAACACTTCCATTTCAGAAATTTTTACGGAACGGGATGAAATATAAAGCGCATGGGAAAACATGAACAAGACGGTAACAAAATATTATTTTTAACTGAGAAATAACCCAGGACAGGAAAACAGTAAACGGGACTGAGAAGTAAAGGGCTAATGGGCGGAGAAAAATAAACGAGGAGGAAAATATCCAAGGAGAGGAAAAAATAGTCGGGCGGAAACAAGTTTGTTTTAACCTCACATAGGCAGCATTAATATTAAGATGCTTTTCTCAAAATTTATTGAACAATTATCGACAGTATAATCTCGGGATACAATACAATGGTGGCTGTGTACGTGCTTAGATCTACACAAGAATCAGTGTATAAGTATCAACTAAGTTATTGATTTGGGGTTTCCAAATTAAGTTGTCTCATCAAAGAAATATACTTGTAAAATGTATACATTTTAAATTCCAAACGAAACTGATTTGCGAAAACAAGACATTATTATTATTATTTATTCGGAATTAAAACACATACAAAATACAAACATTAACAAAACAAAAGCCAGGGACGTATGCCCGGAATTTAAAAAGTTTACCGAAAACTGTAGCCCGAAGGCCTTCAATTCCAATATCTCTGGCCAATATATTAAAAATCTATATTTATTTACATTAAGTCAGCATTGAAGAGGGGCAATTTGTTCCTACTAAGATATTCATCACCAGTAAGCTTTGAGACTGGAACTGAACCTTTATTTTTTAATATATAGCACCTTGAAACGTGAAAATAAAATATTCAGATTTATAGGAGTTCAGTTCATGTGGTAGGGTGAATAATGGCCAGGTGCCGTCTTTTGTCCGCCTTCCGAGGAATACATGTAGCACTGGCAGTGAGGACAACTTCCCAAATCTTTTTGGACGAACGAAGGCATATTTTCATATTCATGTTCCAGTGGTGAAGACTGAAGTTCCAGGGGCCGATTTCACTAAAGTCACCATTTGCGATCATCGCTATCACGCTTGCGATGAGATCGCAAACCCCAAATCCATCGCACTTGCGACGTCGCTGATTTTGCGTTTCACTAAAGTCATCGCAGTTGCGATGACATGACAAGGAAATTAAACGTTTTGTACAAGGCTAAAAGTAGTGAACTTTGACACAAACCTCAAGAAAACCGTCGGTCTTCGCATGTGGGCGCCGTACATGTCAAAATGTTGTTGCATGCTGAGGTTCGATTAAAAACGAACGGCATATATTGCAGTTTAAATGTAAACGTTGTCATGCTGGTGCATCAAAAGTAACATTACAACAAGAGGACCCTATTAATGCTTAAATTCTAGGCATTCACTTAAAAAAGGGTGTACATGAAATCAAAGTCAACATGTTTCATTTGTAGGCCTATAGCCCCCCCCCCCCCCTAGTATACTTTCTTTTATAAAATCTTGTAAATAATTGTAATGCTGAGGTGGATGAAAATTGACAAAATGAGAATGACGATTTGGGTTTTTGGTAATTAATGTCTGACACCCTTTATATAAAGCTTCAGCACATATACAAACGTCTAAAGGGTTTGTTTTTTTAAAGGCATAATCACTATGAGGCCTAATTGGCAAAAAGAATTCAATTCTAGATGCCCGAAATTTTCGTCAGTGTTGTCATCGAAAATGTGTACATGATATAAAATCAGAAAGGAAAAATTGTGGATGCTGAGGCCTACATTAACTTTAGGCCAAATTGCTGGTTAAAATAACTGAACCCAATAGATGACGATCTCCTCTTTTTTACCGATTTTAAGCTCTTTCGGCAACAGCCACATTCAAGCTGAAAGGTGTCATCGGCCAACTGCGTTGTGTGTATCCCGAGTCTCCCAGTAAAAGACCACGAAGAGTAAACGTAACGCCATTTTACCCTTTAATTCACGAACAAACTATACTACGTCGAGACGTACACCGCTAATAAAATCTAAGCACAAAATGGCGCAATCTATCATAATTTGCGATGAACTTACACTTTGCGGCCACTAACGAGTCATCGCAAGATTGTCATCGCTAACAATTGTTTTGCGATGAGTAAGTTTGTCGCAAAGTTTTAGTGAAATCGTTCTCCAAAATCCATCGCTAAAAAGTTGCGATGGATTTGGGATTTCGGCGTTTGCGATGATCAAAACGCGTTAGTGAAATCGGCCCCTGGTATGTTTGATAATGACCTGGAAAGTGAGTTGAAGGTGTTGGCAGCAGAAGTAATCCTCTACCTGCGCGTATCTCCTCCATAGATTTGACAGCACGCACTGGGTGCTTGGAGCAGAAAGTGCAACTTTTGAGGGTACACTTGACGAGCGAAAGTTCTCGAGGGGGCCTATATGTGTGCTGGACGGCAAAGTTAATCTCAGCTAGCAGTTCAGGCTAGCTTGACAGTTTTGTCCCTGATGATAACAGGGGATGCACGCGGGAGTGTACGGAATCTGATCTCCATCCATATGCACGGTCAAGTAGTTCAAGTTGAAATGTTGAAAGTTAAAGGGGTTTTTACTATACCGCCCATTAAACGCGTCATTGGTGGCGCAAGCAATTATACAATACGAGTAGGAAGTTGGCCGAGAAACACATGATCCTGGGTAAAAGATAAGTTACCCTGTGGGATAGACACCATCTTGCAGAGGTTACGTTTGAGTGGATACTTTGCAGTCCCCTTTTCCAAAGCTTTCATGTGTCCAAGCATCACACCGGGGCTTACTTTCACTTTTCTGATAAAAACAGATGCATTCTTAATCGCTACTTTGTAAGCGGGGTTGGCACCCGTAGCCATGAGGGAGAAAGAATCGCTGCTTCGAATAAATTTGATTTTAAGGTCCACCCCGTTCAACATGTGTCTATCCTGAAAGAAAATGTCACTGTATTGGGCCAATCATATCAACAACCTGACTGTTCTTTGTAAATTTATATCTGTTCTTGAGACCCTCGTTGACTTCGCCAGCGGGTGCAAGTGGGTTTCCGTTATCCATCCTATTACTTGTGTCCTTGTAAAACAAAGAGCTTGAGAGTTGAGATTTTTGGGCATCTGAACCGTAACTCAGCAAGGTCTCAATCATGGAACAGTAAGGGTAGGTTGGGGTAGAGGGTGAGATTAGTCGCTCGTTTAGACTAACGTCAACCTGGTTAAACAAGGACTGTAAAAACAGATTTACGGGTCCAACTTGGTCCTCGCTAGCCAGGTCTGTACCATCAGCCTTTGTAATTTTGGCCTGAATGTAAAGTTGGGTTTGGTTGAGGTCCATGTATTCGTCACCCGATCCGGAAATAACAAATTTTATGGGACCGCCATCGGAAATAGTTGAAATAGGGTGATATACCACCCAGCTACCTCTCTCTATACTCGTTTGCGTCGGCGGTAGTGAAAACAAATCCAGCTCAGATTTGGTACATTCGCACGAGTGGCTGTGTAAGAGGGACATGATGATTAACGCTGTATCGTTGATGAGAAAACTAGTCAAAGATGTCAAATGATCTCTTCTGTCTCTTGCCGGATTCAGAAATGATGTCATGCGGGGTACTCTCCTTTTTATAGCCCTGCTTCGATGGCCTCCGGTTTGCCTCGCCCCCAATTTGCGAACGGCTTTCTGCGTTAAATTGCGTCCTGTTTGGCGGAGTCTCGTCTTGGCTGCTGTCTTGATATTTTTACCCCCCAAAGCATCTTGTGCAAGACCAATGCCTGTATTGAATACCTCCCTACCCAGGGTCTAAGCACCTTGTTTGATTAAGGGCATAGCTGACCGGAAAAGTCCTCCGAGAATCCCACTGAGGCCGTATCCTTTTTTGAGATCGGGGTCCCGTGAACACGGGAAGACCTTTCCCAACTTGCTGGGTGTAATAATGTTCATAATGTTTATTGTCCGGAAGGTAATGTCTCATGATGTACGATGAGCGACGTTTTCTGAAGTGAAGCTTCACGATCACTTTACCGGTAACAAATGGGATGGGCTGCCCCGTGTCCTCCCTTATATCCATTTAATCGTTCCAATAAGTTTTTGCTTTATGGGTATATAATGTGAACTATCACACAACTTCGTAATGGTTTCGCCCAGCTTTCCTTCCACGTTCACAATACGAAGCAACGGTGCCCTGGTGTTACCTACCACGTGGTGCTCTATAATGTTAGTGTATAGAAAGAAACATAGAGTGAACATGGTTCATGTCCACAACCCGCGAACCCTTTTTAGTTCCCATAATAACTGAATCTTCCCTTTTAAATCCAAACAGTGTAGCCGTGCTTTTATTCAACTTAACGATTAAGTTATAGTTTGTTTTGACAACAATTTTCTGATTGTATTGATTGTACTTAATACTAACCAGTTCTTCGTGATCAAAACGTGGTTTTATGTTGTCCAACATTTCCTCGGGGGTTGGATAGTAACGGGGGGGTTTGGTGTGAACATGAAACGCAGTGGGGTGAGATTCTCCTCCGGAGCAGGTACACTGACTGCTACTGTCTAAGACATTGAACCATCGGTGCGGATATGAAAATTCTACCAATCCAACTTCCCAATCGCCCTCAAATACGAGTGAAGTAGGAAGGGTCACAAAGAAATGAGTCAGCGTGTTGCTTGGGTGCTATCCATAGAGCTGTTGCTCGGCAGCGTGACGTAGGAGGAGTCTGCCATGATGAAGATTCTCATTCAAATGAAGAACTGTCCGTAAGAATGATTTTATAAAGTCTGTAGAGCCAATACCCAGCTATTGAACTTGTCGGGATAGCCCACCCACTTGACAAAATATTTGGTCTTTCCTCCACGTTTTCTTGTCACCAGCACCTTCTCCACCTCATATACATCATATGTTTTAATAACCTTTTGAAGTTCTTGTTCGAAGAAGGTTCCCTCTATCGCTTCATTGTCGTAGTCCAGTAGTTTATATACGGGAGGGGAGCGAGCAATTCTAGCATCGACCGTAAATATTTCCGTGGTCCAATTTGGAAGGTATCCTTTGCAAAACGGTCTCGCTGTCATACTGATCCGAATCGATCCCCCACTTTAAATTTAATCCGACCTCTCCCACGATCTTTGTACAGAGTTCGCCAAACTTCTTGGGCATTATGGATAGTTACGGACGCTGGGGTCGTCTTGATACTTCGATGGTAGGATTATAGGCCGTTATAAACTTGGGTATAGCTTTCAAGTAGGCACGTGTGTTGTTGGCGGTAAAGTATTTCCACATTTTTGTCTTCAACGTCTTATTAAACCTCTCTACCACACCGGCTTTTGTTTCATTCTGTGTAGTGAAGAAACGGATTTTTTCTTTTTTCAACAGCTTCTGGAAATTTCGATTGAGAAATTCTGTACCTTTATCGGTCTGTAGAGAATGTGGCTTACGGCCACTTTTCAAGATCTTTTTGAAAGCTGCGACGAGAGCATGACCCGTCTTATTTTTAAGAGGGATGGCCCAGGCGAATTTGGATAGCACATCTATGCAAGTCAAAATAAATCTGTAACCCCCGTTGAACTTAACTAGTGATGCCATATCGACCAGATCAGCCTGCCATTGATCATCAATACCGGAAACAAGCACGGGTTTCGCCCGAATCTCTTACGTAACGGTTTATGTAAGGTGTAAGCGGGCTGTTTGCTCAACAATTCCTTAATCTGCTGCTTATTGATGTCTACCTTAGTCCTTCGTACGGCGTGGTAAACGGATTCTATTCCGGAAAATGCTGCCGGATCGTTTGGGTTGTAAAAAATCCTTCGGAGGTCATTTTCCATCATTCTCAGTTTGGATTACCAGGGTGCTGTTACAACAGGCGGAACCGTATAGAATCTTATTAAACAGGAATTTAAACCCGCAGCCCGATTTGGGGGGACAACAGTGCATGATGGCGTTTACAACAAAAGTGGTGAGTTTTTGCTGAGTGAGTGTCTTAATAAGGGGTCCAGTGTTGTTTAGAGGGGGTGGATGTGCCATGTTTCTTTGTCCTTTTCTTCTTTGTGGGTGTTTTGGGGAGGTGGTGGGCTTCTGCAAACAGCTTCGTAAGTCCATATCCGTCTTCTTCAGGTACCTCCTTCAAGGGTATTTTCCATTTTTGCTGGGTATTTTACCGGTATATCTTTTATCCCCGACGCTGTCGTAAGAGGAAGTTCGCGTTCTAGCTTTGGCGGTTCGTCACTTTTGATCTCTTCCGTCTGTAAGGTCATGGTTAAAGGTTTCATCCTCTTCAGTTCCATATAACGTTGAAGCGTTTGATGATAGAGTTTGATTTTCTGGTCGTCGGTCATATCCTGTCGCTCCAGCAGTTGCCTCATGTCTTCGTCTAAACCATGAACCACGCGTGTTGTGGGTGTTTGTTCCAAACGCCTGGCCGACTGTAATTTGGTAAGAGTCTCTTGAGGGACAAGTACCATTTTCTTGGCATATTCCATGTATATTTAAACAAAAGACCTCCGAGGGCGCTTTAGCAGTCTAAAGCGCCCTCGGAGGATTTTTGTTGCAAAAAGGGTATAATGAAGTAAAGCCCAGATATGAGATGGACTGTTCTCCACTGACCTCATAAAAAAGGCGAGTGGCATTTGTCCTCCCTCCCAAAAAAGGCATCCCTAGGGTTGAGAACTGACTTATCAGTATCAACGTCATCTTCTAGTGATTTGCGCAAATCTTCTGGGAAATTTTTAAACATTTCACCCCATTGACATTCCCGCATCTCCACATAAGCAAACCCAGTCTGAGTCCGCACAAAGTTTTTTTTTTTCTTCTTGCGTTCTGATATAGCTCGTGCATCGGCACGCCTAACGTAGGATGGATAGTTTCTTCGTTGTATCACTTCGGACATCCGTGCCAGTAACACCCGTTATATTCATATACGGTTTTGCCATTGCCCCAGAACCCATCCGATTTATAACGGCCTATACAAAGTTCTCCCCCATTGTTCGCGTGCTGTATGTGAATCTCTTGCTGGCGGCTTACCCAGCGCAACCAAACAAGTGCCACTCTGGAATGTTTATCCGAAGGATTATACCCGTTAGGTGGCAAAACAGCTATCGTTTCTTTAAGAAAATTCCTGCGGAATACAAGATTACCAGAGATGCAATCGTTATGCATTTCTGGAATGGATCAACCCCACAGTCCCTAGGCTCTGTCGAAGTAACTTGCATAAACAACTCGCGAAACTGCACGCAGCAGCGTTTCAAAACATTGACGTCACTAGTACAATAAGCGAGCAATTCTTCCTGTAAATCAAATACCCTATTTTCCCGTTTCTGTGTCTCATACCACGAGTAAAACTCTTGTCTCCGCCCCTCAGACATTGAGTTGGGGTTGTAGTATGAGACATCGGGTATAGGGCCTACATAATTCTGATTTTCTCCCATGTTAAAGAAATGAGGGAAAAACCCTTTTTTCAACTCGGTTAAGCTAAACAGTGCCATGGGTAGGAAACTCATAGAATCTAATATCCTACGTTTATACTGCGGTACATCAATACACGCATTTCCAAAAAGAAATTCCAGAAGGAAATACGAATCGTACCCCTTGGCGTTATGAGCGATTGCGATAGAGTTGTCAGTTTCTGGGGACTGAAACAACCATTCACAGAAGCTACTCTGCGTTTTGTCCCCCTTAAAAGTTTTAGTGGATGTACAATTGTAACATTTAAATTCAACCGGCTGACCCGCGCACCGTTCACACACCATTTCGGCTACGCATAAACTAGGTACATGAGTGCCGCCATCCTGAGTACATTCAAAATAAAAAAATATGTACTTGAGTGGTGTTTTAGATTTCGCTGTATTTGAATTTAAGGCCTCGACTCTCTCATCACAGTCGTCTACTTCATCGCGCACAAATATATGTTGTTGTGAAATTAGTGAGACATGCGACGTCTCAATTTTTGAATTTTTGGTTTGTTTCTTTTTCTCAATGACTCTTATGTAACATTTGTGATTAAATTGTACCATTTCTTTACAAGTGTTGCAATATTTGGTGATACAGGAATGTTTTCCGCGCTTGGCAGAGAGGTCGACACTCACATAAGCATTACATGTTTTACATCTATAATATAATTTGCACACAGTTTTACCCCCGATTCGTCTATTCTTGTGGTTTGTATAACATACGGGGTCCTTAAAATTACGGTTACGGTCTGGACAGTATACCCAGGTATCTATTTCACCGGTCCTACACCCTTTAGAAAAACATAGTTTACATGAAATATTGCACACATGCGTGGCCACTGAGCTGTTGTACCCATTGTGACACGTGTCGCAGAAATTGCTACGATTGAGGAACCCTGACATTGATCTTATCGCTTCGTAATGCTCTTTAGCAAGATGAAGGTATATGGTCCGGGTTTCTGATCCTTGAAAAATGCTAGAATAGCAATGCTCTCTGGAAAGAACAACTAACCGATAATTTGTTAACACATCCTGGAATCGCTGGAGCTCTTCCATTCCCCCCAGCGTTCCTTCTATAATTCCAGCCTTTCTATGACGAGCAGAAACCAATGGCTCAACGTACTTTTTCCTATTTTTTAGGATATATTTCATGTCGATACCGGTCTTCTCTTGGAGAGCCTGACCACTCGCAATAGCACGAGCCAGACAGGTGTTCGTATCATCGTCTCTAATCCTAACGATACTGCGTTTGGAAGCCAACAGCTCCTCTAACTGCATGAGCCGAGCTGGCGTATTGCATTTCCCCCCTTCTGGCATTTCATGTGTACAAAGTGTATGGTTACAGTTTCGTCAAAACGAATAAACTGATAGCTATTCAACACATTTTGTATTCTTTCAAATAAACGCTCCGCCATTAAGTGTTCCATTTTCATGAATGGCAGAGAAATTGGGAAAATTTAGGACCGACGAGTCAAAAACCATCAGACTGTATACCATATCCTAGTCTATGTATAATACTTTGAAAAATATTTCCTAAGAGAGGTATGGCCTCATGAAGATCTACGTCTTCCATGTTTCTAAATTTTATGTTATAATCATACGTATAGGCTTAAAAGTGTTTGTTTAGTTTTTCTTTTATTCTTACTAGTAAGTAGTACTTTGAGTAGTAGTCCTCTGGCTCCTCCTGTCGAACCATCTTGCTGGGCTGTTCATCATTGTCACTCCACCCCTGCTCTCCCATCCCCAGTCAATGTCGTAGATGGTGCTTGTATCGTTCAACATGCTTTCCAGGTCAGAGTCTGAAATGGATCTGTCCTCTGGCGGTCCACGGGTGACTTGACCAATCCCACTCGTCCCAGGCTGGTCGCCGATGCTGACTCGCCCCAATCCACTCGTCGCCGGCTGGTCGCCTATGCTGACTCGCCCCAATCCACTCGTCCCCGGCTGGTCGCCGATGCTGACTCGCCCCAATCCACTCGTCCCAGGCTGGTCTCCGGGGCTGACCCTTGAAGGAAGTCCTCCGCCAACTTGCCCAACAGTTCTCGTCACCAGCTGGTCTCCCATGCTTTCTCTGTCTTCACTGCCAACAGGTGGAAGGGGAAAACTGGGTCCACGACTGTTGCAGTTCATCCCAGTACACGTTCAGAGCATCTTCAGGAAGAGCATTGCACCCAAGTTCCGACATAATTTCGTCAAAATCATTGCCTGGGGTTTTAGGACGGTCAGTGAAGGAATGTTCTGGATCACGAGAATCAGCAACATTAGGGTATGCATCGGTTTCGCCGGTCAACAGCTGTTACATTCCCTGAGAAACAGCTACTCTTTGCTCCATAGATAACTCCATGAATTCCATAAGTACTTCACACTCTGACATGGAGAGTGAACTAAAATCTGACAACTTGAAAAACATGGTGAAGGTTGTTTCGATTTAACTTTGACTGTCTGTTAGAATCGAACTTAATCGTGGAATGGTAACAGGTGCTGAATCTGGTGGGGAGGGCCCCTCCAAGGGGGGGGGGAGGGGGACACCAAAGACGGTACTCAGATTGGCTGTGATTTACGCAAATTGTTTTGAAAATAAGATGCATCATTGTCAGGGACGCCAAGTACAACACTCTGATTGGCTACGAATTGATTTTGAAAATAAGTTACATCATCTTCGAGGTGGTAAATCTTGCATATTCTGTCTCATCAAGCCCTCCTCTCTCATTGGCCCATTTCAAAGAGATTTATATACTTTTCTTTGTTCGCACTGCTTGCGCATATTCTCTCTCATCAAGATTTCTAGAACCTTCTTTGCAAATACCATCTTCGCGATTCATAGACCCGCTCCCCTAAATCCTTTTGTTCACATGTTTACCGCCATCTCTCTATACTGGTATGTATTGACATTTCAAGGACAACCTCTCTACGAGGGTCATTCATAAAAGACGGGTTACAACACCCGTTCGCTGCAATTTTAAAACCAAAGTCTTTCTTTCTCTTCACCTCGCGCATATTCTGTCTCATCAAGATTTCTAGAACTGTCTTTGCAAATACCATCTTCGCGACTCATGGACCCTCCCCCCCAAATCCTTTTGTTCACATGTTTACCCCCTTCTTTCTTAACTGGTATTTATTGACATTTCAAGGACAACCTCTCTACGAGGGTCATTCATAAGAGACGGGTTACAGCACCCGTTCTCTGCAATTTTTTAAACCAAAGTCTTTCTTTCTCTTCACCTCGCGCATAATCTGTCTCATCTAGCCCTCCTCTCTCATTGGCCCATTTCAAAGAGATTTATATACTTTTCTTTGTTTGCATCGTCTCGCGCATATTCTGTCTCATCAAGATTTCGAGAACCTTCTTTGCAAATACCATCTTCGTGACTCATGGACCCATTTCTTTGTCCATGCTTGTTACTTAAGGAGCATTCTCTCTCTGAATTATTTCGCCATTTGACGCTACTATTTCGACCAACTGCCGGAGAGACTACGAGTATGTTGAATTTGTTGCCATATTGTATTTCATCCCCTCGCGCAATGATCCATTTCAGTTTGAATTCTCATCCTCTCCCATTAGCCCATTTCAAATCACGCCCTCCTCTCTCATTGGCCCATTTCAAATCACGCCCTCCTCTCTCATTGGCCCATTTTAAATCATGTCCTCCTCTCTCATTGGCCCATTTCAAATTACCCTCCTCTCTCATTGGCCCATTTCAAATCACACCCTCCTCTCTCATTGGCCCTTATCCATATGCATATGCATATGACCCTCATTATCATGCATTTTTGCGCATATTCATGCCTCATGAATAATGTAACAATGGAATGTCTCATTAAGACTCGTACCCACAATTATTATGCTAATTTTAATCCTTTAATATTTTTGTATTTGTGCATCATGCATGAAATAACAATAGATTGTCTCATCAAGACCCAACACCCTACTAATAGCTATTTCAAATTTATTTTATATTTTCGGGTCAAACCATCAAAGTTGCAACATGACAGTTAACCTCTGTGTGCATTAGACTCATCTAATAATAAATCTGTTGGTGAATAATGTGTTTGTTTTTTTAATGAACATGTGCTTTAAAGTAATGACATTTGTTTTCATTTGCCTGTTCGTAGGTAAGCCAGAGGGCAATCAGTGAACTCCTTTGTGTGTTACATCAGTACACTCTACCGCCAGGGAATTTGTTACCGAGTACATTCACCTCTGCAAAGACCGTGATAAACGATATCCTCATTCCAGTGAAGCGATTAGATGTTTGCCCAAATGATCACATCGTGTATGATGGCGAGCACAGCGACACAATGCATTGCCCCGTCTGTAAAGAACCAAGGTACGCATTGGTTTTGAGTCGTTTAAATTTTTCTGTCCATGCGTGATTTTTGCATACTTATTGCTCACTGCAGTATGCAGCCCCTAAAAGTTGCCATTGATTTATAGGGATATGAAAACTATTGACTTATCGGTCCGAGATAGCCGTAATAATGAGAGCCCCTAAACCTACATCATTCCCTCAAAATAATATTTCATTCGAAATGAAAACCACTGGCTTACTCGTCCGAGAAAGCCGTAATACATCATTCCCTCAAAATAACATGTCATATCAACATGTTTCGTTCCCTCAAAATAATAATTTTTTTCATTGAAATATTTTTTTGACTAGAGCCCTCGAAAATCGTTTTATTGCCTTGAAGGTACACTAGACAGATAGAGATAGCCTTGTTAGTCTGATAGATAAAACAGACAAGGTAGTAAACAAAACTGCATGAGCTTTCGTGCACAAGGTAAGTATAAATTTCAAGCAGGTTCCGGGTGAATGAGTCAAATTTAAATATACAACAAAGGTGAAATATTTTTTTCGTTATATTCTGTGATAAGGATTTTGAGGGCACGAAATGATATCGAAGGCACAAAACAAAATATTGCGTTCCCTCTAAATACATGTAATATGTTTGCTTCCATTGAAATAACAATTCGATTGCATGAAATAGTATTGCGTGGGGACGAAGAAAGTATTTTGAGGTAAATAAATGAGTTTGAGGTAATTGTCACATTTTGCAAGGGAGATCTTTGAGAAAACAGCTTTTAATTATAGCTGAATTGTTGGTATGGCTTTGGCATCCATCTTCGAATCTCCCCCGGTTTTGCTTTCAAACAGGTACAAGGATGGTACAAAGGTCCCACAGAAAGAGTTCCCTTACATCCCTCTCATTCCTCGGCTTCAACGGTGGTTTAAGGTTCCTGTTATATCAAGCATGTTACAGCAGCACAAGACCGTGCAAGAACAGAATCCTGTGACTGACCTTCATATGTCCCCTGCTTGGAAGAAGATGTACGCAAAAGGTACGGTAACTATTCAACCCTAAATGTAATGGCTGCATGGTGGGTCTTTTCAAATAATGGGGATTTTGACACATATTCAATATTCAATATGTGACCCACCCACGATTACAATAAACGTAATGAGCCCTCAAACGTGTAATTGCTAAAACCACGGTATAATTGTGGAGATGAATATTTCAGCTTTTCAATGATATGCAACACTATATATGAACAGGGTACGAATAACTGAAATGTAGGTGACTGAAATAAGTTTCCAAACTTTTTTTGAGGGGTTTAAAGTTAAACACCGTATGTTGGTCACGAGTAAAGATTGTGTCAATTATGACTTTTTTTTTTAACACAGATGGAGTATACCAGGGAGACCACCGTTCCCTAACTTTTACAATGAGTGCAGATGGCTTTGATCCGTTCAACCATCAAAAAGTTCAATATAGTATGTGTCCGGTCCTCCTGAAGTGTATGAACTTCAATCACCTTAGCAGGGATAAGATTGGCAGGATGCTTTTGTCTTCTATAGTGCCAGGTAATTATGACTTTAAAACACATTGATACCAAATACAAATAATCATACCAAAACTGCTACCTAGAAACTATTACGATAAAATTATAATTGTTACAAATGCTGAAATGGGTTTAAATATGCTAGGTCAGTTTTTTTACGATTTGACTCGAACATTTACCTTTAAATTTTCAATAGATATGAGATATATAGATATACTATAGACTTATGAAAGCTTCAAGCTTTCATTTAAGTAATGATAAGTGGTTAATTAAAAACTCAAAATGAGTTAGTCGGGATCCCGACACGTCCGTGAACACTTGTTATATTTCCAGAACCAAAACAAACGGCATTGATGGCTTACATCTACATGTTTTTAAATCCAATGTATGAACCATACAGGGAAAGGACCTTATTCTATGGTATGAACAATGTGTTTGATGATGTGGTCCTATTGAACAAGCAATCTTCAACTGTTTGTTATATATAGAGAGTTTATTCACCATGCAGTTAAAATAATTGCTATTCCTCTTTGTACAGGGCCATGCGGACCTGCAGACATGAATCCGTACATGGCTCCACTGGTCGATGAGTTAAGAGAATTGGAAGGTGGAGTTATTTGTTTTGATGCCGCAACAGGGGATAACTTAAGGTTGAAGGCCCGTGTCATCATGGGCGTTTTTGATAACCCTGGTTCAATCCAAGGTCCTGAAGTTTGCTGGCCCTTGCTCCATCCATAATGCCTGCAGACATTGCACTATTAAGGGTAAGTGTTAATCTCATTTTGTGGTTTCTAATTTTATTATTTGATTGTTTGATCTGATTATAACATGCCAAATTTTACTTGTTTTGCTTAGCCTTGTTCGATCATTTGTCTTTTTTAGGTGAGTACTCCAGGGACTACAGCAAGGTTCTGTACCTCCAGAGTCGCCGGTACCTCTCTCATGATGACAAACTTCCAGATGTTGGTATTCCAGAAAGGCGAGGCCCTCATCCCCTCCAATCAAGAGAAGAGGACTTGGAGAATGGCAGGAAAGTAGCTGTCCTGAAGAAAAGATCTTTCACTGGTGAGAGTGAGAGCCAGCGCAAGAAGGCTAAAACAGCTGCATCTAAACTGGAGAAGGATACAGGCAAGAAGGGACTAGAAGAACTCATCCTGACTACCCTACTATACAGATGTAGACATTCCTGTAGAGCTTATGCACACAATTCAGGTAAGACAAAACAACATTTCCTTCATCATAACAATTTGGTCAAGATATCGGATCATGTACAAAATGTGAGTGTCATTGACGACAGAAATTGAAAACGGGAGGTTGACCTTAATAAAATAACTGCCAATGATTGAAGTAACAGAATTTAGTGATTTTTACAACAAATATGTGTTCCATGTTATTTTTCATCGATTGTTTTCGGCAATGAAAACTCATGAATGAGTCATACACGTACACTGTACAGGGTGTTTGTCATGAGTATTGTTATATTTGTATGTGTGCATACAGGTCATAATGAAGAAGTTTTTTGGGCTGTTTACGGAAGAGACGTCATCGAAAAGATGTTGTCTGCGGAGGAAGCTCTTGGACGCCACATAGATAGCCGAGGCCTTTCACTGTGGACCTTGACAAAACAGCAGAGGGAGGACAAATCAGGGTCCCATGTGACTTTGATTGGAGCCCCAAAAAGCTCTTCTCAAAGCCTGCATTACTTTACGTGAAGTGCAGTGACTAGAAAAAGGTACTACATTAATTAACCATCCTAGGCAAAAGTTTGTAGAATTTCACTGTCTCCTTAGCGGGTGGCAGATACAGGTTTCTTTTGAAAACGAGAGGGATTTGCCTAAGCGTGATCATCCAAAAACGAATCTTGCGCCATTCCTTGTATCTTGAGTCAAAATGATGAAAATGTACCAACTCTTCACATGTATTCCTTTCTAGATTGCTGCTAATGGCATACTGAAGTTTGCACTACGTGGGACTTTAGGTAACAGCCAAAGGACAAATTTTTTCCGATTCTGTGACGTAGTCAGGGACCTGACAGACCACACTGTTGATCTAACACAGTTGGCAGCATTGGAGACTGAAATACACCACGTACTTAGTCTCATAGAAAACGACTTCCCTCTTGGCTTACAGGCAAGTCTTTTGATTAAAGAAATACATTGATAACTACACACCAAACTCAAGGTGTTCGCTTTGGACGTAAAGTGATGACGTCATTTAAAATTGGTTCATTATAAGTTGGTGCTAGGTTTGCGATCCATACAAGGGTGTGATGATTGAAATGTTACTTGAGATATGCATTTTTGAAATATTACACTCCAACATCCGCAAATGATTTGTTACATAACTACATGTACCTTTGATGAAACCGATCACAAATTATTTTGACCTTAACCAGAAGCTGTATCATACCCCGGTGATTCTGGTTAAGATAGCAAGCATCCTTATCTACAGGTTTCCTCAGGCTTCTGAGCTACTGTGGTTAAGTTCACATTTGAGGCATCCTTCGTTTCATTACCATAAAATAATAATAACTAGACATTAGGTGTTTGTGAAAAACACAAAGCTGTTCCGTTTTGTTGTGCTTTGATTAAATGATCCAGACATTTAAGTTCAAGATTGAACGATATGGTTCCACTTCCAGTGGACCGGGAAGTAAAGGTCAACATGGGGTTATGGTACCCCAAGGCTTATCTTCAATGCCCAAAGGGTTTAAAACTGAAAAAAAGAAAGAAAATCGGCTGAGTAGTTCTTGAGATACGGTCCCACTTCCGGTTTACCCAGAAGTAAAGGTCAACATTGGGTCACGGTAACACAAGGCTAATCTTCAATGCCCAAAGATTCTATCACTGAAAAGAAATTGAACATGGGCTGTGTAGTTCTTGAGATATGGTCCCACTTCCGGTTGACCCGGAAGTAAAGGTTAACATGGGGTCACGGTATCCAAAGTTCAGTCTTCAATGCTCAAAGGGTCTATAACTGAAAAGAAATTGAACATGGGTTGTGTAGTTCTTGAGATGTTGCACTGCAGAGGCAATGTTTTTTATCACAAGCGCAGGTGTGTTAACGGCGTTTTTTACTCTAAGTTTTCTTATTGAAGTTTTCTTATTGAAGTTAGCATGTATACAAATCCTGTGACGGTTACACGGTTAACCAACCGATCAACCGGTTAAACGTTTACATTTTTACGGTTCAGATAAGCACAAAACAATTCAATTGAAAATTGCCGCTAAACATTGACTATGAATTTGCTTATTCAAAATCAAATCGCTTATTCGGTATCAATTCGCTTATTCAAACTCAATTCACTTATTTGGCATCAATTCGCTTATTCGGAATCAATTCGCATATTCAGAATCAAAACGCTTATTCAGAACCAATTCGCTTACTCTGAATAACTTCGCTCATTCAAAATCAATTTGCTTATTCAGAATCATTGCTCATTCATAACCATTTTGCCTATTCGTAACCATTTCGCCAAGTCTTAAGCATTATGCTTGTTGATAAAGATTGTGAAGTTTCTTTAAATACACTTAACACTACATCACTCAATGATTCATCACAAGACGCATGAATGATAGTACCATTTCGATGTTCATTTATAAAAAGTGTATGCCGTGTAAACTTCCAAATCTCAGGCAGTTGTATTCATCCGTGCACGGTTGCTTTTACGGAATGGCTTATTCGAAATGAATTTACTAATTCAAAATCAAATCGCTTATTTGGAATCAATTCGCTTATTCAAAATCAATTCGCTTATTTGGTATCAATTTGCTTTTTCAGAATCAATTAGCTTACTCGGAATAATTTCGCTCATTCAAAATCAATTTGCTTTTTCAAAATCAAATCGCTTATTCGGAATCAATTCGCTTATTCAAAATCAATTGGCTCATTCGGAAACAATTCCCTTATTCACAATCAAAACGCTTATTAAAATCAATTCGCTTACTCTGAATAATTTCGCTCTTTCAAAATCAATTTGCTTTTTCACAATCAAATCGCTTATTCGGCATCAATTCGCTTATTCAAAATCAATTCGCTTATTTGGTATCAATTCGCTTATTCAGAACCAATTCGCTTACTCTGAATAACTTCGCTCATTCAAAATCAATTTGCTTATTCAGAATCATTGCTCATTCATAACCATTTTGCCTATTCGTAACCATTTCGCCAAGTCTTAAGCATTATGCTTGTTGATAAAGATTGTGAAGTTTCTTTAAATACACTTAACACTACATCACTCAATGATTCATCACAAGACGCATGAATGATAGTACCATTTCGATGTTCATTTATAAAAAGTGTATGCCGTGAAAACTTCCAAATCTCAGGCAGGTGTATTAATCCGTGCACGGTCGTTTTTATGTAAATTTTATGCACAGGCTTAATTTAAAGCTAAATGCTGTTGTATTGAAATCGTAATTGTAAAACTTGTGCCCTTATATACCGATCGAGTATGTTATTTTCTATTTTCGTATGGCATGAAAAGTAAATAATTTATGGGAAATGAGTTATTGTTAATTATTTTAGGCTTTTGACCCCAAATCCAACACTGACCCTATAGTCATGGAAAGGTAATTTCACTTTGTTATACTTTATTTCCCCACTCAGCTCTAATTCTTGCCCTATTGTATCCCCACCAAGTGTTTTGTCTGCTAGACGGTGATTTCCCAAGGTAATGTGTCGCACAAGAACCTTAAAAACGTGGTTTCAGGCGAATGGGTACCCTTGTTTCCTTCACGATTCAGCTTCAAGTAATGCGTTTGCATAAAAAACCTAAAACATCGTTTACCGGTGAACAGGACCCAAGCACAGACAAGTCTGCCACGCCGTAAGCGTTGATTCTTTGCTTTTGGTAAGCAGAGCCATGTATTTGGGCCTGGGTCTCACAACTTAGTGGATAAAGTGAACTACCTCATTTAAACGAATGAGCCCAATTACATGGCTCTGGTTACTGCCGAAATCCATGCTTACGGTCATCATTCTCCGCTTATTTTGCAAGCGTCGAATTTCTGCGCTAGCTGTGTAAGTGAAGAATGCCTAGTTACGTGAAGTACACACGAGAAAAAGCCGAAATTCTCTGCTAACTCCTGAAATACGCTTGATGTAAGCACGGAATTCTCTGCTTCCGTTTCCGTAAGCGTCGATTCTTTGCTTACGGTAAGCAGAGTCATGAAATTGGGTCCAGGTCACACAAGTTAGTACGCAAACCACACAAGACTGTATATCATGGAATAGGTCCCAAAATTTAGTACATAAAGCAATCACACCACAGGTCTCACAATTTAGTAAGTAAAGCGACAAATCAGTGGTCTCACAAGTCAGTAAGTAAAGATTGGTCTATGCTGTTGTATTAAAATTGTAATTGTACAAAAATATATTTTTAATATCGTGTATGTAATTGTTGTTACGATAAAAAATTAAATGCGGCATGACTTAATAAGTTAGTACATCACACGAACTACCACTCTTATCAAGGAATTATGAATTCGAAACGAATTATGAATTCGAAACGAATTATTAATTCAAAACGAATTATAAATCTGTTACTACGCCTGCTTTCCACTGATAACATCTCAGTGCATGCCACAACAGGGCTTTAGTAGCACATAACAATTTTGGGTAGACGATTTAAATTTTGGTCTATGCTATTGTACCAACATTTGTTGTGTCTTTTTAATACTGAATGTTTTTGTTGGGCTAAAATAGTAAATATTGGATATGACTTTATTGTTAAATTTGGCTCTTCATGCACACCCATGAAAAATGTATTTTTTCTTGTCTACAACTTTCCCCATTCAGCTACAATTCGAGCCTCATTGCAACCCCCAACAGGTTTGTTGTTTGCTACATATAGTGATTTCCCGAAGTAATGCATTCGCACAAGAACCTTAAAAACGTGGTTTCCTTCACGATTGAGCTTCAAGTAATGCGTTTGCATAAGAAACCTAAAAGATCGTTTTCCGGTGAACGGGACCCAAGCGCGGACAAGTCTGCCACGCGGGCAACATCGTCCCACACACGGCGTTCTATTTTTCTACGTTCACGCTGCTGATACCTGAGTAACGATAAGATCTGAGCGGACACACGACGCTCTGCGCTGAGAGCAAGACAAATTCTTCTCGAGTCTTGTGAATGAAAGTAGACTTGTGTTATTCGGCGCAGGAATGACTCTTTATAATACACTGTACATACAAACTATGCAAAAACACGGGTCACAAATGGGTAGGACTTGATCAAGTTTTTAAAAAAGCAAGCAAGAGCACCGTTAAACTCGTATAGCGCCCTCATTTGTTAAAAAATTTTTAGAGCTTGACTCCTTTTTTATTTATAAACTCACAGATTATAGGCAAAGTACCCGTGGCGTTAAATTTGCCTGAGAATTTGGGGTTTTTTTTTACTGACAATGTTTTGATATGTTTTAATGCTTTTAAACTGAAGGTCAATAAAATCTTACTTGTTTTAAGAGACGTTTGTGTAATGTAGGACGTTAAATTCGAGCTTAATTGAAAAAATGTTTCTAGAAGTCGGATTTGATTCCACTATCTCCATGTGTTTTGTGCACGGGCGAAAATGCGCAATAAATGACGTCATTATGACGTTGTTCGTTGTTTTAGGCCGGAAAGCACATCTACAGTATCTCATAAGTCTAAAACTAAAAAAAGTTTGACGATCGGCGGTATACTTTTTGAGATATGGTGCTTACAAGGCTGGCTAATTAAATATTCACCTCGCTCTGAGGTGGCTAATTAATTAAGAATTTGAACAACTATCACAATAAATGTTAAGTTTTCGTACTAAGCTTCAATTTGATATATGACCAAACCCCTTCATATTTAAACATTAGGATATTTGGTGTATACAAAAAACGTGTACAAATGTTATGGGATTTAGGTGGAAACAAAGAATAATAATAACTAGACATTCAGTTTTTGTCTACTACAAAAACAAGGTGTTCGGATTGAGTGATTAGTAGGCAAATATTGAAAGTAAAAAAAAAAAGATATCCAAATATGGACAGAACCTATTTTAAATAAAGCTTGATATTATTTAATCTAATTTAAACTTCCGGTTTAAACAGGAAGGCAGGTCAAAAACGAACCCTTACACGTCAAACTTTCACAGGCATGCAAATATACTTTTAACAAGATTTGGTAAAACTGCCTCTTTAAGGTGACGTCATGTTACAACTGATGACGTAATTTTTCAAGGAAAATAAAATTTGTAACGTCTCAGCTTGAGGACGTCCAAAAGCTCAGCTCAAGTGAGAATGTGATTATGTAGATGAAGCCTTTAAAATTGACATTGAAGGTGACGTCATGTAAAACCTGATTTTGTCACCGTAACAGTACCTAAAATTTACCTGCCGCTAGAGGGCGCTCTTGTACTTTAATGACGCCATCGGTCTTATTTTAAAATCAGACCTTTTCAGACTACAACTTCATACAAAACGACTAAAAAAAAGTTGCAACTTTTAAATAACAAGGCACTTCCGGTTTCAACCGGAAGTAGAGGTCACGTAATGTCACGCATACAATTAAAATCGAAGACCTATACTACCTTCGTATAATCCCGCAAAAAGCAACCCAGGGGCTTGTGTACTTGATTTTATACGAAATTTCAAAGATTAAAATATTAAATGACGTATATCACAGAGCGAGCCAATATTAATGTCCCAGAGCGGGATAAAAGCATGAACAGTTATTTGATATTGCGCCATCATGCTTGCGGAATGTACATGTACTGCTTACGTTTCCGTTATGTGGGACTATGTGCACAGGCTTTGTGGACTTTGAACCTTATGAATAATGCAGCCGAACAGCCAGCTGCAGCGGTTTTCCTTACGTGGGTTAATACCAACGTTGTCTGTAACGCCCGTTTAGGAAAAGAAGTTATGGTCATAATGGTATCATATGTGTGCAAAAGTAATGAGTTTCCATTACGTGGGACTGTACACACAGGCTTCGTGTTGCACACACAGGCTTCGTGGACTTTGAACCTTATGATTCATGGTGCTGAACAGTTGGCTACAGCGCTTTTCTATGTACAAAGATTAAATGCGCGTTAATACTAACGTTGGCTGTAATCACCCATTTAGGACCAGAAGTTAAGGTCATATTGGCGTAATTTCTGTGCAAAAGTTTCGGAAGGATCACAGAACTACAATCTGATGTAAATATTGTGATGAAAAGATTGGTAGTTTTTGAGATATAAATTTTTTAAAATATTCAACTTCCGGTTTGAACCGGAAGTCAGGGTCAAACGAGGTCAAACTCTGTGAATCGTTTTTAGAGTTATAACAGGTCTATCCGATGATGTATAGATTGTGAAAATCCATTGTGTAGTTTTGGAGTTATGATTTTTTCAAATATTAAACTTTGATTTAACGTAAGAGGAGAAGAAGGTTGGCCGCACACCTAATAATAAAAATCTCGACGAAAACAAAACCTGTTCCGACAGTAAGTCGGAACAGCTAACTAGACATTAAGTGTTTGTGAACAAACACAAACCTGTTCCGTGTAGTTTTGCTTTGATTAAGCCCTCCAGACCTTTAAAGTGGTTCTAAGTTCGAGATAGAAGACCTTTCAGCTTTGACATGCCCTTATTTTGACTTTAAATATGCCTATCCCAAAACCTAAACCTAATTAATAATAATAAAGAGAACATTAAAATATACAAAGAGTGAAAGAAACAATTACAAATAAGCAGATTACAAATAAGCAGCTTCAAACAAATGTGTTTTTAACAGAGACTTAAAACAGTGTACAGAACTAGCCTGGCGAATATGCACAGGAAGACTATTCCAAAGAAATGGTGCGGCGTAAGAAAATGATCTGTGGCCATAAAAAATGGAAGAAGCTCTTGTAGATGAAAGCAATGACTGTTGAGATGAACGTAAAGTCCGAGTAGGGGAATAATGGTGAACAAGTTCAGATAAATAAGCAGGAGATTGACATGTTGGAGCTTTAAAAAGTTAACAAAAGGATTTTATAAATTGTACGAAACTAAACTGGGAGCCAATGCAATTTCATTAGTACTGGTGTTATATGGTGAGAACGAGGCAAGCAAGAAACGAGGCGAGCAGCAATGTTTTGTACACGTTGAATTTTACAAGATCTTTATCAGGGAGTCCATACAGAAGAGAATTGCCGGAATCAAGTCTAGTTGTGACGAAAGCGTGAACAAGACGAAGAGTAGTAGCTTCATCCACGTAGTGGCGAATCTGTGCTATTTTTCTGATCGCCATGAGAGCTGCTTTGCAAACATTATCAACATGTCTACTCATGCACAATGAAGAATCCATAATTACACCGAGGTTGCGGGCAAATTCACATGGTTTAATAACAGACTGGGCAATATGTAAGTTTGGCGGAGAAACCTTTTTTGTGAAACGAGATCTTAAAAATAAGATCTCAGTTTTGGAGTCATTCAGAGCGAGTTTGTTGGACAAAGCCCAAGATTTGACATCTTGAATGCATAATTCAACTTTAGCAATTGCAGAAGCGCAATCAGCAGGGTCAAAAGTAACATAAAGCTGGGTATCGTCAGCATAAGCAACACTAGAAATGCCATGGGCAGCAATGAGGTCTTGTAAGGGTGCACTGAACAATATAAATTCAAGAGGCCCAGCTACAGAACCTTGAGGAACACCACACAAGAGATGGTGACGATCGGATTTAGCATTATTGATGAGAACATGGTGGGATCTATTTAGATAAGAAGAGAGCCAGTTAAGGGCAGTTCCTGTAATTCCATAGGGAGAAGATAAACGTTGAAGGAGATGCGCATGGTCAATAGTGTCAAATGCAGCTGAAAAATCTAACAGCACAAGGATCGCTTCCTTATGATTGTCCAGTGCACGCAAGATATCATCCTGCACACGAATGAGAGCAGTCTCAGTACTGTGGAAAGGACGATAAGCAGACTGCATCTTAGCATGAAGGTTATTTTCACAGAGATAGTCTTGAAGTTGACTAACAACTGCACGTTCAATCAATTTAGAGATGAATCTCAAGTTAGAGATAGGACGATAATTTGACAAACACTCCGGGTCCAAATGTTGCTTTTTCAGAAGTGGCAGGATGCAAGCCTCCTTAAGATGATCAGGGAAATGGCCAAAAGACAAAGCCCTATTAATAATCTTTGTGAAGACTGGCAGCAGTTCAGAACAACACTCCTTAAATACAGATAATGGCAGAGGGTCCAACTTGCAGGAGGTAACCGTACAAGATTTAATCATCTTCATCATTTCGTCAGAAGTGACTACACGAAAAGTGGCGACCGAAGAGTTACAATGATCATGAATATCAACGGAGATGGGTGATGGATGAATATTATCAAATCTACCATACAATTTCTTAATTTTATCCTCAAAGAAATTGGCGAAATTATTGGCCAGATCAATAGGATTGTCAAAACTTGGGAGCTTTTTCATACACTTGGGAGAAGAAAGCTTGTCAATAACACGGAACAGATTTTGTTGGTTGCACTCCGATATTTTACAACGATGATAGTTAGATTTAGCATTGATAACAAGGTCTCTGTATATGATACACTGTTCTTTGTATGACTCATTGTGCACAGCAAGGCCAGATTTTAACCATTTTCGCTCACGGCGACATTTCTCCTGCTTGGCTGCACGTAGAGTATCACTATACTATTGAGCGTGATGATCAAGAAAAACCTTAAGAACAGAATCATACTGCATAAAAAAGTTCATCTAAATCGGTGGCAGGGTCCGTCATCACAGAAGATTTACGAATATCAGATTTAAAAGAAGCCATATCAAGTGAACGAAGTTTGCGAGTAACTAATTTCTTAGTTGATGCTGGTGGGCGAGCAACATTAATTAGACACTTCACAGCAGCATGGTCTGAAGGAAGATCATGATGAGTTGAAACCGAAGAAATTAAATCATCAGTGATATTAGAAATCAATAAATCCAGTGTATGTCCAGCGGTATGAGTAGATGAAGTAACATAGTGTTGAAGGTTGGAAGTATCTAACAAGTAAGGAAAATAATAGTTTCACGATTGTCAGGAACATCCATATGAAAATTAAAGTCACCTGACAAGAGAAATCTGCAGGGGTTAGCGATGAGTGATTCAATTAGGCATCCAAACTCTTCAAGAAACATCAGAAATGTTAGATTATTTTTCTTGTTAGGTGGAGGTCGATAGATGATGAGAAGACGAAAACATGAGCTCCATGTGTTCAAAAGCTCTATATTCTTGACTTTGATGAATATTTATATCAATACCAGTTCTCACAATGATACCAACACCACCGCCCTTGAGTGTAGACGTGGAGAGTGGTGGAAAACATAGTTAGGTAAAGTGTTACTGATGTCGGCAAGAGTACGATTATCCCGATCTCCTCCAGTTAACCATGTCTCTGTGATGGCAAGTATATCTAACTGATGACTGATTACAAAATCACAGAGTGCAGTAGATGTATCCTTGGATTTAACAGAGTGAGCATTCCATAGAACAAAACGAAGATTCCTATTAGACTGTACAGTTAAATGATGAGTCAATGGAGGTATTCAATATAGAAGTGGGTAACTGTTTCATATGTCGACGCCCACCCTTTTTCCCTCTATGTGTACGTCGATTGCATCTTGAGTTATTACTTTGAGTGACATTTAATCCAAGATGCTTAATATGATCCAAAACAGAAGGGTCCAGGGTAAAATTCAAATCAATAGAACTGGAAGCCAAGTTCAATTGTAAGAGTTCATCACGATCTGAGGTAAAGGGAGACAAACGGGAACTGGAAGACCTAGAGTTGTCATTGTTACAGGAAATAGGTCCTGGATTAGGATTGAGTCACCAGATGTTAGAAGTTGGAGCTGCAAGGTAGAACTTGAGTTGCAATAGTAAGGAATGCGAAGGCTCATATATTTATGATGTCGAGAATGTTGTTTTCCATACTGTTCATTTGTTCCAATATACATGTAGTTCCAACAAGTGCTCGCAATAGGCCCAAGTAATGAGTTGTCCAGTAAGGAGTCATCACAAGGTGTGAGACCAAACAGGAAGATCAACAGAAGGATGAATGGTTTCATTGTTCCAGTAGCAAGGTGCCAAAACTAGCACAGTACAATAAACAGGCACGCTAGAAGATTATCCCGAATTACCAAGGACAGGTTCAATAAACAGTGGTGATTGAAGAATCCATATAAGTAGATGGCAAAACATGGTTGAAGTCCCAATACAGAACAAAACTCAGCGAAACATTTCCATTAAAAACTCAATGTAGAATCAAAAACAGCACAAAAAGAGTCCAGTAGAATCCTGGTACAAAGCCCTATCCACAGAAATAAAATTTAACACAATAGGAGCTCAAGTGACAAAATAATTGCAGAAGAGAGAGAGAGAGAACACTTGGGTGGTCGCTCGTAAGGCGCACCAACAAACGTTCATTACGATTGTTGTGTTAATGCTCCTCAGAACATTATCAGTACATACGATTCACTTAGTACAAAGACTCCCGAAAGACGATTTGTAGTTAACTTCTTCTGCAAGCAGTCTATTTATTTCTACATAAGGCCTTTCATACAGTAGTGCACCCTTAGGTGCCCAAGATAGGAATACCCACAATTACTTTCCCCATCCCACTTTTATTTCCCTTCCGATCATTAAGATGTCATCATACCTAGAATGAGGCAAAAACCACATCCTTGAGTCCGAGTGGTCCCTAACCACAGACCCCCACACCCTCCTCAGTATTCTAGGAATACCCATTACTACGACAATGACCTTCTCACAACCAGGCTGTGGGTGAAAGTTTGGACATGCCTAATAATGACATCACAACGATTGTGACTCTAAAACTCTAAAACTGGTTTTAAACATTTATGAATGAAAGTTCAAAGTGGCAGGGTCATGTTTTTGACTAAAGTGTCAAAGATGTCAAATGGGGAAAAGTTTTTGATATGCTCTGATTCGGGAAATGATTGTTTAAATTTTATTTGAACTTCCTGTTTAACCAGATAGGTCAAAGTGGCATCATGTATTGAACAAAATGTTTAATATTGAACAAAATGTTAAATGTGTCATAAGCTACAATACGGCACAAAGATTATGACTTCATGTAGTTCATGATATATGTATTATAAATTTTATATAGCTTCGTGTTTTAACCGGAAGTACAGTTCAAAATGTGGTCACATTTCAAAATAAACTACACATATGCTGTAAGCTACAAGGCGGCGCAAAAATTATAATTCCATGACACTCTGTTCAGAAGATATTATTTTTAAAATAATAAATTTTAAATTGATGTAATGTGACACCTGATGACGTTATGCGGACGAAAACACGTTTTTCTTACAATTTTTTTTTTTAAAAGCTACAATTCAAAATGTTTTTTCGTCGTTGAGTCTGAAACGTTTAATTAATCTTGTCATGTTTCAGAAACTATGTGAAGGTTACGGTAACGTATGATATGTCTGTTTGAATATTATTGATTTAATTTATTCTGTTTATGTATTTCCGGCATTGATATAATATTATCCAACCACCTTATGAACTTATTAAAAAATAATTGAGACTTTGGCACAGTTTTTAAGATTGCAATTGCGCCCTCTCTCCATCTTTCAACGTGTGACGTATCCACCTCAGCTAGCGCGATCGGGGTCGTTGGCCGGGGAACGGGCGAGCGTGGCCGAGCCGTTGTTTTATGCTGCATGCATGGATACATACGATGTCAACTCAATCAGTCTGGTCCCGTGGGAGACTTGCAGAAACTCTAGGAATTTCCGGCTAGCATCTTGGGAGCCAGATTCAACATCCTGAAGAACGGTAGGAGATTTGGCAAAATGGTTAACTAATATATGTTAGATTTTACTTGTTTTAGTGAGATGTTTCGGTAGTTATTTTGTAATAATTATTTTACAATTGGTTGTTGTCATTGGTTACATCTGAATTATCAACGTGCTCCCCGTTTGTAGGGTACTTTAGTCAGGCGATAGGTAGGCCCACAACGGTGTACAATGTCAATGTGAAAAATAACAATGAGTATATACATGTACATGTATGTAGTGCGGTGTGTAAACGTAACGTTAAGCAGGCACCGTCTGACGTTCGTTCCTTGCAGGGCCAGTCCAGCCTGCATGTCTGTAGGTCGTAGAGTCATTTTAGTTTGTTTATTAGTTCCCAAACATCGTAAAAATCAATTTGCCATTGCTTTATTATAAAACATCTGGTTACCCGAAATATAAACTGTAACTAAGGCTAGGCGTAGCTCCTGTGCTGTATTTCACATTCAATACTTGAGGTCCAGCAGTTGCCAGTGCTGTGTGGTGCCTTGCGATGTTCTTTGGCTAGCACTCCCTTTGAATATTAGTATTACAAGTATTACTATGTACTTACTGGCATAGGCCTACTGTCTGTAGGACTAGCATTGCTCATGCTGCTGCAGCTTATAGCAGTAGACCAAATTATAAAATAGCACTAATTAGTAATTGGCCCTCGGTCATATTGTTGGGCTAGTTTAGTTACACCATGTGGTAATATGCAAGACTCCCTCTGTTTCGTGGCACTAGGCGCCACTACATAGCGTCAGGAACTGTAATGATCTTTTGAAAGAGAACTCATTTTTTGGCTGAAATTTGTTTGTCTGTTTTGATGTTTTTTACCGAAGAATGTCTGAGCAACCAATTACACGTTTTAACATCAATATTTTTCATAAAACAACACGAAAAACTAGCAAGCAGTTTTTTATGTACTCGCCATAATCATGCTAAATGTTAATATTTGGAGGACAAATTTGGCCAAAGAAGAGAGTTTCCATCCAAAGATTGTGACAGTTCCCAATGCTTTGTGGACTTAGGGGCAAGATGCGGAGGGTTTGAAGCATATTGGTATGTTTATGGGGTTATAAATGTATTATGTCCATTGTTTTGGTACTTATATGAGAAAATTAGTCGAGGACATGACTGTTTTTAGTGCTTTGGTTAGGGTTGAGGTGATCTTGTGAAGTGTTCTGTTTTGCTTCAAGCATTGTTGAAGGAAAATAGAACGGTCTGGGGAGCACCGAGGGAGTTATAATTTTAAGCATAGCATGAGTAAAGGCAGTCAATATTTCTTTTGAAACACCCCGAGCATATGTTGCTGTACAGTTAATTGCAGTCGCCTTTGTTACGGTGTATTAAGTACACTGGTTGCTATGGGCAACATTGTTTGCATATGTTTTCAAAGTCTAAATTTCTTTGGGAGTTTATGTTGATGAAGGGGTTTAGTAATTTTAGTAATTTTAAAATAATGTGACGTTATAGATGGACAACATTTTGTAAAACAGAGAAACTGACCAATTTGAATAACTTGCTGGGGCCCTACACAACTTTAAAAAATTTTTTTTTTATGTTATTTGTTCTGTAAATTTCAGGGGGCTGTATGTGCATAATTGCTCTTAAAAAATTGCCAATGATAACAGGGTAGTGGTAAATGGGGGTTCAGAAAGCTGCTTTCAAATCCATAAGGCCTAATGGAAGAAAGGTTTGGCTGTGATAATCTTGTTTGACAACAATAAAAAACAAACATTTGTAGTATAGTTGTCTGCGCACAAAATGTATTTCAGTGTCATGTTCATGCTGAACGTGTTGAATAGGTTTTGGAGCATTTTAATAAATAAGTTAAAAATATATATGTATGTATTTTTATATATTGTTATAATAGTTATAGTAATAATAATAAAAATAATAATAATAAAACATGATGAAGAAATGAAATAAATATAAAAATATGAATTAACAAAATAAAATAGGGAAATCAATAAATGAAAGAAATGTCGTTTTTAAAACAAAGAATGATCCTAATTACAAAGAATTCCAAATGAAATATTTCCCACTGATATGCTAGATGGCTAAGATACGGTCCATGACACAAGTTAGCTTGCATAAGTTGCATGGGTGCTATTGTTTATAAGACAACTCGGAATCTGTGTAAGACTTGACCAATATTTGCACCAGTCAGTCTGTGTTGCAGGTGACCTTGGCCCAGTCTCTGCTTACTTGAAGTAAAGAAGTGGCGCCAATAGAAGCGGGAATTCTGTGCTAATGTCACGCGTAATTCCCATGAATATGCAGAGAAGTTTTGTTTCTGTGCATGAATACTTTATGTTACTAGGCATTCTTCGCTTAGACAGCTTGTGCAGATATTTGTCACTTGCTGTGTAAGCACAGAATGGTACTGAATAAAATTGTGATAAACATTGACAATAGTGTTTCTCTTTGACAGAAAAGGCGAAACCACCGAGCTAAAGGAAAGGCTGCAAGAGATGAAGCGCCATGTATGTCTTCCTTGTCTGTTGATGTGTCGTCTCATATCCCCCACCCTCCCTCAACCATCACCACACCTCACTCTTCCCCTTCTATGTGCTCCCCTGTCACTCCTCCATCTCGCATTTCACCTCCTCAAACTGCCTTGGGGTTGACACCTCCCCAAGGTGATAGTATAAATCCAAGAAAAGATGCACAGAGCCAACAAATTTAAGCACAACAATTAAACTCTGAAATTAAGACTCAAAGAAAGCCTCAAAGTAAATCCCAACAATTAAATCCCGAAGGTAGATCTGAGCTGATGTGTCGCAGTGAGCCTGATATGGAGCTTGATGTGGAAGTTGGACAAAGTGCAGAAGTATGTTGTAAAAGAGTCACTCAGAGCAATCCTGTACCTGAACTCAAAGCTGCTACTGAAGTCAAATCAGAGAGAACTTTTGACGGAAAGTGTGAAGGTAATACTACAACTTGTGCAAAAGGCAATGATGAACACAAGGCAGAAGGGAGTTTTGAGGCAATTTGTCCAAAAAGTAAAGAAGACATGTGTCGAGGTAATTTTGAAGCAATACCTGAAACAAGGAAAGATGAAAGATGTGACATTGGTGATAGTCAATGCAAAGTAAACCCACAAAGTAAAGAAGCACAAATTAATGTCCAGGGTACAGTGCATGAGAAAATAGTTTGTTGGCTGTGTGAGAACGACTGTAAGACTCCAGAACGGAAAGAACCATGTGGTAAATGTAGCATATGGTATCATGTTGATTGCATGGGTTTTTCCCAAGATGTTTGTAATACTCTATCAGAATCAAGTGTAATGTGGATCTGTCGTAAATGTGGTTTTTCAAATTATACTGATTGTTTGTTTCATGATTTTGGCATCACAGAAGATGATAATGGATTTGATCTGATTTCTGAGAATGATCACAAAGCGGATGAGGCAATTGAGGAAGAGCTCACAGGAGAGGAAATGTTCGGTAAGCATGTTGGAATTTCAACATTTAAGATGAGACGAACTATGAACAAGAAACAAACTGCACAGGAGAAGAGAAAATTGAATGAAACTCACTCAAGGGTCGATCACCAAATGTCCTGAGAAATACTATCAAAGTATTCTGCAGGTATTTCTCCCATACCGTGTCGATGCACATTTGAGACCACCAAAATTTGAAACGTATTCTGACTTCTATCTGAATGGCTTTGTCAATGTAATTGGAAGATAACAATCTGTTAAAACTATTGTGGATAGTAACCGTTGCAGCTTTGAAGTTGATCTTGACTCACTAGAGAATGCAGAACTACACCTTGAGAACTTTGGTGTACAGGAAGATGCTTGGGCATTAATCAGTCCAGAAACTGAACAGGAAAGAGATGAATGTGGAGAGCAAATGTAACCTGTCATAGATGAAGGCGAAGATGAATTGAGTATTCCAGACTTGAAACCAGATATGAAAGAGGAGAGAGTGTGTGACATTGAAGCTCACTCAACCAGAGTAGCAAAGTCAGATGCATTAAATATGATGAGGTCATTAAATGCCCAACAGAAACAGGTATTTTACTATATTAGACAATGGTGCATAGACAAGGCTAATGGTAAAAACCCTGACGCATTCCAAGTTTTTGTTACTGGTGGTGCAGGGACTGGAAAATATCTACTAGTAAAGTGTATTGATTATGAAGCAACAAGAATACTCGGATCAATGATGAGAAACCCTGATGATGTGTCTGTTATGCTGACTGCTCCAACAGGTGTGGCCGCATTTAATATAAACGGTACTATAATTCACAGTGGACTAAGCATACCAACAGACGTGAGACTACCATATCAACCACTTGGCGAAGAGAAGATCAGTACACTTCGTAGTAAGCTCAGTCAGCTGCAGATATTGGTTATAGATGAAGTTTCAATGGTTAGTCAGAAATTACTGTATTACATCCACGGACGGTTAAGACAGATTTAAAGCAATCTAGGAATCACAACCCTTTTGGCAATGTCAGTATTTTAGCTGTTGGAGATTTTTATCAGTTACCTCCAAAAGCTTTGTACCACAATACTGTAACATGTGATTTGTGGATTGACAATTTCAAGTTAGTTGAACTGAGTCAAATTATGAGGCAAAAGGAAGATGCAAAGTTTGCAGAGATACTTAACAGGCTAAGAGTGAGAAAGAAAAATGAAGCCTTACGGGGCGATGATGTAACAATTTTGAAAGGACGTCAGACAGGTGAAGAGTGGAATGAGGCTCTCCATATATTCCCATGTAACAAACAAGTGGATGAACAAAATATCAAGATTCTGCATTCAAAGTGTTCAGATTGTGTGCTTATTCAAGCAAAGGATTATCAGACAGACTCGCACAATGCTAAGGTCAAACAAGGAAAACAATCAAAGAACTCTGGAAGCTTGCCACAGACACTGTTACTTGGTGTTGGTGCTAGAGTTATGCTAACGAAGAACATTGATGTATCTGATGGCCTTGTTAATGGAGTGTTTGGTACTGTTTCACAATTGGCAATGTCACAGAATAAATCTGAAGAAGTAAAATGTATCAATGTTATGTTTGATAATGACACGGTTGGAATGAAGTTGAGGAAGAAATTTGCATCATCTTCAAATGACGACAATAGTGTACCCATTGAAATTCAGGAAGAAAGCATTGGTAAAAAATGGGTACGCCATCAGTTTCCATTGAAGTTATGTTAGGCATGCGCAGCTCACAAAGTAAAAGGAATGACAACAGACAAAGCTGTAGTGTGTCTTGATAAAACATTTGCAGCAGGACAGGCTTATGTGAGTCTCAGTCGTGTCACATCACTGAATGGTCTACCATCAGCCAAGATGTCTTTCCTATGATAATTCCAGTCAGCTGACTGAAGCATTACAGCAACAGTGTCATGGAGGTGTACAGTATACAGTAGAACAAACAAAGCAACAAGTAGACTCATAATGCCAGTGCAGAACATTGAGTATATTGCATTTCAGATAATTTCCAATGTGTCATTAACAGTTGTTATCTACAGACCAGTTTTTTATGTGCTTCGAGACTTCATATCTAATATGAAAGCACTTGTGAATGAACTCCACAAAGTATCCAACAGATATATAATAATGGGAGACTTTAATGAAAATATCTTGAATGAGAAGAGTACACATTCTTCAAGTATTGTGAATACGTTGAGTAAGCATGGTTATAAGCAATGTGTTGTAAATGCCACTACTGAGAAGGGAACATTAATTGATCATGTGTATGTCAGAGGGATAGAATCAGTTCAGTGTGAAGTCATTCCTACTTATTATAGTTATCATGAGGCTGTAAGTGTAAATGTGCAGTGTAAGGTATAAGGTACCTTATTGAAAGAAATGTGAAAAAGAATTGAAATGAAAACAACTTAAAGTAAGCAATGCTCGTCAATAAGAGTCGTCAATAAGAGTCGTCAATAAGAGTCGTCAATAAGAGTCGTCAATAAGAGTCGTCAATAAGAGTCGTCAATAAGAGTTCCCAATGAGTCGTCAATGAGAGTCGTCAATGAGAGTCGTCAATGAGAGTCGTCAATGAGAGTCGTCAATGAGAGTCGTCAATGAGAGTCGTCAATGAGAGTCGTCAATGAGAGTCGTCAATGAGAGTCGTCAATGAGAGTCGTCAATGAGAGTCCTCAATGAGAGTCCTCAATGAGAGTCCTCAATGAGAGTCCTCAATGAGAGTCCTCAATGAGAGTCCTCAATGAGAGTCCTCAATGAGAGTCCTCAATGAGAGTCCTCAATGAGAGTCCTCAATGAGAGTCCTCAATGAGAGTCCTCAATGAGAGTCCTCAATGAGAGTCCTCAATGAGAGTCCTCAATGAGAGTCCTCAATGAGAGTCCTCAATGAGAGTCCTCAATGAGAGTCCTCAATGAGAGTCCTCAATGAGAGTCCTCAATGAGAGTCCTCAATGAGAGTCCTCAATGAGAGTCCTCAATGAGAGTCCTCAATGAGAGTCCTCAATGAGAGTCCTCAATGAGAGTCCTCAATGAGAGTCCTCAATGAGAGTCCTCAATGAGAGTCCTCAATGAGAGTCCTCAATGAGAGTCCTCAATGAGAGTCCTCAATGAGAGTCCTCAATGAGAGTCCTCAATGAGAGTCCTCAATGAGAGTCCTCAATGAGAGTCCTCAATGAGAGTCCTCAATGAGAGTCCTCAATGAGAGTCCTCAATGAGAGTCCTCAATGAGAGTCCTCAATGAGAGTCCTCAATGAGAGTCCTCAATGACAGTCCTCAATGAGAGTCCTCAATGAGAGTCCTCAATGAGAGTCCTCAATGAGAGTCGTCATTGAGAGTCGTCAATGAGAGTCGTCAATGAGAGTCGTCAATGAGAGTCGTCAATGAGAGTCGTCAATGATAGTCGTCAATGAGAGTTGTCAATGAGAGTCGTCAATGAGAGTCGTCAATAAGAGTCGTCAATAAGTCATCGAAGTTAAAAGCTAAAATGACGGGATCAGTATGTGAATTTAGATTTTGTTATGGCAAATTCGCCATTAGAAGTGCAACATGAATTTTGATAAACGAGCCAATATACATTACACGTTTGACAAGCCTTAAGGAATGTAAAAGAAACTACTATATGTATTTATTATTTGTTGATTGATGGACAGATGACAGAGCATCACATTACAAGACAATTATGCAGATGTGCACCATAATGAATATTCCTAAAAGTTGGTATTTCTGCTTAAGCAAGACACCAATGCTATAGCCTGGAAGTATTGATCAAACTTGATATATGTGTAACATCAATGAGTCTGCTCTAATCCATATTGCACTTTGTATAAAAATAGACTGAACTCTGTTATAAAATTATCTAAGAAGAACTACTTGTGCAGAAAATTTAATCAAGAAAAAAATAACATCAAAGGTACATGGAAACTTATAAATTCATTACTCAATAAGCATAAACAAAGTTTTTGAACCCCACTTATTTTTGTACTGATGACAAAAACAAAATTACTGCTAGCAAAGACATTGCTGATGCCTTTAACAAGTACTTTGTTGACATAGGTAGTAACCTTGCCAGCAAGCTACCATTATATAACACTCCTGTTGAAACATTCCTTGGTACAAGATGTTCGAATTCACTCTTCTTGACACCCATTACACAAGAAGAAATTGTTGACACTCTAAATAAGTTTCCGTCTGGAAAGGCATCTGGATTTGATGAATTGAACTCCTGTGTTATTAAACAGGCTAAGTACTCCCTGGCTAAGCCGCTGACTGACATCTTTAATAAATCTATAACAGCTGGAGTTTTTCCAGATGGGTTAAAAAAGGCTCAGGTTATACCAATATATAAAAAAGGCTGCAAGCATGATGTTGGAAATTATAGACCAATCTGTTTTATCAACATTTTCGAAGTTGATTGAAAAGTTAATTTATACCCGATTGATTTTGTTTATTTACAAAAATGACCTTTTGACAGAATCAGTTTGGCTTTAGACGTAACCGCTCGACTGATTTAGCTACATCTTTTGTTGATAATAAATTGTATAATGATTTAGATGTAAATCACTTTTCAGTTGGCATTTTTCTGGATTTATCTAAAGCATTTGATACAGTTAACCATGATATCTTGATGCGTAAACTAGAACATTATGGTGTCCGAGGAATAGCCCTCGCCCTGTTTAAAAGTTACTTATGTGATAGATCCCAATACGTTTTGTAAAATTCTGCAAAATCTACAGATCGGCCAATTACTAGCGGTGTACCTCAAGGCTTTGTTCTGGGTCCCTTATTTATCTTGTACATTAACGACATCTGCAATACATCAGAAAAAATTACATTTTGTTTGTTTGCTGATGACACAAGTTTGTTGTATGCAGATAAAAATGTAGACTTAGCTGTGCAGAACCTTAATATTGAACTCAGGGAAATCACTTCTTGGCTTTTAGCAAATAAGTTATGTATAAACGTTCTCAAATCAAATTATATTATATTTTGTGCCAGCCAGTTCCAGTACACTCAGTCTGTTCCTTTAATTTTAAATAATACCAATCTTGAGCAGGTTAAGGGTACTAAATTTCTGGGAATTCATATTGATGAAAATTTGACTTGGGAAAAAAACATATTGACACTATAACAGCTAAAATATTGAGAAATATAGGTATAATGAATCGGCTAAAAAATGTCCTTCCCTGTAGCATATTACTGACCTTGTACAACTCTTTTATTTTACCTTATCTTAATTACGCAATTTTGACATGGGGTAGTCCAACTCCTAAATGTAACAAACTGCTCACTCTCCAGAAACGTGCAGTTCGGGTTATTTCCAAAGCTGACTATTGTGAGCACTCTGGGCCTCTTTGATAATTTAAAACTGTTAAAATTCGTTGACCTTTATTATCTTAACTTAGGAAAATTTATGTTTAAATATATGAATAATCTTTTACCTGCTTGTTTCAACTCCAGTTTTACACTAACCTCAAACATCCATTCCTATTATACCCGCAGTACTGCTAGGAAAAATCTTTATGATAACTTTCGTAGAACCACGTTGTCTAAAAATGGTGTTGTCCAGCGTGGCACTTTATTTTGGAATAGTCTGGATAACTCTTTTAAATCATTGCGTACTCTCTCAACTTTTACCAAAAAACTTAAGACTCGTTTTCTAAATGAATACTAAGATACTGATATAATTTTTGTATGTGGAAATAGTAACGGCTTTAATTTCTGTCTTACACCTGTTAGTTTTGTCCTGTATTTTTATGTCTGTCTGTTTGTTTGTTTGTTTGTTAGTTTTTTTGTTTTTGTCTGTCCGTTCATAGGCTGGGGAACAAAAGCTATGCTTCTCCTCGGACCTAGATGTTGCATTTTGTTTTAAGTCTCACCTTTCAATCTCTTTTATATTTGCAGTTATTTTGACCATTTTACTATGTATTATACACTATTTGCAACATTGAATAAACGTATCTATCTATCTATCTATTAAATACACTGACATTTAAGCAATATTGTAATTGAAACGATCACTAAATCACTACAAAACTGTTCGTCTTTGTAACCAATAATATCCTCAGAGCGAAAATGGGTTGACAAGCTGACCCTGCTGACTCGGGAAGCAACTCCATTTACTGAGTCTGGGGTGCTGAAGTGGGTTGACATCATGACCCTGCTCACCTGGGAGTCTACTTCACTTGCTGAGTCTGGGGTGTTGAAGTGGGGTGACATCATGACCCTGCTCACCTGAGAGTCTACTTCACTTACTGAGTCTGGTGTGCTGAAGTGGGGTGACATCATGACCCTGCTCACCTAGGAGTCTACTTCACTTACTGAGTCCGGTGTGCTGAAGTGGGGTGACATCATGACCCTGCTCACCTGGGAGTCTACTTCACTTACTGAGTCTGGTGTGCTGAAGTGGGGTGACATCATGATCCTGCTCACCTGGAAGTCTACATCACTTACTGAGTCTGGTGTGCTGAAGTGGGGTGACATCATGACCCTGCTCACTTGGGAGTCTACTTCACTTACTGAGTCTGGGATGTTGAAGTGGGGTGACATCATGACCCTGCTCACCTGGGAGTCTACTTCACTTACTGAGTCTGGGGTGCTGAAGTGGGGTGACATCATGACCCTGCTCACCTGGGAGTCTTTTCACTTACTGAGTCTGGGGTGCTGAAGTGGGGTGACATCATGACCCTGCTCACCTGGGAGTCTACTTCACTTACTGAGTCTGGTGTGCTGAAGTGGGGTGACATCATGACCCTGCTCACCTAGGAGTCTACTTCACTTACTGAGTCTGGTGTGCTGAAGTGGGGTGACATGACCCTGCTCACCTGGGAGTCTACTTCACTTACTGAGTCTGGTGTGCTGAAGTGGGGTGACATCATGACCCTGCTCACCTGGGAGTCTACTTCACTTACTGAGTCTGGGGTGTTGAAGTGGGGTGACATCATGACCCTGCTCACCTGGGAGTCTACTTCACTTACTGAGTCTGGTGTGCTGAAGTGGGGTGACATCATGACCCTGCTCACCTAGGAGTCTACTTCACTTGATGAGTCTTGTGTGCTGAAGCAGGGTGTCATCATTGCCCTACCGACCTGGGAGTGTCCTTCAACAACTGTACTAGTGTATTGAAGTGAAGTTTTAGTCCCATGATGTCTTTCCATGTGTATGGTGACACCATAGTCTTCTAATATACATGTAAGTGATGTTTCTGAAGGAAAACTTAAGAGTTGTAGCACATACCAGGGTTACATTCTATTCAGGGGTATATTGCAACAGTAAGCAAACTTACATACATTGTACATGTTTTCTAAATGTATGTCTGCTTTTCATTTGGAAGCGTTAGTAAATGTTTGCATATATGGCTGGAACGGAACATGGCCCGGTACTCTTTCGACTGTTTAATAGTATGTTGACTTTCTGAAAGAAAACAAAGATATCGAACCTAATATTTTTTATTCGGTAGTAAAAGTTATTGCACAAACGAGGGTTATATTTAGATTTTTATTGACAGTACAATTACTTGAATCATTGTTTCTTTATACATTAAGTAACCCTCACTGACTTAGGATTTTTTATAGTGTGAGACCTACATGATGTAATCCGTCCATTATCCTCTTGGTATCACATCAGATCAAGTTGTTGGACTTGGTTAGAATGCTTGACCCTGTGTTTGGGCCTACCATCACAGGCCATCAGAATCATTCCCTTATGGTAATAAGAATTAACAAATTGATGCAATGGATTTGCAAAATATGATGTCACAAAAAATGAAATCAGAGACTGAAACACCATCAGTTGACGTAAAGAGCTCTAAGAGATTGTGGTGTTGAAACTGTGTATTACTTGTGTTTTGGACAAGATGCTAACTAACTTTAATTATAATTTCATTAAAGAGTTATAATGCAGAGCGTAAAACTGAGCATCAATGTTGGAGTGTCACCATGGTGAACATTTGCTTGTACTGTGAGAGTTGTACATGTTGCAAACATGAAATTGATGGTAAGTGTTTTTTCCAAGATGTCTGAGAGCCATTCATGTACAAGTGCATGCATGCTGAATGGTCTGTATGTACTGAGGGTCGACAAGTGTTATCTAACTTCATAATACTCATTTGAAATGTTTTCAACATGTCATAAATAGTATAACAGCTTTACTTTACAGTGTAATTTGTATTTAAAGATGCTATTGTGACAATGAGCATTGTTAAATGAATAGTTTAAAACAGATTGGTGCTTTTAAATATGTGAGCATTATAGGGTATGTATAAGGTTTTCAAATGATTATTTGAGCCTGTGCAAATTGATCAGAAATGTATAATTCCTTCACATGATAAACTGTAACATTTCATGACACTTAGATTTAATACAGATATTATGTTCACAACAGTGAGCTATGCAACAGCTGCACATGATGAAGATAAGATTTGAAAACTTAATCATCACTCATACTGTTGCAGGTGAAAGACCCTGCCATCTCTAAATCAGGTGAAAGACCATGTCAACTCCGTACCACGTCAACTAGCTCATTGTAGGAACACATCAGGTGAAAGACTACACCATCTCCCTTGGTTATTATGACTACGCCACAAACATTTGATTGTTTTACTATGGTGTTAGACTCGGGAATTTTCAAGTACAGTTTAACTGAAGGTATAATGACATTGGCACCGAAGTTACTACAGCATCACTCTGGTTTTAGTTTACTGGGAGTACATGCATAAAAAGCATTCACAAACTCTGTGTCTCAGCAAAACAATCTTTGTGCTTGGAGTTGCTGTAGTAAATTTCAAAAATTATGTACCACACACATCTTTGGTTCATAAGATGTTAGTTTCATTTATGTCATATGGTACTGACACCTAACTGTTAAGTTCATTTATATTTTTTTGGAAAAGAAACCCCTTGCATATGTTGTCACACTGTTATTATTTGAGTACGGAGTTAACAAATTAGAACATTTAATGTGTGTGTGTATTTATGCTTTTTATATTGTAGCTTCATTTGCGGTTAAAGGAGCAAACCCTGTGATTCTTTTTAAGCTCAGAAAATATTGCTTGCTAAATTGAGCTCCCATCCAAAACGTATTATTCATTTTTCTGCCTAGCAACTCTTGGAACTAGGCCAGCAAGTAAGTTCTACTAGCAGAATTAATGTATACACTATATCTGTCATAACTCATCCAAACTTAATGTTATTCAATGCTGTGCATTGGGAACAAGTGTTCAACCAGATGTCAACCAAAATAAATGTTGAGGAGTTAAATAAAGTGGAAAGGTATGTAGGAGTAGTTTTGTTCAAGCATTTATAATCAAAAGGAGCAATATAAAATGAATCTGTTTTGTAACTGTAGCCAATTATGGGGAGGACATATTACGTCATATTGAGGGTGTAGATACAAAATAAGCTGCACTATTTTGTAAGCTTTGAACTCATGTCCAATTCGTAAGAGGTGGCACCAAAATAAAGATTGGCATAATGAGTACGAGAGGACTAAAGCTCCAACTACATGATAAAAGAGTATCCTTGTCAAGGGAGCTTTTGATTCTCTTGATGTTTTGTAATTGAAAAATGGTTGATTGACAGAGGCTAGAAACTTGCTTGCTGCAGTGCATGCAAAAGAACCACTTCAGTTGCATGACAAGTGTTTTAATAGATATTTTTATTATTAATTGGTTTAATTGCTAAAATCACATTGCAGCCAAAAGCTGAATTACATGGAATTTACAATAATAAAAACTCCAAAAATGTAGATAAATAAAATTTGATTTATTAAATTTGGGTGATAGACTAAAACAGTCGGATGAATATACAAATGTATACTGTTCGTGGTGTGTCATGGCCGAGCGGTCTAGTTCACCTAACCCAAGCTCTGGTGTTGTCGGCAGCAGAGTGTGGGTTCGAATCCGCGGTCATGACACTTGTACCCTTCAGCAAGGCACTTAACCATAATTGCTTTGTAAAAAGTTGGGAAGGTAGTGCATTCTTCTCTACCAGCCAGGCTCTTAGTGGATGATACCTATGCCTACATCCTTACAGACTGTGAAGAGGGTAACCCCTGTTTCAGCCCCAGGAGTAGGTGGCAAAATACATCACCAAAACAGTTGGAAAAGTACGAGACACATATATGTTTCTCCTTACAGGAGAAGATGGCCCTTAGTATCATATGGTTCCCAAGAAAATGTATTTAAAAAATGCTTAAAATAGTAACATTCTATGGCACATCATTTCAAAAGTATTTAGATTTATTGAAATGTAAATATTGGTTGTTAAAGAAAATGTAAACCTTATATGTGGTTTTCTATATTAAAATATTAAACTGTATTACTTGTGTCTATGTAATACTTTCTTTTGGTAAAACAGTAAACATGGGATATGAGTTATTGCTAATTTTGGCTTTTGACCCCAAATCCAACACTGACCCTATAGCCATGGAAAAGGTAATTTCACTTTAATAATAATAATAATAATAGACGGTTCTTATATAGCGCATATCACCCTGAGGTCCCTATGCGCTTAGAAAAGAGAATGAAATAACTTGAAAAGGCAGAAAAGAATAAATTTTTTATACATTATCTCCACTCAGCTCTAATTCTTGCCCTATTGCATCCCCACCAAGTGTTTTGCCTGCTAGACGGTGATTTCCCAAAGTAATGCGTTCGCACAAGAACCTTAAAAACGTGGTTTCAGGTGCATGGGGTAGCCTTGTTTCCTTCACGATTCAGTTTCAAGTAATGCGTTTGCATAAGAAACCTAAAACATTGTTTACCGGTGAACGGGACCCAAGCGCAGACAAGTCTGCCACGCGGGCAACATCGTCCCAAATCACGGCGTTCTATTTTCTATGATACCTGACGATAAGATCTGAGCGGACACGACGCTGCACTGAGAGCAAGAACGATTCTTCTCGATTCTTGTGAATGAACGTAGACTTGTCAGTCTGCACAGGAATAACTCTTTATAGTATACTCTACATACAAAAAACGCAACCACACGGGTCATAAAATGGGTTTAAGACTTGAGCGAGTTGCAAAAAAAGCAAGCAAAGGCAACCTTTTAATCGTATAGCGCCCTCAATCGTTAAAATTTTTTAGAGCTTGACTCGTTTTTATTTAAAGTGGGTCATTGTTTTTTGTAAAATTTTTGAAATTGTTATAAGTTTCAAACTACAGAAATATTACGACTTATTAGATGTAGTTCGGGAGAAATCATGTTAAATTGTTGAGCTTCCTGTTTGGACCGGAAGTAAAGGTCAAAGTGAGGTCATCTTTAAAATTAAATTTTTGCATTTGTTGTAGCTACAAAACAACACAAACTTTACGACTTTACGACATGTGGTTCAGGAGATATGATTTTTTAAAGGAATAAGCTTCGAATTACCGTAATTCGACACCTGATGACGTTACAGTAAAAAAAAATGTGTCATTCATTCTAATAAATTTCACGATGGTAAAAAAAAATTCCATCCAATGTATTTTCACGAAAACCCTAAACCTACGTAGGAATTACACGTTGCTCACGTACAAATCGAACAAAGCGATGAGTCCTCTACCGGTTAGGAATCAAATATCAAGGATCAGAAGTGCATTGCATATGTATTAACCCATCCTGTTAATAGATTGTTAATAGATTCTTTTGTGTTGCAACTACATGTTTAAACAAAAGCCAAAAAGTATCTTTACGGTGAACATTTTATCATTAATTGTCACACTAAAAACGAACAGGTTTCAGAAAAAGAAAAACAAAGTTCCAAGAAATTTTGCTTTTTAATGCAATCGATGGAGATGCACCATTGTGTCCCATTTCATCGTTATTTCTAACTTTTATGTTGCCATTTTTAAGGGTATTTTACAATTAGTTTAATCACAAAAAGTGGACAGAATTTAGAATGTTATTATCCGCCATAACCATTCTTTTCTTTAGTGATTTGTTAATTTGTCATATTATGTCAAGCCAAAGTGCAATCTTCTCACAAATTCTTCTAACAAGCAAATTTGGGGATTCACAATTCATTTTTTTAAACAAAAATAAAACAAGTAGCTCCATGAGATGACATCACTGCAACAGCACCCTCGGTAGTCAAGATAAGAGGGGAATTGTTTTAAATTTTTACCCAAATTCAGGTCCTTTAACAACAGCAAAAACAAACAAGGAACGTTTGGCTGCACTTTGTTTCACTGTTTATTGAGTACTGCAAAACTCTGCAGAAAGAAAAGATGTTAAGAATTTCTAAAATGATAGTCTTTACCAACTGAAATTGATTCTAAAGTCAATACAAACCAAATTATACTGTGCTTGTTAACTACACACTGGTACAAAAGATGCTTAGTAGTTCTACACCATTTACACTTTCATAACTCAGAGTTAGATTTTGAACTGCCACAAAAAAATGATCATGCCAAAATACTCCAAACTGTTTTATAGATAATTTTTTTCCTTGCTTTACTCATCAGAGTGAAATTCCATAAATCCATATAGGGGTGTAACAATACATTTAAGATAAACATGATAAAGAATGCTATTATACAGCATTGCGATAACTGCATTTTGACAGTAATGGGTAGGCATACCCAGAGTTGTGGGGACTTTTACACAGTGGAACAATGAAATGAACCGTTGTGCATTGTGATATAGGTGATCATATCATACTGGGTATGAAACTTATTGACATATATTTCCAAAGGTTGAAATTGACTTAATTTTATGATGGCTCACAGAGCTGGTCATGCCAAAATGTTACTATTCCTCATTGAATATGGGACTTTGTACATGTACTTGTACACTTTTCAAACCTATGGCAAACTGATTCCAGAGTGTTGCTTGTAAAAGTGTTGTGATCCACATTTAATTTGTGAAATGTTTATTTGACCATCAACTCATGATAAATTGAAAGAGTAAATAATAATTTACATTGGGTAACCAAATATCTTTGTTCCATAATTCATGTACATTCCTTTAGCTTGTCTTTTTAGCCTTCGGTATCACACAATTTTCTAAACCCCCATGAGTTGGGAAGCTGTTGATGTTTTTAAATCCTAAAATGAAAGCCTAAACACTGATTCAGACTCAAAGAACAACCAATACATGTTTCCGATAAACAATCCGTTTGTGCAGTTGATGTAGAGGGTTCCAGCACTTGATGGTCCAGCTGTTGATAGATCAATCCTTCATCCAGTCTTCCAGATTTCCTTATAGAAATAAAACATGGAAAAAAAAGCAAAATGTTACAATCTATTGAAAACAAATTAAAAAGTTACCAAGAAATTCATAAACCCGCATTGTTTTTCCCTGGGGGGTGTGGGGGGGGGGGGGTTTGAAAGAATGATCAATCAACTAACTATGTGGTGTTCTATAGCTGTATCTCGCAACTCGCGTTATTGAATCTTAAGTTGGGTTTTATTAACTTTTAATCTTGCACTCATATTATCGAATCTCACAGATTTCAAACCCTTCCCTTTTTTATTGATTAACTTTCATGTCGAAACAAAGAAATGACCATGAAGGGATGGAAGAAGCTCGCCACTCTATTTTACAGAGGGATTTATTAACATTGCCATTGTTCAATGATATGAGGGCGAACATTGACACCTCAGATGCTCATTGTCTGGTAAAATGTACCCCTAAATTAATAAAACCCCCATAATTTTGTTGTTATGGGGGGTGTTGGAAAGGTTATTCATCCACTAACCTCTATTTCACTGTGACTAGGACCAATACTTAAAATTAAATAGGAAATTTAAAATATTTCTTATGGGCATGGGAAACATTTTTGTAGCCAAAGGGGATTTATTCGATTTTTTTATTTGATGTTGAACTTCCTTTCTCTTGTACCTGTTTAAATATTCCTGGTGAGGAATTGGTAGCTGAAACGCTGAACTTGGATGAATGGAAAAACAAGTTGCAAGTCGATTTGTCACTCACTCAGGACTTTTTTTTTTCTTGGTCTTCTAATAATTACCATGTATTGTATTTTGTCAAAGAAAGGATCAGTGAAGTGGTGGAACAAGCTCGCCACTATCTTAAACAGAGGGATTATAGCATTGTCCTTGTTTAGTGACATGACGGTGAACACCATCATTGACACAGGCTCACGGTGGTGTGTACATTCGGATCATTCCGTACTGTCCAATCGAGTTTGCCTAGTATCCGGACAAGGAGTTTCTGATCATAAATCACTTTACCCGTGGAATTTTCCTTCTTGTCGTCCGTTTGGCCATTTCACTTTTTTAGCTTTTCAGCTTGACTCCCTGATTGCGTTCTGGCAATTTTGGGGGCCTTCAGTGTTGACTAAACTAACTCAAACTGCACCCTTTATGAGGTGAATCGCTGGACCGAGTTCGTTGCTCAAAGACGCTTGGAAGGATATGTCCTCCATGCAAGGATGTGTCCAATGTGCGTTAAAAAATAAACTTCCCTAAGTCTTCCACCGTGAAGAGTCTGTGTATTATGTACAACATACGCAACAACATCGCTCGTATACGGGACTGGGACTTGATCAAGTTTAGAATCTTACAGCCATGGGTTTTGTTCACAGATACAAAACGCGCAATAAATGACGTCATGGTGTCGTTGTCCGGCATTTAAGGCCAACAAACAGTGTTACAGTATCCAAGTATAAAGTCAAAACAAGTTTGACGATCAGACGTATACTTTTTGAGATATGGTGGTCTCAAGATTGGCTAATTAAATATTCATGTCATTATAACTGAGTAAACTAATTAGGTTAAGTTAAGTACATTTTACTATAACTTCATGACCTAAGCTTTAATATGATATATGATCTGACTATTTTATACTAAGCCTAGTATGACTTTAGGAGGTAACAAAATGCATGTACAAAACTTATGCCATTTTTGGTGGAAATAAAGAATAATAATGAGAAGGAAAACAACAGCTGTTCCGACTCCTACATCGGAACAGCTAAAAATAATAAAAATCTCGACGAAAACAAAACCTGTTAAGTCGGAACAGCTAATAATAATGATAAAAATAATAAAAATCTCGACGAAAACAAAACCTGTTCCGACAGTAAGTCGGAACAGCTAATAAACATAAACTTGTGGTTTATGAGATACGATTTTTGTGAAATATGAAAATTCACCTTCCGGTTGTCGACCGGGAGTAGATGTCAAAATTGGTCACTAGAGGATTGGAATAAGTTTACTCATTAAAAACTGCTGAACCAACCCGAACAATGTTACTATGTGTAATGCTTTTATATTTAACAAACACTTTGCATGCACTCATGCACCACTCGACACAAACATTGAAGAAGTATGGACCAGTCACTTCACAGTGGATGTTTGAGTTCGAGCGCTTCATGGCCTTCTTGACGGGTCGCATTCTCAATCGAAAGCAGCCGGAGGCCACAGCATTTGAAACTTACAGGGTAAGTGCTTGTTTAAATTCTTAGGCGTGAATTATAACAGTTTACACACATGGCCGGGCGGGTAGTACGGCTCACAGACTCTCCTGTACCACAATATTAGAAGTATACAAACAAGTATACAAAAAGGCTTAGAAGTCCCTTAGTCTTTTGAAACAAAACACAAATGTGCAGCGTCTATTTTACGGGGGTTCCTCTTGAGCTTACGCCCGCCAGAAAGAAAAACACTGCGACAGACGTTAACCCGGAAGTAGGTCCTACGCTTGTGAGTCGGCAACCCCACGATGCAATTAATGGGCCATATTTAAACAATCTCTGAAAGTTTTGACCCTCAAATCGGTCATTTACTGAACAATTTGAGGGCCTACGAATTATTAATGAGCTCGGCACATTGATTTGGTTTCTTTTTTAGTAGGGTGCACCAATTATGGTCAATGAATGAACCGCGCCATCCGTGAAGAAACGAAGGCATGATGAGAGAACTCTAGTGTGCTGATGTTTGTAAAAACACTGAGCTTGTTAACCACTTCGCTGTTCCTCTAATAAACCCGAAACACACTCAAATATCAATTAAAAACAAAATGTTTTGACACACAGTTGTTGTATGATGAGTATAACGTTACCAATATGTGCAATATTGATTGCGATGATTTTTGTTTTCGTAAATAGATGTATGAATTCGGCCAATTCATGGCGATGGCAGGGTATCTTCCTGAGAGGAGTGTCTGCACTAGCAACACAATAGCTGTGCTTGCTGCAACCGAAGAATGAACGGGTTTAGGTTAATGCGTCAATGTAGGGGCATTGCCTAATTACACATTTAAAATTTTGAAAACTTTTTACAGATTTTGTTCTTACCACAAATACATGTACAGTGAATTTAGATGTATCCAAAAGTAAGCCGATTCAAAAACAACATTTTGGAGAATATTGTGCAAGCTGAAGTCGGTATTTATCAAATTTGGTTGTTACAAAAACAACAGGGTTCTCCACAAGTGGTTTAGGACGTGGCGCCGGTCCAAAATTCTCAAAATAGGCCTACCTTTTGCGCCGGTTCAAAAATGTAGCGCCCGGACAAAAATTCTCGGAAATTACTTGCACAAGTAGGATTTCAGTTCGGGATCAGTGGTGTTCGTGCAGAAATGATTTGTGCAATTGGCTTATCGTGCAGGAAGTTTGCGCAATTTGCCGATAGTGCAGGAATGGTTTGCGTAATATACCGATTGACATCACACCAGATAATCCTTGTCTGCTGCAAGGAAAGAGACCAGTCGTGGACTTTACATTTACTAGAGGGGATAGCGAAAGCCTTGAGTCAATGGGTGTGACAGCACAGGTTGGGAAGAAGTTTTTTGTGGCACAGAGGGAACACCCAAGGCGTCAAAAGTACACATGTTGTGAAATTGACTCAAATAAGACGGTCGTTTCATCCATTGTTGCAGGTCAGTTCACAACAGGGGGAACTTTAGCCAACAGATTGGGTGAAGGGTATCTGTTCCTTTGGCAGGTACTCTATTTCTTTCTGTGCCAGACAGGGGACAGTCAACTCAAGTTTGCTAAAGTGGAGTGGAAGGGTATACCTAATAAAGACTCAAGTACAAGGATTGTGGAAGGTACCCTGATAGAGACTCAAGTACAAGGATTGTGGAAGGTACACAATGTAGCACAATTAACAACTATAGTTCCCCTTTCAAAACTATCTCCACCACTTACTACAGCTGTAGATTTAGAAAATAATTTGTGGATTTTAGATTTGAACGCTAAAAGTGTTAATGTGGTGAAGTGAATAGGTTGGTTTTTATCAAACCTTTAATAATGTCAGTGACGATAGGGAGACCGGCACTTTTTGCATTTTGTTTTAAATTTTGGGTGACATTAGAAAGCTTGTAACCTGAGGATTACAATCGTGCTAAAATTAATTTCATAGCTTATTCTGGTGAGAAGTTACAGCAATTTTAATGCAAATTTTTAAGCGGCATTTTTCTGTCGTCATTTTTTACTTTGACCCCAAATTGTTTATAAAGCAATTACTTGTGTATCTTGAAAGAAATAATATGCTAGATCTGACGGTACCAACAGACAGCAGGAACTATCAAATATAGTGCTTTTTAAATTAGTCTCAAATCTGTGTCATAGGTGGAGTTACAACCTTTACAAGATCAACCAAATGTTTGGGAGTTTGAACATTTTGCCTATTTATATTTACACAAAATGTACTTGTATAAGTTCTATGATGTGATTTGGTTAAAACAAACAGTAAACACAAACAGTGCACACATGATTCAGTCATGTGCATTTATTTAGATTTTTTAATGATCAGGCTAATGAACTTGCTCTTCTCAAACTTTTTCAAAATTGATTTCAACTTTTTGGCGCTCTTGATCAGTGCACAAATAAAGTGTGCATGGCCAAAACCAAATTTTACTGGTCATGGGGTAGAAATAAACACCTGACATACTGGGTTTCATTTAAGCCCCTGGATATGTATATAAAAAGGATCAAAAATTGTAATATAAAAAAAAATTGGGGTATTTTTTGGCTAGCCTTGCCAATCAGCGCAGCATTATTATTAAAATACATCAATGGTTTATTTGTTTAGCCAACAAAACAGTAAATATCATAAGAACAACAGCAAAACCAGTGTGTTAATTTTTAAAGTTTTTGCATCTTGCAAAATCTGGCTAGCACCTTGCGGTCAAAAATATCGCAACCCCAATCAGCGGCCTGCCTTAGTTTAGAACCGCCACAGAATTGTTAACCTGGGGCCGTGATGAATAATCTCGGCGGCGACGACGACGGCGGCGGCGGCGACGAATACGACGACGACGACGACGGCGACGACGACGACGACGGCGGCGGCGACGACGACGACGACGACGACGACGACGACGACGACGACGGCGACGACGACGACGACGACGACGACGACGACGACGACGTCGACGACGACGACGACGGTTTCTAGCTGTGTTGCTAAAGGGTATTGCGTGACCATCGATGAGGATGCTGTAAATGGTATTATTGCGATGTTGAGTAGGGGAGTTTAGCAATAGGATGACTGTTTTGTCACTTTTGAGCTGAAGTTTATTTGTGACCATCCATTCCTTGATATCAGCAACACACGCTTCCGTACAAGCAACTACGGTGTTCGCATCCATGGAGACAAAGGGCATATAGAGTTGTGTGTCATCAGCATAAAGCTGAACAGACAGATCATTGTTGCGTGCGATGTTGGCAACAGGTGAGAAATATAAAGAAAATAACACCGGACCCAGCACTGATCCATGAGGAACGCCAAAACGTTATATAGTGTTGGATGAGTAGGACCCGTTGATTTTTACAGTTTGGGAAGGGTTTTCCAGATATGATGTAAACCATTTCAAAGCAGTTCCAGTGATACCGAAATTGTTGTGAAGGCGTTGAAGGAGGATGTTAAACATCTCCGCGAGGTCCAAATCAGATGAGTTGTCAGGAAGACACAGTGATGGTTTAGTGTAGCAAACCATCGACAACAGAAAAAAGTGCTCTTGGGTTGGTTGCATTGTCAGATATCTTCAGCTTGAAATGCGAACGTCGGGCATCTCTAATGAACGAAAGTACCAGATTTCTTTGCTCTGTGAACATTTGCCGGTGAACAGTCAGACCAGATTTCCTCTACTGCTTTTCATGCATCCGCTTTTTCTTTTTTGCCTCGATTATGTCATGCGTGTACCAAGGGCTGTGGGGACGATCTGGTAGTAGTCGCCTCTGTATCGGGGCGTGTCTATCAAGTAGTTTTCTGAGGGTAGATGCATAACACTCCACCTAAACAGACAGCTCAGATTCTGGTGTCATTGGTAGTTTTCAAAAGTTTCATGTTGAAGCTCTTACGCAAAATGACAGCAACACCCCCACCTCGCCGACCGGTTCTAGAAATATGTGTGCAAGTAAAGCCTCGGGGACAAATTTCCACGATGTGTTTTCGATCATCATCAGTTCCAGTAAACCAGGTTTCTGTTAGTGCCACAATATCTGAATTGCTCTAAATGATGTAGTCAAAAATTAGGTCAGTTTTATTCCTTGCAGACCGACAGTTAAGAAGTGGTAAGTTCACATTTACAGTCCCATTTAGAGTTTCTTGGGTTGTAGTTTGACTTTGTATAGGGCTAACAGTGGTATGCATAGTAGTTGGAGTTGTGCATGTAGTTACCTCTGATCGTGTAGTAACAATACGTGAAGCCCCCCTTTGTTTATGTGCACCTCCACGGCGACCTCGGCGAGTAGGACGCCGTAGAGCTATCCCTGCATTGCATGCAGATCTCCAGGCTGCGTGGTCAGCAAACCACAGGAAAAAGGCCGTAGGTCTGGCCCATGGCGGTCACGGTCAGCCGATCCCCGGAGTCACTTACAGTCAAGAACGTGATGGATATTCCAAGAAAAATCCACCACATCGTAGTCTGCTTATGCACAAAAAAATCAGTCCAGCAGCCTCCACACTCACAATATGACTATCATTCAAAAAATCTGCCAGATCAAAAAAAAAAAACTACGATGAAAAATTCAACAATTTTTTCACAAATTTCCCAAGGACAGATGGAAAGCAGTGCAGCCTCACGGCGCTCAGCATTTTTTCTTGTAGTCGGGTGCCTTGGACACAGAGAAAAACGCAGGCGAAATGCCATTGTAAAATGGCTCACTTCTTGGTACCAGCCATCGTACACTTTTTCATGCTATCAATTGCTGCATGTAAAGGTGTGTGCGCGCGCCTGGGGGAGTATCATTCGTAGCCGTCGTTGTGAATGATTGGTCATTGGAAATTACCGCGCATCCTGGCCGGCGTGCAAAAAGTACACTGCAAAATTGGTAACGGAGCGGAACCCAAATTGGAGCCGGAGCCCAATCCGAGGTTTGGTTTATTTCAACCCCAGACGCCGATCATTTTGACCCATTTTCTAAAAGTCCTTGGCGGTGCAATGCGTAATGAAAAAAAATAATTTTAATGACACATGAAAGCTAAGCATCAACGCCCCGCAGCATCAGAATTACGTCCACCCCGTCCATCTTGGATTGTGATCTGTGCTGTGCGACTTGCTGAAGTATGAGTATATGGTACACTTCGCATTATGGGAAAAATATTTTCACGTGGTCCAGGTTACCTCATTGTTGGTTACTTCTTACCACTGTTGTGCAAAATGCTACACTGCTGAAGGGTAAAACAAATGTTGTTTTACCCACTTCTTGACTAAATAGATTCGAACCTTCGCGTTGTGCTATTTGATTTCTTATCCAATTTTGGGTACTGTTACCCTTTCCTTGGGTATATTTTAATTAAGTGAGGGGTACTACAAAAGTTATCGTTTTGCCCAATATTGAGCACATTTTACCCAGCAGCTTTACACATAAAGTTTTACACTTATTTTTGAGTGTACATGTATATTTATTTTAAAAATTGTCATAACTAAAGGGAGGCGGCATCCAAAAAAAGAAGCGAGAGGTTTCCCTCTTTTAATAATAATAATAATAATAGCCACCATTTATAAAGCGCATAAAGCATCGGCATCAATGCGCTGTTAACAAAACATTAAAAATCGTAAGCATTACAAATAGACAATCTAAAAATATTGTAAGCTACACACATTAAAATGAATACAAAAATGGAGGAACAATAAAAGTTAAAAAGTACCAAAATGAAGATTGACTGACACCGTCAAATGACTAAAAACACCCAAACTATCAACAACAAAAACAGAGAATAAAAAATCAATAGCACGCAGAAATGGGAATAAAATATTACAGTTCATAAGCAGTTCTAAAAAAGATGAGTCTTTAAACGAGAAATGAATTGAGTTGTGGTTTGTGGAGTGCGGAGTTGAAGTGGCAGAGAGTTCCAGAGCTTTGGTGAAACCGTTGAGAAACTTCTACTACCATAGGAGACCATGTTAGAAGACTGTTCTTGGAGAAGGTGGAGTGATGTGGAACGAAGAGGACGGCATGGTTGATACAATGAAATGAGTTCTGAGATGTATGCGATTCTGTGACGTACTGGTAACCAGTGAAGCTTGATTAAAGTCGGGGTGATGTGATCTCGTTTCCTGCTTAAAGTGATGAGTCTTGCGGCCATATTGTGAATGCGTTGAAGCTTATTGAGTTCTTTGTCAGGAAGTCCATAGAGCAGGCTGTTGCAATTATCCAAACGAGATGAAACAAAAGCATGGACAAGCTTTTCAGTGTTTGCTTTATCAAGATAACGACGAAGTTTGCCTATTCTCCTGATTGCAAAAGATGCACTCCTACACACAGTATTGACGTGGTTGCTCAAGGTAAGATGCTTATCCAGGAGGACACCGAGGTCACAAACTTTTACTGATGGAGTGATGATGGTATTGCCAATGTTGATGTTAACATCCGTCACATTTTTGGCAAATCGCGATGTCACATGAAGTAACTGAGTTTTTGAGTCATTCAACTTGAGTTTGTTACAAGCCATCCAATTGCAAATATCATCGATACATTTCTCAACTTTGGTCTTGGCACTATCGCGATTTGATGGTGTAATCACGACATAAAGCTGTGTGTCATCTGCATAAAAAACACTTGATAGGCCATGCTTTCTGATGATGTCCTCGATTGGCGCAGAATAAAGCACAAACATTTCAGGGCCAACAACGGAACCCACAATCAAGTCCAGTTGGATCGGAAACCTCACCGTCGACAATTATGGACTGCACTCTGTTCTTCAAATATGACGAAAACCAGTCATGAGCCAAGCCTGAGACGCCGTATCTTAACCGAAGTCTGTCGAGTAAAATGTCATGATCCACCGTAATCGAATGCCGCGGATAAGTCTAAATAGAACAAGGATGGCTTAATCGTGATTATCCACGGCGCATAACAGATCATTAGTTACCCGAAGCAGTGTAGTCTCAACACTGTGGAACTGGCGATAGGCAGATTGACATTTGTTGTACAGTTCGTTTTCCTTGAGATAAGCTTGAAGCTGGCTCAGGGCGACACGTTCAATAACCTTTCCAAGGAACGGAAGGTTAGATACCGGGCGAAAGTTCTTCAAGTCCTTGACGTCAAGCTTGGCCTTTTTAAGCAGTGGCGTGACAAGAGCTTGTTTTAGACAATCCGGAAATACACCTGATTGAAGAGATGCATTGATAATCTCGGCAATTGATGGAAGCAGTTCAGGTTAGTATTCCTTGATAACACAAGCTGGCAATGGATCAAGGGAACATGATTTCACAGCCGATTTCTTGATAACATCCAGAATATCATCACAGCTCATAGGTTCAAAGTGATCAAAGGTAGTCTGACACACATTATCCTCCTTAATATCTGTCATAGGATTGGATTCAACAGACATATCGTCCAATATATTACGGATGTTTTTAATCTTCTGGTTGAAAAATTTGCTGAAGCGATTAGCCAGATCTTTCTTTGAGCTATGTGCAAGAAGTGCCTTAGCAGGTTTATACACAGTCATTTTATTGACAAGCTTATACATCTGCCGAGTGTTACAAGCAGATATTTCAGCGCAGTGATACTCAGTCTTTGCGCGGTCAAGTTCTTCCTTATACAGACGACAATGATCCCTGAAAGCCTGTTCATCCACAGCGAGCTTAGATTTTAACCACTTTCGCTCTAACTAGCGCTTTTTTCGTTTCTCTGCCCTATTCGCGTCATTGTACCAAGGTGCATGGGGTCGCAAGGAGATCTCACGAGTCTTTAGTGGTGCATGATGATCCAGGAGAGTCGTAAGAGAGGTATAAAATGAATCTACCATCTCACCAGCGGAGCCAGTGCCAACTGGAAGCATGGTAAGAGAGTTTTCAATGTCTTTGCGAAACGCTTCAGGATCGATGGAGCGAAGCTTGCGGGATTTGATGACACGCTTGGTAGGACGAGGGCGAGACAGTTCAACCTCGCACATGATAGCAAAGTGATCTGATGAAAGATCGCGCACAACTGATATGTTGGAAACAGGATCCTGAAACTCCCAAGTGATCAGCAAATCCAACCAATGACCATGTTTGTGCGTAGGCTCACGGATATGTTGTTTTAAACGCGCTGAAAACAATAAACCATTCATTGTTTTTGTTTCTTGACAGTCAAAGTTATCCATGTGGATGTTGAAATCCCCGGTTATGATCAGCTGACCTGAAGCGAGATTAGTTGATTCAATGAGCTTGATAAGTCTTCAAAAAACTGTTTGGTAGGTGCAGTTGAGCCAGGTCTGTACAGAACAAAAAGCTGAACGACATCCCTCTTAGACTTGATATTGAAAGTTCAAGACAATCAAAGGTATTGTACTTGCGAGGAACCGTTTTCACTGCATATGGTTTGCGCATGACGACACAAATACCACCACAATGGTCATCATGATTTTACCTTTACAAAGAATCTGAATACCACTAATTCTTTTGTTGTCAATACACATATTTTTAAAAGTAAAACCAGACTTAAGTTTGCACAAAAAACCGACACCCCCATACGAGCGACCGGAGGAAACATCTTCATGGTCCATGATTTTTTTTTTTATCATGGTGTTCTCTTAAACAGGTTGTCTAGCACCTTTGGCAATACTGGTAGCATAAGTAAATAGTTTGAGTCGTACCTCTGTAATCGCTCTAATAGGGTCAAAATTGCCGGTGTTCTTTCTGATCCCCAAATATTAAACTTTGGTCTGCCACAGGGATCTGTAATTGGCCACCAATCGTTTTGTTTTTACACTCATCCAGTAGCTAACATAATCAAGTGTTATGACAATATTATGTATCACTTTTACGCGGATGACACGCAATTGTACATTTCGTTTGACCCTCTTATGTCAATGAATAATGGATTTGAGTGAGCTCTAAAGTCTACATTATTGATAACTACTTATACACAAATTATAATTGTACATATAAATGATAAATGCTACAGTTGTTATTTTTAGAATTTATGTGTGATAAAATGTAAATAACAAAAAATTTATATCATTTTACTTTCGTTCGACCATTTATCTCTCAACCAAGCAGCAATAGTTAATACGGAATCCTGAGCAGTTAATAAAAATATGCCAAACCTTTACCCAATAAACTTTTGAGGAGATTTAGCTTTAGAGCCATCTCGTTGAATCACGGGTAAACATATTTGTTTTTGCATTTATGATCACAAGTAACTCATTTTGAAAAAATACTTACGTAAAAACAAGTCTGGTATTCTCCACAACAACGTGAAAAAAAACAACATCATGCGCATGAAAGACTTCACTCCCATATTAATAGATTTTGGTAAAGCAAGCTCCATTGATGCGCTGGAAAGCTACAGATTCAAATCCACACAGGATATGATTGAATACCAGAAGAAAAACCCTTGGGTAGCAACAGAAGTGCTGAAAGGTGAAAATCGCACCTAGTTGAGCGACATCTATTCTCTTGGACTTATTGCGTCATCGATTTGCAAAACTGTGCAACATAAAGTTCGATTAAGTACATTGCATCAAATCCTACGGTATTCTTATGTTGATGAACTACTTAAAAGGATGTCCCTTCCTAGTTTGATAGATATGCTCTAATGACAATAACTTAACAAAACACGACAACCTCTTGAGAAAAATTTTTGTTATCAGTTAAAAAATTATTTATGTACTTATTTTTGGGACATTACTGATACATCATTAGTTTATGTGGTTTGAGCAGAAGCTTTTTGTTTCTTATGTTATGTGTAATTGTGTGGTTTGATATGAACTATTTTAATTGGAGAAATGACCTGCATATATATTGTTCATTTGTCTTATATATAAGAAAAAGGTCTTAAGTTTTTATATGATTGTCGTATATTTTTCCATCTTTCTAGACAATCATACCTGTATTTTATTGTTTATTTTTCACAAATAAAATCAATTGAAACTATTCCCCCCCCCCAAATTAACCAGCGGCAGAAAATGTGCTTTAGGGAGAGTATACAATAGGTATTTACTCCAAAAATATTAATGGCAATGGACACTTATTGGCACTGCAGCTGTTGAGAAAGGAATCAACAGATTGTCAATATGAGAAACGTTTCCCAGATTGTGTATTCCAATTACAGATTTTTCTTCCTGCCTTGACATATCCCCTCCAGATTTTCCGCGAAACCTCGAAAACACGACCACCTTTTTCATAGGTTAGTTATATTATATAGACTTGTCTACATTCATATTGGATTGAAACAATCACACGGTTCCAAAAACTAAAGGTATACCTTTCAGCAAATATTGTTTTTATATCGTGTAAGTTAGGTCAATTGTTTATCTTTACAAAAAGCCCCCCCCCCCTTTTGTTTTAGACACACAGTGTTTTGGTGAGACCTTTGATTAACTGACTCAATGTTTTTTCTTCTGTTTTTTTTTAATTTTATTAATTTACTAATCTTTACCACTTAGACCTTATAGCAGTAGCCTACATTTTGCATAGTTCATGTCTCTTTTTTAGGTATTTTGATTCACTTTTGTTCCAAAACACGTATTCTAGAAACTGTTTTATGATATTCCACAATATATTTTATCATTGAAATTATCTCGACTTTGACACTAATTTATGTGGAAAAACATTTTCTTGGGGATTGGCCGACCTACGGAATAAAAAATTGTATACAGATGGAGCTTCAGTTCTTATTCCCTTTTTGACAATTACAAATCCTGTTCAATGTCACCATTTACCTGTATAGTCATTGTTGTAAAATAAGAAAAAAATCATAAATGCTTCCTTCCCATCCTCTGGTTTTCAATCTACACGCCACACACATTTCATGGATGACCCATTTTAGTGAAATCTACATTGGAAATTTTGATTATTACTTTGTAATGAAAATTGTTCTATTTATTGTGTTCAATATCAGACTTTTCTTATTGGTAATAAAAATAAGCAACCGTTGTTTTAAGGGTCTTCATGTGTTATGTTTTGACAGTATTTCAGATAGAAATTGGTTTTTGGTTTTTGGTTTTGTCCTTATTTTATGAAATCCAAAGTAAGACGTGATAAAAATGTATTGTGCTACAGAAGTTACGTTTTTGCCTCGAAAGTTGTCTATTACAGCCCGATGTCACCCATATTTGGGGTGATCTTTACTGATTTAGTGTCCCAATTACCATGGCATGATAAATGGCTAACCCTATACATGTGTAACAGGTTCGAGTGCAGTTTAATGCACTCTGTGCTGCGACATAATAAATTTTACAAGGGACACGCTGTTATGTGTTGTAAAAGTTAGAGAAATGGTTTATTCTTATCCAGACTACTGGAAGGGATGGACGATTTGAACGCTGTATTATGACAATATTTGAGATTGTAATAATCTCAAAATAAAAGAATATTTAAAAATTGAAAACCCGGCGGGTCTCGACAATATAAATTAACAAAAGCAACAATAGTAAACTTAACAATGCAAATATAAGACAATGAATGGCCTATCTGTCAGTGGATGGACGTGACGGTGTATGGACGAACTCCAAGAATTGATGATGAACTGGGATGATGACGAATGAAGAAATTGAAGAAAATCAGGGACGTTGAAGAAGAAGATAGGGGGCTTGAAGTGATGTGGAAACAGTTCCTTGTCCTTGATCAGGGGACAGGATTGAAAATGAATCCTTGCATAAAATTGGGAAGCAAGACTCTAGAAAATTCTTGGTACACCACATAGTGAGCCATTGTAGAAGCTAAAAGTATGTGTGTACATGCTTCCTAATGTTAATAGGGTTTGAAGTCACCTAAAATTTGGAAAGATTCTGACATAAATTGTAGTTATCTTCCGAAATCACGGCTACATGATTATGGCGTTTGAAAAGACTATACACTGATAGCATGTTTTCTTTTTCTAAATTTGTTCTTCCAGTGCTATAGGTCTGCTCAATAGTGTACGAATGTACGAATGTGCACGAATTAAAAAAGAAAAATGTGATTGAAACCTGTATTCGGTTCCAACTGCCCTCATCAGTTTTAAATTTTTTTGTTTGAAAGTATGTAACTAAATAGGAAGTAAAATGTACATCCCTTTGGATGTTTTTTAGCCAATGTAATGTTTGTTACTTTAATTTGTATAAACGTGCCTCTTTGGTCCCCAAGGCACTTTTATCCACGCAGTAATCCCTGTTCGTTGGTGGCAATTTGTATGGCTGGCTGCCTGCATTTTGTTAGTAAGGATGCTTTTCTCAAGATATGAAAATCCGCTAATTTGTGCCCTCCCCCTGTATTATAAACCGGAAACAAGATGACCACTGGATGTAGTGGCACACCAAACCCCTTTTCCTCATATGAAAGAAACATAAACAACTCTCACGTTGTTTAAGTAGCTAAATGTCATGGTCCTCTCTTCAGCCTCACCATAGAGTAACATTTTTCAGTTTCAGTATGATTTCATCAATTAAGTATAACCCAATCCTTCATATCAGTTTTGGTTATGACTATTTATGAAGCCAGTGTTCATGTAGTCGTTGTAATAAACAGTATGTAGACTATTACGAGAGGTGTCCCCAGCCCCACTCAAAATACATGACAAATAAAGGTCTCACGGTTTAAAATTTTTATACAGTGAGATATAGATAAACACAGCATATGCTAGCCTATGAATCTAGATATGCTGTTATTCCAGCTTATTCTATACTCGGAGGACTCAACGTTTCAGGCAGTATACTCTGTCCGTCGTCAGGATTGCTGGATTCCAACTGGGTTTGGGAGTTATAAGGGAGAGTGCGGTGGATCCCATGAACGGGTGGAGTCAAGTGGCTGTTCAATCGGGTGTCAGTCTGGCTAGGGTGCTTGAATAGGAAGGGTCAACAGGAAGGGGGGTGGTGAACAGACTAGTGACTTCGGGTATAGAAGACCCCAAGTCTGGGGTGGGGGCCCAATGTTTCCAATGATAGGTACATTGTTTTGTGTTTGTTTGTTTGATTATTTTATTATATTGTTTGCCTATTATTGTTATTGTTATTTTTTTTTTCGTACACAGACAATGAATCAGATAAAGGACCCAACGGCAATAGCCCTACCGAGAGAGCCCTGTGGAGGGAGCTACTGAAAGATAACTTGCATGCTACTACGCCCTTGATCTAAACTATCCAGCAATCTATGGACAACTTCTTGGATTTATTCAGCAGACTGTTCTGGAGGAACCGTTCACTTCGTTCAAAGGAAAAAAGGAAAACTTTCTCAAGCCAACTTTCAAAGAGCTGCACGATTAAAGAAGCCCGCACAACTGAAGTTAATCTACTATAAACTGAAGTTAATCCATAAATATTGGCGCATGCCCGTAAAAGTCGTCCTGTACCTATGTCTCCCGACATGAAACTCCCCCCCAGTTTAAGGATCTTCCCCTGACACGTCGCGTGAGCCTTCTTCTGCCTCTTCATCAACTCGGCGTCCAAAATCTCGATAAGCTTGTAAACATTTATGCCTGAACTGCTCCTGTCTTTTTTATTTATCCTGTTGTGCCAACCTATTCAAAAAGAAAATAATATCAATAGAAGAAAATAACATTATTAAATGAAAATGTATATTAATAATAATACTGAGGTCGAACTCTTCCTAACTTAGGACTAGTCCTATATAGGCAATGCTTATCTCTTTGCACATCTGCAAGGCACTGCTGTATAACTTTATAATGACAGGTTAAAAAAAAAAAAAAATTATTGGGTTATAAGACCCTTTGAGATAAGTTTCAAAAATTGGATTAAAGGTGGGTTAAAAAATTCATTTAAAATATTTTCAGTCTATAAAGAAATTGAGTTTACATGGGATAAAACAAATTTCAATGGTAAAACCCCCCCCCAAAAAAAAACACCCTTCTACGGTGCTTTTCAGAAAGATTTGTTATATTGTCACTCATGTTACGTCAATTGTGGGAGCTTCGTTTTGTATAGCCACTTGCAGACAAATTCAGAAGTGTACAAATATCAAAATTACAATTAAGTGATAAATAAACACATTATAAACAAGTTTAAATAGCATTCCCTTTGACAAAATTGTGCTCAAGTAGCTGTTTAAGCTACTTGACTTCAACATGCAAGCTTAGTGTGCCATAACTTTGTATGTATTTTTGGTGATGTTCTTTACTTTTCTGGTTTATTATAATTCTATAAAGCACTAAGAGAATTCTGTCTACAAGTTACTTACTGTGGTATCATTATTAACACAAAATCTCCCAATTAGGTGGTCCATGACAAACTCCTCTTGTTCATCGGAAAATGGTCCTTTCCAGGCTTCATGGATAAGGTCTCCTTAAGAAAAAGCAGTTTTGTAGTCGAGTCACCTGTGTCGAGTCCGAGTCCGAGTCACGAGTCATTAGGTCCGAGTCCAAGTCCCGAGTCACTTGGTCCGAGTCCGAGTCCGAGTCACGAGTCACTTGGTCCGGATCCGAGTCCGAGTCACGAGTCACGAGTCACGAGTCACTTGTTTAGATATTGATTGCAAACCAAATGTTGTAAAATAAGCATTGGAAATGACAAAATAAAACAAATTTAATTTAAACAAAGTTCTGTACCTGCAGTTACAATTTTATTTGAGGTTTAACTCCTTGCACCTTATCCAGAATATCTTTTAAGGATTTAAAATGATTTTTTTCCTTCAAAATAACCAATTATGTACTGATTTATTTATTTCAGAAAGGTTAATAGCCAACAAATTTAAAGAAATTTTCTCTAAACCATAAACCTTGTTGGCTACCTACCTTTCTGAAATAAATAAATCAGTATATAATTGGTTATTTTGAAGAGAAAAAAATCATTTTAAATCCTTAAATTCTTAAAAACTTAATCCTTAAAGACACTGGACACCTTTGGTAATTGTCAAAGAAACGATACGGGGCGGAACGGCGGATGCCATGATTAAAAAAGTTTCCTGACCAAGTTTCGCGTGTGCGTGTTGACCATGTGTGGAAACTGGTGCAAATAACACACAGCCATCACAGTGCAATAATGCAAGCAGTGTTTTACAGGTACCAGACATGCCATTTCCCTCGTAATGTGCACAATTGCTTCACGCAAGCAGTGGCTATGGTGTTAACGTTGACAGATAACCAGCATAAATATTGGTGTCGTGCATCTCAGTGTTATTGTGCGTATTGAACATACGAATCGAACATACACGCGCTGTATGTACAGTGCCATCTACTGCACAATACTACTACAATAATCACGAACACTATTACTCGCAACACCATACTACAGTGTACTTCTTGTGCTAAGACGTTAACCCTTTCGTTACCGAATTGTTTGGACATAAACAACTGCTGGTGACCGCATTGTTTGACCACTCAAGCGTGAAGCACACATTCTTACACAACAGAAAGCTTTCATTCAAAGGCCATTTTTACAAACTCCATTATCTCCTTGAAGATTTTGTTTTACAGCAAAATAAGTAATAAAAAAGTTCTTCCTTATTGAATTCCCTTTCATATAATCTAAAACTCATTGAGCTTGGTCCAATAAATGTCAAAGTTCTTGGTCTTTTTTCCTCAGTGCAATCTGTAATCTCAAACACTTTTTTGTACACAACCATATGGCGCTCCGTAGGTGTTTGGCATTTCGGATCTTTCTATTCCAATTTGAAGAGATTGCATAATAGCAACCTTATTTTATTTTACCACTATTGGAAAGATCCGATCTCTCTCTTTCCAATAATGGTAAGCTTGGGTATGGAGGGTGAACATGGACAAAACTACAACTTTATTACAAATGGCCTCTGTGCTCAGGCTTGAGTGCTTTTTTGTGTGCAAGCTTGGTCGACTAAAGTCGCCAATGGTAAGGAAGAGGGGGTATGAGTGCAGTCGACTAAAGTCGCCTATGGTAAGGAAAGGGTTAATATTCCTCCATCCATGTGCACTCCGGGAATGACAATCGGATCATCGGAATCGTTTTTAATATTGAAAAAAGGTATTGTTTGTGAAAATACGTGACTCGCAAGTCACGAGTCCTCGGGGACAAGTCCGAGTCACGATAGTCGAGTCCGAGTCCGAGTCCGAGTCCGAGTCTTTTGCAGACGTGACTCGAGTCAAGTCCGAGTCACCGAAATTGGGACTCGAGACGGACTCGAGTCCGAGTCCTGGACTCGAGTCATACAACGCTGAGAAAAAGCAATACAAATTGATAACCAGTTCACATCACATGAGACTCATTGATACGTTCTAAGCTTCGTCTACAAAAATAGCAAAAACAATTATCTTTTTTCCATTTCATATTTGCCTTACATTTTTGAATCGTTTAAGCACCAAAGAATTGTATTATGTTTTGCAAGCACGAAATATTCAACTTACGCCTTTTGATGCCTCCTGCTTTGTATGAGCTATGCCTGTCACATTTGGTCTGTATCATGAGTGAAAAAAATTAAATAACAATTCAAACTTGAGTAGTGTTGACAACTTATTTGGGTGTGGGTTCAAATTATTTCGTGGGCTTGCGTAGTTGTGTAAGTAACTTAGTCAAGGAGGGAGTGAGTGTATTGTACTGCTAATAAGACGGGTTATTGTTTTGCACCATGCAGTATGGACATAACAGCCCAAAAGCATGAACGCTCATTGACTCAATCACATTTGATCAATCCACAATGCAGCGCAGTATGGGCAATGTTTTTTTAGTAAGTTATTCCCTAAACGACATTGTAATGTAAGTGAAACTATTGTTTAACTGCTTGTGCATACCATGGGTAATGAACCTAATAATTAAATCAGTAAAACAATAAAATAGTGTGGCACATTCTGTAGACAGCACAGGGTGGCAAGCATGCTTACATGCACATTGAGAACAGAAAAAGGTTGTGTCAACTTGATTTCAATACGCAATAGGCTGAGAAACAATAGATGAAACAAAGTAAGAAAAACAATAATTAGAGCATACAATTGTTTAAAGCTGATGCAATTACTTCCTTATGTGTTTTTCGAAAAATACTTTCCACAAACAAATCCGCAATTTCTGCCCAAAAGTTTGACATAAATGCAATCCAGGTTCCTGCCTTGCCAGTAAAATGTCCATTAGATATGTCTCTTCTCTGCGTAGAATGCCCTTTATGTCTTTGTTGGTTAGATTTACAATTTTGTCTCTGCAAAGACACACATTTCAACATTGTGTTAGCAAACACAGCCCATGTGAAGGAGCTTTTATCTACAATGCATTCACTTCAAGAGAACAAAAAAAAAGATTACATAAAAATATTATGATTTGTTTAAAAAGAGTAAAGCCAAAAACAATATGTCTCAGTGTTCAGTTGCCAACTGTTTTCCCCATTTATTCAGATTCTAAATTTATTATACTTTTACATGTTACTAATTTATTTAAAAGGCTGTTATGTTGCAGGGTCTGTTCCACGACCTGCCATAGAGTAGGACAGTTGAGCATGGTTGATAATAATAATAAAAAGTTACATAAGAAAAGATGTTATACATACCTGTCAGAACATGCTCCAGATCTTGCCTTAATTACCTGCTTGTGCTCTGAATACAAACAAAATACAAAGTCAACAAAATATCTTAATCAAAAGAGACTCAGTTTTCTTTAAACTGTACAATGCGAGTAAAAACAGTCCCATAAATTAGGTGCGAAAGAGTAAAGTGTAACTCTGATTTGAAAAACAATTGATCAGGGGGAAACAAAATGGAACTAGACATTGAGGTGTTTGTGAACAAACACGAAGCTGTTCCGTTTTGTTGTGCTTTGATTAAACCCAAGTTCAATCTTCAATGCACAAGGGGTCTAAATCCGAAAAAAAAGAAAATCGATTGTGTAGTTCTTGAGATATGGTCCCACTTCTGGTTGACCCAGAAGAAAAGGTCAACATTGGGTCACGGTAACCCAAGTTCAATCTTCAATGCTCAAAGGATCTAATAACTGAAAAGAAATGGAACATGGGTTGTGTAGTTCTTGAGATTTGGTCCCACTTCCGGTTGACCCAGAAGTAAAGGTCAACATTGGGTCACGGTAACCCAAGTTCAATCTTCAATGTTCAAAGGATCTAATAACTGAAAAGAAATGGAACGTGGGTTGTGTAGTTCTTGAGATATGGCCCCACTTCTGGTTGACCCGGAAGTAAAGGTTAACATGGGGTCACGGTAACCCATGTTCAATCTTTAATGCTCAATGAGTCTATAACTGAAAAGAACTTGAAATGCACATAAATATCGTTTCCAATCAGGCTCATAGTCTTTGTTATATGAAAACTGTGCTTGAGGTAATAAATGCAAGAAACATTTAACGCTAGAGGGCGTTCCACAACAATTCGATTGCACATGCTCATTTATTTTGCAGGGTGTTTGTGCAGAGCCAATGTTGCACTGAGGAGACAATGTTTTTGATCCCAAAACGCAGTTGTGTTAACGATTTTTTTACTCAAAATTTTGTTATCGAGGAACATGTCTCACAAGTTAGCATGCATACTAAGCATGTGACGGTAACACGGTTAACCAACCGATCAACCAGTTAAACGTTTACATTTTTACGGATCGGATAAGCGTAAAACAATTCAATCAAAATGTGCCACGAAACATTGACTATAATAATTGTCTAGTTACATGATGTACACACGCCCACAAGCCAAAGTTCTCTGCTAACCCCTGAGATACGCTTAACGTAAACACGGAAGTCTCTGCTGCCGTAAGCGTTGATTCTTTGCTTTTGGTAAGCAGACCCAGGTATTTTAGCCTGGGTCTTACAACTTAGCGTATAAAGTATAAACTATCCCTCATTTAAATGAACGAGCCCAATTACATGGCTTTGGTAAATGCCGAAATCCATGCTTACAGTCACCCCTCACCTATTTTGCAAGCGTCAAATTTTTGAGCTATTTGTGTAGGCGAAGAATGCCTAGTTACGCCAAGTACACACGCGCACAAGCCGAAATTCCCTTTTAAACCCTGAAATACAATTGACGTAAGCACCGAAGTCTCTACTTCCGTAAGCGTTGATTCTTTGCTTTTGGTAAGCAGAGCCATGTATTTCGGCCTGGGTCTCACACCTTAGTGTATAAAGTGAACTACCCCTCATTTAAACGAATGAGCCAAATTACATGGATCTGGTTACTGCCGAAATCCATGCTTACGGTCACCTTTCTCCGCTTATTTTGCAAGCGTCGAATTCCTGCGCTAGCTGTGTAAGCGAACAATGCCTAGTTACATGAAGTACACACGAGAAAAAGCCGAAATTCTCTGCTAACCCCTGAAATACACTTGACGTAAGCATGGAATTCTCTGCTTCCGTTTCCGTAAGCGTCGATTCTTTGCTTACGGTAAGCAGCATGAAATTGGGTCCAGGTCTCACAAGTTAGTGCGCAAACCACACAAGACTGTATATCATTGAATAGGTCTTACAATTTAGTACGTAAAGCAATCACACCACAGGTCCCACAATTTAGTAAGTAAAGCGATCAAATCACGTACAGGTCTCACAAGTCAGTAAGCAAAGATTGCTCTATGCTGTTGTATTAAAATTGTAATTGTAAAAAGAAAAAATCTTTTTAATATCAAGTATGTAATTGTTGTTGCGATAAAATATTAAATGCGGTATAAGTTAATAAGTTAGTACATAACACGAACTACCACTCTTATCAAGGAAATATGAATTTGAAACGAATTATGAAATCGAAACGAATTATTAATTCAAAACGAATTATAAATCTGTTACTACGCCTGCTTTCCACTGATAACATCTCAGTGCATGCCACAATTGCGCTTTAGTAGCACATAAAAATTTTGGTTAGACGATTAAAATTTTGGTCTATGCTATTGTACTAACATTTGTTGTGTCTTTTTAATACTGAATGTTTTTGTTGGGCTAAAATAGTAAATATTGGATATGACTTCGTTGTTAATTTTGGCTCTTCATCACACCCATGAACAATGCATTTTTTCTTGTCCACACCTTTCCCCATTCAGCTAAAATTCGAGCCTCATTGCAACCCCCAACGGGTTTGTTGTTTGCTACATAGTGATTTCCCGAAGTAATGCATTCGCACAAGAACCTTAAAAACGTAGCCTTGTTTTCTTCACGATTCAGCTTCAAGTAATGCGTTTGCATTAGAAACCTAAAAGATCGTTTTCCGGTGAACGGGACCCAAGCGCAGACAAGTCTGACACGCGGGCAACATCGTCCCAACATACGGCGTTCGATTGTCTACGTTCACGCTGAATAACGACAAGATCTGAGCGGACACGACGCTCTGCGCTGAGCAAGAAAAATTCTTCTCGATTCTTGTGAATGAACGTAGACTTGTGCTAGTCGGCGCAGGAATGACTCTTTATAATATACTCTACAAACAAAACACGCAACAACACGGGTCAATGGGTTTAGGAGGACTTGATCGAATTTCAAGAAAGCAAGCAAGAGCACCGTTAAACTGGTATAGCGCCCTCAATCGTTTAAAAGCATCTCCATGTGTTTTGTACACGGGCGAAAATTCGCAATAAATGACGTAATTGTGACGTCGTTCCACATTTTAGGCCGGAAAGCACATCTTCAGTATCTCAGAAGTCTAAAACTGAAACAAGTTTGACGCTCGGGGGTATACTTTTTGAGATATGGTGCTGCAAAGATTGGCTAATTAAATATTCACCTCGCTGTAAAGTGGCTAATTAATTAAGAATTTTAATATTTTTTACATTAAGAGTCAAGCTTATGTTCTAAGCTTCAATTTGATATATGATTCAACTCTTTTCTATTTACGCTCTAGGATACTAGGCTTAAAGAAAAAACGTGTACAAATGCTATGGGATTTAAGTGGAAACAAAGAATAATAATAACCAGAAGTAAAGGTCAACATTGGGTCACGGTAACCCCAAGTTCAATCTTCAATGTTCAAAGGATCTAATAACTGAAAAGAAATGGAACATGGTTTGTGTAATTTTCGAGATATGGTCCCAGTCTGTAACTGAAAAGAACTTGAAATGCACATTATTATCGTTTCCAATCAGGCTCGTAGACTCGTTGACTCTTTGCTTTTGGTAAGCAGAGCCATGTTTTTGGGCCTGGGTCTCACAACTTAGTGTATAAAGTGAACTACCCCTCATTTAAACAAATGAGCCCAATTACATGGCTCTGGTTACTGCCGAAATCCATGCTTACGGTCACCATTCTCCCCTTATTTTTCAAGCGTCGAATTTCTGCGCTAGCTGTGTAAGCGAAGAATGCCTAGTTACGTGAAGAACATACAAGAAAAAAAGCCGTTATTCTCTGCTTACCACTGAAATACGCTTGACGTAAGCACAGAATTCTCTGCTTCGGTAAGCGTCGTTTTTTTGCTTACGGTAAGCAGAGTCATGAAATTGGGTCCAGGTCTCACAAGTTAGTACGCAAACCACACAAGACTGTATCATGGAATAGATGGTTTCACAATTTAGTACGTAAAGCAATCACACCACAGGTCTCACAATTTAGTAAGTAAAGCAATCACACCACAGGTCTCACAAGTTAGTAAGTAAAGATTGGTCTATGCTGTTGTATTAAAATCATAACTGCCAAAAAAAAACAAAAAAAACATTTTAATATCGTGTTTGTAATTTTTGTTGCGATAAAATATTAAATGCGGTATAAGTTAATAAGTTAGTACGTAACACGAACTGCCACTCTTATCAAAGAATTATGAATTCAAAACGAATTATGATTTCGAAACGAAATATTAATTCGAAACGAATTATTAATTCAAAACAAATCATTAATCTGTTACTACGCCTGCTCTCCGCTGATAACATCTCAGTGCATGCCACAATTGCGCTTTAGTAGCGCATAAAAATTTTGGGTAGACGTATTAAATTTTGGTCTATGCTTATGTACTAACATTTGTTGTGTCTTTTTAATACTTAATGTTTTTGTTGGGCTAAAATAGTAAATATTGGATATGACTTTATTGTTCATTTTGGCTCTTCATGCACACCCATGAAAAATGTATTTTTTCTTTTCTACACCTTTCCCCATTCAGCTACAATTCGAGCCTCATTGCAACCCCAACAGGTTTGTTGTTTGCTACATAGTGATTTCCCGAAGTAATGCATTCGCACAAGAACCTTAAAAACGTGGTTTCAGGCATAGCCTTGTTTCCTTCACGATTCAACTTCAAGTAATGCCTTTGCATAAGAAACCTAAAAGATCGTTTTCCGGTGAACGGGACCCAAGCGCAGACAAGTCTGACACGCGGGCCACATTGCCCCATCACACGGCGTTCTATTTCCAACGTTCACGCTGAATAACAAGATCTGAACGGACACGTCGCTCTGCGCTGAGAGCAAGACAATTCTTCTCGATTCTTGGGAATGAACGTAGACTTGTGCTAGTCGGCGCAGGAATGACTCTTTATAATATACTCTACATACAAAATACGCATATTCACGGGTTATTTGGGTTTGCGACTTGATCGAGTTTCAAGAAAGCAAACAAGAGTACCGTTAAACTGGTATAGCGCCCTCAATTGTATAAAAAGCATCCCATGTGTTTTGAACACGTAAGAAAATGCGCAATAGATGACGTAATTGTGACGTCGTTCCACATTTTAGGCCGGAAAGCACATCTACAGTATCTCAGAAGTCTAAAACTTAAACAAGTTTGACGCTCGGGTGTTTACTTTTCGAGATATGATGCTGTCAAGATTGGCTAATTAAATATTCACCTCGCTGTAAAGTGGCTAATTAATTAAGAATTTAAATATTTTTTACATTAGGAGTCAAGCTTATGTTCTAAGCTTCAATTTGATATATGATTCAACTCTTTCCTATTTACGCTCTAGGATATTAGGCTTAAAGAAAAAACGTGTACAAATGCTATGGGATTTAGGCGGAAACAAAGAATAATAATAATAATAATAACTAGACATTGAGGTGTTTGTGAACAAACACAAAGCTGTTCCGTTTTGTTGTGCTTTGATTCAACCCAATTTCAATCTTCAATGCACAAGGGGTCTATAACTGAAAAGAAATTGAAAACCGGGTGTTTAGTTCTTAAGATACGGTCCCACTTCCGGTTGACCCGTAAGTAAAGGTCAACATCGGGTCACGGTAACCCAAGTTCATTCTTCAATGTTCAAAGGATCTAATAACTGAAAAGAAATAGAATTGGATTGTGTAGTTCTTGAGATATGGTCCCACTTCTGGTTGACCCAGAAGTAAAGGTTAACATGGGGTCACAGTAACCCAAGTTCAATCTTCAATGCTCAATGAATCTATAACTGAAACGAACTTGAAATGCACATAAATATCGTTTCCAATCAGGCTCATAGTCTTTGTTTTAAGAAAACTGTGCTTGAGGTATTAAATGCAAGAAACATTGAACGCTAGAGGGCGTTCCACAACAATTCAATTTCACATGCTCATTTATTTTGCAGGATGATTGTACAGAGCCAAATAATATTGCACTGAAGAGGCAATGCTTTTGATCACAACCGCAGATGTGTTAACGTTTTTTTTACTCTAAATTTTGTTATCGAGGAACATGTCTCACAAGTTAGCATGTATACTAAGCCTGTGACGGTTACACGGTTAACCAACCGATCAACCGGTTAAACATTTACATTTTTACGGTTCGGATAAGCGTAAAACAATTCAATCAAAAAGTGCCGCGAAACATTGACTATAATAATTGCCTAGTTACATCAAGTACACACGCGCACAAGCTGAAATTCTCTGCTAACCCCTGAAATACGCTTGACGTAAGCTCGGAACTTGCTGCCGTAAGCGTTGATTATTTGCTTTTGGTAAGCAGAGCCATGTATTCGGGCCTGGGTCTCACAACTTAGCGTATAAAGTGAACCATCCCTCATTTAAACAAATGAGCCCAATTACATGGCTCTGGTTACTGCCGAAATCCATGCTTACTGTCACCATTCTCCGCTTTTTTTGTAAGCGTCAAATTTCTGCGCTAGCTGTGTAAGCGAAGAATGCCTAGTTACGTGAAGTACACGAGAAAACGCCGAAATTCTCTGCTAACCCCGAAATACGCTTGACGTAAGCACGGAATTCTCTGCTTCCGTAAGCGCCGTTTTTTTGCTTACGGTAAGCAGAGTCATGAAATTGGGTCCAGGTCTCACAAGTTAGTACGCAAAGCAATCATGCACACCACAGGTCTCACAATTTAGTAAGTGAAGTGATCACACCACAGGTCTCACAATTCAGTAAGTAAAGATTGGTCTATGCTGTTGTATTAAAATCATAATTGTAAAAAAACCCAACTTTTTAATACCCTGTATGTAATTTTTGTTGCGATAAAATATTAAATGCGGTATAAGTTAATAAGTTAGTACGTAACACGAACTGCCACTCTTATCAAAGAATTATTAATTCGAAACGAATTATGAATTCGAAACGAATTATTAATTCAAAACGAATCATTAATCTGTTACTACGCCTGCTTTCCGCTGATAACATCTCAGTGCATGGCACAATTGCGCTTTAGTAGCACATAATAATTTTGGGTAGACGATTTAAATTTTGGTCAATGCTATTGTACTAACATTTGTTGTGTCTTTTTAATACTGAATGTTTTTGTTGGGCTAAAAGAGTAAATATTGGATATGACTTTATTGTTCATTTTGACTCTTCATGCACACCCATGATTTTTTTTTCTTGTCTACACCTTTCCCCATTCAGCTACAATTCGAGCCTCATTGCAACCCCCAACAGGTTTGTTGTTTGCTACATAGTGATTTCCCGAAGTAATGCATTCGCACAAGAACCTTAAAAACGTAGCCTTGTTTTCTTCACGATTCAGCTTCAAGTAATGCGTTTGCATTAGAAACCTAAAAGATCGTTTTCCGGTGAACGGGACCCAAGCGCAGACAAGTCTGACACGCGGGCAACATCGTCCCAACATACGGCGTTCGATTGTCTACGTTCACGCTGAATAACAACAAGATCTGAGCGGACACGACGCTCTGCGCTGAGAGCAAGAAAAATTCTTCTCGATTCTTGTGAATGAACGTAAACTTGTGCTAGTCGGCGCAGGAATGACTCTTTATAACATACTCTACATACAAATGCAACAACACGGGTCAATGGGTTTAGGAGGACTTGATCGAATTTCAAGAAAGCAAGCGAGAGCACCGTTAAACTGGTATAGCGCCCTCAATTGTTTAAAAAGCATCCCATGTGTTTTGTACACGGGCTAAAATGCGCAATAGATGACGTAATTGTGACGTCGTTCCACATTTTAGGCCGGAAAGCACATCTACAGTATCTCAGAAGTCTAAAACTGAAACAAGTTTGACGATCGGGGGTATACTTTTTGAGTTATGGTGCTTTCAAGATTGGCTAATTAAATATTCACCTCGCTGTAAAGTGGCTAATTAATTAAGAATTTTAATATTTTTTACATTAAGAGTCAAGTTTATGTTCTAAGCTTCAATTTGATATATGATTCAACTCTTTCCTATTTACGCTCTAGGATATAAGGCTTAAAGAAAAAACGTGTACAAATGCTATGGGATTTAGGGTGGAAACAAAGAATAATAATAATAATAAAAATAATAAAAATCTCGACGAAAACAATAGCTGTTCCGACTGAAAGTTCGGAACAGCTAATAATAATAATAATAATAATAATAATAAAAATAATAAAAATCTCGACGAAAACAATACCTGTTCCGACTGAAAGGTCGGAACAGCTAATAAAAATAATAAAAATCTCGACAAAAACAATACCTGTTCCGACTGTATGTCGGAACAGCTAATAATAAAAATCTCGACGAAAACAATACCTGTTCCGACTGTAGTCGGAACAGCTAAAAAGGGAATTGTGAGTGCTGCTTTTACTTTTGGCATATTCTCTTGATTCCCGAACGGCTCCTGGTGAAGCCTATTTATTTCCTTTGGAAAGAAAGATCTGCTGCTAGTTCAGCTTGTACGTATGGCAGAAAGCTTACAAAAAAATAAGCAAAACATTAACTTATATTCACCTGCTTGGCTCAGGTGGTCCAGCATATGGGGAGTTTTATCGGATATTTGCTTGACAGTAAACTTGTCCTTCATTACAATATGCTCCGACACCACTTTAGCCTAAGAAAAGTCAATCAATCACAGTTATTATGATATAATCTGTACAACTTGAAAACACTGTCATTTCATTGGTTGAACATACATGCCTAATTAGTAAATGAACTAATTAGTAAATGTACCATTTCACATGGCCTCAGTGCCTTGGGAATATAACACGACAGAGTTTACTATTGGCAGTCGTTCATCCTAAAGCACTTACAGGCACAAATTTTTTTAAATGTACATTTAGAAAAACACCCTTGTTTTCCGGAAGATACATTCTGTTGAGGGATCTCCAATGGAGGGAATGTAGGGCAACAAAGTAAACTACACCCTTGGCTGTGGAACAGTTTAAAGCAAACTCGAATAAAGATTTCACTCACAAAGCCTGTAATCACATGGCAAGGGGAGGGGGAGGGGGAGGGGGAGGGGGAGCAAACCAGTGAATTCCAATTCATAAAACATCGCTTTACGGCCGAGTAAGAATCAAGTCCCCGATTTAGAATTCACAGCATGTGATCCAAAGAGCAGGCGACGCGATATCCTTCCGACGACCTGCTGACCAACAGACCAACCGTACGTCTAGTGTCAGTGGTGTAGCACCGAGTGTGAGTCACGACACAAGAAGAGAGGTAAGCATGTCAAAAAATTTTGTTTTGTTGTCAACAATTGTGTGCAAGTAAAACACGTGTGGGCCATGGTCGGTCGGGTCTACAACCTCGAGCTCCGCATAGAGCAAGTAGTAATTGTTGACACAGGACGGGAGCGATCAGCCGGAAATGGGTCTGCCTGATCATCACGTAATGAGTTGGCCGTAATCGTACTCGGGCGGTAAACGCAGGTTCCCAGTTGGGGTATAATCTTATTCAGGCTCGGGTCGGCCAAGAGATACGAGTGGAAATGCCGCGATTTTTTTTCTGTGCATCAAAATTGCCACAAGACCTGATCTCAGCCAATCATGCGCAGTTTGCTTCGTGCATATGTGTAGGAGGCGCAACACCACGTGTGTATGGGTCTGTCTCGTACGCTGTGATGTGCGAGGCATGGTATAAATAATGTATGAAATAGTCGACGTCAGCATACAAAACTTTGTGCGTGATTGGCTGAGATTGTGTGCTGTGGAAATTTTGATGTACAGAAAAAAAAATCGCGCAAACTGCAAGCATAAGTCGAGGGGTCGAGGGGGTCGTGGGTCGTGGGGGTCAAGGGGGTCGAGGGGGTTTTAGAACAATCCTACATATACATGTAATTTGGTATTTGGTATATTCTCACTAGTGGTCCTTTCCCAACTATACCTGCCATCGGGCACACGCGCTGCTCCAGCAATGTCATTGCCATATCATGAGGTTGGTTGTTTAAAGAGGGTAGTTGCTGTTGCCATTTCCGGTAAAGGTATTATCAATTATGTTGAATGTTTTTCTTTTAAGGTTTCCTACTGCAGCCGATTAGGTGGAAGTGACATGAATGACTTGGTGCAGAATGTACTGAACAGGTTTTAACCATTACTGATAACAAGTATAGAGGTCTGAAATATAGACAGAACTTTGAATGTCTTCTCTAAAAACTGACTTGGATGTATATTGTGGTAACTTACTGAACAGGTAGATATGTCTCCTGTACTACGACATGTATTGACTTGTTATTATCAAACTTTAACAGGATGATGACTCCTACCCTCCAAGTGGAGTTTAACATGAAGGGGCTGAACAAAAAGAAGATGGCGTTTGGCAAAACTGCTTAATGTGCAGTAACTGAAGATACACAACTGTATTTGAAAAGTCATATTCAATTAAACAGTTATAAACTTCAAGAAGAGAAATTAAGTTTCTGCGAAATTACATTTCTGGAGTTTTCTGGTTGAATGCTCCACCCTTTTTACAAAATGCAAAAAGTAGTAACACATCTGATCTGATCGGATATACCAAGTGAACTGATCAACCAATCAGATGTTATGAAATACATGTAACCGATCTGGTGGAACATGCAACCACACATATGCTGTTTTATATCAGATGCTTGACTACTGCAGTAATGACTTGCTTGAAATCCCTGCAGATATATGCTGCACATCGAGGGCACAGGAATGGCATGTACCAAGAACGGAAGTGGTGGAATCGCTACCAGTTATGGGTGCCTGTTTTGCTAAACCTGAAACTGATAGAGAACACCACAGAAAGAAATTACCTGTGTTTTGTAAGTTCTATGACCCGAGGAGGCCATTCATGAAAGCTTCACAGTTGGATCAACGAGACTATCATGTTGAAAGACTTAAAGGCATGAATGAAAAGCCACCGTTTTCTTACTTGCTTGGAGCAGGTACGTCTAAGAGTGTGAACACTGCAATAGGCAATGTGCCCTTGGGCTCATGCCTCTCCTACCAGCTGTCAAACTTTGGCCGCCTGAAAGTAAATTTTTTGCCAGAGAACTCCAAACAGTTGACAGCCCTGTTTCTTGCAAGGGCTTCCCTGATTTGCCAATCTTAAATGAAGTAAATTACTGCTGTGGAAATATCGACCAGAACTGGTTAAATACTCTTCATGTTGATTGTCCATCTGATTTGGAAAGAGTGACAGTCCAGCAGAGTTTGTCATCGGAATGCCTTCGACTGACCGCTTCTAAATTTGGAAAGGTGAACAAGAGTGGCAGAGTCTACTGAATCTTTCTTTAAAAGTATATTTGACCCTAACAACTTGAGTCACATCAAGTCTGTAAAACATGGTCAGACTAATGAAAACTCGGCAAAAGATGTCTATGTCAGTGAGTGCTCAAATAGGGTCAAGAAGTTTAGAATTTTTGATTGTGGGTTAGTCGTCCGACATGATTTGCTTCACCTAGGAGCCACTCCAGATGCTAAGGTGTATGATCCCTCAGCCGAGAGCCCTTTTGGTCTATTGGAAGTAAAGTGCCCACTGGTCAATAAATCACAGACACTAGAAGAGACTGCCGAGTCACAAAAGTTCTACTTGGAAAAGGATGGTGGGTTCTCCCTCAAAAGACGCCATGCTCATGGATACTTTGAACAAGTTCAGGGAGTTAGCAATAACTGGATTGCCTTGGTGTGACTTTGTCGTCTACTTGTCGGATTCTAGGGAAATGGCAGTCATAAAGATTGACTTTGATCAAATTTACTGGAACAGTCTGTCGACAAAGTTGAATGACTTTTATTTCAAGTCCATTCCTTACTTAAAGTCTTTAGCAAAAAAATAGATGTAAATGGTTTTCAAAAGCAAAATTCTTGTTGTAAAGAAGAAAGTCTGAAGCCTATTCTTTAATAGCCTAAATCTTTTTTTTAAATGCATGAACACCAGATTCAACCACAGATAAACTTTTGAGTATGCATTGGCCTTCTTTCAAGAACAATAAGAAATAGTCACCATTGACAAAGATGCATGTGGATATTATTTCCACACTTAACATACACAAAAGTGTGACATTTTAGGGAGGCATAATAACAAGAAGTTATTTTGACCCATTTACTTTCAAAACCCACAAGGATTGTACTTTCAAGAATTTGACAAATGCTCTAGTATTTAAGAAACTAGAGGAGATAATCTTATAAAGATAATCCTCATACGTATGTACAAGGGACAGACGTTTTTTATAAAATGGTAAAATTTATCCTAAATAAAATATTTGACCATTATTTTGTGTAAACACAATTCTACAGACCATTAATTAAGGATGATTAAGAGCCAAAACCCAGACAATCCTCTGGTTCTTGAAGAAATTACAGTGTTCATTCTGAATTTTACATATAAACAAGGAAACAAATTATTTGTCACAAAATGTCTTTAAGTTGCACATTTGTCATTGTTTACTTCCTTAATACCCAGAGGAATGTCTAAGATTTGACTGTTTACAACCTAGTCTAAGGGTGTGGAATATTAATTGAACAGCATTTGTTATATATTTTGTTCTACTTGTACTACCCTGGCTATTCTGTCTGCTTTTGTTGCATTTAAAACATTTTAACAGGCATGATAATCGACCCTTAAAAAAGTAGGATTTTTCAAAACTGGGGGGCATTCTGGACCCAAGTTTTGCAAGTTTGGCCGCTGGCTGCAAACAAATTTAAACAAGAACCTGGAAATAGTTGGAAAAAATGCTCCCATGTACAGAATGGAGCATTGTATAATTTGTTTTATTTGTAGTCGTATATACTGAATTTGATGATGACATCTAAAACAAAACAAACTTTAAAAAAATTTATATTATGCATTTTTTCCGAAAGTACAACTTCAGAAGAGTGACACGTCCTTTAATAATGGAAAACGAAGACATAAAATTGCAATATTGTTTAGAATTTCATTGTAAAGTTATGTTACATTGGTTTCAATATTATTTATTGCAAGTATACCATGGACCTGCAAGTATTCAGTAAACACTTTAAATGATGTGCTCTTAACTAATGTATGGTTGTAAAAGGTCACTGTTATTTAAACTGTTGGAAGTCATGACATTGGTTAAAAATATTGAAAAAATACAAACTGTTGGCTTTTCTCAAAATGTCTGTTATTATGCTTAACCCATGTCCGCCAAGCTACGTGATAATCCAGAGAAACCAAAACGCTACAAACGCCAGAGAAAATTGTCGAAGGAAAACATTTCGTTGTTGACTGTTGTACATTAAAACGGTATAAAACAAAGTGTTACTGTCAGTGATTACATTATTTATTTGATAAATGTTCCCAGATGTGTGAGTTAACAATAAGTGTATGTGCAGGCGCTCAGGTACATTCAGCATTTTCGGTAATTAAACGCTTAGGCGGATAGGGGTTAAAGCTTCAATCAGCTTGATCTACTGTGAGGACAGGATTTTGAAAGTTGGACAACAAGCAAACTACAGTCCAAATCTGATTAATTGTTCCAAACATAGCAATGGGTATTGGAGATAGAAAAATTTTGAACCTTTTCATTTTCCCTATTGCCCTTTCAACATGTATGCGATGTTTTGCTATAGTTTGTGTTCGAACCACATCATGGGCACTGAAGCACCCCTTTTCTCTGAGAAAAGGAGATACGTTCAGTTTCAATCCAAGCTTTTCGAGTTCTTCACCAGTGGTAAACCCTTTGTCTGCCATGACTGGTCGCCTTCTTTAATCTCTCCACATTGTTTTTTCAATTCTAGAACTTTCAAGAATTCACTTCGTCTGACTAATTCCTTATCGCTAATTGAACCTTCGTACAGCTGAGAAACGTTCCATAGTTGGGCAAACAAATTGAAAGATCTCTTTAAACCTCTCAAACGATGAAAATCCTGTAAAATGCATAAAAAGTTCTTGTTCCTTTCGCAGACTCCTGCACTTTGAACGCAGATGGTTGACTGAAAAAGCATGTCTGCATGGCAAGCCCTCTGCTTTTGGTTCACAGTCTTCAACAGAATATTGCGTTTTCTAGGAAACTGTAGACTCTGGGTCTTTAGGATCAATAGGATCACCATCTCCCTCCGAGGCAGTGTCAGTTTTTTCTTCCTCATCCTGTCGCCAATCTGTTAGCTTTTTAACTACGGGTCTTTCATCTACAGATGAAGAGTCTGTTTCGCCTTGAGCTGTCTGTGTCCATACAAATTTTGAAGGAAATGCACTTTTCTTCAGTCGTTGTCTGTGACAGCCAATACCAGTGAAGTCATTTCTTGTAAAATGACTGGAACATACTTTGGAACAGTCTTTCAATGAAACATGTTTTTTGTCCCTCTTTATTCTGTTTAACCATTTGTTGAGAAGAAGGGGTTCTTTAGAGGGAATTGAGTGGAATGACAACTCTGAGTGATTGTTTGATGTATTGTGGCATCCATAAACGATACAGTGATGAGGCATTTCTGAAAACAACACGTTGAGAAAGGTTAAGAAAAGCGTCAAAACCCTGTTACAAACCAATGATTTAACCTGAATAATTATTGACTTACTGAAGTTTCCCATAAATGGATCCAGTTGCTAGACTGGGCCCCACAAAGCTGTCAGTAATTTGGCAAAATAAATTAACACCAATGCACGCACCAATTTATCGTCCAGGCTTTTTTGAGGAAGAGGAGGTTGGGAGCTTTTTTACTTCAAAAATGTTTTTCCTAAGATGACGGCCAATCATTTAATTAAAAATGGCCATCAGTCAAAATATCATTCAAAAGGTGTTTACATCCTGGCTTAATGAAAAATGATGCTAATATTTTCAAAGAAAATTTACTGAAGCTGCATAATTCTACATTTTTATATTCTAAAATTCCTTGATTAGAAGGGGTAGCTGTAGCAACTGGAGTCTGACAACGTGTTTCCTGTGTGATTCCTTTGTCTGTTAAAATTATGCAAGGTTTAAAAGCTCAATATTCCAACCCTATTTTAGTTTTACTTTGACAATACATGTTTACATTCATGTTCGACGGCGGTAGTTTCACGTTACTATTAGTTACTATTAACCTTGTTGAGTACGCTCAAAAAACCTCTTTTTTGTGGAATATTGGTAATTTATAAAACGGTTATGTGATGTAAACCATTGTCACAACATACAACTTTAATAATAGGGGTTTGTAAATGTTTTAAGTCATATTTACCCCCCAAAACGGCCGATTGTTGGTCCACTCAGAATCCGCATGTCAAACTCTCATAGTCTTTGCACGTAAAACAACAACTGCACTGCCGAAATCCGACTGAATACCCACTGGAGGTCACGTGATCACATGTAAACATTGGGAGCGCAATCGGTCTATTGTTTTTCTGATTGGATACTTTGGGATCTCCTTTTGCATTAAAACTGAGAAAACTTGTAATATCATTGGTATGCTGGTTTTAAGCCGTCTGCAAAAGTGGTCAGAGGCAAGATAAACATATTGCAAGATTTGAAACTTTGCATGGTGGGAATACAATCAAGTAAGGTTTGGGGTGATGCCATGTAAATAAATCTCTTCATGAGCTATGGTGGCTCCGAGAAGAACCAGTGGTAAACAACTTGATGCTTCGATCAGAAACACCAAAGATCAGAAAGAGATTTATTTACTTGGTGTCTCCGCAAACCTCACTTGGTTAATGAGCATAGTTACTCAACTTCTGAAATACATCAAGCACAGTCATTACAAATGCTTTAATACATTTCTCAATTGTTATTGATGTTCCCTCTGCTGGCGTATGCTATGACTCGTTCTTTACCATCTTCTTGAATTTGACTGAGAACGGCTCCAAGACCTACGCCAGAGGCGTCTGTTTGAAGGAGAAATGGTTTCTTGTAGTCGGCATAGCCAAGGGGCCGATGTCATGAGTTTTTTTAGTAGGTTGAATGATGCCCGAGTTTCACTTGTCCAGATGAACGGGAGTGGCTTGTGGGGGGGTCTTCGTTTGCCTTTCTTTTGTTTCCGTTCGCCGGCTGTCATTTTGTAGAGGGGTGCTGCTATTTTTGCATACCCTTTGACGTAACGTCTGTAGTAGCCAGTGAAACCTAAAAAACTTTGCAGCTCTTTGCAGCTCTTGGGTACTTGCCAATCTCTGACTTGCGAAATTTTGTCAGGGTCAGTTGCGACTCCTGTTGAAGAGACAACATGCCCCAGGTACTTCACTTCCCTCATTGGGTGGTTTTATTGTTTAGTTGTCTGTAGTCGTTACAAACTCTCAATGACCCATCCTTCTTGTGTACGATGACCAAAGGTGAAGCGTAAGGACTGCAGCTTTTTTGTATTACTACTGCGTCTTCCATGCCTTTCAGCTGTTCTTTAACTGCTTGGTACTGGTTTGGTGGAATGCGGCGGTATGGAAGTCTGATGGGTTTGTCATCGACAAGAGGGATGCAGTGTTTTACTGTAGATGTGCGACCAAAATCTAATAGTCTTTAGAAAAGATGTCGCTGTGTTTCTGAAGGAGACATGAAAGTTTATTTCACTGACCGTCATTCTCTATAGGATTGATTGGATTGTCTTCCCTAAATCATCTGTAGTAGTGATGGTGTGGACTGTGGCAGGTGATGTCTTACCGAGGTTTGAAGGAGACTCCTGTGAAAGGTTTATCATTGGTAGTTGGATGGAGAGTAGTTTGCGGTTCATCTACCCGAAGGGCATACGATACCTGGGCCAGTTTGCAATTTCTTTTAATTGATTTGAAGGAGCTAAGCACATGATGTCAATCTCTTCACCAGCAGGAATGCATCGAGCGTTTCTATCGATGTACCTGGCATAACCCATCTTTCCATTTATATCTGTGTGGCTTGAGATGGTCGTGTTGACATAGGCTGTATGCCATGCTGTGCTTTTCTTACCCACTAGTTCCATGAAAGATCTCCCTTGTGTTTGCTGTTGATCTTTCTTCGACGCCCTGATTAGTTTGTGCCAATTAGAACTGGAACCTGAGCTCGATAAGGATCGGTAGGGACAACAAATGCAGGTATGTCATTGTAGATAAATCCCATGGCTTCTAGGGTGATTGGAATAACGCCAAGATATGGAACTGGTAATCCATTTGCTCCTTCTATAGTGACATCGGCTGGTGTCAGTTCAATGTCTATGAGTTTTGGATGGGTATGCCATAGGTCTGAGGTGACAGATGTTATTTGAGAACCGGAATCGATTAAAGCTCTGCATTTTGTACCCATAATTTCGATTATCTCTTCGTTGTGAGGTCCAATTAGCTTTTGATGTTCTGGATTGGAGTGGACGTGGTGCGGAGGAGGAGAAGGGCGGTTTAATTGTTGGCCTCCGACGGTTTGCCCTGTGACTGTGGGCCTTGGGAGTTTAAAGGCAAACTGCGGCATCCCTGTGCTATGTGACCTCCTTTACTGCAATTGTAACAGATGTAGACTGTTCGGCAGCCGATTTCACGAAATAAATAACAAACACCACGGACGAGGCTAATGTCAACCTTTTCAACGACTGTTGCCTGAATCCACTGGGGAAAATGCAGAGGAGCGGCCATTTTAAATCACGATGGCTCAACTTGGACCATTGACAACGTTTATATGGTTTATTTTGCAACGTTAAGTCCGTTAAAACTTAAAAAGTTCAATGATAAATAGTATCAAACACTCGCTGCTTTTCACGTTATTTTTAGAAGACAAATGTTTTCAAATTTACAAACACTGACGACGAAAGGACGAACTTGACTGAGTTGGTGCGATCGTGGGGTGATACGTGTACATAGACAGTCGTAAGTGCGGACGGATTTTTTGTATGAAACTAAACAATGTTTCATAAGCTTGTTTTACTTACTGTCATGACTGTGGTCTTAGTTGACTTTAGCTGTTATTTTTGTTTTGAAGTATAACGCATATAAACCATGTATAAACCAGTGCATAAAATACATATTTTTGGATATAATGAGAACTTTAGACAATTGTCAACTGTACAAAATACCGAGCCTGTCAAGTGGTAAAAAATAAGTATAACACTAAAGCACTACTACGTACTAGTACTTTATTATTAGCATGACTAGTGTAGTGGTAGCTAGCTCAAAATGGTACATTTCGGCAGCAAAACATTCTCAATATTATTATGTCAACTTGTCGACAATTGTTCTTGCACAATCTAAAGGAACACGTTGCCTTAAAATCTCATGAATTTTTACTGTTTGGAAGTGTTCAATATCCTTATAAAGAGTTGTTCATGCAATAACATGCCTTCAATGTGTTATAATTAGTGAATGGTGATTAAAAAAACAAAACAATGACCTCTGACCCCGACATCTGCCCCGCAAAACGTATATGTATTTCCAGCCGTAAATACCACCGTCCATGTAATGGGCAAAATGCGCGACGAACAGTCGTTAGGTTGGTGCCGTAGCCAGTGGCCTGGTAAACCAATCAGATGAACACCAGGTTATATACCATTCTGTATCTCGCTTCGCAACATGTAAACACCCACACCGTACATGCGTAGAGGTGTCAAAATGGATCGCCAACAGGATAAAGAAACATCCAAAAAGAAGAAACCTCGTCAATCCGGGTAAGAAAAATTTCTTGAGACTAACATTGGGTCCATTCTTCAGCTCCACTTTATACTGACAATAATACAGAGGCGAGAAAAACACGACGAAATCACGATCAGACTCCTGTCATAATAACGATGTGATGATCACGATACACGTACACAAACAGCAATGGGTACCAGACCTTCTTGCATCACACAAAGCGTTAACGCTAGGTTGGCCCCGCTACAATCCATAAGCTGGATATACTACGCGTACAAGAGGACCACCGTGATAGTAATAGTAATTGCTCAGTCGTAATTCAACAGCTGCGACTGGAAATAAGACTAGCGGAGCATGTCTGCCATTTAGTGGAGTCAAATTTTGACTACAAAATGGCGGACCGTTCTTTGTCACAAACGTTAACAAAAGCCACACATTTCTAGGACATATTCATGTGGATCATTGTATTCTACTTTTAAAACATCTTTCCAACCATATTCATTTCATAGCAAACGCTTTTTATAGCCCAAACCGCCCAACACGAAGGCAACATGTTCCTTTAAACCTTGGTGGGAGAGTGGTTTTTTTTCTTCTTTTTTCTTCTTTAAATTGTTTAATTTTAAGTTGCTGTCACTTTGTGACCAACTACAACTAGGGTTCCCCCCTTATGTTATGTTTCTTAAAACAATTATTTTGTAAGTTTACTTATTTATTCATTTATTATCTGATGAAATAGCCGGTTGGAAAATTGGGCATATATATAACAAACCCAAACCCCATGTCCCACACTAATTTGTCAACGTTTGTCCACTGACATTATCACTTTAACAATACTTTTATTTTTATATTCTTCTCATTTTATATTTAGATTAAGCAGTAGTAAGGGAGGTTCTTTTCGGACCCATTTCTGAGAAGTAAAGAGGGTCAAGGAGGGAGAAATAAGGAGTAACGAGTAAAAATGTTTGGGAAGGTAAAAATCTGGGGAGTAATGACCAAAAAGAGTTTCAAAATTCGAGGAGTAATGAGTAAAAGTGTAAAAAATATTGGAGTCCCTTGATTGCGAGTCAGCACACAGTGGGCAATGCCTGTGTGTTTCAGTTGAGTGATCACCCACGGACAAGTCTGCACGTAATAGCGTAGGATGAATGGCCACACTGAACAAAGGGCAATGATGAGCGCACGAGATTTAAAAGAAATTCTATAAGGAAATAAGGAAAACATTCAGAAGTCTTTATTACTGAGGATACGTTCGGAAGGAATCAAGTTACAAATAAATAAATTTAAGGAAACAGTTCAGTTGATAGTCAAAAACGACAAATTTAATTATATAAACCATGTGGGTCAGGTTGATTTACCTGTCGATAAAGTTGCTTGTGTGATGTCTGACTTGTTAGTCACATCTTGCTTCACAATACGTACGATTAACTTGTTAGTCACATCTTGCTTCACAATACGTACGATTAACTGAGATTAAGTTGATTGAAAAGAGTCCGTACTTAAAATTTAAAGTCCTGTCAACCCCGCGTAATGTTCTTAATTCTTCCACCCCAATTTAGTCCAAGTGCGAACACCGAACCTCTTGAATCTTTGTTAACGACTGTCAACCCCTCGTCAAGTTCTTAATTCTTCCATCCCAACTTAGTCCAAGTGCAAACACCGGACCTCTTGAATCTTTGTTACAAGTCTCCACATGTTTACGGACCTGTCTCGAGCTCATCAACGTATTGTCTAAAGAAATGGAAAGATGAGGATATAATCTTGTTGACGAGTCCGTGCTTAATGTTTAGAGTCCTGTCACACAATTGTCAAGTTTTTAATATTCAATCTAAACAAATGATTCGGTTGTTTAGAGTCATGTCACCCGCTCGTCAAAGTTTTTTTTACCTATTAGGGGAGAGTCTCCTGTCCACCTTAACCACCTGGTGTTTAATCGGATCAAAACAAGTCACCACTTGATCGGGAATCTTTTGTTCAGATCTTCTCCCATCCTTCGCAAGGTATAGCGCAGGGTATAAAACCTAGCCGGCCTCATGTGTTGAGCTCAAAACCATCTCAACAAGCTACAGAGTCAACTTGGGTTTTCTTCTTCTGCACTGTTATGTCAGATCACTCTGATGGTGACGATCCGTTCGGTCCTTACTCACCGGACCCGACCAGTTCACAACTTGAACTGATTGGTAGGATGGAGGATGCAGCTACGGCAAGTACATCTGCTGAACCGGTATCAATTCCCCAGACACCACTGCATGAGTGTTCATTCCAGAAGGTAAGAATGTTTATTTATTTATTTATTTTTTTAAATATTTTTTTTAATTTTTTTTTTTTTTTTATATATTTTTTTCCCTGAAGACAATCGGAGAATACTAATCAACAAGTTGACACTAATTCTCGATCTCAGTTCTTTTCAGAACTGTAATTTTTAGAAGATATTATTTACATGTTTCCTTCACATACTTCACTAGATATGTGTATATGCTTTGTCAGTGTTTTGATCTGTCGCCATGGTGTTTTTAAGGATCATTACTCATTAGCTCACTTGAGGGTGGTTTCATCAATTGTATTTACAAAGTTGAGACTATTCTCGATCTCAGTTCTTTTCAGAACTAACTTTTAGAAGATATTATTTACATGGTTCCTTCACATACTTCACTAGATATGTGTATATGCTTTGTCAGTGTTTTGATCTGTCGCCATGGTGTGTTTTTAAGGATCATTACTCATTAGCTCACTTGAGGGTGGTTTCATCAATTGTAATTACAAAGTTGAGACTATTCTCGATCTCAGTTCTTTTCAGAACTATAACTTTTAGAAGATATTATTTACATGGTGCCTTCACAAACTTCACTAGAAATGTGTATATGCTTTGTCAGTGTTTTGATCTGTCGCCATGGTGTTTTTTAAAGATCATTACTTATTAGCTCACATGAGGGGGTTTCATCAATTGTAATTACTATGAAATTGAGGTGTCATCAAAACTTATTTACTGAAAAGCACTTGTTGATAGTATAAAAACATTGTGAGAAACGACACTCTTTGAAGTAAAATAGTTTTAAAAACAGAGGTGATTGTTACCCCAAAATGTTAATCTAATAGAACAATACGTATAAAGTATAGTGTTTAATTCACTTGTGAAAGCACAGAATCTCCGCAACAAGGATTGCTTTTTCTTTCACTTTACAACTTTGATGACCATAAAGCCTGAGTGTTCAAATTTTTTTTTACAGCATTTCATTTATTTATTTATTTGTTGTTTTAATTCTACGTTATTTAGTTATTTGTTTATTTATTAATATGTTTATTTGATTATTTCTTCATTTGTTTATTTATTCCTTCGTTCATTTATGTATTTATTCGATTCACTTTCAGAATGTGAATGTGTGGATAGAGCCAAATACAGACATCCGTACCAACGAACTTTCTCAAGAATCTATGGTAAGAAATGTCAACATACACTCGCATTTACATATAACATTAATTTTGACCAGGTAGACAACACCAATGCGTCGCTTTGATCAATGTCAAGTGAACGACTTTCATATTTGCGATTTTTGTTGTGTGTGATTGAGTGAATTGAGACTTAACCCCCTTTCATCTTTGTTTCTTTCTTTATAGCTCATCAGTCAAGTAGGAGGAAGTGTGACGCCTCCCCGTGCAAGTCAACAAGAGGTTGCTTCCAGCAGCCGAGGGGTTCGAAAGTTTTCTTGCATGCTGTGTGGCAGGAAGTTCTCCCATAAATTTAATTTGATTCGTCATTCCAAGCAGACACACACGGCTTCATCGGATCCACAGTATAGATGCAGCGTCTGCGGAAGGATGTTTAAGCGGTGCTCCAATAAGCGTAGGCATGAACAAAATCACAACCGTGCCTCCGTAGAAGTTTCTGATGTTGAGCGGGCCCAATCGACCTCTGACCCTTCCTCTTCCTCCACCAAAACAAAACAAATCCGTTTCCAAAGTGTGGGAAACTCTTCACAAGGTGAGATAATCTTCAAAGACACTTAAAAAACCAGCACCCTGCAGAACCTGAGCCACAGTCTGACCGCCCCGACGACCCTGCCGACCCCGCCGACCCCACCGACCCCGACCATCCCGCCGACCCTGAGCCACAGCCTGACCATCCCGCCGACCCCGAGCCAGAGCACCCCGCCGACCCCGAACCAGAGCCTGACCACCCTGCGGACCCCGAGCCAGAGCACCCCGCCGACCCCGAGCCAGAGCCTGACCACCCCGCCGACCCCGAGCCAGAGCACCCCGCCGACCCCGAGCCAGAGCCTGACCACCCCGCCGACCCCGAGCCAGAGCACCCCACCAACCCCGAGCCAGAGCCTGACCCCTTGCGAGAGGACCCGGTGATTTTTCCAGTCAACCAAGGGGAAGATCACTGACTCTTTGAAGCGCCCCAACACTGGCATTACTTCAGTACTCATCAACTTGTTGGTCGCCACATTCAAGATATTTATTGGGTCAAGGGCTGTTGGACCCAGAATCCACATGGGCGATGCCCTAAACTCTGTATTTCAGGAGCTCAGAACTAGGGTAAAAGTAATTGTCGGCTTTGGGTTGGTGCTCCGTCATTCCATTACCGGAGAACTAAGGTACTTCCATGCCAGCTTCAACAACTCTCGTTTTTTCAAGGAACCTTTTTCCATCGGTGATCAAGAGGACATGGACAAACTTAAAGAAGCAGTCCTAAAGGCCGACATCAACGAGCATGGAAGAAGGCAAAGACCGGGCACAAAATGGGTTGTGCATGTGATCACAAACATGGCTGTATATGTAAACAAAATCACAAACTTTATCATTGGCGCAGCTCCCGCCAAGTACAACAGGGGACTGACAACTCTATTTTGAAGTAGGCATACAGGCCAGCCGTACAAAGACAACCTATGATTTTTTCCGATGCTTGGCTCTATTTTGTACTAATAACCCTGGGGGACTGGAAAGGACAACTCAACAGTTATTGTCCACGTACCGAGACGCCGTTGGTAATCAGCGGGTGAGTGGAATGACAATGGCTGACCTCAGCATCGCCGAGAGGGTTTTTGAGCCCAAGATTCAAGTCTATTCACTCATTCCAAATGAGGAGGATGATTACCCAGATGATGGTGGGGTGGTCGGTGGTGTGCGAGCTGTTCATGCCGAACTGGTGAGGAGGACACATCGACGGTATGCTGGACGAATCCTTAACTTAAACCTCTTTGGGGAACATTCCTCATACATGAAAGATATAAAAATGTATAGCGGGTCATATTGTTACACACAAACCATCACTGCTAGAAAGACATGAAGTAGCCTGCGACGGGAACGTAAAACACCATTTTCCAGCAGGTGGTTTCCAGTTACCTCCCACAATTTTCGATAAACTGGCTGGTTTAGGTATTCCGATCCAAGATCAGGACACTTTTTATCCATACCGCGCAACGCATGATTTTGAGTGCTACTTCCAGAAAGTAAGGATGAACCAACGGGGTCAAAAATTGGTGTTTGAACATCGTCACGAGGTATTAAGCTGTAGCATGTCGAGTAATGTACCAACGTATGAGGACACCAGGTGCTTCGTGTCAGATGGGAACCCCGATGATGTCATCAAAAGCATGGTGGGGTATCTTCATGATGTATCCCGGGCTGCTTTCAGGCTACTGGCTGAAAAGTTCCGTACAGTATTTCGGGAGTTGGACCGCCTTAGCCACAGAGACGGTGATGTCCCCGCAGCTGATGACCACGACGTCCCCGCAGCTGATGACCGCGACGACGAAGTAGGCGCAGATCAACCTCAACAACGAAGAAAGCGTTGGAACAAACATCCCGCCCAGGCAGTAAAAGACCAGTTGAACAACTACCTGAAAGAGCTACTGGTCCTTGGGTTCAACTCGGGTAAGTATGATATAAATGTTATCAAGCGTTACCTGTATCCAGAACTACAGAGGGTTGATCCTCTACAATTTATTGTGAAACGGACCGGTACTTATATGGCACTTAAAACAGAAAAGTTGAAGTTCCTTGATATTACAAACTATCTTGCACCCGGTTACAGTTACGCAAAATTCCTAAAAGCGTACAACATTGATCAAGAAAAGGGATTCTTTCCCTATGAATGGGTAGATAGTTTAGATAAGTTAGACGCGCCAGAGCTGCAACCGCATGCTGCATTTTACAGCAAATTGAAAAATTTCAACATAACTACTGAGGAATATGAGTACTGCAAACATGTATGGGCTACTAATGGTATGACTAGTATGCAAGTCCTTATTTGGTACAATAACCTTGACGTTTCCCCATTTCTTCATGCCGTCCAGAAAATGTTCGATTTTTATCAGGAACCACACATGGATATGTTCAAGTGTGCCATATCTGTACCGCGTCTATCACTTAGATACCTATTTTGACTTTGTTCAGCGATACGGGGAGTAATTTTTCCCTCATTGATGAAAAAAACAAAGACCTGTACTATAAAATCAAGAATAACATCGTGGGTGGTCCGTCCATTGTATTTCATAGGTACCACGAGCAACTGAAAACACATATTCGTGGAGGACCTAAACCATGCAAAAAGGTAGTCGGATTTGATGCGAATGCGTTGTACTTGTGGGCATTGATGCAGGACATGCCCACAGGGGTATTTGTCAGACGTAAATCTGAAAAAAAATTTAAGCCTGAGCAAAGTCAAACATATGGTATCATGGTAGCCGAATGGCTTGATTGGCAAGCGCAAAGCGTCGGCGTCAACATAATTCACAAATTTAACGGCAGAGAAAAGCGAATGGGTACTCGCAGCATACCTGTTGATGGGTTCTGTCCTGAAACAAATACGGTGTATCAGTTTCATGGGTGCTACTGGCATGGACACAACTGTGATATAAACCAAAAAGAGTTCAATGATGTAAGACAATGTAGTTCTGCCGATCTGGCAGCAGCCACTGAAGAAATATCCTCATACATACGTGATCAAGGTTACAATTTGATTGAAATACGTGAATGTGAGTTATAACATGTAAACCATATGATTATTTAAGGTCGTTACATGTCAGTATTTTACAATGAATGGTCGCAAGAAACAAAGGGTATTGAAACTAATGAGATCCTTTTATTTAAAACCGAATTAATAAATGTAAACTGAGTGTATGTATGTTTGATTCCACACATTTCAATATCAACATTTCTTAATGGTTTTCTAATGTTATCAGTACCCTACATTGAATTTTGTAAATACTACCTGATGCGTTGTATGGTTGATTTTCAAAAGAAAATATTGACTTGTAAATTAATATATTATTACTACTTTTTCTGACATAAACTTGTTGTTAATAAAAACAACTTGTGTTGATATGCTTTCTTCATTTATTGTACTCAATAATATTTTCCATAATTTGTGTTTATCGTTATCTGAATTTGAATCATGTTAAAGTTATTTAATGTTGAGTTATTTATTAATGTATTTATTTACTTTATAATTATTATTTTTTTATTATTATTATTATTATTTTTAAAAATATTTTTATTGTGAGCAGGTGGAAGGAAAATGAAAGAAAGAAAGATATGAACACAGAACTTGTCAATTTGTTTCCTTATGTCTGTGTTTATTTATTCCTTCGTCTTAAGGATTTAAAGATTACATTGATGAAATTGTACTTAAAAGGTCTCGACATCTCAAAGTTCTAGTCATTTACCCAAATGGACGTGGCACTTAAACACCCTTTTACTTGCGTCATCTCTGGCAAGACTGTTTTTACCAAGCGCTTGTTTACTTCTAAAGGTATCATAGACCCTCCTGATAATATCATTTGGTGCTACGGGGAATATCAAGATGGTTATGACCATTTGGCTAGTCTGGTTCCTGAAATACGATTTGTGGAGGGGTTTCCCGATGATCTACTTCAGTCCTTGGATCGTACGCAAAGAAACGTTATTGTAATAGATGATCTTATGTCAGAATCAAGCAACAATAAAAAAGTCTCTGAACTATTTACTAAGGCTAGTCATCACAGAAACCTGTCGATTATTTTGATATTACAAAATCTATTCTACCGGGGGAAGGAAATGCGAACAATAAGTCTAAATTGTCATTACATGGTACTGTTCAAAAATCCTAGAGATGCTTCACAAATCAATCATCTCACTAAACAGATGTATCCCAATAAATCTAAGTTCTTGGTAGAAGCTTACCGGGATGCTACCCTAAATCCATACGCTTACCTCTTCATTGATCTAAAGCCGACAACTTCCGAAGAGCTGAGACTCCGAACAAATATATTTAAGGGTGAATTTCCAATCGTATATGTTCCTAAGGTATAAATAAGGAGTGTTTGGTAATAAGTCAATCATTTGAAGATGACGAAGCGACTGCATAAGCACGCTCCCTATCTCCACGTGCTGGCCAAGGGAACCCACAAACAACGTCATGGTATCATTCAAGGGGCTAACAAGGAATTTATGAAATGTCTGTGTGAGTGCGCCCTCAACGTCCTGAATGGTAATGTACCTTTGAAAACAGCTGACAAGAAGAAACTTAAAAGTATAAGCATCAACTTAGGTCTCTTACCAATAGAAAATTGAACTCCCAAAAGAAAAAGAAAACTCTCAGTCAAAAGGGTGGATTTCTTGGAGCTCTACTTACTCCAGTGTTAAGCGCTTTAGGTGGACTTTTGTTTAAGTAATTATGGAGTACGCCAAGAAAATGGTACTGGTCCCACAAGAGACTCTGACAAAACTTCAGTCAGCGAGGCGTTTAGAACAGACACCTACGACCCGCGTGGTGCATAGTATAGATGCTGAGATGGGGAAACTACTTGAAAGACAAGACCTGAACGACGACCTGAAAATCAAGCTTTACCACCAGACGCTTCAACGGTACATGGAGTTGAATAGGCAGAGAATGGCGCCCTTGACGATGACTTTGAAAACGAAGACTGATAACCCAGATACTCCCTCCAAGCTGAAGTCTGAACTACCTACAAAAACCACCAAAATCAAAATACCCCTGAGTGAGGAACCAGAGGAAGAGAATTATGGACTACCCAAACTTTTCGCTGAGGCTTCCCATCTCCCCACCACTCCTGTAAGGAGAAGCAAACGTAAAAAGAGCAGCAGACCCAGCCTTCCTAAACAGAAATGGACTCCATATTAAGACACGCACTCCCGATAGACAATCATTTTGAGAGTAGATACCATCATGGAGTGTTGTCCCCCAAAGTCAGATTGTGGCTTTAGAAACATTTTCAAGAAAGTCCGATGTGTATCTGTCTGCTGTAACAGTTCATTGGTTATCGAAAGTTCCGAATTTACCGATGGAAGTGGAGGAGGCGTACCTAAAGAGGGTGTATTACAACCCCCAACACCCCGCCGGTCTTGGTGGTGTAGAAAGTATATACAATGCTGCCAAAAAAGACGGAGTCGGGCTGAACAGAAAAGTGATCAAAGAATGGTTGAGTAAACAACCCACTTACACACTACACAAACCGAGCTATAAACACTTTGAACGGAACAAAGTAATGGTGAATGGAATTGACCAGCAATGGCAAGCAGACCTGGTCGATGTGTCATCACTGTCTGATTACAATAAAGGTGTGAAGTATCTGTTGACGTGCATAGACGTGTTATCGAAGTATGCTTGGGCAGTCCCTCTCAAGAACAAGTCTGGACTGGCAATCATAGCGGCATTCAAAGAAATACTTACCAGTGGCCGCAAGCCACACCTCCTGCAGACAGACAAGGGTACAGAATTTATCAATAAAAACTTTCAAAAGTTGTTAAACAAAGAGAATATTCACTTTTTTACAACTCAAAACGAAACCAAAGCAAGCGTGGTTGAACGATTTAATAGAACCCTTAAGACCAAAATGTGGAAATACTTTACAGCTAACAATACACATATCTACTTGAAAGTCTTACCCAAGTTACTTTCCACCTACAATCATTCCTATCATCGAAGTATCAAGTCTACTCCAGCATCTGTGACCGTTGATAATGCGGATGAAGTATGGCGCACATTATACAGTTCAATTTGGAGACACGGTGCGTATCAGTATAACGACCAGACCATTCCGCAAGGGATACCTTCCAAACTGGACCACTGAACTCTTTACTGTCAGCGCTCAAATTCCTCGACATCCTCCCGTGTACAGGTTGAAGGACTACGACAATGAACTCATAGAGGGAACGTTCTATGAACAGGAGTTACAAACGGTGATCAAAATGGACGACGTTTATCAGGTGGAGAAAGTTCTAAAAACAAGAAAGCGTCGTGGAAAGACGGAGTATCTCGTCAAGTGGTTGGGTGGGCTATCCCAACAAGTTCAACAGCTGGGTGACTAGAATACATATCTTATAAAGCCCCTTCCCGTGTCGACTGATATTCACACGGTAATTTGAAACTCCATCATGGCGGACTCATTCTACGTCACGCTCCCGAGTAACAGCTCCATGGATATCCATCCAAACAACACATTGACCCACTTTTATGTCAATTTACCCACACCCCTTGTGTTTAAGGAAGACTGGGAAGTGGGACTGGCAGAGTTTAGTTATCCACACCGCTGGTTTAATGTCATCGACACTAAGAATGTGTATGGCTGTACTGGTGGCGAGGAACATGGTGGTGTACACGAACACTTTATCCCGCCCGGGTATTTTCCAAGCCCGCTGGAATTGTTGGAGAATATTAAACCTTCTGTTGACCATGATGGACTCGTCGGTATAAAATACAATAAATTTAACCAAAAAATTGTGATCAAGACAAAACCCGACGTTATGGTGATCTTGTACAAACCACTGAATGCTCTCTTTGGTTTTGATACGAATGAGTGCATCATTACAGGCGTCCAAAAAGGATCTCGAGTTGTGGACATCGATCAATTTCACTCCATGTTTTTGTATACTAACATTATTGACCATCACATGGTGGGTGATACGAGGGCGCCCCTGTTACGAATTGTAAACGTGGAAGGAGAGCCAGGACACCTCAATCTGGTCAAACACGGTAACCTTCGCCTTGACGTCCATTTTGCCAATGCCCTCGACCAGACAATCAACGTGATCATCTACGATGAATTCAACAACATTTTGGAGATCGATCAGTCCCATAACGTCATCTTTGACTACAGCAGTTAAATCACGCAATGGATACTCGAGAGATCACCGATATATTAAAGCGAGACCGCTTCACCCGGCCGTATTTCAGAGGAGTTTTTGCTTGTAATCAACTACCCAAACAACATCTTCCATGTCCAAGCGTTCTTGTCGTAAACACGGACCCCTCGGATAAGCCCGGTCAGCACTGGGTGGGAATCTACATCGATCAGAATGGGGTGGGTGAATACTTTGATTCCTATGGACAACCCCCTAAAGTGTCGCAGATTACTCGTTTCCTTCAGAAGAATACCAAGCACTGCATCTTTAATGCAAGACACCTACAGGGAACATTTTTTACAGTGTGCGGACAGTACGTCATCTTCTTCCGTTTGCACCGATGTCGGGACCCGAGCATGACAAAGATCACCCAATTGTTTTCGTCGGACACAGAAGATAATTACTTTAATGTGAATGGGCTTTGTTAGAAAACACTATCCCCGTAGCAAACCACAAGTGTATGATGCAAACTTTATTATCCAACAATTTGCACGGGCTTATTATAATGCTTAAAGTAATGTTTTAATTTAATTTAAGTAAGTAAATCAATTGGAGGTTTAGAAGTTGTTAATTTGCACCTTTTTTCTTAAACTATTGATGCTTTTCTTTTAATGGTTTACTAATGAATATGTAGATTTAGTGATTTATTGTTGATGATGAATAAAATATTTGAAACTGTATATTGCCCGTTGACCACTTAAAGAATGTTCTGGTGAGTTCCGGTTGGTTTTAGGCACCCCGTGTCGTCTATCATTTATGTGTTTTGCGTCTAATAACCCTTTTTAACTTCCCTCCCCCCTAACATTTACTACTAACTACTAATCAATACATACAAATACACACACAAATAAAAGCACACAAACACAGAGTGATTCATTTTTAAAACATTTTATTCCAATTCATTTCACAAAAATTCAAACACATTACTTTCTTATTATTTAGAATCATCAAATTACAAAAGAAAACTACTCTTTATGAAAATCACTTGTCAATACTAATAATGATAATATTAATGAAAAAAACACTGCAAACCACCACCACAATGAATGTTTAAGAAAGTTCAATCAAGCATCCAGTTGTTGGATAGTACTGTCAATGAGTTCAGTTAAATTGTTGGAGAATGTAGAATAGAACAAACGGGCAATTTCATCGGGATCCTCACGCCACCCGTCCATGATTTCCTTGATTATCACGTGTTTATCAATGTTCTGTCCATCTTCGCTTGATTCAGTCACATTGAGGCTGATGTTTACTGCGTCGAAAATGTCAATGACCTTGTTCGGTTTTACACATGGTGCTGCATCTGAATACCACTCGTCTACGTAGTCATAAAGATTGGATGCTGGACTTATACCAAAGAAAAGACACTGATGTTCGTTGAAGGGGTTGAAGTGTGGGTACGGTGTAAATGAATGATTCTACCTTTTGATTTGATAGGTGGCTCCTAAAGGAGCCCGCTTCTACGAAAGTGGAAACGTTTAGTTTATGATATTCAACAGAACCATCAGACGGGTCACGGGATCCATGGTATGTATCACCGTGGCCAACATCACCATACCTTGCTTCATTTCCAAGTCTGCTTCGGTGCTTTCTTTCAGCAAATTTGAGCATACTCCCTTTAATTCAACTTTACTCAGTTGCCCTACTCAGTTGCCCAGCTAGCACACAAAACGTTGCCAGAAATTTCTCTATTTCTGATCCAGCGGCCGCAAACGCTTTTTTAGCATAATGAGGGATGCGCCGTTTTGCAATTCGATGGCTTCTGCGTGCACAACAATCACCAGAGCTTTTCTGAGGGTAACTCTCACCCCTGATGATGGAAGGATGTGTCCTGAAATACCCCATCGTTTCGTTAGATCTTTTTACTTTAGAGAACAAGTGGCTGTAAAATCAGTTGAGTATAGTATGAGCGAAGGTGTAAATTCAAACTCAATTCTTACTTCTTTATACCACAACTCAACTCACCATTCACGACTCAGTGACCCAGGACCACACAATGGACCAATCAACACACAGAACGTACGTGACGTCACGGACTGTCTGGCCGTGTCCGTGACATAGCCAGGACGACTTCATCCGTCACGTTGTAAACATATCTTTGTTACGTAATGACTTGTCACGACTTGTCTGTGATGTCACACGGGCGAATTTATCAACAGATTGATCTTGTTGACTCCTGTCTTAACTATTTCATTAACTGTTCCTTGAATGTATTTGTTTGTAACTTGATCCGTTGCGTGGTCATGACTTTCCCTCACTTCATGGTGACTTTATACATGGCAGGTCACCTTACGTTCCTTCCAAAAAGGATCCTCAGCAATAACGGCTTCAGACCCTTTTGTTCCTCGTTTCCATTCATCGTACGCTGGTACGCACAGACTCGCCCGTGAATGATCACTCAACGGAAGCCCACTTACATTGCCCACTTCGTGCTGACTTACAATCAAGACTCTCAAACATCAAAATATATATTTTTTTTTTACTCTTTTACTCAGTACTCCAAAAATGTTTACCCTCCCAAATTATTTTACTCATCACTCCCCCTCATTACTCCTCCCTTGACCCTCTTTACTCATCACTCCCCCCTCATTATTACTCCTCCTATGACCCTCTTTACTCCTCGGAAAGGGGTCCGAAAAGAACCTCCCTTACTACTTTAAGCTATACTTCAAAAACGCAAGAGAGAGAGAGAGAGACCCATAGGAAACTAATTTCATGTCAATAAGAGTATGCAAACATGAAGCGCATTCAAGTTGGCTCAATACCAATGTCTTCTTGGTTCTTGGATGGTTTCCTTCGAAATACACCATGAAAGAGATTTGACTTCCATGATATCAAAGGAGAAGAACACTTTCTTCATGAGGTGTGAAGAGGTAAAATTTTAATATTTATATTAAACCAATAAAAGGATGACTAATGTTGCTAAAAATCTCAATGTAAATGATAGGTTCAACTCATATTAAAACTTTTAAAAGAAAGTCATTTTCTTATGGTAAAATTAACAGCACAAAATGGTTTGATGTATCATGTAGACCTATCTTTTTTGTTTAACATACTATGCACAGTGACTTTAGACAACTCAATTGAAGTTCTTGTTTCCCTGTAATATTCAGGATGCAGCACCACATCCCTTATTAGATGTCATGAGAGATTGAAGATGTCAAGGAGATGAAGAAGAAGATGAAGTGGTGTTCAAGGAGATCTCTCTGTCATTTTCAGAGTCATCCTACATTTATTTTCCCAGCAAGTTGGAAGTTTAATTTTTAAAGACCCAGTTCATTTAATGAAATCAAACCAAGGGCTGCATACTATGGGCTAATATTCCATGATGACTAATAAGCTTGTTAGTTATAAATAATTAAGTTAGACATTAACTACAAGTTAGAAAATCCACAAATCTAAAATATGTTTTCCAATATCATAAGCAAGTTTGACCATTTCCGGGGGGGGGGGGGAGGGGGGCTCCACCCTTGAATCTACTATGAATACAGTCGGGGGGGGGGTTAAGACACCAAATACTGTAAACTTAATTAAACAAAATGAAAACCATTTTCTTTGATTCTTTTGAAATGCTTAAAAGACAAACTTTGTGACTCCCATTACATTTCAATTTCGGACAGCTGAATTTAGCTGAAATCGCCATGTAGTTTTAAAACAATTCTTTATTATTAGTATTATTTTTTTTTGGGGGGGGCGTTGAATTGATTCATTCCGTTTTCTGAATAAACAAGTAATAAATTATATTATTATATTTTGCTCGAATATATAATATATTATAGGTACATTTAATCAGTTTAAACAGATTAAACTTGTCTGTTTTTGTAGCTGAAAGTATTAATTTTTCGTTGCTAAGGAAAGAAAAATTCAATAATGTTCATGTGAAATGAAAAATGTATTAAAAATTGAGTTATTTGAACTTGTATGAAAGTATTGATTTTGTTTTGTCAAAGGAGGTAAAATAAAGTTTATAAGTGAAATGAACAATTCAGGATTTATTTCATAAATGATAAGCCTGGCTCCAATTCAGGATTGATTTCATAAATGATAAGCCTGGCTGTTTTTGGCCCCGATGAATTCTTTATAAAAAAAATACATAATATGAGACGAAAGTGTTTTCTGAAATTGTTATGGTTGCATTTACAACTGACGAACGCCAGTTTTAATAACCCCCAAAATCGTTGCCGATTTGCCGTTTATTTCCTCCAAAAGACCATTTAAAAAATGTAATAGTACAAATTACTTAAAAACTAAAGGCTGACGAACGTGTTTTTTGTTTCGAGTCCGCTAAAGAAAAGAAAGAATGCAATATTTCTTGGTAAACGCTGAAATAGCGTCGCCGCCCAAGGATCGCGTAGCCTACAAAGCAAAAGACCTTGTGTCATTGGCAATTTATTAACTTGCGCAATAAAATACTGACTTGCGCCATCGAAATCGAGTGCGTAAGTTGCGCCATTTTTGTGGCGTAACTTTCAGACTTGCGCCACTTTCAGATATGGCGCAACTTTCGTGAAATCGATCTTAAATTAGTGGCGCAACTTACGCCATAAACGTTGTGCAAATGGACTTACGCCATGGTGTAAAGTTTCGTGAAATCGGCTGCTGGGTTGTTTGATTTGGAATGCGCTGTGTTGTTCTGTCTGGTAAGGTTGTCAACCTCATGGGAAAGGTGTTGCATATGTGACCAGCCAGACTTGTTTATCTTCGCTGCCAGGCCCTTGTAAATACACATTTATTGTCTAATTCTCCTTGTACATGTATACATATAGCACGTGATGCACTTGCGATCGGGACGCACCAGGCGATGTGTTTACATTTTACGGCGCCGCCAGCGTCTAACATTGTACACTCTAGCGCCCTCGGTAGTTTGCTTTGCGCTTGTAGCTAATTTGCGTAAACTATTCAAGCCTCTTTATTTGCTTTGTGCCTGTAATTAATTTGCGTAATTTATTCAACTTTTGTATTCATGGATGATGCATTCCTAGAATACCAAATTGTACCTGGGAATAAGCAAGTGGAGGTAGCTGCAACGACACTCACATTTTTGGCACGATCAATGCCACACCTTTCCTGAGACAGGGAAAGAATATTTGTCGCCGGGCTGCGAAACTCTATTTAAGCCCTTGGGTACAACCCCGACTTTAAGGCAAGGAGTGAGGTGGAGCAAGATCCCCAGAACCATGGCTGTTGTTTTATTTATTCGTATGAAACATAACTCACACAAGCCTGTAAATACAAAGAATAAACTAACTTTATAACTCAAGAACAAGTAGGGGATCATACTCCGGTCTTTCACGGGGTTCAGCTTGTTGTTCAGGAGGTGGATTCGATACCTTCTGTTCTGAGGAAGGTGACTGACTAGATTGCAGTCGAGTCTTTGGTGGTTAAGGCGTCTGGGGTTTTGTCAGTCTTGGATGTAGAGCGGCATCCATTCGATTCTCTCGTTCAATAAGTCGAAGTTCAGCTTGGAGGTTGCAGAAGGGCATCTCACGAGGTTTCATATGTGCCAGTTTGTTATATTGTCATCCTTGACACCTCGCATGAATTGTTGCGTCAACGTTCTGTTTCGGTTAGGTAGGGGAATAGATCGGTTCATGCGCTCTTCATTTGTTCTGAGGGTCGCTTCCAGTTCTACAGCATAAATGCTTGGGGACTCATTCTGGTGTCGCGTTCTCTCATAAAACTCTGCAAGAGGGTCTCCTCCAAATAGCATGTCACTAAACTGCTTTTAGCTCAGAAAAAGCACCATCAGGATTCTGGAGTTCGTTTGGTAGATTGAGGACGAGTTTTCTCGCTGTACCTCCAAGGTAGCGGACAATTGTGGGGAACTGAAGATCTGTTGGTATTGCAGTGGTCTCGATCAGGTATTTCGTGTCTCGTACCCAGTCATCGATGGATGTGGTCTTTTCTTGGCCATTAAAAATTGGGACATTTTTGACCTGGTGGGATGGCATCTACTGAAGGTGCTGAGATTGGTGGAATTGCGAGGCAGAAAGAGATCTGTGCAGTTGAGATGAAAATGTTGCATGACTTCTTGGGAGCTTCGTGCCTGTATGCAGGCTCATGAAAGATGAAGAGCTTTGTCGCGGCGGTGTTCTTCTCGTGTTGACAGCACTGTGGTGTACAGAAGGAGAATCACTTTCATGGAACCGGTAGTGAGGTGGTTCTGCCGAAGGTTGATGGAGAAGGGGATGTGTTGTACTCGTAACCTCATGAAGGATGGAGAGCTTTTGTGAGGTGCTGCCTTTACGGTTGTGGGCTTACGCGGAGTACTTCTGGCACGTCGTCGTGGCTGTTGTTCAGTTTGTTCTCCTAGTGTAGCCTGAAAATTCTGACTAACTCGTCTCTGCAGTTGAACAAGGTCATTCAAGAATTCTTCAGGTAGTGATGTTGGGTGTCTGCGTGTGTGTGAAGGAAAGAGTGAAGGTAGATGACGTTGTGGGGCTAGGTCTGGAGGGTGGTCACCTCTGAATGTTGCTGGTGATGGTTTGATTTGATTTGAAATGGTTTATTAAAAAAACAAAGACCATCGCAGCCGAAGGCTGAATTGCAGTCTAATTACAAAGAGATAAAATAACCCAAATTACAAAGAGTTAAAAATACAAGAAAACAAACAAGTATAAAACTCCAATATTAAAAAAACAAGATTTACAAGAATAATTAAAACACTGTAGTGGTCCAAGAAGTTTCAAACTTGAAACCTGAAAAGAACATTATTAATCTATTCACCAGCAGGACAAAAAACTGAAATAACCCAAAACAGAAGACAGAATGTTCATTGAATGTTCATGGCAACGGATAATCAGGATTGAGTCTAGAAGTTGCCATGCTAGAAAAAGGGTTGACCTGAAACTTGAAAAATAAGTTACTGAGTATAGTCAGTGTCAGGTAAACAATAGAGAGGTTTCGCAGAGTCACCGATACTGTTACGCGAACGGATACGTCATAATACATCATCACTTTTTGCGGTCCATGTGACGTATAACCATTGTACACAAGTTAGAATAGTCGCTCGTAACAGGAATCTGTCGCCATACACGTAAGTAAACAACGAGTATTGTTTGTTCATGTTTTTGTAGCGGATTGTTATTTTTTAATGCACCAGGTTTTCACCATGTCTGTTAGAGGTATCATACATGGATGTAGTTTGAAATTTGTTAACCACCACGCTTCAGAAAAAGAGAGAAATGGACTAAAAATTAGGCGACGGATGTGTTTAGCCTGTGGAGTATGTACAGTGGCGCCAGCGGGCCCTGCATAAAGCAGTCTTGGCGTACACCAGACTTTATAAGCACTGGTCGCACTCGCTGCCGCGCACCAAAATGTGTAAGATTTTCTGAAAATAAAATCAAGTGATTATTGTCCTATTTTGTTTTTCGAAACGTTTACTTGTCCACAACTTACTTCAGGCTAATTATATTGTGCTGGCAAATTTTTTGTGAAATTCAAGTTGAAATTTAAAAAAATGTTTCCATCATCTGGCAGATTTCTCCCTTGAATATCATAAAATTGAGCCAGCATTTTTGTTTTATAGGATAGCCTATTTGGGGGGCAAACAAGATTTGGTTTAATTTCTATAAAATCTCACGCTTCTTGGTGCAAAGGACCATCGAGCAGATGTATAGTCTAGCGTATTGGCAATATTTGTTGGGCTAGGGTTGAAGGACCCTTCCTAAAATAAAAATACATGACATTGAAAGAATTGATTTACATCTTTCTCATTTCTGCCTCTACTTTTTTTTTCTAACGGAAATTTGGTAATGTATTCTCTTTTTAGGTTCATTCACACATGTCAACATGTCAATTCCAAAACCGATCCGGTTTTACCCAGGGCTTGATATTGTCCTGTTGAAAGAACTAGTCGCTGTCAACCCATATCATCATCAAGGCGCAGAAAGACACAGGAAATGGGAGACCATTTTGTCCAACGTAAATTCTACATTGCACAACAAAAAAGTAACTCTTCGAGCTTGCAAAGATCATACGAAAACTCTCCTGAAGGCACATCGACAAGCAGAAATGCTGTCACTGAAAGCTCAAGGAATTTGTTTTTTGTATTATTGGATGCTTCTTGCAGCCCCACCCTGTTTTTTTATTTTTTTATCGTTGCTAATAAAAATTAAGTTTTTGTTCCCTTTTCAGTTGTTTTGGGTTTCATTTATCAATGGCTACTAAGTAATACTGCTGGCTTTAAAGAGACTCCTACCTAGGCTCCCTTATCACTCCCATACCACCCTCACTACCATCTCCACCACCAGTTGACATTTCAGACCTCCATTAAATTGGGTGTGGGGACCTTTGGAAATGTCTGAAATAATTCATCTGAGTAAAAATCATCCGAATAAAAACTTTTAAACTTTATATTTCAGATCAGGCACAGATGAGGAGTACAAGGAGCGGGACCAACTTTTGACAGAAGTGGATGAGCTTTGTGCAGAGGCAAGTAGGGAGACAGAAGGAGGAAAAGCAGAGAAAGGCTGATGAAAACAAGGAGGAGCAGGGGTGTGAGATCAGAGAAGCTGCCATAAAGGGCATGACACCTCAGAAAAGGCTAGGTAAACATGTCATTTTTACAGCATGCATATTACATATGTAGTTACAACACGGATAAGTGTTGGTCCATGAATCGGTTTATAGGTTCTTAAACTTTGGAGCAAGAAGAATTCCTCAATTTATGGAAGCAATACCTGGTCAAGCAATTTGTTTGGTATATAAACTGGCCAATAGTCTAAGGCACATGTTTGAAGATCTACATTTGCAACAATGTACATGTATGAAGTAAATTGTGGTATTTTACTCTACCTTGTTTCAGGAGACAACATCGAGGTGAAACAACCCAAAAAATCTCGTGCAAGCTTTACCAAGTATTTAGAAGTACTGAAGGAGAGGAACACTGAGGAGTCGGAATTGAAAACCGAACAGTTGAGACTAGAGCGTGACAAGTTCGAGCTGGACAAGCGTGAGAGAGGACAGAGAATGGAACATGATGCTGCCACATTGGAGCTGATCAAGAAACTGATGGAGAAACAGGGTGGATCATCTTTGTAATAAATCCCCATTATGAGTTATGTCATTTATGGACATCACTTTTGGTTTGGTTTTTAGTTTTTAGTTTTCAGAACATTCGTCTGAAATGTTAATGTTTGCCATAGTCATGTTTATCTTGCCAGAGTTCCACAGAAGGTGTAATAAGCAAAATTTGAAAAAAATGTGGATCCAGTTGTGCCACATAGCAAATTTAAAAAAAATGATTTTAGGGCTTTTGAAAACCAAGTTGCCTAATGTTGCTTAAAATCAGCGGTGTAGCAAATTAAATGTTTTTAGGGTTGTTTTTCGGATTTAAAAACAAAAACCTTTAGGGCATGGATTCACAAAGATGAAATGCAAAAGGGGGAATTTCTAAGGAACAGTCTTGAAATTAGAGAAAACTTCACTGTACATGTAACTAAAAAATGCAAATGTCTTTTTAAAAAATAGAGAAAGTTAAACTGTTGAAGGTGTCCGGTTGTATTTGTAAGGAAGGGGGGTTGTGGTAGCCCATTGAGCGCATCTCTGGGGCGTTAAATTTTTCTTTACTTGACCTTTTCCTTTCCCATTTTCTGTCACTTGTATAATACATTGTTCAGTTAAAATGCGTGTTACTATGTAATAAACGAAGATCACACACACATGTACTGTCAAGTTCATTTACCAACTGCTTATTTATTGTGTCTTCAGTTTCTCTTTCTAATGTTTACAACAGTATCAAGATGTGTTTAGTGGACAGAATAAGTGGTTTCAAACAAATTCTGTGCTAGCACATCTGCTTCCATGCAGTGATTCAACAATTGGGTTATTATTTCTACTAGATTTTGTTCAGCCATTTTGAAAAAAGGTATTCCAAACTGTGGCATCCAGCACTGACTTGGCAAAAATGAAATGTGCTGTCCACAGATTCATTCGGTGTATATTTTAAAGAAAACCCAACAGGGTTAGGGTGATCCATGGAACTTGGAATTTGACTAGGCAAAATTGGAAGAAGGTTGCTTAGAAGACAGCCTAATTAAGCACAAATTTTGTTTTAAAAGACCATAAAGCTGGCCTGTGACACAACAAAGTAATTTAATTCAGATACTCCTCAAGAGTGGGTGGGACAACTGCAAAATAATGGCTGGTTTGACTTCTGTAAAGACATGTGTGGCAGTTTTTTAAAAGTGCACCCACCAAATTATACTTAGCCACTGGCTGAAGGAGCACTTTCAGATTTTTTCTGAAATCTAGGAAGGCGAAAAGCGATAAGATTTTCCCAAATTCCCACTCTACAGCTTCTCTAACAGATGACATCGATCTATTGAAATTTTGCTGTTCTTCAGTGATGTTTGCACTCTTAAATGGGCACAGAAGAAAGTTCCGCATAGGATAAGCGGGATCTCCATAGAGGCTAAATGGGAGCCCATTCATATCTTGCAGGCCAGCAGCTTCCATCCTACCCATGAGTCCGCTTTTGCGAAGAAGTGCACAATCGTGTCTCCTCCCCTCAACTGGTCCGAACATGTTGGCTACCATGCCGTCAGGAGTAACAACTGATTGAAACTTCAGTGAATGAATTCTTTTATGGCCATTATAGCATACTCGCTGGTTTTTCGTGGGTCTGCAGATGGGGGGAACAGTTCCATCGATGAAGCCTATACAGTTCACAAGCGGTGCACCTTTCAGATGAATAGCATCAGCATACATCTGTATTTTTTTTTTATTAAGTAGCCAAGGTTGGTCTAAGTTTGTGAGGTGTTCATGCTCTTCAAACACATGATTATGTGTACAGTTAATTATCATTGACAGGGTTGATTTAGGCCGTCTGAAAAATGGCTCCAAATCTGCAAGTCTGTTGGGGTAAACAAACCGTCTTAGAAGGATACACAGACCCTCGACTCTATCAGCAACAGTTCTATTAGGGCAGACTATCCTTTCTGGCAACGTAACCTAGTAGCAAGCTGTCGGATCGCCTGTGTAAATTTAAGAGATACAAATATGAAAAGGATGATATTAGTGTGCAGCTCTTTTTTAAATTGCATGCAGATTCTCAAGCCAGTGGTGAGACTGACCAAAAATGTACAATTCATAAAATCCATAGAGGAATCAGCACATTTCATGAGGACCCAAAATAGGTCAACGTACAGGGCATTATTTTGCAGTTTGTTATGTTTGTAGTTGCCTAAAGCCTAAAAAGGCACCCCTTTAACTCATCAGCATGTTCAGACACATCACATGTCGTTGTCAAAATATTCAGATTTTGTATTACATACATGTCATTGTCAACAACCTGAAAACAAGTCTGGCAAGGCCCTATGTCATGCATGTCATGTAGGTAAGACCATTCTCAATGAAAGGTATGATCATGTTCTTTTTCCTCTGACAACTTTACAAAATACATGTAATGTATTCCTTACCCTCTATCACTCACTGACTCACTCAGTCTATGAAATGATTGAATGTTAGGCCTACCTACCTACACTACAGACCTACCTGTTTGTCGAATCTGAAATTACTACGACAATGCTCATCGGTCAGATTGTCCAGATGAAACTTAGGAAAATCAGGATCATATGTTGTTGGGCCAAATTTAGGAAGGAGAAAACAAATTGCATCTTGTCGTCATTTTCTATGGCCAAGCGAAGTAAATCCTCTCGCTGGCGAATGTCCATGGGTGCAGCCATTTTTATTAATTGCGGGTCTTGAGGGTATTCGTTAGAATTTTGCGAAACAAAACTACACAACACACTTGACGCGAACGCGTACAGTTACGATATCTGTATGCGTATTCGTATCCGCGACTGCGAAACTTCTCTAAAGAACAAAACTTTCACACAAATCAGTGTCTCTAGAAAATGAATTGATCACCAAAAACAATTTGCAATTTGTCTATTCAACATTAAATTTCATTAAAAATAAGTCTTAATGGTCGTGTGTTTCAAGTATGTACAAACTTCCATTTTGTTTTTTTACTACGGGGAACTAGCGTCTTTTTTTTAAGAGACACACAATGTGAAAATCACTAATGAATTATATTCAACTATAGATAGCAAGGAAATTGGGGATTAATTTCTCAATGATTTCAACAACACCTGTAAAGAATAACGTAAATATTTCTCACGGAGTTTTGAGCATTCCTGAGACTTGTTACTACAAGTTTATACAATTCTTAGAATAACTGAACAATGGTAAATCGTTAAGTGTAGGCTTAAATAGAATTGTCGACGGAACGAATTGACCAGAATACAATTTAAAGGTAAGTGAACTTTTGACTTAGTTTGCGGTTTTGAGGGGTTTGTTTTTTTGAGTTACAGTCACAGGTTTATTTGATCCGGTTGGAATTTGAATTATGCAGTCTTATTGTAATGTAGGCCTGCTTACGTGAACTCAGTGACTTTGGTTTGAAAGTCTCTTTGTTACCTGGACTGGATGGTTATCACTATTGCCTTCAGGTGTTCTTTTATTCGACGTATTATTCTGTATTATGTTCAAGACTTGGCTTTTCCAATAGAATGAGCACCTGATCAGACGTGTGTGCAATTCGCTCTGCAAAAATCACCGGTTTAACCCGATCCAACTTCCCATCGTCGTATAGCCTCTAGCTAGACCTGAAAGACTTCTTATACTGATCACCATCAGCAGTTAGTATCAACAAAAACATCCAGTAAAGCTGATCAAGATGCCACCACCCAAAAAAGTTAAGAAATCCACGTCAACTCCCGATAACAAGATGGCGCCTGATCAACCGGAACAGTTAAGCCCAGTCAAAGAATTCGATGTCCTACGCAGTGACTTCAGAGAGATGCTCTCCGACATTCACAGTAAGCTTGACACAGTGATAAGAAATCAGGGAAATCTGCTTGATAGAATGAAAATCATAGAGGCTAAACATTCAGAGATTGAAGATTCTATGGCCTTCACCAATGCGACAGTTGATGAACTGCAACAAGAAGTGAAAGTAACATCCGAAACGGTGACTAAATTGTCCCCACTTCTTGACGAGGCCATAAAGTGGATCGACAAGGTAGACGGGGAAGTACTACAATTAGAAAGGTACTCACGCGGTTTCAATCTTCGATTCGGTGGAATACCCGAAAGTCCGAATGAGTATCCCTACGAAACTGTTGAGAAAATCCTAACCAATCGGTTTCAAATGCCCGATGTCATAGTAGAGAACGCCCACCGGACCGGGTCTTGGCGCAATGCTACCTCGTCATCAGGATCAACTGCCCCACGACATATCATTGCAAAGTTTCTGTATCGGCCCGAGCGACAAGCTGTGTTGCGGCAGGCCAGGAAAACCCTACAAGGAACCGGCATCTTTATCATGCAGGATCTACCAGCAGCTGATGTCAAAACCAAGCAAGCGCTGAGAGGTGTCATGAAGGCCGCCTATGACAAGGGACAGAAACTAAACTTTCGTAATGGCCGTATCTTCATTAATGGCAAGGAATATCGTCCGTCTTAGAGATGTGCCCGTCTACCATCGAAAGACACCAACACTTGCCCGGAACCATGCCCGAACCTGAAACAACTCTTGAGGCCAAGTGTTACAATTACATTAAATGTTGTTATTTATTTCATAGCGTTTATTAGTATTAATATATGTGATTGTGTCTTTCTATTATAATTATATAGACCGGTGATGCTTGCATGCGAATGCTCACGTCCATTAATGTACTTTTTTTTTCTCTGTCCATTTTTTCGTCAACCTGCATGTACCAAGCTGCATTTACCTTACTCGTCTTGCTGTATGTCTTTGTTCGTCGTTTTCATGGTTACAACAGAACCTATCCAACCAACATAATGATTCATTTGCATATCTATAAACAGCTGGTCAATGGGAACTTGTTACATAATATGATTTGTCCGGTATGTAATCAGCAAGTGCCCGATATTGGCTGTGATTATTATGAACAAGATCAATTCCTTGATAACTTCAAGAGTAACACTGAAAGTATAAAATTAGTACATATTAACGCTCGGAGTTTACCCAAAAATATTTCAAATATTGTTAATTATGTAAACCTGTTGGAAAACCGTTTCTCGGTTATTGGGATATCTGAAACGTGGCTAAAGGATATTCATGATCCACTGATTCAAATTCAAAATTACACAATTGAAGGTTTTTGTAGACAAAATAAAAGAGGTGGTGGGGTGGCACTTTATATAAAACAAGATCTTGCATATAGTATTCGTAACGATTTATCTGTCAATGATTCTGTCATTGAATATTGTTTTATTGAGCTTGTTAATACTCACAAAGTAAATGTTATCATTGGAATTGTATACAAACCACCATGTGCTTCATGTGAGAATTTTACAGATCAAGTCAATGAAATCTTAGGTCATGTTAATGCTGAGAATAAAAAGTGTTTTATGGGTGATTTCAATATCAATTTACTCCAGTATGATACTGATAATACTGTGCAAAACTTTATTAATGTTCTGTCTTCTCAATCGTTCTATCCCACCATAAGCAAACCAACAAGAATCACAGGTTATAGTGCAACCTTAATTGACAATATCTTAACAAATGATTTTCTAAACCATTCTGCTGGTATTTTAGTAACTGACATAAATGACCACTTACCTGTATTTCTTATTATTGATCAATTTAAAGAAGAAAATCAGGGTGAACAAAAATATGTCAGACTTGATTTTAACATGAATAACGTAAAATGCTTTAATGATGATTTAAATGAGACTGATTGGATTTTTTTAAAGTCTCCAAATGATATTCATGATATATGTACAATACTTTCCTAGAGCATGTACAAACTTTGTATGTCAAACATTTTCCTGTGCAAGAAATCAAATGCCGTTATGATAAATATAAGTCTCCATGGCTATCGGATGGTATTTATAACTCCATAAGAAGGAAAATTACATGTATAAAAAATATCTTAAAAACCCTACATTACAAAATAAATCTTGTTATACTGTATACAAAACCAAGTTACATTCTTTAATTAGAATATCAAAGAAAAATTACTTAAGTAAACAATTCAACCAAGAAAAAGGCAATGTTAAAGGTACATGGAAGCTCATTAATTCATTATTAAATAAGAATAAGCAAAAACCAAACCCCTCGTATTTTATTCAGGACAAAATGAGAATACATGATAAAGATATTGCTGATACATTTAATGATTACTTTGTTAATATTGGCACCAGGCTTGCCAGTAACCTCCCATTGTGTAATACAGCTTTTGAATCTTTTCTGAATGACAGATGTTCACATTCTCTTTTCTTGACGCCCATTACGCAAGAGGAAATAGTGGATATTCTTAACAAAATTCCTCATTGTAAGGCGTCGGGCTGTGACGGTTTAAGTTCCTTTGTTATTAAACAGGCTAGTTACTCACAAGCGAAGCCATTAGCTGAGCTTTTCAATTTGTCTTTAGCGTTAGGAATTTTTCCTGATGGGTTAAAAATAGGCAAAGTTTCTCCAATACATAAAAAGGGCAAGAAGCATGATATTGAAAACTATAGACCCATCACAGTAGTATCTATATTCTCAAAAACTTTTGAAAAGTTAATTTATTCTAGATTAAACTCTTTTATAAACAAAAACAATATTTTGTCTGAATCCCAATTTGGATTTAGAGAAAATTGCTCAACTGACCTAGCAATTTCGTATGTAGTTAATAAATTATCACAAGCTATTGATGATAAGAACATCTCTATTGGTATATTTTTGGACTTGTCAAAGGCTTTCGACACAGTTAATCATGAAATTTTGCTTCGTAAATTAGAACACTACGGTATCCGTGGAATAGCCTTGGACTTGTTCAAAAGTTACTTATCAAATAGAAAACAATTTGTTTCGTATAATGCTGTCAATTCTATTGATCAACCTATTTTTTTTGGTGTTCCATTCTTTTGTTCTGCCGTATTTGAACTATTGCATTCTCATATGGGGCTGTTCTTCAACTCAGTGTAAGAGACTATTTACTTTACAAAAGCGGGCTGTTCGCATCATTTCTAATGCTGGTTATCGTGATCATTCAGCTCCACTTTTTGAACAATTTAAACTTCTAAAATTAAATGATCTTTATTGCCTTAATTTAGGTAAATTTATGTATAAATACAACCATAATGCATTACCCTCTTGTTTTAACTCTTTCTTTACCTTAACTTCAAATATTCATTCGCATGATACTCGAAGTACTCGTAAGAAAAATCTTTATGTCCGTTTCAACAGAACATCATTGTTTAGAAATAGTCTTGTCCAACGTGGTACTACATATTGGAATAGCCTCAGCGATTCGTTAAAATCTGCACTGACTTTGTCAAATTTTGCAAAGAAATTAAAAGCACAGTTCCTTAATTCTTAGTTAAGAATGAAAAGTTATGTTATATATTTTCCGGATGATGTTTTGTCTTTGTACCCATACATGTACATGTTTTTATGTAAGTTAGTGTTGTGATAGTCTGTTGGTGTGTTTGTTCGTTTTTTGTCTGTCCGTAGGTACGGGAACAAAAGCCTCGCTTCACCCTATGCCTAAATGTTGTCCTGTTTGTGACTATTTACTCAACTTCCGTGTAAATTGTTATTGTCTTTACTACATCTGTGGTTTGCCATTATATATTCATTATTATGTATCTTAACTTTAATGATGTACACAAATGTAACTTTATGGCAACATTGAAATAAATGTATTGAAATAAAAAAAAAAGAGTCCAAGGAAATTCCAGCATTGCTGTAGCCAGATGTTTGGTGAATGGATGGTTGTCAATGGTGATCGTCAACAGCTGTAGTTTCGTCAACAGGAAAGCAGTTCTAGTTACTGGCAACTGGATTCTCTGCATCCATTGTTCTGATGAGGGCTGCTATAAAGCAATTGCTGCTGGAGATGTAGTATGTAGACTGGTGGGGGATTTTTATTAGATCATCAAAAACGGCTATCTTCCACAGCAAGCAAGTAAGAAAGTAGTTCATCAAAGTCGTAAATATTCCGCAAAAACTGGATCTTCCACCATATGACCGGGGTTCAAATTAATTATTGCGGAGACGACTTTTGTTTCTTTCTTAAGGTTTATTCACAGATCTGTCGGAGAAATAACATGGAGTTTTACAGATGTGTCTTTCTCCCGATATCATAAAGTAGAATTCATATAATTGAGTAAATATTAAAATTGCAATAAATTAAACGTTAAAATACATAGCAAACAATATTCAAAGGCTACGGGGCGGGTTTCTCTCGACCCCCGATTTACACATTCAGAATAAACACATCTCTAGAAAACGTCTTGTAATGTCAAAAAGATTACCAACTAAGGCTATTAGTAACGATTGTATTTAGATGGAAACATTAAACGTATACAAAATGTAAACTAATTGTCTCCTGGCAGGCCCCGTCAAAATTCTTTATGGCGTCCGCCATCTTGGAAACGCACTTCTTTTTTAGGAAAAACCTTGCAAGATTGTACAAAATATATTGCAAGAAATATTACTAAAGAGCTTGACTTTCTCTTTCAAATAATCAAAACTAATAAGTAATATTTAAGAGAAGCTTAATTTAAGTCATAAATAAGGGCGGCCCTCTCAATTGACAAGTCTCAACTCCAAATCTTGACAAAATAGCCTTAAAAAGTGGCTTTAAATGTTATCAAAGGTATAACATAAATATAAATGCAATCAATTGTTTAAGTAGCTGCTATTTATGATAAAAGATAGATGTCAAGTAAATTGGAAAGGATCATACCTGTCGGAAAAATAACATGGAGTTTTACAGATGTGTGATGGTCACTGCCCACTGACCATTGATGGCAAGTTCCCGCCCATTGGTGGCGCCCTTCATATTTTCCCACTTACTCCCTTTATTGCTTTTGTATGTAGGGCAAAGGTCATGCCGAGGTTGCGGCTGGTATTTCAGACACCTCACAACAGCTTTTAGTAGGCATAGCAAACCAAAAATTATTTAGTCTGTAATATGCACACAGCCTATGTCAGTTGAAAGAGCTAGGTGAAAGATGAATACTGGTCTTTGTTTTTTTGAAATGGGTTAATGCATTCTAGAGTTACGATAAGTTCAAGTTCATCAAAATCAACGAAATCCTGCCAAAAATTGAAAAAAGGCAAAAAAGGTTTTTTTTATAGATTTTAACCAGCACTTTGAATATGGAAATTACTTCAAGTAGTGCTTTAAGATGACATTTCTGCAAAATGGCCAGCAGATAATGTATTACATCAAAAACCAAATGTATATCATTTTGTATGGCTGAGTATCAGACTGTCAAAAAGTGCCCATTGACCCAAATTAGAGTACGGAAACAATGAACATTATGCAAATTGGCTCATTAATATGCATAAACAGTATAACTTTTGTTTTAAGTGGTCAATTGCGATGAAATTTGGTATGCAGGCTTCCCCCATGATGATGGGTCTACAAACACAAAATCAGGTAAGTTCCTCTACAATTATGCAAATTAGCTTTTTGTAGCTAATTAGTATGCATAAATGTCATAATTTCAGAGCCGAGTACCCTATTCTAATGAAATAAATGTTTGCAGGCTACATGTTTTAATGTCATGATAAATTGTGGAGGGAAATGAAGATTTACATTAAGCACACAGTTTTTTAATATGTTTAATATAATGTTGTCGTCATGGAAATTAGGCATTTAGAAACCAAAATCAGTTCGGCTCATTAATATGCATAAACACTGTATTTTAAGGTCCGAGTGGCCAATTCTGATGAAATTTGGTATGAAGGTATCCTCTATATAGATGAGTCTATAAATAAAATATCAGATGAATAGCTGATACATTATGCAAACTAGCCTTGTGCAACTAACAGCTAATTAATATGCATATATACTAAATTCTCCTTTCTTCGTACACTGTGTTATGTGTACACTAAACAATGCATGCAATTTTGACAAAATCAAACATATTCAAAATTTATGATGAATGGCAATCAAATTTAGGCCTACCTACCTTAAATAAATGCAATTACAGAATGTCCAGACAGTTGTCTTCCCATTCCTTTTGAAGTGGATAAGTATAAAGGTGGTCATCCTTATCATATACAACGGTAAACAATGTGTATCCCTGATCTAGTAATTCCCTGTCATCTTCCTCCATTAGTTCCTCTAAATCAGTTTCGCTACTTTTCCTGAGGACAGTTCCTGTGTATGATCTCAGCTTCTTGCAACCTACTGGAAGGAACTTGTGCCGTATTCGTTTTTTTACAATTCTGTCCTCAGGAAATTGTAGCTTTCTCTTGATGGGTTTAAGTTTACTCAGAATTTTTATTCTCAACTGCTTCCGGCAAAGTTCTTTGTCGGATGAGCTTGACGTGTCATTTTCACTGTGGGGGTCCTCTTCTTTATTTTGCTTACATAACTGACTAATGATGACTTGAAGATTATCTTGTAGTTGCTTAATAGTTAAATTGGTTCCTGCTTTTGTTTTGTAAAACAAGGTGCCTTTTACAACCCCTCTGTTGATGGTCTTGAAATAATCAATCTGTGACACTAGCAACTCTCTTTTTTGAGTTTCAGTTCTGCACTGTGCTAGCATAGCGGCAACAGCTTCAGAGCTTGTGCATGGCCCTCCACATAATTTCTGTACTTGTTCTGTTGCTGCTATTGTTGCAGTGACCAACTTGCGCTTTTTATCCTCTCTTGCCTGATGCTGTTGCTCCATGAGCTCCTCCTGTGTTTTTTTAATCTCTTTGACTTTGCCTTGATACAATTTAACAATTTCTTTTCTTTGTTTTTTGGCAGATTGGATGAGTTTCAACTTTTCTTCTTCTTTGCAGTCTTCCAGATATTTCATGGTTCTGTTCTGAGACCATAGGAGAATTCCTTGCATGGCAAGATCAGTCATATTGGGGCTCTTTCGCTTCAAATAGTCCAGTCCCGCAAAAATGCGTTCAGCGGCTACGTTGTCTTTAGGACATGTTCTTGTCTCATCTCGTATTGTGTCATTGACACTGTGATGCTTTCCGCCAGATAGATGATCTTCTAGCTGTCTTTTGATGCAAACGTAGATGTTGTGGAGAATGACAATCAAGGCCTGTTTCGTGTAAAATTCAATGTCAACTGATGTAGCCTCATACAGCGCCTTATGGATTTCATCGTTATTTGGAGGGATGTCAGCAAACAGGATCGCACTATCATCAAGGAGCTGTTGAGGATCTTCCATCTGTTCTGTTACAAACTTGTCAAGTTTTGTGTAGTATGCAGCTGTGTCCATTACGTGGCATTCACTTTCTACCATTTTCATCAGAGGTTTGGTAATATGTGTTCCAACTATGCCCATTGCTCTCATTCCTCCAATTATGATATCATCTTGAAGATCCCACATAACAGACTTAATTAATGTATTTTTCTGCTTTGTTGTTGGCAGGGTTTCATATACACCTGTGAAATGTTTATTGATATGATGGAAGTAAGTTGCGGCTGCGTTCTCAAATGGAATGTTAAATCTGTTCCCACGGTATGCTTGAAGTTTACTTTTGTGCTGTGTGAAGAGTGAAAATTCATTTGGGCAGCCAGCCTGTGGATGTGCGTCAGGACCAAAAGCTTCACAAACCGACCTTACAGCAAGTAGAGTGGCAGACTCGCTTTTTCTGCTCCATGGAATGTGTTGCTCTCTGCCTAGCTTTCTTCCTGCACTTTCAACTTCTTCCCAGGCAGAAAGAGCTGCACCTGCATATTCCTGAAAGTTCAAAACTAAATGTTTGCCGCAGTACAGATCGTTTACTCTCGTCATGTCTGCTTTTAGTTCAGTACTCAACTGCTTCCAGTTATCTACAGTACTGGAAAGAACCTTCTTGCGCCAATCCTGCAAAAGACTGACAAACTTCTTGTTGACAATACACCTATCAGTCATAGTGTTTTTAATTTTCAGAAGAAGCTCATCTGCTTTCTGTTGTGACTCATCACTATGTAATTCCTCCAAACATAGAAGTTCTTGTACTGCTGCAATGGCTTCGTCAAGGAGGCTTTGTCCAGATTCAGTCTGTACTTGAGACAGTCCCAAACCATATGTACCAGTTTCGGTTGATGCCAGCATGGTTACAAAAGACTTGTGCTTTTTAGAGGTACCATCAGTTTGTAACGTGACAGGTATCTTGCTGTTAGCGATGGCCTCCTTAGCAACATGCTTGGATAGGAGCGCTTGCTCAAAGGCCATGTATCTGATGCAAGTTGGTTTTGGTAGTCTCCCACAATCTAAGCCTGCTACTTGTTTCAGTACAAGTTCAATGATATCAGAAACATGTCTGGAGCCTACACCTCTTGATAATAATTCATAACACACAACCCGGATGTCACTTGTGTAAGCGCCATCTTCGAATGAAGCTATAGCTTTATTACCCATTAACTCCTCCAACTGGCAATGGAGTAGGTCATTTTCTTTTTCCAAGTCCTTCAGCTGCTGCTTGAGTCTTTCATTGTCAGCATCAAACTTCTTGTCATTAGTACGCTTCATGACATTATACCGAACCTTCTCCGTTCTGTTCTTTATGGTTTTTCTCATTTCAGCAACAGTGTTGTTCAATGCAGTCACTTCTTCCTGCAGCTTTCTGACATGGCCTCGTTCAGCAGCAAGCTGCACTTCACATCTTTTATTACGGCGTACCACATTCGTCTTATTTAGAGATATCATTTGTTTCTGTAGTTCTCCACAGAGTTCATTTGCTTTGCTCAATTGTCTTTCATATTTTGAACACGCTCTTTTGTGGGTTTTTTCCATTGCATTCATTGATGCTTCGCAAGCTGTTTTACATTCAGCTTGTTCCTTAGCATGCTGTTGTGCAAGACTGCAGTCCAACTCTGCCTGTTGTAAATGCTGCTTAGTTTCTGTTTGCTCTTTTCTCTCCTTCTCAAGAAGTTCATGCAAAATCGCAATCGTATCTCCATGGCTTCTTAGTATATATGTGGTAATACCAGCTTGATCTTTTTCTGTTGAGGAGTCTGCATTACAGCTGTGCTTTGCAGTATGTTGTTCATCCCCTTTATCAACATCTTGTGGGTCATCTGAGAGAGCAGATGGTGTCCTAACCTCTGGCAAGATATACACAGACTGTAAATAGACTTGCTGATCCTCTGATGATCTCCTTTTGTTTTGCTTTTTTCTAGCGACAGTCATCCAACTGTTGCGAAGAGCTGAAGTAGGAGTATGTTCTGCATTAGGGAAAAGTCTTTTACACCAATGAATTACATTCTCCGATGAAATCTGATGCCTTGATCTGTATTTATTTAGCTCTACAATTATTTTGTTGGTGATCACTTTAGGTTCTTGATCTGTTGTTACTGAATCGATGTATCCACAGAGCCATTCTACAGTTAAGTCAATTGCATCACACGCTGGTCCAATGCTGTGACTGTGCTTGAGCGGTTCTTTTAACATGACAAGATTATTCAGTCTTCTGGCATGATCGACACGGCATTTAATTTTTTCAATCAGCCCACTGATGTTTACTGGAATTGGAGCCCCTATTTGCTGCAGAACTTGGCGAAATGTTTTGTGGTAGCTCAGTTTAGGATCACTGCTTACAGCTTGGCGGAGACTCTCAAGCAAGGCATACGTTGTTTCTGATGTACCAGTAACCCAGTGATCTACAGAACAATAAGAAATATCAACACAAAAAATCAACTATATTCTGCAGGTGTAAAAAAAATGTGGCACTTATCTAGAAAATGTTATCAAAGATTGTTCAGATTCCACAAATGAATGGAAATGTGGCCTCTTGATGATCTTGATGAATGACAGTTTTTTATGGAATTGTTTATTTAAGTTAATGTAATTTTTCAGCACAATTAGTCAACATTGAATAATTAAAGACAGTTAAAAAAAAGCTTACAAAGTTTAACAGAAAAGTTCAAATGTAAACTGAAAAAGTAGGCCTACAACTTTAAAAAATAAATGAAACAAGAATACAACTCACCAAAACAACTCCACAAGTGTCAGTCAAACAAAGATGAACAAAACTCCTCAACGCATTGCATTTTCATCAACAAAAGTTTTCTTAATAAAATGCTATTGAACATGTTAACAAAACTTAAAACAAAACTATTCATGTCATAATCAACCATAATCAACACCTGTTTGTGAGAAAGAAAAAAAAAAAAAAAAACCTAGCTTGATCAATTTTTTGTATTGTGTATGGCCTATGACCTCATTATTTTGTCCTAAATCTCAGTTTCAAGAAATAAAAACACAAACAAGTTGTTCATAATGATTTCTCAACAGTTTGTAAATTGTTATTTCACGACAGATTAACAATAGTTTTACCAACAAAATGTGATCATTTTGATTTGAAAAAATAGTACGATTTAGTGCAAGGAGTAAGTGCGCAAATAACAACAGCCTTATTTTTGCTGAAATACGGCGCTGTTTACTGCGCAGATTTTACAAATCCAACAATACCGCATATCTCAACACGCACATCGAACACCCGTCGCGCGCATGAAACAGTCGCCGGTAGCATCCCAAGCCGTTCATCCAGTGCACAACCGTGTACGTAAACAACGGTTGCGCGCTGCTACATTCATGGTAATGCCTCCCTTTACGAGGCTAAAATCTGATCGTGCTTTTCAAGGATTTGTTTCAGCCTTTTTTAGTCAAACAAACGTATCTTTTTAACAATAAATATAATTCAAGGTTCATCAAGAAAGTCAACAAGTACTTATTTTTCTTACCGGGGGATTTGGTGTCGTAAATAAGGCCCGAAACTTCGCCAGCAGTCCATCCAGTAAAGGCAAGTATCTCGCTGTCGACATCAAAACCGACCTCCATGTTCACCGTGTGGTCGCACAGCTTGTCATTTTCAAACTGACGCGAGGAAAAACTCGCTCTATTTTTTCTCAAATGGACATGACTTCCACTCAAAAAATTGGAATGAAGTAAGGATGAGGTGATAATCTAATATCTACGCAATAGCGTGGTACATTTCGACTTGAAACTATTGAAACTTCGATTTTTATGGCGTGGTTTTCCTTTACCAAAATCTCCGCTTCAAACTTTTGAAGCTGGCGGGAAACTTCTAAGAAAGAGTTATGACACTGATGTAAAAGGTCATGTGTACCATATTTGGAAGTTTCAATCACAAATAAGGAGCAGAAGGCCTGTCCAAGACCATTTGCAAATGGGGGTATTTACGCTTCATTTCTGAGGGGGGCTCACCAGGCAAGAAAAGAGCCCGCGCGTCTGCAGTGCCTGAAACTGATGTCGTTTATAAGTAAGATTATTTGTCGCCGTGTTTTATTTATTCTGTACTTTGAAAAGACACACAGATACAAGAAATGACACACTATTCACACAAGAAAAAATAAACTTGATTGGTTTATTGACTCTGAAGTAAGACGATTCTGAAAAGTGCACAACAAATTATATTGCGAACACTACGAGTGTGCGGCAGACTGTGTGTTGGGCAAGAGTGCTATGCCTACTTTTAGTCAGCACATTTTGACTCCCATTTACCTTCGAATAGATGTTTATTTCTAAGATTTAAGACACCACAATAACCATTGCAGACTTCATCAGAGTTCACCACACACTTTGAACCCCTGAGAACCACAGTCTTGTGAGTAATTTTGTACTAATTTGTAGCTTTTCTCATCGGATTTATTATTGAGCTATTTCCTTGCCCTGTGTATTTTAGGGTGCTTGTTAGTTCACAAATTGTTGGAGCATTTATTATTCTTCACTCAAACTTATGACCAGATGGTTAGATTGCTAAATTTTCTTATATTCCTAGTCCCCTAAACATGAATTTCTAATAGTTTTCTGCGACTAGTTTGGATGTTTTTAGAGGATGAGCGATCACTATATCTTGCTATGTAAGGAAGACTTTATACACCTGCATAGTGGAGTGATCCCTGTATTTAGTGGATTGCTATTATTATAGCCCTCATGTGTTGTTTAATTGCTAATTAATGTTCAGCTGCACCAACTTTAGACTTCATGCCTGTTTCAAAGTATTTTGCAAGTCATTTATTAGTTGTGTGTTTTATTTTCTCTACAGTTCACCGCGTACAATAAAGGAACCGTGGATACCAAAGCACTGATATTTTCTTTATTTTGTGGTTGACACAACTGGTGGAACATAAGTTATCGCTTCCCTGAAGCTACACTTACAGCAGAAACCAGTACAAGATGTGTCTTTCTCCCCACATCATAGAGTAAAATGACACATGATAAATTTGAAAATCAAGCCGCTGCTAGGGGGCGCTCGATCCGGGGTTAAGATATGTGAATACATGAATATATTAAGTCTGAAGAAACATTAAAAATACGTTTTTTCCTATCCGTCACATACCAATTATTTATATTTGTGTTTACGTTGTATATTTGCAGAAAGTATTGTTGCATCTCATAGCATCATAGTGTCGGCGGTCAACGAGAGGATTGCCAAATACCTTAAACATTCCTATCAGCGCCAACATAATCATTAGAGCCTGATGCATGCATTCTTGAATGCTTAATTAAAACCCTGCAAGGCATTTTCTAGTAAGTTCCCATAGAGCGCAGGCAGGACTTGTACTTAAATTTTTCAGTAATTCTTGAATAACTTTTTTTTAATTTATCTTAACATCTTTGCGAAAAACCTGTGATATGTCCCAAGGGCTCTTTGAGTTTTGTGTGTAAGAACCATAGCGCTGTTGCTAAGCAACTGCAAACTGCCTGCAACTTGCAATTAGAACTGTGCGCAGAAGCTTTGCCCTCATGTATCCTCTTCCCTACATACTGTTATTTTTTGTCCAAAAGATACCACAGATGGCATTGTCTTAGCCTTTTTGTGTAATAAATATGGAGACTGTACATGACGTGGGAACCTTGAGGAAAAAATTGTGGGCTAATGTCAGGACTGGTCTGCCTTAATTTTTGAATTAAAGAAATGATTTGGTAATATTTAATTGAAATAGAGGAAAAACACCACCCTCCAAAAAGTGGATCCCTTATTTGAACAACTCAAAAAGAATGAAAACCACCAGAATAAAATTTCAACTAATTTATTTTTGAAGTGACAACTCTTACTTGTCTTTCCCTCCTTTACATTAACAGAGTAAAGGGTCGTTTGTGCTTTTGTTTTACTTGAAAATCGAACATTTGATTTTGTGTTTCAACACATTTCAGACAAAAATAAAATAATAATAATTAAAACTTATAAAGCGCACAAATCCATCAAAGTGCTCATGGCGCTAAATACAAACAATAACATTCACATGTACAATAACCAAAATTAAAACGTAAGCCTAAGCTGAGAAGAAATCCAGAACATGTGGTATAGAAATACAATACAAATGCAATATCTAGGAAACATTGAGGGGTAAAAAACAAATCAAACCATTTACTCAAATACCTGATTGAAAAGATGTGTTTTAAGTTTTTTTTTAAATTGGGTTAAAGAAACAGATGATTTTACTAGTGCAGGCAATCTGTTCCATAGGCGTGGGGCAGCATGTGAGAAAGAACCGTCTCCCCATGATTGATTGGATATAGGCTCAATAAGGAGGCTAGAATTGTAAGACCGGAGTTTGCGAGGAGTGATTTATACACAAAAAGCAGAAGTTTATACTTAATCCTACTGCTTACCGGTAACCAGTGTAATTTTTTCAAAATCGGCATAATATGTAGGAAAGACCATATGTAAGGAAGACCATACAGAAGTGAATTACACATGTCAAGTCTGGAAACTACGACAGAGTGGACTATCTGCTGTATTTTTGTTTTCATAGTGCATTTGGTGCGAGCATGACATCAGTTATTGTGCGGCGACCGCGCAACCCGGGATATCCCGGGAGCGGGATCTGAGTGCGCGCTATGTAAACCGGGATATCCCGGGTGCGGGACTGAAAGGGTTAAGGAAATTTTCCTGCATCCAAACTCGAATTTCACAAACACATGTTTCAATACGACTAATGCTCTCATCAGCAAAATTTTGGGATGGTTTAAAAGAGAAATATAACTGAGTGTCATCAGCATATACATGATAGTTCAGTTTGTAACCGGTAACCAGTGTAATTTTTTCAAAATCGGCATAATATGGCAGGACTTTTTAGTCAAGGTAATTATACGAGCAGCATAGTTCTGAATACGCTGAAGACGTTCAATTTGAGTACAAGGAAGACCATATAGAAGTGAATTACACATGTCAAGTCTGGAAACTACGACAGAGTGGACTATCTGCTCAGTTGCATTTTGTGTAAAAAATTTCCTTACTTTGCCTATATTACGAATGTGAAATGTGGTAGAACGTGCAATACTAGAAATATGCGAACTAAGTGTCATGGAAGAGTCGAATATCACACCAAGATTACGAGCTTTGGTAACAGCGGTAACTTCGGAGTCATCAATATTAATATGGGGAATAGTAACTTTAGAGAGTTGTTTCTGTGAACCGAGTATCAAAAATTCTATTTTGTGATCATTCAGCTTAACTCTTTCAGTCCCATATACTTTGTACACAGCTAACCCCCATATCCCGCATACTTTTCAAACACATACTTTTATTGAGTGTTTTCATTAAAAAAATCATTAAAAAATTACCATAAAATATTTTGTTACAATATTTTGGGATAATGTTTATCGGGTAATTGTCTTTATTTCGTTGACCTCTGTGACCTCATTGACCTTTAACTTCCTGTGAAAGCGGAAGTTGTAAACAAAATATAAAAGCTTTAAATTTTTGTCATTTTGGCTTCTGTTTTTCAGTATTAGTTTCGATATAATACAAAAAATAATAGTTTACATGCAATACAAGTTTTTTGACATTATTGTAGCTTGGTCTGTCGATAAATTCCGTAGCTAGAACGGTTTTCCTTTGCGTTGTTGTTCATGATCTTTGGCCACGTACGCATATGCTCATGGCGGCCGCCATCTTGAAACTTTGTTTACTTTCGTTCAGATGAATTACTCAAACTTTGACGAAGTTATTAAATGGTTTTAGCTCTGATCAACTGCCAGAAAATCTATCCATATGTGGTATGGACATTTCTAAAGACATCTGCAACACTGTGGACATTTTTAAGGCCAAAGAATCTGTGAAAATTGGGAAACAAAAATAGCAAAAAAACAGAGGGCCACACGGCTATGTCGTGCATCGTTCGTGACACGTGTGGAAATGCAAACTCGTTATGTGTGTACAGTTCCGCAAACGATAGAAAATACTTCCAAAAACCAATCAAAACAACACATTTTTCAAATTAATTATTAGATATACACACCTGAACTAATAGTATAGTATTTGCTAAGTCACCAGTAGTCAAGAAAGGAAATCACAGAGGGAAAACGAGCTACATTTTGAAGAAAATCTTTACGTCAAATTTTTTTCGATTTGGACTTCGCGCAGACTCAACCATGGAACGGAAGGTGTAAAAAGTCCCGGATGCAGTCTGCTATACCTCTCTAAACTATACCTCTCTAAACTATACCAACAGAGGGCGAATTTCATCGTGTAGTTGGTGCTGTATTTTTGTTTTCATAGTGCATTTGGTGCGAGCATGACATCAGTTATTGTGCGGCGACCGCGCAACCCGGGATATCCCGGGAGCGGGATCTGAGTGCGCGCTATGTAAACCGGGATATCCCGGGTGCGGGACTGAAAGGGTTAAGGAAATTTTCCTGCATCCAAACACGAATTTCACAAACACATGTTTCAATACGACTGAGTGTCATCAGCATATACATGATAGTTCAGTTTGTGTTTCATGATAATGCTATGAACTGGGTAGGTGTACACTGTGAACCACAGCGGCCCAAGAACCGACCCCTGAGGGACCGAAAAATCATGAACAACCGGATCCGATGTTGAATTGCCAATGCGAACATGTTGTGGTCTGTTTTGCAAAAAGGATTGGCACCATTTAAGGGCATTACCTTGTAAACCAATAATATCACAGTGTCAAAAGCCGCACTCAAATCAAGCAGAATCAGGGCAGTCACATGGCCTTCATCCATAGCACATAAAATGTGCACTCGCAAAAGGGCCGATTCAGTGCTATGCTTGGACCTGTATGCTGATTGAAATTTATCAGCAAGGCCAGAGTCAGAGATAACAGTATTCAATCTGGAGGCAACAATGCGCTCAATGGTCTTGCCAATAAGCTTCAAATTAGCCACCGGTCGGTAGTTAGACAAAGTCTCAGCATCTAAACCTGGCCTCTTGATTAGGGGATGAATGTAAGCTGTCTTAAGACTGTCTGGAAAATTACCTTGCTCAAAAGACTTGTTCACAATAGTAGTAATAAGAGGTGCTACAACATCAATACACTTTTTTAAAAGATCAGTAGGTACGGGGTCCAGTTCACATGATTTAGGAGAACTTATTAATTTTTTGATCTCAGACACAGTAGTGGATTCAAACTGGGAAATATTTGATACATTAGCACACACAGGTAAATGGTAAGTTGACGATATAGTAGAACTAGTTGATACAGGGAAAATACTACGAATATTAAGAATTTTGTTGCTGAAATAGTGAGAAAAACTATCTGCCAGAACCGCATCTGATATACTACTGGGTAATACAGGCTTTTTCTTCGCTTGATGTAGTAACCCATTGACAACTTTAAATAACTTTTTCTGATCGCCTGAACAATCTGTAATTTGAGAGGAGTAATATTCAATCTTAGCTACATTAATTAATTCTTTAACCTTTTGTCTTTGATTACAATATAACTGTCTATCAATCTCTAGTCTTGAATGCCTCCATTTTCTCTCCTGAACCTAGTCTTGGTCCAAGACGTCACTATCTCATACTCGTAACGTAACGTGATAACCCTACAGAGGGCGCGCTTTTCTTCTTGAATTGATTTTGGTTGACGACTGTCTGTAGTAACGTCTTGGATATCTTGTTTAAGAAGGCGTGGCCAAATTATTTCCATGAAGCATCAAGTCATGTTTTATTCATATTAGTGACTAAAATGACAAGCTTGCAAGAAAAGCAAGATAAGAAAGGTCACGAGGTCATCGACACGACATCGAGCATGATTGTATGCAGTATGCACGCGCACTCACGTTTTGATTGACCATGACTTCATCACTATAACGCACTAAGCAAGTGATTCTGAAATTACTCAAGCTCACTTAGATCACCCATAGTATCGAGCGTTTCACGACAGTTCCTGAGGTCATCAGCGAAGTCAAGTAGTGCTTTATTGCCATGAACATCGGGACGATTGATGATTTTACTTATCCAGGCTTCTGATATGTCGTACTCATCTCCAAATCGGTTCTTGAGTAATTTTCTTGCTAGGGCATAGCCCTCCCGTGGCTCCTTCACACTGCAGCACTGGATAAGTTTCCTAGCCGACCCTGTGCAGTATTGTAGCAATCTGGCAAGCTTAGCACTGTCACTGATGGAGTCTTTGTCTACAGTATTATCAAATGCACGTATAAATGTCCAGTAATTTAAAGGGTCGCCATCGAACGACATCAATTCAGTCTTGGGAAGTTGCAATGACTCTACAAGCGACTGCTGTTGGACCCGAGTTGTATCAAGCATCTGTGTCAGAACAGCTGTAAAATTCTCATTACTCATTACAGCAGGTGTTGATGCATGTAGAGGCTTGCTGGCTACAACTGGCGTCGTCAGGGGCGATGCCGGGGGAGTTGTCAGATGAGATGCCAGGGTTGTTGCTAGGGGCGTTGTCAGGTGCGATGCCGGGGTTGTTGCCAAGGGTGTTGTCAGGGGCATTGCCGGTGTTGTTGCCAAGGGTGTTGTCAGGGGCATTGCCGGTGTTGTTGCCGAGGGTGTTGTCAGGGGCATTGTCGGTGTTGTTGCCGAGGGTGTTGTAAGGGGCATTGCCGGTGTTGTTGCCGAGGGTGTTGTCAGGGGCAATGCCGGTGTTGTTGCCGAGGGTGTTGTCAGGGGCATTGTCGGTGTTGTTGCCGAGGGTGTTGTAAGGGGCATTGCCGGTGTTGTTGCCGAGGGTGTTGTCAGGGGCATTGCCGGTGTTGTTGCCGAGGGTGTTGTCAGGGGCATTGCCGGTGTTGTTGTCGAGGACGTTGCCATGGGGGTTGTCAGGGTTGTTGTCAGATGCATTGCCGGGGTTGTTGTCAGGGTCGTTGCCATGGGTGCTGTCGGATGTTTCATCGGGTGAGTTATCAGAGAAGTTAGAGGATATTGAATGGTTATTACATGTTGGTCCTCTGCCTCAGCATAAATCTTTTCAATAGCATCAGCCTGTGCTAACTTCATCTGTAAATCTACCTGTCGTCGGCGCTGACGAAGCTTGAGCTCATCATCCTTACGTTGAAACTCAAGTTGAAGCTCCTCCGCTTCAATTTGTCTTTTTTCATACTCCGCAGCAGCTTCAGCCTCAAAGGCAGCTCTTTTAGCATGATGTAGAAGAAAGACTGGAGGAGTGATTGCTAACAGAATCAATTGGCTTAATGTCATCCAGTGAGGGGTCAAAGTATGCAGCTCCCATTAAATTTAAATCTTGTTCGTCTGGTGGATCCATGATATACTTGTAAGTTGTACTGACTGTCGAACTTGAATGAAGCTATAAATTGAACTAATGTAGCCTCCAAAGTGCTACAGATGGGCGATGAATTGTTGATCAAGTAATGCTCAGAAAAATGATACGCACAGCATACATGTTGACTTAGATGAACTTCACGAGATATTTATTTGACTTAAAATTGCTGACCACATGGCGAAGATGAGGTAATTGTGTGACAGAATAAAGTGATTTATGACTATTTGACAGTTTGAGACTAAGATTTGAGGTGACGATTCGTGGTTGTGGTGTGTGGTTCAACTGTAACAAGATAAACACAGAAAGAATACCAAATTAAGTAGATTGTCAATTAACAAAGCGAAACAACTGAGTTGACCTTCCTCTGAATAGATAACAACTGTCTCATAAATTCACCAACTTTAAGAAAGAAAGAACTTGACCAATAATATAAACTTCAAACCTAGAACTTCAAGTAAACAGTGAACATCTCTACAATACTAAGAAGAAATTAGCACTATATGACCTTCAATGTAGGCCCACTTCTAGACCACCATGACATGCATGGCCATTCCATTTAGGAAACAATCACTAAAGTAATAAACTTGAAAATACAACTTTATCTAACTAACAATTACAGAAATAACTTCTGAATTCTATCTATGGACAATAAGGAACAAGTGGTAAAACTTACTTTATCTGAGCTGTCCAGGGGTGACAAAAAATGTGACAAAATTGATCTGATTAAAAACAAAAGGTTCAACAAAATGGAGATTTCTGTCTGGCTTCTAAAGCATGGCTAAGAAAAAAATAGCGCCCTTAAGAGCTAAAACAAAGAGATGGTAAACAAATCAATAGTGATGTTCTGACCGCTACATTCAGGCCCCTAATGCATTTGTACACAAAGCATTAACAAACACAGAAGAGACTGAACATCAAAAGGTCAAAGTCAATTGAACTGTTCTTAACTGTTCTCAAGCAACATCTCAGTAGTCTAGGGTTCACCTTCAAGAAGACAGTTTGTGGGTAGGACGCACATACTCTCCTGCTTGGGTCTTAACTTGGACGGACCTTACTTTGTCGTCTTTCCCCGGAAAGGTATTAACTACAAGTCCAAGTGGCCACCGATAACGAGGTGTGTTTTCGTACTTAATCAGCACGAGGTCTCCAGTGCGCATATTGCGTTGGGGGTTGATCCACTTCTGGCGCTCTTGGAGTGATGGGAGGTACTCCTTCAGCCAGCGTTGCCAAAAGATGTCTGAAAGATACTGAACTTGACGCCATCTTCGTTTGTATACGTCCTGCTTGACGAAGTTCCCAGGGGGAAGCTCAGGACCAGAGCGAAGTAACAGCAGGTGATTAGGTGTCAGTTGTGCTGGGTCACGTGGATCGTCCGATAACTTGGTAATTGGGCGGCCATTGACTATTCCTTCAACAATACACATTAGTGTCGAGAGTGCCTCATCGTCTAGTTTCTGCTGACCAAGCAAACTGTTTAGAACTGAACGTACAGTCCTTATTTGGCGCTCCCAAACTCCACCAAAGTGAGACGCTGCCGGGGGGTTGAAAGTCCACTTAACTTCCTTTTGTCGAAGAAAGTCATGGATCTTGTCCTGGTTCCAGTTCTCAATGGCAATGCGTAGTTCTCGTTTCCCCCCGACGAAGTTGGTGCCATTGTCTGACCTCACCTCCACTGGCTTGCCACGACGACTGGTGAATCTTTGGAGAGCATTGATAAAGGAATCTGTTTCTAAAGTATTACAGACTTCTAGATGTATGGCCCTCGTTGTCAGGCAAGTGAAGAGACAGCCGTACCTCTTCAATTCACTTCTGGCTCGCTTCACCATGAATGGCCCAAATAGATCCACACCTACCATGCTGAAGGGTGGAAGCCCTGGTGTAACACGGTCTTTGGGCAAGTCAGCCATACGTTGTGTCGCTAAAGGTGCCTTTCTCTTGCGACATGGTATGCACTTGTAGATGAAATACTTGACTGCTGCACGGCCTTTGACGATCCAGAATCGCTCACGGATTTCAGCGAGTGTTCGTTCCACTCCAGAGTGTCCTGTCATTATGTGATAATGCCTTATTATCAATGACACAACGGGATGTCGAGCTGGTAGCACACAGGGATGTTTTGCATCGTCAGAAAGGGTAGCATTGTTGAGGCGTCCTCCAACACGGATGATACCATCACTGGATCTTGACAGCGCCAGTTTACGGTAACAACCAGACTTGAACAGCGTGTCATTAAAGCTCTTCATCTGGATGTACCGAACAATTTCTTTATCGGCTGCCAAGATTTCGCTGACTGAAAGGTTTCCACATGGTTTGATCTTGTGAAGAAGAATGCTCTTAGCACGTAGAATCCAGGCTATGGCTTTCTTTAAGCTGTACCAAGAAGAAAATCTAGCAAGGAGTGTGTCTACAATGTCAGGCTTGTCAGTTTCGGCATGGATTATGTAGACCTGTGACTCTTTCTTCACTTCACAATCGCTTGGTAGTACTCCATTGTCAAAATTTGGTTGTGGCGGCCAAGAAGATTCCTTACTCCAGAGGAACCGTGGTCCCTGAGTCCAACGCTCACTCATGATAAGTTCTTCAGCAGTGAGGCCTCTTGAGACATCATCTCCTGGGTTGGACTTTGTGTCAACATGTCTCCACTGTGAAGGGGTAGAATGTGCAAGTATAGTCGCAATGCGGTTAGCGACGAACGTCTGGAACCGTTTGTCCTCGTTCCGAAGATAATGAAGGACGATCATGCTGTCACTCCAGTACACTGTCTCCTGAAGGGGTAATGACAGCTGCCGGTGTATGATTTCATCCAGCTTGACTGAGACAACAGCGGCAGCAAGTTCCAAACGTGGAATGGTGGTCGTCTTTAATGGTGCCAGTTTGGCTTTAGCCATGACTAATCCACAGCGAATCAGTCCACTGTCATACTCGAGTCAAAGGTACGTTACAGCTCCATACCCTTTCTCTGAGGCATCACTAAAGTGGTGAAGCTGAGCCGAAGCAACAGTCCCATAGGAAGGTTTTACACAACGGGGTATTGTCAGGTTGCGAAGATACAGCAAGTCATGAATCCATCGCCTCCACTGGTCGGTGATGTCATCTGGCATTGGGTCATCCCATCCCACTTTCATCCTACATAGCTGTTGAAATAACATCTTCGCTGTAAGTACGAACGGGCTAGCGAACCCCAGTGGATCAAACAGACCTCGGCGCGTCATTGGCTTATCTTTGGAATGCACATCGAACGTGAAGGCATCACTTTCTATGTCCCAAAGGACTCCCAAGGCTCGTTCTGACGGTAGAACCTCCCAATCCTTCACCAAAGATGGTACTTTCTTGGCTCTCTCAGTGTCAGGAATAGATCGCAGAACTTCACGAGAGTTGCTGATCCATTTTGTTAAGCGAAATCCTCCAAGTGCCAACATCTTGCGCAACTGATCAACGAGCTTTATGGCCTCTGGCTCTGTGGCGACTGATGTCAAGCAGTCATCTACATAGAAGTCTTTGTCGATGGTGTTGACAGTGGACGAATCAAATTGGCTCACATTATCATGTGCGGTGTGCTTCAATGCAAAGTTAGCACAGCTTGGTGACCATACTCCGCCAAACAAATGGGCTGTCATGCGGTATGTCTTCGGGGGTTTGGCGATGTCGTTATCCAACCACCACAGGAAGCAAAGGACATCACGATCGGGCTTGCTAACAAGAACTTGATGGAACATCCCTTCTATGTCGGCCATGAGTGCCACTGGTTCCTGCCGGAAACGAAGTAGGACACCCACTAATTTATTTGTCATGTCGGGACCCTGATGTACATTTTCATTCAGTGAAGTATTCTTGTACTTTGCTGCACAATCAAACATAATTCGGACCTTTCCCGGCTTACGTGGATGAGTAACTGGGTGGTGAGGTAGATACCAAACTGAGCCGTCTGCTCTTTCAAGCTCTTCTCTTGGTACTTCTTCCGCATAACCCTTGTTCATCAGCTCTTTCATGCCTGCGATGTACATGTCGCACATGTTGACGTCACGTGATAATCGTCTTCCAAGTAGGCGTAGTCTGTGTTCAGCAACTGCCCTGTTGTTAGGGAGATGGGGTGGCCTGGTCTTAAACGGAATATCCAGGCTGTAGTGTCCATCATCAAGACAGATTGACTTTTCCCACATGTTGATCACTTTCTTGTCACTTACAGAGATGCTGTCTCCACCTACTCCGCCTACATCATCCAACTTCCAGAATTTTTCGACCTGGCGTTGTAGACTGGTGTCTGTGTCGACGAAATGTGATGTCACCTGCCTTAAGGGCCCTGTTCCTACAGGTCCATTGAGGGTCCATCCCAGAATCGTTCTCGTGGCATAGGGCGATCCTTTACCGCCTTCCCGCACTTCTCTGGGGATCATGATGGAGGGATTGTCTTGTCCGATGAGCAAGTGAACTTCCTTTGTGTCTACATCGGGAAGAGTAATGTAGCTTAAATGTGACCACTTGCCAAGCTCTTCACGGGTCACGAGGCACTCAGGGCTGACGTGTAGCTTTGGCCTTGTAAGCACATTGGACATGACAATGATGTTGTCATCATTCAGGTCGGCTACTTCTAGGTTTACAACAAAGGTGTCAAGTAGGGTGTCACAGTTGTCAAGTGTTGTAAGCCTCATGGTGTCATGCTTCCCTTGTAGTCCAAGCCTTTTGGTCAACACTTATATGCATATGTGACAATGAAGTCGGTGAATCCTCCTGGGCGTTTGACTTTAACGGGTACTACTGGAAGAGCCACTTTTCCAACTCCGGCCCCGGTGAAACTGCATGTCACATTGGCTTGGGTACTCAGTGTCGGCATCTGACTCGCATTTATTTGCACTTCATTGTCTGCTGAGTTGTCTGCTGCATAGAGTGATGTCGGATTGTTGTTGTTCTGTGATGAAGAGTTGTCTGCAGAGCGTGGTAAATGTAGGAACTTCGTGTGCTTGAGTCCGCATGCAGGCACAGTGCAAACCGTACTTCTGGTACAGTCACGTGCACGATGTCCTGGTTGAAGGCAGTTGACGCAGAGACTCTTGCTCTGAACGAACCTGAGCCTGTCTGTGACCCTCAGTGCCTTCCAGCCGTCACATCCAAACAGTCCATGTCCATGACTGCAATAGGGGCAAGTGTTGAGGGTTCTGCCTTGGCTAGTTGTTCCTGCAGAGGGTGCTGTCATGGGTTTTCGCCTCTGCTGAAACATACTCTTTGTTGAAGGAGAGGGGTCAGTGAATGTTGGCTGTACTTGGGTGTTGAAGTTAATGCGATGGTTAGTCTTCTTTCCATTTATTTCTTTTGATTTGTCAAAGCGTGGTTTGTCATACTGACTTTTATTAACTAATTTCCCAAATACTGGGTCATTCGCTCTTTCCGCTGCATTGGCCACAAAGGACAGAACATCATCAATGGTAGGTAGCCTTTTTTCTGAAGACTTTAGAAAATGCACTTTCTTCAGCCAACCTCTTCGCAGATCTATCGGTAGCTTCTCAATTATTTGGTATAAGCTTTTTCTGTTGTTCAGCTCACTTAGATCACCCATAGTATCGAGCGTTTCATGACAGTTCCTGAGGTCATCAGCGAAGTCAAGTAGTGCTTTATTGCCATGAACATCGGGACGATTGATGATTTTACTTATCCAGGCTTCTGATATGTCGTACTCATCTCCAAATCGGTTCTTGAGTAATTTTCTTGCTAGGGCATAGCCCTCCCGTGGCTCCTTCACACTGCAGCACTGGATAAGTTTCCTAGCCGACCCTGTGCAGTATTGTAGCAATCTGGCAAGCTTAGCACTGTCACTGATGGAGTCTTTGTCTACAGTATTATCAAATGCACGTATAAATGTCCAGTAATTTAAAGGGTCGCCATCGAACGACATCAATTCAGTCTTGGGAAGTTGCAATGACTCTACAAGCGACTGCTGTTGGACCCGAGTTGTATCAAGCATCTGTGTCAGAACAGCTGTAAAATTCTCATTACTCATTACAGCAGGTGTTGATGCATGTAGAGGCTTGCTGGCTACAACTGGCGTCGTCAGGGGCGATGCCGGGGGAGTTGTCAGATGAGATGCCAGGGTTGTTGCTAGGGGCGTTGTCAGGTGCGATGCCGGGGTTGTTGCCAAGGGTGTTGTCAGGGGCATTGCCGGTGTTGTTGCCAAGGGTGTTGTCAGGGGCATTGCCGGTGTTGTTGCCGAGGGTGTTGTCAGGGGCATTGTCGGTGTTGTTGCCGAGGGTGTTGTAAGGGGCATTGCCGGTGTTGTTGCCGAGGGTGTTGTCAGGGGCATTGCCGGTGTTAATGCCGAGGGTGTTGTCAGGGGCATTGCCGGTGTTGTTGTCGAGGACGTTGCCATGGGGGTTGTCAGGGTTGTTGTCAGATGCATTGCCGGGGTTGTTGTCAGGGATGTTGCCAGGGGTGTTGTCAGGGTCGTTGCCATGGGTGCTGTCGGATGTTTCATCGGGTGAGTTATCAGAGAAGTTAGAGGATATTGAATGGTTATTGCATGTTGGTCCTCTGCCTCAGCATAAATCTTTTCAATAGCATCAGCCTGTGCTAACTTCATCTGTAAATCTACCTGTCGTCGGCGCTGACGAAGCTTGAGCTCATCATCCTTACGTTGAAACTCAAGTTGAAGCTCCTCCGCTTCAATTTGTCTTTTTTCATACTCCGCAGCAGCTTCAGCCTCAAAGGCAGCTCTTTTAGCATGATGTAGAAGAAAGACTGGAGGAGTGATTGCTAACAGAATCAATTGGCTTAATGTCATCCAGTGAGGGGTCAAAGTATGCAGCTCCCATTAAATTTAAATCTTGTTCGTCTGGTGGATCCATGATATACTTGTAAGTTGTACTGACTGTCGAACTTGAATGAAGCTATAAATTGAACTAATGTAGCCTCCAAAGTGCTACAGATGGGCGATGAATTGTTGATCAAGTAATGCTCAGAAAAATGATACGCACAGCATACATGTTGACTTAGATGAACTTCACGAGATATTTATTTGACTTAAAATTGCTGACCACATGGCGAAGATGAGGTAATTGTGTGACAGAATAAAGTGATTTATGACTATTTGACAGTTTGAGACTAAGATTTGAGGTGACGATTCGTGGTTGTGGTGTGTGGTTCAACTGTAACAAGATAAACACAGAAAGAATACCAAATTAAGTAGATTGTCAATTAACAAAGCGAAACAACTGAGTTGACCTTCCTCTGAATAGATAACAACTGTCTCATAAATTCACCAACTTTAAGAAAGAAAGAACTTGACCAATAATATAAACTTCAAACCTAGAACTTCAAGTAAACAGTGAACATCTCTACAATACTAAGAAGAAATTAGCACTATATGACCTTCAATGTAGGCCCACTTCTAGACCACCATGACATGCATGGCCATTCCATTTAGGAAACAATCACTAAAGTAATAAACTTGAAAATACAACTTTATCTAACTAACAATTACAGAAATAACTTCTGAATTCTATCTATGGACAATAAGGAACAAGTGGTAAAACTTACTTTATCTGAGCTGTCCAGGGGTGACAAAAAATGTGACAAAATTGATCTGATTAAAAACAAAAGGTTCAACAAAATGGAGATTTCTGTCTGGCTTCTAAAGCATGGCTAAGAAAAAAATAGCGCCCTCAAGAGCTAAAACAAAGAGATGGTAAACAAATCAATAGTGATGTTCTGACCGCTACATTCAGGCCCCTAATGCATTTGTACACAAAGCATTAACAAACACAGAAGAGACTGAACATCAAAAGGTCAAAGTCAATTGAACTGTTCTTAACTGTTCTCAAGCAACATCTCAGTAGTCTAGGGTTCACCTTCAAGAAGACAGTTTGTGGGTAGGACGCACATACTCTCCTGCTTGGGTCTTAACTTGGACGGACCTTACTTTGTCGTCTTTCCCCGGAAAGGTATTAACTACAAGTCCAAGTGGCCACCGATAACGAGGTGTGTTTTCGTACTTAATCAGCACGAGGTCTCCAGTGTGCATATTGCGTTGGGGGTTGATCCACTTCTGGCGCTCTTGGAGTGATGGGAGGTACTCCTTCAGCCAGCGTTGCCAAAAGATGTCTGAAAGATACTGAACTTGACGCCATCTTCGTTTGTATACGTCCTGCTTGACGAAGTTCCCAGGGGGAAGCTCAGGACCAGAGCGAAGTAACAGCAGGTGATTAGGTGTCAGTGGTGCTGGGTCACGTGGATCGTCCGATAACTTGGTAATTGGGCGGCCATTGACTATTCCTTCAACAATACACATTAGTGTCGAGAGTGCCTCATCGTCTAGTTTCTGCTGACCAAGCAAACTGTTTAGAACTGAACGTACAGTCCTTATTTGGCGCTCCCAAACTCCACCAAAGTGAGACGCTGCCGGGGGGTTGAAAGTCCACTTAACTTCCTTTTGTCGAAGAAAGTCATGGATCTTGTCCTGGTTCCAGTTCTCAATGGCAATGCGTAGTTCTCGTTTCCCCCCGACGAAGTTGGTGCCATTGTCTGACCTCACCTCCACTGGCTTGCCACGACGACTGGTGAATCTTTGGAGAGCATTGATAAAGGAATCTGTTTCTAAAGTATTACAGACTTCTAGATGTATGGCCCTCGTTGTCAGGCAAGTGAAGAGACAGCCGTACCTCTTCAATTCACTTCTGGCTCGCTTCACCATGAATGGCCCAAATAGATCCACACCTACCATGCTGAAGGGTGGAAGCCCTGGTGTAACACGGTCTTTGGGCAAGTCAGCCATACGTTGTGTCGCTAAAGGTGCCTTTCTCTTGCGACATGGTATGCACTTGTAGATGAAATACTTGACTGCTGCACGGCCTTTGACGATCCAGAATCGCTCACGGATTTCAGCGAGTGTTCGTTCCACTCCAGAGTGTCCTGTCATTATGTGATAATGCCTTATTATCAATGACACAACGGGATGTCGAGCTGGTAGCACACAGGGATGTTTTGCATCGTCAGAAAGGGTAGCATTGTTGAGGCGTCCTCCAACACGGATGATACCATCACTGGATCTTGACAGCGCCAGTTTACGGTAACAACCAGACTTGAACAGCGTGTCATTAAAGCTCTTCATCTGGATGTACCGAACAATTTCTTTATCGGCTGCCAAGATTTCGCTGACTGAAAGGTTTCCACATGGTTTGATCTTGTGAAGAAGAATGCTCTTAGCACGTAGAATCCAGGCTATGGCTTTCTTTAAGCTGTACCAAGAAGAAAATCTAGCAAGGAGTGTGTCTACAATGTCAGGCTTGTCAGTTTCGGCATGGATTATGTAGACCTGTGACTCTTTCTTCACTTCACAATCGCTTGGTAGTACTCCATTGTCAAAATTTGGTTGTGGTGGCCAAGAAGATTCCTTACTCCAGAGGAACCGTGGTCCCTGAGTCCAACGCTCACTCATGATAAGTTCTTCAGCAGTGAGGCCTCTTGAGACATCATCTCCTGGGTTGGACTTTGTGTCAACATGTCTCCACTGTGAAGGGGTAGAATGTGCAAGTATAGTCGCAATGCGGTTAGCGACGAACGTCTGGAACCGTTTGTCCTCGTTCCGAAGATAATGAAGGACGATCATGCTGTCACTCCAGTACACTGTCTCCTGAAGGGGTAATGACAGCTGCCGGTGTATGATTTCATCCAGCTTGACTGAGACAACAGCGGCAGCAAGTTCCAAACGTGGAATGGTGGTCGTCTTTAATGGTGCCAGTTTGGCTTTAGCCATGACTAATCCACAGCGAATCAGTCCACTGTCATACTCGAGTCAAAGGTACGTTACAGCTCCATACCCTTTCTCTGAGGCATCACTAAAGTGAAGCTGAGCCGAAGCAACAGTCCCATAGGAAGGTTTTACACAACGGGGTATTGTCAGGTTGCGAAGATACAGCAAGTCATGAATCCATCGCCTCCACTGGTCGGTGATGTCATCTGGCATTGGGTCATCCCATCCCACTTTCATCCTACATAGCTGTTGAAATAACATCTTCGCTGTAAGTACGAACGGGCTAGCGAACCCCAGTGGATCAAACAGACCTCGGCGCGTCATTGGCTTATCTTTGGAATGCACATCGAACGTGAAGGCATCACTTTCTATGTCCCAAAGGACTCCCAAGGCTCGTTCTGACGGTAGAACCTCCCAATCCTTCACCAAAGATGGTACTTTCTTGGCTCTCTCAGTGTCAGGAATAGATCGCAGAACTTCACGGAGTTGCTAATCCATTTTGTTAAGCGAAATCCTCCAAGTGCCAACATCTTGCGCAACTGATCAACGAGCTTTATGGCCTCTGGCTCTGTGGCGACTGATGTCAAGCAGTCATCTACATAGAAGTCTTTGTCGATGGTGTTGACAGTGGACGAATCAAATTGGCTCATATTATCATGTGCGATGTGCTTCAATGCAAAGTTAGCACAGCTTGGTGACCATACTCCGCCAAACAAATGGGCTGTCATGCGGTATGTCTTCGGGGGTTTGGCGATGTCGTTATCCAACCACCACAGGAAGCAAAGGACATCACGATCGGGCTTGCTAACAAGAACTTGATGGAACATCCCTTCTATGTCGGCCATGAGTGCCACTGGTTCCTGCCGGAAACGAAGTAGGACACCCACTAATTTATTTGTCATGTCGGGACCCTGATGTACATTTTCATTCAGTGAAGTATTCTTGTACTTTGCTGCACAATCAAACATAATTCGGACCTTTCCCGGCTTACGTGGATGAGTAACTGGGTGGTGAGGTAGATACCAAACTGAGCCGTCTGCTCTTTCAAGCTCTTCTCTTGGTACTTCTTCCGCATAACCCTTGTTCATCAGCTCTTTCATGCCTGCGATGTACATGTCGCACATGTTGACGTCACGTGATAATCGTCTTCCAAGTAGGCGTAGTCTGTGTTCAGCAACTGCCCTGTTGTTAGGGAGATGGGGTGGCCTGGTCTTAAACGGAATATCCAGGCTGTAGTGTCCATCATCAAGACAGATTGACTTTTCCCACATGTTGATCACTTTCTTGTCACTTACAGAGATGCTGTCTCCACCTACTCCGCCTACATCATCCAACTTCCAGAATTTTTCGACCTGGCGTTGTAGACTGGTGTCTGTGTCGACGAAATGTGATGTCACCTGCCTTAAGGGCCCTGTTCCTACAGGTCCATTGAGGGTCCATCCCAGAATCGTTCTCGTGGCATAGGGCGATCCTTTACCGCCTTCCCGCACTTCTCTGGGGATCATGATGGAGGGATTGTCTTGTCCGATGAGCAAGTGAACTTCCTTTGTGTCTACATCTGGAAGAGTAATGTCGCTTAAATGTGACCACTTGCCAAGCTCTTCACGGGTCACGAGGCACTCAGGGCTGACGTGTAGCTTTGGCCTTGTAAGCACATTGGACATGACAATGATGTTGTCATCATTCAGGTCGGCTACTTCTAGGTTTACAACAAAGGTGTCAAGTAGGGTGTCACAGTTGTCAAGTGTTGTAAGCCTCATGGTGTCATGCTTCCCTTGTAGTCCAAGCCTTTTGGTCAACACTTATATGCATATGTGACAATGAAGTCGGTGAATCCTCCTGGGCGTTTGACTTTAACGGGTACTACTGGAAGAGCCACTTTTCCAACTCCGGCCCCGGTGAAACTGCATGTCACATTGGCTTGGGTACTCAGTGTCGGCGTCTGACTCGCATTTATTTGCACTTCATTGTCTGCTGAGTTGTCTGCTGCATAGAGTGATGTCGGATTGTTGTTCTGTGATGAAGAGTTGTCTGCAGAGCGTGGTAAATGTAGGAACTTCGTGTGCTTGAGTCCGCATGCAGGCACAGTGCAAACCGTACTTCTGGTACAGTCACGTGCACGATGTCCTGGTTGAAGGCAGTTGACGCAGAGACTCTTGCTCTGAACGAACCTGAGCCTGTCTGTGACCCTCAGTGCCTTCCAGCCGTCACATCCAAACAGTCCATGTCCATGACTGCAATAGGGGCAAGTGTTGAGGGTTCTGCCTTGGCTAGTTGTTCCTGCAGAGGGTGCTGTCATGGGTTTTCGCCTCTGCTGAAACATACTCTTTGTTGAAGGAGAGGGGTCAGTGAATGTTGGCTGTACTTGGGTGTTGAAGTTAATGCGATGGTTAGTCTTCTTTCCATTTATTTCTTTTGATTTGTCAAAGCGTGGTTTGTCATACTGACTTTTATTAACTAATTTCCCAAATACTGGGTCATTCGCTCTTTCCGCTGCATTGGCCACAAAGGACAGAACATCATCAATGGTAGGTAGCCTTTTTTCTGAAGACTTTAGAAAATGCACTTTCTTCAGCCAACCTCTTCGCAGATCTATCGGTAGCTTCTCAATTATTTGGTATAAGCTTTTTCTGTTGTTCAGCTCACTTAGATCACCCATAGTATCGAGCGTTTCACGACAGTTCCTGAGGTCATCAGCGAAGTCAAGTAGTGCTTTATTGCCATGAACATCGGGACGATTGATGATTTTACTTATCCAGGCTTCTGATATGTCGTACTCATCTCCAAATCGGTTCTTGAGTAATTTTCTTGCTAGGGCATAGCCCTCCCGTGGCTCCTTCACACTGCAGCACTGGATAAGTTTCCTAGCCGACCCTGTGCAGTATTGTAGCAATCTGGCAAGCTTAGCACTGTCACTGATGGAGTCTTTGTCTACAGTAATATCAAATGCACGTATAAATGTCCAGTAATTTAACCCTTTCGTTACCGAATTGTTTGGACATAAACAACTGCTGGTGACCGCATTGTTTGACCACTCAAGCGTGAAGCACACATTCTTACACAACAGAAAGCTTTCATTCAAAGGCCATTTTTACAAACTCCATTATCTCCTTGAAGATTTTGTTTTACAGCAAAATAAGTAATAAAAAAGTTCTTCCTTATTGAATTCCCTTTCATATAATCTAAAACTCATTGAGCTTGGTCCAATAAATGTCAAAGTTCTTGGTCTTTTTTCCTCAGTGCAATCTGTAATCTCAAACACTTTTTTGTACACAACCATATGGCGCTCCGTAGGTGTTTGGCATTTCGGATCTTTCTATTCCAATTTGAAGAGATTGCATAATAGCAACCTTATTTTATTTTACCACCATTGGAAAGATCCGATCTCTCTCTTTCCAATAGTGGTAAGCTTGGGTATGGAGGGTGAACATGGACAAAACTACAACTTTATTACAAATGGCCTCTGTGCTCAGGCTTGAGTGCTTTTTTGTGTGCAAGCTTGGTCGACTAAAGTCGCCAATGGTAAGGAAGAGGGGGTATGAGTGCAGTCGACTAAAGTCGCCTATGGTAAGGAAAGGGTTAAAGGGTCGCCATCGAACGACATCAATTCAGTCTTGGGAAGTTGCAATGACTCTACAAGCGACTGCTGTTGGACCCGAGTTGTATCAAGCATCTGTGTCAGAACAGCTGTAAAATTCTCATTACTCATTACAGTAGGTGTTGATGCATGTAGAGGCTTGCTGGCTACAACTGGCGTCGTCAGGGGCGATGCCGGGGGAGTTGTCAGATGAGATGCCAGGGTTGTTGCTAGGGGCGTTGTCAGGTGCGATGCCGGGGTTGTTGCCAAGGGTGTTGTCAGGGGCATTGCCGGTGTTGTTGCCAAGGGTGTTGTCAGGGGCATTGCCGGTGTTGTTGCCGAGGGTGTTGTAAGGGGCATTGCCGGTGTTGTTGCCGAGGGTGTTGTCAGGGGCATTGCCGGTGTTGTTGCCGAGGGTGTTGTCAGGGGCATTGCCGGTGTTGTTGTCGAGGACGTTGCCATGGGGGTTGTCAGGGTTGTTGTCAGATGCATTGCCGGGGTTGTTGTCAGGGATGTTGCCAGGGGTGTTGTCAGGGTCGTTGCCATGGGTGCTGTCGGATGTTTCATCGGGTGAGTTATCAGAGAAGTTAGAGGATATTGAATGGTTATTGCATGTTGGTCCTCTGCCTCAGCATAAATCTTTTCAATAGCATCAGCCTGTGCTAACTTCATCTGTAAATCTACCTGTCGTCGGCGCTGACGAAGCTTGAGCTCATCATCCTTACGTTGAAACTCAAGTTGAAGCTCCTCCGCTTCAATTTGTCTTTTTTCATACTCCGCAGCAGCTTCAGCCTCAAAGGCAGCTCTTTTAGCATGATGTAGAAGAAAGACTGGAGGAGTGATTGCTAACAGAATCAATTGGCTTAATGTCATCAAGTGAGGGGTCAAAGTATGCAGCTCCCATTAAATTTAAATCTTGTTCGTCTGGTGGATCCATGATATACTTGTAAGTTGTACTGACTGTCGAACTTGAATGAAGCTATAAATTGAACTAATGTAGCCTCCAAAGTGCTACAGATGGGCGATGAATTGTTGATCAAGTAATGCTCAGAAAAATGATACGCACAGCATACATGTTGACTTAGATGAACTTCACGAGATATTTATTTGACTTAAAATTGCTGACCACATGGCGAAGATGAGGTAATTGTGTGACAGAATAAAGTGATTTATGACTATTTGACAGTTTGAGACTAAGATTTGAGGTGACGATTCGTGGTTGTGGTGTGTGGTTCAACTGTAACAAGATAAACACAGAAAGAATACCAAATTAAGTAGATTGTCAATTAACAAAGCGAAACAACTGAGTTGACCTTCCTCTGAATTGATAACAACTGTCTCATAAATTCACCAACTTTAAGAAAGAAAGAACTTGACCAATAATATAAACTTCAAACCTAGAACTTCAAGTAAACAGTGAACATCTCTACAATACTAAGAAGAAATTAGCACTATATGACCTTCAATGTAGGCCCACTTCTAGACCACCATGACATGCATGGCCATTCCATTTAGGAAACAATCACTAAAGTAATAAACTTGAAAATACAACTTTATCTAACTAACAATTACAGAAATAACTTCTGAATTCTATCTATGGACAATAAGGAACAAGTGGTAAAACTTACTTTATCTGAGCTGTCCAGGGGTGACAAAAAATGTGACAAAATTGATCTGATTAAAAACAAAAGGTTCAACAAAATGGAGATTTCTGTCTGGCTTCTAAAGCATGGCTAAGAAAAAAATAGCGCCCTCAAGAGCTAAAACAAAGAGATGGTAAACAAATCAATAGTGATGTTCTGACCGCTACATGAATAATTCACGAAAAGGTGCAAACTCGATCGTTGATTGGCTTCACCGGAAAGTCGGGGGAAAAACAATGAAACACTTAAGCCCCCTCATACAAGATATCCAAGACCTTCGCGCAAGCTGGAAATCGAACCGAGGATAGTGACGCCCTCTGTTGTTTGAATTGATCCATTTCGGTGCGAACTACCAACGATGGATAGTGGACTCATTCTGTTTTTCGAATTGATCCATGCGAAGGTCTTGGAACCAAGACTATCCTGAACCCTGCGCAGCTTTCTAGCAGTCTGTATAGCAACATTAAACCAAGGACTATGAGGTCTTAAACAAACTGATCTAGTGCGAGCTGGTGCATGCTTGTTCATAAGACTACTAAGGATAACCTCATAATTCTGCACACAAGAATCGAGATTGGTAGAAATCATATCTAAGTCGGAGAGTAACACAACCAGATCATTGCGGAAAACATCAACATTAATAGACTTAAGGTTACGTGTTGTAATAGTAACTTAAGGGGGTTGTGGTTTCTGAAGTGATAATTGAGACCTAACAGCAAAGTGATCAGATAACCCAGGATGAAAGTAAAATTGTCTCTTTAAGAAGGGGTTAAAATAGAGCATACTTCGACTTTGGCAACAGTTTTAAAACTCTATTATTTTTTATTTTTTTACACAAATGCTGCCATTCAGGATCACGTTTTAATAAATGTTTTATTCTTCCTCGGTCAATAATCCATCTGAAGAGCAGAAGAAGGCACAAAGGAAGACAAAGCCAAGAGAGAAAGGTAAATATTGTCAGATTATATGTGCAACCCTTAATTCTAAATTTACAAAGTTTACAAAATAATTTCTACTCGCATGATATGACCAATGTATCCAAACAAAGAAAAAAATTAATTTTCATTAAATTAATGATTAAAACTGTTTCCTTTAACCAGCTCCCCCGAGACCGAGGGCAACCTTCACCAAAGATGATGCTGTGAGGCGTGCAACATCTTTTTTTGTAACCAGCCTCGAACTGATGAAGGGAAATCCCATTTTCAACTGCGGAAGTGCACCATCTCTTGGTATCATGTTCATTATCACTCAATTGCTGACCTTGGCTGAACATGACAAAGTCATCGAATTTTGCAATGTGACTGTCACAGCCCTGTTCAAGAAATGTCACAGGTAAAAAACTGATCTAGTGATGAGTAGGTCAAGCAAATGCCCATGAATGTGCGTTGACCCTGAGATATGCTGATGAAGACCATATGATTGTAATATAGTCTTAAACCGGATGGCGGTGGCCTCATTTAAATTATCCATATGAATATTAAAATCGCCAACTAAAACAATTTCAGATGAAAGAAATAGATAATCATTAATCATGCCTTCAAAATTATGAAGAAAAAGACCAAAAGTCACATTCAGCACACTCGGGGGGACGGTAGACATTGACGAAACGGATGGATTTTGAATTGGAGGTGATTTCAACATGAATAGCCTCAAATGATGAGCAAACAGTCATGTCACATTTTAAAGTTACATCAAGAACCGAACGAAAAAGGATACCAACCCCTCCACCAGCCCTGTTAACTCTTGGTGAGTGTAGAAAGGAGTAACCATTTGGTGTGACTGAATTGATGGTGGTTATCTGTTGGTTTTAGCCAGGTTTCTGTAATGGCTACAATATCTAAATTGTTGCTCAAAACAAAATCAATGAAACCGTCCACTTTGTTGACGATGGACCAAGCGTTGAGTGCACAAAAGTTTATTTTAGATGGATCACTAGGAGAAACAGGCTTTAAATTCTCCAAACAAACCACACGTTTTCTCCCTTGAACTGTTGGTTTTGAAGTATTAGGCTGACTGACAACTGGAATCTTGTGGATAGTGATGAATGATTGGTTACTAAAGGGAATGCATAAACTAGGGCGCCGCCCACCTCTCTTTCCCCGTTGCTTCCGATTTAAGCCCAGCGCAGTTATTTTAGCTCGAACCACAAGCGTTCCTTCAACTGCATCTCTGCCATAGTATGCTCTGTATTGAAGGTATGCTGTTGCAAGCACTCCTGGGTGGAGGCAGATTGCATCAAACCAATCATGGGTGGTAAGGCACTGGTTCGGATCATCTATGTTGATGTGCTGCCGCATCATGCTCTCTGTTTTCTCAACTTCTTTGCAACAAATACAGTTTGGTAGCAAAGGCTGAAGGACACAATGGCCACACAAACACCTAGTATTACCACCAAAAAAAACAAGTTTGGAAAATATAGTTTTAGTAATTTTGTCACTGGGGTTGCACTTCTTGAAAATTGATCTTGAAATACATCCCCCCATGAACTGATCAAGGACAGGTACCCGGTACATCTTGAAGGAATACATTTTTCCATGGACAGATAATACATGCAGGGGGTACAACCTTTAGTTTGATTTAAAGAGAAAGACAACATATAAAATAGTCAAAATGCTCAAAGCATGATGGTAAAAGATCATGATTTTATTTGAATTTTGAGCAGTGATTCCCATCCCATCATGTCTTCATAAATACTGGCTAATTTTGCCAATAAGTCATAAAACGCAAGACAGTAATTAACCCCCACCCCCACATTTCTACTGACTGTGCATATGTTGTTCACATGTACATTTAAAGGGTATTCATTGTACACGTACATGTACACTAGCACTATATTATGTACATGAATGGAGGTAGAAAATAAACCTACGGTCTCCATCATGTTCGTTCATGTTTTTGTCAAGTATGGCCAACAACTATTTTTGACAGCAGAAATGAACTGATCAAACCATAGAGCAAGGAACAGGAGTTACAACTAGTTGTTTTACAGAGGTTCCGCGTGTGTTACCGCAGTCGTAAAACAGATGTTTTTTACGAGGCGCTAATCAACAGATAAACAGCTCCGGGCGCATTTCCTGGCGAGCGCAGTGCATTACCTCACAGAAATTACCCAGACTGCACTGCAGTTCAAGCGTCCTTCTCAACCAATATGGCGGCATACGGCAAGGATGATTTTGTGTTTAGCGGTTTCGACGACTATGATTTTAGCAACTTTAGCGATTTTTCTGACCAGGAAAGCAACAGCAGTGCAACTTCGGAGATAGAAGATGACTTTATGTCTCAGTGTGTCTGCGGTGGAGCGATGACGAAAGAAATGATCGGATGCGACGGTGAAAACTGTGTCGTAGAATGGTGGCACTTTGAATGCGCTGGCAGAAGGAAGAGGCCGAGCAGAGGAAGATAAAAGCGAAGATTGATCAAGCTAATGACAATCTTTTGGGGACTTTTGCAAACTGTAACCACAAGTGGAGGCTGCAGTGGAGGGATTGAAACGAGAAGAGAAGTTGAATCTTCTGAAAGCACAGCTTAAATTCAGGAAGAATCTTCTTGAGCAGAAAGCTGGAGACCCTAATCTCTATAGTTTCTCAGTCCAAGAGGAGCAGCCAGATGGTAGTAAGAAGAGGAGGTTATTGTCTCCAGAAGAGTTGGCTGAAAATGTTAAGCAGTTAATCAGAGAGAGTCTGGTGGTGACATTGACAACAACGATGCTTATATAAGGCCTCTTGTGAAGAAGCATGTCATACATCGATTTGAGACAGATGAGGGATTCAAGTGGTACAAAGCAAGGGTGGTTTCACAAGTGAGATTCTGAAAATTTTCTTGGTACACTTCTCATTTGTTCTCGCCATCATCTATTAATGGGCACGACCATGCCAATGTTGTTTATTTTTTGTTATAGCACTACTAAGTGTTCTTTCTTTGTTTAACATTGCAATTGTTGCGTTGTTCAGTATAATGAAAAGTTATTTCAGCTCTGTTTTTCAGTTGCAGAATATTTGCAAATTAACAAATAACAACTGATTACATTTTGTTCTGTACTAACAGCTGTTGGTTTTGATGTTACCTTATGCAAACTTCTTTAACTGATCACAATTTGAGTTGATGAAAACAGCATGGCTTGCTTCTGCTTTGATACCATACAGCATTGAGGAAGGAATACAGCAAGTTTGAAAAATTGAGTGGCCAGTCTTGTAACAACTTGAAAAACGTATTTCTTTGCTTATAGGTGCCAGGTTTTCCTGATTGGTATAACATCGTGTACGACGAGTCCCCGGAAGCAGTCTACACATATAAGCTGCTGGAAGATCTTCAAAAAGGAGATCTCATTGTTGGAGATCAATAAGGTATAATGCAAGGGGAGGTTATGGGTGCTGATAGCATCAGGAGGCATTTCATTCACTAAAGTAGTTGCCTTTCCACCCTGGGTACAGTAGCGGAAAAAACAAAAACAAAAACAAAAATTAAATAGTTATTCAAAAGAGAACTTTCAGTGGCTTTAACTCACAAAATGGAAGCACCTTTGAAACTTCTGATTGAATTTTTATATTCCATGCATCAAGAGCTTTAATCCAATGTAAATTTTGATTAAATGTAACTTAAAAATGAGTAGTATGGGTGGTTTTAACTTAATAATCACTTTGACCCAGTTCGCGACCAGAAGAGTACCACTCGTATGGCGTCTTTTGGAAGGCATAACTCATTAAGGAAAGCACCTATGACAGTGCAGTTTGCACCATTGTATTTCTCTTGAAGAGACCTTTAATTTGATGTATAGTTTGACCATATTGGACAAAAAAATTTTTTTACTCTAATAATGCTATATTACATATTTCATAATTTCCCCGATCAGCAAAACCTAACAAGTTTCAGAACTCACCACAGGAAAGGCCGATTTTTTTGCTCCAAAGCTCAGTAGAAAGCTCGAAGTCGAAAGTTTCTCATGAAGCAATGCGCGCATATAACGTGGCTGTACATCGTCTACTGCGCAGGCGTTGAAGTTGTTTTTAGGCACTTAACTCTCCAATAATTATGAATGGAAAACGACGTGGTACCAGCGATGGCAGCGAAAAGCGGTAACGCACGTAGGGTACAAGGGGCTCGCTGTGGTCGGATTGTGTATGGGCGCTGCGGGTGGCCTACATAGAGTTTCCACTGGAGCTGGGTGCAGCACTAATTGGATTAATAGGAGCCTGAGGGATTAGGGCTGGAGTTGTAACTCCTGTTCCTTGCTCTATGATCAAACGAAGCATCAATCAGTATTTTATTCATGAATCATTTTGTGGGCTTACCAGTCTGTGTTTAGCCGGCGATCATCAGGGTTTGCCTCGTCGTCTTCGGCCTGATGATCACCGTCACCGGCTGGTTAACAGCAGGCACTGCAAGTGGCTCGAACCGGTATGGCTCAGCGCCACGTTCTTCGTCTTCGTCTTCTCTCTCGTCTGGTGAGCTCCCCTCATCGCTAGAGCTGCCATCACTGTCCTCAGAAGTGCCTCCCCAAAATGCCTCTTCCTCATCTATACTGTGGTCTTCCCAATACTCGCTGCTATCGGACATTTTTCGCTGTTTTTCAGTCGAAAATAGTTGTACCAAAATATAACCTAGCTTGTCCGCTGTACTCAGCATTGCATTGTACGGTAAAAATGCACGCACCCACACGTAACACACGATCGACCCGAGAAATAAAGCGTCATGGGTACTACGTCACACACAAAGTATGAATTATTCATGAGTTAAGGGCTTTTGCTGAAACAGGTTTTTCTGGGTCGTAGAACGCCGATCAATTTTGTGGTTTTTTTGCATGAAGGAACAAATTTTATTGAATAATAATAATATATTAGTAATCATTATACATTTCTCGAACGAAAACAGCAACACAGCCTTTATCATTATTCCGTTTTAGTCCATCTTTAATCTCTTTTATGTGTATTTTAAGCTGTTTATGTGTATTTTAAGCTGTTATAAATTTATGTAAATTTTTATTTATTTATTTTTTTTTTGGGGGGGGGGGTTCGGGGGCGGGTGTCAACTTAGGGTTGCACCCCCTCAATTGAAACAAATAATATAATGTATCTGACCTTTGTTTAAAAAACTGCTGCCTGTCATGTATTCTGTGTACCATTGTGTGCTTGTTTCTGTGTAAAAAGTTTTGCGAGAACCTATTTAGTGGCATTTCCTTTGTGTTTGCTGTTCAAGCTTACCCTAGATGATGCATTTGAGTGCATTGCCGCACAATGTAATCTTGAGGGGAAACGGAAAAGCAAAATTTCACCGTTTGTATTCTGCGACAATGAACTCAAATGCATCCAATATTTGTATAACGTCACACTTGTTGTTTTCATGGACCGACCAATCAAATGGAGGATTTTTTGTTTTCCTTCACATTTATTAAAACCTAAAACAGCAGCAACATGAAACGTTTTAGTCTTTACTCAACCGTTGAGGCTTTTGGATCATGAAAACATTGTCATAGACATAAAAGAAATTTAGCAGATTATTTTGCTTTGATTTTAGTGTTTTTTCGTAAACAAATTGTAATTGATATTTGGTACTTGTAAGGAGTTGTCAAGAACTTAGACTTCAGTTCAAAGCTTTGGTGATCAAATTTACATATTGAGGGCCATAGGTTGGTGTAAAAAACAGTATTTCACTGATTTTTAGATCAAATGAAAGGGTCTTGAATGGGAAAAAGGTGTTATTGAACATATTGTTCTAAAATTATATTTCAAGGAGATAGTATGTGGCTGGTGTTAGCGCAGAATGTTTGCAATCATGCGTGATTGGTCAAATAATTTAATCACCAGCAGTTGTTTATTCCAAGGCAATTTGGTTACGAGTTCCATTTTACACACAAGTGTTTTTGGGGTATTCAGATTAACGTTAATAGAGACTTTGATGCTGTTGTTTTGTTGTAGATTGTACTTTAAATTGTACACTATGAAAAAGTGTTGTCCCGTTGACATGGTTGAGACCTTTGACTCTTTGTGTTAGTAAATTTTTCATCTTGAGAATTTTGTCAAGTAAAGTCTATGGCTTAGATTTTAATGGATTGGGTTACAAATTGAAAGAATAGCTTTAGTGGAGACATCATTGCCCAATTTCATAGAACTACTTCAGCAGAAAATATTGCTGAACAATTTCTGTTGAGCAGAAATGAGCAGGATACCACTCGCAAATGGAACTGGTACAATGTATGGTACATGTATTTTCGTTTGTAAACTTATTCTGGTATAAAGCAGAACTTTGCTGTGCTGAGCTACAATTTATGATGAAGCAGGTCCATGAAACTTTGATTAGTGTATTTCTCATTATGGAATAATGATGCAAACAAGGTACTATACCCTTAGCAACCAGTGTACTAACCCATCCCATAGCATCCAATGTGCTATCCCATAGCAGCCAAGGTATTATACCCATAGCAACAACAGCTTCTTGGTACATGTACCTAGATGTCTAGGCACAATATATGTACGGGGTGTTATAAAAACAAGTATTGAATGCTTTTACTTGTGCTATGGTTAAAACTACGACTCCCTCGGTGATCCCCGGGTGGACTATTTTCCCTCAGCTTCGCTTCGCGAAAATAGAATGCGCCGAGGATCACCTCTGGAGTCGGAGGTCGTTGGTTCAGATCCCGTTCTAGTAAATTTTTCCTAGTTCAACCCCAAATTATTTAAAATTTACCCAGTCAATTTCCCTTGTGGTTTATAACTTGAATTTTTGCTTTTATGATGAATTTAAATTTGTTAAATTATTTGTAAAGAAAATAATGTAAACAAATGCAGGGACCACTTTTTTTTTTCAGTGTAATCGAGCAAGTAATGATAGATTCCATTAAAAGAATTGAATGAATGAACTTTGAAATTCTACATCGTAGCCATCATCAATATAATTTATTAATTATTGCATATGTAACTCAATTATTGTTTTTATTGGGGTCACTTAAAATTCAGTAAAATGTTGTCATTGTAAAAGATGTGTTGCCAAATAAATTTGTTCATACAGTAATTGAGAAATGAGATTTTCGTGTTTTTTTCGTCAAACGACCTAGTGTTAATTGTTAAAATAAACTTTCAGCTTTTGCGTAATAGATTATCTTATTTTATTTATTTTTTCTCAGGTTTAATTGTTCACATGGGTTACTTATTAAACAGCTAATAAAAAATAATTTAAACAAAATAATAAATTATGTGTTTTTGAGAAATACATAAGTGTACCCTCATTTGTATCTTACAATGATATCTATTGACACAAGAGTCATGGACACATGAAATAGTTTTAGACACACAAGTTTTCAAAGAAAGTAATAATTTTGATTCAACACAGGTATATACTGTACATATTTTAATGACACACAAGTAAAAAGTCACACAAATATATCCCAGTTAGTATGTCCGTCCGTCCGTCTGTCCGGGCGGACGAGAGATTTATTGTGGGGTGAGTTTTAAGTAGGATGTGTAGTTGTGGGCTTTTTTTACATTGTGGGCCGTGCCCACAATGTTTGAACAGGAAAGATTAAAGAAAAGGGATCATAGACAACACCTGTGGAAAGCCCACAATGTAGCTCTCCTAAGCACGTCTGGCCGTCCGCATTCAATAAATGTTTTAGCATGTAGATTCAACACTTATGTTTTTAGTTGTTTTATGCATTCTAAAAGCCCTAAGTGAATTAATTATACAATGAAAGCCTCATGTAGTGTGTTTCTCAACAATATTTTTACAGAAATGTTTTCAGAATTTAACAAGAAATGTTGAAGTTTGTTTTACTATGTTGAACATTGTGCCCTTGGGACTTTATAAAAAAACTTAAGACTAAACGTTGCATGTTTTAGAACTAAATTTGAACTAAACTTTTTGTCACTGGTTCCACTTGAATGACCTGAAACAATGAAAACCTTAAATGGTCATAACTCCTTTTTGCAATGATGTACTGACTTGAAACTTAAATCAAATATTGCTTCTTACATGTAGAATCATATGAAAAGATCAAACTCAAAGAGTTTATCACTGGTTCCAGTTGAATGAGCTTAAAACAATGAAAACCTTAAATGGTCATAACTCCTTGTTGCAATGATGTACTGACTTGGAACTTAAATCAAATTTGCTACTGACATGAAGATTTAATGCAGTCTAATTCCCCAATATTTTTTACCATACTGTCATATTTGAGGTTCCTTGCTGTTTCTCTTTTTTAATTGTTTCCTCACCTGTCTGGATACAACCCCAATTTCCCATTATAGATTTTAAATACAGATGTTTTACACTTTTTGTTTCCCCATCCTGAGCCTACCCCAATGAACAAAAACCAAACAACACAGGGTCAGTTATCAAATGCACATTTCATGCACATTTTCTATTTCCATTGTTTAGTTTCTTGAGAATTGTGTTAGCCTATTATTTCACACATGTACATATAAATACACATGTATACATGCACCTGTTCATACCTGCACATGGGTGTGTATTGTAATTGAAGTACTTCCATCTAGTCAGGTCAATGGTTTCTTGTAAAGGCTGCCTATTCTGAGCCTGATCTACTTAAGTACATGTAATTTACATTTTGTAGATGCAACTACGCTGGTAAATGTTTGTCTTTGATGACATACCAGAGCTGAGAATGAGAGAACTCATCCAAGACTTATTTGTTACATATGAAGAACGTTTTGAGCAGATAATGCAGCACCCACTGTCTGTGTGCCTCACACAGTGCGTGCACTAACCTCGATCAGGTTGAGCGCACACCACATATTAGGCCAGCCAAAGTGTGAAATTACACTTTGGACGGCATAGTTTGTTAATGGCTGGCATCCATGCTAGATGTATGGATCATGGGCTCAGGAAGACAATTAGGGTGGATGCCAAGCTTGATTTTGAATTTTAAGGTCATTTTGAGGTCATTTTGAGGTCAAAAGGTCAAAAATCAAAATTTTCAAAATTTATATAATTTTTAATCACATTTAATATATCTATATAAAAAACATAGTTTTAACTTCATGTTTATATCCCAAAGCTAAGTAATTATTGAATAAACTTTCAACTTGTGCACAAATGTATAGCAAAACAAAACGTAAAAGTATGATTTTCTTGAAAAGTGTACATCTTGAGTATACCAAAATTATTTGCACTCCCCATCTCAATGGTGTATATATTTGTTGCAAACAACTTTTTTTTAAAGGTTAACATACCCAGGCAGTTTTTGAAAGAAAAAAAAATCATATAACACCTTAATGTTAGGTAAATTTGAGGTCAACAAGGTCAATAAAGGTCAAAAATGAGTATTTTTGAAGTCGGTATATTTTTTTACTGGAATTAATAGATCTATCCATAAAATGTACTTTTAACTTCATGTTGATTAATGACATCTATGAAATGAATCGATACACTTTCATTTTGTATACAAAAGTATAGCAAAAGGAAACCTAAAAGTGTGATTTTCTCAAAAAGTGTATACATTGAGTACAACAAAGTTTTTTCACTCCAGATCTCAATGGTGCATGATAATGTTAATTTGTTTCAAACAAACTTTTTTCAAAGTAAAGGTACCCAGGCAGTTTTGATATCAACAAAAATTCATACCACACTTTCATATAATTTGATGATGTAATGAAAGAAGAAGGTATGTTCTTCAAGAAGTTAATTTAAACGTGTAGTGGTTTTATAATTTGTAGTTGTTGTTTATAATTTGACGACAACTTTGACAATTATTTCGTTGTGGATATTTGTTTTCTTTGTACATCAGAATATTTATGTGCCCACCTGAGCTTTCTAAAAAGTCAATTTTTAGTCTACTGGCCAGCTGGGTTGTTGCAGTCAGTTGCGTCACATCCGCAGGCATAAGTGCACCTTAGGTCCTTTTTGAAGCAAGTGCTACGGGATGTCCTGCACTTTGATTTGCAGCCACAGGAAACTAGTTCAAGACACGCATCTGGGATAGGGGGTAGTCTTGTCCAGACAGCTTCCAGGTGACCTGACTATTTCTTCCAAGCTAATGTATCAGTTGGAGGTGGGACATCTATGTATTCCTGGTCTGCCTGAAGCCAAATCTTTGCCTGGTAGTTGGCGCGTACTGTATGAAACTCCAGTGCATCTTTTGTTGGCGGTAACATCTCCAGACCCTTCTGCGCCTTACCAAAGAGTTGGAGTCTGGCATGGTTGATGGTTGGCTGCTCAGGTGCACCATATAAGTGACAAACAAACTGCTCAATGGGGCAAGTTCTCCATCAAGACCTATTCCCTTGACGAGTAGTGGTTGTTTCTCAAAGATTTTCCAGCACATTTTCTTTCCATGGTCATGGAAGGAGGAGGTTGTATCACATCCCGTAAGGGCATGAAAGCTGTGTAGGTTATCCCTCACAGGTTGTGCGAGTCTCTCAGATACTGCATGTATTGGGTAGCATTTGCGCTTCTTTGCCGTTCCAGAGACCATCCAAACTTCTGTTGCTTTTGAAGTTATAAAGTGCACCAGAAGTAGCATCACATCTGTGTCCCCGCAGATGACCACCACTCTTTGATACCCATCAGCTACTGCCTCAGATGCATGGAGTATCAACCTGGTGTCAGCCTCCTCATGGTTTCCTCGAAGTTTTACATCGTCTCTCCTCGTGGACTTGGCTTCTGTGTCATCAAGGAATCCACCGCCTGTTACCATCTCATATCTTTCCAGTAAATCCTTGCCCTTCTCTATAATGGCTTCTGACAAGAACTTGGCGAGATCAGCCTTGTTCTCATCCAAGGCAATGAATTGGCCCCATACCTGTGGGAGTGGGACCTGGGGTCCATCTATGAGCTTTCGTATTGGCTTTTTTCCCTCCATTCTCTTTGATCGAGTCACTTCCTTGTTGGAGCCCTTTCCAATGTAGCGATCAAATACCACGTCAACTCTTGTTGTATTATCTCCAAAGTGTTTTGTCACACTATTCATGAAAACACCAGCATAGTCACCAAATGTTTGACACCCAGGAGGCTTTCCAAGAGCTTGGATTAGTGCATGACCATCTATTAGCACACATGTCTTCATGTTGGCATTCGGTATATCTGTGGGAGTGGTAAGGCCAGCCATTAAGATGTTGATCAGATCTGCCTTTGTCGTTGAATTCACCCCTCCTCCAGCCTTGGCGAGAGACGGTGGGACTGGAAAAAGCTCATGCTGGAGAATATTCACCATTTCCAATGATCAACCTTCAGTGGCAGCATTGAGTAATCGTTGAAGTAATTTACTGTCAGCTTTATGGTCTTCTGTACATTTTGTTTTGTGGACACGTTTGCTTTGTACAGGTCAGCAAATGTTTTTGAGCGATGTTTCTTCAGGGCGTCATGAAATCCAACAGTTTCTTCTTGCAGACGTTGTTTCACGTTGGTCATCACATATTGCTTTCCACGATCTTCAGCAGTTAGAAGATCACTAACCACATCAACTGGAGCTATGTCTTTGGAGGCCAATGATACCAGTGGTATAACTCTAACATCATCAGAGTCACCGTCATCTTCTTCAGCCAAGGTTGGGTTTACTCGGAAAACATCAAATCTTGTTAGTTGTGTGGTGAGCTTCTTAACGTCATCAACATCTCGCTTTGTGCGGGATGGAAGACTGTCAGAGCGGGTGAAAGTGGTTTATTCCTCATCATCTTCCAAATTGAAGAGAGATCTTACCTCTTGTGTGATGCGTGATCGCTCGGACCATTGTGATACAGAATTTGTCCCTTGCTTGATCATTTCTTGTAGTTCCAATTATGCCATTCTGCATTTTGCATGTCCTGTTCATCCACTCGGTTGCCTGATCAGCGGGAACCTGGTTGAAGCGCCGTTTTGTTCTCTTCACAACAAAATTTCCTTCAATAAATTCTGCATAAACCTCGGGTGCTGTCTTCTCAAGGAGTTTCATATCTGCTAGATAAACAGGTCCCCACCGGGCATAGCTGGTGTGGTCGTAGATGGTGAGCATCGGTAGCATTGCTGAAAAAGCTTCTAGATGGAGGATCCAGTTTCCGTCCCTCTCAGCCCTGATGAAGTCTAGCAGAATCTCCACCATCTCCATGTAATGAGACAACAGTTGGAAGTTTGGATTCTCAGAGTGCTTGTTATTAAATTCTTTGATCAGCTCTTGAACGTTGTCACTGCTCAGAAAATCTGACAGCTGGCCTACTGCTTCGGAAAGTTCTGCTTTGTGATTGCCATTTCTCTTGTTGAACTGCTTCACCACACTTTGGGCAAGTTTGTCAACTGCCACATCTTGTTGTTAACCATTTTCAACCAGCCAAGATTCAAGCATGGACCATTTGATATGCCACAGAGCCTCGTAGGTCAGTTACCGTCCATGCTTCAAACAACAGTAATTTAAACAACAGTACTAACTATTAAACTCAATAAGTGAAACTACAAAGGAATGCTTTATAAGCTCACACAAGGTGATTTATAATAAAACTGCAATCAATATTCAAACTTTACAACAAAAAAAAGTAAAGCCAACATCACGAGTGTTCTGAAAATATACAATTATTCAACTTTTGAAACGAGAAATAATTCTTACGGTGAAATCAGTGATGCAATAGCTCATGTTCCTATTGTGCCATGAGCAAGGACTAGATGTTTTATACCATCAGTCTATACACATGTCTCCATAATTACTATATTAGTTAAAAGATAATAGAGATAAAAAAGAAACAGATGATGAGAAAGTTCTTTCATCAAAGAAACTGAGGGTTGATGGCTTCAGATGTACACATTAAAAGAGCATTTCCAGTATATAGTTACTCCGATCAAAACAATGGATGTTAAGTGTGGCTATGTGGCCCTTGATGTTCTGATGGCTAATCAGACACCAAAGGTCACTGGTCTGGACAGAATAAACATCAGAAGTACTTAAGATGTCAATCTTATGGGAGAAGTGGCCTGTGCCTGGTCTATTAGTTTACTCTGAGCTAGCTTAGAAACATGGCAAGTATTTCCTTCCTCCATGGTTTAACTATGTAGGTAATTAATTAACTTGTTAATGTTAACTAATTAATTAATTTAACTCATTGTAGGTTTGTTGACTGTGTTGGAGTATGAAAAATGTTTTCATGGAAAGATTGAGAGTACAAACAACTTTGATATGAATCATAGGCTTACAGTTATGAGCATCCCCATGTCATTACACTATAAACCCACTATGCGTTCAAATTTACGGTAATTAGGCATACCTTTTTTATTTAATTACACCATAAATGAAGGTGCGATTTAATTATTTTTTTTGGTTAAAACTGCCTGGGTATATTGACCTTCCAGAAAAAAATTGTTTGAAACAATTAAATGTTCTATTGGGATAGGACGAGCGTTCAACTTCTGTATATTCAATATATGCACTTTTTGAGAAAACCGCAATTTTAGTTTTCATTTTGCTATACATTTGTGCATAAGATAAAAAATAAACTCTTAATTTTACCAGCTTGGTATAATAGTATGATGATAAAAATAGATTTTATGGATAGATCTACCACTTGGGGACAAATTTGGTGCAAAATTCAAAAATTTGAAATTTGACCTTATTTGACCTTTTTGACCTCGAAATGACCTTAAAATTCAAAATCAAGCTTGGCATCCACCCTAATCGTCTGCCCGATCACATGATCCATACATCTAGCATGGATGCCAGCCATTAACAAACTATGCCGTGGAATTTTTTTCTAGAGCACTTTTTAAAGTTTGGCTGGTCTACTAACAGGCCTTGCACTGATAAACCAGAAATGGGGTATTCCATTTACATAATAGGGGATAAAACTGCTGCTCACACAAGAAGTGGCAATAAACAGACCAGTGTTTTCTTTTCTCCTTTGCATAGTGTAGGTTAACTTATGAAAAAGTGCTGATAAATTGTAAAGAATGATAATAAATTAACATTATTTCTAAGTGACAATATAGTTTGTAAAATTATACAAAATAAATATAGACAGATATATTTGATGACAAACAACTAACTGATACTTTCACTAAAATACACATATAACCATTTTATCAATAGTTTGAGTGAAAAATTCAAAATCATGTTGTATAAAAAGGGCACACACAAAATGTTATTGCTAGTGAAATATCAATGTGCCTCCAATCGTGTATCCAGCATCAACAACCAGAACCTCTAGTTGAAACATCCCCGCAAACACAATGCCGTGATCCAGTAGTTGAAACATCCCCGCAAACACAATGCCGTGATCCAGTCACAATCATCCGATAAAAACACCTTCAAAATACCTCCAACCGATACTCTTTGGGTTTTAATAATGACACGTGTACCCAAAGGTTCGCTAATTTCAAAAGTAATGCTTTAGGTAAAAAGAATATCACCTTAAAATTTTGAAAAAGCTTTGCAGACAACGAGATCTACATCGAGATCTGACGATACAGCGTTTCTTGTGTTTCGCCCGGTTTAGAGTGAGTCTGTACTGTCACACATACTGTGAGTAATACGGATCGTAGTCCAGACTATCAAGAAAAGAAAGGTCACGGACCCCAACAACGAGTTCTGTGATTTGACACAAAAAGTGCCCCTCTTTCCATTCCACCAATCAAAATACATGTTACATGGATGGAAAGCTTGGTTCATCTAGTTCAATAAACAGTGCGATTTCTATTTCTGCGAACTTGCTTGCAAGTTTGCTATTCAATTTAGTGGGACGACCCCCAGGAAAAGAGACAAAATGTGGCGTGACCTCCATTGAAACTTGATAATTTCAGAAGAAAATGACTTTTTTAAAATGAAAAAGTGCCCCTCTCTGCCCTCTCATTTTTGATTGGAGAATATACTTTTTAGAAAGAGGAATACATATACTTTAAAATGCCAAGCGACTTTGCACGCTTAACAAACCTACTTTCCTGTATGAGAGGGAAAAGTCCCCCGAGTGCGTGAATTTGAAGGGAATTTCCCGTGTTAAACGGGTCACGGTGAAAGGCGTCGAGCAGATGCACACTAGTTCTTCATTTGCTTAATGTGTCAGACACTGTTAGAACTGGGCCAGTATCTTTTGAATGACCACTGTATTCCATGCCAGATATGTTGCAGAGGGTGTCCCCCCAAATGTTCACATACTTTAACACACTGAGTACATGAGTACACCCCTAAAATCCTCTAAAGAATACCCGAGATTCCCAGAACACAATAAGGCAAAATAGGAGGGGTGGGGTTACACGATGCCACATATCCAGCACCAAATGGACCTTTGAGCTATCCCTTTTTCTACCACTCTTTTGAACTCAACTACTCCTTTGAACTCAACTACTCCTTTGTGATGAAAATGTTCTTCAAAGAAATCTGAGTTGCTGGTCAGCATGATTTCATTCTGTTACATATGCTTTCATTTATTTCTTGTAAAGTACGATACATTTCCACTCCATGTGTAACAGTGTGCCACACCCTCCATGGTCACACTATCAAGCCATTGTAGTGAAAGGTCTTTCCTAGTCTATGGTAATAATGTTCCTGTTGCTTGCAGAAATTCAGCAGTGTAAATATTGCATATTGTCTGTACATGTAAGTCAAAATTTATTTACTTTGGCACCCACCACCCAAGAAAAAAAAAGAAAGCAAACTTTAGAATATGTATCTTTTTACAATGTTATCTTTTTACAAAAATTTGTAAATAAAATTTTTTTTTAGTTACAGCCCTTAAAAGTCGGTTTGTTGCTTCCTGTTTTGAAGAGACAAATTGTTGGTTGAACTTTAACAATTTCAAAAGATACATTTTTATTGGAAAAAAGTATGAACTACCAAATGTTCTATCTTGACCATACAATTGAAAACCTAAAGTAGATTCAGACTTAGATTTTTATAAAACAAGGATGTGAAATTTATTACTATACCTGGATTCAGACTTTTTATTGAGACTTTGTCTGTTAAAACAAAAACGCTTTTAAATTCCTTCAGATAATTATAAATTCACATGTTTTTAATATATTGGTTTGCATCACATGGGTGACTTTCAAAACTTTCCTTGAAAACAAAGAAGGGTGTTCACGTGTGTACAAATAAGGCCGAAATAGAACCCTTTACATCATGTCTTTTATGTCCATTAATATCCATGTACCAACCAACTTTTAAGTTCATACTTTCTTCCCATGAAAAGTTAACTTTTTTTTTTTAAAGTGTCAGCAGCATTTGTGAGTATCAAAATGAAGGTGCAACACTCACTTAAGAAGAGGGCTAAACTTCTTAATGGCTAGGAGCCAAGATTTTAAAATGCAAAGTTGTTTGTCTTGCTTTCATACAGAGCTGCTGTACCTTGACTTGTAAAGATGTCAGAAACAGTCATGAATAACTTTTTAGAGAATGTCCAGAATACAATAGAAGCCTTTGTTATGGCTACTCTATATAAGGTTGATCATGCACATAACATAAAAGAAGCTAAAGAAATAGTTGAAAAGAATCTTTTAAAAACGTTAAAGAGACAACTGCAAGGGCATGAAGGAAACATGCATAAGAAGATATGTTCCTCGGAGAGCTGTGTAAAATATTTAAGATCCAGACAAATCAGTTCAACATCCACACCAACAAAAGAAATGTCAGATGTGAAAGAGTTCAACCTTTCAAGTGCCTCTTCTTGCTCACCAAAGGTTCTTGGAAAGAAAAAGCAAAGTGATGACCACCAGCTGTCTCACAGTGCATCCTTCAGCGCGACTGATGATGATGACGATAGCTTCCTAAAAGTCTTAGAGGAGGTTGAGTCAAAGGAAAAACAATAGTTTTGTTTTCAGGAAAACAACATAGTTGAAATTTTGAAGAAAAATGGAGTGTACTTTTTGTCGTAAAACATAAATGTGCTAAAACTTTCACAAACCACAAGTGTCCATGGTGTGCTCATTGCAAGAGAGTTTATTCTTCTTATCAGAGGTTTCAGCATCATAAATGTAAATTATTTTCAAAGTTGCAAACCTCAGCCAATACATCTACAAGTATGTCACCACCAAAGACTTCTTCTACTGATAAGATCCAGCAAAACAATTCCTTCAGGATTACTCAAGATAATACTCATATATATGTCTCCTATGCAGATATAGTGAAGACCCCTCACCCAAAACAACCCAAAAGGACCAGTCACAGTTTCTCATCCTCACAAGCTACTGCTGATTCCATAAGTCATCATAAACAACCAGTTTCTGAAAACGTTACTTTACAGGGAAGAACTCAACATCACTTTAAATTTCACAGAATAGATGTTGGTCTACAGATGCAACTTTGTCATCAACTTTGTCATCAACTTTCACTACCATTGATTAACATTTTGCCTGAATGTTGTTTTGTTCAGTCTGCAGGGAAACCATAGTCTATAGCATCTACTAATGGTGATGGAAACTGTTTCTTTAGAACTCTTAGTTACCTTATAACAGGAACTCAAATATATCATGGGGAGTTACGTAGTTTGGTAGTGTCCCACATGCGTACTATCAGGAGACCTCTGGAGAATTTTTGTTTTGGTCAAGGTACATGCCTTCCAGATTATCTTGCTCGTAGTAACATGATGCAGAGTGGTTCCTGGGCCACTGATATTGAGATCTTTGTTGCTGCTCATCTGCTGAAGACATACATTTATATTTACTCTGCTGGAAACAACAGTGTTGCAAATCCAAGATGGCATCAATTCTCTGGAACAGTATTTGACAGAACTTCAGTTTACAGTGACGGAGCACTTTACATAAATCAAAAGAATGGTAACCATTGAGGCAGTGTTAAATGTGCATCCTTTTCGTTTTGGGCAGTCTGCATGTGGAACAAAGGTTCTCCCTCATACAACAGATGGCACTACTAAAGAATACAAATGGCTTGTGCACGAGCTTAACCATCAACTAGACTTTGGTTTTCAGAAACAACAACGTGAGAGAAAGCAGTCATTAATATCAAAGCAAGCTGGAAATGATAGCATCCATCCATCCATCATGTGCCCACTAGTACAAGAAAAACGCCTGTGAAGCAGAACATTTTACTCAATGAGTGTGGTGGAAAAGTGCAACATAAATGTAATCAACAAGGGCCAATCTGAACAAAGAAAAGAAAAAGATCGCTTGAGAAAATAACTTAAGAGAAGTGACCCAGAATTCAAGTATAAAGAAGCAAAATGAGAAAGGGACTGCAAAACCAGGAGGAGACATGTTTTGGAGTCTAGAGAAAATGAAAAGATTAAGGAGTTAGAAAGTGTACATAGAAGACGAAGTGACCCAGACTACAGAAGTCAAGAAAAATTGAAAGAATTAGGTGTTCGTAAAAGACGAAGTGACCTAGACTACAGAGGTCAAGAAAAAAAAAGGAACAATTAGAAGTGTTCATAAACCAGTTATAGGTTGCTTTGCTCTATGTGCTCTTTTTGTTATTTACAGACCATGGCAAATAACAGCCCCACTTGTATGATTTGCAAAGAGACAGAAGACACACCCGGCCTGAAGTCTTTCAATTTAGGCTAAAAATGCTGCTAGACGTCGAACAGCACTTCAAAGTGACCAGTTCTCCAGCATTTCAGGAGAAATCAGCGAGACTGAGGGTTGTGTATAGGCTAACTTGAACAGCGCCACCGCGCGGTTGTGTTGCTAGCACTTATAGCAGCGAGGCATGACAGCAAAATATTGGGCTGTGTTTTGGATGGTAAGCGTTAATAATATTACTCTTTGATATTTCTTAATGATGTTTCATGTTAAACTGATTATTAATGATTCCTTGTGATTATAAAGCGAGTAGTTTTCAGTTTTTTGACATATTTCAAGGGTGTTTAAAAACGTGGAGACTCCATGATATTCGAGGTGTCGGAAATAGACGCATTTTAGGTTTAAAAAGCTGCATACACCGTTCTCATTCCATGTGTTGTTTTTGCAGACGAATTTACCGAAGTCAGTACAACCGATCACCAATGGTGCTTAACATTGATAGTTCACGACCCGACAGTGACCCTTCTTATTATTCTAGAGCTCCGTGTCGGCTGACTGTAATTCTGTGTATCCACCAGCCTATGCTACATGCAATTGTGAAACTACCGAGAGTTGAACAAACTTATGACACCACGCAGCATAAACGATTGGCATTCCGAGTCAATTTATTTCACTGAGGGACCAGAAGGCAATTATTACCACTCAGGTTGTCTCGGTCGATTTTCTGCTGTTAAGAGACAAGCATCTCCTGTCAAAGTACATGAACTACCCCGCAAGGACACTCGTTCGAGTTCAAGCCATCCGTCCAGCAACTTGAGAGGTATCCTTGGACAGGAGTGTCTCTTCTGTAGACAGAAAAGGAAGAGAAAATCTCAAAAATATTAACCCCTCAGCCAGTGTATGACCACAGATGGGAGCAAGTCAATCATACATGCTGCAAAGGAAAAAAGTGATGGCAGGATCCTTGCACTTGGGGAAGATTTAATTGCCAAGGAAGCAAAGTACCACAACAGTTGTCGTCGTGACTATGTGAGACAGGATCTGACGGAAGAAGAGCAAACATCCAACCGGAAGAAGCATGCTGAAGCTTTCCACAAAATGTCAATGTTTCTCGAGCAAGAAGTTATCAAGAACAACACTCCGATGCTGGCGAAAGTAATCTACTGTTTGTACAAAGAAGAGTTTCTTACCCTTGGAGGAACACAGGAAGACATTGATAGATACTCTACACAAAGTCTCATGTCAAAGGTGAAGGAACGATTTCAGGGCATTCTTCTAATGGACAAACGAGCGAACAAAACTGGAAACATTGTCTTTCCCAATTCAATGACATCTACGGAGGCGTTTGCCATGTTGACAGAATCCAGTGAAAAGGCGGAAGAGATCAGATATGCTGCCATGACATTGCGAACAGAAATTCTTGCAATGCCGCAAACTAAGACCCAAACTCCCACTTCTGTTCACACACTTAAGGAGACTTCCCCATCTATTCCTGAATTAACCCTCTTGTTCTTTCGTACCCTAATTGGTGGCTTGCAACCAGAACTGGGGTTAAATAACACCAGCAGAGATGGCATCGAGAGAAAAGCATTGTGGCCTGTGCATCGGATGCTGTGTTCAACTGTACCAGAGGAACAGTTTTTTGGGAAACACCAATCTCTTGGACTTGGACTGGGGACCCTGACAGGATTGAAAGTAGTGTTGACCATCCTGAATCACTTCAGTCACTCTATTACCTACGATGAAGTAAAGCCGCTCGAAACTGAAATTGCCTATGCATGCTCTGAGGGTGGACGGGAAACTCCTGCTGGGCTCCTCCACCTGCAAGATGGACTAGGGACAGGTACTGCTGCTTTTGCTGCTGCTCTTCTACAACATAAAAATAATTAGTGTTTTGAACCATTACAACCTTAACATCATCATATTTTCACTTACTTTTCAGCGTTAGCCTGGGATAACTATGATGTAAACACGGAAACACCAGATGGCAAGGACACCCTGCATGCAACAGTTGGGATATGCTACCAAAATCAACGACCCTCAGGTTCAGAGATGACATCAGATACATCAACAGCTGATCAACCGACAGGGACACTGGCCAGACGGAAGAGGAGATGCTTTGATGGGACTGAGAAGGTAATCCCACCGTTCTTCACCTGTCTGAAAAAGGCTCAGTTTAAGCTGACTCCCTCTGAAGTCATCCGGAGGGAAATGAAAAGGATCCGGCAAGAAAAACTTGATTTGATATGGCTACTTCAGTCCTTCACAAAGAAGTTGCCACTCTTCACTGGCTTCTGTTCCCAGTTTGTGAGAGACTGCCTCCCACGAACCATGGTTACATATATGGATCCTATCGCCCAGCCTCCAACAAGAAATGATGTGGTACAAGAAACGATGGTACGCTCGGTGAAAGTTGCAGAGGAGACAAAGCAAGAATACACTGTCATCACATATGATTTTGCTGTTGCTCTTAAGGCTTACTCCATTCAAGCTTTACAGACTCCCACTTTCGATAGAGTCATCACATTGCTTGGAAACTTTCATCTTGAATTGGCTTTCTTTGGAGCCATTGGAAACTTGGGTGTCTTGGCCGGGGGGTCACTTGCTGGCTTTATGATGGGGAAATTTTATAACAGAAGTACCAGGGTTCACCAAATTCTTGCTGCTGTGATGGAACGTGCATTGTTCTCTAAGTACTTGGAAGTAATGAATGATGAAGATGAGTCCCTTGCACGGGAATTGATGTCGGACTGTGATATTGAACACTGCCAAAACATTGATGAAAGTTTTTCATTTGAGAATCTTATGAATAATTACGAAGGTTTCTTTCATGAGGTTATCAATGGAAAGTATGGAAGTACAGCATCTTACTGGGCTATTTATGTGTACTTCATCAACAGGTTGTATCAAGAGCTCCAGTGGGCTGTGCGGACCAGTGACGTTTATAGATACATGCATGTCCTCCCAAGTGTGGTTGAGGTATTCCTCGCATTGAATCGGCCCAACTATGCAAGATGGGGTTCTCTTTCTCGACAAACTGCAGCAGATGGACCCGAAGGCTCGTGAGATTTTAGAGGCTGGTGCCATGTCAATTCGGCGCATTAAGAAGTCATACACCAGGTGTCCAGTTGACTTGACCTTGGAGCAGACTGTCAACAAGGATGCTTCATCTCCAATGAGAGGCATCACAGCTTTCAGAAATTCACAGAATGCATTCAGAAGGTGGTGCATCACTCTTGCCCAACAGAGTATGGCCTTGACAGAACTGCGTGAACTTGTAAGTCTGCAACCAGGGGAGGGACCAGCTAATCAGCTTAGGCTTTATAGAATTAAACGTGACAACACTGACATGATTGCTGTCGCCAACACATTGAACAACGCATGCAACCCATTTGCCACTTTTCCTGCTGATCTCGTCAATGTGTCATCAGGAAGGGCAGCAAAAACGGAGACCAAGACGTTTCTCCTTGGAACACTTAAACAAGGAGAAGCTCGACGGAAGTTCGTGGGTGAATGTGCTATTGATAGTTTGAGGTTTCTGAAGCCAGTAGCAAGGATAAAGAAGTTGAACTTTGCTGCAGAGAATGTTAAGAAGTCAAAGACTACAGTAAAGAAATTGGTTGCGGCAGAAGGAGTCAGAGATGTCTTTGGACGAATTTTAGTTGTTGCCGCCAAGACGACCAATGCATTCAACTTGCGCCACATTCTCAGCTACCCTGCACTGAGGTGCCCCTTTCTCTCGCACATAGCGACAGCACTCCCCTTTAGACAAACAAAGCAGCACTAACAAAAATACTTGAAAGTAGACAGGAAGTTGTACCTGTAGATACCAGTCTTCCTCCAATAATAGCCACGGTGATTGATGGTGGTATTGTCATTCATGAGACTATACTGCAGCATAGCAAGTCCACATACGCTACCATGGCTAGAGATCTTTTGAAGACGGTTTGCTTGAGTCGTGGAGAGCAAATCCACCTAGTACTTGACAAGTACCAGTCTCCCTCAATTAAAGATGCTGAGAGAAACCTGCGTCGTTCATCAACTCCTCAAACATTTACCATCACTGGACTTGACCAAGCTCAGCGGCAGAGTGGTACAGAGTTTACTCAAGAATGGATCATTTAAGGAAGAGTTTGCCTGCCTTATCATGGAGGAATGGGGGAAACAACAATATGGTCCAATTGTTGGGAGTAAAGCAGTCTACGTCTCACATGGTGGCACATGTATGGAGATTAAGAACATCGATGGTGTCCTGCAAAAAAATCATCCCAAAAATCTCCAATCTCACCACGAGGGAGCAGACACACTTATTGCTTTCCACGCAAACAGCATTGTACGAGGTAATATTTTGTTTAGGTCAACTGATACAGACGTTATCATTCTACTTGGGCTCTCTGGAAGGTCGGAAGAGATCAATATCATCATGGACTATGGTTCTGACAACAATCAAAGATATATCGGTCTCTCTAAACTGGCAGCCATTCTTGAGAAGAAACAGCCTGGTATCACGGAAGCAGTAGTCGGCCTTCATACACTGACAGGTTGTGATTTTACATCATGTTTCTTCAGAAAGGGCAAAGTTAAGCCCTTACAGCACCTAGAATCAGATCCAGCTCACGTTCTGGCAATGCGATCTCTGATGACAGACGAAGTAGACATTCCAGCTGTTACCTCCCTTGTCTGCTTGCTGTATGGCTTCAAAACATCAGACATAAATGAAGCGAGATACAAGGCATTCATAGGCATGAGTGGCGGTAATGAGAAGCAACCCCTTGCAAGAATAAAAAAAATAAATTGCGCCTCTCTTCCACCGTGTAGTAAGACACTCGACAATCACATCAAAAGGGCCCAGTATGTGGCAAGAATGTGGAAGAGGGCTGATCAGGTCAAACCAACCGGTGATTTAAGTCCTGCCGATTACGGGTGGAAGCTATCTCAAAACAGCTTCGAACCAGACTGGTACCCAGGAAGTCCAGTACCAGAGTCCCTCACTGACCAACCTACTCATGGCATAGACAGAGCTGAACCTGCATCCATACGTGACGAGGACGACTCTGGTGGCGAGAGCGCTTGGAGTGAGGAAAGTGAAGATCAGAGCGATAAGTGATTGACTGAGAAGATGCTTAATACAGTGACGCTAGAACAACCTCAGGTTTTACACATAGCCTTTTTGGCAATACCTTCAGTCACTATTTGCTAAGGTTTTATGGTGAAGTTAACATTTAGGCAATACAATACTCTTGTCAATGTAATATTTGAACATAGTTGTAGGCAACTTCTATGGTACTGTCATGTGTAGTTTTCCGAAATATCGTAAAAAAATTCAGGTTTTTCAGCAATGTTGTCTCAAATTAAGATGACTTATGTCAAACTATACATTTTCTGGCCCTGTAAATGTGTTCAACGTAAAGACTGACCATGAAAAGATAGGTGTAGAGACCTCGTTTGTGATGTTATGTAGTTTTTTAGATATTGTCAAAAATGTGTTTTTCGGTAATGGCGGCGCTTATTACATCATTTGGGACCTTAGGCCCACCCTAAACCCGGCAGCAATGCATTTTTGTGATGTCCCGATATGACCTTTTCACCCAAAGAGGTCGACTGCTTCGGCGCTTTTCGCATGAATAAATGTTCTGGGCTCCAGCTCTATTGGCATCACCATGTGAATTTTTCCCATGGTAATTTAGTAGTTCCCATGTAATTTACTAAACATTTCCAATCAATTTCCCCATGCCACTTCTTAGATTTACCATGGTGATATTAAATAGTTCCCATTGAATTCCCATGGTTTTTCTTGGATTTACCATGGTGATTACTATGAAATCCCCATGGTATTTTTTTTTACGCTAAACATTTCCCATGAAATTCCCATGGTATTTGTTTTGGTATAGCATGGTAATACTAAATATTTCCCATAAGATCCCAATGGTATTTCTTAGTTTTACCTTGGTATAATGCTAAACAATTCCCATACAATCCCCATGGTATATGCTTTGATATACCATGGTAATACTAAATATTTCTCATGAAATCCCCATGGTATTTTTTGAAAACACCATGTTGATACTAAATATTTCCCATCAAATCCCCATGATATTTCTTGGATTCACCATGGTATACTAAAACAATTTCTTTGAAACTCCCCGTGAATATTTCTTGGATTTACCACCACAATAAACATCTTCCATAAAATCCCCACAAGTATTTTTCTTGGTTGTATAAATATTTCATGAAGACACATGAGACGCTTACAGTTTAAACCTAAGTAAGAGTTTCAAGAGACATCTAGATCCAAGGAGCAAGAAAGAGTTTATTGAAATTTTATCATTGTTCAGTTTCTTTTACGTTATGTTGCAAGGTCCTAAAATTTCACACAAGTTTTTTGTTTATGTATACAAACATCAAGGACATCATCAAAGGTAAACGAAACTATAGGCCTAACAATGACCTTTCAACAGGAAAACATTTTTTGAATGAAGGTTTTCTTAAAGCTGAAATATAGGATTGGTATTTATGCCCCCAAAAAAGAAATTTCTTTGAACCAGTCTCATGTCTGTCTAAAATGCTGTCAATTTTCAGAAAATAAAGTTTGAAGACCCCGATTTTAATGTGTTTACACGGTAACCGTTATGCATAGCTTTTCCACTGTTTTCTCCTCACCCAGACAACAGATTGAGCCCAAGCTTTCACATTTTTTTTCAAGTATATGTAAAATCACACTGTACTATCTGTACTACCAACTCTATTTTACCTTGAAATCATGTACTTTGAATGCAGTATAGTATGGCTTTTAAAGGACAACTCAAAACAACAATTTCACATACCAAAAAAATAGTTTGAACCCTTAGCTATTTAACTTTAGACAAACATAGTAGTTAAATAGCCCCCCCCCAAACAAAAACTGAAAGCTCCCTCTCTTTATAACTCACATCAGTACCTACATGTACCCTCAAAGAAATGTTTAACCTAGTAGAGTACTGTCCATATTATTTACGTACAAATTTTATCTGAGGTTGTTATCACACAAGCGCAAGGGAATACAGAAAAATATAGCACTTCTGGGTTTGATGGTTTTATTCTATGGTTTCATCCCAATGAGGCCAAAAGCAAGTTGGCTATGAAACGCAGACATTTATATTTTTGTGTATTCCACGAGCACGAGTGTCATAGCAATTTCATCTTCAAGCAAACTTGATACAATGTAGCGCAAGACAGCGCTGTTTGGAATGCACGATGAAATAGGGTTTGATATAGCCATCACACTGCTACAAGGAGGATCAGGATTCAAATTTACATCTTTTAATTTGTAAGCCATTGTTTGGCGAATTTGGGAACCCTCTGCGGAAGGGAATTTCTTCAGCACATAATCTGAAGTAGAAAAAAAATAATAATAATAATAAAAGATTAAATTTAGTGAGTTGAAGAGTAATCTTGATTGGATTACTTAGAAGCACAATCACTGGTCATTTTGTATACTGCTCGGGCTTTTCCCATTGTGTTGAGATTCAGTATTTATTTATAACTATTTTATTTTGTCTTTTTAAACTTTCCTTTTAGTGATGACACTTGTTGTTCCCTGATATCATATTCCTGTATGGCTGGAATGAAACACTACTTGAGCTTTGGTGTTCACTGTTGGAGGCCAACTCCCGGCTTCCATGTTGATTTTGAGTAAAAGTTGGCCAGCTGTCCCATTTTTGTTTACATCTCAAACCCACATGAGTACAGCACAGTTTTCAGGTCCTGTCAAGATTGGGAAACGTGTACAAAAGTACTTTTTATTTGCCCTTTGAATAGGCACAATAGTGTCACAGATTATTTACTTACCAACAAAAGCCTCCATCTTTTTGATTGGTAGAGCTGGCTTTTCTTGTGCTTGGCCAATACCTTTTTTCCCTGTCACACTGCAAGAGGCCATCTCGGTTTGTGAAAACAGCGTACTCATCAAGTCTCTTGTGAGACGTCTGTAACAGCTGGTGTTCCTTAAAATGTGGAAAACCAGTAATATTTATATGCATGAATGTTAACACCAATGGCACAAAACAAACAAGAAATTGCAATGCATTCTGTTGTGCTTGACTGGTCATACAACTTTGTGTATACTATCCTTGTGTGTGGAAAAAGAAGAAGTGTAATCAAGTATACCTCATGCAGTATTTTTTATCAACCAAGCTTAAGTGTAAAAAAAAAACGTAGTGCTTCTGCATCTCGTGTCCAATGTATTTTTCTTTAAACCGCACACTAAGGTCCTTGTCATGTGATTGGTGAAACACGCGTCACGTTTCAAACTTGATTTTGCCACGAGTTTTCCTAAATTTTTTTGCATGACGACCTGGAAGTACAGTTGAGAGTTTATAATTTGACGGTAATGATGACTCTTGATCCTCAATTATCAGCGTCCGAGTGTGAAGCAACAAAATTTTCTTTAGGTCAGTCACAATCCCTCGGGTTAAATCAGGCTCAATCAGTTGTTTGAATGAGAAAATAGTGAAAATGGGCACATCTTTTAGCGTCATAACACATTGTTTTTAGTTTCAGTTTTACAACTGAAATCAAGATTGAGGTTTCCAAAATCTTTTCTGAGCTCTTGACTATGACAGCATTTCAGACAGAAATATTAGTATAGGAGTCTGGCACTGGTATAACCTTTATAATCAGTGAGCTTTCAGACTATTATAGACTAATACTAATTTAGTACAAAGAAACACTTTTTTCAATGATTACTAATCTGATATTTTACCTTGATTTTCTCGATGATTTCTTCACCTCTCTTCAATTGCTGATTTTTTTTAACCTGAAAATGAAAGTAATACTGCGTCAACATAAATTATCTATCTTTTCAGATTACATTATGTGGGACTCTGACTCAACCATCTGGACTTAGACTCATTTTTGGTGACTTAGACATGACTGAAAAAATGCCAACTTATGATTGCTTATGTAACAGCGCCCCACACTCCGAAAATTGGGGCCACTGGCAGTTAGGAAATGCCACTTAATAATAGTTGTTTTAAAACACAAACAACTTAAATGAATGCACACAGAAAGTTTATAGCATTTCACGATAATTTAAATGAATTAAATAAAATGTTTGCACATCACTGTGGTCGCCCAGGGGAAGCAGTTACTTTTAATTCTCTATAGCAAAATGACGAGACGATTAAATAAAATATACAGCAATTAGCGGAGCCAGCCAGCAATAAAATGGGATAAGAGGGGTTTTGTTGGGTGCGCTACAGCACCCAAGCAACAGCAAACGCAGGAGCCATGGGCACTGCATGCACATGTTAGTCTATTACCAACAAAAATAGGGGACGAGCATGGCGAAATAATGGCACAAGGTAGGCTAGAAAATAAATAGTACTTACAGCACAGTACAGATGTGGTGGTGGATAGCAACAACTCAAAATGAGCCGAAATACTCCTCTAAATAAATGAGACAAATGGGCCACTTGGCCTGCGGCTAACTTCAGCCGTTTTACTAAAGAAAAAGACGTATCCACCACCATTCTCAATCAGAAAGTCCACCCTGGGCCATGCTGCCAGTAGTTTTTATATCTGACCAAAAATCTGAGTGGAAATTTCCACTTGGGGGACTATTGTTAAAAGTCTCAGGCCATGCTAACTTACAAAAGAACTTAATAATACCTCCAAGTGGCCTAATGTCCGGCTGGCTGGCTGGTTAAACACAAAAGCTCCATTGAACATGTTGAACATCAAAAAGCAAGGAGTACATGAATAAAACTAATGTGAGCAAAGTTGACCAACAGAGGGCTCTGTTAATATATAATAGCTTAAAGGGCAAGTAAACATAAAACTTAATGAACAACTTTGTAATTTTGTTACACTTATTTATATTGATTTAAGCCAATTTTTGCTGAAAAAGAGGAATAAAAGGAAAGGAAAAAAGACAACCAACCAACTTGGCCTCGGATTTGACCTAGCCTGCATGCACATCATACATGTACATGTACATTGCTTGGGACTCGGACTTAACAACAGTACAGTAGTAAAAAGGGTTGAGCTCAGTATTGAGCCGGCCAACCATTTGCAAACAACAGATTGTTGTTCTAATCTAAAGTAACTTTTTAATTTACTTAAAAAGGCCCATCAATATTAAATTGAATCTACCATTTTTTTCTTCTTGGCTATCTGTTGACTAGTTTCCTCATCACCATCACTTGCTGACTGTTGTTCATCAAAGAATGGTTTTCGTTTGGAGACCCTGCTGCCCCTCCCAAACTCAAAATCAGCATCCAATTGCATATCCTCTTGAAGAAAAGATGATTTTTTAACTTTCAGTGCACTTTGTTTTTCTAGAGAAGAAAGAAAAAATCCAATGACAAATGAAATGTTCCTTCATCATGTTCAATCATAATCATAGTCCACCTATCCTATTAGGCTTGTTCATTATTTATTTACAATTAACATATTATTGTAATGTTAACATTAACAATAATGGTTATAAAGAGAAAAGCGTTGTTAAAACAAATCCGTCAGTGTCCTGCATGATTCAGATGAGAGGCCTATGTATACTATTATAGATATATTACTTTTTTAAAATTTATGTTGAATGACGTTAACCACTAAAAGATTGTACCCAGTTTACAATGGGGCTACTATTTACTAACCATGCTAACGTTAGCCAGCTTTTGGGGGCTAGTATATTATTAAATTCCTCATCCGACTTACCGTGTGTTGCAATCGTCGGCCATCGTGCTTTTAGTCAGGGAGCCCAGCAAGGTTTATTGAAAATATTTAGTGCAAAAGGTTTGAAGTGTGGGATATATACCACCCACGGGGGGAACCTTAAAATGTGAATTCTTAAGTGCACCGAGTGGTGCGTTGGGAGGGGGGGGAGCCCCCTTAACTCACCCGGAAAACCGATTTAATGAAAATGTTGAGTGCAAGCAAAATTTCTTCATGGATTGAAATGCCATGGTCCACTGACTAAGATTTTAATACTTAAGAAAATCAATATTGGTGCCAAGTCTACTTTAGAAGGCCCCTAGTTAGCCCTAATTACACGTTTAATTAAAATGTTGAGTGCAAGAATGAAATCTGCGTCAATGTGTCCCTTACACTGAGCTGACTCAAAATCAACTACATGTACTTAAGACAATTTTTAGTGGTGCCATCTTTGCTTAAGAAAGGGTCAAAGGTCAACATAGGTCAAAATGCGATTTAATAAACATGTTGAGTGCAAGCCAAATTTCTTCCTAGATTGAAATGCCATGGTCCACTGAATGATATTTCCATATTTAAGAAAATCAATATTGGTGCCAAGTCTAATTAAGAAGGCCCTTAATTAGCACTAATTACACGTTTAATCGAAATTTTGGAATGGGGCTATCTGGAAGGATGGAGGTAAATAAAATAAAAATTGAGAGTTATGCACTTGTGTTGCTGAGACAGCTTCAGTGCACATGCTCCCTTGGAGGGTTAAACTCCCAACCGCTCATCTGAAAAAATCATTGCCCCAGAACACAGAATTCTTGAACAAAAAATCATACAGAAAAAATATTAAGAAAGTTAATTCCCCGCGTGCTCATCTGAAAAAGTCAATACCCGGATCACCACCACCCCAACTCTCTGAGACCAACGAACCCCCATCAACAGGACATCAAACATCCAACAGAACAAGCCCTGGACACCAGAGAAATAGCGAGGGAAAAACAGAGACTAGATTCTGCCTCCGGCCGCGCGCCTCCCCGGCCCCTTCCCTTACAAATACAGATCGCAATAGACAGAATTATTGCGAAAATGTGTAATTTAGTGTAGGAACTTGTAGCCAGTTTATGCATGAGAGTAGTCTGGTGCCGTGTTTTTAGTAGTAAGCAACTCAAACACGTTTGATATGGTTGCCATGCCACGTTCTCCACAAGTACTTCGGTGCGCGATGCATGGCAAGCACCATTATGAAAAACCAGTGTGCGCTACGCTTCACATGCTCGTAAGAACTGTACTAGGAAGCCAACCGCTCCGTTCTAGCCTAGACATGTGTGTAGTGCATGCACTATGACGACGTGTGTATACAGTACATGTACATGTACGTGTAAATAGTGCGCTGCGTTTAAGACGAGGTTCGGATAATACGAGGAAAACGGGCCAGTCCGGCGGACCTCGTATTAACGAGAGTCGACTGTACATAATATAATAGAATCAATGGAAAAGGGCACGACGGCCAAGTGGCCAAAAGGTACGTGTTTTTTAAAAGGGCATCACGGCAATTTGCTGGGGCGTCTCGGCCTGGTGGCCGCTGTAAAGGTTGAGGCCTGGGGTAAAAGTAACATGACAGATCAATTCAAAGAAAATGGACTGAATTAATCTACACAAGCCCAGAGGCTGTTACAAGCGCTACTTGTGGAACTATCCGGTTCCATTGCGAACAAAATGTTGATGGAAACCCGGAGGAGGATGAAGTTAGAGAGGTAGGCCATTTCTAATCTAATCAGTTATTGTTTTAAGTGCACCACATAATATTATCTCAGCACACTGTACACATGTTAAAAACAGAGCCAATAAACAGAAAATTAATTTTAAAAAGGTACAAAGAGAGGGTTAAAAACTAAAGTAAACAACGAATGTTTGATGGAAGATCATTCCATACCATGGGAGCAACAACAGAGAATGCACGATTGCCATAATACTTAGTCATTATAGAATTCACAGGTGGAGGCTCCAGACGAATCTCGCTACTCTGCCTTGTAGATCTCCATGGAACATGGAGACCGACCAGGTCAGTGAGGTAGATCGGCGCAGTGACATTGTCAATTATTTTTATAAGTAAGGCAAGGATTTTGAATCGAATCTGCTGTTCGACTGGCAACCAATGAAGGTCCCGAAGCATAGGAGTGATATTCTCCGAACTCTTGTTCCAGTTATCCGTCAGGTAGCGGAATTCTGAATGAGTTGTAGTGATTTGAATGAAGCCCAAAAAGCAGACTATTACAATAGTCCAGTCTGGAGGTAACAAAGCGTGAACAAGTTTTTCAATTGAAGATTTATCTAACATTCTTCAAACCTTCCCAATCTTCCATAAGGCAAATGATGCTGATTTACAAAGACTTGTTACATGGTGCTCCATGCTCACAGTAGAGTCTAAAATGACTCCAAGATCTCTTACTTTGGATGAAGCATGGACCTGAACATCACCCACCTGGACACCGACCGCGGCAGCGCCATCGGAAAAAGTCTTGCGCTTTGACGAGAACCAAATTACCTCTGTTTTACTATTGTTGAGTGTGAGCCAATTTGATCGCATCCAACGTCTCATCTAGTCAACGCATGCCTCAATGGAGGCAATAACTGATTTATCCGTTGGCGTGTCACAGGCAATGTACAGCTGGGTGTCATCAGCATACATGACACTACTGAGACCATGGCAGTCAATAATGTCTTCAAGTGGCACCATATATAGGGAAAAAAGAACAGGGCCCAATACCGAACCCTGTGGAACGCCAAATTTCAACTGGGCCTCGTCTGACACCATTGATCCAACAGAAACACGCTGGGTTTGATTTGTTAGATAAGACTTATGCCAGCTTAAAACCATTCCCCCAATACCAAAACGGGAGGACAGTCGCCTAGTGAGAATGTTGTGATCAATGGTGTCAAACGCGGCAGACAGATCTAACAATACCAGAATGATGTCAAAGTGCCGATCAAGAGCAAGGCCAACATCATTTTGCACTTTTCAAGAGAGCAGTCTCGGTACTATGTCCCTCTCGGTAAGCGTATTGACATCTTGCATACATGGAATTTGTCTTAAAGTAGCAGTTCAACTGTGATAAACTATCTTCTCAAGCAACTTTGATAAAAATGGAATGTTAGAGACTGGTCTATAATTACATAACTCATTTCGATCTAATCCAGATTTCTTGATCAAAGGGCGCACTTGGGCTGACTTACACGCAGCTGGGAAAATACCAGATTTTAGTGAATTGTTGGCGATGCGACTGTCACAAGAGGGCGATATTTTTTATTTAACTTGTCCGTTACGTCATCCAGCAGAGCTGGCACTCCCTAAGTTGGAATGTATATAGTTTGTTAGTAAGTTATGTTGAATATTTAAGAAGTGACGAACGTCATTCTCCACAATTGGTTGCGGTGGGAGTTTGTTTTATATTGGGTTCAGGAGAATAGTAAAGTTAATTTGGTTATCAATAGAACTTCTCTACCAAACATCATCCTATGTGGGCTAATCCCTGTTGTCTCTTGTTCACTTGCTCTATAACTCATCATAACATAGGGTATGTGCGTATCCCAATCTGACTGGTCATCACAAACATACATACTTAACATGGCGAAGATAGTTCGATTAAACCTCTCCACTAGTCCATCTGACTGTGGATGATAAGCTGTGGTTCTTGTTTTATTTATTCCTAATAGACGGCATACTGATTGAAACAAGTTGCTTTCAAAATTAGAGCCTTGGTCTGAATGGAGGCTCAATGGAACTCCATACCGGCAAAAGAATTGCTCTACTAGTACTTTAGCCACAGTTTCTGCCTCCTGATTTCGGATAGGATAGGCCTCAGCCCACTTAGTAAAATAGTCCATGACTATCAAGATATATCTGTTGCCTTTTTTTGATCGAGGCAATGGTCCCAGTATATCTAAAGCAACTCTTTCAAAGGGTGCACCAACCAGAGAAGGTTTAAGGGAACTACGGAACTTAGGGGCAGGTGTTTTTCGTCTAGCACATGTTTGACACTGTCTAATCCAATTCGCTATGTATGTACGGTAACCTATCCAATAATAGTAACGTTGGATCTTCTTAAATGTTTTTGTACGACCTAAGTGGCCACCTGTCTTACTATTATGTGCTAACTCCAGTACTTGTTTTTGTAATGATCTAGGAACCACTAACTGTCTAAATGATGATCCTTGATCTTCATAGCGTCTATATAAGATACCTTCTTTTAGCTCTAGTTGGTCCCAGATGAACCAATATCCCTTTGTCTCTCGGCTTAGACCCGCAATTAGACTACCAGGAGGCCTCACCGAGGAATTATCTTTCAACTGTATTATTGCAGCTAATACACTATCATCTCGTTGGGCCTCTCGTAGCTTAGCTGGGTCCAAACCTGAAAAGACACTGAGCGAACAACTGATTATTTTATGTTTCACTTTAATATCAGTACTTATTGGATCAACATTATTTTCAAATGGCATTCTTGAAAGGGAGTCTGCATTTCGATGTTGACTACCCGGTCTGTAACAAATTTCATAGTCAAATGCACTTAAGGTTTCTATCCATCTGGCTAGTTGGCCTTGTACATCTTTAAAATTACTCAGCCATCTTAACGACCCATGGTCGGTGCATATGGTGAATTTTCTTCCATATAAGTAATGTTTGTACTGTTTTACAAAGTGCACGGCAGCCAACAGTTCTTTCTTAGTTACACTAGTTTCTTTCACTTTTTGATAACTTTCGGCTACCATAACTTATTACTCTCTCTTGTCCATCCTGGACTTGTGAAATAACTCCACCAATACCTTGGTCACTAGCATCTGCATCTAGAGTGAATGGCTTTGAAAAATCTGGAAATGCAAGAAAGTCTGCAGATGTTAACTTATGTTTAAGTTCCTGAAATGCTTGTTCACACTCACTTGTCCACTTAAACCCTACATTTTTGTGAGTCAGTTTATGGATTGGGGATGCTATGTGAGCAAAATTATTAATAAACCGTCTATAATAAGAACATAGCCCAAGAAAACTGCTTCCGGAATCTTCATTGCTTTATATCTAGATGATGGTTTTTGCGTTGTTCCAAAGTCAACAAACAATCATGATTTTAATTTGGCAGTAGCCAGGGAAGTTTCTAGACACGTTCAGGTTGACCTTCTTAGGGCGGGTTTAATATACAACATTCAGAAAAGTAATTGGATCCCTACAACCCGCATTGACTGGTTGGGTATGACCTGGGACACTGTAGCTGGCACTTTGCAGGTTGTGCAGAGAAGAATAAATAAGATTTGCCTCACTATTCAAAGTTTGAAATCTTCAAATTATGTTACGATCAGGAAATTACACTCTTTGGTGGGTCAGGTTATTTCCCTCTCTCCTGTCGTAGGTAATATAAGCAGGTTGACTACAAGGCATTGCCAAATAGAAATAGCAAAGGCTACTCATGAAGACAACAGGGTCAGGCTAGATGAACAATGCATGTCAGAGATAACATTCTGGGAGAACAATTTACCAAAATTAAACGTGCGCAAGGTGTTTGCAGCAGATAGAGTTTGCAAAATTGCATGTTGCGATGCGAGCGCAATAGGATCGGCTGCCATCATATGCAATGACATTCATACAGCTCACAAACAATGGACAGAAATTGAAGCCAAAAAGAGCTCAACATGGCGAGAATTAGATACAATTTTCTTCGCGATATGCTCATTTCTGCCTATCATCTCCAATTCACAACTTAAAATCTTTACTGACAGCCAAGCTGCTGCCCGCATTGTAGAGGTGGGAAGCATGAACCTAGAACTACAACAATTATCTCAAGACATTTTCCATACTTGTCTCAACAATAATATAATACTAGAAGTAGATTGGATTCCAAGAAGCAAAAACGAACAAGCAGATTTCATTAGTAGGCTTATTGAGATAGATGACTGGGAAATTTCGCCTGGCCTTTTCCAAATAATAAATGACACATGGGGGCCGTTTACTACAGATTGTTTTGCTTGTTATTACAATACCAAGTTGCCCCGTTTCTTCTCAAGGTTTTGGAACCCGGGATCAACCGCAGTGGATGCTTTTGCACAGAATTGGGCAAACGAAAATTGTCTATTAGTTCCCCCAGTAGTACTTATCCCAAGCGTCCTGAAACATTTGTACTCATGCAAAAGTAAAGGAGCACTGGTATTTCCGTGGTGGCCATCTTCACCTTTTTGGCCAATTCTCTGGTCCTGTTACAAAGCTTGGATAAAAGAAGTCATCACAGTTGACGGATCTAGTGCACTACAGTTGGGAAGAAATAAAAATTCACTTCTGGGCTCCAAGAATTTGAATAGCCTTGTATGTGTAGCTTATATTGATTGCACCAACTAACGGTCTGTTTTTTCTCTCTTAATGTATCAGATCATTTACAGCCAGGCTTTCTGGTCAGATTTCCCAAGCGACATGGAAGAGTCCAAGATGCAAATATTTTACGATATTTTATTTGCCAAAGCAAACGGTACCATAACAGGGTATTTATACAAGTGTAGAGAATTCTTTGCTTGGATTAAGAAACTAAACATCCCACTTGTACTTCCCATAAAAGAAAGTATAATAGCTGCATTCATTGTCAATAAAAGTAAAGTATCAAATTCTGACAGTAAAATTGTGACCATGGCTGCCGCCATAAAATGGCTGCACTCAATAGTGAACATCACACCTAATCCTGTGGATGCACCAATCGTGCAACAACTAGTAATTAGTGAAAGAAGAAAATTACATAAACCACCAGTGCAAAAAGAACCTCTTTCACTTGATCTAGTCAAAGCTATCGATAAATTTGGGCACTCTGGTTGCAGTCTGATTGATTTAAGGACGGCATGCTATGTCTCCCTTAACTTTACACTTCTATTTCGACACGCTGAGATGACTCAAATCAAAGCAAGCCACATACAAGTTTTACCAGCAGAAAATGGTTTACGTATCTTTATTCCTCACTCAAAAACGGATATTTTTAGAGATGGCAATACAACTTTCTTAGCGGACACCCAAGACAAATATTCACCCGTAAAGATTTTAAAACGTTTCATGGCTAAGTGTAATATAGAAATCGGTCAGGATGCCTACCTATTCACTGCCCTGTCCTACCATTCAAGCACATTATCGTATACACCGTTGCTCACTAGACCTCTCAGTTACACGCGGTGTAGAGAAATGTTCTTAGACGCACTCAAACAAGTAGGAATAGAAGAACCAACTAATTACGGTCTTCATAGTATGAGATCGGGGGGAGCAACGCATTTAGCAAACAGAGGAGTATCCGAAGAACTAATAATGCAGAATGGAAGGTGGAAAACCACCAGGGCAAAAAACAGATATATCAAAAGAGAAGTGGCTCAACGTATGAACGTGGCAAAAGTTCTTTCTGGTCAATAATTTAAGAAATAAGATCTCAAAGAAATACCCCATAATCAACAAGATGAAGTAAAATTGTCATATGAAATTCATAAGCTATTTATAATTTCAGTTTGTACGTGTATGCGTGTTTAATATAACTTTAGCTTTGATAATGATACATACATGTATTTCTAATGTTAAATGTATTGATAAATTTACATTATTATATAGAATAACGGTTATTGAAAAAAAAAAAAAAACTAAAAACATTGACGTTCTTTGACGCCAAGTCCACAACCAATCAGAAGTTGAATGATGAGGTTAATAATTGTTATAAAAGGTTTATTGAGAAACGTTGATAAGTTATGTTTGTTAATTCTAAGAGCAAAAAGAACTGGAAGTTCAAAGTGGAACTTAGAGGATTGTTCTGAAAGATTGGTGAATTGAGGTTTAATGTTAATCTGCCAAGTTCGAGAGGCAACATCCAGACCGATGTCTGAAGAGCCTAGAGGGCTGTATTTCCTATGTGGAAATTCATAAGGATTCGTTAAAAAAAAAAAAAAAAAAAAAAAAAAAAAAAAAAAAAAAAAAAAGCTATCTGAGAATGTTTGTACTCAGCGGCCGAATTCCGGCTTTCTCCCATGTTTTCAAATAAATATGCAGAATGTAATCACATACTTCATCCTTGTTGATTCTTTTGGTCGTTCATAAGAGTAAAACTGTTTTTCATGCGTATGAGCGTAGCGAAGGAGCATGAAATTGTTCCCAAATATCAAACAAATTGTCTTGCACAGTCATGACATTGACAGTATTATTATTATTATTATTTTATTCGGCATTAAAGTCAAGCATACAGAGGAAATACAATGTACATCCCTCACCCAATTGAAGTGCAGACATGGTGCACATTTGGTGTAGTTTTGGTGTAGGTGTTTTTTAAAAGCTGGTGTACACCAAATTGACACCTCAATTGTGAGTGGTGCCATTTTGGTGCACCCTGTCGAAATCTCAACCTGAAAATTGTACACGGGGTGCACTTGTGGTGCGTTCCAATTATTTAAATTAGCACCAAAAGAGCACCACGCATAAGTGTGGTGCTGTTTTGGTGCTGCCCACCATGGTCACAGTACGAACCCTAAGTTAAATCACTCCCCCAAATCTGCACATTTTTCACCATTTTAAGATGAAGGATATAAACATGACTTTATTAATTCACAATATATTTTTTAAAAGCCTGTTGGTGCATTAGTGCCAAACACACACTTAATTTGTAGTTGTTCATAACAGGCAAGAAGTTTGAACATCAAAAAACTGTTACATCTAAAATAATTATTATTGACTCCAGTGAACAACTTTGTTAGGTCATTTAATTGTTTTATATTGTTTGAAGACAAACTTGAGTCTTACAAGGTCCAAAAACAAAACATCTTTTACTTAAAAAATAGAGGAATTCAGGCACACAGTATTTGTACCTCCATGCTGATTTAACAATAGAACCACATTTCACAATGATGAGCAACAAATCCATAGCTTCTTTAATCATGTACAAACGAAAATTATCTCCATGCTCCGATACCATTGACAAGAACAAAGAAGTATTGACACTAATACAAAGTACAAGCATAGAGCGAAAACCACTATGGTATAAGCTATATGCAGAAAACAGAAAACTGCTTACCATGCATCATGTTTCTATCATTCTGATAATTCCTCCATCTGATCATTTTGTTCTACTTATTTCCACTGAGTATAGAGTATAACTTCCATTGCTTGGAAGTGATTTTGAACATTGATTTTTGGTAGAAAAACCAACACACCAACACCTCCAGCACAAGCAGCTTGCAGTAGCCATTTTACTTTCAATATAAATGGCAGTTAGAATTCAAACTTCCCACACAGGAAGTGTTACCCAATGGACACCAGTGTCAGTTACACTAATTATTTACCCTGATATGCACTGGTCCAGTCAAGCCAAGTTTCTGTGGTGCATATTTGGTGCCATGTTTTGAGAACCAACAGTGTGTGGTGCATATTTGGGCAGTGATCCAAAACTTAAGTTTATGTGGTGCATATTTGGTGCCATGCTTAGACAACAAACTTTGTGTGGTGCACTTTTGGTGTATGTACCATTATGGCAAAGTATTTGTGGTGTATGTTTGGTGTAGTCACTTTATTTGCATAAAGGTGGTGCTGAATTGGTGTACACCAAATGCGCACCAAAACTGCACCAAATAATGGGGTGTACACCCCAATTCGGTAAGGGATAACATCAATATTGATTTAAAAAGCCAAGGATAGCCCAAAAAGCTGATTAAAAAACGGCTTATTTCCATCGGGGTCCTTAAAAAACACGAGACAAACAATTAAATACAACACTTAAAATTGCACAGGAAAATAGTAAACAAAGGCAGACATAAATGTACAAAACTGATTACAAGTTAGATTGAGATGAGAGATGTTGTTTGACTGCTCTTTTGAACTGATAAGAATTTTTTAGAACACTTGATGTTATTAGGAAGTAAGTTCCATTGATGAATACCAGTATAAAAAAATGTCTTGCATTCTGTCCCTTTAATTCTAGGAACAATAAAATTGGTGGAACTCCCCCTTGTTGAGTAACTGTGCACATCTGAGGCCTTCCTGAATTTGTGATAGAGGTAGTCTGGTGCCACGTTGTGAAAATTTTTATAAACATGGTTCAGTTTGAATAGAGTAACCCGGTCATTAACACTTAACATTCTCAGTTTGTTCAATTCTGTTTGACCAATATGAGATCTAGTATCCATACTTAAAATTAATCGGACTAACTTGTTTTGTTCTCACCAGTTAGACTCTGATCAAGTGTAATGCCCAAATATTTAACAGATTTTTAAGGAGTAACAATCTTCCCAGCACAAGAAACTTCAAATTTATGAACATAACTTAATTTCTTTTTGGATCCAAAAAGAATAGACTCAGTTTTGCCGAGGTGCAAAGACAATTTGTTATCAATCAGCCACTGCCTGCATGATTCTAACTCCCTACTCAAACTGTCGGCTATAATTTTAGGATCTTTACCGGAAATAAAAATGGCACTGTCATCAGCATATAGTATCAAATTAGATTTGACACTCATTTTCATATCATTCACATAACAGAGGAAAAGCAGATGCCCCAATATACTTCCCTGTGGAACACCACATGTTATTTTCATTGGTTGAGAATCAACCTGATTGACACTGACAACTTGTTGCCTATCTGAGAGATAAGATTGAAACTAATAAATAGAATCCGAATGAATACCCATAGCTTGCAGTTTTTGGCATAAAATCACATGGTCTACAGTATCAAAAGCCTGCAAATCCAATAACACCATACCTGTATAATTACCATTGGCCATCTGAGATTGAATGTAATCGGTTTAGGTGAATCAAGCTTGTGTCAGTTGAATAAGAACTTCTGAACCCAGATTGTAAATTATAAATGAGGTTACTATCAGTGAGATATTTTTCCATCTTATTGTACACTGCTCTTTCCAAAAGTTTCGATATTGTACTTAATATACTGACAGGTCTGTAGTTGCCAACATCAGATCTACTGGGTTTTTTTAAATAACGGCCTAACTCTAGCAAACTTCAGTTCATTGGGAACAGTATTACTGGAAAGTGACAAGTTAATGATGAATGAAATAAAGTTAATGATGAACGAAATAGGGTCAATGAGTACATTAGCACCATCTTTAAGAAATTTAACCGGTATATTGTCTGGACCCGTACTCTTATTAGTGTTTAATTTGAGTATTTCTTTAAGCACAAAATCAGTAGATACAGCAGAAAGCTTAAAGCAATCAGAAGCAACGCCTTTACTTTCATAGTAGTCCTTGAAGGCTCTTGATTCAGTACCAAAAATATTTTTACCACAGGGCAGTTTATCCACTAAATCCGAGGCAACTGTAGTGTAGAACTTGTTGATGTAGTTTGCAACTTTATTTGAATCAAAACAAAGCTCACCATTAACTTCAAGAACCACTCTAGTCTGACCCTTAGTCTTACTGCTGTATCCAAGTGATTTAAACTGATGCCACAGATTTTTAGGATTATTTCTGTGCTCCTCAATCTTACTACTGAAATAGTTAGCTTAAGCAGATCTAACATCCCTTTGAATCTTATTTCTAATTTTGCAGTATTCTGTATAAAGAGTGGTCTTACTTCTATCTTTATAAAATGTGTGCAGGAGTTTGTCTCTAAGCCTGATACTCTCAAGAATCTCATGATTAAACCATGGCTGCGTCCTGGTCTTTAATCTAATTTCCTTAATTGGAGCAACAGTGTCGATAATTTGCAAAAAGGTAAATTTAAAGTCCTCATAAGCCTGGTCAACACTACTGCAATACACATTAGACCAGTCAGCAGAGGACAACCTCAGTAGGAAATCCTCCACACTGTACTTCCTAAGAGATCTAATCTTGGTGGCATTGTGACCAAAACCATTTGGATGTTTTACCACCTTACGTGTACAATATGTAAGAAAGTCATCACTCAGACCCAAGCTTATGGTTCCCGATTGACTGATCCTACCCTCCTGGTTACAAACAATATGGTCAAGTAAGGTTGAACAAGAATCTGTAATTCGAGTTGGATCCCTGATTAGTTGTTTATAATCTAACAAATCTATTACAAATCTACAGTTTGAAGCCGTAGATTACTTACATTCAAAACCACGGTACGCAAAACAAGGTGAACAGGAACAACGAAGCACAGTTTTAAAAACTCCCATGTGTAGTAAGGGCAAGGTTTGTGGAGTGTGAACAGCTTGTGGAGCAGAAACAGCCATTGACGAAATACATTATTGAAGACTGCTTGCATGTATATGTACATGCACATGTATATTGCACACCATTTTCATCAATCCATCCAACGTGAAAATTCGTCAAAACACACTTACATCACAGTCAACGATGGACAGAAAATGACGAAAGAGACGGTAAAAAGCAGCCAAACCCGTGTAATAAAAAATAGAGCGTTGATGTACACACAGCAACAAGATTTAAACGGATTAAAAACAACACTCTACAGCACAGATAAAAAACAGCAGGCAGCCGGTAAACAGCGCCCTCTATCAAGTACAGACAAGTCATGACATGCATGATGAATGGGCACGTTGAGGAAGATTGAATGATAGGTTCATACATACAGTACTATACTCTAAAGCCATAGGCCTAAAAAACTGTATACAGTGTTAATGTTCTGGTTGTACTTGCTGGGGAGAGATGTAGAATTAAGGTTTATGTCTGGTTTGTATTTTTATCCGAAAATGGGATAAAGTCGCGTATGTTCAAGTTCCCATTGGCCATGCGATATTTAGTTTTGAATCGTACACCAGCGCGCTGGTACGCGGCACAATGTAAAGGACCCTATCTCGGTGCGTACAGCAATATTTCCTGACAACCAGCAGACGGACTTAGCCTAAACATTAAACTTTAACTCTAGCGCGCCGAATTTAAGTTACTTTTCTTTAAAATTTACGTTACAAACACATATTTTTTGTTTGTATTTTGTCGAAAATTAGACTCAACATGACTTGAAAGAGGCATAGATAACATATTTCGGGTCAAAACATTGATGAACAAAATACGTTTCCCCTCCCACATTTTGTGGTGTTCTGTTCTTTTTTTTATTGGAAATAACCTTTTATCATTGTAAGTAATTAAGTAACACAGATATTTAAAAAAAAAATCAATATTGGAGTTGTGTTTTCTATGATTTTTCTGTCCATTTTGGGCCATTGCAGTGAGCCAGTTCAGACCTATTGCAGATTTATTTTCCCCAAATACTGGTATGTAATCCAGACCTGCAGATTAAAACTAACGCTTAAAAAAATGTAACGCATGTTTGATATGTACAGGTGAGGGGATTTGTGGTGAGGTTCTACCACTATCATTGGCAGAGTTGATGGAACTAGCACCTTGTATCGGACCATGTGGAATACTGCAGAAGCGAATCCCTCAGCTCCTTGGATACTTGGTAATAATTACTATTTAGTCGCTGATTGTAGATTATACCGCATCAGTGTTTATGTCCTTTTAGGACAAATTTAGAAGTCTGCTTTTCTAAGCACCTTATAGAAAAACACAAGTTTGATGCAGGTTTCATCATCAAATGTGGTTATTGTGAAGCCACATATGTGAAATATGATTCCTTTCGGAAACACATGTATCGCAAACATCAAAATGAGCTGTCACTGGAGAGGAACATTTCTGAAGATGACTTGAGTGATAGGGAAAATCCTCTGGATGAAGTTGATCATATTGACAACGAAACCACCAGTGGGCCATCATAATAGGGCAGTGTGCATCATACATCCTTCAGTTACATACCTCTAAAAATGTATCACAGACTGCTGTAGATGTAGTTGTTTAGGAGAAGATTTATTTAGAGTGTGAAGTGCAAACGCGTTGTCCTTGAGCCTTAACGTCATGTTTACAAATGAAACCAAGTAGCGTTATCTAGCTCCTTTGATTATTTAGGTACATAGGCATACTATGATTCACCTGGGAAAATATTAGATCTTGGGCGATATTCTTTGAGACAGTTGGGTTTAAGGTCGATTAAAAGATAGGAGTATGGTTGACGGGTTGCAGCGGCGTAAGCTTCCACCATAAATTTAGTCTGTCCTGGGTACATCTGTACATTCCATCCCCTAAAGAAGAATTGGGAGGATGAACAGACTGCTGTCTGCAGCATCTAAAAAAGTGGCGTAGTCAGCTATCATATACCCGCTGCGTGGAGGCCTTTCAGCTACGGGCTGCGATCGACGCAGCTCGCTCAGAAAGGCCTGCTGAGCTGAGGGATTGTGTGACAGCACCCAGCACGTCAGGTGGAGATCCTGAGGAGCTGGATGAAAAACCCCAACCCCGATTGGAGGACATATGCCTGTCTGGGCAGGACCACCGGGCGGTGGACCAGCAGCCTGGTCAGCCCCGTAAACCACGGTTGACGAGGCCAAAATGGGGCGATGAGGAGGACTTTGCGGTCCTCCTCCTCCAGCTTCGTGAGAACCCATGGGACCAGCGAGAACGGGGGAAAAGCATACGCTAAAAGCCCATCCCACCGGAACAACAGGGCAACTTTTGGCCATGCGTTGGGGTCATGACCCCTCGCGCAATAGGTGGGGAGCTGGTGGTTGGTTCGCGAGGCGAACAGGTCCACGTTTGGCCGATCGATCAGTCTGAAGAGCGACCGAACGATCTGCGGCCGGATGGTCCACTCCGTGGGGCGGATCTATCCGCTGGACAGGGAGCGCAGGGAGAATGGTCTTGAGTGTCTCAATCCGGAAGCGTCTGGGGCGGATGAATTTGTTCAATTGCTTGAGGTTGAGTATCGGTCGCCACACGCCGGCGTCCTTCTTGGGGACCAAGAAGAACATCGACATAAATCCCGACTGCACTCGCTGAGTGGGAAGAACCCGCACTGCGCCCTTTTTGAGGAGAGAGGGAGATCTCCCCCTCCAGGGACGCGCGTTGAGCCGGGTCGGTTGGGACCGACAAGGGGGTGCTCGCGAACTCGAGCACATAGCTGCGATCTATAGTCTCGAGCACCCGACGGTCGGACGTGACGCGGGTCAGAGGGTGGGAGGCCACCACCAGTCTGAGGAGTCACTTGCGCCAACCCCGGGGATAGCGGGAGGGGGGGGGGGCAGGCGGGCGGAAACCGTGGGCAGCCTGCTGCCGTTGCTGGCCGGAGAATGCTTGGGGCTGGACGGGCCGCGCCCCCAGCGAGTTGTCGGCACGGCCACGAACACAACTCCCTCTGTTTGCCTTTGCCGATCTGCGCCGGGAATAGTAAATGACGCCTTCTTAAGCTGAGAAGGGGGCTTTGCAGTTGAAGGCTTCCTGAGATTAATTTTCTCAGTCGTTTTCAACCGCTTGGTCTTGGCCTGCATCAACTCCTCGAACTGGCCTGCAAAGAGATCCATACCGGCGAGTGGGAGATCCTCAATTCGTTTGCGCGCCGCGGGAGAGGGCAGGAACAAAGTATCCAGCACATTCCCATGGCAGGCTGAGGTCATCAGAGCGGAGATGCGTGTGAACTGGTCGAGGACCATACCCAACCCCTGATCTAAGCAATGGAAAGCGACTCGCAGCATGTTGGCTGGGACCGCTCCGTCATCATCCAACCCTGAGACCAAATACTCCGAGAGGAGTAGAAGGAAAGAGGTGGAGCACATACCGAAGCGGGAGGCGATGTCAGATTTCCTCAACGTCTCCTCAAACTTCCCCTGAACTTTGTCCGAGAAGATGCGCTTTCCTGTAGTGGCACCCGCATCGGCGGCAAGCTTGTCTTTCGCCGCATCGGGGACAGCACGGCAACAATTTTTTTTTTTACACCGAACTGGTAATAGTCCTTGGTTCGGCGGGTGACGGCGGACCACTTATCCTCCAAGATTTTTTTGATATGTTCAACGCACACCTGGTCCAGCGGGACAACGGGAAAATTTTTCACAGAGCTCGCCGCCGGCCCAGTGCGCCGCTGGAACGAACTATGTTCAGGCTTCGGCGCTGACTCCACAAGGGGCAGTTGGAGTATGCGACACATGTCGCGCTGAACCAGACGTAGCTCCGTGAAGGAAAGGCGCTGCATCTGAACGACGGCCATCTGCCGGGGGGCAGAGAGGGCCCGATAGTGAGGCCGAGATGGTCTGAAAGGCCTATAGAAACTCGGTCCGGGAAACACTGTCACCATGGTGTCGCTTTCCCCGGCGGCCCGAGGAGCTGCTCGAGCTGGACGAGGAGGATGAACGGTGAGAACGCCGGCCAGATTTCCCCTTCTTATGTCTCTAGCAGCCCCGGGAGAACTCCGATAACAAATTGGACGACTCCTTGGGGACTGGAACCCCCGAACACCGGGTAAAACCCGATGAGGTGGTCGGCCCTTCAGAGCGGGGGTAGGCCAGCAGTCCGTCCCCCCGGACAGACTGCTCCAACCCCCTCAATCCCTGCCCGGGCGACAGCGCCTCAAGCCCCGAGGGGCCGAAATCGGCTGTAGGGCCTGGAGGCCCGTACGCCTGCCCACCCCGTGACTCTGTGGCGTACACTGCCAGTGAGCTGGGGGGGGGGGCGTGGGTGGCGGGGCGGGTAAAGCGTGCGGGTTGTTGACAGTGGACCCTGGCTTTTTATTACTGTGCCCTTGGCTTGGTTTTTTGGCTTGGTCCCGGCAGCGGAATCCACCAACTGGTGGGGCCGACAGTCCCCGCAGCTGACTGTGGCTGTGAGCGCTGGAGGAAGAATAGGGTATTGACGCAGCGTTTACCGCATCAACCCCCCCCCCCATCTGTAATATTTCTCAGTGTAAGCTTTTAACAATAAAGTCTTAACAATAAAACCTATGCTCTTTACCAACATAATAAACATCTATATGTAATGACCAATTAAGTGAAAGTATCAATATGTACCTAGCAAGAAACAAACGTAAAACCAGCAAATAAAAACAGAGGGAATTTCCATCTAATCCTCAAGTCTTCTCTTTTACTTCACATTTTTAGTGAGAATGACAGAACACCATTTTTATTTGAGACAATTTCAAAAGAAAAAGGAACATGTAAGGTTAAAATCTCCTCGATATCCTCATCAGCATCACCTTCAAAACCTGTCATAAGAAGTGCCTTCTTTACATTGTATGTAGGAAAACCACACTCATCACTGGTCAGCTGCACTATCTCTTCATCGATGACTTCAAATGATGTTTACTTTTTCACATTCAATGGGCATACCAACTTTATGTATATTGAAACAATAAGAAATCAGTCACATTTCACTACACCAGAAATTTGCAGACTGAGAGCTTCCTTGTGATTAATCTTGTCTGAAATTCTCTTTTAACACAAAGTGACACTATCGCTCACTTATTGTAACAGTTTTTAATTAAAAAGTCGGTACTCCGCCATTTTTTTTTCTTCTTCAAAACATCTAAATCATTCCAAGTTCTATAACTGCACCTAGCCAAATAGCATGCCAAATGTCTTATTACTATCCGGGGTTTATTTTTCACTAACACAATCCAACAATGACCCGCTCTCCAGGAATTCCCATAGGAATTGTACAGCAATTACTCAGCCTTGCTAAGTTATGTAAACAAAGGGTGTTCTTCAAAGAAATGGTTGATTGAGCAGAAAGAGACATGTTGCCTCATCTCAAAATACAATTTTGCTTAAATTGATTTTATTTAGTCAAAAGGGTCTCTAATGCTTTGTTTTATTCAAGGATACATGTGGCCAAATATGGATATAATGAACTGAAAAATGTCACAACTTCAACATGTACATTTCTTAAGCAATCCACACACGACAAAACCAATCTCAAGCTAAACATACCTTAACATTACTCGATCTTGTAGATGACACATACACTTCCTCCTTATATTTGTTGGTTACAACATCTGTCACTTCAGTAAAGTCTCCTATTCCAATCTCACTTGATGTACACTCCCGCCACAGTGCCACTCTGCATGTTGCACCTCTCTCCTTGAGACTAATGTTCTTCACCTGAATATCTCGTCCCTTAGATTTCACAGTTTCAATCATCTCTTCCTATACAAAAAAATATATTATAAACCTTTACAACAATTTCCTTTCTGACAAATGCAACTTTACAAGATTTTTGATTAAGTTGACAATATACATGCAAACATTGCACCTTCCATGTCAAAAGACACAATTATGATGCCCTCAGCACAATGAAACTTTCTTACAAACATCGTTTGTTTTCAAGTAAAATAACTACAAAAACAAACACACAGGAGGCACATGATGCTTATAAATTCACAATAAAGAGACTGGAAAAATAGGATCCTTAAAGACACCCACAACATGACATAGCTATATGTACAACACCTTATAACAAAGCAAGAAGATTTAAAAGAAGCCAGTGTGTTGAGACAAATTAAATGCTTAATGAAAAACCCAGATCACAAACTTATCAAAACAAATTACTTCAAGTAACGAACATTCAATACTATGTACACAATATATCATAAAATAATATATCAAATTAGGTTAAAATAACAAATAAAACGAAAGAGAACAAGAACTATCAGTCTCTACCAGCTGGTCTTTACTGCACCAAAAATGAAACATTATGTGTATCCAATCTGCATTAATTTGTATAACATAAAAAAACAAACATGTACAATCTAAATTAAGAATATTTTTCACAAACATTTCTCTCAAATTAAACACATTTTCTATACTTACACCAACAACCTGCCCTCGCACTGACACCAGTTTCTTTACAGGTGAAGCTGCGATACCATCAACCTTGATAAACTCTGCTGCTTTGTAATGAACTATCATTTCAGTTTGTTTTCGGATGTCATCAGGAACACTAACTCTTCCATTTTTTGAAACTCTTGATTGATCAGTTATTTCAATGAATTTCTCCATTTGTACATTCTCGACATTCTTGAGTAGACTTCCCAACTATACGCACACAAAGTGGCCAAGCATAGCCTTTACTTGTACGTTTCATAGCTTCCTCCAAATTTGGCATCTGGAAATGAATAGAATGAAACGCATAGATTTATTACAGCAGGCGCGTAATGCATTTGATATAAACTATGTACTTGGAGACAGTACAATCCAACCAGCACCAGGACAGGAGATACAGTACACCAATTCCCCACAAGTTTCTATAACAACATTAACAAACTGCCCTGGTCATTCCTTGTTAAATCAACCAAGAATTTCCCATGACCCCCTCAGATTTTCTAAAAATTTTAGCAATCAATTGGAACATAGAAAAAGTCCCCAAACACCTAAAAAAATTCCTTTGGGCCTCATAATTAGCGACATACACGCAAACAAACTATTTGTACATGGTAATACAATCAGTGCATGCTTTACAGTGAAACCAGACTGCTTATTTTATTTTTCACTAATCACTAGGCATTAATGTAATTCCCACCTGTTACTTTTGAAGTAATGATACTTTTATTTCTTTTGGGGGTATTTCCAACTGGGAATTTGAGGTGATAAAGTGCAGTTTCTTAAGAAATGTCCCTATAGAAAATCCCTGATTGGCACGTATCTGTCAGAATAAGTACTTTTCAGAATCACTTAGCTCTGAAGTCATATCAAGAAGTTGTCCAACATGTCCAAGGCTAAGTCACAGTTCATTTTAAGGTAGCCATCTTGCTGTGACCTCTTTGGGGTCAATGGAAAGAGGAAGACTTCAGGTTTAACTGAAAAGCCTTATCCAGACCACCCAAGTCACAATCTCAAAAGTGGGTAGAGGATTTACACACAATGTTGTAAGAAACTTGCAAAACTGCGACCACATTTGGAAATGCGTGTAATATCAGTACCCATTACTTTCACTGGGGGTCCAAGGGCTAGGATTGACCGGGAATGTGTGAATGTACTGAGCCACTTCACACCCATCAAATGTCCCAGATGGTCAGCGTCTCCAACAGCCTCTCCTAGTCAAACTCCTACTGCCTGGCTTCATGTGCAGACCCCTGTTGCGAACTGCGGGCAGAGGCGTGCAGGCAGGTTTCTGGCGCCTTAAAACCAGACTGCTCCGGGCAGATGGGGCTCGTAGGCCTTGGAAGGCAGCCCATCTTAGGAGAAGGAAAACTCTGATTTCAAACCTGGGCAGGTGAGGTTTGTTAGCCATGGAAGGCAGCCCACCTAGGAGAAAGAAAACTGATCTCAAACCCGGGCAGGTGAGGCTCGTCAGCCATGGTAATACATCGAAGCTATTTGGCAGCGTGAATAGTGGATACTTACATCTTACATTATGGCTCTAGGCGACAGTCGACATACTGACTGTACGGCGACAGTCACCGCGAGGGCTGGGCCCCTTCAGGTGGTTGAGGACGCATCACGGTCCCCTTCCGGCAACCCCTGCAGCAGCACCAGTGTCGGGTCGTATCAGCATCTGCCTTTTCACTCGGGCTACACTGGGAACGCCGAGAGGACCCCATGGCGACTGGCATCCGCCATGAGGTCAGATTTGTGTGCCAAGTCAGCAGAGGAAGTCCTACGGCGATGGTGAGGAAGGCGACGACAGCAGGCTTGAGTGGCTGGTAGCTAGACTTCCACACGTGGGCGGCCCAGATGTGATGGTCGTACGCTCGCCGACCCTGAGCAGAGGCGATGTTCGGTCCTGTCTGAGCGACCAGGCAGCTTTTTCCAGGAATAGCACTGCCTGCCTCAATCCGAGGATGCCCCTAGAAAAGGTGGGGTACACAAAGCCTGCTCAATTCAACCCTGGCCAGACTATCGCGACTGATGGAGTTCTACCAATGCGATCGAAAAACACAAAAAGTGCCTCGAAAGATTGTCAAAAATGGAAAGATACAACTGGTTCTATCCAGCTGGAATGTGCGGACTCTACTTGACCGTGCCAACAACGAGCGACCGGAACGGAAAACTGCTATAATTGACAGAGAGCTAGCAAGATATCACGTCCACCTGGCTGCACTGTCGGAAACACTGTTTACTGGACAAGGGTCTCGACAAGCGACAAGCTCTCTGAGAGTATCACGGAGAGTGTGGGCAGAAGCTTGAGGGTCCATATGAGTCCTGTGATGCCCAATGGTCAGAGCTGAGAGCAAAAGTCTGAGGCCAAAGAAGTGCTAGGTTTTCGCAAACCAGGCATGAGGATTGGTTTGACGAAAAGGATACATCAATCGGCCCCCTACTCGCTACGGTTAGAACATGCCGTCAACAAGTACTGTCAGGCAGAGCTACCCGTAGCATAACCACCAAGTTGCGAGCAGCCAAGGAAAAGGTACAAGCAGCAACTCGCGAAATGAAAAACAACTGGTGGCTGAGAAAGGCTGAAGAGCTGCAAAGCTTTGCGGACACTAACAACACTAAGGCCTTCTGTGACTGTCTTTAGGCGATCTATGGCCCGACGCAGAGTGGAGCAAATCCCGTACTGAGTGCGGACAGTGAAAAGCTGTACACTTGATGACATACTGCGACGGTGGAAAGACCACTTTCAAACTCTACTCAACCAACCACCCTGGGCTGACGATGCAGCGATTGACCGAATAAAGACTTATCCTATTCACAGCGAGCTAGACCACCCACCAAACATGGAGGAGCTTGTCAAGGCGATCAAGAACACCAGCTCAGGAAAAGCCCCTGGCGCAGATGGCATCCCTGCTGAGATTTTCAAGACGGGTGGACCAGCGCTCCAGGCCGCTCTGCTTGACCTCTTTACCGCCTGCTGGGAAAAGGGTGAGCTACCCCAGGACTTCAAGGACGCCACGATTATCAATATCTACAACCGTAAAGGTGACCGACGCGTCTGTGGGAACCATCGGGGAATCTCGCTGCTATCCATCGCTGGTAAAATCCTGGCGAAAATCATTCTATCACGCCTGCAGTGCATATCTGAAGAAGTGCTCCAAGAAAGTCAGTGCGGTTTCCATAGCAATCGAAGCACTGTGGATATGATTTTTGCCATTCGTCAGCTGCAGGAGAAGGCGATCGAGCAAAATATGCCACTCTTTGCCATCTTTGTGGATTTTTCGAAAGCTTTCGACACGGTGGGGAGAGACACACTCTGCCGCCCTCATCAAGGCTTTTCACACCGATATGAAGGCGAGTGTCTCAGTGGCCGATGAAAGATCTGAACCCTTTGACGTGAAGCACAGAGTCAAACAAGGTTGCGTGCTTGCACCTACTCTATTTGCTCTCTTCCTTACTGCAGTGATCGAGGACATGTCAACTGACCTCACCAGTGGCGTGTACACCCGCACCAGGTCGGACGGTGGCCTGTTCAATCTGTCACAGCTGCGTTCTCACTGAAAAACCCTGGAGAGATGTCTTCGCGATCTCCTGTATGCCAACGACACTGCACTGGTAGCTCACTGAATTCCTGACATTCAAGAAATCCTGAACCGCTTTGCACAATCAGCAAGTGCCTTTGGGCTGTCAATCAACATCAAGAAGACAGAGATGCTATATCAACCTGCTCCTGGTCAAACCCCCATGAAGCCTGACATTCTGATGGATGGGAGCCCACTCAACGTTGTCCAAACGTTCAAGTACCTCAGCTCCACCCTAGCAGTTGGAAACACCCTGGATGCCGAGCTCAATGGCAGGGTAAAGGCTGCAGCGGCGTCATTTGCTCGCCTGAAGGACCGGCTCTGGAGTCAGCGTGGCATCAGACTAACCACAAAGTGCAAGGTATACCGATCCGTAGTATTGAGCGCTATGCTCTACTCGGCAGAAACCTTCACTCTCAACAGAAGACACATTAACAGGCTCTCCGTTGTGCAGTTGAGACATCTTCGCACAATAATGGGTATTTCCTGGAAGGATAAGGTCACCAACGTTGAAGTTCTAAATCGCGCCAACATGCCTTCCATTGAATCAATCCTGGCCCAAATACAGCTGCGCTGGACTGGACATGTTCTACGTATGCCAGAGGAATGCATCCTGAAGTCCCTTCTATACAGTGAGTTGTCTTTAGGGAAGTGCACTCGTGGATGTCCCCTGCTCCGCTACAAAGATGTAGTGAAAAGAAACATCAGAGCCGCGGTTATACCAGCAGATTGGGAACACCTGGCCCAAGACCGACCTGCATGGCGGCACCTGGTCCAACAGGGCGCTGAACGAATACATGATGCATGGGCCCAGAGCCAGGCGGAGCACGCAGGCATGCCCATGCTGTTCGAATGACCTCTGCCGGCATCGTCTGACAAGACGGCCTGACGACGACGATTACTTTCACTAGTAGCAGTAATGACAAAACTGACAAGGATGATGCTCCATGCCTGGCTGTTTTAGGGAATTTTTAATTTCATTCTCCTGAGAGTGACCTACAAACATTGAATTGTCTTTGGAGCTACTTGGAAAACCATTATTCCCAAAAAAGAGATTAATTGTATGACAAGAGCACCACTACAATTTACAGTAGGTTTGGTGAAGTCTATAAACCCGTTATTATCAATCCCAAGAGCTTTCAGAGGGTTTGTAGATGTTTTCAGTCATAATAATTTCAAGAAAAGTCGTTTCCAATGTTATTTTGGTTAATTATTTTGCTAAATACAGGCCGAATGCATACTTCCGAATGCATACCGTATTGCGTGACACTAACTATAGTTTATAAAAGGTTTTTGGGAAATCAACTACCCCTCCCCCCCCCCCCCACCCCCACCCCCACCACACACACACACACATGTGGATGTTTGTTTAAGCAAGGTGTCTGTTACCTTGATAAAGGTCAACAAGTCTCAAACAGGCTCCGCTGATAGCTACAAGCAGCCCTGGACAGAATGATTGATGGTTGTTATCCCTTGAGACTTTGCCAAGATTTCTGTGTACAAACCAATCGCAGCCCTCCCGACCACAGGATTTGTAGGTGAATGAACTCTACCCTGTGCAAATAACACCTGCAATATGTTTCTGCATGGTATGATGGTAGACTGCCCAAAGGTTGAAAATTTGTTTAATTTCCTGGGCGGAATTATGGGGAAAAAAGGCAAAAACCTACTACGGACTATAGTAGGGCTAACTCTATGATGGGAGTCTATTGATGTCTACCATTATCCCTTCGTGCCGCGCGGTAAACGGATTCTATTCCGGAAAATGCTGCCGGATCGTCTGGGTTGTAAAAAACCCTCGAAGGTAATTTTCCCATCGTTCTCAGTTTGGATTACCAGGGTGCTGTTACAACAGGCGGAACCACATCAAATCTTATTAAACAGGAATTTAAACCCACACCCTAACTTTGGGGGACAACAGTTCATGATGGCATTTACAACAAAAGTGGTGAGTTTTTGCTGTGTGAGTGGCTTAATAAGGGGTCCAGTGTTGTTTAGAGGGTGTGGATATGCCACGTTTCTTTGTCCTTTTCTTCTTAGTGGGTGTTTTGGGGAGGTGGTGGGCCTCTGCAAACAGCTTCGTAAGTCCATATCCGTCTTCTTCTGGTAACAAGTTTTACGAAGAGAAGTTTTACTCAGTGCCACCTATAGTTGAAAGAATGCCAGTCCAATTCATAAACCAATCAGAGCAGACCACAAACTCTCCAAGACAGAGGTCTTAAATTACCCTAATCCCACAAGGATGTTTACTTTTCTAGCAAGTGTTACATAACACCCCATCAGTATGCAGGAGTTTTACCAAGGTCAAGTTGCACAACTCACAGAGTACATACAGAGTACATAGGGCTATACTGTCTGTGTACACTGTGAACAGTATGTAGCAAGTGTTCAACAGTTTTCCAAATAAGAGGGACTGTATCTAGTTAGTGTATTTAAAAAAGTAACAGTTCAACTTCAAGTGTTTTTAGTCTAGAATAGGAGTGTTATTAAATCAGTAAGTAGCTGCAGGTTGTTCTAATAGTCACATTGAACCAAATTTGCTTCATGTTTCCATTAAACATATCTATATTTTTTCAGTTCCAAGATCAAAAATATTTTTGTCTCGGTACTGTTTAGTATCTAAAAAGTATTTAAGACAGACACGTGGGTGTTAATTATAGACACATTAAAAATGTAATTGTATTTGCGATCTAACATAAAAAGCAAAGAATTCAGAGTTTTTCGATGTTACTTCTTCATGATTTTATTTTTTGAGATGAACAAAATTTAAAACACATTTACACATCAAAATAACTTTTAGCTGAATACCTACTGACATTCATCAGTTTACAAGAAAGGTTTCAAAGGTCTTAACAAATAAATAACATGAATACATAAAGCTGGTTCCATTAACTGACATTCATCAGTTTAAAAGAAAGGTTTCAAAGGTCTTAACAAATAAATAACATTAGAAAGCACATAACACTGTAACAAATACAGTTAAGTAGTCATGTAGACTAACCATCACCTGCGAATCATGTTTTCTGGTACATTTACCTACTGCTGCACTGTATCATGTTATGTATATCCCTGAGTGTATTTAAAATATTTAATTTTCTTTAGTCAGTTCCTAAATGCACCAAAGGTAGATATTATAAAAAGTAGTGTTATCAAAAACACTTAAGCTTCATACACAGAGTTTAATTTAACTACACGTGGAAAAAAACAAATGCCATCAAAATTTATGTTAAACAGATATTTGGCATTTTCAAAGTTTCACACTCCAAAGTTATCGATATGAAAGTAATATTACTGGCAATCTCAGACTTCAAACACCTAGTTCAAATACATGTGAATAAACATGCAAACTGAAGCTATGGTACAACAGGTCTTTGGCATTTTCAGAGTTTCACACTCCAAAGTTATCGATATAAAAGTAAAATACTGGCAATCTCGTTCACACTCCAAAGTTATCTATATAAAAGTAAAATACTGGCAATCTCGGACTTCAAACACTGAGTTTAAATACATGTAAAAATCAAATGCAAACTGAAGTTATGTACAACAGATCTTTGGCAATTTCAGAGTTTCACACTCCAAAGTTTTCGATATAAAAGTAAAATACTGGCAATCTCGGACTTCAAACACTGAGTTTAAATACATGTAAAAATCAAATGCAAACTGAAGTTATGTACGACAGATCTTTGGCAATTTCAGAGTTTCACACTCCAAAGTTATCTATATAAAAGTAAAATACTGGCAATCTCGGACTTCAAACACTGAGTTTTAATACATGTAAAAATCAAATGCAAACTGAAGTTATGTACAACAGATCTTTGGCAATTTCAGAGTTTCACACTCCAAAGTTATCGATATAAAAGTAAAATACTGGCAATCTTGGACTTCAAACACTGAGTTTAAATACATGTAAAAATCAAATGCAAACTGAAGTTATGTACAACAGATCTTTGGCAATTTCAGAGTTTCACACTCCAAAGTTATCGATATAAAAGTAAAACACTGGCAATTTCGTTCACACTCCAAAGTTATCTATATAAAAGTAAAATACTGGCAATCTCGTTCACACTCCAAAGTTATCTATATAAAAGTAAAATACTGGCAATCTCGGACTTCAAACACTGAGTTTTAATACATGTAAAAATCAAATGCAAACTGAAGTTATGTACAACAGATCTTTGGCAATTTCAGAGTTTCACACTCCAAAGTTATCGATATAAAAGTAAAATACTGTCAATCACAGACTTTAAATACCAAGTTTATACTTGAATGGCATGATTTAAAAGCAATGGCATTTAAGCAATCAAATTCAAAGTGAAGCATCTGAGTTTCTTGTAACAGGAGGCAAGCATCACAAAATATTGAGTGATGAAATAAATAATAATTATGATATATACAACGGGCTCATTTATCTTCTTTTGGGCATTTTTGGCACTTTCTAACACCTACTAGTTTGTATCTCCCATTGCAACCTTCCTGTCTGCATGTAAGTTTGACGGTATTTAGCTGTTGCTTATCTGCCAGCATTCTTTGACCATGGTGTTGAAACATAAGTTTTGATCTTGTTGTTTCATTTCTCACAGAGGTGAAGATGCGTTCATCGGCATTGAGTTGAGCATGCAGACTCTCTATACCCTGTTCACTGAGTAGACCCACGGTGTTCCATAACTGGGCACACTCAGGAACATGGCATAAGAGAAAATGCAACTTAGGTGGAATCCACTCATTTGGAAAAATCTGCGGAAACCACGAGCCCAACTCCCAGCACTTCACGCACAGTTCTTCAACCTCTGCGAAAGACAAAAAGACACCCTTCCCCGTTAAACGAAATATATCTCTCAATCTAAAAAAACAGCTCTCTGTAGTGTTCCTGCTCATCAAACCCATCCAGCACTTCAATAAGCTTATCAGACTGTTCCAGGATAGTTTTACAATGATTACCTACGAAGCACTGAGAATGATAAGCTTTTTTTTTTACCCCCAACCCGTTTTGGAAAACTTCCCCCAGTTTCTTTTCATACAGACCCATTTGTGCCAACACCTCCTTATATACTTTGTCTAACTCTGCTTTTAACCTATCTTTTCTTTCTTGAGATCTTTCATCACGTCTTTGTGTCTATTTACAATTATTTCCTGTTGCCGAACAACATCATCAACATTTTCCACCTCTCCTTTACAAACCGGACATTCATATCTTTGGTTAGTCATGTCTAATAATATCGAAGTCTTATATAGCGCACGTATCTACCAAACAAGGTACTCAAGGCACTGAGTATATACAAACTTTCAGAAAGATAGGTTATTGCAGTGGTGGATTCTGAGACCCATTTATTTAGCACCGTATAAGGGTTTACAAGGTGCTACGGCGCATTAAGCAGCCACAACCAGGAACACCGGGGCGAACCCCTTCTCTTTTCGATAAGTGCACTGGGTTCTTTTACATGTGTTACACAACACATGGGACCAATGGCTTTACGTCCCATCCGAAGGACGAAGCAATGGTAAAGTGTCTTGCTCAAGGACACAAGTGTCACGGCTGGGGATTCGAACCCACACTCTGCTGATCAGAAACACCAGAGCTTGAATTCGGTGCTCTTAACCACTCGGCCACGACATGTCTACACCTTTCATCCCCACACAATCTTTGTGAAACCATCCACTTTCCTCTTCCTCACCACCACACACATCACATTGTACCCACTCAACATCTCCTTCTACAAACCCTTCCATTACTGCTACAGCGCAAGCTGGCAATGCACATGGATCACTTTCACCCCTTGCCCTTCTTCCAGTTCTCACCTTTTTAAAACCTTGCAACAGCCTCTCCTCATAGTTCAACCCTGCCATTGCCTCGCTGTATTCTCTCACTCTCCTCTGCCTTGATGGAAATACGCTGCCACCTATCATTAAATGCATGATTTGCTTCGCCCAAGTTTCCTCGGTCCACACTTCACAATTTTTCAATAATCCGATAAAACCTTACGACCAAACCTAACATCACATGGAGGATGGGGGGAGCTATGTGGAGCAAGTCATGAATGATAGGCAACATTGGTTGGTGAGAGATAGAATGGTGAAACTGGCCATTTGCCTTGGTGTTACCTCCGTTTCTTGGATCTGCCTGGTTATCAGACAGATCCTGGACAAGATCCTCTGGCTCACGTTTTGGGAACCAGTCAGGGTTGTCCAGAAAGCCATCACCATCCCTTACTTTTGGAGAGTGGACTTTTCCGGATGGTGAGAGGTCTTTGAGGGGTATGTAACACCAAAGGCAGGGGTACATTGAATTTGGCCCCATATGGCCTGTTACTTTTGACAAAAATTCATAATCTCCCACCAAAAACACGAAAAATCTTATTTTCACCCCCCACTCTTATTTGAGAAATTTGTTGAAGTTTTAGAAGCTGATCTCGGAAATGACCGAAAACAACTTTCATGTTGGCATATGAATCTGTGGCCTGATACATGGCAAGGAGGTCCGTCTTGTCTGCCGAGTTGGAATCCGTGAAGTTGCAGACCTGGATAGCCAACTTAGTACTCGGACCTCCTTTATCCCCCTAGAGGAAAAAAAAAAGCAAAGAAGAACATCATATTAACCCTTTCCTTACCATAGGCGACTTTGGTCGACTGCGGACGTACCTACGCTTGCTTACCATAGGCGACTTTAGTCGACTGCGGACGTACCTACGCTTCCTTACCATAGGCGACTTTAGTCGACAAAACGAACGCTCATTTTCCGAGAGGCTGAAACTGTTTAGTTTGCTGCCCTCCAGAGTTGATTTTTGTACAGTGTGAAAGAGCGAGATGTAAGCTTTCCAATGATGTAAAGAACAATAGGGGTCACCAAAATGACTTTTTGAGAAAATCGAGCGCGATGGAGGACAGAAATGCTCAGCTGTTAGCTGAAATTTTCGCAGACAGCGACTCTGAAATTGATTCGAGTGAATCAGATGATGATATCGTCATGGATTCAGAGGATCCATTGTCAGATTCTGACGAAAATGAAGCTGGGCCGAGTACGTCATCTGCTGCCAGTGCTGGGACGGCTCGCCGTGCACCCACCAGACCAAACCTTGCGGGACGGGGGTTGCGCGGTGTACGAGTGCGTGGTGGAGGAGGTCGCCGTGGAGCAGGCCCCCGCGGTAGCCGACCCAAGAGACCGAAAAGAAGTTCTTTCCGCGATGGATGGAATCTCGTCTCAGACCACATTCTGGCACCACTTCAATTCACGGGAAGAAGTGGTCCTACCGATGACCTCGCTGATTTCAGCCCAGTACAATGTTTCATGTTGTATTTTACAGCAGCCGTTTGGGATCTCCTTGTCACAGAGACAAATAGATATGCCAACCAAAGCCTGCAAGGATCACCAGATAAAGCTGAAAAATGGGCATGTAACCCTGTTGATGAGAATGAAATGAAAGCATTTGTAGCCCTGCTCCTTGCCATGGGTATAGGCCGAATGCCCCAATACCACATGTACTGGTCAACATTAGATATTTTACACAATTCATTTTACTCTTCCGTCATGTCCCGCAATCGCTTCTTATTGATCCTCCGCTACCTCCATCTCTCCAATAATGATGCACCAAGAGCCATTCAAACAAACTTTGGAAATTGCAGCCCTTTCTCGACCTCATTCTGCCGCTATTCCTGACTGTTTACAAACCTCGTCAACATCTTTCTCCAGACGAAAGTATGTTGAAGTTCAAAAGACGCCTCAGTTTTGTCCAGTACATGCCCAAAATAACCCATCAAATGGGGCATGAAAGCATTTTCTTTGAATGAGTCGTCAACAGGTTACACATGTGCCTGCAAACTGTATACAGGAAAAGAAGAACATATCATTGCACCACCTCCGGCCATCCCACAAGATCCTGCACTCCACCATCCAACTAATTTATACGTCAGCGGACATGTCATCCTTGATTTGATAGAGGGCTTCGAAAACAAGAGACACATAATTTTCTGCGACAACTACAAAACTACACAAGCCCTTCATTATTTGATAAACTTAGTCAACTTGGATTTAAATGCTGTAGGACTGTCAAATACCATAGCAACGGTTTGCCCCCCGACGCCAATCCGAAGCATCATAAGATGAAGAAAGGCGATCCACCAACATTTCTTGAGAAAGCTGGACAGCTTTGCATTGTCTGGTTTGACAAGAAAGCCGTAACTGTAATGACCACCGTTGGAGATTGTACTGTCTCTCAGAAAAGAATCAGATCAATTGAGGAATACAACAAACATATGGGGGGACTGATCTAGTGTTCTTCCACATGATAGAGGTTTGCTTGGTAAATGCCTCTATTGTATACGTCAGTGTGACAACCAACACACCCTTGACCAAGCTGAAGTTTCGTCAGGCAGTCATCACGGGGTTACTTGATGGCTGGGAATGGGATTCTTCTTGACGTGGTCGAAAGTCTTCTCGAGTAGATCTTCCGGGCCGACTGACGGAAAGAGGTCATTTTCCATCCAAGATAGAAAATGGCAGGAAACCCGATTGCATTGTTTGCAGTGACCGATCTTTGATAGGTGGTCGAAAGCAAACAACAATATGCTGTTGAAAGTGTGATAGGCCAATGTGTGCTGTGCCATGTTTTGAACGCTATCATTCCTACCTAAATTTCAAAGATGATAGACTGTAGTGTAAATCTAATCTGTATAGTGTACTGTATAGCACTGTAATAATACAATTTGCAGTTTTGTCTAAACTAGAATAAATCTTGATTTCTACACATTTTTTTGTATGCTCATTTGTAAAACAGTGACAGCGCACAATTGCAATTACACTTCTAGATTTGTAGATTATGATTAATTTGTATTTTTTATGCATGCTTTATTTTGTGTTATTCAGAAAAGATGCACTTACTCATGGTAAAAACTTGTATAAATCTCATTTGCACAAATTGTTCACAACTCATGCCATTGAATTTGATTATGTCTGTTTACCAGCCTTTTGCATACATCTCAAAGTACATGTACTTTTATTTTTGTTTTGTAATGGAAGTGTGCTATTATGATATTGTTTCATCATGTTATTTTTTGACTTGCTTTTTTTGTCTGTGTGGTCAATAAGACACATTTATTTTTGTTTTTAGCATGGTAACATGTATATATTTTGTATTACATTTTGTTTGTTTACCAATGGCAAATATGGTAAAACTGGAATGTACCAAAGAGGGAGAAATATAGTAGATTATTATTTGTATTTCTTCATGTATGCTTTATTTGTTATTCAGAAAAGAAGCACTGCGAAGCTCCTGGAAAAAACTTGTATAAATCTCCACATCTGCACAAATGATGTACAACTCGAGCCATTGAATTTGATCATGTTTATTTACCTGCCTTTTGCATACATCTCAAAGTACATGTACTTTTATTTTTGTTTTGTAATGGAAGTGTGCTATTATGAAATTCACCATGTTATTTTGTTACTTGCCCTTTTTTTCTGTCTGTCAATAAGACAAATTTAGTTTAATTTTCAACATGGTTACATGTTTATATTTTGTCAAACTTTTTGTTTGTAAACGAATGCCAAAGGTGGTACAAGTTGAATGAACCAAAGAGGGAGAAAGATGGGTATAGTTTTTTATTTTTATCCTTATTGATTGCTTTATTTTGATTGCTTTACTCAGAAAAGATGCCTGCCGAAACTCTTTGTACAAACTGCTTTCCACATTTTTTATAAGAAGTGTTTGCTGCAATATTGGGCTGCAGTACTCAATAAAGCTACTTATTTATACGTACATGTAAATATTCATTTGTGTTTTCCATGTTATTGCTTATTCCATGTTTTTACTGAATGGTGATTTTGTGCAACAGGGAATGCAATAAATAAGTTTTTGTTGTGTCACTTCAAAAAAAATGAAACAATGCTTCTGTTCTGCTTTTGTACAGTACCTTACAAATCAAGAATGCTATGGTTAGTCAATACATAGGGGCCATACCTATAATCTTTATTCTATACTCGACAGTTTTCTTGTAAATGTGGAAACAGGAGATAAACTATTGAGAAGCAATTGAGCTTTTTTCCTGGGATCCTTACCTAAGCCTTTGGGATACATGTTTGGTGGATAAGCTGTTTTTATTTGTGCTTATCTAAAAGAAAGAGAATGTTCGCATCTGCCGAACAGTAAAGAATAAATTCGCCTGTAATTTCTGAGGCTTAAATGAAATGACTATTTTTTATATATATAAGGAATGCCCGTAGACTTCTGGGACTTTTTAAGGTAAACTAACGTAAGCCTTGGTTACCTGGACCCCTCTGCTGTGAGGGGCAAACACCACCGAGCCAGTTTCAGGGTCCACGTAGCCTTGGCGTACACGATACTAATTTGGAAGACCAAATGCTGCAGACGGTGAACCTCGCTTGTCGAAGGTAAGACGTAGAGTGGGGCGATGAAGCCCGCTCAGTAGCTTTTTACTAGCGCGTTCTGCATCAAGAGTTAGTATGAATAGGGGGTCTTCTAAATGCTAATGAGGCTCTTTGTTGATGTACACGTGGCCGCGTCTTTGGGCCGTTCATCAAAAGAAAGGGAAGAATTCACTACATCAGCCCCTTGCCAAATCACATTGACCTTAATGTGATTGGTAGTAGCAAAAAAAAGAAAAAGATTTATAAACAAATATTTATTTACAAAGAGGAGTCATGTCTTTTTACATTAATTGTTCAAGTATTTGCTTGGCCATCTCACTCGCCTTCCAGAGCGCGTAAATCTATCTGATTTTTCTGGAGCGGTGTTGGATGGAACAGATTTGGATGGAACAGATTTGGATGAAGAAACTGGAGTAGATTTCTTTGGAGTTATTTTAAACTCGAAATCTGTGTGTGCAACTTTTAATCTGTCGATACTTATTGCATCATTTTTTCCACGTATGTCTACGATGAAATATTTTTGTTTTCTTTCGATGACGCGATATGGACCCTGGTAAGGAGGTTGTAGTGGCTTTTTCACAGAGTCAGTACGAATGAAAACATGCGTGCAAGTAAACAATTCTTCGGGTAGATGGCTTGATCGTTGATTTGGTCTAGTGGATTGTGGCTGGAGTTCAGACATGTGATGACGTAAACGGTCAACGTAATTAGATGGATCTACGAATTTTGAATCATCCGATGGGGTTATAAATTCTCCTGGTAGTTTTAGAGTTGTGCCGAAAACTAGCTCTGCCGCGCTGCAACCCAAATCAGTTTTTATGGATGTTCGGATAGTCATCATTATTAGAGGTAAGGATTCGGTCCATCGATTTGGTTCATTTTGAGTCTTAAATGAAGACTTCAAGTGTCTGTGAAAACGTTCTACTAATCCATTTGCTTGAGGATGGTATGCTGTTGTGCGAATACGTTTACAACCTAAGAGTTTGGAAAGACTAGCAAAAAGTTTGGATTCAAATTGACCACCTCTGTCGGTGGTAATTGTTGCGGGTACTCCAAAAGTAGATACCCATCTTTCGACAAAAGCTCGAGCTACTGTTTCTGCAGTAATGTCAGAAATAGGAATGGCTTCCGGCCATCGAGTAAATCTATCTATGCACGTAAGCAAATAAGTAAAACCGCGAGATGGTGGTAAGGGACCAACTATATCAATATGAATATGATTAAATCGAGCGTCAGGGGTGACAAAAGTACCTAACGGTGTCACAGAGTGGCGATGTACCTTAGCACGTTGACACTTGATACAATTTCTGGTCCATGATCTAACATCTTTATTCACGGATGGCCAAAAGAATCTTTGAGTGATAAGTTTCTGGGTGGCTCTTATTCCAGGATGGGATGAACTATGGATAGAATTGAACACATCATGCCTAAATTCGTTGGGTATGTAAGGACGATGATGACCAGTGGATGTTTCACAAGTAATTGTGCCTTGTGAGGTGTAAAGTGGAATTTCTTTGAATTGAAGATTTGACGATTTTCTTAGCCTAATTAGCTCTTCGTTATTCTTCTGTTTTCTTGCCACTGCATTAAAATCCACTGAAGTGGTAGAACTGATAGAGGGAGTCAATTTTCCAATGTGGAATCTAGAAAGTGCATCGGCTACAGTGTTTTCACTACCTTTTACATACCGAATGTCCGTGCTGAATTGTGAAATGTAGTCTAAGTGTCGTGTTTCTCTGGGTGAGTAACGATCAGGTTTAGCTGCAAAAGCATACGTAAGCGGTTTATGATCAGTTAAGATACAAAAATCACGACCTTCTAATATGTGCTTGAAATGCCGAATGGATAAATAAACTGCTAACAACTCCCGACCAAAAGTGCTGTACCTGGTTTCTGCAGGTTTTAAGCGTTTCGAGAAGAAAGCAATGGGCGTCAGAACGTTATTCATGCATTGATGGAGTGCACCACCAACTGCTACGTTAGACGCATCGGTCATGAGACACAATGGGATCTCTGAATTTGGATGTACTAGCAAGGTAGATTCAACTAGACATGTTTTAGCTTTTCTAAAGGCATTTAAAGCTATATCAGAAAGTTGGATTGCTTGATTTCTTAATTTAGGCTTACCTCCCAAAAGGTCTGTGAGAGGTTGCACTATTTCAGCGCAGTTTGGTACAAATCGACGGTAGAAGTTAATCAATCCTAAGAATTCTCGTAACTTGCGAATGGAGTTTGGGATAGGGAAATCTTCGATCACTTTGATCTTTTCCGTGAGCGGCAAAATGCCATTGTTGTCAATGTGATGACCAAGGAATTCCAATGAAGTTACGCCAAATTGGCATTTGCTAGGATTGATTACTACTCCATATTGACGTAAACGTTCGAAAACTAGTTTGAGGTTTTCTTTATGTTCTTGTTCGTCTGTGCTTGCTATCAACAAATCGTCTATGTAGGCATATACAAAATCTAGTCCATGTAGTACTTCGTCTATGAATCTTTGAAAGGTTTGTGCAGCGTTTCGAAGGCCGAATGGCATGCGAACGTACTCAAAAAGGCCAAAAGGGGTTGTAATTGCCGTTTTGGGAATATCTGATGGTTCGATAGGAATTTGGTGATACGCCTTTACAAGATCAATTTTGGAAAACACATTTTTGCCATGTAAAGAAGTAGTAAAATCATGGATATGCGGAACAGGATATCTATCCGGTATTGTGATGTTGTTCAGAGAACGATAATCACCACAAGGTCTCCAATCTCCTGTTTTCTTTGGAACCATGTGTAAAGGTGATGACCAAGGACTATCTGATTGACGAATAATGCCTAAATCTAGCATATGGTCAAATTCGGCTTTCGCAATTGGTAATTTGTTGGAGGCAAGGCGTCTAGGTCTAGAATGCACTGGTGGTCCTCTAGTGCGAATATGGTGAGTAATAGTATGTTTTATGGCAGTTTCCTTAAAATTTGGTCTTGTTATATCCCGGAATTGGTTCAGTAAAGAAAGGTATACACCGTCTTTATCGGGAATGGAAAACATTGGCCTTGGAGAAATCATTGATGTTTTATTACCAGAGATCGTAAGTTCTGTTTGCGAATCTATTAGCTTTAGATTTTTCATGTCTACAATCAGTGAAAAATTTCTCAAAAAATCTGCACCAATTATCGGTATAGGGACATCGGCAATAATATAAATCCATCTATATGCACGTCTTAGACCGATGTCAATAGTCATAGACTTTTCACCATAGGTTGCTATTTTGGATTTATTAACTGCTTGTAAGGTGTAAGGACTCGAGTTCTTTTTGTCTGTTCTGGTTGGGGGCAACACACTAACTTCGGCGCCCGTGTCTATTAAAAATCGAGTGCCAGATATTCTGTCAGTGACATAAAATAGACGACTGTGACATTCGCCAGGCCCACTCGTCGTCTGTAGTAGCTGGCTTTCTAGTTTTCCTGGGTTTGTTTATCACTAGAGGCGTTAAAACTACATGGTTTTACACATTTTAGTGCTTTGTCACCGATTTTCCAATGATACCAGCATTCTGAGCCTACTCTAAACGGTTTGTTAGGTCTATATCTGGATCTACTACGTGAACGAGAACTAGCTCGATATCGGTTGTTGGATCGTTCTCGAGATCGTCTAAAAGAACTGTAGACTTTGCGTTCATCTTGTGGTTCACTTGTGACTAATGATTGGACTAGCATTGTTAAATGTGAAACTTGCGATTGCAAATCGTCTAAGCGAGAATCATGACTAGGCGGCACTACTAGTAGCGGTGTGGCTGCGGCAGCAGCGGCACTTGCGGTAACAGTAGACACCGAAGATGGACTGGCTACTTCAAGTATTTTGTCAGCGATTACAGCTAATTGTTCGAGATCAACAGAATCACTCGATGAGGCAAGGATTAAATGAACATTTTGCGGCAATCGCTGTAGAAATAGTTGTCTCAAAATACTCTCTTCTAGTTTGTTTTCGCCAAGTAGTTGTTTCATCCTGCGGAGGAGTTGAGAAGGTTTTTTATCACCTAATTCTTCAGAAATCAATAACTTATGGAGACGTTTTTGTTCCGATTGTGATGTCCGTTTTATTAGTTCTGTTTTTATTTTGTCGTATGGGTCTGCTGAAGGAGGAGAAATTAGCAAATCTCTAACTTCTTGAGCAATTTCAGGTTGTAATGATGAAACAACATAAGAGAATTTTGTTAGTTGTTGTGTGATTTGCCGCGTTTGGAACTGAGCCTCGACCTGAGCAAACCAAATTGTTGGGTCATGGGGCCAAAATGGAGGTAATTTTAAGCTCACGGCAGCAAGTGGCTCTGTCTTTGCATGAGGTTTTTCCTCCATGGTAATATCAACTGGAATGCAGTTATGGTAAGGAAATGTGAAACTTAGTTCAACTGTTGCAATGCGTTGAAATTAAATTGAAAGGAATTGTACATCTCAGAAAACCAACGCTGTTTTAATTTGGAGTCACCATGTAGGCCGTCATACAAATGTACAAAGTGGTTTCTTTTGTTATGCGTAGTTTTACTGTGATGAGTTCTTTTTTCGACTTTCCTGATTGTGTTATGCCAAGATAACGTTCTCAACACGGTGCCACTCTGGGGAGTGCTATTGTGCGCTATGATCCTCTCGTTAACTTCGTCAACTACGGAGTTGTGATTGTGCTGAAAAGTCCGAATATCCTCGTTGGAAATGATTGGTGTGCGAAGCTTTTTGCTCGACTGAAATTTAGCAAATGACGCAGGAGGAACAGTTGTGAATGTGACTAGAGTATTTGGTCTAGCGGCTTGTATGGTGCGCTTGAACTGGTCTAGTTCATGGAATAAGCTCTCAGCAGTGTGGTTGGATGGCTTTAGAACGCGACGTTCATGTGTGGCATCGTATTGAAACGCAGTCAGGTCATTAATGCCGGCTGCTAGTTGAACTACTACACAATCGCTGGCACTGCATGCATTTAATTTACGGATAGTAGGGCCTACTAGGTTGTAAATTTTAGCACCTCTTATAACGACAAAATCAACTGTAAAAGGAAATGCTTTACCTAATGGTTTACGATAATTTGAAAACTTGTGTCCTCTAGAATCTGTGACGAATAAAAATTTAATCATCACTATAATACTGTCCGATATCTGTTGTTTGCGTCGGGATCACCAGTTTTGGTGGATAAGCTGTTTTTATTTGTGCTTATCTAAAAGAAAGAGAATGTTCGCATCTGCCGAACAGTAAAGAATAAATTCGCCTGTAATTTCTGAGGCTTAAATGAAATGACTATTTTTTATATATATAAGGAATGCCCGTAGACTTCTGGGACTTTTTAAGGTAAACTAACGTAAGCCTTGGTTACCTGGACCCCTCTGCTGTGAGGGGCAAACACCACCGAGCCAGTTTCAGGGTCCACGTAGCCTTGGCGTACACGATACTAATTTGGAAGACCAAATGCTGCAGACGGTGAACCTCGCTTGTCGAAGGTAAGACGTAGAGTGGGGCGATGAAGCCCGCTCAGTAGCTTTTTACTAGCGCGTTCTGCATCAAGAGTTAGTATGAATAGGGGGTCTTCTAAATGCTAATGAGGCTCTTTGTTGATGTACACGTGGCCGCGTCTTTGGGCCGTTCATCAAAAGAAAGGGAAGAATTCACTACACATGTACATGACCAATACAAGTACATTGTTACATAACACTCCCCATTATGCAGTTGTGTTCAAACCCTATGGCAGGGTAAATGTTTCGCTCCAGTGGTCACACACACACACACACATACACACAGTCTTTTGCACGCAGAGTTGTGGGGACTTGCTATTGTTGTTCTATTATTCCCTTTTCTAAAGAATTACCTTGTGGGGACCCGGTTTAACAAAGAAAAACGTTGTGGGGACCTTTGTTCCATTGTGTAAAAGTCCCCACAATGGTGTGTGTGCTAACCCACACATACACACATACACACAGTCTTTTGCACGCAGAGTTGTGGGGACTTGCTATTGTTGTTCTATTATTCCCTTTTCTAAAGAATTACCTTGTGGGGACCGGGTTTAACAAAGAAAAAACGTTGTGGGGACCTTTGTTCCATTGTGTAAAAGTCCCCACAACGGTGTGTGTGCTAACCCACACGTACGTACGTACATACATACGTACATACATACGTACATACATACGTACATACATACGTCCATACATACGTCCATACATACGTACATACATACGTACATACATACGTACATACGTACGTACACTGGCGTGCAAAGGTTTTTACGCACCTTGCTGTGAATTTTCAATCGAAGATTTCACCATTAAATAGTCAGGAGAAAATAAAAAACCACACCTGTGTCTTGTGTCATTACTTTCTCTATGCTTTAATCAAATAAATTCATGTTTCCTTCATGAAATTCCGTTTATTACATCCCAATTGCGACTATTTTTTCGGCAAGCTTCCGCGACAGTGTTGAACCGCCATATTGAATGACCTCATTAAATATTCATGACCTCATTAATATCATTATCGTGGCATTTAAACCAATGGCAACAAAAATCGCGCTGTGGGGAAAGTGTTTCTATGAATATTTACAACGTTAGATTGACCCCCCATTCATAAAATATGAGTCTAGAATAGCCCATTGGTCATTGCGAAATGCCCTCTTTGCATCTGAATGCCACAGAGTTCACATCGTGTCCATAACAATGCCTCCAAAAAGTCAGCTTTCCGATATGGAAAAAGGGATGATCAGAGCGTGGAACTTGGAGGGGATCTCTAATAGAGAAATTGCCAGACAGCTTGGAGTCGCTGAGGGTACGGTGAGATACAACCTTAGAAAACAACGGGAGACAGGGTCGATGGACCCACGGCCAAAGTCTGGGCGACTTCGGGCCACAACACCCCGTGAAGATCGGCACCTCGTGCAGACCTGTCGACGCAACAGATTCTTGTGCGCCCCTGAGCTTGCCATGGATCTCACCAGAACCTCAGGGGTCGAAGTTCATTGATCAACTGTTTCCCGCCGATTGGCTGATGCTGGGCTGCATGGCAGGGTTGCCAGGCACAAGCCACGCCTTACACCAATCCACAAGCAGCAAAGATTAGCTTGGGCCCGGGACCACCTGACGTGGACTGCTCGATGACTGGTCAAGGGTTTTGTGGAGCGATGAGTCGCAGTTTCAACTACCAGTCTGACGGACGTGTTTATGTTCCTCGAACAGTGGGGGAGGAGTTCGCAGAGAACTGTGTTGTGCCATCGGTAAAACATGGAGGGTCTGGGATCATGGTTTGGGGTTGTATGAGCTCCGCCGGTGTCGGTGTATTGGCCAACATCGAGGGGAATATCAATGCGGTGGCTTACATTGATATTCTCCGGGATCACATGCTGCCTTCTGCCCATTGTTTGATCGGCCATGAGTTCTTGTTTCAGCATGACAATGCACCACCGCATACAGCTAGGATTACTCAAGAATTCATAGCCGATCCAACCCCAGATTTCATCAGAGAAATGGGGGGCAGTTGGGAGTTTGAGGTGATGGTGTGGCCGGCCCAAAGCCCTGACCTGAACCCGATTGAGAATTTGTGGAATGAGCTTATACGGTGGCTTCAACGTGAAAATCGGCCCCGAAATCAAGGGGAGCTCTATCAAATTCTCAATCGGGTTTGGGAGGGATTGGACCTAAATGTCATCACCAATCTCTTGGCATCAATGCCCAGACGTTGCCAAGCTGTTATCGATGCTGCCGGAGCTTTTACGCCTTATTAAACCTGACGAACTCTTCGTGTTTCCGGCGGCCATGGGTGCCGCCATCTTTAATTTCCTTATTATTTATTATAATGAGCTGGATCTCCGTTTGCTTTCTGCACACTCAAAGAACTGTCTCCGTTTCTGCTCCATTTATAAACTTCCCCAAAACTCTATCTTTTCGGAAACATGAATTTATTTGATTAAAGATACAAGCACAGACACAGGTAAAGATTTAGTGATATTTTAAAATGATTTGTTGTATAAAAAACGTAAAATGTGTTCAGTGTAAACGTGCGTAAAAACCTTTGCACGCCAGTGTACATACGTACGTACGTACATACGTACGTACGTACATACGTACGTACGTACATACGTACGTACGTACATACGTACGTACATACGTACGTTCATACATACATACATACATTCTTCTAACACCACCAATAGGCCGACCTTTGGTCATCCTAATGCTTACTTATTAACTACTTGGGCGTTATGAGTCCAAACTGCAGTTGTCATTAAGCCAATGTGATTTTAAATAAACTTTTTAATTTTTTTAATGATTTTCCTGAGCATTGTATCAAAGGTTATTAACTTGTGAAATTGAAAACGTTAAAACGTAGATATAAACATTTTCCGAGAAAATTACGTTACAATTAATTTAGGTACCTTCAGTTAACCGATACAAAACCATTATTTTTTTACTATTAAAACCAACTAGTTTCTCTAACAAAATGTACACGTGGTAAATAGCACCCATTGCAGCAATGTTTCACCGTTTTCAACTAAGACTTACTTTAGTTTAACAAAATAATTTAAAAAAATAAAAAATTGTAATACCATAAATTTGTTATGGCGCCCTCTTGTGACAGTATTTGATTATTTTTCTTGATTCTTTATGTTAGCGATGCTTGTTGAAAGATTCTGGCGTGGATGGGGGCAGTTCAAATTTACTTCGCTCAAAGCTACGAACATAAGTACCCTATACTTGTGAGACCGGGGTGGCCCAATGCCTCCGCCACGAAATTCCTTTGCTGAAAATAGTCTTTACCGTAATTTCTAATTATGTAATAAAGGAAATAAATTATGATGAAAAAGACGCGAGTGTTAATAATTTTTTAAATGGAAATAAATGGATTTAAATGTGGAAACAATAATTTTGTTCGGCTATTGAGGTTGTGCTCGTCCCTTACATTTTGCCGATTGAATATTCCTGACAAAGAGGGGAGAATAATAAAAATCAGTTCAATGAAGCAGCTCATCTTACAAATCTCCCCAATGGCTTCTCTCAGCTTCTCAAGGTAGAAATCCCTCTCAAAAGGGGGATAAACACAGAATGCATTGGTTCATAAACTAAATACGCGTAGGACCAGTCTCTGTTTATGCAGTGCGTTTTTGCTGCGTGTTTTAGTAAAGCGCAATAATAAAAGTTTCGATTAGAAAAAAAAATAAAATAAAATAAGAATCAGTGACCAGAAAGGGCCCCTTTCCTTTCGCGGATAGACTTATTCTCTTACAGAGGGAAAAAAAACCAGTTCAAACTTGTTGCTATTATCTAGATTAAGAAAAACTGTTAATGAAAATGTGCCCGGAGAGTAGTTCAAGGTTGGTTTTTTTTGGACCGTTTGCCCAGACCCCCAGCCAAACACCCCTTTTTAAAAATAAGAACAGATTAAGTCCGCCGCCCCCACTAAATAAAACAAAACAAAACAAAACAAGACCACCCTCCAACTCCCCTAAAAAACAAACAAACACGCACGCACGCACGCACGCACGCACGCACGCACGCACGCACGCACGCACGCACGCACGCACGCATAAGAATATAATCATAAATTTGAAATGTAGTATCTTTCATTAAATAAATGTATTTCAATCTCAGTTTGAAAAGTTTTTGTTTTGACTTGTTGTCGTCAAATTATTTTCGAGCGCGGGACATCCAGCCCAGTTGACCGTTCTTCGTGCTGCAAGTTGCCCATCGCGCCCGGGGATGGATCGGGACGATCCGAGCCCTTCATTCCGCGAATTAGTGCATGCGTGATACTTGTATTGGTGCCCGGCGGCACACCACAGTACAATGCTTCGTTCGTATACCACTGACTGTGACATGTCATGCTGTGGTGGGTGCGTGTGTAGCCCCAAAATGCAACACATTGGATGCAGTCACTTTAAAGTCTGATACCTTACAAACAAATTACATAGTGTTGAAATCGTATTAATGACGTCTTGGTTGTATGCTTTCAACACCACACATCCCTGTGTTGCATGGATTAAAAGTAAGGTCTTGTTTCCACACGTCTTGCGTCGTATGTCACCCAACAGTGGGATGAGCTTCTGACTACTGCTTTCACTGATTGTTTATGACCGTTGACAACGCACACGTAAAATTTTGACAACTTACGCATTGTTGATATTTCATTATTTGTCCTGTCAAAACTTGTTTCATTTTTTCTGTGGTAGAGAACGTCGTGTGAAAAGAAGGTATGTGGAAATTTGAGAGAAAGAGAGGGATTGCCCAGAACTTGAAATAAAAAAAGCCTGAACTGTTCAATCATGTTAACTTTGGTGCGTTTTTGTTGTGTTTTGTTTTTTTTCTTCTCGTATGACTTCGGTCTTGTAAAAAATATTCCGGTCCAGTAAAAATTCTGAGCAACAAGCCCTGCGGTCTTGTGGATTTTTCCCCCAAATTCGAGCCCTGTTCTGCCTAGACGAACATAAATGGAGTGCTTGTTTTTTCATGCTTCATTCATACCACAATTTCAGAATCATCCCCCCACTTTTCAACACGGATTACGGCACTGACAAAAAGCGTAGAGACAGGAAGTAACTTAACCTACCAAGCAACACATTTGAAGGCTTAATATCTCTGTGGACAATTCCATGTTGATGAAGTTCTTGCAGACCTTTAAGAAAACCTAGGCACAGATCTTTAAGGTTGGTATCTGTGAGGTCAAGTGCCAAAATCTTGCCTTCGATAACATCTCGCACAGTTCAGACGCAAAGTAGATGAAATCCTCATCTTCTTCAACACACAATGGCTCCAGAACATGGTGAAGGCTTTTCCCTTGAAGCTCTTGAAATATTTCTGCTTCCTTCCACACAGATTCTTGAAAATATGTATAAACAGTTAATTATGTGTAAGAGATTAGGTACCACACAAGAGCTGAACAGCCAAATGATTGGCCATTGAACATGAGTAGAACATTTCTAAAAAATAATAGCGAAAGAAAAATCACAACTTCTGACGATTTTTACAGTTTTTTTCGTTTTAAGGCATTTATTAATGGGAATAACAGTGCGATGAGCCGGTCTTCACTGCGTGGTACTACCTTGGTTGGTGGTTGGCTGCTGTTAATGGACCGAGCCGAAGGCGAGGTCCATTAACAGCGGCCAACCATCAGCCCGGTCATTACCACGCAGTGAATACCTGCTCATCGCACTGTTATTCCCTAATTAATAAACACCTTGGAGAGTTTACGCACTCTGATTGGTCGAAGATTGGCCATGTAGGGGTGTATTAACATGCGATGTAAAGACCGGCTCAGTGAACGAGCGAATAAATGGCCCCTTAACAAGCACATTGTTGTGTAAAATCCTATGCACTATATTATATGTTTATTGATTAGTAAACCATCCCAACCTGCAATTCATATTTAAGAATTTAAAACAATCACAGACAGTACACCTGTCCCCTTTTTTGTACCTAGGTCTGCACATTTCCTCCTTGGTATGTGGGCATAATTCTCGTGCAGACGTTCAGAGTACACTGATCGAAACGTTGTGACCATACCGGCTCTTTTCAAGAAAAAGATTTAAACACATTTGTACTCGCAAGTTTACTAGTAATAGTTATTTCTTGTTCTCCAATACCATGCAAAGCTTCAAACAGCTTGGACCAGCTTGTTTATTTTCCAGTATGTTTATTTTTCAGGTCGACCCTAATTAGTTGGTCCAAGCTGGTTAAACAAAAATGTAAGTGCATTTTCACACTTAAACACTCATTTTGTACATTCTGGCCAAACCTGATACAAACGACATCACTTTGAAATTGATTTTATCTTACCTTGGGGGGCTCATCGCTGGCATCTTCATCAGCTTTCTGTCAAGGAATAGTAAAAAAAATATAAAAAAATAAGACTGTTTTCCCCTTTTATTTTGGAATGTTCAGGTTCAAATCTAATAAGTTATAGATGCACCTAAGTGCTTGAATTTATGCCTTAAGATAGGAAAGTCAATCCTTGGAAGAAAATGTGAAGAGGAGAAAAAACAAATAAATACAATTTAATTAAAATAAATACATGAAAACAATCTAAAGAAGACAAGGGAAGAGAGAGTATACAGTAACAGGAATTGAAAAAAATTATTTTTTCTTCAAAATATGACTGTGGTAGGTTATTATTTTCATTTCTCAGTATTTACTCTTCGCTCGCATTCTTGAAGACTTCACCTTACCTTTTTTCTCCTTGGAACATTTTCGTCCCCATAGTCGTATCGAAGCTCTTCTCCTTCCTTAATGTTGCAGCGAGCAAACAGGCAAAGACAGGGAGTTCCATCTACGTCTACCACCTTCATCAATGTATTTGCTCTCCTTGCTAGCATGTCATTTACCATCCTGCATGCACCATCGGAATCAGAACCATCCACACTATGACAATTATTTAATAAATTGAAAATACAGAATATTCATTTGCAAATTTTTAAAATTTCACTAATTGTGGCTATTTTAATCTATTTCCATAGCCGTTGTACTTCAACAGGAAATCTATACAAAATAAAATAAATAACTCAGATATTCTTGAGCATTCAGAATGATGAATTAACTTACCAGAATTTGGTTCCCTTGTCCTGAAAGAAGAACAGGAAGCTTCCTTTTTCTTCAGGGTATGATTGCGGCCTGTTTTCCCCTTCCTCCTGGGTGATAATCGCCCCACGATACTGTAAAAGAAAATCACCATGGGCAAAGGCCTTCGTGGTGAAGGTTCCATTACCTAAAATGTCAACAAGAAAATAAGTACTTATGAAAAACTTCAATTTTATTGTGTCACAAACATGAAGTTATACTTACGAATAGTGGAGGTGTAACCGTTTAATGTATATTGCTCCAATCACTCTTTTATTTCGAAAAGTATAGATCATTTTACCAACCTCCAATAATCGATACACAACTGACGACAAAAGTTTTCACAAAATTTGGAGATCAAACTTTCTAGTTGCCTCAGCTTTACATTTAATCATCTGTCGTGCATACATTTGACTAAATAAACAAAATAGACAATCTAATGGCCCGGCCAACCTTAAATGCAACTTACCAATATAGTCATTAATGAACTTTACTTCAAACCCATCAATGTCTGTTTGCCTCCTGCAAGCATCGCGAGCCTGCTGAATCGGCGACTGTCGCTTCGCTCTCTCATTATTTCTGTGAAGAAATTACATACAACACACTTGATATTGTTATAAGAGTTTCTATGTGTCGTCATTGATTAACTTACACTTCCTTTTATTCTTAAATTGTGTTTGGGAAATCCACACTCAGTGAACTACTCAATGAGACATTTACAATTACAAAACTCTGAGTTAAGAGAATTGTATTGAATACATATAAAAAGGGTGAAAAGTCTGGAATTTGTAATTTTGCTGTAATTTTGACAGTATTTTACTGTATTTATTTACAGTAGTGTGTTGTATATTTGTTTTACAGTACCTTACTGTAAATTGTTGTTGCATCAACCAAAATTTTGCAGACAGTTCACAATGCGGTAATTTACTGTAAAATTATTACAGTATCATGCTGTACCTTACGTCATACACTTTTGACCAATGGCAAGTGTTCACGGACACTGACACGCCATCTTGTTTCTGCGGCAGTTTTGTGACTGTGTGGTAGTCGGCAGAAAGTGACAATCACGGTAAGTTTGTACAATTGTTAGGTTGGTACTTACAACGGTATCATTCTTAAAATCTGCGTGTATAATCATAGTCTGATAGTTGACTGTTAATGAAAATTTACTGACTGATACTCTGTAGGAAAAACATTGTATTATAGAAATATTTTCATGGGAAAGTAGCCGTGCCGTGGCTCGCGTATACGGCAGCAGTCAGTAGCACGAGGGTAGCAGGACTACACAGTACAAGTACAATGTACATCCATGCGGCCACCACAGGGCTTACGTTAAACATTGTATACATTGTGTTACATACAATTACAACATAAACAAGGTTAATGTAAATACATCCTCTGGAACATTTCTAAGTTGTGGTTACAGCTATGAAATACGGTGAAATTTCTTGTTTGCCATTGGAAATTGTTGACAAGAAATGTCAGTGGGACTGGGAGGACAATGACACATGTAAAGGCAAGGAGCTAGATGCAGGACTAGTGTAATGATGTGAGGGCACAAAAGCTTTAAATATAAAATAGTGCCCACCTTGTCTGTAGAATCCAAGCATGAACAAAAGAAAGTTAAAAAAACCTGGACTTTAGTTTGACAGAGACACTAAATTTGTAGGGGCGTTCTTTAAGGAGAACCGCTTCAACAATATTGTATGTTGTTAAATAACTAATGATATTTTCACTCTTCCACACCCCTCTGCAGGTGCTTGGTGTGGATAAACAAGATTGGGTCAAAATGCACGACAAAACTTGTCAAAAGCAAACGCACTGGCAAAGAAGTTCAACCAAAAAGGGAGCAATGCAATTCCATCATTGCTACATTTGTGAAGAAGCTTACAGACTTTGAGTGGACCTAATAACAATGATGACATATAAAGGCCACTATCTTTTAAAGGAACATTACAGAATTGGTAAGAAACAAAATCGTGAAGATCACAGATTTACATAAAACTTACTTGGTCTAATGATGATGACAGTAGAAAACATCCCTTTAAATATTTCAGTCTGAAATGTCATGTTTGATGAGAAATAAATAAAACTAATTTCCTGTTTGGAGTTTATCGCTCAGTGAGCGTTTAATCTTTTTTTTTGTTGCATCGATGTCATGCGAAAGGTGTAATCACTATTTTTTCGTGACACAGATGGCCGATCGATCTCAAACTTCTACAGGTTTTGTCAGTTTGTGTATATGGTGGATTACATAAAGTGCTTACACTGCCAGCAACTGTTTTGTTAGTAAAAACCAATTCTGTAATGTTCCTTTAAACCTCAACATTCTGGAATATCATGTTACAAATTTAATGTTCTCACATTAAAGTCACTGGACACTATTATTGGTAATTACTCAAAATAATTGTTAGCATAAAAACTTACTTACAAGCAATGGAGAGCTGTTGATAGTATAAAACATTGTGAGAAACGGCCCCCACTGAAGTAACATAGTTTTTGAGAAAGAGGTAATTTCTCTCACTCAAATAATAAAAGACTTCAGCTGAACTTTTTTTTTCAGGGCAAAAAAACTCCCGGAATTCCGGTTAAAAACGGAGAAATCACATCCCTGATTCATATGTCGCATTTAAATCCACAATAAAATGCAATACCCTTATTTATCTGTTTAACTCTTTCAGCCCCAAGGGCGACTATGTCGCCCAAGATAACACACAATAAAGCACTCAAGCCTGGGCACAAAGGCCATTTGTTAAAAAGCTGTAGTTTTGTCCATGTTCACCCTCCATACCCAAGCTTACCATCATTGGAAAGAGAAAGATCGGATCTTTTCAAAGACGGTAAAATAAAATAGGGTTGTTAGTTTGTAATTTCTTCAAATTAGAGTAGAAAGATCCGAAATGCCAAACACCTACGGAGCGCCATAAGGTTGTGTGCAAAAAAGTGTTTGGGTTTTCAGAACACACTGAGGAAACAAAGACCAAGAACTAGGACATTGTTTGGCTGATTTCAATGATTTTTAAATTATATGAAAGGAAATTAAATAAGTAAGACAATTTTTATTACTCATTATGCTCTTAATTAAAATCTTCAAGGTAACAATAGAGTTTGTAAAATCAAACTTTGAACACCACCTTCCTGTTGTGTGAGGAAGTGTGCTTTACGCTTGAGTGGTCAAAGAACGTGGGCTCCAGCAGTTGTTTATGTCAAAAGAACTTGGGGCCAGTCAGTCCGCAGCGCCCGCGTTAATGAGGTAAAATCCAGAATTTTCTTTGCACAGAGAAAACCGCAGCGAGCGCGCGAGATTTGTACGAGGAACAACGGGAGTTCGAGAGGTGTCTGTTTATTGCATTGGACGTTTTGTCCGAGTAGTTGGTGTCCAAGATGGCGTGGTGAGTGTTTGAAGTGTGAATTTTTCTTTCGAATGATGTATTTTTTTGCTATTTTCGATGTATTATTGCTTACTTTATTCGCTGTCAAACAAAAGTTAATATCTCTAGGTAAATTTGAGGGGGTATTTTACTTGTTGCGCCCTGACTGGACTACACAAAATTGTTAAGAAAAACTGACGATGCAGAAAGATCAATGTGTAAGCTATCGTTTGGTAGGCTTTTTACGTTGTGGGAGCCACTGTGCATAGCCTTTTCTGGGCGAATATTATCCGCGTGATTTCGCTTTTTTAACGATTTTTGGCGCACGTGTTTACGACGTCGCCGTGCTGTGTGTGCATGTACCACCACGTAAAAGTACGGTGGGGGCAAATTTAACGTTGGAAGAGATTAAACACGCACAAGAAATGAATTTTTTATTTTGTGCAAAATTGTATGTAAGTGCCTTAAGCCAGGGTCGAAGTATATTAACAACACAAACATAGTAAACACTCAACATTATTTTGAAAAATCCATTCCACAATCGGCACTCTTAGAAATGTTGTGCTACTGCATGCTAGTGCTAGAGTCATACATCATGTAATTGCATTTTGTAAAGAAAGGTTTAGATTTTTGTATGACATTTTTATGTTTAAGGTTGACGAATGTTTATCGAAGAGTTCATTAAAACAAATTTTATGCAAATGCTTAGCCTAAATGCTAACATAAACAATCAATTTTCAAAACAATCATGAATTCAATTTAGCGGTTTTGTATTTTTGTGAATATTACAGTTGTATGTTTTCCAGATAATGGTTTATACCCAAGTAATTCGTTCGGGCACGAATACAGTATAAATTTCTTCATGTTTTTTTCAGGGACCTTATGATGTTGGGCATACCATTCTTATTATTGCTTGCACGGTTAAACGTTTTTTTCTTTTTTTTTCTTTTTTTCTTGACTTTGACTGGCCTATTGTGACATTTGATTCAAAGTTTTACTGGCCTATTGTGACATTTGATTCAAAGTTTTACTGGCCTATTGTGACATTTGATTCAAATCACAGAGCTTTTTATTTCCGCAGACAATTGTAATAAATAATAAAGTTATGCCAGCACTTGCACTTTTTTTTAATTTCAACAAAATTCATGAAAATATCCCGCATGGGGGTATATTCGGTGAAAATTGTTCCCGCACCGAACTGGTTAAAATTCGTCACAAAAAAATTATTTCGAAATGATGAAACTTTTTGTTTTATCTCCCCAATGTTAGGTCGAAACTTACTTTCTATTGCAGTATTTAAAAAAAGAGAAAAATTGCTAAAATTTATTAAGAAAACAAACATTGTAGGAATATATGGTGCAATCTCGGGACCGGTACAGTTTGTGTGCTTTGTGCAATAGGAGTACCGCCGAAATATTGTGCGTATTAAATCAAAGAAAAACAACACTTTAACTAATGGAAAGCTCATAAGCTCAATGTTCATTAAAGTGATCGGAATAATGAAACTTTTTGTTTTATCTCCCAAATACTAGGTCGAAACTTACAAACAAACAAACAAACAAGTTTTAAATTCTTTTGCGCATAAGATAAGGTTGTGAAGGCAGAAATTATTAATCTTCACAGTTTTTACAAGGTCGTGTTTTAGCCATCAGCCCCCTTGGTTCCCTTTAGTGTCCCCAACCCCACCACCCAACCACCCAACCACGCCAGGCCGCTACACCCTTAGTCTTCCCCGTACCTCTCTGTCTGAGTTGGCGCAGGTTTTACTTTCAAAGTCCGAACAACCATCACAGCAACATAAATTTTGACCAAAAGATGATGGATTTCAAAATAAATAACTTTTCATTATAATGTCGACCACTAAATTGAAACACAGAACTAGGGTGACCACATTTCAACCCCCATAAGACGACCATACAGACAAACACTACCGACTATACAGATGGTGACCAACAAATATCAACTCGGTCTTAATGATGGTTGTGGCTTCAAAAACATTTTTAACGGGGGTTTAGTTATTGTTTGCATTGGCCTATCTATATCTAACCACAAGAAATCCTACTCGCAGGAAAGCGTGTGATGATGGATGAAAACAATTAATATTAAATTTAATAACTTTTCAGTTTTATGACGACCAATGAGAAAAAAGCAGCATTAGGTTGACTGCGTTTCAACCCTCATGGCCGTATACAGACAAATGGCCAACAATTATCCGGAACCAAACTATGTGTGATTCTGGCCCCGACTCTTTTGTGTTTGCAACTAAAAAACAACACTTTTCGCTACACTTTATCAGAGCATAAATAGCATGTAGGCTAGCGGTATGCTGCATGCTCAATAATGGACCGACAACTTGCAGAACGGCGCCGTAACCTCCGCAGTGCTCAAAGGTAAGGTGAAACTTGTATTTTGTAGAGTCCTATTCTTTCCTAGACCCATAAAATGGGTCAATCCACTTTGTATCCTTGGCCCCAGCACCATTGCAATCAAATTTCTGCGCCCACTGTGATTTTTAATCCGGGTCCGGGAGCTGGTCCTCGATCATGAAATCATACAGAAAGGATACATCATACTGTCTTTACTGATCGAATGCTAACTGTACTTGTAGATATCTAGAGCGCGCCGATATCTAGCCCGCCTTGTTGGGCTGTTATGGCTCTCTTTTTTAACATCGGTCTTATGGTCGGTAGTGGCGACTATAAAAAGACCGATGTTAAAAGAGAGGGAAAAATTTCCGCATTCAGCCACCAGCTTTTTGGCGTTTAAAAAAAGTTTTTTTCAATTTTTTGTCTCCAGTTCATACCTGAGGATGTGTTCTATCGATTCGGTGAATCTTGAAAACGTAAAAAAAAATAGTTTTCATAGGGGATCGGTTTAAAAACTAGGGATATTTGGTTAAATCCTCAAATTTTGGCGGAAAAAAAACCCCGCTTTTTCCCACACTGTCTTCTTCTCTCCTGTCTCCTCACTCACCCAGTCTCCATGTTGTCCCTCCATGTTTCTACCTGTATATTATCTACTGGAAGGAATGAACGTTTAATCAGATAATGCAATGTACTTACGGAGATTCGAACCTGTAACAAGAGAGAGAACAAATTACATGTGGGGTGTATTAAGAAAGCATAGCCTGTACCACACGGCTATGAGGCATTGACACCAGAACAGTTTGTTTGTCGTACATGTTTCTCCCAATACCTGGTTCACCAAAGGTCATAATGAATATGTAGTTTTTATGAATATTAAAATAAGCTGGGTTTGTCCAATGGCTTGCATAAACTGAATATTCATAACTTTGTTTTGGATTATTCCATTAGTACAAGCCCTAGGTAAGTTCAACGCGTGCTTTGTGGGTTGTTCTAATTTCCCTCCTAAATATCATCCTCGATTATTACCCATTCCACAAATAAAAAAGTCCTAGCGAACTGTCCAATGCGCATGAACGATGACCGACTGATTGGAGTATTGCACAACTTATACAGACACACACACAGCAGGAAAACGAAACAGCATGGCGTTTGTTTTCATCTCACTGCAAGACGAAGCCTTGCGATTTTGGGACACCTTTTTAAGCCTTTAGAATTGTTAAATTCTGCCTGTTTTCTGGCTGTACATGTTCGGTAAACCCTCCTTGATAGGTAAGAATATAATTTAGTGAAAAAAACCCAGAACTTAGGGAGATAAATTGGTGGCGAGCAGCGGAAAGTTTGCCAAAGAGAGCCATAACAGCCCAACAAGGTGGGCTATAGTATTGGGCTAGTAAGTAGATATCCTGCCTGTGAGTGTTGGAATATCCTGCCTGTGAGTGTTGGAATATGTTTATAAAACATCATTTTATTTTTTTAAATTTAAATTTTAAATCTTCGGACAAAAATACATGTGTATACATTTAAAATTGTCCAGGTCAAGTCAAGACAAAAGTTTAACAAAAAACTGTCATCATACTATGTGTCAGACCCAACAAAATCCTCTACTACCAAGTTATACTGTATAAAAATACAAAATGTGAGGCAAAAGTTTCTTAATGAGACTGGAGGAAAGACAAATAGAGCCACAAGCAACGCAAAACAGGACAACTTGATTAAAAGGAGATTAAAAACATTAGGGAGCAAAAATCAGACAGTTAAATTGCTAGAGCTCTCATTTTGGATCTCAAGACATGGAAAGGTTCAGTGATGAGACTGTTCCTCGTTTCTCCATGGAAGCACCTTGCAATCGCAAGAAAGTTTTTTAAAAGAATAAAACCACTTGTTACAAATGATGCATCAAGCAGAATACCCTTCACACAGTTTTAATGAGAGACAATAAATCATGATCTATTCATTTAAAGATAATGCTTTTATAATGATAAGATTAAGTGTGAGAAAGCGGTGTCAAAATTTCTCATTTTAACTTTTCCAGCTAGAACTAGCACAAACAAGTAAAAACAACATTTATGGCTCTGGTTTTTTAAACACCTTAATGGCACTTTGAGAGCCTTAATTTTTGTAAACATACAGTAGTTGAACTCACTTTTATTATTTTTTGAAGCATGGACCTAGATTAATCTCCCATAGCTTAATAAAAACTATACGACTTTCGTTTATGTGTCTTAGGTATCGCTGAACATCCAAATGTTAACGGAATTTTGTCAACCAAAACAAGGAGACCAAATTGTTTTGTTTGAAAAATAAAGAAGCAAGAATTAGTATTAATCTGTGCTATTGAAAATGAAAAAGTATGGGTGGAACTTCAGGACAGTGAACAGTAATCTGAATTATCTGTACTGTTGTGGTAGAACGGTGCGAATGAAAATGGTGTTTCGGACGTTACATTGTCTGTAAACATTCTTACCCCAAACTTCACTAAACAGAACAAAATTTGTATTCATGATATCAGTATTAAAATAAAAATACACTTACCGGTTACCCCATTCTAAGGCCTAAAAAAACCAAAACATTAAGTTGTTGCAATGATGTCGTTAAAAACATTTTTTCATCAAATGAAAAAGTTATCTCATTTTCCGTAAACATTTTTGTAACGTCCGAAACAACCTTAATTTTGAATCTCCTATTTTAAACCCTTCCTCTTTCTGCTGATAATGGTTTGTGTTGTTTTGTTTTGTTTGTTTGCTTGTTTTTGATGTTTTTTATTAGGTATGGATTCCAGGTTGTTTACTTGTAATTCGCAGGTTACAACACCATTTTCAACACCTGTGAGGCCATTTTATACTCTAGTACAATGAATTTAACTTGTCAATCAACTAAGCCTATACATAGAGTTCACCACTTTTTGAAACTTCTACATGCATGCTAAACTCTCTGCAGCCAGAACTTGCCACCCCCCCGCCCCTAAAATCAAGCCTCTTTGCATCAACCGCCTACAACTCTTACACCAAGCAGGCTCCATAAATTGTAGAATCTACATAGAAACAGACAGTTTCTTTGTAGTTTCATACCTGATCACCAGCCCACTCCGCTTCCCTTTGCTTGAAAAAATGGAAACTTCTCAAGTGGTGCATTTCCTACTTGATCTCCTGGGGTTCGTCATACCTATGGTCGGACTATTGAACCTTCCAAATATCGGGGGGGGAGGGGGAGGGGCACCCGATCTCTCTCCTTGTAAGTCATCTGTCTGGGGAAGACAACAGTCCACAGGGTGGTCCCTTTACCACCCCACTGCCCAACAAATCTTAAACATTCTGGACACACCTCACAAGACCTCTTTGCATTTCATTTGCATCCCATATTAACAATCAGCTTGACAAATTTTTGCACACCTTTAGCTTGAATATATGCCTCCTCTACCACTGCCCCCCCCCAAAAAAAAAAAAAACTGCCACCTTGAGTTCTACTACAAACGGTCAAACAAGAAGAGTTGCAAGCAATTCTTATCAAGTCCTTCTTGATGGCCAAGATTGATCATACTTATTGACTTAAAGACAGACATGGTTTTCTTAACTTTTTTACCTATTCCAACCACCAAGTGTCTTAATAAAGTGCACCCACACCTGTGTATTAACCCTAACCCACATTAGGGTCTCTCTACAAAGCCTGCCAAATACAACAGATTGCAACACAGTTGAAATGAGAAACATGCCAAATGCAACAAAATGCAACAAGGGATATTGTTGCATTGTACAGGCATCCTGTTAGGGAAAGGACTGAGCAATGGTGCTTTCCCTGCTAAATGCAACAGTACATGTATGCACAGAAGTATAATGACGTTTAACTGTTATTATACAGTCTTTTGAATATGATTTGAATTATGATTCTTACCTAATATTACATCATACTTCTCAATACTTTTCCCATAAAAAGTATTTTGAAATACCCATTATAAGTTGTTAAGATACAATGGAAGCACCCAAACCTAGATATGAAGTCACTTCACTGCTGAATGCAACAAATTCAGTCCAAAAATGACATCTCAGTTGACTGCCAAATGCAACAGATCACAACAACTATTGCCATTTGGTGCATATTGTTGCATTTAGCATGGTTAGGGTTAATACATGTAATTATTTATAAAACATTTTGTGCTCTTAAAACGAATGCGAGTAACCAAAACGGTTTTGAGTTGACAAAATAATCCATTTGACTATGGAGGTATTTCTACATGTGCCTCCATGATTTGACTGAGTGAAATGGTTTGTTTCAAACACACAAATTTCGAGCGCACAAACTAATTTGTTTTGACTGAACAAAACAGTTTTGTGAGCACGAAATGAATGTAGGTGGCTCGAAATGAAGAACTCAAACTTTTTCTGTAGTTTATTATTGTTTTATTTGCAACCACAGGACAGTACCAAAAATGGTTGGATTAAGATACAATAACAATATTCAAATTGCTAACAATACAAACGCGTATACTAGGACATACCTGGGACATTACCAAACTGAACTGGATCCAGCTGTGGCTGGTACTGCTCCCATAAACCATTCGAGAATTTTCACCAGCACAGCAGTAAGAGAGGCGTAACAAACTTAACAGTAATATTACATGTAGAACAAAAGATGATTAATTTGTAAATACTATGTATTACAAATTATGAGTTTTATGTTAACCAATTATGAAGTGAAATACAGTGTTGGGGCAACTGCATTTCAACCCCCTATAAAATTAATAACTGTTAAGTTTTATAAAGACCAAAGAAGCAAAATGCAGCATTACATGTAGGGTGACCACATTTCAACCCCCAATAGACAAACACTACAATATGACCAACAAAAAACTCCATCTTAGGGCGACCACATTTCAACCCCCTCATGAATACAAACAAATACTACCATATGATGACCAACAAAAAACTTCATCTTAGGGTGACCACATTTCAACCCACATACAGACAAACACTACCATATATGATGACCAACAAAAAACTCCATATTAGGGCGACCACATTTCAACCCAGTACAGACAAACACTACCATATGATGACCAACAAAAAACTCCATCTTAGGGCGACCACATTTCAACCCCCGCCTACAGACAAACACTACCATATGATGACCAACAAAAAACTCCATCTTAGGGCGACCACATTTCAACCCTCATACAGACAAACACTACCATATATGATGACCAACAAAAAACTCCATATTAGGGCTAACACATTTTATCCCCCCAATACAGACAAACACTACCATATGATGACCAACAAACACAAGTTCAGATTTAGGACTAGGACGACCTCATATTTTAACTTGCCACCCACACCCCCTCCCTAATGGCCATCACAGCTTTTACAGAAAACCAACAAAGCAAATTATAAATGTCATATTTTGGCAGCTTATGTCCAAGATTAAATTTAAATTTTACCACTGCATTATGTTTAGAAATATAAAACTTAAAAGTAATTTCACGTAAATACAGTACTTGACATATTTAGCCCTTGATCAAACAAACTTTTTTTTTTTAACTGGCTTGTAATCTTGTAATCTTAAAAGCAAAAATTTGTTTGTGTATTTATTCATTCAAATCAGCAATCTTAAAATGCACTTTTCCTGTTTTTTAAAAATTGCCTACGTTTTTTTGATCAAAGACCAATGTTGGCCCTAATCACAATTACCGACAGAAAAAAGGCAAGTTGAAGGGCAAAAACAGGGAAATTATTGAATATTTATGCTCCAAAGCACTCTGTGTATTGTGCTAGGCTCTCTAATTTAAGTCCCCCAAAAGAAGAATTAAAATTACATATAAACCACGTTCGTTTGTTTTTACCATGTTTCAGCCAACATAATTCTGCATATAATGCAGTTTCCTCCTGGACAAAACAAGAGGATCAACCAGGATTTGAGGTTAAAAGTTCAGGTTTGAAAGGTAAGATTAGTATAAACAGGAGACACTTGTATTTAAAAAAGGAGTATCGGGACAGACAGAATATTGACTAATACTTTAACGAAAACTGAACGGACCAAGGAATTTGAACCTGCAACTTTCCAGTCTGCATTTTCCTTTTATTCTCGATACCTTTTGTTTTTACTTGTGGTTTGTTTTTGTACTTCTGAATGATTTTGTATTAGTGATTGTAACAAAAAATTGAAGTTTTTCAGCATTTTACCGTATTTCAATCGAGGCGGCAGCCGGTCTGGGCTAATTGTTTTTTCGTGTCAGATTTTAAATTAGGATTATACATACTTTATTTAATTATTTGTTTGTTTTATTATTTGTATTATTGCATTTTTTCTACCGTTAAGATAAATGATGTTTTCTTATTATTACCCAACATTTTTCTGTATAACATTTTCAAATATCATGCAAATTACATCTTACATATGCGTGGCATTTTACACTTGAAATTAAACTCTGCGATTGGAAATTGTTAGTATTGTTCACCAAGTGGTGTTTTTTTTATAGTGAAAGTGTAACACTTGAATAGGAAAGTGTTGGTGGAGGGAAGGGCAAAAGGGTCAACCACCCTCCATTTTTTTCCCATTGCTTTAAATTTACAAATCAGATTTTCATTGCCCTCCAAATGGCTTTTTCTTTGTTCCTCACTGCAATCCCCCCCCATCTAATTGTAACTGACGACATCCTGTGCTTTTTTTACAACTCGAAGATTTAAAAAAGGAAAGTTTCTCCTAATATCGAACACGACCTTTCACACGGCGCAGAAACCAACATCCCGTGTCACAGAACCTTCACCTTTTGGGATGTCAAAAGTCAACATTGTTTATCGTCCGTTTCACTGGTATCCGAACATCCAGCATAACATCACAATTGCATGTGCTGGTCACCAATCATTTTCCCGCGCTGTTTTATGCATCACTCTGTCACTGTTAAAATGGCGAGTAATAACGACGTAGAAGCAGTCATCTTTGACGAGCTTTCGTCCAAAAGAAAAAAAAAGTATGGAAAGGCGTTGTTGTTTTGACGGTTTTTACTCACAAAACTTAGAAATGTAGGGCCAGTGATTTTCCGCGATCGCGGAAAACGGATGGAGTTCGCGGAATCTGCCCTTTGAAACGGAAATCGGGATTTGAATGGGAAATAAATAAATTAAGAATTTTAATGACAAAATGCTTTGTTTTTTAAACACTCGAAGCCATTAAAAACGAATTAATGACCCAACAAGCAAGCCATATAAGCAACGCAAACTATATCAAGCTTTCCCTTTTTATGAGAGAACGATCAAAATTCTAAGCTCAAAAAGTACGAGATCGTTTAATACCGTTTGTAAGCTAATATCCGGCCTGCGCCGTCGCTTTCAGTCAGCAGACGGGGGAATATCACCACATTCACGGCAAGCTCTACAGGTTGCTTTTGCTCCATTCGCGGATCTATATTCTCTATTTAATCAACAGTCATATGAAAAACAGCTTTTGTCTGCTTTATAGAAACCCATGCATTGCTTATTCACTAGTAAAGGACAAAAATCTCCCATAAACTATCGAGATTTTGTTGCCAAGCAAGGGAAAAAATGGCGAACGTTCTTCTGCTTTTTCCAGAACTACAATATCACATGATGTGAATGTGCCGATACGGCTGTTACATGTTTGTAATTATTTTCTTCTTCTTTTCGCAGTGATGTTTATTTATGTATTGTAAGGAAATACACACACTGAAACTGGATCGGTCGTTGATAGAACTTCAGATTTTTGTTGGGTGGAAGTTTCTCCCCAGGCAGGACGCAATTTTTGTGAAATTTATTACTGGTGTATACCCCTACCAAATAAAAACATGAAGCGTAACTTTTAAAGTCTGAAGCGGATTTCAGAATTTTGGAATTTAACGGAATTTGCACTTTTCTGAAATGGAAAAACATTGGCCCTAAGAATGAAAGCATCATTAACGTTAACTGTTCGACCGCCGCCATCGTGATTTAAAGGAATCCTGGGTAAAAATTCATTTTGTGCACATGCAGTGTCAGAACCAAAAACCTGTCCAATTAAAGGATTCAACGAATACCATAAAAATGCTCGCTTAGACAAATGTTCCTTTTTACAGAGGTTTATTTTCTAAAAATGTCTCATATCACAGGTCATTTACAAGAGTACAAAAAAAACAAACAGTTGAGATTATTGTAAGTTACATGCGCTTTATCTAGGCCGGTGTGTAAAGTGCTCTGCACAATAATGTTCCAAATTCAATCAATCAAGGCTTAAAATTGCTTTGTCACTAAGACCACTCTCAAATATCAACTCCCCGCAAAGGGAAAATAGGCCACTAAGGCAAAATGTCTGGTCACTCAGACCAAAAGTAAGGTCACTAAGACCAAAAGTTACAACTACCAAGTTATAAGCAAAATTATCAAATTATTCCCACTAAGGGACTCACCACTAAGGTACACTAGCAAAAGCCTCAAAGCAAAATTACACGATGATCAAAGATATATAATCTCTCAAACTTGTATAGTGAAATTTTACAGCGGAACAGTCCAAGCCTAAACCAAAACCTTTCCACTGATAAAAGCGCCAAGTAGTAAGTTTATACTTTGACAGTGGGACAGCCCTGGTCTTCACCAACACCTTCTCACGGTTAAAATACGCCACTCAACAATATGAAAATAATCTGCAACTACGTTTAAAGTTGTAAATGCCCAGCCTGCACTTTAAAGTCAGGCAGTTCCAAATAGTTTTTATAAGTTAAAACGCACTCTTTATACAGTTCTGACCAGTATTTGTAAACGTCACCCCACTACCAATCGTCAAGCTAACTTGCTGGTTACTCCATCTGCGTGGAAGATATGGATCGCCACTTTGGAGAAATAAAACCCGTGTAGGGAGACTGCAATGTAGAGTCCATTCAAGTGCCTGTAGGTAGTGGTGTTAAAACTTCACCATAGAAGGAGTGCTCCAATGTAAAGTTGTGGCCCAGAACCAAAGCCGTCTGCAATTTCACAATTAAACCAAATACTTGCCGTAATTTGAGGTTTAGATCAGTACATATTATCAACCATGAAAAGCATAAAAAATTCTTCACTTGATGTTTAAACAATTGTACCTCTAGCCACATAACTTGGGTTAAAATGTCATAAAATGAATAATATACATATATACAACAAAAGGTTCAACTTACGGTTTTCGATCCTTTTCCAGACTTGTCTCCTCTCTCGCCAAAAGTTAAAGTTTGGTAGGTGAAAAATCACCCTAAAAACACTCAAAGATTTATATATATTTTGCAACAGCAAACAAGCCTGGATGCTTGTACTACACAAACATAAGAGCCAGAAATACTCTTATACAAATTGACGCTGCAGCAGAGCTGAGTGTAAGGCAGTCCTCACAGACAGAGATCTTGGAGACAACTCCCTAGTATTACTTCACATAGAAAAAATAAAACTCAAATCTGCATCTTATTTACATCATCTCAAAACATTCTTCACTTCTGCACTCAACTTTTACCTCAAATTCTTTTCTAATTCAAAGCTGGTCTAATGAATACTAAAATGACATTCCTGCAAACCCCAACTCAAGCATTCCTTAACCATGACACTTATTGTTGTTACCTGTTCAGCTTGGATTCACCACGGCATTCTTGGTTTGGGTGTCGTCTGATATATGCATTATTCGAACTATGGGTAACCGGTCATAAGAATATTCACGACAGCTAATAAATATGCACTAAAAGTAAACATCAGGGTTTTTCTGTGACATTTCACCCCCTCTTTAAAGAAATGTATTTGAGAAAAAAGATACATTTCCATCACAGAAACATCATACATATATACACATATAAATACAAAACACATTTTGAAACACAGTTTGGATTATCAGCTCTACTTACTTGCCATTCAGTCCTCTGTTACACTGCTCCTGCTTAGGTAGTCGGCCCCTATATTGTCTGACCCCTTGATGGACTCTATTTTAAATCTATATGGCTGAAGTGCTAGAGCCCAACGCATCACTCTGGCGTTTGCCATCTTGGCTCGCTGCATGTATATAAGAGACTGATGGTCCGTCTGCAGAGTAAATTCTCGACCATAAAGGTAGACTTCAAACTTCTGAATACCCCACACAACCGCGAGACATTCTTTCTCAATTGTAGCATACGATTTCTCTCTGGTGAGAAGTTTCCTACTTGCATAAGCAACGGGAAATTTACCTTCATCTTCCTTTTCCTGTAGTAGGACAGCACCAAGACCTGTATTTGAAGCATCGGTACGTAGTACAAATGGCTGGGTGCAGTCTGGCAGCTGGAGTATAAGCGAGGTTGTAAGCTTTTCCTTTAGAGTATTGAAAGATGTCTCTTGGCTCTCTCCCCATCTTACTTGGTTTGGCTCTTTCTTCTTCGTCAGATCGGTCAATGGTACGGCAATGGCTGCGAAGTTTGGTATGAAGCGACGATAGTAGCCGGCTAGGCCAAGAAAAGATCTCAATTCCTTTTTCGTCTCTGGTCTCTTTGCATCCTGGATCTTCTGTAGCTTGTCTGGTTGTGGCTTCAACTTTCCCTTGCCAACAACATGTCCCAAAAAATCTAGAGAGTGAAATGCTATGTCACACTTACTGGGTTTTGCAGTAAGTCCAGCAGCCCTCAGTCTGAAGAAGAGTTCTTCTAGTGCCATTAGGTGCTCTTCCCATGTCGGTGTATGGATGAGGATGTCGTCAATGAAATTGTCAGTATTCTCCGTGCCTCGCAACATCCGTCTCATTATTCTGCTAAATGAGGCAGGGGCGTTAACTAGCCCAAAAGGCATCATGCGAAATTGGTATAAACCTTGAGGGCTGATGAAAGCTGTAGCTTGTCTGGATTCTTCTGAGAGGGGTATCTGCCAATACCCTTTGGTCAAATCTAACCTGCTGAAATACTGATCTCCTGACAAGGAGGCAAAGATCTCTTCTGGATTGGGTATAGGCTCAGCGTCAAATACTGTAATGTGATTAAGCTTTCTGAAATCGATACAAAATCTAATACTGGTGTCCTTTTTAACTAGCACAATAGGAGAAGCATAAGGTGACTCGGAAGGTTCAATTACCCCTAGTTTTAGCATAGTTGAGATTTCATCTTTGACTGTATCTTTGAGTGCAAAAGGCACAGGATATGGTTTTAACCTAACTGGCTCATCTGTTGTCAATTTGATATCATGTTCGCTGATAGTTGTTCTTCCTGGCATGTCTGTAAATACATCTGGGAATTGTTGTAGCAAAGAGTAGACTTGACTTTTCTGCCCATACGTGAGGTCTTCACTTACCTTTACATCTGCTATTGTTTCTTTAGCCTTCAACGATGGAGAAATGAGTAGCTCTTTGTCATCAATGTTCGGATGCATCTCTTCAGTATCCACGAGTGCTACACTGACGATCGTTGTTTCTTCTCTATCCGTACGCTGTTCCTTAACCTGTGCATCTCTGTGAATATAAAGCTTGAGGAGGTTAGCATGAAAGGTTTTAATCTTGCCCAATAAGTCAATCTGATAATCTGTCTTACCTATCTTTGCAATGATTGGAAACGGACCTTTCCACTGTAGTAACAGTTTATTGTTGTCAGTCGGAAGTAGTAGGAGGACATAGTCTCCAACCTTGAATTTACGTTCCCTACTCCTTTTGTCGTAATAATGTTTTTGTCTCACCTTGGCCTTTCTGAGATTTTCTTGAGCAAGTTTACATGTGTCTTCAAGTCGTTCTTTGAGATCGATGACATATTGATACGTTGACTGTACCTCTGATTCATCACGTTGGCTGGTCCACAACTCTTTTAGAATCGACATAGGCCCACGTAGTGTTCTTCCATAAAGCAGTTCAAAGGGGGAGAACCCTAAGCTAGCTTGTGGTGCCTCTCTGTAAGCAAATAGGAGTGGTCCAAGATAGCGATCCCAATCTTTAGGCCTCTCTGTCGACATTTTCCTCAGCATCTGCTTTAAAGTGCCATTAAATCGCTCTACTAGACCATTGCAGGCTGGATGGTAAGGTGTTGTTGTTAGTTGCTTGATCGATAGTAGACGACTAACCTCTCTCATTACACTTGACGTAAACTGGGTGCCTTGATCGCTCAAGACTTCTCTGGGTACACCAACTCTACTGAAAATTTCTACTAGTGCTTCGGCTACTGTTGTTGCTTCTATATTCCTCAGAGCCACTGCTTCCGGATAACGGGTTGCATAGTCTACAACCGTGAGGATGTATCTGTTACTCTTATCTGTAGCAGGGAAGATGGGCCCAACAATATCTACAGCAATCCGTTGAAAAGGTGTATCTATAAGCGGCATACTACCCAGGGGTACTCTTGTCACTCTACCTTTTGGAAATGTGCGTTGACACACATCACAAGACTGGATGAAGCGTTTAATATCAGACTGGATACCCGGCCAGAAGAAAGATGTCATGACACGGTCGGATGTCTTCTGGACTCCCTGATGTCCTCCGAGAAGTGACTCGTGTGCAAGCTTCATCACCTGTGATCTTAACTTAAAGGGACAATCACCTGATGAAAGATGTTGTTGTGTTCAACCCCAGGAGAGTGAAATTCCCTGTACATTATTCCCTTGTGAATCATAAAAATAGATGTCCGTCCACCCTTTCCTTCTTTCTTACCACCACTATCAACTAGTTCTCTACAACGTTTAAGAGAGGGGTCGTTTTCTTGCTCAGCCTGGAGTTCCTTAGCAGTGATGGTGTCAGTAATACTACTGGGTACCTTAAGACTACGGGTTGGTTTACTCTCTGCTTGCCTCTGTGCTCTTGTCTGGACTACAAGTGCTATCTCTGATGTCTGTTCCGTCGGGATCACTCGTGAGAATTTCTCCAATACTTCTTCCTCTTTCCAGTTTGGGTCAGGATCAGTTGGTCCACGGGCACCCTTGATGTTTCCTAAAACTAGATCAAAAACTGGGTGTTGCATACACAGAGCTGTTACACTACCTGAGAAAAATGGGGTGTTTACTTAAATAGCAATAGGCAGATTTCTTACAGTGCCATCCAGCATCACACAATCTTTGTATTCTCCTGTAAGTTGATCATTGGATACAAGACTTTGTCGAACAACTACCCCGCTGCATCCACTATCCCGCAATACTGGTACACTAGTGTTTCCTACAAAACCTGTTTTAACTGGTAACCCTTGAAACCTCTGTTCTTTGCAAGCTGCACTCATTATTAGCAGTTGGTGACCACATTGTAGAGTTACATGATCGTCTTGTCTACAGCAGTCTGTTAATTTTGATGAAAGCATACAGGCAACTGTCTCTGTTGAATATTTGCAATGGCTACAGGACTTACATTTTGCTGACTGTTGACTGAGTTGAGCATCAACATTATCTGCTGGTATCATACCCGATGCTGTGGTTACTGGTGCAGATCTACCTCTGTATCTGCAGTTAGTCGCAATATGACCTTTCTTATGACACACATAGCAGGTCTTATCACTGTGGTACGGTACGGATGATTGGTTGCGATGAGGAGTGTATGGCTTTGACGTCTTCTGAGTGGTTTCGACTTGATCTGGTCTCCTGAACCTATTGAGTTGGATGTGCCTCTTGTGCTGACTTGGTTGTGCCACTTGGATGAAGGTTGTTCGTCTGGCCTCAATGAACTGTTCAGCTAGCTTCGCCATGCTGCCAAGTGTCTTAGGGGTCCTTTCCTTTAAAAATACAGCAAGATCTTGCCCACAACAATTAATGTACTGTTCTTTCAAAATCAAATTTTTCAAATTATCAAAACCCTTATCTATCTCAGACAACTGTACCCACCTGTCAAAGTAGTTATCAATACGTGCTGCAAATTGGGTTGCCGTCTCAATCTTGTCTGGTTTCGCTATCCGAAACTTATTCCGGAAACCATCCTCCGTCAAATTATACTGCTTAAATAGGGCAGATTTTACTACTTCATAATCATCTGCAGCATCAACAGCCAATCTTGAATAGGTGAATAGGGCCTTACCTGTAAGTAGGGCACTCGGATTTATAGCCCAGTTTTCCTTCTTCTAACCTACTGATAATGCATCTCTCTCAAACCGTTGTATATATGCATCAATGTCATCCTTCTCATCATGAAATATGGGTAACTTGGGAACTCTACTGGCCTTAAGAACTGGTTTCTTATCCTCGGTACTTACATCATGAGCTTCATGAGCTTCGGCTTCTAACTCTTTTACTCTAACCTGCATTTCCATAATATCTCTCTCTTGTCTCTTTAATTCTAACATCTGCACTCGATCTTCTCTAGCTGCTCTCTCTCTCTCTTTGACAAAATCTAAGAGACCCTCTCCACTCAGACCGATATCCTTACCCAACTCTACCCACTTATCCATGGTGGATGTCTGCACACTCGGCTCGCTTAAACGCAAAATTGCTAATAAAAGAAGCACTATGAGCATGCTAAGCGGTAACTTTTGGCGTGAGGGAGACACGTCTGGATCACTGATCTGTGTAAACGAAACAAGCTACACCATAATTATTATGACTTTAATGAAAAACCACGGCAAGTTAAACTAGGTAAGTACAACAAATTTTTATCGTGTTCAGTTGAATACTGTGACCAGGCTATTGTTCTCTTTTCGTTCAACTTCCCGGACAAGCCCCCAAATGTCAGAACCAAAAACCTGTCCAATTAAAGGATTCAACGAATACCATAAAAATGCTCGCTTAGACAAATGTTCCTTTTTACAGAGGTTTATTTTCTAAAAATGTCTCATATCACAGGTCATTTACACGAGTACAAAAAAAACAAACAGTTGAGATTATTGTAAGTTACATGCGCTTTATCTAAACCGGTGTGTAAAGTGCTCTGCACAATAATGTTCCAAATTCAATCAATCAAGGCTTAAAATTGCTTTGTCACTAAGACCACTCTCAAATATCAACTCCCCGCAAAGGGAAAATAGGCCACTAAGGCAAAATGTCAGGTCACTCAGACCAAAAGCAAGGTCACTCAGACCAAAAGTAAGGTCACTAAGACCAAAAGTTACAACTACCAAGTTATAAGCAAAATTATCAAATTATTCCCACTAAGGGACTCACCACTAAGGTACACTAGCAAAAGCCTTAAAGCAAAATTACACGATGATCAAAGATATATAATCTCTCAAACTTGTATAGTGAAATTTTACAGCGGAACAGTCCAAGCCTAAACCAAAACCTTTCCACTGATAAAAGCGCCAAGTAGTAAGTTTTTACTTTGACAGTGGGACAGCCCTGGTCTTCTCACGGTTAAAATACGCCACTCAACAATATGAAAATAATCTGCAACTACGTTTAAAGTTGTAAATGCCCAGCCTGCACTTTAAAGTCAGGCAGTTCCAAATAGTTTTTATAAGTTAAAACGCACTCTTTATACAGTTCTGACCAGTATTTGTAAACGTCACCCCACTACCAATCGTCAAGCTAACTTGCTGGTTACTCCATCTGCGTGGAAGATATGAAACGCCACTTTGGAGAAATAAAACCCGTGTAGGGAGACTGCAATGTAGAGTCCATTCAAGTGCCTGTAGGTAGTGGTGTTAAAACTTCACCATAGAAGGAGTGCTCCAATGTAAAGTTGTGGCCCAGAACCAAAGCCGTCTGCAATTTCACAATTAAACCAAATACTTGCCGTAATTTGAGGTTTAGATCAGTACATATTATCAACCATGAAAAGCATAAGAAATTCTTCACTTGATGTTTAAACAATTGTACCTCTAGCCACATAACTTGGGTTAAAATGTCACCCCAAAAGATTTCTTAATATTTGGCAACATATGGAATGGTTTTACATTGGAATAATATACATATATACAACAAAAGGTTCAACTTACGGTTTTCGATCCTTTTCCAGACTTGTCTCCTCTCTCGCCAAAAGTTAAAGTTTGGTAGGTGAAAAATCACCCTAAAAACACTCAAAGATTTATATATATTTTGCAACAGCAAACGAGCCTGGATGCTTGTACTACACAAACATAAGAGCCAGAAATACTCTTATACAAATTGACGCTGCAGCAGAGCTGAGTGTAAGGCAGTCCTCACAGACAGAGATCTTGGAGACAACTCCCTAGTATTACTTCACATAGAAAAAATAAAACTCAAATCTGCATCTTATTTACATCATCTCAAAACATTCTTCACTTCTGCACTCAACTTTCACCTCAAATTCTTTTCTAATTCAAAGCTGGTCTAATGAATACTAAAATGACATTCCTGCAAACCCCAACTCAAGCATTCCTTAACCATGACACTTATTGTTGTTACCTGTTCAGCTTGGATTCACCACGGCATTCTTGGTTTGGGTGTCGTCTGATATATGCATTATTCGAACTATGGGTTACCGGTCATAAGAATATTCACGACAGCTAATAAATATGCACTAAAAGTAAACATCAGGGTTTTTCTGTGACATGCAGTATAGCTCTCGCTAAACCAAGGACCATGGTTTCCGCGTGCTTGTTCTTTCACACGGGCGACCGTGGTGAATTTTCACAACGTTGTGTTTTTTTGTCACTGGTCTCGATCTTGGTCAGGAAAGAACCAAGGACCCGTGTTTCTGCAGAGCAGAGGTACTTTCACACGACGTGGATTTAACAACGTTGTGTTCTTAAGACCATGGACCCACTGCTTATTTCCCTCGTGTGAAAAGGGCTTATGTCTGTTTAAAGCACCTTAAGCATCTTTTTGGGTGGAATTAATTGGCGCCATATGCTTTTTATTATTTATTATTATTATGATCATGACATTAGACAGACATTACAGCATTTTCAAAACAGTACATTACATGACGGAAGCGTGGTGTCACATGATAAGTATATGATAAGAATGATACGTACACCCCATACATAATTGTACACAATAACTGTCAGATACATTTTTACAGGATAAACAATAACTAACATGTACATATATACAAGATGACTTTGGGAGTTATACACGATAGGTCCTGTACATGATAGTTACTTGCAATATACATATTAGCTCTGGACTTGTTGTGTTTGTACATGATACCCATAGCCAACTCTGGGGTACATCAACATGTTTGGTACAGTTCTGGTGTACTTTTAGTGCACCTGTTTTCTGCACCAAAAGTGTACCAACACAAACCCTATGTCACATCCCATAATTTGGGTCAAAAACTGGACATAACCTTCGGTAGTTTTCTTTACACACACTGAGAGACAATCAAATCAAAATACTTTGACCACTTCTTAGTTGATGATTGATATTATTTACATTTATTTACAAGACTTATTATTTCCAAAACATTTTGTTCACATATCTGATCAGGAGCATTTACCCAAATTAGCTGAACAATAATTCAAATAAGTTTTACGCGACTTAATCCATATAGCTCCATGCTTAATCATATCAAGTTCACTTGGGCGCTTGCAGGTTGGGTCATATGGGGAGCGGTGTATGCGTGAGGCCCGTTGGAGTGAATAGCCCTCCCGGTCTGTCTCGTCCTCTACACTCAGACGTCTCTCCCTCACAGGTAGCGGTTTACTTCCCCCCAGATTTGAACCCTGGAAGTGGTCAAAAATATATATATATATATGGCACCTCATAATCACCGTTGGAATATATACGAAAATAACAGACCACATCTCACTACTTAGAAACTCTCCAATTATTTACAATCAAGCACAAGTCTACGACTGTTTGTTGTGCACAATTATACAGCGTTTTAACAATTGAACAAAATAAATTATCCTTAATTAACTGATTTGTTTTAAAGGAAACTCGTCTTTAAGAACAAACGTTAAAATTACTAAATCAAATTCAGACTTACAGGTCGTTCGGCCGATCCTGGTTTCTCATACCAACTCGTCAGCTACAAAACACCAGTTGCGATAGCGACACTCTTTTCGCAATATAGACTTGAACACTCACTTGCTCAATATTTCTTCAGAATGTTATCTGGAATACTCGCACAGTTCTCAATAACCGGCTCTCACTTTGTCTATTAAAGTCATCGAGGCTGACTAGGCGACCTCTCCTCGGAACTCTCAAATCGCAAGTGCCAACTTGGAAAATGTTTCCGCAACTTAAAATGTTGAACCCGCGAAAAGTGTACCCCGTGACTTCCCATCTATTGTTTATTAAAAAGGGTGCAGCCAAAAACAAAGAACTATTAAGCCTCTGTATGACAGCCAATCACAGAGTGGATACGATCACTTGACATAACTTAAATTCTTTCAACTTAACCCTTATACAAACTTTACGGGCTCCTTGGCCAACAGAATACAAATTCTTGTTTCGTGTGAAACGTACATTTAACTGTATACAAATAGTAATTTCTCAAAAAATTTAATCACTTCGTGACACCCTATCAGGGTCAATTAGAAGTGTAACTTGACTCTGTCCATTGCATAACACTTCCTGTGTGGGACAGTTTGAATTCCAAGACCCCGTTTACACTAGATCCAGAAAGGTGGATCAGACCCGGGTTTGATCCGGCAATGTGGATAACGGCTAGTGTAAACGCAAAAAGCAGGATCAGACCCGGTTCAAGATCCAGCAATTTTAATCCACCTTTTGAGGAGGGTTGAATCCGGCAAATGGTGGATCAGATCCGGCAAAGTGGATTCCAAATACAAGTGTAAACGTAAAGGTGGATCAGACACCGCAATTCGATGTGGTCATGTGTGCACATGGACTGTGCGTGTGTGAAACGTTGTTGTTTTCAGGGCCTTATACATACACCGTTACGTTCGGAGCTTGCCTTGTTGCTGTATTTTGTTAATTCCCATCTACAATTTATTTCTACCTGCATGGTCGTTGTTGTCCGTATGATTTGCTGTACTGTGTTTTTCTGCATTCTACCTTCGCATTGATAATATTTCTAGAAGTGGCACGCTATATTCGTGACCTTTGATCTTTGCCACGTAAACCTTGAGCTCTTTGCGTGAAGCGGTGACGTCGTGACCAATATACATCCGGTTCAAAAGTGGGATAGGAGCCGGATCAAGCGCTGGTGTAAACGTGACACAGGATCTTGATCTGCGGTCGTTAAAAAAATGCCAGATCTCAATCCACCTTTCTTGATCTACATGTAGTGTAAACGCGGTGCAACTGGCACTCTCATACTTGTCAATGTCACAGAACTGTAAGCTGCTTGCACTGCAGTGTTTGTTTGTTAGTTTTCACACCAACTAAATTAATGTTTTAAAAAATGGAAGATATACCCTATAATCAGTGGAAATAAAACAAGACAGTAGGATCAGCAAGCATGATCAGAACATGGACATCAATAACCAGAATGAGATAAATATGGTAAGCTGCAGCAATACTTCAAGCCCAAACACATACCAATTGCTTAATAATAGATGTGATGTGAGGTAGCCTAGCTTAAATACATAATTGTTTACTCTACTATTATACTTTTATAGGTTTGAATGTAACATCATTTCAATAAAGTATCTGAAACATATGGCTCACTTCTTTTTTCAGGATTCTCAGGAACACACATCAGAAGTTTCACCCAAAAGTGCATTTAAAAAAAAATCTTTATAAGGTTTAAAATTTAAGAAATAGTGTATGTAACATACATAGTAAACCTCACTTCAATTCGAGAGTGATCTGGTGTCAACAGTTGCTTACTGAAACCAAGCTGTGTACAGTGAAAATGTTGGTGTCTTGCACATTCAACGCATTCATGTGGCAGCACATTATACTTCGATGTACGTTCAACTTGCTTGCATTCTCAATTATGCTCCAACAGATTTGGAGGCTCTGACACAAACAAGTCCTTTCCAATGGTTATAGGAATACACTTTTTGAGCAACAAAAGAGCAATTAAAATGAATTTGTTTTTAAGCAAAAACGTATCGACACTTTTAATCTGCCATAAGTGGCCACCAGTGAACTTGGTTGACCCCTTATCCCCTAGTTTCAGCGCTGAAAAAATTGAAGGTAAAAGAGCTGTCTCGAACTCAATTCTTTTTACCTAGTCCACAATGTCTCCTACATGTTTTGAACTCATTCTGTTTTTACTATAGTGCGCTCTCCTGAATCTGGTTGGTTATTGAATTGGACGGGATCCCGATATGATCAGAGTTTGATTTAGCAGAATCACGGGTGGAGTTACTGGGATCTTGGTTTGAATTTACTGGGAACCCAGATTGCAATTACGGGGATCCTGGTTGCATTTACCGGGATCCTGCTTGGATATTCCGGGATCCCGGTTGGAAATACCGGAATCCCAGTTGGTTTTACCGGGATCCCAGTTGCATTTACTGGGATCCCGGCTGAATTTACCAGGATCCTGGTTGGTTTCACTGGGATCCTGGCTGAATTTACCGGGATCCTGGTTGGTTTTACTGGGATCCCGGTTGCATTTACTGGGATCCCGGTTGCATTTACTGGGATTCCGGCTGAATTTACTGGGATCTTGGTTGGTTTTACTGGGATCCCGATTGCATTTACTGGATCCCGGCTGAATTTACTGGGATCCTGGTTGGTTTTACTGGGATCCCGGTTGCATTTACTGGGATCCCGGCTGAATTTACTGGGATCCTGGTTGGTTTTACTGGGATCCCGGTTGCATTTACTGGGATCCCGGTTGCATTTACTGAGAGTGAATGAAAAACATATGTACACATGTACATTTGAGACTAAAAAAAATCAGCCTCTAGAGGTCATTTCCATGATAGCTGGTGATGTCATGTTAACGTCCATGGCTGCTAACGTCCAAGACTACAAGGATGTATGTAGTTATTTTTGTCCACATGCAACACATTGAATTTGGCAAGAAATAGTACTCATGTGTATCAATAAAAAGGTGTCAACAATTTCTGTGTTTATTTCCAAAGCATTGATTCAACCAATGAACCAGCAAGTGGGTTAGTTCTTGCTAGACTAGTTAATCATGGCAAACGAAGTTTGCAGAACTCTCAAATGAAGGTTCTTGAGTTAGAGGACATTGGCCCTCGGCTGTGTCTGTTTTCTCTACGGGATCTTGAAGTTGGTGAAGAACTGTTTTATGATTATGGAGTTCCTGAAAACCAGTTGCCTTGGAACCTAGAGGTAAAATGTAGGGTTGTTTGTCATATTGTGCACGGTGTATATCAGTGCCATTTCTGTGTCTGCTTTTGTTTTGTTTTTAGTAGAGCTATTTGTATCTAGAACAGTGTGATTAAAAAGAGGCATGGCTGTGCACATTAAAGGCATCTAGCCTTTTGTTAAGCCTTTAGTTCTCATGCACTATTAAAAGAGAGCCATTTACTCCCACCGTGGTATGGAAATTCGCAGGATTATCTGCTGCACCTAAGAATCCTTTTAAAAGTTTTAGATAACTTTTGTTGTAATTATTTTCTTGTATTGCAAGTTTATTTTATTTTGTAGAGGTTGAAATTATCTTTTGAATGATTTGCACAGTTGTTTTCTTTACTTTAGGAAGTTGAAGCTTTAAGGTTGTGTAGGATCTTGGGTAGGATCTCTCCTTAATTTGGGTTCTTTATTCCTTGTGGAATGATTATTAATATTGGGTGACTACACATGATAAAATAACTTGACGACATACACCGATGAGCAGTGGATGATGTCTGAACACGTTTATTCGGAGCTCCGCTCCTTTCAAAGATCTCTCTCCAATTGTCTTCTCTCATATTTTTTTATTTTATTCCAATCTTTGTTATTAATCATAATGAAAATATTATTTGAAAAAATAAAATCAACCACGCACGTGCTCACGCTTTGCAAGTAGCTCGCGCATGCGTTGAATTAATTTTCATGTCACTACAGTTGGAAACATTTAAAGACAGATCAAGTAAATTTGGGAACCATTGTTTGTGTGCAAATTAAAAGTTTGTTACGGGGAAAGTTGTGCACAAATATTTTCTGAATTGTCCTGTCGTCTGAAAGAAAAACACGTTATAAAATGTATTGAAAAGAAACACAACATACCTTGGGAAATCAAATCATGGTGTGTAAAGACACCATTAACTTTATCGTGAAGCAAGCGGACGGTCGCCATTACTATGTACATCGTATGTAAAATATGCTGTACATAAAATACAGTCCGAAATCACCCAAAAAAACCTCAGCTACTCAGTGTAGCACAGACATCATTGATAAGACTTCTGACTCTTGAACCTTTGGAGGTGGACAGCATCATTAATTTATGGGCTATTTTTAGACTTTTTTAAAGTTTAGATCATACTGCGCTATCTAGCGCGGCTGTTTGCTGCATTTTAATCACATGTGTAAACTCAGATTACAACTTGTCAAACTTCGAGGGCAGTAGGCCTAATGGGTGGTATGCAAAGTAAAAAGGAAGGGCGGCTGCGGGCAGTATGCACTAATTTTTTTCTTGCTCGAAAGTTAGTATTCATCTTGATTTTACTAAAGAAAGTTGTGTGAGCTTGTACTTCATTACACATATTTGCATGAGATTAAAAGTAAAGACAGAGCATAAAACAGAGATACATGTAGTACATCTCAAAGGTAGTTTTGATGAGCTTTGGAGTTGACTTACATGTACATTGCAAAGTTTGCTGGAAGATTATTGTTATTTAATTGGAGTACATGATTGTACCTGTTCTGCACATCAATACCACTGGTAAGGCCTAAATTTGTGTATATACTTTTCTCTTGCAGCAAACTTCTGTTGCTCCAGTTGTTGATGCTCCAGATGTTGATGCTCTATTTGGTGATGCTCAAGTTGCTGATGCTTCAGTTGTTGATGCTCCAGTTGCTGATGCTTCAGTTGTTGATGCTCCAGTTGTTGATGCTGCAGTTGGTAATGCTCAAGTTGTTGTCGATCAAGTTGTTGACGCTGCAGTTGCTGATGCTTCAGTTGTTGATGCTCCAGTTGTTGATGCTGCAGTTGGTAATGCTCAAGTTGTTGTCGATCAAGTTGTTGACGCTGCAGTTGTTGATGTTCCAGTTGGTGATGCTCAAGTTGTTAATGGTCCAGTTGGTGATGCTCCAGTTGTTGTTGCTCCAGTTGGTGGTGCTGCAGTTTCTGGTGCTCCAGTTGGTGATGCACTGGTTTGTGATGATCCAGTCAAAAATGCTCCAGTTGTTGATGCTTCAGTTTGTGATCCTCCAGTTATTGATGCTCAAGTTGTTGATCCAGTTGTTGATGCTCCAGTTGTTGTTGATCCAGTTGTTGATGCTCCAGTTGTTAATGGTCCAGTAGTTGATGCTCAAGTTGTTGATCCAGTTGGTGATGCTCCAGTTGTTAATGGTCCACTTGGTGATGCTCCAGTTGGTGATGCTCAAGTTGTTGATGCTCCAGATGTTGATGCTCTATTTGGTGATGCTCAAGTTGGTGATGCTCCAGTAGTTGATGCTCCAGTTGGTGATGCTCCAGTTGGTGATGCTCCAGTTGTAGATGATCTAGTAGTTGATGCTCCAGTTGTTGATGATCCAGTTGATGATGCTCCAGTTGGTGATGCTCCAGTTGGTGATGCTCCAGTTGGTGATGCTCCAGTTGGTGATGTCCCAGTCAAAAATGCTCCAGTTGTTGATGCTCCAGTTGCTGATGTTCAAGTTGGTCAAGGTCCAGTTGCTGATGCTTCAGTTGTTTATGCTCCATGTTTGGTGATGATCCAGTCAAAAATGCTCCAGTTGTTGATGCTCCAGTTTGTGATTCTCCAGTTGTTGATGCTCAAGTCGAAAATGCTCCAGTTGTTGATGCTCAAGTTGTTGATGCTCCAGTTGTTGATGATCCAGTAGTTGATGCTCCAGTTGTTGCTGATCCAGTAGTTGATGCTCCAGTTGTTGATGTTCCATCTGTTGATGTTCCATCTGTTGATGTTCCATCTGTTGAGGCTCCAGTTGTTGATACTCCAGCCGGTGAAGCTCTAGTTATTCATGATAAGGGGGACAATGCCTCTTGTGTTGATACTCCTGTTGAACATAAGTTGGAATATTCTTCTGAAGAAGAAAGCCAGAGTGATGAAGAAGAGAGGTTTGTTGGTTGTGATGTGAGTTATATTGTTTTTAGAAATTATTCAGATGCTCCTTCTGATGATGCTTCAGTTGATGGTGAGGTGAGAACTGCTTCTTCTGATGAAGCTTCAGTTGATGGTGAGGGGAGAACTGCTTCTAGTGATGATGCTTCAGTTGATGGTGATGGGAGAACTGCTTCTAGTGATGATGCTTCAGTTGATGGTGAGGGGAGAACTGCTTCTTCTGATGATGCTTCAGTTGATGGTGAGGGGAGAACTGCTTCTTCTGATAATGCTTCAGTTGATGGTGACAGGAGGTATACATGTATCTCTTCTGATGATGCTTCTGTTGGATATGAGGGGAGTCAAGCTTCAATGTTTGCTTCTGGTGATAAATATGATGATGTTGATATTGATTGGAGTTGTGGTTCTTCTGGAAATAAGCAGGATGATGAGACTGATGCACATTCTGGTGTTCCTAGTGATGATGATTCCATGAGAGATGATACTTCTGGTGTTCCATTTGATGGTGTGAATTGTATCGTTTCATTGCCAGGTTAGACCATTAATGTTTCGATGCCTGTTGTGTGTTTTTATTTACATTTGAACAAACATGAACATGTAGTTCGGGTGAGAGCGGGGGTTTGATATAAATGTATTAATACCGGTTAATTTTAGTTAGTATTCAAGGCGCAGTTCTCTCTGCAGTTTTGAAATTAAATATTCATTTTCATGCTTTAATCTTGGTGAATACTCCGCATAAAATGAAAACCAAAAGTGTACAAATACACTTGAGCCTGGACCAGTTGCATTCATCACGTCAATAATCTTTTCATTATCAGTTACACGTATATCAAGACTTGCAAAAGCTGGTAGAAGACTTGGAAGAGATCCAGCCAAAGGTAGGATTAAATGGAATTTTTTACCAAGTATGTTTATTCTTTTGTTGAATTTCTCAACTGCATTGACAGAAAGTGGTTTCGTTGATTGATCAATTAAGTTGTTGCTTCACACTTCTGATCCACATGACAAGACATCAAGACAGTTATCGCATGTGGCATCAAGACACGCTGCCTTGGCTCCTTGCCCGAGACAAAACGTTCACTGGTAAATCATACCAGCCTTAAAGTTAGAACTGTTTTAATTTGATTTACCATTTAAGTTTAAAGTCTCATGTAAGAAACCAATGTTGTTTTTACCTCATATAAAGAAAAAAGTGCCAGCAGTTGTGAAGAAGAGGTAAATGTAAGTGCATGCATTTTTTCACTATTTTCATTTATTTAATTATCTTGGTGGCTTTTTTCTATTGTACCATCTTCTCAGAAAACATAAAGATGGGGACTTTTTATACATTTTTCAAATGCTTTACTTGTTTTGAGATGGTCAAGTCACAAGCACAGCTGTCATGGCTGTACTACATTATAACACTGAATGTTATATAGTGCTTGGCAAAGATTTGAATTACATATTCATGTATTGTTAGCTTACTAGTACATGTACTCCATTGCACCTTTCTCAGTGACGTCACATTTTTATGCCCCGCGGTTGGCGAAGCCACCGAAGGGGCATACTGTTTCCGACATGTCCTTCCGGGTGTGTGTGTGTGTGTGTGTGTGTGTGTGTGTGTGATTGCATGCAAATTGTAACTCAAGGACTCAAATGTCAACTCAAAACTTGGTGTTTGGATTGGTCATGGGATTCTCCCCAGAATCCTGTGTTATTGATACCCCTTAGGTCAAATGTCGAGGTCATTATGGCAAAAACACTTGATAACTTGAGATGGACTTTGCATATTAACTGCATACTTGGTTTGTGGATTGGTCTTTGGGTCCCTCAAAAGTCTATTGTTTGTGGACCCCCCCCCCCCCCAGTCAAATGTCAAGGTCATTATGGCTAAAACAAAAGAAATGCTGTCTGAGCAATACCTCGACTAAGAGTTGTCATATCAACTCCAAACTTTGTTTGAAGGACATGGCATATTATCTCCAAACTTAGTGTGTTGCCACTTTCATGTATGGGGACCCCCACCGTCCCCACCACTTCATCCCATCCCACCCCATGAAACCTCTTCCCCACCCCTCCTCCCCACCCAGCATCTCCTACCCACCCAGCATCTTCTCCTACCCCTCCTCCCCTTCCAACCCAACCCTCCCCACCCCTTCCCCCACTCCTTGCCCCCCACCCTTTGCCCCCTCCTTCCCCCACCCATTCCCCCACCCCTTCCCACCCATCCTCCCCTACTTGCACCTCCCCTCCCTCTTCCCCCACCCTTCCCCTTCCAATCAAACCCTCCCCACCCTTTCCCCCAATCCTTCCCCACCCCCTTCCCCACCCACCCTCTTCCCAACCCCCTTCCCCACCCCCTTCCCCACCCCCTCCCCCACCCCCTTCCCCACCCCCTCCCCCACCCCCTTCCCCATTACGCGGGACAGAACATACCTATTAGTACCAGCGCGTAGTCTATTTTTACACGCGCGCACACACAACCCAACGCGCACCAAACATAATTTTTAAAACGTTTTTGAAAATGTACAAACTTTGAAAATTCGCAAAATTCGCTACGAAGCAGATTGGGCGTGCAAGCTCATGTATGACAATTTAATTACGCGGAACGCAACATATAGCTATTAGTACCAGTGCGTAGTCTATTTTTACACGCGCGCACACACAACCCAACGCGCACCAAACAGATCACAGAATGTTTGAAACATTTTTTGAAAATGTACAAACTTTGAAAATTCGCTTCGAAGCAGATTGTCACAGATTGTCTATAACATTTTTTCGCTTTTTAACAAAAGGGCATTTATGAATTGGAATAAAAGAGTAGTGACTCGTTCTTAAACGGCCGTTTAAAACCTTGCAGGGTCGTGGCCGTGTGATAAAGGCCCGAGCCAAAGGCGAGGGCCTTTATCGCCTGGCCACGACCCTGCCGGTTTTAAACGGCCGTTTAAGAACTCGTCGCCACTCTTTTATTCCCTTAATATCATCAAAACTAAATCCTTTTTGTATAATTGGACAGTTTGAAAGATTTTAAGGTTATCACTTTGTGTATCCAAATCGCCCATTTACTACCTTTCACAAAAACTACAGTAACATTTGGAAAATATATTGAAAGTTTCAGGGCAAATAATCAAAGTGGCAACTGTGAGGTTTTACCAGTTTTATTGGATTTTTGTTTTGTTTAATCCTAATTTCTTTTGAGCTGATAAGATTTGACATTAAGGAAGTTTTGTTTGTTGTTAAGTTACTTGAAGCAGCAATTGCAACATGAACCATGATTTTACTCTCTATTATCTATTTCGGTTTCTACTTCTGTTAAACTTAGACAAGCCTAATATTATCATGCATAACAAGTTAAAAGTATGCGGAAATGTAGGTACAGTACAGGCTCATGAAAACAGAGTTCAAATTGGTTGAAATTTTATCTCAAGTGCAAGAGTCTCGCAACGCATACAAATTAATTCTTTTTGAAACTTAGGGGAACAATAGCAGTTTTCCCTTTACACTTGCAGAAAAGAAGGTGCCGTGCTGAAAAAGCAAATATTGACAGAAAAGAGTCGAGTTAGTAGTGTTTGCTGTAATTTGGTTTTCTTTCACACATTTGCACCAGCAGATACAGCCTATACAGTATACATGTAGCTGACTAAATGTACAGTGCATATTGAAAAACGAAAATGCCTAGTGAGATTGCTGCACATGTGTTACTGACAACTAAAACATACATGAATTTACTGAGTTGAGGATTTGTTTCTGTTTTAGCAAGTGGCAAGAAGATGTGCAAAATATATGTATACATATCTCACAACACAAAGCTTTATGGAAGTTGCCCCTGCTGTCACAAAATACATTCATAGCTTTGGAGTTTGTGTTGGTAAAAGAGATTCTTGTCAATGGAACTGGTACTGAGTCCCAACATCATTTCCTCCTTAGGTCCACTCACATCCATAACAATGCATTCGACACAGAGCACATACTTACACTTTTTAACGTCGCGATAGTATCAAAATCCAGCAAAAATAATAGTTAACTATAGTAAGCATACCAGTGAAAGTCATGGGTGCATTTATGTTCGGTTCCTTACATGCCTAAGGGAGAAAGATGCTGATTACAATATGTCACTTATTGTGTGTACCAGATGGCATGAACCAGTTGCTCTGGTTGCGGTTCAGTGACCTGGGGATGATGTCATGACTAGAATGCCTTGGTGATTAGGCTTGCATGTTAAAAAAAACTTTAAATGCTTTAATGCTTCTAAATCAAAGTTTTCATGCTTAAACAGTTAAAGAGCACTTTCATGCTGCACAGTTTAGTTTGACATGCACTGCTCTGTTTTACCATTTCATAATTACTGCATTCATAAGGTTCATGTGATTATAAATCCACATAAGCTTTTTAACTCTTACATTATAAGTATAGGCCCCAAGCTAATTATTTAAAACAAAAACTGTTGATCATTTTTTTAAAGGATGAAACCCAGGATAAACCAAAGGCCCGACCAAAGCGGCCCTGCATTTACTGCGGAGAACAGCAGACACAGCTATCACGCCATCTAAGGCGAAAACACAAGAAAGAAGAGGAAGTAAAAGCTGCTCTTAAACTGCCCCGGAAAGAAATGTTACAAGCTATGTCACAAATAAGAAAGGAAGGGATTTTTCATGAAAACATTAAAAGGATTAAATCAAATAAGGAATCTAGTAAAGCCGTAAGCACATTAATAAGAGAGAGAAATCAGGGTTCATCAAATGTAATAATGTGTGGGGAGTGTAGAGGATTTTACAGCCAACCCCGAATTTGGAGGCATAAACAAGTATGTCACTCTACAGCAGTATCAAAAGTTACCTCAGTGCCTGTTAAATCTCTAGCAATTTCCACTCGGACAGAAAATGATAAGAAGTTTAAGGAAATGATTCTTGATCGATTTCGGAATGATGATGTTGGGGAACTCTGCAGAAATGACACAATGATAATTTATTGCGGTAGAAAATTGTGGACAAAATCTGTGAGTAGAGAGAAATCAGTTATAATGAATGACATGAGGAAACTGGGTCACCTTCTTCATAAGTTGAGGCTTGTTGCCAAAGACAACACACTCACTAGGGAAGACTTGTTAAAACGAGGAAATTTCTGCTTATTGGAAGAGGCACTTGATTCTTTAACAGAGAAGCCTGGAGATCAACTGAAGTCAGGATTAAGGTTAAGCATAGGATACCTGATCAAAAAAGCAGCTAAGGTGATGAAAGCAGTTTACATCATACAAGACAAAAATGGAAGCAGCTCTGGAGATTGACAGATTCTTGTCTGTGGTAGACCTCAATTGGGATTACCTATTCAGTAGAAGTTTATATATGGTTGAGGGCAAACGACAAACTGTTCTTCGAAAACCTCAAGAAATGCCTCACGAGGATGACATCAAAACACTTCATCGTTTTATTGTTGAGTCACTAGAAGAAATTGTCACAGGCAAGCATATTCTCTCTGATGGCCATGTCTTCACTCTACTGAGAGCCCTGATTGTCAGTCGTCTAACAGTCTTCAATGCACGAAGGGGCGGGGAGCCTTCGCGATTAAGAATCACTGAGTGGGAAGATGCAGTCAATCAAGTTTGGGTTGACCCTAGACGCATTGAATCTATCAAAGATCCACTAGATGAGTATCTGTTACGCACATTCAGGCTAGCTTACCAAAAGGGAAAAGGCTCAAGAAAGCTTGTGCCTGTGTTAATACCACCAGACACACTGGAAGCGATCTCTCACCTTGTAAAAATGAGGAAACATCTATCTCTTCCCCTTCACCCAAAATTCGTTGGGTCATGTTCACGGTTGGGCAGAATTAAAGGTCACAAACCTCATCAGTGATAAGTTGAGTAACCCAAGCCAACTAACTGCAACAAGGTATCGCAACAGGGCATCGACCTTATACGCTTTGATGGATGTACCTGAGCAAGACCGTCACATTTTTTATAAGCACATGGGGCACTCTGCAGAAATAAACAGCAACGTCTACCAGTGCCCACTGGCAGTAAAGGAGATCACAACAGTGGGGCAGTACCTTCTGGAGATTGATAGTGGAGTTACGTCACAATCTTTTGATCAGTGTGGTAAGTGTCATTATTGTGTTTTTTTTTGTAACGGCAACAGTGTGCCTACATACAATTCATGGCCCAATCAATCTGTATTGGAGTCCAAACAACAATATGTTTTAAAGTCTTTCCGAGAAGATCAATTGGTGAGAATCAATCAATAAAAAACCCATAATTCTACTAAAACCTCTTGGAATTCACAGCAAAAAGTGTTAAGTGTTCCTCAGATATGACAGAAACAGTAATTAGTTCTTGAATAACATGCATAATTTTTGTTCTTGTAATGATCTGTTCTCAGCAGACCAGGAGAGAACGAAGCAGAAGCGTCAACAAACCAAGTCCAAACATACTGAATTAGAGTCATCCCCCGCTAGATCAACTGGTGAGAATCAATGAATTAAATTCAATCATTCTACTAAAACCTCTTAGAATTCACAGCAAAAAGTGTTAAGTAATCATCAGATATGACAGAAACAGTAATTAGTTCTTGAATAACATGCATAATTTTTGTTCTTGTAATGATCTGTTCTCAGCAGACCAGGAGACACCAAAGCGGAAGCGTCAACAAACCAAGTCCAAACATACTGAATAAGAGTCATCCCCCGCTAGATCAACTGGTAAGAATCAATGAATTAAATTCAATCATTCTACTAAAACCTCTTGGAATTCATAGCAAAAAGTGTTAAGTGTTGTCAGATATGACAGAAACAGTAATTAGTTCTTGAATAACATGCATAATTTTTGTTCTTGTAATGATCTGTTCTCAGCAGACCAGGAGACACCAAAGCGGAAGCGTCAACAAACCAAGTCCAAACATACTGAATTAGAGTCATCCCCCGGTAGATCAACTGGTGAGAATCAATGAATTAAATTCAATCATTCTACTAAAACCTCTTAGAATTCACAGCAAAAAGTGTAAAGTGTTTATCAGACATTACAGAAACTGTAATTAGCTCTTGAATAACTTACATAATTTTTGTTCTTGTATTGATCTGTTCTCAGCAGACCAGGAGACACCAAAGCGGAAACGCCAACAAACCAAGTCTAAACATTCTGTATTGGAGTCATACGCCAGGAGACCAACTGGTGAGAATCACTAAATTAAAATCAATCATTCTACTAAAACCTCTTGGAATTCACAGCAAAAAGTGTTAAGTGTTCGTCAGATACGACAGAAACAGTAATTAGTTCTTGTATAACATGCATTATTGTTGTTCTTGTATTGATCTGTTCTCAGCAGACCAGGGCCCAATTTCATAGAGATGCTAAACGGTAAGCAAATTTTTTTGCTTACTATAACAGAAAAATTTGCCTAAGCGTAAATGTATTTCACCAGCGGTTGCTAACTTAAGCATGTAAACAAACTGCGCGCGCAACATTTTAGATCGTCTGCTTAAGCCAAAAAAGAAGAAAATCACGACAAAATGGCAGGCGAAATAAATGCAGTGGCGATGGCAAAGAAATCCTCGCCCTTCTTCGTCGAAATGGACCTAGCTTTGGCCGCAAGCTATATCGAGGAAAAATCTGTAATCGAGGGGCCACTAAAGGGTGGAAAATTGACCAACAAACATAAACTGGCGTAATGGGAGCGAGTGAGGGAGTGCGTGAATGCGTAAGTATTTATATTTAAATTAGGCATAAACTTACCAAAGTTTGCGCTACAGTGGACAAAATAGATACAATAACATATAAAAAATAGCTACAAAAACAACTTGTTGACCATTGACCTTCTTGTTCGTTCGTCGTGTTGTGTAAATGTGTTCATTTGGACAGTGAGCTGTGTACAAGCATGGGAGAAACGTTACAAAACATTCACAAAGAAGAGTGTGTGGCCAATGAGACTCGGTGCAAAAAGGCGGACACATCGGCTTCCTTCCTAACTACCATTACCAAGTACAATTACACACACTACTTCAAGTAACAACTCGGCCTCCAATAATGGTCCAGCGTGGTACACTCTGTACTCCACACTAGTTACTGTAGTAGTTTTAAGTACATGATACACACTAGATTTGTTGTGGTACTGGTAGCTGGAATGTAGGCCGATGTATTTCTTAAATGCACCGCCGATGCAGTCTGACGTTCAACCGAGTTGTTCCTTGTCCAAGCAAGTCACTTTGGATGTCTGCTGCCACACTCTGATGCTATAGACAATGGATGGCAGAAAGCGACCAATGAATAAAATATGACTGTGATTGTGAAGTTGACCGAAAAGATAAGTTACATGTAGCACCAGCAACTTACTAGCACTTAGCATTGTTTTGGGAAAAATTTCCGTATCCTGCCACCACTTTTTGTTTTGTGCCAGCTACTATAAATAGCAGAAAAGTATCTGTATTTTATGCAAAAGTTAAGTGTAATTCGTACAGCAATTTAATGTATGTTCTACTGGCATGGACTTTTCTTTTTTAGTAAATGTTAGAAAGCTGGAAAGGTGCTGACTGAGCATGCCCAGTGACTGTTTTGGGGTGTAAAGTAGTAGTAAACAATTAAATTGATCCATCCTGCTGTACTCTAAATAAGCAAGAAAAGTTGAAAAACTGGACCACCTTCTGAGCATTCAAACACAACATTATTATCAAATGTGTTATTTCATGGTTACTTTTTGTCTAGGGTTAGACCCAGTAACTGGGGTGCTGCACTCCGCGAAAAAATGGAGTACAGCGCCCCAGTTACTGGGTCTAGTCTAGAGTATACTGTATAGGTCTATCTCGCTGATGGTTTTGGCTGATATAGCTGTATAAAACAAACAACAAGTGTTGCTGTTTTTTATATGTATCTAGTGTTGCTGGAGGAAATCCTAAAACCACTGCTCAGTGCAAAGACCGGTACAGGAATTTGGTGCAAGCAAGTAAGTACCCTGATCTCTGCAGTATACAATTTTTTGGGGTCATCTTCCTTCATGTAGATTTCCAGAATTTGCAAAGTTCATTCATCATATTTTGTACTCTGTCCAGTAAGCAGCATATATTTTGGAAAATTTACCGAAAATGAATAAGGAAAATTCCATTCATGCATCAAGCCGTCTTTGGTGTCGATGCCTGTATATTGAAGCAGCTAGTTGATTTCGCATAGCCTGTCCAAGGGCTATATCTGTCCCTTCTCCTCTATAGTTTAGGTTGATGTTGCCAGCTTCCTCTTCTCTGTTTTGATTTGCCTCCTCGGGCATAAGATCACCTTGAATACATTTTCAAAAAGCATTTGTGTCACACTCTACTTATGCCAATCAGATTATTCACTACTTTTGTCCTTATACAAACATTTGTACATATAACTGAAGAGACAAAGTTTTACTGACTCACATCCTGCTCAAAAATACATTCAATATTTGCTTTAGTAAACTCAGCACATGTCTTAAATTGCATTTAAGAAGTCAGAAACAAAAATATTTACAAAGTAGGGAAATAGCCAGCATAGGACAAGATAGCTCCATTGGAAGAGATTGTAAACCCATAGGTTGCAGATTCAAATCTCAGGTTCGTTATGATTACCCAGTTTTTTTTCCCCCTTGTGGTTAATAAGTTTAAAAATCTGAAAAAATATCTTCATCAATTCCATAGTTATGGAGCAGACAGCATGCATAAATTTCAGCAGCTGCCTTCCCCATTGTACGTACTCGTGTCCCTGTCTTCATTAATGCAAATCTCCTTTTTGCTATCCCAAAGGTTTGCTCGATTAGTGACCTGAAACAATAAGTATTTAAGATATAAGCTACAACCATTTAACATTAACTTTGCATGGAACCTAGTTATTGTAAGATTATTGTATATTTCATCACAATGGTTTACTCTACCTTGTTACTGCATGCACTGTATTGTATGCTTCTTCTTCCACTGTTGCTGGGTTCGGATATGGTGTCATCAGGAATACTCTCTGGTAATACCCAGAGTCCCCCAGCAACACACAGTTAGGCCGTCTGTTTAAATTGTAAAGATGAATACCAATATCAGTTGATGCACACGAGGAAAGCTCACGATTTGACTAATGGTGCACTTGTGGTTATTTACAAGTATGTTTACGGTCCATGCATTCTAAAGTACGGGCCTGAAAAATTGAAATTGAACACTTACTAGCTTCCATAGCAATGTCAAGACTACTTTCTTTCCACACTCTACTGTCATGGGCAGCCCCTGGAAATTTCACCACCACATTCAAAAATCTCTTGCGGTGATCGCATATCATCTGCAATAGCAACCATCTTAACTGTTTAACATTGGTGCATTCTTGACTGAAATTCACAAATATTTGCTATCTTTTCAGTCAAAAGAAGAAGACAAAAGTTTTGTCATGTTCAGTTTATTAGAATTGTAGTTTGTGTTTTTCTAGAATTTGTCTTTATACTTGCACAACTCTGAGAATATTAAACGGAGCAAACAAAAACAGATTAACTTGTTTCAACATACTTACTAGTTATTGATTCAGACAATTGTTTCAAGTATTTATGTGTAGGAGGGATGATATTTTCAAATATTGGAATCCTTTTGTGTAGAAAAGATGTTTCAAGAACTGTACAATACCTGACAATTAAGGGACGTGTACCCCTTTCTATTCACAAATTCATTTCTCGTGTTTGAAGGTGGCTCTACACGCACATGGGTACAATCAACGGCGCCTATCACATTGGGGATTCCTGTGAATATAATGCCCAAATAACAAAGTATTATTGATGATGGTGGTATTTATTGATGATGGTGGTTATTCTTGTAGATATATTTATTGGAAATAATATTTTACTAAAGATTAGAACTGATGTAAAAATAAAAATCTAAATTAATATTTATTTGGAAACTACACCTTGGATTTGTATCAAAAGATTTTTTAAATAAACAATAATAATAATAACTAGACATATTGCATTTGTGCACAAATGCCGAGCTGTTTCGCCTTAACTTTTTGAAATTAATCAACTGAATATGAAAAGGTTTTTTATTCAAAGCAGTTTTGACGTATCAAGCCTGTTTAAAAAAGAATTTGGATTATACCACGTTTTGTTAGCAATTTATGACTAAAAGGTGCAAAAAATGAAAAAAAATCATAAAAAATCATGTGATGACGTCATCATGACGTCATTTCAGAATTTACAAGAACTTGCCAATAATCTAACAACCTACCAAGTTTCAACATGATAGCACTAATACTTTGGGAGATATACGACTTCAAAAAGTGCACCTTAAATGCCACGTCACGTGACCCCCGATGACGTCATCGATCTGAAACTTCACACATAATGGCTGCTTCACGTTTAACATGTGTGTAAATTTTGAAGTAATTACACAGAACTTCACCACACACATCTTCTAAAAGTCCATTTTTAACAGTTTTCAACCTGCCACTAGAGGGCGCTCTTGTGTATCGTGACGTCATCGGTATTTTTTTTAAAATGCACTCTTGCCAGACACTAACATCGTTGAAAGCATTTTCATAACATTTAGCACTTTTGAATTACGAGGCACTTCCGGTTTCGACCGGAAGTAGAGGTCATGTGAGGTCACGCGCACTGAATAAAATGAAGACCTAACTTATCCCTATACAATCCCACAAACAGAAACCTACGGTCTCTTGTGGCTGATTTGTTACGGATTTTCAAATATTTAAAATAGAAACCTTTAAAATGACGTCACGTGACAGGTGATGACGTCATCATGACATCATTGTTTTAGGATCATTATTGCACTAATGCCTTTCATTACTGAAAGTTTCATTGCAATTGCTCATTAGGAACTATGCAAAAGGCCGCTTAGAACAAATTGTCTGAAAAATACAAATTAAAACGACATATTGCATTTGTGCACAAATGCCAAGCTGTTTCGCCATAACTTTTTCAAAAAATCATAAAAAATCATGTGATGACGTCATCATGACGTCATTTCAGAATTTACAAGAACTTGCCAATATCCAACAAACTACCAAGTTTCAACATGATCGCATTAACACTTAGGGAGATATACGACATTAAAAAAGGCACCTTTAATGCCGCGTCACGTGACCCCCGATGACGTCATCGATCTGAAATTTCACACATATGATGGCTGCCTGACGATCAACATGTGTGTAAATTTTGAAGTGATTACACAAAATTTCACCACACACATCTTCAAAAAGTCCATTTTGATCAGTTTTCAACCTGCCGCTAGAGGGCGCTCTTGTGTATTGTGACGTCATCGGTATTTTTTTTTTAATTACACACCCTTGCCAGACAATAAAATCGTTAAAAGCAACTTCATAACTATTTCCACTTTTGAATAACGAGGCGCTTCCGGTTTCGACCGGAAGTAGAGGTCATGTGAGGTCACGCACACTGAATAAAATGAAGACCTAATTAATCCCTATACAATCCCGCAAACAGAAACCTACGGTCTCTTGTGGCTGATTTGTTACGGATTTTCAAATATTTAAGTTAGAAACCTTTAAGATGACGTCATGTGACAGGTGATGACGTCATCACGACCTCATTGTTTTGGGATCATTATTGCACCAATGCCTTTCATCACTGAAAGTTTCATTGCAATTGCTCTTAAGGAACTATGCAAAAGGCTGCCTAGAAAGAATTGTGCGTTATGTCAATGACTTCCTGTCTGAAAAATAAAAATAAAAAAAACAACTAGACATATTGCATTTGTGCACAAATGCCAAGCTGTTTCGCCATAACTTTTTCAAAAAATCATAAAAAATCATGTGATGACGTCATCATGACGTCATTTCAGAATTTACAAGAACTTGCCGATATCCAGCAACCTACCAAGTTTCAACATGATCGCACTAACACTTAGGGAGATATATGACATTAAAAAAGGCACCTTTAATGCCGCGTCACGTGACCCCCGATGACGTCATCGATCTGAAATTTCACACATGATGGCTGCCTGACGATCAACATGTGTGTAAATTTTGAAGTGATTACACAAAACTTCACCACACACATCTTCAAAAAGTCCATTTTGATCAGTTTTCAACCTGCCGCTAGAGGGCGCTCTTGTGTATTGTGACGTCATCGGTAATTTTTTTTAATTACCCACCCTTGCCAGACAATAACATCGTTAAAAGCAACTTCATAACTATTTACACTTTTGAATAACGAGGCACTTCCTGTTTCGACCGGAAGTAGAGGTCATGTGAGGTCACGCACACTGAATAAAATGAAGACCTAACTTATCCCTATACAATCCCACAAACAGAAACCTACGGTCTCTTGTGGCTGATTTGTTACAGATTTTCAAATATTTAAAATAGAAACCTTTAAAATGACGTCACGTGACCGGTGATGACGTCATCATGACATCATTGTTTTAGGATCATTATTGCACCAATGCCTTTCATCACTGAAAGTTTCATTGCAATTGCTCATTAGGAACTATGCAAAAGGCCGCTTAGAACGAACGTGTGTTATCTCAATGGCTCTTTTTACTGAAATAGACAAATAAAAAAAGGAAATTAGACATATTGCATTTGTGCACAAATACCAAGCTGTTTCGCCATAACTTTTTCAAAAAATCATAAAAAATCATGTGATGAAGCATGATTACGTCATTTCAGAATTTACAAGAACTTGCCAATATCCAACAAACTACCAAGTTTCAACATGATCGCACTAACACTTAGGGAGAGATATACAACATTAAAAAAGGCACCTTTAATGCCGCGTCACGTGACCCCTGATGACGTCATCGATCTGAAATTTCACACATATGATGGCTGTTTGACGATCAACTTGTGTGTAAATTTTGAAGTGATTACACAAAATTTCACCACACACATCTTCAAAAAGTCCATTTTGATCAGTTTTCAACCTGCCGCTAGAGGGCGCTCTTGTGTATTGTGACGTCATCGGTATTTTTTTTAATTACCCACCCTTGCCAGACAATAACATCGTTGAAAGCAACTTCATAACTATTTCCACTTTTGAATAACGAGGCGCTTCCTGTTTCGACCGGAAGTAGAGGTCATGTGAGGTCACGCACACTGAATAAAATGAAGACCTAATTTATCCCTATACAATCCCGCAAACAGAAACCTACGGTCTCTTGTGGCTGATTTGTTACGGATTTTCAAATATTTAAAATATAAACCTTTAAGATGACGTCACGTGACAGGTGATGACGTCATCATGACATCATTGTTTTAAAATCATTATTGCACCAATGCCTTTCATCACTAAAAGTTTCATTGCAATTGCTCTTTAGGAACTATGCAAAAGGCCGCTTAGAACGATTCGTGCATTATGTCAATGACTTCCTGTGTCTGAAAAATAAAAATAAAAACTAGACATATTGCATTTGTGCACAAATGCCGAGCTGTTTCGCCATAACTTTTTCGAAAAATCATAAAAAATCATGTGATGACGTCATCATGACGTCATTTCAGAATTTACAAGAACTTGCCAATATCCAACAACCTACCAAGTTTCAACATGATCGCAGTAACACTTAGGGAGATATATACAACATTAAAAAAGGCACCTTTAATGCCGCGTCACGTGACCCCCGATGACGTCATCGATCTGAAATTTCACACATATGATGGCTGCCTGACGATCAACATGTGTGTAAATTTTGAAGTGATTACACAAAACTTCACCACACACATCTTCAAAAAGTCCATTTTGATCAGTTTTCAACCTGCCACTAGAGGGCGCTCTTGTGTATTGTGACGTCATCGGTAATTTTTTTTAATTACCCACCCTTGCCAGACAATAACATCGTTGAAAGCAACTTCATAACTATTTACACTTTTGAATTACGAGGCACTTCCGGTTTCGACCGGAAGTAGAGGTCATGTGAGGTCACGCACACTAAATAAAATGAAGACCTAATTTGTCCCTATACAATCCCGCAAACAGAAACCTACGGTCTCTTGTGGCTGATTTGTTACAGATTTTCAAATATTTAAAATTTAAACCTTTAAAATGACGTCACGTGACAGGTGATGACGTCATCATGACATCATTAGTTTTGAAATCATTATTGCACCAATGCCTTTCATCACTGAAAGTTTCATTGCAATTGCTCTTTAGGAACTATGCAAAAGGCCGCTTAGAACGAACGTGCGTTATGTCAATAGCCTTTTTTACTGAAACTGACAAATAAAAAAAATAAAAAATAATAAAAAAAACTTTAACGAAAACAAGAGCTGTTTCGCTGCGCTTTGCTGCGAAACAGCTAAAAACAAAAACAAAAACTTTAACGAAAACAAGAGCTGTTTCGCTGCGCTTTGCTGCGAAACAGCTAAAAAAACTAGACATATTGCATTTGTGCACAAATGCCGAGCTGTTTCGCCATAACTTTTTCAAATTACTCAACTGAATACGAAAGATTTGTGTTTTAAAGCAGTTTTAAAGCAAGCCTGTTCAAAAAGAATTTGGATTATACCTCGTTCTGTAAGCAATTTATGACTAAAACGTGCAAAAAGTGTAAAAAATCTTTTTAAATCATGTGATGACGTCATCATGACGTTATTTTAAATTTTACAAGAACTTGCCAATATCTAACAACCTACCAAAACACTTTCACATTTAATGGCAAAATTTCACATTTGCTTGTTATTCAATAAATTGATGCTCTATTTTTTATCTTTTCAGCAATCTTAAAAAAGAAAATTTGAAGCAACAAAAACAAACTTGTTGTTTTCGTGTGAATAATCTTCAAATAGTTTGCACGTAAATAAGGTTTTATCGTTAGTTTGCAATTCTGAGGGTATAATTTTTTATTATTTACCATATCATAGGATTACGTTTGAAAAAGTCAAACAAAAATTAGGCACTAGTTTAATCATAGAAATATTTGCTTTAAAAATGTATAAATAAGTTCACAGAACTCCGAAATATTCGTTTGCAGGGAAATGAGCTTCATTGTTTCTTTCTTTCCAAGTACATGCAAACACAAACAGAAAAATGTACGCGGAATCTTGAAAATGTTACATCTGCTCTAATTTGAGATTCAATGAAAACAAATCTTTAAAGGGTTAGAATATTCTATCCTCACCGGAAAATGCACACAACATCTTTAAAGGTTTTGAATATTCTATCCCTACCGGTAAATGCCTACACTGTCGCTTAAGGGTTACAATATTTTCATCCCAACATAAAATGTGTACACCTAAAACATAATTTGTGTGGGCCAGTATAAAATAGATGACCCTCATTCGTTGTTACAAAAATTATTTATCTGAAATTTAATAACAATGCTAAGGTATTTAACTTGTGACAAATACTGATTATTTTTTAGAACATGATGCATGTAAATATTATAATAAATAACAAGTTGGTAAACAGTTGTTATTGTATAAATATTGTGTTTCTTTTGTAATGTTTTGGGGTAAAAGTTTTGCTTTATGTATTTGGGGGCTTCATATTGTACAAATATTATGGCGCAGTCGACATGTCTTTGGCAAGATGAAAAGGTTTGCATAAAAAATGTGTAATTTGACTTGAAATTGGAAGAGTTCCGAATAAATGTTTTTTTTTTTTTATAAACCATGCAACTTAATAATTTATGCACAAATTTCACAGTTTATAGACTTTGCCTAAGGATTTTTTTTTTTCCAAGCATATATTTCGTACTTTCTCGGAATATATTATGAAAAGTTTAAATTTAATGCACACAAAAATGAAAAATGGCCACTTGTGAAAGTTTGCAATTAAATGTGACGGTGTTCCAAGTACCAACATGATCGAACTTATACTTCGGGAGTTATACGACTTTTTAAAAAGGCACTTTTAATGCCGTGTCACGTGACTCCCGGTGACGTCATTGATCGTCATTGATCTGTAACTTTTAAACACATGAAGCCAGCCTAATAGTAATTTGTGTGTACATTTTGAAGTGATTACTCAAAAATTTACCACCAAATGTTCAAAAAGTCCATTTAAAAAAAATTTCAACCTTCTGCTTGAGGGCGCTGTTGTGTATTGGGCGTTCATCGATCTTATTTTGAATGGGTGACGTTATTATGTTGTCGATATTTCTGTTTCATCTTTTCATCAGGTGAAATATTGTTGCCAAGTTTATGACCGTGCGAGTTTGGGAAAGATGTCAAAGTTTGCGGACAACGATGCGTGTATGTTCGGGTATGAGTGCTTTGGAAAGATTTAAACATGGTAAAGAAATAGTTTTCAACAATGGAACTTATTATACAAATCACTTTAGAATTAAATTAATAGTATTAAACCTTTTGTTAATCGTGACAATGTAATTGTTTTTCTATTAGGTTGCTAAAAGCAATCCAACGGATGTTACACAAAGGTTTGTTTATACAAATTTAGACAAGGGTTCTACACTGAAAGCTGTGTGCTGTTGTCTTCTTTTGCAAATAAATAATGGATAAAAAAGAATGGTATTAATACAAAATAACCAAGTGATTTCATTTGCACTGTTCCTTTGGTGGTCTGTTATCCAGTTTAATTAATCAAAGTTTGAAGTTCATCAAAGGTCTGCAACTATGCTATTTTTTCGCGGACAAAATCCATAGAAAAGAAAATGCTAAACTTAAAAAAGGAACAAAATTACATGACCATTAATTTTGTAGTTATTTATGTACACCATTATTTAAAATATCTGAAAAGGTTATTTGAGGTTGTAAATTGCTGCATATTTGAAAGGTATTAAACACAAGGAATATATTTAGGAAGTGTCATATAATTTAATCAGGTAAAACTATGGAAAATTAATTGACATTTTCTTTTGATGTAGCGTTTCCTTTACATCCTGGATGTCAGAAGTACGGCAGAGACTGACAATCTACCACGTGTATGGGTGTTAGGTAAGATATTATATAATTGATGGTTAATGTGTTTGTTTGTATTTATGAGGTTTGACTACAACATATGGTTATACTAAAATAATCTAACAAATTGGAGTAAAATATAAGTGGTTCTAGTAGTATTTTTAAACGTTTTGAAATGGAAATGATTTTTGCAGTATAAGAATGATCATGTGGTGTTATGAATGGCCTCAGTAACATCTTTAGAAGTTTTTTTCCCAGGTGGAAATGATTTTGAGTTCCATCATTTAGCTTGGGAAGTTTTCACTTTCAGTTGTTTTCATCATTGGCCATTAATTATTATGTAGTATGTTTGGAAATGCTTGGAGAGAAACTGATAATTGTCAGGATATAGGTAGTGAGTATACAACGGTGTTGATTTAGATGATTGTTTGCTCACACTGTGAATGGCCTGGATGTGATTTTACAACACAAATGGAAAGGCTATTTTGTTGGATGTGATTTTGGGGCTAGAATGTGATTTTATCCAAAATCACATCCGAGCCAGAAATCACATCCATGATAATTGCTCATAGCTAAAATCACATCCACTGTCTGGCTGAATTACCAAAATCACATCCACTGTCTAGGCCCTTGCCAAAATCACATCCAAGCCAGAAATCACATCCATGATAATTGCTCATAGCCAAAATCACATCCACTGTCTGGCTGAATTACCAAAATCACATCCACTGTCTGGGGCCCTTGCCAAAATCACATCCAAGCCAGGAATCACATCCTTGGTTAATTGCCACTATCCAAAATCACATCCACTGTCTGGCTGCATTACCAAAATCACATCCACTGTCCCGGCCCCGGCCAAAATCACATCAGAGCCAGAAATCACATCCATAGTAATTGTGCCTAGCACAATGTCTGGCTGCATTACAGAAATCACGTCTGGTGCGAGGCAGAAATCACATGGGTACGTTTCGCTGCTAACTTCGCTGCTAGCTATATTAGCAAACATTTTTGATCGTGTGAGCACAGAATGTTGCTATTTTTGCTGCTAACTTCGCTGCTTACTCCAAACGTTAGCAGCAAAAATTTCCGCTGCTAATAACTCAACTAATCAATGATATTTGATAAAGGAATTTTTCTCGTGTGAACGCAACTGACCTTAGCTAGCTGTAAACCTGATTTCAGCAAGTTGATTTTTCAACGCTGTTTATTATTTTTCTCCTTGTGTTGCGTGTAGGCCTAGACAAGTTTGTACAACTAAGTTGACGTCATCTATATTCATCATAATGGTTAAATTGTACTCACTACTCATAACATAAACAGAGAATAAAGCTTAGACGAAAGAATCGGCCACCTTTAGGATCCATGTTAGTAAATTATTAAATCGATTTAAAAACGTTTCCCACGTCCGTCGGCAACCTTGCGAGGTGATCAACCTCCTTCCCATAGACAGGCAACGCACGTGCTGTGGTACGATGACATCGCACACAAATGGGGACGAAATTGTAACACTGAACTTGGCTGATGAGGCAATGTGTTCAGTGACAAGAACGGACCATAAAAAAAACATTTCTCATTCCGAATCACTGGGAATATAATACAATCACTGCAAACTAAGACAAAAAATGTGGACCAACATGTAGACTCTTCAACAAAACTACTACAGTGGCAGAGAAAACTACCTCAAGCTGAAACATTCTGTGCTGGCTAAACTGCGACCATACCTCGTGTGAACGCAAGGTACTTTTTAGCCAAGTCAAGCGAACCCCGCCGCTGTGAATATTTAGCAGTGAAGTTAGCAGTGAAGTTTAGCTACTCGTGTGAACATCGTACATTCCAATGTCACATCTTGGTCCCCCAAGGGGTTGCGGTCGCATTATTATGAACGAGTTCAATAGACTTCAAAAACTACACAACGATCACAGCCAGCGTCTGTGGTTGACTACTAGTTTAAGTTTTGCATCTTATCACCATGGGAAGTGGACTGTGATACATCTTTACTTACCGGCATGATCAGAATTGCTAACCAGATTATGTCAATAATCACTGCCCGCAATGATTATGTTAAAAACTCAGAGAATCCTAATTAGTTTTCAGATCTTTTTTATCCATGCAGGAGCAGTATTTATGTTGTTTTACAGTGTTGCTCAGTCACCGTAAAACACCATTAGACTGGAAGATGATACACATTACATGTAGGCTTTCACATACCAATGACTGGGGGGGGGTGGGTTCTTGAATATAATGTTTGTTATGCTCGATGTAACTACCTTATCAATATAATTATGATCAAGTCATCATTCATGTTTACCCCTGAAGTTATAAACAAGTACCACATGAAATTGGCAAAACCTAAAAGTAACAGGAGAGTTGACAATATAAAAGGGTAGTTACAATGGAATGCCACTAATTTGAACCACAACATTTCTATACAAATTCTTTCTGTTCAGAGTAAAATGAGTATTGGGGAAAAAACATTATTGCTAGGGACGGTGAAGACCATGCAGATGTTCAAATTCGGCGTCACACAGGAGCGAGTTTTGAGAAAAGTGAATATTCAGAGACTTTCAAATTGTATGCCTATGCCAGAAAATTTGTAGGAAATATACATTTTCTACCAAAATATAGCCAAAATATTGCCAAATTAGACACATTTAAATTAATAAAAATGTTCAAGGTTGCAAAGTTTTTGTTGTTGTTTATGTTTCTTTGATAACAATATCTCATGGACCAAACAACACTGAAACTAACAGCAATAATGTAGTCATAAGGGAGACCCTAGATATAGAAGTTACAAAGGCCGCAAAGTCAGAAATTTATTTAGGCGCCTTCAGAGCATTGCCTGTCCAAATGGCCATCCTTTCCCCATGAACCTCACTCGCCCATTACTTTGGAAAGGGCTATACATACAAATCCCTACAGTACAGTGTATATACTGGTGAATGTTGTCTAACATTCCAGTAACAACTACATCATTCTACGACTCACTTATTCTGCTTGTAATATTTTTAAAGCTTGACGTAACGTTTATGTTGAGGTTGATCAGATATCGAAACCTAAAACAAACAAAAAACAAAAACAAACAAACAAACACAAAATGAGCAGACCTACCCGACATTACACTAAATTTGGACCCTAGACATGTGTATACGCGCCAAATTATGACACGCATGCACGGAAAATCGCAACCCTCCTCCCCCATGAGGACTAATTTTCCAAGATTTATTTTTCTGCATCAATTATAATCCGACTGATGTTACAGCTTTAGGTAGGCCTTTACTATTTCTTGTTCTTGGGTGACTTGTCTTTTCGAGTGGATTAATTTTATTGCTAGAAATTCATATTAAAATAGTGTTTTTTCTTCTTACCTACCATGTTGGTAGGTAGACCAATATCATAATATTATGTAAATGGCAACATTTGGCTTCTGTTGGTGTACAGGCAGACAGACAGATAATGTAAAACAATCTTTAAAATGTAAAAACATACAGAATACTCACATTAAAATTATATCTTGTAGCACCTCTTTATGCTCGCCCATGCCAAAATTTCAGCTGACATTGCACACTCATTCGTGTTTGCCTTTAATTTCGTAAACGTGACTGCGAGCATAGAGGTTCTTTATGCTGCGAGTAAGCCTTATGTGTGGGGAGTTGAGCAGTCATCGAAAACCCATTCCCCGCGTCCCGCGCGCGCCAAAAAAAAAAAAAAAAAAAAAAAAAGGACTGAGTGAGACTTACCATCGACATAGCAGATTCTGGACGAGTAGATTCTGGACACTAGACCTTCCGTTAACTTCAATATTTATCAGTGAATTGGGGAAAAACAATATTCCAAGTCCCGTCTTAAATAAAACACCGTTAAACAGATGACCAGTTTCTGACATTAACAGTGGGCAATTCACACGTCATAAGAAGATACGCCAGTTTGCTTTTAAGATATCTACCTCCATGGTTTCACATATTGCCCAGTAGTCATAGCAACACTGTGACATGGCCTAAACCACAGTCCATGCAGGGCTTGATTACGTAATTTTAATTGACTGATGACTGCTGTCCTGCATAAGGCCCTGTTGTATGAACATGTAGCTTGGACGATACCTGTACATGTTGTAGCGTTTCTTCAAAGTTCCATCATTAAAACCCGATGCTCTAGTAGTGCATGTATGGCATCTTATTCTTATGAACTTCAACAAAAGCTTACCATAAATTAATAAGGTTTATTAGAAGTACATCTACGTGTAAATGTACTGTTTGTTAAGTACACCGCAGAACAGCTTGTAAGAAATACTAAAGTGATTACTAATTTATTTATTCATGAAAAAAACACACCAAAAAACAAAAATACTGCCAGGCAAAACACTGCACATGTTTACATGATCTATATGGGATTTGTTTTACAAGTGCTGTAACTTTGTAGGCAGTAACGGGAAATACGTGCTACAAGGCCATAGCTCTGGCCATGGAGGCTGTTCTGAGTGCTCATAGTATCAAGCTGACAAAATCCAATCACAAACTTACCCTAACTATTTATGTAATCGTCAAATTTGTTGCTCAGTGCAAACTGCTTATCGATTTGGAAAGTGGAAAGTGGAATCCAGTTTAAAATAATAAGAATAACAATAATAATGTAAAAATGGAAATACTTTGAAAATGGGGGATAAGATCATTTGGGGGGGGGGTAGCTCAAGATTTGATGTTGCTAACGCTTGGCCAAATTAATATTATATAACTTATTCAGTAATCAAATGTTGGCAAACATTTCAAGTAAGTCGTCTGCTTCACAATCTGGTATTGTTTGTCTTCGCAAGTGTTTTTTGGTCAGTGAGCGAATGGCTGCAATAAGAATATCGTAAAAACCGTTGTCTCAAGAAACAGAAGTCATCCTAATTCCTATCAGGATCAGCTATATGACCACAAAATTATATGCGCAATGACCATTAGTTTTGTCAAAACATTCAGATTACTGATCTGCAACCACAATCGAGTAAAAAAGAAAACGACAGAGGAATTTACTTGGCAGACAGCTCAATTTGCTGTCCCTAGAGCCGACTATGTTGACCCTTTGACCTCTGGTCAATCGCCACAAACATAAACATTGGTTACGTGTTCTAAAAATCCAGCCAAGGTCGTACTCAACAGATCCCCTTCGAGATCACATAACACCATCTATTGGACGTAGAACACTAGTAAGACTGACCTAGAGGTCTAAGATCCCTTTTTGCACTCTTCACAGATAATGTATACTTCCACATAGCCTACAAATTATCTTTTGTGACATTTTCTATTAAATGAACAACTATGTTTCAAGCAGTGACAAAATACAAACATCTAGAAGATGTTCCTTGCTCTATTGATTATATCAGTTTTGTCTAACAAAAGTACACATTAATTTGGTTCCCCGAGTTTTATAAACATTTAGTGCCAGGGAAACACTTTCATGGTGTGTGTTTTGTTTTAAATATGACCGGATTGTGAACATTTGCATGAAATTTAAGTTTGAATTAAATATTTAGAAATTAAAAATTCAAACTTATTCATGCATTGGATTAATCACTATCTGTTTTTTAATACTTGAAAATCATTTTTTAAGTTCATAAACAAATAAGAAAGAAGGTATTTGGATCATCACCTTGAGCAGTTAATAACTCCATCATGGCATTTTAACAAGATGGTCAAGAACATCAGACTTGAACGTTTTTTAGGATTTCCTTTAAATTTTGCAATAGCTCCTATGGTGTGTTTAAAAAAAGATCTGGTGTCTAGCCGGCCCCTTGTTCGGGCCTTCTTTCCGTCCTTTATCTAAGATGTAAGTGTGAATAACTGGTACGGTTTACTAGGTGGGTTGTTACAGCACTTACTCGGTATTCAACAATTCACCAAGAACACATTACCAAAAAAGTAATTAAGCAGTTAAACTTACCACCTGTGGAAATTGCCACCATAATTACAGCGGATTCTAACAATCGATATATGCAATATTTTTCAAGTGGCTTGAATACTATTTTTGAACATGAATGTTCAAAGATATGAAAATAGAGTTTCAAAATAGAGAAAGGGTTTTAAGGTCCTGGGGCCCGGTCCCTGCTGAGCTGTGAGTAATTGTACCATTGTGTAGGCCTATGGGTGACTGGAATATATTGATTCATGTGACTCCTGAACATGGTAAAATTAATAAAGAATTAAATTTTCACTGATCGACAGTTATATTCATACATGATCATTTATTGCTGAGAAGCTACGTATAATTTTAGCCTTCAGCCTTCTTTGAATTTCTTAGTTTAAAGGTATTTTATAGCAAAGGTTCGGCTATTTGACCATTTAACCCAGTAGTCAAACCACACTACAAACGACAACATTGACTCTATTCTCAACATCCAGCCGATTCAAGGCCGCAGCCCAAGGGTCGAACTCGTCTTTAGTCCCCATGTGTGTGTATCCCTGGACATTCCAAATTTCTAAGGTTTTTTTCAGTACTGAGTTCCAAGTAAGTACAGGGATCGCCTCCGATTACCCACTCTTATGAAATCGAGAGAACCCATAAAAAAAAAACACGGCTGTATGGGTTGCGTGTATAGAACACTATAGCACCCTACCTGGAGGTCACATTTACCATTTCCAAGGTACTCTCCACCAAAAATGGTTTGTGTTTTGTTTTAAATTTGACCGGGTATTTGTGTTTCTTTCGGAATACAACATGTAGAAAGAAACAAAATGTGGGAATTGGATGTACAATTTCTTTTTAAAAGCTGTGGAAATTTCCCTGTATAACATAAAACACATTCACTGATACTTCACAAAACAATCAACATGTAGGCCTACACACTTGAAAAAGAAAAAAGAGGGAAAACAAACCAAAAAACAAACGAACAAACAAGTACGTAAAACATAAACAAATCATAAACAAAACAAGAAATGTAGGGCATATTTACCCTTCGATGTTTGCACCAACCATGCCAATGTTAATATTGTGAATAAACAGTTTATAATGTTAAGTTGACCTTTAATAATTGGGCTGAAGAAACTACTCACTTAAACCATGAAGGTAGAATTAATTATACCTCCATGCTTAAACCATGGAGGTATAGAAACTCACTTCAGAAGAAGCTAATTTACTAAAAGGACGAAGACTCGTTTGTCAACCTACATCGAAATATCAGTTATGTGCAGAATGTACACCCACACTTTACAACTGCTACAGCTCTCATTAATTAACATCCTGTTCAAATCTTGAAATTTTAAGTAGTTTCCATTATTTATACGTATACAGTGGTCAAGCTCGTAGCATTTTAAATTACTGTATATTCCGAGAATAATTGTAAATAATAACATCTTTCGACGTCGAAATTTCCCGGTGATAAAGTGGATCTACGGCTGTGTAATAAAGGATAAACAGATGAAAAGGCATTCACTTGCCTAGTCTTCCTACTCTTATAATAAAGCTGTTAAAAAACATAGAAATAAAGGTCCTTTTACCCCAGGCATTCCTATCTTTATGTTTCATATAATACCCATATTTTCAAACTTTTGAATGTAAATTACCAAGGTTCTATCTGAAACAAATACGCACATTTGTAAGTTCAACTTTGACTGTAACAAAAGTCCAGTAAAGTATAGCGCCCTCATGCCTTTTGTGTTCGCAAATAAATATTTTGTTGATGATTATTTATTCTTTTAAAATTGAGATAAATTATTTATAAACCCTTCAGTGGTTTAAAATCATGCAATTTGATATAAGTTTATAACTGAAATCTGCAATATAAAAGAAACAGTGCAAAAATAGATAGTTTTTGTATCAGCACTCTTTTTTTTTTTACTAACAAAATGATTTAGAAATTATGATGAACGAACCAACTTTGGTTGTGGATCAAATTACCAAAAATTAATTTGTCTCGAATTAATCTTTTCTTCGTTTTAATTGCATTTTAAAAAGTTTGCTTATAATGTGGCGTTAGAAAAATTATTTCCTTGTGAATTTATGTGTAATTGTGCATATCAAAAGTGACCGATTTTGTAAAACAAAATCCTCCAAGTTTCATATTTTTAACATGGTCGAGCCAAGCTAAATTGTGGGAGAACTTCGACTACTAGCAGTTTTGCTTTCCTTTATACAGTTTGCTACCGATCATTGTCAGATAATAATCATTTATAAAAATATTAAAAGCGATTTTCAATCGAGAAAGTTATAAAAGTTTTTAAACAAAATAAATCCCCAAATGTTGAATTTTTACATTTTGTCAACGCGTGCTCTAGAAAACCAGCATGAATGTATAGCTTTAAGCTGGTCAAATGTTAATGCAATTTAGGAATTGTACAAAATTTAGTTTGAGATGTCGCATCAACTACCTGAACTTAGTGTAAAAAGTTTATTTCCATACAACAAGCAAGAAAAAAATTAACCCCCAAAATGTTGAATTTTTGACATCATGTCACAGTGCTCTCAAAACCCAGTATGAATGTATAGCTTTTTGCTTGTCAAATGTTAATGCAATTTAGGAAATATATAAAATTTAGTTTGAGATGTCGCATCAACTACCTAAACTTAGTGTAAAAAGTTTATCTCCATACAACAAGCAAGAACAAAAATAACTTACAAAATGTTGAATTTTTGACATCATGTCACAGTGCTCTCAAAACCCAGTATGAATGTATAGCGTTTTGCTTGTCAAATGTTAATGCAATTAAGGAATTGTACAAAATTTAGTTTGAGATGTCGCATCAACTACATAAACTTAGTGTAAAAAGTTTATCTCCCTACAACAAGCAAGAACAAAAATAACTTACAAAATGTTGAATTTTTGACATCATGTCACAGTGCTCTCAAACCCCGGTTTGACTGTATAGCGTTTTGCTTGTCAAATGTTAATGCAATTTAGGAATTGTACAAAATTTAGTTTGAGATGTTGCATCAACTACCTGAACTTAGTGTAAAAAGTTCTTGTCCATAAAACAAACAAGAAAAAAATTAACCTACAAAATGTTGAATGTTTGCATCATGTCACAGTGCTCTCAAAACCCGGTGTAAATGTATAGCTTTTTGCTTGTCAAATGTTAATGCAATTTAGGAATTGTACAAAATTTAGTTTGAGATGTCGCATCAACTACCTTAACTTAGTGTAAAAAGTTTATGTCCATACAACAAGCAAGAAAAAAAAACTTACAAAATGTTGAATTTTTGACATCATGTTACAGTGCTCTCAAAACCCAGTATGAATGTATAGCTTTTTGCTTGTTAAATGTTTATGCAATTTAGGAATTGTACAAAATTTAGTTTGAGATGTCGCATCAACTACCTGAACTTAGTGTAAAAAGTTTATGTCCATACAACAAGCAAGAAAAAAACAAACTTACAAAATGTTGAATTTTTGACATCATGTCACAGTGCTCTCAAAACCCAGTATGAATGTATAGCGTTTTGCTTGTCAAATGTTAATGCAACTTAGGATTTGTACACAAATTATTTTTAAATGTCCAACCACTACCTGAAAATATTACCATTTTCCTTTCGTTTCAAAAATAGCAACAAATGCAAATATTTCACTGGTAGGTGCGCCCTCAAGTGCAGTCATGTACTCAAAACCTACAGAAAGCCAACTTCGTGCCCAGCTGGCTATGCATCGATCCCAGTATGGAATGTGGGCACTCTTTTTATGTCCACATGGTATGACCATTGAGAACCTTTCTCTATAGTTTTGTTTTGTCCCAACTTGACAATCGCCCCAACTATGGTTGGGACCAGTGCAGCTCCAGCTTGAGTGTTAAAGTTGGGGCATACCAACTATAGTTGGGATCGCCCATAGAGCTCAACGGGATACCCTGATCAATCATGCGTTGATTAAACTACTGCAGAGCCGGTCGCGTGCTGGTCGCGTGCCGGTCGGAAAGACGAGGTTTGGAATGCCCTTTGGTTGTGATAGTTTCGCTCACAATTGAAGGCTAACTCGGCGTATAACTGTCTTTTTAGAGGGTTCTGGACAGCAGCCACATGCTACTCTCAAAGTAGCCCTAAGCAATTAATTTCCCTTCTCTCGGAAAACCACTACCAGAATTCGAATTAAATTGAAATATTCTCAATTACTAGTATAAAGTGATAATAATAACTTCATTCTTTTTATTTTTTTATTTATTTTATAGTTTATTCCTGGGGGGGGGGGGGGTGTTCTGTGTTTACTGCAATCCCCACTACAGTTGGAGCGCCACAATTTTAACACTCAAGTTGGGACGACGAATGTCAAGTTGGGGGCGGAACAGTATGACCATCCGTCCTTGCATTATGTATGCTCTGTGGTACGACTATGGAGATATGGCATTACTATTAGTATTTGGGCCACGAATGTTGAATTACCATTTATTTCGTGGTGAATAGATGAAAAACGTTTTTTTAAACAATGTTAGTGGAATATCTCGCCCCACATGTGCCTCGATTTCGCGTACGGGATATTTTTGGTATCTTGATGAAAAATGGTTAAAACGAGATAGGTTATAGCTGGTTTCTTACTGAACACCCATTTTGTTCAGACTTATAAAATTGCATGATTTACCACGGTTTTATATACAGCTTCAATTCAATAAAATACTCTAAGAGTGTGGTGTCTTGCTTGCCCCTTCGGTTTAGCTCAGATCGAGATAAACAAAACCATACACACCAACAACTGGAAGAAAATAACCACTGGTGTCCCCCCCCCCCAACCCCGTTCGCACCATCGTTATGTAATAGGAGGCTGTTGCAGTGCCGCCACGGGGGGAATAACAACAGCACCAATCTCTGAAGCAATCTAACATAACACGAGTGATCAGCTCATACTCGATGCTTACTGATCGTTTCTGAATCTGCAGATGACATTCAGCACAATCGCCGTGTAACGGCCAGATACTATTATAATATAGCAGAGTGAATATGCGACTCTATTCGGACAATCTTGAATACAGAATGTGAACCCTTTGGATTTAGTTGCTATCCAACGCATTCAGTTTGCAGTGCGTACAGTCATCATCAACGGAATGAAATCTCTATGCGAGCACACGAGAGAGTGCCCTGCCAAACATCAAACTGTCAAATGTACAGCCCAGAAACAGTTCTCAAGTCAAATTCCAAGTAAGTTAACAAGTATAGGCATGTGAACATAATATAATAAAATAGTACATACACATAATTAAGCCCAATTAACCATGGATGTGATGACTCGGATGTTATTTGGTTAGGGCCCAAACACTAGATGTGATTTCGGTAATCAGCCAGACATTGGATGTGATATTTGCTAGGCACAATTACTATGGATGTGATTTCTGGCTCTGATGTGATTTTGGCCGGGGCCGGGACAGTGGATGTGATTTTGGTAATGCAGCCAGACAGTGGATGTGATTTTGGATAGTGGCAATTAACCAAGGATGTGATTTCAGTCTTGGATGTGATTTTGGCAAGGGCCCAGACAGTGGATGTGATTTTGGTAATTCAGCCAGACAGTGGATGTGATTTGGGCTATGAGCAATTATCATGGATGTGATTTCTGGCTTGGATATGATTTTGGCATGGGCCTAGACAGTGGATGTGATTTTGGTAATGCAGCCAGACAGTAGATGTGATTTTGAATAAGTGGCAATTAACCAAGGATGTGATTTTTGGCTCGGATGTGATTTCGTTGGTGTGGATGTGATATTGGACAATCTGTCCTAAAATCACATCATATCGATTCACTCTTCCATTTGTGTTGTAAAATCACATCCAGGCCATTCACAGTGTCAATTGCTGGAAACATTGTAAATATATTAATGGCATGTTTGCAGATTGGAACTGTTGTATTGTTGAGATATTGGGTTTCTGTGAAAGTGTTTGACATAGGTAATTTAGCAAGTTATTAGAATGATTGTATGGCTGTTGTATAGGGTTGGGCACCAAGGTGTTTATCTGAGGTTGAAGGCATTTCCAATGTTACGATGCACCAAGACGGTGACTGGGAGCAACAGAGGTATATTGTATTGTCGGTTTCATGTATCAGTCAGGTGTGGAAATGTGTGTTTTTATTATTAGTTTTTATTAATATGACTTAATGTAGAAAAAATAAATTTAAACAAACAAACAAACACACAAGTAAAGCAAAGGCATTAACGTACTGAAATGATTGTTTATTGATTGGAATTTATGAAAGTCAACTTACAGAAATAACTTGTGAGACAATCAAAAATGATAAACACCTTCAGTGTTTTTATGAGCATCTTTTTACTTGTTAAAATTTTTGTTATATAAATTTTCTTTTCAATATAATTTCTAAAAACAACATATAACAACGAAGTAGAAAATAAGTTAAGAAGTACAATACTTAATAGTAATGATGGATACAAGTATAAACATGAATTATGTGTTGTGCTTAAAAATGTGTTTAGTCCATTGGTTAAGTGAAACAATGGACAATAGATGAGTATTGCTGGTGATTGGATTGCGTTATGAAGTGGGGCCCTAGTTTTGATTAATACAAATAGAAAGTATAGGCTTGTAACGTAAAGTCTATTACATGAAAATTTACATGGAGTTTGTCTTTTGTAAAATTTGTATTATACTGAAATTTAGGCCAAGTAAAACGAGAAACATGATTTTTGTCCAAGCTCGCCTTCTTTTTGGCTGTTGTTTCATTTTGTTAGTTTTTAGGCCCCCCCTATTATGTTGTGAAAAATTGCGGGAAAAGAGTGAAAAAACAAACCCATCAGGAAAATTGGATCTAAATGATACATATCACTTCTGCAATACACTGTTAAGTATTAATTTTATTGTATCACAATATCTGTGAATTATTAACCTTGGTCAGCTATATGTAGTTTGACGGCCCAGTTGGATGAAATAGCAAAAAATGTGAAATAGTAAATAGTGACGCCCTGTTTCCTTCTTATAGTGTAGGTTTGGATGAGAATATGTGATGCGATCAAGCAAAATGAGTCGTTTGTCGATTCTTGTCATTTCTAATTTGTGTGTAATCTGGATAGAGCATATTAAGCTCTCCCTTTACTATATTCAAAATTCCGTGTTTATACAACTTTTAGTTAAAAGTTGCGAAAGGTGAAGCATAAAGTTCAGTGATATGAAAAGGGTAACTGAAACGAAGAGAAAAGGGGCTTAAAAATTTATTAAGCGCGCACCTACAGTACAGCTGCCCACAGGTGCCCTGTGTTACTGCGCCGAAGGCCGCTGAAGTTTGACGAATGTTAATTTTTGTTCAAGGGTTGAAAGGTCGGAAGTTGCTGTAATCCCCTGTGTCATCCTCGTTACCATGTTATGGGCAGCGCCTACTAATCTCTATTATATTGACTGGGAACGAGGTTGTCTGTGTGTGTACAAGGGTTAGTAACACATCGTGATAGTAATGTACCATATATCGCGCAATGTACACACAATAATGGCGATCTTCGCTTTTTTTGATAAACGTTTTGGTGTTTTTACACACGGAATGCAGTGATGTGATCGAAATTGTCAACGTGTTTGTGTTGCAGAAGTTATCTGTAGGTAACAGAAACACTCGTATTCATTTTCAAAGGTATGATGTGAATGTTTTCAATCATTGTTGAAGTATTTTTTGCCATTCATTTGATATAAAAACAACAACTTGGTTGAAACATGGAGCTATATACATGTACTATATAGCTCCATGGTTGAGAGAACTTGTGCACAACTTTACGTGTAACTAACTATCATGAACTATGGAGCTGTGAACAATGTTTTTATATTTTTTATTTTTCAAAGTGTACATCAGCAAGCTTTATTGACATGCTAATTTTAACCTTTTAGTGTTGTTATTTATCAGAAAGGAAGTCGCCAATGTTAAAAAGTGAGATTTTAGAACTTGAATATATCATTATCAACAACCAAAAACCCCAAAATGTTACTCCTGACCTGTCATGTAGTTTGTCTTGTTTTGCCTTGTTCCCGTTATGAAATTGCCAACATATGACTCATCTAGCGTGATCGCATCACAATATTAGACTATGGGCCGTGGCTCTGAAATCCTTCTAGAAAACGATTCTTGTTCTCTCCGGAGAGGGTTTGCATGAAATTTAGCCCAGTTGTAGATAATATGTGTCTAAGCAAGAATCCAATTGTTCCCACGCTCAAATGTTGCACATTAATGTGTAATTCACGGATAAAATTTCACATTTTTGAACATAAAGAAAAACATAAGAAAAACAGCGCCCTCAATTGACCCAAAAAAGAGAGGCTTTCTCCAGCTAGGCACAGTTTACCCCCCAAAAAATAACATTATGCGTGGAAACCTTTAGATCATGTATGCTAACAACATTTCTAAAAGTTTGTATGCTTATATCAACTATTGGAACACCACTTTTCAACTGTACTTGGTGTTTATGTGGTGAGGAATATGCTATAGGCCAGTTGATCCATTGTGAAATTGTTGAATCTCTAACACACTATTTTCAGGCAATTAACAATTCAGGTATAAAAGGAATGGGGTACATCACAAGTATAAACAACCCGACTGGGGGAGGGGGTTCAGTCTTGCCAAATAAATAAGCAAATTATTTCATGTTGATTGTAAAATAACTGGAGTTTTTGATATACTTTTTAACCCACAAAGTATGTCAAAACAGCCCTTAGAAAAAGAGACAAACCTCAGATATTTCCATCTTTGAATTTATTGAATGTCAATTCAACTTGTATAATCAAAAATATAAATGCTGAATTAAATAAATTATTAGTTTTTGTACTTGAATTTTCCTGACCCTATAAATCATTTTCTGTAGAAAATATGTCCTACAAATGTTGTTATCATCTGTTAAAAAAAACCATTCCTTTGTGCATTAAAATTTTGTTTAAATTTCACACCACAGCTCTGTATGAGTTTAAAACAGTCCCCTGTATGAATAACAAACTCATAATTTACAAAAAGAACTACATAATATCATATCATAATGGTCATGGTTTGTGTGCATAAAGACAAAGGAATGCTCATTTAACAAATGTTAACCTTTTATTTCAACACTTTGAATAATACAAGATAAAGAATTGAAATGTAAATGCAACGTTAATGTCCTTTTCAATATTTTCCATTTTAAAATAATATATACATGAAGATGCTCTATGGTAGTTGTAAAAAAATATAAAAAGTTAAAATAAGTATTTAAAAATAGTGATGTGCTAGGAAAGTTGATTGGTGATGGAGAATGATCTCAGATTAGATTATCAATTTCTAGTCAGACAGTCTGGGCCCAATTTTACAAAACCTGTAAGTAGCAGAGTTGTTGCTTACTGGACCATTGTCATTTCATTAAAAAAAGCTAACCATAATCATACTGAAAGGTATGCTTATTTGTGGCAAGCAAATGAGTGATTTTTTTGTTTCTATTTTGTACTGTGATGCATCCAGGTTCTTTTCAGAACTCCTAAGTTCAGAACAGACCACAGTGTTTTGTTACAAGAAACACTTCACCTGATTACTTCTCATCACAAACCTTTAAATCTCATTTAATTACTACTGTTTGTTGATCATAACATTGCACATGCAACTTTCAATTAATGCGGTTCTGAAAAGAAACTTAGTTTTAAATTGATGGTCCTGTCACATGCACTGCCAATTTAGAGAATTTGCGTAATTACATAGTACATGTACAGGTATTAGAACTACTAAAATAAAAAATATCTTGTACATGTAGCCATCAGTATCACCTGCTTCTCCCCCCCTTTTTTTCCAAAAACAGACAAGAGCCCTACAGCCACCATTTTACCCAACCAAACACATACATGCATAAGTTGATTACCTGTATTTTATTTTATTTATTTACTTCAACTTTTTTTCTTTCTTTTTTTCTAAGGGGGGTGCAGGGTTGTACACACATTATTCATGGTTAAATGTGGAATGTGCGATTTGGGCTGGAAAAAGCGTTTGAATACCGAGTTTCATGGCAAATGATGCAAACTCTCGGTAAAATATGAGCAGATGATAAGGTTCCCTTTTTCTTCATTGAAGAACTTGACTGGAGCATTCGAATTCTCTTTTGAGCAGGCTCCGAGTCTTCCTCTCTGATGTGAGAAGATTCACTGAGATCTGGTGGGGAAAAAAAAATACAAAACAAAATTAAGTCCCTCTTCAATGATTTTTCTAAAATGTAAATAATAATACTTTTTAAACAAAAACAAGCAAAACAGTTTTAAAAATACAAAGGTGGGAACCATTTTATGGAAGTCACTACAAGCAATTTATTTCAAACTGGCAACTCGAAAGATATGCAGGCTCGGCAGTCTCTGGTGAATTTGTTTGTTGATCTGTCGAGGAATTAAATAACTTATTCGGTGCTATAATTAATTCCCCACTCATGGAGACAATTTTTGTTCCCTTTTTATGAATTTTTTTGTATTTGTAAAAATGTTGAAAATCTTGCAAATGTGGACACTCCTTCGTGCAAAGGCCACTGGGACTGGGAGGAGGGTTACTGATTACTGCACCTACCCAAGACTTAGTGTAGCTGATAAACGTAGCTCTTGAGTCTTGGTCATGAACCTTAGACATCAGGGCTACAAACAGTACTGTGCACAAATATGGGTCTGAATGCCCAACATGTTCTTTATACTTTATTATAGTGTGTCCGTGCAATACGTGCATGAACACCTCTTGGGTTTTTTTTGTCTTTCTTTAAAAAAATTTTTTTTTGTGACATTTACATTGAAGGATGAAGCCAGGGCAAAATTTTTTCTACCCATCATAATGGTGCGATTGTGTACATCATAACCAGTTGAAACAACATGTTGAACATGTGGACCAATTTATTTCGACTCACCGCCCAGCTCTATAAAACTTTTAAAAATAGAAATGTTGGTAGCGAATACAATAGCTACTGTGGTACAGTTTCGCAGCTAGCCACCCAATCTCAGACAAAGTCTAAATAATAAGAGTAAGAGACGACTTTTTTCTAGTAGAAGTCTGTTGAGTACTCCAACCAAATAGTAAGTAACTAATCATGCAGTCACAAATGTCAAAAATAAATGTTCAATATATAACTTGAAACAATTCTCTAACCTTCAGCAGCAGGCACATGTTCCTTTCTCGCTTCTGCCTGGCAAGTACATCCCGTCTTTGTTTTGTAGCATCCGTGATTATATATTAGTAACCCTACCGATGAAAAGGGGGAAAACCACCATCGTTGCGTTAGGTATTAACTTAGTGGCAGCGCAAGCTGCACCATCACCGCCACTATATTGCAAGAAACACCTCGCTATTTCAGCTGATTTTCCGTCAAGTTCCTTCCAAATCTGCACACATTGTCTGAATTTTGTCCACTATGTTTCAGTTATAGGTGTAAAGGCTTCATGAACATCACACAAATGGGCATAACACCGTAAATTAGACTGCTTCTCGCTGTCTTTTTCTGACATGTTGCCCACATGACATCCAGCTGCGTGACAATTTGTTTATGTAGAGCGCATTTTATAGATCTGCACAATATCGAGATTGCACACAATTTTGCTCAATTTCAAATTAAGTGACCAGTCTTGGAATGCAGAATGAGCAGCACAATCTCCAAATTGTGCAAATTCGTAAATGCGCTTCGCTTCTACATAATACGTCGCAGCGCGTTCCTTCGTACATCCGCACGCTTCCATAAGACCAATTTTGATTGGTCAGTTGCCTGATGAGAGACCAAATTTCATTGGACAACCTACTCGCGCCTGACTCAGTTACCGTATATCGTTGCACAAATTAGGGCGATTTTTGTCGTCAATTTACGAAATAATGTGCAACATTTGAGCGTGGGAACAAGCAAAAATTGCAATTTGGTATTATTATCTTCGTTTTTAAGTGGTTACTGAGTAAACCCTCTGTTGAAGAGAACAAGACTGTAAGATACGACTGGACGGCCGACGGTCTATATGTTCGTTATTGTATTTGGCCTTTGGTTTAGAGAGATAACATATAGGTTTTGTAAGTTTACTGTTTGGAAAGTTTTGCCTTTGGTTTGGCAGTAGCAGTTGTGGGGTGTCTTGGTACTATTCCAGCAGTAGTGGTTTTTTGCTGTTGAGGGTTGGGTCCTGTGGCTGTACTGGGTGCTGTAGGTGTTGTGGGTTTAGAACTTGTGGTGGGTCTGGTGCTTGTTGATGGTACATCATCATCATGGCTGAGGCGAATTATGTTTGCTGCTTGGCCAACAAATGTGTAGACTTGTTGTCCCTCAAGCGCTGTTGTTATGCCCAAGGATGTTGTTGAGTTCCATATTTGTTGTGCAAGTTCCTTCGGCATATGTAGACTTATTAAAGTGTCGTCTGCCTCACATAGCAGAATGATGTGGGAAGCATTTGTCCCCTCTACTGTGACAATCTCCACTGTCCTCTCTTTATGTTCTTCTTGGAGAATCTGTAAATTGTGTTGAAATTGTTTCAGTACAGAATTTTTACCAATGCATATAAAATAATTGTGTGTTTTTTGTAGTTTTGTATGGGTAAGCTGTTGGAGTGTATAAAATTCAATGAAAGATGGCAACCTGTTATATAATAATATTTGGAAAAAATTACTATAAATTCAATACGTACATTAATTTTTGTGTTCTGGGTTGATGACAGGGTTATCGCCTTTAAGTAGTTGTTCTTCTTAGGGGACATGTGGGTGATTTTCACCCTGTCTCCAGACTTAATCGGGCTCCTTGAATGTGCGTTCCAAAGAGCCAGTTGGATTGCTCCGGTTTCGTCTTGCACTTCAATGTTTCTGACCAACACTCTTTTCGGACCTACCTCTCTTGGTACTTCATCCTTAGATGGAAACAAAAGCAAAACCATCATTGTTTTATTATATACAGTATGAAAGATAATTTCACAAAAACTGTAGGTACTTGTAATGGTTTTGATTACATACTTTTATATTTAAATCTGGCAGTGATACCCATTCTTTGTATGTAAAGACAATTTGCTCTATGGTGAAACCATTTACTCTGATTTTTTGACAATTCATTTTTCAAGTAAGCTGTAATGGCTTTGTAGAAGTAATTGCTGAACACACTATCCAATTTATGCATATGTTTTTTTTTAGATCATGTTGGATTGTGAATTATTAGGGTTAAAGAGATGATTTGTAACGTAGGTTTGTTGAAACTTAATCTTTTATTGAATGTATGGAAGTTCTTACATGTGTGATTATTCCCTCGATGCTTACAGGAATACCTTCCTTGTCATCCTGAAGGAGAGATGAGATAGATGCAACAGGTGACATTGGTGGATCCACTAGGTTTAGAGCAACAGCCATTATCTCGTCACTGATCGGGCTCTTCAATGAAGGACAAGGATGGACACGTGTGTTTTTGTTGGCCATCAGGATTCCAGTGAATCCTTTCTCAAACTGACGCATTGTGATTACGTCTCCAGAGTGGAAAGGCTCGCAGATGTTGTCATAAGCAACACATTTTATTGCTCCTGTACTATCAGCAAGGCTGAGCTCATGGGCCTTCTCATTCTTTACAATCTTCACAATTTTAGCTCTCAAAGCTCTTGGGTATGGACCCTTTCTTGAGGATGACCTGTTGATGTTATAGATGGTGTCCATTTTGTCTGTTGAGATGAAAGTGAATCAATTGATTGCCTTTATTGTAACTATGGTTAGGTGAGTCTTTTCAAACATTATCTGGATAATTTGCGAAGCTATTTTTTCAATTTTTTCTTATTTGTGTGAATTCATTGTTTATTTGACTACACGTAGTTTATTTAAAGGGGTATTTCATTTCGGGTTTTTTTTTCTAGGGAGAGAAAATACATGTTGTACAAGTTATGTCTGGGGAAGGTTTTGTCAAGTTATTTTAGTTTCTAAACTTATTAACATATACAGGTTGAAATTGGTATTGTTATTTAATTGAATATAATCTGTGTTATTTCAACAGTTGTGTTGTAGCTGATATGATTGCACAGAAGTGGAATGACAGTGGTAGTACATCAAATATTCAATATAGTTTTGTAATCATTAGTAAAATGTATGTTGAGTATGTTGTGAACTAAATATCTGTACTTAAAAACTCTCAAATCAGTTAGGCTGGTGCCAGAATATTCCTGATTTTGTTGAGCATGTAGATGTGATCTCTGATCCTCGGACGCCGTATCCAAGTTAGTATTGAACAGTTCGGCGGATCAGTGCTTGGTTTTGTGGGGATGATATACTTACCAGCCAAGTTTGGCAGCACAGTCGTAGGATGTTAGTGAATCTGCTCTCTCGTAACACAGAATTGGCTCTCGTAACACAGAATTGGCTCTTGTAACATAGAATTGGCTCTCGTAACACAGAATTGGCGACACTGAAGTTTGATTAAAATGTGTCCTTTATATAGTTTCCAAAAGTATAGTCGAGGCTTCTGTTCCAAGTAATTTCATCCAATCATGATGGAGATCCAGTGTTATCCAATGAAAATACACTTGTATCAACCAATGACTGTTCATGGATTGTCTTGACCAATAATGTGTGGGATTGTGATGAGGATTACATGTTATCCAATCAGAAGCAAATGGTCATATGGTGAACCTTGTTTAATGGGTTGTTGAGTTTGTTTACTTTGAGGGGGCTTTAAAGGGTGTGTACAACAGTTTTGAGGTTGGAAATATCAATGTTCACAAATGTGTATATAATTCACATAGTATGGATATGGTCATGGTTGTAAGTTGTCATTAAAATAGGTTTGTTTGAAATGCTTGGATAGTTTTTGCGAAATGTGTAAAACAACAGTTTTTAATCTACTGGATTAAATCTGATGTTAGGAAAAAGATTAGAACTTGAAATGTTTTTAACTGTTATTTAATGATTTTGATGGAGATTGATTTTTCTTAAATTTTCACAGGTTTGTTATTTCATGTATATGTTGGTTCACATGAAGTGTGGATACTAGTATATGACCAATGATGTTCACTTTTGAAACAGTATACACTTTTAAAACATATATTTTTGAAATAATATACTTAAACATTTATTCTGAAGATATTTATACATTTTTGTAGATTAGGTGAAACAGAAATTGGACATGGTGATAAATAAAGTAAAAATTAAGTTTATTTTGAAATACAAATTGTCTATGTTTAAAATCTGTGTAATGTGTTTGTGAAAAATGATTAAATTTGTTTTAGAGATTATAAAAATGTGTGTGAGTGCAGTAATTTCAGATTGTTGGGTCTGTATGATAAATGTTGTTGATAAGGTTTTCAGTATTTTTAAATAAAGGTCATATTATTGGTATTAGAAACACACTATGAAACTTTTTTCCAGTGAAATGAATAATTTTATGCCAGAAAAGTTTAGGATGGGCACACTGAACGTCAAATTTGTTATTATGTTGTGATATTAGAGAGATTGTCAAGGATTTAATTTTATTTTTTAGACATTCAGGACAAAGGTTTGCTAATACTAACAAACTCGCTAAATTGGGATAAACATCAACACTATCTTGAAGTAATTTAAAGGGCACACTAATTTCTTCTTGTTGCACAAGACACGTTAGGTTTGTGTGATGTAGTTTAGGCAATTGAGTTTCTATTTTTCTGAAATTACCTTGAAAGTGTTGTTTATTTTTATTTGATGAGTTATTTAAACATGCAATCTAAGAAAACAATTACATTATTAGCTTTATCACTAATATTTCTGTGAACTTGCGTATGGAAATTGCCATTACGAATAGGAATTGCCATTTTTGAAACCAAAAGTTGGTACATTTGGTCTTATGTCATTTTAAACAGTTGATACTGCGATCAAGTTTGTGAAAAATTGTGAGAATAGAGAGATTGTATGGATTAGGCATTTGTATCCAAATAATTTATTAAAAAGGTGTGTTAACACGAAAATAAATCACAAAATTTAGATAAAACAATAACTAGTTCGAATGGCAACTCATGTACCTTTGTTTAATTGCACACGGCACGCTAAGATGTATTGAGGATGTCATTTTGAGGTATTTGTTTTTTAAATTGTTCTAAAAGTGTGTTTCTATAAAAACATGCTTCACTAGGGCTTGGCACCTAAGCAAATAATGACAGATAGATGATTTAAAGGTCTTGACAGCATTAATCATATTATTTCTGTGAAATTACGTTCTAGAATTGCCATTTTATGTAATCAAAAGGTGGTACCGTTGTTTTAAAAGTCATTTTAAACAGTTGATACACCGAGCAGGTTTTTGGAAAGTTCGTGAAATTGAAAAGATTGTCACAAATTTAACATTTGTTTATAGACATTCAGAAAAAAGTGTGCTAATATGAAAAAAACCCCAATAATTTGGATAAAGCTAAAACACTATCTGGAAGAAGATGAGTAGTTCAAAGGTCACAACATCTTCTCCTTGTTGCACACGGCACGTTAGGTCTGTGTGATTCCAGTTTAGCAACTTTAAGTGTTTTGTTTTCAAATTGCCTTAAAAATCTGTTTTTATAAGTTTGTGGATTTATTCGGACTTGGTACTTTAGTCAATATTAACAGATAAATGATTTAGAGATCTCGGCAGCATTACCATTAACATTTCTAAGAAAATTACGCAATGAAGTTGCTATTTTCTTAAACCAAAAGTCGATCATAATGGTCTTAGGAGTCATTTTCAACACTTGATACATCGAGCAAGTTTGTGAAAGTGTGTAAAATTTTATTGAGTGTCAAGTAATTGATATTTTGTGTTCGAAATTCTGGAAACAGGTCTGTCCAATACGATATTAAATCAAGAAATATGGATAAAGAAATAACAGTTTCAAGAAGTAGGTAAGTAGTACGAAAGGTCACAACATCTTCCATTGTTGTTATCGGTGCGCTAGGTTTGCAGCAGGTTTGGCAGCATTTGAGTTTGTTTGTTGTTGAAATTACTTTCAAAGTGTGTTTTTATAAATTTGATGATTTATTCGTAAATAATGACAGGTAGATGATTTGAAGGTTATGACAGCATTATACCCATAACATTTACGGAAATAACGTATAGAAATTGCCAGTTACAAAGCCTAAAATTTGTACATTTGTTCTTATTAGTGATTTTTTAACAGTTGATTGATATAATATAAGCAATACAACTTAACAGTATAGATTTAAAAAAAAAAAGATTAAATTAAACATGGCACTGCAGAGGGATCCATTTAAGAAGCAGAGCTTGTAGGCAATGGTCCCTAAAGACATGCATTTGCACTCAGACGGATAATAACAATTAGGTGAACCAAAAGGTCTGTGGTCGAGTCGAGTCACTAAGGAAAAAAATAGTATAATATAGGTCTCAATGCACAAGCATGTACTCAAACAATTATTTTAAGTAGATCACTTTAAAACAAACAGACGAAAGACGAAAGCGAAACAGTGGACTAAAACAAACACAACGGCCTTGCAGGTCTACCAGTAAATTACCAAACGAGAATGAGTGATCACACCCAGGGGATCCCACGGAGGGAATAACATGCATGGAAATGGGCTATGTGGGTGAGGATCCCCATCAGACGAGACCACCCATTCTCGGTCAGTACTAAAATACCAGTTTAGATTATATAAGTACACGTACATGTAATATATTAGACACTCATCCACAGTAAGATTCCAATGTGTCAGGTTTAAAGACACATTAAATATAGATAAACTTTTGAAGACTCTAAGTTGTTCGTTAAGCATGTTCCAGAGCATGGGTCCCTTATGTTTAATAGTTTTATGAGCAAAGGACGCACGAGTGTAAGGAATATGAAAATTAGAAGCTTGGCGGGTAAAATGGGAATGAACATCTGAATTTAAATAAAAAGTCACATTTCCAGTAGCTTTTAATCAAGTTGCACGCGGCGGCGGCGGCACCTCCAGATATCACGCGGCTAGGTTTCGCCGCTCGCGCTGGTCTTTTTTCGTGCGTGGTATCTGGGGTCGTGTTTGACATCTGGGGGCGCTCGCGCTGGGTTTTTTCGTGCGCTATATCTGGGGTCGTGTTTGACGTGGGGGTGCCGCGTGCGCCTTGACTAAAGGCTACATTTCCAGAGGCTATGGTCCTATTCGAAATCACGGCTTCGGCTTTGGATTCGGCTTTGAGGCTCCGTTCTTTCGTCTGAAGCCCTGAGCGCGTATACCCGAAGCACGCACTATAGGCAAAACAACCGGCGGGGCAAAGCTAACCTGAGAGCCGAATCCAAAGCCAAATCTAGTCGTTTCGAAAAGGGCTTATGATCAGCCTCACTACCATGGGCAGTGCATCGTATCGACTCTCGTCACTATGATCGAGCAAGGCATGCTGGGAAAAAATGGCGCGGCGAGATCGATCACCCCTGGGAACGAGGTTGGCCTATGATGGCTATGATCGACCAATGCATTCTAAGACGAAAAGGAAATGGCGTTCACCACTGGGAACGAGGTTGATGTCGTATATCAATGAAAACGAGGTTGGATTGTCGCGTACTTAGACTTTGTAGCATAGCATAGTAGTATGGCCGTGTCCGAAACGGCGACTTCGGCTACAGCTACAGCTAGATCAGCGTGTCTGCCAGTGTTGAAGACTAGGCAGACGCGGGCAATCTAGCCGTAGCTCTAGCCGAAGTCGCCGTTTCGGACACGGCCTATGTTCGTTATTAACTATCTACTCGATCCCTCGTGTAAATACAGTCATAGTTGAGTTGCCAATCGAAGGTAAATAATGTTACAGCACTTGTGTGGAGAAGAGTAAATATTGTTCATGCGTTAGCTTGTTGTTTGTATTCATGTTATTTATATCAGGGATATATTAGTACCTATATTAGTCGTGTATTATAGTTGATGTGAATGTATTTGTAAATCGTGTAATTGATAGACGAAATCAAATTTGTTTTCTTGAACTCTGAAAAGCATAGGCTTAGTCTCATAAAATTGGGGAATCTAAAAACCAATGATGGAGTTTTGCTTTCGTTTTTTTCCTGCTGTTTGTGAATCAAATTTGATCGTTCTTTGTGTGATACTTTTTGTGTGATTTTGTTTATCTGTCAGATGTCATAGCCTCTTAGCTTTTCAGAGAAATTGTTGACTTTGAGTAGGAAATCATCTTCATTATTTGTGTTTCTGTCATAGTCATACTCATACTAGTGAAGGGTTTCTCCGTAATATGAATGCTTTGAAATTGAACACATGTACGGGGGTGTGCTGTAGTCAAATTGCCTTGCCTGTTGTGGTTTTGGTCCGGCAGGGCTCCAATAGTTGAAACTTACTGATCGAATGCTACTTGTCATGTTTGTAGATACCCCGTCTGCTGGCATGGCAAATGTTTAAAAACATCCCATCACACGTTGATTGCATTTAGTTTACAAGTGTTTGGGCCGGCCAAGGATACAAAGTGGATTGGCCTAATGGGAGTTATTTTTATGTAGCTTTATAATTGTAAAATTCTCTGGAAAACTTTACATTTATTCTTCATTTATGATGTATTTTGTTTGTTTATTAGTTGTGATTTTGTAACGTCAACAGTTGTCTGAGTCTTTTATTTATATTGAGAGTTGGACATACCGACATGACCGACACAAGTTAAAATAAAGATTAGATTTTAGAAACTTAAAGTACTCAATCTGGATGAGATAGTCAGCATGGACAGTGCGTTGCGACTTTGTCAGTGGTATTTGATTGATAATTAGGCAGCAAGTTTTTCTAGAAAACTAGTGCAATAGTCATTTTATCTTTGACAAAGTTGGGGGATTTATCATTATTTCATTTAGGTGTTTCTTGAAAGGTGAAGCTTTCATGGAAGCTTTCACTTTTTTAATACAATTATTAAGAAATGTTGTTTTTGTTTACATTTTGAAAAATAATTATTTTACTGTAGTAGGCTTGTGAGTGTGAACTCGCAATGTTTGTGCAATTTGTGATGATCGTATAGCTGTCATTTCTTTTTATGTTTTTTATAAAATAAAGAGCAGTAGTATAGGCCTTCATTTGTTTTTGTATAATTTTAAATAGTAAGCTTTTTAACTGAAACTGAATAAAAGATAGGTCTAAGTCCATAGTGGTGTTTTGCACAGTTTGGACAAGTCAGTTGAAATGGTTACAAATTGCCTGTTTCTAAGTATAATCTTTGTTGTTCTGTTGGGTATTGTTTGGCAAAGTGATATCATCACTTGCAGGGTAAATGCATGCAGCATGTTGGTCTGTAATTGGATGTGCTATATTTCATTTTATTTGCTAGCAAACAAACAGAACATTACAAAATTACAAACAATGCAATGGAAGTGCAACCAATTTCAATTTAGAATTACTGTGGCCATAGCGATTGAGTTCTCATAGTTGTGTCATCATAAATATAATTTTTTTTTTTTACACACAGTCAATGCATTAACATTGTTGGGTTATTTTGTTCTGTTATTTTTCAGAACGAGATGCCGAAATACCATGTAGCTTTGAGAGAAGAGGAGGTGGCTTTGCGATGTCTGAGGTGGACTGGAAGGATGTTCTCTGACAGATGTGTGTTTCTTTCTGACTTTACCACTTTTTTTTCCACTTGTGTTTGTTCTTCTGTGATCTATTCTTCCTTTTCACAAAGTACTCAAGTGTCTATGCTTGAGGACGTTACTGAGAAACTTGCAGATGTGCTTGCTATCAGTGACAGCCAAAAAAGTTGTCATGATATGATTGATGAACGTTGTAATGATATGATTGATGAACGTTGTAATGATATGATTGATGAACGTTGTAATGATATGATTGATAAACGTTGCAATGATATGATTGATAAACGTTGTAATGATATGATTGATGAACGTTGTAATGATATGATTGATAATAATTGTAATGATGATAGAAGTTATATGAAACATGAAAATCATATGAAGTATCAGATTGATGAGAAGCTTGAGAATCAAAGTCATGAAAACGGTAAGATGGAAAGTTATGAGCATGATAAGGTTGAAAACAATGAGAGGCCTGAGAAGAGTAAGGACAATGTTGAGCTTAAGTGGCAAGGAAAAAGTCTCCAAAAGTGTAGAAGCTATGACAGAAGTGATGAAAAGCAGAGAGAGAACAGTCCATTTAAGATTCACAAAACTGGCCCTCGGAAACATAAGAATCGAAGTAATCAAAATGTGTACCAAATGGAGAGACATAGAGGTCATCGCACTTTTGAGAAGACTGGCAAGCATCATGTATATAAGAAAAGTATGATAAAGATGAATGTGATGTTTGTAGTACCAGTGAAGCAGAGGTGTCCTCGTTCATTGAAAAGGAAAGAAATTGAAATATGTACATGTAAGAAGAGCCACAAACGCCAGAAAAAGAATAGGAAGATTCAAACAAGTGGATACACAGTACCAAGCCACAAAAAGTCCAAAAAGTCCAAGAAACGCATGATGTATAATTATCGCAAAAATGGTAAATCTGTAGAAGTTCGTATGAAAAAGGTTGATAGACATACACATGAAGAGCTGAGGAAAACCATATTTGGCCATACAAGAAGAACTATCAACAAAATAATTAATGCAGATCAAGATAGGAGAGCAAAGAAAGTCAAAAATACATTGAAAGACAAGATAAGGTCAAAAGCTGGTAAGAAGAGAAAGACTTGTGAATTTGGAAAACAAAAACTCCAGGAGTTAAAAGTTGTAGATCATGGCAATTCTTCTATCTGTTGGCTTTGTGATAAAATTGATAAATGTGGCTCAAGGAAGATGCAATGTGATAAATGTTGTGTGTGGTTTCACACTAGTTGTTCAGGTTTTTTGGATATGAAGAAACATTTGATTTGTAAGACATTCACTTGGGTTTGCCGTAAATGTGGACAGTGTAATTACAGTGACACTTTGTTTCATAATTTTGGTATATCTACAGATGAGAATATTTTTGACTTGGCACATAATGGGATGGACCAGTATGTCACTGATGGGTTTATGGATCAGATGGATGCAAAGAAGAAAGCAAGAAATAGCTCATCAATGGCAGGACACAGGTATGTTGAACTGAACAGAAGTAAGCAGTCATTGAGAAAACAAACTGGTGGTTACAACTTAAGAAAGACAAAAACAAATTCAACTTCCTCCAATAAGCCAAGTGTAAGCTGTAAATCAAAACTTAAAGACAAAGCACATGACAGAACACAATCTGAAGTGTCGCCAAAAATGGTTACAAGATCTCAAAATTCTAGATCGTTGCTGTTCATTAATGACACTGTAAAAGCAAATACACAGAGTAGTACCAGTAATGCTCCAAAAACTACACTCGAGAAAGACGCACCTGAATGTGAATTTGATGTGATTGAAGTTGGGTCGAAGAAATTTAAAAAGCAGATGGAAACAGTGAATCATAGAGAAAGACATAAAAATAAAACAGAATGTCCTAGACACACATCGAAGAGAAAAGCTGATACAAATACAAACAATGAGAGCCACAAAATGACATTCATAGATGCATGTGAGCTGAAACCTGCCAAAATGAAATGTGAAACTGAATAGTAACCATAAGGTAATGGAACAAACATTGGTTGTACAAGGCAGTTGTCATCAAGGTGATGTTAGATTTGTAAGGAACAGTGGAAAGCAGTGTGTGGCAATGAGCCTTAGTGCTATTATGAGAAGTCAGACAAAATGTTTGAAATATTGGCAAATGAATGAAATGGACAATGTGCTGTATACTTGTAATGAGTTATATGGATTTTTACAGAGAAGTTCAACCATGAGTAATGAGTATCTGCTTGTTAGTGAGTTACCAACTTATTTAAATGTGTATGAAAGCAACTTCAGTATGAATTACGGGGAACCTGTGACTGGAACGTTTAATGAAAATGATCCAAGTTTAGAAGAGTACGACATGATTTCACTTAAAAAAGCTGTAGAACAAACAATTCAGATATACCAAGCATGTTTCATATGTTTTCATGGGAGTACTTTTGCAGTGATTGCTGAAGATGGCATTTATTATGTGTTTGATTCTCATTCTAGAAATGTCCATGGCAGTCAAGTTCAAGAGGGGACAAGCATTATGATGCGTGCAGTTTCATGGCATGGTGTTTACAGGTATTGTCTCAATTTAGCTCAATCAATGAATCTGTCAGTTAATGAACAGTTTGAAATAACTGGTGTTAATCTGTGCATAAGCGACAATGCTGTAACATGTACACAGGAAGATATGCAAGCCAAACCTATTTGTACTGATAGTGTAGTTGATGATTGTAAGGACTGGAGTATGGATATGTTGCAAGATGATGTAGTGGATTTGACTCTTGAGAAGGATGATCAATCAGAAAGTGCGTCTACTTGTAGACTTGGAAATAGTGTAGATGATGGGAGTAACAGTTCTGATGTTTGGTGCTTGAATTGTAACAAAATGAACAGTCATGACATTGAAGGTGATGTGCTACATGTAGATACTGGCACGAGTTCTGAAAGTCTGGATATTGAAATCATTGGCCTATCTCGACCAAATGTGTTGACATTTACTCCTCTCACGTTTGAGTTTCAACAGAGTATTTGTGATAAGCTTGAAATTGAAAAATCACATTTGAAGTCTTCTATTGTCTCTGAAGAATGTGCAATAATTGGAAAGCCTGATCATGTGAGAAAGATTAGAGGTGATGGCAATTGTTTTTTCCGAGCAATTTCATATGCTCTATCGGGATCTGAAAATAGTCATATGAAGTTGAGGATTGCTACTGTTAATCACTTGTTGAAAAACCAAGGTAAATTTCAATGTGTTTTGAGAGATGGATTTGTTACCCTGGAGGACTATGTAATGACACAAATGATGTATGATAGTGGAACATGGGCAACAGAGCTTGAAATAATGGCAATGGTTGATATGTTGCAAGTCAACATATGTACATTTGATGATGTAAATAGTTGGTATAGATTTTCTACAAATTATTTTGACAACAACCGTCCAAGTTTAGGAATGGCAATTTACTTGTATCACAGAGGAAGAGTCCATTATGATGTTGTTTTGTCAGTTGCTGAGATAACTGTGCAATTATCTGAGGTGAACAGGAAACAAAAAACATCTTTGAAGCAGACAGTGCAGTGTGATGAATCCATAGTATTTAAACATAACGATAGTCTGAAAACTGTAGTGAACAAAGTGACAGCAAAAACTGTAGTGAACAAAGTGACAGCAAAAACTGTAGTGAACAAAGTGACAGCAAAAACTGTGAAACCAAAAAGGAAAATTGGCAAGGGAAAAAGCTAGAGAAAGATACAAACGGTATGTGCAGCAGAGAGAAATGAAACAAAAAGAATGTAAAACGGCCAAACAGAAGGAACGTGATCAAATGAAACATAGCAATGATGAAAACAAACAAGAGAAGTCAAAGTACAATAAGAAATATTACAATGAAAATGCTGAAATTATAAAACAAAAGTTGAAAATGAAATACCAGGAGAGTTTATGTTTTAAATCTGGAAGACTCTGTGCTCAAAAAGCAAGATATCAGAAATCGAAGGATGAAATAGCTCTATGTAAGAAAAAGAAGTACCAAGACAATCCTTCATATAGAGATAGTGTGAGGATCAATACTAAAACAAAATACAAAGAAAATGCTCAATATAGAGAAACAATGATTAGTGATGGAAAATCAAAATACTTCAACAATGCTAACTATAGAGAGAGCCTAATTAACAAGGGCAAATCTAAATATTGCAACGATGCTAAATATAGAGAGAGCTTAATTAATAAGGGCAAATTTAAATATTGTAAGGATGCTAGATATAGAGACACATTGATTAACTTTAGCAAATCTAAATATAGTAACAATGTTAGATTCAAAGAAAGACTACTGAAATACAATAAAGCTAAATATCAGAACAAAATATACAAAAATGCACTTATTCAGAATATTAAAAGAAAGTATCACTTAAATTGTTCTTACAAGGAAAAGTTGCTGAATTAAAAAAAAACCAAGTATCATAACAATTCAAAATACAGGAGAAACTTAATCCAGTATGAAAAACACAAATATCACACAAAGAAAACTTATAAGGAAAATATGATTAATAAAAATCGCAGGCGTGCCTTGAGTAGAAAGGAACAGACACTCAGTATCAGTCACGTGACAGAGATGTTTAGGAAAGAAATTTTACATGGACCTGAATATGTTTGCGCTGTTTGTCTTAAACTTCTCTTTCGGAAACAGGTTTTGAAATGTAATAAAGATAAATACAAAGACTCTAGTTTGTTATCTGCAAATTATGTCCATACTTGTAGTCAAAATTGTCCATCAAGTTGTTATGTGTTAAAGTCAAGCAGATCATGCTTGTGGATATGCTACACATGTCATAGGAAACTACTCATTAATGACTTTCCAGCAGAGGCATATGTCAATAATTTACAGATATTCCACAGCTGTTAGATTGTTTAAAAGGTTTAGAAAAACATTTGATTGCAATAAATATCCCATTCATTAAGATGATAGCATTACCTAAAGGAGGACAGCATGGTGTCAGAGGACCAGTTGTTTGTGTGCCATCCAATGTAACAGAAACTGTAAAGTCATTACCAAGAAGTAGAAATGATGATCAGATGATTAGAGTAAAATTAAAGAGAAAGCTGACTTACCGTGGACATTATCAGTATGAGTTTGTCAACAAGAAAAATGTAGAGAATGCATTGCACTACCTTAAACATAATAACGTGTGGTATCAAGATATTGAAATTAACACTGATTGGAATGATCCATTATTAGAGGATGTTACAGTAAGTGCACAAAGTGATGAAGGGGTAGTTGATAAGATTGACAGTGATGAGGAAACTGATGAGGATCGCTTGCGTGGAATTCCACTTGATACATGTTTACAGCCAGCAGATATAGGTCAGGAAATTCTGGACCAGTATTTTGATGATATACTTTGTGTTGCACCATGTGAAGGAAATAATCCAGTCAGTTTTAATGGAAAAAGGCAATGAAGCAAAATGTTTTCCAACATTATTTTCACAAGGAACTCCCATATTTAGTGATAAGCGTGATGTAAAGCTTACTCTGTGTAGGTATCTGCATAACAGACTCATGCATGCTGATAATAGGTTTGCAAAAAACACTCAGTACATTTTTTATGCACAATATTTGTTGGAAATTCAAAAAGTGATGTCATGTGTTTCTATTGCATTGCGTAAAAACTCTGGCAGAATGTACAATGATGAGAGTAGAAGCAAGAATAATAAATGACAAGGAACAATTAAGAGACATTCTGAAGTCTGATAGTGGATACAAATTTCTGAAACCGATCAGAGGAACACCTCCATATTGGCAAGCAACACAGAAAGATGTTTTAGCTATGATAAGACAGTTAGGAATCCCAACTTGGTTTTGCTCATTTTCAGCAGCAGATATGAGATGGCCTGAAGTTATCAACACAATACTGAGACAGCAAGGTGATTCAAGAGATGTAAATGATTTGGACTGGAATGAGAAATGCAATGTATTGAGAAGTAATCCTGTTACTGCAGCTAGAATGTTTGACAAACGATTTCATACTTTTTTAAAAGATGTCATTATGTCAAAGGCTAAACCTATTGGAAAAGTGAAGGATTATTTTTACAGAGTGGAATTTCAACAGAGAGGATCTCCTCACACACATTGTCTTTTCTGGATTGAAAATGCACCAAAATTAGGACATAATCAGGACAAGGATGTTGTTACATTTATTGATAGATATGTCAGTTGTGAGTTACCAACTAAGGAAGAAGATAATGAACTTAATGAGATTATCAGTCGGGTACAACTTCATAGCTGGAAGCATTCTAAGTCGTGTAAGAAAAAAGGTACGGAGTGCAGGTTCAATTTCCCTAACCCATCTAAACAGACATTTATTGCACAACCACAGCCAACAGATGATGAAAAAGAGAATGATGAAAATGATGATAATGAAAGTGATGATGCAAAAAAATTATTGAAGTCACTTTGGGTAGCAATTAAAGATGAAGAAAACCAACACATGCCAATTAGTGAATTGTTTGAGCATATTGGTATTACACAAGAGGAATTTGAAAAAGCCAACAATGTCTTAAGCAAGAAGACCACTATTGTACTGAAAAGACAACCACAGGATGTTTGGGTGAATTTGTACAATCCTCATTTGATAAGATGTTGGAATGCAAACATGGATATTCAGTTTATCTGTGATGTGTATGCTTGTGTGGCCTACATAGTATCATATATGGCTAAAGCTGAACGTGAAATGGGTGTCTTGTTGTCACATGCTCAGAGTGAGGCACAGAAAGGTAATTTAGATGCCAAACAGAGTATGAAGAAACTTGGTTCTGTGTATCTGCATAATCGTGAAGTATCAGCACAAGAAGCAGTGTATCGGGTCTGTGGTTTGAGATTGAAAGAAGGATCTAGAGAAGTACAGTTTATACCTGTTGGTGAGAATCCTGTAAGAATGAGTTTACCGATAAGTGTAATTAAAAGTAAATGTGATGGAGATGATGATATATGGATGACAAGTAGAATCGATCGGTACCTTGCAAGGCCAGAAACTGAGGAATTTGAGTCAATGTGCTTAGGAAAATTCTGTTCAGAATATAGAGTAATATATACAGGCAGTAACAAAACCAAAGGAGAAAGTACAAGGAAACGGTTGCCAGTTCATACATTAAAGAATCATTTAGGTTATATACAGAAGCGAAGTCGAACTGATCCAGCAGTCATTAGATACCCTAGATTTTCAGTTGTCAAATGTCCAGAGAAATACTATCAGAGTGTCCTTCAATTATTTCTTCCTTATCGTGTTGATGCACAACTGAAGCCGTCAAAGTTTGATTTGTATGAAGACTTTTACATGAATGGTTTTGTTCGATTGAATAATGAGCTGCAGTCTGTCAAGTGCATTGCTGAGAAGAATCGATCTCTGTATGAGTCTAATGTTGAGGCACTGGATGAAGCAAAACAATTTCTTGAAAAATTTGGTCCACAAGAAGATGCATGGGCTCAGATTTGTCCTGAAACGGAACAAGAGAGACTTGAATGCCAAAACCAACGTCCTGAATTAATGAATAACTCTGAAGATGAATGTGAAATTCCTGATTTGAAATCTGACAGTAATAAAAAAGTATTGAGCAACACTGAGCCATATTCAGATAGAATATCCAAGCATGAAGCAATTGCATTGTGCAGGTCATTAAATGTTAAGCAGAAACAAGTTTTCTATAAAATCAGACAGTGGTGTTTGGACAAGACAAATGGGAAACAGTCATTTGATCAAATCAATTTATTATGAAGCAACAAGACTGTTTGCTAGAATGATGGAAAATCCTGACGATGTATCTGTATTGCTTACAGCTCCTACTGGTGTTGCAGCTTTCAATATCAATGGTGCCACTATTCACAATGCATTCTCAATACCTGTAAATGCTAGACTGCCATACCAGCCACTCGGTGAAGATAAGATCAGTACACTTCGGAATAAATATCAACAGTTATGCATTTTAGTTATAGATGAAATTTCAATGGTAGATCAAAAATTATTGTCCTACATTCATGGTCGTCTACGACAGATAAAACAAACAAGAGACTATGGTTCTTTCGGTAATGTCAGTATCATAGCTGTTGGAGATTTCTATCAGTTGCCTCCAGTAAAAGGAAAATCTCTGTTCCAAAGCACACTTCAATGTGATTTGTGGAATGATAACTTCCTGAAAGTAGAACTGACTGAGATAATGAGACAAAAGGAAGATGGACAGTTTGCTGAACTACTGAACAGGCTGCGTGTAAGAAAGAAACAGGAAAAGTTAAGGCAGGATGACATGACAATGTTGCAATCACGTGAAACTGGAGAAGATTGGAGTGATGCTGTGCATATTTACCCTTGTAACAAGCAAGTTGATGAATATAATTTGAAAACCCTGTTTGCAAAGTGTGTAGACTTTGTGTGTATTTTGGCCAGGGATTTAAAGAAAGATGAAAGAAGTGGTAATATGAAGCGTGCTGAAATAAAAGGAAAGAAATCCTCATTATCAAAATCATTGTGGCTCGGTATTGGTGCTAGGGTAATGTTAACGAGAAATATTGATGTAAGTGATGGACTTGTGAATGGAGCAGTTGGAACTGTTCACCAAATAGTTATGTTAGCAACTCAGTCGTCACCAAGTCGTATTGAAATTGATTTTGTTAATAAGTCTATGGGGTCAAAATTGAAAAGGCAGTCCTCAAGTAATCCAGATGTGCATGTTGTACCTGTTGAAATGGTAGAAGAAAGTGTTACTAACCAGTATGTGCGACATCAGTTCCCTCTCAAGTTGGCATGGGCTTGTACAGTTCATAAGGTTCAGGGACTCAGTACAGACAGAGCAGTTATTTGTCTTCATCGTATATTTGCTGCAGGACAAGCATATGTTGCTTTGTGTAGAGTCACCTCACTTAATGGACTTGTGATAGAAGGATTCAATGAGAAATGTATTTATTGCAATGGAGAAGTGATGGATGCACTGAGTAAGATGGCTCCATTTATTGATGACAATAATGACAAGAGCAATAATGAAGTTGTAGAATATGATAGTGACAGTACAACCATTATGATGCATAATATTCAAGGATTACAAGTTCATCAAATGGATTTCACATCTAATAATGATATGATGTCATCTGACTTCATTTGTCTGACTGAAACATGGATTGATAGAGAGCCATGTTATGATCTGGATTTGATTGATTTCAAATGGTATCACCAACAAAGATGTAATTCATATGACAATTCTAGTCTACTTACCCAAATATTAAAGGAAAAGAGTCATGGTGGTGTTGCTGTTTGTGCCAGAAAAGACAGAGTGCTTTCTAGATTGAATATTCCAGTGAAAAATCTTGAATATATTGCATTTCAGATCATTTCAGAAGTTTCTTTAACCATTGTTGTTATCTATCGACCACCATCTTATGTAATGAGAGATTTTATTGCAGTCCTCAAACTCTTGCTTAATGAAGTACACAAAATATCCAACAAATGCATTATTATGGGTGATTTCAATGAAGATATTTTCAAACAATCTTCTTGTATTGAGAAAGTGATGCAAGAACATGGTTATAAGCAGTGTGTTACTGAAGCCACTACTGAGAGAGAAACACTAATTGACCATGTTTACATCAAAAATATGGATTCTATCCAAACCCATGTAGTTCCAACATATTACAGCTATCATGAATCAATTGCTATTAAGTTTTAGATGTAATTCAATGGTTATATTATGATGGCACTTACGGCTTGTGTACATGGGATATATAAACAAATAGTTGTTGAAAACCATGTTTGGAATGAACATGAAAACTCTACCGCAGTATTTCAAATTGTCCTATGACACTCTACAGTGCAAGTGCTGTCATGCATGTATGTGCTGAAGTTAGAACCATGTGTCACTAATTTAATGCGATACAATTAAATTAGTTTTTTAATATGGTTGAAGGCGGCTTTAATTTGTCAGTTTACATGTATGTACATACACATGTACGGCAATTCTATGTTATACACATTAATTTCCTGTTTTTGCTTTATTTCATATCAATATTAGTTTTTAAGTGATGAACAAGGTATTAAACACATTGCCACGCATAGACAAAACACTGTAAATGAAGACATTTTAATAAACTTGTGTACATTTAAATGGAGAACGTACATGTTCATGTACAGTATACACAAACAAGTACAAATGTATATTATGTGATGTACAAAGTACAAACTATATTACTTTGACCATGGTTGTATAAATACAAACACAAAATGTATGTACAGAAGAGTATGCAAAATTTGACATAAAGTGTAGATTTGGTATTTATAATAGTAGAGTGAGATGGTTCATTCACCAGGAATTATATGTGTAGGTAACAAATGACAACTTGGTGATTTTTTTTGTTTTTTCTTATCAGTGACATAACATTTGTACAATAGCTGCAAGTCAATGGAGCTGATTAACTCCTTACCTATCAACCAGTTGTACAGGTAAGATACAATCAAGGAATGTGCTATTTGCTGTAGTATTAACTGAAATTGTTCAACAAAAACAGTGTTATAGCACACTTACACCAATACACAATAAGCACTGTAATCTACAGTGCTTGTGGGAGTGGGAGTCATAATCATGATTTCCACATCATACAACAGATGTCTCTAACAGATCATTAGACGTTCCAGGTGATAGCAGGTAAGTTTCATTCTGTAGTTAGAAGTACGTGATAGACCTTATAAACATGTTTATTTGTGTTTGGTTCTCTACCAAGCATGGCTGGTTAGCTCAGTCGATAGGTGACTTGAATGATAATGTAAAGATCACAGATTATCACTCAAACAGAGCCTGATTTAGATATCAGACGTGTGTGAAAGAAACTTGCATTTCAGCACCATGTCTCTGCTTGGTCAAACTATCTATGTCTTTTTTCAAAACAGGGTCATACATGATCGTCAGTATTTAATCAATACCAAATTATTATGCCTAGTTCACAATCAATAATAGCTTGCTGCTATTTGCACAATCAGTAAATGTGGCTGATGTGTTCACAAAAATTTAAATATGTTATAGAATCAGGTAGTAAAATGTGTGTTGTTTGTTCTTTGTTGATGACATAGCTAACAAATGAAGCATCAGACTGTGGCATCAACTGCATGCAGAAAGCAATGGAGCTAAACAACCCCTGACTGCTTGTCAACTGTATTGACTGTGCCCACATTGTCTGCCGTTGCTGTTGCTTCAAACTGATGGTGTACAGCAATCATGAAACCGTACCTAGGACTACGAGGGATTGTAGTTGGTCACCCTCCTGGCTGCAACTTATCGTCTGCATTGACTGTGATTATTCTGTGTGACTGTCTTTTTTTGCATGCAGCTGAGAGCACACTCACCATGGTGCTACTAACTGATGAAGCTAATTTACTCCGACTTGCTGTTCATCATTTGGTTAGCTGTATTGATACTGTCTGCCTTTCCACCATTGAATGCAGCTTACAGTAGACTCAACCCTGGTGCTACAAGCTGAAGGAGCTAATCTACCTCACTAGCCGTTTGTCATCTGTACTGACTGTCTTCTTTCTGTCTGACTTTTCACCATTGTTTGCAGCTAATGATGTATGAACATGTTGACCTAATATCTGTACCATAAACTACAACCAATTGTAGCTAGTTAAGCTGTTTACCATGTGTATGTGATGTACTCTCTATGAACAAATGCTTTCAAGAAGGTAACCTTCTGCTCATCAGATCATCGTCACTTTCATTGACTGAACCCTTATCAACCAGTCAAAGAGGTGAGACCACTAAAGCGTTAATTTGTCATGTCATATGAAATACATAAATTTTAAATTTTACACTAAAAGCAGTGTGAAATAAGCACTATGCAAAGTGTGTTTGAGTCCTGTGACAGAAATTCCACAGTTTCACTATAGGTTGGTGTCATGCCTACTAATGTGACATTTTGTAGGACATCTGTTTAACAAATTTAGTAGTTTTTTAGTTTATGTTCACATGGTTTCATTTAAAAAAATAATGATGTACATTGTGAAATGCATTTGTATAGGGTCACATCAGAAAAATAAGTACGTTGGCATTTTATCAGTAAAGAGTTATTGCGAGGTAATTTGCACCACCCTTTTTACCTTTACATTACAAGATAGTATATGAAATGCATTTAGAATCCCCTTAAATAACCTTTATCCATGCACCTCTATATGGTTCTCTTTGAGACAGTGAGTATACGCATGATAAAAATTAATTATGCTATGAGATACTTAGAGGGTGTAGTACTGATAGCTTTGCATTTATATAAATGCTTCAACTCCTGTTTGCCAATAGATACATTGTTAGCTCACTAATTTATTGTGTGCCTTATCTTTGTTTGTCTTTACTTTTTAGAAAATCAAATAGAGATCCTCTTTCAGACTGTGACAACACTCTTCTGTTGGTTATTTCAATCAGATTCTTCAGTAAAGAACATTACACACTGGATTAGTGCCTGATTGATGTTCCCTCATGACTTAACAAGATCATCACCCCCTGCTCACATGTGATTGACTGATGCGCAATACTGAAAACCAGCACAAGATGGTCTGATTGGGTTATTAGAGACATATCATTCTGAAAAAAATCATGTATTTGACTACAAATATTATCTTTTGCAACAAAGGCTTTGTTTTCGACAGAAATACACTCACAAGATAACATGACACAGAATAAAGTTCATTGTATTAATACCTCTTGTACCCATTCAATCCGTGTTAAGAGATTAGCATATATTTTAGAGTGCTAGGTGCAGTATCCTGCCACAGACATTGCTGTACACTCTTAGAGTAATGTATTTAAATAAACAGCTTTCCTGTTTGAAATTTGATAAAGCCACTTTTTTGAGAAAACATGACGCTATAAATTAACCTTTCATGAAATGAACAAAGCTTCATCATTATTGCTTCGTCCTTTGGATGGGACATATAGCTGTAAGTGCAGTATTCTGCCACAGACTTTGCTGTACACTCTTTGAGTAATGTATTTAAAAAGAAGTACAGCTTTTCTGCTTGGAATTTGATAAAGCCCCTTTTTTTGAGAAAGCATCGCGCTTTGAACTAACCTTCCATGAAATGAACAAACCTTTACAAATTTACCCTTGGTTTTCGAGAATGTTTTGATCTTAATGTAGTACGCATCACTTTATTTATAAAAATAGTAAACTGAAGGGACAAAACAACACTGATACTGACAATTTTGATAAAAATGTAATTTGTAAAAACAAAACCGACTTTCTGGTGTTGCCGAAAATGACATTCATAAGCTCTCTGAAAACAATGTACATGTAGGTCCTACCACTAACGTTATCCTGGATTACCGGTATAATGGTTAAGACAAGTCACTTAACTGCCAAGTTAGTATAGTTCTGTCTAGTGTTCAGCAGGGTGTCAGTGTGGGCCCCACTCATAACACTTGTGTCCTTAAGCAAGACAGTTAAGCATCATTGCTTCGTCCTTTGTACGGGACATACAGCTGTATGTCTCGTGTGTTGGGTAATACAAGATCACAGCAACGGTTACTATGTCTAGAAACCAAGTTTGCTCCTGGGATCAGAGTGGCTGCTGAAGCACCTGGTAAACCATTATAAAAGTCTACATAATGGGTCTCTTTAATCAACAATTTCAAAAAAATGTCAAATTGAAAAAATCTGTAGACTTTATTACCTTATTGCTTGTACTTTGCAGTGATGTGAATAATTAATATTTAAACAGAAAAATATATTTCACTTGACATTAATAATGTAAACGATCTAATGATAACAAATACGAAATAAAAAAATAAAAGAATTAAGAAAATGTGTAGACTTCATTAAGTTATTGCTTGTACTTTAATATGAATTGAATAATTATAAACAGAAAAAATATTTAAGATATAGCAACTGAAGTATGTTTAGCTTCTACATGTAAGTTCATTTTACCCAATTTACAAGAATTGCATGGTTAATAGAGTTGGAAAGAAGAAATACACCATGAAGTTGGTGATCAAAATGCTTAAATTAATATAGTTTAAGGGTTAATTATCAACTAAATGGATCTTGCCAAAATGTGGAACATACAGCTTTAGCTCTCATGCTCGTACACATTATAGCAACTTTGCATATACTTAAAAGGTGTGCTGTTGTAAAGAACAATAGAAAAACAACTGAAATTGAAGAAACACAAGCACCCTATGCTGAAAGCAGGTAGGTCTAATTACATAATAGTGGTTCCAAAAAGGGTCCATCCACAAAGCTCCTCGTAATGTTTTACACTGGACAATTCCAATCACTTTGGTCAATTAAAAATAAAGTCGAATTATTTTCTATCCTCCAGAATTATTTGGTACACTCCGGTCACTGCACAAACATACACAACTCAGCCACAAGAGGGCGCTATTTAATGAAGGCAACAATGTGCTTTATGGGTGTATTTATTTATAAAACCCTTTCAACAAAATGATTATTGCAAATGTAAAGTAAGGGCGAACGAGGTGACCTTCATTTATTGCATTGTCAATTCCACAATAGAAAAATGAACGCCGTGAGATTGTATTTATTATGTACGATATATCTGGCAAAACTGTACCCTTACATATATAACTTGACAAGTGATAACGTCACGATGACATCAGTTTTTCAAAGCATTTAAGACATATCATTCAAGCCTCACAAATGAAGACGTCACTTCGTTCCGAAGCTTGTACAGCCTATCAAGCCTGTTTACTGATTATAGCATGCTCCGCTAGCATTGCATGAGTTAAAGGGGCAACAAATGAAACAATCATAAAAAATCATGTAATGACGTCATCATGGCGTCATTTCAAAAATTACAAGAACTTGCCAATATCTAACAACCTACCAAGTTTCAACATAATCGCACTTATACTTCGGGAGATATACGACTTCAAAAAAGGCACCTTTAATGCCGCGTCACGTGACCCCCGATGACGTCATTGATCTGAAACTTCACACATATGATGGCTGCCTGACGATCAACATGTGTGTAAATTTTGAAGTGATTACCAAAACTTCACCCCACACATCTTCAAAAAGTCCATTTTGATCAGTTTTCAACCTGCCGTTAGAGGGCGCTCTTGTGTGTTGTGGCGTCATCGGTATTTTTTTTAATTACCCACCCTTGCCAGACAATAACATCGTTGAAAGCAACTTCATAACTATTTCCACTTTTGAATAACGAGGCACTTCCTGTTTCGACCGGAAGTAGAGGTCATGTGAGGTCACGCACACTGAATCAAATGAAGACCTAATTTATCCCTATACAATCCCGCAAACAGAAACCTACGGTCTCTTGTGGCTGATTTGTTACGGATTTTCAAATATTTTAAATAGAAAACTTTTAAAATGACGTCACGTGACAGGTGATGACGTCATCATGACATCATTGTTTTAGGATCATTATTGCACCAATGCCTTTCATCCGTGAAAGTTTCATTGCAATTGCTCTTGAAGAACTATGCAAAAAGCCGCCTAGAACGAATTGTCTGAAAAATACAAATTAAAAAAAAAATAATAAAAACAAAAAATTTAACAAAAACAAGAGCTGTTTCGCTGCGCTTTGCTGCGAAACAGCTAATAATTAAAGATTTATAAAGCGCACATATCTGCCTATAATGGCACCCAAGGCGCACAAGAAAAAACTAGAAACAGTATTTAAACGAAATAATGACAAGTATGGAAAAGACAGTTAATCGCTGGATTCCTTTATGAGGTATGTTTTCAGATTTTTATGGAACAGTTCTGTAGTTTTGCTAGATTTGACGTATGCAGGAAGTGCATTCCTCAAACGTGGGGCAGCTGCAGAGAAAGACCTGTCACCCCAAGACCTCCTCGTTCGAGCTTCTTGGAGCTGGTGGACATTTCCTGAACGCAGACCAAGTCTAGAAGATCTCTTTTCCACCAGTAGATCTGACAAGTACACTGGTGTCTGGTTGGTTCTGATTTTAAAAACCAGGGAAAGTACGTTGTACTTGAGTCTTTGCTTCACAGGCAGCCAGTGTAGATGCTCGAGAACGGGGGTGATATGATCAGATAGCTTTGATCGGGTGACAAGCCGAGCCGCAGAATTTTGGACCTTCTGCAGTCGTTTGATGAGAGTGTCGGGCAGTCCATTCAGGGTACTATTGTACATATCCAATCGTGAAGTGACGAGTGCATGGACTGCTTCTTTCGTTCATAAAAGTAAAACATTAAGTTGGTATATCTCTATCAAATGAATAAATTGTACTACATTTTATTTGCTGAAAGCTGTCGTCGATATTGACAATTGTATAACATTGGCCAAAAATAGCGCCTGCATCATATCATTAAATAGATCGAAGTACACCTACATCATGTATTGTGTGGTATGGTGTGAGGGTGGAGACTTTCCAGAGTATTTCGACCCTGTTCGCTGGATTTTGTTCTGGGAAATTTCATAGTTGAAAAAGTTAGTCTTAGTGAAGAAGCTTGCGTGAGTATGGCCCATTTTTACTCAAGTGCTCCATGCTTTTAATTAAGGTTACGTACGAAAGAACTTGAAATTGAATTTTGGTTATCACGACAGTTTGTGCATGGTTTGTCATATTTGCGGAAATAGTTCCTTACTCCACGTTAAACTATATAGTAATTTAATACTAAGGCCTTTTTCTCATTATCTTCTTACCGGCAACTTTGAAGAAACCTTGTTTTAGTGTCCTCAGGGAGATTTGATCTTGGGGATCTGGGAATTGGATGTAACCCCGATCCCAAAGTACTCTGTTGATGGCTTTGATGCCACGGTCGATTGCTCGCCATGCCGTCGGCGGACTAACCATGGGGCAAGTGTCCCCGACGACAATGGCGAACGTCCCGGAGGACAAATACCGCAGCGCCAAGCACACTTGAAGAAGCGGTGGTAAGGCGTGGTTGTGGTCGGTTGGGTGCTCCAATTCACCCGACAACACATCCACCTATCGCAAAATAGCTTGCGGCCGAAATCGGTACCGTGCCCAAACTTGACCCGGGGTAAATATTTCTAGGGGATTTTCCCTGTCGCGAAAAATCCGCCGCTGTCTTTCCACAGGATAGTTTCTTGCACGAATGTTACGTCTTCGGCGAAGAATGGCTGCCATGTTTGTATAAGAAATAAGGCAGTGCTTAAGCAGGGTGCTTACGCAAAAAATAGAGGCTTTAAGGCTCATTTTTGTTTGCTTAACGCTTTAAGCAAAAAACCTTGCTTAAGCGTGGCTATGAAATGAAAAATTCGTTAAGCGCGCCCGTTAAGCACAAAATCGGCCGTTAAGCAGCTCTATGAAATTGGGCCCTGGTCTTCAAGGCAGCACTTCTCCTCAAGGGCTGGACTTCGTAGAATGTGCCACAATCGCAATTGATCTCATCATTGTCCGTATATCCCCATTTCTTCATGTTTGTCTTGCATCGTCCCACTTTCGTACGTAGTCTATTGAGGGACTTCCATGTTCTCCAGTCCTGCCTATGTCAGGGGGTAGCTGTGCTTTAGTTGGGAGGGGCAGCTTCTCCTGATGGTGACCGTCGATGCACCTCTTCTCCCACAGTGCAAGTCTGGCCACCTCGGGGGAAACTGTCAGTGGTTCAACTGAGTGAAGAAAGCTCCTCCTTGACTGTAGACGACTGGGAGCTGCTTGGTAGGCATGACATGGATGGCGGGTGTCTTCAGTTTGTCTGAGGCGCTCAGTACCGCTGGCTACTGACCTACGTATACCAGGTGGGGCAATGCCAGCCAGGACATGGAGGCTGTCTACATTCGTTGGTTTTAGGCAGCCAGTGATGGATCTGAAACTGTCGCTGAGGGCAGGGTCAACTTTTTTTGCGTGAGAGGATCTTTCCGAGACAGGGCAGGCATACTCTGCAGCAGAGTAGTAAAGCGTGAGAGCAGTTGTCCAGAGCATGGATGCTTTGGCACCCCATGAGGAGTTTGCCAGTTTCCGCAGGAGGTTGTTTCTGGTTCTCACTTTACCTTTCACCTTTGTCAATATGCTGCTTGTATGAGAGCATCCGGTCCAGGGTCACGCCGAGGTATTCAGGGAAGTTGCAGTTTTCCAGGTGGACGCCGTTCCACATCAGGGACAATTTCCTCCCAGCATCACAATTCCGTAGGTGGAACAGGCTTAGCTGGGTCTTGGTAGGATTTGCCTTCAGTTGGTTGTCTGTGTACTAGTTTGTGAGGTTGTCTAGGGCTGTTGTGAGGGTGGCCTGAATGTTATCTATGTTGGTGCTCTGGGCTGCAATCCCAAGGTCATCAGCATAGATGAAGCTCCTTGTTCCTTGGGACACTGTTTGGTCATTAGTGTAGATGTTGAACAGCACAGGAGCAAGGACACTAGCCCGGGGCAGGCCATTCCTTTGTTTCCTCCATCTGCTGCGCTTTCCAATCAGTTTGACAAAGAAGCGCCTGTTTTCCAGTAGCAGTTGTATCAGTTTGATCCGGTGAAAGTCATTTGTCATCTTATATAGCCTGTTGAGGAGTAGCCGGTGGTTCACTGTGTAATAGGCAGCTGTTAGGTCCACAAAGACAACACCAGTTGGTTGATTCCTCTCAAAGCCATCCTCGATGTACTGTGTCAAGTTGATTACTTGGCTGGTGCATGATTTCCCAGGTCGGAAGCCAGCCTGCTCTGGTATAAGGTGTTCTTCTGTGATTGGGTCGAGCCTGTTCAGGATAAGACGCTCGAAAAGCTAAAAGAGGTGGCACAGCAGGGAGATTGGCCTTTAACTCTTTGCTTCATTAGGATCCTTCCCTGGCTTCAGGATAACGATTACTCTGGCTTTCTTCAGTATCTTAGGTAACTGAGACATGGATATGCAGTGGTTGAACAGCCAGAGAAGCCAGCATTGTGTGTTCTGTCCGAAATCGTTGATCTGTTCTGTTCGGATGTCATCAAGGCCAGAAGCCTTGCCGTTCTTGAGGCAGGCGGTTGCTGTCTTGAGTTCCTACCCTGATGCCATGGGTTCTTTTTGTTTAATTTTTCTTGTGTTGGGTTTTGCCATTCATCAAGAGCTGGTGAGCAACCTGGTTTGCTGTGACGTTAGAATGAACTGTTGTCTTATTGGGGTCATTGTTGATTTTCTTGATGGTTGTCCAAGAATGAAACCACTATCTTCTCACAAAAAAATCACTAACAAAATGTAACAAATTTACTTACCACTCACACTTGAAAAACAAGAAGGCTGACTTGAGAAAAGTATATACAGGGATGAGATTTGTCAGACTTTTGTCTAAATTCAGACTTTTTATGTCATCCTGGTGAATAAAAAAAGACATTAATTTTTCCACATATATTAAAATTTAAAGAATTAAAGACTGACACTTTGATCTACTTCACTTGTGCTTAGGACACTGTTCCTAAAAGCCATTTGACTTCCAAAGCCTCCCTAGGGGTTACCAAAAGGTAGAAACGCCATCATTTCAAGTAGGCCAAATGTCCTAAAATGTGGATCCAACATGTTTTAGACTTTTTTAACAACAATGACTCTCATCCCTTTATATAGTTAAAAGTTGCTCTAGGTGTCAAATGTCGCGCTTAAGCCTCTGTCAATTTTGCCTAAAATGTGGTTGTAAAAGTATATAAGACAGTCCCATATTACCATGGCTTTATGTCACTCTTTCGGTGTGCATGACTCTTGTTCGTTTACTAGCAACTGAATGTGTATATGTCTTCTTCGCTACAGAGGCAGCACTTGGCAAAATATCACAGCCCCAAGAAACGATTGACATGTATGTCGACCCGTCTAAAAGGTAAAAGCATTTTCCTTATTTGTTAAATTTGTGAGTAGCTATTCTGACCTATCCATCGTATATATACGGATATCTATAGTAGGTATGCACTTGTACTCCCATTCAAGTATTTTTTAACCCACAACCCCATAAGGCTTTGGCATAACCAGACATTTTCATTTTGGGAAGGGGTAGGGAGTAAGAGGGGGCAAATACATAATTTAGGGGGCTAATTGATTTATGAAACCATTCATTCATGCATTATTTCGTCTCTCATGGGGGGAGGGGGACCAACTGCCTGAGTGAAAACCCCACAAATCCATGGTTCACGGGCCTTTTCTCTGTTTTAATGGATTGGGTATTGCTGCGTGACATCAGTGCATGTTTATACTGTTGTGATTTCCAGGACTTTGGTGTATTTATGCAATATACGTACATCCATCCATAAAAGGCGCTGTTATATTTTATCTAAAGGCTTTAAAAGTTGTGTGGTGCATTGACGATTGTCAGGGACATGTTATTACCTATGAATAAACAAATGCTTTTCAGAAATGCCCAAGATATGAGTGAAAAAATCTAAAACTCGTTGCTAAAACGCGGACCAGCTTGTTGCGCGGTTTTCCCGGTAGTGAATGTAAACAAAGGATATGATTGAAACTTGTTTGTCATAACTTCCATTTTTATTCACATGAACTTTATTTCTGAATAAACTTAATTAAATATACCATAACTTTGTTTATATTTTCGTTACAGTGCGAAACTATCATCAGTGGAGCAGCAAAGATAGTCTTTATGTGAACAACGAATTTTGTTCTTTCATTATGGACAAGAGAGCTGAGGGCGCAAAGGGGTCATTGCCAAGTAAGTGCAACACAATTATATTTATTAAAATGTTTTGTGAAAAACAATGAACTATCCTGAATAGCTAAAATCAACACTCATATTGCAAAGACGTTTCTGTAATTTATTGTTTTAATTAGAAAGCACTAGATTCTTAAAACATTTGTCTGAACTTGGTATGTTATCTGTTTGAAAGTATACCTAGTATTTGGAAATTCCTTAGTTGAATCATCAAAATTTAAAGTAAAAATATGTTTGGCTGCACTGTTAAAAATTGTAATCTTGAAAAAAAAAGTTATTTCAAGAAACAAATTCCTGTGTCACTCCCTAGAAAATGTTTCTATTAAGATTTTGGGGAGTGACACAATATTTGCTTGATTGATATTTGAATAATTCAACAATGTAAACCTAGCAACGCTCTGATTTCATCTGTGGTAAGAATACACTGGCCATCATTCACCTCCAGTGGAGTGTATTGGTGGATATGTACAGCTTGTGCGGTCTGACAGCCATTTGTATGCAGTTAATGAACATTCCCAGTCAAGGGGGCATTAGGATTACCTCAGCACTAACTCATTTTTTCCTCTACTAAGAAAGTGGTACTACTCAAAAATGAGATTCCAACGAACAATAGAATCTCTTTTAGTCCCATGAATTATATAATAAGATAACCAGGAATCAATAGAATACCTGCCTGTGCAGAAAGGACAAAGCACATGCATACTGAGGGCACAGCAGGTCTTTATATACCCCTCAAAAAAGCAGGAGTGTAGTCTCTTTGATTTCCTCAACACCTGCTCAGTCAGAAATAACACATGTGAGGGGAATTAATTTGTCACAGATGATTAGATTGATTTAAGTAGGATTTAAAATTTAGCATGACGGGAATACAATCTAATGTAAAGTTTTGCGGTAACACCATGTAAATATCTCAATGAGTTTGAGGTGGTTGTGGAAAAACTCAGATGGTTTAACAACTAGACATTTTAATTAGTATGCTCTGATCATCAACAAGAGAAAACAAGACTCATATGCTGCATCAGAGTTTGGTTTTCTCCTGAAGATGATCAGAGCATACTGATCAATACATTGAGTTAAACCTGTTATTTAGTGACAATTTTCTTTTCACAGGTAAAGTGCAAGTGGAGAGTTTTCTTGACAGACACCCAAAACTTCTTAAAGAGTTTAAAGGGTCAAGAGAGCAAAAGATTGTTTTAGTTAAAACAAAAGTATTTAAATGATCGGGGGAAAGAGAGGAGATTGTTCAAAAAGGAGAGGGAAAACATGTTCTTAGTTTCAAACTAGTGGCTTTTATTTTGCTTACTTTCAAGAACATCAGATTTAAAACTTTAAAACACAAACTATGAGAAGTTACTACATGAGCTAGGTTTTTCATTTTCAACCACTAGTGTGAAAGTAACATTTCCCACTGTTTTATACAGCGCTCCTCTCTCCCCCCATTCATTTTCTATATTTTTGTTACTTTAAAGATACATTGCGTGATATGAGGCAGATTTCTAAACAAAAGTAAATTTAAACATTAGGATAACTATCTTGATGCACCACCAGTTCTTTAATACTTTCATAAAAGTGTGTGTATTTACAGTCACTGATGTAAGTTGTTCGTAACACAAACATGTAACCTTCCTAAATTTGTTCGCTTGTGAAAATAGTTTTATTATAATCCTTACACTCATATACGGCAACGCATCTGTAAAGTTTAACAGTTTGAAAGAAAAATCTAAATAACTTTCCACACAATGTTAGCAAAAAAGTGAATACGGGGTATGAAAGATTTCTACCAGATTTTCTGCTTTTTATTTTGTCTAATTCCAGGGAAAACATTCTAAAACACAAAATGAGGGAAGTTATCAATAGTACATGTTCTTTGCTGACATTGGGTGTTGAGAAAAAAAGACATTTCCTACAAAGTATTGATTTTTTTTTATAAAGTTGTAAAACATGAAAGTTACAAGGAATTACACAAAATGTAGTTTTGTTGGCCTGTTGCCAAGTTCCCGCTGTTGCTGTTGTTTTTTAAGAGTTGTCAGTCATAAATGAGTAGAAAAGAATTGAATACCAAAGATAAATGTTTTTGTAGCTAAATTGTTTTTATTTTTGTCACCATGTTTGATTTTGTCAATCTTGGTTTAATAAATGTTTCAGTTTTTTTTTATATACAGAAAGCAGATTAGTTTAAAGGCAGGATATACTTTTGGTAATTGTCAAAGACCAGTATCCCCACTTGGTATATCCCAACATATTCATACAATAACAAACCTTTGAAAATTCGGGCTTAATTGGTCATTAAATTTGCAAGAAAATAATGAAAGAAAAACACCCTTGTTGCATAGAATTGTGTGCTTTTAAATGCCTGAGAAAGGCTTGATGCCTGAAGCCAATATCAGATTCTGAGAATTACCTTTTTTTCAAAAACTACATTACTTCAGATGGAGTCGTTTCTCACAATGTGTAATACTATCAGCAGCTCTCAAGTGCTCCTTACGAAGTAAGTTTTTATGGTAATGTATTTCTTGAGTAATTACCAAAAGTATCCACTGCCTGTTAAATTACTGAAGAACATTGTAATTAAATTATACCAAGAATTTTGCAACTGCAGATGCTTAAAATATATTGTGATTATATAGTAAAAGATAATACAAAATAAAACTAAATTATTTTGGAGAAATGTTGGTACTGAAATGTCCCAAGCTATTACCAAAAAACTTAATTGGCATCAAAACCATAGTTATACGTTACAGAGTGTCAGTTTGGAAACTTTTGAGCAAAGGTTATTTGTTTTATGCAGGGTTGTTCCCATTTAAAAACTGTTTATTGATGACAAACTCTAATCTAAGTCTTGTCCAGAATGAAATACTGTGTAAGTCTTGCACATATTCAAATGTCCAGGAATCTTTGGGGAATCTTGTGATTTCTTATGCCATGGAAACTAGAGTGGCAGACGTTAACAATTCCAAAAGAACCCCATGTTCTTTAAGACTTCAGTGGAACAAAACAACAAAAATGAGCAGAATACCAGTCACCGATGATACATGTTGAACATTATTTTGGCTGGTAACCTTATTCTGGTAAGCATAAGTTTGTTGCGCCTGGCAACTTTTTTGTGCTTAAGCAGCTCTATGAAATTGGGCCCAGTTTTTTTGCAACTGCAGAAGTTTAAAATAATTATTATGTGGCCATTGATAGGAAAACACAAAATCTAAATAAGTTACTTTAGAGAAATGGTGGTACTTGTATTTCTTAAACTATAACAAAACAATTAAATAAATAACAAATTGGCAATTTAAAACTCTTAAACACAAAGTATGGATAGTTATTAACAGTACATGTTCTTCGCTAACATTGTTTGTTGAGAAATAAAGTCATTACCTATAAATGTATTTTCTTTCGAACTGTAAAACATTAAAGGGGAACTGTCTTTGATCACAGCGAGTCTGTAGACGTTAAAATCTGAACTCTCACCCAGTTACTGCACGCACGCACGCACGCAATAATGATGACGGCGCCCTTAACAGCTTTTGTTTTTTATGTGACGGTCCACACGTGCCTGTGTAGTAACTGGGTTTCCATGTCCAGCCACAAGCAGACAATGATCACGACAACGACGACAGTGCCCCTTTAAAGTACAAGAAACTATGGTCTAGTTGGCTTAGTGCAAAGTTCCCTTTTTGTTCTTTTTTCATCAGAATTAAAAGTTTTTAGGCTTGCATAATAGAAAATAATCGAATAAAAAAAGATAATTGTGTCTGTAACCAAATTATGTTCATTGATTCTACATACCTGGAATTTCTGGAATCATAATGATAAGCTCAGTGCGACATGGTAGAAAGTGTTTTGTTTAAATTTAATTAACATAATAGTATCAACACAAATGATTCTATCTTGAATAATCAAAATTTATTTAACAAAAGTAACATTTGTTCAAAAAGACTATTATCTATCAAGTTTTATAAATGTGAGGTAGAGAAAAGTGTTTAAGTTTATCAAGACAGTCCCTCATGTGTATTTTTGTATTGTCTCTAAATTGTCATATTATTATTTGTTGTTTTTGTGGATATTGAAGAGGTAGTTTGCCTAAAATTACATTTTTGTTTTGTTACCCAGGCACTAATTAGAAAATTGAATGTAGACGGTTTGGATAAGAGTAAATTATTTCCACTCCTCTCATTTCTAATAGAAACAACATGTAACTAACCTGTGCAAATTTCATCAAATTCAGTGAAAACAGCACACAAAAAAGAACAGTTTCCGCTTTGTCAGGGTTTTTATACATATTCATACCGAGCACAAACCAAGAGCTTTTTTTATTTATTTTTTTTATTTAAAAAAATATACAATTACCAACTTTTTCTTTACAACAAAATATTAACAAAATTTCACAATGGAGAGGGGGTCAAACCGATCAGAAAATTCAAACATCAGTGTTGGGGAGATTGTTTAGAATGGTGATAGGACTTTAGGATATGAAAACAAGTCCACCATTATTATTCTATATGTGTCTGTCCACACTAATGGGTACATATGATTATGAATGATAATCTTTTGGAGTGTGACCAAGAATTAACAAAAAAAGGAAGTATTTTGTCCTTTTTTGTGTCTGTGTACATTTCTCAGCTTACAAAACAAAATGGTAATACCTTTTAATTACTGGGTCAACTTTAATATATTATGTATGTAACAAGAACAGAGGTGTTATTTTGTTTGACTGGAAAGTGATAATAACATTATTTAATTTATTGATTTACACAAGGGTTATTACATTCACACCCATAACCTCTTTGGAATGGTTATCAGCCAAAAACTAATATAATTTCCAGGGTTTAAAACATAAGGAATGTTTTGTTTGTAACATGAACAGACATTTTGTGACAAGTGTGTTCATGTAACAAAGGTAACATCTCAAAAGATGATCCTCTGTAGTTTCTTTAATACCCAGAGGCTTGTGTGGTTTTAACAGGGACCACATTAAAAAGGAATAACATTTGTATGAATCAATTCATCATTATCACCACTTCCTCTTAATTTTGGTATGAAATGTCCATCCAACTTCTCTGTGTTACAAACGTAATTGAATAACCTTGAAGATGGTTCCCAGTTATTACTAAAATTCTAAGACGATTGTTTTGTTCTTTGTTAAGCACTGTGCTCAAGTGGTTTGCAATGTGCACAGAAAATTCATCTTTAGTTTTCTTTAACATCCCACGGTTTATTCAAATGTCACAACAAATGGAGACAGAGTGGATTGCCCCATGTGCATTGTTCATCCTGCTTTTACTCCATAGCGTACCAGACCAAATTGCACAAAATGTGCAATTTAATGATTAACTATTATTTAGTTGAAACATATGATTTTGTTTTGCAAAGTATATGTTTCATTTTTTGTATCGATTTGTGAGAGTACAAATGTACGGAAGTGAATAAAGGCCGGGCAGACTACTAATTCGCCCTGGGCGGATTACTAATTCGCCCGGGCAGATTACTAATAAGCCCGGGCAGATTACCTTAGACAGCAGCCTGACAGCAAGAGAGCGGAATATTAATCCGCCTGGGCGGATTAGTAATCAGCCCGGGCGGAATAGCTTTTTTTTTACAACACGTCCTTTATACTCTTCTGTGCAAATGCCATACATGAAGTAACTACAGATTTTGTGTGTCAAAATGTTTACATGACATTGTTATTCACTACGGTAGCTTTATCATTTTCCCCTTTTTAACTGATAAACAGAAGGTGAAAGTTTGCCACAATTGCCCCGAGTTCAGTGTAACCAAGAAAAGTTCAACAGGGTTTTTGTTTTGTTTGATGACCAGATATACTCAACAAATAAAAAGAAAAATACATTATACTTTGTTTTGTGTTCTATTTTTTTACAAAACAATGATGTTCCCTGCCTTATTTGGAGTTTATCGCATCTTGTTTGTGTTCAAATCATTAGAAGTTTGTCGACACCAAGGGACACCTTGTCCTAAGCAGCCTAGTCAAGTCAAGTCAAGAGGTCCAGAAACTTGCTTCATAGCTAGAGGTCACACAATCTCACTGTATGTAAAATAGAAAACATTTTAAAGAAACAAGACACACAAAAGGGAGCAATTGCAACCAATACGGGTCTGATTATAACAGGAACACAAATTGTGTAGATCAATGCAGTTGATCCAGAGATCTGAGAAGTATGCATGCAGACATGTTGATCATCCATGGATCTATGCATTTGATTAAGCCTTATCCTTTTCTGTATAATTTCATTTGTTCTTAAGTAACTTCGCTGAAAATCTTTGTGTATTTGATAACTGGATTTAATCAATTGATCTTGGTCTCAATCAGGCAGCCTTTTCATGAATGATGATACACAACTTTGAAAACAAAAGACAAACATATAGATTCATTTTTAAGTGTTTAAAGTTTTACTAAAAATATTTGTATTTCATTGAATCTACATAAATGGTTTAAGTACAGGTAGACCTTGAATTGTGTGTGCTTCTCTCCCCCCCTTTTTTTTGGGGGGGGGGGGGGGTGCTTTTAACAGAAGTGCTCAATAAGTTTGATGTTGTGTCCCAAATTACAGACAACCAACCAGATCACACATTGAGTTCTTATCAGGACCACATAAGACTTATTATGAGACACATTCCCATATATCTCACTGGTAAGTTTTTGCATATATCTTTAGATTGATATTCAAAATTACATCTGTAGGTTACACTTGCATATTCTTACCTTAGACGATATAGTACAAGTTACCGATGGCACGTTGTCGCTCTAGTTCCATACAATCGATTGCATCGAATTCTGAGCAACTTGAAGATTCAGAATCTGAAGTTGATGGGATGGCTTCTACGCTGGGCTAACAATCACCCGACTCTCCATCAGTACCAGGGTTGTTGATTTGAAAAGACCCAGACCATTCCTTGATCGCCCTTATTTCTAATTTTATGTACATTAGGAGTGCAATTAGGAGTGCAACCATGCAAATTGTTATTAAAGTCAAGACGATTGCAACTATGACCAATACAGCATGTTCCATCACACATCCCATCCTACTTGCGGGTGGTCCCTGAAAAGAAAAGAAAACACATTATTTATACCATTAAAAAAAACACAATAGACCGATTGCACTATATCTAAGTCATGTGACATAATGGCTAGAACATAAACACTGCAGCGCCATTGCAAAATGCGCTAAAAATGCATGATGATTGTTGCATTTATACATTCGAACGAGGCTTTTTGTTCTCAAAATCTCTGCAAAATATGACAACAAAAATTACCTGAGACCATATCAGTGGCTAACAATAGACAGTTCTAGCTACTAGGAAATGTTTAGGAGGATTTATAATGTCAAAAGATATCATGATGTGGTTTACTCAGTGCAAGTGCAAGGAATGTGTGTTTTATGTGGTCCTCAGTAATGATTTTGTTGCCAATATTTTCAATGAAAATGTACTGAAGAAGCTCTGAATTCCTTAATTTACACCCTAAAATAACTTGATTAGAAGAAGTATCTATAGCAGCTAGAATTTGACAACTATTTTGCCTCCCATGGCACAAACCGCACAAAGCTGTTTCGAGCCTGACTTCGCTTTGATTTGTTTTTGAGGGCCGTACACTGCAAAAATCACCAGCTGCAAAATCCTGAAGCATAGCTGGAGGATCAACGTATCCCATTTGGAAGCATTTTGCTTCTAAGAAGTTCTACTTTTGGCAAACATTGTACACTATGCTACAGTGGCCAACCCGTACTATTCAGGATTTTTTTATTTATTTTTTTTTTAAATTATTTTCTTTCATTCTTTTCTTGGAAACCCTGCTCAGCTAGCCGCAGAGAGGAGGCCTGACGCCCAACCAACTGTTTTTAGTTTTATGAAAGGAAATTCACCCCAAATTGTACGTCATACTCATCCTGACTACCTTAATTAAAGCAAAGAAATCGTTTAAATTAATAATAACATTATTTTGTACTAAACGTTTTTTAAACAACTTACCTTAAACTAAAGATAAAGATCGTTCCTGGCCCGCAGGTGCTGTGTACACTAAAGACATGTTCATGACATTGACATCCAGCATGGCAGTATTTACACACACTACTACTCCAGTAGTACTACTTTTTTACTAGTGGTGTGACGTTGGCGCCCTCCCCCCCCCCGTTACGTCGCCCTCAATCGGCCTTGAATAATAAGTTATTAAGACGGTCGTCCGATTAGCTGTTTTACCGTTAAAATCACATCTTTTTGTTTCCAAAGCGGACTGTTGAAATTTGTGCTTGTAATTACAGAGTACGAATATTGAGCAACTTTTGTACAATCTATTCCTTCATTTCAGATGTCACGGTAAGTTTAATTACGTGATACACGTTGGTCACCCTATGTACTGAGTTTGATGTGGTCAGCCTATTGGTGAAAAGGCAGTTATCGAAAATTATGCAATAAATTCAGAATATGAGTTAAACAAACTTTGGTATATCTCTCTTCTGGACAGACTGTTTCATAACCGACCATAAGTTAGGCACTCATCAGCAGAATGACGAAAAATAGAATACGCGCGCACGCGTTACGTCATTTAAGTTAGTACCATTGATCTCCATTAATATTAATGGAGATCAATGGTTAGTATGCGTTTACGTCACTAAAGTAAGAACACATCTGTCTCGATGTGTGGACGGAGATTCTGTCCCCCCGGTGAATCTGTCCCCTCGGACAACTTTACCTGGCTTGTCTAGGGTACAATGTCCCCGAGACAGTATCTCCTAGGATAAACTGTCTCTCGTTAGGTTATTCTGTCCGTCGTGCTCAACGGAGATGTCATCCAACGGAGAATAGGTCCCCCAGGCATGAGCGTCAACCGACGGAACTACTTTAATAAACTTGCTTTATTACCCCGCGCTTTGCTGGTTTATAATAGAAGTATTATCTATTATTTTGTTAAATATTTTAGTCAAAATTGATGATTCACCAATGTAACATTTATTCTTTTTTGTATTTAAAAGTTTTCTAATATATTTTGTTTTAGCCCTACACTCCATTTTCCCGTATTGTGTATCTATGATTTAGCCTCATTCACTTTTCTTATTTACTTGCTGAAATGATTCATGAGGCCATTAATATTCCATAATCATGTACTTTTTAAAAAATTAGCACTGAAGTTAATATAATTGAACTACATTTGGCAGTAAAAAAATTATAAATAATATTCAAACACATGACAAGTCAATAACAACTGACAACAAGCTTTTTGAAATGTCCAACTATTTTTATTTTCTAAATGGACAGTTACAAAATTCCTCATTCCGATTCAATTAAAAACACACACCACCAATAGGCCGACCTTTGGTCATCCTAATGCTTACTTATTAACTACTTGGGCGTTATGACGTCCAAACTGCAGTCGTCATTAAGCCAATGTGATTTTAAATAAACTTTTTAATTTTTTTAATGATTTTCCTGAGCATTGTATCAAAGGTTATTAACTTGTGAAATTGAAAACGTTACAACGTAGATATGTGACCGGCTCTACAAAAATGGGTATTATGGGACCATCTTGATAAAATGAGTTACATACACAGCTGAATTGGTTATATCATTAGCTTTAATTTGGTGCAGGATTGAACCCTGTGGCACCTTGCATTCCGGAGATATAACGATTTTTGCAAAACCATAATGTACAAATTAACAAAAGTGCCTTAAGAGATAAAGCCCTTTAAACATAACAAGTGGAAAAAGCAATGGGCAAAGAAGATACTCTCTTGAACTAACATAGCAACAGTTAAGATTATTTTAAGCTATCATTCTAAAAATTTCAGACCTTATTAGGTGTTCGGGCATCAAGCCCGAACAACTCATTGTTATTGTTCGGTTGTTGTTTTTTTTTTTTAGGTGTTCGGGCATTAAGCCCGAACAACTCATTGTTATTGTTATTGTTCGTTTTTTTTTTTAGGTGTTCGGGCTTTAAGCCCGAACAACTCATTGTTATTGTTCGGTTTTTTTTTTTTTTTTTTTTTTTTTTTTTAACTTTTTTTTTTTGCTTATTATTTTCAGAGTCGTTTGTCCGCAAGCAAAAGCATACTTGCGAACCTTGGATCAACTTGAAACCTGATGTGAAGTTAGACCATAATTAGCAGAAGCTGAGTTAGTTGTGACGTTGTGATGACGTCATCGGATATCAAATTACAAGCGATTTTAGGTCAAAAAGTGACCACATGCAAATGCTTGTATGTTTGTGAATATTTAAGCTATGATGCTCATAATTGGGCATCGGATAGATCGAGACTGGGGCAACATTTGAAAAGTTAACGCCAAAATCGTATGACCTCTTCTTCCGGTCTTAACGGAAGGTCAAAGTCTGCCGTTATGTTTTTTCGTTAAAAAATTCAAATTTTTGTCATAACTCAAAATTGAACTTGATTTGAACATTGAAACTCAAAAGAGAATTGAACAATATCATCAAGACGCCACAAACATGATGATGTCATGATGACGTCATCGGGTATTGAATTACATTAAATCAATGTTTAATATTTGTAAAAAAAACATAACTCATGAACCACATGTCGGATTTTTACAATCTACACATCATCGGATTGGTCGTTAAAAGGTCAACAAACGCTACACACAACATGACCCCAATTGACCTTTACTTCCGGTTCAAACCGGAAGTTGAAAATTTCACAAAATTCATATCTCAAAAACTACGTCATATTTTAACATGAATTTTGCATCAGGTTATAGATGAGTTATTCTGCCGAAACTTTTGCACAGAGATTATAGCATTTTAATCTATGCATCTGGTCAAAACTGGGCGTCAAAGCGCAAGTGTCTGTTGAACAACCTTGTATGACAACGCACGGTAGTGTAGGCCAACACAAGAATACGCCGACACTGTAACCGAACGAAAAGAACTGCCAGTCAAGACACTTGTTATAGACCAACGTAATTCCATGTGCGCCTTCTCTGAAGTGACGTGATCCATTCGTGCAGTGTTATGACACACCACGGGTCACCGTACTTACAACGTGGTGCAATCTTATCAATGGCGTACTACCAATACCAAATAGATCTGAATTCCGTTCATATTCAGCGTCTAATATTTCTCCTATTCGCCCTTCTCGTTGCTTAATGATAAAAATGGAATAAAGACGAAGTTTCGCTGAGATGGCCACCTACTTCAGTGATTCATATTACTATTAATTATGTGAGAAAATGCAAGCAGAAAAAGACGAACTTTGGTTATGTTTTTATCACACTCTGAGAAGGAAGGATGTGTCATTGGATCGTGAAGGGTGTTTCGGACCCTCCTCACGGCACGTGTTTATCGTTGCTACACGGGACTAAAACGGTAAGTTTTTGAGTGAACATCATTGCTTTCTAAAATGATTATTTTATTTAATGCACAATTACGTTATAAAGTGTATCCTGTATCATCAAGTGGTGACGGTGGTGAGATGTTTTTAAAACTGAGAAACGTTTAGTATGAACGTCGAAGAGAATTGGGCAATGGGGGATTCGTATGATTGTTGGCTGTGTCACTAAAGTCAGACAATGGTCAGACTGATGAATGTTTTCCGTCAACTTTGTATTATGACATAACTATTTGAAAACCCTTCGATAACGTTTCCACTAATAAGGTTTCGTTTATAAGTCGTTCACATCAAAAACAGGATGTGCACCTTCCACTATCTTTTTCTTGCGTAATTTCCTTACTCTGATATGTTGTATTGTTAATATGCACCCTCGAACAGGTTGGTCTTGGAAAGAGCGCAATATAAATTCAATAAATTATTATTATTATTATGTAATCATGAAATGTTGTAAGGCTCGAACTTTATTTATTTCAGCTTGACTTAGTTTGCTTTGAGTCATACTTTGTTTATAATTGTTTTTTTCTTCTTCAGAATTTACAAATCATTCAGTACCCGAATGGTCTCCAGGGAAAGATTTTATACTCGTTGTGTTCCATTCCCTAATTCCTTGCTGAGTGTATGATGCACCCTACAGGTAGAAATAGTCTTTAACTCATTAATAACATTTTATTATTCAAAATTCACTAGAGGCTTAAACTTGCTGTCTTCATGACTTGCCTTTATCTTGCAAAATTATTAAAAACAAGTGTCTTTTCTTTCAATATTATAAATTTAACAAACCGTTCTGTATGATGACTAAAAACCAATAGCTCATACCATGTTCGACTTATTTTGACGACATCATCATCAGTGAATATGTATTGAACAATCAAAGTATCATGCACCGATACATAATGAGAAGCCAAATCACAGTATTTGAAAACCTGTTAAAACTTTTAAGAATTGTAACTTAATAATGTCAACATGATTTGCATAGTCGGATTTAATAATCAATAAAGATTCAATTTCCATTGAAAAAACAATAAATTTTAGTGAATGGCATACATGATAGTTGTACTTGTAAGTAATTTACTTCTTATTTGTTCTGGGCACATAGCAACGTTCCTACAAATATACCCTTTTATGACCTTCAGCCACAGTGCTAGGGCATGGCCTTTTGTTAACCTCCGTCGTGCGCAGTTGTTTTGTTTTCTACTGTTTGTATGCTCTTTCATAATCATTCCAATAGCGTCGATTTAATAACCGGCATCATAAAACAAAGACGGCAATGATTAATACTGAAGACTATTATAGTAACCAGATCATTTATTTCACCATGTAAAATTAATGTAAACATGTAATAAATTTACACTTTTTTGAAAGGTCAACACTCAACACCCTGTTTATCGATTCAAATGTTCTGACATCAACACAATTACACTGACTCCGACGACACCCGAACACCTAGTGTTTGTTTCAACAAACACTAAAGCTCTAGTTTTTTTTATAGTTTTACTTCTCAGTGGAATTTGTCCGCAAGCAAACGCATACTTGCAAACCTTTGATCAACTTGAAACTTCATGTGAAGTTAGAACATAACTAGCAAAAGCTGGTAAAGTTGTGACGTCGTGATGACGTCATCAGGTGTCAAATTACAAGCGATTTTAGGTCAAAAAGTGACCATATGCAAATGCTTGTATGTTTGTGAATATTAAAGCTATGATGCTCATAATTGGGCATCGGATAGATCAAGACTGGGGCAACATTTGAAAAGTTAACGCCAAAATCGTATGACCTTAACTTAAAGGTCGTTACCCTAGGTCGAAGTTTACCTTCGATTTTTTTCTTCAAAAAGTCATGTTTTGGGCTTTTCTACAGCATAACTCAAGATTGAAATCGAATTGACGGTTGAAACTTATCAGACAATTAGACCTTAGTATCAAGACGCTACAAACATGATGATGTCATGATGACGTCATCGGATATTGAATTACATTAAATCAAAGTTTAATACTTGTAAAAAATCATAACTCATGAACCGCATGTTGGATTTTTACAATCTACCCATCATCGGATTGGTCATTAAAAGTTCAACAAACGCTACACACAACATGACCCCATTTGACCTTGGCTTCTGGTTCAAACCGGAAGTTGAAAGTTGGAAAAATTCATATCTCAACAACTACGTAATATTTTAACATGAATTTTGCATGAGGTTACAGATGAGTTATCCTCCCGAAACTTTTGCAGAGAGATTATAGCATTTTATTCTTTGCATCTGGTCAAAACCGGGCGTCAAAGCGCTTGTGTCTGTTGACTTTCATTGTATGACGACGCACGATAGTGTAGGCCAACACAAGAATACGCCGACACTGTAACCAAGCGAAAAGAACTGCCAGTCAAGACACTTGTTACAGACCAACGTAATGCCATGTGCGCCTTCTCTGAAGTGACGTGATCCATTCATGCAGTGTTATGACACACCACGGGTCACCGTACTTACAACGTGGTGCAATCTTATCATTGGCGTACTACCTATACCAAATAGATCTGAATTCCGTTCATATTCAGCGTCTAATATTTCTCCTATTCGCCCTTCTCGTGGCTTAATGATCAAAATGGAATAAAGACGAAGTTTCGCTGAGATGGCCACCTACTTCAGTGATTCATATGACTATTAATTATGTGAGAAAATGCAAGCAGAAAAAGACGAACTTTGGTTATGTTTTTATCACACTCCGAGAAGGAAGGATGTGTCATTGGATCGTGAAGGGTGTTTCGGACCCTCCTCACGGCACGTGTTTATCGTTGCTACACGGGACAAAAACGGTAAGTTTTTGAGTGAACATCATTGCTTATTAAAATGATTATTTTATTTAATGCACAATTACGTTATAAAGTGTATCCTGCATCATCAAGTGGTGACGGTGGTGAGATGTTTTTAAAACTGAGAAACGTTTAGTATGAACGTCGAAGAGATATATTGCGCAATGGGGGATTGGAATGATTGTTGGCTGTGTCAATAAAGTCAGACAATGGTCAGACTGATGAATGTTTTCCGTCAACTTTGTATTATGACATAACTATTTGAAAACCCTTCGAAAAATTTTCCACTAATAAGGTTTCGTTTATAAGTCGTTCACATCAAAAACAGGATGTGCACCTTCCACTATCTTTTTCTTGCGTAATTTCCTTACTCTGATATGTTGTATTGTTAATATGCGCCCTCGAACAGGTTGGTCCGGGAAAGAGCGCAATACAAATTCAATAAATTATTATAAGTAGTATGTAATCATGAACTGTTGTAAGGCTCGAACTTTATTTATTTCAGCAGTTTCAGCTTGACTTAGTTTGCTTTGAGTCATACTTTGTTTATAATAGTTTTTTTCTTCTTCAGAATTTACAAATCATCCAGTACCCGAATGGTCTCCAGTGAAAGATTTTATACTCGTTGTGTTCCATTCCCTAATTCCTTGCTGAGTGTATGATGCACCCTACAGGTAGAAATAGTTTTAAACTCATTAATAACATTTTATTAGTCAAAATTCACTAGAGGCTTAAACTTGCCGTCTTCATGACTTGCCTTTATCTTGCAAAATTATTAAAAACAAGTGTCTTTTCTTTCAATATTATAAATTTAACAAACCGTTCTGTATGAAGAATAAAAACCAATAGCTCATACCATGTTCGACTTATTTTGACGACATCATCATCAGTGAATATGTATTGAACAATCAAAGTATCATGCACCGATACATAATGAGAAGCCAAATCACAGTATTTGAAAACCTGTTAAAACTTTTAAGAATTGTAACTTAATAATGTCAACATGATTTGCATAGTCGGATTTAATAATCAATAAAGAATCAATTTCCATTGAAAAAACAATAAACTTTAGTAAATGGCATACATGATAGTTGTACTTGTAAGTAATTTACTTCTTATTTGTTCTGGGCACATAGCAACGTTCCTACAAATATACCCTTTTATGACTTTCAGCCACAGTGATAGGGCATGGCCTTTTGTTAACCTCCGTCGTGCGCAGTTGTTTTGTTTTCTACTGTTTGTATGCTCTTTCATAATCATTCCAATAGCGTCGATTTAATAACCGGCATCAGTAGAACTAGCATCGCAACATGCAATTTTGTTTATTTTTCTCACTGCAAAGATATTTCGAGCATTCAAAATTACTGTGTTTTCCTTCCAAAATTTGATTTCAGCAATGCAGTGTTCGTCTAGTCTGGTAAAATTATCTTCATCAGCTGCTTGGGATATTCAGATCTGGCAATGTCTGGTCATGAGTCTAGTTACATTTCCATACACTGGGCTTAATGAGATAATTTGACCAACGAAAGAATGTACCTTACGAATCTTGAGGATGTTTAACTGTTGAATCTCAGATATGGTCGTCTTAATTTTATCTATACGTCTTTGGAGAATCTTTAGTGTACCGGCTTGGGTATTCCAAGTCGTGCCTAACCAATCAATACAGTAAGATAGAACCCACTGGCTTTTCTCTATATTGTAAATGAGACCAGATCTTAAAAGATCAGATTTCACATGATCTGAGATTTCTGTGGCTACATCAAAATCATGCTTTTTATTGATCTTAGTACTAGGAACAACAATAAATGCGTCATCTAGATATAAGGCTATACGTATACCAGCTGATCTCCAGTGAGTAACCAATGGTTTTAGCATTTTGGTGAAAAGTAATGGGGCTAAAGAAAGACCAAAGGGGAGAACAGTGAATTCAAAGTATCTTATTTTACTTTGAATTTCCCACAAAAAGCCCAGGTATTTTTGATCATCAGGTGAAATTTCGATATGATGGTAACCAGACTTCAAGTCGAAAGAGAACATTAGAGAATCTTGTGAAAGAAACTGCAACCCTATTTTCCAATCGTCTAGTTTGAAGTGGGCTTTCTGAACGAATTTATTTAGTCTGCTTAAATCTAGAATCAGTCGTTTCTTACCAGTTGCTTGATAAGCAACTGATAAGGGACTCACAATGAAAGAGGGCTCTGTTTTCTCTAGAATTCTATGAGATGAAAGCAATTCCATGATAGACTCTGTTACGAAGACCTTCTCATTTAACGCTGATTTGTTATTTCGGAAGAACATAGTGGGCGGCATTTCAAAAAACGAGATAGTATAACCATTCATAATCACAGACATGATCAATTGAGATGAACCAATATTGTACCAAAATTGAGCGTGTTGTCTTAGCCTTCCTTTGACCATTAACTTATCAGATTTCAAGTCCGTTATCTTACATGATTTATAATCACATCGTACCTCTAGTACATCTGAAAACTTGTCAAACAAGTTTGCCTCTTTAACGGTGACCGAGGGCTCCTGTGGTTCCGATGCTCTGGCCTGATGAACTATTTGATATTTGCTTGAAAACTTGGGATTTTGTCAATTATTACAGATCTTTACGAAGTGCTTTGTCAGCTTTCTTTCCAACATTTCCACCGGATGCTCGTTTCAAATTCAAATAAACATTGATGAATGCTTTACTTCTTATTTTTATCCATTTCTTTACTACTACATCTAAAAGTTTGTTAGAGGCCAAACCACTTATTTTTCCTTGTGTTAGACTACACCAATATGTTTGCACCCTTGTATTAGCATGTATTTGGTCACTTAGTTTACTCTGAATGTCAACACCAAGAAATGTATCTAAATTACCAACAGTCAAAAAATTCCTAGTTTCAATCTCCATTGTTCTAAATAACAGATACACACCATCCGACACTCTGAATAGCCCACCCCTATTCTGTGAAACAATCCAATGGTTTGTGTACTCCAAAAACGTTTTCGCAGTATCAGTGCTAGAGGCTTCCCATGACTTGAGAAATTTGCAAAATGCAATCGCCGTTAAATATTTTTGTTTTTTGAATTTTTTTTTTAAGGCAAATGGGATGTAACCAGCTACATAGCGCAACTACTGCTCCTCTTCGGGGGTAATCGGTTTTGACTCTGTAGTTTGCTTTTTGCTGGGCTTGTCCTTAGTGTTTCTATCCTTCATAAGAACATCGACCACTGTCTGTAAAAAAAACTGATGTTATATGAACATATTGACCACCAACATTTATTTGGAGTGTTGACAACAGTTTCAACCATTTGTCTACACTTGCTAACCGAAACTTATGAAATTGTCCCCAAACAATTCCGTAGCCCTCTGGCTTCAGGGTTTTGTCGTCTCCTGCTGTGATGATTGTCCAAAGAGCACTAACGGTAGTTATGCAAAAGTCCTGAAACTCATTTCTGTCGAACACTTGTAGGAGGTTGATTACTAGACCCATTACACACAATGCAGTGGGGTGGGTCGTACTAATTAGCGTCAACAGGCCCAAGATAAGACGAGACGAGACGAGGCGAGGCGAGGCGAGGCGAGGCGAGGCGAGGCGAGGCGAGGCGAGGCGAGGCGAGGCGAGGCGAGGCAAATAGTCGTGTAAATAGTCAACTTTCTCCGTCCGTAGAACTGGCCGACGTGATGCTATTGCACTTGCGCAATGACTTTGGACCGCACCATTATGATATGGGTGGGTTTGTGTTAGGGGTTGGGAACTACCCTTGTGTACAGTGTCGGTAAGGGGGGTTGACGTAGTAAGAGAGCACCAAAGTAGTACGATGAATGAACTCCTTTCCTTACCAAATCATTGAAACAAAGGAATACATGTAAATAAAACTATAATATGAAGAGTTTCTTACATTGACATGAGTGTGTGGGCACCATTCTCGACTTAAAAATTGCACTTACCTGAAGTGTAATGGTGCGGTCCAATATCATTGCGCAAGCGCAATAGCATCACGTTGGCCAATTCTACGGAAAGAGAAAGTTGACTATTTTTACGAAAAAAAAACATTTTTTTCCCCGTGAAAATAATGTATACACGATGGTTCCGGTGAGTTTTAAACGTGTTTCCAGATACACTCTGATTACAACCATTGTAATTGATGGTATTTTAAACTTGAGTTGTCTTGAGTTGTCTTGAGTTGTCGTGAAATGGGCCTGTTGACGCTAATTAGTATGACCGAGTGGGGTACTCTGCAGAAAACACTGGATGAGTCTTCATCTTTTCCAGGCCAGCCTTAAAATACCCAGTGGCATTTTCTTGGCCGTCCTCTTTAGTGAACTTCGCAGGGGGACGTTTTACAGCTGGTGAAGAAACTTATTTTAATACATTAATTAGTGAATCTTTATTTAGTTATTTACTCCCAATATTGATATGTATATGTGTACAGTTGGTATTACTATATTTATATTATTAATAAAATTGTCTTATTACTATTACTATACTAATTTTTATCTTAGCGAGACGAAAATTATTTTAGCGTGTAAAACTAGTTTATCGGTTATGGTAATTATACCACAACTGGTAAATACGTTTTACATGCTAAAAGTAAACTGAGACGAAAATTATTTCCGTTCATTGTATTACTTGTTTCTCATAAACTACAAGTACAACACTCAAGCAAGTAATATTTTAAGGGAAGCTTTCTACTATCATTATCTTCAAACTGTGTAATGAAGTAAATCTGTGGACATTGTGCTTTGTGTTATAAAAAGTACCCAAAGGGTTTATGAAAAATGAAAAAGAAATCCTTCTCTCCGATTGTTTTATTTTTAAAAAATTCTTTTGACTTGACTTTTTTTCCGAGAGGGAAAATATGTATCATAAGAAGGAAACAACGATGGACATTTAATTACAAGTTACAACTCTATAGATTCTTTTTGTTTAAAAAATTGTCCTACCTGCGGTTTCCTCTGATGGGCCTGGCCGACAGCGCTCGCAAACCCAAGTATACTTTGGAATGGTTTGTGCTGAAAGTCCGCAACAGGCGTACACTGTGAATGGCCTGGATGTGATTTTACAACACAAATGGAAGAGTGAATCGATATGATGTGATTTTAGGACAGTATCACATCCACACCAACGAAATCACATCCGAGCCAAAAATCACATCCTTGGTTAATTGCCACTTATTCAAAATCACATCTACTGTCTGGCTGCATTACCAAAATCACATCCACTGTCTAGGCCCATGCCAAAATCATATCCAAGCCAGAAATCACATCCATGATAATTGCTCATAGCCCAAATCACATCCACTGTCTGGCTGAATTACCAAAATCACATCCACTGTCTGGGCCCTTGCCAAAATCACATCCAAGACTGAAATCACATCCTTGGTTAATTGCCACTATCCAAAATCACATCCACTGTCTGGCTGCATTACCAAAATCACATCCACTGTCCCGGCCCCGGCCAAAATCACATCAGAGCCAGAAATCACATCCATAGTAATTGTGCCTAGCAAATATCACATCCAATGTCTGGCTGATTACCGAAATCACATCTAGTGTTTGGGCCCTAACCAAATAACATCCGAGTCATCACATCCATGGTTAATTGGGCTTAATTATGTGTATGTACTATTTTATTATATTATGTTCACATGCCTATACTTGTTAACTTACTTGGAATTTGACTTGAGAACTGTTTCTGGGCTGTACATTTGACAGTTTGATGTTTGGCAGGGCACTCTCTCGTGTGCTCGCATAGAGATTTCATTCCGTTGATGATGACTGTACGCACTGCAAACTGAATGCGTTGGATAGCAACTAAATCCAAAGGGTTCACATTCTGTATTCAAGATTGTCCGAATAGAGTCGCATATTCACTCTGCTATATTATAATAGTATCTGGCCGTTACACGGCGATTGTGCTGAATGTCATCTGCAGATTCAGAAACGATCAGTAAGCATCGAGTATGAGCTGATCACTCGTGTTATGTTAGATTGCTTCAGAGATTGGTGCTGTTGTTATTCCCCCCGTGGCGGCACTGCAACAGCCTCCTATTACATAACGATGGTGCGAACGGGGTTGGGGGGGGGGGACACCAGTGGTTATTTTCTTCCAGTTGTTGGTGTGTATGGTTTTGTTTATCTCGATCTGAGCTAAACCGAAGGGGCAAGCAAGACACCACACTCTTAGAGTATTTTATTGAATTGAAGCTGTATATAAAACCGTGGTAAATCATGCAATTTTATAAGTCTGAACAAAATGGGTGTTCAGTAAGAAACCAGCTATAACCTATCTCGTTTTAACCATTTTTCATCAAGATACCAAAAATATCCCGTACGCGAAATCGAGGCACATGTGGGGCGAGATATTCCACTAACATTGTTTAAAAAAACGTTTTTCATCTATTCACCACGAAATAAATGGTAATTCAACATTCGTGGCCCAAATACTAATAGTAATGCCATATCTCCATAGTCGTACCACAGAGCATACATAATGCAAGGACGGATGGTCATACTGTTCCGCCCCCAACTTGACATTCGTCGTCCCAACTTGAGTGTTAAAATTGTGGCGCTCCAACTGTAGTGGGGATTGCAGTAAACACAGAACACCCCCCCCCCCCCCAGGAATAAACTATAAAATAAATAAAAAAATAAAAAGAATGAAGTTATTATTATCACTTTATACTAGTAATTGAGAATATTTCAATTTAATTCGAATTCTGGTAGTGGTTTTCCGAGAGAAGGGAAATTAATTGCTTAGGGCTACTTTGAGAGTAGCATGTGGCCGCTGTCCAGAACCCTCTAAAAAGACAGTTATACGCCGAGTTAGCCTTCAATTGTGAGCGAAACTATCACAACCAAAGGGCATTCCAAACCTCGTCTTTCCGACCGGCACGCGACCAGCACGCGACCGGCTCTGCAGTAGTTTAATCAACGCATGATTGATCAGGGTATCCCGTTGAGCTCTATGGGCGATCCCAACTATAGTTGGTATGCCCCAACTTTAACACTCAAGCTGGAGCTGCACTGGTCCCAACCATAGTTGGGGCGATTGTCAAGTTGGGACAAAACAAAACTATAGAGAAAGGTTCTCAATGGTCATACCATGTGGACATAAAAAGAGTGCCCACATTCCATACTGGGATCGATGCATAGCCAGCTGGGCACGAAGTTGGCTTTCTGTAGGTTTTGAGTACATGACTGCACTTGAGGGCGCACCTACCAGTGAAATATTTGCATTTGTTGCTATTTTTGAAACGAAAGGAAAATGGTAATATTTTCAGGTAGTGGTTGGACATTTAAAAATAATTTGTGTACAAATCCTAAGTTGCATTAACATTTGACAAGCAAAACGCTATACATTCATACTGGGTTTTGAGAGCACTGTGACATGATGTCAAAAATTCAACATTTTGTAAGTTTGTTTTTTTCTTGCTTGTTGTATGGACATAAACTTTTTACACTAAGTTCAGGTAGTTGATGCGACATCTCAAACTAAATTTTGTACAATTCCTAAATTGCATAAACATTTAACAAGCAAAAAGCTATACATTCATACTGGGTTTTGAGAGCACTGTAACATGATGTCAAAAATTCAACATTTTGTAAGTTTTTTTTTCTTGCTTGTTGTATGGACATAAACTTTTTACACTAAGTTAAGGTAGTTGATGCGACATCTCAAACTAAATTTTGTACAATTCCTAAATTGCATTAACATTTGACAAGCAAAAAGCTATACATTTACACCGGGTTTTGAGAGCACTGTGACATGATGCAAACATTCAACATTTTGTAGGTTAATTTTTTTCTTGTTTGTTTTATGGACAAGAACTTTTTACACTAAGTTCAGGTAGTTGATGCAACATCTCAAACTAAATTTTGTACAATTCCTAAATTGCATTAACATTTGACAAGCAAAACGCTATACAGTCAAACCGGGGTTTGAGAGCACTGTGACATGATGTCAAAAATTCAACATTTTGTAAGTTATTTTTGTTCTTGCTTGTTGTAGGGAGATAAACTTTTTACACTAAGTTTATGTAGTTGATGCGACATCTCAAACTAAATTTTGTACAATTCCTTAATTGCATTAACATTTGACAAGCAAAACGCTATACATTCATACTGGGTTTTGAGAGCACTGTGACATGATGTCAAAAATTCAACATTTTGTAAGTTATTTTTGTTCTTGCTTGTTGTATGGAGATAAACTTTTTACACTAAGTTTAGGTAGTTGATGCGACATCTCAAACTAAATTTTATATATTTCCTAAATTGCATTAACATTTGACAAGCAAAAAGCTATACATTCATACTGGGTTTTGAGAGCACTGTGACATGATGTCAAAAATTCAACATTTTGGGGGTTAATTTTTTTCTTGCTTGTTGTATGGAAATAAACTTTTTACACTAAGTTCAGGTAGTTGATGCGACATCTCAAACTAAATTTTGTACAATTCCTAAATTGCATTAACATTTGACCAGCTTAAAGCTATACATTCATGCTGGTTTTCTAGAGCACGCGTTGACAAAATGTAAAAATTCAACATTTGGGGATTTATTTTGTTTAAAAACTTTTATAACTTTCTCGATTGAAAATCGCTTTTAATATTTTTATAAATGATTATTATCTGACAATGATCGGTAGCAAACTGTATAAAGGAAAGCAAAACTGCTAGTAGTCGAAGTTCTCCCACAATTTAGCTTGGCTCGACCATGTTAAAAATATGAAACTTGGAGGATTTTGTTTTACAAAATCGGTCACTTTTGATATGCACAATTACACATAAATTCACAAGGAAATAATTTTTCTAACGCCACATTATAAGCAAACTTTTTAAAATGCAATTAAAACGAAGAAAAGATTAATTCGAGACAAATTAATTTTTGGTAATTTGATCCACAACCAAAGTTGGTTCGTTCATCATAATTTCTAAATCATTTTGTTAGTAAAAAAAAAAAGAGTGCTGATACAAAAACTATCTATTTTTGCACTGTTTCTTTTATATTGCAGATTTCAGTTATAAACTTATATCAAATTGCATGATTTTAAACCACTGAAGGGTTTATAAATAATTTATCTCAATTTTAAAAGAATAAATAATCATCAACAAAATATTTATTTGCGAACACAAAAGGCATGAGGGCGCTATACTTTACTGGACTTTTGTTACAGTCAAAGTTGAACTTACAAATGTGCGTATTTGTTTCAGATAGAACCTTGGTAATTTACATTCAAAAGTTTGAAAATATGGGTATTATATGAAACATAAAGATAGGAATGCCTGGGGTAAAAGGACCTTTATTTCTATGTTTTTTAACAGCTTTATTATAAGAGTAGGAAGACTAGGCAAGTGAATGCCTTTTCATCTGTTTATCCTTTATTACACAGCCGTAGATCCACTTTATCACCGGGAAATTTCGACGTCGAAAGATGTTATTATTTACAATTATTCTCGGAATATACAGTAATTTAAAATGCTACGAGCTTGACCACTGTATACGTATAAATAATGGAAACTACTTAAAATTTCAAGATTTGAACAGGATGTTAATTAATGAGAGCTGTAGCAGTTGTAAAGTGTGGGTGTACATTCTGCACATAACTGATATTTCGATGTAGGTTGACAAACGAGTCTTCGTCCTTTTAGTAAATTAGCTTCTTCTGAAGTGAGTTTCTATACCTCCATGGTTTAAGCATGGAGGTATAATTAATTCTACCTTCATGGTTTAAGTGAGTAGTTTCTTCAGCCCAATTATTAAAGGTCAACTTAACATTATAAACTGTTTATTCACAATATTAACATTGGCATGGTTGGTGCAAACATCGAAGGGTAAATATGCCCTACATTTCTTGTTTTGTTTATGATTTGTTTATGTTTTACGTACTTGTTTGTTCGTTTGTTTTTTGGTTTGTTTTCCCTCTTTTTTCTTTTTCAAGTGTGTAGGCCTACATGTTGATTGTTTTGTGAAGTATCAGTGAATGTGTTTTATGTTATACAGGGAAATTTCCACAGCTTTTAAAAAGAAATTGTACATCCAATTCCCACATTTTGTTTCTTTCTACATGTTGTATTCCGAAAGAAACACAAATACCCGGTCAAATTTAAAACAAAACACAAACCATTTTTGGTGGAGAGTACCTTGGAAATGGTAAATGTGACCTCCAGGTAGGGTGCTATAGTGTTCTATACACGCAACCCATACAGCCGTGTTTTTTTTTATGGGTTCTCTCGATTTCATAAGAGTGGGTAATCGGAGGCGATCCCTGTACTTACTTGGAACTCAGTACTGAAAAAAACCTTAGAAATTTGGAATGTCCAGGGATACACACACATGGGGACTAAAGACGAGTTCGACCCTTGGGCTGCGGCCTTGAATCGGCTGGATGTTGAGAATAGAGTCAATGTTGTCGTTTGTAGTGTGGTTTGACTACTGGGTTAAATGGTCAAATAGCCGAACCTTTGCTATAAAATACCTTTAAACTAAGAAATTCAAAGAAGGCTGAAGGCTAAAATTATACGTAGCTTCTCAGCAATAAATGATCATGTATGAATATAACTGTCGATCAGTGAAAATTTAATTCTTTATTAATTTTACCATGTTCAGGAGTCACATGAATCAATATATTCCAGTCACCCATAGGCCTACACAATGGTACAATTACTCACAGCTCAGCAGGGACCGGGCCCCAGGACCTTAAAACCCTTTCTCTATTTTGAAACTCTATTTTCATATCTTTGAACATTCATGTTCAAAAATAGTATTCAAGCCACTTGAAAAATATTGCATATATCGATTGTTAGAATCCGCTGTAATTATGGTGGCAATTTCCACAGGTGGTAAGTTTAACTGCTTAATTACTTTTTTGGTAATGTGTTCTTGGTGAATTGTTGAATACCGAGTAAGTGCTGTAACAACCCACCTAGTAAACCGTACCAGTTATTCACACTTACATCTTAGATAAAGGACGGAAAGAAGGCCCGAACAAGGGGCCGGCTAGACACCAGATCTTTTTTTAAACACACCATAGGAGCTATTGCAAAATTTAAAGGAAATCCTAAAAAACGTTCAAGTCTGATGTTCTTGACCATCTTGTTAAAATGCCATGATGGAGTTATTAACTGCTCAAGGTGATGATCCAAATACCTTCTTTCTTATTTGTTTATGAACTTAAAAAATGATTTTCAAGTATTAAAAAACAGATAGTGATTAATCCAATGCATGAATAAGTTTGAATTTTTAATTTCTAAATATTTAATTCAAACTTAAATTTCATGCAAATGTTCACAATCCGGTCATATTTAAAACAAAACACACACCATGAAAGTGTTTCCCTGGCACTAAATGTTTATAAAACTCGGGGAACCAAATTAATGTGTACTTTTGTTAGACAAAACTGATATAATCAATAGAGCAAGGAACATCTTCTAGATGTTTGTATTTTGTCACTGCTTGAAACATAGTTGTTCATTTAATAGAAAATGTCACAAAAGATAATTTGTAGGCTATGTGGAAGTATACATTATCTGTGAAGAGTGCAAAAAGGGATCTTAGACCTCTAGGTCAGTCTTACTAGTGTTCTACGTCCAATAGATGGTGTTATGTGATCTCGAAGGGGATCTGTTGAGTACGACCTTGGCTGGATTTTTAGAACACGTAACCAATGTTTATGTTTGTGGCGATTGACCAGAGGTCAAAGGGTCAACATAGTCGGCTCTAGGGACAGCAAATTGAGCTGTCTGCCAAGTAAATTCCTCTGTCGTTTTCTTTTTTACTCGATTGTGGTTGCAGATCAGTAATCTGAATGTTTTGACAAAACTAATGGTCATTGCGCATATAATTTTGTGGTCATATAGCTGATCCTGATAGGAATTAGGATGACTTCTGTTTCTTGAGACAACGGTTTTTACGATATTCTTATTGCAGCCATTCGCTCACTGACCAAAAAACACTTGCGAAGACAAACAATACCAGATTGTGAAGCAGACGACTTACTTGAAATGTTTGCCAACATTTGATTACTGAATAAGTTATATAATATTAATTTGGCCAAGCGTTAGCAACATCAAATCTTGAGCTACCCCCCCCCCCAAATGATCTTATCCCCCATTTTCAAAGTATTTCCATTTTTACATTATTATTGTTATTCTTATTATTTTAAACTGGATTCCACTTTCCACTTTCCAAATCGATAAGCAGTTTGCACTGAGCAACAAATTTGACGATTACATAAATAGTTAGGGTAAGTTTGTGATTGGATTTTGTCAGCTTGATACTATGAGCACTCAGAACAGCCTCCATGGCCAGAGCTATGGCCTTGTAGCACGTATTTCCCGTTACTGCCTACAAAGTTACAGCACTTGTAAAACAAATCCCATATAGATCATGTAAATATGTGCAGTGTTTTGCCTGGCAGTATTTTTGTTTTTTGGTGTGTTTTTTTCATGAATAAATAAATTAGTAATCACTTTAGTATTTCTTACAAGCTGTTCTGCGGTGTACTTAACAAACAGTACATTTACACGTAGATGTACTTCTAATAAACCTTATTAATTTATGGTAAGCTTTTGTTGAAGTTCATAAGAATAAGATGCCATACATGCACTACTAGAGCATCGGGTTTTAATGATGGAACTTTGAAGAAACGCTACAACATGTACAGGTATCGTCCAAGCTACATGTTCATACAACAGGGCCTTATGCAGGACAGCAGTCATCAGTCAATTAAAATTACGTAATCAAGCCCTGCATGGACTGTGGTTTAGGCCATGTCACAGTGTTGCTATGACTACTGGGCAATATGTGAAACCATGGAGGTAGATATCTTAAAAGCAAACTGGCGTATCTTCTTATGACGTGTGAATTGCCCACTGTTAATGTCAGAAACTGGTCATCTGTTTAACGGTGTTTTATTTAAGACGGGACTTGGAATATTGTTTTTCCCCAATTCACTGATAAATATTGAAGTTAACGGAAGGTCTAGTGTCCAGAATCTACTCGTCCAGAATCTGCTATGTCGATGGTAAGTCTCACTCAGTCCTTTTTTTTTTTTTTTTTTTTTTTTGGCGCGCGCGGGACGCGGGGAATGGGTTTTCGATGACTGCTCAACTCCCCACACATAAGGCTTACTCGCAGCATAAAGAACCTCTATGCTCGCAGTCACGTTTACGAAATTAAAGGCAAACACGAATGAGTGTGCAATGTCAGCTGAAATTTTGGCATGGGCGAGCATAAAGAGGTGCTACAAGATATAATTTTAATGTGAGTATTCTGTATGTTTTTACATTTTAAAGATTGTTTTACATTATCTGTCTGTCTGCCTGTACACCAACAGAAGCCAAATGTTGCCATTTACATAATATTATGATATTGGTCTACCTACCAACATGGTAGGTAAGAAGAAAAAACACTATTTTAATATGAATTTCTAGCAATAAAATTAATCCACTCGAAAAGACAAGTCACCCAAGAACAAGAAATAGTAAAGGCCTACCTAAAGCTGTAACATCAGTCGGATTATAATTGATGCAGAAAAATAAATCTTGGAAAATTAGTCCTCATGGGGGAGGAGGGTTGCGATTTTCCGTGCATGCGTGTCATAATTTGGCGCGTATACACATGTCTAGGGTCCAAATTTAGTGTAATGTCGGGTAGGTCTGCTCATTTTGTGTTTGTTTGTTTGTTTTTGTTTTTTGTTTGTTTTAGGTTTCGATATCTGATCAACCTCAACATAAACGTTACGTCAAGCTTTAAAAATATTACAAGCAGAATAAGTGAGTCGTAGAATGATGTAGTTGTTACTGGAATGTTAGACAACATTCACCAGTATATACACTGTACTGTAGGGATTTGTATGTATAGCCCTTTCCAAAGTAATGGGCGAGTGAGGTTCATGGGGAAAGGATGGCCATTTGGACAGGCAATGCTCTGAAGGCGCCTAAATAAATTTCTGACTTTGCGGCCTTTGTAACTTCTATATCTAGGGTCTCCCTTATGACTACATTATTGCTGTTAGTTTCAGTGTTGTTTGGTCCATGAGATATTGTTATCAAAGAAACATAAACAACAACAAAAACTTTGCAACCTTGAACATTTTTATTAATTTAAATGTGTCTAATTTGGCAATATTTTGGCTATATTTTGGTAGAAAATGTATATTTCCTACAAATTTTCTGGCATAGGCATACAATTTGAAAGTCTCTGAATATTCACTTTTCTCAAAACTCGCTCCTGTGTGACGCCGAATTTGAACATCTGCATGGTCTTCACCGTCCCTAGCAATAATGTTTTTTCCCCAATACTCATTTTACTCTGAACAGAAAGAATTTGTATAGAAATGTTGTGGTTCAAATTAGTGGCATTCCATTGTAACTACCCTTTTATATTGTCAACTCTCCTGTTACTTTTAGGTTTTGCCAATTTCATGTGGTACTTGTTTATAACTTCAGGGGTAAACATGAATGATGACTTGATCATAATTATATTGATAAGGTAGTTACATCGAGCATAACAAACATTATATTCAAGAACCCACCCCCCCCCCAGTCATTGGTATGTGAAAGCCTACATGTAATGTGTATCATCTTCCAGTCTAATGGTGTTTTACGGTGACTGAGCAACACTGTAAAACAACATAAATACTGCTCCTGCATGGATAAAAAAGATCTGAAAACTAATTAGGATTCTCTGAGTTTTTAACATAATCATTGCGGGCAGTGATTATTGACATAATCTGGTTAGCAATTCTGATCATGCCGGTAAGTAAAGATGTATCACAGTCCACTTCCCATGGTGATAAGATGCAAAACTTAAACTAGTAGTCAACCACAGACGCTGGCTGTGATCGTTGTGTAGTTTTTGAAGTCTATTGAACTCGTTCATAATAATGCGACCGCAACCCCTTGGGGGACCAAGATGTGACATTGGAATGTACGATGTTCACACGAGTAGCTAAACTTCACTGCTAACTTCACTGCTAAATATTCACAGCGGCGGGGTTCGCTTGACTTGGCTAAAAAGTACCTTGCGTTCACACGAGGTATGGTCGCAGTTTAGCCAGCACAGAATGTTTCAGCTTGAGGTAGTTTTCTCTGCCACTGTAGTAGTTTTGTTGAAGAGTCTACATGTTGGTCCACATTTTTTGTCTTAGTTTGCAGTGATTGTATTATATTCCCAGTGATTCGGAATGAGAAATGTTTTTTTTATGGTCCGTTCTTGTCACTGAACACATTGCCTCATCAGCCAAGTTCAGTGTTACAATTTCGTCCCCATTTGTGTGCGATGTCATCGTACCACAGCACGTGCGTTGCCTGTCTATGGGAAGGAGGTTGATCACCTCGCAAGGTTGCCGACGGACGTGGGAAACGTTTTTAAATCGATTTAATAATTTACTAACATGGATCCTAAAGGTGGCCGATTCTTTCGTCTAAGCTTTATTCTCTGTTTATGTTATGAGTAGTGAGTACAATTTAACCATTATGATGAATATAGATGACGTCAACTTAGTTGTACAAACTTGTCTAGGCCTACACGCAACACAAGGAGAAAAATAATAAACAGCGTTGAAAAATCAACTTGCTGAAATCAGGTTTACAGCTAGCTAAGGTCAGTTGCGTTCACACGAGAAAAATTCCTTTATCAAATATCATTGATTAGTTGAGTTATTAGCAGCGGAAATTTTTGCTGCTAACGTTTGGAGTAAGCAGCGAAGTTAGCAGCAAAAATAGCAACATTCTGTGCTCACACGATCAAAAATGTTTGCTAATATAGCTAGCAGCGAAGTTAGCAGCGAAACGTACCCATGTGATTTCTGCCTCGCACCAGACGTGATTTCTGTAATGCAGCCAGACATTGTGCTAGGCACAATTACTATGGATGTGATTTCTGGCTCTGATGTGATTTTGGCCGGGGCCGGGACAGTGGATGTGATTTTGGTAATGCAGCCAGACAGTGGATGTGATTTTGGATAGTGGCAATTAACCAAGGATGTGATTCCTGGCTTGGATGTGATTTTGGCAAGGGCCCCAGACAGTGGATGTGATTTTGGTAATTCAGCCAGACAGTGGATGTGATTTTGGCTATGAGCAATTATCATGGATGTGATTTCTGGCTTGGATGTGATTTTGGCAAGGGCCTAGACAGTGGATGTGATTTTGGTAATTCAGCCAGACAGTGGATGTGATTTTGGCTATGAGCAATTATCATGGATGTGATTTCTGGCTCGGATGTGATTTTGGATAAAATCACATTCTAGCCCCAAAATCACATCCAACAAAATAGCCTTTCCATTTGTGTTGTAAAATCACATCCAGGCCATTCACAGTGGTAGTGCCACCAAGTCACGGTACATTGGTCATTATTGCAGGCGATCATTTCCTAGATGGCTTTCCACAGACACAATACTGTCGGCCTTCGTCTTCCGAATCATCCCAACTATTATTTAATAATTCAATCACATTTAAATCGTCTTCAGAAATGTCACTAAAATCACTCAAATCGGAGCCATATACGAAGTCATCTTTACAGTATAATGCCATCTTGGAAGACAACTCGACACAACCGACTCTCATGCACGAACGGTAAACAAACAGGGGATGCTGATTTGTGCGCATGCGCGAACTCGCAGACGCGTCTAGACGGCCCGCTGTGCAATGTTTACAGAAGAATTACGAGGTGTTGTTTTACGACCGCGGTACCAGAAGATGTACTTTTGATCCTCCACTCGTTCGAATTCCTAATTTTCTTCCTCCATGATCATACACTCAGCAAGGAATAAGGGATTGGAACACGAGTATGAAATCTTTCACTGGAGACCATTCGGGTACTGGATGTGTTGTATATTCTGAAGAAGAAAAAAAAACACAATTATAAACAAAGTATGACTCAAAGCAAATTAAGTCAAGCTGAAACTGCTCAAATAAATAAATTTCAAGACAACATTTCATGCTTACATAATAATAATTTATTGAATTTATATTGTGCTCTCTCCAGGACCAACCTGTTCGAGGGCGCATATTAACAATACAATGTATCAGAGTAAGGAAATTACGCAAGAAAAAATTAGTGCAAGGTGCACATCCTGTTTTTGATGTGAACAACTTATAAACGAAACCTTATATCGAAGGGTTTTCAAATAATTATGTCATAATACAAAGCTGACGGAAAACATTCATCAGTCTGACCATTTTCTGACTATAAAGTGACAAAGCCGACAATCATATCGATCCCCCATTGCCCAATTATTTATCTTCGACGTTCATACTAAACGTTCCTTAGTTTTTTTTTACAGGATACACTTTATAACGTAATTGTGCATTAAATAAAAGAATCATTTTGAAAAGCAATGATGTTCACACAAAAACTAACCGTTTTAGTCCCGTGTAGCAACGATAAACACATGCCGTGAGGAGGGTCTGAAACACCCTTCACGATCCGTTGACACATCCTTCCTTCTCGGAGTGTGATCAAAACATAACCAATGTTCGTCTTTTTCTGCTTGCATTTTCTCACATAATTAATAGTCATATGAATCACAGAAGTAGGTGGCCATCTCAGCGAAACTTCGTCTTTAATTCCATTTTGATCATTAAGCCACGAGAAGGGCGAATAGGGGAAATATTAGACGCTGAATATGAACGGAATTCAGATCTATATGTTAGTACGCCATTGGTAAGATTGCGCCGCGTTGTAAGTACGATATGACCTATGGTGTGTCAAAACACTGCATGAATGGATCACGCCACTTCAGAGAAGGCGCACATGGCATTACGTTGGTCTGTATAAAGTGTCTTGACTGGCAGTTCTTTTCGTATGGTCTACGTGCGGGCCAGATAGTTCTTGTGGTATAATTTGTGAATTTTTCAAGTTCCGTTTTGAAGCGTAAGTTGAGGTAAAATATGGTTACACTCTGTGTAACGTTTGTTGGGTTTTAAAAACCTCTCCGATGATGTGTCGATTGTACGAAATCCATAGTGTATTTAACGAGTTATGAATTTTTGAATTATTAAACTTTGATTAACTGTATTTCGACACCAAATGTATTCGCACATGAAGATGTAAAGTAGGCAATACAGAACATGTAGTTAATGTCAACTAAAACTACTCGTGCGTTGTACACGTGCGTGGCTGTGTACAGTGTCGGCGTATGTTTGTGTTGGCCTACACTATCGTGCGTTGTCATACAATGAAAGTCAACAGACACAAGCGCTTTGACGCCCAGTTTTGACCAGATGCAAAGATTAAAATGCTATAATCTCTGTGCAAAAAGTTCGGGAGGATAACTCATCTGTAACCTGATGCAAAATTCATGTTAAAATATTACGTAGTTGTTGAGATATGAATTTTTCAAACTTTCGGCTTCCGGTTGGTCAAATGGGGTCATGTTGTGTGTAGCGTTTGTTGAACTTTTAACGACCAATCCGACGTCATCATGACATCATGTTTGTAGCGTCTTGATACTAAGGTTCAATTGTCTGATAAATTTCAACCGTCAATTCGATTTCAATCTTGAGTTATGCTGTAGAAAAGCCCAAAACATGACTTTTTGAAGAAAATCAACGAAGGCAAACTTCGACCCAGGGTAACGACCCGGAAGTTAAGGTCATACGATTTTGGCCTTAACTTTTCAAATGTTGCCCCAGTCTTGATCTATCAGATGCCCAATTATGAGCATCATAGCTTTATTATTCACAAACATACAAGCATTGGCATATGGTCACTTTTTGACCTGAAATCGCTTGTAATTTGACATCCGATGACGTCATCACAACGTCAACTTACTCCGCATCTGCTAGTTATACTCTAACTACATGCACAGTTTAAAGTCCATCAAAGGTTCTAAACTATGCGTTTGCTTGCGTACAAAGCCCACTGGAAAGAAAAAGATAAACTAAAAAAAAAACTAAAAAAAACGAACAATAACAATGAGTTGTTCGGGCGTAATGCCCGAACACCTAAAAATGGGAAAACAATCTGATGAGAATAATGAAGGAAATAATGTATAGTCAATTCAACCAAGTTTCGAAATACAGAAGGATAAAATTTGTTGTCCAACTGTTACTGTTAGTCTTCATAAAAGAAGGAACAAATAAGATGATATTGAAAAAATCAAACTTTAACGTCAAGCTATTTAGACAAATTACATGTATATTGTTTACATGCAATGATAATGGTCTTTAAACATAACAATTTAAATTTATAAGGCGCTATTCCATCAAGATCATAGCGCACATAAAAGCAATTAACATGGGAAAAGATGAGTCTTTAGAACTTTACGAAATGTAGATAAATTAACAGATTCCCTAATGACAGTAGGAAGATTGTTCCAAATCATTGGCCCAGCTACACTAAAAGCTTTTTGACCTAGAACTTTGTTTGCTCGGGGAACATTCAAGCGAGTGATGTCAAGCATGGACCGAAGAAATCGTGGTGGAGTGTAATGTGACAGTAAAGTGGAAATAAATCGCAGAGTAGTTTTGTTCAAGCGTTTAAAAACAAGAAGAGCAATCTTAACATGAATTCGTTCTCTTATCGGTAGCCAATGAAGTTCCCTAAGTGATGGGGTAATATGTTCTCTGAAGGGTGTGGAACATATTAAACGAGCTGCACTATTTTGTAATCTTTGAACTCTGTCCAATTCATATGACGTGGCACCAAATAAAAGGAGATTGCCATAGTCAATACGAGAGAGGACTAAAGCATGATTGAGAGTTTACTTATCAAGGTACCGTTTGATTCTCCTTATGTTACGTAATTGAAAATTGACCGATTGATCGAATCAAATTTTATTCCTAAATTGCGGACAGAATCAGTAGGGTCGATGCATGTATCACCCATATGCAAAAATATCTTCGGCAGTTTCTTAAGGTTTTGGGGAGTACCAAGCACAATGAACTCGGTTTTGTTTTCATTTAGCTTTAACTTGTTGCAAGTCATCCAGTTTTGAACATCAGTAATACACAGCTGCAGTTTTTCAATGGCAACTTGCCAAGCACCAGGTATTCTAGGATCAAAGGAACAATACAGCTGTGTATCATCAGCATATAAATGAAAGTCTATGTTATGATGACATATGATATTGCCAAGTGGGAGGGTGTAAATACCAAACATCAAGGGACCTACTATGGACCCCTGGGGTAGCCCATACTCCAAATCAACCTGATCAGAGTAGAGGTTATGAAAAGATACCCGACTTTGTCTATCAGAGAGATATGACTTGAACCACAGAAGTGCAGTATCTGAAACGCCTAGATCATCTCGCATTCTGTCAAGTAAAATATCATGACCTATGGTGTCAAAGGCAGCCGACAAGTCTAATAGCACTAGAAAAACAATATCAGACTTATCCATTGCTTTAAGTACATTATTCTGAACTTTCAAAAGAGCAGTTTCCGTACTGTTGTGTGTCTCACAAGCAGACTGATAGAGCTCATCAAGGTTATGAATTGACATGTGTTGCTTCAGTTGTTTAGTAGCAGCATTCTCAATGAGTTTTGCAACGAATCTGATATTGGAAACTGGTCGATAACTACTTAAAGCATTGTGGTCTAACGAAGGCTTCTTTAAAATTGGTGAGATTATGGCTTGACCAAGTGTGTTTGGAAAACAGCCAGATGAAAGAGAAACATTAACGATTGAAGTAAGAGTGGTTAAACACAATGTTTAAATGTTCTTTCAAAAGCCAAGTAGGAATAGTGTCAAGGGCACAAGATTTACTAGCAAAGCCTTTGACCAATTTACTCACATCTTCCTCCGATATTGGTTCAAAGTTAGAAAGTAGTGCAGCCCTTTTTGCCTGCACAGTAGAATCACCGGCAGTCTTGATTAGGCTATCCCTGTGGCCATTAAGTGCAGTGCGAATATTATCCACCTTGTTTTTGAAAAACATTCCAAAGTCATTTGCAGGAACCTGGGAAGAATCACATTGAGGAAAAACTTTGTTGTTTTTGTTAAGCAGAGAACTCGCAGTCGTAAAAACATCTTTATGTCAGAATTAGCAAGAGAAGACCTGTAAAAATTCTGTCTTACTTGCATCAATCATTTGATTGACTTTATCCCTTTGAGCTTCGTCTGCTTGGTAAGCCAACCGATCAATTTCAGTTCCAGATTTGCGCCATTTGCTCTCATGTCTCTCAACATTGATATTTCTATTATACAATCATGGCTGCTTAGGTCTTAACTTATGAGACTTAGTTTTCAGTGGGGCATGTATGTCACGAAGAGAAATGATGGCAGAATCAAATCGGGACAGTAATTGATCGGGGGACTTACCTGATGGAACTCCACAAAGTTTAAACACAAGGTCTTCTTAAAAGGTTATGTGATCCATGTGCTGGAAGTTACGACAAATAGAAATATAATTTATTGGCATAGATTTCACTTGATCTAATAAGTTACAATGAATCAAGTAATGATCCGAAAAAGAATCGACTTTAACTGCGCAATCTTGGATTAACTGATCATCCAAACGAGTAATAACAAGATCTAATGTGTGTCCCAGTTTATGTGTAGGCTCATGAATGTGCTGGTACAGTCCAGAAGACACATAGATGAATTGAATTTCTTAACATCCGGGAGGTTAGGCTTGTCAATATGGATGTTAAAGTCACCAAGCATAGGTATTCTGTCAGCGAAGGTTGATATATACATGTAGATGGCAAAGTTGTCAAATTCTTCCAAGAAATCAGAAGCTTTGAGCTTATTCTTTTGGGAAGGAGGGGGCCGATAAATGACAACATATGTAATCCTATTTATCGGATCTGTGATGCATGCATGCTCAAAGGTGAGAGCTGAAAAATCGAGTTTCATGGTGCTGAGCTTCATAGCTGTTTTGAAAATTACGGCAACAATTAATATTCAGCCAAGATTCAGTTATACGCATCACGTCAACATCATGTTCAATCAAGTAGTCAAGTAGTCAATGTTGTAGTTTTATTTCGTATAGACCGGACATTCCAAAGACAGACTGGCGTTATGTCGAGTTGGACTACCCTTGGGCAATATCATTGTTGGACATGTAGGACTGTTCTTCAACTTACGAATTCCGCCGCGAGATCCTCTGCGTGTGATGGGTTTAGAGTTCTAGGTGGACATGGGGATTGAAAGCTTTGTGCAATCATTTTGAATATTCAGGAGCTGGGATCTATCATAAGTTTCATAAGTTTGATGGTCGGATGTTGGAACCTGCTCACTAGAGATGGGGCCAGGGTTAGGACAGATATCCCCACAGCTCAAAAGTAGGGCATGGAAAGATGAAGACAAGTTGATAGAGTGAGGAAGGGGAGACAACACGTATCTATTTGTAATGACTTTTCTGCCATTAACACTTGGTGTGTAGCCGTATCCAGAACAAAACACGTTGAACACAGCCCTGCAATAAACAGGAAACTCCTCCGGCTGAATAGCTCCATCCTGAGAGTGAGGTGTTAGTCACTGGGAACAACAGATTATCTCCAGCATGGGTTGATGGTGGTGTCCAGCTGGCAGCAATCTATTACAAGTAAGACTAGAAGTCAGCTTGAAAATATTGTTTCCATCAAATATTTTCAAAAATTGGTAAGAAGAGTCACAAAATCAAAGTCACAGTTGGATGGACAAAACTGAACTCTTTCAGAAGATACCAAATAGATCATTCAGGTCAGCCTACATCAGGTGTAATTAACGCAAAATGCAGGAGCCGGTAATGTGTGCAGCTTGTTAGGCGCTCACGGTCTGTTGTACCCTATTGTAACATTGCATTCAGACTTTAAACCACTTTAAACCAACCACATGTACTTACTACTACTAGGTGCAATAGGGACTGATAACTCATTAGTATGCAGCAAACTTTTCAACCATGTACTAACGTTATATAAACAAAAACCACGTGTGACATTCCGCATTAGGCCAGTTTGGATCATGGATGTTTAATGCAGGGGGGTGCTTCTCACACCATTGTAGGCCTACTGTGTGTATTTTTGCAGCCTCCAATCGTTTTCACATTGATATTGTAGTACGGTATAGTTTCAGTCGTGAGACATGTGAAAATGAAGGAATATATAGTAATCACGTCAATAGTTAACGGGCTAGGTAAACATGTTAATCCAACCACTGAAGTTTGGCTTGAGAGGTTATGAAAAAAAGTGACAACCATAGCACTACAAGTTCACTGAGTGCACAACCTGTACAAACCTAAAAGAGAGAAGAGGAAAAGTGCTTACTGACGTGGACCAAAAGCTGGTTAATGATCTCATGAAGCAACATGCAGCTACTGTGGAGTAAGTTCTACAGCAAGAAACAAATTCCTCCGATGAATATAACTTAAGATTGAACTATGAGTGTATGCTTCTTGCAAGTAATAAGTTCATTGGCACAAGCAATTAAGTCTTGCCACCTTTTTGTTCCAAGAAAATGTCCCAATAAGTGTAAAGTATGCCTCTCTCATACACTGTAAAAAATAACCGCGGGTATTACAGTAATTTGCGGTAAAATTTTACCGGGAAATACGTTTCCGTGTATATACAGTCGATGACTGTTATTTTCCCCTTCTTTACCGTTAGTTACTGTAAATTCACGATATTTTGCGTTGTACGCCTGTATATTATAATCTGACCGCTTGATGGCGTATCATCAGTGCCGATGCGCATGCTCATGCTGTGACGTCGGTTAGCAACCAACTTTTCTACCAGTTGTCGAGGAATCTGCACCGCCATTACAACTGTGATCGTAGGTGAGTGTGAAATTTTGTTAATCTATTTAAAATCACAAGCATCCATTGATGATAGTTGGGACAAATATACTGCATGGTTAATTTTTGTTGAATAGATTACGCTGATTAGTATTTTGCGGTATCAGATTGTCTTGTAAGCTTTGAAATGTCGGTGTATGTATCGGTCATGGATTGGCAGTAAAGTTAGCGTGAAACTTTTTTCATGACTGCGATTGGTGGATTGGAATTTTGTTTTATCTTGAATAAAAAATAAAAAGTTACAAACCGTGTCTCCCAACATACTGTACACACATCCGTCACACTTGCACAACTGTTATTTTTCAAATAACATGTACAAAACTCTTCAAAAAAAATGAAATTTCTCATCGAAAGCACTCTCGGCAAAGTCCGTTTTTCCGTTTTTGTCCTGTGCAGATGTTGTGCGCGATCGGTCAATCTGAGCAATCGACCGATCGCGCTGCGCTATTGCGCAATTATGTTTGTTGTGTGATCGATCGATATTGATGGCTGCGCGAACAATAAATCTTCCAACAGCGCAGCGCAATCGGTTGGTCGCTCAGATCGACCGATTGCGCGCAACATCTTTAAGATCCCACCAATTTTGCACTTGAATTTGTCTTGAGTTTTTCATGTAAGCTTGTTTATTTCCTGGGATCTTGTTTGGGGTGCATCGAGTTATTGGGTCTTGAAAATGGCACGAGATCCCACTTTTTTTTTCTTCACTTTTGTTTTGTACCCGACTGGGGAATTAGAAAAACGTTTTATTTTACTTTCGATCAACATTCCCATTGGGGCGCGCGTTTTCCTGTTAATATTGGGAATGTGCTATAGTCATTTTACGAGGGTATTTTATAATTTTTCATAAAACTTTGATAATTTATTACGATCGAACTGAAAGAGTGAGCACGGTAAAATTTTGGATTTACTAGTTTGGTATGATAAATGTATCACTGTAATTTGTTTAAGAAAATCTGAGAAACCATGAATCACAACCCCCCCCCCCCCCAATATGGTACATTCTCACAGGCACTGGCTCTTACTTTTAAAAAAGGGGCAGTAGCTACTATTCGGTCATACAGTACATAGTACACATCAGTGATCCGGAACTGGGTATGTTGTCACACAAAATACGATTTTTGTAATTCTGTCTCCACAAAAATTAAGACGACTGCCCAGTACTTGAACACTTTTTTACACAACGGAAGCGATTTTTAATTAACTTTATCTGCTTAGACGTTCAAATTTGAAAGTTTAGAAGTTTTAACAATGTTTTTGAACCAACCCTTTTTTCAAAATAAGTATCTTTATCACAGACACACTTCAGAAAACTGGCCATAATTTATCAAGTGAAGATGATGTTATCATGCACTTGATTTTTGTTGTGGGGATTGGATGTTATTCTTCACAGAAATTGGTCATGATAAGATGTAACTTAATAATGTGGGTTATTGCAATGTTAAAGTGATCCCGAAGTGGTCAAACAACTGTGGCATGCATTTTGCCACACGTACACTGGACACTCTGGGAGTAATTTTGAACTATTATTAATAATAGTTCAAAATAGGCTATTGGGTATAGACGGGCAATTCAATTATCCAGTGAAGGTACTATTTAGTAGTATTACTCCATGATGTTGCGGGAAACAGTCGGGGTCAAGGCAAATTTCTGGCTAGTAAAATCTTCACTGATGTCAAAAATTATCCCGCTCGTCAAGATATTTTAGAGGATTTCACGGGAAAAGTGTAGGCTTCATATATATACATGAAAAGTGCTGCCGGTACTGTATGTGACTATTGTAATATTAATTTTTCCCATTAATTTCGTACTTGCAGACATCTCACTATTGTCACATGGACTGAACATGTATTTATGGAAGAGGTTTTCTTGTGTACATACTGCGAGCAGCAACTTAAAACACTGAAAGGCTATGTAGCTCACTGTAGATTTCACAGAAACGAGTGTAACAATACATTTCCATGTCCGTATCGTACATGCTTCCGGAGATGTTCTTCATATAAAGGTTTCTTCAGCCATGTACAGCGAGACCATGGTAAACAAGTAAAGAGAGATAATATAGGGTACAACAATATTGCAGCACCCCTACAATGCCAAGTCGCTTTTTGCAAACAAATCTGTGATGACATTCAAGATTTTCTAAAACATTTAAGAGAGCATATTGATGTTGGGACTGCAGTTTCATGTCCATTCAACAATTGTGATGCTTCATTTTCCAAGAAATCGTCATTTTCATCGCACTTGTCTAGATATCACAAACCAGATTTAACTGGTAAAGTTCCGGCACATATTGTTCGAACACAAGATGAGAATCAAGACATCAGTCTGGAACATCAGATAATTGATGCTGCTGATGAAGACATTTTTGATGATGAACAAATAGATGAAACAGATAATGTTAAAGAATTATTTCTGAAGAATTTGCTCTTGTTCTATCTGAAATTAGAGTCAAAGTACCTACTTCCTGCGTCAACAATTCAAAACATTGTAGAAGAATTTAAAGATATTCATCGCCTTGGCCAGTCACTGATACTGAAAAAACTGCAGTCAAGTTTCAAAGACCTTGATATTCCAGATGACAAGGCAAAAGAACTCATTGAAGATATAACATCAGCTGATCTACTAGTTTCTTTGAGCAACGGACCTCTAAGAACAGACTTTATTTGAAAATCAACTTACAAAAGAGAATTCAATTTTGTTGGTTCAGTGTCATTTAAGCTTGGCAGAGATGACAAAAATCAAGAATGCTCATTTGAGTATATTCCAATTAAAGAATCATTAACAAGTTTGTTCAAGAACAGGTCGGTACAAGAAGAGTATCAAACAACAAAATTCCCTTCATATCATGGCTATTGCATAGGCAGTGGTGGACAGGAGAACATTTTGCATGACATAACTGATGGTTCAGCATTTAAAGATAATCCCTTTTTCCGTGAAAACCCTGATGCCTTGAAGTTGGTGCTGTACCAGGATTCTTTCGAGGTGTGTAATCCTCTTGGATCAAGTAAAAAAAAACACAAAATTCTTGCAGTATATTTGACATTGGCAAACTTTAGGCCACACCTACGATCCAATGTAGATCAACAGTTGCTTGTGCTGCTTTGTAATGAAAATAATTTCAAATACTTTGGACAAAGCAAAGTATTTCAACCTTTAATTGATGACTTGAAAGACCTGGAATTGACTGGTATTAACATTGTTGATGACGAAGAGCCTGTAAAAGGTGCCCTCTGCTGTATTGCTGGAGATAATTTGGGTTCCCATTTGATCGGCGGATTCGTAGAAAACTTCAGTTCCACTAAACACTGGTGCAGGTGGTGCTTACTTCAAAGCAAAGATTTTCAAGAAGACCCGTGTAGAGTTGGTCCTCTTCGCACTAAAGAAAATTACAATTTGGCATTGGAAGAGCTACAGAATGGAGATGAAGAAAGAAACAATGTCCAAGGAGTAAAATTTGACAGTTGTTTCAATAAGCTTGAACATTTTCATGTGTGTATGCCAGGTTTGCCTCCGTGCCTGGGCCATGACTTGTTTGAAGGCGTTGTCAGTTACGATGTGTCATTGATATTGCAATATATCATAAAGCAGGAAAAATGGCTGACATATACTGAACTAAATACGAGAATATCTCAGTTCAAATATCTGGGTTCAGACAGAAACAACAAGCCAAGTCAAGTTAATCCAAAAGGTGTCAATTTAGGAGGTCAAGCAGTTGAGAACTGGTGCCTTGTACGTATGTTACCATTGCTCATTTGTGATAAATTAAGAGACCCAGATGATGACTACTGGCAGCTATTTCTGAGACTACGAGACATTGTTGAGCTTATTTGTGCTCCAAAGATAAGTTAAGCTTAAATTGCAACTTTGAGTTTTAATATTGATGGTTATAACCTAGACACTGTAACCATTGGCACTGTGCCTGCGAGAGGGTTATTGGGTGGGTTCGCACAGTGCCAATGGTTACATTTTTTTTTTTATCAACAACTTTTTTTTTACCGACCATAAATCTCGTCAAAGGGAATGACTTGTTTCCAAATGATTTTTATTTGTACATTATATTCAAAACTATTTGGTAATTTAGCACAATACCAAAGATACATTTTTTTAAAAGCATAAATTACTGCCTTTTTTTAAGAGTTCTACATTTTGCTGTCAACATTACCTATTGAATTTAAAGAAACATTAAAGTTAAGAATTCTGTCCTTAACCAAAATCAAGAGCAGTAAATGTATTAACTCAATACTTTCTGAGGTCTACAGGAATATAATCCACAGGCAATTCCGACAGGATTCGAACCCTGACCTTCCATTCGATCTAGAGTGGATGTCTCGATCATTAGACCCCGAACTTGCCTGTTGACACCTGAGGCTGGGTAGAAACCAATGTAGTTTGTGGGTTTCTATCCTGCATGGGTCACCTGCAGAACTCTTTTTCTTGCACACCTCGTAAAGTATTAAGCTCGATATGTAGTGCTTGCTGCTGGAGGTCAGTGTAAAAAGATAGTTCAGAATTTAGAATGTTGGAATTAATATATTGAATTTAAAAGTTGATGCATATACATGTATTGAGGCTGAATTAAAGTTGAAAGTTTACATGTTATTGTTACAGACTAGTTAAAGGTGTATGCACAATACTTATTCGGTATATGGTTTACAGATAAGCTTCCTGTAGCGAATTTTGTGGGAATGTTTTGTATACTTGAATCTTGGAATTGTATTCATCTTTTTTTTGTAGTATACGTGTTGAATCCAACACTTACATGTTTGCGGTCAGTGTCTACACTTTCAAAGTGTTGAATCCAACATTGTAAATATTTAATCCACCATTGCCTATAATGACATTTTTACTTGAAACTGTTATCCCGTAAAATATTTAGGTGCCAAGATAAAATGTGTGCAATATCAGCTGATGACATTTTTATCATGTACATTTTTTCACTAACTTTTATTCTCATGGGGGCTGGCCAATGAATTTTTACAAAAAGGATATTTATTTTATTTTTAGGTCACCATTTATTTTAAAGATTGCCTGAAATTTTTTACATCTAAACTTGCCAACATTTACCAAAGCTTTTATTTTGTACATGTATATTGATTTCCATAGCATGCCTATCGTTCCAAAATAAAAGTTGCAACTCAGATTCATTTTTGTCAGTACATCTTTTTCATATGTCAATGGAAGAGTAGATCATTGGTATAATAATGACATGACTGTTTGTGATGAGTAATACTACACTTTTTTTATTGAAACTGTTATAGTTTGTGTTATTCAGGATTTCTTTTACATGTTATGCCACTTTATTTAGTTGAAGTAATAACCTTCATAATCACAACGGTGGCATTTTGCAGGAAAATTGTAAATTTTTTACAATATACTGTAAAATTATAATTTATAAATTTTACAGTAAAAAGACGAAAAAAGTTGCATATTTTGCAGGAAATTGTAACTTTTACAATATACTGTAAAAACACAATCTTGTAAATTTTACGGTAAAAAGACTGGCAGCCGATCTGCCAACCAATCCATGTAATTTGAAAATTTTACCCGTTTTTACTGTAAAACGTTTTACAGAAAGCTGTAATTTTTCAACAGTCCACTGTAAAAAATACAGTAATTTGATGTATTTATTTTACAGGAAATTGTATATATATTTACAGTGAACTGTAAAAATTACAAGAAAAAAACTGTAAACGCTTTTACAGCATTTGAAATGCGGACTGTAAATTTTACATGGATTTGTTGGCAGATCGGCTGCCAGTCTTTTTACTGTAAAATTTACAAGATTTTTTTTACAGTGTAGTACCCTTTAATTCTTAACCCTGCGTGACACCATCGAAAAAAAATCACACACTTATGCCACTTAGGTACTTTTCAAGTGTCCGTTTTATATTTTGCGTATAATACGTGTTTTTTGAGAACACAATCATGTTTAAATCGCCCAAACTATTGGAAATAGACCCTTGTGACTAAATAAAATAAATTCAAGCAAAATTTCCATTGAGATCAGCCCACATGTGTCTCTAAGCCATTTGTTTGAATGAAACCCTCGTGTTTGACGAGTCAGCAAAAACATCATAATTTCTTACATTTCTTACATTTATCAAGGGAATACCGGGAGAGCTGGTCATTGGTGGATTTTTTGGGGTGTGAAATCAACCCCGATGGTAACAAGACAATTGGCATGTTATTTGGCTAGGTGTAGTTGAGGAACCTTAATTTTTTAAAATACAAATAAAATAAAATGGCGGAGTAATTACTTTTTAATTAAAAACGGACACCTAAAAAGTGCCTGATGGCTTCATCTAGGGTTAAGACATGCTAAATGAACATGTGAAATCATACTTAGTATAAAATTATAACTAGTCTAGACGGTGAGCAATTGATCAAACAGTTCCTCAATGTTATTTTCATAGAAAAGAGAGACGAGAATATCACTGTGCACGTGAACGATCCAGATGCTATCCCGAGGACCAAACTACAATCATAATTGACGGGATGGATCAGTCAAAGACAGATGTTCCACACCTCATTCGAAGAGACAAAGCAACTGCATTTAGCCAGACTTCCTGTGCACATAACAGGTTAGATAACTTGATTCACTCTTTACTTTAACAATATTTACAATTTTATTTGAATAAATTGACAAACGTTATTTATTGGACTGTATAGAACGTGTCTTTTTAAACAGCATTACCTTTTGGCACAGCCCAATTAATCCTGATGTAACTAAACACCCCCGTGATTGTTGGGCTGTGTGGTATGCCTGTAAAGCTTAGGTGCACACCTAACCTAACCACAGAAAACAATAAGTACAATTAAGTAAAACAAATAAGAAAACTGGAGTTCAGTGGTCTGGGGAGGAATAGTCAATTCAATATAATCAATGATTGATAAATTTCGACCAAAAGACATATGTGGAAATCAAAATTAACTTTGTCTTCATTTTTTATTATTGGTCTTTTTTTATTTAACACCAACCAGCGCTGGCTTATGCCGGTACGCAATGCGAGCAAAAAGTGAATTTTCTCATTGTGTTGATGTTTTGATTGTTTATAGGTGTACTAATGCACACAGCGGTTGCCGAAGGCAAAATTCCCCTTGTTTTTCTTGACCACAAGCACATCCCCTATGACAGCAATTTAACAATACACTGCCTTCTACAAACGATCTTCCTTCACCTTGACAAGCTTGGACGCACACTGTTTGTTTAACTCAACAATTGTTTTAGAAAAAATTAAAATAGATACATGATAGGTTTTGCTTCTCTTCTGGTCAAACTTGATGTTTTCGAGAAGGTAAATTATTAATTAATCATGTTTTGTCGTAAAAATGTGGGAATTTGCCACCAAGAAACAAAAGGGACCCCCTCAACAAATATACATAAACCTGTATATAAAATTAGTAGGGGAGATGGCCTAAGCTTTCAATCCAATCCGGACCTTCGTCAGAGGCATAAACAAGAGCAAACACAAACACATCCATTTATAGCCAAACGAGGAGCAAAGGATTAAGGGAGAGTATCCAGAAAGAAGCGGGAAAATGTAGCCAATCAGAGTTGTAAATTTACAAACAATGGGGTGGCTAAGAACCAGAGTAAAGAAGTGAGGACAAAGGATGGTCAGTGTGAAAGGCTGGATCACTGGACCATAAAGGTGGAACCAAAGTGTAGGCATTACAATGCGGGAAGCATGAAAGGGTAGGATTAGAGGGCAAGCCGCATAAGATAATGCAACTAACAATAGGAGGCAAGATGAAAGTAATTATAGAATACAAGAATCAGTGTAAAAAGTTAAAACTGGGCAAGAGGAATCTGCAGAGAGAACGGGTTATTAAATCCTCTGCAAAGGGAATAGGTTATTGACTGGTTGATTTTTAAAACTTCTTAAAAGAAAGAAGCGTAGAAATGGATCATTGGGGAGAACATGTAAATGATAGTAACTGTATTTATTTTACATCAAAGAAGTAAGCAAGAGAAAGAAGCGTAAAAATAGACCAGTGGAGAGAACATGTTATTTATACTTATTGTATTTGTTTTATATCGAAAGTGTAAGGAGGGTGATGGGAATTTATTTAACACCGGTGTTTACGTTAAGTCCAAAAGGTTGGACTGTCTTGAGTTGGTGAATCCAGTGTGATTCTCTGAGTTTGCGGTGTGTGTCGTCACCATTGCAAGCCTCAATCACAATGAGTTCAACATCTTTGACGCTGTGATTAAGGCTGTTGAAGTGGATGGAGACGGGGTACAGTTTCTCGGTCTTTATGGAAGAGACATGGTTCGCAAAGCGAAGACTGTTTGGTTTTAGTCTCTCCCACATACTGTAGTCCACATCTTTTACAAGATATAACATAGACCACATTGGGTGTGCTACATAGGGAGTCTGTCTTGATATTGTAAACAGAGCCAGTGCTATGACTCTTCACTTTAAGTGCAGGTTTTATGTAGAGACAAGTTCTACATTAAGAGCGGGTATCTCTGTTAGGGGTGGTGTTTGGCCTGTACCTGCGGGTAGTTTGGCCCTGACTAGAACGTCTCCCAGGTTTTTAGAGCGGCGGAATGCAACCATGGGGTTCTCAGGGATTGCTGAGCGCAACCTCTTAGAGGAATGGTGAATATTCATTCTGCCATTGAGGATTGAGGAGAGTTTGGGTAGTTTAGGGTGGTAGGTGGTGACCAGGGCAACTCTATTGGTCGGGACTTTTTTGGATCCCGTGTTGGCCAAAAGAGTATGGCGTGGTATGCTGAGGGCCTTGTTGATGGCAAGTTGGACCCTGCGTTCGTTGTGACCTCTAGAAACAAGGTGTTTCCTGAGGTCCGATGAGCGCCTTTTGTAAAGGGTATCTGTGGAGCAGATAACGTCATATGCGCAAGGCCCGACTGTAAGCAATTGTCTTCTTGCATCCGTAACAATGCCGCTAGGGGATTTACTTATAGTTACATCTAGAAAGTTAACACTTGTTAGAGAGTATTCAGTAGTGAACTTTATGGTTGGGTGGAATGAGTTTATATGGTCGATAAACTCATCCAAGCTGTCTTGACTGCCACACCAGATGAAGAAAATATCATCAACAAATCTCCACCAAACTAGTGGGCGGCTGGGGGCAGAGGACAGAAGTTTTTCCTGTAAGTCAGACATGAAAATGTTGGCATATGAGGGCGCCATTTTTGTACCCATTGCGGTACCCTGTATCTGTAGAAAAGGCCTGAGAGTAAATGAAAAGTTGTTCTTTGGGATTGTTTATTACCCGAGAGCAGAGACACATGCATTATGCCTTCTTTATGGGGTATGTTAGTATACAGTGACAGTTAGTATACCTGTATATATATATATATAAAATTTGTAGGAGAGATGGCCTTAGCTTTCGATCCAGACCGGACCTTCGTCAGAGGCATAAACAAGAACAAACACAAACATGTCCATTTATAGCAAAAAGAGGAGCAAAGGATTAAGGGAGAGTATCCAGAAAAAAGCGGGAAAATATAGCCAATCGGAATTGTAAATTTACTGGCTGAGGACCAATCAGAGTGAAGAGGTGAGGACAAAGGATGGTCAGTGTGAAAGGCTGGATCACTGGACCATAAAGGTGGAACTGCATGAAGTGGATGGAGACGGGGTACAGTTTCTTGGTCTTTATGGAAGAGACATGGTTCGCAAAGCGAAGACTGAGTTTGGTCTTAGTCTCTCCCACATACTGTAGTCCACATTTTTTACAAGATATAACGTAGACCACATTGGGTGTGCTACATAGGGAGTCGGTCTTGATATTGTAAGAAGAGCCAGTGCTGTGACTCTTCACTTTAAGTGCAGGTTTGATATATATATATATATAATTAGTAGGGGAGATGGCCTTAGCTTTCGATCCAGGTCGGACTTTTGTCATACATGTATACAAGTATATTTACCATATAAACATGTATATGACTTATCAATGGTTAATTCTGAACTGACAAATAAATACATTAAATCAAGATGAGAACAAAAAACAAATGTGTTTAATGAAGAGGAATTCGAATAAAACTTAAAAGAAAGGTCAATTCAAACCAAAACAGTGAAGAATTGTAATTCTTTGCTCAACAAGTTACCATCGCTTAATGTGAAATTTACTGAAGTAATTCGTGTTTAAGGGTCATGTTAAATCTTCCACTTACTCGAAAACTGTGATCAAGTCAATTATTGTTTGTTTGTTTATAACTGTGTTAACTATTTTTTTTTGTCCAGGTCACCGTTAAATTGTTACCAGTTGGACATATGCACGAAGACATCGACCAGCTGTTCTCCAAAATTTCAAATAGGATTGACAAGACCAATATATACACTTTGAACGGCAAGTTTGCATTTTATTAACTCTTTCAAGAGTTCAAACGTAATAATTGTACTATTTATAATTTACTAAACTTAAGGTAAAGTATAGGATTGGTTATGCTGATAGTGCAGTGTTCTTACTGTATATGACTCAATGTGAATGAGAAAACAAACCTATGAAAGTTTGAACTCAATCCGCTGTTGAGTGAAGATAAAATTGTGAGAAAAGATGCATCATTGACAAGGAAACATTCCTAATTTCGGCGGTTACAACTGAAATAAAAATCGGTTCAACTTTCTCGAATTTGACAGCATTTTTGACATATTTATATGGGAGACTGGTCGTACTGGCATAAACTTCATAACTAGGTGGCTTAGTTTCAGGCTGGAAAAAAAGAGAAACCTTATTCTAGTTAATACATATCCTTTATTTCACCTTTTTGGAATTTTCTATAGAATTGCAAAATATTTGACAAAATCGACCAACTTGTAACTTTTGTTTTCCCCTTATTTTCTGTAAAGAATAAGAGACAGCTATTGTGGAGAGCTATTCTCCCGCCATCACAGTGAAACCAGCAACGCCACTTCTTAATGTTAAGAAGTGGTTGGAGCCGCATCTGTTTGGGGCCTATCACAACCACAGCCACCCACATTGGTTTAGATTTTCCAAATTGGATGGAGTTGTCAGAATGCATTACAGGATGTGGGTGAAGCCTTCATGGGAGCCCCAACAACCCCCAGATGCCGAGGAACCGCATGATTTCTACAAAGGTCTACGCTGCCTGAAGGTATGTTTATACAATCGCAGAAAAGCTTTGAACAACATTTAGATAATCTATTACGGGGTGACTCGGTATCTGTTTTAAATGTGTTAAACATGTACTTGACTGGAGTTTGCTTAGCGTAATTTTCGACAATTATTTTATATGTGCACACGGATGACAATAAAGTGTTCTTCAAAAAGTTATGTCATGTGTTTCCATTGCATTGCGTAAAAAATCTGGCAGAATGTATAATGATGAGAGAGTAGATGCAAGAATGATAAAGGACAAAGAACAATTAAGAAACATTCTGAAGTCTGATAATGGATACAAATTTGTGAAACCAATCATAGGAAAACCTCCATACTGGCGAGCAACTTAGAAAAATGTTTTAGCTTAATGATAAGACAGTTGGGAATTCCAACCTGGTTTTGCTTTTTATGAGATGGCCTGAAATTATAAACACAATACTGAGACAGCAAGGTGATTCAAGAGATGTAAATGATTGAGACTGGAATGAGAAGTCGATGTATTGAGAAGTAATATTGTAACTGCTGCTAAAATGTTTGACAAATTTCATACCTTTTTAAAAGATGTCATCATGTCAAAAGCTGAACCTATTGGAAAAGTGAAGGATTATTTTTATAGAGTGGAATTTCAACAGAAAGGATCTCCTCATACACACTGTTTTTTCTGCATTGAAAATGCTCCAAGATAAGGATATGATGACAAAAATGTTGTTAAATTTATTGATAGCCGAAAGCATTCTAAATTTCCCTAGACCACCATCTGAACAGACATTTATTGCACAACCACAGTCAACAGACGATGAAAACGACAGTGATGAAAAAGGTAATAATGAAAGTGATGATGCAAAAAAGTTATTGAAGTCACTTTGGGTTGCAATTAAGGATGAAGAAAACCAACACATGAATACTGAATTGTTTGTATTGGGCATTACACAGGAAGATTTTGAGAAGGCCAACAATGTGTTAAGCAAGAAGACCACAGGATGTTTGGGTGAATTTGTACAATCCTCATTTGATAAGATGTTGGAATGCAAATATGGGTGTTTTGTTGTCACATGCTCAGAGTGAGGCACAGAAAGGTAATTTAGATGCAAAACAGAGTATGAAACTTGGTTCCGTGTATCTGCATAATCGTGAAGTATCAGCGCAGGAAGCAGTGTATCGGGTCTGTGGTTTGAGATTGAAAGAAGGATCTAGAGAAGTACAGTTTATCCCTGTCGGTGAGAATTCTGTCAGAATGTGTTTACCGACAAGTGTGATTAAAAGCAAATGTCATGGAGATAGATGATGATATATGGATGACAAGTAGGATTGATCGCTATTTTGCAAGGCCAGAAACTGCGGAATTTGAGTCAATGTGCTTAGGAACATTTTGTTCGGAATATAGAGTAATATATACATGTAGCAACAAAACTAAAGGAGTTAATAAGAGGAAACGGTTGCCAGTTCACACATTAAAGAATAATTTAGGTTGTATACAGAAGCGTAGTCAAACTGATCCAGCAGTCATTAGATACCCTAGATTTTCAGTTGTCAAACGCCAGAGAAATATATATGAGCATACTTCAGTTGTTTCTTCTATATCATGTTAATGCACAGCTCAAGCCATCACAGTTCAATTTGTATGAAGACTTTTTCAGCAACAGTTTTGTTCAATTGAATAATGAGCTGCAATCTGTCAAGTGCATTGTTGAAAAGAATCAATCTTTGTATGAGTCTAATGTTGAGGCACTGGATGAAGCACAAGAAGATGCATGGGCTCAGATCAGTCCTGAAACAGAACAAGAGAGACTCAAATGCCAAAACCAACGTCCTGAAGTAATGAATGATTCTGAAGATGAATTTTTAATTCCTGATTTGAAATCTAACAAAGATAAAGAAGTGTTGAGCAACATTGAGCCACATTCAGATAGAGTATCTAAACATGAAGCGATTGCATTGTTCAGATCATTAAATGGAAAACAGAAACAAGTTTTCTACAAAATAAGACAGTGGTGCTTGGACAAGACAAATGGGAAACATGTAGAGCCATTTCATGTTTTTGTCGCTGGTGGTGCTGGAACAGGAAAAAGTCATTTGATCAAATCAATTTATTATGAAGCAACAAGACTGTTTGCTAGAATGATGGTAAATCCTGATGATGTATCTGTATTGCTTACTGCTCCTACTGGTGTTGCAGCATTCAATATCAATGGTGCCACTATTCACAGTGCATTTTCAATACATGTAAATGCTAGACTGCCATATCAGCCACTCAGTGAGGATAAGATCAGTACACTTCGGAATAAATTTCAACAATTATGCATTTTAATTAGATGAAATTTCATTGGTGGATCAAAAACTATTGTGCTACATTCATGGGCGTCTAAGACAGATAAAGCAAACACGAAATTATGGCCCATTTGGTAATGTCAGTATAATAGCTGTGGGAGATTTCTATCAGTTGCCTCACGTCAAAGGAATCGTCTCTGTACCAAAGCACACTTCAATGTGATTTGTGGAATGATAACTTCCTGGAAGTAGAACTGCCTGAGATAATGAGACAAAAGGAAGATGGACAGTTTGCTGAAGTACTGAACAGGTTGCGTGTAAGAAAGAAACGGGACAATCTACAGCAGGATGAAATTACATTGTTGGAATTACGTGAAACTGGAGAAGATTGGACTGATGCTTTGCACATTTACCCTTGAAAACCCTGTTTGCAAAGTGTGTAGACTGTATATGTATTTTGGCCAGGGATTTGAAAAAAAAATGAAAGAAGTGTTAATATGAATCGTGCTGATATTATAGGGAAGAAATCTTCATTATCAAAATCATTGTGGCTTGGTTTTGGTGCTAGAGTAATGCTAACGAGAACATTGATGTGTGTTATGGACTTGTGAATGGAGTAGTTGGAACTGTTCATCAAATAATTACATTATCTGATCAGTTGTCACTAAGTCGTATTGAAATTGAATTTGATAAAAGAAGTATCGGGTCAAAGTTGAAGAGGCAGTCCTCACATAATTCAGATGTGCATGTAGTACCTATTAAAATGGTAGAAGAATGTGTTACTAATCAGTATTTGCACCATCAGTTCCCTCTCAAAATGGCATGGGCTTGTACATTTCACAAGGTTCAGGGGCTCACTACCGACAGGGCAGTTATTTGTCTTGATTGTGTATTTGCTGCAGGACAAGCATATGTTGCTAGAGTAGAGTCACATCACTTCATGGACTTGTGATAGGATTCAATGAGAAATGTATTTATTGTAATGAAGAAGTGATGAATGCATTGAGTAAGGTGGCGTCATTAATTGATGAAAATAATGACAAGCAATTATGAACTTGCAGAAGATAATAGTGACAGTACAATCATTATGATGCATAATATTCAAGGATTACAAGCTAATCAAATAGACTTCACATGCTAATTCTAGTTTACTGACACAAATATTAAAGAACAAATATTGAATACATTGTATTTCAGATAAATTCACAAGTTTCTTTAACAGTCGGTTTCTCTCGACCTCCATCTTATGTAATGAACGATTTTATTGCAGTTCTGAAACTGTTGCTTGATGAAGTACACAAAGTATCCAACAAATGCAATATTATGGGTGTTTTCAATGAAGATATTTTCAAACAGTCTTGTGTTGAGAAAGTGATGCAAGAACATGGTTATAAGCAGTGTGTTACTGAAGCCACTACTGAGAGAGGAATACTAACTGACCATGTTTACGTAAGAAACATGGATTCTATCCAGACCCATGTAGTGCCAACTTATTATAGCTATCATGAATCAATTGCAATTAAGTTTTAGATGAAATTCAATGGTTTTATCAGGTGCACAGTTTGTGGTACCTAAATGCTAATGTGACACCGGAAAAATGTGACACGACAAGGATGGTGTACATTACTGTGTCTGGTTCATTCAATAATGGTGAACTGCATCTTTTAAGCGAGGCAAAACCAAAACCCTGAAAAGATACAAAATAGAATTTCCATATAAATACAATACTTTAGGAAATATTACTCGATAACACAATTTGCCTCTAACTGTAAAGTCAAGTTAAATTCCAAAATGAATTAATACAAGGCATGTAAATGCTTTAACTTGCAAAGACAAAATATGAAATAACTAAAGCAAATGTGCAGTGACCTCTAAATATATGACTATGGACTCAGCAAACCATAGACTTAAATCAGTCCACTCATCATTATAACCTAATGATCCATAAAGAAACTAACTTAGGAAAAACGAATTAATATCATAAGAATCATATAATATCATATATCATTTACACAGGACAAAGGAACTATGAATTTATACACTAAAAGTATAAATCTAAGAATATGTACATAAAAAAGTGGAAAATAGGTGATGAGGAATATATTGTAAAATAAGGGAATCTATTCTTGAACTTTGTGTACTCAAGAAGTTAACTAAATGTGAACAAAAAATAAAGTGGATATACATGTACATGTAATTCTTTATGATGGAATCAAAGTAAGGGAAATCTAAATCCTTCAAATCCATGGAAATAGATTAAATCTCTAAACAGAAAGTCATCAATAGGATGATCTTTTCTAAATATGCAATAATAGATACAACAACACAGTGAATCCGTGCTTCCTAAAGACCATCAATGAATGAATCCACTTTAAATTCAGTAATCAGAGTAAAGTTTAAGAATACTCAAGCTAACTTCGGAATTAATCAAAAAGTGTTCACAAAGTCTCAATAAAAATAAACTTAGGAACTTTAACGATTAAAACAACTATTAAAACAATATAAATGAATTCTTACCCCAGTCGAGTCATCCACAAAATCTTGAGGCATTAACTAAGAACATATGTAGAAGGAAGCAGGACACTGTGTGTGGTGTTAACAGTACCAGTGCTAGTGGTGGAATGACTCACTCAAGACAAATGATAATAATAATACCGGGCAATTAAATACGCTCTACTTTGTAAAACAAAATCACAGCGCTTACAATGTAAATGAGAAAGAATAAAATTAATAATACAATAATTATTTATGGAACAGGTAAGTCTTGAGTAATTTCTTGAAATGTACAATTGAGCTAGCAGATTTAATGTAGGAATAGGTGGGAATATTGTTCCATTCTTTAGCAGCGAAGACTGTGAATGTTCTGTCTCCGGCACGGTTGTGAGTTCTTGGGATTGTTAGCCTGAAAGGATCTGAATTGGAGCGGAGATTATGACGAGATGGTTGATGATGCTGAAGACAGTTATTAATGTAATCTGGTGACTGATTAATTAATGTTTTAAACACGAGTAGAATAATCTTGAAACGAATTCTTCTTTGAACAGGTAACCAGTGAAGGGATTTCATGAGGGGAATAGGGTCATGATGCCGATCTGCTTGAAAAATAATGCGAGCAGCCCAATTTTGTAGGCTCTGTAGCCGTTTCAATTGTGCTGCTGGAACTGATGTTAGGAGTCCGTTGCAGTAGTCTAACTGTGAAAGTACTAAGCTACGTACAGCGTGGTGACAAGTGTTTTGATCGATGAATTTTCTGATTCGAGATATGCTTTTGAGATGAAACCGTAAACTGTTACAAACATGATTCACATGTGGAGACATAGACATATTGGAGTCGAAGTAAGCCCCAAGGTTTCTTGCTGACTCGGAGGGTGTTATTGATGCACTACCAACAGTCAAGCTTTCACTACGAATGCGCTTCAGGTTTCATTGTGAGCCTATAATGGAAATTCTGTTTTTTCTTCGTTAAGTTTGAGTTTGTTAAATGTCATCCAAGACGATATCAGATATACATGATAATGTTTTCATTGCCGCCTCTTGGTTTCCAGGAGTTTTAGGATCAAATGTGACATACAGCTGCGTGTCATCTGCATAGGTGTGGTATGACACATGATGATGGCGTGCTATGTCACCGACAGGTAAGGTGTAGATGGTGTACCCAAGTGGTCCGGAACACCGATCCAGTTGTGACCAGTGAAGGGATTGACAACACCCCCTTTACATCAACTCTGGTGGACCAATCAGCGAGGTAGGATTCAAACCAGTGAAGAGCTAAATCCCGAACACCGACTCGTTGTGACAGGCGTGATAACAGAATCTGTCGATCGATGGTGTCGAATGCTGCTGACAGATCCAATAAAACAAGCAAAACTACTTGGTACGAGTCAAGGGCAGCCATTATTTCGTTCTTCACTATGATCAGCGCAGTTTCTGTACTGTGATTTGACTTATATGCCGACTGGTAAGGATCTGTCAGGTTATTTGTGTTCATGTGATCGGTCAATCTGGAACAGATGATTTTTTCCAAGATCTTACCAAGGAACGTAAGATTTGACACTGGCCTGTAGTTATTGAGATGATTTTTGTCTAAAGATGCTTTCTTGAGGATTGGTCTAATGATTGCACATCTTGCAGCGGATGGGAAGGTGCCTGTTGACAAGGATGAGTTTATTATTTCAGTAAAAACAGGAAGCAGACATTTAATATTCTCCTTCTCCTTAAGGAGCCACGTTGGAATCAGGTCCAAGATACTTGATTTGTTAGGGGATCGTTTGATAACATTCAGCACTTCCTCTTCAGTAGCTGGAGCGAAGCATGACAGTGGTGAAAAGTTAATCGACGTTGAATCAGGAAACTTATTAGAATGCATGAATTCTAATTTATGTCGGATTGTAGTGATCTTGTCAGCGAAGCACGTGGAAAATTGAATTGAGAGGGTTTTAGCACAATCATGAACTGGAAATGACGGACGATTACGATTTAACAAAAGATCTAATGTCCGGTATAATTCCTTACTGTCACACGAAGACAGCTTATTCTTAAAGTAGCTGATCTTGCTGCGGCATATCAGATTGGAACATTTCTGCATTTCTGATAGAAATACCTGTCTGTCATCAAAGGAGTGAGATTTTCTCCATTTGCTTTCCGCCCTACGTTTCATACGGCGGGCTATGTGTATTTCTTTGTTGTACCATGGCATCTTTCTACGAATTGAACAGGATCTCAGAGACACGGGGGCAACTGAATCAAGAAGTTCTTTCATCCTCGTATTGTACCATTCAAATGCAGCATTTGAGTCACCGTGGTAGCAGAAAGATTGAGCTACCTCTGTAAGTGAAATTACGAAGCTCTCTCTGTCGATTGCTCGATAGTTCCTTGACGACAACGTCACATGCTCTTGAGTTGGTTTAGGCATGTTCAGCACTAGAGTGATGACGGCGTGATCTGACATAAGAGCGTTATAAACAGTGCAGCTGTCAATTAGTGTCTCTGCGAATCTTGTAAACACTAAGTCTAGAGTGTGCCCTAATTCATGAGTTGGTCCAGTGACATGCTGCTGCAGATTAGCTGCAGACACTAATTGTAGAAAAGCGGCTACATCTGTCTTTGAAGGTGTGTCTACATGGATGTTGAAGTCTCCTAATAGGAGCAGTTTCCCAGGTAGTAGGGATATTTCGGTCAAAAAGTTGTCAAATTCTTCCAAGAAGGCAGGGAATGTGAACCCATTGGCTTGTGAGGGTGGTGGTCGATAGACAGTGAAAATATGCAGTGTTGACGAAGCATTAACAATATGACTGTGCTCAAATGTTGTGTAATCTTGAGTAACCTACTTTGTCAATAGTTTAAGCGTGGGTTTGAAAATGGATGCGATACCACCCCCATTTTCAGTCATACGGGGGGAATTCAGTAACGCATATCCAGGTGGAGTACATTCTGCCATGATGAACTTCATCATCAGCTTTCAGCCAAGATTCGGTGATAATTAAAACATCAATGTCATGTTCAATCATGTAGTCACATGTGATCAGTGCCTTGTTTCTTACAGAGTGGGCATTCCATAGACACACAGTTTTGCCAGATTGAATATTGGGGTTGTACCTACGAATTGGCTTTAAATTGCAGTGGTTGATTCCAGGAGAGCTATGTTCATACATGTAGGAATGTGAAACTCGCGAGGAAATGAGGACCTGGATTGACCGCTGTTTTCTCTTTCCAGCTCTTTTACCACGGTGGGATCGATGTTTTATGGATATTCCTAGATCTATAATGTTATTCCAGACATCAGGTGGTAGTCTGTTGTGTAAGTGTGGATTGGTACCCGAGTGGTTGAGTTGAACCAGGAAGTTCTTGTCGTAAAGTATTTGCTGATTTCCAGGATCGAGCTTGGTAGTTTGATTAATTTCAGAGCGATCCTGCGTCATAGGTCCAGGATTAGGATTTACATCTCCGGCCACAAGTAGCTTTAGTTGAAATGTAGCTGTTGAGTTGTCATAGAAGGCAACATGTGCTCCAATATATCGAATTGACTTCCATGGTACTGCATGTAGATTTGGTTCATTGTATTTCAAGGTACAGTGGACACTGCATAGGTTTTGGCCTGTGCAATTGAAAAGAGCCACAATGGTGATAACAGTAGCACGCTTGACCAACTCCATTGTACACCTCAGGTAACACAGTGTGTTAGTATAAGTCAATGGCTGACACACACTATACTAGTGAATCCAGCTTTTGTGTTGAGGAAAGAACTTTGCAAATCAGGTTTATAATTCAAAGGTGCAAGTGATGAACTTCTACAAAGTGTCCAGTAAGATCCATGAATTATTTACAACCAACTGGGAATAAAATATAAGAAGGTCCTTGTCAACTGCTGTTAAAATGATAACAGATTGTTGGAGCAAAAATAAGTGTGAGCTTTACCTTAAGGGTCAAGCGAGGGCGCAGCGCAGGAGAAATATGTAAATGAGCTGTCACACTAAGTTGGCACTTGTATTTATTTGTTTAATACATGTGTGAACCTGCAATTGCATTGCACCAAAGTCACAATGTTGGGTACATCTATAGTTTTCATTTGTGCCTTACTACTGGTAACATACTTTCACATATTGTTGATATAAGTCACAAATACATATCCATTTACATGTATTTAGTTATTTCATCCATGCGGACATAAAATGTGCAGGACTATGTCAAGAGGGCAAGAGTGTGTGTGCACGTTTCAGCATACTGTTATCGTACATGTAGTGTGTTCATCTGTTGTTTGAATATGAATTATTTGAACATGACATGCCTTTCAACCATTTTATTGGGCACTTGGTATGCATTGGCAGTGTGAATACATTTAATACGATTTGTTAAGTAAGGCTTTGTGGCATTTGAATACAATGTACAATGAGTTAATATCTACATGTAAAAGGGGCAGAATTGTTCTTTTTTGCAGTGAAACGGTGATAAAGTTGTCTGAATACATTTTAAACTATATTCAATACTAAGGAATAGTACAATGATAATTAATTTGTGCATATTGTGAAGTCATGTATGACATTGACAAAGTCCTTTCATTCATTTATATACTACACGTTTGTTTTATCTGCCATCACAAAAATGTAGAGTAACATCTGTCAATGTAGCTCTCAATAACTTAATTTTAGAACATTGACAGTACATGTATTATCAAATCTACCTGCGTAACTGATCCCCTTACAAAAAAGTTCTATAGAACTCTATAGACGGGTTTATAGAGCTCTATATATCTCTATAGAAATTGTGAAAATCTATAGAAAGTAATAAAAATCTATAGAATAGTTATTTGCTATAGATTTCTATAGAAATCTAAGAGCAACTTCTCTATAGAGAAAATTCTCTACAGAATTCCACCAAGTATTGAAGCAAATTGTCAGTAGAAAAAATTCTATCAAAGATTTTACTACCGATAGTTAAAAACTGAGCTGCAAACTAAGTGAATCAACTAACGCATTTTAATTTTGTATTATGTATTATTTGGGTTGTAATGTTGTATTTATTATGTAACTAAAGACAATACCACGACTTCTTGCCGCCCCTAGCCAACCATGACCTGCGCATCATTAAATATTCCTATTTTATTCCAATCTTCTTGTCCTTGCATTTTATAACATTCATTATTTTGGCAATTTAGCACTTTGTATTTCCCAGTTAACTATTACCATTATAACACAAACTAAGACTTAGTTTAGGTCTTTTAAGAATGAACTGTCAAAATAAAGGCTTAAAACATTAGTAGAAAGTTACATTTATTATGAAAGCAAAAAGGAAACAAAAAGAAAACACTGTATTATTGACTTTGTTTTTGGCTTTCTTCATTCTAGTGAACATGTGTTTAATTTTGTCTACAATAAATATGTACATTTTAGTCCAGCAATGTATTAAATTCTTTAGAAAAGTTCACAGAATTCTTTAGAACAATTTATAGGGTTCTATAGAAAATTATTTAACATTCTATTGAAGAGTTTATAGACTTCTGTACAACAATGTGGATAGTTCTAAAAAAAACTATTTATAAAGTTAAAGCCATGTCCGAATTAACGGCTTTGGCAGTGGCTTTGGCCAGATCACTGAAAAGTCGTATTCTTCAACGATGTTGTCGCAGCCAATAGCAATAGCAGTAGCTGAAGTCGCTTGATTTTGACCTGACTACATGTATACATAGCACCATTTATAAAGTCCTATTAAAGTTTACATAATATAAATCTATAGGGTACTAAATAATGAAGTACCAAAAATAACTTGTTTTATATACAAAATCCTATCGAGCAAAGAAAAACTTTAAAATTTGAGTTATAATAATGAGTAAGGTAAAACAAGTTTTATCTTTTCCTAAAGATATAGGATTGTTGGAAAAAGAATAGTGCCCCCTCTTGCTCGCAATGGGCAAGGCGACTTGTTTCACATTGTACATGTGTACATGTTCTTTTTTTGTGCCACATACTTGCTCTTCACTCAAATTTACAATGAGGGCATCAACAAAGTATTGAATAAATAAACAAGTAATTCTTTACGAATTGAATGTTTGCTAAAAAAACTGACTATTGTTGAACAAAACATTGGGGTAAAAAACTCTTATGGCAAGAGTTCCTGTTACAGCATACCTCCATACATGTACAACTAAATAATGAAAATAGTTTTTTAATCTAATTCAACCTTGTTTGGGAGAACACGGATAAAAACAACATACACTGCTTTGTACAAGCACATGTCACTTGATTACAGGAAAGACATAACAGAAATATGTACTTAACGACTGCTAATCTCCCATCTTTGGTGGATATTTAACAATCGACGCGCTTGCGTCTTTTATTCAAATACTTATCTGTTGTTAGCTGTAGACCATTAAAGGAAACTTTGCCATACCCAAGGACAGCTTTCTGAGTATACCCTATTTCTTGTAAATAATACATCTCTGTATTTCCAACTTCGATCAGCCTAAGCACGCCTCTGAGTTAGAGGCCCGACAAATCTGTTTCCAACGACTTACTTGACTGAACATTATTAATGCTGCATTCAAAAAAATGCCTTGTATCCCGGATTACCTTCAAAACAATTTAATGCAATATGTGGTAGTGTTCTTGTTCGCAGAAATTTCCTACTGATTTGTTTTTGTACATACTGGGTGCCAGAGATCATTTTATTTAATTTATGATTCATGCTTTCAAATGCAAAGCAGGAGACGGCCCACAAAGGTCCCAAGTGTCAGCCATAAGAACTTCATAGCCTTGTGAGGGGTCTGAGAACTGTGACGACGACATTGACAACAAGCACAACCGCAGAAACACCAATCACCTAAACACCTGTACGCAGACCCGCTCTACCTCCAGAACCAGTCACGCCAACTCTTCCACAGCCTGTTGACATCCGTCCCACCTCTAAGGTATTGGCCGTAAAATGATAAAGGCAACTGAAAACGTTAAAAAATGATGACTTAACAGTGTTGAAAAAATTGCCCTGGAACTTATGAAGTTAATTAAGTAGAGGATTGGAATAAGGGTAATTGCATATCTGCCGACATACCTGAAAAAAGAAACACATTTGTGTGAAACTGTGCAAAGCAAGCAGGATGATGTCACACCCCTACCCTATTTATTGTTTTGTGTTGTGTGTGTGTGTGTGAGTTTGTTTTCACATTCAAACCGGGGACCTATAACAAAAGAGGACAATAGGGTCCCCGGTTGGGTAAAGGTCCCCAGTTAGAAATTGTGTACAAAACCAATGGGAGCTGTTGCCAAAAAGTTAGTCCAAACAAAAGAGGGACAATAGGAGGTCCCCGATTGGAGGTGTTTACACACTTGTGTGTGTGTGTGAGTTTGTTTTCACATTCAAACCGGGGACCTATAACAAAAGAGGACAATAGGGTCCCCGGTTGGGTTAAGGTCCCCAGTTGGAAATTGTGTACAAAACCAATGGGAGCTGTTGCCAAAAAGTTAAAGTCCAAACAAAAGAGGGACAATAGGAGGTCCCCGATTGGAGGTGTTTACACACGTGTGTGTGTGTGTGGGTTAGCACACACACCGTTGTGGGGACTTTTACACAATGGAACAAAGGTCCCCACAACGTTTTTCTTTGTTAAACCGGGTCCCCACAAGGTAATTGTTTAGAAAAGGGAATAATAGAACAACAATAGCAAGTCCCCACAACTCTGCGTGCAAAAGACTGTGTGAGTTTGTTTTCACATTCAAACCGGGGACCTATAACAAAAGAGGACAATAGGGTCCCCGGTTGGGTAAAGGTCCCTAGTTGGAAATTGTGTACAAAACCAATGGGAGCTGTTGCCAAAAAGTTAAAGTCCAAACAAAAGAGGGACAATAGGAGGTCCCCGATTGGAGGTGTTTACACACTTGTGTGTGTGTGTGTGTGTGTGGGCAAGCGCTACTCACGCAGTGTGGACCTGAGAACAAAAGAGGTCCACATGTAGGGATCTGAAGCACTATGTGGACTTACACACGTCCACACAACGTTATTTGCAGTGTTGAGGAATAGGATTTTCCTTAAGTGTACAGAACAAAGGAATGTCCACACAACGACTGCAAAACAAGACCGTGTGTGTGTGTGAGTTTGTTTTCACATTCAAACCGGGGACGTATAACAAAAGAGGACAATAGGGTCCCCGGTTGGGTTAAGGTCCCCAGTTGGAAATTGTGTACAAAACCAATGGGAGCTGTTGCCAAAAAGTTAGTCCAAACAAAAGAGGGACAATAGGAGGTCCCCGATTGGAGGTGTTAACACACTTGTTTGTGTGTGTGTGGGCAAGCGCTACATACGCAGTGTGGACTTGAGAACAAAAGAGGTCCACATAATGTAGGGATCTGAAGCACTATGTGGACTTACACACGTCCACACAACGTTATTTGCAGTGTTGAGGAATAGGATTTTCCTTAAGTGTACAGAACAAAGGAATGTCCACACAACGACTGCAAAACAAGACTGTGTGTGTGTGTGTGTGCTTACGCACTACACAAAGCAATTTTAAAATTTATACATGTGTGTACATTTCTTTAGATTTTCTACTTAGTAAAACAACATGCCGAAATAAAAATGGTTCCACTGGGAATTGGGACGTCCAAGTTTTTAGGTGTTTTTTAACTAAAAAATGATGACTGTCCCAGGACAAATGGCAGGCACCAGTTGGCAGTCACCATGAACTTTGTAATACAAAATCATCAATTCAGATATAATTAATGCAATTTATTGTCAAAAAATGACAGAAAGGAGATTAAATAATTGAGTTAAAAAATGTTTTTGTGATTACATTTATACAGGTTGATATTGGCAATGGGGTACTCCTAGAAAAGGGAAGGCTTCTTGCCATTACTCAGGCTAGCACCAGTGCAACCAAGCTTACCAGGAATCTATTCATGGCGCTGGTCAAGAGGGATGAAGTCGTTGGGAGGAGCATTACCGGCAAAAGAAGTAATGCTCACCTGACAACTTCTGAACTCAAGGAGCAGCTCGATCTGGCGAAGACAAATGCCATCATCATAGGTAATATTTGTTATATCTTTAATATTTGCTGATGGTACACATCAATTAATTCCTGTATCTAGTGAGTGTCATGCAGATTTTGGCTAGTTTCAGTCACACAACAATGGCAGGGACTTTCCTGGGATGTCAAACCTGAATCTTAAAGAGGCCCTCTACACTGTAAACATAAGTTAGTCATTTTGACTAATAAAAATTAGTCCTGCCCTACGTCTGAAATGACTAATAAAAGTTAGTCAGACAAGCCAGATGACTAACATTAATTAGTCATTTGTGACTGATTTTACTTAGTCATCTGACTGATATTACTTAGTCATCTGACTGATATTACTTAGTCATCTGACCGATATTACTTAGTCATCTGAATGATATTCTTAGTCATGTGACTGATATTCTTAGTCATCTGACTAATATTACTTAGTCATCTGACTGATATTACTAAGTCATCTGACTAAATCAAGAAACGTCTGAAATGACTTAAAGTTAGTCATCTGACTTTTGCAATTAGTCATTAAAAACAATGACTAATCACATTAGTCACACGACTAAGGCTTCTTTTCATGTAAAACAATAGGATTGAAGCAAATTGAATCAAAAACATCTTGTCAAAAGGATTTATTTCAATGAAATGGGGTTTTACAGGATGAATTCCCGAACAGCACCTTCGTAACAAAGTGAGTATTTAAAAGACAGTTTAAACACATTGCATTATCACACAGTAAACACATTATAAAATAATAAATATATCAAATAAAATATAAAAAAACAAAAAAGGCAAAACAATTGAATCTGTATGATACTTCATCAACGAGGCATAACCCGTATTACTTGTACTTTGGTAACCATCACACAACAAAGAAATTACAAAAAAATATAAATATATAAAATAAAGAAAAGGCAAAACAATTGAATCTGCATGATACTTCATCAACGAGGCATAACCCGTATTACTTGTACTTTGGTAACCATCACACAACGAAGAAATTCCAAAAATAAAAAATATAAAAAATAATACAAAAGGCAAAACAATTGAATCTGCATGATACTTCATCAACGAGGAATAACCCGTGATACTTGTACTTTGGTAACCATCACACAACAAAGAAATTACAAAAAAATATAAATATATAAAATAAAGAAAAGGCAAAACAATTGAATCTGCATGATACTTCATCAACGAGGCATAACCCGTATTACTTGTACTTTGGTAACCATCACACAACAAAGAAATTCCAAAAATAAAAAATATAAAAAATAATACAAAAGGCAAAACAATTGAATCTGCATGATACTTCATCAACGAGGAATAACCCGTGATACTTGTACTTTGGTTACCATCACCCAACAAATAAATTACAACAAAATAAAAATATATAAAATACAAAAAGGCAAAACAATTGCATCTGCATGATACTTCATCAACGAGGCATAACCCGTATTACTTGTACTTTGGTTACCGACACACAACAAAGAAATTACACAAAAATAAGAATATATAAAATACAAAAAGGCAAAACATTTGAATCTGCATGATACTTCATCAACGAGGCATAACCCGTATTACCTGTACTTTGGTTTGACAATGTAAGTAAATTACAAAGAAAAAAACTATCAGTAATAAAGTCAAATAAACATGTAAATGAACCTCTTCAAATTGCAATTATTTGGCAAAACAAATCTTGACGCCATAAATACATGTCGCATATGTTTTATACCCCCCCCCCAAAAAGGACTGAAGCAAATTGAGGCATTCATATCTTGTCAAAAAGAATGTATTTCAATGTAATCGGGTTTTACATGAGGAATTCCCAACAGCACCTGCGTAAACAAAGTGAGTATTTAGAAAAAAGTTTGAAAACATAATTGCACCATCACACAACAAAGAAAAAAAAATAAATAAAAAATGTTGCATATGTTTTTACCCCCTCCCCCCCCCCTTAAAAAGAAGTGGATTTGCAACAAGGCTAAGATATAAAACACTCCAACAGTAACTTTGCAGTCCAGTTGTCCTTGTTTCATTGTGGCAAGGAAATTTAGTAATTTACAATTTTGTTCAGGAAGATGATATACAATGCAGCGACATGTATAATGTAGCAAACATTTTTGTAAAAAAAAACAAGTATCGTTTGCGTGATGAAATGAAAAATGTATTAAAACTTTTCATATCTTTATATAAATAAAATGAGTCAGTGTTAACATATTGCAAAGAACGGTTATTTTGGCAAGTGTTTTCCGCATTACTGAAAAAGGCAAGAATAAATCTCATGAATAGCAGTATTTAACTTATTCCAAATATGTTGTACAGATATTGTAAAAGAAAAACCAGTAAAGTCTTAGAGTTGCATTGCCCGATTTTAGGCCGAATTGACTGTCAACAAAATATTAAATGCCAAGTTGTTTTTATTACAGAATCGGATATTATTAGCTTTCATTTCATACCTTGAACGAAAAACAAATCCATCATAAAGGATTAGTGATGATAGCGAACATAAAGAAAAGGATGGATAAGCCTGTTAATCCATGACATATGGCATCTAAAATTTGCATGTTTTTATAAATTCATCTAAACACTGGCAATGCATCTTTAATCTGTTTTGAAAGATACTAAGACAGCCCTCCGGCTAAATCCTATTTCGTTGGTCAAACTACTTGTCAAGATGCTGGTTCAATCTCTCAAGCAAGGTGACCACTGAACGCTCGATCTTGGCATTATCATGTATGTTCAGAATAACTTTTTGGAAGAATGTTAGAGTCTTCTTCAGACCTGCCGGATATGCTAAGTTGAAGACATAGAAACAAGCAAGGTATGCAGATACCGCTGTCAGAAGACTGGTGCAGTGGGCCACGTGTACCCCGTCGATATAAATGACAAATTCCGTGCAGTCGGACAGGTCAGTTGTTTCCCTTAATGTAGGGTGCGCCATCTTCCTGTATGTCATTGAGAAAACCAAAAATAATTTGCACTTAGCTTGTACAATGTCTCTTTAGGCAAATGTGTGATACATGATATTAAACAAAAATGTTTTTTGAGAGCAACAGCTCCACTTCTATTGTAGCAGAAAAATGAAGTCACAACCAAAGACCGGTGGTTAAACTGTCAGTGTGCTGTTGAACAGCTCTCAACATGATTTAGGAGACAGCTGCTCAATGAGCTGTAAAAGTATGAAAAGTATGAAAGAGTGAATATTGCTTAAAAAATGCATTACTTCAAAGGGAGTCACTTCTAGCAATGTTTTATAATATCAACGGCTCTACAATGCTCTTTACCAAGTAAGTTTTTATGGCCATTAGTGTTTGAGTAATTACCAAAGGTATACACCCCCTTTAAGCGTTCTTTTAGCAAACTGACCGGAATGTAGAGAATAAAAAAATATCAAAACCACTTTACTCCAAAGAGTACAAGCAGTTTCACAGCAATGCATGAGGGACCTGAAAACTCCTAATTAGATTTTTTATAAACTACAGAGTCCTCAATGTATTTGTAAATTATCAATTTATTTAATACAATGTTTCAAGCTGTATTTTTTTTTTTGCTTATCAAATACAACGCACATTATGTACTTACACTCTCCTCATCAAGTAGGAGCATGCTGCCTGCCCACTCTCTCAACAAAGCTGGAATGCCGATGATGATTGCGACAGAAGTTGCCTCTGAAACAATAATTTGAAATTTACAAATCACAACTAATCAGTTGACACAACTTCTCAATCAAACATTTTAAACAATTATTTTGGCATTTCTGATTGACTAACCATGCTAGAGTTTTGACCGAGTGCAAAAAAACTCATAATATGGAATACTCTGAACTAGAATAGCAAAGCTGCAATGGCTACCTGTTGATCGCCAGATAGAAGAACAATGACTAAATGCAATAAGGAGTTATGACCATTTTAGGGTTTTTAGCTCATTCAACTGGAACTAGTGATAAACTCTTTTTAGTTTTATCTGTTCATATGAATCTACATGTAAGAAGCAACATTTGATTTAAGTTTCAATTCAGTACATCATTGCAATAAGAAGGTTTTCATTGTTTCAGCTCATTCAACTGGAACCAGTGACATAGAGTTTGGTTTTTGTATAAACAATTTCTGCATGTCTGTTGTGTTGTTGATCAAATTCTCTTCCTTCCCCTATGTTCAAAATTAGTTCTCAAACATCCAACGTTTAGTCTAAAATCTTTTATAAAGTCCCCAAGGCACAATGTTCAACATTGTAAAACAAACTTCAATTTTTCTTTTTAAATTCTGAAAACATTTCTGTAAAAAAAATGTTGAGAAACACAATACATGGCTGTCATTGTACAATTAATTCACTTAGGGCTTTTAGAATGCATAAAACAACTCAAAACATAAATGTTGAAGTTTGATGCTAAAACTTAAACATTTATTGAATGCAGACGACCGGACGCACTGATGGACGGAAAATGTCATTATATAGGCTCACTCTACTTTGCAGCTCGCCAAAAATAGGGCTTTATAAGTTTAGGTTTATGATCCTGAAACTAACCTTTTCTAGCAATTTCCTCCCGCTGCAGGGGGATGTCATTCAAAGCCTGCTGGTACGAATCTTCCAATTTCTTGGCTGACCCAAGCAGCTTCTTCATGGCGCTTCCATACTTCTTAAGTCCCTCGTCCAGAAGCTCTTCTACTCCCCTCGTTCCCTGGAGTCTTTTAAACTCGGACATCTGTTAATAATAAATCAAGTAAGAAAGAAAATCAAAATATAAAACCCACATTTGCTCTACATTTGAGTATTACATGATTTTGTTTCGGGCATTGTTAAGGAGAAGGAAATTAGCAATTTTTAAGAGAGAAAACACAGGGAAACTTTTGATTTGTACAAGAGGATTGCCTTTCTAATGTACAACTGTAGTTTACTCACAAAGTGAACTTCGTGACACTGTTGTAGATGCATTCCAAAAGAGCTGACCGTTGCCCTTCCTTCAACACCCCACCATCAAGAAGCTTATCTCGAAGAGATGTTGAAACCTGGGGCAGATGGTATGCCGAAGCCCAGTTTGAAGTTCTTTTCCTTGCTAAATCAGAGATTGTGTGAGATGAGACACTTGGTGTAGAATCCGTAGAACAAGATGCCACATTCTCAGAGTTGTGCAATTCCAAATCTGAATCAGTCCTGTTAAGAGTAATTTTTAAAGAGTATAAACAACAGACAAAACACAAATAATGTAGCTCTAAATCGAAGAAGCAGTTTTCCAGTCTGAGGAAACTTACCCTGATGAGTGAGAAAGAGATAAACTTGAGTTCAGCGATGATGTTGGAGTTGAGCATGCCAAGGTCTCCTTGATCTCCTGCACCATTATTTTGCTATTGGTGCAAACCTCATCTTCGTCTTCCAAATTGACCCAGTCTTCGAACCCTTTGTCCCCGACTTGGAGTCTGGCATCTGGTAACTGGAAGAGTTCGTCCACCTTTTCTCTCAGATCCATTCCCGTCACCTTTACCCCTTCTTCTAAATGGAATTCCACTTTCTTTTTGTCATTACCTTGGATCAGCAAGTATCTTTAATGCAAAAAAAAAAAAAATGCTTTTAACAAAATTCTCGTCTTTTTTTTACAATTTTTGATACACTTTTTATACCATTTGTTTAGTGGTTGCAGACATTGGCTATCTCATTATTAATTATTTGTAATCCCCCTTTAAAAATAATGCTCAGTCAAATATTTTCTGACCCTTACACAGTTTCAAGACTGATATGAACTATTACGCATGTACACTAATGATTACTCAAACCAAATCTATAATTGCAACTTCACTTTTTGAGCGTTATACTCTGAGTGACTTTGCATGCGTTGTAATAAACAGTCTCTAACAATTTTAACTGGAGCTCCAGCTCCGGTTATGTAACATGTAAGTGACACAAGTGACATACCATTACAACTTCCTTCTCATCTCCTAAACTGTCTTCATCTTTAATTATATCGACTGAGAAATATGCAAATGTTTAAACCATTTGTTGATGATACCGGAAATCAGAAGAGACAGATAAGTGGACTAGCCGCGGAATATTTGATGACGCATCACAACAACCTTGCATTGGTTGGTATGATATACACCAAGTGGGTAGTGGTCTAAAAGATCAGTGACTTTTTTTAAAACATATTTATCAGTCAATGTCAAACCATAGGCATGAAGATGGTGAATATATATTGTAGTAACAGCTAGGTTACATACCATAAGCAGATCGCCTCCCAACAAACAACACAAGTATACGACTGCAAACTTCGTAAATCCTTCAGGGCTGATGCCCACAACAACTGCACATCCTTGGCTATACCATGTACCATTGCATTGTGCCTTAGTAACTGTATAGACAGCTTCCTCATCTCCAAGTAGAGGGTGCAATAAATCTTGGACTGGTTTAAGCAATAATCTTGTTGGGGTAAGACTGCCATATGAATGCTCAATTGTATTCTGGACAAGAAAGCCTTCTTTTGCCCTAGTCCATGCTTGGTAATACTCATGTCTTGTAGCTAGTGTTTTACACATATTCCGCCTGTTTTTTGTCCGGTAGGACAACTCCTTAAAATACATGTGTTTTCCTTCAAAACGCAACGTCCAGCAATGAACAAGGGGGCCAAATTTCAACATCAGTTTTGGATAGTGTACAATATAATGAAACTTTGGTTTCATTGTTTCTTCTGGAAACTCGGTGAAGTACCTGTCTAAGAAAGATTCGATTAAATCACCAAGAAATTCGCAGAGAGGTACATCCACATGTAGAGAAGTACTGACCTGTACAACATCCTGAAGAAGCAAAACAACTTCCCACACACTTTCACCAACTGGAACTTTATCACCAACCATAAGTGGCAAGAGCCTCAAAAAACACCATGCTTGAACAGCTTTTTGTTTAACTTTAAACTTCCCTGGTTGGTTTGACATTTTGGACGGCTTGTTGGTTTTGTCTGTTCCCTTATAAGGGAAGTTCTCAACTTGATCATTCAGAAAATCCAAATAAAAAAAACCTTCACGAACACAATAAAGGATCACTAATTCCAGCACATTTGAAACTATTCCTTCAAATAAATCATGGGCAATATCAGGTGGCTGTCCATTCACAACGTGATAGTACTGAAGCTGGTTGAGAGGGCTTGCTTTCTTTATGCCATAAATTCTTGCCATCTCTGGCAATTGCTCGGCTAGATCTGCCTGCTGATTGTAGGAATCTTCAGTTCTTTCTTGAAGTGTCGTGTCACGTGTCAAAGGCGTCGAGTATTGAAACTTTCTTGGTAACCACCAATGCAATGAGCAGCTAAGTTGTCTGCTACTACCATCGAAAGGGAACCTTTGAAATTATGCACAGTGCCATCTTTATCGATGTTGATGCCATCACGCTCAAGAATCTTCAGGTCTGCAATCAAAGGGGCGACAACAGCTGACATCCCTACCTCTTTCAAGATTTCAGTTGGGCATAGCATGGCAAGTTGGATAGAATAGAGTTTTGAGCGGAGTTTAGGTGAAATATTTCCAAGACAAAAATAGAAGGCAGAAAACTTAAGTTGTTTCACTTTGTTTCCAATTGGATTGGCAACCGTGAAGTCATCATTATATAATTGTATCTGAAGAGCTGGGTAATGCTGTGAAAAAAGTGGATTGTTGTCACAGTGGGAACCATCACAATAGTCACTTAGGAATCCATCCTGTCGGTGACCTTGGACAACTTCAGCGAAAACATCATCTCTTTCTATTAGAGCATGCAATGTTTGCAAAATACTAACATAGCACATGCTTTTGGGTTTTCCATTAGTCTTTCTTCCAAAGACATATTCTTCAGGCTCAACAAAACTCATATGTTTTACAAAGGAGTTAAGTCGGCGTGTGCTGCTGAAATGGTGAAATGATCGTTCAAATTCTGTCTGTTCAAAAGCTAAATCCAAATCACCTGCCTCTACACGATTGCCTACAGTTTGCCTGACTTGCCTGAGATTTTCTCGTGCCAGTTCAATCAAATCACAAACTTCATCTGCAACATAGCTACATGTTTGGTCACAAACCTTAAACTTTACTACATCCAGATAGGGTGTTTGTTGGAGATACCGAGTCTCACCCGAATAAGTATTATTATCATTTATTTTTAATTAAATTTTAAATTATGTTATTCATTATTGGGTTGGCCATGGAGGCGCATGAATAACTGCTCTATGTGTAATCGGTCACGTTTTGCACTTTTGACCAGAATGCCTGCGCAGGTCCGATCTGTTTTCACCTTAAGAGAGCGCGAAACGCCATTTTTGTTTTTGTTTTCTTTTTTTCTTTTCCCTTTTGTCCATTGTAGTCACGGGTGACTCACTCTGAACCAACACGTCTCGACTCGTTACAACAAACAATAAAAAAAATAAAATAAAAAAAAAACAAAAAACAAAAACACGCACAACCGGTACATAGCAGCGGTGTCGATAGATATACCGCTCAATAATCATCAGCGGGCCACGGTGACAACCTCGGTGGAGAACAAACTTTTGGCGTCATGTCTCAGGACAGCGTTGATTGGGGCCCTGAACTTACGGTCACTCAAATAGAGAGTATAGACTCATTGGAAAAAGAAGCGTCCCTTCAGAACGTGGAATGGAGCCCGGATTTCACGGCGAGTCAACTGCGGGAGATAGATCTACTGGAATCCACGGCGGTCGAACAAGTAAGTAACATTACATCAAGAACAACAACAAATAACATAAAATCAAATTGCCCCGGAAGAAACCAACGAGTGTTATATTGTAGTAACCCTATTGTCATCATCTTTTTTATTTGCCACAGCGTCAACGGGAAGAGGAGGTCCCAGTCGAGCCAGATCTGTCGACCTGGTCAGATGATTCGGACACACCGGAGCTGCGTAGAATGGTTACGTCCCCATATCCCGGATGTTCTTTTTGGCCAGAGATTATTCCTGAAACTCCACCACCGTCTGCGGGTCCATCGTTTGACCGGGTAAGAAAATAACTAAGTCCGTTGTAAACCCCGACCTTTTTTTCTTTTTTTTCTTTAATTTTGTTTACGAGCTAGCCAGCTTATGACTTTTTCAAAATGGTGGCACGTGTAAACCCTTCAAGTGAGTAAGTCGAGACACCTGGTGCTCCCACGGGTGCTGTAATGTTATGTATTCCTTTATTTAGTTATTTAGTTATTTACTTATTTCTTAATTTTTTAAATTTTATTACAGCCCCACCAGGAAGGAAGGGGTGCGGTTGTTGCGGGCAAGAAAAGACCAGCCTCTGTGAAACCAAAGAGACGCAGAACACCGGACAAGGAACTGTCGACCCGTGGTGAGAAGAGAAAGTTAGTTAATGCTAGGGCTTCCCCAATTAGAACCAAACTAAATAAAACTAGAAAGAGTAGTCTTGGCAATACTAGGTTTTCTTGTGATATCTGTGGAAAATCGTATACCCGATCCTATAATCTTAAGCGCCACAAAGAAGTACATTCCAGGTACAGGGGCGACTGTTCCACATGTGGAAAAAAGTTTACCAGTTCAGAAGGTTTAAAAAGACACATCAAAAGAAACCACTCTCGCCGACCCAAGACAAATGACGACCCCTCACATTCCTCACAACCCACGCCGCCTCAAGGCGCCATTCTAGCTCCTGAAGACCCAATTAAGTTTCCAATTGCACCGAATGTAGACAATAGGGATGATGAGATGTTATCCCTTTATCGTAGTAACTGGGGTAGTATTAGGACCCATTACCTGTACGGTAGACAGACTCAAGATGTGTACAATTTACGATTGGGTCCTTCCTCTCCGCCAGTAGGGACCATCCAAGGTAGCTCCGACCGTGACGCGCGGCCGGACCCGCCTCTTGCCAGAGTAGAGCTAACCAGTGGCGTGTCACTGAACGAGGGGTTAAGGGGTATTTTTCCAACTTTGACATGTAGAGTAAAACTGAACCTGTCGTTCGGGTTTGTCTTACGAAACATAGAGACGGGAGAATTGCGTTATTTTCACTCTAGTTTTAACAACGCGCAGTTTTTACAACAACCCATCGCTGTAGCTTCGGAAGATGATTTTGAAATCTTCCTGCAAAAGATACACGACATGGACGTGCTGCAACACGCCATGCATTCACGGCCAGACACAAAGTGGGTCCTTGCTGATATCAGTAACGTAACAATTTATGCATATAAAATGCCCTCGTTTTACATAGGTGCACCCCCGCAGCAACTACCCGATTACATCACAAACAACAGGGGTTTAAACAATCTAATCAGTAACCGTAACACCGGTGCGAGATACGAGGATAATTTTTGTCTGTTTAGATGTCTCGCCCTAAAACAGGGGCTTTCTTTGTACTCTCTAGAAATGCGCACCAAACACCTCGTCGATAGATACGAAGCAGAAATGAACAAGCGCCCGACAGAAGGTGTCTGTTTAGACGAACTGCATCACTTTGAACGAATATTCAAAGTGAATGTCAGAGTCTTCAGCCTCGTTCGCGAAGAGTACGAGCCCGAAGAGGGCGAGTACAGAGTAGTAGCCCGCCTGTGCGGAGGTCACTGTGTAAGCACAAAGAAATAATGAACATCAACCTGTACGAAACACATTTTTCGTACATAAAGAAAATGGACATGTACAGCCAAGTGTTTTCCTGCCCTAAATGAAAGAAGTAGACATGTTTTAAAAAGCAATCAATTTAAACCTGCCCCTTCAGATTGGTTTCTTCGTCTACCAATACGCTAAATTGCGCATGCTCGAATTTTACTTTGACTTCCTCATGCAATTTGTCGCACCACGCGATTTTCAGATGTGTGAGATGGACACCGATTCTGCCTACAGGGCCATATCGGGTGATAGTCTCGATGACGTAATCCAGCCCGGTATGAAAGACAAATACCACCGGGAAAAGCACCTGTGGTTTCCGCGTCAGAACACACCCGAACAGTACAGTTATGATAAGAGGACCCCGGGGCTGTTCAAAGTAGAGTGGGAGGGTGAGGGTATCATTGCACTGTGTAGCAAGACGTACATATTATTTGTAGATATATATATATTGCCCGTTTCAGAAATGTAATCATATTGTAAACATAAATAAAATCATACTTCGTAGTTTATTTTCTTTTGATCACACGATCCTATTGTAAAAATAAATAAAATCATACTTTGTAGTTAATAGTAAAGTTGTTAATTCTAAGAAGAATTTATTATGGTGTTTTCCATTTCTTTATATCATAAACAAATAAAGAGAGTAAAATAAATAGCAAAACCGAACAACAACTCAGAGTACTGTTTCCGTCCTTCACGAGTTATGTAATTCATATCTGCTTTATAGTAAACATTCCAATCGGCAAGTAAAAAGCCGAAAAGTCATTAAAAAGAAATATACAGGTACCATTGAATAAATACGTTTAGTGAAGGGGGGAGGGGTAATGGGAGGGTTTTCGTTAATGGCGGGAGGGTCAAGTGAGTTCAATCATTTAATGCGGGTTGGGTTAGGTCGGGTGGGGGCGCTCTTCATTTCCGTGGGTTCTTTCACTAAGTGACGGGTCTTTCGTTAATGGCGGGAGGGTTAAGTGAGTTCAATCATTTAATGGTGTAAATTGGGTGAGGGCGCTGTTCATTTCTGTGGGGCTGAACCCAACGCCGTGGTTTGGGTGTAAATTGGGTGAGGGCGCTCTTCATTCACAGCGGTGTCGGTTATAAAAGAGCTGGGTGAACTACGATTCCTCATTTTATGCGATGAGTTCGATACTTAAACATCCCTTTACCTGCGTCATCGCGGGGCCTGCCGGATCAGGAAAAACGCAGTTTGTGACGCAGTTATTGAACCCAGCGGGCGGTGATGTCATTCAACCGTCTCCGGAAAATATGTGTGGTGCTTTGGGGCTTATCAGGATGCTTATGACCGGTTGTCCAACACCGTCCCCGACATTCGTTTTGTGGAGGGATTTCCCGACGACCTTCTTACCTCCTTGGATCGAACGAAGAGAAACCTGGTTGTGATCGACGACCTCATGTCGGACGCGGGTAATAATAAAAAAATTACCGAACTTTTCGCAAAGGGCAGTCATCACCACAATCTGTCTGTTATACTCATACTGCAGAATCTGTTTTATCGGGGTAAAGAAATGCGCACAATCAGTCTGAACGCGCATTACATGGTACTCTTTAAAAACCCCAGAGATGCTTCACAGATCACGCACTTGGCACGCCAGATGTATCCTAACAAACCCAAATTCATGGTCGAGGCCTATCGCGACGCGACGAGTTCCCCCTACTCGCATCTCTTTGTGGACTTGAAACCGGACGACGAGGAGCACATGCGTCTCAGATCTAACATATTCCAGGGTGAATACCCCACAGTTTACGTTCCGAAGGTATAAAATAGTGCCACTCCCGCGGTGGAGTTTCATTTGTAAAGATGTCTCGTCGCGTGCACAAGCACGCTCCCTACCTTCACGTATTGGCAACGGGTTCCAAAAAACAGCGCCAGGGGGTGATTGACGGAGCCGGCAAAGACCTCATAACCTGTGTCTGTGAGTGCGCCCTCAACGTTTTAAACGGTAACGTTACCCTGACAGCCGCCGAGAGAACCAAACTGAGAAGCCACGGGCGAGAACTGAGAGAGCTGACCAACCGGAGGACGAGCCTGCAGAAAAAGAAGAAAGCATTAACACAGAAGGGAGGTTTTCTTGGTGCACTGCTGACACCGGTGTTGAGCGCTCTGGGTGGACTGCTATTCAAGTAAACGTGATGGAGCACGCTAAGAAAATGGTGCTTGTACCGCAAGACACTCTCGCGAGAATGCAGGCGTCTAGACGATTGGAGCAAACACCGGTCACCCGCGTCGTGCACGGTTTGGACAACGACCTGAGAAAGTTGCTGGAAAGACAGGATCTGTCGGAGGGTGATAAGATCAAGCTTTACCAACAGGCCCTTCAGAGGTATATTGCACTGAACAAGCAGAGGACAGCTCCCCTGTCTATGACCCTCAAGGATGAACATACCACCAATTTGGATGGACCTCTCACGGCGAGTCAACTGCGGGAGATAGATCTACTGGAATCCACGGCGGTCGAACAAGTAAGTAACATTACATCAAGAACAACAACAACAAATAACATAAAATCAAATTGCCCCGGAAGAAACCAACGAGTGTTATATTGTAGTAACCCTATTGTCATCATCTTTTTTATTTGCCACAGCGTCAACGGGAAGAGGAGGTCCCAGTCGAGCCAGATCTGTCGACCTGGTCAGATGATTCGGACACACCGGAGCTGCGTAGAATGGTTACGTCCCCATATCCCGGATGTTCTTTTTGGCCAGAGATTATTCCTGAAACTCCACCACCGTCTGCGGGTCCATCGTTTGACCGGGTAAGAAAATAACTAAGTCCGTTGTAAACCCCGACCTTTTTTTCTTTTTTTTCTTTAATTTTGTTTACGAGCTAGCCAGCTTATGACTTTTTCAAAATGGTGGCACGTGTAAACCCTTCAAGTGAGTAAGTCGAGACACCTGGTGCTCCCACGGGTGCTGTAATGTTATGTATTCCTTTATTTAGTTATTTAGTTATTTACTTATTTCTTAATTTTTTTTTTTTTATTACAGCCCCACCAGGAAGGAAGGGGTGCGGTTGTTGCGGGCAAGAAAAGACCAGCCTCTGTGAAACCAAAGAGACGCAGAACACCGGACAAGGAACTGTCGACCCGTGGTGAGAAGAGAAAGTTAGTTAATGCTAGGGCTTCCCCAATTAGAACCAAACTAAATAAAACTAGAAAGAGTAGTCTTGGCAATACTAGGTTTTCTTGTGATATCTGTGGAAAATCGTATACCCGATCCTATAATCTTAAGTTTCACAAAGAAGTACATTCCAGGTACAGGGGCGACTGTTCCACATGTGGAAAAAAGTTTACCAGTTCAGAAGGTTTAAAAAGACACATCAAAAGAAACCACTCTTGCCGACCCAAGACAAATGACGACCCCTCACATTCCTCACAACCCACGCCGCCTCAAGGCGCCATTCTAGCTCCTGAAGACCCAATTAAGTTTCCAATTGCACCGAATGTAGACAATAGGGATGATGAGATGTTATCCCTTTATCGTAGTAACTGGGGTAGTATTAGGACCCATTACCTGTACGGTAGACAGACTCAAGATGTGTACAATTTACGATTGGGTCCTTCCTCTCCGCCAGTAGGGACCATCCAAGGTAGCTCCGACCGTGACGCGCGGCCGGACCCGCCTCTTGCCAGAGTAGAGCTAACCAGTGGCGTGTCACTGAACGAGGGGTTAAGGGGTATTTTTCCAACTTTGACATGTAGAGTAAAACTGAACCTGTCGTTCGGGTTTGTCTTACGAAACATAGAGACGGGAGAATTGCGTTATTTTCACTCTAGTTTTAACAACGCGCAGTTTTTACAACAACCCATCGCTGTAGCTTCGGAAGATGATTTTGAAATCTTCCTGCAAAAGATACACGACATGGACGTGCTGCAACACGCCATGCATTCACGGCCAGACACAAAGTGGGTCCTTGCTGATATCAGTAACGTAACAATTTATGCATATAAAATGCCCTCGTTTTACATAGGTGCACCCCCGCAGCAACTACCCGATTACATCACAAACAACAGGGGTTTAAACAATCTAATCAGTAACCGTAACACCGGTGCGAGATACGAGGATAATTTTTGTCTGTTTAGATGTCTCGCCCTAAAACAGGGGCTTTCTTTGTACTCTCTAGAAATGCGCACCAAACACCTCGTCGATAGATACGAAGCAGAAATGAACAAGCGCCCGACAGAAGGTGTCTGTTTAGACGAACTGCATCACTTTGAACGAATATTCAAAGTGAATGTCAGAGTCTTCAGCCTCGTTCGCGAAGAGTACGAGCCCGAAGAGGGCGAGTACAGAGTAGTAGCCCGCCTGGTGCGGAGGTCACTGTGTAAGCACAAAGAAATAATGAACATCAACCTGTACGAAACACATTTTTCGTACATAAAGAAAATGGACATGTACAGCCAAGTGTTTTCCTGCCCTAAATGAAAGAAGTAGACATGTTTAAAAAAGCAATCAATTTAAACCTGCCCCTTCAGATTGGTTTCTTCGTCTACCAATACGCTAAATTGCGCATGCTCGAATTTTACTTTGACTTCCTCATGCAATTTGTCGCACCACGCGATTTTCAGATGTGTGAGATGGACACCGATTCTGCCTACATGGCCATATCGGGTGATAGTCTCGATGACGTAATCCAGCCCGGTATGAAAGACAAATACCACCGGGAAAAGCACCTGTGGTTTCCGCGTCAGAACACACCCGAACAGTATAGTTATGATAAGAGGACCCCGGGGCTGTTCAAAGTAGAGTGGGAGGGTGAGGGTATCATTGCACTGTGTAGCAAGACGTACATATTATTTGTAGATATATATATATTGCCCGTTTCAGAATTGTAATCATATTGTAAACAAAAATAAAATCATACTTTGTAGTTTATTTTCTTTTGATGACACGATCCTATTGTAAAAATAAATAAAATCATACTTTGTAGTTAATAGTAAAGTTGTTAACTCTAAGAAGAATTTATTATGGTGTTTTCCATTTCTTTATATCATAAACAAATAAAGAGAGTAAAATAAATAGCAAAACCGAACAACAACTCAGAGTACTGTTTCCGTCCTTCACGAGTTATGTAATTCATATCTGCTTTATAGTAAACATTCCAATCGGCAAGTAAAAAGCCGAAAAGTCATTAAAAAGAAATATACAGGTACCATTGAATAAATACGTTTAGTGAAGGGGGGAGGGGTAATGGGAGGGTTTTCGTTAATGGCGGGAGGGTCAAGTGAGTTCAATCATTTAATGCGGGTTGGGTTAGGTCGGGTGGGGGCGCTCTTCATTTCCGTGGGTTCTTTCACTAAGTGACGGGTCTTTCGTTAATGGCGGGAGGGTTAAGTGAGTTCAATCATTTAATGGTGTAAATTGGGTGAGGGCGCTGTTCATTTCTGTGGGGCTGAACCCAACGCCGTGGTTTGGGTGTAAATTGGGTGAGGGCGCTCTTCATTCACAGCGGTGTCGGTTATAAAAGAGCTGGGTGAACTACGATTCCTCATTTTATGCGATGAGTTCGATACTTAAACATCCCTTTACCTGCGTCATCGCGGGGCCTACCGGATCAGGAAAAACGCAGTTTGTGACGCAGTTATTGAACCCAGCGGGCGGTGATGTCATTCAACCGTCTCCGGAAAATATTGTGTGGTGCTTTGGGGCTTATCAGGATGCTTATGACCGGTTGTCCAACACCGTCCCCGACATTCGTTTTGTGGAGGGATTTCCCGACGACCTTCTTACCTCCTTGGATCGAACGAAGAGAAACCTGGTTGTGATCGACGACCTCATGTCGGACGCGGGTAATAATAAAAAAATTACCGAACTTTTCGCAAAGGGCAGTCATCACCACAATCTGTCTGTTATACTCATACTGCAGAATCTGTTTTATCGGGGTAAAGAAATGCGCACAATCAGTCTGAACGCGCATTACATGGTACTCTTTAAAAACCCCAGAGATGCTTCACAGATCACGCACTTGGCACGCCAGATGTATCCTAACAAACCCAAATTCATGGTCGAGGCCTATCGCGACGCGACGAGTTCCCCCTACTCGCATCTCTTTGTGGACTTGAAACCGGACACCGAGGAGCACATGCGTCTCAGATCTAACATATTCCAGGGTGAATACCCCACAGTTTACGTTCCGAAGGTATAAAATAGTGCCACTCCCGCGGTGGAGTTTCATTTGTAAAGATGTCTCGTCGCGTGCACAAGCACGCTCCCTACCTTCACGTATTGGCAACGGGTTCCAAAAAACAGCGCCAGGGGGTGATTGACGGAGCCGGCAAAGACCTCATAACCTGTGTCTGTGAGTGCGCCCTCAACGTTTTAAACGGTAACGTTACCCTGACAGCCGCCGAGAGAACCAAACTGAGAAGACACGGGCGAGAACTGAGAGAGCTGACCAACCGGAGGACGAGCCTGCAGAAAAAGAAGAAATCATTAACACAGAAGGGAGGTTTTCTTGGTGCACTGCTGACACCGGTGTTGAGCGCTCTGGGTGGACTGCTATTCAAGTAAACGTGATGGAGCACGCTAAGAAAATGGTGTTTGTACCGCAAGACACTCTCGCGAGAATGCAGGCGTCTAGACGATTGGAGCAAACACCGGTCACCCGCGTCGTGCACGGTTTGGACAACGACCTGAGAAAGTTGCTGGAAAGACAGGATCTGTCGGAGGGTGATAAGATCAAGCTTTACCAACAGGCCCTTCAGAGGTATATTGCACTGTACAAGCAGAGGACAGCTCCCCTGTCTATGACCCTCAAGGATGAACATACCACCAATTTGGATGGACCTCCCACGTTGAAGAAGTAGCTACCAATCGAAACAACCGAGACAAAACCGTCACTCGGAGTGGCCTTGAAGGAAGAGGTAGGCGACGACGAAGACGTAAACTACGAAGGATTATCTCAGTTGTTCGCGCCCGCTTCCCATCTTCCGGCCAAGAAAAAGAAACTATCTTTGTTTGCAGCCGAGACCGCTATACCGGCCAAGAAGAGGAAAAGTAAACGACGACATTCGACCAGGAAACAAAAGTGGACGGCGTTATAAACCAAGCACCGGCCCTCCGATCCTTCATTACAAGTCCGGCTTTCGCCATGGAGTGTTGTCCTCCTCCTAAACCAGAGTACGCACCGCAAAACATACTGAAAAAACTCCGCTGCTTGTGGGTGTGTTGCAACAGCACACTCGTCATCGAAGATTCAAATTTCGTCGATGGAGGAGTACCTAAAGAAGGTGTATTACGACACAAACCATCCTTCTGGTTTCGGTGGTGTCGATGCTGTCTACCGTGCGGTTCAAAAAGACGGAGTGGACATCAGCAGGAAACAGGTCATTAGATGGTTGCGCCAACAACCTACTTATACGCTACATAAGCCCATCCGGAGACGTTTCAAACGAAATCGGGTCATCGTGGGTGGTATCGATCATCAGTGGCAGGCGGATCTGGTAGACGTGGCCTCACTCTCTCGGTACAATGACGGCCGCAGATTTTTACTGACGTGCATCGACATATTCTCCAAGTTCGCCTGGGTCGTTCCCCTCAGGGATAAAACGGGGACGTCGCTAATAAAAGCCTTCGAACGTATTTTACGGGATGGGCGTAAACCACGCGCGCTCCAGACGGATAAAGGTTCTGAGTTTACAAACCGCAAATTTCAGAATTTCTTGACAAAGAATAACATTGAATTCTTTACCACTCAAAACGAAACAAAAGCCAGCGTGGTGGAGAGGTTCAACAGGACCCTTAAAACAAAAATGTGGAAATACTTCACTGCCCAAAACACCTACGCCTATGCTACCGTATTACCGAAGCTGGTGTCCGCCTACAACCGCTCGTTTCACAGGAGTATAAAGAGAATGCCGGTCTCCGTCACCCCTGCAAACTCCGAGGTCGTTTGGCGCACGTTGTACGGCACCCCCAACGATGAACGGTCCACCGTCACAACCTTTAAGTTTAACGTGGGGGATACGGTTCGCATAAGTATGGCAGCGAGAACGTTTAGTAAGGGTTATCTCCCCAACTGGACCACCGAACTTTTTACCATCAGCGATAGAATTCCACGGGACCCTCCAGTGTACATGTTGACAGATTACGACGGCGAAGAAGTGAAGGGCACGTTTTACGAACAAGAACTGCAAAGAGTGGACAAAAAGGACGACATGTACGAAGTAGAGAAGGTGTTACGCACTAAAAAGCGTCGTGGTGTGGCGGAATATTTTGTGAAGTGGCTCGGTTATCCCGACAAGTTCAACAGCTGGGTGAGGGGACTAGTCGGTATATAATACGCGACTTACGAACAACCGGGCAACATTTGACGCGTGAGACGACCTCGAGATGGATTCCTTTTACATGACGCTCCCCAGCAACAGCAGCATGGATACTTACCCGGACAACGCGCTGAGTCACTACAGCGTGAACTTACCCTCTGCTCTGTCGTTCGATGGGGCGTGGGAGGTGTGTCTCGCCGAGATAAGTTACCCGCGAAGGTGGCTCAACATCGTAGATGGTCACAACCACATCTACTGCAACGCCGGAGAGACTGAAGGAGGCGTACATCTTCACACCATTCCAGAGGGTTTTTACCAGACACCGGATGAGTTACTCACAAAGATTACACCCTCGATCGAACACGGCGACACAATACGCATCAAGTACAACAAGTACCTTCAAAAAGTGATCGTCAGAACGATCGACGGTGTCAGCATTACTTTCGTCGAGCGTCTGGGTCAATTGTTTGGATTTAACAAGGCTATGGCCATCACCGGTATAACGAAAGCACCCCGCGTCGTGGATATGAAGCAAATCCACAGCCTGTTTGTGTACACCGACATCATCGAATACAACATCGTCGGGGACACGAGAGCACCTCTTCTACGAAATGTGGGCGTGGAAGGCGAATATGGGGATACCGTAACAAAGACGTACGACAGTCCGCATTACGTTCCCCTGAAACAGAAATTCATCAGCACCATCAAGATAGATATAAGGGACGATGAGGCGATTATATCCCATTCGTCGGCGGGAAGGTCATAGTGAAACTACATTTTAGAAAGCGTCGCTCCACGTACTTTAACTGATCGAAACATCCGACATCATGAGACGCCATTTCGTATCCCAACCCGGACACTATGTCGACCACTACACATTCGGTCTTGGAAATATATTGTGCGGGCTCATCCGAACGGCCATGCCCCTGATCAAGCAGGGGGCCAAAACTTTTGGCCGTCAAGCCCTCCGGACCGGCATGGGAATCGCGCAAGACGCCCTGGAAGGAAAGAACATAAAATCGGCAGCGCAGTCAAGACTCAAACAGACTGGCCGTCGTATAGCTAGGCGGGTGATTCAGAATGTGGATTCCCGACAGACCCGACCGGTTGGACGGAATATAAAAAGAAAACACACTCGATCACTCGATATCTTTGATTAGCCGCTCCGAGACTACCACTCCACCATGACACTGCTACACGACCACTCCGAAGAGTGCACAAAGAGTGAACTCGATCTCTTTTCTCTTTTCTCAACCACCTTTTTATCTCTTCCGCTACGTCTTGTCAGACGTAGAGGAATCGACCCCTTTGTTTTCACTTCGTGAAAATACAAACGAGACGCGTGCGTCTCGTTTGTGCTGCGTGGTTATGACTTCGGCGCTCCGTGATTTTAAAAAATCACTCCCGCACCTCACAACTGCGGGCAAACGATAACGGTTTGCCCGCAGTTACACTTGCATCATGTTCACACGTTGACCCTTTCGGGTCTCCCGAACACTAGCGTGAACCACACAACTCCCCACTCCGTGGCTCGCCTTTGTCCCACCACTTCGTGGCGTTCACCACAACCACGCCCCCACAATCCACCGTCACGCGGTGGCGGGTCATTGCTCGGAAAAAATTCCGAGCAATTCCGAGCAACAGGGTTGCTCGCAAAAAATCCTGCCTATGACCGCGTTCCCACTGGATCCACAATTACGAGATCCTGACCCCGCAAAAGGATTAGTCGCAGACGTGAATCGCGGTCGCGTTCCCACTAGAGTATGATCGCGCATTGATCTCCCTTTTGGGAACGGAAGTGGATTCAAAGTTCACCAACGCAGGTCGACCAAGTGGGCAGTGCGCAGGCGCAACGTATCTACGGCGACCACACAGTGTTGGGTGGCTCCTCTACTACGCGCGCGCGGCAGTCGCCATTTTTTTGTCATGATAGTACATGTAGGCCCTACTGTACACTGACTACTGTTGACCGACATGATGGACTTTTTTGTGCCATTTATTTTGTTGCGCCATCATCTACGTCTTCAGAATAGTATTAGAATATCAGCTTTTTTTGAGCTTCGTTCTTGACATCGAAGACATTGTAGACGTCGAGAAATGAGCGACGGTTGCTTTTTCTGCGACGAAAATTCGTCATGTATGCCCTCATGTTCGAAACGGCAATCACTGAAGACCATCACCAACAAGTCGACAGGTACTTCTAGAAGAAACATTTTCTCAAATAAACACTCGCGCCATTCGGGCCTACCGTACCGGATGTTCGCCCTCAAATTGCGGGGTCTGATCGCCCTTTGCGTTCCCACTAGAGTTTTGATCGCCCATTAATCCACAAGGGCGATCAGATCCCGCTTTAATCCTACTCCCGAGGTGGATCAAAATTGCGGGGTCTGATCCTGATCGCCCTCGCGTTCCCACTTACGCTTGATCGCCCCTTGATCGCCCTTTTCTCGAATTGCGCGATCAATGCGGGGTCCAGTGGGAACGGGGCCTATGTTCCTTAGAATATACTACTCATGACCAGCGGAACCGGAAGTGTATACGTGGCACCTTCGCTACCTTTCAATGGTACCCATTTAATGCGCCTGCATACAGTACGCGAACCGCAAAGTACCAGTTTCGTTCAACCAATAGGAATACAGCAGTTGCACAACCGTCTTATTTTCGTTTTATTAGTCGTATGACGAAACGCATTAGTCAATAATGTTCCTGTCCAGGCATTGTTTTGTGATATTTAACCGATTTAGAAAAAAGTAAATAAAAGAAAAAGGCAATAATTATCAATTAATTAGTCTTATGGATCACATAATGTATAAACACAAATTGTCACGACCATTTTCATATGAGTTTAATACTGCAAAAACGACTAAAACATGTTTTTATGAATTATATCAAGTCTGAATCGATTAAAATCAAACCCCACCAACAAATTAATTTTGAAAGCAATTGAACTTGAAGTAATCATGATTTGTTCATAAACCATTGACGTATTTTTATTAGTCACAGACATCAGCTGTGACTAACCTAAATTGGTCATTGCTGACTAGCAATTAGTCCTATGTTGATTTAATTAGTCATTGAGACTTGACTAATCTAAATTAGTCGTTTTGACTAATTTATGAGCACCAATGACTAACTTATGTTTACAGTGTAAGGTCAAATTTAGTTCAGTGATTTACTCATTTTCCAATAGATGGAGTCGTTATTATAAGCCTCTAACCTTACGTTAATGTATTTTTATTTTATATAGTTTCATTGGGATTTGTTTTTAAGAGATGTCACATTGTAAATATACATAACAATTCTGCATAACAATTCTGCTTTTCCTTGTTTACATTAACGATTTACCTGCCAACCTATCGAACAGCGTGAGGCTGTTTGCTGACGACTGCATAATTTATCGAGAAGTCAACAGTAAGCAAGATACCGCGTCCCTCCAAAAAGACATCAGCAGCCTTAAATATTGGGAGTCTACCTGGCAAATGGGATTTAATAAAGCCAAATGTTTCGTCATGAGAATTACACACAAAAGAAAACCTATCTTAAACCAGTACACCATGGGCGACCACATCCTCCAAGAAGTGAAAAACCACCCCTACCTTGGAGTGGAGCTCTCATCTGACATGTCCTGGAATAAACACATCAACCAAATTTCAACAAAAGCAAATAGAACTCTGGGCCTACTCAGGAGGAACCTGTCTTGCTGTGATAGGTCAACCAAATCCACAGCGTATTCTGCTCTGGTTCGTCCACTCTTCGAATATTGCCACACAATCTGGGATCCGCACCAACAATCAAATATAGACACCATTGAAAAAGTCCAAAGACGTGCTGCAAGATTTGTTTCCAACGACTTCAACCGCCAATCCAGCGTTACCAAAATGCTTACTCAACTGGAGTGGGACACCCTTGAAACCAGACGCACTAGAGCTCGTCTTCAACTTATTTACAAGGAAACCCATGGCCTCATACCTAGCAATATCACTCATCATCGCATTGACACCAACCAATTAAGACCAGAAACACGCCTGAGTAGTGGAAAATTCATGTACAAGCACATCTCTGCAAATAAGAACTGTTACCAAAAGTCGCTGTACCCTAAAACACTTCCTGCCGGGAATTTACTACCCCAGATGATCCGCTGTGCACCAACCCTGCAAAAATTCAAAGATCACCTACTTAAAATCGAGTTGGCTGATCTACATAAATGTAACAAAAATTAGTGTAAACCGTCTCCTTGCATCGCGCGATCTGTACGGGATAGCCACACCAGGCGTTTGTACAGTACTTTACAGATACATATACAGAGAGAGAATTCATTTTATCGCATAAACGGTAAAATACATTATTCGCTGCAGAAGACCCCCGCAGTGTACCAGGCCGTGCTGCAATACACGGTGCTGACAGTTTGGATATTGGCATCCTCTGCTGCATGGTTGTTGGGCAATAGTTTTGTTAGGCTTGCCTTGGTGACGAACCTTGTGGTGGTTTGGACGTAAGCAATAAAGGTAACCTAACTTTCCCAGGGTAGCAAGGCTGACCATTATGCAAAGTGTGTGTGGTCAAGTTGACCTTTATTTTAGATTGCGTAACAAAAGCATGGTACTTCTGAGTAGCGGGAAAGCTAATCACTTCGGCTCAGCTTTCACTGAGAGTAACATTTATTTCGAAATCTTTAATTTTTAATCGTAAGGATTTGTTGAATTTTTCGCAATCATTTTGCGGGCCAGTTTCTGTTAAAGCGGTATTCCATTGTTGGAGATTTTGGTATAACAGAGACAGAGGTTTTTCTGTGGTACAACTATTGATCTTCATACAAGTTATCTACGGCAGAGCCTTGCGAACTTTTTAATTCTCAGGTTTTTCTGGAGGAATGCCTCATCCAGTACGGAAGAAGACGCGTCCGGGGAGAATGGACTTGCCGATGCTGCCAATGCTGGGCCGTGGCCGTGGCCGGGCCGTGATTCAAAGGGTCAGCCGCGGATGAACCAGCAGCCGCTCATAGGCCACCAGACGTCGGCGGAGGTTCCGGTGGCTCAGTTACCAGCTTATGGGAGCACAACCTCGGCCATTACTGCTGACGACAACAGCTCTGGACAGCCATCAGTGGGCCATAATACCATTGAGGGGACAGCCGCACCGTCGTCAGCGTCATCAGCCGGACCGTTGCTGGCTGAACCATCGCTGGCTGGACCATTGCCGATAGGACATCCGTCAGCAGGACCAACAGTAGCCAGACCGTCACTAGCGGGACCATCGCCACTGTATCCAGTTGGTCTTGCCGGTACGTCTTTAAATGACATTGGGTATAATAACCAACAGGGTGCAGGGGTTTTACCTGCCGTATCTATGATTGTCGCTCCTCCTTTTTCTAATTTAGTAGAGGGGTACGGCAGACCCACACCTATTCCATCTGTACAAGATAATTGTGGGCTAGGGTTGCATGTCACTCAAGCCATGAAGGAAAAAAATTGGAATTCCCAGTATGTTGACATGGCTTTGTTCTGTGACAACACAGTGTTTTCGTTGGCCTCGGCCGACAGTGGCACTGGGTTGTCGATGGTGGATGAGCAAGGTCGTGTTGTCTTTCGCCCGGCCTCAGCACCACCGCGGAAATTGCAGACCATCGATCATTGGACAAGTGCATTCCATACACTTTTAGCTGTATTCTCTGTGCGCCATCCCATGTGTTTTGGTGAATTATTAAAGTGTGCGGAGACCATTCGCCTAGCTGCTGCGCAGTTCCCTAGGTTGGGCTGGCGTAGCTATGACGAGCAATTTTGCTTGCATCAGGAAGCGCAGCCCTCCCGCTCTTGGGCAATGCTTGATACCGAGCTTTGGGTAACTGTTGCTGCTGCTATCACTACTGGTTATATGCCAGTCGCTGCAGCTACTTACACGGGCAAACAATTTTACTCGCCCATGTCAAAGGGTTGCCCCTTGGCCTGTCATGCGTTTAATGCAGGGGGCTGTAGGTGGAACCCTTGCAAGTATCCCCATCGTTGCGCTAGTTGCTCCCGCTTTGGGCACGGGGCAGCTACTTGTCGCATAGGTAAGGGCCGGCAGGGTGGCTAGTCAACCGGTGGCTTTAGCGGCAGCAGGGTTTATAGAACAGCTCAGCAGAGTGTCCCAGCGGCCCGAAAACCAGGGGGTGCGCCTACTGTTCGCGCTGGGGTAGCTAGCACAACAACCGCATCTTCACCTGCGGTTCAGCCTGTGCCCAACAAGGCCGTTAATTATGCACGTAATTTTCGTCCCTCCAACACCAATTAAGATTAACACTTTAAGAAATTGGCTGTCCTTTTATCCGGACAGGCGTAATGCTAGTTTGTTAAGTGCAGAGTTTTCTGAGGGGTTTCAACTTGGCTATCGTGGCCCACGCCTGTGTCGGGACTCGGTTTGCCTCAGGCCAGCCACTGAGCAGCCAAACGTAGTTTTAGCTAAGTTACACAAAGAGATTAAATTGGGTAGGGTTGCCGGCCCATTCAAGCATAGACCTTTTGCTAATTTACAGTGTTCGCCAATCGGACTGGTTCCCAAGCACGACCCAGGCGAATTTTGCCTTATTCACAATCTGTCAATCCCGTCTGGTGGCTCAATTAATGATTTTATTGATAAGTATATTTGTACAGTGCATTATAATTCATTCGACACGGCTGTTCACTTAGTTGTTTCTTCAGGCCAACGCTCATGGTAGCAAAATATGCTATTAAATCTGCATTTCGTCTTCTTCCAGTGGCCCCCCTCCGATTATGAGCTTCTTAGGTTCGTATTTCAGGGTAATTTTTACCAATGGGTTGTTCTGTATCTTATTCCTTATTTGAAGCATTCAGTACTTTCCTTGAGTTTCAAGTTAAATGTGTTTCCCAGTCTGTTAATGTTACCCATTATTTAGATGTTTTTTTGTTTGTGGGCGAGTCTCAGTCGGATTGTGCTGCTTTGTTGCAGACTTTTCGGAGTGTTTGCAATTAGTTGGGTGTTACAATTGCGGAAGAAAAGACCGTGGGACCAAGCCAGGTTATACCTTATTTAGGGCTTGAAATAGACACTATCCAGCAGCTAGTAAGGGTGCCTGTGATTAAAGTACTGCCACTCCGCCAGCTCATCAATAGGATTTTAGGGAAGAGTAAACTGTCACTGAGGGAAATCCAGTCCCTGGTCGGGTCCCTTAACTTTGTGTGCAGGGAGGTTGCCCCCGGTAGGGCTTTTACACGTCGTTTAATCGGCCTTACGCTGGGTTTGCGTAAACCACATCACAAAGTCGGCATCTCTGCTGGTGCAAAAATGGACCTAGTCATGTGGCTGGAATTTGGGGGCAATTTTAATGGCGTATCCCCATTTCTACACCGTCAGTGGCAGAGCAATGAGGGTATTGACTTGTTCACCAATGCAGCTGCCAGAATTGGTTTCGGGGGCTACTTTAATGGTAAATGGTTTCATGCTAAGTGTGCCCCAGAATTGTTGGCGCTGTCACCATCCATCGCGTTCTTAGAGTATTATCCGTTAGTTGTTGCTGTGTATTGCTGGGGCGATTTACTGGCGAACCACAAGGTGCGATTTCGATGTGACAACAGTGCTGTCGTACACATCATTAATAGGCAGACTTCACGTTGTGATATGATAATGCATTTGGTTCGGTTATTTGTGTGTCCATGTTTGCGGTGCAATATCGCGTTAAGGGGCGGGTAAGCTGCCACCTCTGTTATCGACAATAAGCCTGGTAGGCTTTTATGTCATTATTTTAAAACACTTGTTTAATTAGTGTTATATATAGAGGCTGGGCAAGCTGCCCCCTCATTTTATCTATGGCAAGCTGCCAAGTACACTGCTGTTTAATTAGTGTTATATATAGCGGCTGGGCAAGCTACCCCCTCATTTTATCTATGGCAAGCTGCCAAGTAATCCGGGCCCGGTACATTTTGATGGGCAAGCTGCCCTTGGGCATTTGCCCTTCATTAAGTCATGATTATGTCATGAGTTTAATAAGTATTGCATTTTATTGTATTCTCGTACATGTTTACCAAACTGGTAATTGACCAGATCACAATACTAATAAAAGCAGTTGAAGCTGCGCCCAAAGTCAAGTAATGTTTTTGCTATTATATTATTTTGGGGTGTCGTCTGAGAATAAATGAGTCTGTAACACTTTACACAGGGAATATTTTGTTCGTCAAAAAGTCAATTTCAATGCCAACTTGATTTAATTTTATGGAAATCTATGAAGGAATTACAGGTATCTCTGTACAAAAAGTTTAAACCGACCCATTTTTCATGTTTATTCACATTGTGACACTACTGTGTTAAAAAATGAGCTAAAAGGGTATCTAATACATTCATATTTTGTACCAAAACGTAAGATGAGAGGCTTGCAATTTTGTTCACATCTTAATAAGGGCTCTATCTATTTGAAAATGAGTGAATCACAAACTTAAATTCGACCAAAGAGTGCCTCTTTAAATCTGGTATATATCTTTTTTGACTTTTGAGTCAATATGTATAGGACTTTTCAGTATTTGTTAACCTTTCAGGGTTTAACAGAGACTTTGTCAATGTATGTACACTTGTTTTGTTAATTTTCCTCTCTGTAAATTTGTTTTCAGATTTCACAGTCAAGAAATACCCAGGGTCTTCAACAACACTCATCCGACAATCCCTGGCTAACAAAGTTAAAGAACTCAATAAGGTCAAAAATTAAACTGTGTAACCCTGTGGTGATTAGATTTTTTTTTGAGAGGGCGCTGTCTATAGCTGCCACACACTTTTTAATGTCTCCAGTTTCCTGTTCACATTATTATTTATATATCTTCAATCTAAAGCCATCCTAATTTAATCTCGGTACCAGTTGGCACCTAATTCGATGTTATATCTGTGGATTGAGTTTTTCGTGGTTATTGATGTGCTGCCTTGGAATTAAAAGCATTTTATGGATCTCAAGATGGATGTCATACGAATTGTCACTGGTCTACTGGCAGTCTTCTCATGTCATCATTTACAAGCAAGCAATTACACATGTTACGATCTGTTCTCCAAACAATTAGCTTCTCCGTGTGGTATATTTCAGACTCGCTTAATAATAAATATTTTGTGTCCTACTGGATTTCATCCTACAAAACTCGCTCTTACTAAATGGTCGAAACATGGTCAGACCTGCTTTTTAATCCCTGGGCACGACCCGCCTCTGGACATTACCGTTTGTATGGATGTCTCTACAAACCCTGGCCCAGTTAGCAACATAGTCAACCAGGAAGGATATGGTGAGCTGAACAATCTACATATGAACAAACAAATCAAATACTCCTGTAATCAACTTCACAAGTTTCTCAGATCTGCTCAAAGTTTGATTTCACATGAGAAACTCAACATTCTTAAGCTGAATGGAATTCTCCAGTTTAGGGGGAAAAGAGCAGGCCGCCCAATACATCGTTGAAAGCAACGACGGCGCACACGTACCCTACCCGACCCTGTCAGTAATCAGTCTGACTCTCAACTGAATTTTGATGATTATACATCCAAATGCTTTGAAACCATCTCCAAAAGGAAGGGACTAAGGATCGCACATCTTAACATTGTTTCACTCCTGGCTGAGGGGAACTGCAAAATTGAGATGCTGATAATGGCGCTGGGTAGCAAACCCATAGACATTTTTTGTTTAAATGAAACTGGACTCTCAGATAAAACTAGTTCAGACGAAGTTGCCATTGATGGGTATACAGTGTACCGACATGACAGAAATCGCAAAGGAGGTGGTGTGGCAATATATGTTTCTACAGATCTTCTTTGTACCCACAAGTGTGACTGCCAAAATAACGATGTTGAAAGTTTATGGATTGAAGTTAATTTACCACATACAAAATCAGTTGTTGTAGGGTCTATTTATGGACCACCATCCTCAAAGGCAAGTTTTATGGTTACTTTGGAAAACCACATATCTCAATTTGGTCGGTAACAATGATATGATTCTCACAGGTGACTTTAACCTAGATCCGCTTAAACCGAAGTCAGCTAAAGTTATTACCCAATTATGCCAACGATTTCAGTGGCATAACGTCATTGATACACCTACACGTTTTACTGAGAAAAGTTCCACATGCATTGATTTGATTATGGTATCTAACCAAAGCAAAGTGTTCTCTTCGGGCAACTTCCCAGTCGGGTTCAGTGATCATAATTGTGTGGCTTTTAAAGCCTGTAAAACAAGAGCTAAACCAAAATTTGTTAAAACAAGAACTTTTCGTAAATTTGACATTGATCTGTTTAACCAAATGGGAAGCGGTGTGTCAGATTGATGATTCTGATATGGTATGGACAGCTTTTAAAAATAATTTTATTGAAATTGCAGATCAACATGCACCGCAGGTAGAAATTCGTATTAGGGGCAATCTGCCTCCTTGGTTTAACAAGGAAATTTTGTCGTTATCAAATGATCGTGACTTCTATAAACGTGTTGCTCAGAAGAGTGGTAAATCTATCGATTGGGATATATACCGTTCCAAAAGAAACCAGGCCACCAATGCGATCAAACATGCTAAGAAATCGTATTATTCTGATACTATTGAGCAAAATAAGGAAGATGGTAAGAAGTTGTGGAAGACAATTAAATCTATTCTTCCTACAAAAAGCCGTCAGTGTGTTAAGGAAATTGTAGTAAATGGCACCAGTATCAAAGAGTCCAAAGAAATTGCCAATGCTTTCGACAACTTCTTTACAGAGATCGGGAATGAACTGGCTCAAAATTTTTGTAATGATGATATTGACAGTGCGTGCAAAAATTTGAATTATACGAATGGAAGTCTAAGCTTTAGTGATATTGATGAGGATTATGTTATCAAACAGCTTTCTGCCCTTCAATTGGTAAGGCTACAGGTATTGATGGCATTGGTGCCAGACTACTAAGGGCAGGAGCCTATCAGGTCGTCGTACCCCTTACATTTATCTTAAATCTTACTATTCGCACTTCCGTTATTCCACGTGAGTGGAAGAGGGCTGTTGTTTCACCTATTTTTAAGAATGGTATCAAAACTAACTGCAGTAATTATAGACCTATATCTGTCTTACCTGTGATCTCTAAAATTCTTGAGAAGGCTATTCACACCCAAGTATACCAACACTTGCAAAAACACATGTTTTTATCTAATGTACAATCTGGTTTTAGGACTCAACATTCAACACTAACTGCAATAACGGACGTCACTGATTATCTTTACAATAATATGGATAAAGGTGAAATAACTGGGGCTGTCTTTTTAGACCTGAAAAAAGCCTTTGATGCGGTAAATTATGAGGTTCTGCGTAAACTGTCTTACTATGGTATTCGTGGCAAAGAGCTGGCCTGGTTTTCAAACTATTTAACCAACAGAGAGCAAGTTACTGTCATAAATGGTAATTGTTCAGACCCCAGACAAGTCACAATCGGTGTACCACAGGGCTCAATTCTAGGCCCACTTTTATTTATTCTTTTCATCAATGATTTACCAGACTATATCAGCAAGAGTAAGATAGTTATGTATGCAGATGATACTGCAATAATGTTCAGCGCAAAAAACAAATCTGACATCAATTGTGCTTTAAATGAAGAGTTGCAAATTGTCTCTCAATGGATGTATAACAACAAATTAACTGTCAATGCTTCCAAAACCAAAGTCATGACTTTTGGCACATCTCAGAAAATAAGAAGAGATAATAATCTGACTGTTAAAATAAAGGAATATGTATTGGAAAATGTGACCGAATTCAAATATCTTGGTGTATGGTTTGACCAATATCTCAGATGGGATACTCATATTGATATGACTGCTGCCAAAATTTCTCAAAGACTTGGAGTGTTGAAGCGGTTGAGTTGGTATGTTGACCAACATACCCGTAATATATTGTATAATTCTCTCATTTTGCCTCACATTGACTATTGTTGTACAGTTTGGACTCATAGTGCTGATGTGAACTTCCCGATTGAGAGCCGTGGTGGATACGTGTTTTTTTTTAGTAAAACAGCTGAAGTTAGCCGCAGGCCCAGTGGCCCATTTGTCTCATTTATTTAGAGGAGTATTTCGGCTCATTTTGAATTGTTGCTATCCACCACCACATCTGTACTGTGCTGTAAGTACTATTTATTTTCTAACCTACCTTGTGCCATTATTTCGCCATGCTCGTCCCCTATTTTTGTTGGTAATATTTGACTATCATGTGCATGCAGTGCCCATGGCTCCTGCGTTTGCTGTTGCTTGGGTGCTGTAGCGCACCCAACAAAACCCCACTTATCCCATTTTATCGCTGGCTGGCTCCGCTAATTGCTGTATATTTTATTTAATCGTCTCGTCATTTTGCTATAGAGAATTAAAAGTAAACTGCCTCCCCTGGGCGACCACAATGATGTGCAAACATTTTATTAAGCTCATTTAAATTATCGTGAAATGCTATAAACTTTGTGTGCATTCATTTAAGTTGTTTGTGTTTTAAGACAACTATTATTTTTTAGTGGCATTTCCTAACTGGCGGTGGCCCCAATTTTCGGAGTGTGGGGCGCCGTTGTTTTTGGCGTTGTGGACAGGATCGAATAAATGCTTCGGTTCTTTTTCCTTAATTAAACATATTCTTCATTGTGGTAGCTTGGGTTGGATAGCCAGTTGTATCCAAACATGGCTTCTGGAATTAATGAAGCTGTGTTAGGGCAGATTGACCGTACCATACAATTGCTCGAGGCGGAGCTAGACCGTGTAGGTCATGGGTTGAGTGGAGGGGCGAGCATGGTGGATTCGGGTAGTCCAGCTCCATCTGTGGAATATGAAGCAATGTTCCCTAATCTCAATCGTAGGTCCACCCCGAGCAGGCACAGGGTAGTCCCATGTACATGCACAGTACAAACCCTTTTGTTGATGACATTACATGTACCAACTCTTTTATAGGAGGTAGTACAAACACTTTTGTTGATGGTACCCCAGCTTTTGCTGTACCAACTTCGGTAACTAAAATTTGCTCTCCTTTGCCATCCCAAACCAATAAAGTAACAGTTGAGCAAAGCCTAGTGGAAACTTGTGTTAAGAGACCTGTGGTAGTGCCGGATACGTTTGATGGCAAAACTGAATTTGAAGACTGGTTAACTCACTTTAATCTTTGTAGTCAAATTAATTCATGGACAGAAGAGCAGAAAACTAATTTTCTAGCAGTCAAATTACGAGGCCCTGCTTTGCAGGTATACACTAAATTACCTGAGGCTAAGAAAACCTGTTATGTAGAAGTTGTGAAATCCTTACAGGAAAGGTTTAGCCCACAAGGCCAGACAGAGCTTTATCAAGCCAAACTTAAAACTAGAGTTCGCAGAAAAGGTAAAACATTACCTGAACTCACATGTAATATTCGTAAACTGGTGCTTAAAGCTTACCCAGGTGTGTCCGCAGAGCTTAGAGACGAGATCGGTAAAGATTGTTTTCTTGATGCTTCAGATTCACCTGATGTTAGAGTACAAGTTCAAAGACTCAAACCCAAAACCTTAGGTACAGCACTTACCTTGGCTTCTGAAGAGGATTCATTCCTTCGTCTTGAGTACAACAAAGAAACATTGATCAAAAAGGTTGTTGCTAGTACTAGTCAACAACAAAGTGATAGTAGTAGTGAACTTAAATCTCATGATCGGTTGGTAGAGAAAATTAAGGGATTAGAAAAGCAACTTTAACAGCTACAAATGCAAACCAAGTACCGGCGTCAGTCGGAACGAGGTCCGCTGGTTTGTTGGAAATTAAGGAAACAGGACATAGAAAAGCAGAATGTCCGAATGCTGGGTCACAAACCCCAAGTTCTGACCAAGTCAGTTCAAGCACTCATAATATGCCGCAGGAAAACCAGAATCGGCTGAGTACGAGGTCAGTGCTCAGCCAGCCGTAGACAATAAGGCCCAGTCATCGGCTTGTTTGTATATGGAATAGTTAGTGGTGTTGATGTAAAATTTCTGCTCGACACAGGTTCATCGGTTACAATTATACACCCAAATACTTGGGAATTATTACCCCATCATGTACGTACCAGTCTTGAGACATGTAATTATTCAGTTGTTGCTGCAGAAGGTAGCCTCCTACAGGTTGAGGGTTGTGCTGAGTTGATTGTCAGATTTGGTGGATTGTGAAGGCGTCATAAAGTCCTTGAAGCTAAATTGCCTATGCTGGTATTTAGGGGTTAGACTTTTTGACAAGCTGTGGCGGAATCTTAGACATTCCTCAACGCAAACTTAGGTTTGGCAGAGTAACAGTCCCAACAATTACAGAGGTTACTAAATTTCGGTGTTGTCGCACTTCGGTTGCAGAGACAGTCGTAATCCCTGCTAAACAAGAGACAATTGTGCCTGGAAAATTACACATACGTGGTAAAACAGCACCAGGAGTAGTAGAACCTTTAGAAAGATTAGCTGATAAAGACAATGGTATTTTGATTGGAAGGGTGTTTGTAAACCCTAGCCAAACATTTATGCCAATAAGAGTCCTTAGTGTGCAACCCGAGCCAACCGTGTTGCACAAGGGTACACACATTGCTTTTTTTCAACCGGAGTAGTATAGATGGAGTCACACACACCTAATTTTGGGTAGTGCAGGGTAGTTTGCACTACTCAAAGACGAACTTTGCACACCCCAAAAACAAAATGGCGTGCGGTATGGGGGTGTGTATTTACACACCAGGAAAAGTGGTGCAAAGGTGAACTAGTCGGCCCACAGTCGTTTTAGGGTTCAGGCCCGAAAGGGATGAAGGCGAGTCACGAAGTGGGGAGTCGTGCGGCCCACGGCAGTGTCTTGAGGCCCGAAGGGCCGAGACGTGGGGGTTAACATGATGCACGGCATCATGTTGAGCGGTGTCTGAAAGACACCGCAATAAGGTATGTCTCACGACAGTGTAACTGAGGGCAAACCGTTATTGTTTGCCCTCAGTTGGCGGTGCGGAAGTGATTTCTTGAAATCACGGAGCGCCGCAGCATAAAACCACGCAGCACAAACGAGTCGCGTACGGCTCGTTTGTATTTTCACAAAGTGAAAACAAAGCGGTGTCTTCCAAGACGTGTGATAAACCGTTGAGGAAGAAGAAAAGGTCCGAGTACTGTTATATAGTTATTTGTAATCTTAGAGACCACGGGTGTCATAGAACGTGCTTTAATACTTAGTGTCATTTATTTACACTGTTATCGCTATCTGGTGTGGTCAAGGTCCAAGAGATCAACTGCGTTGGTGTGCGACTTGTTTTTGCCCCGGCCTTGTTTGTTGAATGGCTTATCTCTGATCGACCTGTGTACCAATCGAGGCCCTTGAACTTGCAAGGGCCGATGTTAATCATGACCGAAGATTGCAGAGCTGGAACAATGTTAAACCACTCGAACAACTCATCACCCCCCCCCCCCCCCTCTTGACCGCGGTCCAACACGTATCGACTTGTTACAGAGGTCAGCAACTAATCACCATCAAGTTATATAAAAGCGGTGTTGATCAGACGACTAATCATGACCGAAGATTGCAGAGCTGGAACAATGTTAAACCACTCGAACAACTCATCACCCCCCCCCCCCCCCTCTTGACCGCGGTCCAACACGTATCGACTTGTTACAGAGGTCAGCAACTAATCACCATCAAGTTATATAAAAGCGGTGTTGATCAGACGACCGCTCACACATCATCAGCCCGGTCTACATTTGAAGCTCTCCGCATTGGCTTGGGAATCGCACATCATGTCACAGAACAACTTTGAATGGGATCCTGAACCTACTCCCTCTCAAATGGAGAGCATAGAACGAATGGAAATCGATGCGTCGCTACCAAATGTTAAATGGAGCCCTGCAGAGTATACGGCGAGTCAAGTTCAGGCGCTAGCTGAAACAGAAACAGCGGCGATCCAAGAGGTGAGTCAAAGAATTTAACAAATTAAATTAAACAAATAAGCCAAGTGAAAACTCGTTCCCGTAGAATTATCTGTTATCACATCCGTTATAGTTTAGAATCCTTAGTGGTATTATTATTTGTTTGTCACAGTGTCAACGGCAACAGGAGGCTCTCGCCGGACCCGACCGGTCGTCCTGGTCAGATAGTTCTTTGGATGCACTCGAACTATGCGAAATGGTTACGTCCCCACAACCCGGTTGTTCGTATTGGCCTGATAGCATCCAAGAAACCCCACCTCCAATGGCGAGTACATCGTCTGAAATTACCAGCGACAACGACTTCATCGCCGAGAGACCGTTTGACCGGGTAAGAACAACTTCTTTACCACTAACCCATTACAGAACACAACAAGTGTGAGTGTGTGTATCGAATGCGTTTTGTATAGATTGTTTTTGTTTGTTTTTTATTTTACTTTCTTTATTTTCTTTTCAAATGTATATTATTACAGCCCCAGAAAGGAAAGGGTGCGATTTCACTGGATCGGAAAAGACCAGCCTTTGTTCGACCCAAGAGAAAAAGAACACCGGATGAGGAACCGCTGATCGTGGGTGAGAAGCCAAAGCCGGATAGTACTAGGTCGTATTATGGTAAAACTAAAAATTCAAACAGCCTTAAGAATACTAGATTTACTTGTGATACCTGTGGAAAATCCTATGCCCGAAAGTATACTCTTAAACGTCACAAAGAAGTTCATTCGGGGTTTAAGGGAGAGTGTCCCACATGTGGAAAATCCTTTATTAATTCAGTCGGTTTAAAACGACATATTAAGAGACATGACCCTCCCCCACCTAAGAAAAAACCACAACCAGCGCCGCCTAAAAGCGCCAGTCTATCCCCCGAAGATTCAATCGTGTTTCCGATTCCCCCAAATGATGACAATAGGGATAATGAGATATTATCTCTTTATCGTTTAAATTGGGGCAGTATTAGGACTCATTACCTGCAAGGCCGACAGACCCAAGATGTTTACAATTTGCGATTGGGACCTTCTTCTCTGCCGATAGGGTCTATCGGCAGCGATGCCGGAGTAGACTTAACTAATGGCGTGTCACTGGAAGAGGGGTTAAGGGGTATTTTTCCTACTTTTTCGTGTAGAGTAAAACTTAACTTGTCTTTTGGGTTTGTTTTACGCAACATCGAGACGGGCGGATTGCGTTATTACCACTCTAGCTTTAACAATGCGCTCTTTTTAACCCACCCGGTCACTATAGCTTCAGAAGATGATTTTGAAAAATTTCTCCAAAAGATACACGATATGGACGTACTACAACTCGCACTGCATTCACGCCCAGACACGAAGTGGGTCGTTGCTGATATCAGTAATGTCACCATTTATGCAAATAAAATGCCACCGTTTTACATCGGTGCAGCACCGCACCAATTACCCGATTACATTGCAAACAATGTGGGTTTAAACAATTTAATCAGAAGTCGCAATTCCGGGGCCAGATACAAGGACAATTTTTGTTTATTTAGATGTCTTGCACTAAAACAAGGGAACTCTGCACTCGCCCTAGAAACGCGCACCAAATACCTCGTCGATAGATACGCCGAAGTAATGGAAAGGCGTCCAACTGAAGGTGTCTGTTTGGAAGACCTGCATCACTTTGAACGCATATTCAAAGTGAGTGTCAGGGTGTTCAGTCTCGTTCGTGAAGAATCTCTGGCGAACGAGGCCGGAGAAGGGGAGTACAGAGCAGTAGCCCATCTGGTGAGAAGATCCCTGAGTAAACACAACCAAACAATGGACGTTAACCTGTACGACTCGCACTTTTCGTACATAAAAGATATGAATAATTACAGTCAGGTTTTCCCCTGCCCTAAATGTAAACAAGTGTGCAACAGAGCAGCCAACTTAAAAAAGCACGTAGCGCGATGCGACAAGGGGGTCAAACATAATTTTCCGGGTGGGTGCTATCGCCTCCCAGAATCTGTATTCGACGAGTTGGTAGAAGCGGGTATAGAGATAGACGAAGAAATGAAGTACTACCCTTATCGCGCCACTTACGATTTTGAGGTGTATTTCAAACCGATAGAGCAGGCTTATGAGGGTATAAAGGGTCTCCAGGCGCAACATGAGTTACTCAGCGTCAGTTTTACTAGTAACGTTCCCGGTTACGAAACACCCATCTGTTCTGTAACAGACGGCGATTCAGCCAAACTAGTGTCTGACATGTTAGCCTGGTTACACGGGGTGGGCGATAAAGCGTACTCTATTTTGAAAAAGAAGTTTAAATATGTTTTTGATGAACTGACCATACAAATACAGGAACAAGAAGCCGCACTTGAGCGTGATCGGTCTGATCCTTCGACTCAGAAGTCTAAGTCAGAGGACCAGACAACAACCACAACCAGAGCCGAAAAACTCAAAATCAAATTTGACGACTATATCCACGAGCTTCCCGTTCTGGGGTTCAGTTCTGGGAAGTATGACGTCAATGTCATCAAACGGTATCTATACCAACAATTACACGGGAACGATAAGCTATACATCATTCGAAAATCGAATGCGTATATGTCGATTCGAACAGATAGATTATTATTTCTCGACATTTCAAATTATTTGGCCCCCGGATGTTCGTACGCCAAGTTTTTGAAGGCGTACGAATGCTCTCAGACGAAGGGTTTTTTCCGTACGAGTGGGTTGACGACCTGAACAAGTTAGACCACCCTAAATTGCCCCCTCATGATGCATTTTACAGCAACCTCAAGGGTGAAAATATTTCCGAAGCCGAGTACGCGTATTGTCAAAGGGTATGGCGCGAGGAGGGTCACAAGACTTTTAGAGATTTTTTGATATGGTATAATAATCTGGACGTGGCACCCTTTCTCGAAGCTGTCGAGAAAATGTTTGTGTTTTACAAACAGAAACGCATAGACATGTTTAAGTCGGCAATCTCTGTACCCGGGCTGTCTCTGCAGCATCTTTTTCTAACAAAACCGCGCGATGTATATTTATCTCTGATAGACTCTCCGAATAAAGACCTGTATTATAAAATAAGGGATAACATTGTGGGCGGTCCCTCTATTATTTTCCACAGGTATCACGAGACTGGTATAACCCGTATTAGGGGTGGAAAAGTATGTAGGAAGGTGGTCGGGTTTGATGCCAACGCCTTGTATATATGGTCCCTCATGCAGAACATGCCGGTGGGGACCTTCGTAAGGCGAAAGGAAAGTGATCAGTTCAAACCCTTACGAAGTCATAAATATGGGGTTATGGCAACCGAGTGGTTGGATTGGGAAGCCAAAACAAATGGTTTCTATATTCAACACCAATTCAACCATAGAGAAAAAACTGTGGGTAGTAGAAACCTGAGAGTGGACGGGTACTGTCAGGAGACCCATACGGTCTATCAGTTCCAGGGGTGTTATTGGCACGGGCACAAGTGTCGGATCAATAAAAAGGAGATCAACTCTTCCAATAACAAAACCAGAGAGGAATTAATGGAGGACACCCAAAAGACTTCTTCCTACATACGGGAACTCGGGTATAATTTAGTCGAAATTAGGGAATGCGAGTGGCAAGACGTTCAGACAAGCGACCCAGACTTGAGACACTTTTTGAAATCCGTAAGACTACCACATAGTAAGGCGTGGACAATGACCACGAAACAGATTTTAAAGGGGGTATTGGACGGGTCCATATTTGGTTTGGTTGAATGCGACCTTCGGGTACCACAAGAAAAAAAGAGTATTTTGCCGAGATGCCACCCGTATTCAAAAATGTGAACATCTCCATGGCTGATATCGGAAACCATATGCGGCAGTACGCCGAAGAGATGAACATTATGAACAAACCAAGAAGAAGTCTGATCGGTAGTATGTTCGGGACAAAATTGCTACTCGCAACCCCACTATTGTCTTGGTATTTAAAGCATGGTTTAGAGGTCACAAGGGTGTATGAAGTAGTTCAATACAAAGCCAATCCGTGTTTTGCAGAGTTTGGTGACCGGGTCAGTCAAGCTAGGAGGGCTGGGGACAGTGACCCCAATAAATCTATCATAGCAGACACTATGAAATTACTTGGTAACTCGGCCTATGGGAAAACGGTGACTGATCAGTTAAAACATGTAAATGTTCAAGTGTGTTCTGATGCAGATGCCCTTGCCAAGATCAATGACAAACACTTTAAGGCACTCCATTCAATAGGTGGAGGGATGTACGAGGCCGACATGTTCAAAAATGTGATCAATTTAAACCTCCCCATTCAGATTGGTTTCTTCGTCTATCAATACGCTAAATTACGCATGCTCGAGTTTTACTTTGACTTCCTTATGCAGTTTGTCGATCCACTCGATTTTCAGATGTGCGAGATGGACACGGATTCGGCCTACATGGCCATATCGGGCGACAGTCTTGATGATGTAATAAAACCCGGTATGAAAGACCAATACCACCGGGAAAAGCATCTGGTTTCCGCGTCAGAACACACCCGAGCAATACAGTTATGATAAGAGGACTCCGGGGTTGTTTAAAGTAGAGTGGGAGGGGGAGGGTATTATTGCACTATGTAGTTAGACATACTTTTGTTTTGGGCCCACTGAAAAGTTCAGTTGTAAGGGTCTAAACAGAAGAAACAATGAACTCACCAAAGAAAAGTACATGACCGTGTTAAATACCAGATCTTCGGGTGGGGGAGTTAACAAAGGTTTTATCATGAAACGTGGTGTAATGTTTACCTACGAACAGAGAAGGACAGCCCTGACCTATTTCTACCCCAAGCGAAAGGTTGGAGACGATGGGGTTTCTACTACCTATTTAGAAATATTAGGAGGTAAACCTTACTCCACGTTTGGCCGCATAAACAGTAGTTTTCTTTAATAAACGCGGACCCAGCTAATAAGAGGTCACGCTATTACTTCTGTTTTTAAATACGCTGTATATAGTTCACTTGATATGTATCTAAAATATGTAATCGGATTCTGAAAAGAAAAAACAAACAAACATGTACCCGTTAAGTTTTTAAGTCTTGAAATGTTGTATATTTTAACTCGTACTGCCATTGTCAAACCTAAGAATCGTTGTGTTTTCTATTCTTTGTGTTTTTGTTGTTGTTGATAACAAACAAATAAATGAATAAAGAGAGTATAAAAAAAAATATATATATATATATCCATATAAAATTAGTAGGGGAGATGGCCTTAGCTTTCGATCCAATCCGGACCTTCGTCAGAGGCATAAACAAGAACAAACACAAACATATCCATTTATAGCAAAAAGAGGAGCAAAGGATTAAGGGAGAGTATCCAGAAAAAAGCGGGAAAATATAGCCAATCAGAGTTGTAAATTTACTGGCTGTTACCCTGATACACCTATTCTACGAAATGTGAGCGTGGAAGGCGAATATGGGGATATCATTACAAAGACGTACGACAGTCCACATTACGTACCCCTCAAACAGAAATTCCTGAACACCGTCAACATAAATATAAGGGACGACGTGGGCCATTATATTCCATTCATCGGCGGGAAGGTCATAGTGAAACTACACTTTAGAAAGCGTCGCGCCACGTACTTCAACTGATTAAATCAACCGATATCATGAGAGGTCGCTTCGTATCCCACCCCGGACACTATGTGGACCACTACACACGACAACTCGGACGTGGCCATCCCGTCTTTCAAGGCAGCCGCACTCAGAAAGGTTTCGGTCTTGGAAATATATTGGGTGGACTCTTCCGAACTGCCATGCCCCTGTTCAAGCAGGGGGCTAAGACATTGGGTCGTCAAGCCCTTCGCACCGGCTTGGGAATTGCACAGGATGCTCTAGAAGGGAAGAACATAAAAACGGCAGCGCAGTCGAGACTCAAACAGACCGGACGTCACATGGCTAGACGGATGATTCAGAATGCAGATTCCCGACTGAACCGACCGGCTGGAAAAAATATAAAAAGAAAACCCAATCAGAAAAGAGCCACTTCCACATCTGGGAAGCGATCGAGACGATCACTGGATATCTTCGATTAGCCGCTCCGAGACTAACGCTCCACCATGGCACTGCTACACGACCACTCCGAAGAGTGTACAAAGAGTGAACTGGACCTCTTTTCTCTACCCCCAACTCAGACCAGCATCGAAAAAGGACAGTACGTAGAGTACCACCCCATCTCCAATATCGCCGACGGAGGTCCCATCCAGTTTTTTGTTCCCGGTTCACCCGAAGAATACATCGATCCTTCCCAAACTCAACTCTACGTCAAGGTGAAGGTGACCAAAGCCGACGGTGCCAATCTGATCGACACGGACGTGGTCGGTCCCTGCAATCTGCTTTTACAAACCCTCTTCAGCCAAGTTGACGTAACCCTAAATGATCGACTGATTTCTGCCTCCACTCCCACGTACCCGTACAGGGCAATGATTGAGACGTTGCTCAGTTATGACAAGGGTGCAAAGGCATCGCAGCTGACGGCTTCGGGTTGGGTTAAAGATACAGCCGGCAAAATGGATAACGTCAACTGTACGGCAAGTGATGCGGAAACAAACGGGGGCTTGAAAAAGAGACGCAAACGCATCCTAAACAGTCGAGTCGTAGACCTGATCGGACCCATTCATGGCGATCTAATCTTCGAGGACCGACACCTGATCAACGGGGTTGATCTGAAAGTAAAGCTGATTCCCAGCAGCGACGCCTTTTGTCTCATGGCTTCAGGAGAAGACCCAACCTACAAGATAAATATTGTGAACGCGTCGTTGTTCGTTCGGAGGGTAACGATCAGCTCTGCGGTGATGATGGGACACATGAAAGCTCTCGAAAAAGGGACCGCTAAGTATCCCCTCCGACGTGTCGTCTGTAAAATGATGTCTGTACCCCGAGGCAACCTAACACTCACTCAAGATCACGTGTTTTTGGGACAACTACCCAATCGAATCGTGGTGGGCTGTGTATCCAACATCGCCTTTAATGGGTCGTATTCTAAAAACCCGTTCAACTTCCAGCATTTTAACGTCAACTTTGTGTCAGTGCACGTCAACGGTGAACAGATCCCCCCACACCCCTCTGAAACCCGATTACGCCCAAGGAAGGAAGAACTGCGTCAGAGCCTACCACACGCTGTTCTCCGGCATGGATAAAATGTACATGAATGAAGGCAACGACATCACTCTGGGTGACTACCCCGACGGGTATGCACTGTACGCCTTCGACCTTACCCCCGACTTGGCATGCGGCGGACACTTTAGCTTGGTAAAGAATGGAAACCTTCGTCTTGATATGCACTTTGCCTCGCCCCTAGACGAGACCATCAACGTCATCATCTACGCCGAGTTCAATAACATCTTAGAAATTGATCAAGCTCGTAACATCATCTTCGACTGCAACAGTTAGACGGGACGAACATGGACACCGAAGAGATAACGTCGATCTTAAAGAGAGACCGCTTTACCCGTCAAGTCTTCAGGGGAGTGTTTGCGAGTGATATATTACCCAGGCATCACCTACAACACCCCAGCGCCATCGTCATCAACACCGATCCTTCAACCGAGCCGGGACAGCACTGGGTGGCCATTTACATCACCAGAGACGGCGTTGGAGAATATTTCGATTCTTACGGACAACCCCCGAGCCTGTCATCTATCATAACTTTTCTCAAAAGGAACACTCTTCAGACTGTACACAATCGTATAAGTCTACAGGGCCCACTGTCGGCTGTATGTGGTCAATATTCTCTGTTTTTCCTATTACACCGTTGTCGAGATATTGACATGAACACCATCGTCAGGTTTTTCTCAACCAATAAACGAGAAAACGATATTGCAGTGAACGAGTTTATCAGAAAACACTTTCCCGGTGTCAACACAAAGGTGTACGACTTGTCTTTTGTTGTTCGACAGATTTCACACCCCTTGTTATAAAGTGGGTAGAGAGTCGTGGTAACGTCAATCATATAAAACAAAAACCGCATAGACCATGTACAATATTTGTTTTTTTTGTTTTGTTTTGTTTGGGGGGGGGGGGCATTTACCTTAATTATGTTTATAAACTGTAGCGATTTGTACCGGTTGTGTTACTGAAGCGTTGTTTACGTTTCAAATTTGACCTTTGGCCATTAATTTAAATAACAGGGACTCTAAAAGTAATATTAAAAAACAAAAAACAAAAACAAACAGACGTTAGACACGATATAGTCGGTACCTGTTTAAAACAACTTTAATGACAACAACTATATGTCTTACAAATCCGATTACTATTTTAACACAAGAAAGTTAAATAATAATAATAAAGGTATTTATACTGCGCTTTTCCAAAACATGATCAAAGCGCATAACAAAGAAAAGGAAACATTAAAACAAGCTAAAACAAATCAAAAATCTACAATTTAGGAAAGAGATAAGTTTTAAGTTTTTTCTTAAAAGTAACAACACAAGAAGAATTACGGACATTAATTGGGAGATTGTTCCAAAGTTTAGCAGCAGAGTGTGAGAAGGCGTGTTTGCCATAAGTTAATCTGGACTCGTGAGTCCAGATTACAAACAAACAAAGTTACAAACAAAGAAAGGCGTGTTAGTTACACCATTCCCTTCAATCAAGAGGCCATTACAAAAACCAACAGTCTGGTGACGTTGGGAAATGAATACGAATTGAATGTTTGGGCGATATCATCGGTTTCGTTTTGCCACCCCATCAGAATATCTTGAATTGTGTCGTTTAGAGTTTCTTTGGTCAGACCCGCACGAGTGAAGCCCGCGACGATCAAAAGTCGGCATACGGCGTAAAATACATCGATGATCTCATTAGATTCAATGGACGAAACCACATGTTCATAGTGTTCCAAAACAAATTCCTCCGCACGATACTCTGGCGTGTTTCCGAAAGACAGACAGGCGTGGTGATCTTGGCAGGCCCAGTTCTCTTGACAACTTTCACAGGGAAGTTGTTGTTGCATATCGTACGCCCTCCGCACTATGCGATCCTTCACTATTTTACCCAGAATCCTCTTGAGGAGTAGTCTGACTCGGGCTCTACATTGCATTAGGTCCCCGTCTGAGGCCAAAACAAAAAGGTAACGGTTAAGAGTCAGTTATCTTACTCGGGGCGTTTTTGATGTCAGTGGCGTGACCCATTCTAGTTTGTTTATAATATTCATCTGTTCGGCGTTCTGCCGCATATGGTTTCCAATATCGACCATTTTCACCCAGAATCCTCCTGAGGAGGTTCAGCCCCTTCTTCCCTGCCAGCATCTTACTGTGAATTTCATTCCAGTAGTATTCTCTTATATTGACGTAGGGAAGCCCCTTGAAAAGCTTTACAGTAACAAGACGCTCACCTCCGATGGGAAACTTGACCGCCTTTCTGTCAGTCTCCGCCTGGTCAGGATCTGGCTCGAATCTACGCTTTCTGCTGGGCATTTTTCCCTTAACATCCACCATCGGCACGGCGGGTGGTACAGATGCGGCGTCTTGCGCAGTACCCAACTCGGTCAAGAAATCACTTCCCCACCGCCAACTGAGGGCAAACAATAACGGTTTGCCCTCAGTTACACTGTCGTGAGACATACCTTATTGCGGTGTCTTTCAGACACCGCTCAACATGATGCCGTGCATCATGTTAACCCCCACGTCTCGGCCCTTCGGGCCTCAAGACACTGCCGTGGGCCGCACGACTCCCCACTTCGTGACTCGCCTTCATCCCCTTCGTGACTCGCCTTCATCCCCTTCGTGACTCGCCTTCATCCCCTTCGTGACTCGCCTTCATCCCCTTCGTGACTCGCCTTCATCCCCTTCGGGCCTGAACCCTAAAACGACTGTGGGCCGACTAGTTCACCTTTGCACCACTTTTCCTGGTGTGTAAATACACACCCCCATACCGCACGCCATTTTGTTTTTTTGGGTGTGCAAAGTTCGTCTTTGAGTAGTGCAAACTACCCTGCACTACCCAAAATTAGGTGTGTGTGACTCCATCTATACTACTAACCGGCTGAGCTGGTAGAAAATGAGCAATCTAACAGTACAGATGACACATAAGGCATAGCTGTGGAAGAACTGCTTGAGCGTAGTTCTACTGGTTTGACCGTAGATCAGAAGTGTAAACTAAACGATTTGTTAAGTTAACACATTGACACTTTTTCAAAGTCTGCCGAAGTTGGACGAACAAAAGAAGTATACCATTCCATAGACACAGGTAATAACAAACCACGCCGACAACCGGCGCGACGATTACCTTTTCACCAAAGGCCAGAAGCACAAAAACAAATAGATGATATGCTGGATGCAGGTGTTATTTCTCCATCGTCCAGTCCATGGGCAAGCCTTGTAGTCTTGGTTAAAAAGAAGGACGGATCTATTCGTTTTTGTGTAGATTACAGGAAAGTAAATGAAATAACACTCAAAGATGCTTATCCTAGACGAACGTCTAGATGCTCTAGCTGGCTCCCAGTGGTTTTCATCACTAGACCTTGCAAGTGGCTATTGGCAGGTAGAAATGGACCCAAATGACAAACCAAAGACTGCATTTACGACAGGTAGCGGCCTCTTTTAATTCAATGTAATGCCCTTCGGCCTTTGTAATGCCCCTGGCACTTTTGAAAGATTGATGGAGTTGGTTTTATGTGGACTCCACTGGAAAACTTGTCTAGTATACTTAGATGATATTCTCATTTTTGCATCCTCCTTCGAAGAACACGCTACACGATTAGGTGAAGTCTTTAAGCAACTAGCCGAAGCAGGTCTTAAACTTAAACCCAATAAATGTTCTTTATTCCAACAAGAAGTCCGTTACCTGGGTCATATTGTGTCCGCCAAAGGCGTGTCAACTGATCCTGAGAAGACAGCTAAAGTGCGTGACTGGCCTATCCCACGTCATCTTAAAGATGTTAGAAGTTTTCTGGGGTTGTGTTCGTATTATAGGCGATTCATTAAAAACTTTGCCTGTATTGCTGCACCATTACACCGACTCACCCAAAAAGATGTTAAATTTGGATGGACACAGGAATGTGACATGGCTTTTACATTGTTAAAAGAAAAACTAACTTCCACACCAATTTTGACTTTTCCAGATTTCTCATTACCATTTATCCTTGACACAGACGCCAGTGGAGATGCCATAGGGGCGGTGCTTTCACAAATACAGAATGGCCAGGAGAAGGTAATTGGGTATGCAAGCCGAAAGCTTGACAAAGCAGAGCGCAACTACAGTGTCACAAGGCGTGAACTTCTGGCTGCTGTCCATTTTGTCAAACACTATAGACATTTTCTATATGGTAAAAGTTCACACCGAGAACTGATCATGGCTCATTACGATGGCTTTTTTAATTTCAAAAACATCGAGGGACAACTTGCTAGGTGGTTAGAGACGGTAAGTTTTTTTGACTTTGAAATTTGTCTTAGACCGGGCCAACAACACAAAAATGCTGATGCCTTATCACGCATCAATGAACAGACTCCCCCTGACCATGCTGAGAAAGATTCTGAAAGATTTGAAGTAATTTGTGGTTCCATAAGTCAAGTTTTTACAGGTTGGGACGAGGATGGCTTTCGAAAAGGTCAACGGCAAGACCCCGCATTATCACCAATCATCAAGTGGATTGAAGAGAGTCCGAGCAGACCACCAAGAAGTGAAGTGATGAGACATAGTAGAGAGACCAAGGGGTACTGGTATCAGTGGGACCAGTTGGAACTTAAAAACGGTATGCTGTACAGGAAGTTTGTTTTAGATGCATCAGTCGTTTGTCAACTGATTGTTCCGAAGGTGAAGAGGAAGGAAGTTTTTGTACAAGCTCACAGCTCTCGGACTGGTGGCCATCTAGGCCGTTTCAAGACCTTCAAAAAGATTCAACGACTATTCTACTGGGTTGGCTACCGTAGTAAGTTGAAAGACTAGTCAAACAATGTGAGGCTTGCGCAAGGAGAGTCTCCGGCTCCAAAATTGCGGGCCCATCTTCAACCTTCTGCTGTTGGTGCCCCATTAGAGAGATTGGGCATAAATATTTTTGGACCGTTACCTCGTTCAAAACGTGGTAACAGATACATTTTAGTAATCATGGATTACTTTACTAAGTGGGCAGAGGCATACCCCTTGCGCAACCAAGAAGCAAAAACAGTCGCAAAAGTTTTGGTTGAACAGTTTATATGTCGCTTTGGTGTCCCACTTAGCATACACTCTGATCAAGGAACTAACTTTGAAAGTCAACTATTCCAGTCAATTTGTCAGTTGTTAGGAATAAACAAAACTCAAACAACACCTTACCACCCCCAATCAGTTGGTCTTGTCGAACGATTTAATCGTACGATACAGACTATACTTAGCATGTATGTCAGTGAGGACCAATCTGATTGGGACGTACATCTTCCATACGCCATGATGGCGTATCGAGCCAGTGAACAAGAAACAACCGGAGTTAGCCCAAACAAAATGATGTTTGGAAGAGAATTGTCATTGCTGTTAGATTTGTTAGTTACTCACCCTGACTGGAAAGAAAACAAAAGTCCGGATGAGCATGCATCCGACCTTTACACTCGTATGCTAAGATCCTTTGTTGTAGCAAGGAACAAGATTCTTGGAGAACAGAAAAGACAAAAACAGCTGTATGATGCCAAAGTAAAGGGTAATCTCTACTCTAGAGGTGACCGGGTTTGGCTCTATAGTTAAGTTCGTAAGATCAGACTTAGCCCCAAACTCCAATCACACTGGAAAGGCCCATACCAAGTTACGAAACGCATCTCAGATGCTGTTTACCGAATTAAAAATGTAGAAACTGGACGTTGAAAAATTGTCCATTTTGATAGGCTTAAACCGTGTGTTTCAAGCTCTTTTCCACAGGAAGTTTTCGACGCAGAGGTTACTATCGACAGTAGCGACATCGAACATGTGGATGTCCCAGGGGGCAGCGATGATGCTACTGACAGAGATGACCAGAGAGAGAACGGAGAAGCATCCAGCACCCAGGATGTTAATCCATACCATACCAGGGAAGCAGTAGCGGCTGGTGGTGGTGAAATGGATGGGGATACTACATCGGAGGTGAGCATTGCTGAAGCTTTTACCTGGGACCAGGGAGAGCCAACGTCAGACCAGGGAGAGTCAACGTCGGATCAGGGAGAACTACAGGAGCAGAGAAGTCAGGAAGATGTGGAGTTCGCGCGAGCACGTCTTCAAAGACGCCGTCGACAACCCAGGTGGCTACGTGATTTTGTGACATGAACTCAATAGAACAATTGCAACCATCGATATAATTGCCCCAAAATGCTGTGCCTTTGGGCTGCAGACCAAAAAGGACACTTTAGCGGGACAGGAAAAGACATCTTGTGCCAATTATATTTAAATTGAATGGAGAAAAAAAAGGGAAAAAAGGCAGATTTGCTTTTAAAGAGAACTGCAATTGAGGGTTAAAACAAAAACCTGGAAACAAGCCATATAGAAAAATCACAAATCTAATACATACTAGTAGATGTCGATGATGTTTTCCTGCCCTGATTGATGGAAACTTGCGAAGCTATGCTTTACATGATACCGGAGACTGTATATATTTTTGGTTGAACAAATGAAATTTTGTCAAACTGTTTATCAAATTTTGTTACAATGCCCTCCCCTGAGGAAAAGGCGCGTCTCTGCGAGGCGCAGAGACGCGCCTTTTCCTCAGGGGAGGGCATTGTAACAAAATTACAAAGTTGTTCATTAAGTTTTATGTTTACTTGCCCTTTAAGCTGTTATATATTAACAGAGCCCTCTGTTGGTTAACTTTGCTCACATTAGTTTTATTCATGTACTCCTTGCTTTTTGATGTTCAACATGTTCAATGGAGCTTTTGTGTTTAACCAGCCAGCCAGCCGGACAATAGGCCACTTGGAGGTATTATTAAGTTCTTTTGTAAGTTAGCATGGCCTGAGACTTTTAACAAAAGTCCCCCAAGTGGAAATTTCCACTTAGATTTTTGGTCAGATATAAAGACTACTGGCAGCATGGCCCAGGGTGGACTTTCCGATTGAGAGCGGTGGTGGATATGTCTTTTTCTTTTACGGCTGAAGTTAGCCGCAGGCCCAGTGGCCCATTTGTCTCATTTATTTAGAGGAGTATTTCGGCTCATTTTGAATTGTTGCTATCCACCATATCTGTACTGTGCTGTAAATACTATTTATTTTCTAACCTACCTTGTGCCATTATTTCGCCATGCTCGTCCCCTATTTTTGTTGGTAATATTTGACTATCCTGTGCATGCAGTGCCCATGGCTCCTGCGTTTGCTTTTGCTTGGGTGCTTTAGCGCACCCATCAAAACCCCACTTATCCCTTTTTATAGCTGGCTGGCTCCGCTAATTGCTGTATATTTTATTTAATTGTCTCGTCATTTTGCTATAGAGAATTAAAAGTAAACTGCCTCCCCTGGGCGACCACAATGATGTGCAAACATTTTATTAAATTCATTATAATTATCGTGAAATGCTATAAACTTTCTGTGTGCATTCATTTAAGTTGTTTGTGTTTTAAGACAACTATTATTATTTAGTGGCATTTCGTAACTGGCGGTGGCCCCAATTTTCGGAGTGTGGGGCGCCGTTACAATATGCTGAGCTAAAGTGGATGCAAGTTCGTCAGCGGGCTGATTATTTTAGAAAAATTATAATGTACAAGTGTGTTTATGGCTTAGCTCCGGAGTATATGTCGACTGGTATAAAATCCCAGAATACCCACTCTTATAATACTAGATCCAATACCAGTAATAATATCGGTCACTCGGCCATAAGAACGGAAATTGCCAAATGTTCCTTCAAATTCTCTGGAGGCAGGACATGGAATGATCTTCCACTTGCCATTAAATGCTTGCCAACTATTACGAGTTTTAAAAAGCGTGTCAAGGAGTACATTTCAAGTTCAAATTAATAATTTGCATTTTTAGTCTTTGTTCAACATATCCTGCTTCCTTTAGATTTCTATTTTAAATGTCTTTTAATCTCAATTTTTTTGTAAAATTGTGCTTTTTTTTAGCTGAAGACTGTGGTGTCTTTCTTTTTAAACAATTTTAATGGTGTAATATGTTTTTTAATAATATTGTTTGTACTGAGGGCCTCCATGGAAAGCAGTGCTGGGCGCTGATCGGAGTTTACCCTCATTAAAGATGACGTAAATAAAAAATAAAATCAAGATTAACTTTTCATATTTTGTTTTCTTTCTGCTTGGCTGCTTTTAAATGTTCATATTCTTCAAAAGTAAACTGATAGATCTATTGATAGATCTATAAGTATTTACTTGTACCAAGACATGACGACGTTGCCTTTTACGTATTGCCTTAACCAGTTTCTGTTTTGCCTACATTTTTTTAGGAGTGATGTCACATGTCATGTATATTTGTAATTGACTGTGATCTCACTAGTATATTTCAGTAATGTATATGTATACATAAAAAGAGATGCCAACCAGTACGATTTTGTCGTATTTTTGTTGGTAACAATATTTTGAGTACAATGTTGTCGTAAGTCCTTTTGTTCAGAAAAATTGCCTTGTTTCTCAATTACAATATGTTTGCTTCAAAAGTACTTTTTTACACTTTGGAGTACTATTTTTGTGTGCTAAGGTTTGCATCTCACTGTATATGCTCATTTTGTACTTCTCAGGAAAAATTATACTGTATATACTTCTTAACATGTATTTTATTATTTTTTGTCATCATCTGCGTGTAAGATGAATTGTAGCGTTTCATTGTCTTGTGTAGCTAAAACATTTCTACCATGGATTATAGTGGTTCTACTTCTATACAGAAGGTGATTTGGAAATAAAACCGGAATCAATCGATAAATACGGCTTCATCAATACACTATGCCTACTTGCCTTGCCCAAACTGTACATTTTTAGTACATTATATTTGTTTGCAAAGTACAGCCTTTATTACTCCAGGTATTGTGGGTTTGCTGAAATAGGAACTCTTGACATCATGCTTTACATAGAGAACCCCAATGTTTCAACTCCTTTGGTGCTATATGCGTGAGTTATTTGTATAATTTATCAATTTATGTGCACTTGTTTAGTGATTACTTTTATATTTCTTTATAACTGTACCTTGTTGCTCTTAATGCATCAAATCGAGCATCAAATCGAGCTTGTATTTAAAATGTGGGCGCTGTTCGTTTAGCTGCCTGGATGTTCTATGTTGCTCTTCAATTTCTATTTTAAATCTGTGATTTAAATTGCCTTCATCTTGCCATCCAAGCTCCATTTTTGCTGCAAGTTGTTACTAGTGATTTAAATAGTGTGTTTTTCGAGTAATGTAAGCTTTCAACGTCGGAAATCTTGTTTTTGAGTGAAGATTGTGCGTGATTACTGTAACTTTTGTAATTGGCCTATGTTGCACACGTAAAACATGGCTGCCACCTGTATTGGCACCAGCACAGTTTTTCTATCCAAAGCTATGCTATCCTTAGCATTGCTGCTCTGTTGTCATCCTCTAAAACTACTGGACATAACTGGTTGGTTTTTCAACCATACCACCATTGAACTTCCATCAGAAAACGACATTCCAATCTGCCATTGTTGTTGTACCAAACATCCGCCCATCAGTATCACACCTGTGCACTACGGGATTTAAACATTTCCGCGTACCACTGATGAAAGCACTGATGAAACCCCTACATGCCCTAAGCCTCTTTATCAGACAGCTTGTGAGGCTAAATCATCTGTGACGAGCAATAGTCAGCTACAAATCCCTTTCAGGGCTGTTATGGAAAGGAGGTTGTATTCTCAAAATGTTGTGCTCAGACTACGTGGCTCAGCAGGACGACCTACATATCACATACTACAAAAGCTCAAAATAAATGGCATACTTCGCCGTTACAGAGGAAAGCGAGGTGGAAGGAAGCAGAATTTGATCTACTCCCCCCCCCATTCCAGTTCGCATATCCAATAGTAATTTAACCTGGTGTGTGAGCTATATCAATCAAGGATAACCCAACAAAGTTTCCTTGGACACAATGATACCATCGAGAGACAATCTGGTGCTAACCTGGCGAACCTTGTGAAGATCCCCAAGGTTAAATCAACTCCACAACCCCCAGCAAATCGGCATATATTGATAGAAAACCCACTGTCACTTCCTGTATAGCCTCAAAATGATCAATTCAGTGCTATTCCTTTGCTTAACTCCACTGAAGAACCAACTATACTGAGCTCAGCACTGTCAAACATTAAAAACATAAAAGGCATCAAATTCCTGTATTTAAATGCCCAATCCTTTGTCAATAAGCTAGATGAGATACGGCTACTTGTGTTGGAGAGTAATCGTGACATCTTGGGAATTTCCGAAACTTGGCTTCATGATGGGATCGACAGCTCTGAAATCCACATTCCAAAGTTTGAATTATTGCGCAAGGACAGAGATGACAGGCACGGCGGTGTTGCAATATATTTTCACAGCAGATTGGAAGTCAACCAAGTTCATCTCCCTAATGTTCAGTGCGTCAATTTGGAAACCCTGTGGATTGAGCTGAGACTACCAAATACACGACCAATTTATACTGGTATGGTTTATGGACCGGGTATATGCAATTAATTTTTTGAGGAACTTGAAGCTGTCTTTAACGAAATCTTGGGGCAAAGTTCTGCCCACAGAACGCATGGTGAAGTTATCTGCCTTGGTGATTTTAATTGTGATTCCCTAAAACCAAATGACTGGCAATGGAAAAAGCTTCCTGGCATAATGTCAATGCGTCAGCTATCTCAAGTTAATTGTTATGCCATTGAGGATACAATTTTCTGCTTAATGTAATATAACAGTTATCATTTTTGTTAAGATTACGAATATTTATTTTTAATTTTTTTATAACATCTTTATGAATACTGTCTTTTCAGGTTATGTATAATGCCCTTTGGTGTATCACCAACTACCACATCACCATCAACGATGCCTCCTTCAAAGAACTCAACTTGGACATGCTAATTTTTGCCAGATGTGCTCCAGGCCAGTTGGGTTAACCCAGCAGAGAGAGTAATGTCCATTAATGTCCATTCTTTACTAAAACTGCAATGCAACGAGATGCTGCTGCCCAGTAAACAAAGAGACGTGAAAAATACGTGAAAATAACTTCATTTTAGGGTTACCAATTTGGTGTGAGTCACGTGTTTTACACATGGGATAATGCAGTGATGGGCGTAAATACGTTTTCTCAAAATAGTCACGTGATTTATTCACGTTGAAATAACGGTAATATTGCTATTGTAATAACGCTATCGGCTTGTTAAATAATGGCTTTTTACTCACTTAATCACTTTTTTGTCTCGTTTTAGAATCATGGTTTGCAAACTTAGAAATCATGTCATTTGTTTGTTCGTTTGTTATTAACGTTTCGCACACCTGATAGTAACGTTGCGGGTCCGTTCTGCCTATTCCAAAATCTTGTGTTTTACAACCCAAAGGATCACGTTTTTGGGCAACTAATAATCACGTTTTTGTTTCGTTCTTGAATGACGCTTTGTTCACCTAATATTCACGTTATTGGGCCGTCGTTGAATCCCGTTTTACAAACCTATTATTCACGTTACCGGGCTGTCGTGCAATCACGCTTTACACACCTAATATTTACGATTTTTGTGCCGTCGTTAAATCTCGTTCAACACACCTAATAGGTTCTGTTTCCTCCTTCAATCCCGTTTTGCACACATAATAGTCACGTTATTTAGGCCGTTTTTGAATCACGTTATGCACACCTAATAGTCATGTTATTGGTCCGTCCTTCAACTACGTTTTGAACACATAGTAGCCACGTTATTGTCTCGTTCTTGAATCACGCTCTGTAAAACCCAATAGTCACCTTAGTTAACCATCCTTCAGTTATGTTTTACACACATAATGGTCACGTTATTGTGCCCTCCTTCAAAAACCTTATAGTTACGTTATTTGTGACCCGGTACAACGTAATAAGTCGCTGATGCCGTTTCGTGTAATGGCCCAGTCAATTGGGTATGTGGGTGGAATTGTGAATAAAGTCGATTTTCGGATTTTGGTACTTTTAGAAAGCGTAGTTGTCATAGATTACCGTCATTAATGTTAATTGTTAACCAATAGAAAACGATTGCAGCAGTAACCAACTTGTAAACAAATCGTTCTTGTTGCTACGTCTAAGGCCACGTGTTGTCGTTTAGCACATCTGATTGGATGCAAACTGATGACTCACGAACTGAGCGTGCGCATTGCTGTCTGAAATCTGACCCCTGACCCGGGCACTGGAAAACACGCCATTCACCATTCCCACGTATTCTACATGAAGACAACGGCGAAATTCCTGATAAATAGCGTCTAAAAGCTATATTTATTACCTTTTTTAGTTACTCTTGAAGTTTTCTTCTGTTAAATTTAGATATATTCTATTCTTAGGAGAAATTTAAGGTCCACAATTCAACATGTCGCTGGAGAAAGCGAGCGAAATTGAGGCCGCTTTGGGCCTGCTTCGCGACGCGAATCTAGGCGGTGCGTCACACGCCGATGACGGGGCTTTGAATCAGCTCGTTCAAGAGTATTTCGTGGACAACATAGTTGATTCTGACGATGATGACACCGATGGCGATTCCATTGATGGTGATGGTGACATAGAAATGGAAGATCTAGGAGAAGAGGTTGGTGGCAAGAGTGGAGACGAAGACGACGATCAGCTGACAGTTGAAGCCGACAATCTCGACCGCATCGAACCCCTTCTTGACGGCAACGTTGCAGAAAATCTTGAAGCCGAACTTAAAAGAGCTCGCGATTTCAACTGTGGGTGCAGATTGTTCCAAAGTGGCCCTAGTTCACGTCAGTTCACTGCAGAACAACTTGATGATAGTCGCTTCGGCATGAAATAATTATCTGAAGGTATGGTATTATCGGTACACCTTTACATGTTTTATAAACAAAAAACTGTAAATCATTTAATGCTTTTTTACTCAGAAAATGTGGCCCTTTAGTCCCTTCAGAGTAGTATTCGCATACACTAAGTCAAGTGTGTTAATAGTGAGAGTGACCATACTAGTAAGAGCTATTTGAACAGTGGTGTGGTGATTTGTCGAGTTGAGCAAAAAATTAATCAATTCCATAATTACATAAGGTCTGATTCCCGTCTTGTCACAAGTCACAACGCCAATGTAAGCATTGAACCAGACAAGTATTCAACACATCTAAAATTGATCTGAATCACAAATCACTGACTGTGCATTTTAAGTGCCGTGCCAGAAAAGAACAAAAACAATCAGGGACCGGTTTACTGTCAAAACAATAAAACACTGCCGATTTAACATTGGCCTTGTTTTCACAGGAGAGAAGGACATGATGCTAATGGGCATCTTCCGATGTTGTATGAATACGAGCAACATGACGCAGACCTCCAAAAGAAAAGAACAGAAGGAACGGACCCGAGCAAGATCTTCCTACACCATCGAAGGCAAGAACATCTGTTCTGCAACCTTCCGATATCTTCACACGTAGGTTATCATTCTCTAATTCAGTTTCTGTGGGGTACGTACATGTACACGTTTGTAATGAACTTTGTTTTCGAAACAAAAATAGTGTTTAAAAAATCAAGCTTTATGTTTATCAAGCCTTTTGCCATCCTCCAACACCAAAGCAGGGATTTGGAGAGATGTCTACAAACCCAGCATGGAGACAGCAGGTACTTGATAAAGATTTTAAAATAAATAAGGCTATTCAGTAAAAGTTGTGGCGACAACTCTGTCCGCATGTATTGTGGTTTGCTGCAAACCGATGACTGATCTCTGCTGGGAGTGTCAGAAAAACAATGGCGTCATTTTCAAGGCTGTCAACACTACTGAAGATCACAAGTTTGCAACTGTAACGAACACAAATTGTTTGCCATGTGTATAGAAGAAAGCCCCGCCGGGTGAGCTGGAGTACCCCGTCGGATTATAGGACAGCGCTCCCACGGCAGCTGGCCTGGACTTTGTGTCAACTGTGCAGTGATTGGACAAATTATACCGGGCGCGTTGGCAGATGTATAACAATGTATAACAAATTGTGTAAAGATAAGAGATTATCCAGGATGCGTTCGTTGTTTTGGCGCCCTTTTTCTAGCGATGTGTTGTGCATGATTTAGTTGTGTTAGACAGACCAATGATGAGTTCAGTGAGTGAGCACTGAATAAGTTGTTGTTCTTGGAGAATGAATAAATCAGTGTGTTTCATATTGAACGGAATTTGAGTTCGTTTGTTTTCTGTCTGCGTTTGGCTGCAGAGCAAACAAGGACCCGTTGGCAGTACGTTACACAACACTCAAGCGGCAGGAGGCGCATCTTCAGCATGTCCGTCATGAACGTACAATGTATAAAGAGGAGGTTGCAGTGGCCAAGGAAACCGTCAGCCGTGGTCAATTCCAACTTGGACGAAACACGCCCCGCTCCCGACCTATAACTATGCATTACAGTTTCGATTTCGCTCAGCAGGTGCACTTCCCGGCCAATCCTCTCCAGTTTTGTAGTCGAGTCACCTGTGTCGAGTCCGAGTCCGAGTCACGAGTCATTAGGTCCGAGTCCGAGTCCCGAGTCACTTGGTCCGAGTCCGAGTCCGAGTCCGAGTCCGAGTCACGAGTCACTTGTTTAAATAATTATGGCAAACCAAATGTTGTAAAATAAGCATTGGAAATGACAAAATAAAACACATTTAATTTAAACAAAGTTCTGTACCTGCAATTACAATTTTATTTGAGGTTTAACTCCTTGCCCCTTATCCAGAATATCTTTTAAGGATTTAAAATGATTTTTGTTTCTCTTCAAAACAACCAATTATGTACTGATTTATTTATTTCAGAAAGGTTAATAGCCAACAAATTTAAAGAAACTTTCTCTAAACCATAAACCTTGTTGGCTACCTACCTTTCTGAAATAAATAAATCAGTATATAATTGGTTATTTTGAAGAGAAAAAAAACCCATTTTAAATCCTTAAATTCTTAAAAACTTAATCCTTAAAGACACTGGACACCTTTGGTAATTGTCAAAGAAACGATACGGGGCGGAACGGCGGATGCCATGATTAAACAAGTTTCCTGACCAAGTTTCGCGTGTGCGTGTTGACCATGTGTGGAAACTGGTGCAAATAACACACAGCCATCACAGTGCAATAATGCAAGCAGTGTTTTACAGGTACCAGACATGCCATTTCCCTGGTAATATGCACAATTGCTTCACGCAAGCAGTGGCTATGGTGTTAACGTTGACAGATAACCAGCATTAATATTGGTGTCGTGCATCTGTGTTATTGTGCATATTGAACATACGAATCGAACATACACGCGCTGTATGTACAGTGTCATCTACTACACAATACTACTACAATAATCACGAACACTATTACTCGCAACACCATACTACAGTGTACTTCTTGTGCTAAGACGTTAATATTCCTCCATCCATGTGCACTCCGGGAATGACAATCGGATCATCGGAATCGTTTTTAATATTGAAAAAAAGGTATTGTTTGTGACTCGAGTCATACAACACTGCCTCTCCAGCCAGGACCGATGTACTTTCTGACCCCCCCCCCCCCCGCAAGTGTGGCATCTTTGGTGTATGCTGTGAAGCAATGCCACAATAGGTCAACTGCCTGAGTGACGAGGGTATGACAACCACTAAAGGCAGCAATGCAGTCATAAACTACTTACACCATTTCTTTGAGGCTTATGGACTGGGTGAAGAGCACCTGACCATGCACTGTGACAATTGTTCTGAACAGAACAACAATAGGTATAATAAAGTCTTCAATAAAAGAAAAAAGTTTTAAGTTTTGACATTGCATTATGCACAAGGTAGGGAGAAAACACATTGTCATCTATCCATGGGCAATACAATTTTCATTTTCTTCCCTTTACCTACTTTTTTTTTCATGCTCGACTTGAAAAGGTTTCTTTTCTCCAATCTGTTTGGTGTCAGTAGCTGGAGGTGTTTATTAACCTTAAAGTTACATGTTTTGGGGGTTTGATTTTTTTTCCAGATACATGTTGTTTTACCTGATCTGGCGGACGGTCCACAAGTTGCACAATAGCGTAGCACTGAACTTCATGATCCCTGGGCACACGAAATTTGCTCCAGATTTGTGCTTTGGGCTTCAGAAATACAGGAGAACTGAAGTATCTTCACTAGCTGATATCGCCAAAGTGACTAACACCATCACAGCTACTGGGGTGAATGTTGCTCAGCTGGTCGGGTCGGAGAGCCAAGAGGTGTATGTTAAACTGTACAACTGGCAGGCCTTCCTTGGGGACTTCAAGCCGCTGAATGGCATGAAGAGCTTCCAGCACTTCAGGTTAGTTTATTTTCATGTTAACCTTGTTAAACTTGTATTAAGCATTTTTTTTAAGGAATGTGCATACTTAAGTCGGGAATGTCTCTAACCGGATTCTTCAGTAACTCATTGTAATGAGTGCTTTCTTTCTTTGTTTTTATGCAGATTTACATCGGAGGAACCTGGGGTTGTCTTTGCCAGGAAGCATCCCGCAGATGAGGACCAGCGTTTTGTGCTCACGCTGTCCACTGGCGTCTTCCTGCCTGAAAATCTGCCGGAGGCAGTCCCACCACCAGGACTTGATGCGAAACAGCGGAAATATCTCTTCGAGAAGATCAGGGAGTTCTGCACTGAAGATGGCGCAGACATCACATGTCCAAGGCCAATCGTCACAGATGATGAGCAAGATGGAGACGGCAGATGAGGACCAGCGTTTTCTAGCTTAAGTTATTATAATTAAACCTTTCTTGTGTTTTCGTCTAAACAAGGACCAAATAATTATAAAAGTTGGGTGCATTAAAAATTTCCACTGATCACTGATCACTGGTGCCTTTTTTATTAATATTCTGTAAATAGTTTCTGGATCATTTCCACACCAGCTGAATTTCATTGTAACGTGTCTTGAAAGAACAATAAACTACCATCAGCAGTAGATTTCTCAAAGAACGCTTGTTCTGGGTGTATTATTATAATATTTCAAAGTTTCATATTTTCTTTGTTAAAACCCTCCAGGAAATGGGCAATACTACAATCTACAGTAGGTTTTTGCCTTTTTCCCCATAATTCCGCCCAGGAAATTTAAAAAAAATTCAACTTTTGGGCAGTCCACCATCAAACCATGCAGAAACATATGGCAGGTGTTATTTGCACAGGGTAGAGTTCATTCACCTTGAAAATCTCATTACAAATCCTTCGGTCGGGAGGGCTGCCATCTGTTTGTACACATTAATCTTGGCAAAGTCTCAAGGGATAGGGTACTTGATACAATCATCAATCATTCTGTATTGTAGCTATCAGAGGAAGCCTGTGTGAGACTGGTTGACCTTTATCAAGGTAACAGACACCATGCTAACCCAAACATCCACATGTGTGTCGGGGGGGGGGGGAGGGGTGGGGTAGTAGATTTCCCAAAAACCTTCTATAAACTATAGTTAGTGTCACGCAATACAGTATGCATTCGGAAGTATGCATTAGGCCTGTATTTAGCAAAATAATTTACCAAAAATAACATTGGAAATGATTTTTTTAAAACAAATATTATGACTGACAACATCTACAAACCCTCTGAAAGGTCTTGGGGTTAATAATAATGGGTTTATAGCTTTATCCCTGGGTATGGTAAAATTTCACCAAACCTACTACAAACTGTAGTCACTCTTGTCATACTAGCATATATTACGTAATTCGCATCCTCGAGGGTTTTAAGATATGAACTTGAAACTCCATAGGAAAGTGGTTCTTATAGTGGCCTACCATTGTGCAAAATTTGAAGACAAAAGGATAAAGGGAAGTTTGCGGTTGCCAAGGCTGTTTGTTGGGATGCCTGTTAATTGCACTAAAATATACAACTGTTTATTTCAAGGCCGGTTTTTCTTGGAATGTGGATCTGGTAAACAACAGATGGCTTGTCATCGTTCTCGGATCATAACTCTAGAACCAAACAAGCTACTTGCTTGTGATAGGTATCATTAGAAAGCTTATGAAATTTCCTTTCTTACCCTGTACATATCTCAAAAAGTCAATTTGAACTTATTCCTGATTTCGAAGTGCTGGGTCACATTTGCCCTTTCCCGAATCACTGTCTTGTACACCTCATATAGCCATGTAATGGTCAGATAGTAAATCACATTCTGCAAACCTAAAAGTCACGTTATTTGCCCACATATAGTCAAGTTAACGTCTTGTTCTTTGATTGCATTGTTTGACACTTAATATTCACTTTATTGACTTTTCTTGATTCGCGCCTTAGTCAAGTCATTGATAACTGATTGCATCGATAATCTTTCCGATAGCATGTTTACAGCCATCTTTCACCGGTTACTTAAAACACATCAAATCTGCAATCAAATCAAACAGCAGGCTTGTAGGACGAAGTATGACATCATTTATGACCAGTCACTGACTTGCCAAAATAGAGTCACCGTGTCCTGTGGGTCCATTGTGTTTCTGAAACAATGGTGGACACCTAAGATGCAAAAACAAGATTTGTGTGGGTCCACCATGGCTTCTCTTGAAGGTAACGGGCAACACCATGCGGTACAGTGTTTCCATTTTAATCTGGTTGTGGTAGATCAGGGTGGTTTTAAACCTTTAAATAATGGATAGTTACAAAAGCAACAACGCGGAGCATCCATGAGGGAACTAAAAACGTCGTACCATGTATATAATTTACAAGTAAAATAGCATAGTCAAAATCACTCAACACCGGGAGACCAGTAATTTGCGCTACTTTCCGACATTAAAAGTGGTATTTGTTCTACTATTACCTTATACTATAGTTATCGAGCCATTGTTAACAAATAAAACTGATTTTAAGCGTAAGGGACTGTAAATATTACAGACTTTTAAAAAATGTTGGCAACGGCCGAAAAAAAGGATTTCCTTCATACTTGATGTACCTTGGCCCCAAACTAAATGTCATAGATAGAAGGGACTTTAGAGGTTGCATTGAATGCATAAAAATAATCACCAGGCATATGGGTGGGTTATACCATTAGTTTCGAATAGGGGGGTTTTGGAACTTTTTTCAAGTTTGAAAATATACCATCATTTGACAGCTCGTAATCAATATGGTATCGCTCCGATTTTAAAATCGACCACATATTGTTTAGATGGGACATTGGTCTTGTGGAAAATTCAAACAATTGCATGGGGAAAATAATTTATTCTTTGCAGTGTTGCGAGGCATTTCCCTTTAAAAAAAATTCACATAGGCACAAAGTGCCCCCATCTCCGTATTATCCAAAGTTCTTGAGCAATTTTTTTATGAAACTTGCCACAAAATGTTTGATTTATCAAGTTGTACTTGCAATGAAAGGCCATTTTGGGGGTTGTTTTGCCCATTTTTTTTCAAAACTCACATTTACCCCATAATTTCAGTGTTTTTTTCCCCAAATACTATAAAAGTTTGTAAACTTTTTTATTTTGACATAATCAATAACCAGACATTGTATTTGTTTACTGGGGTAGTTGTTGGTGCGCTATGATCTTTGATTTACCCCATTTTTGGGGGAGGGGGAGGGGGGAAATGTGTATTTGTTTAGTTTTTCCAACTTAAAACACAATACAAAACCGCTAACTTTTGCGCCCAATGTTAAAAAGGTAATGCCTAATTGACGATCCTATAGCAATCCTCGGTCTGTAAAGTTGCAAGTAGTAAGCGTAACACAAAATAGTCAACCAAACGCACACAAAATCGAGCAGAAATATAATACAAATGTTACGAGAAAACAAAATATCAATAATATAGGTCAAAATTATTTTTTTCCTAATTCACAGATGACGGCTGAAGCCAAATTTTCACTTGTTTTATATTGTTTTATTTGTGTTCATGTCATACGTTGAATGTTACACATTAAAAACATTGCACTTACAGATCAATCCTATATTTTGCGCTTAACTATAATTGAAAAATGTAAGCAAAGTGGTAGCGGTGTATTGTGTCAATACATATATCAATATAAATTCTTACCAGGAGCTCCCGTCTCTTTTATATGTAATAGTGTGTCGGTTTCTGACAAGTCGGCTTCCCCTGTTATATAATCTTGTCAAATGCAATAAGCTCTTGCAGTGTGCTGCATTTGTGTGGCAGAATATATGTAATCTGTTCCTCCACATCTGTTGCCGGTGATGTCTGGTCGTTGACTAATTTCTCAAGAATCTCTAGGATTCGTTCCTGATTCTGAAGAATTCTCTTTCCGTCGGCTGTAAATATAACAACAGAATAGTATAAGTTCCTCCAAAAAGACAGCCAAGTGTGAATTGAGTGTAGTGTGTGTGATGAGACTGTCAAGTTGACTAGTTGGTATGGTCGCCGTATCTCCCCCCCCCCAAAAAAAAAAAAAATAAAATAAAATAAAAAAAATTAAAATTAAATTAAACAAATAAATAAAGAAATTAATTATCTTTCCATCGGCTGTAAATATAAAAAAAACAGAATAATAAAGGTTCCTCCAAAAAGACAGCGAAGTGTGAATTGAGTGTAGTGTGTGTAATGAAAATGGTATGCCACAAAAACTGTCAAGTTGACTAAAGTTGACTAGTTTGTATTGTCGCCGTATACTCCCCCCCCAAAAAAAAAAAAATAAAAATAAAATAAATAAATAAATAAATAAATAAATAAATAAATAAATAAATAAATACATATAATATATATTCAACTAATACATCACTTGAATAGTCAATAGCTTGTACATCACTCTTCGACCGCAATACGATGGGAGCGCTAGCGGGGAAAAACCGGCGTTTTGATAGTTTAAAAGGAAAGAGAACCTATTTACATTGTCTGCATCGAATTCAATAATCACGTCCTATACAAAAAAAGTGTTAACATTGTGTAACATTGACGATCTCGAAATAATGAAAGGTAATTTTTAAGGTCTTCAAATGCTATTTGCATTTCTCTAACATCACTTCAGGTATATCTCGCCAGAGGATTATCACTTGTGTAAACTTTATAACTGAAGTATTTATCATATTTTTATATTGACCAATCACGTGTAGTACTTTGTGAGATTTTGAATGTGTAACATACTGAAATGAATTAACAGCCTCAGTGAAAAAAATTGTTTTATAATACTTGCCACCGCAAAGATCTAACTTTCACCCACTTATCAATAAAAAAACATTTAAGTGTACTTACTTTGTTTCTGCATGTATGTTTCCTTTAACGTGTAATGGTTTAAATGACTGTGCAAGACTTTGCTTGATGTGGTACAAAGTGCCGTTTAAAGAAAAAAAGAGTTGAGCATCACATGTGTTTGTCATTTGTTCTCTTGCTGGCCCTAGGTTTTTCCATGCTCCAGGTTTTTTTTATGGTGTATGTTCGCACAAACAAACAAAAAGGTAAACCACCAGTGAGTAGGCCTATTTAAGTGTAGATATGATTGTAAACAATAAATTTGGCACTCCAGAACTTTGATTGCCCTTATAGAAAATGAAAACATTGTAGTGGAAATCCCCAGTCAAACCATGGAGATAGATTCTATTGAATTATACGTCCATTGTTAAACCAACTCTGCTAAACTGTGTGAAGAAAGTGTACTAAAAATATCAACGTTATAAATTGAATATAATGCTGGTTTGAAATCCTGAAAATGAAATTGAATGCTCGAGTTCTGAATTCGAAACACACGATAGCAACTTAAGAGTCAAATTCACTGTACTGTATAAACGTACACCTGTGAAACTGAAATATATTGCTTATGCATATTTGCAGAAATTAGCCTGGTAAACCTACACTTTGTAATTGTTTTAAAATAGGAATACGGTCCCTTGATGAAAACGATAATTATTAATAATACAAATTATCCATTATGAATGGGAACCAATCTCAACGTTACAAAAACGAGCTGCGTCAATTTTTCTCACGGAAATGTTTATATCTATAGTGTTGTAACATGAAAGCATAAAAAACTTATAACTTATCAAGAAAGTAGCGTTTGGTGCATAAATGATGGAAAAGATGGCGAGTTCTTGTTGGATAACTTGCAGAGGAACTTGAATCAAAATGATAAGACACGAAACAGGTTGGGGAAGTCAGTCGAGACGATCCATCAAGACAACGAAGCAGTGGTAGCTTGAAAATTCAGCTTTTAAAAAGGTTGTGGCATGTCTAGTGACCACTAATGAAAAGGCCGGATCTGTTACCTAGTGATCACAGCCTTATGGAAATGGTATACGTTTCAAGGTTAGGGCTTCACAAACCGAATTCCTTGTTCAGCTACAAGAGCCACAAAGATAAACAAATTCTAATCAAGGATTGTCATGGCAGCTGCATGGTAAGATTACCCAGAATGTGTGCAAATGTCCGCCAAACCAGTTACACTATAGACAATAATGCAAATGCCCTCGACCTATGGGTGATAAGACAAATGTGCTAGCTTAACATCAAACCATTGTTGAGAATTGGGGGTTCTTGGTACAATGTGAATTATTGTGAATAAACAGTTTGTTCATCCAAAAAAGTAACAGAACAACCTAGTAAAAAATAATACAAAACGTTTAATATAACAACAGAAAACAACGTTTTTTTTTCCTGCTAACAATAACAATTTTAATTGTGCTAAAACTTGGCTTAACGTGGCAGGGCCATCATTATGCACAACGGCTTTTATCAACCCCAACACAAAATGCTGTGACCCACACTTGGAAAATGAAAGATTTGCAGTCTTCATTTTTTCTCTCAAATATACTAAGGTTGAACATCTCTTCTGTCCTTTCTATCCCAAATATACCACTAAACTGCTTGATCTTTGTATGCTGATATTCTTATGAATGTGGTCTGACCATATCACTTTTAGAAACAAGAACCAAAAAGTTATTAATTTATTTTATCAATTCAAACTTCACTTAAACGTTTAATGGAAAAGAAACAAAAATTCGAATAAATTAAACTCAACTAGAATATGAACCCGAACAGGAAATAAGTATTCTTCTCAATTAACAAATCGGAAATCCGTTATAAATTAGATATTAAAATATAATTGTAATTTCAAACAAACAATAAAGATTTAAAGTTAACTATAACAAAAAACCTAACACAGTATCAAAGCGAGTTACAAATTAAATCGCAAATAGCTTTGAAAACAAAATTCACTGCCGGTCTGCAAGTGAAGTCTTAGCTGGAAAAAGCATGTGGTCTTGGGGAATGGACCAGGGGTCACAATTTGCATATCACCAAGAGTAATAAACTTACCACTTGGGAAAACTGGAATGGGGTAATGCAAATGGCAGTCAGCAATGATAAAGGCTTTATTTCAGGCTATCCCCTCGAGGGAAACACTATCAAGAATATAGAAATAAACGGATTTGGGAGTGAATTTGGTATCCATGACCCATAGGAGGTAGACTATTTAAAATCAAACGGGAGAAATTAAACAAGTAAACAAACATAACTTTTATCCAGCCATGTCACACACGCAATGACCGTTCATGTCGAGAGTAGCCATTTTTTTCAACTGATGAGAGGACGAGACAATCTGGAAAATATTGTTATTGGATGTAATTACATGTATATCAAAGTAGAGTTGGAATTTATTTTGATATGTACCATTTCTTCATTATTATTACTAAAATAATATTCATGTTTGACTCGCCGAAACGATGTCTGTGTTCGAACACAATGGTTTTTTTTTTACTTTTCCAAATGACTAGAAACAATAACTAACATTTGCGTACAACTTTAGACAATATTGCTTTGGAACGCTTAACTTCTTTATGGGATCTCTGTGCTATAGGATCTTGTTAGAGTTAATAGGCCTACACACTGGGTTTGTTATAGTTTGAAGGTCAGCTGGTTTCGATTTCACTACTGTCTCCATGCCATTAGGACCACAGCGTCGTAAACATGTTCTTATATACTGTCCATTCATAATTTCAAGCCTTGCCGTTTGACCGTACTTAATTCAGATCCTTGCATAACACTGCAAATTAGGGTTCAGCCGATAGAAGGATCTGTCTGATTTTCTTGTATGTATTGGTTGTATACAGATCCACTGTTTTAACTTATTACGGTGAAGTATGCCTCACACACCATATATTATAGAACTCAAGAAAAACATCCACGTTTAGACTAATGTTATTTGAGTTTTATCCTTTGTAGTTGGTATATTCCCTCCACATTTAAATGTAGTCAATAAAGTCAATTCCCCCCCCCCCAAGAAAAAAGAAAACAAAATTGGGGGGCATGAGGATTTTGTTATCTTTTTCGTTGCTATTGATATGGGGAAGACATTGATCATGGGACACTCCCTTTACTGTGCCAATAAAACATCATCTGTAAAAAAAATTCACCACTTGCATATCTTAGTTTGAAAGCAATGATCGATTTTGAAGGCAGTGATATTGCTTATGCTGGAAATGTTAACCTTTTTGGCTCTGTACACCTATGCCAATGTTGTTCATAAACAATTGTAATGTTAGTTTTAATGTTTAATATTAAAACAGCGGCGCCCGGCGAGTCAAAACCCTTCCTTTACTAGCCCGCTGGGAAAGAAAAAAATCATTGTCACAATAACTGAGGGATATGGATACGTGTTAATATTCCAGAGAGATTATTTTTAAGTTCGTAAAATGGTTTAACAAGATTTTAAAATTTGATGGATTTAATGTGGCCCAGTTGCGATTGCAATTGCGATCGTTCATTTCAGTATACACACGCTAAACCACGCATCACATAACCACATGGTGCTGAGTAACCATCGGCACCATGACGTTCGGTCGCCCGCCGATCGTCCACACTCACACAACACATGGTGTATTGTGCAGTAAACACATCGGGTCAAGAGTCTAGTCTATGCTAACCAACATTCCGCACGCTGTGAGTGGCCGTTGAATTTACCATGTTCAAAAGGAAACTTGGCTAGTCTCTAACTCGGTATACGTTCATGAGCCGAGTAAAGAATAGCTGCAGCATCGGATTACGGCTATTCAAACTTCGACAACGTTTGCCGATAGACGTCGATGCCACACGTGGGACAAAGTTCATTGAATTTTTTTACCCAAGTATGCGTCGTCGACTGATCATTGAATCACAAAGATTTCATTGCAAAAGGAGTTCTATGAAAGCGATCCCCAAATCACGAATCCATTAAAATGGTTGTTGATGAAAAAATTATCATTAAGGGCAGAAATTAGGGGCTGAGATGGTTCAAAAGTATAATTTTCTGAACTTCACTTCCGTTTTTTTTGTTTTTTTACGCTTTGAAAATTTTGCATTTTAATACACGTGGGCGACTGAAAAAACTTGCGGGCCAGCAAAAATTTTGGTTGACTCGACCGGCCGGCGAGTGAAGAAAAAAGTTCAAGGAAACCCCTGCATTGATTGATTTTTAAAACAAAATTGAAACTTGGCAAGAAAACTTTACTCTTTGATTATGACAATTTCTAGAAAAGTCAATCATTTGGTGATTTACAAACGTTCAGAAGTGCACTGATTGGTAAGCCAACATTTTCCATTGAGTTTCCCCAACTTTGAAACTTTTGGGTAGGTTGTGTAGCTTAGTTAGACAGTTCAAAATTTCCACCAGAAACCCATTAACTTAAACAAAATTTAAACTCGAAAATTAAACCTCATTTTCCCCCAAAACCCACTGTATCACTCAAGTGAAGGTAATTTCTAGATAAACCTAACAACTGTTAGGCGGGGCTTAGCGCTTGCAGTGACCCGGACTGGCAGGTTGAGTGTGCGCAGTGGCGGTTAAGGGCCGCATGTTTGGGCGATGCAGCAGCGGGGTCTGGTAGAGCGAGCCAGTGGCAGATTAGTTGTGAAACAAGCAAGTCGCAGAATAGTTGTCAAACAAGTGAGTCCACAAGATTAAGTGCTGTGCTGTCAATAGAGAAGTGTGGTCTAGCGACAGAAGTGTAAATAGGAAGGAGCAGGGGAGATCGTAAGTTGACCTCAACTGCATGCTGTGTATTATTGTGTTTATCCTTGTATTTTGTGTGATAGGCTAGGAGCCTACATACAAGATTATCCTTGCATTTGTTGTGGAATATTCCTGTGTATATATTTTAATGTGATTGGTTTTGTGACACGCTAGCGGAGTGCAGTTGCCGGTCGCAAAAGCGTTGGCTTGTGACTAAGGCGAGAGCACCTTCTAGTAGTGCATTTTTAGTGTATAAGTAAAGGCACACTTGGACAGCGTGAGTCGCGTCCTTGGGGTGTTGTAGTTGATGGTTTCTACAAATTTATTGCTTGTAGTGTGAACCGGTATTGAGTGTTCCGTGGACGGTAGAGATTTGAGGTCACTGTCAGTGGGTACACCATTACCATAAAGTTACTTGCAAGTACGGTGACATACACTAGCTTGGGATGACCTTAGGGTTACATGCAAGAGATATGGTTACATGTAAGAGACGGGGTTGCATGTAAGAAGCAGGGTTACATGTAAGAACTAGGGTTATATCCAAGAGCTGTTGCGGTTACATGCCATTGCGAGGGTTACACACGGCTGTAGAGGCCCCTGTAGTGTAGACTTGTACATTCATTGCTCCTTAGAGAATAGGTAGTGAATGAAAAGAATCCTTGTCTAATTATGTACACCGTTTGATTGAATTGTTGATTGATGCAATAAATGATCTTGTGATCAGTTCACCGACAATCCACTTGCCAAGGAGTAACTGTGTAGCAGTATGATTAGACGATCATTACGCAATCGGCGGTATATTTCCTCCAAAACGGACCTTGTCCCTAAGCCTTTAGATCTCTCGATGATCTTCAAGCCTGAGGAATAATTAGGCCCAGGATCAGATTGTAATTTGCCTCCAACAAATGTAATTCCGCCACAAATGGTGTCAGAAGTGGGATGATTGTGAATGATTAAGTTTAATTCATGTTAAGGTAAAAGCCTCTTACCTTGGAAAGGCGAGTACACAAGTTACAGAGGTTGGCAATGAGTTTGTGGATTGTTGTTGTTCTGTTAGTGATTATTGCCATTGTTGTTCTGGTCGCGATTTGTCAGTTTGCTAAGACTCGTTTGGAGTTGAGGTGGTTACGACGAATTGCAAGGGAGCAGAACTTGACACTGCGGCGAATTCACACTTTGACTGGTCAGACCCACAGTGCCGGCGTTTTGCAAAGTGTGGAGTTACAGAGAAATGCAACACAGACTGCGATGCTAGAAGTGACTCAGTCACCTAGTGGTCCGTAGCCGAGTGTAGCAACTTTGTAAGTTCTAACAAACTTAGTGCGAAGGTGGTCGTTTCTCCTGTTGTGTCTTATACTAGCTTGTCTGGTTCTGGTGATTGTGCTATACTGTGTTTGGCTCTTGATCAAAGATCAGAGGCGGGGTGTTCGTTGGTTAGCTTCGTCTACGCAGGGTGCAACCCCGAACGTATATGAGACAATAGTATGACAGAAGAAGCGAAGAGTAGGATGGGCACCTCGGGTGTTGAGGTAGAGGTGCAGAGGCTCTGCATGGAGGGCCAATTTCTGAAATGGGAGAAAGATCTCATTGCAAAGAAGTTTGAAGCTGCCATAAAGGGGTCGCCCCAAGGGTACATGCCAAGTGAGGGTTGGCATGTGAGGCGTCAGGTAGATACCGATGTGGAATTTCGGTTGAGGGAAGACACATCTGGGTATGGTTCTCTCTCGTTGGGGAAACCTGCCAGGTTCAAAAACTGTATTTGATGAGACCCCAAAGGTGAGGAAGGAGGTTAGCTTTGACGAAAGTACACCTCTTAGGTGTGGGGGCTCAGGGATGTTTTCCCGAGCACTAGAGGTGACTCCCATGGCGTTGAGCAAACAGGGTCTTGATGATTTGTCTTTGTTCTTTTCGGGTCAGGATGTTGCGGAACATGGTGGAAGAAATACCAACCCGTTCCCGCTAAGGAGGTAGTTCAACCCAAGCAGACCAACAGCGAACTATTAAGTGGCATGACCTGCCCAGTGCGGGCAGCATGTAACGGCAGTTCAGCTGTAGGGGTGGTTGACCCCCCTGTGAAGCCCCAGCCACCGGGAGGGAGTGTGTTGGTCAGTGGTGAGGGAGATCAGAGGAGAGGTGTGGATCAAGTGAATCGACGGCCATACATAAACCCTGATCGGTACAATGGTAAAGTCCTTTGGAAGGAGTACTATCACCATTTTGAGTCGTTCCGTGAGGTAAACGGCTGCAGTGACAAACAGGCTGCGAGTTGCTTGACAGCAAGCCTACAGGGTAATGCACTCCGAACGTTGCGAGAGACAGGGCAAACGTGTATGTACAGTGCCATTGTCAAGTTGTCTGAACGGAGATTTGGCTCTGGTGGACAGAGATAATTATCTAGTCGAATTATAACACAGGCGGCAGGGACCGAAGGAAACCCTGCACGAGTTGGGCCAGGCAATTCAGGAGCTGACGGCTCGAGCGTACTCTTAAATCGAGGAAGTTGCTCGTGACCGGTTAGCAAAGAACCATTTCATTGATGCGGTGGATAATCATTCCATCCAAGAAGGCATCAACAGGGCCCATCCGATGAATTTGGACGAGGCTATTCAAGCAGCTTTAGAGACAGAGAACTTTGACAGGGTCGAGCGTCAAAGGACACTGGATCGACAGCCCGCCAAGTAGACTCTGTGGGTATGGAGCATAGGCTGGGAAGTTTGGAAGCAAACCTCAGTGAGCAGGCTCGTACTTTGCAGACAATTGCAGAGATGTTGAAGTCGTTGGGAAATCGGAGTTCCACTGAGGGTTTGCCTTCATCATGGAAGAAGCACAAGACCCACTCAGGGGACAAAACCCGGTCAGAGGAAGTGCTTTAATTGTGGAGGTTTGGGGCATTTCGCCCGTGAGTGTCAGAGACCTCGGGAAACCAGGGAAACGACAACCAGCCTCAAGAGGGACCCACGGACAGGCTGGTATCACAAGAGGGTCCAAGAGACAAAACAGCGACAGAGTTGGTAGTGGGGGCAAAAGGTCAAAGCAAGGGGACGAGCGAGTTCTTTTATTATACTTTTTATGGCAAGAGGTTCGTAGGCTCTGCCCAAGAACACTTTATAAATACATAACACTGTGGATTTCAAATTGCGATTAGGTTGACGCAACCCCATGTTAAAAATGTATTATAAATTATAGGAGGAATACAAAGTAATATTTTGTAATCGCCGACTTTTGAAATGCATATGCTTTAATATTTATAACCACCTGAAGAAAAGGTAGACCTATCATTTACAATCTTAAAAATCGATAAGCAGACCTTAGGAAGTTCGAGGCATACCAAAAGTTGGTGCATTAACAATACCGTACAGTGTTTTCTTTGTAAAATAAAGTTAAAAAGTCTTGAAAATAAAAAGTATTAATGGTACTACTTTTTATTTTGTGTTGTTAATTTCCGGTATATAGTGAAACAAATCGCGTGACTTTTAAATCGCTGAATAATTTGTAATTTTTTTTTTTTTTTTACAAATTAAAATGAATGAAGTTGTTTTGGATAATTGTTTGGAAATTACAAAGCGCAGGAGGCCGCTACATTTTACTAAACTTGTGCTAGTCAATTGTTAAAATGTAAAACGTGTTCATTAAAAATATAAATGAATCTTGATAAATTGCGGTCAAACATTTGGAAATATTTAGGAATAGTTATAATGAATGAGTATATTAATCTTTTGGATACTGTAACGGAACCCCCCTAGGAATTCCGCCAGTCGTGGGAGTTATTAAAGAAATGGCCAGATAATTGACCAAAAGAAAAATGAACAAGCCAATAATTTTTGGACTTGCAAACAATTCAAACGTTTTCAGTTGTCGTCACTGTAATTTCTTAGCGACTTTTTATTCTACTAACAAAAATAACTTCATTTCACATAAAAACGGGGAGGCAGTATGGACTCAAATCAATGAATGCCGCTATTTTGACCAAACCATCGAACCTTTACACTTGATTCTACAGAATAAACAGGATATAAAGGAGCCCCAAATTCAGCCCAATGTGTCCCCCGTACATGCAGCAATGTTTTCAGCATTAATTTGGGTTAACTAGGCCGAATTGGCCGTTGAATTTGGAGGGCTATAAAGCCCGTAACACACAACAACAACTTTCCCCCAAATTAACCCCCCAAAATGTTACCCTGCCACATGCACACAGAAAAACACTGTCGAAACCAAGGGCCCTATAACTCTACAAAAATATAAGTATAGGCATGAAAGCACTACAAATGAAATGGGTATAAAGGAATACAAATGTAAACTTCCATACAGAACCAAGGCGCGGCTACACTACACATTATTCACCAAGTAGAGGCAAGCATATGTCACCACATGAAAACCCAGCCATAAAAAAGTACAGACTTTGACTTCAGACATGATGCTCACACTCAGGTGCCCCAGTCACAAGTCCTCAATGTAAAATTGAGCACAATGATTTTATACCAAAACTATAGTGGATTCAAAAGCACTAAGTTAAGTCGCAAAGCATGGGAAGTAAAAAGAGGCTCTTTAAACTTTAGTCTTAGACCCAGATAAACACAATGTACATATAAAGAAAGAACACTAAAGGCTTAGCTGGTGAATGAAAGTAGCTTACAAAAAAAGAAGGATTTAACAAAGCATCACCCCCTCTCTGGGGTGTGGCATACTACATTCTTGCACACTAACCAATGTTGTATGTTGCAATAAAAAAGGTCTAACTTAAGGTCAACTGGTTAGTCAGCTATGGGCAGCCAATTCTAGCAAAATAAACCCACCAAAACAAAACACAAGTCACCAAAACAGAGTGTAAATAAGATGGACAGCAAAGAGGGCAAAAATCACCAAAACTCATTTTTGTATTATGAGAATAGTTGTATAGCTTTATTTGAGAATATTGTTCGGCAGAAGAGTAGAAAGACTGAGCAAGTTGATATTCTGCCATTACGGCAGAGCTCCGTTCACCATAAAGTGGTGGGAGCAGAAGGGTCAGGAGTCTGGTCAAGAGAGAGCATGCATTCCGGACGAGGGACAATAGGGGTCCAGGGGTGGATTTCACAAAGAGTTAAGACTTGTCTTATCCCGAGTTAGGCAAGTTACTCGTCCTAACCTAGGACTAGCCTTAAGTTTTTAATAACTCCTAGGACTAGTCCTAAGTTAGGACTATCTTTGTGAAATCGACCCCAGGGCACCGACGGGGCCCGGGCCTGAGAGGGTTGGGAGTCCTGTCCGGTGGTCACAAAGTACGTAGTTATATACAATCACCGGTATTCAATTCATTCAATTCAATTCAATTCAAAAATGGTTTATTAAAACATGTATCGCAGTTCGAAAACTGAATTGCACATGCAAACATCAAATATGTTAAAAATACATCAAAAAGAAATTAACAATACCCTCGTTGGTCCTGGCGGAGCTCCGCTCTCCACGAAGTGGCTAAAGCAGAAGGGTCGGGATTCCAGGCAAGGAAGAGTAGGCACACAAGACAGCTCTGTTCCACACGAAGTAGCTTGTGACAACAAGAATTGTTGACCTAATAATATTATTTACAGTTTATTCTGCTACTTCAAAATATTGTGGGCTTTCCATGTACACTTAGGCATATTATTTAAATTTGAGAGTTTTTTCAATTTCAGGATCTGGGTAGGTGATACACAAATTAATATTTGTTAAACTGAATACGAAAAAAAAAATGAGGCAACAGGCCTCTGAAGTAACTTTGAACAAACTTTAAATTTAAACATCTGATGATCCCCTTCAGCAATGTTTAAGCACTTCCAAAGCAAGGTCTTTGTTCATAATACAAGTTTAGAGATTTTCCTTTTGTATGTGTTGCAGCAATTCCGATTGTTTACAAATATATTCACCATAAATACGGGTTATAAAAGCAAACGCTGGTGGTAAATAGTTACAACAAAGAGTAAACTGGCTCAGAAGGCCTACTAACAGTGCCTAATAATGCCAATGTGGTTTTACTTTGGAGGTTACTTAGGAGCGAGGTATGAAGAACTATCTTTAACAAAAACATATTATTTTTAGTACATTTCATAGATGTCATAAAATATCCGCAATTACAGTGAAACAATTTATGTAGTTCTTTTTAGGGCCCAAACGGTGGTGGTTGTTTCATCGCAATTTGTGTGACAACATTTTATATATTATTAAAGTTGGTGGTAACTGTGAAACCAGAGTTGTTGGTGTTTCAACAACGAACTATTCGAATATTGTGGAAACCAAATAATAACTTGTTTAACATCCGTAAGATACCGAGGTGTGCATTTTTTGGGTGAAAATCACGTAAAGTTCACCAGTGGATTGGTTGTGACTGGGAAACCAGAATTGTTGGTGTTTTAACAACGCACTATTTGCATGTTGTAAAACACAAATAATCACATCTTTTACATGCGTAAGATATGTTGGTGTGCATTTAGTGAAAATCGCAAAAGGTTCACCAGTGGATTGGTTGTAACTGTGAAACCCAAATCCTAGGTGTTTCAACAACGCACTATTCGCATAATGTGGAAACCAAATAATCACGTCTTTTACATGCGTAAGATATGTTAGTGTGCATTTAAAGAATAATCACGTAAGGTTAACCAGTGGATTGGTGGTGACTGTGTAACCAGAATTGTTGTTTCAAAAACGTAGTATTCGCATATTGTTGAAACCAAACAATCATGCGTTTAATGTATATAAGATAGCCAGGTGTGCATTAAGTGGAAATTATGTAAACTTCACTAGTGGATTAGAGGTGACAGTAAAACCAGAATTGTTGGTGTTTCAACAGCGCACTATTTGCATATTGTGGAAACTAAATGTTCACGTTTCTAACATCCGTAAGGTGGTGACTGTAAAACCAGAATCGTTGGTGTTTCAAAAACGCAGTATTTGGTGAAAACCAAATAAAACAGCTTTTACATGCGTAAGATATGTTGGTGTGCATTTAAGGCAAATCACATAAAGTTCACCAGTGGATTGGTGGTGGCTGTGAAACCAGAATTGTTGGTATTTCAACAACGCAGTATTGTTGAAGGAATGCCACCTTAAGAAACTTGTCCCTACCCTTGATCAGTCAAAATTAAGGAAGGACCACGCCAGCAAAGTTCCATCCTACCAGGCTTGGTTAGAGGCACATTGTCGTCAACACAATTTCCAGATTTGAAAGTGTGATGCTGAATCATGTGGTTCACTGCCATCGACCCATGCTGCACTACTTACCAGATCGTTTTACAAGCTAATGGAGAACACTACAAAAGGTATGCTGAGGTGAAGGATGTTGACACCACAGAAGATGACCATCCTTCCCTGAAACTGAAGCAAAATTCAGAAACTCAGAAAGCTGCCAAGAAAAGACGTCCAAGCAATGATGACATTTAAGCTACTAATACTTTAAGAGTGTTAACCAGTACTAAATGCAACCATACCTAATGTTGCTCCAACGTTCAATTCTCTGCGGTAAATTTGTTTTGTATGAAGCAATATGTTGATTGTAACTGTCTTCAACAGAATAAACATTTCCTATATGACAGGCACATGTACATAAGCATCTTTCCTCGACACTCATGTTGAATTACCAAAGAATTGATCTGTGAGTTAGATTTGGTACACTCCTCTGCTGATGATGCACGGTAATTATTTTGTAAGAGTTTAATTGGAGATATGAGGTTGTAGGTTGTACTCTCAAATCCATTTTAAAAAATGAGACTTTTGGTTGCAACAGAAAAGCTGAACGTGATCGCAAAGTGCCGTAGTCGCAGAGAGCACGAGAAACTTATGAAGGAATGAGCTTAAACAAGCAGAGCTGCAACACGAAAATGCAAACTAAGTGGGAACACGTCATTCAATGCACAGTCCACGCATGTAAAATTAACTACACTTCATTGTTTTAATGATGGTCGGGATGAGTTAGATGCGTATCTCAAACGTTTTGAGCGATTTGCTACAGCCATGGAGTGGCCTGAAGAGAACTGGGCAACTTCGCTTAGTGCATTACTTACTGGTAAGGCATAAGAAGTATACTCCCGCATGCCCAGGATTATAAGGATGTGAAGCGAGCATTGTTGCATAGATATCTTCTCAGTGAAGAAGGATTTAGAATTAAATTCAGATCAGCAAGACCGGAAGATGCCAAGATCTATACCCAGTTTGCAGATGAAATATCAGGTTATCTTTAGAGATGGATAGAGATAGGTGAAGTAGCTATCACATATGCAGGCATATTTGAGATGATGGTTCGTGAACAGACTTTGAAGATTTGTAGTAAGGAGTTAGCTCTCTTTCTTAAGAAAAGAAAGACTAAGAGTTTGAATGAATTAACTACATTAGCAGATCGGTATGCTGAAGCCCACACCCAGCGGTACTTTGTTGAGAATAATAAGTCTAATCCGTGTAATGTATCGAACACAGGTGGAAGTGCTACTCCGAAGCTAAGCAAGGAAAGGATAGATAAGCTTAGATTTGAACGTAGATGTTTTGAGTGTAATGGATAAGGGCACATTGCTAGAAATTGTCGTAAGCATAGGCAGATGGGTCCACAGGGCCCACCAAAATTTAACAAGGGGGGGGCTAGCTTAGTTGTAGATAACAAGTCACACATAAGCTCTGAGCTCAAAAGTGATTCACTCAAAAGTGATTCACAAGAAGTTAATGTAACAGAAACTGCTGCAGCATGCCTACCTATGGTACAAGGATTATGTAATTGCCAGGAATACGTAGGCAGAGATGTTACACTAAAGTGCAGTCATAAGTTACTAATTGTTAGTGCTGCATGCAGGTTTTTTACTCGAAATGTGCTGTTTTTATGTAGTTAGTATTACAAATATGTTTTTTAGGTTAACAGTAACTTGTTTTTTTATTAAAAGAAATGTTATTTTACAGAGTTTGTATAAAAAATAATTATGACATCACGCATGTTATTTTTTTTTAAGGATACATTAATTTAGAGTTATTTGACATACTTGTGGAAAGAATAATAACACATTAACAACAAATTTACAGATTTCGGTGCTTTTCATGTTCGAATCCAGCCTGCATCCAGGCTGTGACTTACCCAGGCACACTTGGACAAAGCTAAATCGTCTGAAAAGTGGTGACGGACGTTTCAAGGCCAACATGTTCAGATGGGGCTTGGCCCAAAGTCCAGCTTGTGGTGCAGAGGAGCAAACGGCAGATCACATAATCACTACCTGCCCCCTGTTTAAGCCACCAAATGGCATCCCTGGGCTGATGGAAGTGGATGAGGCCACTAGAGAATGGCTGCTTAACAGTACTTTGGAAATTTAGTTAGTTTTGTTCTCGACATACGCGAGAAGAAGGTGTTCAAATCAGCATTACTTTTATTTCAACAGAAACTTCGTAATACAAAGCGCACAACATTCAAACATTTTAACTTGAAGTTTTTACGAACAACTTTTCCCATCAAAACTTAAATTAGTGCTGTTTTCAGTTGGGCATGGTAGGTGAAATTTGTTTACAAAAATAAGTATTTGCGGTAATTACAAACAATATACCTCCAACCTGCCTAAATAAGTAAACAAATAATGTTAAGCATAATGTATGCAAAAGTAAAAAAGAAAACTGCATTGCATCATCCAACGGTGGAAAGCTCCAATCAATTGAAAAAAAAAGTTTTGGGCATACAATTTTCTATCTCTTAAACTCAGATACGTTTGCGCCACTAGTATTTTCTTCAGTAGGGCATGATGGGTTCAGTCGAAACAGCTGTAATCATCTAGATTTTAATTTTTATTATGGTTATTAGTATTATTATTAGCTGTTTCGAACTTTCAGTCGGAACAGCTATTGTTTTTGTCGAGATTTTTATTATTTTTATTAGCTGTTCCGACATACAGTCGGAACAGGTATTGTTTTCGTCGAGATTTTTATTATTAGCTGTTCCGACATACAGTCGGAACAGGTATTGTTTTTGTCGAGATTTTTATTATTTTTAGCTGTTCCGACATACAGTCGGAACAGGTATTGTTTTCGTCGAGATTATTATTATTATTATTATTATTATTATTATTATTATTATTATTATTATTATTATTATTATTATTATTCTTTGTTTCCACCTAAATCCCATAGCATTTGTACACGTTTTTTCTTTAAGCCCAATATCCTAGAGCGTAAATAGGAAAGAGTTGAATCATATATCAAATTGAAGCTTAGAACACAAGCTTGACTCTTAATGTAAAAAATATTAAAATTCTTAATTAATTAGCCACTTTACAGCGAGGTGAATATTTAATTAGCCAATCTTGAAAGCACCATAACTCAAAAAGTATACCCCCGATCGTCAAACTTGTTTCAGTTTTAGACTTCTGAGATACTATAGATGTGCTTTCCGGCCTAAAATGTGGAACGACGTCACAATTACGTCATCTATTGCGCATTTTCGCCCGTGTACAAAACACATAGGATGCTTTGTAAACAATTGAGGGCGCTATACCAGTTTAACGGTGCTCTTGCTTGCTTTTTTGAAACTCGATCAAGTCGTAAACCCAAATGACCCCTGTGATTGAGTGTTTTGTATGTACAGTATATTATAAAGAGTCATTCCTGCACCGACTAGCACAAGTCTACGTTCATTCGCATGAATCGAGAAGAATTTGTCTTGCTCTCAGCGCGGAGCCACGTGTCCGCTCAGATCTTGTCGTTATTCAGCGTGAACGAAAACATTAGAACGCCGTGTGTTGGACGATGTTGCCCGCGTGTCAGACTTGTCTGCGCTTGGGTCCCGTTCACCGGAAAACGATCTTTTAGGTTTCTAATGCAAACGCATTACTTGAAGCTGAATCGTGAAGGAAACAAGGCTACGTTTTTAAGGTTCTTGTGCGAATGCATTACTTCGGGAAATCACTATGTAGCAAACAACAAACCTGTTGGGGGTTGCAATGAGGCTCAAATTGTAGCTGAATGGGGAAAGGTGTAGACAAGAAAAAAATACATTTCTCATGGGTGTGCAAGAAGAGCCAAAATTAACAACAAAGTCATATCCAATATTTACTATTTTAGCCCAACAAAAACATTCAGTATTAAAAAGACACAACAAATGTTAGTACAATAGCATAGACCAAAATTTAAATCGTCTACCTAAAATTATTATGTGCTACTAAAGCGCAATTGTGGCATGCACTGAGATGTTATATCAGCGGAAAGCAGGCGTAGTAACAGATTAATGATTCGTTTTGAATTAATAATTCGTTTCGAATTCATAATTCGTTTCGAATTCATAATTCTTTGATAAGAGTGGCAGTTCGTGTTGCGTACTAACTTATTAACTTATACCGCATTTAATATTTTATCGCAACAAAAATTACATACACAATATTAAAAAGTTTTTGGTTTTTTTGCAATTATGATTTTAATACAACAGTATAGACCAATCTTTACATAATAACTTGTGAGACCTGTGGTATGATCGCTTTACTTACTAAAATGTGAGACCTGTGGTGTGATTGCTTTACGTACTAAATTGTGAAACCTTTTCCATGATATACAGTCTTGTGTGGTTTGCGTACTAACTTGTGAGACCTGGACCTAATTTCATGACTCTGCTTACCGTAAGCAAAAAAACGACGCTTACGGAAGCAGAGAATTCCGTGCTTACGTCAAGCGTATTTCAGGGGTTAGCAGAGACTTTCGGCTTTTTCTCGTGTGTACTTCACGTAACTAGGCATTCTTCGCTTACACAGCTAGCGCAGAAATTTGACGCTTGCAAAATAAGCAGAGAATGGGTGACTGTAAGCTAGGATTTCGGCAGCAGAGCCATGAAATTGGGCTCATTCATTTAAATGAGGGATGGCTCACTTCATACGCTAAGTTGTGAGACCAAGGCCCAAATACATGGCTCTGCTTACCAAAAGCAAAAAATCAACGCTTACGGCAGCAAGTTCCGTGCTTACGTCAAGCGTATTTCAGGGGTAAGCAGAGAATTTCGGCTTGTGCGCTTGTGTACTTGACGTAACTAGGAAATAATTATAGTCGATGTTTCGCGGCACTTTTTGATTGAATTGTTTTACGCTTATCCAAACCGTAAAAATGTAAACAATTAACCGGTTGATCGGTTGGTTAACCATGTAACTGTCAAAGGCTTAGTATACATGCTAACTTGTGAGACATGTTCCTCGATAACGAAATTTCGATTTAAAAAAAACGTTAACACATCTGCGGTTGTGATCAAAAACATTGCCTCTTCAATGCAACATTATTTGGCTCTGCACAATCATCCTGCAAAAAAAAAATGTTCAATCGAATTGTTGTGGAACGCCCTCTAGCGTTCAATGTTTCTTGCATTTAATACCTCAAGCACAGTTTTCATATAACAAAGACTATGAGCCTGATTGGAAACGATATTTAAGTACATTTCAAGTTCTTTTCAGTAATAGACTCATTGAGCATTGAAGATTGAACTTGGGTTACCGTGACCCCATGTTAACCTTTACTTTCGGGTCAACCAGAAGTGGGACCATATCTCATGAACTACACAATCCAATTCCATTTCTTTTCAGTTATTAGATCCTTTGAACATTGAAGATTGAACTTGGGTTACCGTGACCCCATGTTGATCTTTACTTACGGGTCAACCGGAAGTGGGACCATATCTGAAGAACTAAACACCCGATTTTCAATTTCTTTTCAGTTATAGACCCCTTGTGCATTGAAGATTGAACTTGGGTTGAATCAAAGCACAACAAAACGGAACAGCTTCGTGTTTGTTCACAAACACCTCAATGTCTAGTTATTATTATTATTATTATTCTTTGTTTCCACCTAAATCCCATAGCATTTGTACACGTTTTTTCTTTAAGCCTAATATCATAGAGCGTAAATAGGAAAGAGTTGAATCATATATCAAACTGAAGCTTAGAACACAAGCTTGACTCTTAATGTAAAAAATACTAAAATTCTTAATTAATTAGCCACTTTACAGCGAGGTGAATATTTAATTAGCTAATCTTGAAAGCCCCATAACTCAAAAAGTATACCCCCGATCGTCAAACTTGTTTCAGTTTTAGACTTCTGAGATACTGTAGATGTGCTTTCCGGCCTAAAATGTGGAACGACGTCACAATTACGTCATCTATTGCGCATTTTCTTACGTGTACAAAACACATGGGATGCTTTTTAAACAATTGAGGGCGCTATACCAGTTTAACGGTACTTTTGTTTGCTTTCTTGAAACTCGATCAAGTCGCAAACCCAAATAACCCGTGAATATGCGTATTTTGTATGTAGAGTATATTATAAAGAGTAATTCCTGCGCTGACTAGCACAAGTCTACGTTCATTCCCAAGAATCGAGAAGAATTGTCTTGCTCTCAGCGCAGAGCGATGTGTCCGTTCAGATCTTGTTATTCAGCGTGAGCGTTGGAAATAGAACGCCGTGTGATGGGGCAATGTGGCTCGCGTGTCAGACTTGTCTGCGCTTGGGTCCCGTTCACCGGAAAACGATCTTTTAGGTTTCTTATGCAAAGGCATTACTTGAAGTTGAATCGTGAAGGAAACAAGGCTATGCCTGAAACCACGTTTTTAAGGTTCTTGTGCAAATGCATTACTTCGGGAAATCACTATATAGCAAACAACAAGCCTGTTGGGGTTGCAATGAGGCTCGAATTGAAGCTGAATGGGGAAAGGTGTAGAAAAGAAAAAATACACTTTTCATGGGTGTGCATGAAGAGCCAAAATGAACAATAAAGTCATATCCAATATTTATTTACTATTTTAGCCCAACAAAAGCATTCAGTATTAAAAAGACACAACAAATGTTAGTACAATAGCATATACCAAAATTTAAATCGTCTACCTAAAATTATTATGTGCTACTAAAGCCCTGTTGTGGCATGCACTGAGATGTTATCAGCGGAAAGCAGGCAAAGTAAAAGATTAATAATTCACTTTGAATTAATAATTCGTTTTGAATTCATAATTCGTTTCGAATTCATAATTCTTTGATAAGAGTGGAAGTTCGTGTTACGTACTAACTTATTAACTTATACCGCATTTAAAATTTTATCGCAACAAAAATTACATACAGGGTATTAAAAAGGTTTTTTTTTAACAATTATGATTTTAATACAACAGCATAGACCAATCTTTACTTACTAACTTGTGAGACCTGTGGTGTGATCGCTTTACTTACTAAACTGTGAGACCTGTGGTGTGCATGATTGCTTTGCGTACTAACTTGTGAGACCTGGACTCAATTTCACGACTCTGCTTACCGTAAGCAAAAAAACGGCGCTTACCGAAGCAGAGAATTCCATGCTTACGTCAAGCGTATTTCGGGGTTAGCAGAGAATTTCGGCGTTTTCTCGTGTGTACTTCACGTAACTAGGCATTCTTCGCTTACACAGCTAGCGCAGAAATTCGACGCTTGCAAAAAAAGCGGAGAATGGTGACAGTAAGCATGGATTTCGGCAGTAACCAGAGCCATGTAATTGGGCTCATTTGTTTAAATGAGGGATGGTTCACTTTATACGCTGAGTTGTGAGACCCAGGCCCGAATACATGGCTCTGCTTACCAAAAGCAAATAATCAACGCTTACGGCAGCAAGTTCCGTGCTTACGTCAAGCGTATTTCAGGGGTTAGTAGAGAATTTCGGCTTGTGCGCGTGTGTACTTGATGTAACTAGGCAATTATTATAGTCAATGTTTCGCGGCACTTTTTGATTGAATTGTTTTACGCTTATCCGAACCGTAAAAATGTATACATGCTAACTTGTGAGACATGTTCCTCGATAACAAAATTTAGAATAAAAAAAACGTTAACACATCTGCGGTTGTGATCAAAAGCATTGCCTCTTCAGTGCAACATTATTTGGCTCTGCACAATCATCCTGCAAAATAAATGTGCATTCGAATTGTTGTGGAACGCCCTCTAGCGTTCAATGTTTCTTGCATTTAATACCTCAAGCACAGTTTTCATATAACAAAGACTATGAGCCTGATTGGAAACAATAATTATGTGCATTTCAAGTTCTTTTCAGTTATAGACTCATTGAGCACTGAATATTGAACTTGGGTTACCGTGATCCCATGTTAACCTTTACTTCCGGGTAAACCAGTGTGGGACCATATCTCAAGAACTACACAACCCAATTCCATTTCTTTTCAGTTATTAGATCCTTTGAACATTGAAGATTGAATTTGGGTTACCGTGACCCCATGTTGACCTTTACTTACGGGTCAACCGGAAGTGGGACCATATCTGAAGAACTAAACACCCAATTTTCAATTTCTTTTCAGTTATAGACCCCTTGTGCATTGAAGATTGAACTTGGGTTTAATCAAAGCACAACCAAACGGAACAGCTTTGTGTTTGTTCACAAACACCTCAATGTCTAGTTATTATTATTATTTCTTGTTTCCACCCTTAATCCCATAGCATTTGTACACGTTTTTTCTTTAGGCCTAATATCCTAGAGCGTAAATAGAAAAGAGTTGAATCATATATCAAATTGAAGCTTAGAACATAAACTTGACTCTTAATGTAAAAAATATTAAAAGTCTTAATTAATTAGCCTCTTTACAGCGAGGGGAATATTTAATTAGCCAATCTTTGCGGCACCATATCTCAAAAAGTATACCCCCGATCGTCAAACTTGTTTCAGTTTTAGACTTCTGAGATACTGTAGATGTGCTTTCCAGCCTAAAATGTGGAACGACGTCACAATTACGTCATTTATTGCGCATTTTCGCCCGTGTACAAAACACATGGAGATGCTTTTAAACAATTGAGGGCGCTATACCAGTTTAACGGTGCTCTTGCTTGCTTTTTGTGAAACTCGATCAAGTCGTACACACACATTTATGACCTGCGTTGTCGCGTTTTTTTGTATGTAGAGTTAATTATAAAGAGTCATTCCTGCGCCGACTAGCACAAGTCTACGTTCATTCACAAGAATCGAGAAGAATTTGTCTTGCTCTCAGCGCAGAGCGTCGTGTCCGCTCAGATCTTGTTGTTATTCAGCGTGAACGTTGAAAATCAAACGCCGTGTGTTGGGCGATGTTGCCCGCGTGTCAGACTTGTCTGCGTTTGGGTCCCGTTCACCGGAAAACGATCTTTTAGGTTTCTTATGCAAAGGCATTACTTGAAGCTGAATCGTGAAGGAAACAAGGCTACCCATTTGCCTGAAACCACGTTTTTAAGGTTCTTGTGCGAATGCATTACTTTGGGAAATCACTATGTAGCAAACAACAAACCTGTTGGGGGTTGCAATGAGGCTCGAATTGTAGCTGAATGGGGAAAGGTGTAGAAAAGAAGAAAAAAAATTTCATGGGTGTGCATGAAGAGTCAAAATGAACAATAAAGTCATATCCAATATTTACTATTTTAGCCCAACAAAAGCATTCAGTATTAAAAAGACACAACAAACGTTAGTACAATAGCATAGACCAAAATTTAAATCGTCTACCTAAAATTATTATGTGCTACTAAAGCGCAATTGTGGCATGCACTGAGATGTTATCAGCGGAAAGCAGGCGTAGTAACAGATTAATGATTCGTTTTTAATTAATAATTCGTTTCGAATTCATAATTCGTTTCGAATTCATAATTCTTTGATAAGAGTGGCAGTTCGTGTTACGTACTAACTTATTAACTTATACCGCATTTAATATTTTATCGCAACAAAAATTACATACACAATATTAAAAAGTTTTTGTTTTTTTTGCAATTATGATTTTAATACAACAGTATAGACCAATCTTTACATAATAACTTGTGAGACCTGTGGTATGTTCGCTTTACTTACTAAAATGTGAGACCTGTGGTGTGATTGCTTTACGTACTAAATTGTGAAACCTTTTCCATGATATACAGTCTTGTGTGGTTTGCGTACTAACTTGTGAGACCTGGACCTAATTTCATGACTCTGCTTACAGAAGCAAAAAAACGACGCTTACCGAAGCAGAGAATTCCGTGCTTACGTCAAGCGTATTTCAGGGGTTAGCAGAGACTTTCGGCTTTTTCTCGTGTGTACTTCACGTAACTAGGCATTCTTCGCTTACACAGCTAGCGCAGAAATTTGACGCTTGCAAAATAAGCGGAGAATGGGTGACTGTAAGCATGGATTTCGGCAGCAGAGCCATGAAATTGGGCTCATTCATTTAAATGAGGGATGGTTCACTTTATACGCTAAGTTGTGAGACCCAGGCCCAAATACATGGCTCTGCTTACCAAAAGCAAATAATCAACGCTTACGGCAGCAAGTTCCGTGCTTACGTCAAGCGTATTTCAGGGGTTAGCAGAGAATTTCGGCTTGTGCGCGTGTGTACTTGATGTAACTAGGCAATTATTATAGTCAATGTTTCGCGGCACTTTTTGATTGAATTGTTTTACGCTTATCCAAACCATAAAAATGTAAACAATTAACCGGTTGATCGGTTGGTTAACCATGTAACTGTCAAAGGCTTAGTATACATGCTAACTTGTGAGACATGTTCCTCGATAACGAAATTTCGATTTAAAAAAAACGTTAACACATCTGCGGTTGTGATCAAAAACATTGCCTCTTCAATGCAACATTATTTGGCTCTGCACAATCATCCTGCAAAAAAAAAAATGTTCAATCGAATTGTTGTGGAACGCCCTCTAGCGTTCAATGTTTCTTGCATTTAATACCTCAAGCATAGTTTTCATATAACAAAGACTATGAGCCTGATTGGAAACGATATTCAAGTGCATTTCAAGTTCTTTTCAGTTATAGACTCATTGAGCATTGAAGATTGAACTTGGGTTACCGTGACCCCATGTTAACCTTTACTTACGGGTCAACCGGAAGTGGGACCATATCTGAAGAACTAAACACCCGATTTTCAATTTCTTTTAAGTTATAGACCCCTTGTGCATTGAAGATTGAACTTGGGTTGCATCAAAGCACAACAAAACAGAACAGCTTCGTGTTTGTTCACAAACACCTCAATGTCTAGTTATTATTATTGTTGCTGCTGTTGCTGCTGTTGCTGCTGCTGCTGCTGCTGCTGCTGCTGCTGCTGCTATTTATTATTCTTATTCTTATTTATTATTATTATTATTATTATTGGTGGTGGTGGTGGTGGTGGTGGTGGTGGTGGTGGTGGTGGTGGTAGTATATTACTATCACTATTACTATTACTATTACTATCACTATTACTATCACTATCACTATCACTATCACTATCACTATCTATTATTATTATTATTGTTATGGTCATCGTTGTCATCGTCATCGTCATCGTCATCATTCTTGTTATTCTACTTCTTATTCTTTCTTTCCCTAAAATCGTATTGACTTAACCTTGTCTCTTTCAAAAGCCATATTGTCCCTCTTAGAATTATCAGAAGTAGACAAATCTTATATCATATTAAAGCTCATGCCTTGAATTATTTTTTAGATGTCAGATTATAATTCCTAGTTAATTTTTCACGTGACAGCTGTATGAATATTTAATTAGTCAATCTTGTGTGGATCATATCTCAAGAAGTATACATCTGATTCTCAAACTTTTTTTAGTTATGGACTTGTTTTGTAGATATAAATTCTGGCCCAACATTCTCCGTCACGTCATCATGACGTCGTTTGTTGGCGCGTTTTAGTTCCGTGTATAAAACACATGGCGCTAAAAGTGTAAAAACACAATATTTTCAACTAAATGCACTAATTAGTTTCCTAATTTACATAATTTGTTTAGAAAAGTTTAATGCTTACGATAGGAGATGTTTCATGCCCCAAAAGCTAATCAAAGGACTTATATAATTAATATTTAATTGGTAACAATTGTAACCGTGGATAAAAAGGTAGGTCTTCATAGACTTTACCCAGTCACCAGCGCGTTAGTGGATGATCGACTCTATGGGTCATGCAGTAATGTTAGGACCCTTATGAGATTGGAAAAAAAGTGAAATGAGTAGCTCGCTTCTCGGCATTTTGGCTAAGATCACGTGTTTTGATCTTTGCCCGTCCGATATATCCTACAAGTCTGAGAAAATCATGAGCAAGTTAAATAGAGAACAGAGTGTTACGCTTACCTGTAACGAGAAGGCCACCTACCAAGACGTCTGCCAGCTGATGAAACATGGCTGTGGCGAATCGATAACCTGCCTGCTGCAGCTGAACGACAAAACCTGGTCCGTGACGCTGAAGACAACCGAGGAAGACAACCGAGGAAGCCAGCGACCTGGTCACGCACCAGCTGAAAATCGGAGACAACGCTATCCACTCTACAGCAGCAGGGAAACCAGCCACCTTTGTCACCGTCCTGCACGCTCCATATGAGATGACCGACGCCACGATCAAGACCACCTTTGAGAAGTACGGCAAAGTACACAGGGTTAGTCGAGGCCACTGGGTCCAGTTCCCAGAGTGGGAAAACGGCAACCGACATCTGAAAATGGAACTGAACCAACCCATACCGAGCTACCTACAAGTAGGACAATACCTTTTGATCGTCAAATATAACGGCCAGACAGAGACCTGCCGACGATGCAACCAACCGGGACACCGAGCAGCTGGCTGCCCCAACGTCAGCTGTTACAACTGTGGGGAGCCGGGACACAAGGCCGACCAATGTCCAGAACCCAAGAGATGCAGAGCGTGTGGACTGAATGGCCACATCTCAAAGGACTGCCCAACATCCTTCGCCAACAAAGCAAAGAGCTGGGCTAACCTTAGCGAGTCAAGCTCGGAGGAAAACATCGCAGACCCCATGCCCGAACCCACGCCTGCACCGCACCAGTGCCTCAAGAGAATGCAAAACCAAAACCGACCCAAAGAGAAAGAACAGAGAAAAGAGACGACAGAAAAGCCCACACCGAGGAGAAGAAGGAGAAGGACCAGCCCAAACCGAAGGACCACCCCGCGAAAGCCCCGCAGGCAGCAGCCCCCGACAAGCACGAGCTAAGAAGAAAAATGATACGGTACATGCTCTCAAACTGGGAGGGCCGTCATGGTGAACCCCTTCCACAGAACCATTTCGATGAACTCTCAACTGATAGAATAGAACGCCTTATCCGCGCACGGGAGGAATGGGACATCTTCCAAAAGGAAGACGAGGATTCCGACTCCGGGGGTTCGACAATCTCCAACGCTTCGACCAAGAGGAGGCACTCTCCCCCGGCCAGGCCACCGCAGGGGGACGGGTTTACAAAGGTAGAAAGGAAGAAGATTAAAGCGACAAAAAAACATTCAACTGTGGCCTTTTTAGGCCGACGCCATTTTGTTTTGCCTTTGGATAGAACGTACACACACTGCACCCGGGTAGAGTAACTCTATCTTTTTCTCCGGGTGGAGTGTGGTGCGACCAGTCTACTACGACTTCCGTAATGTATAGCTAACGGTTTTTCTTTGTTGTAAATAGTGTAGCTAAACGTATACTTGTTCTTCCCTTTAAATAATATGTACTTGTGCTTTCTAGGGTCCTGTAGCGTGCTCCTTCGTTTTAAAATGTTCATGGGTTTCTTAGGTAATGTTGTATTCACAGGTCAGTTTTCTGGTGGCGGGTTTCATTTTTCGTTAAAAATGTGTTTTGGTCTTTGTACAGTATTTCAGTATCTTTTGCTAATTATGGTGGTGGAAAATGCTTTCGTTTTAAAAATGTGCTGATGGTTTTTTGTAGAGCCTCTCTTAAGTTTTGTTAAATGTAACGGTGGACAATTTTTGTTTGTTTTAAAAATGTGCTTACGGGTTTGTGAAGCCTTTCGTAAGTTCTTCGCTAAATTTGGTGGTAGGAAATTTTTCGTCTAAACATGTGTTAATGGTTTTCATTGAGGTTTTTTTTTTTAGTTTTCTGTAATTATATTCTGGTGGGTAGAGTCAGTGGTGGCGGGCAAATAAGGATTTTGTGTTTACCTGATTTAAAAAGTTTTGTTCATGTTCAAGTGGTGACGCAGACCGACGTTCTGTAAACGTTTTACTTTACCGTTTCGTTAGCAATCATATGTTCCACGTTTGTTTAAATTTGCTGGTATCTCGTGATTTGATTTAAGTGTTTATTCTTTTAAATGTATATATTGTCTGTATTGCATGTATGTACCCGAATCCGAACGACTTATTTATAAGAATAAATCATCTTTTAAACGTAGCTCATTTATTTAATTCCTAACCTACAGAGGACCAATTGCTTTGTGCACAGCCATTGGATTTGTACATGAGCAGCACATGTAATTCCTACATAGGTTTAGGGTTTTTGTGAGAATGCCTTAGATCGGAATTTGTTTTTTTACCATCGTGTTCTTTATAAAATGTATGTCTGAAAAACACAATTTTGTTACTGTGACGTCATCAGGTGTCAAATTACGGTAATTGAAAGCTTATTCCTTTAAAAAATCATATCTACTGAACCACATGTCGTAAGGTCGTATAAATTGCGTTGTTTTGTAGCTTACAACAATTGCAAAAATTTCTTTTCAGTACTGACCTCCATTTGACCCTCACTTCCGGTCCAAACAGGAAGTTCAAAACTTAACAAAATCATATCTCCTGAACCACATGTCATAGTCATGTTTGTGTTGTAAAGTAGCTTACAACAATTGCAAAAAATTATTTTCAGTACTGACCTCCATTTGACCTTCACTTCAGGTCCAAATAGGAAGTTCAAAACTGTTAAAAAAATCTCCTGAACCACATGTCATAAAGTCGTAATGTTTGTGTTGTATAGTAGCTTACAACACTTGAGACATTTAATTATCAATCGTGACCTCACTTTGACCTGTACTTCCGGTCCAAACAGGAAGTTCAAAACTTTACAAAATCATATCTCCTAAACCACATGTCATAGTCGTAATGTTTGAGTTGTATTGTAGCTTAAAACACTTGCGGCATTTTCCTTCTTTTTTTTAAACAGTGACCCCACTTTGACCTTTACTTCCGGTCTAAAACAAGATCCTAACTTGTTTAACTATTTTACACTGTGATGATCACTCTTGAAAACAAGCATTCATTTCGAACAACATTACACCAAAAAATTTACATTTACAAAAAATACTGAATCAGTTAAAATCGTGTTATTATTATTATTGATATTATTATTATTGTTATTATTTCTTTCCCAAAAACCTTATTGGCCTTACATGTGGGTTTTCTACCTGTCATAACCCCCTCTTCAAATTACCAGAAAAAGAAAAATCATAGACCATATTGAAGCTTCTGGCTTAAATAAAGTTTTAGATGTCATTAGATTAAGCTTTGGAATTAATTATGCACGCGACAGTGGTGTGAATATTCATTTAGTCAATCTTGAGTCTTGCATATTACATCTGTATGGGCTGCCATTTATGACTTTATTATGACACTCTTATAAGTAGAACTAAACCAATATACACAGAACTAAACCAAATATGTTTAGATCGAAACAAAAATATGTTAAACGAATCAAATATTTATAGAACAAAAAAAAAATGTATAGAACAAAACGAAATCATACAGAAGCGCCGCTTACGACGAGTAAGGGCCAGGCAGTTAGACTTGATTTTAGTCAGTAGATCATAGTTATACTATACTAGTGCAAACATGGTACACATGTACAGATCGCTAATAAGCTTCAAGGCACGAACTCCATAACCGTGGTTTTCATGTTGTGGGCACCGAATCACCATGGCTATTGGACATAATCACGTAAATCATTTGTGTATGGGATGCTAGTCTTACATTGTTTTATTGATAAAGATGAAGTGTTGAGGAAGCTGTTTCAAAATCCACCAAATAGGTCGTTTTGTTTTCTGATCATCTGCTGTATGAAATCGGACCTGACGAAATGTAAATTTTTTTTTTTACATTAGCCAGTTTTAACTTTTGGCAGAAAGTGTGTTTCTTCTCTTTGTGACGTTCAATCCCCCCTCCCCACTGCTCTAGCATAATGCTTTTCACTAGATTATTTTTGATTTGGTTTAGGCCTGTTTCATAAATTAAAACTGACTGAATGAGTTCTATTATGATACAATATTAAGAGTTGTAAAATGTACTTTGATTTGCTGTTTAAAATATAAATACATGAAGATTTTGAAGCACATTGTTGATTTTTTGTTAGAAATTTATGGTTTGACACCAATGCTGCAGAATCACAATGAAAACTCATAAATCATGACACTACAAGTAACAAAAGCAAATCACATGTAACTTTTTTATTCCTACATCAGATACCTAAAATACATGAAGTTGCATAAAAGTATTAAACAATGTTGAACTTTACATACAGGGAAGTCAGTAATAAATGTGTGGCTATCATTCTAGAATAGAAGTATATTTTGGTCTCATTTTTGAAATTATCCCAATAAAAATTATATTTTACTCCAAAACTAATTGGCAATAAGTTATTCACAAACATGTTTAATTTGTTTTTGTATTTCAAATTTGTATTTTATGCTTTCATTTTTGCTGGTGGTCAAAATCCACGAGTCGAACACTTCATATACAATATCACAAGTATGCAAGTTGAGCATATTTACCTTATGCACATTGACATCATTTCAGTTGGGCACCCTTTGCTAGAGGTAAAAAGATGGTTGCTCATTGGCCTATCCTGTGCGCTGATGGGCATGCACAGCTGCACGTTTCCGTTGTTTTATCACAATGGCAGCATGATGGCGTCAGTGCATAAGGTCCATTGACCCGCATCAATGTTACCAGTAGGCCTATGGACCGTTCAAGTCTCGCTCGTAATCTTGGGACCTGTTAAAGCGCATGAGTTTGCTTCCTTCATATGTTTAAGCAATGTGCGTGGGATCAAAGTGGTACCCAACATGTTTGAGTACGCGCGAAACTTGCATGGTCTATTACTAAACTTTGAAACGCATACCACAGCTCTTTTAATGTTCACTGAACACACATTGTACAAACAGCCCAAGAAGGTTCATGTACTGAGAAGAGGTTTGCCTGGTATTTCTGGCAGTGGGTGCTTCACGTGCTGCAGCAACTTGTAAAGCATTAGAAGGTGCTGCATAAATGGGTCTAACAATTCAAAACATGCTCTGCTTATCCTGCTGGAAAAAAACCTGCAATAATAATGAGCGCTTTGATACATCCCTAGGGGTGTGACAAAGTGCTATACAAAAACCCAGTATTGTTATTAATATTGATCTTAATTTTATTGTCCTGGTGCAAAGTCACTGCTACTGAAGGCAGTATGCATCAGTTGTCCATAACAACATCAAAACAAACATATTTGCGTACTCTAAATCATGTATCACATGTACATCTACAGCAGCATTTGATTTTTACACACAGATAACGTTCCACACAGTCTGTAGACAGCAGTAAGAGCACCAGCAGACAAGTGTTTTGGGAGGATTGGAATACAAATTACAATAATCATTTTGCTCTCACATCCCAACCAGTACAACTTTCTATCTCATAATATGCTCTAAACAAATCTTCAAATGTACGTATCGTAGTGTCAAGGCTGTGTGACATACATGTAATGATGATGATGAGTGTTTACTCACACTGTACAGAACCTTTCTGGCAAGTGTCCTAAACCTATCCCAATACACATGTACAAAGAAGTTTTCAAAAGAACTCCCCATCCACAAATCACAAACAATGACTTTGTCTGTGTTTACAGATGTACAAAGAAACCAAAACATTCCACAGTTCTTTTGACATATCATGATATGTGTAATGGGAAACATGTTTACCTATAAACATTTTACAAACCTTAATCATGTTGTAAGTGGTTTTTAATTCCCCCCCCCACCACACTCTTTGAACGACAATGGAAATGTTGAAAACTTTGGACAGCTCCAAATGTCAAACTACTCTCATGACCCAGTTAATAGTGATACATGTATGTATTAGATTGCAAAATGTGTGACAGTTTAGCAGTACCCCTACAAATTAACAGAAGTCATGGTGTATTACTGTAGAAGGTTATGTACACCAAGCCCAAGGCAGAGGCTTAGCAATTAGCTTGTGCATTACTCACTGGTGCTAAGTAGCCATTGTAACAATTGGTATCAACAAAAGAAGCAAACTTTGGAACTAAAATCACCGGTACAGTATGGGCCATGCCATACTCCTCCAAACCAGTTCAGTAACACACTGTGGGTGAGGACACTAACAACTCATGTCATTAGTACGGTAGGGTCACGCCACACTGCTCCAAACCAGTTCAGCAGTTCACTCAGGGGCAGGAGACTGTATCAACTCATGTCATTTGTACGGTATGGGTCTTGCCATACTGCTCCAAACTAGTTCAGCAGTACACTCGGGGGGAAGCACACTGTAGCAACTCATGTCGTTAGTACGGTATGGGTCACGCCATACTGCTGCAAACCAGTTCAGTAACACACTCAGGGGCAGGACACTGTCGCATGTGCTTTTCCACAGTAAACATGAGGGTACAGCACTTTGTAAAATAAGAAAATACCAAAGTGTTTGACAAGTACATTATGTTCAATTTGTATTAATCATGGGTTTTGTATCAAATGATTGAGTACGAGTCAGACCATACATGCATGATCAGCTATATGTATATCATGAAAAGGTCATGCATAAAGTGTTGCGGTGATAATATAACTTCTACTACATACTACAATTGAACGTAAATCCTGTTTCAATTTGATTAAGCAGGGAGGTCATTTTAGGGTAATTTGCCGCAGACTTAATCAAGTGAGTAGAAACAGATTGATTAATTCAATTAACTTTTTAAAACTACAATTTAGAAAGAAAAAAAAAATCTCAAAAAAAATATTGCCCATGTTATTCAGTGGCTTACCTGAGAATCCAGCTTTGTAAATATCCATAGTGTGCACTGGTAACCTGATTACCAATAACTGTCACAGAGGGCATTGTGTTCTCCCACTAGATGACAGAAGATGAGTTGAGCAAATCCATTTCTTCAGCTTTGAAGACACCTTGTGCTGGAGAAATTTTAGTTGAGTTTGGCCAATGTGTCCTGCCTGCCCCTTGACAACAGAAGGTGCACTAGATGACATGAGATGTCCATGCAGGTAGGGGTGTTAACACCCCCAATTTAAGAGGGGTGTTAACTCACCCCATTGGAGGTCAAAAGACTCTTTGTGCAGCACAAGTAGAGTTTTGGCATTGTATCCTCTCACTTCACACGAGAAGACGCACCTGCATGTTTGGAGAAGACAAATGTGATAAATCATCCAACTGAGTAGGAGTTTTAGGTCTGTCCAGTGAGATGTTAAATTTTCATAAACAGCAGGTTGTGCATCTACTTAAGTGTTTAGACCAATCAATTACATCATCAAGTTAATTAAACCAATCTCCATATCACGGATGGCATGTCTATAGTTGTACTTGCGTCATCTGTTACATTGGAGCGCCCATGATGATGATTCTCTTTTCGTCCCAGCTCCCTCTCGAGTTTCAACCAATCCGGTCGAGCATTCATCGACAGTGGGGGAGGGGGGTTCTGGTAGGCTTTATTTATTTGGATTAATTTGTAATTGGTTGATTTAAAAAAACACAGATCAGATCCTGCCGACTATGCCATGTGTAACCAGGGAGAGATTAAGGAAGCCTTAGAACATAAATTGCAGGTCTGATCAAAAGTGTTTTGTTTTAAAAAAAATGTAACCATCTTTGTACTAAATTGACTAATGTAAGTTTAAACCCAATCTATAAGGCTACCAGATAATTGGGGCAGTCTGTAAAGTATAATAAATATAGAGAAAACATTAGACACCTATTAATAAAAGACTTAACTACAACCGGTTCAGCTATTAAAAAAATCTTCTAAGCGAACCGTCAAATCACGATTTTTAGGCCACACGATTCACAGCATTACACTCAACAGTTATACTTCATACTATAAATTCGAATGCAAGTTTAACTATTTCGCAGCAATCCAATACGTATATGGAATGACTGCAAGTTCAATCATTATTATTCCAGTCCATGCACGAGGATTTCTAGAACAACACGTTGCCAAATAATACCTTAATATTTAGATAAAAACTGTATATGGTAGTTAAATATTCCATACCTTCAATAAATAACAGTATCGTTGGTGACTTGATTGTACAAGGTTCCCGTCACACAGTGGTCGGTATTTAGCTGAAGATAAATTTGTCATACATTCTGATAAATAATAATTAGGTACACGACGTGGAACATGAAAATATTAATTTTGCCGAATAATTATTTATCTGATGTATTATGGCAATTTGGTCGCCAGTTTAGTGTCTTCCTCATCATCAGACGAACAATTTTCTGAGGCAACTTCTAATTCAGATTCTGAACTACTGCTATTTGCTTCGGCTGGAATTTTTTTTGTAGAGCTGTTAGTTTTCTTTTCGCTGGTTACTTTGCCATTACCAATACCGTCTTCAACTTTTGCTAATTTTATTCAGTGGAGTGTACATTCTTCAGCTGATCGGAACCATGTAACGGTTGGACTGAATACACAAAATTATTTGGATCAGGTTGATCTATTACACTATATTTTTGCGGTGAATGGCATTTTTAATTTTATGCCATCCGGCGAACAACATCTCCAATAGCAAAAGTGTATGGTTTAGTCTTACAGTCAAATAATTGTTTACAGGATTTTGCAGCTAACCTCAACTTTGCCTGTGCAATTTCAAATGACTGCTATAACCTCTTCTGATTTAATGTTACCCAATCTACCGTTTTATGTTCCTGACCTCCTAAGAGTAAATCAACTGGAAGTATCGCTTCTCCTCCAAACATAAGATAGAATGGGGAAAAACCTGTAGATGAATGGACAGTAGCGTTATAGCAATAAACCAACTCGCCTAAGTGTTTATGCCAATGTTTCTTTTGTTTTTCAGTTAGAGTTTTAAGTAAATCATGCATGGTCCTATTAAATCGTTCACATTGTGCATTTCCCTGTGCATGATAAGCAGTGGTTCTACTTTTACGGATCCCATACAAGGAACACAGTTTTTGAATTAGATCCGACTCAAATTGTCGCCCTTGATCTGAATGTATTCTTTCTGTATTCTGGGCTGAGGTGGCCGCTGTTTGGTCCTTGGTCGAGATTGCTATAGTGTATTTCGAAAATATGTCAGTGATAACTAGTACATTTTTAGTCCGATCAGATGATGGCTCAACAACAGTGAAGTCTATTGCAATCACTTCAAGGGGGCGTGATGCTAATAGATGTCGGGTTCTTTGGTTTTGGGTACGGTACTTTTGCCAACATACACCGCTCACATCGCTGTACCCAATTTTTAGTATGACTGAACACACCTGGCCAATAGCACCTCTGCTGAATTAAGGAAAATGTGCATTCTTCCCCTTGATGTCCACTTTGGTCACGTAGAGAAGAGAGAATGGTTGGTTTTAAGCAGGATGGTAGGACAAGCTGTTTTTTCTCCATACCAAGGTTATCTACGTGTTTTCTGTATAAAACCCCATCCATCTAGACCATCCTTGTTCTCTGCCTGAGGAGGACTAAGACAAGGTGCGGCTCTGTCTTCCGTTCTGAAGAAGCAGGCTGTCTTCCCTCTCTGAACTACTTCATAAAGCCTTGAATTGTTGGATCTTTCTGTTGCAACTGTTGGAGTTCTCTTCTTGAGTAGGATGGAAAGGCTGCAAGTCTTGAATTGTTGGGTCTTACTGTTGCAACTGTTGGAGTTCTCTTCTCTCAGTTCTGAAGGAGTGGCAGTTGAAGGAGACAACTTATGAAAAACATTTTCGTCGATATCTTGCGGGGGGCCATCATTTTCCCTCGGAGTTTGTCGAGACAATGCATCTACATTTCTATTTTCACGACCTGAACGGTACCTGATAGTGAAGTTGTAGTTATTTAGCTTAGCTACCCATCTCTGCCATGTGGCGTCTAAGCGTGCTGTTTGAAGATGGCTCAGAGCAATATTGTCGGTCCACACTTCACATGTGTTACTGTAGGGGTAGTCATTGAATTTTTCTGTTATTGCCCAAGTGAGTGCAAGAAGTTCTAACTTCATCAAACTGTAGCGTTGCATGCTTCGTTCGTTCGGATGGAGAGTGCGACTCGCATATGCTATGACTCTGCGTTTTCCATCTTGTTCTTGAGATAAAACGGCACCCAACCCATCAAGACTGGCATCCTCTTCCACAATAAATGGCTGTTTGAAATCTGCATAACCAAAGATGGGCACCGAGACAAACTTACTTTTCAGTAATTCGAACGCCTCTTGACAACTTCCACTCCACCTATTTCGAAAGTAGCTGGATGATCTCTATTGACAATCTCCAATCAACCGATACAATTCTTTTGCAATCTTTGAAAAAGACGGTATGTTTTCTTCTGTAATAACTGGCGAATCCAAGAAAAGTTCTCAATTGCTTTAGCGTACGAGGGGTCGACCATTCGCTAACCACTTTGGTCTTTTCTTCGTCTATTGATATCCCCTCCGACGACAGCACATGACCTAAGTACGATATCTTCCTCTTGAAGAGGTGACACTTTGACGGTTTTAACTTCAAGTTATGAGCCTTCATCGTCTAAAAACCAAATCAAGATGTTCCAAATGCTGTTCGAATGACGAAGAGTAGATAAAAATATCGTCTAGATAAACCAACAACATTTGCAGAGTCAAATCATCAAAACATCTTTGCATCAATCTCTGAAATGTCGCAAGAGCCCCGCACAGTTCAAATGGCATGCGGTTGTATTCATACAAGCCTAATGGAGTGATAAATGGTGTCTTTTCACGATCCTCCTCCTGGACCCAAACTTGGTGGTAACCTTATGCAAGGTCAAGGGTGCTAAAGAACTTCGCACCTATAGGAGCGTCTAGTGATTCAAGAATACGCGGAAGTGAAAATGCATCTCGTTTGGGCTTTGCATTGAGACTGCGGTAGTCCACACCCATGCGTAATGATCCATCTCTTTTTTTGGCCAGTACAATTGGGGCAGCATAGGGACTAAAACTCTCCCGAATGACTCCTGCCTGAAGGAGATCTCTGATATGTTTCTTAACTTCCTCAAACTGGTTAGGTGGTATGCGGCGGTATGTTTGTGCAACCGGGTCATCTGTCTGGTCACAATTCTGTGGGTGACCGTTGTTGTGTCTCCCAAGTCCAAGTTGGTTTCTGCAAAAATTTCACAATGTTTATGAAGGAGAGAGTGTATCTTGCCAAGTTCTTCGTCGCTGCAATCAAACTCAGACAAGTCGACATTGATCATTTTCTTTTCCGAGGCAGGTTCAGAAACAAAGTCGATGTCAGTCTTCGATATCATGATCTCGTTGACTGATGCTTGGCTAAATTGGAGCAGTAGCGAGTCGCTGGTAGTGACATCCATTACCGGGTTTGCGATGCCGATAGGTGTTTGCCCTTTTCCTTCTGAAGAAAGATTGACCATTCTTACTGGAAAGGATCGAGATTTGGCATTGACAATAGTTGATTCTACAAGTACACCAACCGGAAGATTGTGAGAATTCCGTAGAGGCTCTGACGAAATGTCGAGACCCAGTATTCTTACTTGTAGAGAGTACTGTAATCCATGATTGTGCAGGGATGAAAGTCGAGACACCTGCTACAGTATGAACCAGTGAAGATTTTGGCTCGGCTGTAATTTTGACTTGGCTAGCGATGTTCACACCATTCTCTATTGCATGTGATAAAATGTTCATTCCCAAGACCATTGGAACTAGTTGTTTTTGTGCCAAATGTTCTCTAATACTAGAATTTTCCACCACTATTATACCCATTTGAGGCAGATTGACATTCTTGATTTCAACATCTAACTCGAGATAACCGATGTATGGGATATTCAACCCAGTAGCACATGTTAGTGATAAGCACAGGCCTTTAGTGACAAGATCAGTTCCAGTAGGCTTCAGAAAATTTCTGAAAAAAACTTCAGTTATGGTTGAAACCATGGACCCTGTGTCCACCAGACATTTCACACTGACACCTCCTATCTTTACTTCCAGAGTTGGAGATACCCCAACAAAACGATCATGTTGATCTTTCTGGTAATGATTAGTGGTGCTTGATGAACCCATTTCGATCCTCCCCACCCGAGGGTTCCCTTTGGTGGGAGGCTCTAGTTTGACGCCATCTGTTTGGCCTTTTGCATCCCATCTGCCCTTCTGTACCATTCAGTGGTGTTGCGGCTGGCTTCGCCCTTCCGATACTCTGCCAACTCAGTTTGAGCTTCGAGAAGTTGTCGTCTAAAGCAATTTGAAGTGTGGTGGCCCTTCTTGTGAGTGTTCGCAGTTTGGTCTAGGGCGTCTGGATGGAGATTTGCCAAGTGTCGTCTCCGTTGGTGGCCTGACCCCCTGGGTCGGCGTATGATTTATGGATGCAGCTTTAAAGTAGTTGATCTATTTGTGCCTGTTGATCTTTCAGCATTTTCCGTTGTTCTTCGATTAGGAGCTTCATCTGATGTGTTTCATCCGTTGACTTGGTGCCTTTCGTCTTCGTTAACCGTGACCTTGACTTTTACTTCCTTAGCCTCATCCTCTTCAGCCCATTCAGTTGCCTCATGTCGTAACTCTAGAAAAGACAAACTCGGAGAATCTTGTAATTGTTTCTTTAAGTGTTTACGCAGGATTGAGTCTGAAACTCCTTCAGCAAATTGGTCACAAAGTAATCTGTCTTTGGAGGACTCTAAATGAGGACATTTTATGGTAACTTTACTGAATGCTTCTAATAGTTGGTGGGAAAAATCTCCAAGTGACTCGGTGGGCTTTTGCTTATTTTCGAAAATTGTCTCTGCAATTGGACCCCTGTGGCTTTGATGCCAAACACATCATGCAATATATTGGTAAACTTCTCAACAGTATCACGTTCTTCTATAGGTTGAAGCTTAACTTCTTCCCTAGCTGGGCCATTTAAATGCTGGAACATAAAATGTACCTTGTCCTGTTCTGCAAGGGGCCTAGAAGCTATGGACGCATAAGCTATGGACGTCTTCTAAAGTGAAGGTTGTATCTTGTGATTTACCAGTGAAAGGTTTTATCTTTCTCTGGGGTGGCATAAGTAAGTAAGCAGAACTAGATTTCTTCTTTTGTTCCGACAGTGAGGCTAGCTCCTTACTTAATTTATCAATTTGTTCCATCAAAGTATCTACTTCTTCCTTAGAAGCCATGTTTAACGATATGATTTGTATAACTTGAATTTAGCCTAGTTCTCTACACCAAAATGTACTATACTATATTACTTAACCAATGGCCTAAGTCAGACTTAGCGTTTTCATCGCCAGCGATTAATTTAAGTGTTTAGACCAATCAATTACATCATCAAGTTAATTAAACCAATCTCCATATCACGGATGGCATGTCTATAGTTGTACTTGCGTCATCTTACATTGGAGCGCCCATGATGATTCTCTTTTCGTCCCAGCTCCCTCTCGAGTTTCAACCAATCCGGTCGAGCATTCATCGACAGTGAGGAGGGGATTCTGGTAGCCTTTATTTATTTGGATTAATTTGTAATTGGTTGATTTAAAAAACACAGATCAGATCCTGCCGACTACGCCATGTGTAACCAGGGAGAGATTAAGGAAGCCTTGGAACATAAATTGCAGGTCTGATCAAAAGTGTTTTATTTTTAAAAAAATGTAACCATCTTTGTACTAAATTGACTAATGTAAGTTTAAACCAAATCTGTAAGGCTACCAGATAATCGGGGCAGTCTGTAAAGTATAATAAATATAGAGAAAACATTAGACACCTATTAATAAAAGACTTAAAGCTACAACCGGTTTAGCTAATAAAAAATCTTCTTAGCGAACCGTCAAATCACGATTTTTAGGCCACAAGAATCACAGCATTACACTCAACAGTTATACTTCATACTATAAATTCAAATGCAAGTTCAACTATTTCTCAGCAATCCAATACGTATATGGAATGACTGCAAGTTCAATCATTATTATTCCAGTCCATGCACGAGGATTTCTAGAATGACACGTTGCCAAATAATACCTTCACGTTTAGATAAAAACTGTACATGGTAGTTAAATATTCCGTACCTTCAATAAATAACAGTATCAATGGTGACTTGATTGTACAAGGTTCCCGTCACACAGTGGTCGGTATTCAACACAATTCTATTATTAAAAAAATTTACGGCATTTGAACATTACACATTGTAATTACATTGCGCCGTTTCTGAAGGTTTGTTACAATAATTACTTCCTACATTTTGACTCACCAATTCATTGCTTGAACGCCATACTGTTGCTGGTAGAAGCATTAATTTAAGTTTAGTCCCCCGAAGTCGCAACTTATATTAAACTTATTTGGCTGAACTTAACAAAGTTAAGGAAACGGAAACATAACTGCTCCCTACAGTCGACCTCTTGTCTTGACGGCAATTGTAGGAATGACTCCCAATTTCCAGAAAAAGAGGGTACATGCATTGCTAATTGACTTCAGCTATGACGTCCAGTCATATTCAAATGTTTGTGTCAATTGGGTCCCATGCACAGGAATTTACTCAACCTACTGGATGAATATTCTCCCAGCGGATTTATCATCTTACACATTCCATTCCCCCCTTCATCGCTACCTAGTATTTAATTTACGGGTGTGGCAATAACGAATAACTTAAAATACTTTTTAGTACGTAATCAATGACCGAATATTCGAGGTCAGCTGGTTACATTTATGTAAATATTTTACTCTCTCTTTTAGTATTATTGAAACACAAAGTACATATTACATAATTTGCGTTTGCTCACATGTGATTACAAAAATAACTTCTAGACTATGTGTATAATCATAGAGAAAGGTATAATGTACTACAAATCCCACTGTTTTCTTACTGTTGCATTCCCAGTGCTTTCTTACTGTTACATTCTCTCTGCTGTCTTACTGTTGCATTCTCACTGCTTTCTTATTACAGATCAAAGCACACTGCTTTCATACTGTTTAATTCTCAGTGCTTTCGTACATTGTAAATATTGCTTAATGCCCGAACACCTCATTGTTATTGTTCGTTTTTTTTGTTTTTTAGGTGTTCGGGCATTAAGCCCGAACAACTCTTTGTTTTTGTTCGTTGTTTTTTTTTTTTTTAGGTGTTCGGGCATTAAGCCCGAACAACTCATTGTTATTGTTCGTTTTTTTTTTTTTTTTTACTTTTTTTTTTTGCTTATTCTTTTCAGAGTCGTTTGTCCGCAAGCAAAAGCATACTTGCGAACCTTGGATCAACTTGAAATTTGATGTGAAGTTAGACCATAATTAGCAGAAGCTGAGTTAGTTGTGACGTTGTGATGACGTCATCGGATATCAAATTACAAGCGATTTTAGGTCAAAAAGTGACCATATGCAAATGCTTGTATGTTTGTGAATATTAAAGCTATGATGCTCATAATTGGGCATCGGATAGATCGAGACTGGGGCAACATTTGAAAAGTTAACGCCAAAATCGTATGACCTTAACTTCTAGGTCGTTACCCTAGGTCGAAGTTTACCTTCGATTTTTTTCTTCAAAAAATCATGTTTTGGGCTTTTCTACAGCATAACTCAAGATTGAAATCGAATTGACGGTTGAAACTTATTAGACAATTGGACCTCAGTATCAAGACGCTACAAACATGATGTTGTCATGATGACGTCATCGGGTATTGAATTACATTAAATCAAAGTTTAATACTTGTAAAAAAATCATAACTCATGAACCACATGTTGGATTTTTACAATCTACACATCATCGGATTGGTCGTTAAAAGTTCAACAAACGCTACACACAACATGACCCCATTTGACCTTGGCTTCCGGTTCAAACCGGAAGTTGAAAGTTTGAAAAATTCATATCTCAACATCTACGTAATATTTTAACATGAATTTTGCATGAGGTTATAGACGAGTTATCCTCCCGAAACTTTTGCACAGAGATTATAGCATTTTAATCTTTGCATCTGGTCAAAACCGGGCGTCAAAGCGCTTTTGTCTGTTGACTTTCATTGTATGACCACGCACGATAGTGTAAGCCAACACAAAAATACGCCGACACTGTATACGGCCACGCACGTGTACAATGCTAGTCTTGGTGCAAGACGTTCTTAGCGGTTTTTTTCTGACCGATTGGTCATAGAATCGACTCTGTCACGCTTCACCAATAGAGGGCGCTCTGTACACATCATTGAACTCATGTTCATGTACAGACATGTACAGACATATTAATACCATGGAGGATCCTTCCTCCATGTTAATACCTAGACCTTTCCATTGTTGATAAACAAACGGCGCTGGTTGGCATGCACTTTTAAGTATAATTTGTACCTGTGGGCTTTTTTTTTGCATTGTGGGCACAAGCCCACAACCTCGACTTATCCCGTACGTACAGAATGAAGTTGTGGACACCGTGTAGTAGTGAGTAGTGGGTTTTTATTTTACCGTGACACGAAAGCATGGTGCGTGCACTATCCGAGTTTTTCACGAAACTGGTGCAATGTCATTCGTTATTAAGATACAGGAAATAATTGCATATTAAATATTATGTTCTATTTAAGGGATAGAAACAACCCGTCCCCCGGCGATTGATGCCCACAAGAAACATGAGAAAAGTACCAAAAGTTGTAAATCTGATGAAGAAAAAACACATCTACAAACATCCCCCCTGTACATAGCAAAGCTCCTGTGTGTGTAGCATGTGTAGGGGGCAACTTTAAAAAAATAAAACTTCAAAAGGAAGTACAAATTACAAGGAATAACAACTTACAAGGAATTACTCTTAGCCCTAAGTACTTGTAGTACTAGTAGTAGGGCTAACGACGTTACATGTATGAAAAAGAAGGGGGTTCCAAAATCGTGTTGGGAAAAAAATAAATAAATAAATAAAAAAGGAAATAATTTAGTCGGCCTTTGTAATTACAGTTCTACTGTACATCTATCTGTGTCATAGGCCTATCTTGTATAGACAACATTGATTGTATGAGTGATGTAAAATATAATTTCATTTTGTCAGTCACAATTACAATTTATAAGAATAATGTTCCCATTCCATTATTTTCACCTTGGAACCTGCAGTTATGAATGTGCAATGTACATGGTTAAACATTACAATGATGTGAAAACTAGGGAAGGGGGATGGAAATGAAACACTTTAATGGTAAATTGAGCCATGTATTTTCCATGGCGTCACAGGACAAAATTGGGTAATAATAATATTGTTGGATCCAGACACCACGTGATTAATTTCTTCAACGATGATCAGTCAGACTCATTACAAATACATGTATGTTTAAAAACACCCATTATTTTGGGTAAAATATGTTATAGGTAAATGGACAATTCTTAATGGACTATTTTTTCCCGTGAAAAACACGGCGCATATACCAAGCTAGATTTTGTTGGATTTTAGTTAATATTTTGACATACTTTTCCTATAGAATTTATTCTTTCAGGCCTGTGGAGGCCATGGCTTCCTTTGCCCTGGTCTTGGCCTTAATCATTCCCCTATTAAATGTTTCAATTGTTAGATTTTTTAATGGGGAAGTGTACTTTTTATAAAGGAAGAATGGCCTCCCCCTTCAAGTATGACATTTCAGAACTGATTATTCTCTTCACAAATGTTTTGAGTTTTGGGGTGGTTTTTTTTACAGATTGCTGATGAACCCGATGTACGTCTACATGTATAATGCTGCTGTATGACTTTCATGTTTACTTCAACTTCATTCGGGTACCTGTCATCTTGTTGTGCTTTGTGTGCCTGTTGAGAAATTTTCAGACCTTGGTACAAACAGCCAAATACAATAGCTTCCGTCTGACCTTTCTGTATAAGCAACTGTGTACACTCCACGGAGCTACCACTCATGTTTTACTCCATCTCCAGCATCCACCTCCCGATAGTTTTGTAGATAGTTTTGATTCCATAGAGAGTGGACAAGTATCAGAGGACTCTTTTCCAGAGTCTCCATCAGGACAGTTTCCAAGCGTAACAACTGTTTAGAGCCTTAACTTGGTAAGTAAAAATATCTTTGAGCAGTATTGGAAAGTTTATTCAAAAAGCCCTACAGGGCTCCAAAAAATCTGAAGTCTCTAATGGAGTTTGTAATTGTCGAGGAGTTGGGGGTGGGGGAGTTAGATGTAGCAGACTAACAGAAGAAAAAAAATAATAAAAAATGCCTATTGTCAATTTTGCAATACAGGTTCATAATGAAGTGGAGAACTAAAAATGTTGGCTCTTCATTCAAAGGTATTGTATGATGTTGATGTTAATTACATTGTTAAGTATGTCCCATTATTTCATAGCCACAAAAGCATGACCACGAAGAATTATGAAGATGTATTCAGGGCTTGAATTTTACACTGGACCGCTGGCCCGAGGCCAGTGGTTTTAGCATTCAGCCAGTAAACTCAAGACCTAACAGGTCCTGCTGTCGACAAGATCGAGAAAAGGGTCTCATGGTTGCAATTACATCCAACCTGCACAGAGTAGTCTTTGTCAACATGGAACACCACGTAACTTCTGTACATTTGTGCCCTTCTCTAAATAAAACAGGAATAAGTAATTGATGGGTCTACTCATTGGAATAATTACTGTTTGCCATGACCAGATTTTTAAATTTTTCAACATCACCTCAGACCTTCAATAATTGTTGTACATGTACACATTAGACATACAAAGAATTTGTATACACATACACCTGTATTGTGTAAAGTTTTGGCCTCTAACCAGTAAACCAAGTAAACTTGCAATATCAATAAAGTAACCTTTCAAATGTATAGGTGGAGATTTTTAAACTTATTCCTGACTTTGCTAGAGATGCACTCGTTTTTGTAACTTCTTTATTGACTGATTTTTTGTTTGTATTGAGTTTCACAAAAATTAAGTTAATGCATTGGCAATATGTTTAATACGAGTCATTCCGTGTCAAATCAACCAATATTCTGAAAATTGGTACGATTCACCTCTCGGATTTGGCTGAAATTTCGTTTCTAACATTCATCTATGGGTATAATGAGCACATGCAAGAAAGAAATTCACAACTCCACATCATTTCTGAATTATGACCCGTTTAAATTGGGGCAGTACCTCCCTCCAAGTGCAAGTAATTTGCATCGCAAGATAAGAAAACAATATAAGGGAATCTTTTACACACATCAATTTCTTATTTTTTAGTTTTGCATCCAGCTGATTAAAAAAGACTAAGCCATCTTGTTTTGAGCCTGTAAGATTGATTTTAGATTTAAAACAGCAAGGAATTCAATTTGCATTTACATGTAATACACCCCTTTATTAAATCAAATGAAATGGACCTGTACATTTACCGAATACCCCCAAAATGCTGTTTTATTAGAAAGTGATATTTTATACATGTTCTCCAACACGGAGTAGGAATTTTGTTTTGCATGTGCTCATTATATGAATGTTAGAAAAGAGTTTGAGCCAAACTGGGCCCAATTTCATAGAGCTGCTAAGCACAAAAATTTGCTTAGCATGAAATTTCTTCCTTGATAAAAACAAAATTACCAACCAAATATCCATGTGTTGCATATTGCTTGTTACTGGTAGTCAGCTGTTGTTTGCTTATCCTGAAAATCACGTGGAAATTTGGTTGATAATCCTGTTTTTATCAAGGAAGAAATTTCATGCTAAGCAAATTTTTGTGCTTAGCAGCTTTATGAAATTGGGCCTTGGTACCACCATCGGTTGATTTGACATGGAATGAACCTTATGTATACTTTTGCATCAGTGTTTATGTTTTTAAATGCCTGATATTTTTTCTGTGATCAACTTCAAAGACATGAGCAAATTATACCCTACCTCAGACTTAAGATTGAAAAGGAATGATGAATGTTGGGATGATCAATGATAAGTACTCAATTGTAATGTATGTGAGGCCAAAAACAACAGTAATTCAACAAAATTATGCAGGGGGTCTGGATCGTTTTTCGACAGTGGCTAATCAATAGTTTTTAAAGCTTTTGAAGATGTTTTAAAAGGAAATTACACCATTAGTTATTTTCTGAAAACAAACTGATGGAGTTATCTTGTATAAAGATGGCAGTGATGTCAAACTTTCAGAGAAAATCTTAGAGAAAACAACTTAATCTTATGCTGAAAAAAGTCAGACGTTATGATTTTCTGTGAAATGTAAATTTAGTTTGTATACTAGTCCCAGGACCACTATATCCGTTTTACAAGATTGTAAACTTATTTCAGTTCATTCATAAAGATTTTCACTGTCAAGCTGGAAGTGTCACACTTTACACATAGAGCGTTAATAAAATTAAATGGTATAATTTACTTTTAAAACTGCTTGTTGTTGTGTATTAAGCAGTGAAATATATTAATCCTTGTTTGTTAATTCATGTTAGCATTTTTGATGTTAGCCTCTTCCTTACATCCTAGGTAATTTAGCTTGCAACTTTACAAGACTTTGAGCCTTACACATGTGGTGTGTAGCATGGTGCTAATTATATTTGTCTATGCACATTTTGATTTCCAACAACTACCACTATGAAGGTATATAAAAAGCAGTCTTAGTTATGCATTACCAGTGGACCAATCCATTTTTGGCCCAATTTCATAAAGCAGATTGTTGTTAAGCATATTTTTGTGCTTACTATAGCAGCAAAATGTCCATTAGCATAGGCCCAAGTGTATTTCACCAGGATTTCATAAGTAAGCAGAAAATGTGGTGGTGTGCGTGCTTGTTCACCATGGATTTGCATTTTTATGTCACTTGCCTGCTAACCGGGGATAGCACACTTTCACTTTGTTGTTACAGCTAACAGCTTTTTAAATAAAAAATTGTGCAGTGGGCACAGAATATGCTGCTTACCGGCTCAATGAAAAAGGGCCCTGATATCACAGTAAAGCTGCGCACTCATACACATTTTCAAAAAACTTGTCATGACAGGTTTAATAAAGTATGTGGTATTTCCCTAGCATTAATCATGTACATGTAAAGTTTTAAAAGGCATAATGTATTCTTACATGTCCATACATATATTTTGAAACCTGTGGCAAACATTACACGGCTTTTCCAAATTAGTTCATTTATTTACATACCAAAACTAATACATTGTAAGGAAGATGGTTGACATGCATATATACCTCAAATATTCTTTAGAATAACCATAAGATGTTTTCATCACTCAGAAAGTTGTAAAGTTGTTTTTGTTGCCAAATAAAACATGTTGAGTTTAATAAAATCTTTGTATTTTTTTCTTTTTCTGTAGAACACAGAGTTCAGTAAGAGTTCCCCACCCACCGACAAATATTTATAAGAGGAAACAAAAATCGTTAAATTTAAATTCAGCTTTAAAGAGGCAATTTTAGTTTTGTTATTCACTCATCAATGACAATGTCAGGCACATGTTGCCCCCAACACACTTTATCCCTGCAGTACCAAACAGATGTTGCCCCAATATCAGACAGACACTTTATCCCCACAGTACCAGACAGATGTAGCCCCCAATGTCAGACAGACACACTTTATCCCCACAGTACCAGACAGATGTAGCCCCCAATGTCAGACAGACACACTTTATCCCCACAGTACCAGACAGATGTAGCCCCCAATGTCAATGTATGGTTGAACCTACGAGAAATGTTGTGCCCACACAGTATATACTCTACCTATCTCACAATGTACAGACAAAAATATGCTACCAGAGACTGCTGCGCCCAAAACACACGACTAATCCCAATCTCAATCTCCAATTTCACAGTTGGAGCTCATCAATTATCTAATAAAGATCAAGACTCTTCATTCTTAGAATTAAACAACAGAAAGCAGATGAAATCACTCCAAATACTTGTTATATATAATGATTGTTTATTTATTATTTGTGCGTAGAAGGGTACAAGACTTTCCAATATGTTCTTCCTGCATCTCAATAGCAACAGTATTTATATCTTGTAGTGATGATGACAGTCTTCTTAGTTTGGAACCAAATGTCTGATTATCAAATGTTACATTGATATACTTAGCACCAGATTGATCAGGTAACATCTCTATACCACTCACTGTTCCAAACACTCCGTTTACAAGTCCATCTGATACATCTATATTTTTACTCAACATAACTCGAGCACCAACACCAAGCCATAATGATCTACATAAAGGACACTTATGAGTTGATTTCAAAGGTTGTTGTCTTTGTTTCAAATTACCATTTCCATCTCTTTCATAGTCCTTAGCTTCAATGTATACAGAATCTGGACACTTTTCATGCATTCTTTGCAGATTATATTTATCTACTTGCTTGTTTGTGGGATAAATATGTAAAGCATCATCATAATCCTCTCCTGTCTCACAACTTTTGAGTAAATTTACATCTTCATTTGCCAAAGTATCCTTCTTTGTTTTGATTCGCAATTTATTTAAGATTTCTGTAAACCTCACATCATCTTTTTGTCTCATAATTTCACTTAACTCAACTTTCAAGGTAATTGATAAAAATCACCAACTGCTATAACACTTACATTACCAAAAGCATGTTGAGTTCGTGTTTGTTTTATTTGCCTTAATCTGCCATGTATATAACACAACATTTTTTGGTCAACCATTGAGATTTCATCAATAATTAGTATTTGCAAATTGTCTAATTTATTACGTAATGTATTTAATTTTTCTTCACCAAGAGGTTTATATGGCAGTGACATATCAGTACTAATGCTGAGAGCAGAATGTAATGTCAGTCCGTTGATATTAAATGCAGCAACACCAGTTGGAGCAGTTAAAATTACAGATACATCATCAGGATTATGACTCATTCTACCAAGTAAACGTACTGCTTCATTATAAATACATTTTATCAAGTGTGATTTTCCTGTACCAGCTCCACCAGTAATGAACATGAAATGGTTCAGGTTTCTTGCCATTGACTTTATCGAGACACCATTGTCTAATCTTATAGAATACTTGACTCTGCTTGACATTCATTAACCTCATCAAGTTTTGAGCTTCATGTCTTGGGATTTTGGCTTTATGATATTCAATGCAATAACTTCTGTCTTCTTTCTTATCTGATTGCAAGTCTGGGATAGCACTCTCATCTTCATTCTCATTCTCAACTTGATTCATTTCATCTCTACATTCATGTCTTTCTGCTTCAGTCTCTGGACAGATCATTGCCCATGCATCTTCTTGAGGACCAAACTTTGCTAAATACTCTTCAGCTTCATCCATTGCTTCAAGATTTACATCAAACATCTGGCGATTAGTGCTCACAACATACTTGACAGTAACTATGTTATTGTTACACTCATCTAATTTCACACTTCCATTGTTATAAAATTGTTCAAATGTTTCAAATCCTGGAGGTTTTAAATGTGCATCCACACGATGAGGTAAGAATAGTTGTAAAATACTATGATAGAATTGCTCTGGACATTTCATCACACTAAATCTTGGATACTTAATCACTGCACTATTTGTTCTTGTACGTTTTTGTATATATCCCAACCCATTCTGTAGTTGATGGACATGTTTGTATGTTTTACCACTATAAACTTTCAAAGCTTCTGTACTCGACAGGACTCTATATTCTGAACAAAATGTACCTAAACACATATCAAATTCATTTGAGTTGGGTCTTGCTTGATATCTGTCTAATTTACTGACCATCCATACATTTTCATCATCACCCTCTGATTTATTCTGGATCAATCTGAGTGGCAAACTCATTCTGACAGGATTCTCTCCTAATGGAATAAATTCTACTTTTCTTGATCCTTCTTTCAACCTCAAATTACACACTCTGAAACATGCCTCTTGTGCTGAAACCTCTCTATTTTGTAAATACACTTGTCCAATTTGCTTCATACTTTGCTTAGCATCAACATTTCCTTTCAATGCTTCACTTTGTGCTTGACCAAGTAATAATCCCATCTCACGCTCAGCTTTTGACATATATGACGCAACGTATGCAACAGCTCCATAAACATCATTGATAAACTGAATATCAAGATTAGCATTCCATACTCGTGATAAGGCTGGATTATACTGGTTAACCCATGCATCGTTAGGATTACGCTTCAAGACTATACCAACTTTCTTACTCATTTCGTTATTTGCTTTCTCAAAATCTGCTTGAGTTATTCCAAGGGCTTTGAACATTTCATGCACAGACTTAAATTTCAGGTTGTCATCAAGTAAAGCATCACGTACTGATTTCAACAAATCAGCTGCAGTGTCATCTGTATCAGTATTTCCTTCACAAGCTGACATGTCAATACCACAATCATTTTCATTTCCTTGTATATCATTATCAACAGATTTATGTCCAGTCACAAACGTTCTCTCAGATGGAGGTCTCGGAAAGTTGAATCTGCATTCTGTTCCTTTCTTTTTACAACTCTTTGAGTGTCTTCTGCTGTGCATTTGAACATTTAAAATTATCTCATTCAATTCTTCATCTACTTCTTTTGTTGGTAAATCACAAGATACATACTTATCAATAAATTTGACAACTTTTTCATCCGCATCTTCATTTAGTTTAGGAGCATCTTCAATCCAGAACAAACAATGTGTATGAGGGGAACCTCTCATCTGAAACTCAACTCTGTAAAAATAGTCTTTGACCTTTCCAATAGGATTAGCTTCTGACAAAATCACCTCTTTCAGAAACACATGGAATCTTCTATCAAACATTCTAGCCACAGTGACAGAATTACTCTTCAATATCAAACATTTATCATTCCAATCTAACTCATCTATTGTTCTTGGATCTCCTTGTTGTTTCAGAATTGTATTTATGACTTCAGGCCATCTCATATCGGCAGCAGAAAATGAACAAAACCAAGTTGGTACACCAAGTTGTCTTATCATAGCCAACACATCATTTTTAGTTGAAGCCCAGTAAGGAGGAGTGCCACGAATTGGTTTCAAAACTTTGTAACCCTTATCAGATTTCAACATATTTCCAAATTTTTCCTTGTCATTCAGCATTGATGCAGTCAAATTATGTCCATCCCGTGTTCTGCCAGAACCTTTTCTCAGTGCAATAGACACACATGACAACACTTGTTGAATTTCTGATAAATATTGAGCATAAAATATATAATCAGTACTTTGTGAAAATCTGTTGTCTACATTCATTAGTCTGTTATGCAAATACCTACAAAGAGTCAATCTAATATCACGTTTATCACTAAATATTGGACTGCCTTCAGGAAATAATGTAGGAAAGCATTTGGCTTCATTTCCTTCTTCCATTAAGACTCTTACAGGATTATTGCCTTCACAAGGAGCTACACAAAATACATCATCAAAATACTGATCTAGAATCTCTTGACCAATATCTGCTGGTTGCATGCAAGTATCAAGCTTTACACCACAACCTTTCCTCATCAGTAACCTCTTCACAAATCTCATTAGTACTACATTCACCTTCACAATCTTTGTCACCATCGCTGTTATATTCATTTGCATTTTCAGGTACAGGATTAATCCATTCTTCTTTTATTTCAATATCATTGTACCATTTATTGTTCTCCTTTAAATAATGTAATGCTTCCACAACATATTCTTTATTCACAAATTTATACTCATAATATCCTTTATATGACAATTTGCGTTTCAATTTGATACGTATTAATTCATGCTCATTGGTTCTTGGCAATGATTGTACTGATTTATCAACATTAGCTGGCACACAAATACAAGGTCCAATTACTCCATTCTGACCACCCTTTGGAAGATTCACTATTTTCATGAATGCAATATTACGAGCTATCAAATGTTGCTCTAATGTATTGAGTTTCTTCAATTCTAGTGGTATATCTATTAAAGCCAAATTGTTCAGACTTGCTTCTGCTGGTATTCTGTTTTTACTCAACTTCCTATGACAGGTGTAACAAATCCATAGACATGATCTTGATCCAGACAAAGTACATTCTCCTGTACTACAGTCATCAGTGCATTTATGGATATATTTCTCTGATATGTATTCTGCATACTTATAATGATCTTTCTTACACTGTAAAACTTGGTTTTTATACAACAGTTTCAGACAAACAGCACAAACACAATCTGGTCCTGAATTTAATTTGTTCTTGAAATTTGTGATTACATTAACTACAAATTTGTGCCTTTTTTTGTTATCAGCTTTTCTTTTCACACTCGTTTTTATAACTTTCTCTTTGTATAATGGACTTCCATGGTACCTGTGTTTAATGGTACTAATAACTTTCTCTCTGTATAGTTGATTTCCATGATATTTGCTTTTGATTCCATTAATCACTTTCTGTCTGTGTAGTTGATTTCCATGATATTTTCTTTTAAGGCCATCAATCACTTTCTGTCTGTGTAGTTGATTTCCATGATATTTTCTTTTAACGCCATCAATCACTTTCTGTCTGTGTAGTTGATTTCCATGATATTTTCTTTTAAGGCCATCAATAACTTTTTGTCTGTGTAGTTGATTTCCATGATATTTTCTTTTAAGGCCATCAATCACTTTTTGTCTGTGTAGTTGATTTCCATAATATTTTCTTTTAAGGCCATCAATCACTTTTTGTCTGTGTAGTTGATTTCCATGATATTTTCTTTTAATGCCATCAATCACTTTCTGTATATATAGTATATTTCCATGATATTTTCTTTTGACTTCATCAATTACTTTCTCTCTGTATAATTGCTTACAATGGTACTTTTGTTTAACACAATGTATTAGTTCTTTTTTATATTCAAAATTTGTATGGTATTTATGCTTCATAGCATTGTTTAAATTCATTGCATATTTTACGTTTGTACGATATCGCATTTTATTACCTTTAATTAAATTTCTTTTATAGTCAACATCTGAATGATACTTTAATTTCATTTCCTTTATTTTCTTCATTCTGTATTCTGCATTACAAGTGTAGTTCTTTTTTATGTTATCTCTTGTTTTATTTTTGTTTATCTTATATTCCCTTTTAATTGCATTTTTCTTCTTTTGTCTATAATCCGACTCTCCATAATATTTAGTTTTCACTGCAATAATTTGCTTTTGCTTATGCAATTCATTTCCATGATATTTCATCTTGTTATACTTGTTATTACTTTCAAGTTCATCTATAGAAACTTTACTATTTGAATGCTGTTCAACATTTTGGGAAACAATATTATGTTTGCACTGATCTTCACTTCGTTTCTGCCTTTTCCTTTCTTTATCCATTTTTCTCCTCAATTCTACACTAGTTCTGTGCCTACGCTTCTTTCCTTTTGATACTTTACTTTGTTTACTACAATTTCTATCATCCTGTTTGTTTTCATTCAAATTAACACAATATTCAGTAGTCTTACAATTGATTACATTTTCAATCAAATCATTGTCTTCATTACTGGTATGACAAACATTACATCCAGCTAAATCAATTGATTCTCCTTCAACAAGAAATCCTTCCATTGGTAATGAGCACACCGACAACACAACATCATAATGTATTTCATGAGTGTGTTTCAGATTAATTCCTTCATTTGAAGTTACACAACCTATACTCTCAATGTGTCCAGAAAATATATACCACCTGTTTGCATGACCAAATAATATATGTCAGTTTCAAGCATATGTGCAGCAGCCATGATCTCTACTTCTGTAGCCCACACACCTGAACAGAACATGCTTTGCCTTCTAATATAACTTTCAATATCATTAAAACCTTCTCGTAAATAAGTCTTGTAAAAATGTCCATGCATCATCAAATAGTTAACAGTTGCTAATCTCAATCTCAAATGGCTGCGTTCAGTTCCTGAAATGGCAAATGACAAAGCTCTGAAGAAACAGTTTCCATCACCTTGAATATTTCTTAAACGATCAGGATGTCCCATTCTTTCACATTCTTGAAACACAACAGACTGAATAAACTCTGGTAATTCCAACTGACTTGCATAATGCCTTCTTAGCTTCACAACTTAGAGGAACAAATTTAAAACCAGCTGCTTCAGATACTGCAATCATTTCAACATCACTACTGTCTTCACATTTATCATCACTAAAATCACCGTCAACATGTGTCATGCTGCATGCATCTTTAAAGTCACTGGTGTTTTCACATGGTGGTTTACTATCTTTAATATCATCGCTATTTTTGTCTGGCAGTTCACTTGCCACATATACATCTGCAAGTGTATCACATGTACACAAATCACTTGACTGAACCAACTTTACTTCCTCATCAACAAATTTACCTTCACAAATACATTCAGATGTATCATCATTTAGGCACAAAGTCACTCCTGTAATTTCAAATTGTTCATTATTATACAAATTCATAGATTGTTGCAATTCTGTACAATACCTGTTAACATCTTGCCATGTTGGTGTAAATTTCAACAAGCTCTTTCCATCTTGTACTTGCCACCCATTCTCATTTCTGGAATGTGAATCAAAGGTAAAATATAAACCATCTTGAGCAATAACACCAAATGTATTCCCATTAAAACATATGAAACAAGCATTATATCTCTGCAATGTTTGCTCAAGCGCTTCGTTTAACTGCATCATATTGAATTCAGATAAATTCTCATCATCTTCAAACGTACCAGTGAAAGACTCATGATAAATCATTGTGCAGCATTTGTTGAATACAACCAGTTCATTTGGCAGTTCATTAATTAACAGATAATTATTGTTCATTGTTGAACTATTGGATAAGTAACCGTACAATTCATCCCCAGTATTCAAAATTAAATCCATATCATAACTTGTCCAGTCTCTCAAATCTTTAACATGACTGTACATCATTGCACATAAGCCATTTGGAACACACTGTTTCCCAGTATTCAAACCAAATTTTAAGTGACCCTGATGAAAATGTCCTTGTACATAACATTTGACAGGTGTCAATTTTGAATATTTATTTATCTTCTTGTCATTCAACTGCAATGATCTCTTCTTTATTTCACAAGTTTGATGTACATGTAGATGTTCTTCTTCAGCACTATTATCATGTTTCTTGTCTTTTATCAAATCATTACCTGATGTTATTGGAGATGTCTTATTTCCTTTCTCATCAATGCAGGGCAAAGATTTGTCACTTTCCCATTTATTACAATTCTTTGACGACACTTTACTCTGCAATTGCTTGTTAGTTGCTTTTCTATCAGTGTTTGAACTACCACTTGCACTTGAATTATCAGCAGGAGATGAATTTGATTTCCTTTTCCTCAAGAAATAACCACCAGTCTGTTTTCTCAATGCCTGCTTTACACGGCTCACTTTCACATACCTATTTTGCCATCGATATTTCACCATCTGTTGTAAATTTTTCCTTGGAAGAGAATTCATCAACATGCTCATCATCAATACAGTTGTCCAATCCTGTATACAGCGAGTCAAAAATATTCCAATCTTTAGAAATACCAAACTTGTGTAACAAAGTGTCACAGTAATTAGCATGTCCACATTTACAACAAATCCAACTAAATGTCTTACTATTCAAATGTCCCTTCAACTTCAACAAATGTGTGCAACTAATGTGAAATGAGACACTACATTTATCACATTGTATTTGCCTTGTGCCATATCCATCAATTTTATCACAAAGCCAACATACATTGCCACTATCATCTTCATGCATGTCCTTGTCTTTTTCTTGTGGTATTTTTGCTATCATCACATTTTGGTAGTTTGTGGCAACTCTGATTGATTCTGCTCATTTCATTTGCACTCTGATTACATTTGGAACTGATAATTTTGCTTATAGTCCTTGTATGGCCAAATGTAGTTTGTTTAAGTCGTTCATGTACTTGTCTATCTTTCTTTGTCATACGCTGCTCTACTGATTTACCATTGCAATAATTATACATCATGTTTTCTGGCTTTTGTGGTCAATCTTGTGCGCTTTGGTACAGTGTATCCACTTGCTTGATTCTTTCTGTGTTGTTTTTTGCCATTCTTACAAGAACATGTTTCAATAATTTTTCTCTTTAATGAACGAGAACACTTCTGCTTTATTGATACTACAAATGACACTTTCATCTTTTTCATGTCTGTTATACACATGCTTGTTACCCGTCTGCTTCAGACAACTTTGGTGATCTCCATGTCTGTCCTTTTCATGGCAATTTCCATTACTTTGATTTTTATGCTTCTGAAGGTCAGTGCCATGAATCTAACATGCATACTTCTGGTTACTTTTGTCATAGATTTTGTGCTTTTTGCAACTAGTCTCTTGCCTTTTATGGTCAACTTTGTATGTATTCTTACTGCTTTTGTTACAGTTCATACATCTTCCACATTTCTTAGGGCATATGCATTTGTCCAGCACTTCACATTTGTGCTTGTTTGGACATTTCTCATAGTATTGACTCAGGCTGTAGTAATTCTCACAACTCTTGTGCTCTTCAAAAGATTTCTGATTCTTCCAATTTGCATAACTCAGATTGTTACAACTTGCAAAACTTTGTTTCTTACAACTTTCAATCTTACATCTTTGATTCGTACATCTTTGTTTCTTATATCTTTGTTTCATACATCTTTGTTTCATACATCTTTGTTTCTTATATCTTTGTTTCATACATCTTTGTTTCATACATCTTTGTTTCATACACCTTTGATATATATGATGGCTGTCACTGATAGCAAGCACATCTGCAAGTTTCTCAGTAACGTCCTCAAGTGTAAACACTCGAGTCGTTTCTTTCATACACTGTTTTATATCATGGCTGTCACTGATAGCCTGCATATCTGCAAGTTTCTCAGTGACGTCCTCAAGTGTAAACACTTGAGTCGTTTCTTTCATACACTGTTTTATATCATGGCTGTCACTGATAGCAAGCACATCTGCAAGTTTCTCAGTGACGTCCTCAAGCATAGACACTTGAGTCATTTGTGAAAAGGAAGAATAGATCACAGAAGAACAGACACAAGTGGAAAAACAAGTGGTAAAGTCAGAAAGAAACACACATCTGTCAAAGCACATCCTTTCAGTCCTCCTCAAACATCGCAGAGCCTCCTCCTTCTCCCTCCAAGCAGCTTGATATTTCGGCATCTTCTTCTGAAAAATAAAAAAACCCAAACACAAACATGTTAATGATTTGACTGTATGTACAAAAAAATGTATGACGAAACAATTATCACAACTCAATCACTATGGACACAGCATTTTTAAATTGAAATTTGTTGCATTTCCATTGTATTTGGTATTGTTCTTACAGATCATTTGATATGCAATTTTGTAATGCTTTTTTATGTTTGCCAGCAAATAAAATGAAATGAAGCATATCCAATTACAGAGCAACTTGCTGCATGCATTTTCCCTGCACATCATGATGTCACTGCCAAACATGAACCAACAGAACAAAAAAGATTATACTTAGAAGCAGGCAATTTGTTATAATTTCAACTGATTTGTCCAAACTGTGCTAAAAACCACTATGGACTCACAGCTACATTTGTTCAGTTTCAGTTTGAAAGCTTACTACTTTAAAAATGAATGTATGCCTACTAATCATGCAATGAACATTTACTAACTGATATGAAATGCTTTCACCACAAAAAATCTGTGTAAATTGTTACATGTATGAAACACTGAAAAACAAAGAACTGTTTTACAAACCAATTTACATGCAATATTCAATTCTTGTTGGCAGACATTAATTTTAAATTTTAAATTAAAACCAATGCACTCATCACAACACAACTCATATACCTTCAACCAGCAGTTTTTCTCATGACTGGTGTACATGAATGATCTAACAGTACTCCGCACTTCAGTGGCAAAGAACTTCATTAATCAATTACATCACTTTTAAGTAAACTACAATAAGGATTCAAATATAAACACTCTTCGTTTGAAACACGCATCAAAAGAAAAGGACAGCTTAACCAGTATTCAATCATCACAAGTTGCACAAACATTGTGAGTTCTGCATTGACTGTCTGTTTGCCTTCCAATTACTTATGTTACGGGCATAGCACTGCAAAATTAATCATTTTCCAAAATGTAATTTGTAAACATGAAACGTTGACTTCTTAATAATAATTGTAGTTAAAAATTCCTACCGGAATAGCTTCAGCTTAAAATGAAGACTTCAAAGTTCAAGCATGTGTCAACAGGTCAAGCATCTCAAGACAACATCTACACAAATATGTAAAATCCCCCCACTTGGTGGAAGATAATTATTACTATTGAGTATTGAGCAAGTTTTCTAGAAAATTATTGTTGCCTAGCTACCAACGCAACTGTAAATAAATAAAAACTTCAGTCTGTTAATGTTATACTTATTGTTAATGCGATGCGTGAACATTTAAATGTTTGTTGACGTTGAGTTTTAGTACGTTAAATCAGTCAATAAAGGCTACACGCTTCAAAATATATAACAAATTCTAATTTCGTCTTTCTATTTAAATGATTTTCAACCACATTCACCTAAAATAAAATACACGACTTTTGAGGTACTAATATGAATAACACAAATACAATCAACAAACTAAAAACATGAAAAACGTTTACTACTCTCAACACAGCTTCTGAAAAACATTGCGTAACCTTCGTTTGGCAAATCAACTCTGACGATTTTTGACTGGTCACGAGGACAGATAGTTCCCCTCCATCTAAAAACAAACAATACTTAATTAAAAGTCTAGGTATACGACAATCCAGCCTCGTTTCCATTGTTGTACGATCTCGCCGCACCAATTCTTTCCCAGAATACCTTGTTCTATCGCGATCATAGGAGTCACTTTTGTATGAAACCCAAGCAGCGTTGACTTTGCACGCTGCCTTCCAGGGGTGAGGAGAGGTATAAAAACGCCCCGCTTCCCATGATAACGAGGCTAACACGACTTCAACATTTCCAATTCGCTCGGCCCCAGCGGCCTATCCAGGACCGCTGGGATGGGCTAATCAGCTTGCACAGATTCTTGTTCAGGAAGTACGTCATGCGTGCAGTGCTTGCAGTGTGAGTGTGATGCATGATGGGACTGAGCATTAACCAATGAGCGTGCTTGATACGTTTGCCCATCCCAGCGCCTTTGGTTTAAAGGCAAGGCGCTGGGGACGAGCGAACATTTCCAAGTGACATACTGCCCTCTACAGTCCAAATATCTTGTCGAATATTTCAGTGAATGGCACCTGATAGGGAGTGATACATGATGGTCATGATAGTTTAACTTTGAGTAATTCTAAAGCTTTCTTCGAGTTCTGCGCTGCAGGCAAGATAAAAAGGAAATCGAAAAAAGTTGCTCTGTATGAAATGATTTGCGCTTTCAAACCGCAAAGTTGTGAAAACTATGTCTGCACCTCGTTACAGGCCAGTGCAAACAGTATCATCTGACCTTATGACAAGTTCTCTCTGTTTGATATAATATTTCACGCCTAGCTACACGCTTTCAAAATTAAAGTTATTCCTCTCCTGACAAATTATTATTATTTTTTTTTTTTTTTGCTGAAACATTTTTAAAACACAAAAACAACCCAGCCTCTTGAAAGCCAATCAAATCTATTATCAGACAACTAAACTTCTAGATTCTTTCTAATTATTTATCAACTCAGCCGTTTGAAACTTTCACTATCTAATTATAATTCACAAAATAATACTTTAATGTATACCGTATGGAAACACAATGAATGGAAACAAACAACAATGGCATCAAGGTTCAATGTCAGTTGCTTACAGTGAAGATTCTGCGCTCACGGGCATACAACAAATGTTGAAATCCAATCTATAGCCATTAACGAATAACTGAACTTCAGATTCCGCCCCCAATGTTTTTGGCATGATCAGTCTTTTTAAAATATTTTTTACCCCAGCGACTTATCGTCGGTTTACACGAAACATCCATCCACATCCAAACCAAACAAAACCAACGTTAGCAGCCTAAATGTATCGAGTCTCCTCAAAGTTTTAACCACAGAACCCAGGTTGTGATAACTTATTACATTACACGATCAGAACAGTTTCATGACCGTACCCCCCCCCCCCTTTTCAGCAGAAAATATCAAAAAATTAAAAAATTCCCCGGCAAAAAATTAGTTGAGCACCATTCTCATCGGTTATCATGAGTCCATTTCCTGGCGACTTATCTCCTCAATATACTGGCCATATACCCATGAATAAACTAATTGATAGCAATCCTACAGTCTTCCAGATGGTCTAGAGATTGTATTTCACCCTTCCAGGGATGGATCCATGAATATTGGGGCGGGTAGGGTCAGGTTTTCTTTGTGCCGATAATGGCCCCTTTTATGTGTTTTTTTTCCTCGCTAGTCTCCACCAATGTCCAATTTTTTATTTATACTTTTGAAAACTCCCTCCCTGGGAAAAAAGGAACCTCTTTTTCCCTTTTGTATATCTAGATACACTATGCTTGACTGAAAAGAGTGTATCAAACAATATTATTACTACCGGCACACTCCTTTCACTACACGTGAAGTACATGTGTATAACAGCTGTTTTCAGACAGGCTTCAAAGCACCACCCCTGATCCGCCCCTCATTGATCATCCCCCCCTCACACACACACCCAACCTTACGGATCCGGTTTGTGGGGTACTGCTATTGTTGTTCTATTATTCCCTTTTCTAAAGAATTCCCTTGTGGGGCCCAATTGTTCCTATTGAAATCACCTTGTGGGGTCCATTGTTCCATTGTTAAAAATACCCCGCAAGTTGGCATGTGTAAGGGCACACACACACACACACACCCAAGTGTGTAAACACCTCCAATCGGGGACCTCCTATTGTCCCTCTTTTGTTTGGACTTTAACTTTTTGGCAACAGCTCCCATTGGTTTTGTACACAATTTCCAACTGGGGACCTTTACCCAACCGGGGACCCTATTGTCCTCTTTTGTTATAGGTCCCCGGTTTGAATGTGAAAACAAACTCACACACACACACCCACGTGTGTAAACACCTCCAATCGGGGACCTCCTATTGTCCCTCTTTTGTTTGGACTCTAACTTTTTGGCAGCAGCTCCCATTGGTTTTGTACACAATTTCCAACTGGGGACCTTTACCCAACCGGGGACCCTATTGTCCTCTTTTGTTATAGGTCCCCGGTTTGAATGTGAAAACAAACTCAGGTACAAGTAGTCTTGTTTTGCAGTCGTTGTGTGGACATTCCTATGTTCTGTACACTTAAGGAAAATCCTATTCCTCAACACTGCAAATAACGTTGTGTGGACGTGTGTAAGTCCACATAGTGCTTCAGATCCCTACATTATGTGGACCTCTTTTGTTCTCAAGTCCACACTGCGTATGTAGCGCTTGCCCACACACAAGTGTGTAAACACCTCCAATCGGGGGACCTCCTATTGTCCCTCTTTTGTTTGGACTAACTTTTTGGCAACAGCTCCCATTGGTTTTGTACACAATTTCTAACTGGGGACCTTTACCCAACCGGGGACCCTATTGTCCTCTTTTGTTATAGGTCCCCGGTTTGAATGTGAAAAACTCACGGACACACACAGACCAGGGTAGTCTACAACTCACTCATAAAGACAACAACTCATTCATCAAGACTCTTAGTCTTAGACCAGTCAACCAAGTCTGTAATGTCTGCAGACAAAAGACTGAACGGGGAGTTCAATTACCCCAAAACAAAGGCTTGTTTGTGTATGAGTCAATGGGAAATCCCTTAAAACCAGTCAACCAGTGGCAATTCTAAACATTGTAGCAGGAAAACAACCTTGTCCTTACCACTCAAACTTTAGATTATGGTTCTCAAGCATATTTTCTAAGAAGTCAAGGAAAATGGATTTACAACTAAATTCATACGCAGAGTAATTAAGAAAAATGCGTAAATAGCCAGTTGCTTCCTGGTACCGATACGCACTGCAGGGTTGTAAAATGTTGACAGGTAACCTGTTCGTGCTTAGCATAGTTTTTTTTTCTGTACTTAGCAATCTTTTCTGAGCATAACAAGTTGTTTTACTTTTAAAATTAATATTAGGCCCATCCTCCAATTTTGACAGTACTTGAGCCCTTTTCACACTGCATCTCTTACCCCGTGGAATACAGCCCCGCGGAGGCCCGGTTTTTTGTTTACTCTACGGTTACCCCGGCGCACTTTTACACTATTCCCGCCTAGGTCCCTATTCCACAGGTCTATAAATGTGCAGCAACAACAGTTCTGAACACAATGTGACGATGCTACTGAAATTATTTTATTTTTAACTAAAATGTTTGTTTTTTTATAACTAATACAAAACATACACTTCAAATTTTCTGTGCACAAAAGGTCAAGCTCTCTACAATACGTACACTCAAGCCATTATTAAATTAAAATATAATGCTGGCTCAATACACAAAGTGTTTATTATTTATACAAATATTCTTCATACAATTATGTTTAAATATAAAATATCTCTGATGATGTTACAACTTGTGTTTTATCTAGCTTTAAATGATTACTATAAATGTGACAACAAATTCGCAAAAACGTGTTTTTAAGGGTTTTTCAGGAATAAACAAACCCAGAAACACCACAAGATAGCAGTTTTAAAACTTGTTTCTGATTGGTTAACCAAGAAACTCCAACGATACTGCATTTGCAAACCGTGTGCAAATATACTTGTGCAGCAACAACAATTCTGAACACATTGTAAAGATACTCTAAAATGTGTTTTATTTTTAGCAACTAAATTGTAGTTTTCTACAAATAAAAAACATAAACTTCACATTTTTTGTGCACAAAAGGTCAAACTCTCTATAATACGTCCAATCAAACCATTATTATACAATGTTATAATGCTGGCTGAAAACACAAAGTGATTGATCTTATTTATACCAATAATATTTATACAATTATGTTCAAATATAAAATTAGAATTTCATAATAGCTCTATCTCTGATGAAATGACAACTTATGTTTTATTTAGCTTTTAATGATCAGGTTAAATGTGACAACAAATTCGCAAAAACGTGATTTTAAGGGTTTTTCCAGAAATAAACAAACCCCAAAACACCACAAGATAGCAGTTTTTAAACTTGTTTCTGATTGGTTAACCAAGAAACTCCATCCATACTGCACTTGCAAACCGTGTGCAAATATACTTGTGCAGCAACAACAATTCTGAACACATTGTAAAGATACTCTAAAATGTGTTTTATTTTTAGCAACTAAATTGTGGTTTTCTACAAATAAAAAACATAAACTTCACATTTTTTGTGCACAAAAGGTCAAACTCTCTATAATACGTCCAATCAAACCATTATTATACAATATTATAATGCTGGCTGAAAACACAGTGATTGATCTTATTTATACCAATAATATTTATACAATTATGTTCAAATATAAAATTAGAATTTCATAATAGCTCTATCTCTGATGAAATGACAACTTATGTTTTATCTAGCTTTTAATGATCAGGTTAAATGTGACAACAAATTCGCAAAAACGTGATTTTAAGGGTTTTTCCAGAAATAAACAAACCCCAAAACACCACAAGATAGCAGTTTTAAAACTTGTTTCTGATTGGTTAACCAAGAAACTCCATCCATACTGCACTTGCAAACCGTGTGCAAATATACTTGTGCAGCAACAACAATTCTGAACACATTGTAAAGATACTCTAAAATGTGTTTTATTTTTAGCAACTAAATTGTGGTTTTCTACAAATAAAAAACATAAACTTCACATTTTCTGTGCACAAAAGGTCAAACTCTCTACAATACGTCCAATCAAACCATTATTAAACAATATTATAATGCTGGCTTAAAACACAAAGTGTTTGATCTTATTCATACCAATAATATTTATACAATTATAAAATTTGAATTTCATATCAGCTCTTTCTCTGATGATGTGACAACTTCTGTTTTATCTAGCTTTGAATGATCAGTATAAATGTGACAAAAAATCGCAAAAACATGTTTTTAAGGTTTTTTTCAGAAATAAACAAACTCAGAATTACCACAAGATAGCAGTTTTAGAACTTGTTTCTGATTGGATTATACTAGAAACTCGCTCCTTATTGGCCCTATTGGCTTAGATAGAAACCTTGCACTCATTGGCTTAGTGAAAGTGCAATACTAATTACCATATCCACCATCATTGGATAAACAAAAACTGTCTACTCATTGGCTAATTTAGTTATTCCTGATTGGTTAAATTCCCCAAAACACAATCTCAATCATCATTGGCTGAATTAGAAACCATGCACTCATTGGCTAACGTGAATGCTTCCAATTGACTAAAGCTAAAAGTCCTCAAATTCTGCAACATGATTCGCTTAAATTACTTTGCTCAAAAACCTCAGCGAAACTATATAATGTAGAAAAGGTAGACAACAATCAGTGTCACCAATTCTGCATTACAACTCAGTGCATGTTATACTCCTCTACAAATTCAATATAGTCTTCAGCCAGTGTCTCCAATCGACAGACCAATATGGACACCATCGAGGAATTTAAGCGATCAACAGGCAGACAAAAGTCATACCAAAGAGGCATAAGAGCTCAAATCATTAAGATCAAGCAAAACAACAACGCCCATGAACTAAGCCTAGCTGATCATACTGCTGCTATCAAATGTGTTGCATACGACAACATCTGTGAATCTTTCCATCAAGGCCAGGTGATCATGATGCGCCAATATGAAAAGGGTGCAACTGGAATCCTGATGATCAATAAGCACACAAGTGTTCGTCTCTGTCCTTCACTTAAACAAAAAGTAAGTGATGACATAATGAGTGCTGCACTACAACTAGTAGATCCACCAGTGCCACCAACTGTTTCCATCTCATCAATCCAGGCTGATACTGAAAGTTCCCCTGTAACTGTTCAAGGAATAATCATACATGTTAGTACTTCTAAACCACAAAATATATTGACTTAATAAATCTCAACTTAAATGTTGGCTCATGATTACATTTTTTTATGATTGATAAGAATTTCCGGCACAAACATCAACCAAAGAAAACAAACAACTTACAGTGTACAGGGGTACATGTTAACTTTCAAATAATTTAACAAAAAGGCAAGGCACCTTGAGTGCCAACTAGTATATTCACCTTAAAATGTAGCATTGTTCTCAAAACTATGTTGATTGCTTTACATCAGCAAGACTAGGTAAACTCTAAATTTGTTGTTCATTAATCTACCTGCAGTTAACAAACGATATTATTATTTAACATGAAAATACACAGACATTATGGGCAGTTCCACGGTGTTGGACATACATTTCAGACACTTTAACTGAGTGTATTATTACAATGCTATATAGATAAAAGGAATTTTTATTCTGGATAGAGGTATAAGGTAGTCACTAAAGTTATTGAATTTAGAAATTATCCATCCACTTTTAATCATGTTAATGTAGAAGCCACTCGTCCAAAACACCATGGTGTCGGACGTACTCAGAAAAACGCCTTTTTTGTAAAGCATTATTTGTATTTCACACTCTGTGATGTGTTGGAACTTTAATGCAATTTTTTCTTATTAGTCAGTTAATGGATTCATTAGACCTCTGTAAATACACTTAATGATGACACTTTTGATTTTTAAATTTCAAATTTAAGCAACAGCCTTTACTATATCAGTGTTGGACATACATTTCACAGTGTCGGACATACCTGTCCGAAATTACATTAAAAAGTAGGTAACAATCAGTTCAAAATTGTACTTTTAGGGGGTTGGGGGCCAAGCATTCATAAAAGTCCAAGAATACTGTACTTAATAAATTGGAAATGATCAAACACAAACTATATACTTGTTACTACATGTAGGGCCTACATGAAGCAATTGAAGAAACTATAAAATTAACTCAAGAACCTTGCATGAAAAAAGCCATAAACTTTTACAATACACATGTACTTGTATTTAAAAGTGAATTGACCCCTAATTCCAGCAACAGTTAGAGGCTCAAGCTTTTGAAGAACATCTTTTCTGGCACAAAATATGTGATCTTCACATTTGGCTATTTCCAGTGACTTCCAGAATCGTGCATGACAAAAACATTCATCATTCACCTTAACATCCACACTAAGTGTGTAACCAAAATATCTTACTGCCACCCAGCTACCAATATGCAACTCCATTTTTGTCCCTAAAGTTTATGTGACAAGTTCTGTCTGACTGAGTCAGAGAGTCATTTAAGTCGGCATCTTCCCTTTCCTCTTGAACTCTCACCTCTGAATACTGTGTTGAATCTGATGTAGGCCTATCACTTACACTGACTTATTAGAAGAAGAGCTTTCTGTTAGTTTTCACACTGAGTAGTTTATGAGTATTGCGTACTGGGACAGTTTTGTTAGCAGTGTTTCCCAGCATTGTTTTATGCTGTTCAAATACTGTTTTTGGTATGAAGTGCATGCAAACATTTGGGTTTCTGTTTACAGCTACTTGGAAGAATGACATTGGTGTCACAGCCTGAGCCTTCCCACTTTGCACATAACCCCAAATAAAGTGTTTGACAAATCTGTCCACAATACCCTTTCCATGGGAAGTTGTAAAGAAGTGTTGCACACACCGGAGCTCTATTTCAAATTGATCTTCCCACATGCCAGTTGGGGAAAGAATTCTCTGTAACTAATGAGAATTTAATTTAATGCAAACGACTGAGACAAAGCAAAAAACTGTTTGGCTGGTTTCCAAGTAGAGTTGGGCTTAGCCCACCTTCTTTGAACTATAACAGCCTAACAATATGTGTAGGAACATCTGTCCAGTCCTATCATAGTCACCATTAGCTCACCCTTTATACATGTCTTAAACGCTAAGTTTTCAAAGTATGAGCAAGTCATACCACTTTGATTGCAAATATTGCCCTGTTAAGAACATTGCATATTGCTCCTACACCTCATGTACATGTCAATAAAAACATGTACATGTAATGTACTTCATCTTATTCCTAACATTTGTGGAATTAGTTCGTCCAGATATGTTGTTTTGAAAAGGACAAATAAAAACTCTCGTAAAATATGTATTCAAATAAGTGGCAACTGGGTGCTGTCTGGGCACCAGTCTTTAAGCGAAATCACAACTGCACAAATCATAATTTATGCACGAGGTGACTATTTTACACAAGGTGAAAGTGCATATGCAGGGCATGCATGCTGCATTCATGCGCACACAACAAGAAAGTAGGCAACGTCAGCACTATGCATACTTGTGATTTTTCTATCATCCAAGCAGCAAGATATTCACAATATAAAGATGGCATTGCCCAGTCACCACGTATTTGAATGCAATTTTTACTAGGGTACATATATGTCACAATGTAATATATGAAAGAATTAATCACTTGGTAAGCCCCATCATGCATCATACAGTGTAGTAATTCCTCAAATGTAAGGAATAAGGTGAAAAAATAGGCCTACGTGATAAGAGGACAATATTTGCAGTCAAAGTGGTATGACTTGCTTGTACTTTGAAAATTTAGCATTTTAGACGCATATTCACATAGTATAGAAAGTTGTGTGTACTGGTTGGACTATAGATGCAAATTAGAAGTGTGGCTGTCTCTTTGATTGTTATTTAAATTCAATGAAGTGATGGCCAATACTTTTCATGTACATTTTGTAGGTGTTGGACATTCAGGTGTTGGACATTCAGGTGTCAGACGTACGCAAAAAATGTACGTCCGACACCAAGTTTTTGTGAATTCTATGTATGGATAGAGGGTATCAATTGTGCTTTGCAAAGTAAATTTGACAAAATTCTGCCCAAAGCTGAAATAGGGAGATTACAAAATCCATAATTTTGATGTCACACATACATGTACATTGAAAAAGTAAGTTGCCTAGTGAATATCATTAAATTTTGTATAGTAACTATAGCACACTTCATACAGTTACAAAACCAAAACAAACTATTTATTCAGGATAAAAACTTTAGTAAATTTTCCAAAACATTGTTTTTGACACAATTTCCTTTATTTTTAAAGTATTTTTTCAGTTAAAAATAACAGTTGAACTGCTGAATATTTTTACTTTTGAATATAATTACATTTCAATAAAATTCATAAAATAAGCTTTAAAATAATGTATCATTTGTCACATTTATGCCATTTTGAAATTTTGGCATTGAGGTTTACATTTCCGTGGAACTGCCCTTATTATAAATTATTAATTAATCAAAATGGGATAATTATGTTGATCAGATTTTTTGAAAAGCAATCAATAAGATATACATGCTTAAACTTTAAAGTGTTTAAAAAATTTAATTTATCCATCCCTGATTTATTAACAGTTTATAAGGGTTACATACACCCACTGACAGAATACGCAGCACCAGTATGGAATGCACGGTTAAATAATGCCCATGTTAACAAATTAGAGAGTATTCAAAAGCGTGTTCTTAAAATTATCTTGGGCTCTGGTTACTTAAGTTACGATCATGCCCTTAATAAATGCAATTTGGTCTCTCTCCATGACCGCAGACAAGATCTCTGCTTCAACTTTGCTACAAAACCTGCAAATTTGATATGTTTTGATGTGTTCCATCAGTGGTTACCTCAGCCAAGAAGTTGTAAAGTGCAATATCAACTAAGAAACAGTAATAATCTTTCTGAAATTCAGTGCAAAACAAACAGATACAAACATAATCCGATACCTTACTTCGTCAGTATTTTGAACCAAAAATAGTCTGCTTTTTACATTTTAAATTAATGTTACTTTATTTTATGTGATTGTGTTCTGTCTAACTCTAAGTCTATAATTTTTTAAATTAAATCTCTATACAGCTTGGTGTTTTTAAATTGTAAACATTGCAGTAATTTAGCCTCCGGGCTACAAATGCGTTGTTTTTAATAAACCAGAAATAATAATAACTAGACATATTGCATTTGTGCACAAATGCCGAGCTGTTTCGCCATAACTTTTTCAAAAAATCATAAAAAATCATGTGATGACGTCATCATGACGTCATTTCAGAATTTACAAGAACTTGCCAATATCCAACAACCTACCAAGTTTCAACATGATCGCACTAACACTAAGGGAGATATACAACTTTAAAAAAGCACCTTTAATGCCGCGTCACGTGACCCCCGATGACGTCATCGATCTGAAATTTTACACATATGATAGCTGCCTGACGATCAACATGTGTGTAAACTTTGAATTGATTACACAAAACTTCACCACACACATCTTCAAAAAGTCCATTTTGATCAATTTTCAACCTGCCGCTAGAGGGCGCTCTTGTGTATTGTGACGTCATTGGTATTTTTTTTAAATTACCCACCCTTGCCAGACACTAACATCGTTGAAAGCAACTTCATAATTATTTACACTTTTGAATAACGAGGCACTTCCTGTTTCGACCGGAAGTAGAGGTCATGTGAGGTCACGCACACTGAATAAAATGAAGACCTAATTTATCCCTATACAATCCCACAAACAGAAACCTACGGTCTCTTGTGTGGCTGATTTCGAGAATTGATCACCGAGTAAAATGTATTTGTTACCGAGATCACTGATCGGCAATGGGCCTAGTATATCAGTTACCAATCTGTCCATCGGTGCACCTACTCGATAGTCTTTTAGAGGGGCTCTGGGGATTCTATGTGGTTGCTTACGGGCACCACATTTCGCACATTTCCTAACCCAATCTCGGACTGATTCCTTCAGTTGATACCAGTAGAATTTTCGTTTCGTTTTGTTAACAGTTTTCTTAACACCGAGATGTGCAGATGTCACTGCATCATGCGTGGCACGCAAGATGGTGTCATGCAGTTCTTTTGGAGCTACTAACTGTAAATAGGACTGAGTTTTGTCTGTTGTTATCCATCGTTTGTACAGGATACCGTCACGGAGTTCTAGTTGTTGCCATAGCAACCATAGTTTTCTCGTTGCTGGGCTCTTACCAGCAGCTACGTCTCGCTCTGGTCTCTTCAGAGAGTTATCTAACCAACTCATTATTACACCAATGTCTGGGTCAGTTCTCTGCATTTTGGCGATTTCTTTAGAGGAGTAACCGTTAACCCAAGGTGTGTCTTGTTGCTGACCAGCGTTAGAACCGGCACTATTGGGCATGGATACCACATGCACGTGGAACAAGTCACAGTCTGAGTTAGGGGGTACAGGAGGGGGGCGAAATTGTTCTGTGAGTTGCGGCTCGGCACTAGAACCGGCTGAGGCACCCTTGGCAGGGGTGCAGTGCATGTCACAGTTAATGTCACTACTCTGTCTCACTCTGTTCATTGATTTTGACACCGGGTGTGTCAAGTACGGATTCCGGCACCTCTGTTCGAATTTCTTTCCCTGGCGAGACGTTGGACAAAACAGCTTGTCCGGGAGTTTCTCCAATCGTGTCAGCAAAACGGCTAGCGGGAGTCGATACCCACCAGTCGCTGGTGACTGTGCTGCACGAGCGCCAAACACAGTCGCCTAAATTGTGAACACCGTCCAATAGGAGTGTTACCACTGCCGCCATCAGTACGAGGACTGTCGTCAAGGGGAAATGATGAACTTGGTTTAGGTCATCAGCGGGAACCTCAGGGCCTGGGATGTAACATGTCAATACATCTGGGGAATCTTCACAGCGTGAAGAATTGACGTCATCGGGAGGAGATTCTACCTGAACTGGGGCAGAATTAACTCGTCTGGTCGATAGGGGGATCACGTTGTCGATTTTGTTGAAATCGGACCAAAGTTCACTTTTGGCGACACATTTCTCGCAACCACCACATGGTAGTTCGGTGAGGATTGTTCGTCCGTCGTAGCATGCGCACTCGTCCGGGTCACACGGTACCCTAGAGAGGGCATCTGCATTACCATGTTTCTTCCCCGGTCGATGTTCTATCTTAAAATCGAACTGCGCCATGATCTCTAGCCATCGAGCCATTTGGTCTACTGGGTCTCTGAAAGTCATTATCCACCTCAAGGCGCTATGATCAGTTCGGATGAGAAACTGCCTGCCTAGTAGGTAATGTCGAAAGTATTGCACAAACGTGATTATTGCTAACAATTCACGTCTTGTGCAATATCGCCTTTGTGTCTTGTTCATGGATCGGCTTGCATATGCTATTGGTCGTTCCTCGTCTCTATGAGTTTGCTCACACCATTGAACTTGGGATAGGGTACAGCCGATCCCACTGTCCGAAGCATCAGTGTCGAGTATAAATAGTCCGTCGTTATTAGGGTACGACATTACTTCTTTCCCTGTGAGCGCAGCTTTCAATGCATCGAACGCGTTTTGACATTCTAGAGTCCACTCAAACATCTGTCCGGCCTCTAACAGACGGTTTAAGGGGCTGGCTATCGTTGAAAACTTTTCAATGAATCGACGATAGTAAGAACACAGGCCAAGGAATGAGCGCACATCGGTTGTGTTCTTAGGTGTTGGCCATTGTTGTACTGCTGAAACCTTGCTGGGGTCTGGTTTGACACCATCAGGGGTGATGAGGTGACCCAGAAAGAGAACTTCCTCACGGAAAAGCTCACACTTGCTTGGCTTGAGTTTCAGTCCGGCATCTCCAAGCCGTTGCAAAACATCATTAAGTCGCAGTATGTGTTCTTGGAATGTGGAGGACAAAATTATGACGTCATCTAAATAGATCAGCAGAGTTTTCCATTGCAACCCCTTGAGAACAAGTTCCATGCAACGCTCGAACGTGCTGGGCGCGTTGCAAAGTCCGAAGGGCATGGTGACATATTCATATAAGCCACTGCGGGTCACAAATGCTGTCTTAGGACGGTCTTCCTCTTTCATTTCAATCTGCCAGTAACCTGACTGCAGGTCAAGTGTGCTGAAGATTTTTGCTCCATTGAGGCAATCTAAACAGTCATCAACTCGGGGTAACGGGTACGCGTCACGGCGCGTCACATTGTTCAATTTGCGGTAGTCAATACAGGGGCGTGTTGTGCCATCCTTCTTTCGCACAAATACCATTGGTGATGCCCAAGGAGATGTTGATTCTTTAATCACACCTGCCCTTAGTTGACTCTCGATAATTTTCTCCTCTTCACCCTGAAATGCTTTTGGGGGTCGTCTGGGTGGTTGACGTATGGGGCGAGCGTCACCGGTATCAATAGCATGTTTTACTATCGATGCGCGTCCCAAGTCCTCAGCAGACTTGGCAAAAGTGTTCTCGTACTTGCTCAAAAGTTCAGCCAGTGAGTTCTGCTCAAGAGGGGAAGGAAAGGTTTACACAACTTCTTTCATAAAGTTGCTTGAGGTTATCAGACCATTGTTCCTTGGCATCTCCAGGGACTGGAGGGTCAGGGGTCATCGGGGGGTTTGCAAAGGAAGGTGGGCACGTGTGCAAACTGCATACATTCATTGTTCGACAAAGATGCTCAGTTTCACCGTTCTCATGCTCCTCTATAAGTTCAACTGCGTCAATCTCGTGCAGGTATGCAAGGTTTGTACCTGCTCTGAGTTCGATGTTTTCAGGGGACGTGTTCATGAGTCTGACGGGTATACCAATATCTGTTCGATAGGGGTCAATGAGTGAACAGCCGACTATAAGGTTCTCATTAAAGTTTTCATTCATCGCAGGTTCTACCACTGCGAATGAATTCAAAGTGAGTTTGTTAATATCGGCCATGCCTTCTGCGATCCATTCACTATACGCGGGGACGGTGGTGTGTTCTTTCAGCGCAATTTTCATAACACGGGGGTGTTCCCCTTTAATTGTCCACTGATGCCAAGTGCCAGCGATTCTTATACCCCGCCGTGCCTCTAGTACACAATCAAAGAAATAGAGAAAGTCATAACCAATTATCCCTTCGTCATGGATGGGGGCTACAAACGCGTCCCATTGGAATTGTTGCTCACCAATATTGATATCGATGGTGACAACCCCTTCAACTTCTATGGGTTCATTGTTCACTGTTTGCAACTTCACAGGTTGACTGGGGAACTTGAGTTCCGGACGCTTTTCAGCGGGGATCAAGCCAAAAAGTGCTGATGAAATGATAGTTACTGCTGCACCAGTATCAACTAAAAGTTCGGCATTCACATTGTAAGTTTGTACTTTCAAAAATGCAGACATCCCCTTAAATGGCTGTCTACCCAGGCGAATAATTGTGTGTTTATTGGCTGGAGGGACCGGTGCCAGGCCGGACGGTACGGCCCTCTCTAGTTTAACGCTGGTTTGGGGTCAACGACAATGGTTTCCTTCTTTGCAGACTGGGGGCAACTGTTAGCAAAGTGGCCTCGTTCGCCACAATTATAACAGGTTCTCTCTTTCTGATTTCTACCACCCGACCGATTATCCTTGATAAGGCGGACTATACCGGTCAGTCTGTGGTCAAGTTTGTCTGTAAATTGTTTCATCTCTTTCTGTGTGACAAACTCATTGTTAGTCACCTTTGGTTCGGGGGCTGGGGCAGACTCAGGGTTGGTCGAGGTCTGAACGGCATGGATACGGAGGGAGTTCTTGCCAGGGCTTACATTTTCACGCAAGCTCATAAAGTTCTCTACCGCAGTTCTTGCTTCTTCCAGGGTCTTGGGGTCTGTCATGCCGATCGCAACAACTGTTTGCTGATCGGGGAGTCCCTTTAAGAAGTGCCGCAGTGCAGTGCTCTCTCTCGTGGCTGCATCTGCCGTGGGGTAACTTCGCACAACGAGACGGCGTATGTCGGCGACATACTCCGTCAGACTTTCTTTTGGGGCTGAATATTTCTTGCTTTCGAGAAGCGCAATCCAAGTGTTTTGTGTCTTTCGTTCAGCGAAACGGCTTTCTAAAGCCTGGACTAGTTTGTCAAAGTCCTCTATGGTGGAGGGGTCGAGTTGTTGAAATACGAATTCAGCAGCTTTGCCTTTTAAACTGCTGACCAGTCGAAACTTCTTCTCAGAGTCCGACCATTCACACGCCTTGGCCAGGCCCATGAACGGACGGATGAAACCCTCCCATGCCCGACTCCCGTCAAACTCGCTCTGTCGAGGTAGAGGTACTGTAAACAAGCTCTTTGACTTTGGCACGGGGGGTAATGTGTCTGTTGTTTCTGCCGGCGCACTTTTAGCGGGTGAGCTACATGATTGGGGGGCGGGGTCGACCAGAGAGTCATCTACCAGGGCCAATGATGGTGAAGCTGTTTGAGATGGGGGTGTCCCGGGCAGAGAGGGCGCGCTTGACTTGCTCAGTGCTGCTACCTTCTGCTCAGCCTCCAAAGCACGTTCCTCTGCCCGCTTGAGATCTAGTCTGAGGGTCTCCAGCTGTCTTATCTTGTCACTAGTAATGCCCAGCGACACAGACGCAAATGACGGCTCAAAGTCATCGGCTTCTGCTGAGGCATTAAGCCGACGGGATTTTCGAAACTTTTTCGGCATGTTGTCTTTAGGTATACTAACTGAAAGGCACAGACTATTGTTCATTGATTTGTGCCGTGGAGGCGTTGGAACTTATATCAGACTGGCTAACATTGGCATCATCGTACCGGGCATGTAGATACACATGAATGTATAACTTAACTATCAGTGCTCATAAAAAATCATATCGACAGAGTGTTAAAGTCTATATCCCACCGCTGTACCACCAGTGTTGCATTCCCCGTCTGAACGGGTAGGTGGGGGTTGTCACTTCACACGGGGAATAACAATAAAATAATGTTCGGTTAAGGGGGACTCTTTCTTTGGTTGGACAATCACATATGGTACTGGTTTATTTTCATTCTCACTTATAGTTATTACAGACAAGTCAGATATGCATGTACATTGGTTGGGGTGGTTTGCTCATGAAGGGTTTCCACCACTATGACTATAACATTACTACACTGAGCCGGAAGGGGCCTGTTGTCTTACGTGGTAGCTACTACTAGCAACATGGCTTATCTCGTACGCTAACTCAGTATACGGGCATGGGAACGGCAGGTGGGCAGTCCACTATGCAGGGCGAGGCACAGCTATACCGAGGGGTTCATTGATACGTCCATGGTAGGCAAGGGGTTGCCACACCACGTTTCACGAGTAAGCCTGGTGGGGCCAGAGCTCACAGCGGTCGGGTATCAAATGGCCAACGAGACTGCACCATTGATTGAACGAGGGACGGTTATACAACGGCCTATGACTGCACCATTGTATATAGCGTACGAGACGGGACCATGTGCTTCAACGAGAGACGGAACCCACCGGTAATGCTACCAAGCATAAAGGGGTATGCTTTTCTGCATAGCATATGAGTGTATCGGATCGGAGAGACAACAGGAACAACCTTCGGGTCAGGCAGCTCCCCCTCAACTGGCCTCAAACATGAGTTTATATAGACGTTAAATAAATAAAACATTAGCTAGGATTGGGGTCTTAGCCAATGGGAACTTTGGCTTCCACGCCCTATGGCAGGGACGTGTGCAAAAGCAGGTTACCCAACAAGACCTTGTTCCATATAAGGACTGAGTATCGGACCACGAAGAAGAGTGACTGCTTAGGAATAAAGGGGCGTGTTCAGGGGTTAAGCTCTCACTTGGGACGCTAAGCTATGGGGCTCGAAGCAGTGGGTTGTTCATGGGATCCCAGCACATGGAACACGGCTAGCGGCAAGGCGGCCAGTCACCGGTGGTCAGTGGCCGTGCTTCACCCACGAACTGTGTTCAGTGTGCAGGGTGGACTCTGAGAAATGTAACAGTGAAATAGTTAGAGTCAGCGGACAGCTCTTAGCCCACGGGGAAGCTGGGCGTGGCCCACACGCTAGGCTTTCGCTGGTGTTGAATTATGCAAGGTTTTCGCTGCATATGCAAGAGGGTGGTAGCGCTGGACCCTCGGACAATCAAGGGTCCGTCAGTGGAATATGTACCACGTGAACGGAAGGCGGGAAGGGACTTTGTGGGGGTATACAGGATATCGCAAATCTAGCAATATAGATAGGTCGATCACCGATCACAGTGGATTGATAAATTGACTATAGGAGCCCCAAAAGAGGGCGCTAGAACTAGAAATATCTAGGGCAAGAATCACAACAATATGTATTTATTTTGAAGTGATTACACAAAACTTCTCCACACACATCTTCAAAAAGTCCATTTTGAACAGTTTTCAACCTGCCGCTAGAGGGTGCTCGTGTGTATCGTGACGTCATCGGTACTTTTTTTAAATGCACACCCTTGCCAGACACTAACATCGTTGAAAGCATTTTCATAACATTTAGCACTTTTGAATTACGAGGCACTTCCGGTTTCGACCGGAAGTAGAGGTCATGTGAGGTCACGCACACTGAATAAAATGAAAACCTAATTAATCCCTATACAATCCCGCAAACAGAAACCTACGGTCTATTGTGGCTGATTTGTTACGGATTTTCAAATATTTAAGTTAGAAACCTTTAAGATGACGTCACGTGACAGGTGATGACATCATCATGACCTCATTGTTTTTAGATCATTATTGCACCAATGCCTTTCATCACTGAAAGTTTCATTGCAATTGCTCTTTAGGAACTATGCAAAAAGCCGCTTTGACCGAACGTGCGTTATGGCAATAGCCTTTTTGACTGAAACAGACAAATAAAAAAAAAAACTAGACATATTGCATTTGTGCACAAATGCCGAGCTGTTTCGCCATAACTTTTTCAAAAAATCATAAAAAATCATGTGATGACGTCATCATGACGTCATTTCAGAATTTACAAGAACTTGCCAATATCCAACAACCTACCAAGTTTCAACATGATCGCACTAACACTTAGAGAGATATATACAACATTAAAAAAGGCACTTTTAATGCCGCGTCATGTGACCCCTGATGATGTCATCGATCTGAAATTTCACACATATGATGGCTGCCTGACGATCAACATGTGTGTAAATTTTGAAGTGATTACACAAAATTTCACCACACACAACTTCAAAAAGTCCATTTTGATCAATTTACAACCTGCCGCTAGAGGGCGCTCTTGTGTATTGTGACGTCATCGGTAATTTTTTTTAATTACCCACCCTAGCCAGACAATAACATCGTTGAAAGCAACTTCATAACTATTTACACTTTTGAATAACGAGGCACTTCCTGTTTCGACCGGAAGTAGAGGTCATGTGAGGTCAAGCACACTGAATAAAATGAAGACCTAATATATCCCTATACAATCCCGCAAACAGAAACCTACGGTCTCTTGTGGCTGATTTGTTACGGATTTTCAAATATTTAAAATAGAAACCTTTAAGATGACGTCACGTGACAGGTGATGACGTCATCATGACATCATTGTTTTGAGATCATTATTGCACCAATGCCTTTCATCACTGAAAGTTTCATTGCAATTGCTCTTTAGGAACTATGCAAAAAGCGGCTTTGACCGAACGTGCGTTATGTCAATAGCCTTTTTTACTGAAACAGACAAATAAAAAAATATAAAAAATAAATAATAAAAAAAACTTTAACGAAAACAAGAGCTGTTTCGCTGCGCTTTGCTGCAAAACAGCTAATAATAAAAAAAACTTTAAACGAAAACAAGAGCTGTTTCGCTGCGCTGCGAAACAGCTAATAATGAAAAAAACTTGAACGAAAACAAGAACTGTTTCGCTGCGCTTTGCTGCGAAACAGCTAATAATAATATTCCCAATAAGCAATTAGAATAGTATAGACAAGACAGTACTACAGTCATTTGACCAGTTCGGGATCACTTTTTGAATTCACATTGTTTTTGGTTGCAATCTCTTTGACATTTTAAACAAAAAAGTTTACCTAAACATGTTATAAAACTCACCAAGTATCCACTGACAAAAAAAGATTAGTACTTTTGAAGAGGCTTTGAGAAAAGTATTGTCACCTGTTTGACCAGTTCAGGATCAGTTGATTCTATTCTGAATCAGTAGCTTGCCCTCTGTTGCAAACCAATACTCCCATTCATAAAACTGTCTCTCAAGGACACAAACTTCACAAGTGTGTTGGCATGGACATGGACTTCAAGTGTATTCAAGAGCAGCGCAAAAATCCAGCAACAAAAACACAAAACAACAGCAAAGGCAAATGAAAAGGTGAAGCACGCCTAAAAGCAACATTGACCCAAATATCTATTCTTACAGTCGCAATTTCCTCCTCCAAGTTTCATTTTCTCACAAAAAAACAATATTCCTACAAGAATTTGTTGAAGATATTAAAAGCAACAAATAAACTTTCGACTGCAGCAGTAAGATTTTACCTCACTGAGTGCGGCACCATTTGATGCAATGAGAGATGCTGAGTAGTGAGTGATCCCGAACTGGTCAAGGGTACGATGCCCCCAAAAAGACGATTTCGGTAATTTCGTCTTCCAAAAAAACAAGACGACTGCTCAGTATTTACCTGAAATATTTTTAACACATTCTAAGCGTTTAACGTAAATTTTATTCACCCTGGCATTCAAATTGTAAAGGTGAGAAGTTTTAACAGCGTTTTTCAACCAACATTTTTTTTTTAAATAATGATCAAAATCGCAGACAAACTTCAAGAAAATGGCCATAATTTATTTGTTGATGAAGTTTGGAACCTTATTTTGGGTTTGTTGGTTTATTGCATGTTATTCTTCACATGTATCAACAGAAATTGGTAATGTGAGAAGTGGGGTTGTTGCAAAGTTGAAGTGATCCCAAACTGGTCAATGATCCCGAACTGGTCAAATGACTGTAGTACTACAGTACTACAGTACAGTACTGACAATTTGAATACGTGGGGTGATGCAATGAGTACTGTTCAACATAGAATCGTCTACATGTGCATTTCACAAATATTTAACAATCACTGGCCATCCAGTTTAGTGAGGAATAGGCTAATCATTATTTTTAAAAAGACACAAAAAATTACCCGTTTATGATGACTTATTCCGCCGCCACACCGATGATTTTCCTCCTGCCTTCGCAATCTTGGCTCATGCTTTTAGTTTACACATGTACATGTGGCTTCGCTCGTCCCCCCAGCGCCTTGCCTTAAAACCAAAGGCGCTGGGATGGGCAAACGTATAAGCACGCTCATTAGTTAATGCTCAGTCCCATCATGCATCACACTCACACTGCAAGCACTGCATGCATGACGTACTTCCTGAACAAGAATCTGTGCATACTGATTAGCCCATCCCAGCGGTCCTGGATAGGCCGCTGGGGCCGAGCGAAACATGTGGCATGCATGGTGACTATGGTGTTTACGCAGTACCAGGGAACAAAATTACATAGCGCCCTCTATGTTTATTTATACAAATATACAGTATGCTGTCTTGGAACCTAGACTAGCCGGGGGGGGGGGGGGGGTGGGCGGGGCGGTCTGCAATTTCAGTCATCCTTACTCACTATCTAACCAATTTAAAACTAAATTCCCCTTCATTAAACCATTTCTCTATGATTAAACCAAGTGCCTTTTAAAATTTTGACGAATGAAAAGCGAGTGTTGCTGTGTAGTGTTATTATTGTTATTATTATTTATTCAGCCATTTCAACAATACACAGATACATGACAATACAAAAATACTTCCAGATGGGCTAGGAGAAACAAAAGCAAGATAATTACTGTGGTCCGTAGACCTGCCTCCCCACATCTGGTTGTAAAACAAGTAAGAAAACAAGTAATAAAATATATATATATAACAATTTATGTACAAAAGATAGGAAAGTTAACTATAAATAAAAACATGTCCATGTACATCAAAGGTTGCAATTAAAACAAATAACAATATAAAGCATGGAATATATGAGAGTAAAACCAGTTTTGGAGTGTAAATTGAGAAAGTTTGCAAGTATGTAAAAAACCATATAACAAACAAAAAACAGAAAAATTACTAAACACTTAAATAATGTAAAAGAATATCCAAGTAGAATGCAAATTAAATTTAAGTGACCAAATTTATAAAGATAAATATATAAATACATAAAAATAATTTAATAAATAAATGAGTAAATAAATAAATAAATGAATAAATAAATATATATATACATATAAATAAATAAACTCTTGAAATATAGATGACAAAATAAATGAATAAACTAAAGAAGTTATAAGTAAATTGTGGAATTGCACATAGTTGTTATGAAACTGAAAAAGGATAAAACAAGAGACCAATTAAGAAATATGAGCTGTAGCTACACTATCTTCATGCTTATAAGCACACAAACTTAAACAACCACTTCCAAATCTTTACCTGTACTTACAAAGCACTTAAAACCAAACAAAATTTAGCTCTTGTTTCAACACTAGACTTAAATATATCCCAACAAACTACTCTGTTGATGTGCCAATTCGATGACTCCATCTCAACACTACACATGCCAAAAGAACTTGCTGAAGAGTTATGGAAATCAACAAGTTCTTCAGAAATAATCGAGGCACTGGAAGCACAACAAGAGTATACATTTGTTGTACAGTCTCGAAACATAATTCGCCTTAGTGGCAGTGAGCATCATGAACCCAGTACCTCCAAACCAAAGCCTTCCACTCCCACTTCCAAGTCTTCAACTAAGAGATGCTCCAAATCCTAGACTTACAGTTAACTACCATTTCCTCATTCTACTTTAACCCTGTTTCTGTTTCTGTGTTAAGTAAACAAACTCCCTTACATTTGCAAGTGTAAAAAGTTTACTTTGATTTACACTCCTTTGTTTTCCAATCACAACAAATGTGCTTTCATGTGGTTCATAAATTACTAGGTGAGGCCTTGCACAAAAGCTAGATGAAGCCAGACAAGATCAGTGACATGCAAGTGGAAATACTAACAGTGAAAGCACTATGCACTAATACAAGTGCAATCTTATTGTCATGCCAATTTGATGACACTATCTGTACACTGTTTATGCCAAAGGCACTTGCTGAACACTTGTGGAAAAAGACAAGTTCAACACAAATAATAACCATCGAAGGCACTTATGCAGGTTCCATACTGTTGATGTGCCAGTTCGATGGCTCCATCTCAACACTACACATGCCAAAAGAACTTGCTGAAGAGTTATGGAAATCAACAAGTTCTTCAGAAATAATCGAGGCACTGGAAGCACAACAAGAGTATACATTTGTTGTACAGTCTCGAAACATAATTCGCCTTAGTGGCAGTGAGCATCATGAACCCAGTACCTCCAAACCAAAGCCTTCCACTCCCACTTCCAAGTCTTCAACTAAGAGATGCTCCAAATCCTAGACTTACAGTTAACTACCATTTCCTCATTCTACTTTAACCCTGTTTCTGTTTCTGTGTTAAGTAAACAAACTCCCTTACATTTGCAAGTGTAAAAAGTTTACTTTGATTTACACTCCTTTGTTTTCCAATCACAACAAATGTGCTTTCATGTGGTTCATAAATTACTAGGTGAGGCCTTGCACAAAAGCTAGATGAAGCCAGACAAGATCAGTGACATGCAAGTGGAAATACTAACAGTGAAAGCACTATGCACTAATACAAGTGCAATCTTATTGTCATGCCAATTTGATGACACTATCTGTACACTGTTTATGCCAAAGGCACTTGCTGAACACTTGTGGAAAAAGACAAGTTCAACACAAATAATAACCATCGAAGGCACTTATGCAGGTTCCATACTGTTGATGTGCCAGTTCGATGGCTCCATCTCAACACTACACATGCCAAAAGAACTTGCTGAAGACTTATGGAAATCAACAAGTTCTTCAGAAATAATCGAGGCACTGGAAGCACAACAAGAGTATACATTTGTTGTACAGTCTCGAAACATAATTCGCCTTAGTGGCAGTGAGCATCATGAACCCAGTACCTCCAAACCAAAGCCTTCCACTCCCACTTCCAAGTCTTCAACTAAGAGATGCTCCAAATCCTAGACTTACAGTTAACTACCATTTCCTCATTCTACTTTAACCCTGTTTCTGTTTCTGTGATAAGTAAACAAACTCCCTTACATTTGCAAGTGTAAAAAGTTTACTTTGATTTACACTCCTTTGTTTTCCAATCACAACAAATGTGCTTTCATGTGGTTCATAAATTACTAGGTGAGGCCTTGCACAAAAGCTAGATGAAGCCAGACAAGATCAGTGACATGCAAGTGGAACTACTAACAGTGAAAGCACTACGCACTAATACAAGTGCAATCTTAAGAGTAACTATAAATATAAATATAAATAGTAAACTTGCGGGTACAACCATGTGTAAAAAACTCTTTGAGGGAGTGTTGGCTCTGAAAAGAGCCGGTTTGGTCTCGACGTTTCGAACAGTATACTCTGCTCGTCTTCAGGTTTCTCCTGAAGACGAGCAGAGTATACTGTTCGAAACGTCGAGACCAAACCGGCTCTTTTCAGAGCCAACACTCCCTCAAAGAGTTTTTTTACACATGGTTGTACCCGCAAGTTTACTATTTATATTTATATTTATAGTTACTCTTATCCTCCACACCATGCAAAGCTTCAAACACCATTTAAGTGCAATCTTATTGTCATGCCAATTTGATGACACTATCTGTACACTGTTTATGCCAAAGGCACTTGCTGAACACTTGTGGAAAAATACGCACTTGCTGAACACTTGTGGAAAAATACAAGTTCAACAGAAATAATCTTTGCACTTGAAGAACAAGTGTGTACATTTGTTGTACAGTCTAGAAACATAATTCACCTCAATGGCAGTGACCAACTTCAACCCAGTATCCTCAAACCAGGGCCTCGCTGACTTCATCCTTGTCTTCCACTAAAAAAGATGATCAGTTCCAAGAATGAGTACTGCACAAAAGCTACATGTAGTTGATCAAAAAGCAGTCGGGTCAAACTTCTATCTGTGTTGATCGTAAAACTGGTACCACTGTGACTGTTCAAAGAATAATCATACAAGTGCAATCTATAATTAGTTATATAACATCAGTCTACTACAAAAACAGTATCTAAACAAACAAAGCTGATGACCTTAGGTCAGCTAACTTGACCATTTTGGACTCAATTTCATAAAGCTGTTTAATGGTTATCACATTTTCTTGCTGACCGTAGCAGAAAAAGCACACACTTATTTCACATGTTAGCAAGAGAAAAAGGCTGCAGGTTAGCATGCCTGTTCAAGTGCTTACGATTAACAATGCTATGGATACATACTACGTAACCACAGAATCCTACATTAAGCAGCTCAATGAAATTGAGCCCCGGTGCAATTAAGTGTGTTGCATTATAGAGACAACATCAATGACTCTTTTTATCAAGGGCATGTAACTTTGTTCGATCATTAAAGTAACAAACAAACAAATGAAGTCTTGCAAAGTAATAACTTCCAAAGCTCAAACAAAACCTAACAAAAGCTTAAACTGTTAAAAATACAAAACAAAGCTTTTGTGCTCAGCTCAGCCTACCTGTTCAAACTGCAAATATCAAATGTGTTGTGTATTACATCATCTGTAACTCTTTTCATGAAGAACCATTAATCTTGTCAGATCAGTGCAAAAAAAAAACACAGGTCAAGTCTTGCCCATTTATAAAAATGCACTTTCATCCATGTTCCTCCCAAAGGGTACCAGTTTAAAAATAATCACAAATGTATCATTAGTTAATAACATCTAAACTATCATTTAAGTTAAACACTTCAGACTCGAATTTTGTCAATGCCATGACATTTGAACTATTTTCTTCTACATGCATACCCAACTCAGTTACTATTTTAGTTTTTAAAAGATCACTTTTTCAAGTACTGAATTATGTAAATAAGATAATTAAGTTTTATAAGTAAAATAACCAGTTTGTTTGAAAACAGATAGGAAGACTATTTGTTACATTTTCTTTTCTTGTTTGTAATTTCTTGCCATGGAAAACAGTGTGGATAATCATTATTTCATAAATTTAAAAAAATAGACAAAAAACTGTGTCTACAAAACATTTAAATACCATTAATGATATACCTGTACAACCAGGACTTGAAATCTTCCCAGACAATTCTGAAGGCCATGTCACACGAAGCAATTAAACTGTTCAGGCAACCACTTCCAAGCAATCTGTAATAAAAAAGAACATCAATATTCCTGTTAGCACTTAGCACATTACTTTCTAAAGGATAACAAGTAACACTTAAATGTCTCTCCAGCTGAATTTTTTTTTACATATAGTGCAACTGATTGTCTCCAAGTTATCTGAACAAATTGCCTGGTATGACATCTCCTTTTAAGAATATTGATCACACAAACTTCACAAATAATTTTTACTGATTACTCTACTGTATTCACTAATTTCAATACTTTTGATTGTATCTAATAATTGTTAATACTTTTTTTCCCGAACAAAATAAACACAAATTGTATTTTACATAATATCTGCATTTGTTTGAACTTTTCATTTCCTTTTGTACTGTATATTGTACATTAGTTATATTTTTCCAAACAGGTGCACAACCAAAACAGTTAAATGTTTGACTGACCAACCTTCTCTGCACTCTAAAAACCATGCAACCATGAAGCATATCCTAACCTATTCTCTTTGTTTTTCTACACTTTCTTAACTAAACACTATTATCCACAACAAAATAAGGGCCAATGATGATAACAATTGAAACTGGTAAAAAGACTTTCCAAAAAAACTTACAAAATGTACTCAGGGGTCATGATCTTCCAATCCATCTTCTCTATTGGAGTAATCATAAAACATTGTTTTGGTAGCTTTGACACATACCAATAATTACACTGAAAAATACTTCAGCTGTATATATCTCAGAATGAAAACAAAAAGCACCAAATTACTGCTATCAATAAAAGCTGTACCTTTGTTAATTACTCAAAACAAAATTGATTAGAATTACTGCAAATCTCTTGATAATAATGTATGCCATTTGGAAAGTCAACTCCAGCCTTTCTAAGGAATGTAGTTTCAGAAAAAAAGGTTTTCAACAAATTTTCAATAGGGAGAAATGTTCTGAATGTATGTTTCCAAACCTAGTAATAATAATATAATAAACACATTTCTTGTTTTTTACAAACTTTATCATGACTGTATGATGCATACTTTTATATGGTAAGATGGATTGCAAGTAATATATTCTGAAACATTTACATGCCAGGAAAATGTCTGCCAAACTTGTTTCTGTGGCCCTTCCTTACAAATTTACACTAAATATACATCAAAACTACATCAAATTATATTTGAAATTGTCTCCAATGTCAAAATTTAAATTTCCTCATTTGAACAACTTCCACCATTTATTAACAACTTCCACCACAAACCATACTTGTCAGATTCCCTCCATAATTACACAACATTTATATGATCAACTGTTGGAACCAGACTAATGCTGAATAAATCAGTCTGATCCCCATTAAATTACAACAGTTTATCATTATAACTGTTGTGGAGTTGTTGAGGGAATCTGACAAAACATGGTTGTCATGCAAGTTAACAATTAATAAATTATGTGAACAAAAATTTACACTTGCGATGACTAAAAAAGCAATCAATTTTCCCAAAAAATCTGTGATGTATTTAATATAAAATCAGCAGTCCGGCTATCTCTAAGTTATTATAAGTATAAATAAAATAGCATTACTATTTAACCCACCTTGTTCGGCTGTTACGGCTCTCTTTTAACATCGGTCTTCATAATAATTAATAAACACTCACCATTGTTTTGTCTACAACTAAAGACTGAGTAATAGCCCAACAACAAGAAGGTAAGCTATTATCAAAATACTAAATAGCATTTGATTGATCAGTAAGTTTCATGATCCAGATGTTTACAGATTAAAAATTTCAATCAAATGAGGTATAAAACATAAGTTTGCACACCGGTACGCAACACAGTGCTATGCTAACATGTCTAACAATTAACATTCAAAACATTACAGTAGTGTAGTGTCATTTTGAAAGACAACAGTTTCATACTTCTCCCTATCAAGTTGGTGTGATGTTTCCGTTGCGACGTTTGCCGACTAAAATTCATAGCCAGAATCACCTTAAAAGATTCTGATCAATTTGTCCCAAACTAATATTTAAAAAATAGCAATTTAATAGCGTGCAACAGCAGCAGCAACCAGCTCTCCAGCACTCAGCAGTAGCACGCTTGAGATGCATCAGTCTTATGCGACGATGACTTTTGCGCTTGCGCACTCCACGTTTGTTGCCTACCAAATGCTATCTAGAGGGCAGTATACATATTTAAGCCCTTTTGGGAGGATTAAACAGCTGTGAAGTGGACGGTGGTCACTGGTCTATTATTATTAGGTGTTCGGGCATTAAGCCCGAACAACTCATTGTTATTGTTCGTTTTTTTTTTTTTAGGTGTTCGGGCTTTAAGCCCGAACAACTCAATGTTATTGTTTGTTTTTTTAGGTGTTCGGGCATTAAGCCCGAACAACTCATTGTTATTGTTCGGTTTTTTTTTTTTTTTAGTTTATCTTTTTCTTTTCAGTGGGCTTTGTCCGCAAGCAAACGCATAGTTTAGAACCTTTGATGGACTTTAAACTTTGCATGTAGTTAGAGTATAACTACCAGATGCTGAGTAAGTTGTGACGTCACAATTACGTCATCAGGTGATAAATTACAAGCCATTTCAGGTCAAAAAGTGACCATATGCCAAAGCTTGTATGTCTCTGAATATTAAAGATATGGTATTTATATTTAGGCATATGATAGATCAAGACATGGGCAACATTTAAAAAGTTAAAGCCAAAATCATATGACCTTTGCTTCCGGTCGTACCGGAAGGTCAAAACGCTGCCTTTGTGTTTTTTGTGTTTTTTGTGTAAAAAACATATTTTTGGTCATAACTCGAGATTGATTTTGAATTTAACATTGAAACTCATCAGATAATTGAACCTTATTATCAAGACCACATAGACTTGATGATGTCATGATGACGTCATCAGGTTTCGAATTACAACAAATCAAAATTAAAGATTTTTAAGAAATCATAACTCCTGAACCACATGGTTGATTTTGACAATCTACATATCACCGGACAGGTCGATAAAAGTTCAACATATGCTACACACATAGTGACCCCATTTGACCTTGACTTCCGGTTCAAACCTGAAGTTGAACAATTTCACAATTTTTTATCTCTAAAACTACGAAACATTTCAACGAAAGTTTTGCATCACATTATAGATGAGTGATCCTGCTCAAACTTTTGCACAGAGATGATAACTTTTTAACCTTTGCATCGGCTCAAAACTGGACGTCAAAGCGCACGTGTCCGCTGACCCACAATGTATGATAACGCACATGTACAGCCGGCCACGTGTAATGTGCTGTATTGAGTACTGTACAGCTACATATAAGATGACGTGATTTCCATTCAAGTTTGGACATGTCACAGTTCAACGAACTTATAACGCAAGCTTATGAATGGCGCTATTCCGCTTAACCTGTGTCATGTTTAGCGTCAAATTGCTCCCCTATTCGCCCTTCTGATGGCTTTTGGTGAACAAGGATTTGAAGACGAAGTTTCACTGAGGTGGCCACCTGCTTCAGTGATTCGTATGACTTTTATTTTTGTGAGAAAAGGCAAGCAGAAAAAGACAAACATTGGTTATGTTTTGATCATACACCGAGAAGCAGGGATTTGGCATCGGCACGTCAAGGGCGTTTAAGACCAGCACTCACGGCAGTGTTTATCGGTGCAACACGGTGAATAAAACGGGAAGCTTCGTGTGAACATTATCGCTTCTTAAAAACGATTTTTTATATAATGCAGTTATGTTATAAAGTTTATCCTTAACCATCAAGTGGTGACGTAGTTGACGTTTTTTTTTTAATGCAACCAATAGCTCATACTATGCTCGACTTATGCTCGACATCATCGTCAGTGCATATGTATTGAACAATCAAAGTATCATGCACCGATACATAACGCGAAGCCAAATCACAGTATTTGAAAACCTGTTAAAACTTTTAAGAATTGTAACTTAATAATGTCAACATGATTTGCATAGTCGGATTTAATAATCAATAAAGAATCAATTTCCATTGAAAAAACAATAAACTTTAGTGAATGGCATACATGATAGTTGTACTTGTGAGTAATTTACTTCTTATTTGTTCTGGGCACACAACAACGTTCCTACACATATACCCTATTATGACTTTCAGCCGCAGGGCTAGGGCATGGCCTTTTGTTAAGCTCCGTCGTGCGCATTTGTTTTGTTTTCTACTGTTTTTTATGCTCTTTCATAATCATTCCAATAGCGTCGATTTAATGATTAATACTGAAGACTATTATAGTAACCAGAATATTTATTTCAATATGTAAAATAAATGTAAACATGTAATAAATTTACACTTTTTTGAAAGGTCAACACTCAACACCCTTTTTATCGATTCAAATGTTTTGACATCAACACAATTACACTGACTCCGACGATACCCGAACACCTAGTGTTTGTTTCAACAAACACTAAACCTCTAGTTTTTGTTTTTTTTAGTTTATCTTTTTCTTTTCAGTGGGCTTTGTCCGCAAGCAAACGCATACTTGCGAACCTTTGATCAACTTGAAACTTCATGTGAACTTAGAACGTAACTAGCAGAAGCTGAGGAATTTTTGACGTCACGATTACGTCATCGGATGTCAAATTACAAGCCATTTAAGGTCAAAAAGTGACCATATGCAAATGCTTGTATGTTTGTGAATATTAAAGCTATGATGCTCATAATTGGGCATCTGATAGATCAAGACTGGGGCAACATTTGAAAAGTTAACTCCAAAATCGTATGACCTTAACTTCTAGGTCGTTACCCTAGGTCGAAGTGTACCTTCGATTTTTTTCTTCAAAAAGTCATGTTTTGGGCTTTTCTACAGCATAACTCAAGATTGAAATCGAATTGACGGTTGAAACTTATCAGACAATTGGACCTCAGTATCAAGACGCTACAAACATGATGATGTCATGGTGACGTCATTGGGTATTGAATTACATTAAATCAAAGTTTAATACTTGTAAAAAATCATAACTCATGAACCACATGTTGGATTTTTACAATCTACACATCATCGGATTGGTCGTTAAAAGTTCAACAATTGCTACACACAACATGACCCCATTTGACCTTGGCTTCCGGTTCAAACCGGAAGTTGAAAGTTTGAAAAATTCATATCTCAACAACTACGTAATATTTTAACATGAATTTTGCATGAGGTTATAGATGAGTTATCCTCCCGAAACTTTTGCACAGAGATTATAGCAATTTAATCTTTGCATTTGGTCAAAACCGGGCGTCAAAGCGCTCGTGTCTGTTGACTTTCATTGTATGACAACGCACGATAGTGTAGGCCAACGCAAACATACGCCGACACTGTACACAGCCACGCACGTGTACAATGCTAGTTGCTAGTCTTGGTGCAATACGTTCTTAGCGGGTTTTTTCCTGACTGATTGGCCATAGAATCGGCTGTGTCACGCTTCACCATTAGAAGACGCTCTATACACATCATTGAACTCCTGTTCATTATGGCGTGTCAAACGTTGCAATATTCGATAATGTACAATGTATGTGCGATGTTTCTCATATATATGCGATGATTGTCATACATGTGCGATATTCGTTTTATGTATGCAATATATGTAATATATATGCAATAATTTGTAATATATGTGCGATAATTTGCAATATATGTGCGATAATTTTTTTATATATGCGATAATTTTTTTATATTATTTGATAATTTTTAAATATATATTATATGCGATCATGCGATAATTGTTTAATATATGCGATAATTTTATATATATATTTGATAATTTTTTTATATATATTATATGCGATCATTTGTATGCGATGTTTTGTGATATACATATGCGATAATATAAAAAAACTGCCCAAGGAGACGCTTGTGTCTCAGTTCACGGGGCTTTCGGTAGGACACATTTCTTTATAAAGTTTGGGTCGCACTAACTGATGACAACTCGTTTAAAATGCACTGAAAAACCACGTTTGAAGTAAAACAAACACTTAAATGTGTGTAAAAGAGTCTTACCTGTCTGAATTGCCTCCAATCTGGAGGAAAAATTGTGTTTTTAATTCATAAAAACGATTTTCTTCCCGTACAAAAATGTACAGGTCGACCCTAGCCCTGGTAGGACGCACTGCACTGACGTCCTGGGTATAAACAGATAAAGCTTCTTTACAATGCGAACCAATACAATTTTCTTTATTTTTTACCTGATTTGAGAAATTGAAATTCCGTTCATATATTCATATTTTATAAACGAAATGTATTTCCGTCCAAAAAAGACTTGGATATTGAAGGCATTGCTTAAGTAATAAGTAATACAATTGTTACATTTGTTTGATTTGATGTTACTGATCAAAAGTGTTTATATATGACATTCATACTTTAGCTGTTTTTTATGAGTCAAAATGGCCTACTTTATTTTTACTAACATTATTCATGCCTAGTTTCAGACAACGAAATGCAAACAAGTAAACATATACTTTGAAACTAATTGTTCAGCATAATATTAGGTAAATCTAAATAAAAGTGCTCCCTCACATTAAAATGTTTTTTTTTTTCCTAGGGTTGAAATACTACTTGCCATCTCAGAATTGGATGGCTCCATCTGGCATATGGATGGCAGTCCCACTAGTTGGTGAAAGTTTTCTGGAGCCAGAAGATGGATGGCGAGCAGATCGAACTTACGTTGTGGTGTTTCATGGCAGTGCCTCATCGTCATTATCATCCTCGTCAACCGGACCATCTTCCAGTTCCAGCATGTCCCGAAGCAGTCCACTGACAGGTGAGTACTCTGTCTTGGAGGGTATTATCCCCAGCCAGTGGCCCAGCATGTATGGACCATTTTGTAATAAAAATTTTATGTCCCCACACTTTTTTCCCATACTAAAGGGTCAAACGGCTCATGAGAATAGTACTATAAAATATTAAACATGAAATGTCAGAGAGCTGAATTTGTGAGAGAACAAAAAATGTTCTACATGTACCTGTACATGTATGTGGATCACCTAAAACATTTCAGAAGGAAGTTCACAATTTAAAATTCACTGACTCTTTATCTTGTGGGTGCTGTGATTGAAGAAAACATGGGTCAATGCTGAGAAATGGTCCCTGTTATATTTTTGTGATCAATGAGTTTCTTCATGACACGATAGCAGTCTGGCATTCTGGTAGCAAGCTTATAAGTGAAAACAAGTCTAGACCAGCCAGTGTGTGGTAACCACAGACCAGGAGCTTTTGAGATTGTGTATTCCCCTCATAAAGAGTCAGTGGTCTTGTGAAAACACTGCATTTACAGTGCTACAGTTTATACCTGAGAAAGGGCTAGCAAACTGCATTAATGTTTATTTTTATAGCAACATTGTTAATTTATTGTGACCAGCCACCTGGACCATTTTGGTACTTATCTGGCCCTGGACAGTTTAAATTGTTATTTGGCTAAGGGGCCTCTGCCAAGGCTAGTTGTTTTAAAAATTGTATTAAAAATAATATTTCATGTTAGCTTGAGAAACCCCAGCACTACTTATTTTCAGGTGGGCCTCTGTAGCCCTGGGGGAAAGCCGCCATAATCATGCACACAGCTGTATGCACAACACCAAAGAATTCAGCTTCCTGTAAATACATGTGCATATAGTAGCATTTCATGTACACTGTGCCTGTACATGTTAATTACTTTTGAATATTTATCACACTTGCAGCTTCTGTCAGGGACATGCTACAAAATCCTCGTCAACTTGGGGATGAGGTGGCTAGTTCTTTTAGGTTTGATCCTCGAAGCCACACAAGCTACACATGGGATACCAGAGGTAACACGGGGAGGTCCCTTGCCAGAATGCATGGCAAGAGGTCAGCAAAGAAGCAAGCAGTATCTCGTCGAGCGGTGAAGGTAGTTTTTTACATACGACGTTGAGCTGCCGTCACCATGCAGCAAGTCGGTGGTGGCTCTCGAAACAATCACGGACATTGGATCCGACGACACAGAGATTGCCATAAGGAACCGACTGCGAGACATTCTAAAGAACTAACCCCAACCCCCCCCCCCCCCCACCAGAGAGGTCACCTCGAGCCAGCTGGCCTTTCTTAACTACTGCGATAAGCAGTTGCAGCAACCAGTTTTTGCAGTCGGGTACGAACTTAATGGTGCTAGACTAAAAACTCACATTGGACAAGGGAAGCCGTATGTCCAGATCAAAGACTGCAAGCAGGTAAGTTGTGGTTTACCCAGGCAACTTAAAAAAGTTACTACCATGCAAAGATGTTTTTGACCTTCGTGTACATTTGTAAGTTTATCTACGTGTACATAAATGAACTACTATGCAAACAAAATCATAAATTCTGATGAACTGCTCTTACTTTCACAATTGGGAATAAACACTATGAAAAATATAAAGCCATGTGCACATTGGATATTTTTTGGTTAAACCAACTTGAATTGAGATGCTTCTCAATTTCACCAAATGAAGTCCATTGCAGATACTCGGTAAGCTCCAAAAGTTTTCAAGTATTGATCACCCCTGTTTATTGCTAGTTTTACGGCCTGCAGTGCAGTGCAGTGGCATAGCCAGGGTTTAAACCATAGGGGTGGGTAGGGGGTCGGGTGGGCTTGATGTGCCGCTGCTGCAGTGGTAAGTTTTAAAGGCTGACAGGCCGGACGGTTATTGTAACTTATAACTCTCATCGTGACCATCTGACTCGTATTCATGTACTTTACTGTACTAAGCAAGTGTCCACTGGAGCATGAATAGTACGGGGTAAGTTACAGTGTGTGCTGAAAATTTGCACAGGCTAAAATTAATCTAAATGCAGATGCACCGTCATGTAGAATTACCACTCAGTAACAGTCTTTCTCAGAAACTTTTGAGTAAAATAATTCCAATGTCAACACAGCTGGTTGAAGGTGCAGTGACATCGTTTGTCATTTAACCTTATGTCAAATGAAGCAGAGACATGGCATCATGTAATGACACAACTTTCATGTAATGCCGCTGAACGTATTCCACATTTCCACTTGTAAGAAGTACAAACTTGCTACCAAAAAGGTCTTCATATTATACACTGTGTGATGATGAGTTTCCTTCATTTCAGCAGTCACAGTCTGACAGTGACTCCGATGACTTGCCTGTCATAATGCCTGTAAGACGGCGTCAGAGAAATTCATGTGTTACTGTACACACAGATGAACATGTAAGTGTAATGCACACTGGATGCATAATATTAATTAATCATAGACCATTTTGATTTGAGTGGTAGTGTTGTTGCACTCATTTAAAGTTCCATGTGGTAGGAGAAAGAGTTAGTGGACTACTGTGAAGCCAATACCCCCAAAACAGGTCAGTGTTGTTTGGGTGGCACACCTCTGTCTTTAAATACTGAGACAGCTGATAAACTGGGGCTGTATAAAATCCCTGGGAAGGTGACTCACAATTTATTCCACTGCAAGCTTGAACCATTTGTAAGTGGTTCTGTAAGTTTCTGTTAACCATATTCTGAAACAGCAACTTTCAATTTTGAGAAAAGTGTACTGAGGGGACCATCCCATTACGTGTCAAATTGACACTGTCATTTTACTTTCAGTTTGTTTTATTTTTACGCAATGTAAACTTTGTATAGTATAATTAAATTGCTGAGTAATAGGTAAATGGAAACCAAATGTGACTAGTTCTTTTCTTGAAAATCAGAAGGATAGTTGCTGTGCCTTAAGGAAGGTTAATTGCAAAACGTTTTTCATAATTGTTTCTTGCATTGCCTTACTGGTTTTACCTTCAGTACAGCGACCCTGGGACTTCAACAAGTGCGGTTAGACCAAGTACGTCCAGTAACACCTGTAAGTTTTTCACATGCGCTGGTAAATTTCGGAGTCAAGTTTATTTTAACTTTGCCAACTGCTATGGCCCTCATTCAAACAATGTTGTATATTATTTAAAGACCTTGTTTAACCATGTGAGAAAAGTATGACAAAATAGGTAATCTCGGTCAACTTTGGAAAAATGTGTAACTAGTCTAGGTAAAATAAAATATAAAAAAGTTACATAAAGAGGCTATTTTATAGTAGAAGGGTGTAACATACTTTTTGTACGCAATTATTCTGAATTGAAAAATATGTTACCAAGCTGAATTTTAAGTGTTTCATCTTGAAAATTACCGAAAAAATTTGACATGGAAAATAGCGGACAACATCATGAACATAACATATATTCTCCAAAATAGTATGGTACTGCAATATTTTGCATGTTCACTTTCTACACCAAACTGTGGTTTCAGTGCCAAATTGAATTTATGTTTTACAAATTCTAATGCACATTTTTCAAAATTGCCCGGGAAAAGCTGTAACAATGTAGTCCTTCACAAATGTCAAAGTCCAGATATTTTTATTTACCTATATTTTTGGGCCCTGTCCCATTTCAGAAAGTCAGTTAAAATGCATATTATCCCTTTCCTCTTCGCTTCTACAGATGACAGTGAAGCTTCCACCACTCTGAATGACAGCGATGTTGTTGTTTTCAAAAGTGCTGTCCCATCAAATGAACCGGTTCCACAGGTACAAGTGCAAGCAATTATAAATACTTCCTTTGTAAAGATATTGGTGCATTGATCACTCTTCTCAATTTCGTACCTGTTGACTTGTAAGATATATTTGTTGTGTTTAAAAGAAAGAACAAGAACCACCATACATCTGGCACAGATAGGGCATTGCGGGGAGGGACATCCAAAATATTAATCACCTGGAAATACACGTAGATGTTGAATGTGAGTTGGGTCATTTTGGTTTGTAGTTGAGTTGGGGCCCTTCATGGTCCACTTTTATTGATTTTGAAAGTCATATAAACAAAACATCTAGAGAAAAAGAAGGAATAGAATGGATAACATGCTTTGAAGTAATCCTGTGGTGAAATAACCTTTGGGAAACTTTTTGGGTACATATATGCGAAGAACAAATAACCAAATGCTCCCTTCATTGTACATTAAACAAAATACTGAAAAGAATATTCACAGGATAGAGATGGAGAGGAAGTTTCATGGACAAGTGTGACTGGAGGTAGTTTATTTTGCAATGTTGCTTAGGCCTATGTTCGATGTGAAATGCTTGGTGTAATAGCATATCAAGTAAAATCAAATTAGGTATCTGTCATTTTTAGTTTGATACTGGTTGACTGCGATAATTTTGTAGACCTAAGTCAATTTAGTTAATGCTTCGCAGAGCTTATTAGGCATATTTGCTATTTCCAAACATTGAGGAATTTTTTTTTATTCACACTATAGGGAGCCAGTACACCTCATCAAAAAGCAGCCACACCCGTTGCACTCAGCAGGCCAACATGTACCTCCTCAAAGTAAGTTGCTGTATATGTGTGAAAATTCACTAATCTGCACTAATTAGCTAGAATGCCCTTTAAGCATATCTAGCACTTTATTAAACTAAAAATCATGTCAAGATAACTAAAGCATCCATGTGAAGTACCCACCTAGAGGTACTTACAGTAGCAACAACTTTGCAAGATTTTGAGAATGCTGATAAGAGGCTGATTTTTGGATGGAAATTTGTTCAATCAGAAAATTGTAAAAGACATTAGTTATCAAAGCTATCCATGCATGTTACACGATGATAGAATGGAGAAATGCCTTGCCATAGGCAATAACCACAATAGCTTCAATGATTTATGTCTAGTTAAAACAATACAAGGTCATTAGTGTTTATGAAGGGAAGAAGGAATCATACATTTAACACAATTTTGGCGGCTTACATTAATCTCTATCTGTATCTGTGTACAGGTATACTTCAATAACCTTTATTGAGCACATGTCAATTATATAAAACATTGCCTGAATCACAAAGAAGCAAGTGGCATTCAAGTCAAACAGTGTCACCAAATTCAGTTGAGTTTACTGGACCAACTTTTTTTCTCTTTTGTTTGCAAGTTCTTCATTTTATAGTAGATTTGTATTGTACATGTACATATAAAGACAACACTTATCAAGAATGTTTCTTTTTCTTCTAGCTATCAAGCCTATGTAGAGTTAGGAGACAGTGGAGATGTGTCTGATTTTGAAGATGAGGAGGCTGACTTGAATCGGGCGATTCTGAAAAGCCTTGAAGATCAGCAAGCACTTCAAGACCACACATACTCTGATACCCTCAAGGACACGTTGCGTCAAATGCAGCTGTCCTTTTGCAAGGAGGATCAGAGTCGCATCATTGTGCATCGCAGGAATGTATTGGCAAGCACCCTCCGTGCAGTCACGCACTCTACCTTATCAGCTCATGGTTGAATTTGGTGGCCCAGCTCGGGAATTTTTAAGGTAAATTAAGTTTCAATTGCAGATTTTTGGGGAGCATAAATAAGGCAATTTTAACACAACTATAAAAAGTGTCTTTATTGCAGGCAAGTGTTAAGGAGTTATGCTGTTTAAGTTTACACATCTAGATGGAGTGGGGATATGAAACATTTTCATTGGCTCTAATTCTCATGTCATCCAACATGGGAACTTCTTGGAAAAAAATAAATAAATAAATAAATAAAATAAACAAATACAATTTTACAAGCTCAACGTGTGTCAATTTAAGTTTTAGAAGGATAAATTTAAGACTTCCAAATAATTTTTTGATGTCAGGGTTTGTGCAGGATTCAAAAGACACTAATGCACATTGCCTTTCTATCCTCTCAGAAAAGAAATTAGTGGAACTGCAGCATCAGTTACATAGGTAAGCAAGTGGACTTCACCAGTAATTGTATGCAAGAGCATGTTGAGTCTAACCTTGAATTTGACATACGAGGTGGATTATCATTGCATTTGCTTTTAACACTTATTTCAGATTGCTGATGAAGGACATATCAAATAAGATTCTGGTTGGGCCAGAAGACAACAAGGTCTTCCTGTATGACATTCGCTTCCTGGAGAATCAATTATACAACACCTGTGGGAAGTTGACATCATGGAGCCTAATGCATGGTGGACCAGGCCTTCATTGCTTAAATGATGCAATGTTGAGGCTCATGATGGGTCAGAGAGTCTGTGCTATGAACTTCAAAGACATCCCTGAGGAAGATGCTCGGGCTAGAATAAACCAGGTGAGTATATTGCAGTCATTGAAATACTACTATTTTGGCCAGTTGTGAAATGTTGCGTAATTTCTGACCGTCAATGGGCACAAGTAGATGATCTTCTTTTCGAGGAGGGGGGGGGGGGTTCACACAGTCTCCATTTATTTTTCTCATGTTATTTGTTGTACTGAGTCCTTGACGAAAAATGTAAGTTTTAGATAAAGAAGAATTATTTTTTACTGTACAGTTTGAGTCGCTGATTCATGCTTTCAAATCAGCAAGAGACCTGGTCACTGATATTAAATGGCCCGAGCCCAAACAGCTGTAAACAATTTATTTATTCATCAGCAACATACAATGCATAAGTTTTTTAATTCATATCCCGACTCAAACCTGTAGAATGGCAGATCGGTGTCACCAACTTGAGTTGAGTTTACTGGACCAACTTTTTGAGAGTACATGTAGTGTGCAATACTGTATTTAACATTTTGAAACAAGCTTATGCTTTGCAGTTAAACACTTATTTTTTTTCTTTTCAGATAATTGAGACTAAGGATGCCACAGAAAATCAAGACATTATATCAGATTTGGCAAGTTGGCTAATTGACTGTGGCTGCACTCGGTATACAGCTGGAAAGTATGTGGACAAAGAGAAATGTGTGAATTCACTATGCAAGTTCTTCTTGTACTACCGGTAAGAGTAAATATCACCTTATACAATATATTCATTTCCATTGTCACTATCATTAAACAACATGCATATAGCTTTACGGGGGAACACTACCCTCGCCCATATCATTCAGTTGGATGTACATATAGACAACTACAAATTCAGGCAGCAAATTTGTTGGCAGATGAATTTCATAAAATATAAATTCTGAAAGAAAATTAACTGCCAAGAATGTGTTAGATTGTGATGGTCCGAGGTTTTAATTTTAATATTTGTGTAGAATCAGTTTTTGACCAACCTTTTGCATTTCATGCAAACATGGAAAAGAACAATTACACTAATCATTTTATTTATTTATTTACATCTTGGAAGGCAGCTCTGATTACTAAAATTAGACACTTTTCACTTCAAAGGATCAAGCCAGCAATCGATGGATTTGTATCTGGGATGGATGATGTAGGTCATGTGTGGAGCACTTTCATCTCCTCTGTCCGGGGTGCCAAGGATATGTTGTGCTACACGGATGGCAAGCTAACTGTGGATCACTTCAAAGAGATATACACAGTGGAGAGATCTCCCAATGGAAGTAACCAGCACAGTGCTGAACTGGATACACTCTACTGCTGGGAAGTGTATCTGCATGAGTGTGAAGGTCGGTTGAAACTACTTTTAATTATTGAACACATTGGGTATAGTACTCAGCACAATGAGCTCTCTGACCATAGCTAAGATAGTGGACTCTTTCATGGTTGCCTGCATTGCCCTATGATTTCCTGTTCGTTTTTCCCCTTTCCCCCTTTTTTAGCTATCACCTCGAGTGGCCTGCCTTGGGCCTTGTGGTTGGCGATTTCCCATAAAAAAACAATAAAATAAAAAAATAAAAAAATATAAAAATTGCAGGTGTGGGCTGTATCAAGAGCAATGCAATTATTATACACAGCGACATAGCTGGAGGGGGAGGGGGCGTGGGGTTCCCCCAACTGGAAATTGGGCCAACTATTAAGAAAAGAATGTTAGTATTACTAAGGGGAAAAAACAGGTTGATAAAAAAATCGAAAAGTATCAATAATTGACCTTTAAAATCTATACTAGCAATGGAGTTCATGGGATATCAATTTCACATAAATCATTAATCTAACTTTAATGCTATGTTCGCACTGGGTGTTATTTTTATCAAACTCACATTGACATTGTCTACTTTCCACTCTCCAAAGTCAAGTGCTAAAAATCCATAAATTTAGAAGTCTCATTTGTGACTTAACAAGACTCATATTTAATTTAGCTAGGACCATTTCAATTTTTCCATTTTTAAATGATATTGAAAAGAGAACCATATTTTTAAGCTGTTTTTTTCCAATTCCATTACCAGGAATACCACTTTAAATGCTAAAAATAAGTGGATGAATGATCAATACAAAGTGGGATTTTGTCCATGCAGGTTCAGCCGAGATCAACCTAAATCGCCTGTTGGAGTTCATAACGGGAGCATCCAGGGTCCCACCTCTGGGATTCAACAAGCAGATCACCATAGCTTTCTTCTCGTCATCCAACGAAGAAAGGCAGTGCAATGCCAGAAGATTCCCGTCTGCATCAATCTGTGGGTTGCAATTAAACCTACCTCGGGGGATCTCAGATCCAGATGAGTTCAAAGTATCGATGGATAGGGCCATTCTTGAGTGTTGTGGCTTTGGAAGACTTTAACCACAGTAAACCTTGGATAAGTCTAGTGAAAATGGACAACCTGATTTTGGTCCGAGTATTTGACCAATTGGGCACCACGATAACTGTGTTCTTCAACCTACATGTATATATAAAACAGTTTGCATCCCCCCATGATTGAATGTACAATCTGCCCTCAACTAACCATTTAAAAGATGCTCTGGACTTCTGAGTGACAAATCTTTGACCCCAGAGCGTCTGAAGCCTCTCTTATTACCTGTCATGCTAAAACAAGACATGTTGTATAGCTGTGAAACTCATCCTTTTCTACTTTTGGACTGTCTCTTCATAAAGTGTATCAATTTGGGGTGTTTTTTCTGCCCAAATCACCCGATCTCAGGAAGAATACATTTTAAAAAGAGGCTGATATGCTGAATTTGACATTAGAGCCCCTCTTTAAATCAGTATAGAGTCAGTTGAGTTGTACATAGATGGAGACAGTTAAATTGTTATTAAATGTTCCAAGAAGTTAATGTCTCCAACCCCGTATTTGGTTACTGAAAAGTACCATGTTCTCAGAAATTATTGCACTTTAATTTTTTTCAAATACTGTTGTTAGGAGGCGATTTAAACAGTAGGCCTACATCAATTACTTCCAATTTGACCTCACCACAAGTCAAGTGTATGTATTATCTTGCCAGATATCCATGTATCGCTTTATTATACACAAAAACAATATGATATGGTTTGTTTTATTAAATGTTATTTATTTGGTTTCCATTATTTCAAAGTAAATTTTCTATTAGACAGACATGTACATGTACAAAGTGTCGTACTCAACATGACACTTAAACAAAAAATAATGCCAGGTTTTTACTGCCACCGCTTTCCAAGATTATTTTCTTGGTCATTTTTGCCACAAATTGGACAGTATTTGTTTCTTTGCGTTTTTCTTCTTTTTTCTTTTGGGAGGGGGTGATTCAGTGCCTCCGAAAATTAGGCCCAACAAGATTAAGGACAGTCTGAAAGTTTTCAAATTAACTAATTGAATCATATGGAGGATATCACTTTTTAACACTAAAATGACATTAAAGGGAAACTCAAGAGTAATTTCATCCATTTTCAAAATAAGCATTTGTTTGTACATGTTCACTGTGTTACCAATCAACCACAATAGCAAACACTTTTTAGGATCCCATTTACATATGTATCTTTCTTGACATGGCAGTTTCTGCATATGGGATGTTCATCCTATTTTACACTGAAAAGATCCCTGTACTGATGATGCAGACTTTTTTACATGTGTGTTTTTCTATAAACATGTAAAACAAAAGTTGTTTTTTTCACAAAAATAGAACAAAGGGCCTTATTATTCAACCCCCCCCCCCCCTAACCCGGTTCTAAATGTACCTTACATGGTCATACAGCTGATGCTGTGATCTTATTTAGGATCCCAGGAATTTGTACTGGGTAAATGACCAAAAATATATATGTAAATTAATTTTTATTGTATGGTACAGAAATTGTAGGCAGAAATACATGTACTGTATGTACTTTTTTGAATTTTTTTCTTTTCACTTGGCTTCATGAGAAAAACATTCCAAAATTTACAGCAAGTTATAAAGTGGCAAGTTATTTGTTATAAATGTATTTGACTTTACCTCAGTGACTACCAAATGAGAAACATTCATTGGGATTGCATTTGAAATTGCTGAATTATAAAAGCTTATTTCAGTTTGGACCAAACAAAAACTAACTTTTTCTTTGAAATAATAAATTAAATCAAAACTTATGGTACTACCCAACCCAAGCCTAATTTTAAAATAAAGTTTTTGCGATGGTGTTAGGTAACATGTACATAGGTTTTCTAAATCCAGACACTTAAACCACTAAAACAATGAACAAATAACACAAACAGATTATGACATTTTCACTTGTTTCGGTAGCTGCTACAAATGAATGCACTATAAATAACTGACCATTATCTCGCCTAAGTTTAATCTCGCCCCAGTAATTGTGCTAAAAAAATTCAACAACAAAAGAAATTTACCAAGACACCATTTCTTTTTGAAGGTTTGAAGTTAGTTTGAAGGTAGTTTTGTACCTCAATTACTGAGCCACTACATTAACATGGGCAGCCATAAATGCATTAACATAATATCGCACAGAATGATAAATATCGACACCATAGTTGTCACTTTCAGCAAGGGGATTGAAGCGAGCCTGCAATTCCTCAATGTCAACATGCTGCACTCTTGTTTCAGGCACTTCCACAACTATACGGTCATCTGGTAACTCTTCAGTAGGGCATGGGGGTGGTTTCAGGATCAATTCCGAATGTGTCAATGTCCAAGCCATTGCCATCTTCATGCAGGTTGAGTCGACCAGTAATCCATAGCTGAATAGGTGTACAGTTACGCTCTGAACGCAGGCTGTGGTTATTGTATGCCACTGTGAACTCTCTCAGGCACTTGTTAATCCGAGGAAGGTAAACGAAATGAAGACAAAACATATCCACCTCAGACTCCACATCAAGCATTCCACCTCCCTCTAAGTGGTAGAACAAGCTGTAAAATGTCTGTATTACAGCATAGTACACATCCCGCCACAGACGTTCAATACGATCTTCTCTCCTCCATGATAGCCTCAACTGTTACGTTTTCACTTCCTTTATCTGCCCTTACTCGCGATGGTAATCCATAATGTGCAACAGCATCAAGAAACAAATTACCTACAGTGTCTGCTCGGTTGTTGTCGGAGCACTGTAGATACACAATGAGCCTGCTGTACCCATCTATGCTACCATGAGTCACTAGGCGCCATCTTATTAGGGCATGGTGACCATCGATGTGCCAGAGACTATTTGTGCCTGGCACGCTGTAAACTCGTCTTCGTGCCATTAAACCCCATCGTAGAGCTGAGTTGACAGGGTCAACACTTTTCAGGGCAATCCTTATCCTGTTCTGCTGAACAACAACACCACGGGACCGTAAATGTCCAACCATCATGGTAAAGCCACAATGGGGGTGTTCATGATAAACTGAACGTACATGCTCCGTAAGGTCATCATCACTGATGTCACTGTAACGATTAAGTATGTGTCCACTCTGCTGCAATCTTTTCCAGAGTGTTGTCCGACACACCAAAAACATGCGGGCTATGGCAACAAATTTGAATCCAAGATGAAACAAAAATGAAACCTGATCGAGGTTAATGTTGAATCTTGGACGACCTGGGCATGCTGGGCCGGGAACGGCAGAAACTTCAACCATGCCAGCATTTCTCAATGTGCATAGTGTTGTGTTCCATGAGTCTCTCATTCCACAAGGTCTTGATTTCCTGCATTACTCTCAACAATGATGATATTTTCTCTGAAGTTGCAATTACTGCTGCTAGTGAACGGCCTGGCCCGACGTCAGCATGGTCATCAGTGTCACTGTCAGTGTCACTAACAACGTTAACGTCAACATCAACAACAGTAACAGTAACACTGCTAGTGCTATCGTTTATCATGTTTATGCTTACGTCAGATGATGATTATTCCCGTAGGTTGTCATGGATGGTTACTAAAGCACGCACGTACCGCTCGAGTCTCAGCACAATATCTTCTGCATCAGAAAATTCGTTTGAAGAGTACTTCACTTCACAAAAATTGATGAAATCACGTAAAGAAATAAAAAACTGTCCAGCCCCAGGGTCTCCTGCTTCCGCAGCCATTTTATTCCCTTGTACATGTATATACGCGAATCAAGTCTCATTCCCTGACCATCAGTTAAACCCGTACGCCCACCTCAGTGAACCATACTATACCATCCATAGTCTGGCCCGATCTAAAACATCAAGGATACGGGGATCAAGTGGACAGGAAGCCAAACTATATCCCACAATTCCGTTTTCGCACATATATTGAACGAACATCAAATATATATATTGGTGTAACATCGCACATGTATATTAAATTATCGCATATGTATATCACAAAACATCGCATACAAATGATCGCATATAATATATATAAAAAAATTATCAAATATATATATGAAATTATCGCATATATTAAACAATTATCGCATGATCGCATATAAAATATATTTAAAAATTATCAAATATATATAAAAAAATTATCGCATACATAAAAAAATTATCGCATATATATTGCAAATTATCGCACATATATTACAAATTATTGCATATATTGCATACATAAAACGAATATCGCACATGTATGACAATCATCGCATATATATGAGAAACATCGCACATACATTGTACATTATCGTATTGCAACGTTTTACACGCCATACTTCATGTACAGACATATAATACCTATAGACCTTTCCATTGTTGATAAACAAACAGCGCTGGTTGGCATGGACCGCCGAATGTTAGTAAAACATTCAATCGTGTTAACAGATGTTTTAACCAAATTCAACACTTTCGGCAAGCTTCTAATTAAATAAAATACCTCCCATGATCGGTTGCTTTGTTTCCAAAAGAATCAACACTATTTTTGAATATTTGTGTAACGTTGTTACAAACTGTAGCTATCTGTTTTTGTTTTGTATTTGATGACTTTCCATAGTTTTCTTGAGCTGTGACGTTGCAAAAGAAAGGTCTATAGACCGACAGCGCCTATGGAAATCAACGTCTGGATACCGTAATTTTAAAAGCACCCGACCATACCCAAACTATGGGCAAAATCCGCGAAAACGCAAGCAAAAACACAATTTTTTTATCGATTAAAATGTTCTGACATCAACACAATTACACTGACTCCGACAATACCCGAACACCTAGTGTTTGTTTCAACAAACACTAAAGCTCTAGTTTTCACTGCTTTCCTACTGTTTAATTCTCACTGCTTTCATACTATTACAATCTTACTGTTTAAATCGCAATGCTTTTGTTACATTAAAAGCTAATCGCTTTCTTACTCTTAAAATCTATTGGCTTTTATACTGTAAAAATATCACTACTCTTACTGTTAAAATCTGACTGCTTTCCTATTAATAAAAACGTCACTATATCCTGATTAAAATTTCAGTGTTTGCTAACTGTTGAAATATTACTGTTTTCTGACTTGTGTAATCTTATTTTCTATTCCAATCAGTGTCAACAATATTTTATCTTAAAAAAATGTCCACAAACTTCCTTGGGTTTGTTACAAATAATTCACATTGTTTCATTATGAACTTCCCTTTCCTATAGTGTGGTATTTTTCAATTTGTTGTCTGTATAATTTCCACAACCTAACACTATGTTTCTAAACCTAGTGTTCTTAAGGTCATTATCATACATTTGACACTCAAACACTGAACCCACTTCATTCATTATGAGAAAACATCAATAGTGGTAATGATGTATGCATGATGTTAGTAGTTTGTCTAATACATGTTAATTTACCATTTACTGATCGCATCAGTATTAATTCAAAATTCAACTTTTACAGCCTCATAGTAGCTATAATAAGTGGGGATTACTCGAGTTTGAACCTCTTACATACACATGATCAATCAATGTTCCTTTCATAGTTGTAGCATCTACAACACACTGCTTGTAACCATGCTCACTCATCATATTCACAATGCTTGTAGAACATGTAGTCTTAACATTCAGAATGTCTTCATTAAAGTCTCCCATTATTACACATCTACTTGATACTTTCTGCAGTTCATTCACAAGGGTTTTCATATTATATATAAAATTCTGAAGCACATATGATGCTGGTCCATAGATGACAACTACTACTGACACATTGGAAATGATCTGGAAAGCAATGTCTTCTATATTTTGGCTGGCAACATAAGTCTACTCATTAACCTCTTGGTTTTACCATAGACTGCTACACCTCCATGAGACTGATGCTTTAACATTTCAGTTAATTGACTTGAATTATCATAAGAAAGACAACTTGGTTGATGGTGTGGCGGATTTCCCGCGAGTCTCATTCAAATTCAGAAGTTAGAGAGAGGTTCACCATCTGTAGCGAAAGTCTCCCAAACCCCGAATCCAAATGCTTCCTCGGACCTAGGAAATACTTCGAGCAATCTCAGGCCCAGGGATGTGAGCTCGTTTGGAGGAGATTTACCGCCGATTGATAACTGGTTGTCTGGGCACTCTTGGGCAGGGCAGGATAACTCACTGGGGAGGACACACAAATAAACTGACTCGGGCACAGTTCTGTGTCAATTCTCACTTATTGCCTCCTGGGCAATCCTCTTTATTGCCTCTGTGCAATTCTCTTTGTTGCCTCTGGGCAACAATCTCTTGCGGAAATTATATTTCCTTGCTCTACCCTTAAACAAACCTTTAACAAGCCTTTAACAAGCCTTTAACAAACCTTGGCTTCCCGAGTGCACCCTTGCGCAGACGATCCAGTACTACCAAGCAGTTTTAGCGACCAAACGCACGCACTAGCACGCCGATTGTTTACAGTGCCTCTATCTGAGTTTCCCTCCAGTTGGACTACTCGACTAATAATGAACAGCCACACCAAGACAATCTCTATGATCGCCCCTGTGCCATCCAAGTTCTCTGGGAACTCAACTATTAGCCGCCACTTCGTCACAACTATCCTACAAGGTAGCTCAAATCACTGCCCACAATCGCAAAGCAACAATTTACGCACTGACCGTTTACATTGACACTGTCCACACTGGATCGCTGAACGGAACGCTACACTCAGCAAGTTACACAGTTTACAGGATTCGGAAGTAGGTCGGAGGCAGCAATGTGCGTCCGGCCGAACAGCAACGGCAAACTACACTCCCCGGTGTTTGATCTGAACTGTTCCAACTCACGTCTGTTCTCTTTGCTTGCAAAAATCACTCTGCCAGGCCGGGCGGGCACGCCCGGACAAGCCACGCTGCAGCACTTGGCCTGGACACACCCAGGCATCATCCAACCACCAATGATCGGACAACGCCTGCCTGTATCCATGCCAAGAGCACGCTCTCGGCAGCTGCTCGCGCTGGATTGGTCACCGAGACCTGCCACTTACATTGCGCTCTCCTCCACCCTACTTCCAGACAGAAGGTTCAAGAACCTTACCAAATAATACAGGAAGATTAGACTTGTGTCGGTCCACCCCAATCTCGTCACATAGGCCCAAGCTTAGCTTGGACTGTCCCCAGTCCAAACCTGCTAAAAACCCGAAACGAGATGTGTGACCGGCACAAGTCTACTCTGAAACAACTTTAAGAAACTTACTTTAAGCTCAATAACTATTCACAAGTTTTACACGTATTTTTATGGTTTTATACATAAGAAAATACATCTCTTAGAAAAATACATCTCTTCTCACTTTTATACAAAACGGCACTCTAAACTTTTTCTTAGCTGAACTTAAAATCGGCAAGAAAATTTGTCTTCTTTTTCTTTACAAACTTTGCGAGGCACTTAGCCTACACACTTTTTTTATATAAATCTTTGGCTCTGTACTGGTTTCCTGATGGACTTTAAACAAACTCCACTTAAGTGTTCCTTTATACATAATCAACTTTGAAATCACTTTTTATACAAAATCAAACTGTGGAATCACTTAATCAAATATTTACAGATTGCACCTTATACATTGGAAACTGTGATTTAAGAAAATATACTTTGACTAATAACACTTCTCAGACTTTAACTTTACAAAAACCTGTAATACTTTAAGAACACGCGAACGAAACCACTTTACTCTCCATCAGCCAGCTCTGTCATCTCCTCGTCCGAGAAGTCGAGTCGTTCATCGAGTTCGGCCGTCTCCAACTTTTCCTTTACGTCCACTTCACGTCCAACGATGCGGTTTTTGTAGATGGTCTCCACAGTTGTCCGTATCCTCTTCGTCACTAGACGCCGCACCTTACCGGGGGGAGGGGAACACAGGTGCTCGCGTTCTGGAGACAGTGCTCTGGGTTCCAGCGATGGCATGGACGACCTTGAGGATGCGGGAGAGGGGGGTCGAGGCGCCATCATTGCCATCATCCCTCGGGGCTTCCCACTCGGTATGGCAACATGGGGAGACGGGCATCTCATCAATGGGGAAATCGGGCAGGGGGAGAGAGACAGAATGACGGTCTCTTCTGCTGAGGCATCTCGGCGAGGCGCTTCTACAGTGCCATCCTCGTTGGGGCAACCACCTGAGGCATCCACTTGAGCCAACAGGACATTCGGCCCCTCTGGTGCCGAGTCCTCCCTCGTTGGCTTTATCTCTTTCGCTTCCTCCCTCTCAGCGGGGTGAAACTTCACGTAGTGTCTCTCCATCGTCGACCGTGCTGTGGCTCGGTACTGGCACTGCTTACAGCACAGGTACTCTACTGGGCCATGGGTCGCCTTGATGTGCCTCCACAGCACTTCATTCTGGGCGAACTCCTCGAAACACTCTCTACACTTGTATCCCCTCTTCCTCTTCTGTCTTCTCTCGGCCATCTTTATCTCTTGTATCTGTGGGTCAACAAAACAAAAACTAACGTTATTGCTGACCCTTCGCTAGAGTTTCTGCATGTACACTAGTCTCGATACCTGGAAGGTACCCGATGGCTTCTCTTGGGATACCTCCGACACTCTGGTTCGGATACGTAATCCCTATTGCTTATCTTTAGCATCTTCCCTTGAGACGCTTCCTCACCTTCCTCTTTCAGCGTCCCTCTCTCGGACACCGATTTCTCTCTAAGAGAGTTTCTCCTAACTCCCTCTCCTGGCGTCTCTGCTTCAGACACAACCTCTTCTACTGTGTCACTCTGACAGTTTTCTTCTTCACCTACTTTGCCCTCTTTAGACATTTCAGTAATCTCGTGCACCACTTCCTCAACCTGAGGGTTTCCTTCCATACTCTCCAGAGTCCAGGGAACCAACTTTTCTCCCTGGTACGGCTTCAGCCTATCGGAATGTACCACTTTGAGCTTCCCATTCCGCCGCAACTGTATGCGGAATGTCACATCCGACAACTTCTTCACTACGAGCCACGGTCCCTCCCATCTCAGCTGGAGCTTGGGGGACATTTGCTTCCTCCTTGCCGAGTTGTGCAACCAGGCGAAATCGCCCTCTTTGAGACCCTTCTCGGTTGCTCTTCGGTCATAATTCCTCTTCTGTCTCTGGGCGCTCTTCCCGAGACATTCTCTTGCCCTCTGATGGGCAGTCTGCAGATTACTACGCAGCTCTTCTGCGAAGTCTGTGTTAGTTTCAACCTCGGTCTCAGGACAACCTGTTGTCAAGTCCACCGGTATACTAACTTCTCTTCCCAACATCATCATGTTGGGCGACTCCCCTGTGGAGTCCTGTGGGGTGCATCTGTATGCAAAGGTTGCATAAGGGAGGAACTTGTCCCAATCCTTCTGCTTCCCATGCGGACTAATGAGAGCTGCCACCATGTTCACTAGTGTCTTGTTAAACCGCTCTACCATTCCGTCACTCTTCGGATTATAGGCGGTTGTTCTCGTCTTTGTTACCCCTAGTATCTGGCACATCTCTTTGAACACCTCTGACTCAAAATTGGTGCCTTGGTCAGAGTGCAGCTCTTGTGGCACTCCGTACCGACACACAAACTCTTGCACCAACTTGCGTGCTACTGTACTGGCCGTCGCATCTGGCAACGGAAACGCTTCCATCCATTTTGTACAGTAATCCCCTATCACTAGGATCCACCGGTTCCCACTCTCTGTCTTGGGCAGTGGCCCAAGCAAATCTATTGCCACTCTTTCCATGGGAACTCCTACTCGGTACTGTTGCAAGGGAGCTATCCCTTTCTTTGCAGGGGACTTCCTTCTTGCACACAGGTCACAACTCCTTATGAAGGAGCGTACGTCTGCGGACATACCCGGCCAGAAATATCTGTATTTCATCTTCGCCAAGGTTTTAGTCATGCCCAAGTGACCGCTAAGCTGTCCACCATGCACTTCTCTGAGTATCTCTTTCCTCATACTCTGAGGCACTTAGTAGCCATCTTACTACTTTGCCATTGTCTGACTCCCATCTCTTATGAACCAACTCATCTCTGACACATAACTGGTCCCAATAAGACCAATATGTCTTATGAGCCGCCGTCAAGTGGGAAATCTCCCTCCACTCAGGACGGTCCTTGCCCTCCTCTTTGGCCCCTAAGACCCAACTCATGGACTCATCCTCTACCTGGGCTTTTCTGAAAGCCTCCACGGGGATACTTGGTTGGGCTGCTACGCCCCTAACCAACAACTTTTCCTCCCGTGCATCTTTTCTTTCTAACGTCTCCTCAGACGTTCCGTTTGTCTCTCCCTGTTCTACCAGTTCTTCCCGGCCACACTGCTTGCAGGGTCGTCTTGACAACCCATCAGCGTTGCCGTGCTTCTTTCCAGCTCTGTGCTGGATCTCTATATCATACTCGGAAATTACCTCGAGCCAACGTGCCATCTGCCCTTCCGGGTTCTTAAAATTAAGAATCCATCTTAAGGCGCTGTGGTCAGTTCTGACTGTGACCTTCCTGCCATAGATGTACTGTTTGAAATACTTCAAGTACACTACAACGGCCAACAACTCTCTGCGGGTTACGCAGTAGTTTCTCTCTGGCCTGCTTAGCTTGCGGCTAGCATAAGCCAGAACTCTCTCTTCACCCTCCTGAACTTGACTCAACACCGCCCCAATGCCATCTCCACTAGCATCCGTATCGAGGATGAAGTCTCCCTCCGGCTTGGGGTTTGACAAGATCGGAGATGTTTGGAGTCTACTCTTGAGTTCTTCAAATGCACTCTGGCATAACTCACTCCACTCAAACTCTCTTGACTTCTCTGTCAGAGCATGCAAAGGGCTAGCTATCTCTGCAAAACCCTGTATGAACTTTCTGTAATAGGATGCAAGGCCAAGAAAGCTTCTTACATCCTTCACACCCTTAGGGACAGGCCAATCTCTGATGGTCTGTATCTTCTTCGGATCGGTGGCTACGCCTTCTGTCGTCACTATGTGTCCCAAGTAGGTCACTGACTCCTTAAACAAGTGGCACTTGCTTGGCTTTAACTTAAGCCCTGCTTGCCTGAGTCTACTGAACACCACTCTTAGCCTCTCTATCATCTCTGGAACTGTCTTACCAAAGACAATTATGTCATCTAGATAAATCAGCAGGATTTCCCACTGTAATCCAGACATGACCTTCTCCATAAGTCTCTCGAAGGTAGCTGGGGCGTTACAGAGCCCAAATGGCATACATTTCCATCTGTATAGTCCTTTTCTCACAACAAATGTTGACTTCTGACTGGCATCATCATCTAAGTCAACCTGCCAGTATCCCGACGCCAAATCAAGCGTTGAGAACCACTTCGCACCACTTAACGCATCGAAAGTCTCATCAATGCGAGGCACTGGGTACGCATCTTTTATGGTGACCGCGTTTAACTTTCTGTAGTCTACACAGAAACGCTTGGTCCCATCTTTCTTGCCTACCAGTACAACATTGGCTGCCCACGGACTATCCGAAGGTTCTATCACTCCTCTTTTCTCTAGGTCAATGACCTGTCTCTGAATCTCTCTTTGGACACAGTCAGGGTGCCTCCTTGGTCTCTCTTTGACTGGTCTCGCATCTCCAGTGGTTATGTGATGTTTCACAATATCCGTCCTACCCATATCTTGATCACCACTGGAGAAAACGTCTTGGAACTCTACCAAGCATTCTCTGACTGGACCAAGGTACTCGCCTTCTACATTACTTGTACTTCTTCTGTACAAGTCTAGTAATTGCTTAGGCAAACCCTGTGTCGCCTCACTAGACCCACTTGCCTCCTCTCTGATCGCCTCAGGTTCCACCGTGGAAATTGATCCCACAGTGATCCCCTTACGAGCTACTCTTTCCTCTTTGCCTGGGTTGAACACCCGCAACGGAACAATCTTGTTCCCGGACTCTACCAGTGACCTGGCCAAGACTAAGCCTTTCTGGGCTAAGTCTCCACCTCCTTCCATAGGCTCAACTATGGCCGGCCCAGCAAACTCTTCGTCTCTTCTAGCAATAATGCCTGGCACTACTGCCTCATGCCCGGAAGGAATTATGGTTGTCTCTGCAACCACGATTCTCCCAATAAATGGCTCTCCAGCACTACTTGTGCATTTGATCCTCTCGCCATTTATTCTCCACTCTTTGGTCTTGAAATCCAAATTACCCCCTGTGGGCAAAATGAAATCCATCCCTAAAATTCCGGAGTACTTCATCTCAGTGAAAATCGCTCTCACTGGGTGTGTTGCTCGCCCAACCTGAACATCGACCCATGCGACTCCCAGTACTGACAGGGGACTTCCATCCACCTGCCTAACTCTTACACTGTCTGTCTCCAAGACAGGTCTCTGTTCTCTAGGGATCTCGTAATACACTTTGCTACTGATAAGCGTATCGGTCGCACCAGTGTCAATCAAAAAACGACACTTCGTTTTTCTTATCATGCCATCTACGAACAAGCCATAGCGGGGACTAAGGTTTGGATTGGGTAGTGTTACTACCTTTTCCACCTCACACTTCTGCCGCTTCTCTACCATGACTTCTCCGTAGCCTCTATGGCGTCTCTTTGGCCCCCTCACATCTCCAGCCTGCCCGCGGGCCCTTCGAGCGGCTGGCTCTCGTTTCCCTGCTGTCCATTTTCTCTTTTAGGTTCCCCACACTCTTTAGCGAAATGGCCGTGCTTTCCACACTTAAAGCACTTCCAGCCCTCACGCTTTGGGTTAACCCTCTTTGGTTTCTTACACTCTCTCGCAAAGTGTCCTTGCTCCTCACAATTAAAGCATTTCTTAACACTTTGCTTACTATGTGATGGCATCTGTCTGTTCTCAGTAGTTCTCTCTACCGAGGCACTCTTGTCTTGCACTTGTTTTGTTAGTTCTGTTAACAATCCAAGAACATTCTTCATTTCTTTCTCGATGTCATGAAACCTCTGTTCCATTCCTGTATCTAACACTCTAGCCAATTTTACTGGCTTTCCGTCAAGATTTCTCTGTTGTTCTACTTTTTCAAAGTTCTCAGTCTCCAATGCAGCTCGAATGGCCTCATCTAAATTTTTCGGTCGGGCTCTGTTTATGCCCTCCCGAACAGACCGACTTTCGACCGCATCTAGGAAATGATTCTTTGCCAAACGATCGCGTGACTCTTCCTGTATGTCAGGGTACGCCTTGACCGTTAACTCTTGTACGGCTTGACCCAACTCTTGCAACGTCTCTTTTGGTCCTTGCCGGCGGTGCCTCAGCTCGACCAAATAGTTTTCACTCTGGCGACCAGAACCAAATCGCCTCTCTAGTAACTTTACTAGTCCACTATATGTCTGTGTCTGACCAGTAGGAACATCCCCTAACAACCTGAGGGCATTTCCTTGCAAACTTGCCGATAAATAACTCACGGCTTGCTCTTCGTTCCACTGGTTTACTATCCGACACGACTCAAAGTGCCGGAAATACTCTTTCCACAGCACTTTTCCACTGTATCTATCGGGAGTAATATTTGGGCGTCGATTAGACGGCACCAAATCCTTCCCTTCCTTCTCTTTCTCTACAATTACTCTCGGTTCTCTTTTCAGCGGCCAGGGCCCTGCTGAACTCGTTTTACTCTCTGTTGAACTGTCGGCGTGAGTGTCCACTCCACTAGTGGCAAAGCTCAACAGTTCACTGTGCACTCTTTTAGGAGAGACTGTCTCCGTGCCAACTCTATCACTAATCTCTCCGGTGCAACTCTTGCTCGACAGAAAAGACTGGAGCTCTTCTATTGCACTGTACTCTCTCAAATCCTCTGAATGGGAAATCCCTGCACTACCCCTCTTAATGGGAGTGCTTTCCCCAAACTTCACTCCTTTCTCAACCTTAGGGTCAAGCTCGGGTGACCGTGCGGACACCAAGGAACTTGGTTCCCCTTGCGAGAAATAACCTGAACTCTCGAAAGGCAAACGGAACTCGATTTCTGAATCGGCCTGTACTGGCTCTTTCGCTCTCACACTGTCTCCACCATCTCTTTGGGGAGATTTCTCATAACTCTCTTTCATGGCTGCCTCTAATTTCTTAGCCATGAGTTCTCTGTCCCACTGCAGAAATTGGGCCTCTAATTTCAGCCTCTGCAGTTCACTCTCAACACTCTTTGTGTTTTCCTTACTCATTTCTGATCTCTTTGGTTACTCTCTCAACCACAGAAATGTCCCGCTCTTTGGCTGCACTCTCAACCACAGAAATTTCTATCTCTTTAGTTGCACTTTTAACTACAGAAATTTCTAACTCTTTTTATCCTACTCTGAACTCTTCAGTACCAACTGACCTAACCAGTACCAATCATCCCACTTCTGACACCATTTGTGGCGGATTTCCCGCGAGTCTCATTCAAATTCAGAAGTTAGAGAGAGGTTCACCATCTGTAGCGAAAGTCTCCCAAACCCCGAATCCAAATGCTTCCTCGGACCTAGGAAATACTTCGAGCAATCTCAGGCCCAGGGATGTGAGCTCGTTTGGAGGAGATTTACCGCCAATTGATAACTGGTTGTCTGGGCACTCTTGGGCAGGGCAGGATAACTCACTGGGGAGGACACACAAATAAACTGACTCGGGCACAGTTCTGTGTCAATTCTCACTTATTGCCTCCTGGGCAATCCTCTTTATTGCCTCTGTGCAATTCTCTTTGTTGCCTCTGGGCAACAATCTCTTGCGGAAATTATATTTCCTTGCTCTACCCTTAAACAAACCTTTAACAAGCCTTTAACAAGCCTTTAACAAACCTTGGCTTCCCGAGTGCACCCTTGCGCAAACGATCCAGTACTACCAAGCAGTTTTAGCGACCAAGCGCACGCACTAGCACGCCGATTGTTTACAGTGCTTCTATCTGAGTTTCCCTCCAGTTGGACTACTCGACTAATAATGAACAGCCACACCAAGACAATCTCTATGATCGCCCCTGTGCCATCCAAGTTCTCTGGGAACTCAACTATTAGCCGCCACTTCGTCACAACTATCCTACAAGGTAGCTCAAATCACTGCCCACAATCGCAAAGCAACAATTTACGCACTGACGGTGTACATTGACACTGTCCACACTGGATCGCTGAACGGAACGCTACACTCAGCAAGTTACACAGTTTACAGGATTCGGAAGTAGGTCGGAGGCAGCAATGTGCGTCCGGCCGAACAGCAACGGCAAACTACACTCCCCGGTGTTTGATCTGAACTGTTCCAACTCACGTCTGTTCTCTTTGCTTGCAAAAATCACTCTGCCAGGCCGGGCGGGCACGCCCGGACAAGCCACGCTGCAGCACTTGGCCTGGACACACCCAGGCATCATCCAACCACCAATGATCGGACAACGCCTGCCTGTATCCATGCCAAGAGCACGCTCTCGGCAGCTGCTCGCGCTGGATTGGTCACCGAGACCTGCCACTTACATTGCGCTCTCCTCCACCCTACTTCCAGACAGAAGGTTCAAGAACCTTACCAAATAATACAGGAAGATTAGACTTGTGTCGGTCCACCCCAATCTCGTCACAATGGTAACTTTTGAAGTTATTCAATTGCATGTCATATTGTAGTTGATCTTCAGTCCATGTTTGTCAAACAAATACAATCTGCCTTCATTAGTTCAGTGTTGGAATTCAAGTCATACTGACAGCCGACTCTGTACCTTCCATACCTTCATCCTCAATATATAGTGGCATTGTTTTCAGTGCATCACTTATCTTAGCATTTCTAGAGTCTATCTGATAATCCTTTGCCTCAATATACACACAATCTGAACATTTCGAATGTAGAATCTTTACATTTTGTTTATTTACCTGTTTATTACATGGGAACATATGGACTGCATCATTCCACTCTTGTCCCGTGTCACGCCCCTTCAACATATTCATGTCATCACCCTGTATTGGTTCATGTTTCTTTCTTACACGAAGTCTGTTTAATGTTTCTGCAAACTGTGCATCTCAGGAAACGATTTGGTCCCAAATTTTTGCATAGCAAAACTGCTATGCAATTTTTTTTTTTGCATAGCAATCTCAAAATATTGCATAGCAGTCCATAAATTTTGTAAAGCAAATTTTAAAATGCCTAAATATTGTTGAAAATTTAACCCTGTGACACAGGTTTATTTGTGTGTTTTTTAAGGCTTAATTTCAGGCCAAGGCTACTTTCAGAATGTCTATAATTAAAGAATAAGACGCTCCAAAACTTAATATGAAAAAGGCCTATTCCCTTAATTTTTTTTTCACTAGAGACAACTTAAATTTTGGGTTGCCCGCAAGTTTTTCCACTAGCCTACGTGTATTATTAAATGCACACAATTTTCGTAGCGTCAAAAAAAAAAAAAAAAAAAACTTTACGAATTTTTTTTTTTTTTTAACGATCTTATCCCCTATTTTCTGCCCTAAATAGTACTTGTTTTCATCAACAACCATTTTCATGGATTTGTAATTTGAGAATCGGTTTTATAGAACTTCTTTTGCAATGAAATCTTCGTGTTAACGATCGATCGACGACGCACATTGAGAAAAAATTCAATGAACTTTGCCCTGCAACGCCCTCTATCGGCAAAAGTTGTTGATGCTTGAATAGCCTGAACCCAACGCTGTGTATAGTACAGAATCCACGGGCGTGCGCCGCGTTGTCTAGCAATTCTTTACTCGACTCGTGAACGTGTATGGAGTTGGAGGCTAGCCAAGCTTCCTTATGAATATGAATTTATTGACGGGCCAATCACAGCGTGCGGAATGTTGGTTAGGATGGACTTTGGACCTGCTGTTGTACTGAACAATAATACTACCATGTGTTGTGTGCGTGCGGGCGAACATTGGCTACTCACTACCATGTGGTTAAGGGAAGTGCGTGCGTGTTTACTATGAATTGAACGATCGCGATCGCGGTCACATTAAATCTAGCAAATATCAAGACTTGCTAAACCATTTTATGAACTTAAAAATAATCTCTTTTTGGGATTTTACAACTGTACCCCTCATTTATTGTGAAAAGGAACAATTTTTTGACTAGCCTGGCGGGCTACTAAGGGAAGGGTTTTGACTCGCACGCCGCTGTTTTCACTCGCATTTGGCGACCGCTAATTTCGAACCCTACTGATGCTGCTTCCATCGACCCATCATGTGTGGGGGAATGTGGATCACAGCGCGGCGTCGTGCGCGATATGATTGTTTCCCTTGCTCTAGTCTTAGGTTGTCGGACGTCACGCTAAATAAAAGGCAATTCCTCAAACACCCACCGCCACAGCTTAGGTAAATGTGAATCCGAAACCTTGTGGGTGTAAACTTATTTTTATAACAATATATTTTAGTAAAACTTGCATCGCAAATTGCATCGCAAATTGTGCGATGCACTTTATAAAATTGCATCGCAAATCGCTCCAATTGCATCGCAAAATGCGATGCGATACAAGGGAAATCGTTCACTGCATCTTCCTTTTGTCTCATAACTTCAGTCAGTTCAACAATCTTGAAATTATCATTCCACAGATCAGCTGTAACATTATTCTGATACAAAGATTTTGCCTTCACAGGGTGCAACTGATAGAAATCTCCAACACCTAATACACTGACACCTCCAAAAGGAATATTGCTTTATCTGTCTTAGACGTCCATGGATGTAACACAGTAACTTCTGACTAACCATTGAAATCTCATCTATAATCAATATCTGCAGCTGACCAAGTTTCTTACGAAGTGTACTAGTCTTCCTCACCAAGTGGTTGATATGGTAATGATACATCTGTTGATATTGATAGTGCACTGTGAACTGTCGCACCGTTGACATTAAATGCAGCCACACCTGTTGGAGCAGTTAGCATTACTGACGCATCATCAGGGTTTCTCATTATTGATCCAAGTATCCGTGTTGCTTCATAATCTATAAACTTTACAAGAAGACTCTTGCCTGTTCCAGCACCACCAGTAAGAAACACTTAAAATGCATCAGGGTTTTTACCATTAGCTTTGTCCAAACACCACTGTCTGATTTTATAGAACACCCTTTTTTTGTTTGTCATTTAAGGATCTCATCATGTTTAATGCTTCAGACTTTAACAAGAAAGGGAAGTGGGACTACTCACCAAGGATTGGAGGCCGGAGGACCATCTCGTCACTCCTGGAGGGCTGCCGCAGGGGGCTGAGGTACACTCAGAGCAATACGGCCAACTTTTCCTCTGGATGATTGGTCATCTCGGAGGTAACATGACATGAATGTGGAAGGTGTTTTCCAGGCTGCTGCTGGTAAGATATCCTGGAGAGGAACACCTTTAAGAAAAGCCCATAAAGTGGACATGGACCTGGTCTCATGAGCACTAATTGGATGATTATCGGCCATGGGTGAAGGCCAGGAAGCCAACGATGAATGTATCGCTCTAACTATCCAACGGGAGATGGTGTCATGCGAAACTGCCCTATATGGGCTGGTAGTAGTAAGTTAAAGTTGGGTCACGGGGCCTCTGGGCGTCTTAGTGCGGGCAATGTACCACTTCAGAGCCCGAACAGGGCACCATAATTTATCCTCAGTAACTGATGAGAACGATTTGATATCTGGAATGAAAATGTCAGGGGGGTGTATGACAGAGACTGGTTCTTTGCTAAGAATGTTATATTTGGGACAAGGCGGACGCCGCCCGGTTCCCAGTGGATATGACCTGTGTCGATTGATAAGGCATGGATCTCGCTCCGTCTCCTACTGGTTGCCGTAGCTATAAGGAATGCTGTTTTCACAGACAAATCTATAAGTGAGGCATTCGATAGTGGTTCGAACGGGGACTTGTCCCAAGTCCCAAGCAGGGAGAAGCTTTTTGTTCGAGGGGTGCTCGATGAACATGCCCCGAAGCATTTGGGTTAATGCGTTATTGTTTGAGATGGAAGATCCATCTGGGAACCCAGTGTGAACTGCTCCCAGGGCAGAAAGATAGCCTCGAATACTTGCCACTGTGAGACCCTGATTGAAGAGTTTCATCAGAAAATCACCAATGACTTTTAAAGGTGCTGAGCAGGGATCAAAAGAGTTGTGCCTGCACCATTTATGGTAATGTTGAAGCCGGCTGTCGTAGGTCCTTCTAGTGGACCTTCGGCGGCCTCTGATCTGAAGGAATGTTGGACAACATCCAACATGTAAAGTGGAGGTTCTCCGACCCCTGGTGGTAGATCTTTTACCGGGGTTGGGCTATGAGATCTGCCCGTCGTGGAAGTAAGACTGGGGGATGTATGAGCAGGCGAATGAGCCTCTGAAACCATGCTTGTCGAGGCCAGAAAGGTGCAATGAGGAGCACCCCGAAAGTCTCCGCTTCTATTTTGGCTAATACCCTTGGAATTAGTGAGATTGGGGGGCAAGCATAAGCGTACATGTTTTCCCAGTTGATTGAGAGGGCGTCTGATGCCCAAGCCTGAGGATCCTGACTGCGAGCGCAGTTTACCGGTAGCTGGTTGTTTAGGGATGATGCGAATAGATCTATGTGAGGACGATCGAACATCAGGAAGATGGATTGCACCACTGGCTGGTGGAGAGTCCACTTCGTGGGGGTGACCCTGCCCCTGGACAGGGCATCCGCTAGGGTGTTTGCTTTCCCTGCAAGGTGGGATGCAGACAGGTGTACATTGTTTGCCAGACACCAGCAGAGGAGGTCCCATGTCTGTACACAAAGGGGTAGGGACCGAGTCCCCCCTTGTCGATTGATGTAAGAGACGACAGTTGAATTGTCGGACATGATGAGGACATGTTTTCCCCCCAATTTGGGAGTGAAGTGTATCAGGGCTCGATGGACTGCCAGTAACTCGAGAGCATTGATGTGGGACAATCTCTTTACTTGGGACCATGTCCCAGGGGTGGTCTGTGGTCCCATATGTGCCCCCCCCCCCACCCTGAGGGGGATGCGTCCGTGGTTAGGGTCACGGAAGGTTGAGGTAGGGGAAAAACTCTGCCGCAGCTGATATTTTCCCGCTGAAGCCACCAGTTGAGATGTAAGAGAACTTGGGGAAGTATCGGTACCAATAACGACAGGGGGTCTCGTTTTGGATGATACTTGGCAAGGAGATGGAGTTGGATTGGGCGCATGCGCATCCTGCACCAGGGAACTACACTGGCGTACAAAAGTCTTTGCGCACCCACGTAACCTTTTTCTTTCAACAGATTTTTCACAGAAATAAACAATTTATTAAAAAAATACCAGTACCTGTGTCGAGTCTCATTTCTTGAATCAGTTTTAGTCACAGTTTTCATGATCTAGGAAGGTTTATTACATTAATTACGAGTCGTTTCGCGACATGATTTTGGACATGTAAAACCTCCATATTGAATGACGTCATTATTTATTCATAAGCTCATGAATATATTAAATTGGGCATTTAAACCAATGACAACAGCTTTCGCGCTGTTAGAAAGCCTTTCTTATAAATATTTATGAGGTGGTATCAACCAACCAATCACAAAAAAGGAAAGAGGATACGTCAGGCTTTCTTTATTGGCGCACTTTTTGCATCACAATACCTTTCACTTCGCCACATCGAACGTCACAATGGCAGAAAAAAATCCCCTCACGGCTCATGAAAAAGGCATGATCGAAGCATTATACCAGGAGGGGTATTCAGCTCGGGAAATTGGGAGAAGGTTGGGCGTAAGTGATTCAACTGTCCGCTACAATCTACGGAAGCTTGAAGAACATGGGTCGATGGATACTCTACCACGATCAGGCCGTCCACGGAAGACCACCGACCGAGATGATCGCCACTTGGTGCTGATGTCTCGACGCAACCGATTCTGTACAGCCCCAGAGCTGGCAGTTGACCTGGCCAACACTGCAGGGGTCGAAGTTCACCGAAGCACTGTATCCAGGCGATTTTCAGATGCTGGATTGAATGGTCGAGTCGCTCGACACAAGCCACGCCTTACTCCTGCCCATAAAAGGAGACGACTAGCCTGGGCCCGAGAACATATCAACTGGACACCAGCACAGTGGGATCGTGTGATCTGGAGCGATGAGTCCCGGTTCCAACTTTTTCAATCTGATGGACGTGTTTACGTCAGAAGATCGATTGGGGAGGAGTTTTCTGAAGCGTGCGTGGCTCCGTCTGTCAAGCACGGGGGTTCCCGCATCATGGTCTGGGGTTGTATGGGATCCTCTAGTGTTGGGAGCCTGGCATGGATCAAGGAGAATATCAATGCTGTTGTTTATATTGATATTCTCCGTGATCACATGCTGCCTTCTGCTCACCATTTGGTCGGCCATGAATTCGTATTCCAGCATGACAACGCTCCGCCCCACACAGCTCGGATTACAACAGAGTTCATGGCAGATCCAACTCCTGAATTCGTTCAGGAAATGGGGGGCATTTGGCAGTTTGAGGTGATGGTATGGCCGGCCCAGAGTCCTGTCTTAAACCCGCTTGAGATTCTCTGGGACGAAATGGAGCGTCGTCTTCAACGTGAAGAACGACCCCGAAATAAGACACATTTGTTCGAGATTCTCAAGCGGATTTGGGAAGGAATGGACTGCCAGGTCATCACCAATCTTCTTGGCTCAATGTCAAGATGCCAGGCAGTGATCGATGCAAGGGGAGCCTTTACACGTTACTAGACTGATCCGAATTTCTTTGTTTACAGCGGGCCATGGGCGCCGCCATCTTGGATTTATGATAATCGCCATTACTTTTGTGCACACGGAACGTTGTGACTCTGATTTTCGTCGTTTTTTTCATGTTTCACATGAATATTTGCGTAACCTGAAATAAATTTACTCAACTAAAGATATTCACTCTTACAAAGGTAATATTTTTGTTATCAGTTTTTATTTATTTACATTAACAAAAACAAAAACAAATTAAACACGGAGGTGCGCGAAGACTTTTGCACGCCAGTGTAGATCTAATAGGCTTGCCATTAGTCCCAAGAGGCGTAACCAGGCCAAGGCTGGTGCCACTCTTGCAGAGATGAAGAGGTTTGCACACTCCAAGAGATTGTGAATCCTCTTCTCCGTGGGTGTGGCTATGCCCCGTTGAAGGTCCAGTACAGCCCCGAGAAAAGTTGGGTTCAATGAAGGTGTCAAGTGGGACTTCTTTTCGTTGATGATGAATCCCAAATTTCTTGTTAAAGAGAGGGTCAGATCCATCGCCCAGTGTGGTTCGGCTTCCGAATTGCCTACCACAAGCCAATCGTCGAGGTAGACGAAATTCGCATGTTGTGGAGGTGAAGGAATGCTGCAACAGTTTTTGCCAGTCGCGTGAACACCCTCGGAGCCGTGGACAGGCCGAAGGGGAGCGACCGAAACTTGAATGTTGTTCCCCGATATTGGAAGCAGAGGAAATGGCGGTGATGTTCTGACACAAGTACATGAAGGTACGCATCCTTCAGGTCCAGTGTTGCACCCGAAGACGGAACTGTGAGGCAATTCAGGACTGTGCGGAGGGACTCCATCCTGAACCGACGTGGTCGAATGAACTTGTTTAGCGGCCTTAGGTTCAGGATTGAGCGCCATTCTCCGCTGCTTTTTGGAGTGATGGAGATGGAAGAAATGAACCCTCGGTTCGAGTCCTCCTTGGGGACACAGTATATTGTCTTTTTTGAAGTAAGGCAAGAATCTCCGATTCGAGAGCCAAGCGTTGAAACTGGTCGGATGGGATCGGCGTAGGCCGAGGGAGGTACGACGACAGGGGTGCTCGACAGTATCGAGCACCCATCTGTCTTCGCACAAAAGGGCACAAGCCTTTGTGAAAGACTGGAGGCGGCCCCCATGGGCCCGTAGTAGGGGGCCGTTGAGAGAGAGGCGTCACCGACGCCATGGCCTACCCCGACAGCTCCCATAATTTGCTTTGGGGCGGGGGGGGGGGGGGGGGTGTATGAAATCTGGGAACCCCGATTGTGGCTGCCGCGCGGGGCACTGGGAGCCAACAACGGCCGAGGGTAAGAGTAGGGGTTAGCTGGACTAGCAGATGGAGTACGACCTGCAGCTCTATACGGTTGTAAGGGCTTGCGAGGGAAGCGGGGGCCGGAGCCCTGTTTCCCACCACGACCAGGGCCAAAGACATTCTGGGAAGGCTTGCGTTGATTAATTTTGTCTGTTGCCTTTATGCGTTTGGCCTCTTCTTCAAGGGTCTGTTGAAATTTACCCGCAAAGAGGTCAGTACCCAAGCGAGGGAGGGCTTCGAGTCGAGACCGAGCCCCCTCGGTGGGGAGAAAAATTGCATCTGCATCAAGGACGTTTCCCCGCCGGGTAGAAGTAGCAAGAGCGGATACCCGGGTGAACTGGTCCATGCAGATGCGTAAGCTGTCGTCCAGGCAGCGGAAAGCCAGCTCGACTGCATTTGGTGACACTGGTGAGTCTGCCTCACAGGAGCACACCAAGTACTCAGAGCAGTTGTAGGAAGCAAGTAACACGGAGACCAGCTCTTGAGGCCTTGTCTACCTTGACTAGGGTATCTTCCAGTGTATTGCGTTCCTTACTTGAGAACGGAGACCTGAGGGAGGAACGCCCCCCCCCCCCCCCGGAGTCGGCCAGTATTTTGTCACGTGCTGCGTCAGGTAAGGTGGGAACCGCAAGAAACTTGTCAGTCATTCCTCGGAACCCGAAAATGGCGGACATCACGTTTAGCCACAGGGCGCCATTTCTTAACCCCTGCGATAACCTCAATACAGTCAGCGCAGAGGCGGTCTACAGTGAGGACTGGGAAGGACTGGGCCCTAGACTCAGCTGGACCAGTGCGTTTTTTGAACGACTGGCGGGCTTCTTGGTCAGGTGTAGGATCCTCCTCCTTTGGGATATTTAGGACACGAACCATATCCTAAATAACCCGGCGCAGTGTAATGTCGGCTGTGGAAAGCATGGCAGTCCCCCGATTCATTGCCTGAAGAATAGCAAACAGGTGGATCTGGGTGAGAAGACTCCATCCCCAGGGGGTAAGGGGGCTGTAGCTTCTTTAGCCCTATCTGGGTTAGGCTCTGTCCCATTGGAGAGGGAAGCCAAAGGAGCAGGGCCCAATTGCCGTGGACGAGAATCAGAATTATCTGAGAACTCATCAAAGGGAAAAAGGGATACGATTTCCTCCGACATCTGACCGGAATCCGGAATAACTGCTAAAGCAGGCAGAACAAAGTCCGCTGGAGCATTAGCAGCCGGTCGTTGCACTAATGCTGACATAGTCGCTGTAAGTTGTCTCAGCATTGAGCGGGTGGAAGTGCTAGAGCGGCGATGGCGTCGCTCACCAGCCGAAAAGCTAGACGAAGAAGCGGACCCATCCGAGGACAGGGAGCTCTGACTAGAGTAACGCCGTTTCTTCTTGATGTCGTCTGCCCCGGTCAGATTGACGAGCTGGGCAAGACGACTTGCGCTCTGAAGAGCCACAGTCGGTCTTGGTTGTGGAAGAGGCCCGGAGGGAGCGGTTGGAGTAGCAGGGTCCAAGGTACCGGAAGCTAGAGGCCCGGAAGGCGTAGCTCCGGGACGCTTATGTGGTGTAGGTTTATCCTAATGCTTGGATTAGAGACTGGAGGCCCCGGAGGGTCAGCCCTAACAAGCACGCATGAAGTGCTGGGGGCCAGAGGCCCGGAAAGCGTGTCCCCAGCAAGAGCATCATCATTAAGCATAGGGACTGGAGGCCCGAGAGGCGCAGCCCTAGCATTAGCATCTGAAATGTTACCAGGAGCCAGAGGCCCGGAAAGCATGTCCCGGTAAAGGAAACAGAAAAATCTCTCCCGGTGGAATCTGCAGAGCGAGAGCGAGGCTGAAGCTGTGCCGACGACGCAGTGCATCTTGAACAGCGAGATTCTGCCATTGATAAAGATAAATTAATAATAAAGACGATACAAACTTTGTATACTCTTGTCCTTTACAAAATAACAGAGAATCTGAAAGCTTATACAATACGTTCGAAGACGGAAATTCAAAACACGTCTGTTCAGGTCGAACACTAGAGAAAAAGAGGTCGAGTTATCCAACACATGGGGACAGGAATAGGGAATGCATGGGCTCTTGAGGGCGCTGTTGTGGTGTGGTAAAAAATAATCTAGTGAAAGCCTATGGCTAGGGCAAATATGCAATTGTAGGTTTAACAGGTAAGGGAGTCCCTGAAGTGGACTCAAACAAATTTGTATCTGGTCTTGCTTTGTAACGATCTTCTTTACTAACTGTGGCGGATTTCCCGCGAGTCTCATTCAAATTCAGAAGTTAGAGAGAGGTTCACCATCTGTAGCAAAAGTCTCCCAAACCCCGAATCCAAATGCTTCCTCGGACCTAGGGAATACTTCGAGCAATCTCAGGCCCAGGGATGTGAGCTCGTTTGGAGGAGATTTACCGCCGATTGATAACTGGTTGTCTGGGCACTCTTGGGCAGGGCAGGATAACTCACTGGGGGAGGACACGCAAATAAAATGACTCTGGCACAGTTCTGTGTCAATTCTCACTTATTGCCTCCTGGGCAATCCTCTTTATTGCCTCTGTGCAATTCTGTCTTTGTTGCCTCTGGGCAACAATCTCTTGCGGAAATTATATTTCCTTGCTCTACCCTTAAACAAACCTTTAACAAGCCTTTAACAAGCCTTTAACAAACCTTGGCTTCCCGAGTGCACCCTTGCGCAGACGATCCAGTACTACCAAGCAGTTTTAGCGACCAAACGCACGCACTAGCACGCCGATTGTTTACAGTGCCTCTATCTGAGTTTACCTCCAGTTGGACTACTCGACTAATAATGAACAGCCACACCAAGACAATCTCTATGATCGCCCCTGTGCCATCCAAGTTCTCTGGGAACTCAACTTTTAGCCGCCACTTCGTCACAACTATCCTACAAGGTAGCTCAAATCACTGCCCACAATCGCAAAGCAACAATTTACGCACTGACCGTTTACATTGACACTGTCCACACTGGATCGCTGAACGGAACCCTACACTCAGCAAGTTACACAGTTTACAGGATTCGGAAGTAGGTTGGAGGCAGCAATGTGCGTCCGGCCGAACAGCAACGGCAAACTACACTCACCCGGTGTTTGATCTGAACTGTACCACTGAGACACGTCTGTTCTCTTTGCTTGCTAAAATCACTCTGCCAGGCCGGGCGGGCACGCCCGGACAAGCCACGCTACAGCACCTGGCTTGGACACACCCAGGCATTCACCAACCACCAATGATCGGACAACGCCTGCCTGTATCCATGCCAAGAGCACGCTCTCGGCAGCTGCTCGCGCTGGATTGGTCACCGAGACCTGCCACTTACATTGCGCTCTCCTCCACCCTACTTCCAGACAGAAGGTTCAAGAACCTTCAAGAAATACAGGAAGATTAGACTTGTGTCGGTCCACCCAATCTCGTCACATAACCATCCATACATTGTCATCATTATTATCATCATCATCTTCATTTCTTGACTTGTTCTGAATTACACTCAAGGGCAAGCTCATTCGAACAGGATTTTCTCCTAAAGGTACAAACTCTACTTTTCTTGAACACTTTTGAAGTTTAAGTGTACAGACACGATAAACTGCCTCTTGTGCTGATACTTCGGGGTTCTGCAGTGAAACACTTCCAATTTGTTTCATACTCTGCTTTGCATCTTGATTTCCACTTTTTGCCTCACTTTGTGCATGCCTCAATAACAGTCCTATCTTACGTTCAGCTTTAGACATGTAAGACACCACATTCATCCCTAATAAATTGAATGTCCATGTTTGCATTCCAACCTCTCAACAAGTCAGGATTATACTGATTAACCCATACATCTTGAGGTTCTCGCTTCAACACAAAATTTACTTTCTTGGTTAACATCATTTGCTTTCTCAAAATCATTCTGTGTAGTACCCAACTTTGTGAACAGTTCATTTGTTGTCATGTGTTGATTTTCCTCATCATTAACAGCAGTCCATACTGATTTCAACAATTCCTTCGCATCATCTTCAGTTAATGTGTTATCTAATATATTCTCACAATCATCATTATCCATTGGCATTGGATTAGCAACAAATGTCCTCATGGATGGTGGCCTTGGAAAAATAAGTTGACACTATGTTCCCTTCTTCTTGCATGATTTAGAATGTCTCTTACTATGTTGCTGTACACTGGTTACAATTTCATTCAACTCTTCATCTTTTTGTTTTCATGGCAATGCACAACTCACATACTTATCAACAAAGTCTGCCACCTCATCATCACTCTCTGTACCCAACGTTGGTGTATATTCAATCCAAAGTAGACAATGAGTATGTGGTGAGCCTCTTTGCTGGAATTCTACTCGGTAAAAATAATCTTTCACTTTCCCAATAGGTGCTGCTCTTGACAATACCACATCTTTCAAAAATGTATGAAAACGCTTGTCGAACATTCTAGCCACACTGTAAAAAAAATGGGTAATCGAGTGTTGGGTAAAACTATTCACACATATTTTGGTAATTTTTTTACACATTTATGGGTAAAATTTGCTGTTGGGTAAATTTAAGGCTTTACCAATGTTGGTACGAAATTGAGTCATTAAAGTTTGGTAATCTTTACCCAACAAAAGGGTACATAGTGCTTGCTTTAATCGTCATACTAGATGTTGGGTATAAAGTCAGCCATAACCCACCAGTTGGTTACTTTGACATGATTGAGGGCGCTAAATAACCAACAATCAGACACAAAATGCATCGAGAATGTCATGTTTGCGCATGCTGCTGGAGAACTTGTGAGCAATCATGGCGGAGTTTAACACGCTTGAAGAGATTCTTCACGAATGGGGGCTCGACGAGCTGTACAAAACATTCACAGGTAATATTTGGATAACTTCTCACAATGAATACCATGTAGATGAAAAGATCATGGCTCACATACGCTATTATTTAGAAATAAAAACGTTAAACTTGGTGCGCACTACATTGTACATGTACATAGCGTGGGTGACACTCGCTGTCAGTAACTCGAGTAGGCCTAGCCCATAGGGATAACGTTACAGATAAAAATCAAAACAAACCATTTTATTTTTGCAAATTGGTTGTTAAAAATATGGTGTTGAGTTTTTTGCTTGTTTGTTTGTTTGATATTTGGTTCATTTGTATGTGTGTGTGTGGTTTTTTTGTCAGTATTCTTCCTTTTGTTTTTGTTTTTTTGCTTTTTAAAAATTGTTAGTACAATTTTCAGCAGACAACTTGCCATAAGTTAAGCCTGGCTATCCAATTTTTGAGCAACGTTGGAGCTACTAACGTTCAACTTTTAGGCAAAGGCCTAGTTTCTTTCATTAGTTGGGCTATTGTAATATGCGTAATACCCAATGTTTGAGTGGGATATTTCTTCCAATAAAAGTTGGGCAATGTCAACACCCATCATGCCCAACTTTTGAGTAGGGTTCCTGCAATAGTAATACTAGTTGGGCAAAAAACATTGCATGACATGTCATTTATGCAAATTTAAGTTGAATTTTATTTAAAACATGCCAAATTTAATCATGCCCAACTTTTGAGTAGGGTTCCTGCAAAAGTATTACTCGTTGGGCAAAAAAACATTGCATGGCATCTAATTTTATGCAACTTTAAGTTAAACTTTAATTTATACAACTGTCCATGTTTTTACATTTTCTAATGTGTAGTGTCTATTTTTACTTAGCAGTAGATATGTTGGCACTGGTATGTTGGCACTGGTTTTCTTGTAGTTTTTGTACATGTACTTGTAGTTTTGCACTGTAGGCTACATGTAGCGTAATATATTTTACGTTATTTTTACTGGGGCTTTCTGAACATGGGCAGTGACTGTCTTTTGGGACTTAAAAATCGTAGCGCCTACCTATAAAATGTTAGTCTGGTTCCGCGTCAACATAGTCGTTGAGACTTTGTGTTTTTGAGATAGAATTCTTACCATTTTACAATTTAGGACTTACTAGGCCTTATTGACTGCACTGTTTTTGTATACTTACTAACACTGTATAGCAGTGTGTGTGATGATCATTTTGGTCAATTTTAAGTTTACGTGCCTCATACTAAATTAAAACAATTAAATTAAATCACTAAGACATGTTATACTCCACAAAAACATTGTTTTTAAAGAGGAGTTTTTTAGGTTTTAAAAAATAACACAATTATTACTTTCAGCTGTTTTCATCACCCCACCACTTGAGAAAACTCTTCTTAATGTATTACAATTTTTGTAACTAGTAAAACATTGTGAGTAGAAAATTTAGTATGTTATGTTTTATTTATTTTTTACACAGATAACGCAATAGATATAGAAGCCTTGGAGCTGTTAAGAGAAGAGGACATTACACTGCTAATTCCAAAAGTTGGGTTGCGAGTTAAGTTCTTGGCAAAGTGGAAAAAGCAAGTGAGTTGTTTGCCTTTTTAGTATTGTAAGAAGAAACTATGTTGTGCTACAAGTGCTTATCTGAAGTCCATGGGGGAATTAAGGGTCTTTTCAATCACCTAAAATCACATTCTGGTGCATCAACATTTGTCATATGTAGACAAGATGCCTGTTTGGCATCATTTTCTCATTTATCGTCATATCGACGTCATATCTTGGCAAAGCATGCAGACATGCAAGAACATACCCAAGGTGGAGAATCAGAAAATGAGCATGGCGCTGATGGATTTGAAGGAATGGACGTGCAAGATAATGAATGTTTGGATGAAGATGGACAAACATGCAAAGATACCCTTGCTGAAGCAGTTTCCTATTTTGTAGCGAACATGAAAGCAACTGCTATACCATATTCCAATGTGCAACAGATCATATATGAAGTTGAAGGGCTGGTGGAGATCATTGATAATCATCTACAGCATAAGCTTTCCTCTATTATGGAAGAAGTTCAAACACAATTCAAGGAGGCAAATCTCTCCAAATTTGAAACAGTTTTTCAAGAATGTGAGGTTGTAAAAAAAACTTTTGAAGGCCTTCGATCACAGTACCAACAGGACAAACACTTCAAAGATAAGGGATATTTCATCAGCCCAGAGGAAAGGGTGCTGGGTCAGTCATTCACATCACAGAATGATACCTCAACTGGAGGAGTAAAACAGAAAGTAATAAAATGACAGCTTCCAATATGTTCCCATAAAGAAAACACTCGGGAAACATCTGGAGCAGCCAGGAGTGATGGCTGCAATTCTTCATCAACAACCCTGTGAGGATGGCTTGTTGTTACAGTCCTATCGCGATGGAAGTTACTTTAAGGGTAAATTTTCTGCAAGTGCCGATGTTGTCATCCCTATTCTCTTGTATTGTGATGATTATGAAACGGGGAACCCCCTCGGTTCTAAAAAAGGAATAAATAAACTCACTGGCTTTTATATTAGTCTGCTTTGTCTGCCTGCTCAGTTCCAGGCTTCTCTTAGTAACATATTATTGGCAGCGTGTGCAAAAAGAACTAATGTTGCCAAATATGGCATTGACAGCATACTATCAGTGATTGTGAAAGACCTGAATGATATCGAAAGACAGGGAATCGAAGTTTCTTGTCAATCCTATTCAGGCTTGGTAAGACCAGTTGTTTTTCAGGTAATAGGTGACAACTTAGGTCTTCATGAAACACTTGGTTTTGTAGGTAGCTTCAGTGCTAACTATCCTTGTCGGTTTTGCAAGGCACCAAAGGAGATCACTAAAAATCAACTTGTAGAAGATGTGTCACTTTTAAGAGACAAAAACAGCTTTGAAGCGGACCTTGTGTTGGACAATGTCTCAAAGACAGGGATCAAACGGTCTTCTGAATTAAATAAGTTGACTGGCTTCCATGTCACCGACAATCATGTAACTGATGTAATGCATGACTTACTTGAGGGTATTTTCCCACTTGAAATAAAACTTACTCTTGGTGAGCTCATTGATGAAGGATGTTTTACTCTTGAAGAAGTAAACAATCGCATTTCTTCATTTGGCTATGGGTTTGCGGATAAAAAAAGTAAACCAAGTATAATTCAGGATTCAGCACTCAGGAATCCATCGAGTTCAAGTGGTCAGAAGGCTGCACAGACAAGAATCTTAGCTTTGTATCTTCCCTTGATCATTGGTGACTTGGTAGATGAGGAATCTGATGTGTGGGAGATGTTCCTGTTGCTGCTTGACATATATAAAATCATAGTAGCTCCACGCATTAGCCATGCAGGCGTATACATTTTGAAAGCTTTGATTGCAGACCATCATCGGCTCTTTCTGAGCCTCTTTCAAGACCGTCACCTTATCCCGAAACAGCATTTTTTAATCCACTACCCTCGGGTAATACAACTTTTGGGACCTCTGGAACAGTACTCAAGTATGCGCAAAGAGGGCAAGCACAAACCTTTTAAAAGGTGGGCTCGAGCTTGTAACAATTACAAGAATGTTGCAAAGACAGTCAGTATCAGGCATCAGCAGCAACAAAGCTATACTTTCTTACTGAGGAAGCCATTGAACAGTGAAATAGAAGTAAGGGATCAGATTTCTGTTCTGGTTTCCTCTCTGGATGAAGTGAATGATGTGTGTTCCTTCCTTGGGTGTGGAAAAGATGCTCAAGTCATTTTGTCAGGAAGTGTTTCCATTCAGACATACACATACAAACCAAACTGCATGATTCTGGTTGACTGGAATGCCAAAGAGCCACAATTCTCACAAGTAAAGCATATCATAATAGTTGAGAGCAGTATCTACTTTGTCCTACGGTCATGGCATACCAAGTATTACAACAGGCATAGACACTTATGCTTTGGAAGAGTCTGAAAGTATTTTTTTCAAAGAGCCCAAAGAACTTCTCTTGTGCAGACCATTCCATGCAACTAAGTGCAGTGGTAAGGACGACTCTTCGTGGTACATCATAACACCATACAACCTTGTATGACGATACTGTACTGGTATGTTTAATACTGAACCATTAATATTACTTTTTTTCCTCACTAGATTTGTCGGGTGGCTAGTCAAATTAATTTGTCTTCCAGACAGTTTTTTTTTTTGGGGGGGGGGGGGTGGGCGCGGTGAAAACATGAAACAGACTACTGTAAAAGTGATTGTAAGAAGCATGGTTACTCAGTTGCCTTGTAAAAATGTTGTGATATAAACTACTTTTAATTTAAATGTACAATGCTTTTCTTTGAGACAATTCCATTTTCATTTGGCAGAAGGAGTAGTGGTAATTTAGTAATAAATCATATATTTAATCTAGCCCCTTTGATTTTGTTGTACAGTTTGGACCTCGGGTAACATCAATACCAATTCAGCTACCAAGGGATATGCTTGACTTTGGACCGGAAACGGCTTCTTTTGATTGTCAGTCAATGCTGAGTTCCACTTCGGACTTAAGTGAAGTTTCTACTGTGTTAGACACACTAGTATCAGGGGATACTCCCAGTGCAGCCTCTTTGTCAGACTCAGACAGTTGGGCTTCTTTTCCATTGTCACAGATGTCACCACCACCTATGAAAAGACAGAAGAGACTTTTGTTTGTAAGTAAGATGTTTTGTTTTTAAATGTAATTATCTTTAATTGTTATGCAGATAGAGCTTCTGTTTTTTCAATTGTGTGTAGCTCAATGGTTGTTTGCTGATTTTGTTTTTAATAGTTTTTCAGCAGCTTTGCTAAAAAATGAGCTTCATGAAGTGGCACAAAAAATGTGAAGACAAGAAAGGGTTGCCATTTATTGAATAATCACCCTACATCTATGCCGTTGTGTTGGAATAATCAATATACCAATGGTAGACTTGAACATTGATATTTGCATATTTTGTGTATCCCTTTCCTTACCCAAAATGTATAAAGAGACATATTACCATCTTTACCACAAACAGTATCCTTAGGACAATGCACAACTTGCATGGGAAAACCCCCTGACATTCTCAGTCTTAAAAAGGTGACCAAATTCCATTGGGAAAACAATAGGGGCCATGGGAAAGGGACATCAATTTTGAAATGACATGTATGAAAGCAATTAAGATAAATGTGAAGGACTCCTCACCTTGTTCAGTGTGTACAACGGTGTGTACAACTTTGTGTATCAATCTATAAAAGACTATAGCAATTATAATCCAATCTTCATATATCACTGTTCGACAGGATACCAAGAAGATTCTTAGTGAATCTCCAGAAGGAAAGAGTGTCACTCGGAGCATCGAGCAATCTGGATTCATGACGAAAAAGTCAGACATCAACTAGTCAGGATATTAGTGAGCTACTTGATTTCCCATCATGGAAAAAAGTAAGTACATGTCTAAAAAGGCCTTTCGAATATAAAGTTGGATTTTGTTAATGACAACGTGGATATGGGAACCTTCACACCAATTAAGTAAAAAGGAGAAACATGTTCAAATGACAAGAATGATGTTCATGATTGATACGTGCTCCAAAAAAGTTTTAAAATAAAAATAAAAGAATAGAAACTTATTTGAAAAATTGCAGTGTCATTTGAAAAGTGTTAGATTGACGTAACCAAGAATGACAAAATGGCCTGGTAAGGGATGACATAAATAACAAACTAACGTTTTCAAATGTTGCTTAATCAAAATTCTCAACCCAGAGTGTTTTTTGGGCAGTCAAAGCTTTAAAAACTAATGAGGTTTAGCAGGAAATTACATGTACATGACAGTAAAATAAGTCTTGTATGAGCAAGGCCAGTCAATAAGTCATAAACATGCCTGTTCCTGTTTGTTGAATTGTGCTTGCTGAAATTGTTGTTAATTCATATACCTTCTACAAATTGATGACAACATGTTTGTCCTTACTATATAATTCCTGAAAACACAGACCAAAATATATGGCAGTGTACTAAGTACTTCATTTTGTTAGTACTATCCTGTTAAATCCTCTCCCATGTCACACTTTATGCTCATTATTATAGAAATGGCTGTGTTTTAAGCAAGTATTTTCTTTGATGTTACAGCCCTGGTGCATTTGAAAAGAGTGCTCTGGCTGAGAGTGTGATTGCTGCATTCCCAAGCCTGAAAGACCCTCAAGGAATCACAGGATATGTAAGTATTAATTTTTTCCTTATTTAAGGGCAACCCATCCGAATCAGAGAGGCTTGTACAATTGAATGGGCCTAGTCATCACCACGACTATTAAAGCTTTTATCTGAAGATTGGAAATAGTATGCACACTTCGTTCACTTAGCTCATGAATATTCATAACCTACATATTCTACATTAAATTTCAATAATTATTTAAATTGTGTGTACATACTTTCATCTTGGAAGGTTATGAGACAATCAACTCCTTATGAAGTATGGCAAATTGTGACTGTCCACCACAAATGGGCTTTAAAGTCGGTATAATTATATTGAGGAATATAGTCCAACAATAGAACACACAAGATTTAGTCACAAACAGTGACGTTTTATTTTCTGTCCACCAAGCAACATAAACACACAATGTACTATTTTAAAACTTATTTTCAGGAGTCTTTACTTGCCAAATAATCTAAAACCCAACTGTTTGGCCCATTCCTGGTGGATGGTCACAATTGTCAATGCATGTGAAAATCAATTAGACCTGTCTGTGTAATTTACATATGCTTTGTCATTGTTTTACTAAAGGAAGCCTTTTACACTAAAGGATCCAAAGGATGCCCTGCAGGTGGTTATCTTGAGGAGCACTTGCGGTATGTGAGGAAAAACATGATAAGGAAGGAGGAAGTTGGAAAGCATCAAGGAAGGAAGGAGGAAGTTGGAAAGCATCAAGGTAATGGACCTATTACCCCCCCCCCCCCAAAAAAAAAAAAAACCCAAAACACACACAACAACAACAACAACATCAACGACAAAAGACAACAACAAAAACAAAAACTCAAAAACTAATCAAAAACAAAAACAACAAACTAACAAAATCCCCAATGCCCCATAAACAAACAAAAACTATGCCACATAAATAGAAAACAAAATTAATTAGAAGGCCCCAGCCCTTCTTGCACCACAGATACTAAAGGATCTCTTTATCACAGGTCTCGTTTGTATTGCTTGCTTGGAATGTGTAACAACAGCACTCAAGGAAGAAATTTAGATTCCTCAAGTTAGTGTTTTAGGGGCTGGGAAAACAGAAAGGAAAGTGGTATTTCTGATGCACAAGTAGCATTGTCATGTCATATAAATAGAGTGTGCTCATAGTTTTCAACTTCACGAGTTGCCTTCAGGAGTACCCTACCAACTTGGTTCAGGACATGGAAGCAAGGACACAATTTATTGAATCGCTATAACAAAGGGACCGAATGGATAGTATTTAATATAATTTATCTGGAGGTTATAATAATATTGATGTGTTTGTACTTTTTAATAGTTAATGCAAGTGCAGCAACTCCTGATGAACCCGATGAGAAGCAAGAGACAGCCGAAGATGTACTTGCAAAGGTTCAGTGGCTAAAGGACAACTGTGCACCTACTACCAAAGTCAAAGAGTACATGTCATTGACATCAAAGCACAGGGCAGAATGGGTGAAGGATAGGGAGAGAACTGTTGCAGAAATCTTGGAGGAGTCCCCAAGGCTGCTTGATATTGGGATGGTAGGTTACTACAAAGTAAAATCATTTCAAACTGTGATAGTCAATATTCTTCTTTTCTCGAGCACTTTGATTTTTTTTTGCCAAAGCAGTGAGAATAATATTGTCTACATTACATTTATGGGGTGTGAGAAACTTGGTTAATGGTTATTTAGGAGGCTACCATAACAGTCTTGAAACCATCCTGGTAGTGCTGTAACTATCACTCAGAAGTCCTGGTTAATTCTAATTGTCTTTGCTTCGCACTAGTTAAGTTTTAGACATCAATTTCATAACTCTTTTGTGTACTCATAATGCTTTACATACCCTTAAAACCAGTCAGTCCTAGCAAATGCTGACTTTGATTTTCTTTGTTTCTGAAGAGTTTTGAAATATCGGTCAGCATGTAATTAAGCATAGGGGAAGTCAAGGTAGTGCTCCACAACCAACAAGAATGTTTAATTTAATCACTTTTACTTAAGATTGAGCAAGACTTCCAGCTGATGTACCCAAAAGTTGCTGACAGACTGACTGACAAATGGGGCGGCTTGTCGGACTCACTGATAGATTATGCCATACAGATGTTTCCTCTTTGGAAGGACGTGTTAGGTCTTGATGCCAGTACTGATGTAAAGAATCTGACAGAAGGTATTTTTCAAATTTTGAGAATGTCAGGTTGTCCGATTATTGCTTAACTCATTGGATGAGATGGTAAATTTTCAGAATACAATTTGGAGTGTTCTCAAGACAACCATCCTCCAGATTAATTTGAAGTGGCTGAGGATTTCCAATTAAATGCTGCATTGACGTAATTCCCTTGTAATTATGATTTCCTTCATTACGGTGATAACTTGGGTAAGACACACAGAATGTAGGCCTTTATCATGCTGAATTCATTTTGGCCATTCGCCATAGTATCCAATAAAAGTAATGATTGCCCATATTTATTTATATATAAAAAGGAACCAAACTATTTGTCCTTTCAGCCTCGGTTTGGTTACATGACATCAATGGGAGAAATACAAGATGGCCTCACGATGATAAAGGTCTAAAGAAGTTGACCCAAATATGGCAAAGTTAAGGCGTTTGATGATTACTGTTTTGGACCATTTGTGTTGATATAACTTGCTCAAATTTTCATATTCTCTTTTTAACAGATCAGAAGATCAACCTGTCATTGTTTGTCATTCCAATTATATTTGATGGCTGCGACAAAAAGAAAACTGGTGGCAGATTTGGGCCAAAGGAAACAATGAAAGCCTTTATTGATGTACAACTGGTGAGTATTATCTTGCAAAATTCTATTAAAACAAGTATCTCGCATTCCTTTGGCGGATCTAGGGGGAAGGGACTATGGGGCTGTAGGGCTCCCCCCAAAATATGAGTAAATAAGAAATTTAATACAAAATGTTGAAAAACAAAACTGCCCTTTAGCCAGGGATCACACCTCAGTTAAAGTACTACCTAGGGAGAGGAAGTGAAGAGGCATCCCTTTATGGTGTATCCAGGCACTGCATCTTCCCAGGTTTATCGTAACTTGGATGTGATCCCTGGCCATAGGGCAGTGTTTGGTTTTATGAATTATTACTGCCATCCCAAAAGAAAGGTTGTTGACAATAAATAGGGAGACAGCCAGCAAAGGTCAGTTTGTAGAGTGCCAGTGTCATAGGGAAATTTGTCCCATAGTAGCTTGACCCCCTCCACAATTCTTTGTTTGGGGGAACAGTTTATGCGAGGGTTCAATTTAGCCGTCTGCACCATAGGTCGCAGATTAAAGTCCTGCTCCAGTAAATTTGTCTATATTTCCTAAAAATTTATATTTCTTGTTACTTTGACTTTTCGCAGGATATTGTGCACATGCCAACGTACTTAGAAAAAATTGACGCAACAAAACATCCTCAGCCATTCCTGCTCGTCCTGTACAGTGAATCAGTGCTAAAACCTTCCAGTGTATTTGTGATTATTGAGAAGAACGCAATTCCGCAACCATCTCTACTGAAGGCCATAGATGTCTGCTATAAGGCTCACTTTGTACTCGACTGTAAGTACCAGCAACTTTGCACAAGTGTGTGGAAATTCTTTGAGAGGTATATTTTCAACCAGCCTGGAATTCCAACAAACAAAGACAGTCCAACTCTAAGAGCCCTGAGAGCCTTTTTGGCTTTCCGAAATCTTCCATGAAATCTTCCCAGATTGACCATTGGCTGTTTGACATTTTGTTGTTTACTTTTTCATTCATTCCTTGTTACAGTGCAGACTTATTAATGCTCATGACATTTGCCTTGTTTAGAATCGTATGACTGTCAAGAAATTAGATAGTAAGACTATGGGGGAAAACATGGTTGTGCTTTGCCAGGTTACTTAATCTTTCAAACCTTTATGGTGGACACCCTTACCCTCTATTTGCTTTCAAACTTAAAAGAAACAAACAATACTACAAAAAACATGACAGTTAAAACTAGTTGAATGCAATTGAAAGATTTATTGATTTATAGTGTCATGTATAAAATATCTCAATCATGCATTTTTGAAAAACAAGGGCAGACTTCTATAAGGCTCACTTTGTACTCGACTGTAAGTACCAGCAACTTTGCAGAATTGTGTTGAAATTCTTTGAGAGGTGTATTTTCAACCAGCCTGGACTTCCAACAAACAAAGACAGTCCAACTCTAACAGGCCTGAGAGCCTTTTTGACTTTCTGAAATCTTCCATGAAATCTTCCCATCTCAATCATATTTGTTTAAAACAAAGGCAGAGCTTGGGGGATCAAGGGGTTTGCCCCTGACCTACACTTTGAAATTAACCCGGCTTTAATAAAATACATGCCCCTAGATGGACCCCCTTCTGAAAACTCCTGAATCCGACTGTGTTAAGGGGTGATAATTCAAACTGTTAATATTTTTTTTTATTTAAAATAATAACAGACATCAACAACACCACTTCCTCAAGATTTAAATTAAGAAGTAAGTGTAAAACATTGTTTTCAACTTAACAAAGTCTGACTATGTTGTACACCGAGTTAATAATAATATGATAATCGTTTTTGATGAAGAACAAACCCTGAAGATTATGTTTACTACTCGTTATTCAAAAGGTTTACATTACAATTTTGAAAATGTCCTTTGGTAACCTCGGAAAACTTACCTTTAATTTACACACTGTAGTGCTAATTAGCAAACTTGTTTAAAGATAAGTTCTATACTTTTATTAATTTATGTAGATTATCCCGAGTGTTGTCGGCAAAGTAACACAAATTGACACAACTCGACACTTAACATTCAGTTTATTTGCGTTTTCAAAGGTTCACGAAAGAAGTCTATTGGCGAGTTATTTTGTACATACGTTTTTTGAGTGCTAGTTGTCTTTTAAAAAAAAAGGGCATTTAGGGGCCTACAAGCAAGTTTCCCAAAGGTTTAATTGTGATAAAATAAAATTTGTTTGTAAACGAAAGTCTTTTGCAATTTTTAGGTTACTTTTAGTCAAGTTTATTTATTAAGCCAAATTGTTACTGTTCAGAAACAAGAAGAAAGGCAATGCAAGCAAGCACCAGTTGTTTGAGATTTGTTTATATTTTTATTGTTATGTTACTTTATACAAGTTTTTGTGCCATTTTTGAGAAACAAACAAAAAGAAAGTAAAGTTGTCTATAAAAAAAAGGGCATTTACAAGCAAGTTTCTTTAAGGTTTAATTGTGATAAAATAAAATTTGTTTGTAAACGAAAGTCTTTTGCAATTTTTAGGTTACTTTTAGTCAAGTTTATTTATTAAGCCAAATTGTTACTGTTCAGAAACAAGAAGAAAGGCAATGCAAGCAAACACCAGTTGTTTGAGATTTGTTTATATTTTTATTGTTATGTTACTTAATACAAGTTGTGCCATTTTTGAGAAACAAACAAAAAGAAAGTGAAAACAAGTAAGTGTGTGTTTCAAAAGCTGTAACTTCGGTAAATATAAGATCATGTGTGTGAAAGACATTGCTGAAAGAGCAAATTACGTCGTGTTCTAATGGTTTTTATTTTTTAAAAAGTGCTGTTTTTTTTAGCTATTTATAAATCATTTTTTCACGCAAATAATTGTTGATCCTTGCAAAGCCTCACAAATATTTTACTGACTACTAAGTCTGTTTATCAAAAGCAGTTCCCACCTTTGAGGTCGCTTAAATTGTGCATATAGAAAGTTCAATAAATTAAAAAAAATCAGAAAGGAATTGCATTAACTGTTTATTTTCTTTCCCAACATGTGTGTAATTCATTTAAATTGTTCCAACAACAATGGTTAAATTATTTACCAACATTTGGTGGGAAAGTTACCCATGTATATGTACAGAAATTTAAACGAACCCAATAATTGGATACATTACCAATACATGGTGGGAAAAGTGACCAATATGTGGACAGAAATTTAAACAATCCCAATAATTGGATACAACATTTACCAATACTCGGTGGGAAAAGTGACCAATATGTGGACAGAAATTTAAACAATCCCAATAATTGAATACAATATTTACCAATACTTGGTGGGAAAAGTGACCAATATGTGGACAGAAATTTAAACAATCCCAATAATTGGATACAACATTTACCAACAATAGGTGAAAAAAATTACCAATGAATGGATAATATACTTTAAACAAGCCCAATAATTCAATAAAAATATTCACTAACAGTTGGTTGAAAAGTGCCCAGTATATAAACAAATAATTTTAACCAATAAATGGTATACAAAGCATATCCAACAGCTGTGTAATTAGAATTAACCAACTATGTGCAGTTGGGTTTGCTCAATAATTTAGTAAATTGTTTACCCAACGGCTGTTGGGCAATAATTGCCCCAAAACTGGTGGGGCTGATATTTGAACCAACGTTGGGTAAAAAGTTGGGCAATTTTTACCCTTTTTTTTTTACAGTGCAGTTACAGGATTGTTTCTCAATAGCAGACATTTCTCATTCCAATCCAATTCCTCAATATTCCTAGAGTCACCTTGTTGTCTGAGTAGTGTATAATCAATTGACAAACTCGAGAAGTTTGAGGTCGATCGGCCATCTGGGTCACGAGAAAATAGTAAAAAACCGATTACACTTTTGCATGAAATCATTTGAATATCCAGGCACGGTCCGGGCTTGCAAATTTCCCTGGATAGATTTTTGAATATCGCCCTCATGCGTTTCAGCACGGACAGCCGTTGATATACTCGTTCCTAATTGGGCATTGGAGGTGGCTGTTTGCGGTTGTTATTGAAAGGCCACCGAAGGGTCGTCCACATAAATAATGAGGCCATGTCCGAAACGGCGACTTCGGCTACAGCTACGGCTAGAGCGCGCGCGTCTGCCTATTCTTCAACACTGGCAGACGCGCTGATCTAGCTCTAGCTGAAGCCAAAGTTGCCGTTTCGGACACGGTCTGAGGCTCTCTTTCATACGCGTACGGCACGTGTGTGGGCATGTGTGTTGCAAACAGCATGGAGGTATATTTGGCTACCTCCGAGCTCCGTGTAATCAGGATGTTCATATTATGAATTTGTCGTAAACTTGTTGAATACATTCGCTGTTCGCGCGCGCCTTCGTTACGTGTAAAAATTACCTGGAAAACACAAGTTTGGTGGATAAATGCAATCATACCTCTGGAACCCTTTATCGTACAAACTAGTCCAAAACGGTAAAATAATCCTGAATATCTACTCCTTCATCATGTCATATTTATTTTACATTCAGAAAACATTTTGCCACGTCATTTTGAGGGTTTTACGTCCAGTCTTGGTCAATTTTGTATGGAGATTGCTTAGTCCAAAACCGATTTGGGAAGTGCACATCCTGACCAACACACTGCTCTAACAAATTTTGTGATTGGACAAGTTTTTCCAACGTCAATTTTTAGTTGAAATTCAGACCAATGAAAAGTTATTTCACAGCTTCAAAACAGCCGTTGCTAAAACGTCCGTGTCAAAACTTCCGTGGTGTCAACTCTAAAACTCCAACGCATTTTTCTAAAATGGTAAATTCATGCACTAATCGGAAGGTTTAACTAGACAGACTTATTTGAACAGAATCAATAACGTATACCCTTTCTTCTTGTAAACATTTTGTTCTAAGATAGTGTCACACATTTAAAAAATAGCAAGACACATTTTGCTTCTCTTGAAAAGTTGTCACTTGCTGCATGTATGTTTTTGTGTGTGGCGACGACATGGACGGTACCTCCAATGGTACAGGGTGGAATTGTCTGAGTACCATTATTTAGCCACAGCGTGGCTCTTTTGTTGTGTTTAAATGTTCTGGAAAGTTAATTAAAATTTCACGAGTGATTTATTTTCAATAAAAAAAAAACAGTAACACGTGGCATTTTCCTTTCTGCATCGAATTGTTTGCCTCAATAACGTGAGCGTTTTAAGTTACACGGAATTAAAACACCCCTGTCCGCACAATGGTATCTATCACGAAACTTTTCACACAGACAGGCGATAGCGAACCACACTCGATGTGTGTGTGTGTACGCTGCATGTGTGGTACGAGTTATTTACGTGGGAAAATAAGTTTACATTTTTGTACACTACATCCGGCCAGCCGGACACGTACTACGTGCAGGGGTTCAACCGTGGGAAAACACGCCAGTCTCATAAAAATAATTATTCCTTGTAAATGAAGGAAATTCATCCTTTGTGATTGTACTGTCAATGAACCGAAGCGGTTGTACGTTTTTAGAGTTGTGCTTTTTGTTAGATAATTAATAACAACATGAATAAATTCCAATATCACTGTCAAGTTTATTTCCATATACATTTGTGTCGTTCACTCATGATAAAACAAGAGGTCATTTACATAAACCTGACCATTTTCGAATCAACCGGTGTCGTGCCAAAAAGTGTCCGCTGCCAAATACTGTCCGCTCATTAGCATATTGCGATCTGATTGGTCATGCGTCTATGACGTCACATTGTTTACGGAAGCTTGCTAAATAGTGTCTGCGGTTAGCGTGTATCAACATTGCGTGCCTAGCTTCTCAGCTGACAGGCCGTTGACAGATAAGATCATGTTTGCATCTGAAATTGGCTTTTACAATTTTGTTTGAACGCCTTCTTTGTTGTATTTGATTATAAATATTCTTAACATTTAACTTTAGCACTTTCACATTTCGTATTTTTTAAACCTGCACAAAAATCAGCACTTTTTACTAAAGTAAAATACTAATCTTTACCTACTTTTGAGATTGACTGTTCGTCTGCGTTAGTGTTTGATATATTTTTAGGTGTTCGGGCATTAAGCCCGAACAACTCATTATAATTGTTCGGTTTTTTTTTTTTATTTTTTTTTTTTAGTTTTACTTCTCAGTGGAATTTGTCCGCGAGCAAACGCATACTTGCGAACCTTTGATCAACTTGAAACTTCATGTGAAGTTAGAACATAACTAGCAGAAGCTGGTAAAGTTGTGACGTCGTGATGACGTCATCAGGTGTCAAATTACAAGCGATTTTAGGTCAAAAAGTGACCATATGCAAATGCTTGTATGTTTGTGAATATTAAAGCTATGATGCTCATAATTGGACATCAGATAGATCAAGACTGGGGCAACATTTGACAAGTTAACGCCAAAATCGTATGACCTTAAATTCTAGGTCGTTACCCTAGGTCGAAGTTTACCTTCGATTTTTTTCTTAAAAAAATCATGTTTTGGGCTTTTCTAAAGCATAACTCAAGATTGAAATCGAATTGACGGTTGAAACTTATCAGACAATTGGACCTCAGTATCAAGATGCTACAAACATGATGATGTCATGGTGACGTCATCGGGTATTGAATTACATTAAATCAAGTTTAATACTTGTAAAAATTCATAACTCATGAACCACATGTTGGATTTTTACAATCTACACATCATCGGATTGGTCGTTAAAAGTTCAACAAACGCTACAAACAACATGAACCCATTTGACCCTGGCTTCCGGTTCAAACCGGAAGTTGAAAGTTTGAAAATTCATATCTCAACAACTACTTAATATTTAAACATGAATTTTGCATGAGGTTATAAATGAGTTATCCTCCCGAAACTTTTGCACAGAGATTATAGCATTTTAATCTTTGCATCTGGTCAAAACCGGGCGTCAAAGCGTGTTGACTTTCATTGTATGACAACGCACGATAGCGTAGGCCAACACAAACATGCCGACACTGTACATGAACACAGCCACGCGGTGCGCACGTGTACAATGCTTGTCTTGATTCAAGACGTTCTTAGTGGGGTTTTTTCCTGACCGATTGGTCATAGAATCAGCTGTGTCACGCTTCGCCATTAGAGGGCGCTCTATACACATCATTTAACTCCTGTTCATGTACAGACATAATACTTAGAACTTTCCATTGTTGATAAACAAACAGCGCTGGTTGGCATGGACCGCCGAATGTTAGCAAAACATTCAATCGTGTTAACAGATGTTTTAACCAAATTCAACATTTTCGGCAAGCTTCTAATTAAATAAAATACCTCCCATGATCGGTTGCTTTGTTTCCAATAAATTCAACACTATTTTTGAATATTTGTGTAACGTTCTTACAAACTGTAGCTATCTGTTTTTGTTTTGCATTTGATGGCTTTCCATAGTTTTCTTGAGCTGTTACATTGCAAAAGAAAGGTCTATATATGGAAATCCACGTCTGGATACCGTAATTTTGAAAGCACCCGACCATTCCCAAACTATTGGCAAATTCCTCGAAAACGCAAGCAAAAACACGGGGTTTTTTTTTGATTCAAATGTTCTGACATCAACACAATTACACTGACTCCGACGATACCCGAACACCTAGTGTTTATTTCAACAAACACTAAAGCTCTAGTTTTTATTTTTTTTGTGTTACTTGATTGTGGTTTAGAAGGTGATCATGGCCGAAGAAAGTGTTGATCAACTTAACAAATCTAACCTTTCGTTGGAGCATGTTTTTAAGTTTCTTTCAGATGGAGGTTATCCTGTTGGAATGATTGGTAACCAGCAGCGAAGTGTTCGAAGATTTGCAAGCAGCTTCAGAGTAGAAGGTATGATGCAAACTGAATTTGCCATTGTTAATCTTACTTTTAATTATAAACAACACTGTTTCTTTACACACAATTTTACAACTACAGTGTAGCATGCATGGTATAGTCGTTTTAAGTTCTTTTTCTAGTAAGAAAACATTTGGGAAAAACTTTTCTCTCAAAAGATTATTTGAAACCCTTTGCCCTGTGCACGAGTTCAGACATGTGTAGGAAAGTGTTAACTTGAAGAGACAAATTTACACCTGATGAGTAACCTTCGCATGGTATAAAAGTTATGTTTACAATCAGTTTGGAACTGGTGAATTAAACATTTCAAATGTACTTTCTGACTTGCAGGCCCGAGCTTTACTACTGCGGGAAGGGAGCACAGAGGCAGTTGTCATTTTTGATGAGGGAAGACGAAAGGAGATCTTCTGCAAGTGCCACTACTCAGCTTTTGGGGGTCATTTTGGGCAGAAGAAAACCCTACTTGAGAATGAGGCACGGTTTTACTGGCGGACAGTAGTGAAAGATGTGAATCAGTGGGTAAGTAAATGTGACAATGCAACATTGGATTTCCAAAAAAAGGACAATGTTAGCGAAAATGTATGAAACGAAAGCATTGTGCTGTCTTGTTTTCTTTGCACAGGACGAATGGTGCTACTGCCAGTTGTCACAATTAAAAAGTAACATTTGTATCCAAATGAACCGTTTTCCAATGTTGTAGATTCACCAGTGCACCAAATGTCAGGGAATGGAGCTTCAACCCATCCCTGTAGTTGGTCCCTGGGTGATGGTTGGGATCGACCTAATTGGACCATTCAAGGAGTCGTTGGCTGGAAATCGCTATGTTCCCACTGCTACGGACTATTACACCAAATGGCCCGAGGCAATGCCGATCCCACGAAAGGATGCTGAAAGTGCCTCGCAATGTTACTTTGCAGGTAGGTTCATTCTAAGAGAAAAAGTGTGATAAAATAGCCTCAAAAGTCAACACTACACATACATTTAGGTCAAATAATCCTACTTTTTTATAATGGGATATGGGTTTAAACTGAAACCTTAATTTTTTTAAATTTTATTATTTAAAATTAGCTCATTTATTCTCATTACAGGCATGGTGCACCAAAAGACTGCCTCTCTGATCAAGGGAGAGAATTCTGTAACCAGATGAAACAATGTAAATGTTCACAAATAATGTGAAAAATACAAGTGTTGTCAAATCTTCATGTACATTGCTTGACCAATCTCTATATAATATTGCAAAATAAATATGTATTAACCAGAACCTGTGCTAAAAATTACATTTTTATCTCAAAGCTTTCTCAGGAGTTGTACGAGCAATGGGGTATTCGTCATCGTGTCAGCTCGGCATACCATCCGCAAACAAATGGCCTTGATGAGCGGATAAACCAGACACTTAAGGCGTCCATTGCCAAACTTGTTAACGACAAGCAGGATGATTGGGAGAAATATTTAGTTAATTATTAGACTTCATAATTAAACTTAAATACCAGGGACTGTCTGAGCTGCCATTGCTATTATTATTATTGGTTTATTAAAAATGCAAACATGGCGGCCAAAAAGCCGAATTGCGGATGCATGTATACAAAGAATAAAAATACTACTATAATTAATATACACAATAAAAACCCATAAAAGTTAAACATACGCATTACACAAGGGAGTAGGTATAAAAAATTACCAAAAAGGCACCACAAAAACCACAAACAAAAAAAGACAACAAAAAAAAACCCCAGCCAATTTTAAAACTGAGCCAGCCAGTGAAAAGTTAAGAAAACAGAACACCACAGATAAAAAACTAACATTTGTGATTAAGCAGACTTGTCAATTTGGGAATACAACTTGTTATATCTGCTGGTTCTACATTTAACAGCAGTAAGCTGTGCAGCATTTCTAAGGCGGTTGTTCCTATTAGGAGGAAGCCATTCCCGGAGACTACTGGAATTTAAAATGGACTTTCCAAACTTTAAGAAGAGGCATTCGAGTCTCTCTGAAATTGGAGGAATATTCAGTTCATTGCAAATGTCAGAATAAGAATGGTCTCTGCAATAAGTATGGGTCAATATGATACGGAAAGCTTTACGTTGCATTCTTTCGAGACACTCCAGCTGTTTTTTAGTTAACCCAGCAATCCAAACTGGTGAGGAGTACTCAAAAGAAGGTCTAACATACTGCACATACACTAGCTTGAGATCTATAATTGGTAAATTGGACCGTTTAAGTAGGCGTAAGAAATACAGTTTTCGCTGAAAAGATTTACACATAGCATCAACCTGAGAGTCCCATTTGAGATTATCCTGAACATGAATACCGAGTAATTTGATGCAGTTAGATTGGGTAATGGGAGTGTCACCAATTTGAAAGGTAGGTGGAACAGGAGGAACCCGTTGGAAATTGGTGATCATGAATTGACATTTAGACGGATTAAGCCTCATGAGATTATCATCGGACCATTGTTTAAGCCTATCAAGCTCACTTTGCATTAAATTTGTTTGTTCAGTATCACTATACATCTGAAATAAAGTCATATCATCAACATACTTGTAATGGTAAACTTGCTGAGACTTTGTGGAAGCATCATTTATCATGGCTAGGAAAGCTACAGGACCAATCTTTGTACCCTGGGGGACTCCAGCGTTAGTGGTTTCCCAATTTGAGTAGGTATTTCTAAACCTGACACACTGTGAACGATTAGTTAGAAAACTACAAATCCAAGGTACAATTGATGGTCTGACTCCCAGTTTAATAAATTTCTCAATGACTAATTGGTGACTTACTCTATCAAATGCTCTGGAAAAATCGGTAGTGACAAGAACACCAGATTGGCGAGGTTTGTCAGTTTCTCTGTAAATGTCATTAAGAATCTTAACCAAACAGTGTGTAGTAGACAAGCCCTTTAAAGACCCAAACTGGTTTGTATCTAATGAAGCTCTAATGTCCTTTGTTATCCAATCAACGACGAAATCTTCAAAGGCTTTGGCGAAGAAGCATGTCAGGGAGATGGGACGCAGTTCTTCAATTCTAGCTGGTCGAGTCTTCGGAACTGGGACAACGTAAGCAGATTTCCATATGTCTGGAACAACTCCCTCTCTAAGTGAGCTGTTGAAAATTTCAGACAAAGGAAAGCAGAGTTCGTAGGCAAAATCCTTGATCAAGCGCGGCGGTATATGGTCAGGGCCTCCACTCTTGTTTAATTTAAGTTTTTTTAGCTTGATATACACTTGTTCTGGAGTTACTGAGGGAGGAGGGCCATAAGCTGGTAGGTAGGCAGGTAAGTTATCAAGGTCGAGATACGGAATGTCATCAGCTACTGATGTGAAGCGTCTGTTAATGTCATTTGAAATCGTCGAGGGATCAGTACCTTGTAGGTTGAGGCTGTGATTGGTGTTGAGGCCAGCAATTTTTTTAATTTGCTTGTGCCATTGTCTTGGATTGAAGTTCTTTAACCTGGAAACACTGAGACTGTAGAAATTTTGTTTTGCCTTTTTGATGAGTCTCGCAACCTTATTTCGGAGGAATCTCCACAGGTGGAACTTGCCACTGAGGTATGCATTTTGTCGCTTTAGGATCAGCGATTTAAGCTCCGGGGAGAACCACGGCTTGTCCTCACAATGGGAGGAAGTTGACTTGGTTGGAAAAAAGGTGTCAATGGCTGATTGTAAAGTACTATAAAACTCGGTGGTTTTGGTGTTCGTAGTAACCGCATCGGTTACTCCAGTCCAAACAAAGGTGGAGATCCACTGGCCAAAAGATCTTTTATCAGAGTCCCTTATAGGCCGAACAACTTTTTTGTGAATGGTATTTATCTTCTTTGTGTAGATAATTGGACGCCAAAGCACTGTGTTGTGATCACTTCTGCCGATGGGTGAAGTTGACAGCGGTTCCTTATAGTGCTGTTGAATGTTAGTCATTATTTTATCTAAGATGGACTGGTCTCTTGTAGGGGTATTTACAACTTGCACCAAACCAGTAAGACGGCAAACCAAATCAGTGTCAAGTCTGTTAAAATCACCAAGAAGTACAATCCCAGCTCCAGGGTATTTAGCTTGAAACAAATCCAGTGATGCAGATATATGTTCGATTAGCAGTTCAGCATATGGAGAGGAAGGTGGGTAGTAAACAACACATAGAATAAGGCCGGCTATGGTTCGGGGCAGTCGAGGGGGGCGAGCCCAAGCCCACAAAACTTCTAGTTCATCAGGTACGTGGACATCAGTCAAGATCCTTGTTTGTATTGTTTCTTTCAAATAAAGAGCAACACCTCCCCCACGTTTCAATAACCTTAATTTATTTTTTGTGTACAGATCCTGTGCTGTTTGCCTATCGCACATCCGTGCATGCAACCACAAAGTTTACTCCATTCTTCTTGATGTATAATAGGGAAGCCAGATTGCCATGTGAGGTAAGTTACTGTCAAATATGCCAAGAGACTTGTTTTTTGATACTACATAGTACATGTGCTTTTTCAATCTATGTTGGAGGTTAAATTTAATTTTTATTGATAATTCATTTTAGCTGAACAAAGACAAAGCCCTAACAGAAAAACCCGCTTCTCCAAGCTTTGATGCTCTGCGAGAATTTGCCAGCATTGTGGCAGAGCAAGCCAAGGTTGTGAAACAACGGGTAAGTTTTGATTATTTGCTAATTAAGTTACATAAATTCAGATTTTATTTTGTAATCTCAATATAAGATTCTCAAGAATTTATATAATTTTGAGTGGTTTTTTTTGTCAATAAAGGTAAAGGAAAACATCAATGTAGCCCAAGAGAAGGACAAGAAGTCATATGCAAAAAGAAAAGGCAAAAATGTAAAGGTGTTTCAACTGGAAGAGGGCATGCTTGTCTTGAAAAGGAACTACAGGAAAATAGGACGCAAGGGTAGCAAGTTGGAACCAAATTGGATTGGACCATACAGGTAGATATATTTGTTGTTGTATTCTTGTACAAATCACTTTTGAGAATCATCACTCTCTGTAATTTTCATGAGAGTATTATTCTAATAAAAAATTAAAAACAGGCATAATTATTTTTTTTTTAAATTGTGTAAAGGATCTGCAAAATCAGCAGTAACAATGTGATCACCCTCCAGACAGTGGAAGACAAAGTAGAGCTGAAAAGCAAAATTCAATATGAACACCTGAAGCCCTACATATCAAGTGACAATGCGAATGGTAAGTTAAATTAGTTGGAATGCAGCTTACTCTCTTAATTTAGAAAGAAACTCCCTCTCATCGATTGAAACTAGGGACAAAATCATCTGCAGTTGTCACTGGTTACAATCGATTTGAGTGAATTTCAATTTTCAATTGTAAGAGAAACGCGCCACTTGTTGTAACCAAACAATGATGATTACCGACTCACTAAATGTTTTTCCAAACACCTCATATTTGCATAATTTTTATAACAAATTATTTCTTATACTTTCAGACTGTGAACCATCCGCTGAGAGAACAGTGGAAAAGGAAACGGAACACCTCAGCGATGGTAAGTTTGATATTGCGGTGTCAAAGCACATGTGAAAAGTAATTGATGTTCAATTAAAACTAATTATATTTGTATCAACTTCCCTTATCCTCTACAACAGGTAACCCAGCGACGCAGGGCAAAGGTGCTAGTGATGATGACGTTGAAGCCTGTGTTGAAGTTGGTAAGAGGATCATCTTCTCATCTCTGGGAAAGGAGTGGTCTAAAATTAAATAACAATTTTAATTTTGTATGTTTTGTTTCTCATTTATGTCCAGAGAAGAGAAGAGCCCCCACTGACTGGATGCCGCAGCCAGCGAAGCGAGTCAAGAACACCCAGAAGGATACCAGCTCAGATGACGTCACTACGGGATCATGGCTAAGTGATAAACATACCGATTTTGCACAATATTGTCTTTCAATTCAATTTCCTACCATTCAGGGCTTTCAGAGTGCAGTGACCCTTCATGCAGGTAGTGCCGGAGGTTATGTATTAACCACTGATGGCCCATTCATTCAAATTGTTAATATCAATGATTCCCACTGGGTCACCCTGTCCAACATAGGAGTAGATGCATCCAACAAGATAAGAGTTTATGATAGCTGAGGAGTTTCCTTGCCTGCTGCACTGAAGAGGACTATTGCTGCGTTGCTTTTCACCCAAAGACAGGTTCTTTGAAGTGGAGCATGTGAAGATCCAGAAGCAGGTTGGTGGAAATGACTGTGGCCTGTTTGCCATTGCTAATGCCCACGCATTGTGCACAGGTAAGGATCCCGCCTGCATCCGCTGGGACCAGCGCAACATGCGAACTCGCTTTGCAGAGTGCATGCATGCACAATGTATTTAATTCTTTCCTTGTTCACAGGTTAAGCGAGCGGCAAGCGGAGGCATAAACTGGACATCAGTGGTTGAGGTCTTCTGCTTTTGCAGGCAACCGGAAGGACTGGATGACAGGATGGTGCAGTGTCAGCAGTGCAAGGAATGGTACCATGAAACCTGCCACGCTGTACCTACTCATCTTTTCTCAGACAAGACTGCCATGTTCTGCGCATGCTCAGCGGACAGTATTTGGCAGCGGACACTTTTTGGCATGACACCGGCCTTAGACTGAAGTAAAGGAATTCAACACTGATTGTGAATGCTGCTTTAGTCTGTGACTGGCCCAAAACCGTGACTTTATTTTGTTACCCTCTCCATAAAGGGAGTTCTACCTCCATGCCCTCTTAATCATGAGCTCCTCCACTCATGTCATGAGCTCCTCAACTTATACAAATGAAATTAAAATTAGTCGAGTGTCCGTGGAACTATATAGCCTAGTACATATTTTGCTCATGCAAAGTCCACTACAGTCTGGTTCTGCAGTTCTCGCGCGGTACGCTTATGAATAGGCTTATTGAAGCAGGAACCAGATCTACCACGTTGTTTCCTATCAGTCTTAAGACGCGAGCTTGGATCCTGGATCGTTTCTTTGATTTTTCACCGATTTATACGCCGACTTGTTTATTATCTACATGTAAATACAGGTTTTTTTTTAGTAGTATATATATATTTCTTTCTGATACAATTACTTTGGCTTAAAACTTCTCATTTGAGAAGAAATTGGCTAAAGTTATGTCAAAATTGGAGGCTGTTCGGTGATCGGATCACAACATACTTTCAATAGGGGTGATTTCTACATGAATTCTGATTGCTGTAGACGGATAAAGGTGAGGCAAGAAATGTTATGTTGTTGTTGCCGTTGTCGTTGTTTTTTTTTTAATTAAACTGATTGCCAGTACTTGTAGTACGAAGGGTCTTTGGTTTATTATTCTCAATAGTAGTGGACAAACATGTTCCATTTACAAAAATGTGCACTTTAGGGGGTTAAATTAAGTTAATTAGGAATTCAGATCACCATGAACACTAAAACTTCATGACTGTTAAACCATGGAGGTAGCCATGGTATGGTTAAACTGAATTCCTTTTTATTAAGTTTTAAACAGGAACAACAAGGCCAATAATGATGATAAAATATGTTGAAGGAAGAGTTATTTACGTTGTGCTCTATCTTATTTGTTATGTTTTATTATAGTGATGCTATTGCGCTTGCGCATTGACTTTCGACCGCACCATTATGATATGGGTGGGTTTGTGTTAGGGGTTGGGAACTACCCTTGTGTACCCTTGTGTCGGTAAGGGGGTTGAAATTGAGACAGAAAAAAGAGTTAAAGAAAAAAAGAAAAAGAAAGAAACAAAGAAACAAAGAAATACATGTAAATAAAACTATAATATAATGAAGAGTTTCTTAGATTGACACGAGTGTGTGGGCACCATTCTCGACTTAAAAATTGCACTTACCTGTAGTGTAATGGTGCGGTCCAGTGTCATTGCGCAAGCGCAATAGCATTCTGTCGGCCAATTCTACGGACGGAGAAAGTTGACTATTTTTACGATGGTTCCAGTCAGTTTTAAACGTGTTTCCAGATACACTCTGATTACAACCATTGTATTTGTGTGATGTGGGAAGTTTCATTACCTCTTTTACTCTGTTGCATAATACTTTCATTTTGTCCCAAAGTAAGAGGTGTCAGGACACTTCGTACCTTTTCAAGGTGCAAAGTGACTTTGGACACTTCAGACCTTGGACACTTCGTACCTTCTCTGCATCGTTTCTGGATTTCTGCATTGTTTCTAACAGGGTCACACCGCTAAAATTAAGTAATGGCCCGTTGTCACTAGACTTAAGTTCAAGTCAATTGTAGTTCAGCATCAATTGAGGGCGCCGTGCAAATTATTTATTTACATGTTGACTGATAGTGTCGAGTATGAAATAAAAACGAATCAAAACCAAATGGGAATTTATTTAATTACTTGTTGACTGATATTGATGAGTATGAAATAAAAACGAATCTAAACCAAATGGGAATTTATTTAATTACTTGTTGACTGATAGTGATGAGTATGAAATAAAAACGAATCTAAACCAAATGGGAATTTATTAAATTACTTGTTGACTGATTATTTTGTGCTTTGTGATCAGATAATTAATTATGTATTTTTAAAAAAATGGATAGTATCCAATAGCATATTTACATGCCGAGAGAATGAACCAAATTAAATACAAAAACAACCAGTACACTTTTACATCAATTTCATAAAAAGCTAAAGCTGGAAAGTATTCAATATCAAATTTGCGTACCGAGATAATGATTTATACAAACACAAAAATTACAAAATACGGACAAAATAAACGTATGGGGTAGAAAATATTGCGTGCCGAGATAATGGTACATAAGAACAAAAATATACAAAATACGGACAAAATAAAGGTATTTTAAAGATATTTTTTAGTTGGATAATAAAAGTAATCACATTTCACATTACAAAGGACATTCAAATAATTAAACAAAATGACAATTCATTAAGTATTATTTTGTATCTCAATGAAAATTACATCCTTATTAAGGAATTACACATTTTACTGAAGATACGAAGTGACTCGGCTGAAGGTACGAAGTGACTCAGCTGATGGTCACTTCGTATCCCGCCCGTACGAAGTTTCCAGGGTACGAAGTGGCAAAGGTACGAAGTGTCATTCATGGCTCCCCTTTTCTCATCAAGCCCTGAATTTATTTCATTGCGTTGTTTTTCTTTGCTTCGCTGGTTTTGTCAAATAAATAATATTAATTATAATAGGCCTAAATTTATCCCCACGAAAAAGAGTGACAAAAATGGTATGTTTTCAAACCAAATGCTGATGCAAAATTTATTTAAAAACAATACACAGGTCAAACAATAATGACGGTAGCATTGCAGTTAAGTTATCAAAAATAAATAATAATTAAAGTAACAATACAGGCCTATTCAGAAATTATTTATTGCCACTGCCAGCCATGAGAAAGAGTGACAAAAATGATATGTTTTTTAAACCAAAGGCCGATGCAAAATCTATTTAAAAACAAACAAGTACAAGGGTCAAACTATGATTGCATATGGTAAGCATGGTTATGGTTTTTGGCAAAACATTGTAGTTAAGTTATAAAAATAAATAATAATTAAACCAAAGGCTGATGCAAAATCTAATTAAAAACAAACAAGTACAAGGGTCAAACTATGATTGCATATGATAAGCATGGTAATGGTTTTTAGCAAAACATTACAGTTAAGTGATCAAAAAAATAAATAATAATTAAAGTAAGAATACAGGCCTATTCAGAAATTATTTATTGCCACTGCCACGAGAAAGACTGACAAAAATGATATGTTTTTTAAACCAAAGGCCGATGCAAAATCTATTTAAAAACAAACAAGTACAAGGGTCAAACTATGATTGCATATGGTAAGCATGGTAATGGTTTTTGGCAAAACATTGCAGTTAAGTTACCAAAAAAATTAATAATAATTAAACCAAAGGAATTAACCAAAGGAATTAACATACAAATATACTGCAGATGCCTTATAGTGTTCATGTACCAAAACTGGTCGGCTATTAGAACTGTATATCGACTCTTCGACTGGGTTGAGTGACGTAATCTACCCGAGCCTCCTTCACACACCAAAGATAGCCTGCGTCAGCTAGTGGTAGGCATAGTCGTATTGTATTCAAAAGTATGCAAGTTATTCTCCTAATCTCACCTCACATTGGTATTGTAGTTACGTAACAGGCTGGACCGCCGTAGATGAATACCTCAGTGACGAGCTCGCAAGCAACTCGGAGGACAATAAAAGAATCCGCCGAGCACAAGCAAGGGCAGTTCGGAAAAAACGCATGCAGAAAAGTGGTAGTCAATTTTCAAACAAACGTCAGCGACAAAATGCTGGTCCTGAGCATTCTACTGCTTCTTCCTCGAGCACTGCCCTTTTTCGAAGCTTTCACCCGAACCGTAGATTCATGTCTGGGTCTAGCACATGCTGGGGTACAGGACCAAAGCCGACTGACTTGTGCTTCGCCTGTGGAAAATCAGGGCATTGGAGACGCAATTGTGGGCAGCAGAAACAGCTGTTGGGAGACATGGACACAGCCGGTCGAAATGCAGCACAGCCCCGAAATTGGTAAAGTAGTAGAGGAGGACATAGCCAGCAGCTCCGCAAATGTACAAGCAGAGACAGGGTATGAGATAGACTTTTATGTTGCGAACTATTATGAGTATGAGCAAGGGAACGATGAGCCACTGATAAAAGGCAGATTGAAGACAGCTATAGAATTGTGGAGGTCCATAGGTGCAAATCCAGTGGTCCTAGATATAATATCACATGGTTATAAGTTACCCTTTATTAAAACGCCAACACAAACAATCTTGAGAAATAACAAGTCGGCATTGGAGAACAGTGATTTTGTTTCTGAAGCGATATCGGATCTTCTGAAGAAAGGTTTAATTATTCAGTGCAAAAAAGTTCCTCTTGTGGTTAACCCTCTGTCAGTCGCCAGCCAAAGTTCAGGCAAAAAGAGATTAATTCTTGATCTTCGTCATGTTAACCAATTTCTCTGGAAAGATAAGATTACGTTTGAGTAGACAAGTCATTTTTTGAGAAATTTTTTCTGATCATTGTAAATTTCTTAGTTTCGCCTGGACCACAAGAAATGTCATCAGGTATTATTCATTTCTAGTGTTACCCTTTGGTTTATCAACGGCTCCTTACGTTTTTACGAAATGTCTAAGACCCCTTGTAAAACATTGGCGGGGATTGTTCGTAGTAGTTTACCTAGATGATGGCTGGGGAAGAGCCAGTACAGAGAAAGAAGCAAACGCCATTGCCTCTAGAGTAAAATCAGATCTCTTATCGGCAGGATTGGTTCCCAATGTTGAGAAGTCACAATGGCTTGCTACGCAAACTCTGGTTTGGTTAGGTTTAGTATGGGACGCGAGAGATTGCTCAATAGGAGCTTCAGACAGAAGAATCCAGGATGTTATCAATTGTATAAATGATATCCAGAACCGGCTTCCCTACACCTCGGCTAGGAAGTTGGCTTCGGTCACTGGTAAAATCATTTCTCTTAGCCCAGTAGTCGGGTTTGTTTCTCAACTGAAACGAGGTTCCTTCATTTTGAAATTATCAGTAGAGTACATTGGGATAACCAGTTCAGACTCAGTGGAAACAGTGAAGTCATTGAGGAGCTAGTTTTCTGGAAGTCAGAAGTTGCAACTCTGAACAAGCGATACCTATATGAATACTCACTCCCTGAATGTTTTGTATATACAGATGCAAGCCAACTGGGCTGTGGTGCATGGATGATGGGGTGTGATGGGGAGATGACCCTACAAAGAAACTGGAGTAGCGTTGAAGAAACTAAGAGCTCCACCTGGAGAGAATTGCAAGCGGTATACCTTGCATTGCAAGCATTTGCTAAAAGCTTGGAGGGAAAAGTAGTTTAGTTTTTCACTGACAATAAAGGTGTAGTCTCGGTGGTAAACAAAGGCAACATGATAGAAGAACGTCTCCTACTCAGTTTGGACATATTCAGATTTTGTAGGCATCATGGTATCCAACTGGATATACAGTGGATTCCCAGAGAGCTCAACCAACGGGCAGATGAGATCAGTAGGGAGGTAGATTGTGACGACTGGGGGTCGCACCAGAATTCTTTCAATTTATCGACAAAAACTGGGGACCCCACTCAATTGATCGGTTTGCTGATGAAACAAACACTGGCTCATCAAGGAGTAAGGCATACAGTTGTGACACGGACTAGAAATCTTGCTTTCGTATTTTAATGTAATTCGAACTGTAAATAAACATACAGAAAAGAGATCCTTAATACATGTGATCCTTAATCAAAATTGAACTTATCAGTAAGAAAGTGGTTCTTAAAAACTCTCCTAAAACCTTCATAATAATCCAGGAAATACTTGGGAAACATATCAAACTTTCCTTAGCTCTCAGTAGTGTACATCATTAATAAACAATCCCTAACTTCCTAAATCTGGTCTGAAACTAGCAAAAGCTGTGAAACTTCTTACATGTTAATGTACTCCATTGAGCCATTGATGAGCACCGTGAAGCAGCACTTATCTTACTGGATTTCAGCTCAGCATTCGATACCATCGACCACGATATTCTACTCGATCGCCTGGAACATCGCTACGGTTTGGCCGGGATAGCCTTAAAATGGTTCCGTTCATATCTTACTGACCGCTCGTACTCTGTGATGATTGGGGAGACAGAATCTTCTGTCCACAAAATACCGTGGGGCGTTCCTCAAGGATCCGTTTGTGGAGCACCATTGTTTACTTTTTACACAGCCCCGCTCAGTGACATCATGACCAGACTTAATGTCAACCACGCTATGTACGCAGACGACACGCAGGTGTACTTGCTCTTTAAGCCGTCAGATGCTACTGGAGCCATTCATCGTCTTGAGGAGTGTGTGATGGAGATTAAGGAATGGGCTGTCTCTAACAAGCTACAGTTTAACAGCGAGAAAACTGAAATCCTCCATTTCAGCTCCCGTTTCGTGAAGTCTGTTGACCTTCCTCCAGTGCTGATTGGAGATTCATTTGTCGACATTTGCAGTGAGGCTCGCAACCTCGGAGTGATTTTCGACAGTGGGCTTCGCATGAAGACTCACATCGGCAACATAGTACGCACTGGATGGGCATTCATCTACAAAATCGGTAAGATAAGAAACTATCTCAACAAATCCTCGACAGAGAAATTAGTGCATGCCTTCATTACATCGCGAATTGACTGCTGCAACAGCCTTCTTTTTGGTCTTCCGAGCAAGGAAATACAACGACTTCAAAGGCTTCAAAATGCCGCAGCCAGATTGGTTTGTCGCTGTAAGAAATATGAGAGCATAACCCCAATCTTACAATCTCTTCACTGGCTCCCCGTCGCACAGCGAATAATCTTCAAAACACTCGTCCTCACTTTCAAATCGGTCCGCGGGCTTGCACCGTCTTACCTCCAGGAGCTAATACAACAACATTGGCCTGCTCGCCTTCTACGGTCTTCATCCCTAAATCTTCTGCAAGAACCTTCCCCTCCTCCACGGACTTGCTCGTATGGCGGTAGAGCATTCAGCGTTGTAGCCCCTTCACTCTGGAACAAACTGCCACCGACCATCAAAGAGTCGCCCACCATCGAGCTGTTTAAGTCGCGCCTTAAGACTCATCTTTTTAAGCAGTATTTTTTAACATTGTAAAATTCAAATTGTCGTTTAATTGTACATGCTTTTTACATTGTTATATGAAAATGCTGTTGATATTGTCTGTTTTTGGTTCAGTATTTATAACATTGACATTGTTTTTAACTTTTGTAAATCTCATCTTTTTAAACTGTTTAACATTTAAATTTTTTGCCAGCTTTCTGTATCTAGATTCCTTAAATTATTTTTCTGTGTAATACTTTTATTATTGTTCTTTTCCAGCGCCTTGAGGCGGATTCTTTCTGCTATTGTTTTTGCGCTTTATAAATTTCTCTTTATTATTATTATTATTACTCAATCTGCATGTAAACAAGTTGCATGTCCCTTTAAGTTCAACATGAAAATCAGTAAAATATGTCTGCTCTAATAAGGGCTTACATCATCATAAATCACAACTGAAAAGGTACTCACTTCTTTGGCAAGACTCTAGGATAACCAGGTGTCCATAATCTCTGAAGTTAAAACTGATTACTGCTGGTTTGACTACAAACCTTTTGGCTAAAAACTGCTATAGTAAAACATGGTGAAACATGGCTGAAACAATCACATGTAAACAAAAGAACAATAAACAACTGCAGTCACTAGAGGGCGCTCTTCAACCTACAGTCACAATCTCAAAGGTCACTGGCTCAGTGGAACAAACACTAAGCTGCCACGATTCAATTCAAATATTCATGCCCTGGCACTTGTCAAGTAGATGCATTCTCCTGTAATTGGCATGGGGAGAATAATTGGCTAGTTCCTCCGGTATTCTTGGTTGGGGATGTTCTCAAGCATCTTCTAATTTGCCAGGCACAAGGAACTTTGGTAATTCCATGCTGGCCCTCGGCTCCCTTTTGGCCATTATTGTTTTCACAACAAAGTTCTTTCCGGAATTTGGTCGCAAACACAATTACATTCTCAGACCCGTCAGATATATTCGTGCAGGGAAGCAATCAGAAATCAATACTTGGATCCCCTTTACTAAAATCTGCAGTACTTTGCATCAGACTTGTGGGGTAAACAAGGTTCATGACCAGTATAGGGGTTGTGTTGAGAAGAGATTAAGTTACCTTGTGTATCGTCAACGCCGCATGGCAGGAGAGCCGCATGGCAAGAAAGCCGAATGGCAGAATAGCCGCATGGCAGAGAAGAAACTGCTAGCAAAGATATTGTTACGGCAGCGATAATTTTGTAATTGTATTATTGATTTAATTTCTTTTGTGCAGAATTCGCAAAGAAGATGTATACGCCTCAACGTTGGCTGAGATATTGGAAGCATCCAGAGCTCCCAGCACGACTAAAAAATACAATGCTGCTTTTGCCGCATGGCAACAATGGTGCAGTGCACAGATGGTAACCCCAATACCGGCAGTTCCAGATGATGTGTGTCGTTATTTTATATACTTGTTTAATTAATGAGGGCGCTCCATACTCAAGAATCGAATCAACATTTTATGGAATTAAATGGCGCCATGACTGTTCTTCTGGGTGTAATCTTAATCCATGCGACAGCAGGTTCTTACATAATGTATTACAGGGACTTAAGAGGAGATTGGCGAAACCTCTATTAAAGAAAGAACCGATCACTCCCGGAAATCTTAAAGGCTGTCATCAGTAAATATGAGTCGAACAGCCTGATGGATATTAGATTGTGTACATAGATGCTTATATCATATGCAGGATTCTTACGTCATAGTGAACTTATTAATATAAGAAGGTGTGATATTCAGTTGCATACTACACTTGTAAATATTTTTATAAGTAAAAGCAAGACAGATAACTTTAGGCAGGGAGCGTGGGTTCTTATAGCGGCCACAAACCATAAAAACTATTAAAAAAAATTGTCGTATTTTATTGTGTGCAACAGGTATAACACAAGCCCTTTACAGAGAGGTAGTGCAGAAAGAAAATCATTTCCCCTGGAAGTGTACTGCTTGCGTCGTCGCCATGCCGCTTTCTGCAGTGACTTCACTTTGGGATTTGACTTCCAGTGGTCCGCTGGTAAGTGTCATAAGCTCGTTTACAGAGGGTGCAATACTTTAATAACCACATCCCCAGACGTTTGGTAACCATTTTCATAGTAAAGACACCTTTGGTAATTGTCAGTTTCAAAGTGTGCATTGAAGAAAAGGTGGGCAAGCGCTACATACGCAGTGTGGACCTGAGAACAAAAGAGGTCCACATAATGTAGGGATCTGAAGCACTATGTGGACTTACACACGTCCACACAACGTTATTTGCAGTGTTGAGGAATAGGATTTTCCTTAAGTGTACAGAACAAAGGAATGTCCACACAACGACTGCAAAACAAGACTGTGTGTGTGTGTGTGTGTGTATTTAGATAAAGAAGGAGATCGGATCTTCTTATAATTTTTTGTTTACGGTTATTAATTTGAGCAGCCAGTTTCGTGTGAATCGACTGTTTTTGATTAACCTCCCTTAGTTACGTTTTAATTATAGGTTTACCCGCCAATTGCCGAGAGGTCACGTCTGTCGCCGGCTGGCATTGTTACCCAGCCTTCAACTCCGGCGTTGACTGATGAGCCAATGGAGGTTGACCCCACTCCATCCCCCCAAAGCCGTGGTGACCCGGTCCAGGTTGCCGTCGGCAAAGCCGTTGATGAGGAGGCCATGGACGATGCTGCAGAGGAAGGCGACGCTGCTTCATCTCCCCAAGCCATTGAGGAAGATTCACTGGAGGATGCGGCGGTGGATGGTGATGTCGAAGCAGATGACACAGCTGGGACTCAGTACATGGTGTTACATGGCGGTTATTCCTACGTCTGGCGAAAAGAGTCATCATTTTGAGTGATACAAAATAACGCAGTTTCAATTTAAATTATTATTTATATTAAGAATGTGAAACTTTACAGATGTGGAAAACGCACATTCTCAAGCAACAATTGGAAAGGTGAATGATGTTAACTTGAGTAAAAGAAGAGATTGAAGGTGTTTCAATGCATCCGTATCAATCAGAGTGATTTAATTAATATTTTGTTTACAGATGTTCTGTAAGGAACAGACAGCTCAGGTGTGGGGCAACTGTTTTACAGAGAGCGGCAGACCGTTTCGAGCCAGGGAAGACGCCGCACAATCACCCCGGGCGCCCTGGAGATGAGGTGGTACTGCAGGTGGTTAAGGAGATTAAGCTTCTCTCGGTGCATTGTTTTGTCAAGAAGGACGAGGCAGTCAAGCAGGTACCCTTATATTTTGCCTTGATGTCGGGAAAGAAGATTTCAGACTATAAGGCGGTCTTCAAAGCGTTGAAGTCCGCCTTACCTGAAGCGAGTGTACAGGAAGTCATGATGGATTTCGAGGCGGCCCTGTGGAAGGCGATGGAAGCCGTTTTTACTAATGTAAGTTTAATAATTGATTTTTATTAATTATTATTCTCATTTCGTGTTCCCAAAAATGTCCTCCGTATTGCTTTCAATTTAGAGATCACACCACGCCGTTCTTTCGTAAATTTAATCTTCTTACTCTTGCCAATATCAACAACATCCAAAAAGATATTTTCATGTTCAAATTCTTCAATAGAGTAATCTTTCAGTTGAACATTGATCACGGTAGTAATCAAACTATTACTCATTACAAACATTTGTATGACTATTGTTTCGCGACTTTTTGGAATATATTTCCAAACTGCAGCAGGTAACAATAACTTCGGTTGAGGACATATTATGTGAATCATCTCTTTAAATTTTTATTTTTGCAGTTGTTCGAGTACGTCGAACATACGTGGCTTACTGGGACGTGGAAGCCTAAGCATTGGACAGTCTATATGCAGAGCGTGAGAACGAAAAAAAAGAAAGTTAGTAGTATGTTTATTTTTCGTTTCTTATTTGTTTGTTTATTGTATGTGATGAAAAGATGTGTGTATCTTGGTACGCAATTAGCAGGGGAAAAACAACCATCTTTCCAGGGCTAATCGTTTCCGAATTGGAAGATTGCCTCAATACACAGGTTTCATTTTTGTTCAAACTCCCTTCTAAATAATGCTTTTATGGAGGTTCTCCACGACGAGGCCAGAATGATGAATCTGCAGGTCCGTCTGGTGAGTGAGCAGAAGCTGACAAAGCGGCAAAGAAGGAGAGACACCAGCAACCAGGGCAGGCTATTCAAGCTATGGGATTCGTTTGTTGCTGGCTCGATCGACGGCAAGAAGCTTTTGCGAGGCTGTGCTGCCATCTTCGGTAATGCCCCGGATGTACACTAATCTTACAACCACACTATCTCGGTGTGGGCTACGCCAGTTAATTTTTTTGTATTCATCGTTTTATCATTTGGTCGACAGTTACAGTGCAAGGTTAGGTTATTTATTAAGTCTCATTTATATTTTTCTATTCGTCTTTTGATAGTTTTTAAAGTAAATATACATAACTTATTAATATATATAAGATATGTTTTTACGTTTATTTATTGATGGACATTAATCGGTGATTTTTTATCCTCTAGTTTTTTTTAAATACTATACAGTATATTTTTGTGGGAACTCTTTTAATTTTATTAAGTTACTGTAAAGCTTTGTTGATTTTGTACGTTATGGCTTTTGTTACATTTTAATTTATGAACATTAAGTACCGATTCCAAAGGCAGAATTTTTGTCACACATCAATTTATCCTCAACATAAATGTATAAATTCTTTAAGGATTAAATTAATATTTCTTGAATTTTTTTTAAATATTAAATACCGAGTTACAACGGGAGAATTTTTGTCAAAACTTGTTGTTTTTCAACTAGTTATTTATCATCTTTAAGGATTCCCTTTCTTGAATCAAGTTAAAAACAACAAAATTTCCCCTTTGAAAATCATTGCAACAATAGCAAAAGCATGCATAGGGGGCGACTGTGTCGGGGGCGACTTTGTGGGGGGCCACTTTGGCGAGGGGCGACTTTGTGAGGGGGCGACTTTGTACCTTGAGGGGGCGAGCTTGCTGGGGGCGACTTTGCAGGGGACGACTTTGCCAGGGGGCGAGATGACTGACATTCAGGTTATCAATATACAGTATCTTTTAGTGCTCTGTGTTATATTCCGGGTTAGTACAGCAATTGATATGTGATCACTGCTACATTGGCATTACTATTCCCTTGGATCTTTGTTTATTACTTATTTGATTGGTGTAGGTCAATTCAAAAGCGAATTCTAACTTTTTTGTTGTTAGTTTGCTTGATTGTTGATTTTAAAATAATGAATGTTCCAAGTTTGTTTAAATTAATGTTTCTTGAATTTCTTTTTAAAGTTAAACACTGAGTTACAACAGGGGAATTGTTGTCATTATTTTTTGTTTTTCAATTAGTTATAGTTATTAAGTTGTTTATCCTCAACATAAATGAATAAATTCTTTAAGGTTTAAATTAATATTTCTTGAATTTTTTTAAAATATTAAATACTGAGTTACAACGGGAGAATTGTTGGCAAAACTTGTTGTTTTTCAATTAGTTATTTATCATCAGCAAAAGAGTATAAAATCGTTAAGGATTCCTTTTCTTGAATCAAGTTAAAAACAACAAAATTTCCCATTTGAAAATCATTGCAACAATAGCAAAAAAATGCATAGGGGCGACTGTGTCGGGGGGCGACTTTGTTAGGGGGCGACTTTGTCGGGGGGCAACTCTGCCGAGGGGCGACTTTGTGAGGGGGCGAGCTTGCTGGGGGCGACTTTGCAGGGGGCGACTTTGTGGGGCGACTTTGCCGGGGGCGAGATGACTGCCATTCAGGTTATCAATATACAGTATTTTTTAGTGCTCTGTGTTATATTCCGGGTTAGTACAGCAATTGATATGTGATCACTGCTACATTGGCATTACTATTCCTTTGGATCTTTGTTTATTACTTATTTGATTGGTGTAGGTCAATTCAAAAGCGAATTCTAACTTCTTCTTTTTCTTTTTAGTTTGCTTGATTGTTGATTTTAAAATAATGAATGTTCCAAGTTTTGGAAAGAAAGATTAGGTGAGTACATTGTACAATCCTGGAGTCTCTTGGGTTGAGATGGGTGACTGGAATCGATTGATTCATAACTAATGAACATACAAACTGCTACATGTAAATCAAGAGAAGTTCAAACGAAAGCTAGATGCTCTAACGAAGCACCCCCCCCCCCCCTTGATTGGTGTAGGTCAATTCAAAAGCGAGTTCTTACAATTTATTTTTGTCGTATTTTTTTTTAGTTTGCTTGATTGTTCATTTTAAAATAATGAATGTTCCAAGTTTTGGAAAGAAAGAATTATCAACTGGGGCTTTGGTCCTTGAGAATAACTCAGTTCATTGTACAATCCTGAAAACCCAAACCACCATCAGAAGTGTTTGTTTTTTATTTCTCGTTTTGTAGAACATAACAAAATGTAGGCCTATGTATAGATATAGTATAAAGACATACAATAAAACGACTGTAGGTTTCAAGATCCTGGGTCTCGGTCCTTGAGGATAGGTGAGTACCTTGTACAATCCTGGAATCTCTTGGATTGAGTAGGGTGACTGGAATCGATTGATCCTCTACATATAATTAAAATTCTTTTTGGTCCATTGAGTTATTTATTAATTTTTCATAAAAAGTGTAGGGGCCTGCCTAAATTACTATTAAAATGTCTCTCACAAAGGTTTTTATTCATTTATCAATGTGTCTCCTAAAGTCTCTCTACGACTCAATGTAGTTTAGCTTGTCAGAACAGGACAAAATTACAAATCAGCATAATTATCATCAATTACATGACATGGAAAAACGAAGTACCTGATTGTAGCTATATGGTACACTTTACTGATAACTGAAGAAATTTTACCAATTCTTATATTTACCTGTATTGAGAAGCCTTACACTTTCTTTATATAAGAAGTGGGTGTTTCTTATGTTATAATTTGTATTTGTTATCTCCTTTAAGAGTAATTTTTAAGTAGCTATTGTTGTTGAGTATTAACATATTATTTCTTGTCTCGTTTTCTATCTTTAAATAGTCAATGTGCCAGCCTTTTTGTTTTGGGAATAAATAAACACATTTGCAAAAAAGAACTACTTTCACATTAAGATGACTTGAGTTGATCCATGGAGTTCTACCTCCATGGTTGATCTGATTTTGGTAAGAGTAATTTAATGTTCTTTGAAGATCTTTTCTAAGGCCTATTTTTGGCTTAGTTATAAAGTAAACATGACATTCATTCAAGATCACCCCATTTCCTTTTGATTATTTATTTTATTGTTTCAATGTTATGTGGTGAGTTCTTGTTACAAGTTGCACTCTTTAATTTGTTGTATGGTATAAATTATTATTTATTTTATAATGTGCATTATTTCATAAGGATTATGGTTTTATTATGTTTTTGTTTTGCCTTGCGGACAGCACAACACTTTTGGAGAGTTTCCTTTTTTGTTGTTAACAACCTTTTAGCCATTCAGTTGTTTTTGAAGATTTTGCTTTACTGGAGTGCCTTATTAGATTCCCCTTTATAAAGGCTTGGCAAATTTGTTACCTCATCAGTGAATGTTTAACGCTGTAGATCAAAGGTGATTTGAAATTCATTGGCTATGCGATTTAGGAAACGTATTTTACAAGCAACTCTGTTTTTATCCATGCAGGTCACTGACTAAAGAGACAAGAAGACACAATACTTTCACTCAGGGAAATCTGTCATTGAAAGCAGTTCCACTGTAAGTGTAAACTATAAGTATTTTAAGTTAAATGTTTTGTTTTGTCAATAGAATGGAGCCTCGATCAGGTCAGAAAAACTACAACAGGCTATGGATGAGAGCCTCTCGTGCCATTAGAAGAATGAGTGATGTAGAAGAAACTGCAAGTGACACTGACGAGGAAATTCCCATTCTCCCTGAAGTGCCAGAAGAAGACGTAGAAGATGATGAGTTAGCATATGTTGGTAATCATGAGACGGAGGTTGATCGCAATGATATACCAATGTTTAACAACTATATTGAGGAAGACGGTGATGATGTAATTAATATTGGAGTTCATGATGAAGATCAAAATGACGTTGAGAATGGTGGTAATAGTGATGATGAAGATGATGATGATGATTGGGAAGACATCCATTCAGACATCCCCGTCACCTCTGAAGATTCAGATGAATCTGATGACAATGATGAGTTTGAAGATCCTCCTGTTTCATTTAAAGATCAACTTGCAATGTGGGTTAAAAACTATCAGATAACACATAACGCTGCTGATGGACTTTTGAAACTTCTTCAAAGAAATAATCACCCTGATTTACCATCTTCTGCACGAACATTACTTGGTACATCACGAAATGTTGAGACGAGACATGTTTCAGGCATGGAATATTTATACTTGGGTCTGGTTGATCAGCTGATTAAAGCTTACCATTTCTGTAAACCAAACATTGGAAATGATGTGGAGTGCCTTGCCATTGCCTTCAATGTAGATGGTATTCCTCTTTTCAAGGCTTCCAGCAGTTGCCTCTGGCCTATTCTGTGCTCCATTACTAATGTGTCTCCAGTTCATGTTTTCACAGTCGCATTAACATAGGGTTCTTCAAAGCCAAGTAATTTAGAATTTCTTTTGGACACTATACGAGATCTAGAAAAGCTTCTTGAAAATGGAATAACTGTTGATGAAAAAAGAATCCAGGTACGCGTTAAATGCACCGTGTGTGACGCACCCGCTAAAGCGTTTGTAAAATGCACAAAGCTTTATTCAGGATATCACGGATGCGATAAATGTTGCCAAATAGGTAATTATGTACAACGAAGAATTACCTATCAGCAAGTACTGGGTCTAAAAAAAAGAACTGATGAATCTTTCCGCAATCAGACATATGAAGAACACCACAATGGAGAAACACCTTTTCTTCAGCTACCTATCGATATGATAAAGACATTCCCTGTAGACTACATGCATCAAAGTTGTTTAGGCGTAATGAGGAAACTAATACAAATCTGGATGAGAGGTAAAGGTAGATTGCTGGGAGTATGAATGTCTGCTGTTCAAATTAGGAATATAAGTGAAAAGTTGATTGCCTTACGCGGATGTATAACAAAAGACTTTCAGAGAAAACCGAGAAGTCTGTTGCAGGTTGACAGATGGAAAGCGACTGAATTCCGTCAATTTCTTCTTTACACGGGGAAAATCGCTCTTAATGGAATACTAAGACCTGATTTGTACGAACACTTTATGGCTCTAAGTGTTGCGACTTGCATCCTCTCCAGTATATCGAATATGCTCATCAGTTGTTAGTTTATTTTGTTGAACAGGGGCGTGTTTTGTACGGGGAGGAGTTCTTAGTGTTCAATGTACATAGTATGTTGCACTTGGCGGATGTAGCTGAAGAGTTTGGAGACCTTGATAGTTGTTCCGCATTTCCTTTCGAGAATTATTTGCAGTTTCTGAAGAAACTTGTGAGGTCAGGAAAGCGTCCAATTGTCCAAATAGCTAAAAGGCTCGGTGAGCATTCTGTAGGAATAATGAATTTGCCAAGACCCGACACTATTTCATTCAAAGAACCAAACAACTGTTATGTCCATAGCGACTTCTCTTGTTATGAGGTGCGGGAAGCAACCAACGAAAAGGACCACAACGATGACACGCTGTTCTTGTGCCGAGTTTATACACGAAGTAAACATGCATTTTCCACTCCTTGCGACTCCCGACTTATCAACGTCCATAAAGTTTGCAACCGAAACACATCAACGGAACTTCTTTCGGGCACAAAACTGAAGAGGAAAGCCATAAAAGTTGATATTGATCGCGATAGTGCAGTGTTTATGGCTTTGTTACATCGTATTTAGATCGACAGTAAGTATATGATATAAAACCATTAGTGACCTTTAATTGTGAAGTATAGACAATAAGCTGCAGGATTGGTCATATATAAAATAGTGTAGCAATATTGTCTGATGCAGATATTATTCTGTTGAAAGTCAGAATTAAACACCTCTTTACCTTGCTATCGATGGTCAATGGATCGGAAAATGATCAATCTCACAGCTATTGTTTTTCTTGTTTTTTTATATATTAATAATGGGAGTAGTATAGGTTAAGGAACATAGGCCGCATTTTTTGCGAGCAACCCTAATGCTCTGAATTGCTCGGAATTTTTTCCGAGCAATGACCCGCCACCGCGTGACGGTGGATTGTGGGGGCGTGGTTGTGGTTAACGCCACGAAGTGGTGGGACAAAGGCGAGCCACGGAGTGGGGAGTTGTGTGGTTCACGCTAGTGTTCGGGAGACCCGAAAGGGTCGACGTGTGAACATGATGCCTTGCATCATGTAGCGCGGTGTGAAACACCGCAAGCAGTTGTCTCACGACAGTGTAACTGCGGGCAAACCGTTATCGTTTGCCCGCAGTTGTGAGGTGCGGGAGTGATTTTTTTAAAATCACGGAGCGCCGAAGTCCTAACCACGCAGCACAAACGAGACGCACGCGTCTCGTTTGTATTTTCACGAAGTGAAAACAAAGGGGTCGATTCCTCTACGTCTGACAAGACGTAGCGGAAGAGATAAAAAGGTGGTTGCCCTGTCTCCAGCTCTGTCTTTTTTTTTTTTTTTAATCGAATGTCTGCACCACCTCGTTATGGAACACGTCCGGGCGTTTCTATATGTACATGTTTATTTCTATGTCTTCCCTTGATGGCAAAACGTTGGGTCGAGTATTTACTTATTAAATATATATATTATACAGCACTCGGTCTGTACCATGTAGTTTTTGCACCGTCACCCTAAGTCAAAGTAGGCCGTATTCGCGCATGGGTGGTTTTCTTTGTTGAGGTGTACCGTGTAGTTTTTGCACCGTCACCCCAAGTCAAGGTAGGCCGTAGTCGCGCATGGGTGGTTTTCTTTGTTGAGGTGTACCGTGTACTTTTTGCACCGTAACCGTGACTGGGTCAGATAGGGTGTTTGTTAGGGTGTACCGTGTACTTTTTGCACCGTAACCCTTGACTGGGTCAGATAGGGTGTTTGTTAGGGTGTACCGTGTAGTTTTTGCACCGTAACCCTTGACTGGGTCAGATAGGGTGTTTGTTGGAGATACCGAGTCTCACCCGAATAAGTATTATTATCATTTATTTTTAATTAAATTTTAAATTATGTTATTTATTATTGAGGCGCATGAATAACTGCTCTATGTGTAATCGGTCACGTTTTGCACTTTTGACCAGAATGCCTGCGCAGGTCCGATCTGTTTTCACCTTAAGAGAGCGCGAAACGCCATTTTTGTCTCACTTCCTTTTCTGCATCAAATCAGAGGGAACATTTTCATCATGATAAGCGATACCTACGAACTGTTCTTCGAACTGCTCAAAGTCAAGCAGGTGCCAATTCACCTGCTGGAGTTCGTGCGAAAGCATGCTAACAGCGACCCGGTCTTACGGGACTGGAACGGACTTGGTCCCGGTGAGAACATGATTACCACCGAGTGGGCTATGAGAAAGGCCATTATGGCCAATAACACGAAATACGCCAAGTGGCTTATTAAAAATGAGCTATACTTGAACAACCCGGACCTAAAACGCCCGGGCCAGGAATAACTCTATTTTTATTTTATTTTTTCTAATTTTATTCTTATTTTCCTTTTTTATTCTTTATTTTAGGCCCCATTTTGTTTTCTTTTTTTCTTTTTCCTTTTGTCCATTGTAGTCACGGGTGACTCACTCTGAACCAACACGTCTCGACTCGTTACAACAAACAATCACACAAAAAAAACAAAAAAAACAAACACGCACAACCGGTACATAGCAGCGGTGTCGATAGGTATACCGCTCAATAATCATCAGCGGGCCACGGTGACAACCTCGGTGGAGAACAAACTTTTGGCATCATGTCTCAGGACAGCGTTGATTGGGGCCCTGAATTTACGGTCACTCAAATAGAGAGTATAGACTCATTGGAAAACGAAGCGTCCCTTCAGAACGTGGAATGGAGCCCGGATTTTACGGCGAGTCAACTGCGGGAGATAGATCTACTGGAATCCACGGCGGTCGAACAAGTAAGTAACATAACATCAAATAACAACAACAACAAATAACATAAAATCAAATTGCCCCGGAAGAAACCAACGAGTGTTATATTGTAGTAACCCTATTGTCATCATCTTTTTTATTTGCCACAGCGTCAACGGGAAGAGGAGGTTCCAGTCGAGCCAGATCTGTCGACCTGGTCAGATGATTCGGACACACCGGAGCTGCGTAGAATGGTTACGTCCCCTTATCCCGGATGTTCTTTTTGGCCAGAGATTATTCCAGAAACTCCACCACCGTCTGCGGGTCCATCGTTTGACCGGGTAAGAAAATAACTAAATCCGTTGTAAACCCCGAGCTTTTTTTTCTTTAATTTTGTTTACGAGCTAGCCAGCTTATGACTTTTTCAAAATGGTGGCACGTGTAAACCCTTCAAGTGAGTAAGTCGAGACACCTGGTGCTCCCACGGGTGCTGTAATGTTATGTAGTCCTTTATTTAGTTATTTAGTTATTTACTTATTTCTTAATTTTTTTATTTTTTATTACAGCCCCACCAGGAAGGAAGGGGTGCGGTTGTTGCGGGCAAGAAAAGACCAGCCTCTGTGAAACCAAAGAGACGCAGAACACCGGACAAGGAACTGTCGACCCGTGGTGAGAAGAGAAAGTTAGTTAATGCTAGGGCTTCCCCAATTAGAACCAAACTAAATAAAACTAGAAAGAGTAGTCTTGGCAATACTAGGTTTTCTTGTGATATCTGTGGAAAATCGTATACCCGATCCTATAATCTTAAGCACCACAAAGAAGTTCATTCGAGGTACAGGGGCGACTGTTCCACATGTGGAAAGAAGTTTACCAGTTCAGAAGGTTTAAAAAGACACATCAAAAGAAACCACTCTCGCCGACCCAAGACAAATGACGACCCCTCACATTCCTCACAACCCACGCCGCCTCAAGGCGCCATTCTAGCTCCCGAAGACCCAATTAAGTTTCCAATTGCACCGAATGTAGACAATAGGGATGATGAGATGTTATCCCTTTATCGTAGTAACTGGGGTAGTACTAGTGTTCTTTCGTTTCGACGGTTCGTTGTACGTGTTAAACCGTACCACGAGCACCATCCAATAGGAAGACACTGAACGATACAAGGCCCGCCCTATAATCATTTCATCCAATCGTGTGTGCACATCGAATAGGTCATTTTAATTTCTGCCCATTAATGAATATCTTATGTATTCAGTATACAAAGTTATTTAAATGCAGCTTATGAGACCTAGAATTGTAAACATACACAGTGCAGACTCTTCAAGCACAAAATAATTCTCTCCCGGGAAATTCAAAGGTTATTTTAGAGTAGCTTAATTCTGCTTTACAGTGGCTGGAGTGTTCGGTTCACATGCACACTTGATAATTATCACCGTAGTCTGCCGTTCGCGTTCACCATGGATCCAGTTGTAATATTTCTGCTTTTGGACCTCTGCTACAAAGTTTTGTCCGCAACACCGCCGATACCATCATATTTTGCCCACGATGAACTGGCACTGCAGTGGAATTCGTTTGGCAGCCTTTTCCGTCTGTTCTTGTGTAGCTGTATTTTTGGCTTGCCTTTGCCGGTGCCGAGATTATACACTCTTCTTTTCCCTAATTTTCATGGCCAAGAAGACGTGGACCCACGAGATTTATTTTCTGACTTGGAGAGAGATCCCAGAGATTTGTCCGGATGTCGGGGAGACACTAGAGTCTATGATGGAAATCGTTACAGATTTGAAGCCGTTTCTCAGAAACCAAAGAGGTGGACGACAACATCGACACTCAGCACGAAACAGACTTTTGATGGCAATGATTTGGTTGCGCCAGTATCCCACTTATGATGTTTTGTCCAGTTTATTTAACATTTCTCATGCAGCCATTACAAGAGAACTTTACGTCATTATCCCGTTACTTTGGTATTACTTTAATTCTAAAGTTTCTTGGCCTGCAATTGAACACTGGCTAGAACTCCGAGGCCGGTGGCCGATATGTCATGGTGCGGTCGGTGCTATCGACGGTACACTGCATGAAATACAGAGACCACAGACTGAGAACCAACATGATTTCTACAGCGGATATTCCCGATACCACTGCATGAGTACCCAGGTAAATATTGAAAGTTTTCTTAGCCCCACCATGTTGCTATAATCACCTTACATCAAGTTGCGACGATCATAACCCTCACTTCCAAAAACTTTGGAGGATCGTGGGGTTGCAAGCAATTCTGTTCAAATCTGGTAATTCCACCAAACAATGGAACCAAGAAAACTGGACCCTCAAATCACACATTTCTGCAATTTCAGCCTAAATTAAACCCTCTCGTGAAAGTATCTTGACCAGATGCATAGTAGGAATCCTTTTTAATGTGAAAATGAATTGTTTAGTCTATTTTCCATAAGAAAACATAACATAATTAAAGTCTTGGGGAAATATAGTGGATTTCAATATAAAAGTCTTTCGAACTTAATCTGTGATTTTAAGACATTTTCAGACAGGGGGTGTTTGCAAGATGTCGTGTTAGAAGCTATGTGTATTATTGCAGTTAATGTATTTTGTTCCCCCCCCCCCTTTTAGATTGTAATCGACAACAGTCGTAACATACGGTATGTCCAGAGTGGTTTCCTGGGACGCATGAATGATGCGAGTCAGTATGCTTTGATGCCAAGAATAGGACCAGGTCTTGATCTGCCTTTCCCTGACCAGACATATCTACTAGCAGACAATGGATATGCCAACAGATATCCCACCATGACCAAATTCCGAAGGGATCAGATCCGGCAAGTTGCTGACATAGATGAACAGACAGCAATGCACATCTTCAATGAGGAGCACGCTAGATGTCGAATCCACGTAGAGAACGTATTTCTTACTTCAAGACATACAGAGCTGTAAAGGAACTGTATCGACATCCCAGATGGATGATGCCCATTGTTGCTGAGCTGTGTGCATTCCTGGCACAACGACACATTCATCTTTCTGAAGAAATTCACTAAATTAGTTTTCAATCAAAACATTATGCCTCATATATGTTGTTTATTGTTACGTTTTTTGAATTTGTGTTTTTCGTAAATGTTTGATAAGAAAAAGAAAATTAGCAGATACAATTAATAAACCCCTATGTTAACCGTAATAATTATATAGTCAGGTCTTTCAGGGATTTGACATGTAGCGTGCTCCTTACTGATTAGTGAATTTGCATTGTTGACTGGTGATCTATCCGCAACTTTACAGATCGAGTCTGTTACTGGTCATGATTAGATATCTGTTTACATATCCATTGTACGGTAGATCACGACCTGGGCCCCATTTTATGGAGCTGCTTAAGCACAAAAAATAGCTAAGTACAACAAAATAATATTCACCAGAATAAGGTTACCAGTCGAAATACCAATCCACATATATCCTCTGTGACTGGTATCTTTGCTTTACTTAGCAGAAAATTGTCAAGCATTATTTGCTGCTTAAACAGCTCTATGAAATTTTGCCCTTTTCCTATTTTGGCACCAAAGCCTCACAGAAACCCACATACTGTTAAGATAACTGAGTAGAGGGTTTCATTTCAGTTGAAATTGCAAAACTGTGTACTTTAGGGACAAGGTTCAATTCTCGCCCTCTCGTCATTTTGTCTTTCTTTTTTCAGCACGAAAATAGCTGTTTTCCTTCATTTTGTTTGCTGTTCTAATGTTTTGTGTATATTTTCATGGCCCGCTGAAAAACAATCTTTTTGGTTGAAAGTGTCTTGACGTGATTACATAAAGTTTTGAATAAATACATTAATTAATTAAACATTTAACCAGTCAGTTTCCCTTGTGGTTTATTGCTTGAACTTTCCGTATAAATCTGACATGTTCACTTCTATTAATTTAAATGTTGACAGTTCTGAAATTTCACATAAGAAAGGAAAATGACACGTACATGTGAAATTGCTTGTACGAATTGGGGCTTTGTAATGAGAGGAACATCAGTGCATTTTATCATTGTATGTGAGACGGTTCGTACGGATTAAGGTTTTGTTAGAAGTGAATCGTCAGGGCTTTTTATCATTGTACATGAGACGGTTCGTACGGATTAAGGTTTTGTGAGAAGTGAACCGTCAGGGCTTTTCATCATTGTATGTGAGACGGTTCGTACGGATTAAGGTTTTGTAAGAAGTGAACCGTCAGTGCTTTGTTATCATTGTACATGAGACGGTTCGTACGGATTAAGGTTTTGTAAGAAGTGAACCGTCAGTGCTTTGTTATCATTGTACATGAGACGGTTCGTACGGATTAAGGTTTTGTGAGAAGTGAACCGTCAGGGCTTTTTATCATTGTACATGAGACGGTTCGTACGGATTAAGGTTTTGTGAGAAGTGAACCGTCAGGGCTTTTTATCATTGTACATGAGACGGTTCATACGGATTAAGGTTTTGTGAGAAGTGAACCGTCAGGACTTTTTATCATTGTACATGAGACGGTTCGTACGGATTAGGACTTTTTCAATATTAATTAGGTGAACCGTCAGTGCCTTTTGACCTTCTTAAACTCAATATGAAAGCGAGGGTTGGCTTTCAAAAATCCAGCACTTACACTGCTTGGCTATAACTGCACATTTTTTGAAAAAAGAAAAATGGCACAAGAAAGCTGGCGTTAGAGTGCACGGAGACGAGAGACGTCTAAAATTCGCAGGCTACCGAGCCCACGGAAACAACTGGGGTAGGGTGGTGGCCCACCTATTGCAACACGCGGAACCCGGAGGCCCTATCTACCAGCAGTACATGCAACGGAACGCATGTCAGCAGAGAAGAAGAGTCAGGGATGTAAATACGAGAGACATTGTTCGGTATGTATTTCAGTGAGTTTGGGTGTCGAGGTGGGGGATGTGTGGGGGTCTGCGTGGTGGTGTGTGTGTGCGTGTTTGTGTTGGTGTTTCATATTTATTACGAATTATGTTTGCGTGGGGCGGGGCTAAACAGAGGATTTGTAACCATTCACATTAACTGTTTTTCTTTCTTTTAACATCTCCAGGCTTCAATACCGCAGAATGATGGACATGCGATATGCCGCCAGGGGCAATCCTAGGGAGAGAGCAAGGAAAAACCAACCAGCACTCCAACCGCTCGACCGCCCAGCACCTCCTCCACAACCCAACTACCCAGCGCCTCCTGAACAGCTCGACCACCCAGCACGTCCTCCACAACCAAACCCCCAAGCGCCTCCTCCTCAACAGCCAAACCCAGCACCTCCTCAACAGCTCAACCACCCAGCACGTCCACCGCACCAACCATACCACCCAGCACCTCCTCGGCCCGACCTGGCAGCACCTCCTCTACAGCCGTTCCAGCCAGCGCCACCCCCACAGCTTGACCCCCAAGAACAACCGCCACCACCACAAGACGGGAACAATATTCAAGTTCCACGAGGCGAGCCTGGAAGACTGCCTCTTCATGAAGTTGTGCGAAGGAGCCATGAGGCCTTCTACCAGTATGTGACAGTCACCCTGCCTGAACTATCACGAGAACTCCGACAGAGTGTCAGACTGTTTAACCAATATTTAGAGGATAATTTACAGCCCCGCCCTAAAGAGCCATAAAAAGGGAAAACAAGTGAAAACAAGAAAGACAAAAGAAAAAGAAAGAAAACAAGAAAGAAGAGACCTTTGACAAATTAAAGAGATTTAACAATATATTTAATTTGTGTCTTGTACTTTTCTTTAACTTACAAGATAGCTTAGAAATTATTGTCTCGTGTTTTTTAATTGTTTGATTCTGTCATAATGTTTTGTTTCTGTATTGTTTGTTTATTTCTTTCATTTGTTATTTCTTTATTTTGTTTTGTATTTCTGTATTTTTATGTTTCTTGTTTATTTCGTGATTCTAGTAAACCGATGCGCACCCCCCCCCAACTCCTATAATCTAAACCAGTGGCCAGTTCTTTGCATATACAGACAATCTATCTGAGATAATTTTAGTGACTGCTCCTGTGTCGTTATTTAAGTCCGGCTATAAACAGTCACGATCACACAGGGTCCAGCACCCACGACCAACGAAGTTTGGATTGAATGCCTTATTTCAATTACCCGCGATTAGGCCTACACCAGAATCCTTTCATTGTATTTTTTTTGGGGGAGGGGGGGGGGACAGTTGAAGAAATCAAATAGCGCATCCGTACGAAGACTGACTACACACACACCTGTACTTATCCAGAAAGCTGATGTGAATTGGAATGAATAATGCATTCTTACTCATTCATTAGTAATCGTTGACGGAGGAGACGGTTCTGTACTCCTTCGTGATTGGTTCACAGCGTGGTGGGCGGGCTGTATTGTACTTCATGGATTCTGATTGGATACGATGCTGTGTACCGTATCACTACGAGTCATAAACCGTCTGAAACGAAAGAACGCTACTAGGACCCATTACCTGTACGGTAGACAGACTCAAGATGTGTACAATTTACGATTGGGTCCTTCCTCTCCGCCAGTAGGGACCATCCAAGGTAGCTCTGACCGTGACGCGCGGCCGGACCCGCCTCTTGCCAGAGTAGAGCTAACCAGTGGCGTGTCACTGAACGAGGGGTTAAGGGGTATTTTTCCAACTTTGACATGTAGAGTAAAACTGAACTTGTCGTTCGGGTTTGTCTTACGAAACATAGAGACGGGAGAATTGCGTTATTTTCACTCTAGTTTTAACAACGCGCAGTTTTTACAACAACCCATCGCTGTAGCTTCGGAAGATGATTTTGAAATCTTCCTGCAAAAGATACACGACATGGACGTGCTGCAACACGCCATGCATTCACGGCCAGACACAAAGTGGGTCCTTGCTGATATCAGTAACGTAACAATTTATGCATATAAAATGCCCTCGTTTTACATAGGTGCACCCGATAGGTGCAACTACCCGATTACATCACAAACAACAGGGGTTTAACAATCTAATCAGTAACCGTAACACCGGTGCGAGATACGAGGATAATTTTTGTCTGTTTAGATGTCTCGCCCTAAAACAGGGGCTTTCTTTGTACTCTAGACATGCGCACCAAACACCTCGTCGACAGATACGAAGCAGAAATGAACAAGCGCCCGACAGAAGGTGTCTGTTAAGACGAACTTCATCACTTTGAACGAATATTCAAAGTGAATGTCAGAGTCTTCAGCCTCGTTCGCGAAGAGTACAAGCCGACCTAAACATGTCTATACGTTTCTGTTTGTAAAACAGAAACATTTTCTCTACAGCTTCGAGAAATGGTGCAACGTCCAGGTTATTATACCATATTAAAAAATCTCTGAAAGTCTTGTGACCCTCCTCTCGCCAGACCCTTTGACAATAAGCGTACTCATCTTCGGTAATATTTACTCCCTTGAGGTTACTGTAAAAAGCTTCGTGAGGGGGCAATTCGGGATGGTCTAGTTTGTTGAGATCGTCAACCCACTCGTAGAGGAAAAAACCCTTCGTCTGGGAACATTCGTACGCCTTCAAAAATTTGGCGTACGAACATCCGGGTGCCAAATAATTCGAAATGTCAAGGAATAATAGTCTGTCTGCGCTGATGGACATGTACGAGGCCGCTTTTCGTATAATGTGTAGTTTTCCGCCCCTGTCTAACTTTTGGTACAGGTACCGTTCCATGATGTTAACGTCGTACTTTCCAGAATTGAACCCCAGGACGGGCAGCTTATGCAGATAGTCTTCTAATTGTCTTTGAGTTTTTCGGCTTTGGTTTTGTGTCTTGGCCTATCCTCCTCGTCAGACTCCTGATTCGGAGGGGCAGATCGCTCGCGCGCTAGCTCAGTCTCTTGGCGATGTATTAGTTGGTCGAGCTCCTCGAATACAGATTCGAAGTTCTCTAACAATATAGAGTATGCTTTATCACCCGCCTCGTGTAACCAGTCTACCATCTCAGATACTAGTTTGGCCGGATCTCCGTCGGTTACGAGACAAACGGGTGTGTCGTAACCGGGAACGTTACTGGTGAAACTGACACTCAGTAACTCGTGTTGCGCTTGGAGACCCTTTATTTGTTCGTACGCCTGCTCTACCGGTTTGAAATACGCTTCAAAATCGTAGGTGGCTCGATAAGGATAATACTTCATGTCACCATCTATATCTATACCCGCTTCGATTAACTCATCGAAAACAGATTCTGGTAGGCGGAAGCAGCCACCCGGAAATTTAAGCCTGACTTTATTGTCGCAGTGCGCCACGTGGACTCTTAAGTTGTCTGATCTGTTAAACACTTGTGCGCATTTAGGGCAGGGAAACACTTGGCTGTACATGTCCATTTTCTTTATGTACGAAAAATGTGTTTCGTACAGGTTGATGTTCATTATTTCTTTGTGCTTACACAGTGACCTCCGCACCAGGCGGGCTACTACTCTGTACTTGCCCTCTTCGGGCTTGTACTCTTCGCGAACGAGGCTGAAGACTCTGACATTCACTTTGAATATTCGTTCAAAGTGATGCGGTTCGTCTAAACAGAAATAAGTAAATAACTAAATAACTAAATAAAGGACTACATAACATTACAGCACCCGTGGGAGCACCAGGTGTCTCGACTTACTCACTTGAAGGGTTTACACGTGCCACCATTTTGAAAAAGTCATAAGCTGGCTAGCTCGTAAACAAAATTAAAGAAAAAAAAGCTCGGGGTTTACAACGGATTTAGTTATTTTCTTACCCGGTCAAACGATGGACCCGCAGACGGTGGTGCAGTTTCTGGAATAATCTCTGGCCAAAAAGAACATCCGGGATATGGGGACGTAACCATTCTACGCAGCTCCGGTGTGTCCGAATCATCTGACCAGGTCGACAGATCTGGCTCGACTGGGACCTCCTCTTCCCGTTGACGCTGTGGCAAATAAAAAAGATGATGACAATAGGGTTACTACAATATAACACTCGTTGGTTTCTTCCGGGGCAATTTGATTTTATGTTATTTGTTGTTGTTGTTCTTGATGTTATGTAACTTACTTGTTCGACCGCCGTGGATTCCAGTAGATCTATCTCCCGCAGTTGACTCGCCGTAAAATCCGGGCTCCATTCCACGTTCTGAAGGGACGCTTCGTTTTCCAATGAGTCTATACTCTCTATTTGAGTGACCGTAAAATTCTATTTGAGTGACCGGTTGTGCGTGCTTTTTTTTTAATTTTTTTTTTTTTTTATTGTTTGTTGTTGTAACGAGTCGAGACGTGTTGGTTCAGAGTGAGTCACCCGTGACTACAATGGACAAAAGGAAAAAGAAAAAAAGAAAACAAAATGGGGCCTAAAATAAAGAATAAAAAAGGAAAATAAGAATAAAATTAGAAAAAATAAAATAAAAATAGAGTTATTCCTGGCCCGGGCGTTTTAGGTCCGGGTTGTTCAAGTATAGCTCATTTTAATAAGCCACTTGGCGTATTTCGTGTTATTGGCCATAATGGCCTTTCTCATAGCCCACTCGGTGGTAATCATGTTCTCACCGGGACCAAGTCCGTTCCAGTCCCGTAAGACCGGGTCGCTGTTAGCATGCTTTCGCACGAACTCCAGCAGGTGAATTGGCACCTGCTTGACTTTGAGCAGTTCGAAGAACAGTTCGTAGGTATCGCTTATCATGATGAAAATGTTCCCTCTGATTTGATGCAGAAAAGGAAGTGAGACAAAAATGGCGTTTCGCGCTCTCTTAAGGTGAAAACAGATCGGACCTGCGCAGGCATTCTGGTCAAAAGTGCAAAACGTGACCGATTACACATAGAGCAGTTATTCATGCGCCGCAATAATGAATAACATAATTTAAAATTTTAATTAAAAATAAATGATAATAATACTTATTCGGGTGAGACTCGGTATCTCCAACAAACACCCTATCTGACCCAGTCAAGGGTTACGGTGCAAAAAACTACACGGTACGCCCTAACAAACACCCTATCTGACCCAGTCAAGGGTTACGGTGCAAAAAGTACACGGTACACCCTAACAAACACCCTATCTGACCCAGTCACGGGTTACGGTGCAAAAAGTACACGGTACACCTCAACAAAGAAAACCACCCATGCGCGACTACGGCCTACCTTGACTTGGGGTGACGGTGCAAAAACTACACGGTACACCTCAACAAAGAAAACCACCCGTGCGCGACTACGGCCTACCTGGACTTGGGGTGACGGTGCAAAAACTACTCGGTACACCTCAACAAAGAAAACCACCCATGCGCGAATACGGCCTACTTTGACTTAGGGTGACGGTACAAAAACTACATGGTACAGACCGAGTGCTGTATAATATATATATTTAATAAGTAAATACTCGACCCAACGTTTTGCCATCAAGGGAAGACATAGAAGTAAACATGTACATATATAAACGCCCGGACGTGTACCATAACGAGGTGGTGCAGACATATTCGATTAAACAAAAAAAAGACAGAGCTGGAAGACAGGGCAACCACCTTTTTATCTCTTCCGCTACGTCTTGTCAGACGTAGAGGAATCGACCCCTTTGTTTTCACTTCGTGAAAATACAAACGAGACGCGTGCGTCTCGTTTGTGCTGCGTGGTTAGGACTTCGGCGCTCCGTGATTTTAAAAAATCACTCCCGCACCTCACAACTGCGGGCAAACGATAACGGTTTGCCCGCAGTTACACTGTCGTGAGACAACTGCTTGCGGTGTTTCACACCGCGCAACATGATGCAAGGCATCATGTTCACACGTCGACCCTTTCGGGTCTCCCGAACACTAGCGTGAACCACACAACTCCCCACTCCGTGGCTCGCCTTTGTCCCACCACTTCGTGGCGTTCACCACAACCACGCCCCCACAATCCACCGTCACTCGGTGGCGGGTCATTGCTCGGAAAAAATTCCGAGCAATTCAGAGCAATGCGGCCTATGTTCCTTAACCTATACTACTAATGGGTTTTCAAAAAACACATCGAAACACATGACACATACATGTTCCTCATTTTTTGTAACTGGTAAGTTACTTGTCACCTCCATGCGCAATATAAAACGAGGAATATGGGAGGTGGACTAAACAAATTTTGTAAAACCACTCATCATTTTCCGAACTTTTTTTGAGCAGTTTTATTTTAATGACTCTTTCATTTTAGATGACAATCCCGTATGCAGTAGTCATTTTTGAGTCGGAAGGCGAAGAGAGTGTGGAGGTCGTTTCTGCATCGTGGCTTGAAACAAAAATATAAGCTATAGACCTACTCTATTTATTTCCTCTTTTAAAGTTACTAGGCTAATTTCCAAGGTTTTATTGGTTTATTTTTGCTTATATAATTGAAAAAGAACCCTTTCATTGACAATGATTACCGGAAATATACTCAAGATTCAGAAGTCTGAGAAATGTGAAGTTTTTGTTAAGATGACTCAATGTAGTTTAGCTTGTCGGAACAGGACAACATTACAAATCGTGGATTTACTAACATAAACAACATCTAAGGTTTAGCTTTGGGGTTTAGTTCATCAAAGTTCAACACCAAATCACGAAGAATTTTGATGAAGCAAATGTATAACAAAGTTTTCCAATCGACAAAATCTTCACTTAGTTATCAGCATATATAATCAATTACATAACATTGAAAAACGAAGTACCTCATTGTAGCTTTATGATACACTTTATTCTACAATGCAATATATTCAATGCGTCGGGTATAAACACATTTCTCGCCAATCGTCAAGCATTTCTTCTTTAAATTTATACTCGGTAATATTGCATTTGTTTTATCTTTTTGCAATAGGATACGACAAACTGCTATTGGCCTAACCAAAACCAGTCTAACAAGGCAAGAAAGCATCGAAGACCGGACACAGATCGGTGGAAAAGTTACAAAACCAGACGGGTTTGGTTGGTGGGTAAGTTAATCAAACATTCAGCTGTTATTCCAATTGTGTATCCTCCCATTTTAGTTTTCTAGAGAAATGTGTTTTAGGGAGTGTGTATAAAATTATGGAGCACTCATTACAACAAGTCAGTCATATTTGACAAGATCCGAGAGTATCTTCAGATATGAACTGAGTTGAGTATCAATTTGTTCAAAACATTCTTTATTGGTGTAAAAATACTTATTTTATCCTCAACATAATTATAATACAGATGACTTCGAGAGAGCCAAATCCATGTGGGATAATGCTGTTGTAACCTCCCATCCAGAAGATGAAGGCGATTTTGAACCCTTGAGCAAGAGGCCACGACATCGACCCATGCGCTTTGTTGAGGATAGTGACGCTGATGGGGAATCAGAAGGTGCTTATGGATAAGACAAACAATATCAATATCATATACATGTTTTTAATTATCAGTGGTCTGGTAGAAATGATGGCCTAGTTCTGATATTGCAATTCGGGACGCATGTCACATTGACACACATGGTTAGGCCATACAGGAGACGAGAAGACTCAAAAAACAAATTGCCCCATAACATTCTCTATTATCTTAAACATTTCCCATTGCATAGATTGTTGGTTTCATTTTATGTAATGTGTGTTTGGTTTTTGCATTTATTCAGATAACAAACAACTAACACAGAAGCCGCGCCGTAGTCCAAGAAAGCTATTGCAATCGCTAGGCAATTAGGGGGACATGGAAGGCATTTGCCTTCGATTAATTTGAGCCTTGAATGACGCCCAGTGAATGCAATAATTAAATTTTATACACAACACCAGTTGCCTTTTCTATGTATTATACAACCCTTGTTTTACACTCAGTTGCTTCCACCTCATCATCACGCTCATTTGAACGGCAAGATTTCTCTGCCTCTACCTCGTCATCAAGTCGTGCCCACTCACGAACCACGCCATCACCAGCGAGGAAGAACACTGACAGTAAGTTTCCTTCTATCCATGCAATCGGGGACATGTTACATAGGTTATGTTTGTATATGCCTTTTTTATCCTTAATGTTTCAAGACTGGAATAATGACACCCAGTGAATGCAATAATTTCATTTTTAAACACATTAATAGTTGCCTTTACTCTATATATAACCCTCCTCTATACTGGAGTCATTTTTTGGAACATGCAACACAACGCCCTTTCCCTGCACCACCTTTCACAAGATTTCTCTTCCAATACATATGATTTTGGTACCAGTGGATAGGTTATGATCACCCTCTTTCTGTTTGATACCAAAATGAGTACCGAACATGCCTACCGGTAACATGATATTAATAATGATCCTCTTTGCCATAGCTAGTTGTATAACTACAACATTTCAAAAAATGTCCATTTTTCCCGATAGAAAATCATACATATTTATTGAGTTAGTTTGCGAATTTGCAGGCACGTGAACATTTTGATGTAATACTAAGCATTTTAATATTCATTTAATATCAATGGAAAGAATAGAACCGTTACTAACCTCCTTATCCACTATTTAAAGATTGTCCTACGTTATCTATACCCAACTTGGTGTCTGATTTTGTTCGAAAAGGAGAGCAAAATATCAATTGGTAATTAATTACATGAAATATTTTGGCAGTTGTCACCCAAATGGGGTTATGGTAGAGTACACACAAAAATATAAGGGGGATAGCTTTACCTTTCGGGGCCATTTCCTTAAAATTAGAAAGGGATCTGTCTTATGTTGTAAATTTAGTTTGCGAAACACTAATTTAAACATGGGACATAAAACATTCGTTTTACTAGAAAATTTTGAACTAGGCGGCCAATGACTGGTGATCTCGAAATGAACAATTTGTTAGACTATTATTAAACTATTAATAAACTATTATTAGCATGTCCTTTCTTTGCATCCTTTTTATACGGGCAACATTCAGGTCAATATACTGATGAAGTTGAGCCGGTTAGAGGAAAACCAGAGTGAAATCAAGAAACTCTTGCAAACACTCATTAGTGCTGCAGGAACATCCACAGATGAGGATGTCTCCGAGCCTCTAGACCAGCCAGTGAATACGGTGGGGGAGTTGGAGGCCTTAGATGCCCAACTCGTTAATATGCAATTCAAAAAAGCGATGGTACGTAAAGGATCTTTAGTTTCTATAGTCAGTCCTGTGGAGCGAGGAGAGCGACCGTAACTTCACAGTAGTAACCTATTGTTGGTTTCCAGTACTCTTTGAAATAAGGGCCTGCTCTAGGGAGTCACATCAAAGTTGATCACCACAATCCATCTTGATGTATCCATGACCAATTCTGAAGTTTAACTGTCATTAATGATGATTGGCCTATCTTGTACTCGGTTAATATTCTTCATAAGGTATAATACTCCATGCTAATGATCTTGTTCAATTTTTGACAGCTAAAGTACCTGACCTTGGTTGGAGGCGAGGACGCAGGAAGTACGTTGCGGCGTATGATGCGAAAATTGGGGACTTAAAAAGTTTGGGGAAACTACAACAGAGACGGGAGGAGGGGTAAGTTGAGTTTCAAGAAAACTCAGCTTTAATACCAAGTTGTAAAAAGTTAGTGTATACCACGGTTAGAGATGCCTAGTTAACTGCATATATAGACTAGCAACCACAAGTCCAAGCACACGGTTATGCTATCAAAGTTGTACCATATACTTTGAATTTAGAATGCAGTATTTAACTTTGAGTAAATTTCACTTTGAGTGAATAATAATAATAATAACGAAGTTTTATAAAGCGCACATATCCACCAAGGTGCTCAGGGCGCTATCACAAAGAAAAACTAAAAATACAAAAACAGATTAAATACCAAAAAACGGATCTTTAGACATGAGGTGTGTTTTGAGAGATGTTTTGAACGAGTGAATAGATGTGGAAGTTTTGATATGAAGAGGAAGTTGATTCCAGAGATGAGGTGCTGCAACAGAAAAAGATCTGTCCCCCCAGGTTCGATGAGATTTGACTTCTTGAAGAAGATATTTGGTTGCAGATCGAAGGTTGCGAGATGGTTTGTAGATTTTGAGCATGTCCAGGATGTAAGCCGGTGCTTGCCCATTAAGTGATTTGAAAACAATGAGCATCAGCTTGTAGATGATTCTAGATGATATTGGGAGCCAGTGAAGATCCAAAAGGACAGGTTTTATATGGGAGTGTTTTGTCGTTAAAGTGACGACACGTGCAGCAGTGTTCTGTATGCGTTGAAGGCGGGTTAGCTGAACATCTGGAAGCCCAAATAAAAGAGAATTCCCCTTATCAAGACGAGAGTGAACACATGTGTTGCTAAATTCCTTCACATCAATAAATTCATGTATCCCGCAACATCTGCTTAAACCATTCAATGAAATTGATGAAAATATGTGTCTTCTTCAAATCGCCAAGCAAATTATCATTGGAAATTGCTCATCTTAGACATGAAGATAATGGTGAACAGTCAGTCAATTTTAAAAGGCCATATTTGACTTCCTAAGAAAAAACTGAAATTGTTTGTCAATTGATTTACTCGAGCAAAACTAATCCCAAGATTACCCACTGGTCTTTTATCTCTTATAAATAATAATAATTGATCACCCTATCCATCTTTAAGACAAATTATATTTGAGGTAATTTTATGTGAGCACTGGCTCCTCAAATTCACTTGTAATTTTAGATTTGTAAGGTGGTGACCATGTGTATAGGATACCAAAAATAGAAGGGGCAGTTGGTGTTCCATAGCCTTTGCCTATGTTTATTTGCTTTATATAATCATGATGATAATGCGTTTTCTTTCTTTATTCAGAGGCCACCTTAAAAAATCATGAATGCGCTAGAGAAAGGGATGTGGATCAGTTAGTTGGAGATTTCCTCAAAGCCGCCCCATATAAAAAGGGAGGAAAGGGACATAAGGTAAGCGATAAGAACAAAATATGGATTATAAGGTGAAGAAGGAACGCACATTCATGTTCATAATTGTAATACATCTTTAACCGTGACTGTTAAGAAGTGTAAAAGTCTGAACAAACATGACAGTCACAAAGTAGATTAAATACTTTGATTTTCTTTATAGGAAACCTTTTCAAACCCCTGTTTCTGAATAACAACCATTTTTAACAGTATGGTCGAGTTCTGAATATCGTTACTCGCTATAGTGAGCTGCTTCGACTGGAAAGACTGAAATGGGTTTAACATGAAAAAAATAATTGATGGATGTAGAATTTACTTTCTGTTGGCCACACCTTAACCTATGTTAATGAATGGATTATTTTACAGGAAGTTGAAGAAAACGATGGTGATGTCGATAGTGCTCCAGAGGTAGAAGATAATAATTAAAGCCCGTTTAAAGGCACTGGACACGTTTGGTAATTACTCAAAATATGTTAGCATAAAAACTTACTTGGTAACGAGCAACGGAGAGCTGTTGATAATATAAAACATTGTGAGAAACCACTCCCTCTGAGGTAGGTAATTTCTCACTAAAATATTAAAAGACTTATGTTTTTTCTTTTATTATTTTCTTGCAACTTCAATGACCAATTCAGCCCAAATTTTCACAGGTTTGTTATTTTATGCATATTATGTTGGGATACACCAAGTGAGAATACTGGTCTTTGACATTTACCAAACGTGTCCAGAGCCTTTGTTAAGAAGCACAACTTCCTTTTAGTTTCAAAAGTCGGTTCCATTCGTGTACAGTGCGTCAACACTGTCTTTTGTGTTGTGCCATTCGATCGGCGTGCTGGTTTTCCTAGCGGAGTGGTTTATCTCAAATAACAAAACTTATTGCTATTGCTATTGCTACAGTGCCTAATGTATGGGGGAGTTCACATTCAACAACTCCCCCACACCTTTAGTACAGCACCAAAGCGTTCTTAACTTAAAACAAACCACACTGTTATATGGAAACCAGCACACCGATCGAACAGCACCATGCGGATAATGTGTTTACACGAGCATCCGCAATGTGCAGTTTTTTTGATATGCTTGCTGTTTACATTGACTTTTGAAACTAAAAAGATCGTAATTGTTATTTTAGTTTTATCACAATTGTCATAAGTATTTGACACAATAAACTTGTCTTGTCCTCAATACACAAACCGCCACCACTGCGCTATAAGCGTGCAGACCCTCATGCATGCATGCAAGCTCCTACTTAAAACTATATTTTTTCAAGGAGTGACTTTAAATTATAGGCGTCAGGGGCTGATTTAACTTGTGGCGTGAGTGAGTTCCAGATTGGAATTGTTCTTGGATACAAGGAGTAACGGTAGCAGTCTTTGTTTGATGAGATGGTATTATAATTAAGAGCCTAATTTAGAGCCTGAGTTGTTGATCTATTCCCTTGGTTGCAACGAAGATTGTTATGGTGCGGCGTTTTTGACGTGTATCCCATTTGAGGTCCTGTATAAGCAATTCAGTTACGCTGATGGTCTTACTGTAATCACTTTTTAAAAATCTGACTTTTTCAAGGCAAGTCTATGTGTATCTTTTGTTGGGGATCCTAAATAGCACTGCAGTATTCAAGGTTTGAAAAATACATATATAGCTTGCACAAATTTAGTCTTGTGAAGTGATTATTTACTGTGTCTTGAGTATTGTAACGACTTGTCAACATTTTCAAACATTTATTTCCCATTTCAAAAAGGGCTACATCTAAACCTTAGGTAAACATGCAAACAAGTGAACAGTGAAAGCCTTTTAAGGAAGACAAATAAGTTATTTTCACGTCGCAAAAAGGTTTTTAACAGGTTGTGAGTAACGTGTAAATAACCCTTTTTAAACGTTTATAAAATGTTTTTTTAACGTTTTTAAACATCTTACAAGAAATTCAACAGTTAATTTTACGTTATATTCACGTCTTTAATACGTTACATGGAAACGTTAATAGAACGTATGAATAATCCCTTTTAAACGTGTTAAAAATGTTTTTAAAACGTATTCGAAACATCGTACAAGTTAAGATCAACACCAGTGCTGAATCAAGGTTCTGCATCACCTGGCTATCCATTACTTACACCGCAAAATCAGCATCTACCTAACCGTAACTCTACAATGCTTTCATCTCGGCACAGTCTACTTCCATCACATCAAGTGAAAAGTGTACCTATCTTTACTGGGCGTGACCAAGGTGCAAGCATTGCCATTGAAGACGTGAAGTATCTGATTGAAACCACATGTATGCCTACAGAACTCCAGTTTTCTACCATCTCCAATACCTGGGTGGCGCTGCAAGAAAACTTGTTCTTAATCTACATCCAACAAATCAGACCCCCCACGCATTTGCAGAACTCAAGGCACAGTTTGCCAGCGGGCATAACATACCCCACCGAGGTGTCATCCCTATAACCCTCACTATAATGGACGTAGTCTACAGAGATGTTCCTGCATTTGTCGTACCGACAGACCATTACCGGAGACGTTCCAGTCCTCATTAGTACTAATGTCATCAGAACAGTGAAGAGAGATCAACGAGTGACAAAAACCCAGTTCCTGCCCACTCTTTGTGCTCTGCATGGTATGCAGCCTTCAACAGCGTTACTGCTTCAGAACCTGGTAACCACCACGACGGTACAATCGCCTACGCTAAGTACATCGGCCGATACCCCCCAGTGATACCACCAGGCCAAAAAGTAGACATCATTTGTCATGCACCACGTGGCTAAGATCTTCCTTACACTACAGTCGTTGAGAACTTCCCTCAGAGCAGTTCATGCTTAAAAGTAAGCAACCTTGTAACGGATGTTGAACCTAACTGTCAAGTGCCCGTTAGACTCTGCAACATCTCCGCAAAGCCCATAACCATCAAACGCAACTGTAAACTCACACAGTTAGCGTATATCCAGCGCATTGATGATTTACCACTGAATGAAGACCACGAAATGTCACGAGAAGACGAAGATGAAGAACACCATGATACATCTCCTTCAGATCAGAGCCTAGACCCTGAAGGCCCAGCAGAGGTTAACTGCACACCACTCATTGACCTTTCTAAAGCGAAGTTGAACAGTTAGTCGCAAAAGAAGCAGCTAGAGTCTTCTTCAGAATTACTCTGACGTATTCTCATCCAGTCCACTGGACTTTGGATGTACGTCAACTATTAAGCACTCCATTCCACTCATAGACAATCAACCCTTTCGACTCCCTTATCGTCGAATTCCTCCATCACAATACCAAGCTGTCAAGGATCATCTCAAGGCTATGGAAGAAACAGGCGTCATCAGCAGAAGCAACAGTCCCTTTGCCTCGCCAATAGTGATAGCCCATAAGAAAGATGGTTCACTACGCTTATGTATTGACTATTGTCGACTGAACAGCAAAACTGTGCGTGACGCATATCCACTCCCTCGCATTGAGGAAGCACTAGATGCTCTTGGAAATGCCCAACTCTTCACCACGCTAGATCTCACATCAGGCTACTGGCAGGTCCAAATGGAAAATGAAGCATTCACTAACCCCATGGGCTTATTTGAATGTAACCGGATGCCGTTCGGCTTAGCAAATGCTCCAGCTACATTCCAACGTCTTATGATGACTTGTCTAGGAGAGCAAAATTACATAACGTGTTTCCTCTACCTCGATGACATAATCATTTTCTCTGCAAACTTTGAAGACCATTGCGACCGTCTTTCCAAAATGTTCTCTTGTCTGAGGCAACATGGCCTTAAACTCAAGCCGTCTCAGTGTAATCTCCTCCAAGAAGTCAGATACCTCGGACACATTGTTTCCGGTAAAAGGTATCGCCACCGACCCAGACAAAACCGCACAAGTAACAAATTGGCCAACCCCTACAAATCGTCAAGAGGTACGAAGTTTTAAGGCTTCACAGGATACTACAGAAGATTCACCAAAGAGTACTCACACATGGCTGCACCACTCTACAATCTCCTATCTGGTGATCCAAAGCGCAAGAAGAAAGGAACAAGAAAGAAAGCTCATTCAGTACCTTTTGTACCATTTATATGGACTGAAGATTGCCAGAAAGCAATGGATCTACTCAAACAACACATGACATCGCCACCAATTCTTGCATACGCCGACTATGAACTCCCGTTTCTCCTTCATACAGATGCATCAGGTATAGGACTTGGAGCAGTACTCAGCCAAGTGAAGAATGGAAAAGAAAGGGTGATTGCCTACATCAGCAGAGGTCTTAAACCAGCAGAATCTCGCTACCCTGCACACAAATTAGAGTTTCTAGCGATGAAATGGGCTATACCAGATAAACTACGAGACTGACATTGGCAACGAGTTTACTGTAATGACGAATAACAATCCACTCCTATACGTCACAACATCCGCTAAACTTGACGCCACTGGTCAGAGATGGATTGCCTCCCTATCGAAGTTTAACTTCACTGTGAAATACACGCCTGGCAAAAACAACGCAGCAGCGGATGCACTCTCTCGCAAACCACACAATGACAACCCAAGAAGCTCTCTCTCCTTCGAAACAGATGCAATCACAATCCCACCACACATCGTTCAAGCAATCTGCAACAGCCAACCACTTGTATCGCTCCCCTTCATGGAACTTCCAACAGCCAGATGTATAGAAATGGTACAAAGCCAAACACAACTATCTGCCAATGAATTACCTCGAGTGTCTCATAAGGAACTTGTGTCAGCTCAAAGGGCAGATCCTGATATATCCAGAACCCTATACTATTTGGAGAAGGGTAAGAAACCGACCATAACAGAAAGGACTCAGGAACACAGTGGTTGTCTTCATTTGAAGCAATGGAACAAGCTTCACATGAGAGATGGTATTTTGCACAGAGTGATACAGAAACAAGATGGGACATCAACTCAACAACTAGTTCTATCACAGCAATACAAGACCACAGTAATGAAACACCTTCATGATGACTTTGGTCATCTTGGGTATGAAAGGACACTTGACATGGTGAGGAACCGTTTCTTCTGGCCCAAGATGGCACAAGATATAAAGGAATGGTGCGAATGCTGTAAAAGATGCTGCCTCAGAAAAACTCCATCCACGAAAACCAGAGTACCCCTGGTCAACATCAACACCAAAGAACCAATGGAGCGAAGTAAAGGAGGCTTTGAAAACATACTTGTTGTAACAGACCATTTTACCAAGTATGCACAGGCTTTTCCAACACGAGATCAGAAAGCAGACAGAGTTGCAAAGGTTCTTTGGGAGAACATAATCCAACACTACGGCTTTCCAGTCCGACTACATGCCGACCAAGGTAGAAACTTCGAAAGTCAGCTCATCCGAGAGCTCTGCAAAATCTCAGGCATCAAAAAGAGTAGGACCACCCCATATTATCCTCAAGGAAATGGTCTTACTGAACGTTTCAACCACACACTTCTTAAAATGTTAGGCACTCTAGAAACTGAACAAAAGAAAAACTGGAAACAATTCGTGGGTGTAATGACTCGTGCCTACAATTCAACTCGTCATGACTACCGGATTCGCCCCATTCTACCTCTCGTTTGGTCGACAGACACCCAAATTTACCAGTAGATTTGATGTTTGGACTGAAAGCAAACGAAGATGATACAACGTCTTACGAAGAATACATAAAGCAACCCAGAGGAAGACTTCAGTTCGCCTACAAAAAAGCAAGTGATCACGTCAAACAGGCAAAAGCAAAAAAAAACCGCTTATATGACAGAGGAACACACACAGCCCCTCTTCAAATTGGTGACAGAGTACTCATTCAGAACAAACACCTCATTGGAACAAGTAAACTAGCAGACCGATGGGAACCGCAACCTTACATTGTCATCTCTATTCAATATCCAAAACTAATTATTTTGAAATAATAACTTCACACAAACTACTCCATGAATAAATATATCAAAATGTTATCAGCTCAGCTGCTTTATACTACTTTATGTGCATTATTAGTAGTATAGATGGAGTCACACACACCTAATTTTGGGTAGTGCAGGGTAGTTTGCACTACTCAAAAACGAACTTTGCACACCCAAAAAACAAAATGGCGTGCGGTATGGGGGTGTGTATTTACACACCAGGAAAAGTGGTGCAAAGGTGAACTAGTCGGCCCACAGTCGTTTTAGGGTTCAGGCCCGAAGGGGATGAAGGCGAGTCACGAAGTGGGGAGTCGTGCGGCCCACGGCAGTGTCTTGAGGCCCGAAGGGCCGAGACGTGGGGGTTAACATGATGCACGGCATCATGTTGAGCGGTGTCTGAAAGACACCGCAAGAAGGTATGTCTGACGACAGTGTAACTGAGGGCAAACCGTTATTGTTTGCCCTCAGTTGGCGGTGCGGAAGTGATTTCTTGAAATCACGGAGCGCCGCAGCATAAAACCACGCAGCACAAACGAGTCGCGTACGGCTCGTTTGTATTTTCACAAAGTGAAAACAAAGCGGTGTCTTCCAAGACGTGTGATAAACCGTTGAGGAAGAAGAAAAGGTCCGAGTACTGTTATAGAGTTATTTGTAATCTTAGAGACCACGGGTGTCATAGAACGTGCTTTAATACTTAGTGTCATTTATTTACACTGTTATCGCTATCTGGTGTGGTCAAGGTCAAAGAGATCAACTGCGTTGGTGTGCGACTTGTTTTTGCCCCGGCCTTGTTTGTTGAATGGCTTATCTCTGATGAAGATGTGTACCAATCGAGGCCCTTGAACTTGCAAGGGCCGATGTCCTTGTTTGTTGAATGGCTTATCTCTGATCGACCTGTGTACCAATCGAGGCCCTTGAACTTGCAAGGGCCGATGTTAATCATGACCGAAGATTGCAGAGCTGGAACAATGTTAAACCACTCGAACAACTCATCACCCCCCCCCCCCCCTCTTGACCGCGGTCCGACACGTATCGACTTGTTACAGAGGTCAGCAACTAATCACCATCAAGTTATATAAAAGCGGTGTTGATCAGACGACTAATCATGACCGAAGATTGCAGAGCTGGAACAATGTTAAACCACTCGAACAACTCATCACCCCCCCCCCCCCTCTTGACCGCGGTCCAACACGTATCGACTTGTTACAGAGGTCAGCAACTAATCACCATCAAGTTATATAAAAGCGGTGTTGATCAGACGACCGCTCACACATCATCAGCCCGGTCTACATTTGAAGCTCTCCGCATTGGCTTGGGAATCGCACATCATGTCACAGAACAACTTTGAATGGGATCCTGAACCTACTCCCTCTCAAATGGAGAGCATAGAACGAATGGAAATCGATGCGTCGCTACCAAATGTTAAATGGAGCCCTGCAGAGTATACGGCGAGTCAAGTTCAGGCGCTAGCTGAAACAAACAGCGGCGATCCAAGAGGTGAGTCAAAGAATTTAACAAATTAAATTAAACAAATAAGCCAAGTGAAAACTCGTTCCCGTAGAATCATCTGTTATCACATCCGTTATAGTTTAGAATCCTTAGTGGTATTATTATTTGTTTGTCACAGTGTCAACGGCAACAGGAGGCTCTCGCCGGACCCGACCGGTCGTCCTGGTCAGATAGTTCTTTGGATGCACTCGAACTATGCGAAATGTTTACGTCCCCACAACCCGGTTGTTCGTATTGGCCTGATAGCATCCAAGAAACCCCACCTCCAATGGCGAGTACATCGTCTGAAATTACCAGCGACAACGACTTCATCGCCGAGAGACCGTTTGACCGGGTAAGAACAACTTCTTTACCACTAACCCATTACAGAACACAACAAGTGTGAGTGTGTGTATCGAATGCGTTTTGTATAGAATGTTTTTGTTTGTTTTTTATTTTACTTTCTTTATTTTCTTTTCAAATGTATATTATTACAGCCCCAGAAAGGAAAGGGTGCGATTTCACTGGATCGGAAAAGACCAGCCTTTGTTCGACCCAAGAGAAAAAGAACACCGGATGAGGAACCGCTGATCGTGGGTGAGAAGCCAAAGCCGGATAGTACTAGGTCGTATTATGGTAAAACTAAAAATTCAAACAGCCTTAAGAATACTAGATTTACTTGTGATACCTGTGGAAAATCCTATGCCAGAAAGTATACTCTTAAACGTCACAAAGAAGTTCATTCGGGGTTTAAGGGAGAGTGTCCCACATGTGGAAAATCCTTTATTAATTCAGTCGGTTTAAAACGACATATTAAGAGACATGACCCTCCCCCACCTAAGAAAAAACCACAACCAGCGCCGCCTAAAAGCGCCAGTCTATCCCCCGAAGATTCAATCGTGTTTCCGATTCCCCCAAATGATGACAATAGGGATAATGAGATATTATCTCTTTATCGTTTAAACTGGGGCAGTATTAGGACTCATTACCTGCAAGGCCGACAGACCCAAGATGTTTACAATTTGCGATTGGGACCTTCTTCTCTGCCGATAGGGTCTATCGGCAGCGATGCCGGAGTAGACTTAACTAATGGCGTGTCACTGGAAGAGGGGTTAAGGGGTATTTTTCCTACTTTTTCGTGTAGAGTAAAACTTAACTTGTCTTTTGGGTTTGTTTTACGCAACATCGAGACGGGCGGATTGCGTTATTACCACTCTAGCTTTAACAATGCGCTTTTTTTAACCCACCCGGTCACTATAGCTTCAGAAGATGATTTTGAAAAATTTCTCCAAAAGATACACGATATGGACGTACTACAACTCGCACTGCATTCACGCCCAGACACGAAGTGGGTCGTTGCTGATATCAGTAATGTCACCATTTATGCAAATAAAATGCCACCGTTTTACATCGGTGCAGCACCGCACCAATTACCCGATTACATTGCAAACAATGTGGGTTTAAACAATTTAATCAGAAGTCGCAATTCCGGGGCCAGATACAAGGTCAATTTTTGTTTATTTAGATGTCTTGCACTAAAACAAGGGAACTCTGCACTCGCCCTAGAAACGCGCACCAAATACCTCGTCGATAGATACGCCGAAAGAATGGAAAAGCGTCCAACTGAAGGTGTCTGTTTGGAAGACCTGCATCACTTTGAACGCATATTCAAAGTGAGTGTCAGGGTGTTCAGTCTCGTTCGTGAAGAATCTCTGGCGAACGAGGCCGGAGAAGGGGAGTACAGAGCAGTAGCCCATCTGGTGAGAAGATCCCTGAGTAAACACAACCAAACAATGGACGTTAACCTGTACGACTCGCACTTTTCGTACATAAAAGATATGAATAATTACAGTCGGGTTTTCCCCTGCCCTAAATGTAAACAAGTGTGCAACAGAGCAGCCAACTTAAAAAAGCACGTAGCGCGATGCGACAAGGGGGTCAAACATAATTTTCCGGGTGGGTGCTATCGCCTCCCAGAATCTGTATTCGACGAGTTGGTAGAAGCGGGTATAGAGATAGACGAAGAAATGAAGTACTACCCTTATCGCGCCACTTACGATTTTGAGGTGTATTTCAAACCGATAGAGCAGGCTTATGAGGGTATAAAGGGTCTCCAGGCGCAACATGAGTTACTCAGCGTCAGTTTTACTAGTAACGTTCCCGGTTACGAAACACCCATCTGTTCTGTAACAGACGGCGATTCAGCCAAACTAGTGTCTGACATGTTAGCCTGGTTACACGGGGTGGGCGAAAAAGCGTACTCTATTTTGAAAAAGAAGTTTAAATATGTTTTTGATGAACTGACCATACAAATACAGGAACAAGAAGCCGCACTTGAGCGTGATCGGTCTGATCCTTCGACTCAGAAGTCTAAGTCAGAGGACCAGACAACAACCACAACCAGAGCCGAAAAACTCAAAATCAAATTTGACGACTTTATCCACGAGCTTCCCGTTCTGGGGTTCAATTCTGGGAAGTATGACGTCAACGTCATCAAACGGTATCTATACCAACAATTTCACGGGAACGATAAGCTATACATCATTCGAAAATCGAATGCGTATATGTCGATTCGAACAGATATATTATTATTTCTCGACATTTCAAATTATTTGGCCCCCGGATGTTCGTACGCCAAGTTTTTGAAGGCGTACGAATGCTCTCAGACGAAGGTTTTTTTTCCGTACGAGTGGGTTGACGACCTGAACAAGTTAGACCACCCTAAATTGCCCCCTCATGATGCATTTTACAGCAACCTCAAGGGTGAAAATATTTCCGAAGCCGAGTACGCGTATTGTCAAAGGGTATGGCGCGAGGAGGGTCACAAGACTTTTAGAGATTTTTTGATATGGTATAATAATCTGGACGTGGCACCCTTTCTCGAAGCTGTCGAGAAAATGTTTGTGTTTTACAAACAGAAACGCATAGACATGTTTAAGTCGGCAATCTCTGTACCCGGGCTGTCTCTGCAGCATCTTTTTCTAACAAAACCGCGCGATGTATATTTCTCTCTGATAGACTCTCCGAATAAAGACCTGTATTATAAAATAAGGGTTACCATTGTGGGCGGTCCCTCTATTATTTTCCACAGGTATCACGAGACTGGTATAACCTGTATTAGGGGTGGAAAAGTATGTAGGAAGGTGGTCGGGTTTGATGCCAACGCCTTGTATCTATGGTCCCTCATGCAGAACATGCCGGTGGGGACCTTCGTAAGGCGAAAGGAAAATGATCAGTTCAAGCCCTTACGAAGTCATAAATATGGGGTTATGGCAAACGAGTGGTTGGATTGGGAAGCCAAAACAAATGGTTTCTATATTCAACACCAATTCAACCATAGAGAAAAAACTGGGGGTAGTAGAAACCTGAGAGTGGACGGGTACTGTCAGGAGACCCATACGGTCTATCAGTTCCATGGGTGTTATTGGCACGGGCACAAGTGTCGGATCAATAAAAAGGAGATCAACTCTTCCAATAACAAAACCAGAGAGGAATTGATGGAGGAGACCCAAAAGACTTCTTCCTACATACGGGAACTCGGGTATAATTTAGTCGAAATTAGGGAATGCGAGTGGCAAGACGTTCAGACAAGCGACCCAGACTTGAGACACTATTTGAAATCCGTAAGACTACCACATAGTAAGGCGTGGACAATGACCACGAAACAGATTTTAAAGGGGGTATTGGACGGGTCCATATTTGGTTTGGTTGAATGCGACCTTCGGGTACCACAAGAAAAGAAAGATTATTTTGCCGAGATGCCACCCGTATTCAAAAATGTGAACATCTCCATGGCTGATATCGGAAACCATATGCGGCAGTACGCCGAAGAGATGAACATTATGAACAAACCAAGAAGAAGTCTGATCGGTAGTATGTTCGGGACAAAATTGCTACTCGCAACCCCACTATTGTCTTGGTATTTAAAGCATGGTTTAGAGGTCACAAGGGTGTATGAAGTAATTCAATACAAAGCCAATCCGTGTTTTGCAGAGTTTGGTGACCGGGTCAGTCAAGCTAGGAGGGCTGGGGACAGTGACCCCAATAAATATATCATAGCAGACACTATGAAATTACTTGGTAACTCGGCCTATGGGAAAACGGTGACTGATCAGTTAAAACATGTAAATGTTCAAGTGTGTTCTGATGCAGATGCCCTTGCCAAGATCAATGACAAACACTTTAAGGCACTCCATTCAATAGGTGGAGGGATGTACGAGGCCGACATGTTCAAAAATGTGATCAATTTAAACCTCCCCATTCAGATTGGTTTCTTCGTCTATCAATACGCTTAATTACGCATGCTCGAATCAAACCCGGTATGAAAGACCAATACAGTTATGATAAAAGGACTCCGGGGTTGTTTAAAGTAGAGTGGGAGGGGGAGGGTATTATTGCACTATGTAGTAAGACATACTTTTGTTTCGGGCCCACTGAAAAGTTCAGTTGTAAGGGTCTAAACAGAAGAAACAATGAACTCACCAAAGAAAAGTACATGACCGTGTTAAATACCAGATCTTCGGGTGGGGGAGTTAACAAAGGTTTTGTCATGAAACGTGGTGTAATGTTTACCTACGAACAGAGGACAGCCCTGACCTATTTCTACCCCAAGCGAAAGGTTGGAGACGATGGGGTTTCTACTACCTATTTAGAAATATGAGGAGGTAAACCATACTCCACGTTTGGCCGCATAAATAGTAGTTTTCTTTAATAAACGCGGACCCAGCTAATAAGAGGTCACGCTATTACTTCTGTTTTTAAATACGCTGTATATAGTTCACTTGATATGTATCTAAAATATGTAATCGGATTCTGAAAAGAAAAAAAACACCAAAAAAACAAAAAACAAAACAAAACATGTACCCGTTAAGTTTTTAAGTCTTGAAAACGTTGTATATTTTAACTCGCACTGCCATTGTCAAACCTAAGAATCGTTGTGTTTTCTATTCTTTGTGTTTTTGTTGTTGTTGATAACAAACAAATAAATGAATAAAGAGAGTATAAAAAAAATATATATATTTATATATATATATTGAACAAACTCAGAGTATTGTATCCATCCTTTAAAAAGTCGTTGAATATAATAGATAAGTACCATATAATAAGTAGGTTCAATGGGGGGGGGGGTGGAAGTGGGATATTCTTTAGTGGTGGGGTTATCATGAGGGTTGGTCATTGACCATAATACGGTGGGTTAAAAACGCGGTGGGGGCGCTCTTTATTCCATTTGAGACTGAGCAAAACGAGGTGGGGGTGGGGGTGCTGATTATTCAATTCGTGTCATCGTTGGTGGGATCGATGATCAATGGCAGGCGGATCTGGTAGACGTGGCCTCACTATCTGGGTACAATGGCGGTCTGAAGTTTTTACTGACGTGTATCGACATATTTTCTAAGTTCGCCTGGGTCGATCCAAGCGATACAATCAGCGATACAATCAGCGATACAATTGCACGGAACCCGCCAGTGTATAAGTTGACAGATTACGACGGCGAAGAGTTGAAGGGCACGTTCTACGAACAAGAACTACAAAGAGTCGACAAGAAGGACGACATGTACGAAGTGGAAAAGGTGGTACGTACTAGAAAGCGTCGTGGTGTGAAGGAATATTTTGTAAAGTGGCTCGGTTATCCTGACAAATTCAATAGCTGGGTGAGGGGACTAGTCGGTATATAATACAGGGCTTACGGACAGCCGGACGACATTTGACGTGCGAGAGGGCTTCGAGATGGATTCCTTTTACGTGACTCTCCCCAGCAACAGCAGCATGGATACCTACCCTGATAACGCGCTGAGCCACTTCAGCGTAAATTTGCCCACTGCTCTGTCTTTCGAGGGGGAGCGGGAGGTGAGTCTCGCAGAGATTACTTACCCTCGCAGGTGGCTCAACATCGTAGAAGGTCACAACCACATCTACTGCAACGCAGAAGAGACTGAAGGAGGTGTACATTTTGACACCATTCCCGAGGGCTATTACCATACACCGGATGAAGTCCTCGCAAAGATTACACCCCTGATTGAACACAGCGACACAATACGCATCAAGTACAACAAATACCTTCAAAAAGTAATCGTCAGAACGGTTGAAGGTGTCAGCATTACTTTCGTCGAACGTCTGGGTCACTTGTTTGGTTTTAACAAGGCTATGGCCATCACCGGTATAGAGAAGGCACCCCACATCGTAGATATGAAGCAAATCCACACCCTATTTGTGTACACAGACATCATCGAGTACAACATCGTCGGGGACACCAGAGCACCTATTCTACGAAATGTGAGCGTGGAAGGCGAATATGGGGATATCATTACAAAGACGTACGACAGTCCACATTACGTACCCCTCAAACAGAAATTCCTGAACACCGTCAACATAAATATAAGGGACGACGTGGGCCATTATATTCCATTCATCGGCGGGAAGGTCATAGTGAAACTACACTTTAGAAAGCGTCGCGCCACGTACTTCAACTGATTAAATCAACCGATATCATGAGAGGTCGCTTCGTATCCCACCCCGGACACTATGTGGACCACTACACACGACAACTCGGACGTGGCCATCCCGTCTTTCAAGGCAGCCGCACTCAGAAAGGTTTCGGTCTTGGAAATATATTGGGTGGACTCTTCCGAACTGCCATGCCCCTGTTCAAGCAGGGGGCTAAGACATTGGGTCGTCAAGCCCTTCGCACCGGCTTGGGAATTGCACAGGATGCTCTAGAAGGGAAGAACATAAAAACGGCAGCGCAGTCGAGACTCAAACAGACCGGACGTCACATGGCTAGACGGATGACTCAGAATGCAGATTCCCGACTGAACCGACCGGCTAGAAAAAATATAAAAAGAAAACCCAATCAGAAAAGAGCCACTTCCACATCTGGGAAGCGATCGAGACGATCACTGGATATCTTCGATTAGCCGCTCCGAGACTAACGCTCCACCATGGCACTGCTACACGACCACTCCGAAGAGTGTACAAAGAGTGAACTGGACCTGGGTTGACGACCTGAACAAGTTAGACCACCCTAAATTGCCCCCTCATGATGCATTTTACAGCAACCTCAAGGGTGAAAATATTTCCGAAGCCGAGTACGCGTATTGTCAAAGGGTCACAAGACTTTTAGAGATTTTTTGATTTGGTATAATAATCTGGACGTGGCACCCTTTCTCGAAGCTGTCGAGAAAATGTTTGTGTTTTACAAACAGAAACGCATAGACATGTTTAAGTCGGCAATCTCTGTACCCGGGCTGTCTCTGCAGCATCTTTTTCTAACAAAACCGCGCGATGTATATTTCTCTCTGATAGACTCTCCGAATAAAGACCTGTATTATAAAATAAGGGTTACCATTGTGGGCGGTCCCTCTATTATTTTCCACAGGTATCACGAGACTGGTATAACCTGTAATAGGGGTGGAAAAGTATGTAGGAAGGTGGTCGGGTTTGATGCCAACGCCTTGTATCTATGGTCCCTCATGCAGAACATGCCGGTGGGGACCTTCGTAAGGCGAAAGGAAAATGATCAGTTCAAACCCTTACGAAGTCATAAATATGGGGTTATGGCAAACGAGTGGTTGGATTGGGAAGCCAAAACAAATGGTTTCTATATTCAACACCAATTCAACCATAGAGAAAAAACTGTGGGTAGTAGAAACCTGAGAGTGGACGGGTACTGTCAGGAGACCCATACGGTCTATCAGTTCCATGGGTGTTATTGGCACGGGCACAAGTGTCGGATCAATAAAAAGGAGATCAACTCTTCCAATAACAAAACCAGAGAGGAATTGATGGAGGAGACCCAAAAGACTTCTTCCTACATACGGGAACTCGGGTATAATTTAGTCGAAATTAGGGAATGCGAGTGGCAAGACGTTCAGACAAGCGACCCAGACTTGAGACACTATTTGAAATCCGTAAGACTACCACATAGTAAGGCGTGGACAATGACCACGAAACAGATTTTAAAGGGGGTATTGGACGGGTCCATATTTGGTTTGGTTGAATGCGACCTTCGGGTACCACAAGAAAAGAAAGATTATTTTGCCGAGATGCCACCCGTATTCAAAAATGTGAACATCTCCATGGCTGATATCGGAAACCATATGCGGCAGTACGCCGAAGAGATGAACATTATGAACAAACCAAGAAGAAGTCTGATCGGTAGTATGTTCGGGACAAAATTGCTACTCGCAACCCCACTATTGTCTTGGTATTTAAAGCATGGTTTAGAGGTCACAAGGGTGTATGAAGTAATTCAATACAAAGCCAATCCGTGTTTTGCAGAGTTTGGTGACCGGGTCAGTCAAGCTAGGAGGGCTGGGGACAGTGACCCCAATAAATATATCATAGCAGACACTATGAAATTACTTGGTAACTCGGCCTATGGGAAAACGGTGACTGATCAGTTAAAACATGTAAATGTTCAAGTGTGTTCTGATGCAGATGCCCTTGCCAAGATCAATGACAAACACTTTAAGGCACTCCATTCAATAGGTGGAGGGATGTACGAGGCCGACATGTTCAAAAATGTGATCAATTTAAACCTCCCCATTCAGATTGGTTTCTTCGTCTATCAATACGCTTAATTACGCATGCTCGAATCAAACCCGGTATGAAAGACCAATACAGTTATGATAAAAGGACTCCGGGGTTGTTTAAAGTAGAGTGGGAGGGGGAGGGTATTATTGCACTATGTAGTAAGACATACTTTTGTTTCGGGCCCACTGAAAAGTTCAGTTGTAAGGGTCTAAACAGAAGAAACAATGAACTCACCAAAGAAAAGTACATGACCGTGTTAAATACCAGATCTTCGGGTGGGGGAGTTAACAAAGGTTTTGTCATGAAACGTGGTGTAATGTTTACCTACGAACAGAGGACAGCCCTGACCTATTTCTACCCCAAGCGAAAGGTTGGAGACGATGGGGTTTCTACTACCTATTTAGAAATATGAGGAGGTAAACCATACTCCACGTTTGGCCGCATAAATAGTAGTTTTCTTTAATAAACGCGGACCCAGCTAATAAGAGGTCACGCTATTACTTCTGTTTTTAAATACGCTGTATATAGTTCACTTGATATGTATCTAAAATATGTAATCGGATTCTGAAAAGAAAAAAAACACCAAAAAAACAAAAAACAAAACAAAACATGTACCCGTTAAGTTTTTAAGTCTTGAAAACGTTGTATATTTTAACTCGCACTGCCATTGTCAAACCTAAGAATCGTTGTGTTTTCTATTCTTTGTGTTTTTGTTGTTGTTGATAACAAACAAATAAATGAATAAAGAGAGTATAAAAAAAAAAAATATATATATATATATATATATTGAACAAACTCAGAGTATTGTATCCATCCTTTAAAAAGTCGTTGAATATAATAGATAAGTACCATATAATAAGTAGGTTCAATGGGGGGGGGGGGGTGGAAGTGGGATATTCTTTAGTGGTGGGGTTATCATGAGGGTTGGTCATTGACCATAATACGGTGGGTTGACCGGGTCAGTCAAGCTAGGAGGGCTGGGGACAGTGACCCCAATAAATATATCATAGCAGACACTATGAAATTACTTGGTAACTCGGCCTATGGGAAAACGGTGACTGATCAGTTAAAACATGTAAATGTTCAAGTGTGTTCTGATGCAGATGCCCTTGCCAAGATCAATGACAAACACTTTAAGGCACTCCATTCAATAGGTGGAGGGATGTACGAGGCCGACATGTTGAAAAATGTGATCAATTTAAACCTCCCCATTCAGATTGGTTTCTTCGTCTATCAATACGCTTAATTACGCATGCTCGAATCAAACCCGGTATGAAAGACCAATACAGTTATGATAAGAGGACTCCGGGGTTGTTTAAAGTAGAGTGGGAGGGGGAGGGTATTATCGCACTATGTAGTAAGACATACTTTTGTTTCGGGCCCACTGAAAAGTTCAGTTGTAAGGGTCTAAACAGAAGAAACAATGAACTCACCAAAGAAAAGTACATGACCGTGTTAATTACCAGATCTTCGGGTGGGGGAGTTAACAAAGGTTTTATCATGAAACGTGGTGTAATGTTTACCTACGAACAGAGGACAGCCCTGACCTATTTCTACCCCAAGCGAAAGGTTGGAGACGATGGGGTTTCTACTACCTATTTAGAAATATGAGGAGGTAAACCATACTCCACGTTTGGCCGCATAAATAGTAGTTTTCTTTAATAAACGCGGACCCAGCTAATAAGAGGTCACGCTATTACTTCTGTTTTTAAATACGCTGTATATAGTTCACTTGATATGTATCTAAAATATGTAATCGGATTCTGAAAAAAAAAAAAAAAAAAAAAAAAAAAAACATGTACCCGTTAAGTTTTTAAGTCTTGAAAACGTTGTATATTTTAACTCGTACTGCCATTGTCAAACCTAAGAATCGTTGTGTTTTCTATTCTTTGTGTTTTTGTTGTTGTTGATAACAAACAAATAAATGAATAAAGAGAGTATAAAAAAAAATATATATATATATATATATATTGAACAAACTCAGAGTATTGTATCCATCCTTTAAAAAGTCGTTGAATATAATAGATAAGTACCATATAATAAGTAGGTTCAATGGGGGGGGGGGGTGGAAGTGGGATATTCTTTAGTGGTGGGGTTATCATGAGGGTTGGTCATTGACCATAATACGGTGGGTTAAAAACGCGCTGGGGGCGCTCTTTATTCCATTTGAGACTGAGCAAAACGAGGTGGGGGTGGGGGTGCTGATTATTCAATTCGTGTCATCGTTGGTGGGATCGATGATCAATGGCAGGCGGATCTGGTAGACGTGGCCTCACTATCTGGGTACAATGGCGGTCTGAAGTTTTTACTGACGTGTATCGACATATTTTCTAAGTTCGCCTGGGTCGATCCAAGCGATACAATCAGCGATACAATTGCACGGAACCCGCCAGTGTATAAGTTGACAGATTACGACGGCGAAGAGTTGAAGGGCACGTTCTACGAACAAGAACTACAAAGAGTCGACAAGAAGGACGACATGTACGAAGTGGAAAAGGTGGTACGTACTAGAAAGCGTCGTGGTGTGAAGGAATATTTTGTAAAGTGGCTCGGTTATCCTGACAAATTCAATAGCTGGGTGAGGGGACTAGTCGGTATATAATACAGGGCTTACGGACAGCCGGACGACATTTGACGTGCGAGAGGGCTTCGAGATGGATTCCTTTTACGTGACTCTCCCCAGCAACAGCAGCATGGATACCTACCCTGATAACGCGCTGAGCCACTTCAGCGTAAATTTGCCCACTGCTCTGTCTTTCGAGGGGGAGTGGGAGGTGAGTCTCGCAGAGATTACTTACCCTCGCAGGTGGCTCAACATCGTAGAAGGTCACAACCACATCTACTGCAACGCAGAAGAGACTGAAGGAGGTGTACATATTGACACCATTCCCGAGGGCTATTACCATACACCGGATGAAGTCCTCGCAAAGATTACACCCCTGATTGAACACAGCGACAAAATACGCATCAAGTACAACAAATACCTTCAAAAAGTAATCGTCAGAACGGTTGAAGGTGTCAGCATTACTTTCGTCGAACGTCTGGGTCACTTGTTTGGTTTTAACAAGGCTATGGCCATCACCGGTATAGAGAAGGCACCCCACGTCGTAGATATGAAGCAAATCCACACCCTATTTGTGTACACAGACATCATCGAGTACAACATCGTCGGGAACACCAGAGCACCTATTCTACGAAATGTGAGCGTGGAAGGCGAATATGGGGATATCATTACAAAGACGTACGACAGTCCACATTACGTACCCCTCAAACAGAAATTCCTGAACACCGTCAACATAAATATAAGGGACGACGTGGGCCATTATATTCCATTCATCGGCGGGAAGGTCATAGTGAAACTACACTTTAGAAAGCGTCGCGCCACGTACTTCAACTGATTAAATCAACCGATATCATGAGAGGTCGCTTCGTATCCCACCCCGGACACTATGTGGACCACTACACACGACAACTCGGACGTGGCCATCCCGTCTTTCAAGGCAGCCGCACTCAGAAAGGTTTCGGTCTTGGAAATGTATTGGGTGGACTCTTCCGAACTGCCATGCCCCTGTTCAAGCAGGGGGCTAAGACATTGGGTCGTCAAGCCCTTCGCACCGGCTTGGGAATTGCACAGGATGCTCTAGAAGGGAAGAACATAAAAACGGCAGCGCAGTCGAGACTCAAACAGACCGGACGTCACATGGCTAGACGGATGATTCAGAATGCAGATTCCCGACTGAACCGACCGGCTAGAAAAAATATAAAAAGAAAACCCAATCAGAAAAGAGCCACTTCCACATCTGGGAAGCTCTCGAGACGATCACTGGATATCTTCGATTAGCCGCTCCGAGACTAACGCTCCACCATGGCACTGCTACACGACCACTCCGAAGAGTGTACAAAGAGTGAACTGGACCTCTTTTCTCTACCCCCAACTCAGACCAGCATCGAAAAAGGACAGTACGTAGAGTACCACCCCATCTCCAATATCTCCATCCAGTTTTTTGTTCCCGGTTCACCCGAAGAATACATCGATCCTTCCCAAACTCAACTCTACGTCAAGGTGAAGGTGACCAAAGCCGACGGTGCCAATCTGATCGACACGGACGTGGTCGGTCCCTGCAATCTGCTTTTACAAACCCTCTTCAGCCAAGTTGACGTAACCCTAAATGATCGACTGATTTCTGCCTCCACTCCCACGTACCCGTACAGGGCAATGATTGAGACGTTGCTCAGTTATGACAAAGGTGCAAAAGCATCGCAGCTGACGGCTTCGGGTTGGGTTAAAGATACAGCCGGCAAAATGGATAACGTCAACTGTACGGCAAGTGATGCGGAAACAAACGGGGGCTTGAAAAAGAGACGCAAACGCATCCTAAACAGTCGAGTCGTAGACCTGATCGGACCCATTCACGGCGATCTATTCTTCCAGGACCGACACCTGATCAACGGGGTTGATCTGAAAGTAAAGCTGATTCCCAGCAGCGACGCCTTTTGTCTCATGGCTACAGGAGAAGACCCAACCTACAAGATAAAGATTGTGAACGCGTCGTTGTTCGTTCGGAGGGTAACGATCAGCCTTGCGGTGATGATGGGACACATGAAAGCTCTCGAAAAAGGGACCGCTAAGTATCCCCTCCGACGTGTCGTCTGTAAAATGATGTCTGTACCCCGAGGCAACCTAACACTCACTCAAGATCACGTGTTTTTGGGACAACTACCCAATCGAATCGTGGTGGGCTGTGTATCCAACATCGCCTTTAATGGGTCGTATTCTAAAAACCCGTTCAACTTCCAGCATTTTAACGTCAACTTTGTGTCAGTGCACGTCAACGGTGAACAGATCCCCCACACCCCTCTGAAACCCGATTACGCCCAAGGAAGGAAGAACTGCGTCAGAGCCTACCACACGCTGTTCTCCGGCATGGATAAAATGTACATGAATGAAGGCAACGACATCACTCTGGGTGACTACCCCGACGGGTATGCACTGTACGCCTTCGACCTTACCCCCGACTTGGCATGCGGCGGACACTTTAGCTTGGTAAAGAATGGAAACCTTCGTCTTGACATGCACTTTGCCTCGCCCCTAGACGAGACCATCAACGTCATCATCTACGCCGAGTTCAATAACATCTTAGAAATTGATCAAGCTCGTAACATCATCTTCGACTACAACAGTTAGACGGGACGAACATGGACACCGAAGAGATAACGTCGATCTTAAAGAGAGACCGCTTTACCCGTCAAGTCTTCAGGGGAGTGTTTGCAAGTGATAGATTACCCAGGCATCACCTACAACACCCCAGCGCCATCGTCATCAACACCGATCCTTCAACCGAGCCGGGACAGCACTGGGTGGCCATTTACATCACCAGAGACGGCGTTGGAGAATATTTCGATTCTTACGGACAACCCCCGAGCCTGTCATCTATCATAACTTTTCTCAAAAGGAACACTCTTCAGACTGTACACAATCGTATAAGTCTACAGGGCCCACTGTCGGCTGTATGTGGTCAATATTCTCTGTTTTTCCTATTACACCGTTGTCGAGATATTGACATGAACACCATCGTCAGGTTTTTCTCAACCAATAAACGAGAAAACGATATTGCAGTGAACGAGTTTATCAGAAAACACTTTCCCGGTGTCAACACAAAGGTGTACGACTTGTCTTTTGTTGTTCGACAGATTTCACACCCCTTGTTATAAAGTGGGTAGAGAGTCGTGGTAACGTCAATCATATAAAACAAAAACCGCATAGACCATGTACAATATTGGGGTTTTTTTGTTTTGTTTTGTTTGGGGGGGGGCATTTACCTTAATTATGTTTATAAACTGTAGCGATTTGTACCGGTTGTGTTACTGAAGCGTTGTTTACAAAATAAAGTTTTTGACCACGGATATAACCCGTCTTTCGTGTTTGTTTACATCTGTTGCTCGTTGTCTCTGCAGCCTCTTTTCAAATTTCGAAGATGTTAAAACCAACCCGCCCTTAAATACCGTAATTACGTTTCAAATTTGACCTTTGGCCATTAATTTAAATAACAGGGACTCTAAAAGTTATATTAAAAAACAAAAAACAAAAACAAACAGACGTTAGACACGATATAGTCGGTACCTGTTTAAAACAACTTTAATGACAACAACTATATGTCTTACAAATCCGATTACTATTTTAACACAAGAAAGTTACAAACAAAGAAAGGCGTGTTAGTTACACCATTCCCTTCAATCAAGAGGCCATTACAAAAACCAACAGTCTGGTGACGTTGGGAAATGAATACGAATTGAATGTTTGGGCGATATCATCGGTTTCGTTTTGCCACCCCATCAGAATATCTTGAATTGTGTCGTTTAGAGTTTCTTTGGTCAGACCCGCACGAGTGAAGCCCGCGATGATCAAAAGTCGGCATACGGCGTAGAATACATCGATGATCTCATTAGATTCAATGGACGAAACCACATGTTCATAGTGTTCCAAAACAAATTCCTCCGCACGATACTCTGGCGTGTTTCCGAAAAACAGACAGGCGTGGTGATCTTGGCAGGCCCAGTTCTCTTGACAACCTTCACAGGGAAGTTGTTGTTGCATATCGTACGCCCTCCGCACTATGCGATCCTTCACTATTTTACCCAGAATCCTCTTGAGGAGTAGTCTGACTCGGGCTCTACAATGCATTAGGTCCCCGTCTGAGGCCAAAACAAAAAGGTAACGGTTAAGAGTCAGTTATCTTACTCGGGGCGTTTTTGATGTCAGTGGCGTGACCCATTCTAGTTTGTTTATAATATTCATCTGTTCGGCGTTCTGCCGCATATGGTTTCCAATATCGACCATATTTACCCAGAATCCTCCTGAGGAGTAGTCTGATTCGGGCTCTACCATCTGTAACATCAAAGTCTAGAGCAAAAACACAGTTAGAACGGTTAAGAGTTAGTTATCTGGCTCAAGGTGTTATTGATGTCGGTGGCGTGACTCATCAACTCATGCCACTGCTCTCCGGTGAGGTTCAGCCCCTTCTTCCCTGCCAGCATCTTACTGTGAATTTCATTCCAGTAGTATTCTCTTATATTGACGTAGGGAAGCCCCTTGAAAAGCTTCACAGTAACAAAACGCTCACCTCCGATGGGAAACTTGACCGCCTTTCTGTCATTCTCCGCCTGGTCGGGATCTGGCTCGAATCTACGCTTTCTGCTGGGCATTTTTCCCTTAACATCCACCATCGGCACGGCGGGTGGTACAGATGCGGCGTCTTGCGCAGTACCCAACTCGGTCATGGCGGCTTTCAACACGTCGGACTTGGGTTTCTTGGGTAACATCTGCTGCTCACGCTGGTGGGTAGTCACATCTTGGAGGTTCCATACGCTGTGCCGTGTGTACATGTTAAAGTAGTACACACAGCCGTTCAAACTCGCGGCCTCACGCCAACCGGCTACATACATGTCGTGAGAAATATCACGGGTGTTTTCGGTTTCAACTCCTTCACCCATCGACGGTGGAGGTGGGTTCGGTGTCTGGCTGTAGTTCGAGGCCAAGTCGGTCTTCGTTTGAGGGAGAGCAGCCATTATATCGAAGTATACGAGATATTCAGCTCTGGCTTCAAAACTTCGGTTTTCGGCGTAAGTAATGAATCCGAATACAGAAATCCATCCTTTATACAACTTAATCGACCAATCAGAATAGAGTGCAGGGTCATATGAAAACAAACTTGTCCCGACGTGTTCGGAAATGGGGCGTGACGTCACAGGCTTATCGGAATAAACTTATCCAGACGAGGTCGATCAGAGATAAGCCATTCAACAAACAAGGCCGGGGCAAAAACAAGTCGCACACCAACGCAGTTGATCTCTTTGACCTTGACCACACCAGATAGCGATAACAGTGTAAATAAATGACACTAAGTATTAAAGCACGTTCAATGACACCCGTGGTCTCTAAGATTACAAATAACTCTATAACAGTACTCGGACCTTTTCTTCTTCCTCAACGGTTTATCACACGTCTTGGAAGACACCGCTTTGTTTTCACTTTGTGAAAATACAAACGAGCCGTACGCGACTCGTTTGTGCTGCGTGGTTTTATGCTGCGGCGCTCCGTGATTTCAAGAAATCACTTCCGCACCGCCAACTGAGGGCAAACAATAACGGTTTGCCCTCAGTTACACTGTCGTCAGACATACCTTCTTGCGGTGTCTTTCAGACACCGCTCAACATGATACCGTGCATCATGTTAACCCCAACGTCTCGGCCCTTCGGGCCTCAAGACACTGCCGTGGGCCGCACGACTCCCCACTTCGTGACTCGCCTTCATCCCCTTCGGGCCTGAACCCTAAAACGACTGTGGGCCGACTAGTTCACCTTTGCACCACTTTTCCTGGTGTGTAAATACACACCCCCATACCGCACGCCATTTTGTTTTTTGGGTGTGCAAATTCGTTTTTGAGTAGTGCAAACTACCCTGCACTACCTAAAATTAGGTGTGTGTGACTCCATCTATACTACTATTATTTACTTGTTGGATTTCAGGATCTGTATCTGGGCATCCCACGAGACTGGCCGGGGTCATAGATTGAAGAAACTTTCAGCTGGTTGAGTCCGTTTTGCTGCCCGAAATGAAAACACACTTTTACAAAGCGCAACTCCTGCAATGTGTTGTCAATAACCAAGATACTTTGTAAAACCTGTTATGAGGCTGTCCAAGGACGTAAATTCGTGTTGAAAAGTGGTGTGACGTTCTGAAATGTTAGTATTTCGCCAGGTGTGATATAACGTATCATAAATATTTGGTTTGTCAAGGACCGAGGATATGTTAGTGTGCATGTTATGTTGGGGCAAGTTGTTCACAATTTGATTTTGCTCATTTACTTTTAATAATAAGAACGTTTATTCAAATAGTAAGTACATTTATTTTCACCACTTCAGACAGTCTGATTGGGGGGGGGGGATCCAATGGGCCATCCCGCCTCCCCAATACAAAAAGATGTTAGGTTGTCTTTTACCGGATAGTCATGGTCTTTTTCCATTATTTGGTTCGTATTTCTGTGAACGATATTTTTTATAAAACTATTGTGGTCTTCATTAAGTTGATACCTGGTTGGCGGTCGCTTCATATTACTGGTGTGGACTCACAGTCAGTGGGCGTAGGAATATATGTAATAATAACTGTTATGCACTTGTTATCAAATTTATTTAATAATTTGAACAATCACAATTCACAATGGATACCCATTTAGCTCCCATCTTTTTTTTCTGTGTGAGACCTTTGGAATAAATACGGGCTGAAACGGCATTTGAAATGACTCTGTTGTTTTATTTGAATCTGTTGGGTGAAGACAACATAAATACGTCTTTACCGGTCTTTGGCCCAAAACAGAATGATGCCTGTCAGAATTTAACCTCATGGACACATGTGAATTAATAACTTTCCTCTTCAGTAGTTGTGAGTTTAATAAAAGTTTAACTGTGCCTCATGAATATTCTAGTAGCCAGCTCCCCAGTAGGTAAGTATTCAGTCCTTTTGTTATTATGTAAATGCCTTACCTTATTTGGTCTGCAGTGGTAAGTTATCCCTCAGAAATTCCTTGGAGTATTATGTTCCGTTGGGGTATGAAGTTTTGAATGGGAGATTTTTGAGGTATGTTGGGTAGATGGGTGCGGTCAGCTAGAGTGAGGTTATGCTAGTGGTGTTTTAGATAGAGTGGATTCATTCTTGCTGTGTCTTGGATCGAGAGAGGATGTGATCCAAATGTTAGATCCAGAGTCAGACTTTTTGCGCTGGGTGTTGGTTTTTGCTATGTGATTTTGCTGCCATTGCTAAAATCAGAGCAGATTTTCAGGCTGCTGTATTTTAAGGCAAATTGGTTGGAGTGAGTCAACACTGCATGGGATCTGAACTCCAAGAGAAACGCTATGATGGAAATCCATGGTTTTCACCCTTGGTGAATGTTTGAAACGCCAGACTGAGTGTCGGCCGATGAAAGACGTCCCGGTCCAATGATCATGGGTTGCTACAAGCAGCAGAGGGCGCATCAGTTTATGTGAGCTTTGAACTGGTTTCGCAGCGACTGGAATCAGAGAACATTATTATATTGGCTACGGAGGTAGTCCTGTGAGGTAGAGCTATAGCTGTAAACGCCTTCGTGGAGTGGAAAGAAGAACCCTATAATTTGGTTGGACTGTTTTTCTTTTGCCTTTTATTGTAATACTCTGCGTGCCCGAATGTGGCACATTTATGCCGGAAGAATAGTTTAAAAGACAACTACCAATATTTTGATTAATTGTTGTCTTTGAATACGATTGATACATTTTTGCATTATATTTAAATAGAAACATCATTGTCATTAGTTCCAGTAGACTTCACATAATCACTGTGACAAATTATATAGCGTTTATAGAGCAGAGACTACTCTATAGCTTCATTACAGTGACTGAGGCATATTTTGAGTACATGTATATATTGCCAATCAAGGTATTTTTAAGCGTTATGGTTTCTGCCAGTGAGATTTGAAATGGGTACGTTACCCAATTAAATAATTTCCGTTATTGATAGAGTTTTGTGTTAGCTGAAAGTTGACACAGCATATTCATTATTTATAAGGACCCTTTAAATCTTGACGGGCCTTTTTGAAACAGGTCTTGATAAAATTACTAGATCTTCCATTGATGTGGTTTTAAGTTAATATTGATTTGTAAAATAGACCACAATTAGTGGAGGCTTGAGAGACATGTATATATTAAATGGGTAACTAGTTTGTGTACATATGTAGTTCTGGTGTCACCTGTCTGCATTTATTTGAGTTTGCGGTGAAGTCTTTCAGTCGTGGCTGCCTTGCGGGGTAAGCTGTGACAATGCCTAGCGCACGGAAGCTGCCAGATGGCGCTAGCCGTGTACTCAAAAGAAATGGAGGTTACGTAATTCAAAGAGAATTGTGGGGGTTCGCCTCGCACCCGTCACATCATTCCCCTTTTTGAGAAATGTTATCCTCAATATTTTGTTACATGTACGGTATTTACAGGATAATTATGCGCTAACTTTGCGCTTACAAAGAAAAACAAGAATACAAGTACTGCCTTGGTAACCAAAGAAGAAAAACCTGCGTTCTTGTAGTTTATAACAGAACACTAGTATTAGAAAACATTGAAATCGCTACTGAATAGTGTCTTTTCTACTATTCAGAAAATTTTTGAACACTTGGAAGTGTTTACATACAAACTTCAAAATTACCATGAAGTTGCTCTATTCACAAGTAATCGTTCTTTGCATTCTTGTTTTCAAAAGCTAAAACAAATTTCTTCATATGTTACGGCAGTTGCAGATAAATAAACCATGTCATAAATCAATATTATTTACAATGCATTTCGCCAAGGGAAATTTAGGTTTGACTGTTCTTGCAGGAGGAGTTTGAAAAACACTTTTTTTCGAATTTCAGCCATCTTTGGATCCTTCCACTTTTCGAACAGTCTTCGTCCACGACTAAGCTTAGATTGCCTTGACTGAGGTTGGACTCTGTGTTGTTTGGTTTGTCCAAGATAGTCATAATTCAGTCATAGTCTAGTTGGCCTTTGGCTAGGGGGTGAGAGGTACGATGAGCTCTCTGTGTTGTTTGTTTCGTCCGAACTTTCAGTTGTGCTACCTGGGGGTAGTGATGGATGTGAAGTAGATGTGCTTACTCTCTTCTGTGGCATAAGTACTGAAGGTGATAATGACGGAGATGTAGTATTGATGTTTTCTGGTTGCGCATCTATCGTAACTGGGGTGAGTTCCTGGGGTGATAATGAAGGAGATATTATGTGATGTGTTGTTTCTACAGCACAGGGTGTCAGAGACCCAGTAAAGGTAAGAGTAAAAAGTGCTAGGTTGAGAACTTAGAAGTTGAGGGGTGTCAGACCCAGTAAAAAGTAAAAGAGTAAAAAGTGCTAGGTTGAGAACTAAGAAGTTGAGGGGTGTCAGACCCAGTAAAAAGTAAATTGTTGCGGATGTACAACAGACGGGGTGTTGAACCCAAATAGTAGCCGAAAATTGCTATATTTTATTTCAATAAGTTGAGTGTAAATAATAAGGCGATTTGCCTGAGGAATTTGGGTGTAAATAAATCTAAGTGGAATTAAAGAGGGCTTCAGACTCTATAATTATTTTAGACCGACATTGGTTCTCACAGAAGTATATGGCATTACAAACAAAAGATTTCTACGTTGCAGGCGAGAGTATGAAAGTGGCACAATAACGATACACCATGGCAACTCCAAACGACGTTACATGCAGGAAAAAATAATTGAAGCTGTTGCATGGATGCAGTACCTTTTCGACATGATAGGAGACTGGATGCCCCACAAACTCAAGTTCACTTGCCACCATCAAAGACTAAGAAGTCGTTGTATGACAGGATGGTTCAGGAATTCTCAGATCGAGGAATAATGAAGACAATTTCCTATGAGCATTTCACCTCAGTCTGGTCTGACCATATCCCGCTATTCATTATAGCCAAGGTTTGTTATTTTCATATTGGAATTGCTTAATTGAGGCATTGAGGGTACATGAATTGAGAGTTTACCCCAGTAACTTTTTCGCTTCAGACTGTAGGCTTATACATCGGGATGCAGATGTCACAATAAGAAAACAAGATATTCTTAAGCTCAAGTTCATCAATTCTCTCATCTCACTAATCACTTTTTATCCTTTTTAAGAGGTATTTATGCTGTCAACAAAACATACCTGTCAGAACTAATAACCTGTCCAATTAAATGGTTCAATGAATACTATAAGAAAATCCACTCTGACAAATAATCCTTTCAGAGTTTATTTTCAACAATGTCTCAATAATCAAAATTATCATTTACACAAGTATATACACTAGTCATAAAAACATAAGTTCAAATTAGCTCTTGTAATTTACAATCGCTTCATTTTGGGCATGTGTCTAAAGTGCTCCACACAATTATGTCAAATTTATAATCAAAGGCTCAATGCTATGTCACTACGACAACTTTCAATTATTTGCTCCTAAAAGGAAAATAGGCACCAAGGCAAAAATGTATACCAGGTCACTAAGACCAAAAAATGTCAGTCACTCAGACCAAATGTTAAATTGAAGGTCACAAAGACCAAATGTCACTAAGACATAAATGTAGGTCTCTCAGACCAAATGTTAAAATGTTCCCACTAAGGGACTTGCCACTCAGGCACACTAGCAAAAGCCGTGAAGCAAATTTAAACAATATCGCAATTTAGCCAATATTCCTAGTATCACAAAATTGTTATGCTTTTAATTTTACAGTGAAACAGTCCTAGTTTAAAACCTAACACCTTTCCACTGTCTAAAAGCAACATTCAACAGTAAAAGCTAAATTGCAACTACACGGAGGTGAACAACCCCCCTAAAGTTTTAAATACCAAGCCTACACTCTCAAGTAAGGCAGTTTCCAAAACACAGGTAATAAGTTGCACTTATTGATTACTGGCACTCTTTATACAATTCTAAGCAAATTCGTATTGAAACGTTCCCATCACAATATTCAAGATTATTTGCTGGCTACTCCATCCACGTAAAAGAATCGGCTACTTGCAAAATACAGCTTCCCACTTGGGATCGACAGTTCCAAAAACCCACTCCTGCTTGCCTAGCCTCCGATTAAATGGTGACGCTCAAACATCAGTCTTGATGAGGGGGGAACTTCACCATGAAAAGTGGTGCTCCAACGTAAAGTTGTGGCCCAGAACCAAAGCCGTGGTTGATGATCCTTCTCCGGACTTGTCTCCTCTCTCGCCCAAAGGTTTAAATATGGTAGGTGAAAAATCACCCTAATAACACTCTGAAATTTTTACGGCAAACACAAGCCTGGTTGCTTGGATTTAATCAAACTAGGAGCCTGAATACTCTTATAAAATGTCGCTGCAGCAGAGCTGAGTGTAATGCAGTTCTCATAGACCAAGATCTTTGAGACAATGCCCTGACTTTCATTTTACACAGAAAAATAAAAAAACTCAAAATTTGCATCTTATTTACATCATCTCAATCATTCTTCAATCTTGCACTCAACTTTCACCTCACTTCTTTTCTAATTCAAAACTGACCTAATGAATATATAACTTACAAGACTGTAAACCCCAACTAAGGCCATTTATTCTTAATTACTTGTATTACGGATTTCTAAGCTACAAAAATTGAGCGGGGATCGGGGGAAAAAAACCAAACAAAAAAACACATGGCCGGGATTACGGAATTTCCAGCTCACAAAATCGGGCGAATAAAAAAAAAAATATAAAAAAAATTGCCACACGCGCGGCGTAAAAACTGTCGAGATAAGAGATCCACACGGACGTACTACTGCTCAGCAAACAAATACATGTACAGTCGACTCTCGTTAATACGAGCTCAGAAGATACGAGACGCCGGTTAATACGAGGTGTTTCACCGGTCAACGGTCCCTTTTGTAGCGAGATCTGAAAATAATTGTTCTGTAAAAGCTTACCGTTCAGTCAAGGTTCGGAAATAACATTCTTGATGCCAAACTATTTATCGGATCGGACCGGCTACACGGTTCTGTCCGATCCGAAAACCAGAAACATTTCGCTGGTAACTTATGCTTGATATGCTACTTCGCTTACACGCTGACAGCTAGCAGCGAAAACAACGCTCAGCATAGGCGCTACGCAGTATCGAATCTGTCACACCATGGTCACATGAACGGCAAGTTTGACATAACTTTGCTATGAGTTTTATCTTGATTTATACAAACTATTAAATTTCTATGATCATAGTCAACTAAAATGCATTTATCATTGATATTTTTGTGAATTGGATGCTCGTAAGAACTGTACTAGGAAGAAAACCGCTTTTTCACACTGCAACATTTCAACACGGCACTGAACCGTGTAGAGCGCTTACCCCGTGTCAAAACTAACCCTGCTCGGTAGTAGGGTTGAGAGCTCCCACTTCGTGTTGAGTAGCCTTTAGTCAAGGCGCACCGCGGCACCCCAGCCCAGATATCACGCACGAAAAAAGACTACCGCGAGCGGCTAAGCCGCGAAGCACCGTTACCAACTCGTTTTGGGGCTTTGTTTTTCTTTACTTTTTGCTACCGATTTTGGTTGGAGAAATGTAATGCATAATCCATTGCATCCTTTATTCCACCACATGCAATGTCACAATATTTTACTTAATTCAATACTACAAGCCGAAAATACTAGCAAAGCAAAGAATAAAGTCATTTGGAAAATTGTAGGAAAACAGTAAACTAAATAGGGCCTATTCAATTGCCATTTTTCATGCTTTTGGCTATTAATTACTGTAGCCAATGTCACTTGCTAATTTTATGAATGAAAAGTGGCTTTTTCATACAATTTGGATGGATCCAGTCATCTGGTCATGCAAAAACATATGTGGGCTGTTTGTTGATGCGAGTCATTGCATCATTAAATGGTAATTGCTTGTTGTTTCCCTTTTAGGTGTTTTATAAGCCGCGATACCCAATGTATCAATGGGTACTGATGGCTTCCCATCCAAAGGAATACATTATATTATAGCCTCAGACATCAATATACAATTCACATTAGTTTGTTCACACACAAACTTTCATGCTTTACCAAAAATGAGCCACTGCCAATTGTCAAATTATGTATAGGATAATGCCCGAGGTGCGCGACATTCGTGGGTACGAATGGCCCTCGGGCTTCGCCCTCGGGCCATTCGTATCCACGAATGGCGCGTACACCGAGGGCATTATGCGACTTAACCCACACCTGTGACGTCACGCTATTCTTCCATCGCTCCATTATTTCGCACGAATGGCGCGATATTGTTTAATACAAGTCAACTGTTTGTATGTATTACGTAACCATATTCACTTCAGTGAACACCGGTGGTGCATGAACCATGGTCCATGAGTTGAAGACCGACTTAGAAACGTGCTCAGTTCCTTCGACAGTGGCACCATGGATCGAAGCGAAAGTGACAGCGAAAGTGATTTTTTCATGACTCAAAGTAAGTTTAGTCAAGTGATAGAAAGTGACTATGACACGGATGATGTTGTAGCCGACTTGCTCGATCTACAAAAACCTAAAAAGGTGAATTGAACAGAGTTGACCTACCAGCCGGTAGTTTCAGATATTTCGGACGAAGAGCTTCTGGCAGCCTCTATTGCTGTATACAAAGAGGAAGAAGCCACTGCAGTCATAACCTCTGATGCTGGAGTCACAACCTCTGATGCTGGAGTCACAGCTGGCCATATCAACACAGACCGTTTCGAAACACCAAAAGGAGACAAAGAAATGGCCAAAATGACAACAAGAAGGAACATTGTGTGTGTGGTCTATTTAGTTATTTGTTTTACATTTTTCTTTTAATAGTGTAACGGACAGTGCATGATGTGTGTAGTAAGTTATTTAGTTGTGAGCATGCGCGAGGAGATCGGTATGGTATTGCACCGATCTATGCGTGAGTTGTGCCGCATGGCATGCGGTACCAGACTGTACGAGGAGAGATCGTCAGTTGGCAGCAAGATCTCGAGGAGTTTACAGGTATGTGAAATTGCTCTGTGTATTACCCAGGTTTATGCTTTGCATTCTGCGTTGCGCGTGGTTGACTCATTTTATCAGTGCATGTGAGCGGGTGTTTTGGGTAACCACAAGGTTGACTATAACGGAGGTTGGTTGACCGTGAGTTGAATCATTGTGTTTGTGGTCGGGATCGGCGATAGCTTAGTGCTTCGTAGTTCTTGTCAGGTTAACAGCTTGTCACTAGGACGATCGCGCCCACAAGGACGCGTGGTTGATCGGTAAGGCGAAGCTGTTGCTCGGGAATCTGTTGGCTGTTGTAGCCATTATTCAGGGGGCGCGCGTGTGTGTTGGACAGGATAGATTTGCCGCATGCAGTCCGTCTCTGTGGAACACGTGGTTGCTGCGTGACCCGCAAGCTTGACAGCACAGGGTGCATGTCAAGGCTGGGTTATCGGGAGCCTACTAGGAGCTGTGTGCATGGCTGACTAGTAGATGAATTAGGGTTAATTGCGCGAAGTACAGGGGTAATCATAAAGGGTAAACCACATACATTTATGTTTATCGAGAGCTTGTATTGAGTTAAGGACATTGTTGATTTGTTATTGATAAGGGTTGAATAAACCACATGGTTGATGCTTTTGTTCATGAATTAATTGTCATTGTGAGTTTATTGAGCAATCTGTGTACACTGATAGAGGTTTGTTTAGCAGTCAGTTATAATCGGCGGTATACTTCCTCCAAAACGAATCTCGTCTTTAGGTCGCTTAGTGACTTTTAGCTTGAGAAACCATTAGGCTCGGGATCAAGTTAATAATTAACAACAGGGATTGAGGTCAGGCAGGTGTCCCTAAGTTGTTTCCCGCCACAATAGTTATGTTTTTCAGTCTCTTGACATGTGTCGGAAAGATTCGAATTCTACCTGAAGTAATTTTCCTTTTCAATTATCTTATCTTAAGTTATCTTAGTCACTGTCTTAATTTTGATTAACGCAATTAATTGTAAATCGACCTCTTCAATAACAAATATTAAAAACTGCCTGAACACTTCTTCATATCGCAGCAACAAATGTTTGGGCTCCGCGTCTGCTTTAAAAATTAATTTATACATGGTTTGATCCATAGTTCTCTTTAGCACTGGTATTGATTTGACAGATACCTAATTGTTTTTTGTTTTGTTTTTCTTTTCTTTTCAGGCTGGCAGACAGTACTATGAAAAAGGTGAAATGAGGTGTGGTATTGTTTCGCCAATGGCAAGGTCAGCGTAATGAGCGAGCCTTAAACGACCCATCTTTGAGTATCAGTCAGATCAATGTGCGACTAGAGAATATGACCAAAGATGAGCTCAATTATCTCCCGCTTCCTCTGTGAGGTGAAAAAGCAGAACCATGATGACTATCCTGGAGAAACCTTACATGAGCTTGTTATTTGCCTTCAGCTGTATTTTGATATGCTGTATCGATCTTACAAGTTCCTTCAAGATACAGACTTTTTGCAAGTCAAAAACACATTGGACGGACTTAGGAAGGATCGCGCCAGTGCTGGTCTGGGAATAAGGCGAAAGCAAGCACAAGTTATAACACTGGATGAGGAAGAGTCTATGTGGAATACCGGCATTCTTGGCAGTTCCAATCCTGCACAGCTACTTAATACTTTGATATATCTCATTGGACTGAACTTTGCATTGCGTGGAGGCCAAGAACACAGGAATTTGCGGCATAACAATTCTCAATTAACTGTTCTGACAACAATGGAGGCAAGTTTCTTCGATATACTGAAGATGTGTCGAAAGCGAACCAAGGCGGGCTAAAACATCGCAGAGTGAAGCCCAAGGTTGTGGATGCGTATGAAAATAAGCACAACCCATCCCGCTGCCTTGTCAGGCTATACGAGAAATATCTCCAACACAGTCCTCTTCACAGATAGACCGTCGGCCGTCCAGTCGTATCTTACAGTCTTGTTCTCTTCAACAGAGGGTTTACTCGGTAACCATTAAAAAACGAAGATAATAATACCAAATTGCAATTTTTGCTTGTTCCCACGCTCAAATGTTGCACATTATTTCGTAATTTGACGACAAAAATCGCCCTAATTTGTGCAACGATATACGGTAACTGAGTCAGGCGCGAGTAGGTTGTCCAATGAAATTTGGTCTCTCATCAGGCAACTGACCAATCAAATTTGGTCTCATAAAAGCGTGCGGATGTACGAAGGAACGCGCTGCGACGTATTATGTGGAAGCGAAGCGCATTTACGAATTTGCACAATTTGGAGATTCGCTGCTCATTCTGCATTCCGAGACTGGTCCCTTAATTTGAAATTGAGCAAAATTTTGCGCAATCCCGATATTGTGCAGATCTATAAAATGCGCTCTACATAAACAAATTTTCACGCAGCTGGATCGTCATGTGGGCAACATGTCAGAAAAAGACAGCGAGAAGCAGTCTAATTTACGGTGTTATGCCCATTTGTGTGATGTTCATGAAGCCTTTACACTTATAAATGAAACATAGTGGACAAAATTCAGACAATGTGTGCAGATTTGGAAGGAACTTGACGGAAAATCTGCTGAAATAGCGAGGTGTTTCTTGCAAGATAGTGGCGGTGATGGTGCAGCTTGCGCTGCACTAAGTTAGTACCTAACGCAATTCGCAACGATGGTGGTTTTCCCCCTTTTCATCGGAAGGGTTACCAATAATCACGGATGCTACAAAACAAAGACGGGCTGTACTTGCCAGGCAGAAGCGAGATAAGGAACATGTGCCTGCTGCTGAAGGTTAGAGATTGTTTCAAGTTATATATTGAACATTTATTTTTGACATTTGTGACTGCATGATAAGTTACTCTTGCTCTTAATATTATTTAGACTTAGTCTGAGATTGGGTGGCTAGCTGCGAAACTGTACCGCAGTAGCTATTGTATTCGCTACCAACATTTCTATTTTTAAAAGTTTTATAGAGCTGGGCGGTGAGTCGAAATAAATTGGTCCACATGTTCGACGGCGACGGCGACGGCGACGGCGACGACGGCGACGGCGACGGCGACGGCGACCAACAACAAACAACATCGAAGTCTTATAGCGCACGTATCTACCAAACAAGGTACTCAAGGCGCTGAGTATATACAAACTTTCAGAAAGATAGGTTATTGCAGTGGTGGATTCTGAGACCCATTTATTTAGCACCGTATAAGGGTTTACAAGGTGCTACGGCGCATTAAGCAGCCACAACCAGGAACACCGGGGCGAACCCCTTCTCTTTTCGATAAGTGCACTGGGTTCTTTTACATGCGTTACACAACACATGGGACCAACGGCTTTACGTCCCATACGAAGGACGAAGCAATGGTAAAGTGTCTTGCTCAAGGACACAAGTGTCACGGCTGGGGATTCGAACCCACACTCTGCTGATCAGAAACACCAGAGTTTGAATTCGGTGCTCTTAACCACTCGGCCACGACACTTCCATGAGAGTTTGCATCATTTGCCATGAAACTCGGTATTCAAACGCTTTTTACAGCCCAAATCGCACATTCCACATTTAACCATGAATAATGTGCGTACAACCCTGCACCCCCCTAAAAAAAAAAAAAAAAAAAGTTGAAGTAAATAAATAAAATAAAATACAGGTAATGTATGTGTTTGGTTGGGTAAAATGGTGGCTGTAGGGCTCTTGTCTGTTTTGGGAAAAAAGGGGGGAGGAGCAGGTGACACTGATGGCTACATGTACAAGATATTTTTTATTTTAGTAGTTCTAATACCTGTACATGTACTATGTAATTACGCAAATTCTCTAAATTGGCAGTGCATGTGACAGGACCATCGATTTAAAACTAAGTTTCTTTTCAGAACCACATTAATTGAAAGTTGCATGTACAGTGTTATGGTCAACAAACAGTAGTAATTAAATGAGATTTAAAGGTTTGTGATGAGAAGTAATCAGGTGAAGTGTTTCTTGAAACAAAACACTGTGGTCTGTTCTGAACTTAGGAGTTCTGAAAACAACCGGATGCATCACAGTACAAAATAGAAACAAAAAAATCACTCATTTGCTTGCCACAAATAAGCGTATGGTTAGCTTTTTTTAATGAAATGACAACGGTCCAGTAAGCAACAATTCTTCTAGTTACAGGTTTTGTAAAATTGGGCCCAGACTGTCTGACTAGAAATTGATAATCTAATCCGAGATCATTCTCCATCACCAATCAACTTTCCTAGCACAACACTATTTTTAAATACTTATTTTAACTTTTTATATTTTTTTACAACTACCATAGAGCATCTTCATGTATATATTATTTTAAAATGGAAAATATTGAAAAGGACATTAACGTTGCATTTACATTTCTATTCTTTATCTTATCACACTTCATTAATAATCGATACACAAATTTTGTTTTATTCAAAGTGTTGAAATAAAAGGTTAACATTTGTATGAGCATTCCTTTGTCTTTATGCACACAAACCATGACCATTATGACATGATATTATGTGGTTCTTTTTGTAAGTTGTGAGTTTGTTATTCATACAGGGGACTGTTTTAAACTCATACAGCGCTATGGTGTGAAATTTAAACAAAATTTAATGCACAAAGGAATGGGTTTTTTTAACAGATAATAACAACATTTGTAGAACACACTTTTTACAGAAAATGATTTATAGGGACAGGAAAATTCAAGTACAAAAACTAATAATTTATTTAATTCAGCATTTATATTTTTGATTATGCAAGTTGAATTGACATTCAATAAATCAAAGATGGAAATATCTGAGGTTTGTCTCTTTTTCTAAGGGCTGTTTTGACATACTTTGTGTGTTAAAAAGTATATCAAAAACTCCAGTTATTTTACAATCAACATGAAATAGTTTGCTTATTTATTTGGCAAGACTGAACCCCCTCCCCCAGTCGGGTTGTTTATACTTGTGATGTACCCCATTCCTTTCCATGTGTTATACCTGAATTGTTAATTGCCTGAAAATAGTGTGTTAGAGATTCAACAATTTCACAATGGATCAATAGAATATTCCTCACCACATAAACACCAAGTACAGTTGAAAAGTGGTGTTCCAATAGTTGATATAAGCATACAAACTTTTAGAAATGTTGTTAGCATACATGATCTAAAGGTTTCCACATCATAATGTGAATTTTCTGGGGCGTAAACTGTGCCTAGGCTGGAGAAAGCCTCTCTTTTTTGGGTCAATTGAGAGCGCTATTTTTCTTATGTTTTTCCTTATGTTCAAAAATGTGAAATTTTATCCGTGAATTACACATTAATGTGCAACATTTGAGCGTGGGAACAATTGTATTCTTGCTTAGACACATTATCTATACCTGGGCTAAATTTCATGCAAACCCTCTCCGGAGAGAACAAGAATCGTTTTCTAGAAGGATTTCAGAGCCACGGCCCATAGTCTAAGAGTAACAGATGTGTTCTATCTTCGTCCACTGGCCAAACCTACTGGCGAAATTTGGTACGCAAACCAGCAATTGGGTCGCCATAAGCTAGCGAATGTTGTCGCCGACATGTGTAAGCGAGCCGGATTAGCGGGGCACCGCACCAATCACTCACTCCGTGCGAGTGCGGCAACTCGCATGTTCGATAGTGAAGTTGATGAGCAGTTAATCTGCGAAGTCACTGGCCACAGGTCAAGTGCAGTCAGAAGTTATAAACGCACCAGTGATAGCCTAAAACGCAAAGCCAATTCTAGCGTACAAGGTCTACCAGTAGAAGAAACAGATCGAAAAAAGACTGCCACCTCATCTACTATATACATCCCAACTGCAACCAGCACAAAAGTGGCCTCAGACCAACAGAGAAATATAACACTGATACTGAATGTCAACCTTTAAGGCCCAAATGTGCTTCTTGTGTTATTTTCACTTAAATTGCTATAAATCTATAATAATTGATATTGAAGTTTTTCTCTGCAAACTTAATTCTTTTAGGGAGTTTGATAAATGTATCACTTACAATTTTGTGTGATCGTTTCAGCATTTTGTATTTTGCATCTTATAAAAAGGTTAAAAAGAAATTGATTTATCTGACTTTATGGCCCGCATAAGGAATGTTGTAGCTAACTAACATTTTTGATCATGTCTTAACTAAATAATTTGTTCACGTGTGAAATGTATTTATGACCATTTGTTTTATCATGTCATGCACTTTCTTTCTTCTCTCCATTTTTTGGCACGACTGGCGCGATTGGGACAGTTCGACCCATTTGCACAATGGGTGAAATGTACCCATCGCGCCATTCGTGCGAAATAATGGAGCGATGGAAGAATAGCGTGACGTCACAGGTGTGGGTTAATTGCCCAAAATGGATGCTTTTGTTTTAGTGACTACCCTAAATAGTGCAGTAAAAATATCTCTAAGCACTATACGGATTGTGGCAAGATATTCCATCTCAAAAAACAGCCGCTGGTAAAAATGCAGGAATTCTTTCCATTTTGTTGTGTTCCAAATGTTGGTTCTACTTCATGTTAAAGCACTTCAGGATGACACAAATCTATAAATTTTGAGTGATGATGTGGGTGGTTCAATTCCACTGGTGTTTGTTAAGAACTTGTGAAGGACACTGCTAAATGGTCAGTTACATTGTGTTTGACACAAATGTATTTTGAGTGACTGGATATATAGGATATCTAATAATCAAAACACAAAAGAACATGCACATTTTAAAGGTTTTTAGCAGTTTATTATGCAGACCCTTATAGCATTTCAACAAATCTAAATACTGTTTTGTTGTTGAAGCTTGTTTTGTTAGTCAATGTAATAAAATACCCCCTTTGAAACAAAAAGTACTTCATCTTATTGGTTTCACAACTCCTCCTTACATGTAGTTTTTACCCCTCTGCCCTACAGGATGGAGGGGTGTTGTCTATGGTGTACGCCCAGACTATCCAATTTCCTGATCGCTATTTTTAGTTGTGAATTGGATGGGGGGTTGCCCCATACTGTCAAGTGAACCTGGTCTTTGAGATCGTGCTGGTAAATATGATCATTCGAGAGGAAATGCCATCCTGACTCCTCACATAGCTCCTTGTATGCGGAATTCACTGCGGCTATCTGGCGATTGATGTCGACGTTTCGCGTCTGAAAAACCGCTGAGAGGACGAATTGGACCTGTGGGTATTGGGCCCGTAACTGCCTGGAGGTTACCTTGAAGATTCTCAGCAGCTCATGAACTGCCGCCGAGCTGTTAGCCTCCTTACCTATGTCATTAACACCTCCATGCAAAACTGCGATCTCCAGTTTCTGTGTACGACATGACGATGCTAAAATCCTGCATAGAGCTTCCATCTTTGCCCCACCATACACATTTACTTCGACGTTTAGGAAGGACGGCCAAGCAAAGTTGACTATGCCCCTGAACATGGAGTCTGACACCAGCAGGATATTAGACTTCTGTCCCGTGATGATACGCCCCTCATTAGGAATATTGGGTCCTGGTGGAAAATGACATCTCAACGCCCAAAGCTCAAACGGAAACCCCTTGGCGTTCGGCACTTAACCCTGATGTGACGGCACCTCAAGAACTCCCTTCTGGCCCGCCTCACTTAGACACAGACTTCTGAGCAAGCGCCCTTAAATGCGGCCACCAAGGCCTCGGATGGGAGTGCTTTGGAACTACTAGTTCCACAGCTACGTCTCCCCACTCACGCAACAGCCGGACCAGGGATGAAATAAGAACGAATGGTGGAAAAACGTACAGTACCTCCCCTCTAGGACATGGCTGTGCAAACACATTTACGCCTGATGCGCCTTGAACTGGATCCCTGGAGAAAATTTTTAGAGGGAGTCCATCGATCCCTTTTGGTACATTAGACGGCAAGGCCATAAGGTCCCATGTAAATTCAATGTTTCCTCCCAGCTCTTCTTGAAGGAGACACCATAGATACGGTGAGTCTTGAGTCTGCCATAGACAGCACCCTCGAGGGGACATCAGCTGGATTGCTGCTGGAGGGCACCCACTGGAGCCGCAGATCAAAATTTGCCTCTAGAGTAAATGCAAAAATGAGTCTCAAAACCCCTCTTAGCATCCACCTGAACATCTACTCTTCTGTCCCATAGCCGGTCCATCACTGAAATAAGGACGAAATAAAGGGCCAAGGGCCTTGTAACAGATATCCGTTGACCTCTGAACCTCCGGGGACCTGTAATCTCCAAAGGAGACATCTCCCTTCTCAAGTGAGAGCACTCCACCCCATTTATAACCTGATGCGTCTGAGCCGAGTCGCAATCTCAAATGACGCTCTTGTCTCCAAGGAATTGGTTCTGAAACCGAATCGATGAACCGCCAAAAGAGGACCTCATCTCGAATTGACTGTATCAAAGGTACCGGTGTTACATCATCCAGTTTCGCTACAAAGGTACAACACTCTCTGACAAACAGCCGGGCTGCCAAAACTCTGACACTTTCCGATAAAACGCTGCATCGTCTTAAGATACACTCCCTCTTTGACTAGAATATCCTCTCTCACTCTAGCGAATGCTACCTTCTTTTTCTTCGGTATCCAAAATGACAAGGATTTTGAGCATATGCCTTAACCTAAATGAACCATATGTGTCACCGGCTGCAGCTGACTCTTCTTCAAGTTTATGAAATAGCCCAATTCTGATTGCATATAGCACACCGCATACGAGGCCCGTGATGCTCTATTGTAAGCCTCCTCCCCTTCGGTACCTGATGACCTCTGCAAGGATCATAAAGAACAAAAACATTATTTATAATTATTTTTTTTTGGAATATAGGCCCCCTATACATATTATTTTTTCTTTTCCCCTTCATTTCCTTCCATCGATACTTCCATAATACCCATGCAATAATAAAGCGATCGTCAATCCAAACTTGTGTGAATTCCCGTTCTTCAGCCAAGTCGACAGACAGAAACTGACAGTACAATAAATGTAAGCACTATTCTTAAAGCCGAAAGGTAGAGTCGAATCCACAAAGAAGAACCCCGCCCATTCAAAACCGCAAAAGGACTTTGACCTTTCAGTGAGGAGAAGTTGTTTGTAGCCCTGAGCATCGTCAGTTCCAGAAAAGAAGCTACTCTTGTTTATAGATTTGGCAATATCCCCCAAGGGTACCAATTTGAAGGGCGTGTCTTTGCACCAAAGATTAGGGCCTTTCATTGACAGCACCAGTCTAGGCTTGGTCGGTTCCACTGTAAGGGCATTCACGCACCTTGGGGGCGATACCTCATTTACTGCACCCAAAAGCTCGACTGAACTCTCTTCCAAGCGCTTTGTAATTGTGTCATATTTAAAATGTAAACTGCCTGCCCCTGTACTTCCCCTTGAAAGACTGGAAAAACTCATAAATCTACCCCTCCATGCAACCATGCCCCAACCTGTTCCTTCATTTCTGGGCATTCGGCTAGAATGAGATCCCAAGCTGTTCATGCAAACCCCCAGCCACGAATAAATCGGGGTCACGGAAGCGAAGGACGTTGAAATCTGGTGGACAAATTCCGGCTAAAACATCTTCCGGCTTTGGGGCGCCCCCACTAGGGGCATCTGCCGCCCTACCCGATATATCGACCCATGAATATAACCCATGCCTCCGCTTTAAAGCCCGAGCTGCAACAGGATCAAAAAAGTGCTCAGACGAAAACTCCCATGTGTGAAATTTGAGTGTCCAAATACCGCTTGTAAGCCTGTATGGATTAGACAGGAAGAAAAGAGAAAGAAACGACCCGCTAAGGAACACTCACAATGTAAATATCTTCACCAATTTAATAGATGGAACAAAATCTTCAACAAGTTCGGCCATACCGTATAACGAATTTATTCACTCGCACATTCCTCAACCATTGTAATTATTATTATAACACATGTGTCTGTAACCTAATACCGTACCACATTCATTTATCTTTCCTTTTTTAAATCTCACAACACCTCGGGCTTGGGGCACTAGTGCTAATACATGTCTTCTGCCTCTGCATATACTTTACTCTGCAGTTTCATAACTTTTGCTATGGCAAAATTGTATTAATTGCTTAAAAATTACACATAATTACGGTGGTTAAAATAAACGTGTGACCTTTAAATTAAAATCGCAGTTTATGCAAAATATGCAGAAGATTAATAAAATTTGTAATTATAAACCCATGATGTGGGCTTGTGACATGTTAATCATTATTTACCGAAGTTGCATTAGTGAATCCCAGCTGTTTTGGACTCAAAGATGGCCTGCCTTTCTTCACCAATCTCGCTTGTAGAGTTGTGGGGCTGTCTATGCCTTTACTCATTCGTTTTACAAAGTCTTGTCATAATGAAGAGTGAATTCCGATGCCGAAGACATTTTTTCCGCAAAAATTTCGGTCACATTGTAATAGTTCTTGAATTCCAACAACTGTCGGCAGCATATGAGGCAATTCCTAAACTTTGTATTCTGTATACTTGACTGCACATTTGCACATTTTACCGGGGTTCTCTCTTGTTTTTCCCATGGTCTAATTTTTTGAAGTACTTTCTCCACACAGACAAACTACCTAGATAGTACTGCATGCGTGCTGTTAATGTTTACGTTTGTATTGACAGTGTTAACTTTGTGAAGTTTTCTTTTAGACCAACTCACTTTTGTGTGACGGTGTGCTACGAAGTATACATGCATTCTCGTTTCCATTTACATGTTTTTAGTTGATGACGTGTTAAGTCAAAGTTCTAAAAATGCAAATAAAATTTAGTTTTGTCAAATCATCCTTATTTATGTTAACGATTGTCAAACTAAAATAAATATTTGCCAGACAGCATTACCCATCTATATAATAGAGGAGTCCAACATCTAGTTGCCGGTGATTGGGTACAAGAAATTGCATATATAATAATTTCATGATCATGAATAATTGATTAGCTGAACGAGTTGGTAAAGGCGCTTCGCGGCTTCGCCGCTCGCGCTAGTCTTTTTTCGTGCGTGATATCTGGGCTGGGGTGCCGCGGTGCGCCTTGACTAAAGGCTACGTGTTGAGAAGTCTGACACGTGTCAAAGCCGTAGTGTGAAACGCGTCTGGGTTAACTCATCCGTGTAAAGCTACTAGCTGGTACCGCGGTGCGTGCACTGTAGTTGTTAAGCAACGAACAAACAAATAACCTTTGACCCACCACATCGCATCATCCATTCATCACCTGTTCAGAAGTCGCGCGTTATTTACAATTTCATAACTTTTGTGCCAGTAATAATGGGCCCTAAAAAGGACAAAAGACCAACATGGAGCGAGGAGGAGGTAGGTTCCATGTTAAGTATTTGGGCTGACAGCTCAATCCAGAGCCAGCTTGACGGAACAAGAAAAAGCCGTGTTTTCGCCGTGTTTTCGATCGTGTGATCGGCCTCATACGAGAGGAAACACATTGGTTTTAAATGATTCCTCATACGAGAGGAAACACATTCCAAAGGTGTCATGTACGGAGCAGGACCTGATCCAGCAATCATACAGATCGAACATTCAAGTTTAAAGATCATTTTTAGACTTTAAACAAATTTAGCTATTTTTGACAGGTTCCCTGCATACAAAATCACGAAGTAAAATTAGCCAGAGGTTAGGGTTCTACATTAGTTTTGGGAGTGTATTACACTCAATTGTATTCATAAATAAAACAAAGTGACACTGCAGGAGACAAAGTATGGGTGGTTCATGTAAGTTTATTTGTTATCATTCAGAGCTCCACTTTTTAAAGAAAACAATATTGGCACATAAATTCTTTGTCTTCGCTGCTTTATTCTCGTTTAATCTTTGTTTAAAGGATTGTGCGTTTTGATTCAAATGGTTTTAAATGATTCATCAGCCAACTCAGCATGTACAGTATATGTGCAATAATATGTCAGACCAACTCTTGAATACGCCTCTCCAGCCTTGTTCTACAGAAGGAATACTGCATTATTCTCAATTGTGACTTTTGTGGTATTTTAACGTACGGGACGATTTGTCCCTACCATTGCGGAGAGACGAGAATTTAACTGCTTTCTCTTAATTTTGGAAAATCACTTCTTTCTTTGACCAAATTTAGGAACTGACTGCCTCCATCTAGAAACAATAACTTCAGAAAAACTTTAATTCTAACTGACATTTAAAACTCATCACTTAACCCGCCCTCGTGTCACAAGTGGTTTGCCCTTATCTAGACATGATTTGCAAACTGGGCGCACAGAGGTAAATTGAAGGTATGCTTCTTGCAGTCTTTCGTCCTCTTCGTTGATGCCGGTATCTCCACAATGAATGCAAATGTCGTCAAAGTATTGTCCAATGACTGAAACAACATAAAGAGGTGGAAACAAAAGTTATTATAATCAATAAAACATGACCAGTCTAAACACAAATCGATCCAGACCGACTTCAAACAAATGACATCAAACATATTACAGTACACCTTTTTGAACCAATAAAATCCGACTCTTGAATTACAATGCAAGACTTTTGAGACATTGGCAGCAGCAGACACAGCGGTCCCTTTTGAGCAATCTGAGCATGCAACTATTAAATATACATGTATATGTACCAGTATAATACTGTGTTTCAATCTGCGATGAACAAACGAGTGCTTCTCTGGTAACGATTTGATGGAAAGACTTGTGCCCATGTTCAAATAAGGGATTACCACACTGATAACCCAGGTCATCTGCAATGCTGTGTATGTCGTCCCTCTAAGAACAAGTCAGCTTCCTTGCAGAAAACATCACTCGTCTCTTGCCACATTCCCCACATGTGATGAACATCCTGGCCTTTTCTATAAGCGAATGCAAACAAATAAGGTTTAAAAAAGCAATTGTATCATAAATGCTACGGTAAAATTTTCTACATTTCTTTGCAAATACCTCTTGTCAAGAACGGTTTGCAAATCTTATCGTTCTCCATCGGTTCAAATTTTGTGGTTTTCGAGGGCATGTCTTTGTCTTGAACCAGTTGGGGGGATCCATAAACCTTGGCAAAAAGAAGATAATGCTCCTTATCTGGAGCCAGCCCGGGATCAGGGCACCACTTGAGGTTGTTGTATTGGTCTTCAGGAATCTGTGGTGGGTTGACAAAACAGTATGCACATCTATCCACTTGGTCTAACGGGCATTTCTTCACCTTTTGGGGAAAAAAAATGAACCCCATAAATTTATTTCCATGTAAAGGTATTTTAAGTATTCTTTTGAACTCAAATTTTAAGTATAATTTGAATCAAAATAACAATGGTTAATTACTATCTTGCTAGTTGAAGGATGCACTTAAATAATGTATTAACACTGTTGTCCATTTGTACAGTGATATACATTTGAGAACTATCAAAAAGGCATGTAACACTTTACGTGGAACATATACTGATTTCTTTTACAATGTTTCGCAAAGAACTGTGAAAAAGAAGGGTCATTCTCCATATCCTTCCTGTTTGCATGCAGGTTTATGTTTTGGGAAAGTATGTCTCTCCTTGATGATTAGTCGACGGAAACGCTTCTCTAGCACTTCGACAACCTTCAGATCAGAAAATGTACAGCTACAGTTACTGTTATACCATGGCAGAAGGCCTGGTATTTCATTTTTTTTTAATGACAAAGCAATTTGACAATGCAATCTTGGTGAAGTGCACCTCTATCAGTAAATTGTAACTTGAAAAGGGCAAAGGGCAAAGATAAGGTCACTGAGGCTATCGCCTCCATACCCTCTGTAATAAGTACGAGCAATGCCATGGCATACCAAGTGGAAAATATTCGGTGGCAAACTGCAAGGGCGAATATTGCTGATGTGAAACTGGTTCATTCTTTAAACATGTATTATAAAGCATACCTCATGTACACTCTCGAAAAGTGCTTTCTTAAATGAGGGCACATTTGCAGCCTCCTTCTTTACTGCCTTTATGCTACTGCAGACTTCATCCCTTTTTCTTTGATGTCTTCCATTTTCCCCCTTGCCAAAGCTACGTTCTGAAGACCAAGGTTTAACACAGACATAACCCTCTCTGCAGGGTTCATGTAGCTTCCATTTGGAGCTGCCCGTGCATGAATAAACATGTCTAAATCTAGAGCTGAAATAAAAAATATATTTTATTCAGAAATAAAAAGAAATCCCAGAAAAAGTTGTAATAATTTGTTAACTCACCTAGAAGAAAAAAACAAAAGGCAGCTCTGAAAGACGATTAAAACAGTTACCAATAAACATTGCTATCCTGGCCAACTGCACTGATGGATATGTTGTCCTGTGGTCTGGTCCGCTGTCAGTGAACTTGATAAGAATGCTTTTATTCAGAATAAGTCCATCTTCACTGTGCTTATCTCTCAACAAGTTCATAACTTCACCTTCATGGCGTTGGGGTGTTGATGGTTCGATGTGAAACGTACAAAGAACGCCACATTATGTATCGGCATTTTATCCGTTTGCTAATTTTTTTTTAGAGAAGAATGGAAATGGTACAGCTTCGAAAGTGGGTAGAGGTCAATGGCATACTGTACAGATACCTACCTTGTCTTTAATTCGGACATAAACATCTCCACTGTGAAAGCTGTCCCTTGCGCCCTCAGGTATATCTATATCTAGCGTCACTGATGGAACTAGTCCACACACATGGAAATCATGGTCTAGTGCCTTGTTGGCATGTTCTGGGTCTGCAAAGGTGAGAGATTTACTATGTGCATGTACTCCGGTCGATACAGGTGCATATGGTTCGCCCACAGGCACAACAGCTTTGTCATCAAGGCGCAAGAAGTAGGTATGGTCTCTCCACATCACAGCAAGTTCCTGTTAGAAAAGATATTGAGTGACTTTAAATATCTCTATTGATATCCATAACCTTTAGCAAAACTAATGCTGTATTATATTTTTGAACTCTTATATAAAGATTAGGATTTCAAAAACTACCTTTAGTAACTTGTAGTTATATCCAGCATACTTGCTGTCTGGGTGTTCTTTTCGTAGAAGGCGTTGCTGAACTGCGTACTTCATCGCCTAGTGTACCTTGCAGCAGCTGCAGCATGTGGATTAGACGGCCAAAACTGGAATCTACAAAGTTAAATGTTAATTAACATTTTCATGGAAGAAATGAAACCCATTCAATGTTGGTGTTTTTACTTTTTAATAGGAAAACAAGATTGGCATCTGTACTGACTTACCTTATCCAACTGATGCTGGGAATGTTGCCATCTTGAGGGAGTCGCTCCATTATCTGCCTTCTCAAATCTGCCCATTGATTGCAAACGGCATGTACAATTGCTCGCCATGCCTCCTATCATTTACCACACACGACTCGTCCAAGAACTCGGATAACTCTTCCCAAAATACATCAAACTTACTAGATGAGGCATCCCCATTCAAAGCTCTCAAGTCATAGACTAGGTCAGGGTCGTCACTATTTGCAATCAACTCGAGAGCTCGTTCATCTACTCTGGCCTGTTCTGTTGCCTCAAAAGTAGAGTTGTCCTCTGTGGCAAATCGATATATGTCTCTTAGGATGGCCGGTTTAAGTTTTGAACACTTCATGTACCTCAAGGAATTCCTTCCTCATTGCTCTTGTGGAATACTTTGGAAGCTCCATCTTCACAATGCCGATGACATACATGTCGCATTCTTGTGACCGTTCTTCTTTCAGAGGTGGGACCCGCCATTTGTATGTAGCATTACCAAGATAATTACCCTGAAAATATGTCCGCATGGCGACCGGCACATTTTAGACAAAGACGGAGTATCCACTGTCTACGATCAAAACGGTCTAGAGGCTCGAAAGTCCATCAATGACAAAGGTACATAGTCCTCCATGTTGGAAAGTGCCTCCTGAAGAGGGAGGTATTGCTGTCCAACCTTTTGGGATGCTGAAAAGTAAAGGAACTACATTTGTTCATGCTACATGTATACAAAACCTACTGAAAATTCCAAAAGAAAAACATCACACAAAAAATTCATAATACATTCAGAAACTTAATTAGCATCATAAACTTTGTGTTCATTCATAGAAATACATTTTGAACTACATGTATACCTTCAACAATTGTAAATGCGAAGTTTACATCAGTGGATCTGGCCGGCTGTAGTGCATCATGGTTAGCCCGATTTCTTTCTCTTTGTTGTAACAAAAATGTTGAATACTTCTGCATGCTTTCAACAAGTTGAGATGGGCTGTTGGAGATTACCACCCACTTTTTGTGGCTCAAAAATGGTTGCAGAATCACATTGGACAAAGTGTCTGTATATAGAGTGTAGTGCATTCATAAATAATCAACACTTTTTAAACCTCAAATCGATCAGGCTCTAATTGTACTGTTATTGTTGTTTGTGGCATCATTAATATGTTTGATATTATAAAAACGCAGTGGTCACCTTGACCATACTTACCTTGGGTTTTGATTTGTGATGGACATTACAGTTATAATACCCATGAAAGGGTTTGAACAGCTCAGGTATTGTACAACCCCTGTCTTCAAATTTTCCATGATGGAAGTCCAGGAAGCTAAAAATAAAAATATTACATGTATCTTCAAACATACGAGTGCATGCGGGCAAAATAAAACACAAGGTACGATCTGTAGTGTTCCATTTTATGAGGCAAAGTCAAGATAAAGGATGACATGTGATGTGTGTTCCACCAATCAAATGACAAGGATCTTTGAGCGAAATATTGTTTACATCCCATTTCAATATATTTTGTATAAATGAAGAAAACCTATAAACTCTGTAATTTCCAAGTTCCAGCTATTATAAAAAAATGATTATGAATCAACATTTACAAAACAAGTTTTGAAGGAAATGATTGACTGAACAAAGTTAGGGCATTAGGTTTTATATCAACTGCTAGGAAGTGGTGGCATTGAGGGTTGCTTTTAGAACATACATTTTATAAAGTACATACCACAGTGTTTTTGACAATGTATGGACAAACCTCAGTCCTTGGACCCATTGCCCTTGCCATAGTCCAACCAGGCCCCTGTGAATCAAGCATGTCGATGCATGCGTTGAACAACCTGTCGATGGCTGTCATCCTTTCTCCAGATCTACGAAGAAAATTGTTTTTAACTGATATAAAGAACTTAGTCTGTGTTCTTTGGTTCACAATCAACCAACATTTACAAATATTACACTGCATCTTTTTCAATAACAAAATTATTACAGAATGAAAATAAATTGCAAAAACAGTTGGTGCTATTTTAAAAGTAAACCTTTTTGGTGGCAAATGCGAGCGATCTTGCTGAGCCGCCATCATCACACTGAAAGTAGAGATGCCATGACTAAGTTTTTCTGAACGTGCATGTTCTTCAAAGACGATCTCTAACACTTTAAATTTAAAAGCTTGGAGATCTTGCACCAATTGATTAATTTCTACTTCCGCAAAGCTGTGAATTCAAGCACAAAAATATATATATAAAAATATGTTGATCAGTACACAATACACATTTCTGTAGCTCCTCATTCGTGAGTCATATTCCAGGTCGAGTATTGGTTGAATATGCCAAGTTTTTTCGTTTCTATAAAAGCGAAATACAGTAACGGAATGGAGTGCAAAGTACTTATGATCATGAGCAGGCCCGTAACCAGGAAATATTGTTATTATTTTATTTATTTTATTTTATTTTTTATTTTATTTTTTTTGGGGGGGGGGGTTGAGGGAGGGAGAGCTAGGGGGGATAAAAATGTACATTGGCGTGTTAGTGCCACTCGTTGTGCAGCGATGCAGGGGGAATCTGACTTCTCAGAAGTTTTTGCAAAAGAAGGCCCAATTCAAGCCATGCAGACTTTTTCTTCTGGCATACTTTTTTGGGTTTTGAAAATGTTCGCAAAAGCGTGCAAATTGAAAGGAGTGCAAAGTACCAATGATCATGGACAGACCTATGATCATGAGGAAATGTTTTGCAAAAATTAGACAGCATAGAAACAGGACAGGATACAGGAATGCACCGCACCAATGTCATCATGAAGAAAGCAAAGCACCAATGATCATGAAGACAGATTGAACAGCAAGGGAAACAAAGAGAGCAGCTCTACAACTACAATCACTAAAAATATAATGTGATCCATGGTCAGCATCACACCTGAAAGAAAAGCGTTAGTGCACATTGTATATTTATATGAAGACTTGTATCTCTTACCAAAAAGCAACAGACAGGAATCATGTATGTATAGATATAAAAAAGAACAACCAATAATAATTATTGATAATACAAATAAATAATTGTAATATTTAAATACTAAATATGGAGCCGATAGCGGAGGAATAGTAAAACAAATATTACATTAGTTATTAATCTTCTGATGAAGAACAACATAATTGGGAAAACAATTTGTACAACAACAGTAAAACCCAACTAAAAAAATTCGTTTAAAAATCCATTTACGTTCTCCACTTTTTGGCTTGTGTCACTTAAAATATACTAATTTCACTAGCTTGCTCATAAAAAGTCAATTATACTCATATGAATACCTGTTGTGAAAAGGATTGAAAATGTGGGAACGACAGATTTATCTGTTGAAATTAATAGAAATAAACACTCATTTTCTGTCAAAATGTAGTCCAAATGCCAAATGGCGACATTACGATGCAAACCCTTAATAATAATAATAATTATAGATTTATACCACGCACATATATGTCAATAAAGACACCCAAGGCAAATATGACCTCACTCGCGCCCTACAAAGTACATACATACAATGTCGTACAGCAAAAAATAAGGCCTATATATGCTACACGGACATGACAGAACAGAAAACTCACTGATGTTGTTCAGAAGGTGCTGCTGAAACCTTCATGGTTTTGTCATTGTCAGGATCGCAATGGAGAATAACGTCCCTGATCGATTCCGTCAGTTGACATTTCATTAATTCTCTTTTCAGAAAGCGGGCTCCTTCCCGAAACAGCAACAAGACACACCAACTCTCGGCCGCGGCCGCCATTGTGAACAGTAAATGCACGCGGTGCCGGTGCATGCTCTGCTCAAATTGGCACAATGACCATTTGTTGACATAGCAATCAATTGCATGAGTTTTGGTAGTGAGGTCGAGTCAAGTTGTAGTGCACGTAACGTTACGTCTTAGTTCTACTAAACACATAACCATACACTTATTAGACACAATCATATAAATTGGCAAAAGCGAAGCACCTGGAGCGACGCCTAAAAGAACACGCCAAAGCAAGAGCCAATAAAACAGAGTATTGAAAAAAATATAAATCTGACACATTTACTTGATGTTACAGTCCAGTAATTTATTTACATATGTATTATCCAATTGTGTTCCTGTTTCTTTGTTATAAATCACTCTTCCATTTCCTACACCAGTCCTGTAGTAGTAATAAAATCCAATTCAGAACCAGAGACGAGTGAGAACGACATGTTTTATTTCTTCCAAATATTCTGGTCCTAATAATGGCGTAGTCGGCAGGATTTGCTGGTCGATGGATGTTTCTAAACAAGTACTTCACTATTTTGAGACTTTCCAATCGACACTCTTCGACCAATATTTGACTTTGTAAGAACTCCTCGAGAATTTGGTTCTGAGGGCCGGCGACAGATTGCCCTTGTTATGCGAATTGAATCTGCCGCGAATATACTGGTTGGCCACTGGCAGACACCCGGCGGAGGATCAGGGTGGGACTGAAGGACCAACGGGCTGGAATGGAAACTGAGCTTCTTCCCAAGCCAAACTTAACTGTAATAATTTTGCCGTTTTCAACCATCTTTGAAAACGAAAGAAGACCTCAAAGAAATCGTTTGTCGAATCCACCGAAGGGCGTTTTCTTGTGTGCTGCGACGTCAATCAACAAGCAATCAAGGCTGGTGCACAATCCCAGATTCGTGTGCATCCGTGCCTTGGCCTGGGGGCAACGAGGCGGGAACCACCCACGCTAGTTGCACGCTACTTTGTATGCTCTGTGTTTTGCGTGTGTGATCACCAATTAGTGTTAAAATGTACACCATCGGTGATGATTTTAATCTTTTTCCATCATTCATATTGGGCAGGAATTTCGGTGTTAAGCAACACCTATTTTGGAATCAAAATAAGTTAACACCAATATCGGTGTAGAAATCTAACACCAAAGGGGGAGTAATTTTATTCCGAAGTGGTGTTTATATTGGGCAAGAATGCTGGTGTTAAATAATACCAGTTTTGGAATTAAATTAATTTAACACCAATCGCGGTGTAAAAATTTAACACCCAAAGGGAGAGTAAATTAATTCCAAAGTGGTGTTTATATTGGGCAAGAATGCTTGTGTTAAACAACACCAATTTTGGACTTAAATTATTTAACACCAGTTAGGGTGTATAAATCCACACCAAGACAGGGAGTAAATTAAATCCAATTATGTGTACTGGGCAAGAAGTTTGGTGTTACTCAACACCAGTACCTGGAATTAAATACGTTCAACAATAAAACTGGTTTTAACTGTAAAACCAAAATATGGTGTCAATTTATTAAGTGGTGTATATAATAACAATTAACACAAGTAATGACAAGACGATTTGTTCTTGTATATAAACTTCTGATATTATTGTTCAAAAATATAAATCTGGAATAAATCATTCATTTTTTAAACAATAATCATACAAATGATACTAATCAAATCAAAAAGTATCAAAACAAAGCATTTAACATCATCAATTGGCAAGAATAAAATTGCACTTTGATTTCAAGGATCAAAAAAATTAGCACTACTGATTATAGTATGAAAAGCACAAACTAGCATAACGCCATAACAGGAAAAAATTGTATAAAACAGCTGTGAAAGCTATAAGTACTTCTGAAAGCTATACAGTATGAAAAAAATCTTTTTAAAATCTTTGTTAGTAGTTACACAACAACAGATTACCAATCTGTTAAGTAGTTTTTATGTTTAATGAATAATCATTGACATTTACTTCAGCCTCTTGAATAATCATGACAATACTGAATAATCATAAACAACCAGCAAAAGATAATTTTTTTCCCTTTCTCTGTCTTTTTTCTATTCAAAAATAAAAAGGTTTAATAAAATAAAAAATACATTGTCTTTTAACTGCAGGATATGCCAAATAATGAAAACTTCTTTGTTCTTATCTATAGCTAACATGTTATTGTCGTTTGAGTTTTACATTTTCAGGGTGGAAGAAAAAGTTTACACACTTTATTTTGATTTGATCCCAGTAAACATGTATATTTTAAGGAGATATATAAGCATGCAAATGAGTCACACAAAATTACATACATAAATCATTGCAAATTTTCTTGATAATCTCAAACATCAACCCAAAACATTTTATAAATTGGCAAGAAGCTACGTACAATAAATGTCATAAAATTGCACTTTGATTTCAAGGATCACAACAATTAGCACAACTGATTTACCCCTACTGATTACATTATGAGAAAAACACAAATTAACATAACATCATAACAGGAACAATGTACATACATCATGTAACATAATATTGTATAACAACTGTATTTTAAGTAAATGCACTTTTAAAGAGCTAAACAGAATGAAAGAAAACATCCTTTGTTTGTCTCCCTTTGGGATGTTACATAACAAAATAATTATAAGCAATCTGCTCATCAAAAACATGGAATGTACTTTATTCCAACCAAACCAAAACCATAGATTTACCAACAAATATATGATCTTATGCTAATTGCTCTTCAGAATGACAGCAAAAGGTTTCATTTGTCTTCTTTCTGTCTTTCTTTTCAGATGAAAAAAAGGTTTAAGAACATGAAATAAAATACTTGGAAGCCCCTAAAGTAAAATAAATTATTCCTTTTGTGTTTTAACTGCAGGGTATATGGTATGCCCATTAACGAAACCTTCGTTGTTCGCATCATGTTAAAAGTAACATATTATCAAAATTTGGGTTTGACATTTCAGAATGACAGAAAAAGTCTACATTTTAATTTTGATTTGACTGATACTTCCTGCCATGTTAATTAAGAAGATGGGCTCATGAACCTCTCTGCTCCTAAAATCACCCCATTTGGCAACTTACAGGGTTAGAATGTAGTTCTAAACAAAATAATGGACAGAGAGGTGGGTTAATTTTTAAAAAAATTACACGGGACTTTGGAAATATACTTGAACACATTTCAGGGAACTATTCAGTATGAAAGCAAGTTATATGACTTCCGCAAAGTTCACCCAAGTGTCATTTCTACTTAGTATTGTGTTAATCTTACTTAAAAAGCACATGCCTTGGGGAAACATAAAGAGTGCAATCATTTCGTGATAAACTTGACAGTAAAGTTAGCGGTAGGTAGTCAACAAGCTCACTGTGTGCTGACAACATATTGACAAGGGTTTTACTGCAAATGCATGATAGTGATCACTGAAGTACAATGTTTCAAGAACCTTCAATACAAAATACACCTTGTACTTAAACACCACAAGACGATGAATTTGGCCAAATAAGGGTACTTCATTAACATCATAGCACACAACCTGGGATGATTTGTACATACTTCCACAAAGTTTTACCCATGTAACATCATACACTTCAGACAAGTACTTCAGACTTCAGTACTTCTAGGGGTTTTTCTGTGTTCATGTGGTACATTTGAGTGATTTTATGTCTTTTTGCAACAGTTTTGCAGATATTCTTGAAATTTCTGACCGAATCAGCAATTTTGCAGAAATAATCGTGTTTGGCTTCATACCTCATACACCAAACATGGATAAGTGGACCAACCTGTTCTAGATATGTAGGGTAATGAGTCATGAAATGGTGTTTTGGGAGCAATCTTTGATTTGGAAACAAATTTACAAAATGATTGTGATGATCCTCTTTGAGAAAACGGAGCTGTGAAATTTGGCCTGGAGTTATCTGTGGTGAAAAAATGATGTCCATGCATTCCAAAAGCTTCACCAACAGATGGAAATAGAATCGGTCATTTTCATCCTCCAAATATCCAATAATAAAAGGCAGATGTCTCACTAAGCACCACGATTGCATTGCTTTCTGACCAACAACATTGCTATGAGGATTAAGTTTAATTTCTCTATTCTGTTCGTTGTATGAATCCATAGTTCGCATATGAATCTCACTTTCTCTGAAGCTTCTCTGCGCTTCTTCTTTTCCCATAAAACACAATCTACAATAATGGCTAGCTGTGAAACTTTCTACAAACCCAAACATTGAGTGAGCCCCCAAGTTATCAGCACTGAATTAAGTTAATGTCCCTTTTTCTGTTTCCATTTGGAAGTTCAATTCCATGTGATGAAAGTATGTTAACATCTTCAACTATGAACTTCAAAATGTTATCATAGCCATATTTCTTAATGTCCTCTGTGTAGCAAAGAGCAGCAAGGTGGATATTCTGAAGAGACGAATTGAACTTTGGGCGTAAATTTTTCAAAACAAAATAAAATCCTCCTATCTTGTGAATTTTAGTTTTAGACCCCAACGGATTAACAGTTTCAAAATCGTCATAGAAGAAATGTAGCTGCAATGCATTTATGTCCTGTTGGCAAAGAGGATTGTTGTTGAACTGTTTGCCATCACAGAAGTCCCTAATGACACCATCAACACTTAGGGGTCTTGTCAAAATTAATCCTGGACAGACCATCGGACAAGGTTCATCCCATGTCAAATTTTTGTTGGACGGGCCATCGGATGGGAGTTCCAATGAGGTGATGTTTCACACGCTGAACAGTATCCTCCCGTCCGATGCACAGTACCCAAGGCACCCCACAGAGTGCTCCGCGGTTTCACTGGTTGATTAAACACTAATATAAACAAACTTGTGGTTTGCAGTTTGGAGGAGTCTGGTCTGACCGTTTGGAGGTCACTATAGTGTGGTGGAGTTTTTAACCCATTGTTTTTTGAAATATACAAAATTACTAGCCAAGTTCTTGTAAACCGTTGCTTGTGTTCCCTTCCTCCATTCTTAAATTTTTAGGTTAACAGTTAATAATTAAACAAATGGAATGTAAGCATCAAATGATCATCTATGATATTTGTCTTTAGAAAATACTCAGGGTCATTGAGGCCTAACCGTGAAACCGAAAACCTGCCCTTAGGAGACCCCCTGCTGGTTTTCCAGTAGATAGCGAATTAAAGACCCTGTGGTTTGTAAACAAACCATCTCTGGTGAAGGCCAGTCACTGTGAACTCATCCCATAGCCCATCCGATGAAGTAATCACTACAAGGGAATTCAACATGGGACGAGAAACCTGGTCCTGGACCGGTGCCGTCCGATGGCTGTCCAGGATTAGTTTTGACAAGGTCCCTTACATGGTCATGTGTTACAAAATGCAAAATATCTGAAAGACCCAGTAGTAGTTTGTGTGTCAAGAATGGGGACATAAATGAATGTGTCATCAATTGGAACCTGCTCATGCTGATGGGTCACTTTATTAAGACGACTGTCAAAACGTACCCAAAGTTTGACATCTCTGGGCTCAACCATACCTTGGCTTCTGAAATACTTCATTCTCTGATACTCTGAAGTCAGGGACTCAAAAGGATTGTCAAGGGTTACCAAATGTGACTGGATTTCATTATGCAGAGCAGAATCAGTTTCTATACCATGGTTGTTAAATGCATTGGTAACAACAGCTTTTGCACTATTTACAATGTCCCCAATCAGGACATTAGCACAATTCACAATGTCATTTATGCATGATTGAGTTACTGAGGAAGTCGCCGAAATCTTGCAAATAAACGCAGCTGTTTGTTTTTTTAGATCATCAGGGCTGTGTTTGCAGTTGAACATTTTCAGCTTCAAACTGTTCATGATTTGAAGAAGTGTCACTTTCATTCTCCTCCACAATATTTCCATGTTCTGGAGGTGCTTGTACCATTCCATATTGCTGTACATGTTGACCCACGCATGCAGTATGATGCTTGCATAAATGCCGCTTAAATCCACTGAAAGAAATGAAAGTTCTGGCACAATTGTCCTGTGCACATTTTAACTCAAGCTTATTGCCATCATAAAAGCCATGCCCCAGGCGAATGTGCTTGCATAAACTACTGCTGTCGCAGAAGTGTCTTTCACATTTGAAACACTTCGTGCCTTATGTACATGTAGCTTGGCTCTTACCTCTCGGAGACTCACAGGTGTTGTGAACATCAATTTTGTTTAGTGTGGTTTGAATGAAGGTCCAGAAGTTGCGTAATCCTTGACTATACTCCAGGCCGAAAAAGTAGTGGGCCTTAAATAAGGCATCGAATGCTGCAACTGCATTTACAGCAGCACAGGGTAGTGCTAGGTGGTCAAAAATCAGGAAATATTGACTCACTTGGTGTCTTGTTCCTAAAGCTAGCAGGTATGGCTGTCTTCTGCTGCTTGTAGCTTTCAGAAATTCACCAATGCTTGATCCAGTCTGTAAATTGGAACAAAAAAAGAAAATCTTCACCATTTTAAAGAGCTACTAGAGCTTGTTTTTTTGAGAACTTCTTTCCAATCATCTGGTTTTCCAGAGATGCCGCAAAATATGTAAGTGTCAACACTTGCGTGTCACTGTACATACAAGAGAAAGGGGTGCACATAAAACCTGCTGCATCAAATATTTTTAACAAATTTTGCCTTTTGGCTTGACCACTTCATAAACATGATGAAAGTACTTTAATTTAAATGTTCATCAAAGTTCCACCAATAAAATGCTTAAGTTAGTAATAGACCGACCCATTAAGCGTGCCTCTCCAGTACTCAACTACATGCTACAGATCTGAACATCAAATGTCAGACTTTTGGTTGTGCAATCACTGCTGTGATTGGTCAATACATTATGGGGCAGGGTTAATGGATCATACTGTTGTGACCTAATTCGTTATTTTTTGTGCAGTATATTCAAGCAAGTTATACCTTTTCAAATTGAATAAGACGGTCAATGGCCGACGTCAATGAGATTTTGGCAGCTCCGGCTTTCCCTTGATTTACTGGAGGAAGAAGGCAGAGAAGCAACAGAAAGACTGCGATATCAGAACTCCAACCTATTTAAAATTAAGGGAGAAAAGCCTAGTTACAAATGATGAACATACATGTATCCTCTTGCATCACTGATGTTGAACATTTCAGGGGTGAGATTTGACAATGATGTACAGGCCTGCTACATGTAGACCAGCTTTATTCTATAGCTTGAACCTATCGAGTGTTTTTGCGTAGCTAATATGCCAATCTCAATCTGCCTTCAAAAAAATTGGTTTGACCTGTGTGACAGTTTTAAAAATGTTCACACAATTTATTTTTTTAATAAGAGACCATGGATAAACTTTTAAAATGTGCCAACGAATGAAGATGCATTCCTGCACAGCCCCATGCAACCCAATTCAACCATGGAGTTTGTGACCTAGTGAATAAAAAAGCATTCATTTCCAAATCAATTCACGTATAATAACCTTTATGTAACTTATGTAAGAAAGGTGGGGGGAGAAAATTGCTTAAATTCCTTCATTTATAAATATATATGTACCTCGTATTTCCGACTCGTCGCTGGGACCTTTTTCCATCGTTGTAACTAGCTGACTGCTGGTAAGATTCCCCCGAATGGATTTTGCACAGTCTACAATCTTCCCTCTGAGAATTCTGCTCCAGGCTTCTATGAGCTTAGTATCACTCTCCGGGAATATCAAGCGAAAGTCTTGATCAATCTGTAAACAATCAAACATGTGATCCCTTTTGTGTAAAAAAAACCAAAACAAAAAACAACAAAAGTTAACAAACAAACTAAGACATGAAATGTTGAGCGGACAACAGATAGACATACTCAGATTACAATTCAGAACAGGAAAATACATTGAGGTACATGTAGGCTGAAGAAAGGGGGAGAGAGAAGGGGAGAGCCAGCTTGTAGGCTATGCAATGAACAAATGGAAAGGCAAGAATAAGAAATACAGGCATTAAAACACCATTTTAAATGAACAAAGCCTAATACGTCTTTTTGCTCATCTGTTTTAACCACAATGTGCCCCATCTACAATAATTGCTGCCCGAAGTTTACTAATGCTGCATCAGATCACCATAACATTTTCCGACTTCCTAGCCTTGATTCCAAGGCTGTGTGATAGCTTTCCTCACATGTTAAGCTAAATACATGTATAATCACAGCCATATGTAGCCCCAGTCCACCGACCGACTCTAAAATAGCACACCACTGACATGCTCTCTCTTACCATACCCTCACAAACAGTGACACACACCACCATCGCCCCACAATGCTAGCCTGTGAGCCGTATAAGGCTCGATCTTGTATTCTTCTAGGTTTTGCGGTTTATAGTAATGAGCGGAATGTACTTGAAATTAAAGGCCCTTGATTGGCCATCGAAAGTGGTCATGTTTAATAATAGTATGAAATGTATAATTACTGCAGCGTCAATGGCCTGTGATTGGCTATAAGAATGGTGTACTATTCATGCAATAATTATTTGCATATCCACTCACACCCTCCCCCCCCCCCATTTTTCATGGATTTTCGAAGAAAAGCAATGAAACACATAAGACCCTTGCTTTACAAGATCGTCAAGGCTGTGAGCCTAATGGCGAACGGGCTAGAATTGTGGGGGGATAGCGGTGTGTGTTATACATGTACATGTTTTTAGCTATAGTATAAGTTTAGTAAGCAAAGCTATCACACAGCCAATGCATCATACTCAGTTGTTGAAATATGCCTTGAATATATCGAACTTGTAGTTACAAGTTTAAGACAACTCACCAAACCTGGTGTACTCTTCAAACATGGGAACTCGTTGATGATCTCTGTAGCGGAAGCATTCTTTTTGACCATGCTGCGTCTGAGATTGCATGTTCTTGCCATCTTTTCGAAAATAGTATCTTTGTTCTGATTAATACTAGGAACATGCTTTAACCAGTCGACATCTGCCTCAAGGTCTTCACCAGTCACATGTTCATGGGCATCTACTCTGTGGTACAAAGGACCCCCATCCATTTTCGACTCCTTGTGTTCAGTACTAGACATTTTGCATCTAGGCAGTGGGTCAACTCTATTGATGTTTTTAATTCTTGCAGACAGAAAACCAGAGTTGCTTCTCTCATCGTAAAAAGCCTCCTGCACAATAAACAATATTAAAATTATTAAAATTATGCAGCCATTAAACGTGCAATAATACAATTTTACTATCCAAAGCCCTCTTACAATTCTTCTTCTTCTTCCTTTCTAGTGCAGCCTTCATAATTGAAGATAGTCGCACTGCCAGACACACCGGGGCGAACCCCTTCTCTTTGTGATAAGTGTGTACTGGGGTCTTTTACGTGCGTTGATAGTTGTTATAACAACACACGGGGCCTACAGCTTTACGTCCCATCCAAAGGACGAAGCAGTGGTTAAGTGTCTTGCTTAAGGACACAATTGTCACGACTCCCGAACCCACACTCCCTTGAACAGGTCAGAACAGGGCAGTGCTCTTAACCGCTCGGCCACGGTGTTGAGTCATTTGTGTTATTGCCAAAACACACTAACATTATGACATGCACATTATCTAAAAATGCAAATCGAAATGAAAGTTTAAATCCACTTGCAAAAAATTATTCTACTTTACTTACATGGCCCCCTGCTGTGTGAGAATCTCTGAGAGATGGGAACATGCTTACAATCCCAATCGCATACTTGTTTTTCACACATGTCTTTAGAAGCCTCCTGAATGTAAAACAATTAAATTCATTGCATGCTTACAATAATACTTAAAGGATGCATATTTTTGTTGACAAATCCACCGGTCAATGATTAATAACTTCAAAAAGTACTGTACTTATAAAATGTTATCACAGTATCTCATGTGACTGGTCATATTAGCATATTATAAATTCATAAGAGAAGCTGTCCAGTTGGTAAGTACGTGCCTGCACATACACGTGTATTAAGTTTAAATGGTGGCGTTGGTGGTAAAATGTTGGTACATACCACTGTGAGATAACTATGGACCGTAATTTTTAACTTTTGGCAAGAGTCTAAGTTATGAGTAAAGGGGCGGAGTAAAGTACGTATCCAAATTTCCTCATGCAAATCTATAAATTCAATATTCTCAGCCTAACAAGTGGGTGAATATAAGTATTAATATGAGTGAACTTTATAATTAGAGGAATTGTGGGTAATTGAGATAGACTCCTTGTCTGTGAACTTACCCATGCACATCCATCATGTTGGCGACAACAATATTTACAAGCAGCCTTCTTGTTTTCTCTTTGAAGCAGTTGTGTTTCTTATACTCCTTGAGCACATCATCCCCACCTGGTTTTGTTGTTAAGATCGTCTCAATCAGCTGACGAATATAAACAGATAATAATTGGCAATGTACAATAAATAAACATACAATAATATATAGCAATAGTTAACAATATCCAAATTAAGGGCATTGAAATTAAAAAATGTTTTATGCTTGCACACGTCTTGACTCTTGCTTATCTTTTGATTCTTAAAAGAAATTCCTTGACCAGGTTGCTTGCAACAAACAATGAATTGAACCATTTAATTAAAAGAATAGGCCACAAAGTATGTTGATCACTGACAGGTTGGGAGGAATTCAAGGTTAGGACTTCATGATCTCACTGCTCAGTGCTTTCACATAATAAGTGTAACATTCAAATGCTCAACAATAATGTCACTTTCAATCAGGAGTATGAGATACAAGAAAATGAAAACAATCAGACTACGCTCTGCTTTTAAACCACACTTTCTTTGTTGAATGTGTACCTCCTTACCTCCTTCGCTTCAGCTTATTCACCAACATATGTTTGTGTCCTTCGAGTTGGTGATATGAATCTCGCTCGCTTTGGTTGATATGGGGGGCTACTTTCTGATGAACACTCATCACTGGGGCTGATAATTCCAGTTGTGTCACTGATGATACTTGGCTCACGACTACAGGGAGCTGAAAATTAGATAGTACATTGACTTCAGGTTTCAGGTTCAGGTTTATTTTCCATACCATTAGGCAATACAATAAAAGGGTATTAAAAATAGATGTAAAAATATACATCGGGGGAAATGAATATAATTTTTGTTTTTCCCCTTCACCGCTATGTGATAAGCACTATCTCTGTGCATTTTGGGTCCTGCCGAGTATACAGTGCCTATCACACATTGGTGAAGGGCAAAAAGAAATTTATATGTTATGGTAGACATGGGTCTTTTTTTTTGGTCCAGGTAACTTGTTGACAAGGTTCGTTCATGCAGCCAAATCAGATTTTTATACTATTATTAAAATGAAATGACGGTTTCAGTTCGGGCCCAGTACAAGGTTGCTAAAATATTTATGCTTAGTACTCACCCCACTCCTCCCCTTCCTTCAGCACCATCATCGTTATCCCCTGATCTGATTGGAGAACATCATTTATGACATCAGCATCAATGCTGGCACCATCTTTATCATCAACAAAATAAACATTTTGATCTTTATCTATTTGAAACTTTGTTTTCACTGTGGAAGAAAAGAAAGAAAATAGACAACAATTATTTAGGTAATTTTTTTATCAAAATTCATGAAGGAGCTTTTGTTTAATAAGTTATTTGCAAATAAAGTTTACTAGGCATGTTAGGCCTAGCTGTATACATGTAGTTAATGTAAATGCCCTGACGAGGGTCGAGATTATCGTTACAGATAATATCATAACTAGCCTAGCAGCATCTAAACTCAGTTAGTCAAATAATAAAGAAGAGACAACTATGACAGGACCTAACAAAGTTGCATAACAAGTTACTAAAGATTATTAATTGTTTCCATATATATATTATATATCAAAAACTAGATCTAACGTCAGCGGTCCTACTATAAAAGCCGACAACACCAACAACAAGTTTCTATAATTCCTTAAAACCAACAAATAATCCGAGAACATATATTTAGGTATTATCAACGCAAATGTACTACATGATGTAGCACAACTTCTCGAAATGTCTGAATTTTTAACCAGAAAAAAACCTAAATCCACATGATGTACTGTTGGACACCATCTAGGCTTGAAACCGATTTGGACAATTTCAATATGGTGCAGGGGAAAATATCTCTGAGGGGCGATGGCCTGGTAAATATTGTTGAAATCCTCATAAAAAAAAAAATTAAAAAAATAATAATAATAATAAAACGTGGAGGAAAACTGTATTGTTCCTCCATGAATACACACATGGTGCTACCACAAACCAAATAAATATTTCATTTTTGTCCACAGAATAACCACAATATTTTTATGTAATTATTTATCTCTATTTTCTTATATCTGTTTTTTAAGCTTATGTGACAAGTCTTTTTAAAATGGAAATATTACACTCTGCTTACAAAAATAATATAACAATACAAAGTAACACCCTTGTACTCTATTTACATGCAGCTGGCCCACCCTCTTGTCAGTGTTAAATCTATCCTACCTGTAGAATAATGGAGTAGTACAAACACGAAAGCCAGTGACGGCCGACTAAAGTTCGTTTTTATGGTTTGACCTATGACCCCCATTGAAAATTCATTTAATTTCAAGAAATATTTGAAAGATTCTGAACTTTTGCCTTATTCATCCCTCCTATCCTAAGACCTTACCATATCACTTGGCCGGGTCTCGTTTGAGGAGAGCAAAACTAATACAAAAATTCCTCAGTTTTTATGGAAGTTTCAATGTTAATTGTACGATGATTGTATTGACTTGAAAGCTTGATTGTGGTAAAGAACAAGAAAGATTTCACAAGTTTAGCGATTTAACCATCATGACCATATGGAGGTAGAATTAGACTACATGATTTAACAATTTCTAGCTAGGCTACGTACGTCTACATACAGTACTTCCAAACTACGAGTACGACATTGTAAGCCAATCCACCACCACCATGCATTCACAGACCACAAACTGACATCAACGTACTATTTATTATGTATGGGACACGTCGTCGGTCATGTCGGTTAAGGTTCTACGTGACATTTGTGTTGTACCATTCGCCCCACACACTTAAGATCGTTAATTCGCCCCGCACCGCTCGTTCGAAACTGACAAAAAAAAAGCTTCTCATAACATATGCCCTAAATCACTTACCAAGATCCGCAAACTCGTCGTGGTCCCCCCTGAATGGGACTAACTTCCGGATGGTCCTTTGAGCGTCGCTCACTCTTGCTATAGGCATGTTGGTTATCAAAAACAATTGTTCAGAACACTATTTCTTGGTATAATTATGTGTGAGAGCATGCGAAACTTTCTCTGACACGCGGTCTGTTACGTTGAACTACTCCAGCCGCGCATCCCATAATTTCGTCTTGACCAATCACAGGCCTCCATTCGACACACGCATGCGCTTTTGCTCGAAAATAACACCAGTATTAGGTAACACCAGCGTTTGGATTGCAAATCAATGTCGTTGGTGTCAATATGACACCGACTTTAATTCCAAAAGAATAAATAAAACTTGGTTTTGGAAATTTAACACCACAGTTTTTGCAGTGTAGTAGTTCCAGCTAAATTTCGCGAAGCCAAACTCCAGCTGTCACATGAAGTGCCACTTTCGGGACATCTCGGCATCGAAAAGACTAAAACTCGAATTCTACGTCACTACTTTTGGCCGAACGTCGTACGTGATGTGAACAAGTGGTGTAGAAGTTGTGTTAACTGCCAGAAGTCAGCAAGAAAGTTTACATCAGAGCAAGCCAAACTTGTGAAAACACCAACATTGGGCGAACCCTTTTATCGTGTGGGTATGGACATAGTTGGACCACTTAATTTGAGTATTCGGAGAAATCGATTTGTACTTGTCATTGTCGACCATGCAACACGTTTCCCTGAGGCAATCCCGATTCCAGATATGAGGGCGACTACCGTTGCAAAAGCTATGGTCGACTATTTCTGCAAAGTCGGAATTCCGCCCGAAATCTTGACAGACCAAGGTTCTAACTTCATGAGTGAGCTGATGAAGCAGATGTACAAATTGTTAGACGTAAAGCACATCGTAACTTCTGTTTACCACCCGCAGACCAACGCCATCGTAGAGCGCTTCAATGGGACACTGAAGGCAGTTCTCCGTCGCTTGTGTGCTGGTACCGAGGCAAAGGATTGGGACGATTATATTCCCTTCGCTTGCTTTGCCTACCGTGACAGTCCACATGAGCACCTTGGCTTTAGTCCTTTTGAACTATTGTATGGACATGAAGTAAGAGGTCCCCTTACATTGGCCTACAGACAGATGACCAAAAAACCTGAGGAGCAAAACAGTGTTGTTGACTACGTCCTGAATCTTGCTGACAAGATGAATCGTGTCATGGAAATTAAGCAAGAAAAGGACGAAGCAAGCAAAACTAAGACAAAACGCTGGTATGATCGTAAAGCCCGCGATGTTGAGTACAGTGAAGGTGATTATGTGCTAGTGTTGCTCCCTGTCTCGACAAACAAGCTTCTAGCTGGCTGGCAGGGACCCTACCAAATTACTAAGCGTCTTGGTAAAGTCACGCACCGGGTCGACACTGGGAGGATAAGATAGAGGTTTCGGACATATCATGCCAATCTCCCTCGAAGATGGGAGACCCGCAACCCAATAGAAACTGTGAGCTTGTGCTTTCCTGATACTGGAGATAAAAGTTGTGATGAGCGTGATTGGCAGCAAGTTTCAATTAATGACAAGCTTGACGACCACAAGGTGGCTGAATGTCGGAATCTCCTTCAGTCATTTCACAACGTCTTTTCCCTCAATCCTGGCCTGACCAATGTCACGCAGTTTGACTTCAAGTTGACAGACAACACGCCCATCATGCAGAAATGTTACACAGTTGCACACACTCAACGTGAAACCATGAGGGATGAACTGAACTGAGCTAGGGATTATTGAGAAGGCCTGTAGCCCTTGGGCTAGTCCTACGATGTTCGTGCCTAAGAAAGGAGGAAAATTAAGACTCGTGCAAGACTACCGCAAACTTAACAGTGTGACAAAATTCGACGCGTACCCAATGCTTCTGATTGACCAAATCATCGATAACGTTGGACAGTCGAAAATTATATCTACTCTCGACCTTACAAATGGGTACTACCAAATACCTATCAGTGAGGAAGCAAAACCGAAAAGCGCCTTTGTCACACCATTCGGGCAGTTTCAGTTTACCCGGATGGCCTTCGGCTTCAAAAATGCCCCTGCATGCTACCAACGTATGATGGATGACATCCTTGAGGGAGTCAAGGGAGGGCAAGCCTTTCTTGATGAAGTGATCATCTATAGCGACAGCTGGGAAGAGCATTTAGCAAGGCTCGCTGAAGTACTGGGCAGACTGCAAAAGGCTGGATTAACTTCTAACCCCATGAAGTGCCGCATCGCTGCAACACAGACTGAGTATTTGGGCAAGCTAGTGGGCTAGGGAGAAGTGAGCCCTCTGACTGAGCAAGTAGAAGTAGTCCGCCAGTTCCCAAGGCCTAAGACTAAGAAACAAGTGAGACGTTTCCTTGGGATGGTTAACTATTACAAAGATCGCTTGCAGAATCTGTCTTCAAAAGCCGCCCCCTTGACTGATCCGTTGAAAAAGAACCGGCCTAACCAAGTCGCCTGGAGCCCTGACTGTGAAAACGCCTTTCAGACTCTATAAAGTCAGATTTGACAAAAGCCCCAGTTCTTCGCATAGCTGACCACACGCTGCCATTCCTGGTCAAAACGGACGCATCGGGAAAAGCTGTTGGTGCTGTGCTCAGTCAGAAGCACGAAGACAGAACATCCAATCGCGTTCAGATCAAAGAAACTGTCCGAGACACAACAAAAGTGGTCAACTATTGAACGAGAACTATATGCAATCGTCTTTGCCATTGAACAGTTCAGGTACTATTTGTATGGCACACATTTCATTGTCCAATCCGATCACAAGCCACTCTCCTGGCTGCAAACGATAAAAAATCAAAACAGCAAGTTAGTCGATGGTCTATGCTACTCCAGCAGTACCAATTCACAGTCATGCACCGAAGTGGCAAAGCCAGTGCAAATTGCGACTTTGTGAGTCGCCCTTTTGAGTGATGTCAACCTTCATTTATACTACTTTTAGATTTAGCAATGTAAACCAAGCCAGAAAGTAAAACTAGTAATTAAGAAGGCTGAAGTTGAACCCATAAATTAATTTCCTGTCCTGTTTGTTTTTGCAGTTATTATCGTTAATGTTGCTCAATTTTTCATTGATAATAACTAAAGGAGGGAGGGGAGAAATGTTACAGTCCAGTAATGTATTTACATATGTATTATCCAATTGTGTTCCTGTTTCTTTGTTATAAATCACTCTTCCATTTCCTACACCAGTCCTGTAGTAGTAATACAATTTAATTCGGAACCAGAGACGAGTGAGAATGACATGTTTTATTTCTTCCAAATATTCCGGTCTTAATACTTGAATAGAAATCGAGTGATAAACTAAGATGTTACAAACCAAGACCTTGGGTAACCCTTATTCGCTTTTCCCAGCGAATCTTCAATGTACCCATCTTTGCTCTCATCCCTCTTCCAGCGTCCATGACGCTTGAGACAACGATCTCGTACATCATTATTAGCAGCTGCCGTTGCCCCTCCCGATCTAAGGAATGTGTCCCAAAATTACCTTTGGGTGCTACAGACATTAACAATTCAATAATACATTCTCTGGCTCTGGAATAACTCAACTGTTTGTCTTTCGTGATCAGTTTCGAAACACGTTTTGATCTAAATGCATGTTTAAACAATTGTGTGGATTCGGTACTGATGTTTGCTACCTTCAAAAAACGTAACATCATATTAAACGGACAAGCAGAACTAGTACCTTTAGCAATTAAAACTTGATTGCCTGCTCTGTATTGGTCGTTTTTACTCTTATTAATGTTAATCGTAAAGTAATCCGACTGAATTGACAAATCATTACAACAAATAGAACTTGGCTCATCATACGTACAAAACCAGCAAAAGCTGTTGTTATCATACACAAATCCCGTATTAATAAATAACACACCTTGGCTATCAATAAATTTGTTGCAAAGCTCTATCAACATGTCCGAGGTAACATCTTTCTTGACAGTTTTGCGACCGGTGATGCGCTTTGCAGACTCGTGAAGATTACGGATGAAAGCATTGTTCGTTGGATCTGTCAAACCGTTCACATCATGAGCCCACATGATGTGACGAACCTGCGTCAAGCAGCTTTGTCAGATAAACTGCCACGTGTATAGGCTTTGCTGGCATATCTCGGAAATTGTTGTTTGCAGAAAACCTGCCATCTCTTGAAAGAACCGTAATATTTACTGACGGTATTGTCGCTTCTTGCAGACACCATGTAGCCGCACATCCTCTCAGCCACGCCTGTTTCATCAACACGCTCTGTTAGGTGTTCGGCAAGTATTTCCACATGCGTGCCTTAAGTGTACGATTAAATCGTTCAATGATTGAAGCTTTTACTTCACTATTTGTTGTGTAAAACTTTATGTTTTTGTCTTTTAGAAAGCGTTGGAATAGCTTATTCATAACTTCGCTACCTTTATCCGTGTGAATAATAGGTTGTCTCCTGCCTGTTCTTAGAATATTTCTGTATACACTTCAACTAGCGTCTTCCCGGTCTTATTTTTTAATGCAATTACCCATGCAAATTTCGAAAATACATCGATACATGTAAGTAAAAACTTATTTCCGTTATTATGTTTGGACATGCTGGACACGTCTACCAAATCCAGCTGATGTATTTCATTACGTCCCACTTCTATCACTTTGTTTCTTGGATAGTTCTAGCGTGCTGGTTTATGAAGAGTGTAGGTATCTTCTCCTCTGAGAAAGTCTTTAATCTGAGCCTTTGTAAATTTAAACTTAGCTTCTCGTTTAGTAGCTCGGTATAACTTATCAACGCTGCCCAGGCCACTTTCTTCCCCCACGTTGTAATATAATTTCTATAAATACTAAGCTCTACGTTTTATAACTGACATCTTGATCAACTAGTACCTAATCATATAGTAATAAGATATACATGGAAACTCAGCTTTTTAAACCATCACCTTAAACTTTAGTATGACCTGACTAGAATGATTCATTAAACTGTTTTTAAAAAAAAGCAACGCATATAAGCAAACACACACCCAAACAGTTGTGTTTTATTTAAGTATCTTAATTGACAAGAGTATATATATATATGTATATATATATCAACAAATGTGGTACAGTTTTTATTAAAACACTTCTCAAAACCTGTAAAAAAACCTGAAAACGTGTAAAAAAAAATGAAAACGTGTAAAAAAAATGGTAAACAAACATAAGAACCGTGTACATTACTATGGGAAAACTTTTCAATTTTTCAAAACGTGTACAAAAATTCTTAAAACGTGTACAAAAAACCTAAAAACGTGTTAAAAAAAACCTGAAAACGTGTTTAAAAAATCTGAAAACGTGTTTTAAAAAATTTAAAAACGTGTAAAAAAAACTCTAAAAACGTGTAAACATTTCACAAAACGTAAAAACCTAAAACTTGTTACAATTTTTGTTTCTTCATGTAACTCATTTTGTACACAAGTATGTATACCGTTTCTCCAATCGGTGTGTCGTTTAATCGGTTATTCGGTTTAGTATTTTTTTACATTGTAAATTACTGAATCATACGGGTTGCCACTGACTACTTTACAAAGTAAGTACTTTAACTCAAAATACATGGGTCGGTAAAACTATGGAAGACTTTTTGTAATTACACGCATCATACAACAATTTTCTGCTTTCTTCTATATCATCTAATTCCCATTAAGGTTCATCAATGACTTTTGCGCCGCTTGATTATATCCATTTCATAATTTACCCCCACCCCTTTATTTTTCTATCATTTTATTTTTGTTACTTGTTTATCTTGTCGGATAAAGATTTTAAGGTCCAGATTTTAAGGTTCTCCACATTCATCCATCTTCTACTTATGACAGATCAAGATTTCTAGGTCCTTTTGTTCTTCCACGTATCCCTTTGAATTGTCGGCTAAAGATTGTTTAACTTTCTGCGTGCCTTTGAATTGTCGGCTAAAGATTTTTTAACTTTCTGCGTGCCTTTGTTCCTGGATTAAATCACCTCGTTTTATTGACCCTAGCTCCTTTGTATTATTGCTCCCCATTGTTCGATTCTTTTGAAATTTCGGCTTTAGACCCTACTAACTACTTGCGTGTTCAAATGCGATGCAAACCTATCGATAGAGTGTGGGCCCCATGCTTTATCAAGATATGCAAATACCCAAGATTGCATCTGCCAATCATCGCTGTCGGAGGTTCTGCTGAGTGTATCAGCCATTACATTTTTTGTTCTATGAATCCATTCTGGGTCAATGACTATACCACTTTGATCACAAGCTTTATTGATATTTATAGAGATTTTGCAGATCGGCTTTTTTGCTACCAGAATTTATTATTCTTTTCACATTTTGGTTATCAGTAAACCACTTGACTGTTTTGTTTTCTAAAGCCTTGATATTACTTTTGAGAACTCTTTCGACTGCTACAGCCTCTCTCCAACTGGAACTATGCTGAACCTCTTCACTGTCCCATGAGCCTACTACCTCTGTGCCTTTAATGAAGGCTCCCGCACCAAGGGAAACATATCCGCCATAACCGACCGCGGATGCATCACTATACGCTTCAATTTCAGCGTCAACATCGCATTCAATGCTTAAACCCTTATCATTCAAGGTTTGAACTTCACTTCTCCAAAACTAAATTTCTTCATAAGCATCATGATCAACCAGTACCGGGGCGTTCCAACTTGCCCTTGTATCAATACAACGATAGAGTGCTCGAGTTTTTAACCTTACCAATCTACCGATTGAGTAAGAAAAACCAAGGTAAGCTTTGTGATCTTCGAAATTCTCTTTATGATGATACGCTGATTTAAGATCAAATGCGAATAAAAAAATGCCTTTCTGAAAGATCTGTTTAGCTATCGATACATCTTCATATTTGAACCGTAACTGGAGCAAATGGGGATTTATATCTCTACAATCCAAAACTAGTCTGGCCTTAATACCGTTCCTGTTAAAAGCAATGGTCAGAGGATTGACACACAATGGTCTTTGTTCGACCTCTGAAATACATCCTTTTCCAACAAGCTTATCAATCTCACCTAAAACAAATGAACCGTTATCACAAGCCGATCTATTGTTCTTTAAAACGAAGTTTCCCGGCAAGGTTCTAAAAGGTATTATGTACCCCTTCTCGATGACTGCTTTTATGTGTGCATTTGCATTGCAAAGATCCCAATGTTTCAAAGAACCCTTTACTGTTGAAACCACACCCACATCTTTCTCCGCTATATTTTGAATGACCGCTACCTGATCACACATAGACTCGGTTTCCTGATCAAATACAGTACCATGTTCAACTGAAAATAAAATATCACTTATCTTATCATTGATCTTGGGAGTTTGTCTCCTGTTTTGTGGACACTCGTACTTCCAATGGCCCGGCTGGCCAATTGAAACATAGCCCCGGCTCAAGGCCCTGTTCACACGAGCGCTGACAACCAACGTCCTCGGTTACGGGCGCCAACTGTCTAGCACCTTGGTGGTTTGCTATTTCACAACGGTGTTTCACACGACAGCCAAACCAACGTCCCTTGTTGTCGGCTTGGCTCATTGATCTCCAGTATAATAGAGATCAGTGGCTTGGCTACTGCGATGTCAAAGGTCATGTGTTACTTCTCTGGTATGCCGCGCGAAACTCTTCAACTGGCTGGCTCTCAGTAGGCAACCAGTGATTTTCCCGCGTCGTATGTTCCGCATGGATGTGTAATCTAGCTTGTTTGCGTGAATCTGTTTGCGTGCCACTTTTTTAGTTTTATATCAGGAAACAAGTTGTCAATTTTTGCCAAGAAATAATTTTGATTAGTTTGTTACTAAACCATGGATCTTACTGAAAGTATTTTTAGAAACACAGCGGCTGAAAAGAAGTGCACAGATTTTGAACTTTAGTTCTGGACTGTTTAATGTGGTTGGTCATATACCCGTGGTTCTATAAAGCGAAATACAAATTAACCCCAATCAATTATACATTTTGGGCATGTAACGATAATTATCTTTAGAAATTAAAACTATGATTGATAGGGCCTACATAGACTATGTATTGGCAACCATGTTTACATGTATTAAACAAATCCAAACGTGAATGACATGGAATAACAAATCCCCTAAAAATCACCTTTCACAATAATTAAAACAATACTCACTGTTATGATGCACGCACTGGGCTTTGGTCATTAATGGGAATTGATTGGAAGATTAAATTGACCTGGATATTAGGAATTATTTGAGGAATTTACGTGATTAGTTTGGATTTGTGGCTTCGAAAATGGCGATTGGCATGATCATGGAAACATTGGACATTCTGATTCGATGGAGGGCGCTATTACACAAAACTGTCCTGAGGTACTTTCGTACAGCGGCCGTTCAGTCGCAACCCAAAGAACCGAAGAAGACCAAAAAGAGGGCAAAAAAAGTAACTTGGAGTTTCGATGAAACGATCGCGCTGATTGATGCTATGGGGACCGACGACGTCCAGAAAAAGATGGAGGGAATGGTCCATAACCACAAAATATGGAAAGCCGTCTCCGAAAAACTCGACACAAAACACACGGCTGAACAGTGCCACGACAAGTGAACGTACCTCAAGCGGAGGTACTGGGAAGTCCGAAAGCACAACAGCAGTTCTGGAAGGGGACGACAGACATTTATGTTTTTCGATGAAATGGATAATGTGTTAGGTATGTACATACATTCTCGTCAAAGTAGACTTATTTGAAAGAGTCTTTAAAATGCGATTTTATTAATAAAATAAGGGTCCCTTGAGTTGCGGGGTATTCTGCAATTGAGCCGTCCCTTCATAGTACCACTTGGTTCTGAAACTATTGCAATTTTGATGCTTGTTCGTTCGTTCGTTGTAGCTTACTGTAGTGACTGTGTGAGCATCTGTCAGCTGAACACACACATGACACACTTGCTGCATGCAAACAATATCAGCATAACTTGTTTCAGGAAGCTTTAGCAACTTTCGGCATCATGGTTTTCTGACAAACCAAATTTCTAAGGACGGCTACGAATCCTGGTCAAACTGTTTATTAAAGGATTTGGATTGTTGGTACATTTCTCATACTCATTTCTCAAAAAGTACAGCACCTCAGCAAGTAATATTTTAAGGCAAGCTTTCTACCATCATTATCTTCAAACTGTGTAAGTTTAATGTAAATATGATTGTGTTTTGTGTTACAAAAAGTACCCAAACCCTTTAACAAAAGCTGGTTGGGCATGGAATTAGAGCCACAATCGTCCATGGTGAATCTGCCTACCTATTAATGTACACAATAATAAAAAATTATTTATATCCTTTGGAATGTTGTGCCTTTTTCTCCACAGGTCACCGTCCTATGTCTGGTGTGGACAACCATGCACATCTAGACAGCAGTAGCCTGGCGCAGAATGATGATGAATTGTTACTTTTTGCTAAAGGTTAATTTGTATTGTTAACCAAGTTCATTTTTTCTGGCTATCTTCTTATATCCAGGTTCAATAAATGAGGAAAGCTTGGTTGAGGATGTAGATGATGAAGATGTTGAAAAAACTGCAGGTATTGACTTCAAAGCAGCCTCCGGAAAAAAATGAAAATGAAAGGTACTTGTACATTATTTTTTAAGTTCATCAAGATTGAAACCTTAAATCTTAAGAGATACGGTCAATAATGTGCCAAAAAAATGGGTCAAGAACATTCATGAACATACTTCATTGTAGCTCTAAAGGCTAAGGGACGTGGCAATAGCTACGGTTATCGCAGCTATAGCAATTTGTGATTCTAGGCTTGACCAAAGCAATCTGTTGAAATTTTTTTTAAAGTACACAACAGTTTTGTTATGTCGCTTAAATTTCTGTTCCAGGGTAGTCGTTTATTTTATTTATTTATTTTTTTTTTTTTTTGGGGGGGGGGCACTGTCACTCTCCTGTGATGTACTAAGCCCTGGGATGGCAGCCTCAGTCCTGTATGTGGCATCAACACACAGGGTGTATTATTGACGGCCACTTGGCACAGTAGCTACATGGTCTACTAAAATTGAGCAACCACTCTATTATAACACGATTGTGCTTCGTGGGACCTTTGAATTTTTTTCCTGCAGTGAAAAAATCCCGTGGTATAACTGGTGCATTGGATGATGCCATGTCCTCAATGACACGGCTGCAGGATAAACTCGACGAGAGAAGAACACAGAATTTTATTGGCCGAGGAAAGGGAGGACAGAAAAATGAAAGAGCGACAGGAAACAGAAGATAGATTTCGCAGATGGGAGCACGAGCAGGAGGAAAGAAGGATCAAGGAGAATCGGGAGTTCATGCTCCAGATGGTTCAGTTGCTCAGACAGCCAGTTTACCTGCCAAACCATGCCAATGGTTGGAATGGCCCATCATATAACCCCTTGTAAGGTTTAAAGTGCAACCATATACATGTAGCTATTAAAACAAACAGGCCATTAGCAAAACCTCCAACTTGGTGCAATAAGCATAATTTTTAAAGAAATAAACTTAACAGTTCATTTTTTTGAAGGGGGGGGGAGATGTACATATGCAAGCGAAGGGGTCGCCTGAATTGTTTGGCTCAGCAGAGGAGGTCATGCCTTATACCATTTTAAAGGGTTTGGGTACTTTCTGTAGGACACAAAACACAATGCCCACAGATTTACATTAAACTTACACGGCTTGAAGATAATGATAGTAGAAAGCTTCCCTTACAATATTATTTGCTGAGGTGCTGTAGTTTTTGAGAAATTAGTAAAACAATGTCACGAAAATTATTTTCGTCTCGGTGGGACGAAAATTATTTTAGCATGTAAAACGTATTTACCAGTTTGGGTATTTAATATGTTTTACATGCTAAAACTGAGACGAAAATTATTTTTGTGACTTTGTTTTACTCATTTCTCAAAAGCTACATACACTCACCTCAGCAAGTTATATTTTAAGGTAAGCTTTCTACTATCATTATCTTCAAACGGTTTATTGTAAATCTGTGGAAATTGTGTTTTGTATTACAAAAAGTACCCAAACCCATTAAGGATTGGCCTGAAGCTTGTAGAAACTCCATAATAGTTATACTAATTTATTGTTTCTTTCACTGTCTTGCGCTTGATACACCCCTTCTCCTTGGGATTTGCCCCTTTTTAACAAGGGAAAAAGCAAACAACTTCACTGCAAGGAATGTTTTTCTCCATAAATAATTTGTTAACAAATAAATTTTCAAACATTTGTATTGTTTTAATTTGTCAATTAACATGTTATTTTAATGCAGCTATGGTGGACAAAGGTTTTACATGTACACTTAACATTCTTTTGGAGGTTGAATGTTGATACATGTAAATGTTTTTGTTTCTATGTGTTCATATACATCGTTTGTAGCCATGAAAGTGCCATAAAATAGAAGTAACATTCTTTGTTAGTAAATATTTACTTTTATTATATACAGTACATTTAATAAATTTCCCTTTTTATCAGATTTATAGGTAGCATAGTAAAGCTGTAGTTTTGAAATAAAAACTTGTGTTTTGCCATACCTATTCATTGAAGAACAATTGGTCAAAGTAAAAAGAATTAGCAAACACAACTGAAGAAAGACAATTCTAGATAATTGCATTTATTATTATTTTTAGTTATCTTTATGTCTCGTAATTCTTGTCAAATTGAACTCATGGACCTGATGGAATATTTTTTAATTGTCGTGTCAGGTATCATTTCTATAAAAATCTGCCAACTAGTATTTTTTCAAAATGTATTTTTGCACATATTTTTTACCTTGCATTAACATACCTCAAGCTATTTAAACAGTTTTTGCCATTTATATTTATTTATTTATTGTACATGCATTTGCCATTGATCATTATGCAATTAAAAACAACTAATTTTCAATTTACCATAATCGTTGTTGTTAGTTTCAACATTATTGTGTTGTTTCTTCCCCCCCCCCCAAAAAAAAAAATAAATAAATAAATAAATAAAGGTGAAAACAAAGAAGAAAGTAAAGTCTACTGGAAACCCAAATAAATAAATACGGTTTGCCTGAATTAAAGTGAAGGTACGAAACGGTTGCATAGTACAGTTTATCTTTTTATTTGTATTTCTTTAGTCATACTTATTTGAATCCTCATTTAGTGAAATTGATTGCCTCTTTATGAAATTGAAAATAATTAAACCAGCAAAACCTCCAGTCAAACCAGCTTAGCTAAGTAATTGAATAATGATTGTGTGTCATCAGAAAGAATGACGATATGCCAAATTGAACAGAGTGCTAAAGGAATTTGAATGCCTCAAAACGAATTAATTTATTTACTGAGGAATTTACTGATGGCTGATATTACTTACTTCAGCATTACTAGGGACACACTCTGTAGTCGGTCGGATGAACTCTTCTTCATCCTCCCATTCCTGTGAATACTGCTCTCTCCAGTTTTCACAAAAATTGTGAAGAGCAACAAAGGCACCAACTATATGTGGAATATTACTAGTGTCACTTTCGTTCTTTTTTAGTAGGCACCTCCATCTGTTCTTTAGTCTCCCAAAAGCATTTTCAACCACCATGCGACTTCTACTGTGGATATAGTTGTATTTCTGTTTTTCGGTGCTTAAGTTCCCATATGGATATGGCTTCAAACACTTCGTCATGGCATCGTACACTCCGTGACTGTACCGTTGTAAACAAATTGTGTTTACTCATTAACGGTACACTCAAAAATCGCGAAATCTCGCAAGTTCCCTAATGGAACATAGCCGGATAAGACTATTACCGACAGAATTAGCTTGGGGTGAGTCATCGACCTACAGTCAAACCGCCAAACAACCAATTATTCTGTCACTGGCTTTGCTATTGCAGACATCATGCAGACCCCAGCTGTTTACTGTAAGGCGGTCAAGCTGTGGTTTCAGGGTAGGCCAAGTAAATAAGATACCTTGTTTCTCAAAAGACTGGTTAGCAGTGCAGTCAAATGTAAAACAAAGTTGGATTTGAGTAACATTATTTTCTTTTTGTAGCGACTGAGTGTGCATGATGCATTTTTTTTGCCTTTTGTGGGTTCTTTCGATTCAGTGAACCTGTGTAAGTGTATTGATACCATGTTAGAAGAGTTGGAAGAGCTTGTGAGCAGCCAAAATCAGTTTTGCACGTAATTTGTAAACGGTACAGTCGACGAATGTACTACCATGTTGCACAGCATGGGACTGTGGCATACTGCAGCGCAGGGTTTTAAATTAATATGTCTCTTCACTGTACGCTGAATCACCCAGGATTAATACTGGAACGTCGACACCCTCAATCTTTCTTACTTCCTGCGTGAAAAATTCTCCTTTTAACAACTTCTCCTTTAAAGTCGAGTGTTCAAACACCCAGCTGTCATGGCATTTGCCCGGCCACCCGATGTCGACATCTAAAAATCTGTACTTAAAGTCCACGAGACCCTGGAGGATGACACTGTACCACCCCTTCTGGTTGTGGTAGTCTGTGTGGAAGCGCTTTGGAGCTGAAATGGGGATGTGGCTGCCATCCACAGCGCCTCCACACTGTGGGAAACCCCATTTTTGTTCGAACTCTTTGACGATTTGTTCCGTATCTTCAGCAGAGGGAACCTTCACGTACATTGGGATTAGTACATGGCACATGGCGCGACACACTTGGAGATATATTACGCACACTGTTGATATCCCAACACCGAACAGATTGGAGATGGTTGCCAGATCAGCATTCTTAGCCAGTCGAAATAAAGTTATGGCTACTCGCTTTTCAACACTTATAGCTCGGCGCATGTTCGTATGTTGCTTTGTGATGTGGTCTCGCAGATGTTCACACAAAAGATTAAAGGTGTCACGGCTCATTCTAAAACTATTGTAAAATCTGCTGTCATTGAAGTGACCATCCATGTCCTCCCAGAAATCTGTGTTGCGGGGAAGGGCCCATATTGTCCGGTTGTAACTGCGGTTTATATCTAAAATAAATAATATAAAAAAAATAATAATAATTTAATATTCCTCTTAAAATGTTTTAAAGGCCTACAGTACACTCGTTAAGTTCCTCAAAAGATATGCCTTTGATAGTCACGCACTATGAATTCTTATGAAACAGTCTGTTGATCCCAATATCTAAAAACTTTAAACACTTTGCAGAGTGTAATTTTATTAAGGGCCTGCAGGAGGTACATTCAACAGGTCCATTCAACCATATAAATAGGTTAGTTTTTTTTTCATGATCTTTTGGAAGAAATTCTGTCACCATTGCCATGGTTTTTACTCCAGACATAACCAAAAACACCACCTCAAACCATGCTTATCTGAGATAACATTTCTTCATCTTGCCATTAACAGACAAGACAGAAAAAAAGGAATGTCACTTGGCATAGGCAAAAAGCATTACGACGGCAGCAAATTATGATTGTCAATTTAAACGTAGTCGTAGGTACGAACGTGTGTATCATGTATGCGGAAAATAGTATTAATACAACTGTCAAAATGTTTTGTTGTACAAAATAACCTGCTTCGGGACATTAGACATCATTACTAATAGTACGATTTAGAAATTACGAATATTGTATGATTTGGGGCACAAAAACAAAACACAAAGACGGACACAAAAAAACTTGACTTACGACTGACGGTGGCCAGCATTGTGAACGCTGCTCTGACGAACATTCTAGAGCGAATTCTGCGTCGAATTTTCATCCTTTGGCGCAAGCATTCTAACCCACGCGTTTGCTGGCTGTTACTCGAATTCCTTCTGAATCCGAGGAAAGCATTTGCGTGTCTTCGACTGGAATTCACACACTGAAATTGCCGCAAAAATCTCAAGAGAAGTAGCACAAACATAATTTCTTCTGATGTCGCCATCTTGGAAGGACATGTCGTCATGTCAACCGGGTGTCAACACGGACGTCGAGGCACATAACGCGTTCTGCGCAGGCGTACTACAACAGCATAACCAACGTCCTTGGTTGAGTCGTTTCACAGGGCCGATCAGTGCGATTATAACGCAGTTGCGATGTTTTGTAGTAGGTTTCGATCGCAGTTATATTTAGTCAGGATCTTTTGCTATTTCATAACTAGGATAATTTTACACGAGTGGGTTTTGCTATTTTTTATCCTTGTTGCGAAAAATAGCAAAATATGTTGGATAAAAAGCTCTCGTGTGAAATGGGCTTTAGTCGACTTGGAGAAGCCACTCGCACTGGTATGATGACTGGCTGAACTAGCCCGGTCAACCGGACGTGACGAAGGCCATGAAGAAAGACGGGAAGCTTTCTTGCTTCGTTTTGACTGCTCCAGCTTTATCGTTTTGGTAGCTCTGGATTCTGCCCGGTTAATCTTCTTCTTGTCGTCCGAGTCGGACGCCAGAGGATGTGATTCGTACTCCGTCACTACTCTCCAGCCTGACTCAGATGCGTCAGCAATTTTAATCAATTTTTGACGATGGTTGACTAGGGTTATACCTTCGCTAATGTCCTTTGCAGACCGGGAAAGATCCTTCTTCATATTTGTTTCAGCATCTCGTAGTTTAGTAGCCACCTTTACGTTAAATTTAAACTGATCCTCACAGCTTTTGCGTTTGAAAATGTAACTATCATTTGTCAAAATGTTCTGTTGGATTTTGGCCAACTGACTCTCAGAAATGTTTTTTTGTGAGTCACTAATTTTGGATTCGAAACTTGACAGCTTTGATGAAATAAGCACATCTAGCTTGTCTACAAGGACTGCCTGAGTAGAAGCAACAGCGTTCTGAACTCGTTCGTCTATGTACTGTGCTTGTGCAAGTGGATCCATATTTGCAGAAAAGACGCCTTCCAATGATAGTAACTGACTGATGTGCTTGCTAGAACTGACTTTCTGTACCATTGTCCCCTCTATTTATACCCACTCACTATAACCTGTTATATAATAGACCTCGTAAACCACCCAAATGCGCATACTCACTATGCGTTACTCGAATTCCTAAGAATAATTTCCCGCTATACAGGGAAACGCGGGAAATGTTTATAAACGGTCCATGTATGCATTTTGGTCAAATAGTTTAGTCTATAAACGGACTCACACTTTTGTACGTGAATGCATAACATTGGTCTGGTTTCCATCATACATCGGCCGCGATTTTTTTTTCTGTACATCAAAATTGCCACAGCAACCGATCTCAGCCAATCATGCGAAACATTTTGTAAAGCTGTCGTCGACAACTTCATATTATACAATGCCTCTCACATGACAGCGTACACACGTACATGTACATGATATGTACATGTACTGTACATGTACATGTACATGTACATACTCTGTAGATACACGTGGTGTTTTACATGCGTTGGACATTGTAATGTTCCGTACATGTACCGTACATGTAGGGGTCCTATTGTATAAAAAAAAATCGCTGCCGGCGCAGAGCGCAACTCATGAGATGGCAGATGAAAGTGTTGTTTTGAACACGATCTGTGTCTGGCATATATTTTATTTATTTATTTTTTTTACACAAAATTTCATTTTTTGGGTGGGGATTTTTAATTTTTTTTCCAAAACACGATTTTTTCCGTAATCCAAGTAATAACAAAAAAATGGCCTAAAGCATTTCTCAAACACTGCTACCTATTGCATTACCCGCTCAGCTTAAATCAACCACGGCATTGCTGGATTGGGTGTTGGTCTAATGATGTGCATTATTTGCATTTTGGGTTACAGGTCTTTAATATTCATGTCAGCTAATGAATATGCATTAAAAAACTAAACATGAGGGTTTCTTTGTGAAAATACCTTTAATGCTAATAACCTTGTACTAGTGATTTAGGCTTTAACAAATATAGCGATGGAATATGTTTATGTACTGCCTGGAAAAAATATTATTGTTGCCTATTTTTTTTTTTTTTTTTTTTTTTTTACCAATTTTGATATTCAAGGATAATCTAAATTTACAAAAGTTCCCTTTTGTTTCGAATGACAAGTGCACCCAATGTTGTTGTTTTCTTGCTCCACTATACCCTGCTTGTAGTTATGTGTGCGACTAGGCCATAAGCTCTATCCAGTAAATGGCTTCAGAGGTCAGTAAGCCTTTTGATGGCTATTACACTGTATGTAACAATAAACAAGCATTGTCATTTTTACATGGACTTACTAATCCCTGTTATCAGTGCAGGGAAGTTTTATGGTTTCACAGTTTATTATGACCATGCACCTAGCTTATTACTTCGCTTTGGTTTAGGCCCCGTTCCCACTGGACCCCGCATTGATCGCGCAATTTGAGAAAAGGGCGATCAGACCCCGCAATTTCTCGAAAAGGGCGATCAAAGGGCGATCAAGCGCAAGTGGGAACGCGAGGGCGATCAGGATCAGACCCTGCAAATTTGATCCACCTCGGGAGTAGGATTAAAGCGGGATCTGATCGCCCTTGTGGATTAATGGGCGATCAAAAGTCTAGTGGGAACGCAAAGGGCGATCAGACCCCGCAATTTGAGGGCGAACATCCGGTACGGTAGGCCCGAATGGCGCGAAAATGGTGTTCTTTTTTCTTCTATTCCCAGCAAGCACCACGCATTTGGTGACATGAATTGCAAGTAAAGCATAAAGCAGCATTGACGTCACGTGACGATACCAACTACACGTTCTGTACAACGCATCCACACTAAGCCCAAACCCACGCTTTAATCTTGGATGCATTGTATTCATACGTGCACGTTCTTTAAAGATGGCAGCGCCCAGCAATAAACGTCCCATAAATTCGTCAAAAAAAACCTCCCAAAAAGATGAGAAGCGTGGCAAACTATGGTCGGACGAGGAGCAAGGAGCCATCCCACACTGTGTGGTCGCCATAGATACGTTGCGCCTGCGCACTGCCCACTTGGTCGACCTGCGTTGGTGAACTTTGAATCCACTTCCGTTCCCAAAAGGGAGATCAATGCGCGATCATACTCTAGTGGGAACGCGACCGCGATTCACGTCTGCGACTAATCCTTTTGCGGGGTCAGGATCTCGTAATTGTGGATCCAGTGGGAACGTGGTCTTATAATCACTGGGTTTTCATGGTTTTATTCAGGAAATTGTTAACTGAGTGAGAATAAATCCAGAATCATTTAACCTCTATGATTTTTCTTACAGTTTGAGATGACAGCACAAAAATATACTGTGCACTGTAGTTTATTACATTCAACTATGATTTTATGAAATGTTACTGTTTCTCTGTTTTTTATTTGCTGAAACTTACAAACTTTACAACTCCTATATTTGTAGAGATCAGAGTTTGTGTACCATATGTACAAACTTGAAGGAGAAAAGAAGCAAGGCACTGACATATACTGAGCATAAATACGTTACTGACACGAAACAGCACACACTCACTGTGGGGTAAGTACAAGAAATATTACATTGTGACCTTGTTAAAGCATGTTTGAATGCCTGTTGGTAAATTCTGACTAAAATTTTGCTACACAGCAACGACAATAGACCGCCTGCGCGACCCGCGTCACGGGACACATTGTGGGTATTATCTGGATCTAGATAATACTGTACAATCGCCTGAAAAAGGCTATCACGTACAGGAGCTCATTTGTTTGTTTGTTTGTTTGTTTTATTTCCATTCATACTTTCATACATACAGATAAATATTGATTAATGGTCAATACAAAATGTATCATACATTAAAGAACAATACAATAAAGTACGAATGGGGGTGACATCCAGAGAAGGACTAGCCTTCTGTAGTGGAGCACCCGAGACTGCGGTCATAGTAAACAATTCGGAATAATACAAACAGTAAGTTCACAGATAGGGTTATAAATGTAGTAAGTTCGAAAATAAAGTGAGCACATTGAACATACTAAAATAAACATGTATAACAGAAAAGAAATAAAGGTAATTAATGTCCTGCTGAATGTAGGCATGAGTAGCAGATGAGATTAGTGCAAACAAAATCGTTGTATTTATTAAAATAGAATTCCTTGAGGTGTTTGACAAAGCTTTATGGATGAACTGACCAGAACAAGTCGAAGTTGATCAGGAAGACCATTTATAATTCGAGGCAAAATGTTACGATAATTTGCTGGTGCAACGTCCAGTCTAAATTTACTTCTACAATGAATACAATTACTTTGCCTCGTGGAATAGTGGTGCAAGCCCTGGTTTAGTGGGAAAAAAGACTGATGGCTTAAATTCTCAGGAAGTGATTTATGAAAGTAATCAAAGTAATGAGTGACAATTTGTACATTAAATACATCACCAAACTTAAGAATTCTATATTTATTACAAAGAGGAGTGGTATGCGCATTGTATTTAGCATGACAGGCATTCCTTATACATTTCTTTTGTAGTGTAACGAGTCTGTTAAATAAAGAAGGATAAACCTTACACATGCCACCCCAAGCCAAAACACCGTAATTTAGGTATGAGTTAACCAATGTATTATAAATCAACAAGCTGTCTTTAATCCTCAACAAGTTTTTACTTCTGTTAAGGATGTAGTTAATTTTGGAAATCTTATTACATACTGTCGAGATTTGTTCCCTCCAAAGCATATTTTTGTCCGTTTCCAATCCCAAGAACCTTGTACAAGAAACTTTTTTGAGAATACTATTTTCTAAACATAACATCACGTTAGGCAAAAATAATTCCTTTTGCTTATTAGAGTAACAAATATAATGAGTTTTATCAGGATGAACCATTAACCTGTTGGCTCTAAACCAATCTTGAATAGCCAATAAATATGTATTAACATCAGTAGCTAAGTATAATAAATCTCTACCGGAGGCAAAGAGTAGTATCATCTGCAAATAATACAGGTTTTAGCAACGTGCAGCAAAAGGGCAAATCATTAATATAAATCAAGAATAGTAAAGGTCCCAGATTTGACCCTTGTGGAACTCCACAGTTAATTTCCTGAGGTATAGACTATACTCACATACTGCCTACGCTTCTCAAGGTAACTAGAAAACCAGCCAAGTGAAACACCCCTTATACCATAATAATACAATTTATTAATTAATAAGTCATGACTCACTGTGTAAAAAGCTTTCTTTAAGTCTAACACAATACCTAGAGAAACTTCTGAGGGGTCTTTATTTAGAGCATCAGATAAATTATTACAGAAATCAAGCATGACATGAACAGTGCTTCTACCAGAACGAAATCCATATTGATTAGGAGATATCACATTACTAGATTCAAGGAATGACAAAACTTCTCTGAACATTAATTTTTCAAGGATCTTTGAGCAGACGTTCAATAAAGAAATAGGTCGATAATTACTCTGATCTTGAGTATCACCTTTTTTAAACACAGGTACAAGGAAATAGTCCTTGAGCAAATGAAGCATTACAAATATCAGCTAAAGGGGAAGAAATTAAAGCAATAAAATCCTTTAACATACGATTACTAATTTCATCTGGCCCAGAACTACTGTTATTTGTAAGTTTCTGCACAACCCCTGTGATTTCAAAACTATATGTAGGGTTTAGAAATAGTGTATTGCTGGGAGAGGTAGCAGAATTAACAAAGAAACCTGACTCCTTGTTTGATTTGGGCACTACCTGTCAAGTTGATTTTCCTATAGAACAAAAATGATTATTAAGTGTTTCTGCAATATCCTTAGCAGGAGTAATTAACTTATTATTCATAATAATACTACTTATGCAATGTAAACAGGAGTTAGGGACACTGTTTAGTCATAGAATTAAGAATTCTCCATGTTTCTCTAGCGTTGCCCTTTGTTATGTTCTTTACCAGAGCATATTAACTTTTATGCACATGCATCAATAATACGCAGCAGACATAAGTATATGTACTGTAACTTATATTTTATTTATAACTTTAGGAGATGTGCACCCACTGGTGCCTGAGATCAGACTGACTTGATTAGTTTCCCACCACCACTATTTAATTCCCAAGAGTTAAATACTTAGAGTAAACAGGAATGTTAACAATCACCACCAGGGTGGCCCTACCATAAACAAAGGTGGCTTCACTGTAAACATTGATTAGTGGGACTGTGGGAACATCAGAAGTGTTTACATCACATGCCCCCTTCCCCTGGAGAAGACTGTCAGTCTTGCAAATAGAAAAAGTGCTCTGTAATATATACAGAAATCAGCCCATATCAGTACATATGCAATACTTATTCGGTGCCTTAGACATGTACAACAAAATAACACATAATGAAGTAACAGAAGTGTCCAGAAACTGTATTAAAAACTGCGATGGTCTGGAGAAAAGTTAAAATGTTCAAAGTTCAAAATGCCATCTGTCCTGTACACTGAGCTGTATTGGCTACCGCCTTAGGTGTAGTAAGCTATACCGGTACATAGCAAGGATTATATGGGAACACATCCAAGTGCATAACATTGTGCAAACACATAATTTAAATTGCAAGGTTGTGAGATGCATATATAATGATAAATAATGGATTTGTATACAGAAAAAAAACTGTTACCAGTAAGCAAGCATAACACTTCTACGCACTTTCTACATGAAAGTGTAACTGCATCTGCATAATTTTCATATGAGACAAAACATTAACCAGACGGTCATTAGCTTGGAAAGTGTATACATGTAACTTGTCCAAAGATTTACTTATCTGAGATATAAACGTTAACTGAAAGTATTAATCTATCTGCATTTCCATTAGAAATTCCCATTCTGTATTGAACAGTGAAAGTAAACTCCTGCAGCATCATGGACCAACGAAGTAGCCTACTGTTACTTGTTCGGAAAGTATCTAGCCATTTGAGGGCTCTATGGTCTGTCAGTACTAGGAAGTTTTGGCCATATAGGTAATATTTTAACTTGTTCACCGCCCACACGATTGCCAAACACTCCTTTTCCGGCACAGAATATCTGTTCTCGCGCAAGCATTTTTCTGCTGAGATATGCAATGGGATACTCAATATCATTGCTATCACACTGAGCGAGTACAGCACCAAGCCCACAATTAGAGGCATCTGTTTGCAGGACAAATTGCTTGGAAAAGTCTGGTGCACGTAGGAGTGGTGGGCTTGTGAGTTTGGTCTTCAAGTCATTAAATACTATTTCACATGTCTCACTCCATACAACAGTGTTGGAAGCATTTTTCTTAGTGAGTTCCACTAATGGAGCAGCTAGTGTTGCGTAATGGGGTACAAATTTTCTATAATACCCAGAAAGGCCAAGAAATGCTCTGACTTGTTTCTTCGTCAAAGGTCTCGGAAACTTAGCCACTGCGTCAAGGTTATCTACCATTGGTTGTATCACACCTTCACCAATGGTATGGCCCAAAAATGAGACTTGAGATACATATGTCATCAATATATGCCTTGGCATAACCATGACAACTAGCAAGAACTTCATCCATCAGCCTCTGAAACGTACTGCTGCTGTTCTGCATACAAAAGGGCAGGACATTATAGCAGAATTGACCAAAAGGCGTAATAAATGCCGACTTTTCTTTGGTCTCTTGATCAAGAGGGACTTGATAGAAGCATAGAAGCCCTTTGTCAGGTCGAGGGTAGATATATACTTAGCATGAGCGACATCATCTAATATTTCATCAATACGTGGCATCACATATGGGTCAAATTCCTTAATCTTGTTCAAAGTTCTAAAATCAGTCATTATCCTGATTTGAACGTTCGACTTCCGTAGAGCAATTATCGGGGACGCATATGAACTTGTAATAGGTTCAATAATGGCCATGTCTAGCATACACTGTAGTTCATCCTGAACTTTTTGTCTCAGTGCCGAGGTGTACGATAAGCCCTATGCCGTATGGGTTGAGTTCCGGTAGTCTTAATAGTATGCTGCACTAAGTGAGTTTTTCCAGGCACATCTGAAAATACAGTACTGAACGACTGCAGCAACTTACTTATCTCTTGACTTTGGGTTTGTGTAAGTGAATCTGACACAACTACATCTTGCCATGTCTGAGTTTGATGATAATTTAGACCTATATCTATACTAGCATCTATGTCATCTACAGGAGTTACTACCTCATCATCATCATTGCGATTAATAGAAAAAGATTATACATCTGCAATAATGTAATGGCATTCTGCCATGCGTTGCTCATGATCCTTATCATACCACAGCTTCATCATGTTCACATGAAGTGTCCGTTTGGATTTTCTTTTGTCTGGCAAGGTAACTTCATAATTTACCGAGTTTATTTTACGTGTAACCACATAAGGACCTTGCCATTTGCTGTCAAGTTTGGACATACCCACAGGAAGGAAAAGCAGTACTTTATCTCCAGGGTCAAATGTCCGGGGAGAAGAGGTACGATCATAGTACTTCTTCATTTTGGTTTGAGTATCAGCCATTTTGTCAGCTGCATCACTCATCAACGTATCCATATTACGTCTGATATCTATCATATACTGAACCAAATCTCGTCATCAGTCATCCACTGTTCCTTGATGTTCCTCTGATTTTCCTACCATACAACAATTCAAAAGGGGAGTAGGCTGTAGCTTGGCTTGGCACCTCTCTGTATGCAAACAGAAATGGTGGAATATAATCATCCCATTTCTTCATTAGCTTTTCCCCTAGTGTTTTCATCATATTCTTCAATGTCCCATGGAAACGCTCAGTTAACCCATTAGTTTGTGGGTGATAGGGTGTAGTGGAAATTTGCGTTATGCCAAGAGTGGTACACAGAGATGACAAAATTTGACATAAAGTTTGTTCCTTGGTCATGCACAATTTCCTTAGGCAACCCCACTCTCGTAAATACTTCACTCAACGCATTCGCCACTGAATCTGCTCTTATGTTGGGCAATGGAATAGCCTCGGGATACCGCGTAGCATAGTCACAAATAGTAAGCAAGTATTTATTTTTCCTTGCTGATCTCACGAACGGACCTACAATATCAAGCCCTATTCTCTTGAAAGGTGTTTGAATGATAGGCAGAGGGCACAAGGGATGTTTACGGTGAGTTTTTCCCTTGTCAATATACTGACACACTTGGCAAGTCCTACAGTAGTCCGCTATTTGTTTAAATATGCCTGGCCAACAAAATTGACTGAGCACCCTGTCTTTAGTTTTGGATACACCTAAGTGTCCCGCTATCGGCGTGTCATGAGCTAGTTTGAGTACCTCAAGCCTACACTTATCAGGAAGCACTAACTGTTGTATGACATCACTTGGGGTGGTCGTTTTCCCATGCTTGTTATTAGTTGTTCGTGCCCACTGTCGCATGAGCAGGTTATCTTTCTCATAAAAATACACTCTGTGTTTGTCTATTTCACTTTCTGGAACTAACCTATCCCGAATACCACGTAAAGTCTGATCAGACTTTTGCAACATTATGAATGTCTGTCTATCCACTTGCAGCCCTGTTTTAGTGCTGTCATGTTGTATTAACTTGGTATTTGTGGGCTGGACGACCCTTTTGGGTACATTATCACTATGGTGAGCAGTGGTACAAGGCATATCCCTCTCTGAAAATAAACTGGGCAGACCATCTGCTGCTATGTCATCATATTCAGATACATCATTGGGTTTGGCACTACTCACGCTTTTGGCACTGTTGTGTCTACTGTCCTGACCTTTACTAACACTAGGCGTTACTGGTCTTTAGCCTCATTCAGTGTATCTACATGCAACCCTCTGACATTACAGCCATTTTCAAGGAATTCTGTTTCCCCTGCTACATACTCATCTATCTCAGTTTTCGCTTGTGCACGTGTTAAAATGCACATTTCTTTAGCCAGAACTTCACCACAAGTCTTGTCGAGATCATGGCCCAACAGAACATCACGCTCCAGCCCATCTATGGCTGCTACTAGAACTTGTCCTGATACTACTGCACACTGCAGATTTACTAACGCTAGAGGTACGGTAACCTGACCACCTATGCCTTTCACTGTGATATGCCTACTTAGCAAATAACAGACAGTACAAGACTTGCCTTTACTGCAGTCTGGGTACATGCCGAGTCTCGCAAGATACGAACATGTTGACCTTCAAGGGTCCCCTTTAGGATACACTTTTCTAACTGTTTTTCTGCCGTGTCAAACTGTACTTGGTCTGACCCAGATTCTACAGTAGTTTCACACCTAAGAACTGCCTTAGGATTAGCACCCTTGTTTTGTGGTTTACCTGGCACAGCGTTGAATTTCTCTGATGTACGCAAAACACCAGAGCTTTTCTGGCTACTACTACTGCCCTGTGTGTCTTCTGACTTCAATGCCTTTATTCAGTGCCTGTTCCATGATAATTTTAGCTAGTTGGTGAACTGATGGGATAACTCATGGACCCAGTCCTGTACTGTTTCGGTGCCTTTTTGGACACATTTACGAAAGTTCGTGCGATACGTTTCAGCATTTATCTGGTACCGGTCTAAAATCGCCTTCTTAAGTGTGGTATATTCTGTAGCGTCAGTAAAATGAAGTGCAGCATAAGCTTCACGGGCTTTCCCTGTAAGTTCAGGAACTAGCCGTGCTGACCATTGGACATAAGGCCAGCCATTCATTTAGGCTAGATTCTCGAATGCCTTTAGATCAATATCTATGTCATCCGTGTCACGCAGTTTGGGCACCCGAATTTTGTCGGAGCCACAGGTTCCATACATAGGAGCCGGAGATGTATTAGCCTGAGCTTGAACTTGAGCTTGGGCCATTTCGATATGTTTAAGTTGGATTCGCTCATTTAATTGAATCTTTAAATATTCTATCCACATGTCTCGGGGAAGACCATCTGGAATCCCCATCGGTACATGTATTGTATCGGTACCGGTTGAGGGCGGTTGTCCTAGTTCAGTACTGTACTACTACTAGTGAGACTAGAACTGGCTCCCAAATGTTGTTGTTGGTCACTCAACTGGCATACAACCATGACTACTACTAGTACTAGCGTCAGCCATTGTTGGAAAAACAGCCGATCGAAGCTGTGGCATGATCAACGGGATGATAAACTAAGCAAAAAAAAAAGGATTTACTACAATAAAGAAACACAACTGAAAAATACTACATAGGGTACAATGTATACAATTTTGCACTGGACTTGTGTACCCATACACACTACCAACGTGAGCCGGTATACTCACCACACCCTTGCTGTAGTCGCCATCACTGTCGCTCTATGCCACCATCAAAGCATGTGCCGTCATTCGAACCACCTCTTCCCTCAGTCCAGTCGCTGCTCTACGTCATTCCCGCCTGTGGCGCTGGATTGTTGTACACACAAACTCCGCACATCAGCGTCTAGCCTTCGGCTGCTCATCACCAGGATCCAGTCCAATACGCCACGACCATCAGACGATACTCTGACGATACCTCTGACGGCCTCGTACCAAGTGTACTAGGGTTTACACCCCGTGTTGCACCAAGACGAACAATTCGTTGGGCAGGCAGGCGGCCAAAAAAGGTCATGAAGTATCGTCATTAATGAAGAGATCAGTCCTCCACCATATAACGGCCACCTCTCAGCAACAGATTTGGAAGTGTTGAACTGAAAAACACCTTTTCAGAATTCCTCCGCCATGGCCACACCTCTGATGTGGAAACGTTGAACAGAAAAACACTTTGTTTCACTGCACTGAGCAGCCATCAAAAGTCATGCCTGGCTCCACTGAGTTTCCGCTGCCACCATGTTATGTTCTTTACCAGAGCATATTAACTTGTATGCACATGCATCAAGAATACGCAGTAGACATAAGTACATGTACTGTAACTTATTTATAACTTTAGGAGATGTGCACTCACTGGTGCCTGAGATCAGACTGACTTGATTAGTTTCCCACCACCACTATTTAATTCCCAGGAGTTAATTACTTAAAGTAAACAGAAATGTTAACAATCACCACCAGGGTGGCCCTACCATAAAAAAGGTGGCCTCACTGTAAACATTGATTAGTGGGACTGTGGGAACATCAGAAGTGTTTACATCACACCCTTTAAATAATTTAGTTTATGATAATAGGTTGGCTTGGCAATACGCTTCAGCTTGTTAAATAAATTATTATATTTTTTATAGAAGGCAAGCTTAGTTGAGCTCTTGTTCCTATTGTGATGGAATCGCATGAGTTTGTTTCGTCATGTGCAACCACGTGATATGTGAACGACGTCATCGGTCATGTGTTCGGCTTGCACCAATAGGGTTGGTGCAAGGTGCAAGTTCGCGCCACGAGAAGTCGGATGAACTCTGATTTGTGCGGTAGTTGTAGTTCAGTTTGGCTAGTTGCCCGTAACTTTAAAGAAGTTAGTTAAGTTTTTGAAAGATATTGCGCGCTGTTGGGCGTGCACATGGCTTTCAGGAAAGCATGATAAAGCTGCTGTTTTGGGTTGCAGGGAGGGACTTGTTCCAGAAATTTGGTGCAGCAATTTAGCAAGTATATGAGAGTTGTTCATCAATTGTACATTGGGAGCATAATTAAGGGTAAAAGGAGCCTGTGGAGAAGAAGATTAGAACTGAGACGTGAGTGTGTTGTTTTCTGTGTGAATTCCGGGGATATTTGTGCATTTAAGGCAGCGTTATTAAAGGCCGTGCGCGTGCAGGCGATCGTCGTGACAAATACACAAGACGATCAGCCGGAGCTAGCTGTACTGCAGTGTAGTTGAACTGGGTTAAGTGCATCGACCCGATGGTTGCCGTCGCTGTGTGCAAGGCAGACAACTACTGTATTCCGGGAGGGCTGTGTAGCGGAGCGGGTCGTATGTTGTTGCCGGGACCGAGCTGTGTGCTCAAGGCCTATAGCCCTTTTCACACTATCTCTTATCCTCGGGGAATACAACCACGGGGAGGCCCCGGGCGTTTTTTAACCCCTCGCTTACCCCGGCGCGCTTTCACACTGTACCTGCATGCGTTTCCCCTGGGTCGTTATTCCACGTGGTTCCGATCGAACGTTTCACACTAGGGGTGAATTTGCACAAAAGCGGAAGTCGTCGCCACATGTTAACAGGAAGCGCTATCCCAGCATGCACTGCGTGCAAGATGGGTACCCACAACGATGTTTATGCTGCGGAAATGTGTGTTTTGATTTGCCTTTATTTGTGTATTTTACGGAGAAAGGGTGCTCGTTTGTTTTTAAATCTCGTTCAGGACTCGGAGTAGTGCAGTTTGGCCTAATAAACAGGAAATAGGCTAGGCTGGTACCGCTGAACGAAGTGTATACCCTTAGTACCTTTGATGAGGCGAGTACTAATACTTTTAGCTTCGTCCAAACTAATCTAAAATGTGACCCATTCCGAACGAAGTTTCCTTCAATAAAGTAAAACATTTACTGAATAAAATAAATGACACATAAAACAGTCATTAAAAAAAAATGTAGTTTGCTTGTCTGCTAGAAGAAAATCATCCACTGCAGAATGCTCTTGCTGACCGCGCGAACTATTTCGCGCTATTCCTGATTCAATCTTTTGCACTCTGACCTTGTACTGTCTGCCGTGTGCAAGACGTAACTGGGGTAAGCAAAACCCGCTTTCGTTTCCCACTAGTATTTATTCCCCGGGAGATCAAAAATACCCCAATGTTTTGCCGTTTACCCCTACTCCGGAGCAGGGGTGGCTATTCCACGGGGTTTACTCATTCGCCGGGGCAGACCGGGGGTAAAGCGAATCAAGTGAGAAACGACCGACCGCTATTCCCCGGGATAACCCCGGGGAAAAGCATAGTGTGAAAGGGGCTTAAGGCAGCTGGGTTGCGCTGGGCTATGCGTGGAACCGCGGCGTGGTGCTCCGTGTAAGTGTTGCCTTTCACTGGTATTGAGTATTGCTAGGTGCAGTAGTTGTTTACATGACTTGTAGATAATTTGGGGTCTCATATTCTAAGTGCTTACAGGCTAGGTTATTTTGCCCAACTTCTGGAGTTGAAGGTGAATGTCAATAAATTACTTTTGAGGGAATTGTGTGCACTCTGACAGAGAGGTTTACACTCGTTTATAATCGGGCGGTATACTTCCTTCCAAAAGAATCTCGCCACTCAGCCTTAAGTCCGCTTAGTGACTAACTTGAGCTAGCAAGGGAAAGGGTCCGAGTTAATAATCATAGACTGGATAACGGTCTGTGCCCGCCACACTATTGACACAATACTTTTGTTTGTTATAACAAGATTTCAAGAGACCAGAAGTCATCCAAGGAGATCTGAAAGTGTGGCGACTAGCAGTATTTATTTGAACTGGGGGAAATAAAAAAAAGAGTCCCAGATTTCATTAAAAGCAGTTTACTTCTGGTCAGGACCCTCAGATTTAAAAACTGGTGACCAATTAGCGGTAGAGAAAAGCCCACGAAAAGCTTTGCAATTGGAAAAATTAAATGTTTTTGTGGTTCGTTTCAAAACCGAAGAAGTTCGTTGGCTGGTACCCTTTACAAAGGAATATAAAGAAATAAAATGATCTGAGAGGTCACTTTTTAGGATAAAAGAGGCTGCAGCTGTATCTACCCTATTCGTGAAGATATTATCGATCAGGGTATACGAATTAGAATTTGTGTCAATCCGAGTAGGCCTTAGAATTAAAGTGTTACTAGAGCGATTTGTGCTGCGGTTCCCTTTAAAAATAAAACTGTAGAATGATACTTCATTATGTCACATAAAAAAAACCCAAAGAGTTGGCTCTTTTGTTCATGCAAAAAAAAGTACTTTTACAGACCCATTTTTTGCACTCGCCACTCCGAATCGCGAAAAGACCCCCCACGTAGAGTCCCTGTGCACACAGCTTCCGCAAACACTGCGTGACGTCACAGGGTGGTATAGGTCTTGTGTTGTCATATACACAACGGCGTGAAGGAAGCCACTACTTTCCCTTCGCTTAGGCTTGTTTCACGAATTCTCCTGCATATTTCACCATGGCTGAAAGTGACAGTTCTTGGGAAGCTCACAGTGTAAACAGAAGATGCCATCGGTGACAGTAGTAGCGACAGTATTTTTTCTGGTAGTGATTCCAGCAATTTCAGTTTGTCTGACCCGGGCTGCCGACGAAGTCGAAGACTATAATAAAGCATTACGACGAGGTCCGTGGTGCAGAACCGTACAGGTTCGAGCCCATAGCCCCGGTAGGCCAAGGCGGCGAAGATGACGACGAAGAGGAATCCGATTAGGACAACGATCGTCTTTTAAACACAGACTAGTGAGTAGAGGCCGGAATTCTAATATATTCCTGGTTTTTATTTAGTGAAGGTGGTTCAAATTTTGACTTGATTTCATTTTAAAAACCGACGTAGCCCAACGTAGCGTAGTTCTAAATATTCACTAGAGTCTAGTGTAGTTAGTCTAGAATAGACCCACTAACTGGGGCGCTGTACTCGTTTTTTCAAAATTTTGTCATCTGTGGTCGTACTTACCCCAGGAATTAATAGTACACTCAATTGTTAAACCTCAATTTGCTAAGATTTCACCACACCAAGCCACAAAAAATGGCTCAATGAAAAAAATACCCAACAAAATAGCTTATAAAAACAACCGCCTGCTTTTCAGACCGGTGCCCTGCCTCAACCATGTAAACTACGCGGTTGTTGAGGCAGGGCACCCGTCGATCGTGCGAGATATGGATCGTGATGGATGGTTTCTCAGCTCATATTGACTAAAAAAAATCGTCAATTTGGAGTACAAAACATTATCGTGAGTACAATTAAATAACTGATGTTGCATCTTAGACATATCAAGAAGCCAGTCGGTGTTTTTTAAGCTACTGGGTCTAGTTTTACACTAACTATTGGGTTTGTAAAATAATCCTTCGCATTGCCCGGTGAATTTTGCCGATTGACTACATGGGTACCTTCATGCCACTGCCAGTACACACATGGATCACCACACACGTGTGAATTGTACAGGCATAGACTACGTAGTGAATGATAGTCATAATAGTGCTTAGTAGTAGTATGTTTTACACTAGTACATCCTACATGTACTGTTCAGAGAGAACATGTTCATGATGAAAAAGTTTGATAATTATGTATATTTTCACCACTGCTACTAAAAAAGTACTAGTACTAGTACTAAGTAATTGAATAATTTTAATTAAAAAAGAAAAGAAAATAGATGTAGAAAACTGTTTTGCTTTGGCTTGAGTTTATAGGCTTTCTTATTATGGGTGAATTAATTATCAGGCTCCATTCAAAAATCAAACATTGTTTTGACGGCATTAGTAATGTAAGCTAGGTTGGTATTTCGACCCCAGAATGTGCAAAAAACTTGTTTATCACCTTACGCAGTATTCCTATCCAGTGTGGTATTTAATTTTAGTGCACCCTTTTTACCATCAAAGTTTAAAAGTAATGTTTGATAAATGTTTTGACGCAATGCATGGGTGAAATCCTAAAATAGTTACTTACTACATGTACATGGTCTAATCATTCAAAGATGTGAAATATTGGGATCAAGTTCCCCTCCCCCCTCCACACACACACAGACACGCAAACTTGTTGGGTAGTATTGTTCAATTAATCAATTGTTAAATGTAGTGTACCCTTTAAGTTGGCATGTGTTGGGGCACACACCCCGCCCTTATGGATCCGGTTTGTGGGGTCCTGCTATTGCTGTCCTACTATTCCTTTTTCTAAAGAATTCCTCTTTTGGGTCCAAGTTAAATGAAGAATACCTTGTGGGGTCCATCGTTCCGTTGTTTTCCCACAAGGACCCATGCATAAGCCTACACTTGTATAGGCTTACAAATAACAAAACAAGAAAAAGACAAAAGGAAACCTACCCCCTCCCCCCAAAAAAATAAAAAAATAAAATAAACAAATATTTATATATAAATATTAAAAGTTAATGAACAAAGTAATCCTAGTTTTAGTAAAATTAAAACTTGTTTTTGTGAGGTTTATTTGTAAATGAACTTCACAAAAAGTATTTGCACACATCACATTGTTAAGGTTGTTTCTCCTCTCCCCTTATTATAGCCAGGTGTACTTGTGGACATTGCATCATGCAACCTGATATTTCAAATTGTATTTGCTGTAAAGAGGTTGATACAATTCGCACAAAAATGACAGATTTGAGGATCAACCTGGATGCTCAGGACCAGTGTATCAGCCAGCATGAATGGTTCGAAGCCTGCTGTTTGCATCCTGCAGTTCTGCAGACTGCACATTTACAGTACCAAGCTCAATATGGAAGGGGGCATACAGGGAACAGTTGACAAGTAAGTAGTGTTTTAACCCTAGATGAAGCCATCAGGCACTTTTTAGGTGTCCGTTTTTAATTAAAAAGTAATTACTCCGCCATTTTATTTTATTTGCATTTAAAAAATTTAAGGTTCCTCAACTACACCTAGCCAAATAGTATGCCAATTGTCTTGTTACCATCGGGGTTGATTTCACACCCAAAAAAATCCACCAATGACCAGTTCTCCCGGTATTCCCTTGAGAAATGTAAGAAATTATGATGTTTTTGCTGACTCATCAAACACGAGAGTTTCAGTCAAAAAAATGGCTTAGAGACACATGTGGGCTGATCTCAATGGAAATTTTGCTTGAATTTATTTTATTTAGTCACAAGGGTCTATATCCAATAGTTTGGGCGATTTAAACATGATTGTGTTCTCAAAAAACACGTATTACACGCAAAATATAAAACGGACACTTGAAAAGTACCTGATGGCATAAGTGTGTGATTTTTTTTTGATGGTGTCACGCAGGGTTAAGACAAAAGTGATTGTATGTTTAAAACTCTTAATTGTTTAATAATATTACCAGTGTTGTACATTGAAAAAGTTCAACAAAAGACATTGTGTTTTGTCTCCATATACACCATGCTGTAAATAAACATGTACACTGTATAACTTTAAATAGAACATAGAATCAGATCATAAAAAATCATAATAAAAATTACATAACTCTACAGAAAGTTACAACTGACTCCTTCCATTTTTATAGTATTGTTTGTATGGTCAACAAGATTACATGTATTAAGATAGAAATATTAAGATAGATTGATTGATTCCGCAAAATAAGTGGCTACACTGTATTGCAGTATGAAATAGTTTAGTAAATTCACAAGTTTACTTACTTGGTACTTATATTTTTCTGTTTATTAAATTCTTATTAATCTCCAGGAAATATCGACATGTGGCTTACCGTCAAGTTCCACTCCCATGTTGTGCGGTGAATCAAATCCATACCCGACCCGAACCCAGATGGAAAATACAAAGGCTTCAGCTATCCCGATTTGGATTAACTTTCATTTTTGTGTATGCACTTTTCATGTACATTGTACATGTACTTCTTTCAAAAATATGTTTGCTGTTTAATTTTACTTTAGACATGAACATGCAACTTTGATAAAAATAAATAAAAACTGTTGAGGTAATATATTTGCATATAAACAGTGTTTTCTGATTTGTATGGCACTTGGGAAAGACATGCATCCCTGTATTGATGACCAAACCTGTCAGAGTTCACTCCACAGTACAAAAGCTGCCAATTACTTTAATATAGGGATATAACATTACATTGACAATAAAATGACAAAGTAATAGTGTAAAGAAAATATGAGAAATTTTTGGGCTATTTTTACTGTCGTGTTAATAACTGTTTCCAGTGTAACATTTCCTAAACTTACATTTTTCATAATAAAACAAACAGTGGTGCATTGTGATCATATCATATCATTAGACCCCTACTTGGTATGGAATTTAATCAAACAACATGGTATTTCCAGAGGTTGCAATTAAACAGAATTTTGTGGTAGCCCAAAAAACAAGTCATTTCAACATTTTACTAGTAAGTCCTCGATTAAAAGTACATGTGTCCTGCACAAAAACAGTCTTATTTACATATTGAAACGTTGGTTGTGCTGGTAAAACCACAAGCCTATGTATAGAAGTAACAGTGTAAGTTTTTTACCCCCTTTTTTATTTTGGTAATGAAAATGCCCACTTGGAAGTATTTTACAGCTCTTTATTTTCATGTACTATCTTTTAATTTTGGAAAAATATTGTGTTAGGTTGACACTCTCATGGTAATTTTTTGCAATGTTTCTATTTCAGAAACCCAATTTAGTTCTGCACATGTAGATTTATACAGTACTTTCCTAACAACGTCAAACTTCTTATGCTAATACTGTTTACAAGTAAATTGATCTTTTTGCTTTATAGAGCAAACAGTACAATGGAACTTCTGAATAGTCAATTCTGCTAGTTAAGTTGTAAAAAAAATTGCATTTTGGTTTTCTTAGTAGGTGTAATTTTGTATTTGCACATTATTACAACTTTGGCAAAATTATTCCACAGAATGTTGCTTGTGAAAGTATTGTAATCAACTTTTAATATATAAATTTTCTATTGCAATATCAACTTAATTGAAAGAGTTGGAGTAAATAAACATTTATTTTGGTCCACAAAATATATCTGGTAAACAATTTACATAATCCTCTAGCTTGTCATTTTTAGCCTCCTGTAAAACAATATCAACTTTCTAGATTCTATATTTAGTTGAAACTATTTTTTTCATTATTCTAAATTCCGATTCAGACTACGATAATAACCTTGGTATCTGAGCTGTAGGATGATGAATCATGACATTTTTATTTGACATATGAACAAAATTTTTTTTGGCAAATAATATACATTATAAATGTGACATATAAAGGGCACTTGATTTGAACTGACCTATCACAAAATGATTTCACATGAGCTGAACACAGGAATAATCTCCTAAGTAAATACGTCATGTGTGTGAATTGTACACTTTCAAGAAATTACGACATGACATTCAGTATCTATGTAATGCTTTTCAATCAAATTTAATTAGTAAAAATTTTGTTTTAGAAGAATAGATGGTTAGGAATATTAAATAATTAACATCTACCTCATCAGATAAATCAATCAGATCACTTGATTTTGTGGACAGTGTAGCAGACGCTGACGTTGATGGTTTAGCTGATGACAGTACAGCTGTTCCTCTAGGTTCAAACATTTCCTTCAGCATCTAGCAAAAGTAAAATAGTACAATCCATTGAACACAATTTTTTTATTCACCACACAAATCCATAACTGAATTTTTTATGTGTTTTTATGGTTGTTTTTTGTTTTTGTTTTGGAAAGACACTCACTAATATATTTCACTCATTATATGACCAAGAAAGATCTTCCATTATACATGTACATGTAGTTCCATTCATACTGCCTGAGGCTACTGGCTAGTCAGTACCCTTGGCAACATAGGAGGATACATATGACTATAGAGTACAAGTTAGTTACAACATTGACATGATTGAAGGAAACATTCCCCATGTATTGTATTTGTAACGATGACAGGATTATTTAATTAAGGAAGGGATGTAATATTAAGCTACCCACTTCTATTTTACAGGGAGATATACAATGTATACAATGATGTAGTTATTGTTTATTGACCTGATGAACACCATTTGACACCACCGATGAAAACGTAATACGTACACATTGCCAGTTGGTTTTGCCCAGTATCCGGACACATCTTTCTTCCCGATCTTTTAAATATCATCTGATCGATCGTTTCATCAATTTTATACATAATACAGCATGCAATAAATGCAAGACAACCATGAAATATATCACATAAATAGGGCAAAAACATATTAAGATTATCATGCACACGTCGAAGCCGCACTTTCTTGAAAACATGGGGAAACTTTGGTTGGGGGCCGGTCCGATCATGCCTGCAATGCATGCCGCGGCCAGTCCCCACTTTCGTGAGGTACTTTACTGTTTCACCAACCACACACTCACCCTTGTTTGCTCCAGTTTTTTCCCCTCCGTTCTGCCCTTTCACTCTGTGGCTTTTCATCTTGTTCCCCCGCCCACGATGTAGAAATATTAGGGGCCTTCAGTGTTGTTGGAACTGCACCAGTTTTCAGGGTAGTTTTAGGGGTGAATCCAAACTGTTGCTTGAGTTCGGTCGATGTATCCAAGCACAGCAGCAGTCGTCGGTGAAGTGCGTGCGATGCACATATCAACAAACACTTCGAAACGTTGAATTTCGATCGCGTTGTGTTTACAAAACGTATCGATTGTCTCCTTATAACAGAATCTGCTGGAAATTTTAGGAAGCTAAAATGAGGATTTTTAGTGCTGCTTCTTGTGCAGCCTCCAACAGCACACGTTTTTGGCATTTTAAGTCGTATCCAGACCATTTAGCAACGACATGTATCAGGACGTGTGATTCTCGACGGACCTTTCGCATTCCTCGCACACTGCTGTAGCCGTGATTGCGCAACGTCATCAACAACCTAGTCCACCCTGTGACGTCACGATCTTTCTAACCAATCAAACGCCCTCAACGGCGAAATGCTTTCAAGTTTTGCCAAATCCCCAATAATGACCCTTTTTTTTGATGCGATATTACAGACAAACTGTGAACCCAAATAACTTAACTTACTCATTAAATAGTAGTCTGATATAATGTCTGCAAGGTTTACAATCGTTTCTGCTTTCCCCAAAATCGCTCTAGTAACACTTTAAAGGAACATAATTTTCAGCAACTAGGCTGTCTATAAATTCGCTCACAAAAAGCCCATAGGATGACTGGCAACCATATTGTAACAGATTAATATTAATGTCTCAAAGAATATAACAGGCTTTGACCCTAGAATGTTCCACCGTGAGAACAAAGTTATTTACAAATTCTTTAAATGCGTCCAATTCAGCCACAGATAACTCTTGGAGGCCTGTACAATGAGCATGCGAAGAAAACTATCCTTAGTGGCTGGATTAATCTCTGCAACAATAAGTTCAAGTTGAGTAGAGAAGTACGACAAGTCTTCTCGTACCACAAAATTAAATGTATTATCAATCAATAATGCAACACCAACTCCCTTTTTTATTACCACGGTGCTTCTCGCATAAACTTAAAGGATGATAAACCAGGAAGATCATCAAAATCATTACAATTAATATCATTCAGATATGTTTCTGATAAAGCGATAACGTTAAATTTTTTCTTCCGACTTAAGAAGTGCAAGTGGGTCTTAAAATCATCCCATTTGCTTGGGAGGCTAAAAATATTAAGTTGCATGAAAATAATAGGGTCAACGAACTTGTCAATATGGGAGTTGAAATCTTGAAAGGAAACATAAGGGCTATATATTGTGTGATAATCTGTCTTGTATGGAGAGGGTACAGAAAAAGAGTCATCCCAAACAGAGTAATCCTTGTCAAGAAGTTCAGCAAGACATAAATTATTATCTATGGTGGTTTGTGACATATCTGTACAAAAAGAACAATGATCTTATCTGTGCTCAGAGATAAATAGCAAGTTCAAAAATTTAAAACATCTACATTAATACTGAGATAACTCGGACTGGAGAACAAACAGTTGCATATACAACCAAAAATAAATAAACAGCAGTCTCCTGACATAAACACAATATAAGGCAATTACGTCCATGGGAGATAGTAACGTTGTGAGCTTCCATCAACAAATAAAGATTTAAATATGAAATAAATTGATAAGTTATAATGAACTAAAATAACAGGCCTCTACTACAGCCATCTTGTTAAGGGGAGTCGGGTATGGACCAGGCGTCCAATACTTTGACAGTATTGCCTGTGATGACCAAGGCAACTTTACCTGTTCGAAAGTCAATCTTGACGTAGGGATCCTTGTTGTGTTGCTTAGCATCTTTAAATTCTGGGCTTGACTTAAGCTGACCATGAGCCATCTTGATCTTGGATGGCCATTATGTGACAACTCGCATATCCTTCATTTCACCAGGCTTCGACATGGTAGCATGTGCAGACTTTAAAACTACTTCTGATCATTCCAGCAAAGAAATGCAACAAGAAAATTTGACCCCTGAGAACGACGTTTAGTGAGAGGGTGTGACCTCTTGATTCCTATACCATTTGCTCTCTCCTGTGAGATGCCGCAAAGCTTGAAGAGTCGTCTCGCCTTCTCGTCGTTGTTCGTGTAAGGGCTGAAATTCGGAGGGTTGATGAACACAAGGTTGAACTGCATACTGCGAGCTTCCATTTTTAAAACCTGTTGCTTGTAATAGCTCTCTGATGTATGTATCTTATGCTCAAGTGTGGGAACGTCTTTCTCAAGAGATTCAATCCTAGAGCAGGCAAAATCAAGTGAAGCCTTGAAGCTAAAGAGTTTTTCTGCATTGCTTTTAGTAATTGCAAGCACTTCTGCCAAGGCTATTCTGTTCTCTAGAGCGTGACGGATTTCTGAAACATCCTTCTTGGACGCCACTGCAGAGAATGAATGAAGTACACACCGTTAATATGAAGACAATACAGCCAAATTACAAAATAAGGCTATGGAATGGAGGCTGTGTACACAGAATGCAAGTAATGTGAGTGTAGCTAGAAATACTGTACTCACACAAGGCTAATGTACATGTACATGTATTCCCACAGTGTAGCCATGTGGATGGTGTCCATGCATAAAAACATACTGTTAAGCATGTATTTCCGACGAAGAATCCGTATAAACCAGCAGATATGGGTTGGGGGGTTTTGCTCAGAGGTTGACTTGAATGTCCTAAGACATTATATATTAGGTTGTGAAATACTTGAGTTGTAGAGGCCGTGTCAAATAAGAGAAAACCTAGTCAGCCGATGTAGCCCACCTCACACACATCCTCACATGTCGGTCGCCATCAGGCGTGAGCCCCCTTGATAATTTGGGAATATTTAAGTTGTCCAGGTGGGTTTTGAATGTGATGACTGATTTGGCACTTCTAATATGATCTGGCAGGGCGTTCCATTCCGGGATAGTTCTTGGGTATAATGAGTTGAGAAAACAGTTTTTATTAGCTGGAATACGGGAGTAGGTGTGTTTTTTCGAAGATTGCCTGGTAGTGAGGCTGGATGTCACCAATGGTTGATGTTTTTGTATGTTATTGGGAATAAGTCCATGAGTTTCCTTGAAGAATAAACAGCCTGGCTTTGGTACGCCTGTTCTGGAGCGGGTCCCAATCAAATTTCTTGAGCATATTTGACACACTAGATGAGTAGGGGTAGTCTCTTAAGATGAACCCAGCAGCACGTCTGCACTTTATCAATGGTGGTTATAATGGATAACTGATAGGGATCCCAGATGGTGCTACAGTATTCAAGTGTTGGACGGACAAGTACGGAGCCCCTAAAGGGACAGGTGAAAAAAAAATTGAATATTATTTCGTTCCCTCGAAATATTATTTCGTTCCCTCGAAATATTATTTCGTTCCCTCGAATTATTATTTCGAGGGAACGAAATAGATTACTTCGATCAAACGAATTAATTTATTTTGTTCCCTCGAATTAGTATTTCGTTCCCTCGAAACACTAATTCGTTCCCTCGAAATCATTTCGTTCCCTCGAAATATTATTTCGTTCCCTCAAATTATTATTTTGAGGGAACGAAATAGATTACTTCGATCAAACAAATTAATTTATTTCGTTCCCTTGAAATCATTTCGTTCCCTCAAAATTATATCGTTACCACGAATTATTATTTCGTTCCCACGAAATCATTTAACTGCTACGGAGTTCATGAAATGCCGTTTCCTTTATCTCGGTATGCAAATAATATTCAGATGAGGCCTTCATAATGAGCCAGTAAGGAGACATTTCGTTCCCTCGAAATACTATTTCGTTCACACGAAATATTATTTCGTTCCCTTAGATTTAAAACAAGTGTCAGCGAAAAAGAACTCAATAATCTTTATAAGAATAAGAATCAAGAGTGAACTAGCTGAATGTACCAAGAGTCGAAAAAGATGGACAACCACGAGTCAACGATTAAGCTGTATTTTAATATGGGTTTACTTTACAAAGACATTGTCAAATTGTTAGCAATAGAAAATGGAGTACGTGTTTCACTTCGTCTGGTAAAACGTTACTTGAGAAGATATGGCCTGGGGAGGAGAAAGAAATACGACAGCATAACGGACGTGGTAAACTTTGTCCAGGAGCAAATACAAAACTCATGGATACCGATGGATGTACCAAAAATGTTTGTCAAAAAACATCACTGTAAGAAGGAAGATATCCGAACAATTATCGATGTTTTGGACCCCGAGGGAAAGGAACAAAGAAGAAAACGGAGGCTAATGCGACGTACCTATTCATCCAAGGGACCTGATTATATCTGGCATTTGGACAGTTATGACAAACTTAGACGATATGTAATATGTATTAACGGCTGTGTTGATGGATTTTCACGGAAGGTCATGTGGATGAATGCGTACCATACTTCATCTGATCCTAAGTTAATTGGTGGCTACTACTTAGCAGTTGTTGAGTCTCTGGGTGGATGTCCCAAGATTGTACGAGGAGATGCGGGTACTGAAAATGCTTATGTTCGTGACATCCATAGGTTTTTGAGGATGGATCACGACGATCCTTTGGCAGGTGATATCAGCTATATGGAAGGTGCGAGTGCTGCTAATCAAAGAATCGAGTATTTGTGGTCTTTTCTCCGGAGGGAATGTACGGACTACTGGATATGCTTCTTCCGATACATGTTGGATGAGGGTTATTTCAGCGGTGATTTCCTGAATGTGAATTTGGTACGCTTCTGTTTCATGCAACTTGTCCAGGTAAGCATGCAGGTTATATTGTATTTGCAATTGCCAATAACGGCCCTTTTCCAAAGTCCTCTTTGGCTTCAGAACAAAGTTTCAACTTTGAAAACGTAGCCAAAAACCAATAATTTGATGTACCAGACTTGAACCCAGCCGGAGCCGGAGCCGGAGCAAACGCCATCCTGGAGTACCTCAACTTATACGGACTACTGGATATGCTTCTTCCGATACATGTTGGATGAGGGTTATTTCAGCGGTGATTTCCTGAATGTGAATTTGGTACGCTTCTGTTTCATGCAACTTGTCCAGGTAAGCATGCAGGTTATATTGTATTTGCAATTGCCAATAACGGCCCTTTTCCAAAGTCCTCTTTGGCTTCAGAACAAAGTTTCAACTTTGAAAACGTAGCCAAAAACCAATAATTTGATGTACCAGACTTGAACCCAGCCGGAGCCGGAGCCGGAGCAAACGCCATCCTGGAATACCTCAACTTATTTAGAGATGGATTTATATTCATTAAAAATAAATATATATTATTTCATGAAAACAAAATAAATGTATTGTAAGTTTAAGTATGATCCCGCTTTTTAAGACGTAAGATCAACTTAAACGAAATCAAAATATAACTAGCCCCCCCCTTTCAACTTTTGAACTGGTGTTGTTTATCACCGTTGGCGGCGCCCTCGCATGTTCGGAAACCCAACTCATTTTAATTTTGTTCTAGTCGATCTTTAAATATATTTCTCTAAACAATCCGACCATAAGTTGTGGATCTGTTAGTGCATTCAGTTTCAAATAGGACTCTTTTTAATTTTGTTGACGAGGAGTTTTTAATTTTAAATGTTTATTTGTATACGCAGGGCGATATAAATGATACAGTCACTACTTGGAATCAGCATTTGATCCGTCCGTCAAGAAATGCTTGTTCTCATTCCGGTCGTCCCAATATCCTGTATTAAATGCCAGAGCTATTTGGTACCAGGGACTACTTGTACGAGGTGTCCAGCCCAGAGATTTAAGTATGCAAGGAAGAGTGCACTTTCAGGGAGACGATTCCCTGCGACAAGGTTGTCTATGACTTGTGTTGCTTAATTATCAATGCAAATGGATACGAATACCCATGTGATCCCGGGGCAGCTCTTAACTTGTATCTGAATCTTAAGCAAGAATTTAATACAGTCCTGTGAAAAAAACCTCATTGGAAAACTTCTGCAAAAGTTATATCAAACACTGTAATACAGACCCTAAGATACAAAACTGAAGTTATTCAAGTAAACGCTGTTAAGTAACACGTTAACACCGGGTGGGGGTCATTAACCGTAGGAAGTGGCATAAGTGGACCGGTGGACTGGAGGGGGAAGGGAGGGGTCTTGTAACAACGGGTGATATAACCCTAGAAATGGGGGGGGGGTGCATAACCAGGGGGTAATACACGAGGTGTAAAGACTGGGCGGTTGAGATAACTTAACTGGAGGGGGTAACAAAACCGGGGATCGAGGGATAGGGTTAATGAAAACCGGGTAAGGGTAAGATAACCCGGGGTACAACTTCGAGGGGAGAAATGTGACATAAGCACAGATGAAATAACAAAACTAGAGAGGGTGGAGGGGGGGGGGGGCACATCGGGGTTGACATTTACCCAGGGGTGGTAGCATACCATATCGGGTGACGTAACCAAGTAGGCGGCATAAAATGGGATCACATAACCGGGCTCACGTACCAGGTTGTGGTTCGTATAGCAGGGGTGTGGGTCACAATATTAGGGTGGGATGGCAACCAATTGTTTAGAAAAACTGCGTTGACATACAGAGATGTTACATAAGCTCCAAAAAGGGCAAAGTTAATAATATTACCCGACGTTTTTTTTTCCCCAAAACAACAAAGCAAAGGAGAGAGTATGCTGATCGAAACTAAATTGTAAACAGTTGTAATTGTAGTTCCATACAAGTTTATTAACGTTTCTTTAAGTATACCTGTTAGTATTCACGTAATAAATTAAAAAAGTCAGTGAGTTATCGAAACATTCTTCTTCCTGTCTATTCGTGAAGTATTGTGTTGAGAAAACCCTCACCTTGAGTCACTTAAAAGGAGTTGCCAGATATCCTCCATCATTGCAGAGTGTAACAAGGTCGATGCGGTCTTGTATTAAGCACTTTTTAAACAACGTTGAATTTGAAGTTACCACAACATATATATACTTATTCCTAGTATCTTTGAAACAAGCTAACACAATTCTGGGTATTGTAATACATCCACATATTGATGGGTGAGTGTGGTGGATTAATGGAGGAAGAAGGAAAGGAGAAGAGGGATGGGGGACAGATGCGTGGATAAACATGCCCGTACAGGCCTCAAAATTCCAAACAATACAAACTGAAATACTCATCCATCTACGGTTATTTGGAAGGGACACTAAAAGTGAAGCGGACAACATACCTGGAAAAGACAGAATAACTTGTTTAAACAATTTGAACACTTGTAATCAACACCAACATTTATAACTTTTAATAAAAACATAAAACACATCTGTTACCGTATAGCACTTTTGTTTGCAAATAATATGCACCGTATGACAGCAAGATGTGCAATGTCAGTATAGATAACAAATAATATACACCATGCAATTCTCCTTCTGTTTTCTGCTCTTTTTGCACTTTGGAAACCAAACAGACCTGCTGGGTAAAATATAAAAACTGTCGTCATGATTGATTTTTGTTTTATGCGTTCACAGTTTTCACAGTCATTAACTGCTTTCAACAAACCTGTTTCGGTTTTTGGTAAAATGAACTTCAGGGAATATTTATCAAATACATGTTTTTATATGGGGGCACTTAAACATTGAAACGTCATTTTAAACGCTTACCCTTTGGTTTGTATTACAAAGAATAAATTTCGGTTTTCGAAAAATCAAGCAAAAATGTGGGTGAAATGCAGTCGTTTTCTTATGACACAACTATAGAACTGCAGTGCGGATAAAAAAAAACACGTCATTTTCTCTCTTGTTTTTGAAATTAGAACATACTTGTTGAGTAAAGTTACCTAAAAGTAATGTTTCTGACACAGCTTTAAAAATATTACTAACACATACTCTACAATCTAAAAATTAAAAATAACCCTTGTTAGGGTAAACACGAACTTCTTAAAACTAGCAAAAATCACACATATATATTTATGTTTTCACTGCAAGAAATAAAACAAATCAGTTTCGGTTTTGATGAAGCGAACTTCAGTTGCCATTTGCCCCTCAAAAACTGTATAACCTTTTTGACACTGAAAAGAATCAAACTATATACATCTTTCTAGTTTCAATTATTTATCTTTCAACTACAAAAACATCGACAATGTACCGGTTTTTCACGACAATGACAACACAAAGTTCACTACATTTACATTACCTTATAAAAAGCCTGTTTTTGCACTTAGAAATGAAACAATTCCTTCTTCAGTTCAGATTAACTCAACTTCTTCTGTCGATTAAACAAATACAATTAAAATACTTAAGCCTATATGTCTCCGTAACAAGAAATAAGCAAACCTCTTTGGTTTTAATGGAACGAACTTCAGTTGACATTTTATTTGGCACTTTTTGACACTGAAAAGAAAATTATATTAAACAGTCTTCTGTTCCCATCTCAAAAAATAAAATAAATAAGTTGTCGTTGTTGTTGATGTCTTTTTTTTTCTTTTCTTTTTTTCAATAACAACAAAGTTGACTTTGTACTGTTTTCTATGGCACCAACAAAAACAAGTTCACCACAACATGTAAATTACCTTAGAAATTTGTTTTGCACTTTAAATAAAAGAAACCTGCTTCGGTTTAGATGAACTAAACTTCTTCTGACACTTACAAAAACAAAAATTATTTTAAAAAAAATCGTCATTTGTCTTAGTTACAAGAAATGAAACAAACCTCTTTGGTTTTAACAGAACGAACTTAACTTGCCATTTTATTTGGCACTTAAAACAATTACTAAACCATAAACTTTTTGACACTGAAAATAATATAATATACACCCTTCTGTTCCATCACGAAAGATAAAATAAACAATTTTTTGTTGTTGTTTTTTTTTTTCAATTACAAAAAAGTAGGCCATGTACCGTTTTCTATGGCACCAACAAAAACAAGTTCACCACATTAAAATTAAAATAAAACAAACCTACTTCGGTTTAGATTAAATGAGCATCTTTTGATACCTATAAAAACAAAACCGTATTTTAGAAATCGTTGTTTGTCTCCGTTACAAGAAACAAAACATACCTCTTTGGTTTTAATGGAACGAAACTCAGTTGCCATTTTATTTGGCACTTCACACAATTAATGAATAAAATAACCTTTTGACACTGAAAAGATTAAACTATTATAAATGTTCCCATCTCGAAGAATGAAATAACATTTCTGGTTTTTGTTGTTTTTTCCAATTACAAAAAGTAGGCCATTTACCGCATTAAATTTTCCGTAGAAGCCTTTTTTGCACTTACAATAAAACGAGGCCGATTCTGTTTAGATTAAACGAACTTCTGCTGACACTAACAAAAACAACACCATAAAATTATATACATGTTTGTCTTTGTGACAAGAAATTAAAAAAATGCTTCCCCTGTTCGGGAAGAAGGAACTCCAGTTGCCAATTTTCTTGGCACTTAAAAAACAACGGACAAAAAACCTCCTTAAACTTGTTGAAAATAAAAGTAAATGACTTTATACATCCTGAAGAAAAAATATCAAACTGGCTTTGCACAACTTCTTGAAAATGAACACATTTTGAAACCAACAAGTAGTTGTTTTCAAATTATGTCCATCTTCAGGTAATTGCTTTCTAATATGGACATAAACTCTTTTCTGAACTCTGTAGCTGGAATAAGTTTATGGGAGCTCTAACACAGGCTCACAAGTGTGCGCCTGTGGTGCTCTTCCGAGTCCCCTCATTCGGTTGAATGTTACTTCAATGGGATGCTTTGATAGACTTTCTGCAGCTGTTACATGACGGAGGAATTTCTTCAACATTGTGGTGTCAAGTCCTCTTATAAATTGTTTGAGGTACGACAAAGCTGCCGCTTCATCACTATTTCCTGCAGTTGAGTTGAGGAGCTTAATCACATTACGCGCAGTTGATTTTTTGCTCTGGTACACCATGAGAACCTCAGCTGGACTGGGAAGCAAGGACTGCAACCTTGCTCTCGAACATTCGGCCATTGCATCGAGAGCATACTTTGGCTCTTGGATGAGCTCTTTATGTGCGATGTTCAGTATCAATGGTCGAACTGCATCACCAGACGGGATTGTGCGACAATTAACGCGTGACAACAGATCAAGAAAATCCTCCTTATTGTCATCATCCAGAACTTCGCCATTTAGAGCTTTGTCTATGACATTACGATCCGTTTCACCGAGATAGATCCTAAGGGACTCAATGAGAATATCAGAGGACACAGCGGATTCACCGTTGATAAGTGCAACTGAGAAAGCAAAGGAAAGCTGAAGAGGGTACACGCCGGTATCTAGGTAGCCTTTGAGCAGGATTCTCTACAGCTTCCCATTCATCCTTACCATAATCGGGGAATAGTGCAGGCACCCTTTCATCTTCTCCGCAAGTACAGGTCAAGAAAAACTCTTTCCAGAAGGCAGAATATGCCTCCCTGGACAAACCTTGGTTGTCTGCTCCTAATTCATCAACAAACCGCACCTTGATAGACACATCTACAATAGCCGGATCCATAAATACAGCAATCATATCTTGTTGAATGTTAGATCGATGTAATGTGATTACAGTACTGTCCTCCACTGGAGGAGTTGGTGAGCGAGGAGAATGGGGGGACGGACTGGGCAGACTAGAATGAGTTGGCTGTGGTTCATCAAGTAGGTCAGGTCCTTGAAGCAGACTGGTTATGGTCTCGGTGGAAAAGGGGTCGAATACTACAGTTTCTTCAAGAGTTTGAAAAATTGGGGACCCATCAATTGGGCCAAATTCTATCTCGGTATCAGACGATACCAACAAAATCGGGATTTCGTCTTCTTTGGTGCCTCTATTGAGATATACTTTTGTCAGCTTATCTGTATCCGGTGAAAAGTTGTTATTTTGTAGTCCTGTGTTCATACCAGATTTTTATTGACCGAGACCTCAACCGCCTGCTCTTACGTCTTTTCATGTCAGGTAGTGATTCTGTTGAAGATTGTCTGGAGGTGGGGCTGGGGTCGCCGAGCTTGGGCAACGGGATTGCAGAAATGCCTTCTTCGCTATCTGATGACGTCTCTGACACCCCGATCTGCTTAGTAGCTAAATAGAGCCTTAGTATTTTGCATTTGGATTTGTTGTACATCTCTTCCACAGTTTTGCTGTCATCGAACAAAACATGAGTGGCATCTGTCATGAACCATTCAAAGTCAGCAATTTTACCTCGGCGACTTTCTCCCGACGGAAAAAACCATTCTGTTTACTTGTTTACCCAGACTTTCCAGTGTCGCATTTGTGTTGAATGATTCATGCTTGGTTCCGCCTCCTGATGGTGCCTTGACTTGCTTGTAGCCTTTTATTGATCCATCATAGTCGATCCATCCAACCTCAACGCGTCTCGTTTCTTTTTTGGCATTTTGGTTTCCATGTTGCCCTGTAGAACTTAAGTTGTGTTCAGTTCTCCCTTTCTTGACATTCAATTTGAGTCTCGATTAGGCCTCGCCTTTTCACTGAAGCACTGTCGTCAGAAGTACTTGTAGATGCACTAGCCTCATCTGTGCATGTTCGTAAAAATGCTGTCACTGCAACCCTGTCGCCATATTTGGGTATATATTTCTCCAGTTCCTCATCCTTGAGAAGGCTGATCACTCCAGTGTCTATCTGCATATAAAAATCAAACCAATGTGTTAATTTTTTGATTTTGTGTTTTCAACATGTTCAATGTATGTCAACATTTTCGTCAATGGATTACTGTAAACATAAAATACTTAATAATTGGGAAAACATTTAATACGCCAACTTTGTTTGTTTCTTCAGAACAGAGTTTTGACAGGGCAATTACCTGAAAGATTCCCCAATCTTCACATACAGCTAAATGCTTCATTTTGAAAAAAAAGAAGATATTTCGAGAAAAATAACTGAGGATATTGGGCAAATCTTCAAAAAGTATTATTCTCTTGCTTACTGTAAACGTGTGCTTTTGTTTAAAGATCCAGCCTTTCTTTCTGAACCCTATCGGGACCGGGCTATTGGGGAGGACTAAGAGAACTTCAGGAAGGAAGGAAGGGGATTCAGGGTTGTTACGTGAGACAAATTGTATTGAACAAAAGTTCCACTACTTCTATCCCCACAACCCCATCTACGGAACCCATACAAAGGGACAGTTTACAAAAAATGAAATGTAAAAACATGTTATTTCGTTCCCTCGAAATAATTTATTTCGTTCCTTCGAAATAACTTTTTCTCTTCCAATGTGTTGTTATTATTATTATTTTGTTTAAACATATTCCTCTTTTATGCGTAATTTTGATGATGTTAGTTTTGTAGCTGTAATTTTCAATTTACCTTATCTTCTTCCATTTTCTCGATCTCCTTTTCGGCCATTTTTCTTCTAAGCATAAAGTGCCTTAAATTTCCATTCATGACTTGTCTGAAAAAAACCCACAAAAAACAAAAAATTAGGCCTAGCTGCTGCCAAAAGCGGCCTAATTGCTTACTAAACCAAATGATCTCTGGTGTAAATGCATTTAAATAGAGTTACATTTGACGCTATGCTTCGACCCTAGCACAGTCTGTCTCAAAAGCTGTGGAGATGGACTGTACTTGGGACGAAACTGAGAAAACTGAAAAGTACACAAATGAATTGCAAATCATTACAGGAATCAGACCTGCCAGGACAGATCTTTTTTAAGGGGGGGGGGGGGTACAGATGTGTGGACTTTCATCTTTGAAGGGGCACGGTCATTTTTGTTTTTTGTTTTGCTAAGAGCATTGTCATTGAAAAATCTTGAAGTCTATGGGGAAAATGAAGGGGTACCAAATACAAGACTAGGGCAAAGAGGGCCGTGGCCTTCAAGACCTTTGTAGCCTCCGTATAATTCCAGGCATTGGTCAATAATGATAAGGGGATTCTTAAAAATATTTTCCCGAAATACTGCATCATTCGATTTTCATAAAACTTTGTTCAAATGCTCCTCAAAAAATCTACGATGGTTTAAAGCAAATACATTACACATATAAAGTTTCTAGTAAGTGTTTGTCCCCCCCCCCGTTTTTGATAAACAATTTTTTCTTGTGTAATTATTTAACTTTTCCAAATAAATGTTTTTGTTTTCTTACCTAAACCACACCCAAAAATGTCAGGGCCCTCAGGTTCGACAATCAATATAATTTACATATTGAGGGAAATGTAAAAAACAGGAAATATTTAATACCGTAGTAAACTAATTTTAACTGCAAATCGTTTACACAAATCAAAAATATACAATGACTTAAATGGGTGTAACATGTAACTGAAAGGGGCATTATAACGGATTCACTGAAATAATGTTTAATAACTGGCAAAACATGCACAACAAACGAACATGTGAATGTATACTTTTGACAACTTTGGTGACTGAAACTGCTAAACATTGGCAATGACCGAGTTAAAAGTCATGTCTCGGACAGAACTATGCCTTTATCCCAAGAAACAGCTTTCGGTCAGACTCGGTCCCTGTATACCCAAACTCGAAAAGAAAGTGTTGGTGTAATAAACCATGGAGCGACTTGTGCATGAAGTCTCTGTTGTGTTCTTCGAAACAAAATGGCGCAGTGAAGACAACAACGTTACATGAGAACAGCATGAGTAAATAATACGTGTGTATCCCACTGTACGTGTGTGCACACAGTATCACTACCACAGTACTAGCAGGCATATCAGCCACATCAGGTTTAACAAATGAAAGGTGCTTGCGCGACGTTCAACCTGCTCTGCTTGATTATTGTTAATTGATAATGATATTCAAATGTAATAATTGTTCAACTTTATACAAACATTTTATTTCTGTTATTTAAAGCGTCTTACCTTGAACACGATCAACCCAAATGACATCTGATCGGGGAACACACGTGCAGCCACACAGTTCAGTAGTTCAGTAGGAACTCATAAATGCTATTTCGTAGGAACGAAATAACACTTCAATATTGTTTTCTCTTACATGTCTCCTTACTGGCCTCATCTGAATATAATTTGCATACTGAGATAAATGAAACGGCATTTCATGGACTCCGTAGCAGTTAAAGGATTTCGAAGGAACGAAATAATAATTCGTGGTAACGAAATGATTTTGAGGGAACGAAATGATTTTGAGGAAACAAAATAAATTAATTCGTTCCCTCGAAATAATCTATTTCGTTCCCTCGAAATAATAATTCGAGGGAACAAAATGATATTTCGAGGGAACGAAATGATTTCGAGGTAACGGAATACCAATTCGAGGGAACAAAAAAAATATTTCGAGTGAACGAAATAATATTGAACTTTTTTTTTACCTTTTCATTTTTTTGTTCACCTGTCCCTTTAGGGGCTCCGTAGACAAGGGTTTTGAAGGCTATATCTTTAACAAGTTGGCTGCAGCTACTCAGATTTCGTTTCAAGAGGCCTAACAATATGTTAGCTTTAACTGTTATTGTATTGATATGTTTGTTCCACGACATGTCTGAAGACAGCTCCACCCCGAAGTAAGTTAATTTTCTTTTCGTTATTGCACGACAGGTGCAGCGCGCTCGTTAGAGCGTGCCATTATTACGTAAGTTTTCTTTCACATTCTCCCTTAAAACCAGGGCGTTTTCAGCCTAGTAATCACTCTCGGTAGAGCAACTTACCTCGCTACACTCTAAACTTATAATACCGTACACAAACCCGAAGATGAATCCTGAGGCTTCGAATGAAGACATTCTTTTGGCAATCCAAACTTTGTCAAGCAGTATAGGCACCAAGGTGGAATCAGTAATTAAAAAACAACAAAAATCAGCTGACATTGAATACGAATTTTAGAGCATTGGGAACAAGGACCAGTTTCGACATACCGAAAAACTAAACGCTCTGGTCGAATCGGCCATTGCATCAATAAAGGTCGGAGACATTAACTCCGGATTGGGCCAACTTAATTCAGTTCTAGAGCTGAATAAACAACGTCAGAAGCTTATCAAGGTTGCAGATAGATCTACACAAGGCTGGGCAACCGTTAAAGAATACATCACGGATGAGTTGGCAGATGACTCCGGAGACGAAAAGAGACTGAAAAAGGCAGAAAAGTCTGCTGCATCCAAAAAGGCCGAGCACAAGAAATCTAAGGTGAAGCCCACTGGTCCTTCCTACAGCCATGGAGCCTCATCTCGTGCTCCTTATTCTTTTCGTCCTTTAGCCACCAGTCATTTCAGCAGCCCATACCGACCAGAAAGTCGCACCTGTTTCCAGTGCGGCATTACCGGGCACGTCCTGACCAATTGCCCTTCCTTACGTGCACTATGACAACCACAAAGACTGCAAACTCCAGCCACCGGACTCTCAGACACATCCGGTCATTAGAAACTGGGAATCAGCTGAAGGCGATATACCCGATCACATACCCACAGGCGTTAAAGGTAAACTTAAACCTTGTATTTTATTCTGGAGAAATGTTCTCAAAGCAAGTCCCTTTGTATTAGATGTTATAGAAACAGGTTATAAGATTCCGTTTTATTTAGAGCCACCACCCATTGTATTTAAAAACAAAAAGTCCAGCCTAAACCACGCCCAGTTTGTTGAGACCGCCATTTCCGAATTGGTCACAAAAAGATGCATTGTAGAATTAGACTCCCCGCCATATTGCTGTATTCATTTAACTGTTGCAGAAGGGAAAAAGCTGCGCTTGGTCTTAGATTTGCGGCACCCGAACCATTTCATTTGGAAATCAAAGTTCAAGTACGAAGACCTCACCCATATCGCTCCATCACTTGACAGTAATCAGGTGTATATTTCTCATTCGACCTTGAATCTGGATATCAACATGTAGAGATATTCCCGCCACATCAGAAATACTTGGGGTTTTCCTGGCATCATTGCGATAACCATGTTAGATATTACATGTTTACTGCCCTTCCATTTGGATTATGCAGCGCATGCCACCTTTTTACTATACTAACAAGGCCGCTAGTGTGTTTTTGGCACTCTCAGGGTATTATTTCTTTCATGTACATTGACGACGGTCTTATCATTTCACCAGACCATGCTTCAGCGCAAACTAGCAAAATTATCGTGCAAAATACCATCAACAATAGCGGCTTTGTTGTTCCTAGTAAAACAAAATGTTTATGGGAACCCACTGAAGAAATACAATACTTGGGTCTCATCATTGATTCCAGGAATTTCCTGTTTCGCATACCACAGAATAAACTGTACAAACTTCTGTCAACGATCTCAGCAATCACTTCGGCTCACCAAGCCAACAACTGTGTACCAGTTAAACAGCTGGCATGTTTTACGGGTCAAGTGATCTCATTGTCTCTAGCATTGGGCCCTATCACTAGATTGATGACCCGTGACTCATACAGATCAATCGAGTCAAGAAATTCCTGGAATAAATCGATAATATTACACAACGACACTATAGCTGAACTCGGATTCTGGGCCCAAAACATCGTTTCTCTTAATGGCTTTTCCATCAGACTCAGACTTGTCCCATCTATGACCATTTATTCAGATGCCAGCGAAGTAGGTTACGGCGGATATGTTGTAAACCAACCAAATCTCAAGATTCAAGGAAACGGGTCACAATCAGAAAAACGCAAAAGCTCAACTTGGCGCGAACTAGCAGCGGTTTAACTTACTCCTAGAACTACAACACGTGGTTTCTCACAAAACTATCAAATGGTGTACTGACAATTCAAATGTGCCAAAGATAATCACTTGTGGTAGCGTCAAACCCGAACTACATAACATTGCATTGTCAATACATACTTTGTCTAAGAAACACGATTACATCCTACTTCCTGAGTGGTTACATAGAAATGAGAACAAACTCGCTGATAAGATAAGCAAATTTCAAGACTTTGATGATTGGGCATTCGATTCTATGTCATTCAATCTCATAGACAATCTTAGGGGACCCCACTCAATAGATCGCTTTGCCTCACCTTACAACGCAAAACTCCCCAGGTTCAACACTAGATTCTGGTGCAAAGTGGTATGCGGCGTAGATGCCTTTTGCCAAAGCTGGGCATCTGAAAACAACTATTTCTGTCCCCCTGTGTCCCTAATCATACAAGTCATTAAACGTATTATTGCGGTCAAAGCAACAGGCACTCTAGTAATCCCCACATGGACAACATCATCATTTTTGCCCTTTGTCTGCCCAGATGGCATACACCTAGACTATTCTATTGTAGATTGGAAAGTATTGCAAATATCATTCAACCCTTCACCATTTGGCCAGAGCAGTTTTCCGAAAGAATCCCAATTTTGCATGCATAGCTTTGAGATACGATTTTTCACAATCTTTCAGATTTTCGATAACGGGGTTTGTCTTTCTCCTCTCGGCAGCTGTCCCGAATGTGCCGTTCACGCATAAACAAATAAAATAAAAAAAATCTTCTCTATAAACAGTCGCTCAAAAATGTTGACGAAGCGAAGATTGTGTATGATTGAGAGAGATGATTGTACATAACAATGCAGTTTATTGTATTTGGGCTAGTTGTAGCCGATGCCGATTTGCGTCCATCACCATAGTGGATGGTTTTTTAAAACCAGTAAAAAGGGACCACCTTCAATTTTCCCCCAGATGATATATATTTGTGCCTTTTTGCTTTACCCTTTCCTTGGCGTTCTCTAAATAATATGCGAGGCGAGCACCTCCGTCATTCCAATGTTCACCAAAACATTACGTTTGTGTTGTTTTTTCTTGCCCATTCTTGTAATTATTACAAGAGGAAAATTTAGAACAGAAATAATTTTGTAACGTAAGAATGGAGTAAGAAAATTAATTTTCTTTCCGTTATTGCACGACAGGTGCAGCGCGCTCGTTAGATTGCATGCCATGATTACGTAAGGTTTTCTTTCACATTCTCCCTTAAAACTGGGGCGTTTTCAGCCTAGTAATCACTCTTGGTAGAGCAACTTACCTCGCTTCCCAACCCGCCCTATCCCCCCTAAAAAAAAAATAAAAAATAAAATCCCATGACTTTGCTCGGAGTAAGGATAGCGCGACCTACGTCCAACATCCTAGTCGCGTCCATGGTTCCTCCACAAGTTGGGGTTTTACGTGGCCACTGAGCGCTGATAAACTCAGCCTGGTGTTGGACGCCGAGCTTTCGTTGCACGTTTTCAGCAGCAACACCAATTGTGCGGCAAAACAAGTGCATTTTAAGCGCGCTTGCCACTATTTTCTTAAAACAACAGATAATTTTCCTTATCTCAGATTGTCTGCAGACTGGCTGATTTAGCCATGATTTAGCTTGTATTGCATATACGTATTGTAATGAACATGCTTTGTGTTGCATTCCAAGCTCCTTTTGTTATAGTGTTTAAACACATGTGCTGGCTCTGTTCTGGCCTACAATGAATGTGGTATGTTGTGCCAGATGGGGTTACAATGTAGTCACTTATGTTAGTTATTTATCATTCCCTTGCCAGCCACCATTGGCCTGCAAGGAATGCGTTCACATTATTTGTATCATTATTTCCCCTCAATTTAGATTTACCGATTACTAGTGCATTTAAAATAACAAATAATTTCCTATTGGGTATAAAACCAAGGCACCAAATCTAGGTGTGGCATTCTAGAACTGTGGCTTGGGACATCAGGGTGGTCGGACGGCGGCTCTATATTTTCTATGTATAAACTGAAGGCTCTCAGTACAAAAGTACTAACACAGATAGTGGTCAGCCTACATGTATTTATTTCTGTATAATTTATTATCTGCACGTCGTCCGGCCTGGTTCATATTGTTAAAAGGTAAAGTTGTATTTATTATTTATTAATTGAGTGAGGAGTGTCCTTAAATTTCCCCAACTCAGCCAGTTGCTACGTTTTGCTTTATTAATTGACTTTATTATATGTATTTTGTTCATGTCCCCTTTGGGGAGAATTACAAGATGAGCGAGTACCTGCATTTTTGTTTCCATTTTTGAGTTGTTTTTATGTCTCTGAGTTTAGCAAGTAGTTCCCCTCCTCTTCTGGCGGATGCAGAGTTGATCCGTTACAGTATACATAGCACTTTGGCTATGGTAGTGAGCACAACTTTTGCTGCTCTCTTTTTACTTTGTCTGTATCAGATAGATAGTTGGCACTCTCTCATTCAACAACCGACCCGGAACTGAAGCAACTTGCCCTTGGAGCCCTACCAAAATTACTAATGTCATCAAGAGCACACTCAACAACAAAATACAGCAATAGTTGGAAACGATGGGAATCATGGGCTTCATCCAGGACCAACGTCAAATCGTTTCCCGTCAACCCTACTGATTTCGCCCTATATTTGTCTTCATTTTATTCATCTGGTCATAAAACGGCAGCAGATTCCGAGCAGCCGCTGCTACCTGAGCACATAGCTTGGCCGGATTACCGTCACCCACAGACGATCCACTGGTCAAAACAACCTTACAAGGCTACAGGAGACTCACAGCGTCGACCCCAAATCGGAAGGAACCGGTAACACCCGAAATCATGGCAAAACTTTACAATCTCACGGGCAACCTAGTGCAGCATTTGACGATTTACGCATCCTGTTCGTTTGTTACGCAGGTTTCCTTCGTTTTAATGACATCAGTAACGTAAGACGCATGGACTGTAGCATACTCAGTGACAGACTCATCATACGTTTATGCAAGTCAAAAACTGACCAATACCGCCAGGGCAACAATATAACCATTGCAAGAACACTTGAGCCAACTTGCCCGGTTGTAATCACAGAACGTTATTTCCAAGCATTGGACGATCCCGACACTTCTCCTCTACCGGTGCTTCGCAGAATTACACGTTCCAAAAGCGGTCTTGTTCCTACAACTCATGGGCAAAGCTCCCGTTTCCTCTTCTCATGTGTCGCTCCACGCCAGAACCAGAGAGATTGTACTACAAGCCCTTCGACCATTCGTTCCAGATATTCACAAATTTGGCCTCCATAGCCCGAGGTCAGGAGGGGCAACTGCAGCTTCAAATGCCCTACTCCCATCTCACTTAATATCCATGCATGGAAGATGGAACTCCGAAAAGGCCAGAAATGCATATATAAAAACTGATCCGCAAACACGTTTACTTCCCTCCTCGGTACTTGGAATTTGAATTTAAAAAGATTGTGTATAATGGGTCGTACTAATTAGCGTCAACAGGCCCATTTCACCACAACTCAAGACAACTCAAGACAACTTTATGTTAGGACCTGTTTATTTGCATTGGGACGGAACGTACAACACCTACCAAAGGTTATTTTCACATGTACAGGGTATGCTGAATTTACAAGTTAGTGAAACTCATCTTTGGTTTAGTAACCTTAAAATTGGTTCTGATGAGGAAAAGGCTTTGGTAAAGGCTGCCGAACAGTGTTTTAGTGGTGCAACATTTGTCTTGTGTACCAGGCATCTAGAAGAAAATGTGGGCAGATTTTTAATTCAAAAGGTTGGGACGACAGATAAAGTCAAGGGTGAAGTGATAAATGAAATATTTGGTAAAGATGGACCCATCAGTGCAGATAATATTGTTGATTTTGAGTGCGAGGTAGTTCACTTGGGTCAGTTATATGAACAAAAGTTACATGAACAAAAGTTATCTGGTTTTGTCAACTATTTTAAGAATAAGTTGGTACCTTCAATGAGAAACTATGTCATTGGTCCCCGCATGAGGAATAAGTGTATACCACTAAATTGGAAGAATAACTGTTGCGAATCAATGAATCATATCATAAAATTATCAAGTAACTGGAAGCCGTCAAAACTGCCTGATTTAATAAACAATTTGCAGGACTTAGTAAAACTGCAGTATTTAGACATGGAACGAGCAATGATTGGTCAGGCAACTACGAGATTGCACCATGGGTTTCTTCCAGATTTAAAATTCATCCACAGGTCTGGGCAACCAAGTCAAACACTGATAAGAAGAATCTGTTTCACAAACACTGATAAGAAGAATCTGTTTCACAAAGTCTTATCTTGGAAAAAAGACAGGTCATTATTTGTTACTTCATTGTAAACTCAAAATTCCAAGGACACCACTTACGGCAAAAAAGCCAGGCCAACGGAAACGTATCCGAAAAGCAAAATTTCACAGTTGTCACTACTTATGATATTCTTGACATTTACTGAATGAAATACCATTTTTTTTATTTGTTCCTATAGTTTTTTTTTTTAACCAGTATGGGTCCTAATATTTGGAAACTCTAATCATTTAGAACTTATACTCTGTTCTGAATTGAATGAATGGATCTCCAAAACTTAATAAACCAACAGTCACTTATTGAAAAACATACTTAAAAATCGTTTTTGTAAACAAGGGCCATCTTCAACCAGAGTAGATGTACAGAACTCTCTTCCAACCCTGCACATTACAATCAGTATTCTAGGTAAGAATGTGCTCACCACTGATCATGTTTTCTTCTAAAACTTTGTCATCAAAATCTGACAATCTACCTCCGTTTTGAGGCTCGTGTATAACCCTTTCAGTACTGCCGATGTGCTCAAAAAAGCATTCCACTTCGTGACCACCGAGTCCTTATGGCACCTAACTATTTCCTCTCTTGTTTACCATGGAGGCTCACTAGCACACACACAAACAGTAATTTCTCAAAATGTAAATTGCGCCCTCAATCCCATGCAGGCCCCGCGTGCGTGCATCACCCCGGCAACTTTAAAACCTGCCCGCGTCCCCTCCTTGGCGTGCCCTCCATGGCCGATGAAATTGCTAAAATTTTGGACGAAATCTTTGCCGATAGCGGTTCCGACATGTCCTCTGACGATGATTCACCACATTATGTGTCGGAAGAAGACAGTGATGATGAGCCCATCGCCTTGACATCGACAGCATCCTGTTCATCCAAGACCAAGAAGCCGAATTTCCGGTGTGGATGGCGTGAAGCCAAGTCTTACACACTGTAAAAATATTGGGCAAAAAATTACCAATTTTTTTACCCAACGTTGCTTAAAATATCAACATGCCCATCTTTTAAGTACTTTTTCCCCCATCTCAGTTGGGCACTCTGATTGCCAAATAATTGGGTAATACTTCCTTATTAATAGTTGGGTATATTTTGGTAGCCAACAGTTGGGTTATTTTTTGTTTACCCATTTTCTGGGCATTTAATAAATTATCAATTACCCATTTATTGGGCGATGATTTTATCCATGATCTGGTTAAAATGTTTAACCATTTACGGGGTATATAATAATGATTAATTACCCATTTATTGGGCTATGATTTTATCCAAGATCAGGTTAAATCCGCTAGGTTTTACCCAACTAATGCACACCTTGTTTTTCAAAAATGCCCCTTAATTGGTAATGATTTACTCAACAATAGGGTAACATAAGTATGTTATTTACCCAATATACCACATACCCCAATTAGGGTATAAATGCCTTTAAAAGAATGTAAGACAAAAACAACGAAGAACAAATATTTAATTCTCACAATTAAGAGTCTCATTTTTTATTTTAGTGTCTGGAACAATTAACATCGTACAAATATAACTTTCTGGATTACATCGTATACAAAAATAACACTCTTTTCTCTTCCAATTATACTAAACAAAAATGTTCATCTCTCATAATCATTAGGTCAACAATTAACTTTTGGCAAGAACAACTCTAATATGGGCTGTGTATTGAACGACAATTTGTACAGACAAACGTTTTAGGCATTCTTCTGGAGTGAAGAAAAAACATTCACACTTTGATCTTACTTATTTTTTGTTACAAAAGGTAAGTCACTGGAATTTTTCTTTAGGTTTGTTACAAAAGTTTTTTTCATGCCGGGCTGACTTAAAGTGCCTTAGAAATTTGCCTTATTTTTTACCATGATGAGACAATTTCCTTGCTCTTTACACTCTTACAGCCTAGATACATAACACTTCTAAAGTTTTTGAAGAATAAACATACATTTTATGTGTCAAGGAAATATTGTAAATGAATTACCTGTAAATTAAGTTATAGGCCATGTCACACCAGACCGTTTTTTTCAACGTATGAAACTTTAATTCAAATGTCCACATCACTTTGGGGGATAGTATTAAGACATTAGTAAATAATTTCTTTTGTTTGCAATTTAGTTCTGGCTCAAAATTGTCTTGAAAACTGCCCCTTATGACATAATTGATCAATTGGCTTGGCTTACATCAGGCAAATCTCCAGGGTGGTCCAGAAAAATCAGACACCTTTACAAAATTGTAATTTCCAGATAAAATACATCGGTTTTTTTTGTTTTCAGGTTAACTTAGCATGTAGAGACTTCATTAGACACAAAGACAGTTTTCAGTCCAGGAGCACACCAAAATTCTTAGACACTTATAGCAAAGTTGTCAAACAACTAAGTAGGTTGATTTTATATATCATATGTCTCAACATAAAAAAAAGAGATGTTACTTCTACACATAAGTTGTGTACAAAAGTTAACATGGCCTGTAAAAAAAAAAAAAAAAATCCTTCCTTATCTCCTTTTTCCCTCAGCTGGTTTCCCTAAGAAGTTTTGCTTTGCTTACTATTTTTTCTCCTAATGTAACAAAATAATATAAAATATTTTCTATCAGAACAATTTATGAATTTTGCCAAAAAATGCCGAACTACAAAACTTTTAAACACTGGCTAAACTGGCTTCATGAAGATCCTGTGTAGGCAATCGTCTTTGATACATCTTATTTATCTATTCTTAAATGAGATGTAGGAACGCAATGCCCTGAGTGTACTTGGCTCCTTAGTCCCTTTGCTACAACCTTGCTGGAAAACAACACTCTCAAAAAAAGACCACACATCAGCACACTTACTCTGGAATTCGCAATCCAGAACATAGTGCAACTTGTAGCAGAGGTCTAAAGCACAAAGTAACGAAGGCACTGCAATCACCTTCTTCTCCACTATGACGAAGACACTTTTGGGCTGGAGCTTGTCGACTAGTGAGTGATGCAGTGAGAGCACAAATGGCTGGGAGCGAGTCTCAACATCAATGTTCCTTGTGTACTCAGGGACGTTCAAAATCTCCTGAGTCAAAAATAAATGGTGCATGGAAAAATTTATAATTTCAGCCAAATGTTTCATTTGAATTATTTTAATTGACATTTAAGTCTGATCAAGTATCAAGGCAAGGAGTGGTTTGCTTTCATTTAAATTTATAGATGGGCTCTGATGCAAACAATACTTTGTAAAATATATTGATCATCTTAAAACATCTGCTGAAAGAAAAGAAAAGGAGCACTAATCAAGTACAATTTGAAAAACAATAAAAGGATCAACATTGAAAAGCATGAATCCAGTGAAAGTATCGAGATATCTATAGACTTTTTTCCTTTTTTATCCGTTGAACTTCTACTTGTCCAGATTTGGTGTCCTTTCATATGATTTGTTCAATTTACCAACGTTTTTATCCAAATGCACTGCAAAGCACTGCATGTCGGTGATCAAGAACCAGCATGTTCAAAAATGTGCAACAATGGTCGTACTTACAAGTTGTGTGTCAATGAAGACTTCTTGGGCTTCTCTGTAAGTAACTCGGCCTGCTGATGTCTTCTTATTATGTCCCTTGAGGATAAGGGGATCATAAAAATGACCAGGTTTGTCCTCTGCTCTGTAGACGTTGGAAATAAAATAATAAATAAATATAACTAATTCAAATTTAATACAAAATAAAGCTAAACATTATTGATAAAAAGCATGGTCTCATCCAGACATACATTTTTATGCTCCTTTATATAAACGTCCCACAAGTGGTTTTTACTAGGTCAAGTTGATTGAACATCTCTTACATAAACTTCATGTCATTGAATTAACACTTATGTTTGAAAACAAAAATCTTCTGAAATATATATTGATTTGCCTCATTATATTCCTTTTACGAGTGGAGACCTTCACTTAATAAAACAATTTTATTTTTCAAACAACCTTAAAAAACTCAGCCGTATTTATCCCAATCCAATTTCATTTCATTTCATTTCTGGTTGTGAAGCCAAGGATTCTCAGAAAAAAAAAATATTCATGCGCACAATACTCCATAGACTGAAGACAAGGATGGAAGTTTCAGTTTTAGTTGTGGGAAGAAAACCCCACAGATTTATTCCAAGAAAAACCCCCGCGATCAGGAAGGGACTGAAAATGTTACCCCCAAAGTTACCCTTATGGGATTCGAACCGGGGTCCTAGAGATGGGATTAGAAGAAAGATACAACATGCCAACCCAACAATACCTTCTGGAAGTGCATCTACTTTAATGGTGGCAATCAAACCCAGTGCATCTCTCCAAAAAGGGATCTGTTGCGTGCCATATTCGATGATGATTGGTACCAGATGCGGCCATCTATCTGTGAGATTTGATGCCTTGTCAGGGTACTTGAACCGGAAGTCATGTTCAATCTGTAACAAGAAGAATAAGAACTTAAATGTCTTTTTATTAATGTTTTAACCCACCAAAAGACCAATTGAAAATATAGATTCCTTTCCCAACCTAGACCATGTAAAATGGCATGGGATGGAGGGGAAGTTGCAAATACATAAAATGCTATTGCACCCTCTCTTATCCCACCCTCAAGACTAAACTTCCCTTCCTTATACTACACAACCAGTGTTGTCTGATGCATGTGCAAATGTAACTACCAATACCATACTTAATTGTAAAGAGCCATCCTAATCCTCACAAGAAACATATGTTGACACCGAGTGCAACACGAAAAAGTATAGGGCGAACTGGGTCTGAGTTGGATATGGGACGCAGACTCGCTATATTTTTTACAAATTTCACGAGCGCGCGTGTGATAATGAATTTATCTCCAAGCAAACTTGATGTGCAGATGGAGTTATGAGAACAACGCAATATGCACCGTGCAATAATCGACTGTGCAGTATAGGTTATTGGCACACTGTTGTTGCTACAGATTGACCAATCAAAACCGAGGATTCAAGTTTGCTTGAAGATAATATGTAATGATCATTTCACTTAGGAAGTAACTAGCATACTACAGTAACATACCATCCCCTCATCCAGGAGCCTTGGGAATTCTGCAATGATTTCTGCAACAGATCTGTTGCTACACTTTATCCAATTCTGTCTGTACTCTGAAGTTTCTGTCATGAGTTTCACCACTTCCTCTCTTGGTTCAATGTTCTCCTTTAGCCAACTGATCTTCTCTTCAATGTCGTTTGTCCTCTCTGGGTTTATCTGAGGGCCTGCAGTTGGTGACTCTTTTTGTAAAAGATAAAAGCAAAATAAAAGCAAACAAAAAACCATCATTAGTAATCATCATGCAACCATCTATACAAAATCTGCTTTTCACAGAGTACCATGTTGCGGAAGGTTAATATTATTTCAAACATGTTCAGTTTAAACGAAGTAATTAAGCCACCCATGCCACTGATTGATCATCAGGAAACAACTGTAAAACTTTAGTGGATTATGTAAGATAATTCACTTTGGTATGATTTTAGATCAATTTCGGGGGCTTAAAGCAAGTAAAGCGTGTGAAACTTGTTTATTAATACCTTTCTCTGTTTTGCTCCTCATCAACATTTGTTTACGCACATATCTCAAATGCTCTTCGTGATATCCAACGGCTGGACATCTACTTGCTCCTTTCGAGTAGAACGCTTCCTGTTAAACACAACAAATAATATTAAATATTTCAAACCGATCAGACATATCAAAACTTGTTACTAGAAGTAAAAAAGGTGGAAACTTCATTCATTACACAACAAATGCAATGATGTATGGTCATGGCAGAGAAGACTTATAGCTTATTTCTAATCTTCATTGTTTTTATACGAAGAGCAACTTATCTTTCAATAACAAAATATTGCGCAGTACAGTAACTTTGTCTCAATAAAGCATTTTTAAAGCATCCCAAACAAACAATGAATACTCACATATCCACTTATGCCTTGTGTATCCCTCAATTGAGGAAATGCAGTAATGATGCTCTGAGCTAGGGCACTCTTCTCAAATGAACTTGGGCTGTGTAATGAGTATAAATAAACCCAAACATCATTATTTTTTACAACAGCTTTGCCAGGCAACCAGATTTTAAGTGTTTTATTAGAATGTGGAAAACCAGAAACTCAATGGCAAGTCTGAAACTGTATCAGCATAATTTTCTTGATGCTTTGTTAAAAAAACCTTCACACTATTGGTTCAGAGAAAAAAGAACAAATAACACATACATAGATTGAAAATTGTAAATGGGCATAGGTAGAACTTGACAATAGTTGGAGCGATTGTGAAAGTTGTGCTGAGTGCAATAAATCTCCAGTTTTCTGTATGTTATGCCTAAATTGATCATCTTGTGTACAAAACCTCATAATTTATTGTAAACAAAATGTTCTGTCAGTACTTTTCAATCAAAATTCCACAATGAAAGGTGCAAGTTCAAGAAATTAAAAAGGGCTTGTAACTTGTTTAAATGTAAATATAGAGAAAGTAAAACTTACTTCTTTCCACAAGTTTCCACAAGGTGCGACACAAGAATTGTAACAAGGGTATGGCGAACCTTCTTTGACAGGAAACCTTGAGAATTTATCTGCTTAATGACATTTTTACCAGCTGTAGTTTGGTTGAGTATCACCAAAGCATCCTGTAATACAAAATTTAAAGCAATTTGTTACAGATAGAGTTTTGTGTCATAATCATCCCCCCGTTTTTTTTGTAGAGGAGTGAAAAGTTATGTTGTTGTTTAAATATTTATGTTTTCTTTCTTTTTTTATAGAAGATGGTTTTCCCAAGTTTCTGTTTTATTTTTTAAATGGCCCCCTGTCAGCTCCTTTACTCTATTACAATTGTTATAGTTTATCTTTGCAAAGCACAAGTCACAGTTTAATGTGTTGTGCTCCCCCCCCAAACAAAAATAATAATAATAAAATAAAACAACAAAATAAAGAAATAAACAACTTAAAAAAGGCTGCGTACTCTGTACTTACAAACAAAACTGTTCTCTTGCTATGGAAGCAGGTGACAAAGTTGATTGTGAGGACACAAAAACATCTGACCTAAATGGATCCCATTGTGGTGAAGCTACACCAAAAAGGTCATGACTCCCAAAATTGAGAGTAACTGGAAACGTTGTCATCTGCACATCTTGTGGTTTATTTTGTGTACAAAAAATATAATCATTTAAAATGTGCTCAAATGTGACTTTACACAACCGTATTGAGTTGTTTTCATTGTCACAGGCAATTTGCTACAGTTTCAAATGTAGCATAAGACCCCTTCCAGTTAAAATCAAAGGAAAACTTAGGGACCTTTGAGAGTTTTATAAAGTAGCTGAATTATATATAAACTGTATGTGGATATACATTTTTTAACAAGTTCAAATGACTTAATGTTTTTATATCACTAAACCAAAAAGGAAAATGACTGGGTAAATTTGTTAGATACATTTGGGTGAAAAAAGAACATTTTACTAGAGTGGGATACTGAACATGCAGCCTGGGGGTTGACGTGCCACTGCTCTACCAACTGAGCTAATTTTTAGCCCTGTTTATTGTCAATATTCTTTGTTCAGGGTGTGAGTCAGATGCCATAATACGTTAAGATACGTGTACAACCTGGGAAGAGGCAGCCAGGATACACATTAAGGGGATGCGGTTCCTTTTGTAAGAATTATTAACCAAGGTTTACTTACACTTATACAACTTGAAATGGTGCTATTATATACCATGCTTGATCTGTTTTGCTATAGCATTTGGTGACATGAAGAGGACGACACAAACACAAATCTTGGGGCTGTAGTACAAGTATCTCTTGATGGGATTCTCTCACTGCATACGAATGTCTGTGTCTGTTATAGAAGCTCGTCTACCATAAGTTGACAACAAAGTGCAAATTGTTTTTCACTATAACGATGTGCTTGAGTTGCCCAAACTGTGGGCCACTATCATTCCAGTGAGTGATTAACATGCAATTTGGCTTAAACTGATAGGATTGAATACTAACCCTTCCTGACACAGTAATTGTAGTATCTATGGTACAATCAAGAGCAGCACAAACATAATCTGCCTCATCTAAAGTTGAAACGAGCACATTTAGTTGGTCACTGATTTCCACATCATAGGATAGGGGCTTTCTTAATAAGAAAACATAGCTCTGTTGCTGTTGATGTCTGTCAGCGACAGTTTTTGCAATATTCTTATAATTGTTGCAAGCTCTAGCCCATCTCTTGAATGGTTTGTGTTTACCCTCCTTACGCAAGCTTGAATATTGAACCAAAGGCCCTAGCAGCCTTATCAGTCTGGGGTAGTGGACAATGAAATGGTGTTTAGGGATGAGGTGCCTATCCGGAAAGACTTCAAGAAATAAACGATGGTGATCCCTAATCAGTGCCTTTAGGACATATGTGCCTTCCTGGCTTATATAAGGAGCCATTGTTATCTTATATATATCCAAGAGAAGCAAGAACGGTTCCCATACATCAGATTTGTCATCAACCAGGTCTCCAATAATTAATGGCAAGTACAGGGCTAAGCACTTCATTTGAGAAGCCTTTTGGCCACTTGAACCAGAAGGATTTGTCAGAGCAGATGGTTGGATTTGGCTAGGTTTGTTTTTTTTGTCTGAGAATCCGTAGCCAAATGCAGATACACGGTTATTCAGTTCTTCAAGGGTGAAATTGTCTTGACCCACAAGGGCACCTATAACCAGTTTGAATTCCAAGGGCATGACACCCTCTAAGAAATCATGCATCACATCAGGTGCAAAGTTTTGCCATACATGGAAAGCACTCAAATTATTAAGCTCTGACCATCGCTTAATGCCTGTCTTTGAAATATCATCTACGGCAAGGTCTTCATTGAAATTTCCTTCATCTCTTGAAATAGACATATCTTCTACAAGTTGACAGCGAGTCAATTCCTTGGGGGCTCTACAAAACCGACATGCATAATTAGCAGAAAAGCTGTCAGTGAAGCCAAGCAATTCATGGATACCCAGGTTATCATCAATTACCTGAAAAAGGACAGGCCTCACTTTACCTGCATATGAGTCACATACAATCTCAAGCCCATTTCTCTCCATATCTTTGAAATCTTTGACAAGTATTGAAAGTACCTTATCAATGCCATACTGGTCAACTATTTTTCGTTTTGCGCATGCAGCCAACAGAATATTATTCAAGGAAGACTGAAACTGTGCAGGTAGACAAATGAGGCTAACATAGAAGGCTGTTAGTTTGTTGGTTCCCTTTTTAGAGCCAAGAGGGTTTCCTGTCTCGTAGTCATCACTGTACAATAGTATGGGTATTATCAAATCATTACTCCCAGAAAAAGTTGTCCGATAATAGCTTCCATCACGATATGTCTCAAGCAAGAGAGCATCTTGAGAAGCGTGTTGGTCCAAAATTGCATCCATTACTCCTGGCAGCTCTAAGTGTTTTTTGATGGTTTTGAGTATTGGGACATACTGAAAAGTATCTTTTTAAAGTTGTTGTCTAACCCCACCTGTTGTATTGTCACTCTGTGAAACAAATGATCTGCCAATAGATATGTCTTCAGGGTTGATCAAAACACCCTTTTCTTTGAAAAACTGGTTTTGTTGGGCCTGTGTTCTCAGTCCATTGAAGGTTTTTTTTTAACCTTCAAACTCTTCAAACAAATCCTTGAATTTGTCAGAATGCGTCTCTTCTATAACAATGCTGTTTTTCACTTCTGTCACCCTTTTCTCTAGATAACTAACTACAGTCTGAATCAATTCCTCGGTTTCACATATGACAAGCTCAATAGATGAGTAGGGAAAGAAGATGCTTTTATGTTGGCAATAAAATGAGATACTGCTTCAACAACATCATTTGTGTTGGGGTCACCTTCGTTGTCAAATGCATACTGCTCAGTCCTATTTTCATCTCCCTCTTCATCATCATCTTCAAAATCGTGACTGCCAAGTTGGTCTCAATCTGATCCAGCTGCCTCAGAAGTAACACGACCCATATCATGGTGCAATTTAATGTGGCGTTTATATGAGGAGATGTGCATAAAAGAAGACAGACATCCATTCTGTCTGCAAATTATGTGAGTGCTGCTCCCTGAGTGTAGGTTGTGTAAGTATTTCAAATGATTGAAGAGTTCGTTTATCCCACCCTCAATATCATGCAAGCACTTGAAGCAAAACATTGTTAATAACTCACTCGTTCTTTTAAGTAGTTAGTGAACTTCACTCTTATTCCTACTTTTGGAATAAGCTGTTTAATATCTTCATCTGACAAAAGGGACAGAGCTTCAAGATCGATGCAGTTTTCTGTTGGTACAAAAATAAGCAAACAAACAAAAAGAAAAAAGTTTTTTTTTCCTCTTTGACATCTTAAAAGGGGTGGAACGCCATTTTCTAAACCCTCAATAGACTGTGACAGTCTCTCGCGTACATGTGTTCAAATGTTGGGACTTGTTAAAGTATGACATGATTTTTTTGTTCTTTCAAATGTTAAAGCAAAATTCATGCGAGTCCAACACCATGTTCCTAGGGCCCAATTTCATAGAGCTGCTTAACGTCCGATTCTGTGCTTACTGCGCGATTTCCATTTCATATTGCTGCTAAGCACACGAAAAGGCATAATAACCTTCCGGTGCTTACTGTATGAACATGAATGACGTGACAATGCAAATCCATGGTGAACGCGCAAGATGGCTGCCTCATTTTCTTGCTAACCTGTGAAATACGCTTAAGCAAATATGCTATAGTTAGCACGAAAATTTGCTTACTGGTATTGGGCCCAGGTCTTGCCCGCCCTATTCTGACTCCTTAGCTTCCAAGAAAACGTCCATCCCTAAAATAACATGCGAACAATTTCATTACCAAATGGGTATCAAATTTCTGAAATCTGTGTGTGTGTGTGTGTGCGGTAACAGTGTCCCGATAACAGAGTCTGTATTTACAATGCAGATTTAAACTGCCAAATAAGTGAGAACATTGTTTTTTATGACTGGTCCAGCAAAAGTGTTTAGCTATCTGGGCCCAAAAGCAGCTAAACAAAACAAAAACTACACTTATCAGAATAAGGTTACAGTCCAAATAACCATTTAAATTGTATGTATCTGTAACTGGTATCCTGCTTGTGTTTGCTTAACAGAGATCTTTTTTCTGCTTAAGCAGCTCTATGAAATTGTACCTTGTGGTCCATTGAAACATTTCTTTAAAACCACGCTCTCTTTTTGAAAAGGTTTATACGAGAGTTTTAACGATTGTGGAAGATTTCTTTTAAGCAAAACGGTCAGCAATCCTTCCAAATCTAACATTCTTGAACACGTGTACATCGCGTTGAAAGCTTAATACATTGTACGAGTAAAGTTTGTCAGGATTTGGCTTGATTTCATTATCCGTACCACTAGAGAGCCCGAGTATAAATGCCAACGACCGCATCAGGAGCCCTTACAAAAACAACTTGTGCCTTTTGGAAACAGGAGGCAGTTAAGAGTTTATTTGGATGCTCAAAGGGCTCTGGTCCAACTCTTAGCCGATATTAAAAATACAAATAAAAAAAGATGCACCAAGATTATTTCCAGAGGGCAGTAGTGGGGGAAACAAAGGACACGCTTTACGTGCACCAAATTATTTGGTTGAAGTACTGATATGTTAAACAATGATGATTGATGATAAATTGACAATTAACACGTTCAGAAGAACGTTGTTAAAAAATTAATCAGTACTTAGTATTTTTCGTCAGTTAAACTCATTTCATTTGATTCTACACTGAATTTGCATTATTTAATAAAAGGTTTATTAAAAAAAATTTATAGGATTGATATCAATATGAAATCTCACAGACCACAATCCTAGAAAAATCCCAGAAAAATGTACGATATCTACCAGAAATACTTAGGGGCCATTCAGAGGAGTCAATGTTTAGGTTTTTTAAATATATACAATTTATAGTAGGTGGGCGGGTCAAAAGAAATTCAGCTTACAGTTAAGATATAACAACAAATTAGCTTCTTTTTTTTTAAAGGGGAAAATACCCAGCCCATCTCTTCAAGATCGTCTGCTATGTCAGTGCCGTCTATTGTTATCGGTCAACCTTGTTTTCGATACAACCGACCTTCATCCCTGCAAGAGGCAAGGCAGCAACATTTTCCTCAATGACGAGGTTGCTTGCTGGAAGCCAGGAAAAGCCTTTGGAAACTCCTGAGCTGGGAGAGCATTGATCAAAAATATCTGCTTCAATTGAGGCATCATTTTTATCTTCAGTGCACATGGGTATAAGTCTTTCAATATTTGTAAAATCAAAACTTGGGGCGTGTGGTTGGGTAAAAAAAAAAAAAAAAAAAAAGATCGCCATTTTTAAACATTGATTACTCTACATGGCCCCTTATTTTGAATGACGCAACTAAGATAAGCCTGTTCATATGAAATAAAAATCCTGACACAACATTAACAATTTGTTGACGTTTACACCGAAACATGAGCGCCACATTTGATAAAATTTTCACAGGTTGTTTGCAGGGCAAGTCTGATTTTTAAAAAAAACTAGGGTGCGGGAGTACATTTACCCTTCCGAAACACAACTACGCACTTTCCTTTCAAATAGAATGGGGATATTCCATCCATGCATCTGGCCTTTGCCTCAATATTCTTCTTTTGAAAGTTGATAGCCCTCTCCCCGAGTTACCTCTCTAATATATCGAGGGAAAAAAAATAAATCCACTCATAGGGATCCAGCGTATCCTAAGCTTATTTTTTTCGACAGCTCCACACTTCACAGTGAAACTCATTTTTTCAAGAACCACTTTCCTCGCACCGAGACTTTCTTGGATTATTTCTTTTTTGGGGGACCGCGGGCGTTTTATGATTTTGGAATGCAAGATTGCTTCCACAAATTGATTATATCATTTGATGGGTAAGCGGGCTTCTCTTGGAGGCTTACCCTATCAAGCAGAAAGGGAGGAAGAGCAGGGCTGCCTGGTCTTTAATTCCTCTCACCTTTTTTTTATCCTTAGGAAATAAAGAAGGAGGATGCAGCCATTGGTGAATCAACTTTTACTCTGATGCACCATTTCTCTGTGTTCGTTTCTTCACCATTTGCTCTTTATTTTTGTAGGTTTTTCTTCGAAAATGATGTACATGTATGCAGCCCCATTGCAGGGATTAGGGTCACTGCTGACAAACAAGTCTGAAACCAGGCTCCAAATTTTTGAAGGTGCTAAAATCATGGCATTTCCACTGTTTGGTTTTCCCCGGGAAGTATAGATTTCAGGGAGCTTCTTTGAACGGCAGCTTCAGCACGATACTACATCAAAGAACACTGGGGAAAAGTCTTCACAAGGCAGACATTAAAACAAGTTTGATTTCAAACGCAAGTCTGAAATTTCCCACTCCTGCCATTAGGACGCCCACTAGTCGTGCATAAATAACTCAATGTTTTTGAGGAATATATTTACCTAGCTTTTGTAACCACATTCTGTACGTTAAATTCATAATGAATTTATCAACTTCATTGTTATTTGAAAACTAACATCACAAAAATCCCCCCAAAATAAATAGAATTAACGCTACAAGCAAGAACATGTACACACTTATCCACGTATCTTTATTTGATTTCGTCCTGTAATTTTCGAAAAAGGAAACACAACAACAGCACTCGTGAATATTTAACTTGGTGGAATTGATTCCCCTTGACAACTTAAACACCATGACAAGATTGATGTTCTGCAGCTTGCCATCAGTAGAGTACGGGTATTCTCGGGATACCAAGGCAAAGAAACTAATCAACTATTCCTCCTTGTAATCGGATATTTTCACTCATTCATCCCGCACCTCTTCTGTTTATTTGTGTTGTTTTGGAGGGGGGGGGGTTTCAATATGGGAATGCATTCCAAGGTTCATTTCCAGACAAGAACAAAGAAACTTGTAATCTGTACGAGATTGTTTTGGATAAATTTACCGCTGTGTCAATGACATCAAGGAGTGAGACCTGGCCTTAACTAATTCATTTGAGGTCTCTCTTACCTTAAGACGAACAGAAAATGCGCAACAGACATGTACTGTGTTGCCACCATCTTGGTCATGTTCCCTGTATCTAATAACAATGAATTCTGATATTCATTGAACAAAAAGGAACCAGACTATTTTATCTTCCAGCCTCTGTTTGGTAAACACTGATTTGGATTGGGGAAATATCAAGATGGCCTATACCAAGGTCTATAGACCTTATGTACACGACATTTGAGTTGGAACCCTCAGCTAGAGGTCAAGAGAAGGTTGCTCATTGGCCCATTCTGGGCACCGAGCGTGCGTAGCTGTGCGTTTTCATCATCATTTTGCAGATAAACCTTGCAATTTGCCATCATCCCTGAGGTCAAACGATGGAAACGCGCATGTGTGTGAGCACTGTGCACAACACTCAGCCATTTGGGGTCTTCCCGCTGTTTGGGGCTTTTGAGGTCATATGCAAGGTGTCCATAAGATAGCGGCATGATGACATCATTTGAAAAAAACACGGACTTATCTCCGTGCCTGGATCATGTTCAGACAAAAGGTAGGACTATGCATGTGTTGTACAACATACAACCCCAACATATTTTACTTAGTGTGTTCTTGAACACAATGGCATCTTTCTCACACAAAGTTTGCACAGATTGTATAAAAGCTGCGTCCAAATTGGCGGCTGCGGCTGCAGCTGTTGCTAAGAGTGTTGCTATGAGCATCCTAAGCATCAATGCCCGTCCACATGACGATCAAGCCACAGTCGCAGCCACTGATACGGACCTGGCCAATGTTTCTGGCAATGCAGTCGATGTCTCTGAATGCCCTCTTCAACAACCAACGGTCTACCACCCGTTCAAAGGCTTCAAATTAAATGGTTCCGGCGTATAATCTTTCATAGCAAAACGCAGAATGGGTGCAACTAAATACACAATTGTACATATCAGTTACCGCAAAATGATGAGCCTGAGTTTAATATAACAAAAATGTACGCATGTACATCTTAAATGTATAATATCATGCAGGGGTAAATGAATAACTTGGATACATTATCCATAATCCCTACCAGAATCGTGCCAAATCTCCCCCATCAAATTTATGTCAATATGCCTTTTTCTATTTAGATTACCTTAAAAAAAAAAAAAAAAAGATCATTAACAAAAACATGGCCTAACTCATCTAAGCAAATATTTGAGTGCCGTCAATGCCCTGTATTCGGTATGTGTACTACTTACTACATCCAGGGCACTTTATATTAAAACATTCTGGATTGGCCTGGGGTGAAATTTCATGCGGGGGACTCTTTAGCTCTGCGTTTCGTTGAACCCATGCATACAAAGAAGAAAATATGAAAGTGGTGCATATCGATTACAGTATTGCCTTGTTTTGATTGGCATATCCATTACATTCAATACATGCTAAGGAAAACATGCCCAGTCGAAACGCCACGACCAAACCCACAAAAAAAAAAAAATCAAAACAGGGAAAAAATCAATAATTAGGTTTCAATGATGCTGATGAGGGAAGCGTCTGTAAGCAAGCGAGCTAGGGGGGTTAAGGCGGACGAGTCTCTACTGACTCACCCAGGGCCCTGCTGCTCAGCCAACCCACTCGTACAGCTAACAAATGGGCAAGTACGCGATGAAGAGACATGGAGTGTGTGCTGTAGTTGCCTCGGGCGAGAAAAAGAAGAAAAAAAAAAAAAAACCTGTTCTGTTTGCGGGCAGAAAGAGACGGTAGAAATGTACGATCCCTAAGTCTTGGGTTAAAATCATTCTGTTGTTTTCACGGTTGTTGAGGATTTTTACACAACGCCAAGATTTGTGGTGTTGTTCTAGACTTTGTAGTTGATGAAAAGGGAAATTTTATGAATGGGAACGTTTTGTTTATTTATTTCTAATTTCATCCCGGGAGATCCATTCAGTGAGGATAACTAACTGATCTCCCATGAATCCCACCTCACATAAAAACTACAAAGATGCTATTAAAATATTCAGAGTAAGGGTTACAAAGTTTCACCGACGCATGGTTGCGAAATAATGCATTTGTTGCCATTATACACAAAAATACTTGTGGGCGGGGGAACGCAATCTGACCCTCCATAAGCATTGGGTTGTCTATCAATAAGAATTTAAAAGAAAAGCAATCTGACTCGTCTCACAATGAACGTTTTGAAGAAACCTGCATTCCCTTTCTCTCCACCAATGGTTAACTCTCCTTTCGACTATGTTCACATCTTCACTTGTAGAAAAGGAAACTGCTTGTGCCTGGCACTGAAAGGCATCCTGTAATCATTTTGTTGTTTATTTTTTATGTTCGCCAGCAAAGACTACCGTTTCCTTTTCTTTCCGTTGAACCCGGTCTGATGTTTACATGAACGACTGTACAGTTTATGTAAACCCTAACACAACACTCCTACTAAAAGTACATGAGACGACAATATTTCCAAGGCGCATATATATATACGGAACAACATGCACTGACAATAATTTGTCCAATGATCCAGACGTAGACCGCCATTTCCTGTGCATCTCTCTCCAGCTGGCACCGTAAGCCGCATGGCTCATTCTGCCTGGATGTTTTCCTGACCTTTTGTGGAAAATGTTTTTATTAAAGCTTCAACTCTGACTATCCTCAACGTCACTTACGGCACACCGTGTGATTTGTCACTCCCCATCGCGTATTGTTACATGTTTGGCGGAGGGGGGAAGGGAGATAGTTGGTTGCCACGAGCTTCATCTTGAACATCAAAATGACGATTGATTATTGCTTGAAATAAATGCATTACTTGTGCCATCACTCAGAGGTACCGCGCACACGACACACTACAAAACCAATATGAAGGTCCCTGATCGTTTCCTACATCATATGGAAGCGTTTCTTGCTTCACAAAAACCCTCGTAATCATCACTATTACTACTCATTTCATCGACAAAATGTTCATCCTTTGCACAAATCAATAGCTCATGTTTGATACAAAATGGTACTTCACAAGTGAGCACGCCATCTACATGTATCCTGCTATTTGCCATACAAGTGATATTGCATACATAATTCGTAATTTATGTTTAATCCCTCACTGTACAACAAGTTCATGACAAATATTGTCCTCATCGTGTTTATCGCAACAATGTTGACAGCCACTTAAAAGTCCTTTTAAAAAAGTGAGACTCAAGAACCACCAGTGGATAAGTAAAGACCAAGAGTTATTTTGAAATGAGATACTTTCTGACGGGATGAAGGGCGAATACAAATCATCTGTTTCTTTCTTTGTCTGGTTCTCTCTTCAGTGTTTTCTGTTGTTGTTGGACGACCGTATCAGCTTACACTTCATCATTACAATGGGATTTGCGGTTCTAAAAAAAGAGACATGAGCTTGCCATAGACTCATGCCATGCTGTGATATGTCACAATCCTCAAATGCGACAGAACTAGTAAGGGAAGAGAAGAATAGGCGGCAAGGTTTTAAACGGTCATTTAAAACTGGCAGGGTCATGGCCGTGCGATAAAGGACCGAGCCGAAGAGGTCCTGCATCGTACGGTCACCAATCTTTACTGCCCAATCATAAATACCTTCCATTAAAGACACCCAAAAACCTTTAAAAGTTAAACAAGTTTTTAGTCATATTTCGTCGCCCACCAAGTGACTCTGATAGGTTAAGTTCGATCATGATTTACAAAGCAGCAAGGTTGTGATTTGTCTGTGTTTAATGGCATAAGATTTTTTGTGAGGACGATGAACGGTTTTTTTTTTTTTCATATTCATGTCGCTCTTGGCATGTGCACATTTCCAAGAACTACACGAGATGTCTGCCAGAACTTGGCATTCCAAAAACTCCCATTATAAATATTGTATGGTTTGTCTCTATTTCAGGCTGATTCACATGCAGTATTTATTACAGAATGGGCAACCAAAAAATACATGTAATAAAAACTCAAGTTCCTCCCTTCTTGAGCCATGCACATTCCTACAAAAAAGGATATACGCAGTCCTTGGATAATTCCAGTCAGGATTTGCGATATTTCTCCCCCCATTTATTGCATTTCTCTACATGTCAGGTATCAAGGAATACTTGATTAGATCTTGGGTCCCTTTACTATAATTACCGCAACAGGAAAGGACAATTTGGGGCTTCACTTCCCGACGAGATTTGACAGAGCTTACTAGTGACAAAACAAGACTTTCTGCCGAGTGCCTGTTTTAATTTGATTGCAGCGCTTTTCTTTTTTATAAACATTACGTCGTCTGATCTGACAAGATGTTGGCTAACGTTCACCGGGTTCAACGCTCAAATTAAATACTGTGAAAGACATTTTTAAAACATGGACAGCTTATGAAAATCCGACTGCTGCTAACGAATCCCAGGGGTGAGAGTCATTGCTGACAATAAGGTCTGAAACTAAAGGATCCAAATTGTAGGAGGTATGTTGAAATTATGGCATTTTCACCTTTTAATAGCCCCTGTGGTTATACAAAGATTTCAGGGAGCTTTTAGGAAAAGCATCTTCAGGGCTAGAGGAGTGGATTCAAGAGCTGAATTTGATCATACCTGGAGAAAATGACATCTGATTTTCTTCGCCAGGCAGACATAAAAGTATGAATTTAGTTTGAAAGTCTATAACTTCTCATCCCTGAAATCAAGTAACATATAATGTCGATGCATCGTATACAAAATTGAAAAGAAAATCTACACGGGGTTGGGCTCGATTCGTAGGATACAGAAACTGTCAACACATCTCCAATGTGATCACAGAGAATGTACTATCACCACAACTTTTTGAGCGCTACATAAAATATCGAAAGAGGAAACATGGAAATCCAAAACCTACGGAGCCCGGGAGGTGACATCCCGAAAAAAAATTATTTCGTTTTCTCGTGGAAATAATTGTCACGATTTCGTTTTCTCGTGGAAATAATTGTAACTACGTGCGTCCTTTTTCCAAGCACGGAGTATTGGTGTGGGCCGGCCCTACGTGGGAACGAGATTGTGGAAACGAGTTGAAATGCACATGGCCGGCGGACAGCACACTCTAGCTGCACATCACGGTACCGCACATCACAGTGTAGACTGTGTTCATTGCGTGTAGTCGACCAAACGTGAGTATTCATTATTTCTTTCCTCCTTGTTATCATCATGGAGGTAGGAATCTCGGGTATCTCCATGGTATTATTTAGCATACACTTAAGTCATGAACGTTGGTTCTGTCGTTCTGACGTTGGTTCTTTCTTTCGACATGTTTGGGTTATAACTCATAACTGCTAGCACTCCCTCATGCGGGCTGCAGTGCAGATTAGATCCATGTATGTGTAGATAGGATTAGGAATGGATCTATAGGCTGATGATAGGCTGTCTATTTTATTTATTTATTTATTTTTTATTTTTTTTGGGGGGGGGGTCTACACAAATCGCTCGTCGTACGGCTATGGTACTACCACCGCCACCGCCACCGCCACCGCCACCGCCACCGCCACCGCCACCGCCACCGCCACCGCCACCGCCCCCGCCACCGCCCCCGCCCCCGCCCCCGCCCCCGCCCCCGCCGGGGTTCATACTTTACAAAGTGCTTGAAAATGAAAGCACATCAGGCAGAATATTTCCATTAAAAAAAATTACCTTACCACCAACTTTTACCTAGTGAGTTTTATGTAAATCAGTGAACATTTTTGTTTTTCAAACTAACCACTTGTAGGGACTCTAAAATCAAACAAGTTCACTGATACTGATAAATAGTGATATCTTGTTTCTGTTTTACCACAGGTTTTAAACAAGGCTGTATCATGGCAGACCTCTTGATAAATTTTCTCAAGGAAAGAGGTATTGATAATGAAGAGCTTCAAGCTATTAGGGATGACAAGGTATTGAAGTGAAACTCTTGTTTTACATACTTTGGGAAATGTTTTACATGATATCATAACCCTGTTTTTATGGTTGAATCCTCATTACCATTGGCGCCAATGGGCCTCTTACAAATTTTTAACTATTGAACCGTAACCTAAAATAATGCTCCTACCTCTATTGCAGCTAAACAGAGTGTTAACTTTAATTATTGTGTTTTAACTGTCACTACAGCTATTAATTTAATACTCTTGGTGTTGAGCCATGTTGGAAAAATTACATACTGTACACACATGCAATAAAGGATCAACATTTGGTGCATTATTATCACTCTGTTTATTTGTTACAATCATTTGTTTTTCTAGATTGACTGCAGCACACTATTGCTAATGGAGGACACAGCTATGAAGACTTACATACCAGCCTTTGGGGACAGACTGGCAGCAGTTTCATTTTGTAAAAAGCAAGAAAAAGTGCAATCCACTGAACCCACTGTGCTTGATAGGCTCATGGAGAAATTTTCCAAAAGAAGAAAGAACCCATCGGTTGATGGTAATACATGTTCCCGTTCCAAGGCAGCAAAAGGTAACACAAATGCCATGAAAAAGGACAGACGTATAGAACTGGGGTGGTTAGATTATGATGCGACCAATAAGCAATACAAGCATGTTCGAAACCAGAAGGGAGGCGGTACCCGTCAACTTGTAATTAACAAAAATCTGGGAAAAGATGCAATAATGGAAAAAGGAAAGCTGCTCTTCTTTCCCGATGGGAAATCTAAGATGGGCATGGTGGATGATTTCACTTTCTCAATGCAAGATTTCAGAGGCTGTTGTATGGACAAATCTACTATTGGCGAGCTGTACAGCCAGACTAGTGTTAAACTTCTTCGGCTGTATATCTGCACCAAGCGCCTTGAAGTGCAACAACCCTTATCTTCAGGTAATAGCTCATCTGATGATGGTAGTGATCTAAGAAAATCACCACAAATTTATACCAGTAGTGATCATGATGAAACAGAAGTACAGTTTGGGAAAACTTCCCATGCAAACCCTTTACAACTTGACAAGACACTTCCATGGGAATGTTCCCCAATCCAAGCTGAAGTGTACCTAGAAACTGTTGATCTTGATTTATACACAGAAGTTGTAGAAGAAGTTGTAGAAGTGCCTATTCTTCAAGTTGAGCAGGAGAAAGCAGATGAAGACTTGAGCTTAAATGATAAATCAACTGAAGCTGCCCAGCCAGAAGTACACACAAATGATTTATTCACCATGGATGACAACTGCCTGAACATACGTCTCCATCGCATACACATTCAGAGGGAGATGATAGCAATTTTCAAGACCCCAGAAATAATTAATACACCAATAAAAGTTTCTTTTGTAGATGAGGCTGGGGAAGATGCAGCAGGAGTATCAAGAGAGGCATATAGTGCCTTTTGGGTTTCCTTCTTTAGCACATCGGCAGATGGGGAAGATTGTAGAGTGCCATCACTATGTCCAGAGTACGGACTTGAAGAATTGCAATCTATCGGCCGTATATTATCGAAAGGCTACCTCGATCATAAGGTGTTTCCCCTTCAAATGGCTCCAGCTTTCTTCCAGGCATTAATTGTTGGCGAAGAAACAGTATCAGCTGAAGACCTTTGTGAGTCATTCTTATTGTTTCTTAGTGATACTGACAGAGAAGCTGTTAAGTCAGCACTAGATGGTCATCTCTCCAACGACGACAAAGACGTTTTTGAAGATCTGCTTGACCGAGAGGGATGCCATGCCATACCCAAGATGGAACAGGTTCGAACAGTTGTTATGCAGATGGCACATAAATGCATATACAAAATAGCAACTATGCTCTAGAAGCTATGAGGCGAGTCGTGCAAGACTCGCTGGCCAGTGTTTTTCCAAATGTGGAGTCCATAAAGTCCATGTACTCCGAACTGAAGCCCACGTCAAAGAAAGTTTGCGATTTACTGCATGCCGATCCTCAAAACAAGGAACAGTCAATCGTTAAGATTTTTGATGCAATTCATTCGAGCACAGGACAGTGAGGGGCTTGCAAAACTGCTCAGGTACTTGACAGCCTCCAGTATCATCTCTGTATCAAGGATTTTAGTAGAATTCAAGGACATTACTGGACTTGCTCGCAGGCCAGTTGCACACACTTGTGGTCCGGTTCTAGATCTGCCATCCACATACACGACATATAGGGATTTCAGGAATGAATGGCAAGCAGTTTTGTCTTCTGGATATCTCAAGATGGACATAATGTAGACCTACAGTACATGCAACTACATGTTCATATAGAGTACCGTGAACCCTCTTGCAACAATATACCTTCAAAAACACATTATGGAGTAAGTTAAGATTTAAGAACAACAATATTGAACACCAACTAATATTGGAATTTATGCCAAATAGCTAACAAACATTTTTTTGTGAACCTTAAATTATTTGTTTAGTGCTACATAAGTTTAGTGCCACACTACTTTGGTGTAATGTTTAGGTATATTTCATGGAGGGAAATTTATGGAACATTATTTTAGGCATTATTAAACTATTTATTAGACTAACAAATGGGGTGCAGGTAGGGTACAACATAGATACACTGTATTGGCACCCATGTTTAAAACAAAAGGTTTTTTCTTAGGGGGGGGGGCATGGCTCCCAGGCCCATTGACGTCCAAGGATCGGTTTTCCTGAAGCTGTATTTTGCCATGCAAAGCTTCAAATCATATTAAAGTGATTCTTGTATACTGTATAACTATTGTTATAATGTTGATTGAGTATGTTTAGTTAAGCTTACATACAGTGTTAATTTCTTATAAAAACCGTTGTAATAAACAGTATTTCTTGTTGTTTTATATACACAGGTTTTAAAGCCATTTTGATTTTAAAGGGTGTGTACAACATTGGTAATTGTCAAAGACTAGTATCCACACTTGATGTGACCCAACATATACATGAAATAACAAACCTGTTAAAGTTTAAGCTAAATCGGTCTTCAGAGTCTGCATGAGAAAACAGTGAAAAACCCCTAAATATGTGTTATAAAAATATAAAAAATTCAAACATCAGATTTTATCCTGCAGGAATACAGTTGTTTTACTCATTTCCTAAAAACTATGGCATTTCAAGCAAAACTATTTCAAGGGAAGTTTTCCACCATGTCCATCTTTATACCATGTAAGTTATAAGCAAATCTGTGAACATTTATATTTTCAACTTTACAATGATGTGAACACCCTTTAATCTGTTATTTTCTTTGGCACTGTGTTTTTGTAATGGTTTCTTTACTTTTTAAATTGTTTCCATAGTTTTTTATCACTGTGTTCTGGGTTGAATTTCACAGATTTCCTGTGTGTTGGCTTTGATTTAGGTTTCACTTTTGCTTTTGGTCATTGATTTATAATCAATAAAGTTATTTGTTATTTGTTTGCTTGTTGAGAAACCTACATTTTGAGTCACTGTCCCACTTCTTGCATTTCCTCACGTCTTTACCCTAGTCGATCGTTAGATTAATTTAGTTGTTCTTAAGTGAGTTTCCCCAGCGTTTAGTTTTATTTAGTTATATTCAAGCGGTCCATTTTTACAGGTTACTTATGCAAAAGCTGTCTATGAAAAGTTGTATGCTGTAAAGTATTGTGGAGCCCATGGAATTGGGCCCCCCTTTTTAATTGTTGATAACCCCTTTTCTTTGTTTTGGTATCAACCTTAAACCCTTATATTGTATTTACCTGTAAGAAGGAATGGAATAACCCAAATGCCACATCAGCAAGTGCATCTTAGAATTACAGGAAGTGGCCTTGGCTCATTGTTATACCAGCAATGACCCCGTCTACATGCTTTATAATAGTTCTGTATTCTTACATCTTTGACTGATGACAACTTATTATTTCTTTTAAGAGTCATTGACTACATATTAAAGCGCCTCGTATAGGTTGTCATTTTTGATAGTCGTACGTGCGCAACAGTATGTCTTTTTTTTTTTTGGGGGGGGGAGTTATGCAAATGGGTACTAATCAATATCCCAAAGGGTTTCCTTCACAAAGGGACGAGATACAAATGTAGATGAATACTTCAATTTAATGCATATTGCACATACTGCATTTTTTACATTGGAAGTTGCAAAACTAAAGTTCATACAGACAAGCCCCTCGCTGGATACACCACTGCTTGTTAATAATATGCCATTTCTATAGGGTCTGCGAGACTTGGATCAAGTTGTTGACTTTTCAGGGATTTGCCAAGAGAAAGTAAAATTTAGTTTAAAGCAATAGTATGGCAATTTGGTCTTTATTTCATTTACTCATGGATTTAAATGACATTCACTATTTACTTCTATATGCCCTTTATGTCTTTGAAGTATGTACAATCATGATCTCTCCTTTGATGAAAAGCCGACACTTTTGTCTTACCAAATTGCAACCTGATTGGTCAAATTGACGTACGCGCAATTTGCATAAAGGCCAGCCCCGCTGCCCCGGGAAAAGTTAGCTTAGGCTGTATCCGAATTGTTGCTAAGGACGTCCTATACTTCAGCGCATGATGACGCGGAAATCTAGCCGTAGCCGTAGCTGTAGCCGTTAATTCGGACACGGCCTTACCTTCTTGGCTTACGTCCAAACTAAACAAGGGACGCCACCGAGGCAAGTCTTACAATAACAGCCAAGCGGCAGAGGGAGCTACTATCAAAACTGTCAGAGCCAGTGTGTTGCACAACGGCTCTGATACACAGCGGGGGTCATCTGCGGCGAATAATGTATTTTATCGTTTATGCGATACAATAAAATATTGCCGTCATATAGACCCAGCTGGATGATGTTAGCACACTACTGCGATTTCACTATATAATTATTAATAGAATTTATAGGACCCATATCATTATTGTCGCCGTATTGAAGATTATCCCATCAAAAGATGAAAATAAAACTAATTCCAACCAAAGGGCAACTACAGTTGTTGTTGGGGGGGGGGGGGTCAGGAAATATGGATAGGATGAGGGGTATGCCGTACTACACATACTCAGATTTCACCATATAATTGTATACATTGTCACCCAATATGATTATTATAGCCGTAATGAACCGAACCCCCTTACAGGATTATTTCAAAAAGGGAAAGAAAGCCAGATTTCTATATCAAATTCAATATCGCCGTAATACAAATGCCTCCCTTCAGGATGATTTTAAATTGGGAAATATTGTCAAAATTCAATGTTTATCTAAATATTACCGTAAACAGCGTGGCCAAATGGAGGATAATTTCTCAAAGGGATAAATATCATTCTGATTTTCATATGATTATTCATCTTCACGTCCTGACCTTATAGTTACCAGGGGTCTAGTTGTACACATCTTTCCTTCATACTATTGGATACCCTTTACAAACCCTGTTCAATTGTATTCAGTGTGTACATGTCTACATATTTATAAACATGTCATCACTTATCAAAAGGCAATGAGCTTTTAATAACTTAAAACACCATGTTCATACGATATTTGAATTAGTGTTCACATACCAACGTTCTTTATTTATTATGTCCTTTTTACAATTGAACACTGCCGACATGTAACTCATTCCTTTTATCATTTCAAATATAATAAATTATTCTGTGCAACCTCAAATTTGTGTCGAATGACAATTAATTTGTAATTGCATTTACTTACAATACTTTCTTTACATACACATATCAATATTATAAAATGTTAACCTAGACTCTCCTGAAACGCCCTCTATCGGCCATTACCCACACCACGTCTCCGCGCCTCCAGCTTCCCCCGTCTTCACGAAAGCATCATGCCCCCCCTCCACTGTCATGCACGTCTTCCCCCAAGCCATTGCCCACACCACGTATCAGCACCCTTCACGACCTCACCACCCACGTCACACTTTGACTCCCTACGCCCCTAACAATTTATCTGATTGATTCATTCCTTATCAATCGCACAAAATACATTCCCACACAGTATGTATCGTACACTACATAACACTGCTTTTACCGAGTTATAATGTTTTTACCATTTCACAATTAAAGCCACTCACTATTTTTTCTACATACTTGACACAACTATATCATTTTCATTTGGTGTATTTTTAATTGAATTTGAAATTATTGAAAAGTCACACAAATGAAGGTTTTGAACAAAAAATTGATTTGATTGAAATGTTGGAGTTTGACATTAGTTGCTATTGCGCTTGTTCACACACTGGTTCACATACGCAATTTATTAGTTGTGCGCTGTTGAATGTTGAATAGCAAATCCCATTCCTCATGGGCGAACAGGTCTTTGGGGGCAAATAGGTTTTTTAGAGCGCCGACGCAGAATATGGGAGCAACAGTGAATGTCAATATGTCATGTGATGTGAGTTCCACCATTCAAATCAAATGACAAGGATCTGTGTCAGTTACATGTGTAAAATAATTTACATGTATATCATGAAACAAAATAAATAACAATCTGTGAACATAGTTAGCAAATGCTACTTGCTTTCATTGTGTAAAGAAATAAAGATCGATTGTATTCAAACTATAACACAAGGTTGTTTCTTCAATTCTTATGGCAAGATTTGTGTTAAAGAAGACCTAAGGTAAAACCACCACGATCTCCCGTTGAAGATGGAGATACAAATCAATGGCTTGATAGACATCCATTGGTTCAGTTAGGTTGTCCCTTCTCATGATATCTACACACAACTCGTATACATCTGGGTCACAAGGTATAGTGGAACGAAATGTTGCTTTACTGTCGCATACAGTTATTTCTTCATCACCAACAGAAGATAGCTTGTCTTCAACACCCCAAATCTGAGGTGTATAGTACATCAGGATGGGACGTCCACTCGGTACACGGACGTTCTTGGAGGGTCTGATAGTGTGGGTGTTCCACATTTCAACTGTCTGGTCAAGTTCTCCCTGTCAAAATAATAATACGATAAAAACCTCGTCATAGTAGCCCGAGTGAAATATACTACTTGATCCCATGTGCAACTTGGCTGAATTTGTACTTCGCCGGGTACTGATTCAAACGTTAATGAATTCCAAGTCTCATGCACAAGTTGGTCAAACCTCCTAAACTCCCCGAGGTACAGTATATTTTTGCAGCATGGATTATGCAGTTGTGTTAAGCCCGGTTCATACTTCCTGCAAATGCAAAGCGAATAGTGACGTCAGAAACGGAGATTCGCAGCGAAACATTCGCAAGAGTTGAGCCCTACCCACTGTGAATAATTCACAATGAATTTATGACGTAACAATTAGCTTTGCATTCGCAGGAAGTATAACCGGGCTTAGAAAGGCACAAAGGATATTCACAAAGATTGATTTAATTTGTAACGGTGACATACATCAGCTATGAGTTTTTTCATAAAATTACACCAAAATAAGTTTGCACATTCAGTTTTATGTACGCACCTACTCTCCACATGAATTGAGCTGGGGGGAAAACCTCCGCCCAAAAACGTGGGTTTCTATTCGAAAAATCATGTCACCTCCTGATGCTATGTGGGCATAGGGCCAAGAAACAGCCCAGCGTATTGAAACTATTTAGTATTTATGGGGCTATCGGTCATCACCACGGTCATTGGTTTGGTGATGCCCATTAGACTTTAAGACTAGAGTATTTCACCTGCATTAGACTCATAAAACAGAACTGGACGAGGTTCTTGTCCAGAAAGTCCCCAGTAAAGTCCCCTCTCTCCAGAAGGTTTCTGAAAATGTCAATCCAAAAGTGAGTACATTCTTTCCGCAAGAAACTCCACCAACATTCAATCCTCTGGTTAGCAGTGCTCGCTCCTTCTATGTAAACTCTTTCTCCTCGGTCATCGCGATGAAAGAATTGTTGGAAAGCACGAATATGTCCATTTTCTGTGCCACGATCACTGCGCACGATGCATGGACAACCACCGCATTACTTTACAGCTTCCAAAAAGTATCCTCCAACTACTTTTGGATCATTATTTGTATGATACACATTTAACCAAATGATTTGTCTTGAGTATCCATCTATACATCCACTGATGCACAAACCGTAAGGTTTTAACTTGTCGTAGCCATCGACATGCCATATGTAGTTTGGTCCTTTGGCAAAATAAGCACGCCTGACAAGACGTCTGGCTACTCTTAATTGTACACCTTCTGGATCCATTGCTTTCAATATCAGTCGAACATCTTCTTTTCTGACACGAAGGCCACTTTGTTGGCATTTGGCATACATCATTCGGTACCCATGTAGCTGGCCCGATCCCTGTAATTGATTCTGAATGAACTGTATGACATCAGCCAAATTGCTGTATCTTCTACGATGAAGATTGATTGACACCAACAGCCGCTTAAGATGTCTTTCACTTATAATTATGCTGTGTTGTTGTGCCAATACAAAAAGTATATCTTTGTATGCCATCCCAAGGTCAAAGTACATTTTAATTAGTAGATCACGACCAGTCTGTGCCATATTATTATTATTATTAATATTAATAGTAAAAATCGTAATTATATACCTTAAAAGTTCAACCAAAGTGGTCCCAAAGAAGTTCAACTATGCGCGAGACTTACACGGTCTATTGTCTTTGGTGTTGTGGAATTTACTAGAAAACTACTTTCGCGAGAAAACGAAATTGTGAAAATTGTTTCCACGGGAAAACGAAATCTTGAAAATTATTTCCACGAGAAAACGAAATGTTGAAAATTATCTCCACGGGAAAACGAAATTTTGAAAATTATTTCCACGGGAAAACGAAATGTTGAAAATTATCTCCACGGGAAAACGAAATGTTGAAAATTATTTCCACGAGAAAACGAAATGTTGAAAATTATCTCCACGGGAAAACGAAATTTTGAAAATTATTTCCACGGGAAAACGAAATTTTGAAAATTATCACCACGGGAAAACGAAATTTTGAAAATTATCTCCACGGGAAAACGAAATGTTGAAAATTATCTCCACGGGAAAACGAAATGTTGAAAATTATTTCCACGGGAAAACGAAATGTTGACAATTATTTCCACGAGAAAACGAAATGTTGACAATTATTTCCACGAGAAAACGAAATCGTGACAATTATTTCCACGAGAAAACGAATTCGTGACAATTATTTCCACGAGAAAACGAAATCGTGACAATTATTTCCACGAGAAAACGAAATCGTGACAATTATTTCCACGAGAAAACGAAATCGTGACAATTATTTCCATGAGAAAACGAAATAATTTTTTTTCGGGATGTCACCTCCCGGGCTCCGTAAAAACCGTCTCAAGAACATCAAAATGAAAAGTCTCTTTCCTTGAGTTGAACCGTGAAGGATCGTCCGGAGGATCTGAAAAGAAATTCCTCCCTCGTCCCTGAGATGCTACTTGTGGAGGACAAGTCCTCCCTGGACCAAGCCTCTGGAGGAATAACATTCTTGTCTGGATGACTCCTACAAGACAACCTCCAGTTGTGTCTTCAGCGTCTACGAATGACTCGGAATACTTCACATTCATTCCATTGATTGTCTTCCTTCACTGCGCCATTAATCTTTAAGCAAAAGTGCATCTGCCGCCGCATCTGATTTATGTAGCACTGCTTTTTTAGTCTTGAGAGACATTCCGGGCTACCTTTACATTGTACATGTACAGTGTGCCAATTCATTATTCATTTGTACTGTTAAAAGATTTAGTTTGCGATAATGGCGATACTGCTGCTGACAGCAAAGTACGCTTAATACTCACTTTGAATCAAGATAAGGTACAAACATCATGTACGGCATTTGTAACGTTGGCGAACCGTAACTGTTTGTAAATGTGCGTACTGTATGTTTGTCTTCAAACCACATTCTCAAGACGAGTTGTCTAAATCCACAAAATATTATTTATTTATTAATTTATTTATTTATTACACATCCAACAGCACAATTAGCGGGATGAATATGAAATGAGAAGAAATATTCAGTTTAAGATGTGGGAGGAAAATCCCAATGGGGAAAAAACCTTCGCAATCATGTAGGGACTGAAAAACACAATACACATGCTCAGGTCCGCGATTCAAACCGGGGTCCACAGAGGTTAAAGGCAGGGAACGAATACCAGTATTTACAACACAATTTTCATGCTTAGATTGTACAGACAACGGTATTTTGCTTTTTTTTTTCAAATATGTGTCCTGTATCATTTGGGTAGAGCTCTTCCCCACTTCCCATCCTCCACATCTGCTTGCCCCCTCATTTTGCCTACTGTACATAGCATAAGTTCCCTCCTTACAATTTCCTTTACATTTTACAGTACAAGGCAACTTTTATGACTTGGACTTTGTCTACAAAACGTTTTAAATATATATTTTTTTTTCCGGCACAATATCAAAGTCACAAAAAAAAGTCACTGCGCATAGCATGTCCAGAAACCTTGAAAATAACGTTTGTTAAACTACAGTAAATTCAGATCCGGCAAAATAGTCACTGCCTTTAAAGTATCTTACACCATGTATGTTGTCCCATAGTTATGCTGGCAATGACTGCGCAAAAGATCTCACAAGTAGGCCTACATGACGTTGATGGACAACATTTTATTACGGGCGAGGGCCAAAATAAAAAATCATTTCAACATTAAAACGAATTTGAGACGCAGGAAAGTTTTGGAATTTGTCCAGACATAGAATATTTCACCATATTTTAAGATAAATTAAAACAAATTATGGTTAAAAAGGCTAAGTAAAACGAAATACCAGTTGATCGTCCGTTTTTTTCAAAAAGGAGGATGAGGGCCTTTTAGTTTTTTATTTCTTTCGAATGTGTCTTTTTGAAAAAAAAAAATAATAAAATTTTAAAAAATAATAACTAGACACTAAGTGTTTGTGAACAAACACAAAGCTGTTCCGTTTTGTTGTGCTTTGATTAATTGATCCAGACATTTAAAGTGAGCCTAAGTTCAAGATTGAACGATATGGTTCCATTTCCGGTTGACCCGGAATTAAAGGTCAACATGGGGTTACGGTAACCCAAGGCTTATCTTCATTGCTCAAAGGGTTTATAACTGAAAACAAAGAAAATCGGCTCTGTAGTTCTTGAGATATGGTCCCACTTCCGGTTGACCTAGAAGTAAGATCAACATTGGGTCACGGTAGAACAAGGCTTATCTTCAATGCTCAAAGACTCTATTACTGAAAAAAAATTGAAAATGGGTTGTGTAATTCTTGAGTAATGATCCCACTTCCGGTTGACCCGGAAGGAAAGGTTAACATGGGGTCATGGTAACCCTAGTTCAATCTTTAATGCTCAAAGGATCTATAACTGAAAAGAAATTGAAAATCGGTTGTGTAGTTCTTGAGATATGGTCCCACTTCCGGTTGACCCGGAAGTAAAGGTCAACATTGGGTCACGATTTCCCAAAACTAATCTCCAATGCCAAGGAGTCTATAACTGAAAAAAGGTTTGAAAATCGGTTGTGTAGTTCTTGAGATATGGTCTCACTTCCGGTTGACCCGGAAGTAAAGGTCAACATGGGGTCATGGTTACCCAAGGCTGATCTTTGGTGCCCAAGGAGTCTATAACTGAAAAAAGTTTGAAAATCGGTTGTGTAGTTCTTGAGATATGGTCCCACTTCTGGTTGACCCCTAAGTAAAGGTCATGCAACATTGGGTCACGATTTCCCAAAACTAATCTCCAATGCCAAGGAGTCTATAACTGAAAAAAGTTTGAAAATCGGTTGTGTAGTTCTTGAGATATGGTCTCACTTCCGGTTGACCCGGAAGTAAAGGTCAACATGGGGTCATGGTTACCCAAGGCTGATCTTTGGTGCCCAAGGAGTCTATAACTGAAAAAAGTTTGAAAATCGGTTGTGTAGTTCTTGAGATATGGTCCCACTTCCGGTTGACCCCTAAATAAAGGTCAACATTGGGTCACGTTTTCCCAAAGCTAATCTCCATTGCCCAAGGAGTCTATAACTTATTAAAGTTTGAAAATCGGCTGTGTACTTCTAGAAATATGGTGCTGCAAAGATTAACTAGTTAAATATTCAAATGTAGCGCCCGGGACAAAATCGTCGAGCGCCCTGGGCAACAGAATCACGACGTACATGTACACATGCACAAGCCACCGTTTCAATACGCTATAGATCGATATTTTTGTATAAATAGTGTGCAGCGACTGGTACCCAGAAGTCGGCTATTTCGTTACGGCATTTCGCGTGCATTTTTCTCTGTGTCGCAGGGCATCCTGACTACATTTTTAGTCGATGAACGGAACCTTGTCTCCAAGCCATTGGTGTCCGATTTGTCACTGAATCGTTAATTATCGTGGACATTGTTCTACTTTGATTAGTTTTAATGACCAGGAACATTTCTTATTAAAAGCAATTAACTTTTCAAAACAGTTTATGTAATTTAGGAAACTAATTCGTAATTTTAATTGAAAATATCGTGTTTTTGACTGTCAAAACATTTGCCCTTTCAGCGCCAAGTGTTTTGTACACAGAACAAAAACGCGCCAACAAATGACGTCATTGATGACGTTTTATGAATTGTTTGCCACGCTGCAGAGCTACATAATAAGACGAGTCTATATTTGAAAACAGTTTGAGGATCAGACATATACTTCTTGAGATATGGTTGGAACAAGATTGCCTAATTAAATATTCATGTCATCATAACTCAGCTAATTAATGAAGAACTTGAACAATTTTACTCTTAGCATAATTTCATGTAAGATCTGAATCTCCCATATTTATTATTTTAAAGCTTAGGTTCGTACAAAATCGTGTACAAAAGCTATGGCAATTTTGACAGAAACAAAGAATAATAATAATAAAAATAATAATCCCAAGAAAAACAAAACCTGTTCCGACTGCTAAGTCGGAACAGCTAATAATAATAATAATAATAATAAAAATAATAATCCCAACAAAAACAAAACCTGTTCCGACTGCTAAGTCGGAACAGCTAAAAAGGATGCGGCCTCAAAAAAGGATGAGGGAGGGGACAATCAACTGGAAACACAACTGCTGAAAAAGCAATATTTTTGTTTAAAATTATATTTTAAATATCACAATTATATTGATTTATTTCTCAGGTTTTTACAAATTACAATAATAACATGTACTAACATCTTTATCGACATAATATATGTAATATCAATGAATTTTGGGTAGAAAAAGAATTTTATTTTTTCTGATAAAAACTTTTTACAAGGTCTATTTTGACGCTGTGTCGTTGACCAATCAGTGACCTCGTTTCGCGGCCGGAGCCGATCGTTAACAATACGAAGTCACTGATTGGTTCCTCTTTCCGAACTGCTGAACACTGAATGTAATGAGAGAAAAAACTCACAATGCTCTACAAAACCCGTTTCCTTTTTCACTTGACCTCAAGTGGATGACCTTATTTTACTCTTTCTCCTTAATGTTTTGACAAGTACAATGTCAGGAAACCCGGGATCATAGACAAGTTTGCTTTCAAAATGTGACTCTTATTTTTTCTCATGTTCAAAACATCGACGTTTAACGTTAACGTTAGTTGTACTTTCTTGTACTTTTCCAGATGGAAACTCATTTTTTGTTCTCCAAAACAAAACAAAACTGAAAGAAAACACGTTTACAACTATCTTTCATGTGAAAAGTCTATACAATTTTACAAGACAGAGACGATGTTCATGGATGACGAAAACCATGCTGTGGATTCTTCTGTTCTCCCCAGGCTGCCAGACAGAGCAGGGATTGCGCAGTACATTAGTTTGGGGCATGCACGCACACTACGTGAACGCAACACAGCAAGCGAAGGGCGTCCATTGTAATATGCAGTCGTCAGCCAGTAACGTGGTAGGCTGCCTAGCTATAGCAACAACAGTTCTCAACATAAGCGAGCGAGGCAGCCATTACGTAGTGTACGTGTAGGCCTACAGTATAACAGCAACAACAGTTCTCAGGTTCTAGTGAAAGTGTTAGGCTCATAGAATTGATAACTTCCCAATTGTTTGTATGAGAACAATAAATTTTGTAAATTAATACATGACAACTTATACTCACCTTTGAAAGTTTCCCCAAGGTCGTTCGACAATCCCCAGCTCTCCAACAGCTCCTCGACACTTCCGTCTGCCACCGCCATAATTATCTGTACTGTGTGTGCAGCACTGCACTGACTGACTGGCGCTTAAACGCGTTGAAGTATTCACCCAATGTGGTTAAACTTTACCCAACTGATGTGTTTATTACTCGTTTTGGGGAAAGATGCCCAACGATGAGGCAGAAGAAAAATGTCTTGCTATATAATGGGTAAACTCACCTTTGCTATCTGAAGACTGATAAATAATACCCCACTGATGTAGTATATTTACCATTTTGTTTAGTGTTTTTGTTTCAGTTAACCAACAGGGAAAATGTCACACATGTTGGACAAAGTATTAGCCAACAAACTCATGAATTATTACCTAGTTTGCCCATTTTCAGATTACCCATCAACTTCTTTGCCCTTCATTTTTACAGTGCACCCGGCGACCGCCTGTGCAATTTACAGCAAACACCGGGGCTACAGAAGACTTCAGTTTGTTCTCCCCCATACAAATCTTCAAACTGTATTTTTGTGAAGCAGTGTGGCAGATGATGGTAGATGAGACCAATCGTTATGCTGACCAAACTTTGGGTGCGGGTGCAGAAAATCAGCGTGCTTGGAGACCAACTAATGTACCTGAAATGATGGCATTCCTGGCCGTACTTCTTTGCATGGGAATCAACAAAAGGCCTCGTTACTCCATGCATTGGTCCAGGTCTCAAATTCTACGAAGTCCCCTGTACTCAGCAACCATGGCTCGTAACCGATTTACTGCAATCCTTAAATTTTCCACCTCGCCAACAACAGAGATGTGGAGGACGACTCTTCCCGTGACAAACTTTCAAAAGTCCGCCCACTGTTAAACATCGTACTACCATCATTCCTCCGGGTGTACCAAGCCTGGAAGAAGCCTTTCGCCGGACGAGACCATGGTAAAGTTCAAAGGACGACTCAGCTTCAAACAGTACATGCCACGAAAGGCCGCCAAATGGGGATTGAAATGTTTGTCATTGAACGAATCAGACACAGGGTACACATGTGCCTCGGACTTGTTCACAGGATCGCAGCCCATGTCCCCACAAGGACAGTCCTCTGTAAGTTATCCTGAGACACACCATCCATCCGATCTTGGGGCACCAGGCAAGGTAGTCTTGAACCTTTTGCAGGGACTCGAACATAAAGGACATTGCATCTACATGGACAATTGGCTTACTAGCCCGGCTCTGTTCTCCAAATTGTCGGAGCTTGTGGAACTGTGCGCTATACCACCCTAGGGATACCCGATGTTGCAAACCCCAAGAAGTTCCCCATGAAAAGCGGAGCAGATCCCCAATTTTATCAGAAAGCAGGCCAACTATGCGTTATGTGGCAGGACACAAAACGTGTCACTCTCCTGTCAAACTATGGCGATTGCAGTGTCACTTGTAAACAGATTCGCAGCCAACTTCAACAGGACATCATGATATCCAAAAACCGTGCATAGTCGACGATTACAATAAACACATGGGAGGCACGGATCTGGCAGGACAATTGTGCACGTACTATACTCACAGCCACAGAACACTAAAATGGTGGAAACGAGTATTTATCACAATCCTAGACATCTGTTTGCTTAATGCTAATGTCGTATACAACAGCATCCATACAAACGAGAGCTTGTCTACTTTGGATTTCCGGGTCAAGGTGATAGAGGGACTTATTTCAACATTGGAGTACAACCCAGTTCAGCATGCCAGTCAACTGTCAAGTGGTTCAAACGCCCTTTCAAGTCCGCACTTTCCTGGTCCGAATGTTGGCGGGAAGAAACGCGACTGTGTTGTATGCAGTTCGACCTCTAATAGAAAACAAACTCGCATGATATGTAAACAATGTGTAAAGCCAATGTGTGTTGACCATGGAGGAAGGAAAATAGACTCTTTTCCTTCCTCCATGGTTATACAATGCTTTGAAAATTTCCACACCAAGCGATTAATTTGTTTCAATACTTTTGGAACACCTCCCCCCCCCCCCCCCCCGCTACAATGTTGGGGGGTAGAAACGAGACTGTGTTGTATGCAGTTCGACCTCTAATAGAAAACAAATTCGCATGACATGTAAACAATGTCTAAAGCCAATGTGTGTTATACCATGCTTTGAGAATTTCCACACCAAGCGAAAAATTTGTTTCAAAACTTTCGGAACTTTCTTGAATCCCAAACGAGCATGCCAGTCAACATTGAGGCGGGGGGGGGGGATAGTACTTCGAAAGTACAAGTATAGCACTTTGCGAATTCCTTATTTACATATTGGTTCATGAAAGGTGTAAATTTGTACAGCTCATTTCCTCCGACATTAAATGTGGTAACGAATAATAGTTTGGATTTCAGCAGTAATTTGGTTCCAGTTCATATTGTGCGTAATCAAACCTTTCTTTTTTTTCTTTAGGCAATATTTTTATATTGAATGATGAATCCTGAGAGCGCCAACCAAAGTTTCCAACATTGAGGCGGGGGGGGGGGGGGAGAGGATAGTGCTTCGAAAGAAAAACAATTGCACTTTTGGAATTCCTTATTTACATATTGGTTCATGATAGGTGTAAATTTGTACAGCTCATTTCCTCCGACTTTAAGGGTGGTAACGAATACTAGTTTGTATTTTAGCAGTAATTTGGTTCCAGTTCATACTGTGCGTAATCAAACTTCTCTTGTTTATTTTAGGCACTATTTAATGTTAGTTCCTTCTTTACATATGAGTTCATGATAGGTGTTAATTTGTAACCATCTCCACCAGACGTTCCAGTCTGCTTACAAATCTAACCATAGCACTGAAACGGGTCTTTTACGTGTTAAAAATGACATCATGCGAGCCATTGACAAAAATATGGCAGTTCTGCTCGTTGCGCTTGACCTGTCGTCTGCCTTTGACACGATCGACCACAATCGTCTGATTCATCGACTCTGTAAATCGTTTGGTTTTCAAGGTTCAGTTCTGCATTGGTTTTATGGTTATCTTGCGGGACGCCGTCAACGTGTTTGCATCTCTGGTGCTGTTTCTGATGATCAACCCGTTAATTTTGGTGTTCCGCAGGGTTCTGTTATTGGACCATTGCTCTTCACCTTTTACACTCAACCAGTCTGTTTCATCATTGAGAATCATAACATGATGTACCACATTTATGCAGATGACACCCAAATTTATACTTATTTCAACCCTTCAATTGCAGGTGAATCAGATCGAGTACTCAACAAACTCTTCTTGCATAACTGACATTCGACACTGGATGACTTCCAACAAAATGAAACTTAATGATAATAAAACACAGCTTTTCAATGCAGGTAACACGTGTCTTGAACGCACTGCCAGAAATTGCCCTTGAAATTGGTAATTCCATCATTCGTCCATCTCCCACATTTAGAAATCTTGGAGTTGTATTTGACTCTACGATGTCCATGTCTCCTCACATCACATCCGTCTGTCAATCTGTTAATTTCCATTTACGCAACCTCCACCGTATCCGCAAGTTCATTGACCACAACACCTGTAACCATGCAGTTCGCTCGCTCATTATATCTCGCCTAGATTACTGCAACTCTTTATTGTATGGTATCAATCAGGGTGAGATCACAAATTACAGAAGCTACAGAATCGTGCCGCAAGACTTATTTATTCTACTGATCGATCTCACAATGCATCACAACTCATTACCCAACTACACTGGCTTCCATTGAATCTCCGTCTTCTCTTCAAATTACTTCTTATTGTATATAAATCCCAACACGGTTTTTCACCCTCCTATCTTTCAGACCTATTGTTCTCTCACCACTCAGGTCGGGAGGGGCTTAGGTCTCAATCTGATACTTCTCGCTTACAAGTCAATATCAACACAAAGGCAGCAGCAGACAAGCGTTCTCCATCGCCGGTCCAAAAGAATGGAACAAAATCCCACATAAAATTCGAGCCTCACCCAGGGGCGTCAATCCGTCTTGAAATGTGGGGGGGGGGACAGCAGGATCATTTACGGCGTGGGGTCCAGGGGCCCGCTCAAGGGGCCCGCTGGTGGGGTCCAGGGGCCCGCTCAAGGGGCCCGCTGGTGGGGTCCAGGGGCGAAGCCCTTGGCGGGGGTTCAGGGGGCGGAGCCCCCTGAAGCTGTTGGGTTTTAGCATGTTTGAACGACCTAGAAAAGCTCTCCTTGCTATAAATGTTTATATATAAAACTTGGACTTGGTTCAGAGAGAGATAGAACAAGCGACACTAATAAAAGCCCAACATACATGATATTTTATTCTTATGGGCAATTCCACTGTAACGCGTGCTACACTTAAAGGTGTCCTTTTACATACATGTACTTTATGCGCCAGATATTAAACATATTTGGTTGGAATCTTTATTTTTTGAATTTTAACAACCAACATTCAAGGCTCAGAGAGAGATAGAACAAGCGACACTAATAAAAGCCCAACATACATGATATTTTATTCTTATGGGCAACTCCACTGTAACGCGTGCTACACTTAAAGGTGTCCTTTTACATACATATCTGTACTTTATGCGCCAGATATTAAACATATTTGGTTGGAATCTTTATTTTTTGAATTTTAACAACCAACATTCAAGGCTAGATCCTCATAATATTTTGACCAAAAAAAATTGTTAACTTTTGTATGCATGGGACAGCTGCGAACATCGGTAACTCGTGCTACACGCAGAGGACATGCAAAAACATTACTCATTTACATTTTGTTGGTGTCCTAAAACAAAAACAAATAAATTCTAATGGATTCTATGATAAGTAAAAAATTTGCTTTGGTTCAGGAAACTTGTAAAGTCCATGGTTGTTTATAATAGGTTCTTTCACTTGTTCATCATTTAATTTTGCAGATAGAATGTTTATCATCCTTTTTTTAAGGCCACTTCCAGTAACATACATTTCCAGCTATGTGCGTAACAATAAAGTATGCGATTAAAAGAAAAATGAAGGATGTTGATTAAAATTTGACGAATCTTTCTTGTATACCATATTTCAAAGATAACAAATTTATCAAATTTTACGGACAACTGCTTATGTTTAAAACAATGGGTCCATTTAAAGAATATCTAAGTTATACAGGATTTGTCCACTAACAAATACACTATCAGAACAAATAAAAATAAACAAACAAATAAAAAATGGTGATGACATGAGGGCAAATAGAGAGAACAATGAAAAATTAGTCTATGATTTTGATTTTGCAGATTCATCGGGACATGCTGGTCAGATTCATCGGAACATGAAAGTGTGAAGAAAAGAAAAATATAATTTTATTTTTTTGAGTCATGTCCACTTTTGGCTTGAAAGTGCCCACATATAACTTTAATCACCAACATATCTTATTTGTTATTTGTTTCTAGCGAAATCTTCCAAAAGTGTGAAGTCTGGAATCGGAATTGCGGAAATTCCTCTGCAATATATTGCGCTATCTGTACATATTTCCGCACTCAACAGCATGTCCTACTATTTTTATTTGGACTCATGCGCAACACGCAGTGCATCATATCCTCACATATGTGAGGCTGCGCTTTTCAGGAAGGAAGAAGGAAGAATGTTGATTTCTGCCAGCATGTCCCGATGAATGTGACAGACCATTAAATAATTTATCCGCTCCTGCGTCATTCAGCCTCAGTACTGTTCATCAAAAAATTAAATGTTCACTCATTTGTTCTGTTCTTAATTGAAACTTGAAAAGCTGACTTATGTTGGTTACTCGGTTACTTACCATAGCTGCCTTCGATGCTGGGGCTATTTTTGCTTTTTTACCATATGCATGATCAGTATGCTTAAAAGACAACCAACGCGCATAACGAGTAATTCATATACATTTTGGGGCTATTGAAGTCTTTAGAACACACTCTTTTGACGGCTGTTTGGTGCAACCCGCTAGCATGTCCCAAGTTCGGGCGGTCCACTGAGTAAATGGTCAATCGATTTCGGGCTGTACGTAGATAGCGCGTCACCGGAAGTAAACTTACAGTACCATCAAATTCTTCAGATCACGCTCTTTCGGGGGCTGTTTAGTGCGACACGCTATCGTTTGTATAACCAAGGATACGAAGTGTTTCCAATTGCGGGCGGTTTCGGGTGGTCCAGTGAGTAAATTGCCGAGCAGTTTCGGGCGGTGCATCGACTAAAAGCGTTAGCTTTACTACAGACAGCGCGTTACCGTAAGTCATACAGTAGATGACACATTCAATTGCCCCTATAATATGAGATACATGAATTAAAACAAAACTGGGGGGGACATTTGATATGGTGTCCCCCACCCTTCAAAAAGTTGGGGGGACGTGTCCCCCCGTCCCCCCCCAGGATTGACGCCCATGGCCTCACCATCCATTCAGACTTTCAAAACATCCCTCAAAACTCACTTGTTCTCCAAATCACCATAGAATCTACTTTCCTGTACATCTCCAGGTGTCTGATCTTGTTTTAGTTGTTTAAAGTTGATATTGTTTTTTGTTTCCATTGTAAAGCGCTTTGATCTTGTTAAAAGCGCTATATAAGAACCTGTGTATTATAACAGCTCATTTCCTTTGACATTAAATGTGGTAACGAATAATAGTTTGGATTTTAGCAGTAATTTTGTTCCAAGTCATATTGTGCCTAATCAAACCTCTCTTGTTTATTTTAGGCAATATTGAATGTTGAATCCTATGAGCGCCAACCAAACTTTCCAACATTGAGGCGGGTTGGGGATGGGGAGGGGGATGGTGCTTCGAAAGAAAAACAATTGCACTTTTGGAATTCCTTATTTACATATAGGTTCATTAAGGCGGGGGATGGTGCTTCGAAAGGAAATTATTAAAACCTTCTGTTTATTTTAGGTTTCAGAAAAAAAATTTCCGAGGGAAATAATTTTCATGCAGATTGGTATGAACAGCAACTTTGAAATGTTAAGTTTTCACATTGAAACTACTCAATTTGGTATTTATTGGTCATAATACCAAACCTCGAATATATGTTTAAGGCGATCAATTAGTCAAAGGCAATATGCCAAAGGAAACAGTCATTTCATCAAATACTTCATTGTCAACATTGGTTGCTTGTACAAGTTGCATTCTGTGACTAGGACCTAGGCTAACCCCAAACTGCCTTGTGAGGGCGCTGTAACCTAAAACTTTACAGAATACTCTTGGTAACCAGGTAGTCATGTCGATGAAAATTCTCTGGTCACCATTGCATTAGTTGCAAGTATCTGTTGGTACTGAAAGGGATAATGTAATGCCTTGTGTACACACAGAATAGCAATTAAATATAAGGAAAAGAGTTTAAAACTTTAAATCTCCCATCATCCTCCTTAATCTTATTCCAGTCTCAACAATAAAACATGTGAGATCAATACTATATATATGTTATAACAAGAACCAAATTTGGAAGTTTCAACCTACCTGTGGCAATGAAAATTTTGAACAATTCGGGTGCTTAATCTTCTAACACAGACACAATGCTTTAATAATTATAAAGTGCATTGCCTCTAGACAGTTTTGTTTGGGGGGGGGGGTGGGAAGGCTGTAACTTCCTACAAGAAAATTGATACATTAGCATACTGGAAGGGGGTTTCAGAAGGACCGCTGAAGAACAGTCCTTCGGATCGTCGAAGGAGAGTTACATGTCATTGCAACTAAAAACTGTAGGCTGTAGGCTGTAGGCCTACATGTTATTGTTTTAATCTTTGAAAAAAATTGCGCCCAATGTCATTATAGACCTAACACTGTTATAGGCTGTGTGCAGCATGCAGACTGATTCATTAGTAAATAGGCCTAGCTATAATAACAAACTAGGAATATTTTTCTGAGTCTAAGCATCAACAACCAAAACATAGGGAACAGATCATAGGTTAAGGAAAATAAGGTGCACACAAACTATAATCACACACTATATTGTAAAAAAAATACTAGCCTACTTTACAGTTTTAAGTTACACCATAGTTATACTGCCAGTGCAAGCAATAATAGTCATATTGGTCAGCCATGATCAACCAGAGTCAGAATCCAAAAAAACGCCTCTACTGCCCTTAATTGATTTTACTACAAAGTACATTCGCTCCTGTCCTAAAACTAAATTAATTATGTAATTACACTGTAAAAAATTTCTTGTATATTTACAGTAGTTTCTTATGTCAATTAGGTACCACAAAGGTGACTTCCTCGTACAACATACATTTTTCTGTGTTGTAGTTCAACATAGGTTAAAGTTCTGTTGTAAACCAACAACGGTGTCTACTTATTAATTAAGTAGATTCTACTGTAAAATTGTCTGTACGTCAACAGATGGCGCTTGTTAATGTACAACTGTTCCCTGTTGCCCAACAACCACTGCTTGTTTCTAGACAATAGAACTGTGTTTGTACAATATTTACAATATTTTGACAACAATTAAGAATGTAGACTTGCAGACATAACTACACATTGAAACTTTAAGAATATGACTTTGTAAACACATTTTATTGAATACTCCCCAATGACAATTAATGTTTTTTATGCAATACAACATTTTAACACCAGCTGTAATAAAACTCATTCAAGAAGCAATTTAAAACTCAGTGTACATGTATTTACATCTTTCACAAATAGTTTAAACTCAAGGATAAAAACAGTTTTAAATGTGAACAAATAAATATATTTGAAAATTCATATTGCATAAATCAATAAGTATCTAATTGTTAAGGTATAAGTTAAAGAAATATTTTCACTGAGTTCAAATAAGTTCATATAATGGTGGGTTTGCCGGTTATCTGCACAAATGTATTTGGTATAAATAAACAATAATTTTGTTAGAAAAATGGCTTATCCATGGTATATTTGACATTCATTTTTTAAATTTAAAAAATTTCTAATTACCAATTTGAATTGTAAATAAGGACCTTATAACACGGAACCGATGAAACAAAATGTTAACTTTCCATAGGAATGTAATAGTTCATTTCAAAACATTTCTGTAATCAGGAATGTGACTGAATGGGATAAAATCATTTTCTGTACCATATACCATTTTGTCGCCGGGAGATAAAGCCCATATAAACTAAACTGTCCAAAGCCCATCAAAATCTATCGGCTGAATATGCTTGATTCCGATTGATTCAGTTCCCTACCAGATTGATACATTGATTGATTTTGATTGAGTTTGTCTTTCAGCAATTTAAAGGGAAGGGTCTGTATGGTTATCACTCAAAATTAATTGCAACAAAAACTTACTTGGTTAGTAAGTACAGCAGCTTTCGATAGTAAAAAGCATTTTGAGAATCAATTCACTTCGGAGTAATTGTGGTTATGGAAAAAGACATCAGTTTTTATCCCCAAAAATTTGAATCTGAGAAGCGTTCCTGTCAGAAACGCTTCTCAGAATGTGTATTCCTATTGCGGACTATTCTTTCAGCAAGGACATAACTGCTCCGGATTCTCGGCGATATCTAAAAAACACTCCCACCTTTTGAAATGAAATTTTCATAGGTTAAATTAATTGTATATATGTACATTTAAATAGGACTAAAACAATCGAATGGTTCAAAAAACCAAACTTTCTAGTTGATTTCTGTGGAGTTGGAAGCCTACTGTACCAAACCAGTCAAAATACTCAAAATGTTAGTGGTTGATTCAGTACTTGAGCAAAAAGTGCATTGGTTGTTTATGATTGATTCAGTACTGTTGAATATTTACTGTCTCAGTTTTGGCGGATTTGGTATGGTTTCTAGCGAAAACATTTTGGGAGTTAGGGTTAAAGGGGCCCTCTCGCCTATCCTGCGGTTGTGTACAGAATCATAAACTAGTGAGATGAACCCAGCAGCATGTGACCTACATCCTGGGTGCATGAGATTACATCGCGGGAGGTTGGGTTGTGGGAGGGCAGGATGTAGGTCACCGCGCTGGTTGGTTCGTCTCGTCAGTTTGTGATTCCATGCACATCAACAGCAGGACAGATGCGATAGCCCCTTTAAAGACACCAAATATCACAATCATGTTATCTTAAAGTTATCTTACGAACTCTTTGTAATTATAAATACATGTAACAGGCTTGTAAAATATGAACATCGTAATATGTTATTGGGGACGCAACGATTCTATTGTGAATGCTGGGAGGTCTGAAACAAATGTACAAAAATAAACACCTGCCTCATCTGCAAACATTTATAAAATCTGCAAACATTTATAAATGGTCAACCTGCCACTCCAGTCTCAAGAACAGTGTGTTTATGTACTGCACACTTTATCATTTGGTAATTTGGTGTCTGCTCCAAACACTATCATGCCACATTTATCCAGTTATAAGAACACCAGCTTTAACCTGCCATATAGCATGGGCCTTCTTGAGATTGGATAAATGTGACATGTTTGGTGTAGACACCAAATTATGCACTTCGATAAAGTGAGCAGTGCACTCACTGGTTGTGAGACTAGAATAGCACTGTTAGCTTGACCATGCCTGAATGTATGCAGATTTAGCATTTTTTTTATTTATTTATTTATTTATTTATTTTATTTTTTTTTTTTTTTTTTTTTTTGGGGGGGGGGGGGGGGGGGGGGTACATCCTGTTTCAGAATCCAAGCATTCACAAAGCCGAAAATAGGTGTGATTGAAACAACCCCCCCCCCCCCAGCGGCGGGGGGGGGGGAGGTCTAGTAACGGACCAAGACCTTATAAGTAGTTGTCATTACTTGGGCTTTTCTTTATGTTTTTTAAATCCTGGTTTGTTATTTCTTGTTCATGTAGTTTCTTTCACAATTTATGCCTTTAACATTCTAAAGGAAACAAAAGTTTAGCAGTAGTGTAATTGAATGTCAAAACACATGCCTTTAAATATTTCTGCAAATTTGAATGCAGTTTTGATCAACTGCTCAATTTGGTGGTTATTTTGTTAAATGGAATGACTTAACAGCACTTTTGCCTAGTCTTAAAACAACTTTGAATAGCCATTTTCAACAGCATTCAACTTCGCGCAAAATAGATTTGTTGAATTGGCTGCTCATTTGCTTAAATTTACGTACGATGACATAAATGAACATCTTAAAAGGCACAATTATTAACCAGGATCAGGATCCTCAAAATTATTTTAACTTGATGTTTACATGTATGTTTTGGTTTAATTAAAGGGTGTGTACAACATTGGTAATTGTCGAAGACTAGTATCCACACTTTATGTGACCCAACATATAAATGAAATAACAAACCTGTGAAAGTTTAAGAGTCATGAGAAAACAGTGAAAAACCCCATTATGTTTTTTTTTTTTTTTCAAACATCGGATTTTGTCCTGCAAAACTGTGGCATTTAAAGCAAAACTATTCCAATGGAAGTTTTCCACCATGACCATCATTATACCATGTAAGTTACGTGCAAATCTGTGAACATTTATATTTTCAACCTTACCAATGATGTACACACCCTTTTAAGCTAAATCGGTCTTCAGAGTCATGAAAAAACAGTGACAAATTGTATCGTCTTTGTAACAGTTTTAAAAACTATGAACAGTTTCTAGAGCACTCTACTGTGCAATCTGGAAGGGTCTAGATCTAATAGTTTGGGCGATTTAAATGTGATTGTGTTCTCCAAAAACTTGTATTACACGCAAAATATAAAACTGACACTTGAAAAGTGCCTGATAGTGATAGTGTAAGTATGTGAGATTTTTTTGTATGGTGTCACGCAGGGTTAAAGGCAAGAGAACTCTAAATTTTTGCTTCTACAGGGCCCACTTCTGTTCATAGTCGTTTAACTTGTTACAAAGACTGATAACCTTGTTGTTCGGTCCTCCAGATGTGTTCTTCTTTCTTTTAGATTCACGTTCTGGTCGTATATCAAAAAACAATCTGGGTAAATTGACACAAAAGATACAAAGGAAAACATTTTCATTACCTTACACCTAATGAAAACTGATCAATACATAATTTAGAAGTTTCCTTAAAAGCATACATATTTCAAATTTGTTTCCCCTCATAGGTCTTTGCAACTACGGGTAATTTTGTAGACATGAACCCAGTTTCTGCTTCTTGGGGCCTCAAAAGTGGACGCACATCCCCTTCCCACCCCCATTGACTTTCAGAAGAAAACATCATATTTTTATTTTAACAAATATAAATCGCTATACCTTTCAAAAGGTCACACTGAATTTTACAACAACTTTTAACTGATAAAATGAAACTGGCCATCGATGTCAACATTTGAGAGGCCTACTTTTCTAAATCTCAGATCAGTTAACTGTTTTTTCATAATGCAAACTATCCAGCAACTTAAATTTGATTAGCCAAGATTAATAAGCTTCAATGGTGGTTCCACTATAATTCAGATCATTAAAAAAGGGAATGAAACACATGTTAACTTAAGTTGACACTTCGCTTCAATAACAGACTTTATGAATATGACAAACTACAGTAGTGCAACCCTTTGCTATCGCCTTCACGTAGAGGTGAAAACCAGTTAATTATTGGCTCATCCAGTGCTTAGGTTTACGTCTCCATTGTTTCATTACTGTTTTACCTCTAAGAAGGTGGCAGGACGAATCAACGCAACAGGTGTATTAAATGACGATTTCAAGAATTGTTATTACAACTTACCTCTGCAAGAATTCCAGAGTAGCAGCAATTTCTGCAGGGTACTTGATGTTAAAAACATAGGAGATAAACCACAGCTCAATACCTTGTAATAACGAGGTCGATTTTATCCGTGGTTCGCCGTCTATACAAATTTCAAACCGCGTTGCAGTGAACGGATTGGGACCTGTAGTAAACAAAATTCAAAGTACATACGTAACAAAAAAAGGAACAAGACTATGAATCCAACTAAAACTCCAACCCTAATTTTGTATTCGTCCTAATAAAATTGATCCTTAAATTTGTTGGTATATATCCACACAAAGCCCAGTCCATATTTCCTGCAAAGTGACATCATTTTGCAGCAAATAATTTACCCTTGGTAATAATGTGCAAATTTCTTCTGAACACTTTGCATGAAGTGTGAATGATCCAGGGTCTGTTAATGCTGATATACAATTATTTAGCAGGTCTCGTTAATATGAGACCAAACACTAAGCATGACCTATTGATCTAACATTTAATTTTTAATTTTTTTTAATAGATTATGAATAAACTGTTTGTTTTAATGACAGTGACTTTAAAAAGTGAACAATTATTTCTGTTCTATCCTTAGTTACCTGCATAGACCAACATTGGGCTTTCCCTCAAACTTTCAAACTCATCAGAAGTGGCCGTTTCCTAATATAAGATAAAAGATGAAGATATTTTAACTTTAATGTTGTTGTTTTTTTCCCCTTCTCCCCCCCCCCCCACCTGTTTTCATTTCTTTGTTTGTTTGGGGTTTTTTGGGGGCGGCTTGATTCTGCATACTTCAAGGGAAAAGATAGTATGAATGTTTTTGTTTTGTTTTTGGGTGTTTATAAGTTTGCTGAATTACAGAGTATTTGTGTTTTTATGTTACAACTTAAATTGTTGTACATTTTGTGCATTCCGTTTTGAATGATTTATTTTCTTTAGAAAACAGACTTCATGAACGCCTCCATAAATAGGTCACTTGCTGACATGGCTAGACCAACTCCGTGACATCACACGCATTACATAAAAGATAATCATGAGTAAATTTGTTAATAGAAGGAACATTTGTCATTCCTTGAGCTATTCCAGGGAGTAATGAATCTGGGACTTCCAATTGGCAAACACCTGGCGTGTCAGGGCAGAGCGGTCAATGTTCACCAGACCCAAGCTCTGGTGTTGTCAGCAGCAGAGTGTGGGTTCAATTCCCTGTCATGGCACCTTTGCCCTTGAGCAAGGCACTTAACCATAATTGCTTTGTCAAAAGTTGGGAAGGTAGCTAGTGCATTCTTCTCTACCAACCAGGCTCATATAGTGGACGATACCCATGCCTACATCCTTATGGACTGTGAAGGGGGTAACCCTGTTTCAGCCCTTGGAGTAGGCGGCAACATGTCCCTGGTGACAGTTGATTTGGGTCGATAGCCGTCCGGCCTTGTGAGTTGGGAGATATCTCGTAAAAAAAAATGCCACTTGGCAGACCCTGTCAGAACAATTACTTGCTGGAATAGCTCATATGTAATGAAAATGTCACGGACAGATTCCAATCATGTCAGCAAGTTTATGTGGGAGTTGCAAGTGACCTATTTAAGTGTGTAAACTCAGTGTCTGGTGGTTTAGTAGGTAAGACATCTGCTCAAGATTACAGCGCCTTGGATTTGAATCCCACTTAGGTAACATACCTGTGGATTGAAAGAACATATTATAGTGCTTATCACACATTGGCATGAGGGTAAAACCAAATAACTTGAAAGTACCTTATATCCCTTCAAGAAGAAGTCCTCCTCCCTAAAATATTGTGGGAGAGTGCATATGGCCGCACAAGAAGATACAGTTTCTTGAGAGGGTGATTCAGCATAACCATCTTGAATCAGTGTTTGCCATCGGTCGCTGATTTTCTTCTTCTCTGTCATGAATTGAAGAATAGAGCTGCCCTTAGAAGCTACATTGGTTGTGAACACCGTATTCGTCTCATGTCCAACAAGATACTGGAAATGATCTGACAAATGGCGAGGCTGAAATAAGAAAGGCCATGACTGCTTTACATCATGCAGAGATGCTGGCTGCTTGTTGATTTCATATCGTTGGTTGATATATGTAGATTTCATGTGCTCTACAACTCTAGAGATGTCTTTGTCTCTCTTCGGATACTCCTGCTGCAGCCAGGTTTTCTTTTCTTCCATTGACTCCTGGTCCTCTCCATCAGGAAATGCTGTGGGTTGCCACTGTGAACAGCCATAAGTCTTTCACAGGAGTTTTTCTGGGGCATTTACTTGTAGTGCTATTCAAAGCAGGCTGCTTCCGTTTTTCAGCCATTGCATGACGAATTGAGTGGTGATTATAGTAAGTTGTTTCCAGCGATCGGGCAAACCCTTCAACACCCGTTCCAGAATCATTTTCGAATGATGCTGTAGACATGTCAACAATAGTGTTTACTATGGCTTTGAAAATCGACCTACAAGGTCTCTCTACGCAATGGATAAACTCGTCCACAATGATCTTTTGTGTTAGCAGTCTATCTTTAGGTGATGGCCTACGGTTTTCATTCAATGCAGCTTTAAAAGTATGGGGCCACCTGTCTTTCCTTACTGAGAATCTCCTCTGTGAAGTACTAGTAGCGTCATTGTGAGCTGTAAAGTAGGAAAGCAATTCTGTTTTAAGTGCACATATTGGGCAATAGATTGAGTACTTATTACAGTGTGAAAAATATTCTGAGCCTCTAAACCTTACGTTAAAGTGGTGTCAAGTGTCGTTTCATTTGACTAGAGGGAAACCCGGACTTCACGCGGGTCCAGCTAGTTGAGTTAGTACACCTGAATATTAACACCTGCTTTTTGTAAGCATTGTCGACAGTCTCATGATGATTCACACAATGACCACGTGACAACAGTAAAGTCCTGAACACAAAATGCTATCCAGTGCTCCTGTCCCTGCCACCCATACACGCCTTCCTATCCCCCATGTCCTTGTGTTCCCGTCCAGTGTTCCTGCCCCCCCCCCCCAAACATTTACTTTTGGGGGGCAGCTTGCAACTCTCTCCATAGGCCAATCATTATTTTACCTACCATTTATAGACACTGCATAGAGAATATCTCCTTGTTGCACCATTCCCAAAGCTATGTCATCATCCACTTCAGTCTCGTCTCCTAGCTGGAGTTGAACATTTTTGATGCCCATCTTGAGACGAACTGTATTTAAAGAAAAGGGGTTGAGAGCAAAGGTCTTTGTAAAAGGCATTGATAATCTTTTTATCATTCAATTCAATTCAAAATGGTTTATTGACAAATCAAGAATGGTAAATATAACCAAGTGGTAGATTTTCAGCCAATGGTATTGCTTATACTTATAGTTGTTTTTTACTGTATTGTTTTAAGTTTTTTAAAAATCAGATACATAGCCTAGTTAAAAATTACTGCACTTCTGCTTGTTGGGGGAGTGAGATGTATTTTTTTTTTCAAAACAAAACTGGTATCGTTATAATCACAAAATTCTCACCATTGTCTTTAAGGTCCTCCAAGTTCTTCCCTGCTACTATCTTTTTCAGTTTTCCATTGGAGGTCAATATTTTGTATGGTGTGGAGGCAGCCATGTTGTGTATTACAGTCACAACTGATAGAAACACTGAATGCTGAAGTTTGGAAAGAAATGTCTCTTTTAGTCAAGGAAAGCACTCTTTGGTACCACGTAATCACACCTGAACTTGTTATACAATGCAAGGGGATAATTATATGGAAGGTCGTCAGCCATTAAACACAACAAACTGGACTGGTGGTCCTCAGCATTGGCCATCTTAAACAGGTTGATTGCTGCATCCCTCTCAACTCTTGAAGTTTAACAACTAAGTATAGTGACTGCTCACACAGTAGTGCACATTGGATAACTCCCATTCGAACTTTCTGCCAATTTATCATACTGGTGACAATGATTTGTCCCTTCTTGTAATCAGTCCCCTTGTATCGTACATCATGTGCTATAGATACACTATGCTGAGTCTCTGCACAAAACATTGGACAGGCAAGCAGACAAGATTGAAACTGCCGATTGTAAAATTCCATTGAAAATTCTGTTGCATGCTTCACTTGCAGTTTGGGAGGATACAGCCTGGACGTGCTGTATGAAGCTTGCAGCATTTGATGACGTGTGGACAGTGTTTTGGAGACATTTACACAATTTTGAGAGGACGATATGACATATTTGAAGTATTTGTGCTTACTTTCAAAGCGCATTGTCCATACCCAGATTAGGGGTCCGAATATAAGTGTTAGTTCTGAATAATGAAGAAGAAAGTGGTGCTTCGGGCGCAATGCAGTGTCGGGAAACAATCTAGCACGATCTAGCAGGTATTCTTCTGTACAGGTTTGTAAGTGCTCAACTTGTCCAACAGAAAGCCTAGGTGCTGTGACTAAACCTGTAACTTCCTGAAGTTTTAGCAATACCCTCCAAACATCATCATCAGTATCTACTTTATCCCAAATGAGTAGATGAAGAAATCGTATAAATGTCCAATTTTGGACAGCGTGACCACTCAGTCTTTTGCTTGTGATGTTTTTCTGTGCAGGTATATCACCTTTGTCAGTTCCATGGAAGCCAAATTCAGTTATGCGTTTATTTAGTAAGTCAGCATCAAACCATTTTTCTGTGTTTATCATCTATTTTAAATAAAGCAAGACATCATAGCTGACGACTCCTTCAGAGAGGTCATGGCCAAGGCAAGGTGGAAGTCCATCACAAACATGGAAATGTCTAAACTGATTAAACTGGGAATTGCCTTTGATACCCATCACTGAGACACCATTTGGATCAAGATGCAACCTGTTTACACACCCTTCATAATGACGTTTGGTGCGCGGCTCTCCAACTGAAACTGGATCTTCACTGAAATGTTGTTTGTGTATACAACAGAAGCGGCAAAAAAAATTTGCGGAAAAACTTTCCAGAAAACCACCGATGCCATGAGACCCCAAATTGTCACCGCATATCATACACAAAAAACAGTGTATTGTATTCCCTTCTGGACCAATAAAACCATTTTCTTCTAAATCCAAAAGATCGGTGATAATTGGCTGGAACACTTTTTTGGGAAACTGTTTATAGTCCGACTCCTTACAGAGCAAAACCAGTTGCATTTGATCAATTTTTGACCTGTTAAAGGTGTGAATATTTCCTAATGACATATAAACACTAAGCAGCTTGTGTTTTTTTCTAGCTGACCCCGATGGGTTCACCACTTCAAATGCATCCTGGTACAATATCAGATGTATTGCTGTATCATCTTCTGCGAAGGATGAATTATTGTAGCAAGACCCACTTTTCCAATCTGAAAACACACCGTCCTCTGGAAGATCTTGATTTGTATATTGTTCATATACTGATTGGCCAGAGAGGAGATTTTTCAACGTCTCCTTGATAGGAATATAATGCATGTAGCAGTTTTTTCTAGTTCTCTCATTTTGACCAAGTAAAAGTTCAACAGGTTCAACATAATTGAAAAGGGATTTATAAAGTCCCATTTGATCGCAAATTTGTTTTATGAACATCTTTAAATATGTTATTTTTTCTGAGCGAGTCAACAATTTGGTCGATGTTATCCCTTTCAAATCCGTCTTCAAGAAGCAGCTCTTTAATTTCTTAGATCCTGTGTTCATCAGCAAACCCATGGAGTTCAACCACATTGTCAATCAAAAACTGTATTGTCTTGTTTGGTAAGTGATACTTGGCCTGTAGTTGGATGTATAAGAGTGCTGCCTTTTTTCAAAAGTTGACTTTCAAATTCTTCATTGTTATCTGGGATGTTGTCTTCAATTTGATCACCATCATTTTCTTCAACAGACTCATCGATGAACTCTGCTCCTCTTGCATTAACATACTCAACAGCAATACCCAAGTCATTTTTGTGATATCTGGAGATGTTGCTTCGAAAGGAGTTGACACTATTAAAAGAGTTAGTACAATTCAAAAATGGACACTTGACTGCAATGCCGCTCTATGTGAAACACAAGGTGTTTTTTAAAATTCTGCAAATCATCAAACTGCTGCTGACATACAAGAATTTGACACTTGTATATTGCTTCCTGTTGAAGTTGAGCGTCCGCACCTTGAAAGCTTTGAGCAGTGTGGAATTTGATGGTGTGTGTACTTAAGGACTTCAAGTTTAAAAAAGTATTTGACTTGAGAGAACAGCTGGCAACAGGGCATTTGTATTGAAAATTTGGTTCATTTTGATGTACAAAACGACAGTGTTTTATGCATGCATCAGCGCTTGGACCCCGAAAACCACAGCTGCAGGCATTCATCTGTTACGACATATGGTCCATGCCATCCACGGATATATTGACAACGTTCAAGTCTGTGTGTACTTAGTCACTTACATGTACGCCAAATGCAGTCTTGATTGGGGATTGTTGCCAGTTATTTCAAGGATTCAAACTTTGTCTGACCACAAAGCAGTGTGTATCTGTAAAAAAAAGAAAATAGAAAACAAAATTATAATAATTTAAATTTCAAGTTTTTGCATGTTGGAGTCACAATCTAGGGTTATAATCTCTGATTAACTCTAAACAAACAACACAATCACTCAAAAGGGAATAGTAAACAAAATTCAAAATAAAACACAATACCCAATAAAAGGTTCTTTGTGATTTTTTGTAATACCTGAAACCACGCAAAAAAGAATTCAAACTTGTGAATAACTTAGAAACATGTGCATGCTTATCCGAAAGATAACTAGTGTTGTTGTTTGTACCCTCAAATTCCCATAAAAAAATTTAAAAACAATTTGACAGTGATTTAGAAAAAATAATAAATAAACAAATTAATCAACTGAAATCATTTTCAGTATGGGCCTGATTGTCCATACGTTGAAACACTATTTACGACAGCAGAGTTGATAGTGTTAAAAATACAATACACTGATTTATTTTTTACGCTGGAGTGGAAGCCTGACTACCATACCCCATCCTAGCAACCCTATTCCACGGTGCGCATGGGCCTGTTGCGTTATCAGAAGTGTGGAACAAAATAAGCCTATATCGCCTCTGCGTCCCATATCCATATCCAACTTGGCCTTCGACCTTAGGCCTACATGTGGTATGATATGGTTAGCCAACAGTAACAACATTATAAAACAAAGAACTTTAGGAAAAAATGATCCCAAATCCAGGCAATCCTACATAGGCCTAGATAGGTTAGTCCAAAAAAATATGCACACAAAATTATGTTAATGATGATCACGAACATAAGTGATACTACTACTACTAGGCCCCTAATTAATACAAGTATATTATACATGCTTGTAGGTCTTAACATGAAACATAATGATTAAACGATAATTTATGAATATGACTCTCAGACTGAGTATGGGAGTCATGCTTATCCTATAAAACGTTAGCAGGTCATGCAGGTTAGGCCTAACTTTAGTCTTATCATTTTTTGTGGTTGTGTACATGGTGTACCGGGAAAATCATAGCAAAAGAAATTGACGTGGTCGTTGTGGATGTTGTGACTTTCCCTGGGGCTTCAATACGAAAATGCAAATGTAATTTTTCTTTTTAACTGAGTACAGAAACAGAGCCCCAGTTACTCAGAGTCAGTCTCAGAGTTTGGGTCTTTTCAAACACAACACTCAACAGTTAATCATTCATTTCTTGTCAATTGTCATGCATGGCCACGATGCCCAGTAGTACCAGTACGTTAACATAAACGCTGCCAAAAATTGCAAAGAATGTCGAAATTTTCATCGGACATTCACACACACGTCACCCAGGTAACGGGTTGGGAGCATGGGAAGTGACTGTGGCTGAAGTGGTTTGTAATGTATGCCTAACGTTAACGTTATGTCAAACTCAGAATCAGTCATGTCGACCGTCATAGTTTCATAAACTAAAAACTGCCATGAAAGATGGTCTGACACTGAAAGTATCTAACCAATGTATCTCAAACAGAAATATTTACATGAAACAAAATACTTACATTAGATACAATTGATACTGCAAACTGACATGACTGATCTGCCGACGACCAGACGACTTATGACCTTGAGAGCCCGCCAATTTTTAAATCACTGGTAACCACCCGCACAGTACACGCATACAGCAATCACACCATGAGACAAGGTACCAATTCACATCTACAGAAAAAACTTTCTCATTGGACAAGAGTTGCGGGAGTGGCAATGGACAGGACGTAGATTAACCAATGTATGAAGAGCTTACAAATAATTAAATAACTAAAAATCTCTTTACAACAAGTTCGCACGGGCCGGCGCGGTGACAAACTTTAATGAGCTACACTACGTCATCATGTCACGTATGTGCACTGCCATTCGGTTGTGCATCACTCAGTTTCAGAGGTCAGAGGTCACACGGCACACGTTTGTCGTAGCAGACGACGCGCGATTTTTTTTCCCATCAGCGAGGGCCCAAATCAAACGTCATTTACACAAATTTTACAAGTAGGAACAACCTGAAAATTTGTCAAGAGATGGAATATTTCATATATTTTAATATCTTAAACTGAAACAGTTCAATACAAACAGAAACATTACAAATTATATATTTAAAGGAAAAATTACTTTTAAAATAACGGCGACAAAGTTTTTAAATTTACGTTAATTATTCACTATTTTAATATATTTCTTAAGTTTTCTCAAACAAAACAAACATATTGTAGTGTTCATAAAGACCTCAAATGTTATTTTATATTGTTTGTTTGTGGGTGTAAATTCAATATAGTGCATTAAACAGTTATTTAATGGTACCATGTAAGAGTTGGAAAAGAAAATTATGCGGGAAAATGACCCGCCCATAATTGCAAAAGTTGTCCAATAGGACGCGTTTCAGGTTGGTCCCGGTAGTTTTGAAATACTCAAACTTGTTACGATAAGTCAGTTCAGTATGGCTTCGAGTGAAGCAAGTCTTTCACAAGATCACCAAAAAGTATTGGAAATTCTATGTAGGCTCTGTGGCAAAAGAACCCAAACTCATAGGCAAGAGGTGAGCGGCAAAAAAACCAAGAAAATTGAAACATATGCTCTCAAAATTAGAGAAACCTTTGGAGTGGATGTGACTCAAGACTCGGACGATCTGCACCCAAAACATCTTTGCAGTCAGTGTTACTTTAAATTGTTCAACAAGACAAAACACCTGCCCTACGAATGGACACACCATCCGAGTTCAAGCGAAAGTGAATGTAAGGTCTGTAGCCTGTCAAGGCAGCTAACGAAAGGTGGCAGGCTAAGAAAGCCTCTCGTCGGGCGAGGAGCGAAGTCTTCAAAGCAGATCACACCGGACCTCCATTTCTTGACCCTGCTTGCTGATTCAAATATCGTGTCCCCAGTTCGCGTAGATGGATTTACATCAATTTGTCCCATCTACACCTGCCCCATTTGTAAGAGGTTGCTTAAGGAACCAGTAGAAACCCCATGCAATCATGTGTTTTGTCTGCAATGCATTCATGGCTTATTTAGAGAAGTGAGCCCCCATGTTCAATGCCCCAAGTGCCAACAAGAAGTCCACTTCACAAATATCAAGAGAGTGACCGAGTATTTTCAACAGGCACTTACATTTGCTTGTATGGAATGCAACAAATGCAAAGCAAAGGTATCAATCGATCAGAGAGAAACCCATAAATGCATCAGTTCACCCCAATACAAATTTAGTTTGTTTAAGAGCTCTCACACTGACCCCTTAACACCAAGGACTGAACGACTAGGAACAGTCATACTGAAGAGGAAGTTGGCTCACGCATCTGATGGCATCTCAGTTTATTTCAAGACTGGTGGACAGGTAGTAACATTGTTTATTCTTATTTTTAAAAATATTATTAGTTATTCAGCTAACAAAATTGTACATCAAAATTAATAAAAATTGATCACTGTGATCATTAGACCTACTGCCCCACAAATTGGTTGGGCGTCTTAACCATCACCTGCTCAATAATTTCCCCAAAATATATCCAAACCTGTGAAATATTGCTTATTGTTCAGCAAATGATTGTTCATGTTTTGGTTTTAAGCACAATGCATTGAAGAGTGGCTTTTGATGGCAACACTCACGAAAATCTTGTAACTTCAAATATAATTTTTGAAAAGAAGATAGCAATAGACTTTATGCATTTACGTCATCAAGCCGCCATCTGAGAGGTAAAACGGTGACGAAACAATTAAAAAGCACAGATTTGTACGCGCAGCGCACAGGGTTGGCCAATGAGCAATCTTCTTTTGACCTCTGAACGAGGGCGCCCTACTCAAATGACGTCATGTACATAAGGTCTATAGACGGATCTATTGAGCACCGCCCCCTTCGTATTGACCAATCACAGCATTTCTCACGCCACTGCTGTCTGTTCATGTTGGAAACATGATGTGCGTCTCTGTAATAGACAGACCCATTAAACCCCGCCTCCTTACATATTGACCAATCACAGCAATTCCCACACTACTAACTGTACACGTGGGAAATACCTCATGCACTTCTGTAAGGTGACAGTACTACAAAACGCGCGCGCTATTAGTACGCGCAGACATGTTTACCTTTTGCATTTGGATTTTAACGTGTCAAACATTTGTCTGACTTTTGGTGGCATAGCCAAAGCTATGATTGGTCAGTACGGAAGGGGGCAGGCAGGGCTTAATGGATCGGTCTACTCTTACTTAGATGATTAAACTTTTCATTTTCCATGAATTAACTTTAACTTTTCTGAAAAATGATAGTTTACAAAAAGCTTTAATATTATTTTTATAAAAACTAAATGAAGTAAACCTTAAGGGTCAGTATTTCTTTACAAAGTTTCACCTATGAGAAACCAATTGAAATGTACTCTAATGTGGCATCTTTAAAAATACAAGGCAAATACGAATTGAAAAGAAGTCATCCAAACAAATAGCATTGCACATGCAATGGCACCCCCCCCCCCAAACACAAACACACAAGTGTGCCAATGCCTCAAATCTTGGACCACATTGTTAAAGCAATCATATTATAAGTCTTTGGTTTAAATAAACTCGCAACCATCAATTGGCAAAACATATTAAACATTTTAAGTGTTTAAATAAGCCATCTCTATTCAACAGAAAATGGTGACTGTATGTGTTCCACAAGCACGAGTTACAAGCGAAAATGCATCCAAGTCTGCAAAACGACGGCGTACTCATGCTCTCATAAAGGCCAGACGTATCATGAGTGGAGGGGCAGTTGAGGCACAGTTGACCGACGAAGTCAAACTACATCAAAGCCAGTCTTCTGCTCATCAGAACCTCCTTCAGAAGATGAGTCTTCAACAAATCCATATTCCTGATGGTAGCGTCTTATCAATGAAGGCAGAGTTGGGTATCAGCTGGAAAAAAAGCAGAGAGCTAAAAAGGTTGAATTTATATTTTTTTAAACGGTCCATCAATGGTTAATATAAAGATATAAAGGATAATTTTATATGTAGAGTGTTCTTTTTTGCATGGAAAATAATACATTGACCCTACTTCAGATCAAATTAAATATGAGATTAAATAACAGTTATTTTGTTAATTTCAAAGAGGGTAATTATTTATTGTCTAAACACTTGTTTTGTCAGTAAACAATATGCATTAAGTGTCAATGGAATCATTGTATGGAGTCGCAAATTTGTACAACATGAACAGCTGTTCTTTTTGTAACAGGAACTTTGTATAACCTATTCATCAGGTGGCTCAAGAAATATGGCATACTTACTGAAGGAGAGAAATCACTCCGCAAGCAGGGCCAGCTCATCATTGGTGACAATCTCCTTAGTGAGAAGCTCCCTTTCCTCTTCAATGACAATGTCAACGGTGGCAAGGTGGTGAAGTCAGCAGCGTGTGTCTCTACCAAGTCGCTACAGAACAAGATCATCGACCAGCTGGAGAAATACGATCAGTATGTTACTTTTAACAGTGGGTAGAGGAAGGGGGGTGGGATTAAGATAGTCATTTTTATTTTGTTTTCAATGTTCCCCTTAAAAATACTCAGTAAACAACATTTTTTAGGACAGTTTGTATCTCCCTTTTTTTTTCTTTTTTTTTTAAATAAAGATGAAATGAGCCCTTGAGGGCAGCCTCTAATCCCATTTGTTTCACCACTGCCCCATATTACAAGAACTTTTCAAAATGGAAAAACAAAAGAATTTTTGAGAAATAAATGTTTAATTCGCTTCTACTAACCACAGGGCTGGAAAACTAACATGGCATGACGGTGTCATCCCTGATGATACCATCTGGATCAAGATCGGTGGTGACAAGGGGGGACACAGCTTCAAGCAGATGTTCCAGGTTGCTAATGTGGAAAAACCAAATGCACTTAGCAATACAGTCGTTGTGTGTGCATTTGAGGCGGATGACTCCATCTACAACTTGGAGCTTGGGTTGAAGCGACATCAGGAGCAACTTGCTGAACTGATGAAGACTACATGGAGGTAAAAATAAAAATAGAACGTAAATGTTTAAACTGTTAGGAATGTATGCTCCTGATCACTATGTATCTACAAAAGTATGTTTCGCAAGATACCTGTCTGAGGCTCCATTGTATTGAGTTAACTTTACTGATAAACTGACTTATTCTTTGTTTGTTTTTGTAAATAGAAACTACAACTTCCAGGTGTTTGTCTTTGGGGACTACCAGTACCTGTGTCGAATCTATGGTTTAACAGGAGCATCAGGTAAGTCAATATTTAGTTTTAACACATTGCTGGGTTTCCTTGATTATGATTGCTTCAGTCTGTTTGTTTGTTTATTATTGGGTTTTTTTTTACATTAAAAAAAAGGAAGCAATGTCTAAAAGCTGGCTCGCACCATTGGCAGTCTTTAATTTATGTAGTTTTAAAATCAGGTTATGTACCTCTGAACTAGCATTTTAAAATATTTGCCTTGGCTGTAGCAAAAGTGTGAACAAGAGCGTTTAGGGTACCTTGGCAAACGAGGAGGGATCACAGCATCAATTCCAGAGCTTTGGTCTGACCAGAGACCGACATTTTAAAAACTGTTTTCCTTAATGGTTGCATTTTTTCTGTTTGATATTTGAACAGGTCGACATGGGTGCTTATACTGCAACAAATCTAAAACTGATATGCAACTACCAAAGACTGAGCGTTCCCAGACAGCTCCAAGGACCCTGCAATCAATGGCAGATGACTTATCCAAGTACAAGCAGGACGGATGTAACCCATCACAAGCCAAACAATACAACAACGTCATCAGGCAGCCAATGCTTCCAATTCCACTAACCCATGTGAGGAAGTTTCTCTATGTGACCTCGGTTTTATAAGGGAGTTCAGGAAAGGCTTCTCTCAAATTATATTTTAGCGAAGTTGTAGCGATGTTGCAGGCTTGAGTCGGGCTTGAAGTCTGACACACCACACAACTCTTTCTTGCATACAACTGACTAGCTCCTCCTTGTTCTCCACTCCTGCATCCTCAATCAGGGTCTTGAGCAAAATGGCCACTATGGTCAGCTTTAAACTGAATAAAGATCAACCCAAAGTTATAAAAAGTTACAAATTCCCATAGCCATAACCTTTGTTTTTAATGTTGATATTACCACTCAAATAAATATCCTTACCGTGTCCTTTTTGTTTAGGTATGTCCCCCAGGACTCCACATAAGTCTTGGAGTCTTTCTTAAACACTATGTAAGCTTTGAGAATGCTTGTCATGCATTAGATGTCAAGGTCAGTGAAACTTTGGCATTAAGTGAACATCCTCAACAAGATTTGGACAAGAAGTTTAAAGAGCACACAGACAACATTCATACTGCACTGTCAATGGAAGTGGAAGCAGATGCCTGGAAGACCAATGCTACAACACTGCAAGATCAGCTTTCAGCACTGATGCTGGAAAGTGACGGAGAAAATCTTCACCTAGTAGAGCTGCTCTCAGATGCTATTGCAGATAGCTTGGACAAACACAGTACTAAGGTATTATTTGTGAAGCTAAATTTTATTGACTGTATTACAATGCATAAGTCAACATAATTTCTTGAGTCAAGATAAGATCATCGAGAAAGGTCATGGTATCGAGCCCCTCCCAAGTTGCCGATGGATTTTTCTCTCAAGACCTGGAAAGCATTCAGTAAACTAAAAGGCCTTAATATAGTACGGGTGTAAGGGCAAAACTGAACTAAATAGAGTGCAGTACTATTTGTCATTACATTTTGCTCATTCCTAGAAATCAGCTGCAGCTGCTCTGAGGAAGAAATGCACCCTTCAGCCTCTTCAAGGACCGATAACTGCACAACTAGATAATGTACTGAAGAAATTTGGAGTTCACCGGCAAGCATACCATGGTCATTCATTTGTAGGAAATCATGTGCATAAATGCTGCAAGGTATGTACATCTCAAATTCCTATTTATCAAGCTATTAGTTAAAAGAAACTTTACACATCGTGTATTTTATGAGCATGTAATCATTTTAGTAATTAAATAATCATGCTGTAGGCCTACTCAGTGACATATGAATTTCATTATTATAGGAAGAAAACATCAAGAAAATAACCTCGTCTGTAATCAAGATGGTAAATCAGTTATGCCCCTCATCCCCTGCAAGGATTAAAGAAGCTGCAGAACTTGCGCACAAGTACGAGACAATCTTTACACTGTTTTCAAGATGCCACAATATGTACAACCTTGCCAGACACTTGGATGAAAAAGAGATACAGCAACTTGGTGAGCTTAGTACATTTTCTAAGTGTACAGTGACTGGTACACAACAATGTTAAACAGAAAAAAATCTGTCATGTGGGTCAAAACATTTCAGCCAATAATTTAGTACGCTGTTACTTCATTTATTTCATTAGTTTTTGTTTTTCTCGATTACATTCATTGTACAGATTGTCATATCAAGGAATATATGCAGTACTTCCGAACCAACTTCCTGCTTGAATCTGTCACACCCAAGATGCATCTCCTCGAGGAACATGTCATACCTTGGATCTCACGGTGAAAAGTAGGGCTTGGTTTCCATGGTGAACAGGGAGGAGAGTCAGTCCACGCCAGGTTCAACAACATTCGCAATGATGTCAGAGGTCTGAAAGACGAAGTGGCCATCTTACGATCTGTCATGTCAACTCACTGGATCCAGACCAACCCTGGGAACAAAAAATAAACAGAGCCTTGTACTTATTGTAGTTTTAGCTTTAAATGCCATCTTTTGCCTTTGTACAAAATGAATAAACATGTTTATTGTCAAACTTTCAAAGTTTAGCTATTTAGGAAGTGTAAAGATCATGGCTAAAGTTAAATAATAGATACTGTGTTTTAGTCTGAAGAATTTACAAACCACAGCAAGTACAAGGCAAAACTCTGGTAACATTATCATCATCCTGAAACTTAATTATAGTCCTAATTTCCTCTCACTGGAAACAAACAGATCAAACTTGGGGAAAACAAAAACAACGTATACTTATACTTCACGACAGTACTCTGTTATAACTTATATTTATGGTACAAAAAAACACATGTTTATTATGTACAACATAATGGGGTGTAAAGCTCCCCGGCCCCCAGGATCATGGATAAAGTTAAAAACCAAGTTGTTCTGTGTGTGTGTCTATTGAACTTTGAACTTGAAGACTGACAATGACTGAAAACTGAGTTCACTCAGTCACTCAAAGTTTGACTCAAAAAAGTCAAACCAATAAACATGACAAAAAGGATGCCTGGTTTTAGACTACCATATTTGGTTTATCATGATGTAAATAAAACTGAAACCAAACTACCAACCAACTAAATGAAAATTATTTCGTCATTATTTTATGTATTGCACTTTTCAGTCACATAAATAATGTATTGGCCTGCGCCTACTACAGGCAGGACGGGGAGTACAGCACTAAGTAAAAACGTCAATGATACTGTGTAGGCCTACTCCCTGTGAACAAGGGGCCAACTGAACTACGAGGAAACGAAGTAATTTTGAACTCACCATACTCATCAAAATCAATTTACACTCACTCATTCTCATAATGATGTCAATATTACGCTCTTTCCTCTTGTTGTCTTGACGAGGACACCATCGGCAAAACTTAAGAACAATGGTAAAAATGCCTACGAATGTGACCATTTTCCGACATTTTTTTCCCCAAAACAGCAAATGTTTCAAGTATTTGCTCTTAATTTTTAAGAAATAAAATATTTTTTTAAGCAAAGTTATAAAAAACTGAAAGATAAATATTTACAAACGTCTTCTGTATTATTTAAAATCTAAATAAATATTGAACAATGAAGATGTTGTCGGATGATGGATGCAATTTGTATATTTGTGGGGAAGCGGCCATTTTGAGATATTGCGCAACCACGGTCGGTGAAAAACTTAGAGGGAGCCCTGCACATACGTGATGTCACTTACATGAACCAATTACAGCACACAGCGGCTTAGAAAGTGATGAATTATTCAATAGGAATCACGCGTTGCGCGCGTGAGAGTATACGTGTTGTGTGTGTGGTGGTGGATGGCCATGGCGTGATGACCACCTCTCTCGCTCGCAGCGCTGATGTGCAAAAGTTGTCGTTTTGAATTCGACTGGGATAATACGTGTGTAATTTTTTTCTAAAAACAACCGTTGTTGGTTTGTACAGGAAGTGCACGAAATGAAGATTTATGTGTAACAGTTACTTTAGTTTCTTTTGGGAGTTTTGGTTTCATACAAAGTAGGGTATGTGCATTTTGGCTATACTTTTCTGTGTGCGTACTGCAGCGTGTTTTTCAACGCACATGATTTGTATGAGAGATGTCCGTTTACTTGTAATTTCTGTATTTAACAAGTTTTGTACATGAACATTAACAAGAAATGTTATGCATGATCGCTAGGACAGCTCGGAGCCGTAATCCAGCCCCTTGCCTCGACCAACCGGATCCGGGGACCCGGGCATCAGGCGCAGAGCATAGCCACGCTACACAGTACACAGTGTGGGCTCGAAGCCATGCCACCACGCGCCGTCCGCCGGTGCAATCGCCCAAACTTTACTCGTGACGTCGTAGAGACGGCTAAAGCTTATTGGCCAGTGCGCGCAGACAACTTTAAGTCATAATTCATTATTCACATACAGCGCTAAAAGGTCGAACGATGTGTTTGTACTACAGATATTATGTTTGTTGTCCTCTAACAAGTCTAAAGACTGTGTTGCTCTTTCACAGTATATTTCATGTAAATGTACAACACTTTTTAAATACAGAAGTTTCTGCTGTGGATTTATTACAGAAATGTACTGTAATCCACTGTAAATGTCGTAACTTTTAACAGTGTTTGTTGAAAATAAATGAATAAAAATCAGCAATCCTTTTTTGGAAAGTCATTATACGATTTTTAAAAAAAACAGACTAGCTTAACAATATATAGCAATCAATATCGAATAATAATAGGAAAAAGTCATACGGAAATAAAGTAATAAAGAAATAATGAAAAAAAAATATATAGTAATAAACAATTAAACAAATAAATAAAAAAAGAAATAGAGACAGAAATTAAGAAAGAAAGAAAGGACAAAAAGAAATTGAGACAGAAAAAAGAGTTAAAGAACAAAAGAAATAAAGAAAGAAAAAAAGAAACAAAGAAATACATGTTAATAAACTATAATATGAAGATTTAATAGATGTTAATTTTGCATGGGGAATAAAGAATATTAGTTTTGGTTTTTACCCTACACCGATGTGTGTTAGCACTGTATACTCAGTATTTTCCCGAGTTCTGTGAAAAAAATCACAGGCACATTACTCGGGTGGGATTCGAACCCACGACCTTTGCAATTCTAGAGTAGTGTCTTACCAACTAGACCACCGAGATTGCCCGGTAGCTAGAGGCAGTTCGAATCCTATATTTTAGCAGCGGGTACCGCAACGATTTAATAGATGTTAATTTTGCATCGGGGATAAAGAATATTAATTTTGGTTTTTACCCTACACCGATGTGTGTTAGCACTGTATGCTCTAGAATTGCAAAGGTCGGTCAAAGGTCAGCTTATACGATTTTCCAGCCGTTGCAACTGTTGTAAGTAGACGGGTGCTCTGTTTATCACCGCTGTTCAGAGCGCTACATCGAGTGCCATTTAGTTTTGCGCATGCGCGAGATTTTCAGAAAGGTCAACATGAGATGAATTATTCATAGCCGTGACCCCGTCGCTGTTTTGTGCATGTTTCTACGACTTAAAACCGGTCAAAAAGTTACTGAATATTTATATTTGGACAGGATTTTAACCAATTACAGCTCTTTGAACCCCCTTTATTAAAATAAATGCCTGAAACATGTGTCATTCGTCTCCTTAACCGCGGGAAACCCTTGTAAATATTGGGCTTGCCGTCTGCTATTGCGAGACCAAATCTGACGTAAAACGGTGAGTTTTGTTGGCGTTTGTGAGTGAAATTGAATTTCCCTGATATTAAAACAATGTTTTTTATAGAGGAAAATTATTATTCTATCAAATTATTGCGTTTATATAGCAGCAAACCCTCTGGATTAATCAAAATCAGTGGGATTCCCCCGACGTTTTTCTGACTCGTCCGACTATTTCGCATCCAGTGCACACAAGAGATGTTTCACGTACAAACTACACACGTACGCATACGATGCACAATGTACGATCCATTTTGTAAAAGTACCACTGACTGCAGTGAGATAAATCATGAAAATGATTATTATATTGGACAAGCACTATTCTTTATGATAAAATATTATTTAGGGAATAGTGGATATGTCAAAAAAAATCTCAAAAAAGTATTTCATTGATTCTGTGTAGGCCTATGTGTGACACTCAGACTTTGAGGCCAATAAATGAGGGATACGAGGAGAATCTGACGGCTGGTATTACGTTTATTCTGTAAAGAAGACGAAGAGAAATTACAATCATGTTGGTTCGTCTTCGACGCAGAGAATAATCACGGAGGCTAAAATGAATTAAAGTACTATTTACAAATTATATAACTACACTATTACGGAATGAACCAATCTATTAAAAGAATATACCATGAACGATTGATTGATTTTAAATCCCTTGTGTTCACTTATAAATTGTACTAGTGAAAGGAACATCGACACTTATAAACATTATGTGCTCCATAGGAAATAACTTAACTGTTTAACTCTTAAATAAAGACTGTTTCCCGCCTAAACTCCTGGTCGGTCGCCATCTTGCGACCGAACCCTTCAAACGAATTAATTTTCTAGAACCTTTCTAAACCTTAAAAATAACTAATCGAAGGTTGTCTTGCACCTCAATTGACTTAGATATTTAAATCTGAAAATTATAACTCAAAGGCAATAAGTATTTATACAGCATAAACCTTCGTGTCACTTCTACTACAACAATCAAGTAGCACTACGATGTATTACGGTATACGTCTAGTTAAACAACGGAAATAACACATTTGACCAAACTCTGTCAAGTTAAGTTTAGGTATGGAAAGAGACAAAATTATTGAGCACTAGTTGATAATCTGAGCAGTGGTAGTAAAGTAAAATAAAATAATAGAAGGTTGTTTTACCTGTAAAGAAGACGAAGAGAAATTACAATCATGTTGGTTCGTCTTCGACGCAGAGAATAATGACGGAGGGGGTCGCCGTTGGTGGCGCCCGACGATATGAATATTCATTAAAAAGGAAATTGAATGTCTAAGGAAATTATTTAAGTGGGGGAGGGGGGTATTACTTTATACTTGTCACATTATCCCCCGTGTAGAACAAAAATGTCGTCCTCGACATTTTAATATCAGACTAGAACAAACTGTGCGATTTTTACGCTATACATTTTAAATCAACGATTATTTACAAGATAACATCTTTAAGCACGCTCAAATTTAAAATGTCCGCTGGCCTCACTTTGTATACTGAAATGCAAACATAATGTAATGGCTGGGTAACTCAATATAACGGCCACTTTTTGAACACTAGTTTTACATGTCAAAAAATTGAATAAATATTACATAATCATAATTGAAAGTATCTCGCAACTAAGGTTAGCTATTTTGCAGATTCCTCAATTCAAAAATGTTCTGTAGTAAAAATAATGAAAATACTAATTGTTCTTTCTATATATATCGAGTAATTATCGTGAAATGCCAGTTTCTTTTTCGGCTAGTTGAAGATAAACTCGTTTCCTAGTCTTTGCCATCTCAGGAGACTTCCATTTGTCGAATATCTTTCTTCCAGTCTCCAGTCTGTTTCTGTAGGCATCATCTGTCGTTTGGATCGCTCGATGTTGTTTGGTTTGACCAAGAAAATCGTATGTAAATCTCACAACAGGTTTCCGTAGTCTCTTTGGTCTACCAGTGTTTTCAGTGTCTATGATATCTTCTATGAGGCTCTTTGTTGGTGGCTCCGGTGGGGATATCCTCATGTCATCTGAGAACTTTGCAGACCACATATGAGATTCTTCTTGCGTGTTGGTGTTTTCCGTATTTCCAAGTGATTTTGATGTATTAGAGGAGACATGGATTGGGGTTGATGTAGATGATGAAGAAAATACTCCTTGTGACGTATTATGTTCCCTTGGTAATTGTATTGCTACGGGAACAAAGGCGATATCGGTTTCTTCTTCCGAATCTTCTGAGTTTATGTTTTCATCTGTTTGTCTTACATCGACTGGGGTTGGTAGACTTGCACCGATAACACTGTCGTTCGTCCTCTCTTTTGTTGGGTTACTTTTGGTCTCTTTGTCGGTGTGTTCTCCATCTACATGTAAGCCAACATCTGAGCTAGTTTGTTCTGCCATTGTCTCTCCATCTTTCGATTGGTTTTCTTCCGGGGCGCTGCTGTTCTCATCAGTAGGAAGAAACATACAAGGGGTAAGTAGGTTTCGATGAAGAATCCTCTCTTTTCCATTCTGTGATGAACGGACGGTATACACTGGGAGATCGGGTTGCTTGGAAATCACCACGTAGGGATAAGACTCCCATCTGTCTCTTAACTTCTGTGTTCCAATAATGTGTTTATTTTGGACGAGTACTCTATCTCCGAGTTGAAGGGGTGCGTCTCTGGTTCCCCTGTCATAGAGGCGTTTCTGTTTGCTTTTAGCAAGTCTAGCAACATCACTAGCGGTTTTGTAAGCATATCGTAGGCGGTCTCTAAGGTCTACCGCGAACTCTTCGTAGGTGGGTTGGCGTAGGTCGCTTGTTCCGAGGCCAAACATTAGATCAATTGGTAGGTTGGCGTGTCTTCCGAACATTAAGTAAAATGGAGCATATCCTGTTGTCTCGTGCTTTGTTGAATTGTAGGCATGCGTCATGGGACTAACGTGTTCTTTCCAGTTCTTTTTCTGTTGTTCTCCCAGGGTTTCCAACATGGAAAGAAGTGTGTGATTAAATCGTTCTGTTTGCCCATTTCCCTGTGGATGATAGGGTGTTGTTCTACTTTTCTTGATCCCTGCAACCTTACAAATCTCCGCTATTAGTTTGCTTTCAAAGTTTCGCCCCTGATCGGCATGGATTCGTTGTGGAAAGCCATAATGCTGGATGACATCTGCCCATAGAACTTTGGCGACGGTTTCCGCTTTTTGGTCACGCGTAGGGTAGGCTTGTGCGTACTTAGTGAAGTGGTCTGTTACTACGAGGATATTCTCATAGCCGCCTTTTGACCGTTCAAGCTTTAGGTAGTCGATGCATAATAGCTCCATCGGTTCACTGGTGATGATTGATACGATGGGGACTCTTGTTTTGGTTTCTGAAGTTTTGCGCAGACAGCATCGTTTACATTTCTCACACCATCGTTTCACATCATCCGCCATCTTTGGCCAGAAGAATCTAGCGCGAACCATGTCAAGGGTTCTATCCAGGCCCATATGACCCATATCGTTGTGTAGTGCCGTTAGTGCAGTGTCTCTGTATTGTGCTGGGAGCATTAGTTGTAATGAAGGCTTTCCATTTTGGGATTTCCTCATCCGGTAAAGGATGTCATCTTTTATGCAGAGTTTCTCCCATTGTCGGAAATACGGTAAACAGTCTAGTGCCTCCCTTAGCTTCTCAGTGTGCGTTGGTCTTTTTCCACGCTCCAGATAGAGTATTACTCTGCCTATGTTGAGATCGTCTCTCTGAGCAATTGCCAATTCTTTCTGAGGTATGTTTGGTAGATCTGTGCTTCCGGCTGGATGATGTGACTTCATACTCTGTCTGGTAATTGCCTGACATTGCAACGTTATTGGCTCTATGAAGAAGAAGGATTCTTGTTGGTGACATTCACAGATAGCCTTCACTACATCAGCAGGTATTTTCTTGGTTCCTATGTTGAAGTCGATGGACGTCATAGTTGAGTCTTGGCTGCCTTTCCTTGATAGAGCATCGGCCGCAGCGTTATCTTTGCCAGGCTTATACTTGACGGAGAAGTTAAATTGTGAGAGTGCTGCGACCCATCGTTGCCCTGTAGCGTCTAACTTTGCAGTGGTAGTTACATACAGGAGTGGGTTGTTATCTGTCAAGACCGTAGTTTGGGCACCAAGGAGATAGTCTCTTAATTTGTCGGTCATCGCCCACTTGAGGGATAAGAACTCCAACTTGTGCGCAGGATATCGCTTCTCGCATGAAGAGAGACCTCGGCTTACATAAGCAATTATTCTTTCTTTGCCGTTTTGAAGTTGGCTTAAGACAGCGCCAAGCCCTGTTCCTGACGCATCGATCTGTAGGATGAATGGCTTGTTGTAGTCGGCATAGGCCAATATTGGAGCCGTCGTCATAAGTGTCTTCAAGGTTCTAAACGCTTCTTCGCATTCGGCTGTCCATATGTACGGTGGTGTAGGTTGTGACGGCTTTCTTTTGCCTTTCTTATTTCTTCTGGGGTCACCTGAAGTTAGCTTGTAGAGGGGTGCCACTATGTTGGAGTACCCCTTGATGAAACGTCTACAGTAGCCCGTAAAACCAAGAAATCGAAGGAGTTCTTTTCGGGTATTGGGTCGTTGCCAATTCTGGACTTGTAGAATTTTGTCAGGATCTGTGGCGATGCCCTCTGCAGACACTATGTGGCCGAGGTATTTCACTTTCTGTTGAAGGAGATTGCACTTGGACGGTTTAAGCTTCAGACCGTGCTGTTTCAAACAAGCGAATACCTTATCTAGACGCTGAATATGCTCCTCGAAAGTGGAAGAAAATACAATGATGTCGTCTAAGTATAACAGGCAGGTAGAGAAATTGAGGTCCCGTAAACAGGTTGATATCAGTCTTTGAAATGTTGCTGGGGCGTTTTGTAAGCCGAACGGCATCCTGTTGCATTCGAAGAGTCCTGTAGGTGTAGAGAATGCCGTTTTATGTTTGTCTTGCTCCTCCATTTCAACCTGCCAGTAACCGGATGTCAAGTCTAGTGTGCTAAATAGCGACGCATTTCCCAGTGCGTCCAACGATTCCTCGATCCGCGGAAGGGGAAATGCATCTCTTACTGTTCTGCTATTAAGTTGTCGGTAGTCAATACACAGTCTTATAGAGCCGTCTTTCTTGTGGGCTACAACTATCGGGGATGCGTACGGTGAACAGCTACGTCGGATAACTTTTGACTTTTCCATTCGTGCTAGTTCGTGTTTAACTGATTCATAGAGCGCAGGTGGGATTCGTCGGTATGGAAGACGGAAAGGTTGTTTGTCGATGAGGGGAATGCTGTGTTTTATAGTCGAGGTGTGACCGAAGTCCTGAGAATTGACGGAGAAAATATCTGAGTATTTCAGAAGGAGTTCCTCCAGCTGTTTTCTCTCAAAGTCATCTTTGATTGCTGAAGAAGAAAAGTCTAGGGCTGGAACCTTATTTGGTATCTTTTCTGGCTTGTCAAGTTGAATATCTTGATGTTGTCTTACGTCAGATACTCTTCCTTCTGTTGTCGTAATCGGCTTTAGGCACTCGTGATCGACATGAATGACTTGAGATAGTTCCGCTAACTTTGAGTTTCGATGGAGAGTGATGGGCCTTGTGGATGTATTACAGACTCGTACTGTTACTTTCCGATTGCGGGTTACGTCTGTGACTATGTGTGCGATTCTTAAACAGGAAGCGCTGCTTGGTAATCCCTCAACAACTGCAGTATATGGTTGGCCAGTCGGATTTGGTGGGGCTTGGCCGATAACTTCGACTTCTTCACCGGCCGGAACTGTTGTACGGTGAGGGCCAAGGTATTTTACGTAGCCTAATCTCCCGCTGAGTTCCTCTTTTTCACAGCTAGCCGTGTTCATGTATGCGGTATGCCAGGCGAGGTTCTCATCTCCACATTGTTTCATGAAGTCATCGCCTCTTATTTGCTGTTGGTCTCGCTTGGACGCACGGATAACGTTGGTGCCAATTAAAACAGGAACACGTCGCCGGTAGTTATCAGTAGGAACAACAAACACGGGCACGTCTGTGTAGAGGATGTCCAAAACTGTCAGTGATATCGGGAGTACTCCCAAGTATGAGACACGTTGCCCACTTGCTCCTTCTATACGCACGTCAGACGTAGACAGCTCAACCATGTTAAGTTCAGGGTGTCTCTTCCACAAGTCTTCAGTTATAGACGAAATCTGTGAGCCAGAATCGATGAGAGCCTTACAGGTTTTACCATTTACTTCGACGAAGTCTTCATTCTGAGGGCCAATTAGTCGTTGGTGAACAGCCTGTTCACACTTCTGGTTAGCCTGTTGTATTGTTGAGGTAACCAGACTACTTTGCGATGGAGAAGGAGTTATTGGGCTGAACTCCGGGCGTCCGACGGCTTGCCCTCTGACCGTGGGCCCTGGAAGTTTAAAGGCTGTGACCTGCATCCCTTAGCAATGTGACCCTCGTTGCCGCATCTATGACAGACAAACACTCTTGGACCACTTTGTCGGTCATACGGTCTAGGATTATGAGGTTGGTACACCTGTTGATGCTGTGGGGGATACATCGGCGGCTGGTATGACGTGTACGTCTGCGTATTATTCTGTTTGGCAGTCAGGTTTTCCACTTTCTGAGCAAGCTCCCGAAATTTGAACAAGAGGCTCTGGATGACGTCATCACTATCTTGGTTTCTATTTGTGCTCTTAGCACCAGGCGGGGAAATCGCATGAGGTTTCGTGGTAATCTTCGTATACTTTGGTTGAGCCTGTATTGGTTGGGATGTCACTTTCGCAGGGTTGTCTTGAGATTGTGTCGGTACTTTAGTTTCAATCTTTGGTTTGAACATGTTTGATGTGCGAGCTTCTCTGTCTATTTGTCTCAGCTCGATTTGGAGTTCATGAAATTCCATTTCCCTGGGTTTCATTGGAGCTAGTCTATTTGTCACCTTCTCATCACGTACTCCCGCATGAATTGTTGAGTTAACATCTTATTACGGTTCGGCAAGGGGTGATTGTTATTCATTCTTTCCTCCACGCTTCTAAGAGTTGCTTCTAGCTCTACTGCGTAAATGCCTGGCGATTCATTTGGGTGTCGAAATCTTTCATAAAAGTCAGCAAGTGGATCTCCAAGCATTGAAATGTCTCCAAACTGGGATCTTAATTCGGCAAACGCGTGTTCCGGTGTTTGATGACGGGGCGTTAAATTTAGAACAAGTTTCCTAGCGGCACCACCGAGGTACCTGACAATTGTTCCAAACTGCATCTGAGCTGACATAGAAGTGCTGTCGATCAAGTATTTGGTATCTCGGATCCAATCTTCGATACCGATGGTGGAACCTTCTCTTCCGGTGTAGATTGGCACACTCTTGACTTGATGTGAAGGCATCAGGTGCACTGGTACTTGGCTTGAAAATGGCTGTGATCGATTGCCTAGAAGGTCACCCCTATTGTATTGAGACTTCGGATAGACTGGTGTCGATGAATCCTGTCTTGTAGTTCGGTGGGCTTGTACGTCATATAATGGCTTGGGTTGGTTTCCCTCGTGTAGTGCCTGAAAGCGTCTACTTTCTGACAGACGATGTTCTATGTCAGCGATGTCAGCCAGGATTTCGTCTCCGAGTGCTCGAGAGTGTTGGATGTCCTCCAGTACGCCAGTGGAGAGATGGGGTGGTGGAGGCGGAGTCCGGAGCAGTCGATGGATCGAAGGACTGATGGGCTGTGTGGTACGGATTCCGGTGGAGGTGTTTTGTTTTGGAGTGTGCGAGGTTGCTGGACCATCTTTACGGGCGTAAGTAAAATGATGCAGTGGTGAGGATCTGGTCTGTGGATGACCACGGACTGATGATGGAGTAGGGAATAGATGTTCTTCCGTTTGTCGTACCCCTATTTTACGTCTTGATGTAGCCATCTTGTTGGGAATTAGAGCAACTAGCAGACTTTGAATTACAACCAATCGTAAATAAAAATAATGCATGCACTTCAATGTATAAATTTCGAAAGTCACAAGTAGAGCCCGAACAATTACGTTCAATTGTCAAGAAGTATGCATGGAATTAATATTCGGCAATATGATATCACAAAACAATTCTCATTATCAGTAATATGACATTTTAAATACACCAGAACAGTGGAATTCTGTTTCTTGCTGGGAGGGCCTAACCAATTGTGCGCAAATCCTTAATTCGAGTTAAGCTTCTCCAAAAATGCTCACTGCCGCCAGTCAATAAAACAGAAAGCAAAGAAATAGCGCAGTGCTTAACTACAGCACAAAAAATTCTTTACAAAAGCAGCACCTGCAATGGTTTAAATACACCTGCTATGCAATAGTCAGAATTCCACTTGAGAGAAAACAAATGAGAAAATACAATGATGCACAATGAAAGGCTTAATAGTTGTTCAATGGTACAATAGCTCAGGTTTGAGTACCGAATTGCTTTTGTGTTGCGGTTATTGTACTCTCGGGTATTCAAATTGGATTAGTTCGCAGACCGTTTTGCAATTAGTCGTGACTATAACTATTACAATTGTTCTCTTTCAGGTGGGTCTACTTAAGGAACAGCAATGTCTTTGTGTCTAACACTCCCGAGAATGTCAATTGTCTGATATGAGTTCAATGTTTACAATTCGGTTGAAAAGCTAAATCATCGGCCGTTGTACTCGTCTCAGTCACGAAAGAATTGTAGTGGGGTTTCAGTTCAAATCGGCGTAAATCTATTCAATTAGGTGAGTATGTAGGGGAGTGGCTCCTCTTGATCAAGTCGGCGATTGTGTAGCTACTCCAAGAAATACGTCAAGGTCCAGTGGGTAATAACATCCTTCCTTCAGCTCCAAGGTTATAACGCCACACGGTAGTTTAGGGGTAGATTTCTTGATTCAAGACATCAGTCGGACACGGTGTTGTTGTTGATGAAGAAGTGTCGGTAGGCCCACTTCTATCGTAGCAGCCGTGGGTGGCTCCTCGTACCCGGATCTTCCACCAAATGTGAGACTCAGACTTTGAGGCCAATAAATGAGGGATACGAGGAGAATCTGACGGCTGGTATTACGTTTATTCTGTAAAGAAGACGAAGAGAAATTACAATCATGTTGGTTCGTCTTCGACGCAGAGAATAATCACGGAGGCTAAAATGAATTAAAGTACTATTTACAAATTATATAACTACACTATTACGGAATGAACCAATCTATTAAAAGAATATACCATGAACGATTGATTGATTTTAAATCCCTTGTGTTCACTTATAAATTGTACTAGTGAAAGGAACATCGACACTTATAAACATTATGTGCTCCATAGGAAATAACTTAACTGTTTAACTCTTAAATAAAGACTGTGTTTCCCGCCTAAACTCCTGGTCGGTCGCCATCTTGCGACCGAACCCTTCAAACGAATTAATTTTCTAGAACCTTTCTAAACCTTAAAAATAACTAATCGAAGGTTGTCTTGCACCTCAATTGACTTAGATATTTAAATCTGAAAATTATAACTCAAAGGCAATAAGTATTTATACAGCATAAACCTTCGTGTCACTTCTACTACAACAATCAAGTAGCACTACGATGTATTACGGTATACGTCTAGTTAAACAACGGAAATAACACATTTGACCAAACTCTGTCAAGTTAAGTTTAGGTATGGAAAGAGACAAAATTATTGAGCACTAGTTGATAATCTGAGCAGTGGTAGTAAAGTAAAATAAAATAATAGAAGGTTGTTTTACCTGTAAAGAAGACGAAGAGAAATTACAATCATGTTGGTTCGTCTTCGACGCAGAGAATAATGACGGAGGGGGTCGCCGTTGGTGGCGCCCGACGATATGAATATTCATTAAAAAGGAAATTGAATGTCTAAGGAAATTATTTAAGTGGGGGAGGGGGGTATTACTTTATACTTGTCACATATGTATAGTGATAACTAGCCCGATGTTCAAAGTAGGGGTAGAAAAGGAGGACTTTCTTTATTGTGAACAACTTTTACAACAGCTTAAAATAATTTACTTGTTTAATGTCATGTCACACAAATGCAAAATCATTCCCCTTTGTTTCAGGGTTTTATTTCTTTACAGTTTAACATTTGAAATATACACTTAAAATAATTGTATAGACAAAAGATAACAATAAATATTATTACAGATTATAAAAGATAAATTATCGATGCATTTTTTTTATTTTTTAATTTTATTTTAGACCAATTGAGTATTATGAACACCGCCCATGAACACACCCATTATCTGAATAACTTATACAGAGTATGTGGAAATTCCATAACAAAATGGAAAGAAAAACAACAAAAAACAAAAGATGCAGTGACTACTGTGAAAAGATAAAAGTAAAATATGGAATTGACATCACCGCTGATGAACAACATCGCCATCCTTCACAAATTTGCCACCTTTGCTACTCGAACCTCTTCCTGCCAAAACCTCATACCCCCCCCCCCCCCAAATGATTGGCCTCCCCATCCTGAAAGAGGACCATGCACTGTGTGTGCAAAGTTAGAAGGCAATACAACTGGACGGCCAGGGGCCAAGTATGCCAGACTAGAGAGACTGAATACAGATGAAGAAACAGCTAAACAAGTAGTAGATGAAGTGGTCGGCAAGTTGGCAGAGACAACCACCACATTTGTTGGTGAAAACTGCACAACTGACGAGTTGTCAATACAATGTACCATTTGCTGCAAAATTTTGAATAGACCAGTTGAGACCCCGTGCCACCATGTGTTCTGCTTGGACTGTTTAAGAAGTGTTTACAACAAATCCTCAACATCATCTGTACTTTGTCTGAGCTGCAACAAATATATCGCCCGTGTGTGTAAAGGGAAGAGTGAAATCATACATGTAGCCGTGTGCAAACAAACCATGAGATGAGACTAGTGTTGCCACAAAAAACATTTTGCTCGTGTTAGAAAAGTGCATCATATAGAAAAACTTTAAGAGGACAAACGCAAGGAAATATAGGACCGGAACGCACTCAAAATGTTCAAAAAGCTTTAGGTTTAAATATTTATGAAGATTCTATGTATTATATGTACATGTACATGTCAGTGTACGTGCGCAATGTACATGTATCCAGCAGCTCAACCAGACTCAACACTTGTAAAGTGAATACAAGAAGAAGAAAGAGAAAAATAAATGTGAGGAAATAGCCGCTAGCGTCCCCTGCACCGCATTATGTAATCGGACCGCCGCAGTGCTGCAGTGCTGGTATTCACGGGAAACAATAGCAGAGCGATTTTGCGATTCTATTCCGTCGGCAAATTCGGAATGTGAGCCCTTTGGATTTCAGTTGCCAACGCAGACGGTTTGCAGTGCGTGGTCAGCATAAAGGAAATGAAATGTCTCTGCAAGAAATCAGTGCCCTGCATGCCTGCTGCCGGAAGCATCAAGCAGTTTAGGCTCAGCCCATGGCCCAGAAACACGGTTGTCAAGTCATATTGCAAGTAAGTTATAACCAGAATAAGGCCTATCCATAGGCATGTGAAACATAATTAAATATAGTTTAAGCATTAAATGTTTATTTAGGTACTTTGGTCAATCAATTCATTATAAAAAAAAATTTGGTCGTAAGCCAAGTTTAATTAAATATCATGGTAGTAGTATAAAAAGTCATTTTTCAAGTTAGGGCCTTAGCATTTGCACAAACCTTTGCACAAATTCGAGTTGCAAACCTCGGCGGGAAATGTGCAACACGTGTAATGTACATTTTGCAAACATAGAAATACAAAAGTATTCCCGTAGCCAAAAATGTTGTTTAAAATGCAACGCAACTGCATGCAACGCGGCTAATATTGCCGGCGTAAACGAAGCAACCCAAAACAACTAAGACTAAAAATTCACTCATTCAACGGCGCGGGATGCATGCGTACCAATGATTCACCGACAGTTTGTAAACGGAAGTGGTCGTACCAATCACAATGCACCATGGAAGCGCATAGTATACACTGAATTTTAATTATAACTAAAAAGAAACGTTGACCATGACAGAATTATACATTCGTTTATAGTGATCGTGGAGATACTATTCATCCATGATGCCCCTCCATTATTTAGTTTGTTTTCCCATGTACTTGATTGTAATATAATGGGCAGGCTCCCCCATACATGATATACATAGCTCTAGCCTACGTCCAGAATCAATACACTAGTACTTCTATAAGTACTAGAAACGACAAATAAGTCAACACTTAAAACCTAAATCTTGCGACTCTCCTTTTCATAATTGTACCAGTTTTTTGTTTTTATTTTAAAAACATAATTTAGTAACCCGTGAGGGAAATGTGAATTTAGATGGTTGAGCGATTTATTTCCTCAAATATGGCTGAATTCATTGTACGCAGAGCTACACGATCAAACTCCTCTGGCAGGAGTTCCGGTCGTAGGCCTATACTTATTGAAATATAGGCCTACTGGTACCAATATTACTCTCATGTACAACTGTAAGGGATTATTCCCTACAACACACCTTTTAGTTATACCCTAATTTATTTCAAAATGGTGTGTAATTAACTTAAGTAGTCTTGCAACTGAGTAACACTGAAAATATTTCTACTTCTCACACAAGAAAACAAAACAAAGACAAAACAATCAAAATATGTAATTAAGAATAACAGATATTTAAAGCATCGGCTATTACACATAATAAAATGTACCTAAATTCACTTGGCAAATAAGTTTGCTGATCTTCCTGATTGTAGTGAAGTTAATGTTTAATGTTGACCCCCAAACTATTATAATGTGGTGATGTAACAGATTGTATTTAATTCAATGGTTGCTTTATACCGAACCTCCCATAGTTTAAGTTGAAATGCTTTACTACGTAATTGAATACCTTTCGCAATAAAAAACACATTGGGCATACACCCTCGTTGTTTGTCGTCCAGAGGCGTGTGTGTCGGGTCATCATGACCATTTACTTATTCGTATGGCTTTACCGGTGAGTGTTTGGTCTCATACAAAAGTGGGAGACTCGGCAACCCTTGTAAATTTGTAGCAACGTCTGAACACGGAGATTGTGCCTGAATGTGTTTACTTCTTATGTTCATGTTGGTCAACAAAAATTCCCAACCATCACAATAATAAGCTGTCCGTTCAGGTGTTCTATCCTGCATGCTTCATGGCCCAAAGGCTGCAAGGGAAAACGCCACCTCGTGTTATGTTTATGTGCGGAGACCACCTACTGTCTTCCAGACAAGCAAAGGACCCCGTTTACACTAGATCCAGACCCGGTTCTGATCTGGCATTGTGGATTAACGGCTAGTGTAAACGCAAAAAAAAAAAATGGATCAGACCCGGTTCAAGATCTGGCAATTTTATTAGAGTTGAATCCGGCAAATGGTGGATCAGATCCGGCAAAATGGATTCCAAATACACGTAAAGGTGGATGAGGATGTGGTCATTTCCGGTTTCGCTACGAATGGCATGCTTTTCGCTTGTGCTTTGGTAGGACATCCGTCGCTGTTTATACTTTTGTGTGTGTCTTCGTTGTTTGTAAATGCGGTGGTAGACAAGTCGTGAGGCTGCGGCTCCGCGCCAGACTACTGGTCTCTTATTACGGTCCCATTTGTACTGTGGGTGTTGAATTACAATGTTTATTTAATATGTATGGACACTGTATTATCTGGATGGATGGATGGGTCAGGGCTCTACCTCCATGGTTTTATAAAATCCCGAAGGGCCTATTATGTAGGCCTACATTTTACGACCGATTTTAGGCCAGTTTAGTTTTAATGTTCCACTTACGTGTTACAGCACAATAACATAACTGGTGATTTGAGCGTAAACAATTTGTGTTCAGTAATGATGAATTTGTTGAATGTAGTTATACATCCTTCAAAAACTAACAGATTAGCGTCACCCATATATTAGCACCCAGTATACTGTGTGAACACTACACAAAAATTCAGTTTTTCAACAAGAAGCTGAACTCGTTTGGAACTAAACATATTATGGTTTCACAATAAAAACGACAGATTATTTTAAATGTTTTTCACGCGCATTATAGTACGACCCTGGCTAGCTCAAAACCGAACCATCTACAAGGCATTGATTCAGAGAGTCTACGTGTGCATCTCACACCATGCAAGCACTGCTTTACACATGCATGTACACACAGAGACTGCACATAGCTTGGGCGGGTTGCGCAATTAGTGCAGTGCAAAGGGAAAACAAACTAAACAAAAAACAAAATAATAAATGAAAATAAGACTCCAACGCATTGGTCAAGGCTATGCTGTGCGTGAACATGTTTCGTTGCCCTGGATTTTCCACACAGTTGCAGGCCATCGGCTCGTTTTCCGCGTTATTTGATATTTTTCTCTGCAATTTAAATCGGATCTCTTACGATATAAGCCTATTCAGAATTGAACTTGCTAAATGGACAATTTAATACTTGTTGACTTTATGGATAGTTAAAATGTGTTTTAGTTCCAAAGAAAGTTAACGTACTAAAAATGTCACGTGGGTTTTGTTCACGTTACATTGACGATTGTACGCATGTCAGTGTTCTGTCTACCGAACCCCGCTGAAAGGGACACACCGGCTTACTGTTTACCTAATTTAGTGATGTGGAATGACAGGCAATAACTGGTTGTTGTAAAAAAAAATCATCAAAATATCACGTAATTAACGAAAAATGTGAAAAAACAAAACGCGGTCAAAGGTCAGCTTATACGATTTTCCAGCCGTTGCAACTGTTGTAAGTAGACGGGTGCTCTGTTTATCACCGCTGTTCAGAGCGCTACATCGAGTGCCATTTAGTTTTGCGCATGCGCGAGATTTTCAGAAAGGTCAACATGAGATGAATTATTCATAGCCGTGACCCCGTCGCTGTTTTGTGCATGTTTCTACGACTTAAAACCGGTCAAAAAGTTACTGAATATTTATATTTGGACAGGATTTTAACCAATTACAGCTCTTTAAACCCCCTTTATTAAAATAAATGCCTGAAACATGTGTCATTCGTCTCCTTAACCGCGGGAAACCCTTGTCAATATTGGGCTTGCCGTCTGCTATGGCGAGACCAAATCTGACGTAAAACGGTGAGTTTTGTTGGCGTTTGTGAGTGAAATTGAATTTCCCTGATATTAAAACAATGTTTTTTATAGAGGAAAATTATTATTCTATCAAATTATTGCGTTTATATAGCAGCAAACCCTCTGGATTAATCAAAATCAGTGGGATTCCCCCGACGTTTTTCTGACTCGTCCGACTATTTCGCATCCAGTGCACACAAGAGATGTTTCACGTACAAACTACACACGTACGCATACGATGCACAATGTACGATCCATTTTGTAAAAGTACCACTGACTGCAGTGAGATAAATCATGAAAATGATTATTATATTGGACAAGCACTATTCTTTATGATAAAATATTATTTAGGGAATAGTGGATATGTCAAAAAAAATCTCAAAAAAGTATTTCATTGATTCTGTGTAGGCCTATGTATAGTGATAACTAGCCCGATGTTCAAAGTAGGGGTAGAAAAGGAGGACTTTCTTTATTGTGAACAACTTTTACAACAGCTTAAAATAATTTACTTGTTTAATGTCATGTCACACAAATGCAAAATCATTCCCCTTTGTTTCAGGGTTTTATTTCTTTACAGTTTAACATTTGAAATATACACTTAAAATAATTGTATAGACAAAAGATAACAATAAATATTATTACAGATTATAAAAGATAAATTATCGATGCATTTTTTTTTTTTTTTTATTTTATTTTAGACCAATTGAGTATTATGAACACCGCCCATAAACACACCCATTATCTGAATAACTTATACAGAGTATGTGGAAATTCCATAACAAAATGGAAAAACAAAAACAACAAAAAACAAAAGATGCAGTGACTACTGTGAAAAGATAAAAGTAAAATATGGAATTGACATCACCGCTGATGAACAACATCGCCATCCTTCACAAATTTGCCACCTTTGCTACTCGAACCTCTTCCTGCCAAAACCTCATACCCCCCCCCCCCCCCAAATGATTGGCCTCCCCATCCTGAAAGAGGACCATGCACTGTGTGTGCAAAATTAGAAGGCAATACAACTGGACGGCCAGGGGCCAAGTATGTCAGACTAGAGAGACTGAATACAGATGAAGAAACAGCTAAACAAGTAGTAGATGAAGTGGTCGGCAAGTTGGCAGAGACAACCACCACATTTGTTGGTGAAAACTGCACAACTGACGAGTTGTCAATACAATGTACCATTTGCTGCAAAATTTTGAATAGACCAGTTGAGACCCCATGCCACCATGTGTTCTGCTTGGACTGTTTAAGAAGTGTTTACAACAAATCCTCAACATCATCTGTACTTTGTCTGAGCTGCAACAAATATATCGCCCGTGTGTGTAAAGGGAAGAGTGAAATCATACATGTAGCCGTATGCAAACAAACCATGAGATGAGACTAGTGTTGCCACAAAAAACATTTTGCTCGTGTTAGAAAAGTGCATCATATAGAAAAACTTTAAGAGGACAAACGCAAGGAAATATAGGACCGGAACGCACTCAAAATGTTCAAAAAGCTTTAGGTTTAAATATTTATGAAGATTCTCCCCTGTTGATGGAGAATCATTTATGGAAACTAAAGCTTTAAAAAACGTATGAGGCGGCATGTAGTTCTTAAAAGGGATGGGGGTGGGGGTTTGGAGGTAGAGAGCAAAGCAACCAGGGGGAACAGGTGTTAGTTGGGGGGGGGGGGGTCGGCGGCGGAAGTGGATAGGAAAGGGTGTGTGAAAGAGGGAGACTGCCCAAACAGTCCTGGGCGAATTAGCGCTGGGTTTGTGGTGCGGGAAAATTTGAAACTAATTTGGTAGTAGGCACAAATCCTGTTCGAGAATATTTTCTTAATATTCTTGAAAATGCCAAAGTTACATGCGTATCATGTAAACGAAGCAGCTGGCTTAAATGCACATCTAAGCATGACTGTAAAGACCCCAATACATCTCAACAAATTGGTGAACAAATCTTCAAAGACATAATAAATAGAGATATGTCTGCATCCGGAAAACTGGGGCAACAGGTTACATCAACTTTGTTAAAACAAAATATGGAAGGTGATTGAGGAAAAATTGTCAGACTTTCAACAGGCGGAAAGGTAAGCTTTAACATACTTTTTAGTTTCAGTCAATGCAATCTATTGATAAAATTTCTAATATTAATTGACTAAATATATACATTTTTGATAATCATTTTACTTTTTTCCCAATTACACAGGCACTATATGTTCAAAAATAACAAACCCCAGCAAGCCCAGTACAGAAGTCTCCACACGAACCCTTTTCCGAAGAACGAAGGCGATACAAAATAAACTAAAGGACATCCCAAGAAGAAGATACAACCCAAAACATTCATCCCACCTCTTGAAGAGCTGGCAATGAAATCAGACTTAAGTTTGTCATGGGCTGCCCTTCGTGAACTTAAACTGTTAGATTTCAATGACTGATTTTTTCCTCGAATCAATCAAAACTAAATGTTTGACAATATTAATAAATACTAAATCCCATAACCTACACAAAAGTAACAGTATTGTAATTTTCCTGATCCTAGATGGTTACGGCAGTACAATATTGTCATGGCAAATGAACAGGCAAGCCGACGAATGAGTCAAACCTCTGTTGGACAAGATATTATTGATGCAGAAAGACTTCCTTTTGTTGCAAATAATCGCAATGGTCTGGTCAGCCAGCCAGCTCCCTGTGTCTTTATTACAGACTTGAAGAAGTACATCTTTGGTCTGTTGGATGAATATGAAAGGTAACTTTATCAATTCACATATGTAACAATACACCTAAATGTGTAGTGCAACTAACAAGTTATACACCTGACCACCACTGTAAAATAATGTTACTGTATTTTGTAGATGTTGAATGTTGCAATGGACAGAGGGAATACCAGTCGAGGAGATATGGGGAATATTTGAGGGGACAAGGGGGGAGTGGAAGCTTCAAGCTTATGTTTGAGGTTGCCAACATAGCTTGCCCTAATTCACGCCGGCACACAAGTGTCATTTGTGTATTCTAGTCAACAGACAGCGCATCCAATCTCCATATTGCACTCGACGGGTACAGGGAGCAAGTTGAGTCAATTTCTACAACATCATGGAGGTACGTTTAGGTATAGATTTTATCCAGACAAAAACTAGGTTTATCACCAATGTTTATAGAACTTACATGTTCACAATTGTTTTCTTAATAGGGGAAAGAAGCTGGTTGTGTTTCTTTTCGGAGATTATGAGTTCCTGTGCAGGATGTACGGTTTGTCTGGGCCAAGTGGTATGTATAATCAAACACTGGGCTTTGCTGAAAAAGAACAAAATAAAAAATAAAAAATAAAACTTTTCAACATCTTCTGAACATAAAAAGGACAATAGTACAAGTCAATAACAACATTGCTACATGTTTATGATATATCCAGGTCGTCACTCCTGCTTGTGGTGTAGCATTATAAGCTAAGACATGGCTCTGCCAAAAGCCAATCGACCCCAAAGTGAATCAAGAACTCTTCAGAAGCTGGCCAATGACCACAACGAATTTACAAAAGCTGGCAGCTTGCTAAAGAATGCAAACAGCTTTAATAATGTCATTGGTAAGACATTCTTCGACATATCACCCTCTCTTGTGATTTAAGTTTAATGTTGTACATGTAGTTAATAATAATATAGCAGTTTAATTGCAATTTTGCTATATTTCTAACTAAAAAGTACATAACAAAAGTTGTACAAATTTGCTATAATCAAATATTTATTTATTTTAATCAATACATTATTCATATATGTACTTACACGTAGGTCTGTCCACCGTCACTACATATCAGCCTTGGGGTGTGGTTTAAGCTCTTCACTCTTTTGGAGGAGGAGTGCAATGTCTTGATGGAAGGCATTGTAGATGCACTTGCAGAGACCCCCGAGACAGTACCTTCTATGGCCAATGGCGCATTTCCGTTATATGTGGCCAAGCGGTGTGAAGTTATGTCTGCAAAGAACAGAGCTATGGAAATATCAACCGAGATTGATGAGTTACAGGAACAACTTGCTGTGGTAATGCTGGTCAGCGATAGTGTTGATGTAAATGAAGTTACCGTCGAGACGGCAGATCAAATTCAGAAATTGAATGAAGAACTAGATAGACAGGTAAACCTACATGATCTCCAAGTGTGTTTTCCAACTACAGTGTACATATGTAGTCAGTTCATCAACAATTTCTGCATCATTGTAATCCTTGTCATACGTTAACCTGAATAATGCAAAGATAAATTCAACATTACTCATATTAATACATTTTTGTATGTTTATTTATAGAGGGCAGTAGCGGCCTCGAAAGTGAAAGAACTACCTACAGAACAAAACTCACTGATTATCAAACTGGAAGAAACACTCCAAGAAATGAACGTCAGGAGACAGGCGTACTACTTGAATACTTTCATCGGCAATCATGTGCACAAATGCCCTAAGGTACTGTACAGAGTCTAGAATGGGATACACCATTTTACATAATAGGTGACGAAGTCCAGTTCATTCACAAAAAGACAGAAAGACAAGGGGCAAGTTATAATAAAGCTTGAACATCGAGAGTAACAATTCAATATTATTGTAGCGACACAATTATTACCATAAAATAACAAAAAACATTTTATGACTGGAAACAAAAATCATCAATGTACAAGTATTTTCAGCACAACGCACAAATGAATCTTTTAAGTTTGGTGTAGGCCTACTCATGAAAGTAACTGTCAACCTTTTTACCAACAATTAAAAGAATAGTTTGGATTATGTTTGCAAAAATAGCTAGTTTTTTCTGTGTAAAATGTACAGCCGTCATCACAACTTGTTCACCAAAACCCCCCTGCCAAGTCAATGCAGCGATCCAGCCGCAACTCAGTCTCTGTTGTCGAAGCAACGTGTTGCGCAAGGTAACACCAAGATTACACATTTTGTTGTTACAGGTGTGATCCGGGGTATAATTACTGGCGAGGAAACGGCTTTTACTTTCTGATTTGCGTGCAATTACTTTATTTCGTCACTGACAATCTGAAACATGGAGAGGAATAAAGGACATGTTAACTGAAGGTTGAGTCCTCTGTGAATGTGTGGCAAAACAATATTTAAATCGTTTGGCGTTTGGCGTTTGGGCCGCACCTTAACTTGAAAATCAATCTAAAATACACATTTTATAAAAAGAAAGCTACAAGATACTTGATTTAAAGATAATGATAAATGTTCCATATTAGTGTTGTATGCACTGGTTGGTATACAAGGAAAATAATAAAGATGTAAACATGGAGAGGAATAAAGGACATGTTTACTGAAGGTTGAGTCCTCTGTGAATGTACGGTACGTGGCTGTGAGGGCGCTACGATTTGGCTGTTAAATTAGCATTACAAAGAAAGTGGTAAGTAACAATGGTGGTCAGTGGATGGGTGTAGGGAGTGGAACTATTAATGAAAAATAAGTAGGGGGTGTTCTGATCCGTCACATTATTCCCCCGACAAAAAATGTCCTCGACAAGTCGCACTACCAACGAAACGTGTTTAGGGAATCAAGGCTCAACAGGGTTGAATAAATACTTTATACAAAAAAATAAGTTACATTTATACACTGCAAAACTCTGAAGTGTTTACGGTACTTAATTAATTGTTTAAACGATATCATTACGGTCTTATACCATGGATATACTGTAACATTTCTTAACTGGCCAGGCCTAGAACTATCGTCATAGAGTGAAACAAAGAGCGAACGTATTTCTTCCGTTCCAAACCGTTAATAATACAATTATGCAAATGTTAAGAGACTTCTGATTTTCTTTTGCATTAAACATACCAACAAGAATGTACACATTTTTTGATGTTACAATCTTGTTTTAGGAAAAAAAAAGAAAAAAAACATTAACGACATCTTCTTGATGTAATCACAACTAATTAAAAACATGTTATTGAATCACGGGGGGGGGGGTTAATATCAATACAATTATAGCTGTGCTGCTAATCTGAGGCAAGTTGTCTTTCTAACTTGAGCCATCTCTGGACTTCTCCAATGTTCCCACAGTCGCCTCCCTGCTGTCAGTCTTTCTTCATAGGAAGTGTCATACGCAATGTGTGATTTCGTTTGACCTAAATGGTCATACGTCAGTCTACAGGTTTCCTAATGCGTTTCGGTCTGGAGCTTATGCAGGGGCGTTCTTCTGGTTCATCTGCGGTACATGTACTGGTGTTGGGCGTGTCTTGCGAGGTTCCTCCACTTGGTACGGGAACTTTGACGGAGATTTCGGCTGATGACATAGTTGGTGTGATGGGTACGTGTTACCTGGTTCATGGGGGTGCACGTACTGGTCGTACTATATGTTGACAGGAAGGAACTGGATTTCTACTTCATCATTTTGCCGGGTGTCCTCTTCTTGTTTCTCATTGGGTAGTGGTTTCTCTAGGGTGTGTTCTTCGGCATGCCCGCTGGTGGTATTTGTCTCGATGGCTTCATCACGGGTAGAAACATACACGGAGTTATTAAGTTTCTGTGTATAGTACGTTCTTTACCGTTAGTAAGGGAGCGGACAGTATATACGGGTTTGTCGAGATGTTTGGAGATGATGATGTATGGATTCGGTTCCCATCTGTCTGCCAGTTTGTGTGTGCCTATTATGTGCTTGTTTTGCACGAGTACTCGATCACCACAGAGGAGGGGAGATGGCTGGGTTCTCCTGTCATACAGACGCTTCTGTTTAGATTTGGGTTGCTTTGCCATGTCGCTACCTGCTTTGTAGGCATCTTGTAATCTGTTCCTAAATTCGTGGATGTATTGGTCGTAAGACGGTTGCTCTGTGGTTTCTTGCTTTAAATTTAGCATGACATCAATAGACAGGTTGGGGTGTCTACCAAACATCAAGTAGAAAGGCGCATATCCTGTTGAGTCGTGGCGAGTGGCGTTATATGCGTGTGTCAATGCGCTGACATGTTGCTTCCAGTCTGCTTTTTGTTCTGGTTCTAACGTACCTAGCATATTGAGTAGTGTGTGGTTAAACCTCTCCGTGAGCCCATTTCCCTGCGGGTGGTAAGGTGTGGTCCTGCTTTTTTTTTTATCCCCGACACTTTACATAGTTCTGCGATCAGTTTACTTTCAAAGTTTATTCCTTGGTCAGAATGAATGCGGAGAGGGAAACCGTAGTTGGCAATGATATTCGCCAGAGTACTTTTGCAACAGTTTCTGCTTTTTGATCGCGTGTTGGATGTGCTTGTGAGTACTTGGTAAAGTGGTCCATGATTACTGGCACATTTTCATGTCCACTTTTCGACTTCTCTAGTTTCAGAAAGTCAATACACACTAGCTCCATTGGTTCAGTTGTGTTGATATTTACCAACGGGACTCTGGTTTTGGTCTGGGGAGTCTTTCGTAGGCAGCATCTTCTACAGCGCATACACCATTCTTTCACATCACTTGCCATCTTTGCCCAAAAGAATCTTGCTCTCACCATTTCTACTGTCCTCTCGTATCAAAGATGTCCGATGTCATCGTGTAGCGCTGTCATTGCTAATTTATGGAAGGCGGTTGGGAGAACTAGTTGGAAGGTGGTATCAAATCTTGCTGTTTTTCTGGAGCGGTACAGTATGCCATCTTTCAAACAAAGCTTCCATTGACGTAAGAGTGGAATACATCCATTTGGTTCATTTGCTCTCTCTGGATGATTTGGTTGTCTGCCTTTCTGAAAGTAGTACATGATTCTACCGATGTTGGGGTCGTCTTTCTGGGCTTGTATTAGTTCTGATCTGGTTATGGTTGGTAGCTCGTTACAAGAGTAAGTTGGGTTTGCCTCTTCATTTTGTAGAATTCCTTGTCTTGTCGTGACCTGGCAATGGGCAATGGCTGGCTCAAGAAAAGGATATGTTTCAGCAGGATGTCCGCTGCAGATAGCTTGTAATACTTCATGAGGAACAATGGTGTCCTCTGAGTGTCCGTTGGTTCTTGTGTGTATTTCGGTTATTGGTGTACATTTTTTTCTTGAGTGCATCTGCTGCAGCATTGTTTTTTCCTGGTTTATATTTGATGGAAAAATCGAACTGAGACGGCGGCAACCCATCGCTGTCCGGTAGCATCTAGTTTAGCTGACGTGGTGATGTAGACCAAAAGGTTATTGTCCGTTAGGATGGTGAAACGGTTGCCAAGGAGGTAATCTCTGAACTTGTCGGTAACAGACCATTTAACTGCCAGGAACAAGTTTGCGTGCTGCATACTTGGCTTCTGCTTTGTTAAGACTCCTGCTGGCGTACGCAACCTTTTCTTGACCACTCTGTATCTGGCTTAGAACGGCTCCGAGCCCAGTCCCTGATGCATCAGTCTGCAAGATGAAAGACAGGGAATAGTCGGCAAATGCTAGGATGGGAGCTGATATCATGTGGCGTTTGAGGAGTTCAAAGGCTTCTTGGCATTCATCTGTCCACACAAAAGGTTCAGTAGGACGCTTTCTTCTGGTTTTCTTGTTTTTTTCTTGGGTCTCCACTTGTCAGTTTATACAGTGGGGACGCGATGATGGAATAGCCCTTTATGTACCTCATGTAGTAGCCAGTGAAGCCAAGAAATTGTCGGACTTCCTTTCCACAGGTAGGTGTGTGCCATTCCTTGACTTGCTCTATTTTGGCGGGATCTGTTGCAATTCCTTCTGCAGAGACTATATGGCCAAAATACCTTACTTCTTTCTGAAGGAGATGGCATTTTGAGGGCTTCAAATTCAGGCCGTGTTGTCGCAGACAAGAAAACACTTTTTCCAGGCGCTGGATGTGTTCTTCGAATGTTGCAGAGAACACAATTATGTCATCTAGATAGAGAAGTACAGTAGAGTAATTTTGATCTGCTAAGCAGGTTTGCATAAGTCTCTGAAATGTAGCCGGTGCACTTTGAAGGCCAAATGGCATGCGATTACACTTAAACAGCCCCATCGGTGTAGTAAATGCAGTTTTGGCCTTGTCTTGTTCTTCCACCTCAACTTGCCAGTAGCCGCATGTCAGGTCTAAAGTTGTGAAGAATTTGGCCTTACCAAGTGCATCCAGAGCCTCTTCAATTCTGGGAAGTGGATATGCGTCTCGAATTGTTCTGTTGTTCAGCTTGCGATAGTCTATGCAAATTCGCAATGACCCATCTTTCTTGTGAACGATAACCATCGGGGATGCATAGGGACTGCTACTACGGCGGATAACCTCTGCCTTCTCCATATTCTCAAGTTGGTCTATTCACTGCATGATACTGAGTAGGATTCTTCGGTGTGGAAGTCTAAAGTGGTGATTGTCTATCAGCGGTATTGAGTGTTTCTTCGTAGAGGTTCGGCCGAAGTCAAGTGAGTTAACTGAGAATATATCCAAATATTCACGAAGTAGAGCGTGCAGTTGATTCTTGTGGGACCCATCTTCTGTGCAGAGGTTGGTAAGGTTGAGTGAGTTGAGCACCTGTGTGAACTCGTCGACTACTTCAGCATTTCTTAACTGTCCGCGTGGTGTGTTTTCAGCATGGAGTGAGGTGTTTTGTACTCCACGTGTGGTGGACTGGAAGTCTTTGAGACTGTTTGTAGTTGGGATCTCATCCACTCTATGCTATATTTTCTAATTTTACTTGCTGCATGAAGTGGATGCCCCTTGTCATTTGCTGATCTCTTTTTGATGCTCTTATCACGTTTGTACCGATGAGGACAGGTACTCTTCTTCTGTAGCTGTCTGTTGTTACTATAAACACGGGAACATCATCATAAGTTATACCTAGGATTGTTAGAGATATAGGAACAACACCTAGGTATGGAACATTTTGACCGCTTGCACCCTCGATGTAGACATCAGATGGGGTTGGATCAAGGTCTTGCAGTTGAGGATGTTCTCTCCACATGTCTTCGGTAATGGAAGTGACTTGTGTTCCGGAATCGATCAGTGCTAAACATTCATATCCGTTAACTACTACGATGTCTTCGTTGTTTGGACCAATCAATTTTTGGTAGTCTGGTTTTGCGTCATTATTTAGCATCGAAGGAGAGCATTGACTTCGGGTCTGCATGTGTGTGGTATTTATTGGGCTGCTGGCTTCGGGGCCTCCGATGGTTTGTCCTGGAATCGGGGGCCCTGGGAGTTTAACGGGACGTTTCGGCACCCTCGTGCGATGTGACCCTCTTGGCCACACTTATAACAGACGTAGGCATTGTGGTTGGTTGAAGGAGATCGTCGTTGATAGGAATGGTACGGTGAAGTTGTAGGGGGGTTAGTGATTTGCTCCACTGCCGATATGAGTTGCTGAACTCTCATTATTAAATCGTGCAGAATATCATTTCTTTGTGCTTGATGTTCTTTCTGTGGCTGGTTGTAATTACTGGGAACTGATGCACGTGGAGGCTGTGAGAGAGGTTTGGCTGATGTCGAGGGCTTCTGTTGATTTTGTTGAGTTTGACGGGAGCATGTTACAGTTTCAGACTAGGTAACTTGAGACTGAGATATGGCTTTTGTCTCTGCAGCTTTTTGATGAAGAGTTGCCGCATTTCTATTTCCTCGTTCTATTTGTCTTAATTCCATCTGCATCTCTCTGAACAGCATGTCACGTGGTTTCAATGGTGCTAGGCGGTTGGTTATCTTTTCGTTGTTGACGCCTCGCATGAATTGTTGGGTTAGAAGCTGTTGCGTTGGGGTAAGAAAACACCGTCGTTCATGCGTTCTATTGTTCTTTGTGTAGCTTCTAACTCCACAGCATAAATACTAGGTGATTCTTTCGGTAGTCTGAATCTCTCGCAAGGGGGTCGCCGATGCTTGAAGCTTCTCCAATATGGGCTTTCAGTTCAGCAAAAGCGCAGGTTGGCGTTTGTTCTCCGCGTGGTAGATTGAGAACCAACTTGCGGGCAGGTCCACCAAGATTTCTAACGATCGTTGCAAACTTCATACCACTTGACATAGCGGTAGTTTCGATGAGGTATCTAACATCTCTGACCCAATCTTCGATGCAGACATTTGTACCTTCGCGGCCAGTGTAGATTGGTACGCTTTTCACTTGATGGGATGGCATCAGTTGAGATCTTGAAGGGGTGGGTTGATTGTCCATTATTCGCTGGCTTTGCGGTGTAAAGCTTGTGGATTCTGGAGTAGACGGTTTTCTTCTCGTTGCAGGATGAGATTGGTATGACGAAGATGTTGGTTGTTGGTGGGTCGACGGCGGCTGATTGAGTCTTTGTGACAGTCTACTCCATTTCTTTGCATTCTTTTAAGAACTGTACGGCCAGCGGGGTGTTTAGACTACGATCGGTTGATGAAGATCGTCGTCTTCGGCGTTGATGTAGCTCAGTGGTGCTTGAGGCGACTGTGGGATTCAGAGGTGTAGCGTTGGTTGTGGAAAGTCGGGCGGGTGTTAGAGTGGGAAATGTCTGGCCATCTTGTCTACAACACAGAAAAAATACTAAAACATACACGTTATGTACAATTGATGAATTGAAATCTTGTCAATGTTGGTAGAATAATTCAAGGAGTAGTTGAAAACACTTGTTTGCTTATCTCAGGAATAAAAGTACCACAATGCTCTTTTTCACTTGATCAATGTCAAAATTAGATTTAACAACAGACGGTTTTTCTCCTTCAAACTATTCAGTTAAACTCTGGCTTAGTCCACTAATAGGTACCAAATAAAGTAAGTGATTGCTTTACTCTACAAAGAATCGACATTTGTGGGACCTCCAACCAGTTGCACATGTGCGCGTTATTCTTGCAACACCTTTTTTTTGTATTAACCTAGAAATTTACAACATGGTTGGTTCTAGTGCAAGTAGTGTTCGTAGGTTTTGAACGTACGTCGGTCGGTTGACTACGTCAGAGCCAATGAACAGCTCTCCTAGCATAGATCCACCAAACATTTCCATGCATGACGGTCGTTGAATACGGTGCCTTTATTGTGAGTCATTAGCAGGGTGAATATTCATGACTCAGCCTCACTGATGACGAAACTTCTGGCTTGCTTAACCGCGTTATTCAAAGGCGAATCAATAGACGGTGTGCATGTGACATACCAAATGACACAAAGAGTCGTACAAAAGGCAGCGTGACTGAAGACAGTCCTACACAAGTCTGAGACTGTGGTCACATCTTGAGATACATTGGAGTAGATCCGTGTTGTAAAATGGGGGGGGTGCTTGTAAATGTTGGTACATGTACATTACTAATGTTAGAATTTGACTCTGGTGTATTCTAAGAAGTTTTTTTTTTTTAGAATAACGACCCATGTTTGTCCATTCTCAGTATTTCTGAGGTGTCTGTTGAGCAGGTATGGTTTGAAATGTAGGTGGGTTTTTCCCCTTGACTTACACGCTTTATTGAAACAAATTTGTGGTTTGAAATAAATTGAGAAGCTCGCAAACACGTACCATGAACTATTTAATGACGTAAAGGACCTTTCTAGGTTGGCAAATTATTATTTACAACACCTTTATTTTTTTTCACTATGGCAAAAAAAATGATTACTCCTTGGATGGGGGCTGTTCCCCTTCCCGAAAAGTGTGGAGGAAAGACATCTTCCTAATCATCCCCCCCAATTACGCCCGTTTTGAGGTGAGAAAATAATTGTACAGCCGCGGAATCATCACTTGATCAAACATGCCTGCAAATACTAACTTAATGTCTTAATATAAACACTGCCCAGTGCAGCGAATTTGACAGTAATACAAGTATGTGATCTTCTTTAACATCAGTTGATCAGTTGTTTCGTATTTAAATTAACTCTACGTCTGTCTCGACCGTCGAAATAACAGGTTTGAAAAGTTGTTTTATAGTCCAGACCGTCGGATTAATAGGGGTTTGTAAAGACGTTTTATAGTCTTGACCGTCGGTTTAACAGAGGTTTGAAAAGATGTTTTATAGTCTCGACGGTCGGATTTACAGAGATTTGTAAAGATGTTTTATAGTCTCATCCGTCGGATTAACAGGGGTTTGAAAAGATGTTTTATAGTCCAGACCGTCGGATTAATAGGGGTTTGCAAAGATGTTTTATATCTCGACCGTCGGTTTAACAGGGGTTTGAAAATATGTTTTATAGTCTCGACCGTCGGATTTACAGAGATTTGTAAAGATGTTTTATAGTCTCATCCGTCGGATTAATAGGGGTTTTATAGTCTTGACCGTCGGTTTTACAGAGATTTGTAAAGATGTTTTATAGTCTCATCCGTCGGATTAATAGGGGTTTGTAAAGATGTTTTATAGTCTCGACCGTCGGATTAGCAGAGGTTTGTTAAGATGGGTAAATTGCAAGTCAGATCAGTGTTTGACGTCGGTAGTGCCAAATCTCACAGTCTCAAAATGGCGAATATTCAGAGAGCTCATGTCACTGCTGAGGAGAGAAGACTAACGGTGATGGCGTATAACATCCATGGTGCTCAGTGGGGACGTATTGTGACCTACGTGATTGAAAATTGTGACCCGGAAGGGCCAATTGCGGAGATTTATCTGCATCGTAATAATGAAAGATTGCGGAGAAGGGCTCGGGACATCATTAATCGTGACGTAGGCAGGTGAGAATGATATGACTTTGACTCCGTATCTTTATTAACCATATCAGGATCGGGGAGGGGCTACTATGTACCCCACTGTAGACACTTTTATTAGCTCTCCTTAACGAACAAACAAAACTGTTGTATTTTTATAACTGTTTACAGTGGTTTTCAAAGTACAATCCACGAATACACAAAAAAATCACCTTTTTGACCAAAGTGAACAACAAATATAAACAGTCTTCCGGTTTTGTAGAGCTGGCAATACATATTTTATGCTAATTCTAGATTCAAAAATTCATTTCGATCATCTCGTACAAGTCATGTGATCGTTCCAATCAGGTTCTGGGAATCCAAAATGGCTGCCAGAGGTTTCACCACTTGTTGTTTTCAAGTTGTTTCTTTTCGGGCCATTTTACAAACAGTTCTTGTTAAAAACAACGAACTATTTTATTTATTGCTTATTTTGTTCCCATCCGATAGAGCTGCCTGAATTCAACATTCCACTATTGTTCTTGTAAATCAGCCTTCCCCTCCCGGCGTTCGACCCTAGGATCGCACCCCAAAAGGGTCTGTAATAAAGTAAATTCTAAGCAATTTTTCCTCATTTAGTGAGATGGATATCTTGCGCCATTGACGTTGGATCCCATAACAGTCAAAATGTCAACAACACCGTCTTTTGTGACTTTTTCAAATCCATTTTCCAGAATGATTGACAATTGTTACATGCATTTTCAACAACATTCATTTGTCATCACCCTAACCCTAACCCTAACCCTAACCCTAACCCTAACCCTAACCCTAACCCTAACCCTAACCCTAACCCTAACCCTAACCCTAACCCTAACCCTAACCCTAACCCTAACCCTAACCCTAACCCTAACGCACCAGCACACCATCAACCCTTCCCACCAGTAGCACCAGCACAGCATCAACCCATCCCACCAGCCGCACCAGCACAGCATCAACCCTTCCCACCAGCCGCAAGACCACTCTTTCAACCCTTCCTGCCTGCCGCACATCTACAGCGTGCACCTCACCTACCACCTTATGATGCTCTAGATCAAGGGGATGTCCCAGTCGGAAGAAATACTCCACTTCCACAGGCAGAGGCAGGCCGGCAGCCTCTTCATGTTATCGTCAGAGAAAGCCATCTAGCTTTTCACAATTATGTGACAAACACCCTGCCAGCATTGACCCAAAGTTTCCACAGGTCCATGGAAGTTTTCACTAATTACTTGCTTCATCTCCAACAACCTCTACCACAACATCAACAGCCACCACCACAACGACAGCCACATCCACCTGCACATCAGCCTCATCCACCTGCACATCAGCCACATCCACTTGCACATTCGCCACATCCACCTGCACATCAGCCACATCGACACTCACCACCGTGATAGGCGCAACCACATCGGGGACTGGCAGGATCATCTGTCGCCCCATTTCATTAGGAACGTGTGTTATTTAATTTGTGTATATATTTATTTCCCTTTTTGTATTATTTTATCACAAAGCTGCTTTCGTTCCTGGTGAGACGGCATGTGTTTTCTTTCATGTTAAACCCATCGTACCGTGCATTTCGATGTAATGTGCAAATAAAAAGTTAGAAGTCAACTTGATACTTTTGTTATCGTTAACTTGTACTGTCTTTGAGTCCTAGTAATGAATCTTTTAGAATTAATCAAGGTTACATTTAATCGTTTTCTTTACAAAAAATGACACCTTTAAAATCAATAAATTCTTAGAATGTTAATAGGGGTTACTGTCAAAGTGTGAACATGCATCTACTAACCATTATGAATGGGTCTTGACACCCCCCTTGCGAAGACACTCAAACACGACAGAAATTAATCATCAAGTTGACATTAATGTGACCAGCGGGAACGGCTTCCTCTGAATCCGTATTATTTATTTGTAAGATTCATTTATTAAAATTCTAATGTATACTTCTTATGCTGCACTGGAAAAAAGTCAGAGAAAACGGTCAAATGCATGTATTATCATTGTTTATCTATTGCCAAACAAATGTAGACCCTATACACTCATATTGGGGACATTAACAATTTGGACACATAACTTTTAAACAATTTCACATCTCACGTTCAACAAAATAATAATCTTAAACACTGAAGATATAAAGTGGTGCAGTTAATTTAATTCATCTGTAAGCTTGATATGTCGTTGAGCTAAGCAAGCACATGTTTCAGCTACCACAGGCTTCATCCATCGAGGGTGACGGTAAACCTCCTTCACAGCTCTGTAGGTCTTGAAATAACTCATTACATGCTCCACGTAAATACAGCATCTTGAAAACTCAGTATTGTAGATCTGTTTTGCTATGCGATCTTCCGCTAGACGTTCCCGACGAATCTGGTCAGAGTGAAATTTGGTCATGACTGGAAATGTTTCTTCTGGAAAATTGAGATGTTGTCCTGGTCCAATGGGCGGCAGATGAGCGAACTGGCCAGCGTCATTCAGATGTCCTAAAAACCCACTTTGTACAAAGCGTATGTTTTTGCGGTTATCAATTATGACCTATAACAAAGAAAAACAACAGTTTATTTTGGGTAAAGAAAAGTACAGACACATTTTAAACGTATAAGATTTTATTTTCGGCGGTGACCATTATTGTGTAAGCCCATTCAAATAATGGCACTTAATCAGTAAAATTGTATGTATGACTACTCATTGAAGGTCAATGAGTCAACTATTCTGTAAACCTACAAGACTATTTTTCTCTTCCAGCCTCTGTTTGGTCTACAAGAGTGATTTGCATGGTACATACAAATAACTAACCAAGGGAATAACTTATGTGCGCGCGCAAATAGCGCACCCGTGAGGAAGAACAATAGATTGGGTGAGGTTTCAGTGTTCGTTTTTTCACAATACCATTAAGCAATGCCGCATATACAGCCCGCAAGGGGCTGTCTTTGTAAGGCAACCTGGGCAACTAGTTGATTTAATTACCTTTCTTATTGATTGCATTGTTATTATTTGGGGGTAAGTTGAAAATATCTTTACCACCAAAAAAGGTTTTCCCAACACTAGTATAAGCCGAAACAAAGTATGTAAAATGACTTCCACATATGTTCCTTAAAAAACTCAACAATAGTATAAGCCGAAACAAAGTATGTAAAATGACTTCCACATATGTTCCTTAAAAAACTCTAAATCATGAATTTGAGTTTAGAACTGATATTTGCAATATTTATTATCACACGTTTAAACGTATTTTGCTGTTACCTTCGGCACTAATTCTTACACTTAAGAAACCATAGAAATTATAGATATTGTCGTAGTTATCGTTAAGCATGTTTAATCATGTCACTATATTAGTATTTGTATTACCTGTGTGCTCATGCAGTGATAGCGGGAGTACCCGCTGTAGAATTCATGCTGATCTTGAGATGGTCGTTGTATTTCATGCAGAGTTCCATCAATGGCACCCACTGCATTGGGAAACATTTCCCATCCGCCTCGTCTTTGAAGCCATTCTTCCTGCGTTGGCCAATAAATCTGGGACTTGAAATACATCCAAAGTAGGGGTAGGATGGCGTGTATGTATGTTGATACTGCTCCCGGATTCATATTGAACATCGTCGACAGCACATCATACGTCGGATACTGTCGGAGCCATATCAAATGCCATGAGGATTCTGTTGTTGGTGTCATGAAGGTGTCGTTGTCCTGCTCGTTGGTTTGTCAAGAAGGGATGCAAGTCATGACAAATTCTGAGAAATGACTCGGGTGTTTCTCCTGTCATCCTGAAGAACCTCGGGGGGGGGGGGTCCAGTGCCAATTCGGTGGACACGTCTCTTGGTGGCATACGGTTGTTTCCTTGAAAGCTAGGGAAAAGGAGGTATTGAAGCCTGTGCCGCGGTGCAGGTAGTGCAAAGATACCGGACGACAAAAATGCATGGAAAAATGTTGCCAAAGACTCCCACATCAAACCTATCTCTTCTTCCAAACAAAAATCGTATGTTGTCAAAAAACTGTAATAATTGTTTTAAAAAACAACGAAGCCACTGCAACAGTTACTGGATCCATGGTAGCCCGTGGAAAGTGTAAACGTGGAATGTGTTTAGAAAAGAGGAAATTAGGTTTCAACAATTGACCCTGTCGTATCCAAAGATTATAGAGCGCCGAAGGTGCAAGATGGGAAATCTCTATCTAGTGTTGAAACGTGAAATACGCATAGGCGCCATTTAAGGAAACAAATGTTTTGTTATACCATATGGTCGTTGTCTGCACTGATCTATTGTTGCATGAAAATATAAACTTGTAGAAATACAATGACAATTTTAATGACAATTTTAAAAAACTGTTGATGCAAGATTATAAATTGGGCAAGCAAAACTTGTTAAATAAGAAAAGAAGTCTGCACTATAGCACCAGGCTTAAGACTTGGTTAAAGACATTTTTAATTTCGTCAGCTGCAAGAGAGCTAAATTTTCATGAAGTATCTGCTTCTTTTCTGATATTGTTTACCTTATTTCAAAAAGGCAATGGCATGTTAAACAATATAAATTTCAAACACCATTACAAAATCTGTCAACAAGTTGGTATGTTCTCAATGATTTCAACCTTTTGTCATGAGGTTCACATGCTTAGTGGAATTGTTTTTACATGTATTAATGATCCGAGTTATGTTTTGGGCAAGCAAAATACTATGTCTACATGTATACTGTCGCGCAACGCCCCCTTGAGCAGGAAGTTGCCTAACTAAGCAGCCACCTAGCGAGCGCTGGCTTCGGACGGCCTGACCGGAAAAGCTCTGAGCGGCTAGAGACTGATCCGTTGGGACTGCAATTTACCGCCCCGACTTAGTAACGATTACACTGGATCCAACAAAATTAATAAAGAAATAATTGACAAAATATATGCAAACAATTCAACTAGTTTATTTAATACTTTCCTCCCTCACCGAAGGCTTTCTGTCTTTGGCAACTGATCAATACACTTACAAGTTACGATGGCATTGGAAATTACACAATAAACCCCTCGTACAATAACCTCCACCTATAGAGGTAGGGCCAGTACTTAATAAACAACTTCATTCTGATATTAAACAACAACCCCGAAATACACACAACTCCACGGCCATAAACACCACCGTGAGCAAGGCTAATCTTCCCGAGACTACCGGTAATTTCCCAGGGGGGTCCCAAGCAGAAATACCCAGGGCCTTCTTCGCACTACATCCGTGCGTAACCACGCAACAACGGGTATACAGGCCCACAATTCAAATCTGCTACCTCATATAAAAACACGAGTACAACCCAAGGTTCCTCATAAGGTACCTCACTATACTCCTCAGCAATCCCCCTCACACAATTCCACACTGCACACGCGGCGCTAAACTAAAAGTGTACTCGCCACTTCCAAGGCTTAACATGAACTAACTTTCTCCCGCGTGCACGCGCGTGGACATGCACCTTCAATTTCGCTGCACGCACTCGGCTTGCGGCGGCCGTCAGACCGCGCAACTACACGCTGCGTACTCGCGTGCCGTACTCCAGCCTACTGCTCTGCTGGACTGTACCATTAATCTAAAGGTAAGTAATTTAACAATTAATCTCACTGGCTGTCGTTGCGCCACAATACTGTTCATGTATTGTTGTAGTTATGTTTTTGCTATGAAATGCCTTTAAATTAATGTTGGTTTGCCTCTATTTTAGTCATAACCCATTCACATTTAATGCTTGTTTAAAATATGCAAAGTAACTAAAAAACAAAAAGGGCTATTATCAATGTACTAACACTATCATGGTCTCTAATAAAAGCTAAAACTCTAGCAAATAACTATGGTAAAAGATTAAATAATAGTTATGAACATTGATGTAAGATGTAACATTTGATAAAATAATCGGCAAGTCAACATGTTTTGGATAAAAATTGCATATTTTGTTATTATAATTTATTGCAAGTTTGTGTCAATTATCTACATTTCATAAACGCGTCTAATATTACTTTTTACTTTGTTTTAAGCGTAATGAAGGTATACTTTAATATGGCGTAAAAAGGATGGCATGAAAAACTTGTAACATTCACTCATAATGTAATTATTCTCCGAGGACACAAACAACCACAACAGTACACATTGAGTTGGCTTATTGGTATCAGCTTCAAGTGATGTGTTTATTCAACCATGTCACACCACATTGGTTAATTACCAATTGGGCACAATCAGTAACTATTTAATATCAAATTTTATTTGAAAGTAACCCCCAACAGACATACATGAATACCGGGCCCGGATTACTTGGCAACCTGCCATATACATACTTGGCAACCTGCCATAACATTACTTGGCAACCTGCCATAAACAAATGTGGGCAAACACACTTGCCAACAAACCACAGACAAGAAGGGGTTACTTCTTAAATGTCGAAAAGGCATCAAGGCTCTATGTGATTGCATCGCTTGTACACGCAGTTGCAATACACTTGAAATAGTAGTTGCAAGCAAGAGTTATATCAACATTAAGGTAAGGGCCTGAAAGGCATAAAGATTATTCCATTGCTTGTACACGCAATTGGAATGTACACAAATATAGGCCCATCGGAAATGAGAGGTGCTACAGTGTTAAAGTTAAACATATTATCCTTAACTCATTAATAATATTGATTACCACTTAAGTTTAACAATTATCCGACCCCCCGTAGGCAGTGGCAGTCCACTGTTATTAATGCCAAACACGCGCAGCGTGCCCCACAGGGATGGACGACCCTTGCCCCCCTTTTTGGGGGGGGGGTGGATACTTTGGGGGAATTCGACACAACAGTACTATGAGTGTAAATTAATGCAGGCCCGTAAATTATCCCGAAATAATTCATTCCCAACCTGAGAAAGATGTATCCCATCAAAACGATATAATGCGAAGTTCGACCATATAAATTGGGGGTGTTGCCGCATTCGGGAAACGGTGCCGACACTCTTGCATTAACAATGCAATACGCTGACGCAAACAGAAAGCAATCAGTATCAACCAAATCATTGGTCCCCACATGCACAATTAACAAACTTCGGGGTAGCCACCTGGCATTTAGCTTATCTAAAAGTTGATGAATATCGGAGTACCGAGCCCCACCACACCAGTTCCACCGCACTACCGGCCCACTGCCAAAATGCTGTGAAGCTCTGCGAACGATGGAGTCGCCTATTATCCCTACATCAGTAGTATAGTTGGAGTCACACACACCTAATTTTGGGTAGTGCAGGGTAGTTTGCACTACTCAAAAACGAACTTTGCACACCAAAAAAAAAAAAAAAAAGAAGAAAAAAAAAAAATAAATAAATAAATAAAAAAAAAACCAAATGGCGTGCGGTATGGGGGTGTGTATTTACACACCAGGAAAAGTGGTGCAAAGGTGAACTAGTCGGCCCACAGTCGTTTTAGGGTTCAGGCCGGATGAAGGCGAGTCACGAAGTGGGGAGTCGTGCGGCCCTTGTCTCTGCAGCCTCTTTTCAAATTTCGAAGATGTTAAAACCAACCCGCCCTTAAATACCGTAATGAAAACAAAGCGGTGTCTTCCAAGACGTGTGATAAACCGTTGAGGAAGAAGAAAAGGTCCGAGTACTGTTATAGAGTTATTTGTAGTACTTAGTGTCATTTATTTACACCGTTATCACTATCTGGTGTGGTCAAGGTCCAAGAGATCAACTGCGTTGGTGCGCGACTTGTTTTTGCCCCGGCCTTGTTTGTTGAATGGCCTATCTCTGATGGCTTATCTCTGATCGACCTCGTCTAGACAAGTTTATTCCTATAAGCCTGTGACGTCACGCCCCATTTCCGAACACGTCGGGACAAGTTTGTTTTCATATGACCCTGCACTCTATTCTGATTGGTCGATTAAGTTGTATAAAGGATGGATTTCTGTATTCGGATTCATTACTTACGCTGAAAACCGAAGTTATTGAAGCCAGAGCTGAATATCTCGTATACTTCGATATAATGGCTGCTCTCCCTCAAACGAAGACCGACTTGGCCTCGAACTACAGCCCGACACCGAACCCACCTCCACCGTCGATGGGTGAAGGAGTTGAAACCGAAAACACCCGTGATATTTCTCACGACATGTATGTAGCTGGTTGGCGTGAGGCCGCGAGTTTGAACGGCCGTGTGTACTACTTTAACATGTACACACGGCACAGCGTATGGAACCTCCAAGATGTGACTACCCACCAGCGTGAGCAGCAGATGTTACCCAAGAAACCCAAGTCCGACGTGTTGAAAGCTGCCATGATCGAGTTGGGTACTGCGCAAGACGCCGCATCTGTACCACCCGCCGTGCCGATGGTGGATGTGAAGGGAAAAATGCCCAGCAGAAAGCGTAGATTCGAGCCAGATCCTGACCAGGCGGAGAATGACAGAAAGGCGGTCAAGTTTCCCATCGGAGGTGAGCGTTTTGTTGCTGTGAAGCTTTTCAAGGGGCTTCCCTACGTCAATATAAGAGAATACTACTGGAATGAAATTCACAGTAAGATGCTGGCAGGGAAGAAGGGGCTGAACCTCACCGAAGAGCAGTGGCATGAGTTGATGAGTCACGCCACCGACATCAATAACACCTTGAGCCAGATAACTAACTCTTAACCGTTAATCTGTGTTTTTTGCTCTAGACTTTGATGTTACAGATGGTAGAGCCCGAATCAGACTACTCCTCAGGAGGATTCTGGGTGAAAATGGTCGATATTGGAAACCATATGCGGCAGAACGCCAAACAGATGAATATTATAAACAAACTAGAATGGGTCACGCCACTGACATCAAAAACGCCCCGAGTAAGATAACTGACTCTTAACCGTTACCTTTTTGTTTTGGCCTCAGACGGGGACCTAATGCATTGTAGAGCCCGAGTCAGACTACTCCTCAAGAGGATTCTGGGTAAAATAGTGAAGGATCGCATAGTGCGGAGGGCGTACGATATGCAACAACAACTTCCCTGTGAAGGTTGTCAAGAGAACTGGGCCTGCCAAGATCACCACGCCTGTCTGTTTTTCGGAAACACGCCAGAGTACCGTGCGGAGGAATTTGTTTTGGAACACTATGAACATGTGGTTTCATCCATTGAATCTAATGAGATCATCGATGTATTCTACGCCGTATGCCGACTTTTGATCGTCGCGGGTTTCACTCATGCGGGTCTGACCAAAGAAACTCTAAACGACACAATTCAGGATATTCTGATGGGGTGGCAAAACGAAACCGATGATATCGCCCAAACATTCAATTCGTATTCATTTCCCAACGTCACCAGACTGTTGGTTTTTGTAATGGCCTCTTGATTGAAGGAAATGGTGTAACTAACACGCCTTTCTTTGTTTGTAACTTTCATGTGTTAAATTAGTAATCGGATTTGTAAGACATATAGTTGTTGTCATTAAAGTTGTTTTAAACAGGTACCGACTATATCGTGTCTAACGTCTGTTTGTTTGTTTGTTTGTTTGTTTGTTTGTTTTTTATTTTTATTTTTTTTATTTTTATTTATTTATTTTATTTTTTTTTTTTTTTTTTTTTTTTTTTTTTTTTTTTTTTTTTTTTTTTTTTTTTTTTTTTTTTTTTTTTTTTTTTATATATATATTTTTTTTTTATATAACTTTTAGAGTCCCTGTTATTTAAATTAATGGCCAAAGGTCAAATTTGAAACGTAATTACGGTATTTAAGGGCGGGTTGGTTTTAACATCTTCGAAATTTGAAAAGAGGCTGCAGAGACAACGAGCAACAGATATAAACAAACACGAAAGACGGGTTATATCCGTGGTCAAAAACTTTATTTTGTAAACAACGCTTCAGTAACACAGCCGGTACAAATCGCTACAGTTTATAAACATAATTAAGGTAAATCCCCCCCCCCCCCCAACACAACAAAACCAAAAAACCCAAATATTGTACATGGTCTATGCGGTTTTTGTTTTATATGATTGACGTTACCACGACTCTCTACCCACTTTATAACAAGGGGTGTGAAATCTGTCGAACAACAAAAGACAAGTCGTACACCTTTGTGTTGACACCGGGAAAGTGTTTTCTGATAAACTCGTTCACTGCAATATCGTTTTCTCGGTTATTGGTTGAGAAAAACCTGACGATGGTGTTCATGTCAATATCTCGACAACGGTGTAATAGGAAAAACAGAGAATATTGACCACATACAGCCGACAGTGGGCCCTGTAGACTTATACGATTGTGTACAGTCTGAAGAGTGTTCCTTTTGAGAAAAGTTATGATAGATGACAGGCTCGGGGGTTGTCCGTAAGAATCGAAATATTCTCCAACGCCGTCTCTGGTGATGTAAATGGCCACCCAGTGCTGTCCCGGCTCGGTTGAAGGATCGGTGTTGATGACGATGGCGCTGGGGTGTTGTAGGTGATGCCTGGGTAATCTATCACTCGCAAACACTCCCCTGAAGACTTGACGGGTAAAGCGGTCTCTCATTAAGATCGACGTTATCTCTTCGGTGTCCATGTTCGTCCCGTCTAACTGTTGTAGTCGAAGATGATGTTACGAGCTTGATCAATTTCTAAGATGTTATTGAACTCGGCGTAGATGATGACGTTGATGGTCTCGTCTAGGGGCGAGGCAAAGTGCATGTCAAGACGAAGGTTTCCATTCTTTACCAAGCTAAAGTGTCCGCCGCATGCCAAGTCGGGGGTAAGGTCGAAGGCGTACAGTGCATACCCGTCGGGGTAGTCACCCAGAGTGATGTCGTTGCCTTCATTCATGTACATTTTATCCATGCCGGAGAACAGCGTGTGGTAGGCTCTGACGCAGTTCCTCCTTCCTTGGGCGTAATCGGGTTTCAGAGGGGTGTAGGGGATCTGTTCACCGTTGACGTGCACTGACACAAAGTTGACGTTAAAATGCTGGAAGTTGAACGGGTTTTTAGAATACGAGCCATTAAAGGCGATGTTGGATACACAGCCCACCACGATTCGATTGGGTAGTTGTCCCAAAAACACGTGATCTTGAGTGAGTGTTAGGTTGCCTCGGGGTACAGACAGCATTTTACAGACGACACGTCGGAGGGGATACTTAGCGGTCCCTTTTTCGAGAGCTTTCATGTGTCCCATCATCACCGCAGAGCTGATCGTTACCCTCCGAACGAACAACGACGCGTTCACAATCTTTATCTTGTAGGTTGGGTCTTCTCCTGAAGCCATGAGACAAAAGGCGTCGCTGCTGGGAATCAGCTTTACTTTCAGATCAACCCCGTTGATCAGGTGTCGGTCCTGGAAGAATAGATCGCCATGAATGGGTCCGATCAGGTCTACGACTCGACTGTTTAGGATGCGTTTGCGTCTCTTTTTCAAGCCCCCGTTTGTTTCCGCATCACTTGCCGTACAGTTGACGTTATCCATTTTGCCGGCTGTATCTTTAACCCAACCCGAAGCCGTCAGCTGCGATGTCTTTGCACCTTTGTCATAACTGAGCAACGTCTCAATCATTGCCCTGTACGGGTACGTGGGAGTGGAGGCAGAAATCAGTCGATCATTTAGGGTCACGTCAACTTGGCTGAAGAGGGTTTGTAAAAGCAGATTGCAGGGACCGACCACATCCGTGTCGATCAGATTGGCACCGTCGGCTTTGGTCACCTTCACCTTGACGTAGAGTTGAGTTTGGGAAGGATCGATGTATTCTTCGGTCGAACCGGGAACAAAAAACTGGATGGGACCTCCGTCGGCGATATTGGAGATGGGGTGGTACTCTACGTACTGTCCTTTTTCGATGCTGGTCTGAGTTGGGGGTAGAGAAAAGAGGTCCAGTTCACTCTTTGTACACTCTTCGGAGTGGTCGTGTAGCAGTGCCATGGTGGAGTGTTAGTCTCGGAGCGGCTAATCGAAGATATCCAGTGATCGTCTCGATCGCTTCCCAGATGTGGAAGTGGCTCTTTTCTGATTGCGTTTTCTTTTTATATTTTTTCTAGCCGGTCGGTTCAGTCGGGAATCTGCATTCTGAATCATCCGTCTAGCCATGTGACGTCCGGTCTGTTTGAGTCTCGACTGCGCTGCCGTTTTTATGTTCTTCCCTTCTAGAGCATCCTGTGCGATTCCCAAGCCGGTGCGAAGGGCTTGACGACCCAATGTCTTAGCCCCCTGCTTGAACAGGGGCATGGCAGTTCGGAAGAGTCCACCCAATATATTTCCAAGACCGAAACCTTTCTGAGTGCGGCTGCCTTGAAAGACGGGATGGCCACGTCCGAGTTGTCGTGTGTAGTGGTCCACATAGTGTCCGGGGTGGGATACGAAGCGACCTCTCATGATATCGGTTGATTTAATCAGTTGAAGTACGTGGCGCGACGCTTTCTAAAGTGTAGTTTCACTATGACCTTCCCGCCGATGAATGGAATATAATGGCCCACGTCGTCTCTTATATTTATGTTGACGGTGTTCAGGAATTTCTGTTTGAGGGGTACGTAATGTGGACTGTCGTACGTCTTTGTAACGATATCCCCATATTCGCCTTCCACGCTCACATTTCGTAGAAGAGGTGCTCTGGTGTCCCCGACGATGTTGTACTCGATGATGTCGGTGTACACAAATAGGGTGTGGATTTGCTTCATATCTACGACGTGGGGTGCCTTCTCTATACCGGTGATGGCCATAGCCTTGTTAAAACCAAACAAGTGACCCAGACGTTCGACGAAAGTAATGCTGACGCCTTCAGCCGTTCTGACGATTACTTTTTGAAGGTATTTGTTGTACTTGATGCGTATTTTGTCGCTGTGTTCAATCAGGGGTGTAATCTTTGCGAGGACTTCATCCGGTGTATGGTAATAGCCCTCGGGAATGGTGTGAATATGTACACCTCCTTCAGTCTCTTCTGCGTTGCAGTAGATGTGGTTGTGACCTTCTACGATGTTGAGCCACCTGCGAGGGTAAGTAATCTCTGCGAGACTCACCTCCCACTCCCCCTCGAAAGACAGAGCAGTGGGCAAATTTACGCTGAAGTGGCTCAGTGCGTTATCAGGGAAGGTATCCATGCTGCTGTTGCTGGGGAGAGTCACGTAAAAGGAATCCATCTCGAAGCCCTCTCGCACGTCAAATGTCGTCCGGCTGTCCGTAAGCCCTGTATTATATACCGACTAGCCCCCTCACCCAGCTATTGAATTTGTCGGGATAACCGAGCCACTTTACAAAATATTCCTTCACACCACGACGCTTTCTAATACGTACAACCTTTTCCACTTCGTACATGTCGTCCTTCTTGTCGACTCTTTGTAGTTCTTGTTCGTAGAACGTGCCCTTCAACTCTTCGCCGTCGTAATCTGTCAACTTATACACTGGCGGGTTCCGTGCAATTGTATCGCTGATAGTAAAAAGTTCGGTGGTCCAGTTGGGGAGGTAACCCTTACTGAAAGTTCTAGCCGCCATACTTATGCGAACCGTATCCCCAAGGTTAAACTTGAAGGCTGTGACGATGGAACGCTTGCCATTGGGGGTGCCGTACAGCGTGCGCCATACCTCTTCGGAGTTTGCAGGGGTGACGGACACCGGCGTTCTCTTTATACTTCTGTGAAACGAGCGGTTGTAGGCGGACACCAGCTTTGGTAATACGGCTGCATAGGTGTACTTGTTTTGAGCCGTGAAGTATTTCCACATTTTGGTTTTAAGCGTCCTGTTAAATCGCTCAACCACGCTGGCCTTGGTTTCGTTGTGGGTGGTAAAGAATTCAATGTTCTTCTCTGTCAGGAAACTCTGAACTTTGCGGTTCGTAAACTCCGAACCTTTATCCGTCTGGAGCAGGCGGGGCTTACGCCCATCCCGTAAAATTCGTTTGAAGGCTTTGATTAGCGACGTCCCCGTTTTATCCCTGAGGGGCACGACCCAGGCGAACTTAGAAAATATGTCGATACACGTCAGTAAAAATTTCAGACCGCCATTGTACCGAGATAGTGAGGCCACGTCTACCAGATCCGCCTGCCATTGATCATCGATCCCACCAACGATGACACGATTTCTCTTGAAACGTCTCCGGATGGGTTTATGTAGCGTATAAGTAGGTTGTTGACGCAGCCACCTAACGATCTGTTCCCTGCTGATGTCCACTCCGTCTTTTTGAACCGCGCGGTAGACAGCATCTACACCACCGAAACCAGAAGGATGGTTTGTTTCGTAATACACCTTCTTCAGATACTCCTCCATCGACGAAATTTGAATCTTCAATGACGAGCGTGCTGTTGCAACACACCCACAGGCAGCGGAGTTTTTTCAGTACATTTGGCGACGTGCACTCAGGTTTGGGAAGGCAACACTCCATGGCGAAAGTCGGGCTTCTAATGAAGGATTGGTGGGATGGTGCTTGGTTTATAACGCCGTCCACTTTTGTTTTCCGGTCGAATGACCTCGTTTACTTTTCCTCTTTTTGGGTTCCGTTGCAAACAAGGGGGCTTTTCGCTTTTTTGTGGGTAGATGGGATGCGGTCGCAAACAACTTGTTTAATCCTTCGTAGTTTACATCGTCGTCGTCGCTTATCGCTTCGTTCAAGTCCACTTTGAGTGAGGGGTTTGTCACGGTCGGTTCTGTTTCGATTGCATCAATCGGTTGCTCCTTCGTCAACGTGGGAGGTCCATCCAATTTAGTGGTCTGTTCGTTCTTGAGGGTCATAGACAGGGGAGCCGACCTCTGTTTGTTCAGCGCGATATACCTGTGTAGGGTCTGTTGGTACAGCTTGATTTTATCTCCCTCTGACAGATCTTGTCTTTCGAGCAACTTTCTCAGATCGGTGTCCAAACCGTGGACGACGCGGGTGATCGGTGTTTGCTCCAAGCGTCTAGACGCCTGCATTCTGGCGAGCGTGTCTTGCGGTACGAGCACCATTTTCTTTGCGTGCTCCATGACGTTTACTTTAATAGCAGTCCTGCCAGAGCACTCAGCACCGGTGTCAGCAACGCACCCAGAAAACCACCCTTCTGTTTCAAAGCAACCTTTTTCTTCTGCAGGCTCGTCCTCCCGTTGGTCAGCGCTCTCAGTTCTCCCTTGTGTCTTCTCAGTTTGGTTCTCTCGGCTGGTGTCAGGGAAACGTTACCGTTTAAAACGTTGAGGGCGCACTCACAGAGACAGGTAATGAGGTCTTTGCCGGCTCCGTCAATCACTCCCTGGCGCTGTTTCTTCGAACCCTTTGCTAATACGTGTAAGTAGGGAGCGTGCTTGTGCACGCGTCGAGACATCTTTACAAATGAAACCCAACGCGAGAGTGGCTTTATTTTATACCTTCGGAACGTAAACAGTGGGATATTCACCCTGGAAGATGTTAGATCTGAGACGCATGTGCTCTTCTGTGTCTGGTTTCAAATCCACGAAGAGATGGGAGTAGGGAGAACTCGTCGCGTCGCGATAGGCCTCGACCATAAATTTAGGTTTATTCGGATACATCTGGCGAGCCAGGTGCGTGATCTGTGAAGCATCTCTGGGGTTTTTAAAGAGCACCATATAATGGGCGTTCAGACTGATTGTGCGCATTTCTTTACCCCGATAAAACATATTCTGCAGTATCAGTATAACCGACAGATTGTGGTGATGACTGCCCTTGGTGAAAAGTTCGGTAAGCTTTTTGTTATTACCCGATTCCGACATGAGGTCGTCGATCACAACCAAGTTTCTCTTCGTTCGATCCAAAGAGGAGAGAAGGTCGTCGGGAAATCCCTCCACGAAACGAATGTCGGGGACGGTGTTGGATAACCTGTCATAAGCATCCTGATAAGCCCCAAAACACCACACAATATTTTGCGGAGACGGTTGAATAACATCACCACCGGATGGGTTCAACAACTGAGACACAAACTGTGTTTTTCCTGATCCGGTGGGCCCCGCAATGACGCAGGTAAATGGGTGTTTAAGTATCGAACTCATCTCATACAATGAACAACCATAGTCGGCACAACCCTCTTTTATAACCGACATCGTTCTGAATAAAGAGCGCCCCCACCTTAATTTTGGTCAGTCCCGGCCCGAATTGAATAATCAGCACCCCCACCCCCACCTCGTTTTGCTCAGTCTCAAATGGAATAAAGAGCGCCCCCACCTTAATTTTGGTCAGTCCCGGCCCGAATTGAATAATCAGCACCCCCACCCCCACCTCGTTTTGCTCAGACTCAAATGGAATAAAGAGCGCCCCCACCGCGTTTTTAACCCACCGTATTATGGTCAATGACCAACCCTCATGATAACCCCACCACTAAAGAATATCCCACTCCCCCCCCCCCCTCCCCCATTGAACCTACTTATTATATGGTACTTATCTATTATATTCAACGACTTTCGGGTATGCTATTTACTAATTACAATAAACCAGGCGTTAAAGAAATTTCTTTTAAAGGATGGATACAATACTCTGAGTTTGTTCAATATATATATATATATATTTTTTTTTTATACTCTCTTTATTCATTTATTTGTTTGGTATCAACAAAAAAAAAAAACAACACAAAGAATAGAAAACACAACGATTCTTAGGTTTGACAATGGCAGTACGAGTTAAAATATACAACATTTTCAAGACTTAAAAACTTAAGGGGTACATTTTTTTTTTTTTTTTTTTTTTTTTTTTTTTTTTTTTTTTTTTTTTTTTTTTTTTTTTTTGCGGCCAAACGTGGAGTAAGGTTTACCTCCTCATATTTCTAAATAGGTAGTAGAAACCCCATCGTCTCCAACCTTTCGCTTGGGGTAGAAATAAGTCAGGGCTGTCCTTCTCTGTTCGTAGGTAAACATTACACCACGTTTCATGATAAAACCTTTGTTAACTCCCCCACCCGAAGATCTGGTATTTAACACGGTCATGTACTTTTCTTTGGTGAGTTCATTGTTTCTTCTGTTTAGACCCTTACAACTGAACTTTTCAGTGGGCCCGAAACAAAAGTATGTCTTACTACATAGTGCAATAATACCCTCCCCCTCCCACTCTACTTTAAACAACCCCGGAGTCCTCTTATCATAACTGTATTGCTCGGGTGTGTTCTGACGCGGAAACCACATATGCTTTTCCCGGTGGTATTGGTCTTTCATACCGGGTTTGATTACATCATCAAGACTGTCGCCCGATATGGCCATGTAGGCCGAATCCGTGTCCATCTCGCACATCTGAAAATCGAGTGGATCGACATACTGCATAAGGAAGTCAAAGTAAAACTCGAGCATGCGTAATTTAGCGTATTGATAGACGAAGAAACCAATCTGAATGGGGAGGTTTAAATTGATCACATTTTTGAACATGTCGGCCTCGTACATCCCTCCACCTATTGAATGGAGTGCCTTAAAGTTTTTGTCATTGATCTTGGCAAGGGTATCTGCATCAGAACACACTTGAACATTTACATGTTTTAACTGATCAGTCACCGTTTTCCCATAGGCCGAGTTACCAAGTAATTTCATAGTGTCTGCTATGATAGATTTATTGGGGTCACTGTCCCCAGCCCTCCTAGCTTGACTGACCCGGTCACCAAACTCTGCAAAACACGGATTGGCTTTGTATTGAATTACTTCATACACCCTTGTGACCTCTAAACCATGCTTTAAATACCAAGACAATAGTGGGGTTGCGAGTAGCAATTTTGTCCCGAACATACTACCGATCAGACTTCTTCTTGGTTTGTTCATAATGTTCATCTCTTCGGCGTACTGCCGCATATGGTTTCCGATATCGGCCATGGAGATGTTCACATTTTTAAATACGGGTGGCATCTCGGCAAAATACTCTTTCTTTTCTTGTGGTACCCGAAGGTCGCATTCAACCAAACCAAATATGGACCCGTCCAATACTCCCTTTAAAATCTGTTTCGTGGTCATTGTCCACACCTTACTATGTGGTAGTCTTACGGATTTCAAAAAGTGTCTCAAGTCTGGGTCGCTTGTCTGAACGTCTTGCCACTCGCATTCCCTAATTTCGACTAAATTATACCCGAGTTCCCGTATGTAGGAAGAAGTCTTTTGGGTCTCCGCCATCAATTCCTCTCTGGTTTTGTTATTGGAAGAGTTGATCTCCTTTTTATTGATCCGACACTTGTGCCCGTGCCAATAACACCCCTGGAACTGATAGACCGTATGGGTCTCCTGACAGTATCCGTCCACTCTCACGTTTCTACTACCCACAGTTTTTTCTCTATGGTTGAATTGGTGTTGAATATAGAAACCATTTGTTTTGGCTTCCCAATCCAACCACTCGGTTGCCATAACCCCATATTTATGACTTCGTAAGGGTTTGAACTGATCATTTTCCTTTCGCCTTACGAAGGTCCCCACCGGCATGTTCTGCATGAGGGACCATAGATACAAGGCGTTGGCATCAAACCCGACCACCTTCCTACATACTTTTCCACCCCTAATACGGGTTATACCAGTCTCGTGATACCTGTGGAAAATAATAGAGGGACCGCCCACAATGTTATCCCTTATTTTATAATACAGGTCTTTATTTGGAGAGTCTATCAGAGAGAAATATACATCGCGCGGTTTTGTTAGAAAAAGATGCTGCAGAGACAGCCCGGGTACAGAGATTGCCGACTTAAACATGTCTATGCGTTTCTGTTTGTAAAACACAAACATTTTCTCGACAGCTTCGAGAAAGGGTGCCACGTCCAGATTATTATACCATATCAAAAAATCTCTAAAAGTCTTGTGACCCTCCTCGCGCCATACCCTTTGACAATACGCGTACTCGGCTTCGGAAATATTTTCACCCTTGAGGTTGCTGTAAAATGCATCATGAGGGGGCAATTTAGGGTGGTCTAACTTGTTCAGGTCGTCAACCCACTCGTACGGAAAAAAACCCTTCGTCTGAGAGCATTCGTACGCCTTCAAAAACTTGGCGTACGAACATCCGGGGGCCAAATAATTTGAAATGTCGAGAAATAATAATCTACCTGTTCGAATCGACATATACGCATTCGATTTTCGAATGATGTATAGCTTATCGTTCCCGTGTAATTGTTGATATAGATATCGTTTGATGACGTTGACGTCATACTTCCCAGAATTGAACCCCAGAACGGGAAGCTCGTGGATATAGTCGTCAAATTTGATTTTGAGTTTTTCGGCTCTGGTTGTGGTTGTTGTCTGGTCCTCCGACTTAGACTTCTGAGTCGAAGGATCAGACCGATCACGCTCAAGTGCGGCTTCTTGTTCCTGTATTTGTATGGTCAGTTCATCAAAAACATATTTAAACTTCTTTTTCAAAATAGAGTACGCTTTATCGCCCACCCCGTGTAACCAGGCTAACATGTCAGACACTAGTTTGGCTGAATCGCCGTCTGTTACAGAACAGATGGGTGTTTCGTAACCGGGAACGTTACTAGTAAAACTGACGCTGAGTAACTCATGTTGCGCCTGGAGACCCTTTATACCCTCATAAGCCTGCTCTATCGGTTTGAAATACACCTCAAAATCGTAAGTGGCGCGATAAGGGTAGTACTTCAGTTCTTCGTCTATCTCTATACCCGCTTCTACCAACTCATCGAATACAGATTCTGGGAGGCGATAGCACCCACCCGGAAAATTATGTTTGACCCCCTTGTCGCATCGCGCTACGTGCTTTTTTAAGTTGGCTGCTCTGTTGCACACTTGTTTACATTTAGGGCAGGGGAAAACCTGACTGTAATTATTCATATCTTTTATGTACGAAAAGTGCGAGTCGTACAGGTTAACGTCCATTGTTTGGTTGTGTTTACTCAGGGATCTTCTCACCAGACGGGCTACTGCTCTGTACTCCCCTTCTCCGGCCTCGTTCGTGTAAACCCGCGACGATCAAAAGTCGGCATACGGCGTAGAATACATCGATGATCTCATTAGATTCAATGGATGAAACCACATGTTCATAGTGTTCCAAAACAAATTCCTCCGCACGGTACTCTGGCGTGTTTCCGAAAAACAGACAGGCGTGGTGATCTTGGCAGGCCCAGTTCTCTTGACAACCTTCACAGGGAAGTTGTTGTTGCATATCGTACGCCCTCCGCACTATGCGATCCTTCACTATTTTACCCAGAATCCTCTTGAGGAGTAGTCTGACTCGGGCTCTACAATGCATTAGGTCCCCGTCTGAGGCCAAAACAAAAAGGTAACGGTTAAGAGTCAGTTATCTTACTCGGGGCGTTTTTGATGTCAGTGGCGTGACCCATTCTAGTTTGTTTATAATATTCATCTGTTTGGCGTTCTGCCGCATATGGTTTCCAATATCGACCATTTTCACCCAGAATCCTCCTGAGGAGTAGTCTGATTCGGGCTCTACCATCTGTAACATCAAAGTCTAGAGCAAAAAACACAGATTAACGGTTAAGAGTTAGTTATCTGGCTCAAGGTGTTATTGATGTCGGTGGCGTGACTCATCAACTCATGCCACTGCTCTTCGGTGAGGTTCAGCCCCTTCTTCCCTGCCAGCATCTTACTGTGAATTTCATTCCAGTAGTATTCTCTTATATTGACGTAGGGAAGCCCCTTGAAAAGCTTCACAGCAACAAAACGCTCACCTCCGATGGGAAACTTGACCGCCTTTCTGTCATTCTCCGCCTGGTCAGGATCTGGCTCGAATCTACGCTTTCTGCTGGGCATTTTTCCCTTCACATCCACCATCGGCACGGCGGGTGGTACAGATGCGGCGTCTTGCGCAGTACCCAACTCGATCATGGCAGCTTTCAACACGTCGGACTTGGGTTTCTTGGGTAACATCTGCTGCTCACGCTGGTGGGTAGTCACATCTTGGAGGTTCCATACGCTGTGCCGTGTGTACATGTTAAAGTAGTACACACGGCCGTTCAAACTCGCGGCCTCACGCCAACCAGCTACATACATGTCGTGAGAAATATCACGGGTGTTTTCGGTTTCAACTCCTTCACCCATCGACGGTGGAGGTGGGTTCGGTGTCGGGCTGTAGTTCGAGGCCAAGTCGGTCTTCGTTTGAGGGAGAGCAGCCATTATATCGAAGTATACGAGATATTCAGCTCTGGCTTCAATAACTTCGGTTTTCAGCGTAAGTAATGAATCCGAATACAGAAATCCATCCTTTATACAACTTAATCGACCAATCAGAATAGAGTGCAGGGTCATATGAAAACAAACTTGTCCCGACGTGTTCGGAAATGGGGCGTGACGTCACAGGCTTATAGGAATAAACTTGTCTAGACGAGGTCGATCAGAGATAAGCCATCAGAGATAGGCCATTCAACAAACAAGGCCGGGGCAAAAACAAGTCGCGCACCAACGCAGTTGATCTCTTGGACCTTGACCACACCAGATAGTGATAACGGTGTAAATAAATGACACTAAGTACTACAAATAACTCTATAACAGTACTCGGACCTTTTCTTCTTCCTCAACGGTTTATCACACGTCTTGGAAGACACCGCTTTGTTTTCATTACGGTATTTAAGGGCGGGTTGGTTTTAACATCTTCGAAATTTGAAAAGAGGCTGCAGAGACAAGGGCCGCACGACTCCCCACTTCGTGACTCGCCTTCATCCGGCCTGAACCCTAAAACGACTGTGGGCCGACTAGTTCACCTTTGCACCACTTTTCCTGGTGTGTAAATACACACCCCCATACCGCACGCCATTTGGTTTTTTTTTTATTTATTTATTTATTTTTTTTTTTTCTTCTTTTTTTTTTTTTTTTGGTGTGCAAAGTTCGTTTTTGGGTAGTGCAAACTACCCTGCACTACCCAAAATTAGGTGTGTGTGACTCCAACTATACTACTTACATCACCTGCCATGTAAACAGTCAAACGAACGCAGTTAGGCACATTACATGATGGATAGGTTACAACACCAACTAAGCAATTTGAAACGGTGAATTTGTACACAACCACCGATCTAAAATATTGTCTGTAAACGCAGGCATTGCAAGAAACCTAACCCCTGGGAGCACACAAGTTGCCCCTGTTCGAATATACCTCAGCACCGCATCAGAACGCCAGCGGCCCATTGCTTGAATGTCAGTTAAGGGGATACCCGCCGCCGCTGCAGTTGTGGCTGCCCCAATACAGAATGAGTGTGCCCTGATATGGCCATCACCCATACCGGAAAAAAATAGCACTTTTTGGGGAACAGCATTAAACTGAAACTGTGAGCGGGCTCCCATCATAATGACAGAAAAAACTGCCCTGCAAAAGGGGGCGAATGGCAACATGTACAGGACATACTGCCGGGTTAGCAGAACGAACCAAACTGATTAGCTGTGGGGGGGGGGGGGGGCCTGACATGTTATTCTTAGAATGGTGAAAAGAGAAGACAACTGAAGCTGAGAGCTCACTCGAATTATAAAATTTCACGTCCGAAAACATGAGCAAAGATTGTTGCAAGCAATTACTGGGTTTCGCTGCGAATTCCCCAATGCGCATGAAGCCGAAAAAGGCACTAATAAACACCGCCTTGAAAAGAGCCACTTCAAATAGCGAACTACAAACGCTAGGCGAGGCATGCAGTAAATGAGACAGCAGAGACAGTGTGATTGGTAAATGCTTGTCCGCACATGGCAAACAGCCCCTATGACAACCCTCTAACAATTTTCCTACCAAATAATTCCTATAAGGATCAGGCCAACCCCGAACTTTATGATAAAAACCCACACCCACTCACATAAGTGGCAATGGTACTTGGAGCCAATTGCTGTAACGATAGCCCCGCTACAAATCGATGGATGTCTTGTGGCGACTTCGGGTAGGTATCCTCACTAGTCCGCGTCGACGTTGGAAGGCACAAAAAGCATGCCAGCCCACCTGATAAGTTCTATTGAGTGCTTGGTGCTAGGGCTTGAGTTAATTAACGAGTAATCTCACCTCCTACCACATCGTGGGCAGACTGGGCAGAGGTGTCATGCGTAGTCCGCTTGCAGGGCTACCGCTCGAAACCTGAGGACCTGAAAGTGGGAAAGGGAATCGGCAACATCGTTATGAACGCCTGGGACATGCACTGCCCGAAACAAAATGTTGAGTTTAAGACACTTGCACACAAATAAACGCACTAAATGCATAATCATGTCACATCACGAAGACTGCTTGTTAATAATGGCTACCACAGCACTGTTGTCGCAGCGGAAACGGACCTTCCGATTGGCAAGAAAATCGCCCCAGCAATACACTGCAACAACTAATGGATAAAATTCTAGGAACGTGATTGACGGCTTCCGAGCCAATAAGTCTGGTGCCCAGCGCCCTTGAACCCACTGCTCTTCAAAGAAACCACCAAATCCAATGCTGGCTGATGCGTCCGTGAACAGCTCAATGCTGTCATTGCACTGCCAATCACTGCGAGTTACTGGCGACACGCCAATAAATTGTTCCAAAAATTCCAGCCACATTGATAAATCAAGCTTCGCCCCTGCATACAAACGAACTTTCTGACGGCAATTAATCGCCGCATAAAAGCCCGCCCAGGAGCAACCGCTCTGCATACAAAGTTGAGCGACCCGACTAGCGACTGAATTTCCTTAAGGGACAACTTGTGCTTGCCTAATGCTGTGAGGATTTGCTGCCGCAGCACGTGCAGTTTTGGTGATGGCACCCGATAAGCTGCCTCACCGAGTCAATTTCAAGGCCCAAATAAGTAATGTCTTGTGTCGGCCCTACTGTCTTCTCTTCAGCGATAGGAACCCCTAACCGTGCACAGACAGTACAACAAATTTGCAACAATGCCGCACACTCAGTTACGGTGGCACCCACAAATAAAAAATCTTCTAAATAGTGAGTAATATACTGTGACGAGATTGGGGTGGACCGACACGGGTCTAATCTTCCTGTATTTGGTAAGGTTCTTGAACTTGTAGTCCGGAAGTAGGGTGGAGGAGAGCGCAGTGTAAGTGGCAGGTCTCGGTGACCAATCCAGCGGGAGCAGCTGCCGAGAGCGTGCTCTTGGCATGGATACAGGCAGGCGTTGTCCGATCATTGGTGGTTGGATGATGCCTGGGTGTGTCCAAGCCAGGTGCTGCAGCGTGGCTTGTCCGGGCGTGCCCGCCCGGCCTGGCAGAGTGATTTTTGCAAGCACAGAGAACAGACGTGTTTTTAGAAGGTCCTTGCGAAAGACGTAAAGCTTTGGTGGTGCAGCTACAAACACCGGGTGAGTGTAGTTTGCCGTTGCTGTTCGGCCGGACGCACATTGCTGCCTCCGACCTACTTCCGAAACCTGTAAACTGTGTAACTTGCTGAGTGTAGCGTTCCGTTCAGCGATCCAGTGTGGACAGTGTCAATGTAAACCGTCAGTGCGTAAATTGTTGCTTTGCGATTGTGGGCAGTGATTTGAGCTACCTTGTAGGATAGTTGTGACGAAGTGGCGGCTAATAGTTGAGTTCCCAGAGAACTTGGATGGCACAGGGGCGATCATAGAGATTGTCTTGGTGTGGCTGTTCATTATTAGTCGAGTAGTCCAACTGGAGGTGAACTCAGATAGAAGCACTGTAAACAATCGGCGTGCTAGTGCGTGCGTTTGGTCGCTAAAACTGCTTGGTAGTACTGGATCGTCTGCGCAAGGGTGCACTCGGGAAGCCAAGGTTTGTTAAAGGCTTGTTAAAGGCTTGTTAAAGGTTTGTTTAAGGGTAGAGCAAGGAAATATAATTTCCGCAAGAGATTGTTGCCCAGAGGCAACAAAGAGAATTGCACAGAGGCAATAAAGAGGATTGCCCAGGAGGCAATAAGTGAGAATTGACACAGAACTGTGCCCGAGTCAGTTTATTTGTGTGTCCTCCCCAGTGAGTTATCCTGCCCTGCCCAAGAGTGCCCAGACCACCAGTTATCAATCGGCGGTAAATCTCCTCCAAACGAGCTCACATCCCTGGGCCTGAGATTGCTCGAAGTATTCCCTAGGTCCGAGGAAGCATTTGGATTCGGGGTTTGGGAGACTTTCGCTACAGATGGTGAACCTCTCTCTAACTTCTGAATTTGAATGAGACTCGCGGGAAATCCGCCACAATACTATGTACCCCCGCAAGCTGTTTTACCCGAAACTCAAGAAATGTACCGAAGGTTTCAAACAACGAACAAGAAATACTACACCCCATCGGCAAATCATAATAATACAAACCCTGAAAAACAAAACCGAGAGGTTCGTAATCGGAAGGAGCCACCGGCAAAAGCCGAAATGGCAACTTGATATCTGACTTCGCCAGCCAGGCATGGTGGCTCTTTGACATGACGATGTCAACAGCTGAGTCAAAGGAATTGTAATGTACAGTACACATGTCCCGATCAATAAAGTCAATAATTGAACCAGCTAACGGAAACGACCAATTGTGAACGAGTCGAAACTTGCCTGGTTCATGCTTTGGGACCAAACCTATGGGGGAGCACTGTGAATTAATAAACGCTTATTTACGAACGGACCTGCAATCCTACAAAGGGCTATCTCTTTATGCAACTTAGTTAAAACAATATCTGCCCTTTCTGAAGCTGAACTGGGGCAACCAGAATTCCTACTTATACGTGGCCCTGTGTAACCTAAATGAAAACCATTAGCGAAACCATCCGCCAACAAATGAGCGCTACGCCTGTCCGGGTAACTGCTTAGCTAAGACTGCAAAGTGAAAATATTAATTGGCAGTGGGGGGGACGAAAATTGGCCAGGGCGGCAGATTTTTCTGCAACAGGGCGTCCCGCGCTCTGTTGAGCGGATGAATGGACCGATCCGGCCTGTCAATCAAACTGTGCGCATTGACCAATTGGATCACGCCTTTTGGTCAGGTGACCACAGAAACTTAACAACGGTTGCCAACAGGCGTGATCCGCCATTAGCTCGGTCAAACTCGGTCACATGCAGTGTAAACAATGTACACAAACAAATTTGATGTAGTCAGCAGGCACCCTTTTTTCAGCATTTTTGTCATGTTTGTACCTTTGTAAGCAATGGTCAAAATATGCTGTTATGGTACGTGTAGATCAGACACCAGGTATCCAGACCCACTTCATAAAGTAGTTTTTTTCCTATTTCCAAAACCGAAATCAAATCGTGAAAAATGTTTAAGGTGGATTAAAGCGTGTGGACGTCCCCATTCAGATCTGAATGTCTACAACATCAACAAGGACAGAAACGTGTGCTCTAAGGTAAGATTTGCAAACATTCACCGGACGTTCCGGATCACACAATTTTGCAATAAGTTGAATAACCCACATTATTAAATTGCTTCTAAGTTCTAGTTCTAACGTTAATACATTACCATTTTGAATCTGTTGTAGGCCCCTATCTGTAACTTATTTTTGCTGTAAGCGCTGTGATACCTTATCCCCTGTGAAGAGCGCTCTAAAAATGATTATTATTATTATTATTATTATTATTATTATTATTATTAACCAACTTGTACTCTTACCATGGAGGAGACTCTCACCAACTTGTGCCCATTTTGGTCAACTCGTACTCCTGCCAATTCGTACTCTCACTACTCACCAACTCGTGCCCATTTTGGTCAACTCGTACTCCTGCCAACTCGTACTCTCACCAACTCGTGCTCACATAAAATCTTTTACGGAGAACCTAATATTCAACTACTGGGCACTAATCTGAAAAGGATGGCCTACTTTCTTAAAACTTATTATATTAGGCCTAGGCCTATTAATAAATGGAATTTTCTGTGCAGAATCTACACTTCATTTTAGGCATGCTACCATGGCTACTATCTTTAAAAAAAGAAGTCAACAAATTATGCCAGTCCATATGTGTATATAACACAAGGCCTATCCAAAATGTAATGAAATAACAAACTTTTTTGGCGTTATATTAACTGAACTGTTTTATTTTAACAAAATAATTAAAAACTAATTCAACAATGCATTTGAACAATTCCAGGCTTGAAACAAACAAATCTGCCCTGTGAATAACGTTAGACTGTGAAGGTGTTTATGTAGACTTGAAAAACAATTAGTTCAACAAACTCCAACAAACAATTGTTGTGAGTGAGTGAGTCAGTAATTGTTGCTTTTCCATCAAAATCTAAAATTCATTTTCCAAATCATTTCTATATGCAGCATTTTAAAGGAGAACCGAGTGTCACCTTTCCCGGCCCTATACCAGCTGATGGGAGTGACATCTATAAATCTAGGAGGCCTCCACTCAAACTCATACTAAGCTTTGAAAACTGGTAGGTTCCATAAGTTTCCATAAATTTCCTTTTAAGATATGAAAATCTTCTAAAGGCTATATATGGCACATTGTTAAATATTTGGAACAAAATACGGAGAAGTTCATGTATTAAACAAGATGTACAATTCGTGTAGTTAAAACAAATTAATGAAAAAGACTAATTTTAATGTCCTTCAATGACGTCTTAATCAATTTACCGTCACATCGAATTGGTGACAGCACAGTGAGCAGTCAGCATGTTCAGATACTTATTTAACGCATGTTTTAAAAAAATAAACCAGTAAAAATTTTGACACTTAATTGTACTGACACTACAATCTATTTTTCATAAATACTGAAAACAGCTTACAGGGAGTTTTCACTCCTTTAACTAGCCTGCCTCCTAAATTTTCAAAATTCCGTAAAAGAGGGCAACATTACAAGGCCCGGGGGGGATGTTAGGGGTAAACCCTCCTTCCTGTTGTTCCGATTTTGCCTGGAGGCGGGGTGAAATGAGAAAAACTGCCTTTGTAAAAGAAATTCTGTGCATTCTAAAATTCTGTCACTATCTTTTCTTGGTAGATATAGGTTTTAAAATGTGTTTTAAAGAGAGGCTTCTTGTCATGGCCCATTCTCTTTAAATGATAAATTTGTAGTTTTGTATTCATTTTTTATTTAAATTTTTGTTTTACAGTAGACAGTCATCTGAAGAAAAACCGAACCCACCAAAGAGACAAGAAGAATTATCAGGTTCACCTGATAAAGAACCTGCTTCAGAGATTCAACCTTGCATATGTAAGTTTCTCTCATTTTTCAATATTAGCCATAAATGGTGTAAACATGCTCCTTATAGAATGCTGCCAGTTTGCTTAGCATGGCTTCCCACACCACTGTATCAGGGAGTATTCTTTCAACATGAATGTCTTTGCTTGTATAAATGACAAAGTCACAGAATGGTGCGCCAGTGACCATCAGTTGACCTTGAACTTGATAGAAGTGCTGATGTGTCATCTTTAGTTTCAAGCCATCACCAGAGTTGGCCATGAAGAAGCAAGGAATGGTATCCGCTGCCTCTGCAACTGTCATGTCTCTTGCACTATACGGGCACTTGATCTCCAAAATGCCTGTTTGTCCCCCATCGCATACCTTACCATCTGGTGTAGCACCCAAGAAGCTAAAAGCTGGGTTAACCACCAAGCCACAGTCATGTATGTGGAGGTTGTTGTTTTTGTTTACGTAAGCCTCCTTGGCAAAACTCTCATGTTTTGGGCCATATGAAACTGCTTCGCTGTGTATCACCTGTGGAGAACACAAACTTTTTTTAAACTTTGTGTTCACATCCTTTTTTCTTTTGACTACTCTGCCAAACTGAGAAGCAGTCAGTCTCTGTTCTCTGCATGTATGCCATAGCTTGCAGTTCGCTTGTTCGACAGTTGCTTGCTCCAGTGCCTCTGCCTACTCTTGAGTTTATTACTGTGGCAGTATTACAATCTGCATAATTGGAGCTGAGGATCAGTGTGGTTTGACTGGGGAACCTTGTGTTTCCGTGTCATTTATCTGTATCAAAAAAAATTAAAGAATTGCGTTTAACTTTTATATTTTACTTTCTTTATTTTCCATTTATACCATTGTTGTGCAAACCGAACGGGAAACCAAAACTGACCCAACCTAAAATGAACTTTTTGACGGGTCGGTTTATTGATCATTTCAGTCATGTCGGTTTCGATTTGCAGTTAAAATTTGCATGTTGGGTGAAGTCCGTTAAACCAATTTGGAAAAAAACAGTGGTTCAGAAATTTTTCATGCACTATTTATTGGTCTACAACAAGTAGGCCCACCAGTAGGTCACAGTGTTAAAACCGTATTGGAAGTTGTAGTATGATTCAGTTAGCGAGAGATGTCGATTTTCACGTGACCAAAGTATTAAAAGTTTAGGCACAAAAAGCGGACACTACGGAGCTCCATGAGTACCATCCCACTTATTAAGTTATCGAGATAGTTTATTGCATAAAGTCAACTAAGCAATATAATTTATCGCGTTAAGTCGACTTATAATAATGAAGAAGTCAACTTACCGAGATAAATTATTTCAGTAAGTCAACTCTTGACTATTATAAGTCGACTTGGCGTGATAATTTGTATTGCTTAGTCAACTTAAAGCACAAAAAAGTCGACTTTATGCAATAAAGATTCTGGTTATCTTAATAAGTGGGATTGCAGTCATGGAGCGCCGTACGATACAGCTGCCCAAGCCAGATTTATTTATTTTTTTTTTTGGGGGGGATGAGGTGGGCTGTACAATTTCCGGTCGCTTCTAGTTTGTTTTCCGTGACTTTTTGTCAGTTTATATCTACAATGTTTCGAGTTGGTTTGGCCTGGTCAACCCTACCCAATGCACAACACTAATTTGTACATCTATTTTTAAAAACAATTTTTTATCATTTGGTTAATGTTCTTAGTTTTAATAAAACTACCTGATAATACAGACTCGATCCAGTCTGCACATGACCAAGGGACGTACTGGTGACTGCAGCATTCTCCTGAAGCAGGTAGTTCAGTGGAGTGTTTGTTAGGGCCTTCAATTTTCTTATTTCACCACAAGTAGGCAACAACACACTGCAAAAAAAAGGGTGAGAAATTATATAATACATATATATTGTATTATAGCACCTCATACATAGATTCTGTTTTGTGATTGGTTTAGAGCGTGTCACATGATATGTCTTAGTTTTACTAGTGTGTCCTGCGGATGCAACGCCAACTATTCAACAAACTATTCAACAATAGCCTAGCGACCAATGCAGTAGTGGTTCACAGTTTTCAAATTTACCAGAATATCTAAGTACACAGATTGGAGTTAAAGGTGTTGGATATTTGGTTTTCAATATTAATAAACACCTTGTTTCCAAATTTTGTCTTTTAAAATGAACAATTTATTAATATACTGGCATATCATGCACTAGCAGTATGCTAATTGCTATCATCAGTATCATTCATTTAGGCCACTCTGAAAAGTCTGATTCCTAAGGATCTAAAAACAATGTCTATCTGATGGTTGTATGCAATGCATAACAAAAAGGGAAAAAAGGGGAAAAGGGGGGATATGTGTGTGTTTTGTTGCTTATGGGAAGGTTGTTTAAGATAAATTACCCCCAACACTTTGATCACACTTGTTTTGTTTGTCCTCTTGTTCAGCATTGCTTCAGTTAACTTTAACACTTTCAGCTCATCCTGTTTTAATGAAGAAAAATAAAACATGCCAACATCATTTCTCATTGCTTTGACAGTGGGTAAGCTAAAGTTAAATGAAAAGTTAGTGGGTATGACATATACTTTGAAAATGTACTTTCAAAGTAATCAAAATGTTGTACATGTAACATTGCATGAAAAATGCAATCTTTTAAATGGGGGGGGGGTCAGACACAATATTAGGCAGCTGTGGAAATCCATGATCATCAGCTTATGCCAATAACAGGAATTTTCATTGATTTATGCAATGCGCTTCAACATTTTGTGGGGAAATAGACTATTCTTGTATGCACTGTAATTGAAATACAAGCTTAAGCTATGTAATGTTTCAGTGAACAAATATATGAACTTTAAACATCAAAATTGAGCCAATAATACAATTAAAAGAAAAAAGAAAAGAAATATCTCACCGATGCTGAAACACTGTGGTACTTCCCAAGTCTTTCAATCAGTGGTTGAATGTTGTCCCATTTTTCATTGAAGTGGGGTTTGACCATATTCATTTCATAGATCATCTGTTTTGTATAATAGAGCATGTTAGTTGACTCATGGAGGAAGAAAATAAAAGGAGTTACATCGATCCATGCGGATGCAACGCCAACTATTCAACAATAGCCTAGCGACCAATGCAGTAGTGGTTCACAGTTCTCAAATTTACCAGAATATCTAAGTACACAGATTGGAATTAAAGGTGTTGGATATTTGGTTTTCAATATTAATAAACACCTTGTTTCCAAATTTTGTCTTTTAAAATGTTAGAGCAGATTCACACAATCATTTAGCAATACACTACCTCTGCTTAGTCACTTTTGCTGAAACAGGCTGCCTCTCTTCTTCTTTTCTTGGGCTTCGCCATGATCAGTCCTGTCACAGATTGTGGTCGGATTTTACATCCACGGGGTTTGTGCCATTGCTGTGGCAAACTAGTGCAGGACAATTTACCTGGAACTTCTTTCAGACCTTGATCCTGATAATGTCTAAGGGTGTATATCAAGCAATTATATGCGAGCAAGTACCCGACAACCTGTCAATAAATCATAGAAAAGAAGGTAACATTATTTTAACTGTCTTTCACCTGAGGAAAACTGAAATGGGACCCTATTTTTTTGCCAATGTATATAAAAACAGTGTCAAAATTTGCTGTAAGTTAAAGGAAATGTATAGTTATGGCTTTGTTTTACATGCATATTTTATTAGAAGGTGATTGTTTACAATGTTTCCATATAGCTGTATAAGAGGCAAACTATTTTATGCACTATAGGCTAATATTTATTTGTAAATAATTGTTCCCAAAACAAAAATAGATGGATTGGTATTTATTGTCATTTATATCCATGTATATTGAAGTAACAAACTGTCTTTTTATTTATGAATCCAAATTAAAACTTGACAAGGAAATAAACGTAGTATTTTTCATTATTAGAACAGTAATACTTTGGCCCAATGTCTGCTTTATGTAATGTACTCTGCGTGTGTCTAAAAAAGAAATAAACTTGACTTTGGTCTTCACTCTGTTTTAAGTCTAGTTTCAGCTCAGGCCTTACTAGGACTTTTGAAGTCTCGATATTTTGCCGGTCTCAAGATTTAGAACACCGGTTATGCAGCATAAAGTAGAATCACTAATGCAACAGACATGACAGACGGGCAACAAGAAGCATCAGCAGAGTGTATTTTCTTTCCTTTAATATATTTCTAAATGTGAATATTAAACAATCTGAACTCAGCAACAAAAATCGAGCTTCTCTTTGTTTTACCCACACAACTCATTTTGGCTTGTAAGTATTGTAACAACAATTAGCCACATCCATGACTGAACAATTTATTAATATACTGGCATATCATGCACTAGCAGTATGCTAATTGCTATCATCAGTATCATTCATTTAGGCCACTCTGAAAAGTCTGATTCCTAAGGATCTAAAAACAATGTCTATCTGATGGTTGTATGCAATGCATAACAAAAAGGGAAAAAAGGGGAAAAGGGGGGATATGTGTGTGTTTTGTTGCTTATGGGAAGGTTGTTTAAGATAAATTACCCCCAACACTTTGATCACACTTGTTTTGTTTGTCCTCTTGTTCAGCATTGCTTCAGTTAACTTTAACACTTTCAGCTCATCCTGCTTTAATGAAGAAAAATAAAACATGCCAACATCATTTCTCATTGCTTTGACAGTGGGTAAGCTAAAGTTAAATGAAAAGTTAGTGGGTATGACATATACTTTGAAAATGTACTTTCAAAGTAATCAAAATGTTGTACATGTAACATTGCATGAAAAATGCAATCTTTTAAATGGGGGGGGGGGGGGTCAGACACAATATTAGGCAGCTGTGGAAATCCATGATCATCAGCTTATGCCAATAACAGGAATTTTCATTGATTTATGCAATGCGCTTCAACATTTTGTGGGGAAATAGACTATTCTTGTATGCACTGTAATTGAAATACAAGCTTAAGCTATGTAATGTTTCAGTGAACAAATATATGAACTTTAAACATCAAAATTGAGCCAATAATACAATTAAAAGAAAAAAAAGTAATATCTCACCGATGCTGAAACACTGTGGTACTTCCCAAGTCTTTCAATCAGTGGTTGAAAGTTGTTGTCCCATTCTTCATTGAAGTGAGGTTTGACCATATTCATTTCATAGATCATCTGTTTTGTATAATAGAGCATGTTAGTTGACTCATGGAGGAAGAAAATAGGAGTTACATCGATCCATGATCAAAGGTACTAACTCCCACTCCGCAGTTGTTATGTTAAATGTGGAATTTGGAAACAACAATAGCCAGCAGAAGCGCTTATGTAACTTTAAATCGTCAGCAAGCCTCAGACATGCTTTGTGCATTGGCTTGCATTTGCGCAGACAATACCTAGTGCTTTGAAACCTGTAAAATAACAAAGGATGAAATCAGTTTTTATATCTCTAAATATTTTTTTTTCGGACAGTACCAGTCAACATCGCCAATATACAAATCTTGATGAAAAAGTACCAAACTCTCCATTTGTTTAATCCAAATATCCATCAAATAATACTCATTTCCCATTACTTTATCATTAGCAGTGCGCAGGTCTTAACTCAAGCCCTCATGGCGTGTGTCTGGAATGCCATTACGCGGAAAGAGAGTGTGTGCACAGAGACCCTAAGTTGCCCAAGGACAGCTGATGGCAACAAAGCAATTTGTATAGATAGCTGGGAATGCTAACTAACTTAATGGGTTGTGGCTTGTCGTTGTAACTTCTTCTATTTTATTCCTCTATGGGATGAGCGCACAGGCATTTGCACATGCCTTTTGCTTGCTCTCCAAAAAAGAGCTCCTGATTGCTTGCTATTCTTAGGCATTTGTATAATCTATGCTACCATCTTTTTGTATTAGTAACCTGGAAACTACTAGACAAGTTGGAGTTCATGAAGTGCTGTTTTTATGTCATATTCTGATGTATCAGTTTTTGGATTTGGGTTGTATCTCCAGTACTCTGGTAGTCATGTATTCCTGTGCATTTCTATGTAAGGACCATTAGCTCCTGCATAGAGCCTGCCTGACTGAACTTGAATGTAGGGATTACAGATCAAAACACAATGAGGAATATACCTATATTCCTCTTAGTGTCTTTGTTGCACTATGTGTAAGTGCCTCACTGACTTATTTTGTGCAACGTAGTGAGCAATCTTTTGTGCAGCCCATTCAATATGGTCCTCTCACCAAAAGACAGTTTCTAAAGAGAAAGCACTTTCTAAAGAGAAGGATTTCCTAACATCCAAACTGTACAGCTTCCTTCCAACTAGAACTCTTGCATGCTGGAGATGTTCATCCCAATCCAGGGCCGGCAAGGGGAAGTTAGTGATACACTCTCGTCATCGTGAGACATCATACTGCTCATTATTTTCAACATGCAATTAAGTATCCCCCAACCGAACTCTTGCAATGGAGACATCCACGGATGCAGCTTCCACAGGACATTAATGATATCATTCAATCACTTGGAATTCATCGAAGGAGAACACGCAGAGGAACTCGAGGTGGCCAAAGAAAGAACAGTATCAGACGGAAGAGCCATGGTAATCCATCTTCGAACTTTCAGCTTTGCTCAGTAAATGTACGGTCTGTCTGTAACAAGACTGCTCTGATACATGATTTCATATGTGATAGCAACGCGGACCTGATTGCCATGACAGAAACCTGGCTGACGGACAATGATGAAACAGTTCTGCGTGAACTCATCCCTACTGGATATCGTTTTGTTCACCAACCACGGAAGGGCCGTCGTGGTGGCGGAACTGGTCTCGCTTATAAAGAGACAATCAGCGTCCATCAAGTTGCCGCGGGTGAAAAGGACTCCTTCGAGTTTGCAGAATATTCTATATCATGTAAATCATTTCGCTTGCAACTAATTAATATCTATAGACCACCCTATTCCGAATCACATCCAGTAACGGTTTCATCTTTTGTATCAGAATTTAATGACTTCATTCAATGTCATTTGTTGTCAAACACTCCTTTATTAATCATAGGAGATTTCAATATTCATGTGGATACTGCTAATGCAGATGCTTGAGCCTTTGTAGATCTTGTTGAATCGCTTTGTTGTAAACAATTGGTTAATTTCTCTACACATGTACACGGTCACACCCTTGACCTCATGATATGTCGTCAGTCTGATGATATCGTATTTGGGTCACCATGGCCACATAGTTCTTTATTATCTGATCACATCCCAGTCATGTGTTTTCTAAACTCTTATAAACCTCCATTGCCTTCTAAACTGATATCATTTCGAAAGCTGTCTGCTATTGATGTGAATAGATTGAAGTTAGACATCGCTGAACAGGACTTGCAGATAAAAACAATTGGCACGAAAAGTACTCTCATGGCCTCAGATCATTTTCCTTACTGAGGGCATTGACTTACATAGCATATCAACATGAACAAAAACAATAAAATGTTCATCCATATCCTCACTTTAATAAAGTAGGCCCCTACATGGGACATGCTATTAGTCACTAATTTACATCTTACCCATGCCTGCAAACCAGGAGCTTTTATACATTGGTAAGCCTCGTAGATCTTCGTTCCGATGCGTTGGTAAGCTATTCTAGCATCTCCATCAGATGATGGCATTTCAGGCATGTAGAAAATCGCGCATTCACGAATGAACTGGTCCCATTCTCTAAATATTTCACCAGACCTCAGGGCTCGCTGAATCATTTTTGAAAAATTGGGAAGTTGGGTCGGATAAGGAAAGCCAGCAGAGACAATAACTGTGTCATCTGTCAAAAACAAAAAATAATGAAATATATTATTTAATTGATATAGCTACAGAAGGAAGTGGATCACAGAAAAGCCAAGCTTGGGGAAAGTAGTATTCTATGCAAATAATAGGTATATTTGCACAAATGCAGGCCACTTTTCATCTCACTCAATGCTACAGCTAAAAGCACTGCGAGTTTAAATTAGCACAAATACTCTAATTGCATCACCATCACTACCAATAACTATTGTAAAGTAGTCCTCATGACATTAAAGCACATGCATGCATACCCTTCTCCATGCAAATACATACCAGAGCTGGCAAAGCTAGTTGCATCAGTGCTTGATGACTCCATAGATGTAGAGGATAGTCTTTCATTGATCTGAACAAATAGTAATAAAAAAAATCATGATTTTGAGGAAAATCAATTTTAATAAGGGAATGTAGCAAACATTCATGATTTACTTGGATCTCACAGTCAGACAATGAAGTGCCCAGTCTTAAACTACTGTCTTTGTGTACAGAATATGCAGCTGAGCATATGTAACCAAATGACTCCATGCTGATCTTATGTAGTTTCCCTTTCTTACTCTTTGGGGTTGTCAACAGAGGTCAGTGCAGTTACAACACATTTACAACGGCTCCTTTGATTCAAAAATAAAAATTACCTGGGTTTTCAATGAATCAGTGGACTTGGTAGATGATAGAGAACTGTTGAGTGACAATGTTGAGTCGGAGTCGTCATTGATTGATGGTTACTCTGGGACTGAAAAGCAGTTTGAAGATGAGACTGGCCTGATGAACTGACAAAACATAAAAATGTGAAAGTTAATGAAAATTATTAGAAAAACATTAGGAGGTAATTTGAAAATGGTGTTTAATCTTCAATTCCTTTGAGAACTAATCAATGGGAGCACCAAATGATTTATCCCACACAAATTTGCATTTCAGTATGTGGAATCTTAGACCCCTTTCAAACGTCACTTTCTTGCTGTAAGAGCGCAACATTTGATCACATTTGGGCCTTAGGACACAAATTAATTTTGTTTTACCCCATTAAAACTGAACAATTAAATACCCCTTGTCACAATTGTTGAGCATCAATGTCGGATTCAACCATAACAAAGAACATCCCGTCACAACTTGCTGTGATGAGAGGCCATGGGCACCAAAGGCCATGTTGTTGAACACAAAAAACACCACTAGAGGGAAGCATTTAGCTGTGTAGCAGTTCAGATGGGGTACATATTGCACAACATCTAGTTTCTGCATTACAATGTATTTGCTGAAATCCTTCACTATGATTTGCAGAATGATGCCAAAGCAGCTGCAGTTTTCAGTTCGACAGTAGTGCAAAGTGTCTTTAATCTGATACCTGACACCACTGATTATTATCCCCTCATTTGATGACATACAAACAAATGGAGAAGACACACTCATATCAACTGCAATAATTGATTCCAGGATAGGGTCATCATCCTCCATTGTTATCTCATTACCTGGTTTGATGACATCCCCCTGTGCAATGTAGTAGGGTAGAAACTCTCCACTTCCAGAGCGCTGATAACAACATGTCAGTTTTTGAAAATGACAAGCGAGGGAGAAAGCAATGTTTTTGAAATTCTTCCATTTACGTTGTTTCAGTTGTGCATGTTTGCCTTCCATTCCCATTGCCCACACTGCCCTGGTTGGGCCAAATTCAAGCAGTTGGCGTGGCAAGTGAAGAAGATAGTGCATCTTAGGAGTATACGAGCAACTTGGATATAGTTTCGTATAATTTGAGTTGTGGGTTGCTACTAACTGTCTTAGACTTGCAACAGTTGCAAGATTCACCCTGTGAGAAGTGCACAACATGACAATTTGGAGGAGCCTGAGAAAGTTCATCCAGTGCTGATCATCATGTGGAATATTTTCACCAATGAAAAAAGGTAAATGAAGCGCAAGAGACCACATTTGGCAGGAGTCTTGCTTTAGTTTAATGCCTCTAGCACCTGCTGACTTTACTGAAGTTGGTTTGTTTGCTGACCATCAGGAATTATATGAAAAAGTACGTACTGCATGATTTAAAGATGTCAAATTGATGTAACCTTTAGATATAAATACATCAAGCATTGCACTCACTTCTGATGGTAAGATTCCTTCAAACAAAATGTGCATAATGTCATGAAGTAATATCTTGGTCACCTTTGCATTAGGAATTTCAAGCAAGAAACTTGGACAAGTAATGCCATATTCTTTTGACCGGTAAGCTCTGGACTCTTTACTTAAGTGCTCAAGCGATTTACACCTTTCGCGATGTTCATGTTCAGTTCTAAGCTGCAAAGTGTCCTCAACAAAGTGTTTAGCTACATCATCAGAGTTGCACTCACATGAACGGCACATCTTATTGGCAAAACCTACCCCTTCTTTAAATCCACCAAGCATGCAAAGTGCAGGGATATCCCCAGTGACACAGGTTAGTGCTCCCTTCTTGTTTATCTCCTCACCACCATAGTTGAAAGTTACTCCTTCCGTATTTAATTTCTGCATCGATTGTATAAATTCAGAAAGCAAGTTGGATAGCACCGTCTGCCTTTGATTTGTGTTTTTTGCCCATTTCAAGTCTTCAGATTTAACAACTGCCAGAAGCATGATAGATGATAATCTTGACCTGAGCCTTGGTGGTGTTTTTAAAAGACACCAATAAAACATCCAGATTTTGTGCTTGCAAGTGTGTGATCCTATTGGGTTCAGCACCTCAATTTCATCAGCATAAAGCATCACCTGGATTGCAGTTGGGTCTTCTCTGTACGTGGGATGTTCTGAAATGTAAGACCCATCACACACATCGTACATGTATCCACCATCTGAGCGATTGTCACCAACAATATGTATAGCAACTTCTGGATGATCCAAAAGTGACTTCAAGGTTTTTGAAAATGACACTGTATACCCATACACAGGCTCACTGACCATACCACTTTTACCATTAGGAAAAACCTTGGGTTTAAACCTTGTGGCAAGCTTTGTCTTTGATGGAGGAATGAGACCCATTACATTTTCAAAGTACTTATTCTGCTGAGAAACAGTTGCAAGGCCTTCAAAAATATCTTGTATGAATATATCTTCCGCTTCAATATTTACACCATTTTCTTTAAAAATTGCATTCAATTTGTGAGTCAACATTTGATTTTGCAGTTCAAACAGTTGTTGAGTTTCTGACACAATGTCACTGATACTTGCTGCAGAAAGGTTCTGTGATGTCTGAAGTTTCAAAAGGAACTGAGCGCAGTGTGCAGTTAGTTGCTCTTTACTGTACTTGTCATTTGTGTCTTGGGAATCAACATAATCTACCGTTTCATCATTACCACTTGTATCAGCCTCAATAACTTCAAGATTTGCATTACTCTCTTTGATGTCACGGTGCTTTCGACTAATATGTTTGCAGTAAGATTCATATTTGTTATATGTTGCTTCACAATGGCAACACTTCACAACAAATCCAGGTTCATGTTTGTTTTCTGACAAGGTGCACTTTAAATAGTTCACATGTAAAAGTTATGGTCTCACCATCATCTCATCACAGAGCTCTGGAAAAAACTTAAGAAGTTTCATTCTTGGGCCAATGCGTGGGGCAAGCACTGATATTTCATCAAATGTCAAAGGCAGTGTCTCCCCAGTTATTTTTCTCCGCTGAAAAGAAGATAAAAACAGTATTAACTATGCAAATTCAATTTTTTTTCCTCACTTATTTTTGAAGATCTCTAAAGTGACACTGTGAATGGCCTGGATGTGATTTTACAACACAAATGGAAGAGTGAATCGATATGATGTGATTTTAGGACAGATTGTCCAATATCACATCCACACCAACGAAATCACATCCGAGCCAAAAATCACATCCTTGGTTAATTGCCACTTATTCAAAATCACATCTACTGTCTGGCTGCATTACCAAAATCACATCCACTGTCTAGGCCCATGCCAAAATCATATCCAAGCCAGAAATCACATCCATGATAATTGCTCATAGCCCAAATCACATCCACTGTCTGGCTGAATTACCAAAATCACATCCACTGTCTGGGCCCTTGCCAAAATCACATCCAAGACTGAAATCACATCCTTGGTTAATTGCCACTATCCAAAATCACATCCACTGTCTGGCTGCATTACCAAAATCACATCCACTGTCCCGGCCCCGGCCAAAATCACATCAGAGCCAGAAATCACATCCATAGTAATTGTGCCTAGCAAATATCACATCCAATGTCTGGCTGATTACCGAAATCACATCTAGTGTTTGGGCCCTAACCAAATAACATCCGAGTCATCACATCCATGGTTAATTGGGCTTAATTATGTGTATGTACTATTTTATTATATTATGTTCACATGCCTATACTTGTTAACTTACTTGGAATTTGACTTGAGAACTGTTTCTGGGCTGTACATTTGACAGTTTGATGTTTGGCAGGGCACTCTCTCGTGTGCTCGCATAGAGATTTCATTCCGTTGATGATGACTGTACGCACTGCAAACTGAATGCGTTGGATAGCAACTAAATCCAAAGGGTTCACATTCTGTATTCAAGATTGTCCGAATAGAGTCGCATATTCACTCTGCTATATTATAATAGTATCTGGCCGTTACACGGCGATTGTGCTGAATGTCATCTGCAGATTCAGAAACGATCAGTAAGCATCGAGTATGAGCTGATCACTCGTGTTATGTTAGATTGCTTCAGAGATTGGTGCTGTTGTTATTCCCCCCGTGGCGGCACTGCAACAGCCTCCTATTACATAACGATGGTGCGAACGGGGTTGGGGGGGGGGACACCAGTGGTTATTTTCTTCCAGTTGTTGGTGTGTATGGTTTTGTTTATCTCGATCTGAGCTAAACCGAAGGGGCAAGCAAGACACCACACTCTTAGAGTATTTTATTGAATTGAAGCTGTATATAAAACCGTGGTAAATCATGCAATTTTATAAGTCTGAACAAAATGGGTGTTCAGTAAGAAACCAGCTATAACCTATCTCGTTTTAACCATTTTTCATCAAGATACCAAAAATATCCCGTACGCGAAATCGAGGCACATGTGGGGCGAGATATTCCACTAACATTGTTTAAAAAAACGTTTTTCATCTATTCACCACGAAATAAATGGTAATTCAACATTCGTGGCCCAAATACTAATAGTAATGCCATATCTCCATAGTCGTACCACAGAGCATACATAATGCAAGGACGGATGGTCATACTGTTCCGCCCCCAACTTGACATTCGTCGTCCCAACTTGAGTGTTAAAATTGTGGCGCTCCAACTGTAGTGGGGATTGCAGTAAACACAGAACACCCCCCCCCCCCCCAGGAATAAACTATAAAATAAATAAAAAAATAAAAAGAATGAAGTTATTATTATCACTTTATACTAGTAATTGAGAATATTTCAATTTAATTCGAATTCTGGTAGTGGTTTTCCGAGAGAAGGGAAATTAATTGCTTAGGGCTACTTTGAGAGTAGCATGTGGCCGCTGTCCAGAACCCTCTAAAAAGACAGTTATACGCCGAGTTAGCCTTCAATTGTGAGCGAAACTATCACAACCAAAGGGCATTCCAAACCTCGTCTTTCCGACCGGCACGCGACCAGCACGCGACCGGCTCTGCAGTAGTTTAATCAACGCATGATTGATCAGGGTATCCCGTTGAGCTCTATGGGCGATCCCAACTATAGTTGGTATGCCCCAACTTTAACACTCAAGCTGGAGCTGCACTGGTCCCAACCATAGTTGGGGCGATTGTCAAGTTGGGACAAAACAAAACTATAGAGAAAGGTTCTCAATGGTCATACCATGTGGACATAAAAAGAGTGCCCACATTCCATACTGGGATCGATGCATAGCCAGCTGGGCACGAAGTTGGCTTTCTGTAGGTTTTGAGTACATGACTGCACTTGAGGGCGCACCTACCAGTGAAATATTTGCATTTGTTGCTATTTTTGAAACGAAAGGAAAATGGTAATATTTTCAGGTAGTGGTTGGACATTTAAAAATAATTTGTGTACAAATCCTAAGTTGCATTAACATTTGACAAGCAAAACGCTATACATTCATACTGGGTTTTGAGAGCACTGTGACATGATGTCAAAAATTCAACATTTTGTAAGTTTGTTTTTTTCTTGCTTGTTGTATGGACATAAACTTTTTACACTAAGTTCAGGTAGTTGATGCGACATCTCAAACTAAATTTTGTACAATTCCTAAATTGCATAAACATTTAACAAGCAAAAAGCTATACATTCATACTGGGTTTTGAGAGCACTGTAACATGATGTCAAAAATTCAACATTTTGTAAGTTTTTTTTTCTTGCTTGTTGTATGGACATAAACTTTTTACACTAAGTTAAGGTAGTTGATGCGACATCTCAAACTAAATTTTGTACAATTCCTAAATTGCATTAACATTTGACAAGCAAAAAGCTATACATTTACACCGGGTTTTGAGAGCACTGTGACATGATGCAAACATTCAACATTTTGTAGGTTAATTTTTTTCTTGTTTGTTTTATGGACAAGAACTTTTTACACTAAGTTCAGGTAGTTGATGCAACATCTCAAACTAAATTTTGTACAATTCCTAAATTGCATTAACATTTGACAAGCAAAACGCTATACAGTCAAACCGGGGTTTGAGAGCACTGTGACATGATGTCAAAAATTCAACATTTTGTAAGTTATTTTTGTTCTTGCTTGTTGTAGGGAGATAAACTTTTTACACTAAGTTTATGTAGTTGATGCGACATCTCAAACTAAATTTTGTACAATTCCTTAATTGCATTAACATTTGACAAGCAAAACGCTATACATTCATACTGGGTTTTGAGAGCACTGTGACATGATGTCAAAAATTCAACATTTTGTAAGTTATTTTTGTTCTTGCTTGTTGTATGGAGATAAACTTTTTACACTAAGTTTAGGTAGTTGATGCGACATCTCAAACTAAATTTTATATATTTCCTAAATTGCATTAACATTTGACAAGCAAAAAGCTATACATTCATACTGGGTTTTGAGAGCACTGTGACATGATGTCAAAAATTCAACATTTTGGGGGTTAATTTTTTTCTTGCTTGTTGTATGGAAATAAACTTTTTACACTAAGTTCAGGTAGTTGATGCGACATCTCAAACTAAATTTTGTACAATTCCTAAATTGCATTAACATTTGACCAGCTTAAAGCTATACATTCATGCTGGTTTTCTAGAGCACGCGTTGACAAAATGTAAAAATTCAACATTTGGGGATTTATTTTGTTTAAAAACTTTTATAACTTTCTCGATTGAAAATCGCTTTTAATATTTTTATAAATGATTATTATCTGACAATGATCGGTAGCAAACTGTATAAAGGAAAGCAAAACTGCTAGTAGTCGAAGTTCTCCCACAATTTAGCTTGGCTCGACCATGTTAAAAATATGAAACTTGGAGGATTTTGTTTTACAAAATCGGTCACTTTTGATATGCACAATTACACATAAATTCACAAGGAAATAATTTTTCTAACGCCACATTATAAGCAAACTTTTTAAAATGCAATTAAAACGAAGAAAAGATTAATTCGAGACAAATTAATTTTTGGTAATTTGATCCACAACCAAAGTTGGTTCGTTCATCATAATTTCTAAATCATTTTGTTAGTAAAAAAAAAAAGAGTGCTGATACAAAAACTATCTATTTTTGCACTGTTTCTTTTATATTGCAGATTTCAGTTATAAACTTATATCAAATTGCATGATTTTAAACCACTGAAGGGTTTATAAATAATTTATCTCAATTTTAAAAGAATAAATAATCATCAACAAAATATTTATTTGCGAACACAAAAGGCATGAGGGCGCTATACTTTACTGGACTTTTGTTACAGTCAAAGTTGAACTTACAAATGTGCGTATTTGTTTCAGATAGAACCTTGGTAATTTACATTCAAAAGTTTGAAAATATGGGTATTATATGAAACATAAAGATAGGAATGCCTGGGGTAAAAGGACCTTTATTTCTATGTTTTTTAACAGCTTTATTATAAGAGTAGGAAGACTAGGCAAGTGAATGCCTTTTCATCTGTTTATCCTTTATTACACAGCCGTAGATCCACTTTATCACCGGGAAATTTCGACGTCGAAAGATGTTATTATTTACAATTATTCTCGGAATATACAGTAATTTAAAATGCTACGAGCTTGACCACTGTATACGTATAAATAATGGAAACTACTTAAAATTTCAAGATTTGAACAGGATGTTAATTAATGAGAGCTGTAGCAGTTGTAAAGTGTGGGTGTACATTCTGCACATAACTGATATTTCGATGTAGGTTGACAAACGAGTCTTCGTCCTTTTAGTAAATTAGCTTCTTCTGAAGTGAGTTTCTATACCTCCATGGTTTAAGCATGGAGGTATAATTAATTCTACCTTCATGGTTTAAGTGAGTAGTTTCTTCAGCCCAATTATTAAAGGTCAACTTAACATTATAAACTGTTTATTCACAATATTAACATTGGCATGGTTGGTGCAAACATCGAAGGGTAAATATGCCCTACATTTCTTGTTTTGTTTATGATTTGTTTATGTTTTACGTACTTGTTTGTTCGTTTGTTTTTTGGTTTGTTTTCCCTCTTTTTTCTTTTTCAAGTGTGTAGGCCTACATGTTGATTGTTTTGTGAAGTATCAGTGAATGTGTTTTATGTTATACAGGGAAATTTCCACAGCTTTTAAAAAGAAATTGTACATCCAATTCCCACATTTTGTTTCTTTCTACATGTTGTATTCCGAAAGAAACACAAATACCCGGTCAAATTTAAAACAAAACACAAACCATTTTTGGTGGAGAGTACCTTGGAAATGGTAAATGTGACCTCCAGGTAGGGTGCTATAGTGTTCTATACACGCAACCCATACAGCCGTGTTTTTTTTTTATGGGTTCTCTCGATTTCATAAGAGTGGGTAATCGGAGGCGATCCCTGTACTTACTTGGAACTCAGTACTGAAAAAAACCTTAGAAATTTGGAATGTCCAGGGATACACACACATGGGGACTAAAGACGAGTTCGACCCTTGGGCTGCGGCCTTGAATCGGCTGGATGTTGAGAATAGAGTCAATGTTGTCGTTTGTAGTGTGGTTTGACTACTGGGTTAAATGGTCAAATAGCCGAACCTTTGCTATAAAATACCTTTAAACTAAGAAATTCAAAGAAGGCTGAAGGCTAAAATTATACGTAGCTTCTCAGCAATAAATGATCATGTATGAATATAACTGTCGATCAGTGAAAATTTAATTCTTTATTAATTTTACCATGTTCAGGAGTCACATGAATCAATATATTCCAGTCACCCATAGGCCTACACAATGGTACAATTACTCACAGCTCAGCAGGGACCGGGCCCCAGGACCTTAAAACCCTTTCTCTATTTTGAAACTCTATTTTCATATCTTTGAACATTCATGTTCAAAAATAGTATTCAAGCCACTTGAAAAATATTGCATATATCGATTGTTAGAATCCGCTGTAATTATGGTGGCAATTTCCACAGGTGGTAAGTTTAACTGCTTAATTACTTTTTTGGTAATGTGTTCTTGGTGAATTGTTGAATACCGAGTAAGTGCTGTAACAACCCACCTAGTAAACCGTACCAGTTATTCACACTTACATCTTAGATAAAGGACGGAAAGAAGGCCCGAACAAGGGGCCGGCTAGACACCAGATCTTTTTTTAAACACACCATAGGAGCTATTGCAAAATTTAAAGGAAATCCTAAAAAACGTTCAAGTCTGATGTTCTTGACCATCTTGTTAAAATGCCATGATGGAGTTATTAACTGCTCAAGGTGATGATCCAAATACCTTCTTTCTTATTTGTTTATGAACTTAAAAAATGATTTTCAAGTATTAAAAAACAGATAGTGATTAATCCAATGCATGAATAAGTTTGAATTTTTAATTTCTAAATATTTAATTCAAACTTAAATTTCATGCAAATGTTCACAATCCGGTCATATTTAAAACAAAACACACACCATGAAAGTGTTTCCCTGGCACTAAATGTTTATAAAACTCGGGGAACCAAATTAATGTGTACTTTTGTTAGACAAAACTGATATAATCAATAGAGCAAGGAACATCTTCTAGATGTTTGTATTTTGTCACTGCTTGAAACATAGTTGTTCATTTAATAGAAAATGTCACAAAAGATAATTTGTAGGCTATGTGGAAGTATACATTATCTGTGAAGAGTGCAAAAAGGGATCTTAGACCTCTAGGTCAGTCTTACTAGTGTTCTACGTCCAATAGATGGTGTTATGTGATCTCGAAGGGGATCTGTTGAGTACGACCTTGGCTGGATTTTTAGAACACGTAACCAATGTTTATGTTTGTGGCGATTGACCAGAGGTCAAAGGGTCAACATAGTCGGCTCTAGGGACAGCAAATTGAGCTGTCTGCCAAGTAAATTCCTCTGTCGTTTTCTTTTTTACTCGATTGTGGTTGCAGATCAGTAATCTGAATGTTTTGACAAAACTAATGGTCATTGCGCATATAATTTTGTGGTCATATAGCTGATCCTGATAGGAATTAGGATGACTTCTGTTTCTTGAGACAACGGTTTTTACGATATTCTTATTGCAGCCATTCGCTCACTGACCAAAAAACACTTGCGAAGACAAACAATACCAGATTGTGAAGCAGACGACTTACTTGAAATGTTTGCCAACATTTGATTACTGAATAAGTTATATAATATTAATTTGGCCAAGCGTTAGCAACATCAAATCTTGAGCTACCCCCCCCCCCCCCAAATGATCTTATCCCCCATTTTCAAAGTATTTCCATTTTTACATTATTATTGTTATTCTTATTATTTTAAACTGGATTCCACTTTCCACTTTCCAAATCGATAAGCAGTTTGCACTGAGCAACAAATTTGACGATTACATAAATAGTTAGGGTAAGTTTGTGATTGGATTTTGTCAGCTTGATACTATGAGCACTCAGAACAGCCTCCATGGCCAGAGCTATGGCCTTGTAGCACGTATTTCCCGTTACTGCCTACAAAGTTACAGCACTTGTAAAACAAATCCCATATAGATCATGTAAACATGTGCAGTGTTTTGCCTGGCAGTATTTTTGTTTTTTGGTGTGTTTTTTTCATGAATAAATAAATTAGTAATCACTTTAGTATTTCTTACAAGCTGTTCTGCGGTGTACTTAACAAACAGTACATTTACACGTAGATGTACTTCTAATAAACCTTATTAATTTATGGTAAGCTTTTGTTGAAGTTCATAAGAATAAGATGCCATACATGCACTACTAGAGCATCGGGTTTTAATGATGGAACTTTGAAGAAACGCTACAACATGTACAGGTATCGTCCAAGCTACATGTTCATACAACAGGGCCTTATGCAGGACAGCAGTCATCAGTCAATTAAAATTACGTAATCAAGCCCTGCATGGACTGTGGTTTAGGCCATGTCACAGTGTTGCTATGACTACTGGGCAATATGTGAAACCATGGAGGTAGATATCTTAAAAGCAAACTGGCGTATCTTCTTATGACGTGTGAATTGCCCACTGTTAATGTCAGAAACTGGTCATCTGTTTAACGGTGTTTTATTTAAGACGGGACTTGGAATATTGTTTTTCCCCAATTCACTGATAAATATTGAAGTTAACGGAAGGTCTAGTGTCCAGAATCTACTCGTCCAGAATCTGCTATGTCGATGGTAAGTCTCACTCAGTCCTTTTTTTTTTTTTTTTTTTTTTTTTGGCGCGCGCGGGACGCGGGGAATGGGTTTTCGATGACTGCTCAACTCCCCACACATAAGGCTTACTCGCAGCATAAAGAACCTCTATGCTCGCAGTCACGTTTACGAAATTAAAGGCAAACACGAATGAGTGTGCAATGTCAGCTGAAATTTTGGCATGGGCGAGCATAAAGAGGTGCTACAAGATATAATTTTAATGTGAGTATTCTGTATGTTTTTACATTTTAAAGATTGTTTTACATTATCTGTCTGTCTGCCTGTACACCAACAGAAGCCAAATGTTGCCATTTACATAATATTATGATATTGGTCTACCTACCAACATGGTAGGTAAGAAGAAAAAACACTATTTTAATATGAATTTCTAGCAATAAAATTAATCCACTCGAAAAGACAAGTCACCCAAGAACAAGAAATAGTAAAGGCCTACCTAAAGCTGTAACATCAGTCGGATTATAATTGATGCAGAAAAATAAATCTTGGAAAATTAGTCCTCATGGGGGAGGAGGGTTGCGATTTTCCGTGCATGCGTGTCATAATTTGGCGCGTATACACATGTCTAGGGTCCAAATTTAGTGTAATGTCGGGTAGGTCTGCTCATTTTGTGTTTGTTTGTTTGTTTTTGTTTTTTGTTTGTTTTAGGTTTCGATATCTGATCAACCTCAACATAAACGTTACGTCAAGCTTTAAAAATATTACAAGCAGAATAAGTGAGTCGTAGAATGATGTAGTTGTTACTGGAATGTTAGACAACATTCACCAGTATATACACTGTACTGTAGGGATTTGTATGTATAGCCCTTTCCAAAGTAATGGGCGAGTGAGGTTCATGGGGAAAGGATGGCCATTTGGACAGGCAATGCTCTGAAGGCGCCTAAATAAATTTCTGACTTTGCGGCCTTTGTAACTTCTATATCTAGGGTCTCCCTTATGACTACATTATTGCTGTTAGTTTCAGTGTTGTTTGGTCCATGAGATATTGTTATCAAAGAAACATAAACAACAACAAAAACTTTGCAACCTTGAACATTTTTATTAATTTAAATGTGTCTAATTTGGCAATATTTTGGCTATATTTTGGTAGAAAATGTATATTTCCTACAAATTTTCTGGCATAGGCATACAATTTGAAAGTCTCTGAATATTCACTTTTCTCAAAACTCGCTCCTGTGTGACGCCGAATTTGAACATCTGCATGGTCTTCACCGTCCCTAGCAATAATGTTTTTTCCCCAATACTCATTTTACTCTGAACAGAAAGAATTTGTATAGAAATGTTGTGGTTCAAATTAGTGGCATTCCATTGTAACTACCCTTTTATATTGTCAACTCTCCTGTTACTTTTAGGTTTTGCCAATTTCATGTGGTACTTGTTTATAACTTCAGGGGTAAACATGAATGATGACTTGATCATAATTATATTGATAAGGTAGTTACATCGAGCATAACAAACATTATATTCAAGAACCCACCCCCCCCCCAGTCATTGGTATGTGAAAGCCTACATGTAATGTGTATCATCTTCCAGTCTAATGGTGTTTTACGGTGACTGAGCAACACTGTAAAACAACATAAATACTGCTCCTGCATGGATAAAAAAGATCTGAAAACTAATTAGGATTCTCTGAGTTTTTAACATAATCATTGCGGGCAGTGATTATTGACATAATCTGGTTAGCAATTCTGATCATGCCGGTAAGTAAAGATGTATCACAGTCCACTTCCCATGGTGATAAGATGCAAAACTTAAACTAGTAGTCAACCACAGACGCTGGCTGTGATCGTTGTGTAGTTTTTGAAGTCTATTGAACTCGTTCATAATAATGCGACCGCAACCCCTTGGGGGACCAAGATGTGACATTGGAATGTACGATGTTCACACGAGTAGCTAAACTTCACTGCTAACTTCACTGCTAAATATTCACAGCGGCGGGGTTCGCTTGACTTGGCTAAAAAGTACCTTGCGTTCACACGAGGTATGGTCGCAGTTTAGCCAGCACAGAATGTTTCAGCTTGAGGTAGTTTTCTCTGCCACTGTAGTAGTTTTGTTGAAGAGTCTACATGTTGGTCCACATTTTTTGTCTTAGTTTGCAGTGATTGTATTATATTCCCAGTGATTCGGAATGAGAAATGTTTTTTTTATGGTCCGTTCTTGTCACTGAACACATTGCCTCATCAGCCAAGTTCAGTGTTACAATTTCGTCCCCATTTGTGTGCGATGTCATCGTACCACAGCACGTGCGTTGCCTGTCTATGGGAAGGAGGTTGATCACCTCGCAAGGTTGCCGACGGACGTGGGAAACGTTTTTAAATCGATTTAATAATTTACTAACATGGATCCTAAAGGTGGCCGATTCTTTCGTCTAAGCTTTATTCTCTGTTTATGTTATGAGTAGTGAGTACAATTTAACCATTATGATGAATATAGATGACGTCAACTTAGTTGTACAAACTTGTCTAGGCCTACACGCAACACAAGGAGAAAAATAATAAACAGCGTTGAAAAATCAACTTGCTGAAATCAGGTTTACAGCTAGCTAAGGTCAGTTGCGTTCACACGAGAAAAATTCCTTTATCAAATATCATTGATTAGTTGAGTTATTAGCAGCGGAAATTTTTGCTGCTAACGTTTGGAGTAAGCAGCGAAGTTAGCAGCAAAAATAGCAACATTCTGTGCTCACACGATCAAAAATGTTTGCTAATATAGCTAGCAGCGAAGTTAGCAGCGAAACGTACCCATGTGATTTCTGCCTCGCACCAGACGTGATTTCTGTAATGCAGCCAGACATTGTGCTAGGCACAATTACTATGGATGTGATTTCTGGCTCTGATGTGATTTTGGCCGGGGCCGGGACAGTGGATGTGATTTTGGTAATGCAGCCAGACAGTGGATGTGATTTTGGATAGTGGCAATTAACCAAGGATGTGATTCCTGGCTTGGATGTGATTTTGGCAAGGGCCCCAGACAGTGGATGTGATTTTGGTAATTCAGCCAGACAGTGGATGTGATTTTGGCTATGAGCAATTATCATGGATGTGATTTCTGGCTTGGATGTGATTTTGGCAAGGGCCTAGACAGTGGATGTGATTTTGGTAATTCAGCCAGACAGTGGATGTGATTTTGGCTATGAGCAATTATCATGGATGTGATTTCTGGCTCGGATGTGATTTTGGATAAAATCACATTCTAGCCCCAAAATCACATCCAACAAAATAGCCTTTCCATTTGTGTTGTAAAATCACATCCAGGCCATTCACAGTGTGAAAATAGGCCTATCAATCATCAAGTTGAATAATTTTTAGAATTTTGTGTTCAAAAATTAGGTAACTAGAAACCCTGTCTATATGTACCCCGATAATCCATGGGTATGCTCCGGCTATGCAAAGACGAAAGTCGGGGGAGCCATGCATGGAGCTCATCATTCATGTTCAAATCATTATACCTTCCTTTGCGGCACTGACTTTTTACTATCACTGACTGTGTGTGAACGTCAATGTAAGTTTGCTACTGTTCTCTGTTTAATTACAAATACAACAAACAATGTAATTGCTCATTCAATTCAGACTCTCCTTTGCCAACATAGCTGTAGTGAAGGGTAGGACTATAGACAGATTGAACTGAAAGTGAAATACTACAACTAACAACTAACAATACATTACAAAAAGTGTTAAACATTCTTATTTTTACCTCTAAAGTTGTCAATAATGTCTTCATCAACATCCTTCTGTTCAAGTAAGTCAATCAGCTCATCGTTAGTCATACTCATACGATGTAAAGCCATTGTTTAACTAACATAAACAATTTATTATTTGAAGTACACTAGGACGCCGATGATCGATGATGGCGATTAAAAACAGCAAGAAATAGAGACCACACTCTACATACATACACGATGTACACACGTAACGCACAGTATACTATCCCCTGCATGCAGTACACATCCCACGACCACATAGCGCACGCGAAGAATAATGTTACACTATAGCAATTTTCCTTATTTGAAAGAATGTGCAAATTTATCAAGAGTGATACTGACAACCTCTCAGCCTGTCGTTGGTGTGGGGTTTGCAGGGTTTGTTTGTTTATTTGTATGTTTGTTTGTTTGTTTGTTTAGGGGATATAAATACCAGGACAAACCCATTCCCCTATCCCCCCCCCCCCCCCCACTGAAAAAGTCCTGGGCCCAATTTCATAGAGCTGCTTAAGCAGTAAATGTTACTTGACAATTTTCTGCTAAGCAAAAAGGAACAGGTTACCAGCCAATAAACTGTACATGTGACATAGTATTTTGGCTGGTAACCTTATTCTGGTAAGCATGATTATTTTGTGCTTAGCTACTTTTTGTGCTTAAGCAGCTCTATGAAAGTGTGCTCTGGCTACGACGCTGATGAGAAGCACCAAATATTAATGCCAGCTCACATTTTGTTTCAGACATTATTCGCGGATGCCAAATAATTGTTTTGTCAAGAATCAGGCCTATTTGTTAATTGCATGTCTGTAAAACGACCAGAAACAAAATCACAACAATGATCAGTCACCTGATGAGCAAAAGAATTCAAGTGTATTTTATTCAGTGGCAGACGAGGTGCATGAGATGCTTGATTTGGAGCGTATATCCAATGTTTTCAAAAAGGCAGTGTAAACCTTTAACGGTTCAAGCATTTCACGTGATAGAAAATTGATGTTACAAACATCTCAGGTAATAGCCCATGATACCACCGTCACATGAAGCACAAGACATTGGGTGGGGATAAATTAGGTCTTCATTTTATTCAGTGTGCATGACCTTACATGACCTCTACTTCCGGTCGAAACAGGAAGTGCCTTGTAATTCAAAAGTGGAAACACTTATGAAGTTGCTTTCAACGATGTAATTGTCTGGCAAGGGTGGGCAATTAAAAAAAAATACCAATGACGTCACAACACACAAGAGCGCCCTCTAGCGGCAGGTTGAAAACTGATCAAAATGGACTTTTTGAAGATGTGTGTGGTGAAGTTTTGTGTAATCACTTTAAAATTTATACATATGTTGATTCTTGGGCAGGTATCAGATGTGTGAAGTTTCAGATCAATGGCGTCATGGGGGGTCATGTGACGGGGCGTTAAAGGTGCACTTTTTGAAGTCGTATAACTCCCGAAGTAATGGTGCGATCATGTTGAAACTTAGTAGGTTGTTAGATATTGACAAGTTCATGTAAATTATGAAATGACGTCATGATGACGTCATCACAAATAAAGTTATGAATTTTTCATTTTGTGCACCTTTAAGTCATAAATTGCTAACGGAAAATGGTATAATCTAAATTCTTGTTTAGACAGACTTGACGTCATATAACTGCTTTGAATACAAGAAGACTTGCCATGAAATGCTAACGGAACATGCTATAATCAGTATTTTAATTACCAGGCTTGATAGGTTGACAAGTTTTAAAAACAAATTGACGTCTTCATTTGTCAGGCTTGATTGTCATAAATGCCTAGTCGAAGAAAACAAACTGATGTCATCGTGACGTTTCATCGTGAAGTTTTTTAAGGGTAGTTTTACCAGATTTATTATACAATCTCACGGCATTTATTTTGTTATATTGTCAAATTGACAATGCTGTAAATGCACGTGAACTCGTTCGCCCATCACATTTTTTTGAAGTCATCTCGTGGATAGGGTTTTATAAATAAATGCACAAATAAAGCACAGCCTTCGTTAAATAGCGCCCTCTTGAGGCTGAGTTGTGTATATATTAAGTTATGGAGGGTAGAAATTAATTCGTCCTCATCTTCCTGCATTTAGATTTCCGTTTTGGTATTGAAAGAAAACATTATTTTAAAAATATTATCCAAAGTGATTGGGATTGTCCAGTATAAAACGTAATTAGGGGGCGACAGTGATTTGTCCTTTTTATCATTGTGACCCAAACAATAGACCCATTTTGGATACATCCATATTGTAATTAGACCTACCTGCTTTCAGAAAAAATGTGTTTGTGTTTCTTCAACGACCACTCTATTGTTTCAGTTATTTTTCTATTGTTTTATACAACAGTATACGTGTACATTTTTAGGTACTGGTATCATCCTAATGTAAAGTTGCAATGATGTCAACAAGGTTAATTGTATGTTTCTTATTTTGGCAAGACCCACTAAGTTGATAATGAACCCCTACTTAAACTTTATTTATTTTAGCATGTTTTTCACCAACTTCATTGTGCAATTCTTCTCTCAAACTCTTTTACACATGTTATCTTCTAACTAGGGTAAAATGAACTTAGAAGCTAAACAAACTTAATTTGCTATATCAAGTGAAATATTTCTTTGTTTATAGTTATTAAACTCATATCAAAGTATAAGCAGTAACTAAATGAAGTCTGAAGTAGAAGCAATACTTTAATGAAGTCTGAAGTAGAAGCAATACTTTAATGAAGTCTACAGATTTTCTTAATTCCTTTCTTTTTTATTTCGTATTGGTAATTATTTATATTTTTACATTAATAATATCAAGTGAAATATTGTTTTAATTTTAATATAATTTATTCAAATCATTTCATAGTACAAGCAAAGGTAATAAAGTCTACATATTATTTTCTCAATTTGCCTGTTTTTAAAATTGTGAATGCCGTTTTCAGGAACACCAAAAAGTTGGCTTTTTTTTTACAAATTACATTTACATCAAAACTGTCAGTATCCTTGTTTTGTCCCATCAGTTTCACATTTTTATAATCAAGGTGACGCATACTACATGAAGATCAAAACATTCTCTTAAACCAAGGGTCAATTTGTAAAGCTTTGTTCATTACATGGAAGGTTAATTCAAAGCGCGATGCTTTGTCAGAAGAAAAGGCTTTATCCAGTTCCAAGCAAGAAAGCTGTTTTTTAAAACATATTTCTCAAAGGTTGACAGCAAAGTCTGTGGTAGGATACTGCACTAACAGCTGTATGTCCCTTCCAAAGGACAAAGCAATAACGTTGAACCTTTGTTCATTGTATGTAAGTTTAATTCATAGCGCAAAGCTTTCTCAGAAAAAGTTGTTTTGTCAAATTTCAAGCAGGAAAGCTGCTTTGTAAAAGTACCTTACTGAAAGAGTGTATAATAAAGTCTGTGGCAGGTTACTGCACTAAGCACTCTAAAATGTAAGCTAATCTCTTAACACTGATTGAATGGGTACAAGAGGTATTAATACAATAAACTTTATTCCGTGTCATGTTATCTTGCGAGTGCACTTCTGTCAAAAATAAAGTCCTTGTTGCAAAATATAGCATTTGAAGTCAAATATATGATTTCTTTCTTAGTGTTGTGTCTCAAATAACCCAATCAGACCATCTTGTGGTGCTTTTCAATATTGTGCATCAATCAATCCCATGTGAGCAGGGTGTAGGTGATCTAGTAAAAATCAAGAGTGTAATGTTCTTTGCTGAAGATTCTGATTGATATAACCAACAGGAGAGTGTCGATCACAGTCTGAAAGATGACCTGTATTTGATTTCCTGAAAAAAAAAAGATAAACAAAGATAGAGCACACAATAAAGTAATGAGCTAACAATGTATCAATTGGCAAACACAAGTTGAAGCATTTATATAAATGCAAAGCTATCAGTATTACATTCTCCAAGTGTCTCAGAGCATTATTAAATTGTTATCACGCGTATACTCACTGCTTCAAAGAGACCCGTGTAGAGGTACATGGATAAAGGTTATTTAACGTGATTCTAAATGCATTTCATGTACCATCTTGTAATGTAAGGGTTAAAAGGGTGGTGCAAATTACTTCACAATAACTTTTTACTGATGAAATGGCATTCGTATGCATGACACCACCTATAGTGAGACTGGATTTTCTGTCACAGGACTCAAACACACACAATGCGTAGTGCTTAGATTGCTTTTGGTGTTCAACTAAAATTTATCTATTTCAGATATGACAATACCCAATTAATACTTTAGTGGTCTTACCTCTTTGACTGGTTGATAAGGGTTCAGTCAATATAAGTGATGATGACGTGATGAGCAGAAAGTTGCCTTCTTGAAAGCACTTGTTCATAGACAGTTCACCACACAGTACACCACATACACATGGTAAGTACCTTAACTAGCTACAATTGGTTGGGGACGTAGTTTATGGAACACATAGGTACAAATGTTCATACACCATCAGCACCAACCAATGGTGAAAAGTCAGACAGAATGAACACAGCCAGTACAGATGACAAACAGCAAGTGGGGTAGAGTAGCTCCATCAGCTTGTAGCACCATGGTTGAGTTTACTGTCAGCTCCATCCAAAGGTGGAAAGGCATACATTATCAATACAGCTATAACGCAGATGATGAGCAGCAAGTGAGAGTACATTAGCTCCATCAGTTTGTAGCACCATGGTTGAGTGTGCTGTCAGCTGCATCCAACGGAAGGCAGTCACACAGTAAAACACAGTCAATGCAGATGATAAGTGGTAGCCAGGAGGGTGACCAGCTACAATCTCGTGTAGTCCTAGGTACATTTTCATGTTTGCTGTACACCATCAGTTTGAAGCAACAGCAACAGCAGACAGTGTGGACACAGTCAAAACAGTTGACAAGCAGTCGTTTAGCTCCATTGCTTTCTGTATGCAGTTGATGGTACAGTCTGATGCTTCATATGTTAGCTATGTCATCAACAAAGAATAAACAACACACATTTTACTACCTGATTCTATAACATACTTAATTTTGTTGTGACAGAATCTGCCACATTTAGTGATTGTGCAAATGGCAGCAAGCTATTATTTATTGTGAAGTGGGCATAATAATTTGGTATTGATTGAATACTGACAATCATGTAAAACCCCGTTTTGTAAAAGACAGATAGTGCGAGTGACATGTGAATCACAGGTCTCTGGTGGTTAAGTGTCAATGCATTGTTTGACCATACAGATACATGGTGCTGAAATGCAAGTTTATTTCACACACGTCTGGTATCAAATAAGGTTCTGTTTGAGTGATAACCTGTGACCTTTAAATTATCATTCAAGAGACCTATCGACTGAACTAACCAGCCATGCCCAGAAGAGGACCAAACACAAATAAACATAAAGCTGTATCAGGTACTTCTAATTACAGAATGAAACTTACCTGCTATCACCTGGCATGTCTGATGATCTGTGTTAGAGACATCTGTTGTCATGTGGGAATCATGATTATGACTTCCACATATGAGCCTGTGGAATTTTCTTCCACAGGGCTCACAAGCGCTGTAGATTACAGTGCATATAATGTCCTGGTGTTAGTGTGCAACATCACCTTTTTTTATCTGACAATGTCAGTTTACACTACAGCAAACAGCATTCTTTGATCGTATCTTACCTGTACAACTGGTTGATATGTAGGGAGTTAATCAGCTTCATTGACTTGCTGCTATTATACAAATGTCACTGATGAGAAAAAACAAAAAGTCACCAAGTTGTCATTTGTTACCTACACGTACAATTCCTGATGAATGAACCATCTCACTCTATTATAAATACCATCTACATTACACTTTATGCTTTATTTTGCAACCTCTTCTGTACATATTTATGCAACCGCGTCAAAGTTAAAAAGTTTGTACTTTGTACATCACATAATGTACTTGTTTGTGTACTCTGTACATGTATGTTCTCCATTTCAATGTACACTAGTTTATTAAAATGTCATCAATTACAATGTATTGTCTATACGTGGCATTGTGTTAAATACCTTGCTCATCACTTAAAAACTAATATTGATGTGAAATAAAAGCAAAAATGGGGAATTCATGTGTATAAACATAAAATTTGATGTGTGTACATGTAAACTGACAAATTATAGCCATCTTCAAAAATATTTTAAAAACTGTTTTACTTGCACTGCATTAATTGAGTGACACATGGTTTAAACGTCATATTGAATTGAATTGAAAAGTGCCACCATAATATAACCATTGAATTTCATCTAAAACTTAACTGCAATTGATTCATGATAGCTGTAATATGTTGGAACTACATGGGTCTGGATAGAATCCATGTTTTTGATGTAAACATGGTCAATTAGTGTTCCTCTCTCAGTAGTGGCTTCAGTAACACACTGCTTATAACCATGTTCTTGCATCACTTTCTCAACACAAGAAGATTGTTTGAAAACATCTTCATTGAAATCACCCATAATAATGCATTTGTTGGATACTTTGTGTACTTCATCAAGCAAGAGTTTGAGAACTGCATTAAAATCTTTCATTACATAAGATGGTGGTCGATAAATAACAACAACTGTTAAAGAAACTTCCGAAGTCATCTGAAATGCAATATATTCAAGATTTGTCACTGGAATATTCAATCTAGAAAGCACTCTGTCTTTTCTGGCACAAACAACAACACCACAATGACTATGTTCCTTTAATATTTGGGTAAGTATACTAGAATTATCGTATGAATTACATCCTCGTTGATGATACCATTTGAAATCAATCAAATCCAGATCATAATATGGCTCTCTATCAATCCATGTTTCAGTCAGACAAATGAAGTCAGATGACATCATATCTTTATTACATTTGAAGTCCATTTGATGTACTTGTAATCCTTGAATATTATGCATCATAATGGTTGTACTGTCACTATCATCTTCTACAACTTCATTATTGCTCTTGTCATTATTTTCATAAATAAAGGAGGCCATCTTACTCAGTGCATTCATCACTTCTCCATTGACATAAATACATTTCTCATTGAATCCTTCTATCACAAGTCCATTAAGTGAGGTGACTCTACTCAAAGCAACATATGCTTGTCCTGCAGCAAATATACGATGAAGACAAATAACTGCTCTGTCTGTACTGAGTCCCTGAACCTTGTGAACTGTACAAGCCCATGCCAACTTGAGAGGGAACTGATGTCGCACATACTGGTTAGTAACACTTTCTTCTACCATTTCAACAGGTACAACATGCACATCTGGATTATTTGAAGACTGCCTTTTCAATTTTGACCCAATAGATTTATTATCAAAATCAATTTCAATACGACTTGGTGACGACTGAGCTGCTAACGTAATTATTTGATGCACAGTTCCAACTGCTCCATTCACAAGTCCATCACTGACATCGATATTTCTCGTTAACATTACCCTAGCACCAATACCAAGCCACAATGATTTTGATAATGAGGATTTTTTTCCTTTTATTTCAGCAAGCTTCATATTACCACTTCTTTCATCTTTCTTCAAATCCCTGGCCAAAATACACACACAGTCTACACACTTCGCAAACAGGGTTTTCAAATTATATTCATCAACTTGCTTGTTACAAGGGTAAATATGCACAGCATCACTCCAATCTTCTCCAGTTTCACGTGATTGCAAAATTGTCATGTCATCCTGCCTTAACTTTTCCTGTTTCTTTCTTACACGCAACCTGTTCAGTATTTCAGCAAACTGTGCATCTTCCTTTTGTCTCATTATCTCAGTCAGTTCTACTTTCATGAAGTTATCATTCAACAAATCACATTGTATAGTGCTTTGGTACAGAGATTTCCCTTTTACTGGAGGCAACTGATAAAAATCTCCAACAGCTATTATACTGACATTACCGAATGAACTGTAGTCTCTTGTTTGTTTTATCTGTCGTAGACGTCCATGAATAAAGCACAATAATTTTTGATCTACCATTGAAATTTCATCTATAATCAAAATGTGTAACTGTTGATATTTGTTCCGAAGCGTACTGATCTTATCTTCACCGAGTGGTTGGTATGGCAATCTAGCATTTACAGGTACTGAGAATGCATTGTGAATAGTGGCACCATTGATATTGAAAGCTGCAACACCAGTAGGAGCTGTAAGCAATACAGATACATCATCGGGATTTACCATCATTCTAGCAAACAGTCTTGTTGCTTCATAATAAATTGATTTGATCAAATGACTCTTTCCTGTTCCGGCACCACCAGTGACAAAAACATGAAATGGCTCTATATGTTTCCCATTTGTCCTGTCCAAACACCACTGTCTGATTTTATAAAAAACTTGTTTCTGTTTTACATTTAATGACCTGAACAATGCAATTGCTTCATGTTTGGATATACTCTCTGAATATGGCTCTATGTTGCTCAATACTTCTTTATTACTGTCAGATTTCAAATCAGGAATTTCACATTCATTTTCAGAATCACTCATTAATTCAGGACGTTGATTTTGGCATTCAAGTCTCTCTTGTTCTGTTTCAGGACAAATCTGAGCCCATGCATCTTCTTGTGGACCAAATTTCTCAAGAAATTATTTTGCTTCATCCAATGCCTTAACATTAGACTCATACAAAGATCGATTCTTCTCAACAATGCACTTGACAGACTGCAGCTCATTATTCAATCGAACAAAACCGTTCATGTAAAAGTCTTCATACAAATCAAACTTTGACGGCTTCAGTTGTGAATCAACACGATATGGAAGAAATAATTGAAGGACACTGATAGTATTTCTCTGGACATTTGACAACTGAAAATCTAGGGTATCTAATGACTGCTGGATCACTTTGACTTCGTTTTTGTATATAACCTAATTGATTCTTTAATGTATGAACTGGCAACCGTTTCCTTTTATTTTCTCCTTTGGTTTTGTTACTGTCTGTATATATTACTCTATATTCTGAACAAAATTTTCCTAAGCACATTGATTCAAATTCCTCAGTATCTGGCCTTGCAAGGTACCGATCGATTCTACTAGTCATCCATATATCATCATCTCCATCACATTTACTTTTAATCACACTTATCGGTAAACTCATTCTGACAGGATTCTCACCAACGGGTATAAACTGTACTTCTCTAGATCCTTCTTTCAATCTCAAACCACAGACTCGATACACTGCTTCTTGTGCTGATACTTCACGATTATGCAGATACACAGATCCAAGTTTCTTCATACTCTGTTTTGCATCTAAATTACCTTTCTGTGCCTCACTCTGAGCATGTGACAACAAGACACCCATTTCACGTTCAGCTTTAGCCATATACGATACTATGTAGGCCACACAAGCATACACATCACAGATAAACTGAATATCCATATTTGCATTCCAACATCTTATCAAATGAGGATTGTACAAATTGACCCAAACATCCTGTGGTTGTCTTTTCAGTACAATAGTGGTCTTCTTGCTTAACACACTGTTGGCCTTCTCAAATTCCTGTTGTGTAATACCAATATGCTCAAACAATTCACTAGTTGTCATGTGTTGGTTTTCTTCATCTTTTAATGCAACCCAAAGTGACTTCAACATTTTTTTTGCGTCATCATTTTCATTATCATCATTTTCATCATTCTCTTTTTCATCATCTGTTGGCTGTGGTTGTGCAATAAATGTCAGTTTAGATGGTGGTCTAGGGAAATTGAACCTGCACTCAGTACCTTTTTTCTTACACGACTTTGAATGCTTCCGGCTATGAAGCTGTACACGACTGACAATCTCATTAAGTTCATTATCTTCTTCCTTAGATGGCAACTCACAACTGACATATCTATCAATAAATGTAACAACATCCTTGTCCTGATCATGTCCTAATCTTGGTGCATTTTCAATCCAGAAAAGACAATGTGTATGAGGAGATCCTCTGTTGAAATTCCACTCTGTAAAAATAATCCTTCACTTTTCCAATAGGTTTAGCCTTTGACATAATGACATCTCTTAAAAAAGTACGAAATCGTTTGTCAAACATTCTAGCTGCAGTAACAGGATTACTTCTCAATACATTGCATTTCTCATTCCAGTCTAAATCATTTACATCTCTTGAATCACCTTGCTGTCGCAGTATTGTGTTGATAACTTCAGGCCATCTTATATCTGCTGCTGAGAATGAGCAAAACCAAGTTGGGATTCCTAACTGTCGTATCATAGCTAAAACATCTTTCTGTGTTGCTTGCCAATATGGAGGTGTTCCTCTGATTGGTTTCAGAAATTTGTATCCACTATCAGACTTTAGAATGTCTCTCAAATGTTCCTTGTCATTTATCATTCTTGCTTCTACTTTCTCATCATTGTACATTCTGCCAGAGTTTTTACGCAATGCAATAGAAACACATGACATAACTTTTTGAATTTCCAACAAATATTGTGCATAAAAAATGTACTGAGTGTTTTTTGCAAACCTATTATCAGCATGCATCAGTCTGTTATGCAGATATCTACACAGAGTTAGCTTCACATCACGCTTTTCACTAAATATGGGAGTTCCTTGAGAAAATAATGTTGGAAAGCATTTTGCTTCATGGCCTTCTTCCATTAAAACTCTGACTGGATTATTTCCTTCACATGGTGCAACACAGAGTATATCATCAAAATACTGATCCAGAATTTCTTGACCTGTATCTGCTGGCTGTAAACATGTATCAAGTGGAATTCCACGCAAACGATCCTCATCAGTTTCCTCATCACTGTCATTCCTATCAACTACTCCTTCATCACTTTCTGCACTTACTGCAACATCCTCTAATAATGGATCTTCCCAATCAGTGTTAATGTCAATATCTTGATACCACACGTTATTATGTTTTAGGTAATGCAATGCATTCTCTACATTTTTCTTGTTGACAAATTCATACTGATAATGTCCACGGTAAGTCAGCTTTCTCTTTAATTTTACTCTAATCATCTGATCATCATTTCTACTTCTTGGTAATGACTTTACAGTTTCTGTTACATTGGATGGTACACATACAACTGGTCCCCTGATACCATGCTGTCCTCCTTTAGGTAATGCTATCATTCTAATGAATGGGATATTTATTGCAATCAAATGTTTTTCTAAACCATTTAAACAATGTAATTCCTGTGGAATATCTGTGAGTGTTAAATTATTGACATACGCCTCTGCTGGAAAGTCATTATTGAGTAGTTTCCTATGACATGTGTAGCATATCCACAAGCATGATCTGCTGGACTTTAAAACAGGACAACTTGATGGACAATTTCGACTACATGTATGGACATAATTTGCAGATAAAATACTGGAGTCTCTGTATTTATCTAGTTTACATTTCAAAACCTGTTTCCGAAAGAGAAGTTTAAGACAAACAGCGCAAACATATTCAGGTCCTTGTGAAATTTTTTTTTCCTAAACATCTTTGTCACATGACTAATACTGACTGTCTTTTCCTTTCTATTCAAAGCACGCTTGCGATTGTTATTAATCATATTTTCCTTATAAGCTTTATTTGTGTGATATTTTTGCTTTCCATACTGGATTAATTTGTTCTTGTAAGAACAATTTAAGTGATACTTTCTTTTAATATTCTGAATAAGCACTTTTGTATATATTATTCTGATATTTGGCTTTATTGTATTTGAACAGTCTTTCCTTGAATCTAACATTGTTACGATATTTAGATTTGCTGAAGTTAATCACTGTGTCTCTAAATCTAGCATCCTTACAATATTTAGATTTGCTAAAGTTAATCAATGTGTCTCTATATCTAACATCGTTTCAATATTTAAATTTGCCCTTCTTAATTAAGCTCTCTCTATATCTAGCATTGTTACAATATTTAGATTTGCCCTTGTTAATTAGGCTCTCTCTATAGTTAGCATTGTTTGCGTATTTTGATTTTCCATCACTAATCAACGTTTCTCTAAATTTAGCATTTTCTTTGTACTTTTTGTTACTATTCATTCTCACACTGTCTCTATATGAAGGATTGTCTCGGTACTTCTTTTTCTTACCTAAAGCTTTTTCATCTTTCATTTCCTCATATCTTGTTTTTTGAGCACTAAGTCTTCCCGATTTAAAACATACATTCTCTTGGTGTTTCATTTTCAACTTTTGTTTTATAATTTCAGCATTTTCTTTGTAATATTTCTTATTGTACTTTCTTTTGTCTGTATTCATCATTGCTATGTTTCGTTTTCTCACGTTCCTTCTGTTTGGCTGTTTTACATTCTTTTTGTTTCATTTCTCTCTGCTGCACATACTGTTTGTACTTTTCTCTAGCTTTCTCCCTAGCCAATTTTTGCTTTAATTTCAAGTTTACACACTTTTTCCTTTTTGGTTTCACAGTTTTTGCTGTAACTTTGTTCACTACAGGTTTCAGACTATCATTATGTTTAAATCCTATGGCTTTATCACACTGCACTGTCTGCTTTGAAGATTGTTTTGGTTTTCCTTTCACATCACATAATTGCAGTTATCTCAGCAACTGACAAAACAACATCATAATGAATTCTTCCTCTATGATACAAGTAAATTGCCATTCCTAAACTTGGACGGTTGTTGTCAAAATAATTTGTAGAAAATCTATACCAATTATTTACATCATCAAATGTACATATGTTAACTTGCAACATATCAACCATTGCCATTATTTCAAGCTCTGTTGCCCATGTTCCACTATCATACATCATTTGTGTCATTACATAGTCCTCCAGGCTAACAAATCCATCTCTCAAAACACATTGAAATTTACCTTGGTTTTTCAACAAGTGATCAACAGTAGCAATCCTCAACTTCATATGACTGTTTTCAGATCCCGATAGAGCATATGAAATTGCTCGGAAAAAACAATTACCATCACCTCTAATCTTCTTCACATGATCAGGCTTTCCAATTACTGCACATTCTTCAGAGACAATAGAAGACTTCAAATGTGATTTTTCAATTTCAAGCGTATCACAAATACTCTGTTGAAACTCAAACGTGAGAGGAGTAAATGTCAACACATTTGGTCGAGATAGCCCAATGATTTCAATATCAAGACTTTCAGAACCCGTGTCAGTATCTACATGTACATGTAGCACATCACCTTCAATGTCATGACTGTTCATTTTGTTACAATTCAAGCTCCAAACATCAGAACTGTTACTCCCATCATCTACACTATGTCCAAGTCTACAAGTAGTCGCACTTTCTGATTGATCCTCCTCCTCTAGAGTCAAATCCACTACATCATCTTGCAACATATCCATACTCCAGTCCTTACAATCATCAACTACACTATCAGTACAAGTATGTTTGGCTTGCATATGTTCCTGTGTACATGTTACAGCATTGTCGCTTATGCACAGATTGACACCAGTTATTTCAAACTGTTCATTAACTGACAGATTCATTGACTGAGCTAAATTGAGACAATACCTGTAAACACCATGCCATGAAACTGCACGCATCATAATGCTTGTCCCATCTTGAACTTGACTGCCACGGACATTTCTAGAATGAGAATCAAACACATAATAAATACCATCTTGAGCAATCACTGCAAAAGTTCTCCCATGAAAACATATGAAACATGCTTGGTATATCTGAATTGTTTGTTTTACAGCTTTTTTTAAGTGAAATCATGTCGTACTCTTCTAAACTTGGATCATTTTCATTAAATGTTCCAGTCACAGGTTCCCCGTAATTCATACTGAAGTTGCTTTCATACACATTTAAATCGGTTGGTAACTCACTAACAAGCAGATACTCATTACTCATGGTTGAACTTCTCTGTAAAAATCCATATAACTCATTACCAGTATTCAGCACATTGTCCATTTCATTCATTTGCCAATATTTCAAACACTTTGTCTGACTTCTCATAATAGCACTAAGGCTTATTGCCACAAACTGCTTTCCACTGTTCCTTCCAAATCTAACATCACCTTGATGACAACTACCTTGTACAACCAATGTTTGATCAATTACCTTATGGTTACTATTCACAGTTTCACATTTCATTTTGGCAGGTTTCAACTCACATGCATCTTTGAATGTAATTTTGTGGCTCTCATTGGTTGTATTTGTATCAGCCTTTCTCTTCGATGTGTGTCTAGGACATTCTGTTATATTGTTGTATCTTTTTCTATGATTCACTGTTTCCATCTGCTTTTTAGATTTCTTCGACCCAACTTCAATCACATCAAATTCACATTCAGGTGCTTCTTTCTTGAGTGTAGTATTTGGAGCATTACTGGTACTACTCTGTGTTTTTGCTTTTACAGTCTCATTAATGAACAGCAACGATCTAGAATTTTGAGATCTTGTAACCATTTTTGGCGACACTTCAGATTGTGTTCTGTCACGTGCTTTGTCTTTAAATTTTGATTTACAGCTTACACTTGGCTTGTCGGAGGAAGTTGAATTTGTTTTTTTCTTTCTTAAGTTGTAACCACCAGTTTGTTTTATCAATGACTGCTTACTTCTGTTTGGTTCAACAAACTTGTGTTCTGCCAATGATGAGCTATGTATTCTTGCTTTCTTCTTTGCATCCATCTGATCCATCAACCCATCAGTGAAATACTGGTCCATTCCATTATGTGCCAAGTCAAAAATATTCTCATCTGTAGATATACCAAAATTATGAAACAAAGTGTCACTGTAATTACCATGTCCACATTTATGGCAAACCCAAGTGAGTGTCTTACAAATCAAATGTTTCTCCATATCCAAAAAACCTGAACAACTAGTGTGAAACCACACACAACATTTATCACATTGCATCTTCCTTGTGCCACATTTATCAATTTTATCACAAAGCCAACAGATAGATGAATTGCTATGGTCTACAACTTTTAACTCCTGGAGTTTTTGTTTTCCAAATTCACAAGTCTTTCTCTTCTTACCAGCTTTTGACCTTATCTTGTCTTTCAATATATTTTTGACTTTCTTTGCTCTCCTATCTTGATCTGCATTAATTATTTTGTTGATAGTTCTTCTTGTATGGCCAAATATGGTTTTTTCCTCAGCTCTTCATGTGTATGTCTATCAACCTTTTTCATACGAACTTCTACAGATTTACCATTTTTGCGATAATTATACATCATGCGTTTCTTGGACTTTTTGGTCACTCTTGTGTGGCTCGGTACTGTGTATCCACTTGTTTGAATCTTCCTATTCTTTTTCTGGCGTTTGTGGCTCTTCTTACATGTACATATTTCAATTACTTTTCTTTTCAATGAACGAGGACACCTCTGCTTCACTGGTACTACAAACATCACATTTATCTTTATCATACTTTTCTTATATACATGATGCTTGCCAGTCTTCTCAAAAGTGCGATGACCTCTATGTCTCTCCATTTGGTACACATTTTGATTATTTCGATTCTTATGTTTCCGAGGGCCAGTTTTGTGAATCTTAAATGGACTGTTCTCTCTCTGCTTTTCATCACTTCTGTCATAGCTTCTACAGTTTTGGAGACTTTTTCCTTGCCACTTAAGCTCAACAATGTCCTTACTCTTTTCAGGCCTCTCATTGTTTTCAACCTTGTCATGCTCATAACTTTCCATCTTACCGTTTTCATGACTCTGATTCTCAAGTTTCTCATCAATCTGATACTTCATATGATTTTCATGTTTCATATAACTTCTATCATCATTACAATGTTTATCAATCATATCATTACAACGTTCATCAATCATATCATTACAACGTTTATCAATCATATCATTACAACGTTCATCAATCATAACATTACAACTTTTTTGGCTGTCACTGATAGCCTGCACATCTGCAAGTTTCTCAGTAACGTCCTCAAGCATAGACACTTGAGTACTTTGTGAAAAGGAAGAATAGATCACAGAAGAACAAACACAAGTGGAAAAAAAAGTGGTCAAGTCAGAAAGAAACACATCTGTCAGAGAACATCCTTCCAGTCCACCTCAGACATCGCAAAGCCACCTCCTCTTCTCTCAAAGCTACATGGTATTTCGGCATCTCGTTCTGAAAAATAACAGAACAAAACAAACCCAACAATGTTAATGCATTGACTGTGTATAAAAAAAAAATGTATATTTATGTTGAAACAACTATGAGAACTCAATCGCTATGGCCACAGTAATTCCAAATTGAAATTGGTTGCACTTCCATTGCATTGTTTGTAATTTTGTAATGTTCTGTTTATGTTTGCTAGCAAATAAAATGAAATATAGCACATCCAATTACAGACCAACATGCTGCATGCATATCACTTTGCCAAACAATACCCAACAGAACAACAAAGATTATACTTAGAAACAGGCAATTTGTAAGCATTTCAACTGACTTGTCCAAACTGTGCAAAACACCACTATGGACTTAGATCTATCTTTTATTCAGTTTCAGTTAAAAAGCTTACTATTTAAAATTATACAAAAATAAATGAAGGCCTATACTACTGCTCTTTATTTAAAAAAACATAAAAAGAAATGACAGCTATACGATCATCACAAATTGCACAAACATTGCGAGTTCACACTCACAGGCCTACTACAGTAAAATGAATCATTTTTCAAAATGTAAACAAAAACAACATTTCTTAATAATTGTATTAAAAAAGTGAAAGCTTCCATGAAAGCTTCACCTTTCAAGAAACACCTAAATGAAATAATGATAAATCCCCCAACTTTGTCAAAGATAAAATTACTATTGCACAAGTTTTCTAGAAAAACTTGCTGCCTAATTATCAACAAAAAAATAACACTGACAAAGTCACAACGCACTGTCCATGCTAACTATCTAATCCAGATTGAGTACTTTAAGTTTCTAAAATCTAATCATTATTTTAACTTGTGTCGGTCATGTCGGTATGTTCAACTCTCAACCTTAATAAAAGACTCAGACAACTGTTGACGTTACAAAATCACAACTAATAAACAAACAAAATACATCATACATGAACAATAAATGTAAAGTTTTCCAGAGATTTTACAATTATAAAGCTACATAAAAATAACTCCCATTAGGCCAATCCACTTTGTATCCTTGGCCGGCCCAAATACTTGTAAACTAAATGCAATCAACGTGTGATGGGATGTTTTTAAAACATTTACCATGCCAGCAGACGGGGTATCTACAAACATGACAAGTAGCATTTGATCAGTAAGTTTCAGCTATATTGGAGACCTGCCGGACCAAAACCACAACAGGCAAGGCAATTTGACTACAGCACACCCCGTACATGTGTTCCAATTTCAAAGCATTCATATATACGGAGAAACCCTTCACTATGACTATGCCAGAAACACGAATAATGAAGATGATTTCCTACTCAAAGTCAACAATTTCTCTGAAAAGCTTATAGCCAGAGGCTATGACATCTGACAGATAAACAAAATCACACAAAAAGTATCACACAAAGAACGATCAAATTTGATTCACAAACAGCAGGAAAAGAACGAAAGCAAAACTCCATCATTGGTTTTTAGATTCCCCAATTTTATGAGACTAAACCTATGCTTTTCAGAGTTTAAGAAAACAAATTTGATTTCGTCTATCAATAACACGATTTACAAATACATTCACATCAACTATAATACACGACTAATATAAGTACTAATATATCCCTGATATAAATAACATGAATACAAACAACAAGCTAAACACATGAAAAATATTTACTCTTCTTCACACAAGTGCTGTAACATTATTTACCTTGGATTGGCAACTCAACTATGACTGTGTTTACACGAGGGATCGAGTAGATAGTTAATAACGAACATTAGACCGTGTCCGAAACGGCGACTTCGGCTAGAGGTAGGGCTAGATTGCCCGCGTCTGCTTATTCTTCAACACTGGCAGACGCGCTGATCTAGCTGTAGCTGTAGCCGAAGTCGCCGTTTCGGACACGGCCATACTACTATGCTATGCTACAAAGTCTACGTACGCGACAATCCAACCTCGTTTTCATTGATATACGACACCAACCTCGTTCCCAGTGGTGAACGCCAATTCCTTTTCGCCTTAGAATGCATTGGTCGATCATAGCCATCATAAGCCAACCTCGTTCCCAGGGGTGATCGATCTTGCCGCGCCATTTTTTCCCAGCATGCCTTGCTCGATCATAGTGACGAGAGGTATCGATACGACGCACTGCCCATGGTAGTGATGCTGATCATAGGCCCTTTTCGAAAGGACTAGATTTGGCTTTGGATTCGGCTCTCAGGTTAGCTTTGCCCCGCCGGTTGTTTTGCCTATAGTGCGTGCTTCGGGTATACGCGCTCAGGGCTTCAGACGAAAGAAAGGAGCCTCAAAGCCGAATCCAAAGCCGAAGCCGTGATTTCGAATAGGACCATAGCCTCTGAAAATGTAGCCTTTAGTCAAGGCGCACGCGGCACCCCCACGTCAAACACGACCCCAGATATAGCGCACAAAAAAACCCAGCGCGAGCGCCCCCAGATGTCAAGCACGACCGGCCCAGATACCACGCACGAAAAAAGACCAGCGCGAGCGGCGCAACCTAGCCGCGTGATATCTGGAGGTGCCGCCGCCGCCGCGTGCAACTTGATTAAAAGCTATTGGAAATGTGACTTTTTATTTAAATTCAGATGTTCATTCCCATTTTACCCGCCAAGCTTCTAATTTTCATATTCCTTACACTCGTACGTCCCTTGCTCATAAAACTATTAAACATAAGGGACCCATGCTCTGGAACATGCTTAACGAACAACTTAGAGTCTCCGAAAGTTTATCTATATTTAACGTGTCTTTAAACCTGACACATTGGAATCTTACTGTGGATGAGTGTCTAATATATACAGTACGTGTACTTATATAATCTAAACTGGTATTTTAGTGCTGACCGAGAATGGGTGGTCTCGTCTGATGGGGATCCTCACCCACATAGCCCATTTCCATGCATGTTATTCCCTCCGTGGGATCCCCTGGGTGTGATCACTCATTCTCGTTTGGTAATTTACTGGTAGACCTGCAAGGCCGTTGTGTTAGTTTTAGTCCACTGTTTCGCTTTCGTCCTTCGTCTGTTTGTTTTAAAGTGATCTACTTAAAATAATTGTTTGAGTACATGCTTGTGCATTGAGACCTATATTATACTATTTTTTTCCTTAGTGACTCGACTCGACCACAGACCTTTTGGTTCACCTAATTGTTATTATCCGTCTCAGTGCAAATGCATGTCTTTAGGGACCATTGCCTACAAGCTCTGCTTCTTACATAGATCCCTCTGCAGTGCCATGTTTAATTTAATCTTTTTTTTTTAAATCTATACTGTTAAGTTGTATTGCTTATATTATATCAATCAACTGTTTAAAATCACTAATAAGAACAAATGTACAAATTTTAGGCTTTGTAACTGGCAATTTCTATACGTTATTTCCGTAAATGTTATGGGTATAATGCTGTCATAACCTTCAAATCATCTACCTGTCATTATTTACGAATAAAACATCAAATTTATAAAAACACACTTTGAAAGTAATTTCAACAACAAACAAACTCAAATGCTGCCACACCTGCTGCAAACCTAGCGCACCGATAACAACAATGGAAGATGATGTGACCTTCCGTACTACTTACCTACTTCTTGAAACTGTTATTTCTTTATCCATATTTCTTGATTTAATATCGTATTGGACAGACCTGTTTCCAGAATTTCGAACACACAATATAAATTACTTGACAGTCTCAATAATTTTACACACTTTCACAAACTTGCTCGATGTATCAAGTGTTGAAAATGACTCCTAAGACCATTATGATCGACTTTTGGTTTAAGAAAATAGCAACTTCATTGCGTATTTTTTAAAGAAATGTTAATGGTAATGCTGCCGAGATCTCTAAATCATTTATCTGTTAATATTGACTAAAGTACCAAGTCCGAATAAATCCACAAATTTATAAAAACAGATTTTTAAGGCAATTTGAAAACAAAACACTTAAAGTTGCTAAACTGGAATCACACAGACCTAACGTGCCGTGTGCAACAAGGATAAGATGTTGTGACCTTTGAACTACTCATCTTTTTCCAGATAGTGTTTTAGCTTTATCCAAATTAGTGGGTTTTTTCATATTAGCACACTTTTTTTCTGAGTGTCTATAAACAAATGTTAAATTTGTGACAATCTTTTCAATTTCACGAACTTTCCAAAAACTTGCTCGGTGTATCAACTGTTTAAAATGACTTTTAAGACAACGGTACCACCTTTTGATTACATAAAATGGCAATTCTAGCACGTAATTTCACAGAAATAATATGATTAATGCTGTCAAGACCTTTAAATCATCTATCTGTCATTATTTGCTTAGGTACCAAGCCCTAGTGAGGCATGTTTTATAGAAACACACTTTAAGAACAATTTATAAAAACAAACACCTCAAATGACATCCTCAATACATCTTAGCGTGCCTTGTGCAATTAAATAAAGGTACATGAGTTGCCATTCAAACTAGTTATTGTTTTATCTAAATTTTGTGATTTATTTTCGTGTTAACACCTTTTTAATAAATTATTTGGATACAAATGCCTTATCCATACAATCTCTCTATTCTCACAATTTTTCACAAACTTGATCGCAGTATCAACTGTTTAAAATGACTTATAAGACCAAATGTACCAACTTTTGGTTTCAAAAATGGCAATTCCCATTCGTATTGGCAATTTCCATACGCAATTTCACAGAAATATTAGTGGTAAAGCTAATAATGTCATTGTTTTCTTAGATTGCATGTCTAAATAACTCATCAAATAAAAATAAACAACACTTTCAAGGTAATTTCAGAAAAATAGAAACTCAATTGCCTAACCTACATCACACAAACCTAACGTGTCGTGTACAAGGATAAATTAGTGTGCCCTTTAATTACTTCTAGATAGTGTTGATGTTTATCCCAATTTAGCGAGTTTGTTCGTATTAGCAAACCTTTGTCCTGAATGTCTAAAAAATAAAATTAAAAATTTGTGACAATCTCTCTAATATCACAACATAATAACGAATTTGACGTTCAGCGGCCCATCCTAAAGTTTTCTGGCATAAAATTATTGATTTCACTGGAAAAAGTTTCATAGTGTGTTTCTAATACCAATATGACCTTTATTTAAAAAAACTGAAAACCTTATCAAAAACATTTATTATACAGACCCAAAAATCTGAAATTACTGCACTCACACACATTTTTATAATCTCAAAAAAAAATTTAATCATTTTTCACAAACACATTACACAGATTTCAAACAGACAATTTGTATTTCAAAATAAACTTAATTTTTACTTTATTTATCACCATGTCCAATTTCTGTTTTACCTAATCTACAAAAATGTATAAATATCTTCAGAATAAATGTTTACGTATATTATTTCAAAAATATATGTTTTAAAAGTGTATACTGTTTCAAAAGTGAACATCATTGGTCATATACTAGTATCCACACTTCATGTGAACCAACATATACATGAAATAACAAACCTGTGAAAATTTAAGAAAAATCAATCTCCATCAAAATCATAAAATAACACTTAAAAACATTTCAAGTTCTAATCTTTTTCCTAACATCAGATTTAATCCAGCAGATTAAAAACTGTTGTTTTACACATTTTGCAAAAACTATCCAAGCATTTTAAACAAACCTATTTAATGACAACTTACAATCATGACCATCTCCATACTATGTGAATTATATACACATTTGTGAACATTGATATTTCCAACCTCAAAACTGTTGTACACACCCTTTAAAGCCCCCTCAAAGTAAACAAACTCAACAACCCATTAAACAAGGTTCACCATATGACCATTTGCTTCTGATTGGATATCATGTAATCCTCATCACAATCCCACACATTATTGGTCAAGACAATCCATGAACAGTCATTGGTTGATACAAGTGTATTTTCATTGGATAACACTGGATCTCCATCATGATTGGATGAAATTACTTGGAACAGAAGCCTTGACTATACTTTTGGAAACTATATAAAGGACACATTTTAATCAAACTTCAGTGTCGCCAATTCTGTGTTACGAGAGCCAATTCTATGTTACAAGAGCCAATTCTGTGTTACGAGAGCCAATTCTGTGTTACGAGAGAGCAGATTCACTAACATCCTACGACTGTGCTGCCAAACTTGGCTGGTAAGTATATCATCCCCACAAAACCAAGCACTGATCCGCCGAACTGTTCAATACTAACTTGGATACGGCGTCCGAGGATCAGAGATCACATCTACATGCTCAACAAAATCAGGAATATTCTGGCACCAGCCTAACTGATTTGAGAGTTTTTAAGTACAGATATTTAGTTCACTACATACTCAACATACATTTTACTAATGATTACAAAACTATATTGAATATTTGATGTACTACCACTGTCATTCCACTTCTATGCAATCATATCAGCTACAACACAACTGTTGAAATAACAGATTATATTCAATTAAATAACAATACCAATTTCAACCTGTATGTTAATAAGTTTATAAACTAAAATAACTTAACAAAACCTTCCCCAGACATAACTTGTACAACATGTATTTTCTCTCCCTAGAAAAAAACAAACCCGAAATGAAATACCCCTTTAAATAAACTATGTGTAGTCAAATTAACAATGAATTCACACAAATAAGAAAAAATTGAAAAAATAGCTTCGCAAATTATCCAGATGTTTGAAAAGTCTCACCTAACCATAGTTACAATAAAGGCAATCAATAAATTCACTTTCATCTCAACAGACAAAATGGACACCATCTATAACATCAACAGGTCATCCTCAAGAAAGGGTCCATACCCAAGAGCTTTGAGAGCTAAAATTGTGAAGATTGTAAAGAATGAGAAGGCCCATGAGCTCAGCCTTGCTGATAGTACAGGAGCAATAAAATGTGTTGCGTATGACAACATCTGCGAGCCTTTCCACTCTGGAGACGTAATCACAATGCGTCAGTTTGAGAAAGGATTCACTGGAATCCTGATGGCCAACAAAAACACACGTGTCCATCCTTGTCCTTCATTGAAGAGCCCGATCAGTGACGAGATAATGGCTGTTGCTCTAAACCTAGTGGATCCACCAATGCCACCTGTTGCATCTATCTCATCTCTCCTTCAGGATGACAAGGAAGGTATTCCTGTAAGCATCGAGGGAATAATCACACATGTAAGAACTTCCATACATTCAATAAAAGATTAAGTTTCAACAAACCTACGTTACAAATCATCTCTTTAACCCTAACAATTCACAATCCAACATGGTCTAAAAAAAACCATATGCATAATTTGAATAGTGTGATCAGAAATTACTTCTACAAAGCCATTACAGCTTACTTGAAAAATTAATTGTCAACAAATCAGAGTAAATGGTTTCACCATAGAGCAAATTGTCTTTACATACAAAGAATGGGTATCACTGCCAGATTTAAATATACCAGTATGTAATCAAAACCATTACAAGTACCTACAGTTTTTGTGAAATTTACTTTTCATACTGTATATAATAAAACAATGAATTTTACTTTTGTTTCCATCTAAGGATGAAGTACCAAGAGAGGTAGGTCCGAAGAGAGTGTCGGTCAGAAACATTGAAGTGCAAGACGAAACCGGAGCAATCCAACTGGCTCTTTGGAACGCACATTCAAGAAGCCCGATTAAGTCTGGAGACAGGGTGAAAATCACCCACATGTCCCCTAAGAAGAACAACTACTTAAAGGCGATAACCCTGTCATCAACCCAGAACACAAAAATTAATGTACGTATTGAATTTATAGTAATTTTTTTCCAAATATTATTATATAACAGGTTGCCATCTTTCAAATGAAGTTTTATACACTCCAACAGCTTACCCATACATACTACAAAAAAAAAAAAAACACAATTATTTTATGTGCATTGGTAAAAATTCTGTACTGAAATAATTTCAACACAATTTACAGATTCTCCAAGAAGAACATAAAGAGAGGACAGTGGAGATTGTCACAGTAGAGGGGACCACTGCTTCCCACATCATTCTGCTATGTGAGGCAGACGACACTTTGATAAGTCTACATATGCCGAAGGAACTTGCACAACAAATATGGAACTCGACAACATCCTTGGGCATAACAACAGCGCTTGAGGGACAACAAGTCTACACATTTGTTGTCCAAGCAGCAAACATAATTCGCCTCAGCCATGATGATGATGTACCATCAACAAGCACCGGACCCACCACAAGTTCTAAACCCACAGCACCTACAGCACCCAGTACAGCCACAGGACCCAACCCTCATCAGCAAAAACCCACTACTGCTGGAATAGTACCAAGACACCCCTCAACTGCTACTGCCAAACCAAAGGCAAAACTTTCCAAACAGTAAACTTACAAAACCTATATGTTATCTCTCTAAACCAGTTCTATAATTAACACAGTATACCTCTTTTTTTCTTATAAGGCCAAATACAATAACGAACATATTGTGATGCGATCACGCTAGATGAGTCGTATGTTGGCAATTTCATAACGGAGAACAAGGCAACACAAGACAAACCACATGACAGTTCAGGAGTAACATTTTCGTTTTTGTTGTTGTTGATAATGTCTATTCAAGTTCTAAAATCTCACTTTTTAACATTGGCGACTTCCTTTCTGATAAATAACAACACTAAATTTTAAAAGGTTAAAATTAGCATGTCAATAAAGCTTGCTGATGTACACTTTGAGAAATAAAAAATATAAAAACAATGTTCACAGCTCCATAGTTCATGATAGTTAGTTACACGTAAAGTTGTGCACAAGTTCTCTCAACCATGGAGCTATATAGTATATAGCTCCATGTTTCAACCAAGTTGTTGTTTTTATCTCAAATGAATGGCACAAAATACTTCAACAATGATTGAAAACATTCACATCATACCTTTGAAAATGAATACGAGTGTTTCTGTTACCTACAGATAACTTCTGCAACACAAACATGTTGACAAGTTCGATCACATCACTGCATTCTGTGTGTAAAAACACCAAAACGTTTATCCAAAAAAGCGAAGATCGCCATTATTGTGTGTACATTGCGTGATATATGGTACATTACTATCACGATGTGTTACTAACCCTTGTACACACAGAGTCAACCTCGTTCTCAGTCAATATAATAGAGATCAGCGGGCGCTGCCCATGGCATGGTAACGAGGTTGACACAGGGGATTACAGCAACTTCCGACCTTTCAACCCTTCTTGAACAAAAATTACGATTCGTCAAACTTCAGCGGCCTTCGGCGCAGTAACACAGGGCGCCTGTGGGCAGCTGTACTGTAGGTGCGCGCTTAATAAATTTTTAAGCCCATTTTCTCTTCGTTTCAGTTACCCTTCTCATATCACTGAACTTTATGCTTCACCTTTCGCAACTTTTAACTAAAAGTTGTATAAACACGGAATTTTTAATATAGTAAACAAAGGGAGAGCTTAATATGCTCTATCCAGATGTACACACAAATTAGAAATGACAAGGATCGACAAACGACTCATTTTGCTTGATCGCATCACATATTTCTCATCCAAACCTACACTATAATAAGGAAACAGGGCGTCACTCTTTACTATTTCCCATTTTTTGCTATTTCGTCCAAAATGGCCATCAAACTACATATAGCTGACCAAGGTTAATAATTCACAGATATTGTGATACAATGAAATTATACTAAAACAGTGTATTGCAGAAGTGATATGTATCATTTAGATCCAATTTTCCTGATGGGTTTGTTTTTTCACTCTTTTCCCGCAATTTTTCACAACATAATAGGGGGGGGGGGCTAAAAACTAACTAAATGAAACAACAGCCAAAAAGAAGGCGAGCTTGGACAAAAATCATGTTTCTCGTTTTACTTGGCCTAAATTTCAGTATAACACACATTTTACAAAAGACAAACTCCATGTAAATTTTCATGTAATAGACTTTACGTTACAAGCCTATACTTTCTATTTGTATTAATCAAAACCAGGGCCCCACTTCATAACGCAATCCAATCACCAGCAATACTCATCTATTGTCCATTGTTTCACTTAACCAATGGACTAAACACATTTTTAAGCACAACACATAATTCATGTTTATACTTGTATCCATCATTACTATTAAGTATTGTACTTAACTTATTTTCTACTTCGTTGTTACATGTTGTTTTTAGAAATTATATTGAAAAGAAAATTTATATAACAAAAAATATAACAAATATGTAAAAAGATGCTCCAAAAAACACTGAAGGTGTTTATCATTTTTGATTGTCTCACAAGTTATTTCTGTAAGTTGATTTTCATAAATTCCAATCAATAAACAATCATTTCAGTACGTTAATGCCTTTGCTTTATTTGTGTGTTTGTTTGTTTAAGTTTATTTTTTCTACATTAAGTCACATTAATAAAAAACTAATAATAAAAACACACATTTCCACACCTGACTGATACATGAAACCGACAATACCATATATCTCTGTTGCTCCCAATCACTGTCTTGGTGCATCGTAACATTGGAAATGCCTTCAACCTCAGATAAACACCTTGGTGCCCAACCCTATACAAAAGCCAAACAATCATTCTAATAACTTGCTAAATTACCTATCACAGAAACCCAATATCTCAACAATACAACAGTTCCAATCTGCAAACATGCCATTAATATATTTACAATGTTTCCAGCAATTGAGCAAATAATCATCTAAATCAACACCGTTGTATATTCACTACCTATATCCTGACAATTATCAGTTTCTCTCCACGCATTTCCAAACATACTACATAATAATTAATGGCCAATGATGAAAACACCTGAAAGTGAAAACTTCCCAAGCTAAATGATGGAACTCAAAATCATTTCCACCTGGGAAAAAAACTTCTAAAGATGTTACTGAGGCCATTCATAACACCACATGATCATTCATATACTGCAAAAATCATTTTCATTTAAAAACGTTTAAAAATACTACTAGAACCACTTTTATATTTTACTCCAATTTGTTAGATTATTTTAGGATAACCATATGTTGTAGTCAAACCTCATAAATACAAACACATTAACCATCAATTATATAATATCTTACCTACAACCAATACCCTGGTAGATTGTCAGTCTCTGCCGTACTACTGACATCCTAGATGTAAAGGAAACGCTACAACAAAAGAAAATGTCAATAAATTTTCCATAGTTTTACCTGATTAAATTATATGACACTTCCTAAATATATTCCTTGTGTTTAATACCTTTTAAATATGCAGCAATTTGCAACCTCAAATGACCTTTTCAGATATTTTAAATAATGGTGTACATAAATAACTACAAAATTAATGGTCATGTAATTTTGTTCCTTTTTAAGTTTAGCATTTTCTTTTCTATGGATTTTGTCCGCGAAAAAATAGCATAGTTGCGGACCTTTGATGAACTTCAAACTTTGATTAATTAAACTGGATAACAAACCACCAAAGGAACAATGCAAATGAAATCACTTGGTTATTTTTGTATTAATACCATTCTTTTTTATCCATTATTTATTTGCAAAAGAAGACAACACACAGCTTTCAGTGTAGAACCCTTGTCTAAATTTGTATAAACAAACCTTTGTGTAACATCCGTTGGATTGCTTTTAGCAACCTATAATACTCAATAGAAAAACAATTACATTGTCACGATTAACAAAAGGTTTAATACTATTAATTTGATTCTAAAGTAATTTGTATAAGTTCCATTGTTGAAATCTTTTTCTTTACCATGTTTAAATCTTTTCAAAGCACTCATACCCGAACATACACGCATCGTTGTCCGCAAACTTTGACATCTTTCCCAAACTCGCACGGTCATAAACTTGGCAACAATATTTCACCTGATGAAAAGATGAAACAGAAATATCGTCAACATAATAACGTCACCCATTTAAAATAAGATCGATGAACGCCCAATACACAACAGCGCCCTCAAGATTGCAATAGTTTCATTGCCATTTCCTCCACCAGTTATGAAACTCTATTGGCCAGCAATAAAGACAATAATGTGTGTCAAGCCTCAACTGTTGGAAGAGACATTTTAGCAGACTTGGTTATACTACAGGCCCACATGTCACAAAAAAGCAGTGATGTCATCACTGTCCACTCAAGAGGCAAACAGTGTTCAGCAAATTGTCTTGTTGCTCCGGGGTAAACTTTGAACAAGGATTTCTCATGTTGGAATAAAGATGACTTAAATAGTATCCTCCTACAAGGCAATTTGGTGTATAATGACATCACGAAGCATTCTGATCAACCTGGATATTGTTGACCTTTGAAGATCTGCTGATGTCATTTTCCATCCTCGGTAGTTTGATGATCAAGCACCTGAGAGAAACACATTCGAGTGGATTTAACATATCTGATGAAGACACTGAAAGTAATTTCATCAGATCGTCCACCAGGCCTTACTTCTCAAAACGAAATGCTTAGCCATCGTTGGCTGTTATACTATTGCTATCTGAATACAGAATAACACCTCAGGAGATATTTATGCAGTCTTTGATCCACATCAGCCTGGTGCAGATGGTTTGCTCCGTGGAGATGGACAGGCAGTATTTATAACACCGATCCTTCATCACACTTGCAGTACATCTTCAAGATTTGTGTGCTTCTCTAAGATTATGCAATGCATCCTTTGACATCAGTCCCACCATTTTGCAAGTAGATACAGACAACTTACCTGCATGCCATAAGAATCATAATGATGAGGTTCATGTGGATTGTGTGGTGTGTCCACCATCAGGTACACTGAGGACATCAAATGCAGAATATATATCTAACGAAGGTCAAGCAAGTCATCTGAAGCAATGGAACAAGTCTTTTCATACAAAAGACCTAAGTAAGTAAGCAAGAATAGATGCTGCTAAAAGAGCTGACAAAAGGGCCATTTTCATCAAAATCCCCAGCAGATTTACAGTGTCTTGCAAACAAGAGCGCCAAAACCAATGGGCGGCCCTTGGGTCAAACTTCCCCAGCAGAGATACAATGTTGTCAAGAGAAAAACAGAAAACACATGGCACAGACCAGGCATGTGAGACCTCCGCGTTTACGCGGATATCCGCGTTTTTTATTTTCCCCTTCCGCGTTTTTTGGGGGGGCTCCGCTTTTTTCCCGTCTCCGCCGTGAATGGCTGGTCCACTTTTTTTATTTTTTTTTTACGTCCAACATCGATCATCAAGCAGCACTCTCACACAGAGAGAAGGGGAACCTGGCATCGGGAAGCACTTTAATTGCGATTTGATTTTGACACGTGACTTTGTCAACCAAGAATCAGGGGAGAAGCTTTTAGAAGTCTTCAGACTGATACAAAAACCAGGATGTGTTGTGTGTGTAGTTTGCGACAAGGAAACGAAATATGCGAGTCGAGGTCGCATCGCGCTTGTGGAACACCTGTCCAAGGAATGCCACAAAAACATATTGAAAATGAGGACGGGCAACACAAATGTTACCAGGTAAGAATTGTGGTCTAGGTTAATGTTTTGTCTACGCTGCAGTACAAAGCCTGTTACTCAGACTGTAGCGCTGGCCCAAAATCCGGACACGGACTTCCGCCGCTTACATTAACAATAAATAAAAACACATGGTTATAGTATTATTAACTTGGTAGTATTAAAACTGTACATGTTGTTTACATAATGTACGATAGGTTAACAATGTCATTTTCGTCAATTACTTTTGGTAGGAACGAAACCTCCAGTATCTCATCTAAATGCTGCACATGGATTACATCCATTTTTCAAGAATTTCATTAAGTCAGCAATACAGTCACAAACAGAGAATCCACAAGTCACTCTCCCAGAACCAGCTGTGTCCGTTTCAGAGTTTCCATGGCTGAAGCTACAGTGCTAGGATTTACAGCAGAGCATTCCCTCCCATTTACTATTGTGCCTGAACTTTTTTGTTTATCCAAACAACTTTCCAAGGACAAGGCCGCTTTGGACTTATTATCTGTAGACCTCACTTTTGCATCACACAAAACAAAGTACGGACTTGCAAAGTCCTTCACAGAGGAGTTAGTAGAAGAGCTCAAGTTGACTCCTTTTCGTTTAACATGGACGAAGCCACCAGCAAAACAAATCAGAGGGGTTGTGTCGGTAATGGTCAGCTACTTTTGCTAGAAGCAACAGGAAGTAGTTGTGAAACATTTAGCTTCATTCCCAGTAATAAGAGTTGATAGCAAATCATTATACAATGAACTTGTTGAGCTATTTGAGAAATACAAGATCCCGTGGAAATGTCTTGTATCTATCTTAATGGATTCATGTAATGTCATGAGGGGAGCCAAGAGTGGTCTGGAAACTCGTATTCGCAATAACAAAGCCACTCATTTGTTGGACATTGATGGAGATTCATGTCACCATGCCAACAATGCAGCCAATGCTTTCTGTGACCCATTCGATCAGTATCTTCAAAGACTTGTGAGTGACATATAACGATTGGTCGCCAGACCTAAGAGAAAACCTGATGTGGATTTGCCAAGCATAAAACATAAACTACACAATGCCAGGAAGATATGTCAGTCATAGATGGCTTTCAATATACAACGTGTGTTCTGATACGATTCGAATGTTGGATGCTTTGATAGTATTTTATTACTAATTTCTGCCTGCATCAGAAAAGGAAACATACTTTGCTGCTGTAGAAGAGATTTATGACCAGTATAATATTGAGTAGACATCACAGCATGGCATAAGCAAACTTCACGAGAAAATGGCAAAAAAAAAAAATCTCCCAGGTGAAACAAGCATATGTAAAATGTGCTTAAAAGTTGCAGAATAAAATGCGTGTACACAATCAACTCATCAGGTGTATTTCTGCCATTGACCCATTTTGCATAGGTCATACTAAAACACTACATATGTTACTAATATCCTTGAAAGTGAAGAGCAGTAAGAAGCCTATGACCAGGAAGTTCGGCATTTTCAACTGAAGACACATCTCACCCGAAAGGTGCAGATCACATAAGAATTGACAAATTTTGGGCGGATGTCAACAGCAGTGGGAAGTATCCCAACTTAAGTAAACTGGTGTTAGCATTACTTTCATGCTTCCATGGCCCACAAGTTGAAAGTTCTTTCAGCATAATGGGGGATATCCTTGATAAAAGAAAAGCACAAATGCAGGTGGCCACATTTTCAGCTATCCAGAGTATTAAATACCACATCAAGAGTCATTAAAAGACATCCCTACAGTTTTTCTCAAGACCAGATCATTTGCATGATCCAGTAGACACCAGACTCAGCAGAAACATCAAGAGGGCCTACAGGGAATATCAAGAAGAGAAAAGGAAGTCTTCTGTGGAACTAGATAAAAAGAGAAAAACTCATGGAATTACAAATCCAACAAAGTCAGCCCCTATGTCAAAATCCCAAGCAAGAAAGAATTTTTCTCCACAGCATCAAGAGCATTAACCAATCATGGCAAGAATATGTCATAAAAGTATGGTGGAGGAGAAAAAAGACATTAAGTATTGTTGCAAGTATATCAGCTATTTTATTTTGTCCTTGCATGTAAAATTTCCTTGGGACTGTTAAGCTTTCCCTATCCCAATCTTGGCAAAATCTGTGTCTTGTAATTATTGAATGTTAACAAGCAGGGTGAAGGACATTTGCAAATAAACAAATAAGTCAGAAGTTTGATATCAATATGATTTGTTCCCTCACTTAGTAATGTTCTTAGTTTAAACACTTCATAAAATTGATACACAAGAAGAAGAGGAAAACTTAGTTAAACAGTCAAAACATTTTTTCTTAGAAAGTAGTTATAAAGGGCTCTAAATGCACCATAGAGCTTGTATTTTGTACATGTACATGTAGACAGCAAAACATTCAAATGACCCCGAGTTTGAGGTTTGCGTTACGCGCTTGCTGACTAAAAACAAGATTTCCTGACCCGCTCACATGCCTGAGCATCCAAAGCAGAGGAAGTGTCGTCAACGGAAAAACGGAAAACACATGGCACAGACCAGGGCTCAGGCTGCCTAAGTAGAGGTACAATGTCGTCAACAGAAAAACAGAAAACACATGGCACAGACCAGGGCTCAAGCATCCAAAGCAGAGGTTCAGTGTCGTCAAGAGAAACACAGAAAACACATGGCACAGTCCATGACTCGAGCACCCCCAGCAGAGATACAGTGTCGTCAAGGAAAGAACAGAAAAAAGATGTCACAGTCAAGGGCTCAAGCTTCTGCAGACAAGTAAAGTCATGATAAGGACATCAACAGGAAACACATGAAGCAATCAAGAGAAAAGCTTCCTCAAGCAAAGGTTACACAAAACCAAGATGTATCCAGGAAATCTTCTGAGAGAATAAAGCCATTGAAAAGGAAACAAATTCAAGAACTTGAAGCATACTCCAAAAGAAGGAAGCGAAGTCCGACAGGTATTCAGCAAGCAATTGCTCTCTTCAGAAGTAATATAGCAAAAGCACCTTCATTTGTTTGAACAGTGTTTCATCAATTGTTAAACAAAGCAATGTTACAAATTGTATTGCCACACAATTTTGTAATCTGCCATCATACTTGCAAGAGACTTTATAGGTATGACTAAACCAGCATATTTCTCAACTCTAGATATGGCGTCAGGATATTGGCAAATAGGTCTAGATAAAGATTCTAAAAAGAAACAGCATTCATTACTCAAGACGGATTGTATGATTTCAATGTGTTACCTTTTGGACTACACAATGCACCCAGTACATTCCAAAGAACAATGCATGAAGTGCTAACAGGGTTGCATTTGAAGTTTTGTTTAGTGTACTTGGATGACATTATCATTTATAGTGACTTTCAAAGACCATCTCGATCACTTGTGCCAAGTATTGCTGAAATTCAGAGATGCTAATCTTAAACTCAAGCCAAAGAAATGTTCATTTGCCTGTGATAGAATACACTACCGTGGGCACATAATGAGTGAAGACGGTGTTGCAACTGACCCAGAAAAGCTCAAAGTTGTAAAAGAATACCCATCACCAAAGAATGTCAAAGATGTTCGTGCATTCCTAGGTTTTGTTGGTTATTACAGGCGTTACATGAAAGATTTCAGCAAAATTGATCAACCATTGCACACACTCGTAAAGACATTCCGTTCCAATGGACAAAAGAATGTTCTGAAGCTTTTGAGCAACTGAAACAAAAACTTTTAGAGCCACCAGTATTGTCCCATCCAAGGTTTGATGAACTTTTACAATTTGTTTTGCAAACTGATGCGTCTTTTCAAGGATTAGGATTTGTATTATCCCAAATACAGGACGGTAACAAAAGAGCTATTGCATAACGCCAGTAGAGCACTTAAGCCAGCGGAACGCAATTATACTGTGACAGAATTAGAAGCACTTGCTGTTGTTGAAGGAGTGAACAAGTTTTCCACTTACTTGGAACAAAGCCCAAAATTCAAAATTGTAACTGATCATCAAGCTCTCAAATGGTTGTTTAACCAAAAACGTTCATCTGGCAGATTAGCTCGTTCAAGAAACTCGCTAATGCAGACACTCTGAGTAGAATCTGTAAAGACAATTACCAGCCTATATGTGTTCCACCAGTATAAAGTTCACATATTGAGACCGAACAATTGAGTCAATCAGATGCTGAGACAGTTTTAACTTATTTAGATCATGCAGAAAACTTGTCTAAAGTAGACGAAGTGAGAAATCTCAGATACCAACGCGGTAATCGTTTGCATAATCAAAACATGGTGAATTTCAAAGATCACTTACCTGATGTTCATGAGAACATTGACCTAGATAAAATCAAACAGGGTCAACAAAATGACTCATTTTCGAAATCGATCATTGAATATCTAGAATCAGATGTCCTACTAGAGGATAACAAACTAACGAAATCTGGAAAATAACAAATTACTTCGCGTGCTAATTCATGTAAACCGAATGAAATTTGCATATAAGCGTTTTGCCAGACCACCTAATCACGTGATGCCGAGAGATTTTGTTCAGAGAGATCCACTTGATTTCAGTGAAGACAATGATTGCCCAGAATGTTCCTTTCAGCCTTTGTTAGCTACGCAACAACCCCAGCAAACTAGGTTAAATATACCTGGTTAACCGGACATTGGACAACCTGCTGGTAAAGAGTTTCACGTAGAAAAAGTTCTACGTGGCAAGTTTGTCAATGGAAAACTACACTTTTTGATAAAGTGGAAAGATTTCCCCAACTGCAAAAATTCATGGGAACCTGTTGAAAATCTCAACGAAACCCTTACAAACTATCTTCATCGCAACCCAGTCCGTATCACTGGCAAACCAAATTAATAATATTGAATGGCATATATTTTAGTTATTGAAATTGTAGTTTTGTTGGCAAACGTGTAAATATCTTTATCGTATCAGAATTATAGCTTCACAAATTCTGAGTGGTCTTCAGAACTATATTAAGAAAGTATTGTAATTTATTAATAACAATTTCTTGTAGGAATATATATAATGTTCTAGTTTGTTTAGGTAATCCGGATTACCCTTGGTCATCAGAGGAGACGGCAATCGGCCCTGCCAACGAAGTAGCTAGGAAGATCTCTTGGAACAGCCACTGAGTCCACTCGCCACTGATGAAATTCACTTAATGTCCGTCAACTCGTCGCAGCTATTTAGCGTTATAAAATTCTAATTCATTTGCTTTAAGACCTTGTCGATATTTGACTGATCAACATTTATCGTCATAATTTTGAATCCAAATACCATCTAATGATGTTGCAAATTGCTGTATTGAAGTGAACAATAATTTAATGAACAGAATGTGTTTGTAAAATAAACTGTAGATTATTAGTGTTTGAACTATTCATTGGAAAGATAATTTACTTTCCAAAACTAGTAGGTTCAATAATAATAATAATAATAATAATATTAATAATAAGCGCTTAATACGTATGTTTCGAAGTGCTAGTTATTAAGTATTTTCCTGTAAGGTATTGCGGGCTACGTTTGTAGTATGAGACCTACTCCATAACATAGCACCATGTAATGGTTTACAAGGTGCTGTGGCGCATTATGCTGCCGATCAAACCAGGAACACCGGGGCGGACCCCTTCTCTTTTCGATAAGTGCACTGGGTACTTTTACGTGCGTTACACAACACACGGGACCAACGGCGTTACGTCCCATCCAAAGGACGAAGCAATCAAGGTTAAGTGTCTTGCTTAAGGACACAAGTGTCACGACCGGGACTCGAACCCACACTCTGCTGATCAGAAACACCAGAGCTCGAGTCCAGTGATCTTATCCACTCGGCCACGACACGCATTTAAGACGTATTTAAGCTAATGTTTAAAATAGTATGAATTGTCAGGGGCCAATTTTAAAAACAAGGGGCGTATGTGATGACATTCACCCCGGCCCACATTTATGTTTAGTTTCATGCTCACTGGTCATGGTGATCATGTGCACCTGGCTGTTGCATGGAGGTTAAAATGCCTCCATGGTGGATGTTATGTAATAACTTAGTATTTAAGGCACACTCAACGTCGACTCGTGGTCTGTCTCCTTCAGGTGCGGCACCGAGTCGACGGTGCATTATCCGTTTATCATTCATCTAGTGTATTATCTAATCTCTCATTTGAGTTGTGTTCGAATAAAACACCCTGCGGTGTGTATACATTTCGAGAAGAAAAACGTTCAAATTGTGTTTAATTATTGAGTTTCGATCCCTTGGGCGGGATGGCTTAGATAGCCAACCCGTCCATAATAGTTGCCGACGTCTGCACTTACTATCACTATTCTCCGCTTACTCTGCAAGCGCTGAATTTCTGCGCTAGCTATGTAAGCAGAGTATGCCTAGTAACGTGGAGTACGCACGTGCACAAGCAAACATTCCATGCAAAAATTCCATGCTAACCCATGAAATTTGCTTGACGTCAGCGCAGAATTCCCTGCTTTCGTAAGCGCATATTCTTTGCTTACGGTAAGAATAACCATGAAATCGGGCCCGATGAACTGCTGATATGAGACCTGTCTGTATTTCCTGTGAAATAAAATGAAAACAATTTTGGATTTAAAATCAACATACTGTACACATGTAATTGTATGTTGGTTTAATAAACCAGAGGTATTTTTTTCTAACTTGGCCAGTCTGACAGGGAAAGATGAAATAAGCAACAATTAATAAAGGAATTACACTCGCAGATACTTCTTTAGAAAAGCTATTTCCATTTAAATTTGGATCAATGAATGCACCTTTATGGACGGGGAGCCGCCAAATAGACCTGCATGGCTGATATAAGTGTAGGGAATTTTCCTGATAAAAAGCTAATTTGTGGTGGGAATTGTATCACCTTCAATTGGAATTCTCGAAATCCGATTTTATTTCCCTAAATGGCCTGTTTACAATTATAAAGTTATGCTCAGTCTTACTTACCTTGCAAGGTTACATTCAATGGCTCTAGCACCGTACTGTTGCCTGTGCTTAGAGTAGGGTGTATCGAGTGTCATGATTGAGACAGTGGCATCGTACCAAGGATGGTCGGTGATGTGAAACAAACATTTCTGCAGAAAAAAAAATATTCCTCAGTGATGCTAGGTCTATAATAAGCTTTGAATGGTGGTACAATTGTACAACACCAGCAACGTCTTTCTTTAAATAAATAGTACAAGATCTAATCATGGAGGTAGAATTAGAAATTCTACCTCCATGATCTAATCAAACAAATAAACATCATGTGTAGTAATGTAGCCTGAAATCTGGACAGTTCTGTAAACTCCTCTTTCGCTTTCTCACATCACACTTTTGAGGGAAACTTAGCTGTAAATGCACAAGTATTTATAATGATAAATGACATTAAAATTACCAGTCAGTGTTTTTTTAACTTTCGTTGGTCATCGTCCTGGTCATCGACGGTCGTCGCTTGTTCTAATGTAAGATCTGTTCTGTATACAGGCAGCTTTGCCATACCAGTGGCTTGAATCTGAATCAAGCATCCCCGTGCGTAGTCTTGGTGCAAGACGCTCTTGTCGAGTTAGTAAAACCATAAAACCATTGGGCCTACGTACACTCAACACTACACACGTCGCAACTATTCCACCGATAGAGGGCGTTCTCTGGAAGCCGTGAAGCCGTCAGCAAGACGTTGGCCAACCCGTTCATTTTGCCCGGAAAATTCCGGGCAAATGCCTCGCATACCTGTGACGTACTTGATTTGCATAAACAGTTTATGTAGAGGACAGCGGTAGGGTCATATTTCGCCTTCCTATCTGTCACCACGCTGAAATTGTCTTTTTCAATCTTTGATTTCTCATACAAATACTCGCCGAATGTAAAAGAAAATTCATGGATATGAAGAGGAAAACATGCTTGTTTTATTGGTGTCGGTCATTTTGAAACTTACTTGGTATTTGAAGGACAACTTGCCTGATGAACTTCTTCTTTGCGATAGCGATTTCTTTTCACGGGCGCGGCCATCTTGGTTTTTGACGTCTTAATCTGTATTCTCGTTTTAACTCGTTTTTGTGTGACTGTTTGGTTTATGTAATTTTCAATGCGAGATTTGGACAGAAAATGAACGTATCTATCTTTTGCTACCAAGTTTGGCGAATTTGGTGCATTTTTAAGGTAAGCAAATTGACTTTTAATGAAAAATTGATACGCAAAGAGTGATTTACAATTTGAGCTTTTCTTAAGAAAAAATATGTTAAAATGGGGATGGGGCTGGTAAGATTTATTTTAGGGAACTTTGAAGTCTTCCAAGGCAATGAAATAAAAATGTTTTAAAAATTCCATGTCGCACTTGGCCCGCAAAGAGCTTTTAAGAAGTTAGTCAAACTTGAGGTTTACTGTTAAGTGTTTTTGGTCATGCACACTTTGTAATGTGCAACCCATCATCCAAGCCAGCCCAAAAAGAGGTTCAAAGTTGTGTTGAAAAGGTGAATGAAACAATTTCAATGAGAAATGTAAAAGTTTTGCATAATAAAAAAATTAGGCAAATTATGCAATATTTGTATACAGTATTACCCAAATTCTTTAAATTTTGCAATTACTTTTATTTGCATAACTTTTGCTTTTGTTAGGATTAGGATACAGTGATCGGAAAGTTTTCTAGCAGCAGCTATGAACGGCACAACAACTAACATAGCAGAAGAAGCTGAACTGAGAAGACTGTACAAAAGGGAGCAGCAGACATCAGATATAATTATTGGGGATTATGGCAAAGTGAACAGCAAGTAGATGCCTCCCTGGAGAGTTCGGATAAGACATCTGACAAAGTCAAGGCTCTCAAAGCCCAGCTCACGTTTAGGCAAAAAGTCCTGCAACAAAAGCCTACAGGTATTTCTCTGAAAGATGTGTATTCCTTCTCAATCAAAAGCCCACAAGAGAGAAAACGTATTGCCCTGGACTGCAATCAGCTTGCAGAAAACTTGAACAAGTTAATGAGACACTCATTCACCCTGGAAGGCTCCCAGACTGCTGGATGAGCAGAGCAATCTGCTCAAGCTCCCCTCCTTATTGGGAAGCGTGTTCTGGAGAAGAAACACAGTGGTTTAAAGGAAAAGTTATAAGTCAGGTTGGCAACATTGTAGTTATTCTGTTCCTGAATCAATTCATGTTCAATCACCAGAGATAATGATGTTTATTTTTACCACCTTCATCTGTTGTTCAACTGTTCAGCCATGAAGTATGCACTGCTGCACAACCGGTCACTTACCACCTGTTATAATACTGCCATTTCGCGGTAATGTTTATAAGCGTGGTGCATGACTTTCTTAAAAGAAACCGATATAATACATCACCCAAGTATTCTTTAGAAATTAATGCCTGGTATCCTAACCACTGTCATTGTAAACAATGCAGTTGCCTAATATATTGTGTTTTGATGCATAATATATCTTGCATTGTTCTACTCTCCTACAAGCATTGCTGCTGTCCTGGAGAGGATGGCTCGCAAATTCCAATTGTGCTCTTTGCTCTTGCTTTCAAGATAGTGCTTAAAGAATGTTGATGTTTTCGATAGCACTCACCACATGCATAAGTAACTGCATAAAATCATTTGTTGAACTAATAAACTAACATCAAAAAATGATTTTGTGTTCTTCATTGTTTTGTTAAAACTTTCATTGCAACATTGAAATTTGAAACGGTATTTTAGTCAAACAAATTTCCACGGTATGGCGTTGCTCATACGCCTGATTTATTGTTCATATTGAAGGTCCCTGGGTATCCAGACTGGTTCAACATCATATATGATGAGGATGACAGCATCTATTCCTACAAGCTTCTGAAGGACTACTCAGAGGGAGACCTGCAGATATAAATACAGTAATCGGTAAGTTAAAGGTATCCATGGTATCGCTTCAAAAACTTCGTAACTTTTGGTTGATCTTGTAAAGCCTGTAACTTCAATTATGAAACAGATATGAGGTTTATTTAAAAAGCATTGTATTTGGCTTCGCCTGAGCTGTTTGTTGGTAAAAAATTTAGTGCATATTTACATCCAAATGCACAACTAATTGCTTTATAATCAACTGGGAGTCAATGTTAATAGTGATGACAGGAAACTCCACCCTAAAAATTTGCATAAAAACTGTCGTAACTCCTCACCGAAGAAAGCTATGAAATTAATTTTACCACCGTTGTGATCCTCAGGTTGTAAGCTTTCCAATGATACCAAACTTGTCTGTGAAATAAATTTAAAAATGCAAAAAGTGCCGTTCTCTCTAGTTTATGCATGTAGAACACGTGATGGGTCTTGTACCCCAACGACTTTGACTCTGGCCATTGATCTCTGTGTAATAGAGATATAGAGTTATAACAATAGCTGAGATCAGTGGTTATGGCCTTTTTTTATGTGTGTATAGACTAGAGGCGGCGGTGTGGTGGAAAATTGTGGTATGCTATCGATATCGAGACCGCCTTTCTCTTTATATGGAGAGAGTAATACAATGTTTGAGCCGGGGGTACATCGCTGCCACTCAGAGGAGTTGCTCTGGTAACTTCGTTTTATTTTGGTTCGTTTTTTGCACGTTTTCCAAAACAACCGTCACACATGAGTGTTGCACTGACTGGAATGTACGACTGCATCATCAACGATGTCACTTAACTGGGCTGGACATAATGAGCTTTGCTTGGCCAAGATGCTCAATGTAGAATATCTCTTACAAGTGACAAACTCTCTGTTACATATCATACACTAGCGATATTTTCTTGCTCGAATACCGCCATCAGTTGCCTCTGCTAGGGCCATTTCTAACTGTATAAATATATTCATTCAACAGTTACAAAGGAATCTTTGAAATGTTTACCTGCAAAAAGAGTAGGCGCCAAGCTTCGATATGTAAAAATTGTCCGCTGCCATTAATCAATACACGATTATAGAAATGTATTTTGTACAAAATAAGAACACTGTCTACACGCGCACGCACGCAAGTGTGTAAACACCTGCTATCGTGGACATTCCTTTGTTCAACCCAATTTGTGATAGCAACCGTGGACAACAATGTTTTTCTTTGTGATAGCAACCGTGGATTTATTTTCCCTTTTGTTACAGGTCCCCGGTTTGAATGTCTATACCTATCCATACAGTACACACACGTCAGTACACACACAGGCTAGCAGTGTAGTACACAAACTCAGTTGTGAGTTTGTCGTGTACAAACATGTAAACTTATTTCCCCACGTAAATCACTCATACCATACAGAGTACACACAGGTAGCTAAGGTAGCTAATGCGCGAATTATGAGATGGGCACTCGCTCTGCAGCCGTACAGAATTCGTATTCAGGCAATCAAAGGATCAGAAAATGTAGGAGCAGATTACCTGAGCCGAAGTGCGTGAATAAGTTCGTGAACAAATCAGAATGTAATGTGAATAAATGTAAATATAAAATGTGTAAATAATATAATTTATCACTGTACATAATATTCTTCTAATTAGAAAATGTAATACATTTTGTTAAAGTTGGGGGTAAATGTCAGAATATTATCCGAACACCCCTATTGGATTAATAGAAGAGTCTGTGAAACTTTAATTCCATTGTGTAACCCAGTTCTTACCAGTAGCCGTGTAATCTATTATGCAATTCGGTAGTTCTCTGAAATCTTAATCCCTCAATTGTGTTTCCCAGGAAACCACAGTAGCAGCGTTTAGCGATGCATGCAGCATGCAGCTTTTTACTTTAGATCTAACTTTATTTTTAGCCTGCAATTGCTTAAACCATGGTTGTCGTGCTTGAAGAGAGATGTACTTAGCATCATAAAGAAACGATTCAAATTCACAATAGTTGCTAGGGACCTGCGTTGACAACAGTCGCGAACAGGTGAATTAAGTTTGAGTATACCGAGAGAGAGAGAGAGAGAGAAAGTGATCAGATGATTTTCGAATCAAGTTTGAGTTAGATGGTGTGATGAGTGATCGTGCCTCGAAATATTGTCACCAGGCATAGCAAATACATAGCTAATGCTGACAGTCTGGCAGCGAATTCTTGTTGAAGACAATACTATTATATATGTATTTGTCTATTTTGAGATAATCTTCAGGGCCAGTGTTGCCACTGTATATGAGACACACCACGATAGAACAACCGTAAGTTAAAATTGTTTAATTCTAAGAATCACGGTGTTGAATTAAGAGTCATTGACTGTACTAATTATCTAAAAACGAATAGTAGAATGTTCGATTTAAAGGAAAGATGTATTACCTGGAACTGGCTTGTAAATAAGAATGAATTATTGATCACTGATATTTTGACTTGTTTCAATTAGAAGACCATGTAGCGACCTAATTCGTATGTACACATTTAGTGTTTTATATTTATGATGCATTGGGCACACCATTCAGCTGTAGCTGAACTTTGACCCCTCTGAGCAAAGGGCTACATGTAAATACAGCATGTACAGGACCACGTGTAGTTTTTGCTAGCATCGAGTTGCACATGTTTTTCTAGTTCTCCATTTTCGCGTTTGTTCTACTCAGCTTTTGCCAGCGTATGTACAGCAGTTTTGTTCGTCAGTTGTATGAGTCAATTCGTCTTCGTTTCTCCGTCGAACTGTTTAGTCCTTGTGAACTTTTGTGAACCTTGTGAACACTATTTTTGTATTCTGTGGAGTGGAATTGGTGTTCATCGTACCCCGTGCTATGGCCGGAGTTTTTAGCCAGTAGCTCTCCAGTATACAACCTTCCGGACCTCGAGCGGATCTCCGTCATTGTTTGCATATATTAAGTGGTGTGTTTTATTAGACATCCTTCTTAAGTAGTTTTGACCAATTACTACAACCACATGTCTTACGTGATTTTGTTAAATACTGAAACTAAGAAAGTTATTTGAGCAAATGCGATTGTATACTATTCCTGGAATCCTTGATTGTTTTAATATTATAGATGGTTCCGAGCTAAGAGGTTCTTCCAAAACCGAGTTCTGGTCCGGACACTGATCCGAGATTGGCTATATGTAGAGATGAGAAGGCCACGCCCAAGTACTAAACTTTAAGTAAGGCTCTGCAGGCCAACGGCGTTGCCGATGATGCCAACGACCACCCTCATCTACACCTAGGCCAACCAGTCCAGAACCATCAACCGAGACTCGGTGAACTTAAAGATTGTTTAATACATATAGTAATTGTGATGGCTTAAACGAATTTGACTAGTAGCCACTGAACTAAATTGCATAATAAATAATTATTGTGATCGTGCATAAAACTGTGACGACTTTAAATGAATGATCCAATTAATTGAATATAAAGAAAGTTTGTAAAAAATTATAAGCGCGCTGCGAGCCAGTGAATAATTGAATGTAAATATAATGCCTACTGAGGAAGTTGGTAAATAAGAATACTGCGAAATCAATTGAATTGTCCGTGTTATTTCCTTTCGTTGTTACCTTAAGCAGTGGATATTTAGAGACACTAAACAGTGCGGGGTATTAGGCAACGCTCTTCAGTAAAATCTGAGAAATATCCTGACACACAGTGATTTTGGTCCATGCGCACCTGAACAGTTTCATGATAGATACCATTGTGCGGACGGAGGTTTTAATTCCATGTAACTTAATAACGCTCACGTTATTAATGCAAACGATTTGAGGCAGAAAAGAAAAATGCGACGTGTTACTAATTTGTTTATTATAAATAAATCACTCATGAAATTTGAATTAACTTTCCAGAACATTTCAACTCTGCGTGACACCATCACAAAAAATCACACCATTTCACCATGCCTTACTTGTTGAGAAACAGTTTGATTTTAGCGTGTAACACATTTCTGTGAAGAACCAAACCACTTTTAAATCACCCAATCACTTATAACTCAGCCACAGCATTAGATATAGACCCTTTTGACTAAATAAAAGCGATTCAAACAAAATTGCATTTTGAGATGAGCCCACATGTCTCTTTCTGCTCAATCAACCATTTCCTTGACTAACGCCCTTTGTTTACACATTTTAGCAAGGCTGAGTAATTGTTGTACAATTCCTATGGGAATTGCTGGAGAGCGGGTTAATGTTGGATTGTGTTAGTTAAAAACGAATCCCGGGTAGTGATAAGACATTTGGCATGCTATTTGGCTAGGTGCAGTTGTAGAACTTGGAATTTTAAAGATTTTTTGGAGAAAAAAAATGGCGGACTAATGACTTTTTAATTAAAAACTGTTACTCAATAAGTGAGCGATGGTGTCACGGAGGGTTTAACACAACAAAAGAGCAACGCTGTGGCTAAAATAATGGTACTCAGGCCGATCCAACCTGTACCATTAGTGGTACCGTCCAGGTCATCGCCACACACAAAAAAACATACACACAGCAAGTGAAAAATTTTCAAGAGAAGCAAAACGTAGCTTGCTATTTTTTTAATGTGCGACACTATCTTGGAACAAAATGTTGACAAGAAGAAAGTGTATGCATTATTGATTCTTTTCATATAAGTTTTTCCAGTTAAACCTTCTGATTAGTGCATGAATTTACTATTAGAAAATCGCATTGTAGTTTTAGAGTTGACACTGCGGAAGTTTTGATACGGACGTTTTAGCAACGGCTCTTTTGAAGTTGTAAAATAACTTTTCATTGCCTGAATTTCAACTAAAAAGTGACGTTGGAAAAAACATTGTTGGAGCAGTGTGTTGGTCAGGATGTACACTTCCCAAACCCGTTTTGGACTAAGCAATCGGCCGTCGGGTTGCTGAAAAAAGTTAACATAAGAGCCCTTTTGCGGCTAAATCAGGTAGACTTTAGTAATTTCTCCATACAAAATTGACCAAGACTGGACGTAATACCCTCAAAATGAAGTGGCAAACATTTTTCTGAATATAAAATAAGTATGACATGACGAAGGAGTAGATATTTAGGATTATTTTACCGTTTGGACTAGTTTGTATGAAAAAGGATTCCAGAGATATGATTGCGTTTATCCACAAAACTGTTTTCCAGGTAATTTGTACACGTAACGAAGGCGCGCATGCACCAGCGAATCTATTCAACAGAAAGTTTACATGACAAATTCATAATATGACTGTACATGTATGTACCAGTCTGTCAACTCATTATGCAGTGTGCTTGTGCGCTTGCGTATTTTTGCTGCGACCTTTGTTGAATACGCAATAGAGGTCACATTTGGTTAACCCGAGTTGGCCAACTGAGGCTTGAAATACTATGGGAAGCCATAAATGCACAGCACAAACAGACACACACGTTTGTAACAGAGTTAAACAAATAGTGTTGAATTTGTTGGATGTAAACCAACCAATTATGGGATGTATCTGTTTAAATTGAAAGTTTGCAAACACGATTGAATGTTTTTCAATCATTCAGCCGTCTGTGCAAACCAGCACTGTTTGCTTAATAACAATCAAAAAGTCTATTGACAGTAGGTTGGTGCAAGTCAAGGAGGTTGAGGGTTAGTGGTTTTCTATGTATAGAAAAACAAATAATTTTGAGTTCAAATGGTCATTGAAAAATTAGCAATATAATGTAAGAAAAAAACACCCTTGTTGCATAAATTTGTCAGCTTTTAGATGCCTGTGAGAAAGGCATCATGCCTGAAGCCTTTCTCAGATTCATATTTTGTGAAAAATTACCTCCTTATCTAAAACTAGATTACTTCAAAGGGTATGGTTTCTAACATTCTTTATAATGTCAACAGCTCTTTCACTATGAACTCAAAACTCTGCATTTTTGTGTGAATACTGCGTGACAGGAAATGCTCTGTTTGAAAAGTTGTTGAAAATTGTGTCAATAATGTCGTAAATGTGTGGTGTTTTTTTTCATGCAGCAAAACTGCGTGAAGCTGCCAAACTGGGTTAAAAATAAGTGTAAACTGTGTGAATTTAATGAGGAGTAAGTAGGTTTTTATCAGTGCGTGAAACAGTTGACTGGCAGCATACACTTGCAAGTTAATATTCTTCTTTATAGCCGTGGGCAATGGTGGCAGGAAGTGTAGGCTCTGTTGACACTTAGCGTGCATGGGTGAGTTAATTTTAGAACAATCCACAGTGGCTCCAATCACCACACGACACTTTCACAGCCGTTACCGAGCGAACACGCTGGTGTAATGAAGGACCATTTCTCACTAACTTCAGTATTTTCCCAGTAGTTTGTATACATCTCAACAGGTGGCCCAAAAACAGAGTAAAGAAAATTTATACATTTTCTCTGCTGTCACACTTATACTATTGCTATGCAAACAAAATATGCATACACATGCTGCACTGTCATGTTTTGAGTTCGAAGTACTGCAGGTTAAGACCTGAAGTTAAAATAATAACCACTTATTGGAAATGTCGTAATTTGTGAAGTCAAAATCATGACGATTTCTTTATTAAGAACATCATTCGTACTTGATGTAGTACACACATAAATAAGTATGCTACTTTTTTAAAATTACACTTGTTGTTTTTCGTAATAATAATTAGGTTTTTTTTGACCGAGAGAGCCATAATCCAATATTAAAACTCTCACTTACACAACAAACTATATTATTTATAAACGAATCCCAAATGTGTGTCATTGAAAACTTGTTTTTTCTTTGGAAACGTTAAATTTTAAATAGCTTATAAAATTTTTGGTGGCCAGTCACAATGTTGGTTTCCACGTAAATCATGAAGGGATAGCTAGGTGAATTATAAAGCATTTAACCACTTGTTTTTTAAAAACTAAAAACATCTCATTTAGAAAATGTGATTTTCCGGCAGTACTCCAATCCGCAAAATCTTACAAAAAGCACTGATCTCATGCAGATATCATTTCATCTGCGAGATCTTGAACAATTAGTGGAAGTTATTTCTGTAGTATAAATGGATTGAACATTATACAAAATTATTAAGAAAGTAACAATTGAATGAGTAAACACCCGAGGACTGTGGAGGTGTAAACAATGAAATTCTGTAATATGCAACGCTCAAGCCCGTGCCAAGAAAAGTGAAACCGAAACTGAAAAAGCGAAATCCTAAAAAAACACATTAGGGAAACAAACACTCATCAGTTACAATCGTACTACAGCAAGGTTGCATAGATTCAAAACGTTAAAAGAACTTGTCAAATCACTTTGAAGGAAAGTTTTAATTATTTTTGACGTTACAATTTAAATAATACTACTACTACTACTACCACCACTAATAAGTGGTGGTGGTGGTGGTGGTGGTGGTGGTGGTGAACAAGACGAAGAGTAGTAGCTTCATCCAGGTAGCGGCGAATCTGTGCTATTTTTCTGATAGCCATGAGAGCTGCTTTGCAAACATTATCAACATGTCTACTCATGCACAATGAAGAATCCATAATTACACCGAGGTCACGGGCAAATTCAGATGGTTTAATAACAACAGACTGGGCAATATGTAAGTTTGGCGGAGAAATCTTTTTTGTGAAACGAGATCTTAAAAATTAGATCTCAGTTTTGGAGTCATTCAGAGCGAGTTTGTTGTACAAAGACCAAGATTTGACATCTTGTATGCATAATTCAACTTTAATAATGGCAGAAGCGCAATCAGCAGAATCAAATGTAACGTAAAGCTGGGTATCGTCAGCAAAAGCAACACTAGAAATGCCATGGGCAGCAATGAGGTCTTGTAAGGGTGCACTGAACAATATAAATTCAAGAGGCCCAGCTACAGAACCTTGAGGAACACCACACAAGAGATGGTGACGATCGGATTTAGCATTATTGATGAGAACATGCTGGGTTCTGTTGTTTAGATAAGAAGAGAACCAGTTAAGGGCTGTTCCAGAAATTCCATAGTGAGAAGATAAACGTTGAAGGAGAAGCTCATGGTCGATAGTGTCAAATGCAGCTGAAAAATCTAACAGCACAAGGATCGCTTCCTTTGATTGTCCAGTGCACGCAAGATTTCATCCTGCACACGAATGAGAGCAGTCTCAGTACTGTGGAAAGGACGATAAGCAGACTGCCATCTTACCATGAAGGTTATTTTCACAGAGATAGTCTTGAAAATGAGTAACAACTGCACGTTCTTTCCAACAGAGAACAGCGAGTCATCTTTTCAGGCGCTAAATCTGACTGGATACCAGTAACTTCAGGAGTTCCCCAAGGCTCAGTCCTTGGACCTATATTATTTAATTTCTTCACAGCTGACTTACCAAACCATGTTCAATCTTCTCTTCCTCAATATGTTGATGACACCGTTTTGTATAGGATTATTAGAAGTAACGATGACAGTGCCATTTTGCAGAATGACCTCAACTCTATTTCTAGATGGTGTTCTGATAATCGGATGCAGTTGAACTCTACCAAGTGCAAAGCTATGCATGTCACCCGCTCCAGAAAGCAATTGCTAACCCCTTACTTTTTTGCAGATTCCGATGAACCTCTTGATGTTGTCACGTCTTATATATCTTGGTGTTATTCTTTCGAACGACCTAACCTGAACCAAACATGTAAATTCCGTTCGTGCCAAGTGTTCTAGACTTGCTGGATTCATACGGCGCACTGTAAAATAAAAAAATGCTGAGGTTCTTCTCAAACTATATCGCTCTCTCTGCAGGTCTATCTTAGAACATGCCGCGTTTGGCTACCTCACCAGAATAACCACATCCAATGCCTTGAGGCAATTCAACGTCGCTTCACTAAATCTTGCTGCCTTTACAATGTTGCTATTTCTCTTTCCTATGAACAACACCTGTCCAAATTTCACTTGCCTCCCCTCTACAACAGACTTGTATACCTCAGTGCTTCCTTTGTCATTAAATGTCTCTCACATTTTCTCCCACAGGCCAACACTAGGAAAACCCACACCCTCCTCTTCAAACACCAGTACAGCCGGACAAACTGTGTCCAATTTTCTTCACCCTCTTTCCCAGGTTTTTTAATTTACTTTCCTCTGATGTTCGAGACTTTTGCCTAGAATGTTCGTCCAAACCTCTCGTCAATTCTTTACGTGATCATCTGTTCAGTCTAGACCCCATCTTTCATGCATTCTAGAGCTTTCCTCCCAAGATGTTTTTAACCTGACTTCATGGTTTCACAAATCAAATTTCTCTGGCTCAACAAACTCCCTTTCACTGCATATGATTATTAATTATTATTATTACAATGATTTGGACATAGCATGTATGCCAGCTTTTATTTTATTTATTTGTTTATTGTATTTAATTTAATCTTATTTTATTTTATTTCAGTTTATTCTGTTAATTTCGTTTATTTATTTATTTATTTGTTTATTTATTTATTTACTCTTACTGTAATTTTTTAATGTATTTTTAATTATATTTTGCTTAATTTTATAAACATTTTATTTAATGAATTTTATCCAATTAGTTTGGAGAGCCCCTCAAAAGGAACTTGTTTCTTTTGGGTAATCCCGTGGAAGCTTTTGGGGTGTTGTTTTCTGTTGTTTTCTGTTATGTTTACTACTCAGTGTTATTTGTACATGTAATTGTTTTGTCTATGATTCACTGTTTGTAATATCCCGGAAAATGAAATAAATCAATTCAATATGGAAGTGGCTAACTGTTTCATTCGTCGACGCTCACCCTTTTTCCCTCTGTGTACGCCGATTGCATCTTGAGTTATTACTTTGAGTGACATTTAATCCAATATGCTTAATATGATCCAAAACAGAAGGGTCTAGAGTATAATTCAAATCAATAGAACTTGAAGCCAAGTTCAAATGTAAGAGTTCATCACGATCATAAGTAAAAGGAGACAAACGGGAACTGGAAGACCTAGGGTTGTCATTGTTGTCAGAACAAAGGGTTGACCACTTCCCTTACCGAGTCCAAACGACAATAAATGATAAGCGATTCACGGCTTCTTTCGTTCAGTCCTAATTTATTATCTACTAAAAAAACCAATACTCTCTATATACACGTGTGTATTGACTAACTTATACCCCCGACGTCTTCCCTAAGCTCGAACAGACACAATTAGTACTCTTAATCTCACTAAGGCTTTGTAAAGAAATGCAGAACGGCAAATAATGGAATAAGCAGTATGATAGAAATTAATAAATACGTTTGACCACCAATTACTCTTCTACTGACGGATTCTCCTCGTCGTTCCTCACTATACACATAGTGTGACGCACTCTACTCCACTGACGAATAATATACTCAGTAGGTGCACCTGAGCTAATATACTAGCATACAAAATACTTGGCCGAGGGGAATTGTTCAGTCTCTTTTCCGGTGCTGTGTCCACTCTGAACTTGCTCATCAAGCTGATCTGGCTTCCCTCGCCGTCAAACCCTCACCACACGGTCTCACTTCCACTCCAACCAGGTGTGGTCCTCTGACGTTCCTCAGTTGGTTACATTTACAATACTTGGGTGCGCCTTCTTGCGCTCACCTTAACACTCCAATAAAGGCCAGCTGAAAAATCATACGAAACAATTCCTTGCCATAATTTCGGCCATTTGATAAGATTAAACCCCCATTTATAAATAACCTCAAATAGAGCTATATTCCAATAAATCCACATACAGTATTCAAGATCATGGATGTTACTACTTGGTGGGTTACTTTACAGTGTCTCTCGACACCTCTGCTCCGAATAGCTCAACTTCACATCAGACTTAATATTCACTTCTAAATAAGGTTTTCCTTTAACTTGAATTAAACACAACTATAGCTTCTCCTTGAAGATAATAAGGTGAAAAAATAATTAAATTAACTTACGGTTGATGGTCGAGTCGTCCAACCTGTCTCCCTTGCCAAAGTCCGGGTAGAACGGGCTATAAATAAAAACCCTCAGCGCTCATCTGATAGTATATGCAATGGCTGCTAAAATATACACTGGACTGGCATGCAGAAAAAGGTTCCCCTAATTTTAGTAAGGAACAGCTTGTACCTCTGTACAATATTTCTAGCAGCAGAGCAACAGGACGTGTGGCATTATTCGGCACAATTCGAGACTCTACTGAAAAACTCCCTTCAAACCTTCACTCCCCAAAACCCTCTCATATACTTTACACACAACTCTTTCTATTCCTTATCAGCCAACTAACCAATAACAAGATTATACAAATTACTTGAGCGAAATACGGTAGACTGTATTTGAATGTTCGACAGAGCCGTCTGCAGTATAAATGAGAACTTTACTGATGGCCTGTCTTGGTCCAAGATCTCACCATTAATGAATGACAATTAATATGTATGCATGAGTAGTCTAAATTTATTCAAGCTTTAACATAGAAAATAGTTTAAGTCAGAGAGTATGGATTCTTGCCTACTATGTACCCTTGTCCATTATCCTTACAAGACGATGCGTATCGGAACGAGAAAACACGTCAAACGAAGAACCTTTTGTTTTAAATGATATCTTACGGCGAAATCTGAACCCTCAAAAATACTCATTACAAGTTTTTTATAAAATTAGTTTTTATACTACTAATTATTGTTGAAACAGTTAAAACTCTGGGACAAGGAGGCTTATTAGGACCCAATTTCATGATAGATGATAGATAAATGATGGCGCTGTCCCATTCAGTGACGCTACAACACTGGTGACTTGAGATTTCGTAAAAATGTACAGTTGTGCTTTACATATTTTATGGGTATGGTTTACGTCTGGGTATTATGTTTGTATTTTTGGTCAGATTGAGCAGCGTAATTGACAAACATAGAGAGGACCGGAGGAACTGTTGACAAATGTGTCAGAGGGTGGATTTTTTGGGGAGAGACCGCAAGGATATATTTTCAGATCCTCTATAGCAATAACATGTTTTTATGCCTCCTTGGCAATCATCAGTTGCGTGTAGGTAATTCGAATAGAATCCGTGGGTCTGATGTCTCATGATACATATTATTTGTGTATTCCGCTTAGGTTCAGGTAAAGTGTAATAAATCCGAATGCGGATTTTTAATCCTGAGTTGAGTATAATAGTTTTAAGTCTGGGCTAAAGACTCATCTGTTTCGAGAGGCTTTCTGCAAGAAGTGTCACTATTTCTGGTTTTAATTTATTGTAAGCTAGTTAATTAATTTTTATTCATGCCGGACTTTTTGATGAAGGCCTGTCCTCACTTCCTTTTTAAAAATGCTTTTTGGTTTATTGCGTTGTACTGGATGGCGTTTTATAATTAATTGGTTGATTGGTTAATTGATTTGTTAACGATTGTTTATTATTATTATAAATGAAGGCCTGTTTTCACTTACTTTTTAAATGCTTTTTGATGATTTCCTGTACTGGCTGTTTCACTTTTTTGGCTTTGATTAGTACTTTTTATTTGCTGCTCCTGTATTTTAAATGTTTGCAGTTTAAAAACTTGTATTAGTTAATGTCAATTCTATGTAAAGTGCCTGTGAGCATTTGTCTTTTAAATGGCTTAGGCGCTATAAATGCTTTATTATTATTACTACTATTACATGTGTGACCTGTTCTTTCAGTAGGGAGATTAGGATGTTTAGTGTTTCGTTCGGGTCTTCAAAACCCGAATCATCAGGGGTTGGAGTGAGCTGTTTTTGGGTCGAGTCGGTTGGACTCCGGTTTAGTTTTGCTCTGATCAACCTTTCCCTTATGTTTTGATCTTTTCTATGCGCAATGAAGGGAGGGTCTGGAAAGATCTCCGAAAGTATTTCATTGTTGCGTAATCATAACAAAAAATGTTAACGCAAGTATTATTCAAAATGTGTTACTTGTGATCATGATTGCATTGTTTATATTTTTTTTAAACCGGGATTTAACGTGATGGATCTATTGCAAAGTTTTTACCAATGATAAGTTTATTGTGTAGTTTGGCATATTTTTCTTAACTGTTTGAGATTCTGTATTAACTATTTTCCGTAAGATATTCCACTGCTGCTGTGTTGTGAAAATAAAATAATGTTCCAGTTAGTAGAAAATGCTAGTCTCACGCGTTTTCGAAAAAAAGGTTGAACGAACTTTTAGGATTTTTTTTTATTTGCATTATTACACATCAATTCTGAAAATAACAACTGTAGCAATTTATCAATTATATGACAATTTGTGTATAACTCAATAAATTAAATTGCATGACAAATAAAAACATTTTAAAAAATACAAGTCACTCCCAAAGGTGTGCAGTCTAGTTCCAATGCCCAGTGTACAGTAGTGCATCGTGCCCTGTATAGCGACGCACATGAGTTCATTAATGGTAGTAAACAAAGCCACGCACCCGAGTTGCACATGGAACGGTACACACTAGTGTATGCCCAGTGCACAAGCAGTGTATCAGAAGGCTACCCTGTATAGCGACGCATCTGAGTTTGAATGGTAGTGAACACAGCCACGCACCCGAGTTGCATGACTCGTGGATACAGAAACGGTACAGGAACGGTAGCACTAAAGATTCAATGCTCAGTGTACAGTAGTGTAGTGTATCAGTGCCCTGTGTGTAAATTTCTGTATAGCGAAGCACCTCTTGTTTCTGTTCCAGTTTTTAAATGATTTTTAAATACTTTTTCTTACCCCCGCGATTGTCCGCTCACAAAAACACACTTAATTTAGTTAGATATTCATTAGGAGATGAAACTGCTTTAGTTACGTCATGACGACCTCATTAGGTATTGAAATACATTAAATCAAAGTTTAATGTTTGAAAAAAAAATCATAACTCCTGAACCCCACAATGGATTTTTACAATCCATATATCATCGGAAAGGACTTTGAACAATTAACGATGGTTGCTTTGATTGATACTTTTTGTAATGTGAGTAGTGATGTTAACAAACTTGTCAAACAATATTTTTCATACATCCGTTCCCGAATACCTTAGAGTTTTTTTGCTAGAACTTCTAGTTTTATATGTGATTTTGTTTTTACTAACAATCATACTAAAATCAAAAACAAATTTCAATCTGCAAACGATGGTACGATCAAGCAAATTTGTTTCCTTTTTTTAAAAGATGAGGGCAGTCAATTCCTTTCTTTTATTATTTATTAAACTTCAAGATGACCGCGATCATATCAGTGACTTCAAAATAGCAGTCACAGTGCTAGTGAAGCTTTCATAGAGGTAAAAACTATCAGGAAAATGGTTTGACTGTGTATGATAAACTGACACTAAACTCATTCTTTTAGGCCTACGGGGGCAGTTCAGAAAGTTTTGAAAAGTTGTATTAAAAATATAAAAACATTAAAAAAATGCGGCCTCTCTCAGGAGGCGGGTGGGGTCGATCAATTTGTTTTCTTTATTACTTGGCCTATATACAAGCCTAACTATTATATTGTGATGGTATTATGTTTCTGGTGTAGCCATCAACATATTGCAATAAAAACCAGGTTTGATTTGTATTTTTAAACACCTACCTTTTATATCATCATGAAGGGCGTCCCAAACAGTCAATTTTATCTCGCCTCACCAGAACACTGGTAAAAGCAAGGGCGACTCATCCAAGCACACCCCTATCAAATGTGCAATGTTCCTGTGTGACCTTATTTTTAGCATTGAAGTTGTTTCATTCAAAACGTCAGATTTCATCTTTCGATCAGAAACAATCAGGATTTCGGAAGGTTTTGACGATCACCTTCATTCCCTTGAATACACCCAATTTACAGTATTTTGTGAGTCCCACTTCAGTAGTAAAGTGTGAGTAGATGGCACCCGAATTGGGTGGAGTGTTGTGGATGGTATGTGGTGGAGGGTGAGTGGAAGGTAGTTCCCCTCCACCATCCCGGGGTTGAGGTGGAGTGAGGGTTCTACCCTCCACAACAGTAAGGCCGGTGGAATGAAGGTTATGGGTTCTCCATCAAATATCTGGCGAAGTGTGTTGGAGGGATTGAACAAAGGTTGTTATGGTCGACTGAGTTCCCACGTACGTGTGTACACGGGAGAACGTAGGATGAATGGAAACGAGGAACAAAAGGGTCTGAAGCCGTTATTGCTGAGGACCCTTTTTGAACGGACCGTAAGGTGACCTGCTATGTGTAAAGTCACTATGAAGGGAGGGAAAGTCATGACCACGCAACGGAATAAGTGACAAACAAATAAATTCAAGGAACCGTTAATGAAATAGTTAAGACAGGAGTCAACAAGATCAATCTGTTGATAAAGTCGCCCGTGTGACGTCACGGGCAAGTCATTACGTAACAAAGATATGTTTACAACGTGACGGATGAAGTCATCCTGGCTATGTCACGACTTGCCCGTGACGTCACGTACATTCTGTGTGTTGATTGGTTCATTGTGTGGGCCTGGGTCACTGAGTCGTGAATGGTGAGCTTAGTTGGGGTATAAAGAAGTAAGATTTGAGTTTGAATTTTACACCTTCGTTCATACTATACGCAACTGATTTCACAGCCACTTGTTCTCTAAAGTAAGATCTAACGAAACGATGGGGTATTTCAGGACACATCCTTCCATCACCAGGGGTGAGAGTTACCCTCAGAAAAGCTCTGGTGATTGTTGTGCACGCAGAAGCCATCGAATTGCAATACGGCGCATCCCTCATTATGCTAAAAAAGCCTTTGCGGCGGCCGGATCAGAAATAGAAAAATTTCTGTCAATGTTTTGTGTACTAGCTGGGCAACTGAGTAAAGTTGAATTAAATGGAGTATGTTCAAATATGTTGAAAGAAGGGACCGAAGGAGACTTGGAAATGAAGCAAGGTATGGTGATGTTGGCCACGGTGATACATGCCATGGATCCCGTGACCCGTCTAAGTTCTGTTGGACATCATAAACTAAACGTTTCTACTTTCGTAGAAGCGGGCTCCTTTAGGAGCCACCTATCAAATCAAAAGTAATCATCCATTTACACCATACCAGCACTTCAACCTCACCAGGCAGGCCCGGGCAGGTTGGGGACAAACAAAAGACATCTTTACAACGTGGTGAATGAAGTTGCCCGTGTGACGTCACGGACAAGTTTCGACAAGACATTGCGTAAGACTGACTCTATGCGCTGATTGGTCAATCATGTTGTTATCGCTTGGACTGGCGGGGAATAAAAGGTATGTTTGGATGTTCAATCACCATTCCATATCGCTGGTGATAGACAGAAGACATCTGAGCTCTCACAACTTAACTTCTGCTGTATTAGTGCATGATGGCTGGACAGTCTAACATTACACTACCTTTCATTGAGGATTCATCTTCCTCACAAGAACCACCTACCGCCCCAACGTCTCTGGTAGATGCTGGACCATTTGACTGTGTGAAGCAACTTACACACGATCACGTTAAAAATGGGTGGCGCGAAGGTTTCAGTGTGACTGCGGAGAGAGCTTACTACTTCAACGTCTTCACCAGAGAAAGTGTATAGACCCTACCCAATTTACCGGTGCAGCGTGAGCAGAGAAGAGTGGTGAACTCGGCCAACGTTGATATTCTGGCTGCAGCAGTTAATGAGTTGACCGAGTCGTCATCTCAACCCAAACCAGACGGCCATGCAGCAGCATCCGTCTCTGGTGTGAAAGGGAAAGACACCGTCAAACGAGTCTACGCCGCGGACCCCAACGAAGTGGAGAACGAGAAGAACGCCAAAAGATTCAAGATTGGAGGTGAGCGTTATGCTTATGTTAAACGGTTCAAGGGTAGCCCCTACGTTAACATCAGAGAGTATTATTGGAACCTTCACAAGACCCGATTACTGGCTGGAAAGAAGGGGTTGAATCTTACTCCCGAAGAATGGATGATGTTGGCCGGTCAGAGTAGTGCCATAACCAAAGCTTTGGGAATGGTTTAAACCTTTTGCTTCAGACTTATGACATTTTTGTTTTGTTTTCTTAATTCCTTGTTCCAGAAGATGATACAGTATGCACTCTACCCATCACCACTGATCTCACTGAGGGTCCATTCCCCGTCAAAATGGTCATCAAACGAATCCTGACCAAGATCGCCACGGACGAGATACTGAGGCTCGTGTACGCCGCTCAGGATGCCTTAGGGTGCGCAGGATGTAAGGAGAACTGGGGGACCCAAGACGAACATCAGTGTCTTTTCTTTGGTATAAGTCCAGCATCAAATCTTTATGACTACGTAGACGAGTGGTATACAGATGCAGCACAGTGTGTAAAACCGAACAAGGTCATTGACATTTTTGACGCAGTAAACATCAGCCTCAATGTGACTGAATCAAGCGAAGATGGACAGAACATTGATAAACACGCGATAATCAAGGAAATCATGGACGGGTGGCGTGAGGATCCCGATGATATTGCCCGTTCGTTCTATTCTACATTCTTCAACAATTTAACTGAACTCATTGACAGTACTATCCAACAATTGGATGCTTGATTGAACTTTTTTAAACATTTATTGTGGTGGTGGTTTGCAGTGTTTTTTCAGTAATATTATCATCATTAGTATTGACAAGTGATTTTCATTAAAAAAAAAAAAATAAAAAAAAAAATAAATAAATAAAAATAAATAAATAAATAAATAAATAAAAGAGTAGTTTTCTTTTGTAATTTGATGATTCTAAATAATAAGAAAGTACTGTGTTTGTATTTTGGTGAAATGAATTAGAATAAAATGTTTTAAAAATGAATCACTCTGTGTTTGTGTGCTTTTATTTGTGTGTGTATTTGTATGTATTGATTAGTAGTTAGTAGTAAATGTTAGAAAGGGTTATTAGACGCAAAACACATGTATATATTTTCTGGACACTCTCCCTTAATCCTTTGCTCCTCTTTTTGCTATAAACGGATATGTTTGTGTTTGTTCTTGTTTATGCCTCTGACGAAGGTCCGGATTGGATCGAAAGCTAAGGCCATCTCCCCTACTAATTATATATATATATATATATATAAAATTAGTAGGGGAGATGGCCTTAGCTTTCGATCCAATCCGGACCTTCGTCAGAGGCATAAACAAGAACAAACACAAACATATCCATTTATAGCAAAAAGAGGAGCAAAGGATTAAGGGAGAGTATCCAGAAAAAAGCGGGAAAATATAGCCAATCAGAGTTGTAAATTTACTGGCTAAGAACCAATAAGAGTGAAGAGGTGAGAACAAAGGATGGTCAGTGTCAAAGGCTGGATCGCTGGACCATAAAGGTGGTACTGCATTGTAGGTATTACAATGCGGGAAGCATGAAAGGGTAGGATTAGAGGGCAAGCCACATAAGAAAATGCAACTAACAATAGGAGGCAAGATCAAAGTAATTATAGAATAAAAGAATCAGTGTAAGAAGTTAAAACTAAGCAAGAGGAACCTGCAGAGAGAGCAGGTTGTTAATTCCTCTGCAGAGGGAATGGGTTATTGACAGGTTGATTTTTTTCAAAACTTTTTGAGAGAGAGAAAAAAGAAGAAGTGTAGGGAACATGTAAATGACAATAACTGTATATTTTTTGTATCAATGAAGTAAGCGAGAGAGAAAGCGTAAAAATAGACTAGTGGAGAGAACTTGTTGTTTACAGTTATTGTATTTATTTTATATCGAAGAAAAAAACAAGCAAAGGTGGAAGGAGTGTGATGGGAATTTATTTAACACCAGTGTTTACGTTGAGTCCAAAGGGTTGGACTGTCTTGAGTTGGTGAATCCAGTGTGATTCTCTGAGTTTGCGGTGTGTGTCGTCACCATTGCAAGCCTCAATCACGATGAGTTCAACATCTTTGACGCTGTGATTACGGCTGTTGAAGTGGATGGAGACGGGGTACAGTTTCTTGGTCTTTATGGAAGAGACATGGTTTGCAAAGCGAAGACTGAGTTTGGTCTTAGTCTCTCCCACATACTGTAGTCCACATCTTTTACAAGATATAACATAGACCACATTGGGTGTGCTACATAGGGAGTCGGTCTTGATATTGTAAGAAGAGCCAGTGCTATGACTCTTCACTTTAAGTGCAGGTTTGATGTAGAGACAGGTTCTACATTTAGAGCGGGTACACTTGTGACAACCCTGTATCTCTGTTAGTGGTGGTGTTTGGCCTGTACCTGGGGGGAGTTTGGCCCTGACTAGAATGTCTCCCAGGTTTTTAGGGCGGCGGAAAGCAACCATGGGGTTATCAGGGATTGCTGAGCGCATCCTCTTAGATGAATGGAGAATATCCATTCTACCATTGAGGATTGAGGAGAGTTTGGGTAGGTTAGGGTGGTAGGTGGTGACCAGGGCAACTCTATTGGTCGGGACTTTTCTGGACCCCTTGTTGGCCAAAAGAGTATGGCGTGGTATACTGAGGGCCTTGTTGATGGCAAGTTGAACCCTGCGTTCGCTGTGACCTCTAGAAACAAGGTGTTTCCTGAGGTCCGATGAGCGCCTTTTGTATAGGGTATCTGTGGAGCAGATACGTCTTATGCGCAAGGCCTGACTGTAAGCTATTGCCTTCTTACAGTGACTGGGGTGGCAACTGTTAGAGAGAAGGTACTGGTGGGTGTCAGTGGGTTTGCTGTATACATCCGTAGCAATGCCGCTACGGGATTTACTGATAGTTACATCTAGAAAGTTAACACTTGTTAGAGAGTATTCAGTAGTGAACTTTATGGTTGGGTGGAATGAGTTTATATGGTCGATAAACTCAACCAAGCTGTCTTGACTACCACACCAGATAGAGAAAATATCATCAATAAATCTCCACCAAACTAGTGGGCGGCTGGGGGCAGAGGACAGAAGTTTTTCCTCTAAGTCAGACATGAAAATGTTGGCATATGAGGGCGCCATTTTTGTACCCATGGCGGTACCCTGTATCTGTAGAAAATGCCTGTCAGTGAATGAAAAGTTGTTCTTAGTGAGAATATGGCTGATGAGTTCCTTAACATGTATCACTGAGGGGCGGGATTGTTTGTTACCCCTGAGGGCAGAGACACATGCACTTATGCCTTCATTATGGGGAATGTTAGTATACAGTGATGAGACATCTAAAGTAACCAAAAAAGCAGAGTCAGGTATTTGATGTTTGACATCCTCTAGCTTATGGATGAAGTCTGTGGTGTCCTTTATGAAGGAAGGGATGCCGGAGACTAGGGGGTTGAGAAAGCTATCTACAAACTCAGAAATGCGCTCTGTAGGGCTACCATTACCAGATACAATGGGTCGGCCTGGGTTGTTGGGCTTGTGTATCTTAGGTAGAAGGTAGAAGCGTGCTGTACGGGGGTCCTGTGGAAGGAGATAGTTGAAGGTATCTTTGTCGATACCGTTGGCATTGTGCATTCTTACCAAGGTGTCACTGATTTGTTTGGAAAATAATTGAGTAGGGTCAGTGTCACATTCAATATAATGATCAGTGTTGCTGAGCTGTCTGAGGCCCTCAGCTATGTAGTCATGTGTGTTCATGACTACAACTGCGGACCCCTTGTCAGCACGTTTAATCACTATGTCTGGTGATTGGCGGAGCTGTGTTAGAGCATGACGTTCATCTTGGGGGAGGTTGTTTGGTGCCAAGGTGTTAGGGACCTTAAGAACCTCGGAGCTGACTGAATTGATGTAGGTATCAAGAGCCACATCTCGGTTCTTAGGGGGTACCCAACGACTTTTCTCCCTGAAGCGGTTGCGGGTGTTGGGTTGGACGTCAACAGATGACTCGTCCTCTGTGGAGGGCTGTACATGAAAATATTCACGTAGGCGTAACCTACGGTTGAATTGGGCCATGTCTTGTTGAAAAGACAGTTGGTCCGGTTCTCTGGGTGTGGGGCAAAATTTAAGACCCCTTGAGAGGAGTTTAACCTGTGGGTCGGTTAGAACTTTGTCAGATAGGTTAACTACTGTACGTGGTGCAACTACTGACCTGTCAGTATCAGGAACAATAGTTGGCCTCTTACTGTGGAAACGCCTATGAATGTATTTCTTATGGTTAGCTTGGACATTCATGCGTTTCTTGTTCTGTTTGTCCAATAGGGTGGACCGTAGGTGATTGACGTTAGACAGAATGATATCTTGTAAATGTTCAAACTCTTGATTAGAGCATGACTCTTTGAGTTGAGATTCAGTGTCTGTTATCTCAAGTAACTGGTTATCAACGTATTGTTGACATTGATTTTCTAGCAGTGTAAGCAATTGGAAAGACGTGTTAGTGAGTGTCTTGTTCCATTTCTTAAGAAAGGAGGGATCAAGGTCCCCAAAGGAAGGGGCACACTTGATCTGTAGTCCTTTAGGCAGAATACGAGACAAACGATAAAAGCGGTAGTTGTCAAGATGTGACGAGTAACGAATGTTCTTTTCTTTAAGCTTACGTAGCTTACGGAAAATGCACTTTGTGTCAGTAGGGAGTGCCATGAGTTATGTCATAGAAAGCTAGGAATATCGAGAGAGAAGTTGTAATAAAAAATTCCTGTGGAAAGTATGGGTAACAAAAAGGGACGAGTAAATAAACCTGTGGGAAAAAGGGGTTATTTGAACCTGCAAAGAGAAAAAGTTATGAAACCTGTGGAAAAAGAACGGGTTAATAAGAGACCTGTAGAGAGAACAAGTTAGGAGACCTGTGGAAAAACGGGTTATTTCGAAACTTGAAAAGAGAAAAAGTTAACAAAACCTGTGGAAGAAAGAACGGGTTATTTAAAGACCTGTGGAGAGGACAAGTTAAGAAACCTGTGGAAAAACGGGTTATTTAGAAACCTGAAAAGAGGAAAAGATACAAAACCTGTGGAAAAAGGAACGGGTTACTTAAACACCTGTAGAGAGAACAAGTTAGGAAACCTGTGGAAAAACGGGTTATTTAGAAATCTGAAAAGAGAAAAAGTTAACAGAACCTGTGGAAAAAGAACGGGTTACTTAAAGACCTGTAGAGAGAACAAGTTAAGAAACCTGTGGAAAAACGGGTTATTTAGAAACCTGTAAAGAGGGATAGTTAAGAAAACCTGTGGAAAAACGGGTTATTTCAAAACCTGAATAGAGAAAAAGTTACAAAACCTGTGGAAAAAAGAACGGGTTATTTAGAAACATGTAGAGAGAAAAAGTTAAGAAACCTGTGGAAAAACGGGTTATTTCAAAACCTGAAAAGAGAAAAAGTTACAAAACCTGTGGAAAAAAGAACGGGTTATTTAGAAACCTGTGGAGAGAAAAAGTTAAGAAACCTGTGGAAAAACGGGTTATTTCAAAACCTGAAAAGAGAAAAAGTTAACAGAGCCTGTGGAAAAAAGAACGGGTTACTTAAAGACCTGTAGAGAGAACAAGTTAAGAAACCTGTGGAAAAACGGGTTATTTAGAAACCTGTAAAGAGGTATAGTTAAGAAAACCTGTGGGAAAAAGGGTAATTGCAAAACCTGAAAAGAGAAACAGTTATGAAACCTGTGGAAAAATGGTTTATTTAGAAACCTGAAAAGAGAGAAAGTTAAGAAACCTGTGGAAAGGACAGATTATTTAAAAAATCTGTACATGTAGAAAAAGTAAATAGAAAGAAGCCTTTGAAAAATGCAATTGTTTGAAGGTGTTCTGAAAAGAACAGGTGATGAGTAGGGGAATTAAAATGGATATAGTAAAAACAAATAGAAACAGAAGACAAGCAACTCAATGGGATCACCACGAAGGGATACCACAACAGAAAATTAAGTTTCTTACTACGAATGGTGAGGGTCTGTTGAAACCGTAGAGTTGCAAACAGGATAATCCTGATGACCGGTGATATATAAAATTAGTAGGGGAGATGGCCTTAGCTTTCGATCCAATCCGGACCTTCGTCAGAGGCATAAACAAGAACAAACACAAACATATCCATTTATAGCAAAAAGAGGAGCAAAGGATTAAGGGAGAGTATCCAGAAAAAAGCGGGAAAATATAGCCAATCAGAGTTGTATATATATATAATAGACGACACGGTGTGCCTAAAACCAACCCGAACTCACCAGAACATTCCTTAAGTGGTCAACGGGCAATGTACAGTTTCAAATATTTTATTCATCATCAACAATAAATCACTAAATCTACATATTCATTAGTAAAACATTAAAAGAAAACCATCAATAGTTTAAGAAAAAAGGTGCAAATTAAAAACTTCTAAACCTACAATTGATTTACTTACTTAAATTAAATTAAAACATTACTTTAAGCATTATAATAAGCCCGTGCAAATTGTTGGATAATAAAGTTTGCATCATACACTTGTGGTTTGCTACGGGGAAAGTGTTTTCTAACAAAGTCATTCACATTAAAGTCATTATCCTCTGTGTCCGACGAAAACAATTGGGTGATCTTTGTCATGCTCAGGTCCCGACATCGGTGCAAATGGAAGAAGATGACGTACTGTCCGCACACTGTAGAAAATGTTCCCTGTATGTGTCTTGCGTTATAGATGCAGTGCTTGGTATTCTTCTGAAGGAAACGAGTAATCTGTAGCACTTTGGGGGGTTGTCCATAGGAATCAAAGTATTCACCCACTCCATTCTGATCGATGTAGATTCCCACCCAGTGCTGACCGGGCTTATCCGAGGGGTCCGTGTTTACGACAAGAACGCTTGGACGTGGAAGATATTGTTTGGGTAGTTGATTACAAGCAAAAACTCCTCTGAAATACGGCCGGGTGAAGCGGTCCCGCTTTAATATATCGGTGATCTCTTGAGTATCCATTGTGTGATTTAACTGCTGTAATCAAAGATGACGTTACGGGACTGATCGATCTCCAAAATGTTGTTGAATTCTGCGTAGATAATCACGTTGATTGTCTGGTCCAGGGCATTGGCAAAATGGACGTCAAGGCTGAGGTTACCGTGTTTGACCAGATTGAGGTGTCCTCCAATGGATAAGTCTGGGCTCAGATCAAAGGCGTACAATGTGTACCCTCCCTTGTAGTCCTCACGAGTGATGGTGTTGCCTTCGTCCTGGTACGTTTTATCAGTACCTGAGAAGAGTGTGGTAGGCTCTGATGTAGTTTCCTCCTCCGGCCGCGGTGTAATTGGGTTTCAGGGGAGTGTACAGAATCTGCTCACCATCTAGGTGTACGGTTAGTAATTGTTCACGTTGAAATGCTGAAAATTGAAAGGGTTTTTGCCGTACCTCCCATTAAACGCCTCGTTGGACACACATCCTACCAAGATGCGAGTTGGAAGTTGTCCCAGAAATATATGGTCCTGCGTCAGCGATAGGTTACCGCGCGGGATAGAGACCATCTTGCAGAGGTTCCGTTTGAGCGGGTACTTGGCGGTTCCTTTCCGCAAAGCTTTCATGTGACCCATCATGACCCCGGGGCTTACTCTCACCTTTCTCGCAAATACGGAGGCATTCATAATCTTTACCTTGTAGGTGGGGTTGGCTCCCGTTGCCATGAGACAGAAGGCATCGCTGCCGCGGATGAATTTCAGTTTGACGTCCACTCCGTTCAACATGTGTCTGTCTTGAAAGAATATGTCGCTGTGTATGGGACCTACCATGTCCACCACGTTGCTATTCTTTGTAAATTTGTATCTTTTCTTTAGCCCCTCATTGACTGCACCATCCGGGGCCATTGGATTGGCATTTTCAAATCTTCCGGCGGTATCCCTGTAAAACAGGGATCCTGTGAGTTGGGAATTTAGAGCATCGGAACCCTAACTCAGTATGGTTTCGATCATAGCTCGGTAGGGATAGGTGGGTGTGGAGGGAGAAATGAGACGTTCGTTAAGACTAACATCCACCTGGTTGAACAAAGACTGTAGAAACAGATTTACTGGACCGACCTGCTCATCTTCAGCAAGATTGGTACCGTCCGCCTTGGTTATTTTTGCTTTGACGTACAGCTGAGTCTGGTTGAGATCCAGGTATTCGTCACCGGAACCGGGTATAAAGAATTCAATGGGTCCACCATCGGCAATGGTAGAAATGGGGTGATATTCGACCCATTGTCCCTTGTCGATACTCGTCTGGGTGGGTGGAATTACAAACAAATCCAGCTCAGATTTGGTGCACTCGCAGGAATTACTGTGTAACAATGCCATGATGATTTACAACGGTAGAGCTCTAATCAAAAATATCCAACGATCTCTTCGCTCGCTTACCAGAGACAGAAGTGGAGCGTTTGCGGATTGGTTTTCTTTTTATAGCACGCCGGCGGCCTCCCGTTTGTTTTCCTGTCAAACTACCCACGGCCTTGTGGGTAAGGTTTCGTCCTGCTTGGTGTAATCTCGTTTTGGCCGCTGTTTTTATATTCTTTCCTTCAAGGGTATCTTTTGCAATGCTAACTCCGGTATTGAGTGCCTCACGACCCAATGTTGAAGCACCATTTTTGTGTACACCACCATGTTCCTCGCCACCCGTACAGCTATATACATTCTTCGCGTCGGTGACATTGAACCAGCGGTGTGGATAACTAAACTCTGCCAGCCCCACTTCCCAGTCTCCTTTAAACACGAGGGGTGTGGATAAATTGACATAAAATTGGGTCAATGTGTTGTTTGGATGGATATCCATGGAGCTGTTACTCGGGAGCGTGACATAGAATGAGTCCGCCATGATGGAGTTTCAAATTACCGTGTGAATATCAGTCGACACGGGAAGGGGCTTTATAAGGTATGTATTCTAGTCACCCAGCTGTTGAACTTGTTGGGATACCCCAACCACTTAACGAGATACTCCGTCTTTCCACGTCGCTTTCTGGTTTCTAGAACTTTCTCCACCTGATAAACGTCGTCCATTTTAATCACCGTTTGTAATTCCTGTTCATAGAACGTTCCCTCTATGAGTTCATTGTCATAGTCCTTCAACCTGTACACGGGAGGGTGTCGAGGAATTTGAGCGCTGACGGTAAAGAGCTCAGTGGTCCAGTTTGGAAGGTATCCCTTGCGGAATGGTCTGGTCGTCATACTGATACGCACCGTGTCTCCAACTTTAAACTTGAATTTAGTTCGATTTGAAGGTCCGACGTCCGAACCGTATAATGTGCGCCATACTTCATCCGCATTATCAACGGTCACGGATGCGGGAGTAGTCTTGATACTTCGATGATAGGAGTGATTGTAGGCGGAAAGTAACTTGGGTAAGACTTTCAAGTACATATGTGTATTGTTAGCTGTGAAGTATTTCCACATTTTTGTCTTAAGGGTTCTATTAAATCGTTCAATCACGCTTGCTTTGGTTTCGTTTTGAGTTGTAAAAAAGTGAATATTCTCTTTTTTCAACAACTTCTGAAAGTTTTTCTTGATAAACTCTGTACCCTTGGCTGTCTGGAGGAGGTGTGGCTTGCGTCCACTGGTAAGTATTTCTTTGAATGCCGCTATGATTGCCAGTCCAGACTTGTTCTTGAGAGGGACTGCCCAAGCGTACTTCGATAACACGTCTATGCACGTCAATAGATACTTAACACCTTTATTGTATTCAGACAGTGACGACATATCGACCAGGTCGGCTTGCCATTGCTGGTCAATTCCATTTACCGTTACTTTGTGTAGAGATGGCAAAACTGATACACCTTCCAAGTGTAGAGAGGTGTCGGATTTGTCAGTGTTAATTGCCCCCCCCTTTTAATTTTGTAATAGAACTTTGACCCTACCTCTAGAAATAATGAATTAGTCCAAGATTGCCACATCAGCAGAGTTACTCTGGACAGGTTGTTGGTTTGGTCATTCTTACACCAGTGATGACCAGTACCAGACATATTAAAGGAGTTTCTACAAGATATCTTGCTTGACAGTGTATTTTCATTATTCTTACAGGTATGTTGATTTTATATTTCTGTATTAATTTCATTGTGCTTTTTAATAGAAGTATCTAGATTATTGAACTTTAATATTTGCTTTGCGTTGTGAACTTGATCAAGACAATGTAACTTGAAGACAGTTGGGAGTTTTCACTCCAAGGTTACAATAGAGGATTTGTTTCAGACTTGGAAGCCAGTTGGAATGTAGTCTAGAGTTTCCTTTGTTAAGTCATGTGATAATGGACAGTGATAATGATTTTATCTAGATGAAGTGGAATTGCTTTCTTTAAGTACTGCTTGGACTTTATTTAGTATTTAAAGGTTACTTTTATTTGCTAAGGTATCATTTTTCTAAGTTTGCTTTCAAGTGTTAAAGTGTACTTTATTTTATTATAGACTTTCATTTACTAGTTTCTGTTTTAAGTATTTGTTTAGGAACTGTAGTGTTCTTTCAGATATATTTTAGTTTGGAAGTATTGTTAACCAGTACTTTGACTGAACTCCATGTGTAGAGAATCTTTGTAGCCAAAGACCATTGTTTGTTGGAGGTTCAAGATCTTCCTATACTAGACCACACAGTGTGAGCCCAGTGGCTCTGAAGTTGTTTATTGGAGTAATGTTGCATCAGGGCAGGAAGTGAGATCTGAAGGCAAGAACACCTATTTTCTTGTGAATACTTAAGTAGCTGTAGGCAAGAACACCTATTTTCTTGTGAATACTTAAGTAGCTGTAGGCAAGAACACCTACTTTCTTGTGAATATATAATTAGCTATGCCTTGATCATGTACTGCAGGGACAAGATTGTAATGATTATAGGTTGAACACCTGATGAAAGGAGTTGTTGTGTATGCATTTAAATGTGTTTGTTTTATGATGTTTATTCGTTGAACCATTTGAACCAGATTTTAGAGATCAGTATATTTAATTTAGTTATTTGTTAGAAGTAAGTTTGAGTTATATTGCATTACCTTCTCAGTAAGTAAGTACATAGTTTAAAGATTAACAAGTACTTAATGTTTGGATAATGTTTGATGTAATGTGATTCTTACACCAGTGATGACCAGTACCAGACATATTAAAGGAGTTTCTACAAGATATCTTGCTTGACAGTGTATTTTCATTATTCTTACAGGGGTCATCAACCCGACATATTAATGTGCTCCGCTTAGATTGCCAGTTTGGTAATTTGACGGGTGCAACATTTGTTCCATTCAAAGTGCTTATAGCTCGGATTGTGTAGTGTGTAAGTGGGTTGTTTACTCAACCATTCTTTGATCGCTTTTCTGCTCAGCCTGACTCCGTTTTTTTTGGCAGCCTTGTATATACTTTCTACACCACCTAAACCGGCGGGATGGGGGTCGTAATACACTCTCTTTAGGTACGCCTCCTCCACTTCCATCGGTAAATTCGGAACTTTCGATAACCAATGAACTGTTACAGCAGACAGATACACATCGGATTTTCTTGAAAATGTTTCTAAAGCCACAATCTGACTTTGGGGGACAACACTCCATGATGGTAGCTACTCTCAAAATGATTGTCTATCGGGATTGCGTGTCTTAATATGGAGTCCATTTCGGTTTAGAAAGGCTGGGTCTGCTGCTCTTTTTACGTTTGCTTCTCCTTACAGGAGTGGTGGTGGGGAGATGGGAAGCCTCAGCGAAAAGTTTGGGTAGTCCATAATCCTCTTCCTCTGGTTCCTCACTCAGGGGTATTTTGATTTTTGTGATTTTTGTAGGTAGTTCAGACTTCAGCTTGGATGGAGTATCCAGGTTATCAGTCTCCGTTTTCAAAGTCATCGTCAAGGGCGCCATTCTCTGCCTATTTAACTCCATGTACCGTTGAAGTGTCTGGTGGTAAAGCTTGATTTTCTGGTCGTCTTTCAGGTCTTGTCTTTCAAGTAGTTTTCCCATCTCAGCATCTATACTATGCACCACACGGGTTGTGGGTGTCTGTTCTATACGCCTCGCTGACTGAAGTTTTGTCAGAGTCTCCTGCGGGACCAATATCATTTTCTTGGCGTATTCCATAATTACTTAAACAAAAGTCCACCTAAAGCGCTTAACACTGGAGTAAGTAGAGCTCCAAGAAATCCACCCTTTTGACTGAGCGTTTTCTTTTTCTTTTGGGAGTTCAATTTTCTTTTGGTAAGAGACCTAAGTTGATGCTTATACTTTTTAAGTTTCTTCTTGTCAGCTGGTTTTAAAGGTACATTACCATTCAGGACGTTGAGGGCGCACTCACACAGACATTTCATAAATTCCTTGTTAGCTCCTTGAATGATACCATGACGTTGTTTGTGGGTTCCCTTGGCCAGCAAGTGGAGATAGGGAGCGTGCTTATGCAGTCGCTTCGTCATCTTCAAATGATTGACTTATTACCAAACACTCCTTATTTATACCTTAGGAACATATACGATTGGGAATTCACCCTTAAATATATTTGTTCGGAGTCTCAGCTCTTCGGAAGTTGTCGGCTTTAGATCAATGAAGAGGTAAGCGTAAGGATTTAGGGTAGCATCCCGGTAAGCTTCCACCAAGAACTAAGATTTATTGGGATACATCTGTTTAGCGAGATGATTGATTTGTGAAGCATCTCTAGGATTTTTGAACAGTACCATGTAATGAGAATTTAGACTTATTGTTCGCATTTCCTTCCCCGGTAGAATAGATTGTGTAATATCAAAATAACCGACAGGTTTCTATGATGACTACCCTTAGTAAACAGTTCAGAGACTTTTTTATTGTTGCTTGATTCTGACATAAGATCATCTATAACAATAACATTTCTTTGCGTGCGATCCAATGACTGAAGTAGATCATCGGGAAACCCTTCCACAAATCGTATTTCAGGAACCAGACTAGCCAAATGGTCATAACCATCTTGATATTCCCCGTAACACCAAATGATATTATCAGGAGGGTCTATGATACCTTTAGAAGTAAACAGGCGCTTGGTAAAAACAGTCTTGCCAGACCCTGTAGGACCCGAGATGACGGAAGTAAAAGGGTGTTTAAGTCCCACGTCCATTTGGATAAATGACTAAAATTTGTGATGTGAAGACTTTTTAAGTAAAATTGTACCCCTGTAATATTTAAATCATTTAGACGAAAGAATAAATAGACACGGACATGAGGAAACAAATTGACAAGTTCTGTGTTCATATCTTTCTTTCTTTCTTTCTTTTATTTTCCTTCCACTTGCTCACAATAATAACTCAAAGTTAAATAACTTTAAAACGATTCCACTTTAGATAATGATAAACATTACATAAATAATTATTAAAACAATGAAAAGTTTATGATCACACTTATATACAGTATCAATAAAATAATTAGTAAACTCACATTGATGAATTGATACAGAAAACATTACTTGAAATATTGATGGATGTTACAAGTTGATTGTTTAAACACGTAGTAAGCTTATACAATGTCAACAATATAAATCAGCTTCAGTGTTTAAAAATCTAAATATTAGAAATAATGAATTTATACAAAATATATTGTCAAAAGTAATTTAAGGAAAATACGCTTCTCTTTTACTTTATATTAGCCGTCTTATACGTGTCTAAAGGTAAAAAGATATACATATATTTGTTTTACCATAGTTATACAATAATAACACATTATTGATTTAGGAGTAAAACATTATACCAAATACACAACGATGTACTTATTCAAAGACAAATTAATTGATTTCCCGATGGGAATTGTTGGGTTTCTGATATTTTACAGATCTATATATGTTGTGGTTACACCATCTTCCGCAACTTTTCGTTTTGGGTAAAAGTATGTGAATGCAGTTTTAGTTTGCTGATATGTATACATACTCCCATCCCGCATTCTAAATCCCCGATTTGTTCCAATCCCACCCCTTTTTGATGTAAGTACAGAGAGATATCTTTCTTTTGTGATGGCATTTGTGTTTTTGTTTAATCCTTTACAACTTATTTTGTTGTGTTCACCGAAACAGAAGTATGTTTTACTACAAAGCGAAATAATTCCCTGTCCCTCCCATTCTTCTTTGAATAAGCCGGGAGTTCGTTTATCATATGCCTTGTTCTCCACACTATCCTCTCGAGGAAACCACTTGTTTTTTCACGGTGGTATTCTTCTGTCATATCCTCTTTAATTACATCTTCAAGACTATCACCGGACAAAGCCAAGTATGCGGAGTCGGTATCCATTTCACACATCTGAAAATCAGATGTGTGAATGAACTTAACAAGGAAATCAAAGTAAAATTGAAGCATGCGGAGTTTGGCATATTGATATACAAAAAACCCAATTTGTATCGGAAGGTTCAGGTTTATTGTTTTCTTTGTCAGGTCAACCTCATTCATACCACCCCCACAACGTGTAAAGCACGGAAATGGCGGTCATTAATTAAATGCGACTCGTCAGTGTCATAGCAAACTTTCACATTTTTATGTTTTTCTTGGTTTGTTACCGTTTTCCCGTAAGCTGAATTTCCCAACAATTTCATCGTATCTGCCAATATTGCACTGGATGGATCTCTGTCCCCGGCCCTTCGGGCATCGCTGACAGCATCTCCAAAATGTTTAAAACAGTCCTGTTTTTGGTACTGAATGACCTCATACACATGTCGGACTTCCAGTCCGTGCGAAATATACCATTGCAAAAGAGGAGTAGCGAGCATTATTTTGGAACCGAACATACTACCAATCAGACTTTTACGCGGTTTATTCATTATCCCCTCTCTTTCGGCAAATGCCTTCATGTGCTCCCCTATGTCCTCTTTGCTAATTTTTACGTTCTTAAAAATTAGGGTCATTTCTCCAAATGTTTCTCTCAGTTCTGGTGGGACACGGATGTCACACTCTACGAGACCAAATAATGTGCCATCAGCGATAAAGTCCTTAACTTGACGCTGTGTCATTGACTTTTTGCTATGCAGCGGGAGACGGCCTGAATTCAGAAACACTCTTAAATCTGGATTGCTGTTTATTTCAGTCTCCCACTCGCACTCCTTCATTTCCACGAGGTTGTACCCTTCACTTCTTATATATGTGGCTATGTTCTCAGTGTTATTTTGGAGTTGTGTGTTAGTCTTATCTCCTATTTCATAGTATTCTTGTCCATTCTTGAAACACTTATGCCCGTGCCAATAGCACCCGTGAAATTGATACACTGTATTTGTCTGTCGGCAAAAACCATCAACAGGAATATTTTTGGATCCTATTCGAAGTTCTTTCCCGTTGAACTTATGTCCTATTCTGACACCAACGCGTCGCGCTTCCCACTCAACCCATTCCGTTGCCTTAATCCCCCATTTCTGACTCTGCTCAGGTTTGAAGCTTTCTTCTGCTTTTCGTCTAACAAACGCACCTGTAGGCGTGTCTTGCATGAGTGCCCACAGGTACAATGCGTTCGCATCAAAACCAACTATCTTTTTACAAACTTTTGGCCCCCCTCTCAGGTAAGTTTTGTTTTCTTCATGATACCGGTGGAACACAATGGAAGGTCCACCCATGATATTTGTCTTCATCTTGTGGTAAATATCTTTGTTCTTTTCATCGATAAGTGAGAAGAACGTCTCACGGGGCAGTCAGAAAGAGGTATCGTAAAGAGAGACCGGGTACCGATATTGCGGATTTGAACATATCCATGCCTCTTTGTTTGTAAAAGTCGAACATTTTTGCCATCGCTTCTAAGAAAGGACTCACATCCAAATTATCATACCACGTTAGAAAGTCTCTCATTGTTTGCATTTGTTCAGTGGCCCACACCGCTTTGCAATATTCGTATTCTTCTTAAGATATATTTCCATTTTTTAATTTACTATGAAAAGCGGCATGGGGGGGGGGGTAGTGAAGTCGTATCGAGCTTGTCTAAGCAATCGACCTATTCATAAGGAAAAAATCCTTTTTGTTGGTGGACATCGTAAGCTCTTAGAACTTTTGAGTAACTGTAACCTGGAGCAAGGTAGTTGGTTATATCTAGAAATTTTAACATCTCTGTTTTGATCGCCATATAGGTACTGGTTCTCTTGACGATGAATATTAATGGGTCTACCCTTTGGAGTTCAGCATACAGATATTGTTTCATTAGATTTACATCATACTTACCCGAGTTGAACCCGAGAACTGGAAGTTCCTTCAGGTAAGAGTCGAGTTCATTTTTCGCCTTCTCAGCAGGATGCTTCCTCCGCTGCTGCTCACCCTCTTCCGCCGCATCTCTATCACCCATACCACCTTCATCCATCCGATGGTTGTTTTCCAACTGCTCGTCAAGGGCTCGGAAGACGTGGGCGTACTTAACCAGAAGTAAACCGTACGCAGCTTGAGAAATGATGTGAAGATGGTTGACCATGTCTCTCACCAGTTCGGTAGAGTCTCCGTTGGTAACGAAGCACTTTGCCTCTTCAAGTCCAGGAACATTGCTTGCTACGCTACAGCTTAGAAGTTCGTGGCGCTTTTCCCACGTCAACTTTCCTCGGCCTTGGAGATGTTCCGGCACTGGTTCAAAGTATGACTCGAAATCGAAAGTGGCTCGGTAGGGGTAAAATCTATTTTCCTCTGCAACATGAATTCCCAAGTCTTCCAGTTTTTGAAATATGGTTGCGGGAACTTGATATCCCCCACCGGGAAAGCTGTGTTTGACATTTGCCTCACATATGCGCTGGTGCCGGCGGAGGTTAAACTCCCTGTGTGATACATACCCACATTTCACACAAGAATACGCCTGGCTGTATAGTTCCATCTTCTTAATAAACGAAAAATGATCACCGTGCAGGTCAAGAAACATTGTTTGTGGATGACGGGATGGGGACCGACGAATTAACTGTGCAAAGACGCGCATCTCGTCGTCTCCACCTTCCTCAACCTCCTCCACCACGAGAGAGTATACTTGAATATTAAGGTTGAACACTTCTTCAGCTTTGCTGAGCTCATCCAAAGTCAACGCTGTTGTGTTGGGGTCATTTGTAGCCTGGCGGTATGTTTGTAACGTATGTTACATTACCGAGCGCACCACACCGGTGTGGTGCGCTCGGTCTAGGTCTTTGGTCCCGCTTATCAACATGACATAGCTTGTGACGTTTTAAGTTGTCTCGGCGGGTAAATGTCTTGCAACACGTATCGCAGGAAAACGCCTTCTTCTTCTTGTTGGTGGGTTGACGTGGTGGTTCCTTACGTTTCCCGGGTTGACGCATCGGGGCAGGGGTAACTATGGCGTTTGGAGTTTCCTCATCGTCAGAAGTACGCTGCATAAATAATAAAAATAAAATGGAAAACCAGTTAGTTTATATAAAGACAAATCCAAACACAGTTCAAACAAAAACACAAGTTGAGCAATTTAGTACACAAACCAAAATTCAGGTACAGTTTCAGTTACTTACCATGGGATCTGGTGTTAAATCACCACCCGCTTGGTCTTCGTTACCTCCTAACCATACATTCAGTCTGAAAATAAATAAAATTAAGATAGTTTAAATTGATGGTTTTACAAATGAATACAAAAATTGTGTCATTGATTATGAAGTATGACTTAAAACTTGGCACAGTAGGGACAACTAAAACATTTGGAAGGTGTGTTGAAACACAATGTACCAAAATCTACTAAAATAGTGGTCAATAAATCTTTCATTCTGCGAGATGTGGTGGTTCTGAGAAGAACCGGTGGTTGGTTAACGCTAACGTATAGAATAATAATAATAGTTGACGATAAAAGGTTTTGACGATGAAAGTCAATGTATTGCGACAAAGTTTCTCGTTAAAATATAGTGTAACAATCAAAATGAAAGCTCTCGACAAAATTAAAATGTATCATTGATTATATTACGTAATTTAAAAAGTACTGCTTCAAAACAAAGTAATTACAAATAGCTTACATATCTTTTTAAAATGACGGTATGGAAATATAATGCAAAAGATAAGCACTGAACTATCTAACTACGCATCACGTTAACACACGACGGTATGGAAATATAATCCAAAATAAAGTGTAAACTACGCGTCGAGCTAACACACAAATAATAGCTTACATGTTGATAGAGTAATTACAGAATCATTTTCATTATCGATATAGCTGTTACTGTAATGACATGAAAGATCGAAACACCTTTTTAAAATGACGGTATGGAAATATAATACAGCATAAGATTTTAACTACGCGTCGAGCTAAAACACAAATAATAGCTTACATATCTTTTTTAAATGACGGTATGGAAATATAATGCAAAAGATAATAGTTTCTTACCTCATCCGTCGCAGCTCTTCCTTGTAGATGCGGAGGTGTCTCTGCAACAAACATAGGGTCGGAGTCCGAGGATGTACCCGCTGCCTGGGCTTCCTCCTCCATACGGATGATTTGGACTAGCTGGCTCGGTGTAGGACTCGGACAACGGAACAGGGACGTCTCAAAGTTATGGGCAGACATCTTGCAGACAAACAGTTCAACTGAAGACGAACACACTCAAGGCAGTTGTGTGGTTGTGCCGGTTTATATACCTTACAATCTCACAGAATATACCCCTTGATAATGCCGTGACAATGGGAAAGTTAAAAGGTACCTTTGACAAGAATGGACTTGTTCCGTTTTGTAATCCTAAGGACAATATCTGGAAGAGTTTGAGAAGGGGATTATAAACAAGTAGAGGCTTGTCAACAAAGGTTCCAGCGAGTAATCGGATCGATGAATATTCACGTCTGGGAGGGGGTCGTTAACTTCAGTCAAGTTAATTGGTGACAAAACACACATCTGGGTAGGGGCCGTTATGAAGAACTTCAGTCAAGTTAATTGGTGATAATACGTTTGGGTAGTGGGGCCGTTATGAAGAACTTCAGTCAAGTTAATTGGTGACAAAACACACATCTATGTAGGGGTCGCTATGAAGAACTTCAGTCAAGTTAATTGGTGATAATACGTTTGGGTAGTGGGGCCGTTATGAAGAACTTCAGTCAAGTTAATTGGTGATAATACGTTTGGGTAGTGGGGCCGTTATGAAGAACTTCAGTCAAGTTAATTGGTGACAATACTGACGTCTGGTCGATATGAAAAACCTTACCAGAGGGTGAAAGTATTATTATATTGTTTAATAAAGATGACCGTATCCATGACATAAGCAGGTTTACTTTATCCGTCACGTTGTAAAACATATCTTTGTTTACGTCACGGACTGTCTGGTCGTGTCCGTGACATAGCCAGGATGACTTTATCCGTCACGTTGTAAACATATCTTTGTTACGTAATGACTTGTCATGACTTGCCCGTGACGTCACACGGGCGACTTTATCAACTGTCACTTATTCCGTTGCGTGGTCATGACTTTCCCTCCCCTCATAGTGACTTTACACATAGCAGGTCACCTTACGGTCCGTTCAAAAAGGATCCTCAGCAATAACGGCTTCAGACCCTTTTGTTCCTCGTTTCCATTCATCCTACGTTCTCCCGTGTACACACGTACGTGGGAACTCAGTCGACCATATCACCCTTTGTTCAACCCCTCCAACACACTTCGCCAGATATTTGATGGAGAACCCATAACCTTCATTCCACCGGCCTTACTGTTGTGGAGGGTAGAACCCTCACTCCACCTCAACCCCGGGATGGTGGAGGGGAACTACCTTCCACTCACCCTCCACCACATACCATCCACAACACTCCACCCCATTCGGGTGCCATCTACTCACACTATACTACTCACTTCCTATGGATGATTGGCAGGTTATATTTGTTCTTTTTTATCTGAAGCATTGGTGGGATCGTAAATGACATGTCATCGGCGTCTTCTGTGGTCGTGGTCAAAGTTCAGGGCCTCGATTTGTCATCGCAAGGGAGTGTTTTAAGCGACCAACTTCGCTTTGCAATTTATCATTTTTGTCTTCCATTTGACGACATTCTTCCTCTAACTGCTGGTTTCCAACTTTACGGCCTCTTTTCTTCTGTCTTTCCATGTTCTTTTGTGATTTCATCTTTTGAATTTGTTTCAGTAGTTTGTCGTCCCTTCTCAAACTCTTTTCCATTTGCGAATTGTCTTCTTCATTTAACACTAACCCGTGGTAGGCATACTTTGGCTGGCTGTTTTTACTCTTTCCAACTTTTGCACGATACACTTTATGGTGCAATCCAAAGGTGAGCGAGTCATTCGACCCATCATTGTGTCCGTCTTCACCTCTGGAAGTGCATCTCTCAATATCGAGCGTACAGTGGATACCATTATTTTATCTTTTTTGCTCCTGGGTTTGAAGTATTTCCGTATCGTGCTTAGTTTAGCCTCCCTGTTTGAATATATCGGTTGATTGGTGGCAAAAGTACAGTATGTGTGTGAACATCCCTTACCAACTGAGGTGGTAGGACAACAAGATGTTCACTTTAGCTAAATGTATAGAGCCATGACAAAGCACCCTACTGTTTATTGGCTGTTTATTTATACTTAAGAGAGAAAATTTATAGAAAAACGCACGTGTATTTGGTGTCTGCAAAAAAACAGTGCCAACAAAATAGCGAACGTCAATAATACAAAAATTCACGTTGTATAAGCGAACGCGCAAGAGGCATTGGCCAGGACATGGATTAGAGAATGGATGACAAACTCTGAATTAGTAATACCTTCCGTGAGAAATTTGTTTTTCCCTTTGAAACAATGGCATAGATTACATCTCTCGTTATATCCCAAGTATGGCCGAACTTGTGACTAGAACCACAGATCTGAGCCAATTCATTAAGTGCTCTAAGCATACACATTGTAATTGACACTAAATGAACTGGCCCAACGTTACTCACACAATCATGGCACAATAACCCCAGTTCCAAGATCCAACCACTAAAATGAGGCTTGATGATTTTAGGTAAATCAAGAGGACAGATCTAGCAACTCAAATTTTTTTTAGTAGTTTGTTGATTGATTGACTTAATCAAAGAGCAAGGACAGAGCCTGCTCCGGATGGATGTCTGCTGGGTGTATGCATCTTAGTGGATAGACTAGCGACCATGATAACCTATCACTCCTGTACTGCCGGGATCAGTGGTCAGTGTTTCTAGTATCAATAACAAACATTATTCAAGCTTCACTGCCATCAAACCCAGTGGGCAACTTCACTGATAAGGCTTCCACAACATGCTAATTTGTCTACTTTGGCCAAGATAAGGTGCATACAGCTGCATAAAGGGGCCGGGTTTAGAAGATCAAATTCACACACTTTACACGAACGATTCTCACACTTTTAACCTATTGTTTATCTTTCACACACTTTTTAAACCAGGTTGTTTCACGCACTGATTCATAGTGTTTGCCAAGTTAGTTTTAATGGTCATTTATTTTTGGATTTTTTGGATTACCAAAGGTATATCCTCCCTTTAAAATCAAATACTTGAAAGGACATGCTCATTTTGTGAATACACTAAGTTGAAAGCATACATTAAAATTTAACTTCTTGATAAAATTTGTGAAATTAATTTTATATTTTGTGTCCGGTTTAGACATTACCAATGAAATTTCAGAAATCGAAAGGATTACAAATAATTGTAACGAACGATGGTCAACTTATGTGCACGCAAACTTCTACGCACCAACTCATCCACACACAAACTCGTTCACACACAAACTCGTTCACACACAAACTCGAATGCACACAAGCTCGTACACACACCAACTCGTACACCCACCAACTCATATGCAAGTATGATTCACTACCTGTTGACAAAGGGCAAAGGTTTCGCAGTTTTGATGATATGTTGTAGAGTAAGTAGGGCCTTTTCGTTATGTAAATTTTTGATGGATTTAAAAAAAAAAAAAAAAAAATTAAACGCCAAAGGGGATTTTTTTTTTCTATCTTACACTCTTTCAGCTTTAGCCTCTTTTGTAAATGTGTGGCCCTGAGAAAGGCTGGTGGTGTTAATGGGCTCCGAAAAGAACCATTTGGCTGTTGGCTCACATGTTAGGACCATGGAGATGGCTGCACGCTGACAACAGGCGTGATGTCTTCAGGGTTCCGGCTTGGTATGCGTCCCATAGTTTGAATATCCAGCCTTGGACTTGTCTTGTGCAGCGTCTTTGATTACGGCACATCTTGGACTCTACGACGAGCGTCAGAAGTCTCCGATGCCATCCCTCCACGTCGTTGTTGCAGGAATGGAAGGGACATCAAATACCATATGCAGGACTGTACTGACGAGTTTGTGAAAAAGGACGGCTAATCCAAGGTTCTGGCACTGCCGCCAAATCCATTTGTCAAACCTTGGAAGGGTTCTGTTGGCTGCCCGGATCAAGTTTGATGGCTTGCAGGTGGCGCATCTGGAGGTATCATGTCTGACCTCACTTCAACAATGAAAACTGCAGACTTGGAAATTTCCGTGACAGCTGTCTTGACTTGTACGGCTTAAGGCTGCACCTGGGTTGGCGGATGGCAATGTTCACGACGGGAACAGACGGTGAAGTTGTCCCAGTTCTGAATCACTGAAACCGCACAGCGAAGAGACTTGCTACGAAGACTACACACCCATGTTTTCCTTGAAGAAGCCGGGTTTCGCTGCCATTTCTTGGTGTACATGAACCCATGGTTAACAACCAAGATAGCACTTCCCCTCAGGGGTTCCGCCTTCCACGATCTGGTAGGTGATCACTTGATCATCTCAAGAATCAGGCAGGACATCTGCTATCGGGGCTTCTGCGATGCTGATTTCCTCTGGTGGTTGTGGTACAAGGAAACTACCATGAACATTGAACGATTCGGCCGGCTCCTCATTACCAGAACGAACAAGTGACTAGTCAACCTCCATCACATGATCAACAACTTCAGCTGGAGATTGTTCTAAAGCTGATGCTCTAGTACTTTCCCAAACTGGAATTGAAACTCAGTAACAGATATTGAACATAGTTCACAATGCCACGATCGTAGCTCCGAAGAGTCGTCTAAGAAACATTTGTAGTCCTCAGCAGAAAACCTGGTATCACAGGCCAGATGCTGCCATATGTTGCAGCGGTCGCAGCATAGAGTCTTCTGGTTTCTTGATCTTGAAACAGGACACTCTTGATAGCTTGAGATAGTTGATACAACTGGTGGTCTTTCAACTTTACCTTTTTTAACTTTGGTAGCAGTGCTGTCTTTATTAGACAGGTGTCAATCCATAACTTTATGTATTTATAGTTCCCGTTGCCCTCTTATGTTTAACTTTTGTATTCATAATTTAGTATCAGTGTTTGTAAACTGTTTTGTATCTCGTTTTTTCTTGTATCTTGTTTTTCTTGTCGGTCAGCATATATATAAATGAGTTTATTTTCCTTGTGCACATAATTGATCTAAGAGAAATGGATTGAAATGAATATCGAAGAAGATGATGATGACATTCCACTTTATTTACCTGATAATACTCAATATTATTCCGTAGAGCAATTTCCTAAGCTGGCTGATGATAGCTGTATTTCCTTACTGCATGTTAACATTAGAAGTCTTCAGAAAAATATAGATAAACTTAAAATTGCTTTAAACTCAATCAACCATAAATTTTATTTTATTGAACTTTCTGAAACTTGGCTATAATCAGCATTCCACAGTTACCTTTTTTGGCCTGGATATGAGCTTATTGTGAATAACAGACAAGCCACAAAGGCTGGAGGTGGAGTCGCCCTTTATATTTCCAGTGAACTAAATATTACTATTAGGGAAGACTTGAATTTTTCAGATGACTCTCGAGTCATTATTTGTTGAAATTTGTATTCCCAATGCTAAAAACGTTATTGCTGGTGTTGTATACAAAGCACCGTCAGCTGTTCACGATGAGTTTATGACCATCTTTCAGATGATATGCTCTCGCGTTGACTGTAACAATAAATATTGCATAATTTCAGGTGATTTCAACATAAATTTACTAAATCTAACCAATCCTGGCTCCCAATCCTTAATTGATTTATTTACATCTCACTCCTTCCTCCCGCAAATCCATATGCCCACACGTATTACTGATACTTCTGCTACACTTATTGATAATTTTTTTTCAAATATTTTCCCTCCTTAAAATCTAGTATTTTAATCTCTGATATCTCAGATCATCTGCCGATTTTTGTTTGTTCAGTGTCCAAACTCAAGTGCTTCTCATAATCACAATTTACCTTTTTCTCGAAATGTGTCTAATGTGAACCTTGAAAAGTTTATTCACGACTTACACTCATTTGACTGGACTAATGTTCTTAGTTGTAATAATCCTGATACTGCTTATAATACTTTTCTGGATAGTTTTATTTTTCTGTACGATCAAAATACTCTTTTAGTTAGACAAAACAACAATACCAAAGCTAATCATATTTCAACTACCCCTTGGATTACACATTCCCTCCTCAAATCCATTAAAAAAAAGAATAATTTGTATCGTCAGTACTTGTCCAACCCTACAACCTCACATAAATGCAAGAATACCAAGTATAAAAATACCTTGACTAGCCTTCTACGTCTTTGCAAGAAAAATTACTATTCCCTTCAGTTTGAAAAAGAAAAAATATAATATCCGTAATACCTGGAAGGTAATTAATTATGTTCTGAATAAAAATACCCATTCTCATGGTATAAACAACATTATTGTTAATGGGAATTTGTTTGACAAGCCAGATCAAATTGCCAATCACTTTAATCACTACTTTATCAATGTTGGTCCCAACCTTGCTTAAAAACATCCAACCTACTCATTCACCCCTTAGTTTTGCTGATTAAATGCCCAACCCTAATTTTAATTCCTTCTTTTTTACTCCAGCAAATGAACATGAAATTTTGGACATTGTTAACAATTTGCAAAATAAAAAAAGTTCTGGTTATGACTTGATCAACATTTTCATTATCAAGAAGTCAATTTTTGCCATTAGTGTACCTCTTGTTCATATTGTCAACATTTCCTTTACGACTGGCATTGTTCCCTCAGAAATGAAAATTGCTAAAGTCATACCAATTTTTAAAAAGGGTGATCGTAACAATAATTTTCTGAATAAGTTCTTAAATTTTAACAAATCAACAGTTCGGTTTCAGTAGTAAACATTCTACTATTCATGCTCTCCTTGATTTTATTACTAAAGTTTCCAATGCAATTGATGACTCCAAACATACTATGGGGGTGTTCCTTGATCTTTCAAAAGCTTTTGATACAATAGACCAAATTTTCCAACTGTGGTATCCGTGGAATTCCCCTAGGGTGGGTTAAAAGTTATCTTTCAGACAGGCCACAATATGTTTCCGTCAATGGCATAAAATCTGAGTCTGATGTTCTTACGTATGGAGTACCCCAAGGATCAATCCTCGGGCCTTTATTTATCATATACATTAATGATTTCACAAATTCTTTTAGTGTGCTTACATTTATATTATTTGCGGATGACTCTAGTTTATTCTTTTCCAATAGTAACCTTGACTATCTTGTAAGTACTGTTAACGATGAGCTCAAACTAGTTGCCACCTGGTTTACGGTCAATAAACTGTCCCTTAATATCGCTAAAACTAACTACATGTTGTTCAGTAATTCAGTCAGAGACCTTCCACGCCCTGCAAAGATAAATGACATTATCATCACTAAAACTGATTGTTGCAAATTTCTGGGACTTTTTGTTGACCGTGGACTAACATGGAATAGTCATGTTGATCACATTTGTAAAATTATTGCTAGAAATATTGGTGTGATCAATAGGATCAAGCATTTTATGCCTGAACTGGTATTACAATCTCTTTATAATACATTGGTCGGTTCTTATCTTAACTACGGGATACTTGCATGGGGAGCTAGTTCTGCTACCAATCTTAATAGACTTCTTTTCTTACACAAGCGAGCTCTTCGTATTATTAATTTTGCTGAATTTAATGCACATACAGATCCCCTTTTCTATAAATATACAATTTTAAAAGTGAAGGATATTTATTGTCTTCAGCTTGGGTCCCTCATGTATCAACTCACTTACAAATTACCTTCTGCTATTAAATCATGTTTTTCTTTAAATTCAGATGTACATTCCCATTTTACCCGCCAAGCTTCCAATTATCACATTCCCTACATTCGTACTTCTCTCGCTCATAAAACTATTAAACATAAGGGGCCAATGCTTTGGAACATGCTTAATGAACAACTTAAAGCCTCCAAAAGCTTATTTATTTTTAAACGTGTCTTTTAAACTGAAACACTGAAATCTTATTGTTGATGAGTGGTTTTTTACAGATGTACATTGTATTTTGAACCATACTACAGTGCAGACTCGGGTGGTCTCCTGCATGGGATCCATGGTGTATATTATCACCCATAGCCACACTATGTTAAATCCATCGAGGGATATGTACCCTGCTTTTTGATCACTTGGCTTCGGTCGATACTGTATTGCTGACCGGCAAGACTGTTGTGTAGTGTTTTGTCCTAAAGTCCTAGTCAAGTGTTTGCTGATTTTTTTTGTAAACATGCATGCTATTATATTTTGTTCATTGGTGGCTCGACTCGACCACGGACCTCCATGGTTCACTTAACATTATCTTTTAATCTCAATGCATTTGCTTCCAACCTTTAAATGTGTGAAATCCGCAGAGTATACGCAAATGTTGGGTAGGTGATACTGACTGTTCCACTCAATCCAACATACATTAAAAATGTTTTCTGTGCATTTACAATGTTTATGTATAAATGACTTCTTTTTCTGCCAAGCTAGTGTCTATGATTGTTTTAGCTTTTTTATAAAAGTTTTTAATTAATTTTGTTAATTACTTATGTTTAATTAGTGAAAATATAAAATTAGCGCCATCACAGCATTCATAACATTGCCCCACGCCTAACATCTGGCTTTTACATAATGGGGGGGGGGGGGGGGGGCTAGCAATAAACTACACTACACAATAAACTACACTCAGTCATGGAGGCTACCTCCATGACCCAATAAACTCCACCAGTAAACCTCTGACCGTCTGCAATAAACTACCCAGCCATGACAACACAAATTATCTGTAAACTATCTCTCTTCAAGCCAGCAAAACATGAGTGACAGGTCATTACCCAAGTGAGCTGACACAGCTTGACTTGGGGGGGGGGGGGCTGGTTGCAAACCAGACACACAGCCGCAGCTGTCGGCAAGACATCAGACACTTGCTACACACAAAGAACAGACCGCTCAATTTTTGAAAGGGTTAGATCTTGGGAGGTCTGTATTTGACATGGGATATTTATGTGCTAAGTACATGAGTGCAAATAGTTTTCTGCCCCTCAAGAAAAAATCTGGGACCTGACACTTCCCCCCTATTAGATATGTGGAATGGTCTTGCCTTGGATGTCAGGGAATTTGAGTCCCGCAGGTCATTACACTTTGGAGGTTATGCTAATTTTATCAATGTGTGGAGCACATCTGTCCATCTTCCCCTCAGCTATGGGTTAAATGGATCCCTCTGCCGTGTCACATGTTTTTACATTTTGTTCTTCAAACCTATGTTGTGGAACATTTACTTTGCATTTTGTTATGATTACTTTTGATGTGTATTGCCTTTTACTTTTTGATACTGTGGAAATAAATGAACCTTGAACCTTGACCATTTTGACAATGTTTGGAAATTAAAACCGAGGTTCACTTTCAGTGGATTTAGAAAAGTTGAATTCGTGTTGCAACCAACAAATGCAACATGAATGATGGGCCTTACAGTAGTGGCACTCGGATGACGCCATGTTTTTCCCATACACACTGCACTTGGTTTGTTTTCAATGTATACCCACTCCACTATGAGTCACATGACGCTAGTGGCTGATCCTGGTTATTGTCCAAATGTGTGATTTGGGGTTAAAAACATTTTGACTATCGAATAAGGGAAAAGAAGGTTCCTGGAAAGTACAGTTGAAGTGCCACTCTGATAGGGAGGGAAAACATCGAGAATTGAAGTAAAAACATAGTGACGACACTAGTTATTAAAAAATAACAACCAGGAGATTAGTTTTCACGTGGAGCAATTCTTCTGGATTTAAACTTCCACACAGTGATCCATTCTGCCGAACTGGGGCCAGTAAGCTCAACTAACAATGGCTTATCAGTGAATTTTATACCATGGTTATACATATCTAAACAATTTGGTGTGAGATAACTTACCAAACATGTTGGGGGGAGAATTGAGGCCACTAACGGTAGCAAAGCTGCCATAGGGTTTTAAAATACAAACAGTTATCCTGATAATTTGTATTACCCCTAACTGAGTGTTCTACATGAACCATCAATCTTCATGTAAACATACAGCCATGCCACCCTTCAGGGAGGCAGGGGTTTGGGGGAAACTCCCCTTTCAAATTTGGGCAAAAACAGTTGGAAAAGAGGAGCACAAGAAGGAACTTATCCAAAGTTTTGGTTAAAACAAAAACTAAGTGTTTAGTAGACATGTCCAAATTAGCAGAGCTGCCAGGGTACACCTTACATGTATCATGACCCCGGTAAACTTCATACTGTTCTCAGTAAATATTCATTTAATTAAATTACTTAGGACCAAAATGTTGAGAACTTTGCATCAATCAAGTTACAGCACCAAGTGTTGAATTGTTTTTACTATAGGCATTTTTAATTTAGTGGTTGAAACCTTTTATTTTTAAATGTTTTAAAGTTTCAAATTGATGGTTGCTCATTTTTGTTATTGGGTATGTATTAGGGGTATTATTTGTACTTACAGAAGTTGCCAGTCCTTGGATACTGATGCGCTTTTTTGGTGACACTTTAATGTGCATCAGCAATGGATGAAGTAGGGGCATTGAAAAACTTGTCTTCAATTTTTGGATTTGTTTCAAACTGGGTACTTGTGAATACCTGTAAATACAAAGATAAAAAATAAGACAAAGAAGTATGTTCAGTTAAATTGAAATGACACTGATATTTATTTAAGAGTTGGCTCGTTTAAATTTATGTTTGTAAAGTTATTGTTTATGTAGTGTTTAAGTCGGGCATTGTAGGGTGAAATGGAAACTTTGTAGTCAGGTGGCTTAGTAAAATTACCGTTACTTGGCGGATAAAAGCACCACAATGGCCTACTATTTAAGATTAGCCTAGGAGCCCTCCAAACAATTTTGTTTATATTATAAACACCATCATTATTCAACTTCCAATAAAAATCCACCCTCTTCAGGGGTGGATCCCATAATTTTTTTAAGGGGGGTTTCAGGCCCATCAGATTTTTGTTTCACTAAAAAATAAAATATAAACAAAATCGAATCGCAGTATGCTTTCTAGCCAGTCACCTATTCAAAACGTCACCACATACCATGTATACAGATAACCCAAGGAGAGGGGGGGGGGGGGGGTTGACCACCCCCTCCCTGGATCCATGTCTGCTTTTCTGGTTGGAAGTTAAATTTTATCACCCAACAAAGTGAATGATCAATCGTGAATCATGCATCTCAAGAACTAGAAAAAGTTCAAGTTTCAGCAAATAAGCATAACGCTTTATTTGTAGGCGCCCAACAGTTCTTAATTTCCCTGACTATCTCACACCACGGATATTAGACCATTGCATGGGGTTGGATTGTAAAGCAGTGTAAAAGAAACTTTCACAGTTTTCTCAATTGTCTAAGTATGTGGGATTGTTAAGTGATGTCTAAAAATAAAATAACATACAGTTTACAATGTTCTATGAAGTACATCTGCACTTGCAAAGTGGTTAGCAGTCCAGATTTGCTTTGCCGCATTTGCAGTTGGAGCAGTCTCCTTTGCATTAACATCTGATAAGTTCAGGGCACGATCTGGAAATCTCTGGAATAGTCATCCAAACTGGTACCCATGACTCTGATACTTTGGTCCAGGCAAAGTCCTTGGGAGAAGGAACCACTGGCTGTGTTTGAGCGCAGGTCGTCCAGATTCCCGCTTGATACACTGCACGGCGGACATGCTGGAGTAGTGCATCCTTGGTGGGTGGCAGTTTGTCCATTGCTCGATTTTTTTGGCAGAAGAGTTTCCTTCTTGTCTCGTTGACAGAGCTCAAAGGACTGGTTTTGTCATACAGGATAACAGTTAGTCTCTCGAGCTTTAGGAAAGAGTCGTCGTCGAGTTCCAGCCTCTGGAAAGGATGATCGGCTAGAAACACAAATGTCTATGTGACGTCTTTATAGGCCTGCCATGCCTGCCAAACTGACTTCTTGCCCTTGCCATTGAAAGCAGAGGTTGTGTCACAACCTGAAAATGCATGGAACATGGGTAATGCTCGTGATTGTTGCTGCCCTAGGCTTGAGTAGATGGCGTTGATGTGGTAAGAGAGTGTGTCAGAGAGGCTGACATCCTGTCGCTGGAAGGTCTTCCGTGTTGAGAGACCCTGCTCATAGTGCTGGAAGTTCCCCAGGATCTCTGTGTCATAATCAGGAATGTATTCTTTTTCAAATTGCTTCAGCAGCCTGGACTTCTCTGGTCCCGAGAGCATCCATCGTCGAAAAGCCACAGGGTTTTCTGTAAGCCCAACAGCTCTACCAGAACCTTTCACAATCTTGTTCTCCTACTCATGAGCTTTATCAAATGGTATCGCAGAGAATTTGTTACTGGTCTTGGAAAGGACCCAGAGAGAAAACTTCTCAAACTCGTCCTTGATAGTGTCGGGCAAGGAATTCATATCTCTGATGTGGACAGGCGTCCACCATGAGTAGTTCACATGATCCAAGGCAAAGAACAGCGGTGTGAGTTCCTCTAAGACTTGAACATACAGAGGGAAATTCTTCTCTCTGTGAGCCCTGATGAAGATGAGAATAAGGGTTTCATATCTCATGATCAGGTCCCAGTACATGAATGTAGGAATTCTCTTCTGCATGTTGTTTCTCCAAGCCATGGCAGACTCTTCATCTTTGGGGCCCTCGCTGAGCATGAAAGCCTCCCTCTGGAGATTGTGCAGAGTCAAGAGAGTGGTTTGGTGGGCGTGCCTAGGTCGAGTTAGGTGTGCTGCCTTCAAATACGAATCAGCCGTGCCAAATGACGCTACCTCTGCCTCTGTTAGGGCTGTAGTCCAGCCAGAACTTTCTAAAACATCCCCAAGTGTATTCCAGAGTGCCATTTATGTGTGCAGACCACCTACCATAACCACATGCACTCTCTCTCACCATGAGTGTCTGGCCATTTTCACTGTGCAAACTTTGCCAGGGCAAACAGAGGATGGTCAAATTTAGTGACTGGGATTTTTCCTGGGTTCAGATATTTGACAGCTTGCCCTGTCGACATCCTTGCCATGCTTGATCGTAGCAGGAGTGGCGGACTTCTCATAGAACAGAGGAAGCAGTGCACATTGTGCGGGAGGGTCTTCTACCGGAGGTTGATTAGAGGCATTATGGGCAGCCCATGAAATGGTATGTCCACTGATGAGTTCTTTTGTCTCTAGAAGTAGCAGTGAATGCTCTACCCAGCTGTGTTCTCCTGCTCTGGCCTCATCTTAGCACCTCTCCACTGGAAACACATGACTTTCTGGCACCGCAACAGCAGTTGTCTTCAAAGCTATGGCTGGTACATAGGCATAGCTGTCAGGAAGAGCGTGCTTTTTATTTCCGGAAAGTGGTATCATAACAGGTGGTCTGCTCTCACCAGGTTTGGTCTTGGTAAGCAACTGGAAAAGGCTGATTCCAGTCCCATGGAATGACGTTATGGAAGTGGTTGAGCTCGGATTGTGGTCTAGGTTGTCGAGAGCGCCAACAGTGAACAAACCTTTCCGGAGGCTAGCCAGAGACACCACTCCATCTTCTACAAAACGTTCACAGGTAGAAGTGGCGATCCAGTCCTCAATCTCCATAATCCTGTCATAAGAAATGCTGATGCCAAAGTGATATAACTGCTGGATGAGTTTCCTGCTTCGGGTCAGTGCATGCACATTGATGCCAATATAGATTGGGAGGGGTGTCTGGTCTTCACAGCAGTATCAGATCGTTTCTTTGTATTGTAAAAGATCCCCTAGCTGATGGTGAGGCAAGCTTGGGAATCACATTTGTCTTGGTCTTTTAAGTTGGAGCCATTCAAGATCATGGAGACAAGAGACTTGATGCTTGAGGGCAGTGAGTCTTCCTGACATTCTCCGGGAAGCAACCAGTGAGTTTGAAGCCTTGACGGCTAAAAATGTCTTTTCTTACTATTGTAGCAGCTTTGGCCAAGATAACAGCATCTTCTGAGAAGTCTCGACTCTTCAGAGCTTCTTTCAACATATTTCTCATGCCTTCCTTGAAATTGGGAACAGTGTTTCTCCCATCATACTGTTCTTGTGCCTCTGAGAAGCGTTTTAGCAAACAACCCTTCAGTCTGGTCTTGTTGACTTGTTTCTTGATGCCCAGTTCTTTAAGACGCTTCACATACAGATAGTGAACCTCATTCAACTTGAAGAGGATGTAGCTGGTCAGTTCCACAAATGCCCGAGACTCAATAATTTTCTCATCTGTGTTTTCAGGTGTTTGGCCTGCCTTGTGAGTATGACTACGGTAGTGATGTTTTAGCTTGACCAGACATGTCAGATGGTATTTTGCATCAGTTGCAATTAGATCTCCCCCAACTATTCTAGCCATAAGCAGGGTGTCATTTAGCTCTACGATCATGTCCCGGATATTTTTGTCGGCATCCAAGGTTGAAACTTCATGAAGAACATTTTCCTCTTCACCTTTCTCGCAGAATAAACACTTTTGAACGTCTAGTGTTTTGCGCTTATTGGGCCTTTTCTCTTCACCATCAGGGGTATGCTCTCTTCTTCTTTGCCTTTGCCAAATTAGAATTGTTAAACTTCAAATGGCAAGATCAGTGCCAGGAAGCAGAAAGAGAGACTTTGGTAGCGTGTTCTTGCGTTATATATATATATGAAAGGAAATTATAAAAACTAAATTGAAGCTTGGCTGCTTTGCCTTTTACAAATAACTAAGAAGGGGGCAACACTGTGCCGGATTTGTTATAACGCAGGTCGAATTAATTGGCTTGTAACTGCGGAGGGCCTATTGGCTGTATACTACTGCCAGGCGGCACACCACAGCAACAAGAAGTTTAAGAAAGTAATACTAACATTAAGCAAATGATAAATTGAAGCCTAGGTTATTAACATACGTACACTCCGGTGCCAGCTGGGCTGTATCCTCGTCCAGGGTCGAAAAGGTTTATGTGAACTTCAGTGGAACATATGGCCTTGCCACACCGGTTGAAATGTCACAAATTATCGTAGTGTTTGAAGTATGCAGGGGTACCTCGGCAAATTTGAGAGAAGTTGATTTTTTAAGTTTTTGAAACTCTTCATCTTCCTTTTGTTCAGCTGCTATTTGGTCTAGATTAATATCTTGGGAGGGTACAACATTAAATGCATCAACCGCAACACCACGTGACAGTGTATCTGCGACTACATTTTCTTTGCCCTTTACATGACGCAAGTCAGTAGTGAATTGGGATATGTAGTCAAGATGTCGTGTTTCGCGTGGTAGGTACTTATTAGAATTCGTATTAAATGCATGAGTGAGCGGTTTGTGATCGGTGTATACACAAAATATTTGACCTTCTAGCATGTGCTGAAAATGTCGAACGCTCAGATAAACAGCCAACAATTCTTTGCCAAAGGCACTATATCTGCTCATTGCAGGTTTAAGTCGTTTTGAAAAGAACCCTAGAGGTTGCCATGTAGAATCGACAAGCTGATGTAGAACTGCACCCACCGCTACGTTGGATGCATCCGTCGTAAGACTTAACGGAGCATTGATGTGCGGGTGAGTTAGTAGTGTAGCTTGCGCTAATGCTGCCTTACTTTCGTTAAAGGCCCTAAGTTCAGTTTCCCCTAGGCTAATAGGTGACTTTTTTGGAATGCTTTTCTTTTTGTGTTTTAGGATATCCGTGAGTGGCTGAACAATTTGAGCACATGACGGAATAAATCGTCGATAGAAATTCACCAATCCTAAGTATCGCCAGAGTTGACGAAGGGAACATGGAACAGGGAAGTCTGCAATGGCTTGCACCTTTTCTGGCAATGGAGCAATGCTATCTGTACCGACAGTGTCCTAGAAACTCAACACCATCGACACCAAAAACACACTTGTTTGCGTTTATGGCTATGCCATATTCATCTAACCGTTGAAAAAGTTGCTTCAGATGAGAACAATGTTCTTCATGAGAACTACTGCCTACTAGTATGTCATCAATGTACGCATAAACAAAAGGAAGTCCGCGCAGAACTTGGTCAATAAAGCGCTGGAATGTTTGCGCTGCATTTCTCAAACCGAACGGCATCTTTACAAATTCGTAGAGGCCAAATGGTGTTGTGATAGCTGTTTTATGAATGTCGCTAGGCTCTATAGGAACTTGATGATATGCTCTCGCTAGATCAATCTTTGAAAATATTGTTTTTCCGTTCAAAGTTGCAGTGGAATCGTGGATGTGTGGAATGGGATAGCGATCAGGAATAGTTATTGTATTTAATGCACGGTAATCACCGCAGGGACACCAATCTCCAGATTTCTTTGGAACCATGTGTAACGGTGTTGCGTAACTGCTCTGCGATGGTCTAATAATTCCTAGTTGAAGCATATGGTCAAATTCCTGTTTGGCTGTTTTTAAACGATCCGCTGCTTAACGTCGTGGGCGAGAATTGACTGGCGGTCCATTGGTACAAATGTGGTGCGTAACGTCGTGTTTGTAGGCCGCGGAATTGTATTGCGGTTTCAAAAGGTTTGGATATTGACCAAGTAATGCATGAAATTCAGATATACTGGTATCGATGCTGAACGATGGACTTAGTGTGGGCGTTGACGAATAAAAACCTGGAATTGAAAGTGAGGTTGTTGAGTCAATTAGCCTACAGTTTTTGATGTCAACCAGTAACGAAAATTGGTTCAGAAAATCTGCACCAATAATAGGTTGACTCAGTCTGCAAGGGTAAAAATCCATCTAAATGTACGTCTTAGGCCGAGATTGAGCGTAAGTGATCTTTCACCATAAGTTTTAATTGGTGTTTTGTTTGCCGCTTGCAAAGTGCACTGAAAAGAGCAATTTTTCTCTTTGGCCGTAATTGGGAAAACTTTTACATCTGCCCCAGTATCAATTAAAAAATTAATGCCAGTCACTTTATCTTTGACGCTTACACGACGACTTGGTCTGTTTGCCAGACAATTGCGCCGTACTTAATTGCTGGCGTTGTCGTTTTCCTGTTTGCTCTTACTGTAACTACAAGGTTGAAGACATTTGTGGGCTTTAGGTCCATAACGCCAGTGGTACCAGCATTGGTCACCTTGGTGGTCATTGGGCGTTGGGGATCGCTTGCGACGTGCGTCGCCGTCGCGCTTCCGACTGGGGCGGCTACTAGACCTACTTCTCGATTGCCTGCGCATTTTGCTTGACAATGCTTCAACTTATTTGCTCAACTGTTCTATCATTTCGCGCAGCTCACTTGTTTTTGAGTGTGCCGGTGGTTCTACTGGTTTAGCAATAGGTTTATGAACTGCAGTGGCCGCTATTTGCCCCACTGGTGCTGGTGTTACCTCAAGAACTCTGTCTGCCACGATGGCTAATTGATCAATGGAAACCGTTTCATTGGTAGGCGCAAGGATGAGCTGCACATTGGTTGGCAGACGTTGTAAAAACAATTGTTTTAAAATGCTTTCCTCGAGTTTGTGGTCGCCAAGTAGTTGACGCAAGCGCCTTAAAAGTTGAGAGGGTTTACGATCGCCTAATTCTTCAGCTATGAGCAGCTGATGTAATCGCTTTTGCGTTGAAGCTGATGTGCGCCGTAATAGTTCCTCTTTTAATGTATCATAAGGGTCTTCGCCTGGACATTCTAAAAGCAGGTCACGTACTTCTAGGGCAATTTCGGGCTGCAGAGCAGAGACTACATATGCATACTTAGTTTGCTGCTGCGTTATGTGTCGTGTTATAAACTGCGCTTCTACTTGCGCAAACCATATTCGCGGGTCATTTGGCCAGAATGGAGGCAGCTTTAAACTAACCGCGAATTGTGGATATGGGGGTTTGTCCTCACCTTCGGCCATACTTGACTGTAAATTTACTGATTAGGTGACAATAAAATAAATGTCGCTGGATTCAATCTAACTGCTGTTGTAAGGCTCGTGTGTCTATTTCAAAGCATTTCAACAGCTCATTGTACCATTTTCTTTTGAGCGTTGATTTAGCATGCAGGCCGTCATACAATTGAGAAAAGTCGTTGCGTAATGAGGTATAATAACTTGACCTATTTTTACGCTTGCTTGGCTTTCTAACTGAAGTGTGCCATGAAAGTGTACGAGTGCTAATACCTAATTGCAATTCAGTGTTAACTGATCTGTTGCGTGCATTCGCCTGGTCTAACAATAAATCAAGCTGTCTTTGATTGTGCTTTAGTTCGCTCTCTGTCAAGATTGGAGAAGACAAATGTTTAGTGGCTTGAAACCTAGCAAATGAAACAGGCGGAATGGTTACAATAGAAATTGCCGTTGTGGGTCTGCTAGTTAAAACCTGTCGCTTGAAACGATTGAACTTAGCAAATAAATCGTCCAAAGAAATATCTGACTTTTGCAAAACTTTAGCACTAGAGTGGGGTGCTCTGACAAAATTTGTTAGGTCGTTAATACCAGCAGCTAATTTAATAATGATGAAATCAGAGGCACTATAACTACGCAATTTTGCTATCGTAGGTAAAATAAAATCTTCAATGGTGGCACCTCGAATAATAACAAAATCGAGATTTAATGAACAAGACTCTGGTCGAGGGTTATGATCAAAAGAGAAAGCTCTGGAATCGGCAACTAATAATTGACGGACTCTTGCTGTCATCTGTTTAGTCGATAGTGAAATTAAAATTCAAAATTATTCAGACGTCGGGATCACCAATTTGGTAGCGTGTTCTTGCGTTATATATATATATGAAAGGAAATTATAAAAACTAAATTGAAGCTTGGCTGCTTTGCCTTTTACAAATAACTAAGAAGGGGGCAACACTGTGCCGGATTTGTTATAACGCAGGTCGAATTAATTGGCTTGTAACTGCGGTGGGCCTATTGGCTGTATACTACTGCCAGGCGGCACACCACAGCAACAAGAAGTTTAAGAAAGTAATACTAACATTAAGCAAATGATAAATTGAAGCCTAGGTTATTAACATACGTACACTCCGGTGCCAGCTGGGCTGTATCCTCGTCCAGGGTCGAAAAGGTATATGTGAGCACGGAGTGATTGTGCAGTGAAGTTTTATATACGCGTGCGTGTGTGGAGTTGGAGAAACGCGCCCTGGCGTTGCGTAACAAAAGGAATGCATGAGAGCCGCCTGGGCGATTTTAATGGAACAAAGACAAATACTTTAAGGACTACTACAAGACACAAATTGTCAACAGTTTCATCACTCCCAAAATAGAGTTTAGCTGGAAGAGCACCAATGGCCCTGAACTGTTCTACGTTGGTCATGAATGATGTGTAGGCACCTGCCTTGTCAACACTTGTCCCAGGACTCTTCAAGGGACACTAAGGGTTCAGCAGTGTCATGCAGGCAAATCACGCAGCGATCCCAATTTAGCTCCATGTTTAGTAACACACTAAATATTTAGTTGGACGTAGGTTCAAGGAATTCAGGCTGGTGGATTATTCATTCATGTCTCCTAGGTTACTTTATTTACTGAGCAGCACGAGGGACCTACCTGAGCAAATCTGATAGAGGTTTTTGCAGAAATCGAATAATAAGGAAAAATTAGTAAGTACACTTGTATCTAATGTTATAATAAGTTAAAATTTAATACCAGAAAATATAGACTGATTCAGGAAATTCATTCATCGACTAAAAATTAGGTATTTAAACGAGAGTTACTTTACATATTTCGTGTGTGTGCCTAACGTTCTCCATAAATATGGTGATTAACTATACTTAATCTGCCAAGCCCACTGCTCTGCTTCATCAATACTCATCAATACTTTGATTATCTCTTACCACTGTTTATTTCATTATAGAAATTATTTTTTTCACCCTATTCACAAAGTCAAATCAAGGAGTCCTCTGGCATCATGAGACAAAAAGACAAACTCACAAGCATTCACAAGCAGGCCCGCTAAATTTACATACACATACAGACAATCAATCACATTCATAACAAAATACCCCCATTCTGCCAGCAACAACTAAAGACATGAAAAGCCACTATGAAAATATAATGCAAAAGCAGGTCCTCTAAATTCAAAATACTGCAGTCCCAAAGTGGGCGCATATGCACTTCCATTTACTTATCATTCATTGTGTGTCAAACACACATACTTATGCACACACAGCACATCATCTAAATTTGCTTGACCTTTTCTTACTCTAAAATCACTTTTTAAGGAGGGCACTAAACCACAAAGTTGTCATACAGTCTGTAACTATCAAAGAATATTATATTAAGTAAAGTATGATTCCTTATCACTCTATTTAAATAAAGATGTTTATAGATATAAATCTGATGAAAATAAGTTATTTCTCACCGGATAAAATGTGCTGGATTGGTGACCTTTCAATTAGGTAGGTCACAAATGAATGAACAACAACAAAGAGCGCCACCACTCGTCAATCTGTGCTTAGTGTCTGCATCAGAATACCTCTTACATATTACTACTCTTTATAGAGACTGGAAATATCTAAACTCGAAAAACAAAAACAGGCAATTATCAAAGTAGTGGATAAATAGAGAAAAAAAATGAAAATTGTGAATATTTTATAAAACGACACTTCTCAAGGAACTATCGGCCCCTCACTTTAAAAACCCATTGTAGGCTTAGGGTTCAATAATTATTTTGATGAAACTGCTTGTAGGTCCACTTGTACTAGTGCAATTTATTCAAATTGGATTCAGTTTGTTCAGTGGCCTCTAAAATCAATGTATTGAAACTATTCTTAACTTTGATTCCCGGAACTCAATAAAAGTGATATTTTGTCACAAATGTTGGCCATCTTGAAATTTTGTGTTTTACATGATTTTTTTCAAAAATTCCAGAGACTCAGGCTACATTAATTAGTAGGCCCTAAGGGAGCCTCGTGCCAAATATGGTGCTTTTATCCGCCGAGTAACGGTAACCTTAAAATTTAACACTAAGCCACCTGACTATTGTTGGTTAATTATAATTGATCCGGTGTACTGCTGTAAAAGAATGAAAGTAGCAGAGCAGTGGCATTCAGTTGGCCAAAATACTTGATAAAAATTACAAAATGGTTGTTGCTCTGATCATTATTTAATTAATGGAATGAACTTCGGGCTTTGGCATTGCAAAAAGAGGAAAATCTTGCTTAGTGTGGGATTGAGATGTTAACAAAAACATCTTTAATTTGGGAAAAAAAGGAATATAATTTTGGTTTGGGACGGAAAACACATGTAAAAACTTGCCATATTGAATGGTGCTTGTAAATGATACATAATGATTAGTTACTTGAAAGTTACCTTGGGTTTTTTTGATTTAGCTTGAGAATTTTTTGTTCGGAAGCTGGAGGACATCATGCTGTAAAATTAGAACGTAGTTTCCTCTGGTGATCTTTGCTGCCAGCTCAACTATACTATTTTTGATGGTGATCCTGTGTGCGATGAAATTTGTCCCCTTTGTCCTCAAATCTGTGATACATTTCACGTTGGTGGATGACATCCAAGGACAGAAAAAAATTGCAATGTTGGGGAATTGTTCTGGATTTAAAGACATGAAATGAAGGTGGTGAGGATGGGGGATGACAAAACCTTGAAACTGCTTTGACCTTTTCAATTGTGAAGTTTTAATCTCGGGATTTGACACTAATAAGTCATCCTATAAATTCAAATGTATGTTGTGTGTTTTTTTTAATCTTTGTATTTGTTTAAATTTTTGTCATGCAATCACCTTTGTATCAGGATTGTGTTTTTTTCTTAAAATTTTGAATATATTGTTTGTATATTAGTACCATTACTTCTAACATCAATTAATTAAAAATAAACGTCATGATTGTACTAATGTACTGTCAAAGACTAGTTACTTCCTGTAAAACAAGGTTAAAGTGTAATTTGTATATTGCTTGGGTATTCACGGTTATGTGGATTAAAACAATGATTTTTTAAATGTGATAATATGGTATACGTAAGTAACGATGGTAGTATACTTGATTAATTTTGGTTTTTACCCTACACCGATGTGTATTAGCACTGTGTACTCAGTACTTCTCCGAGTTCTGTGAAAAAAATCACAGGCATATTACTCGGGTGGGATTCGAACCCACAACCTTTGCACTTCTAGAGTAGTGTCTTACCAACTAGACCACCACGGTAGCTAGAGGCAGTTCGAATCCTATATTTTAGCAGCGGGTACCGCAACGACTTAATAGATGTTAATTTTGCATCAGGGATAAAAAATATTAATTTTGGTTTTTAACCTACACCGATGTGTGTTAGCACTGTATACTCAGTACTTCTCCGAGTTCTGTGAAGAAAAAAAAATCACAGGCATATTACTTGGGTAGGATTCGAACCCACGACCTTTGCACTTCTAGAGCAGTGTCTAACCAACTAGACCACCGAGATTGTCCGGTAGCTAGAGGCAGTTCAAATCCTATATTTTAGTAGCGGGTACCGCAACGATTTAATAGATGTTAATTTTGCATCGGGGATAAAGAATATTAATTTTGGGTTTTACCCTACACTGCATACTTTAGTTGCACTTAAGTATAGTGTTAGCAGTTTTGTATATGAAGAAATATTTGTACATTTCTTTGGCAATTTTCTCAATCATGCTGTAATGGTGTTGGTGATTCATTTTTACAATAATGATGGAAAGACAATTGAGACAGTATATTGATTTCATGTACTTTTTTTCATATTTTTCTCGTCAGTAGAAAAGGTTTTGTACATCTGAAAACTTCAAAATATAACACCAAATCCTTGGATGTCGCAGGAAGTTTTATGTACTCCCCACTGGCTGAGGTTACAATAAGGACACAATAATACTCCTTTTCAAATTATTTATGATGTGCATCAAGGTTTATTCCCAAAACATTTAAACCAATTTGTGGTTTCCAGTTAGGCAATACTACAGTCTGTAGTAGGTTTTTGCCCTTTTTTCCCAAAATTCCGCCCAGGAAATTAAAAAAAAATTCAACTTTTGGGCAGTCCACCATCAAACCATGCGGAAACATATGGCAGGTGTTATTTGCACAGGGTAGAGTTCATTCACCTTGAAAATCTCAATACAAATCCTGCGGTCGGGAGGGCTGCCATCTGTTTGTACACATAAATCTTGGCAAAGTCTCAAGGGATAGGGTACTTGGTACAACCATCAACCATTCTGTATTGTAGCTATCAGATGAAGCCTGTGTGAGACTGGTTGACCTTTATCAAGGTAACAGACACCATGCTAACCCAAACATCCACATGTGTGTCGGGGGGGGGGGGAGGGGTAGTAGATTTCGTAAAAACCTTCTATAAACTATAGTTAGTGTCCCGCGATACAGTATGCATTCGGAAGTATGCATTAGGCTTGTATTTAGCAAAATATTTTACCAAAATAACATTGTAAATGATTTGTTTTGCATTTATTATGACTGACAACATCTACAAACCCCTTAAAAGGTCTTGGGATTGATAATAATGGGTGTATAGCTTTATCCCTGGGTGTGGTAAGATTTCACCAAACCTACTACAAACTATAGTAATGGTCTTGTCATACAGTCACATATTACGTAATTCGCATCCTCGAGGGTTAACTGTTTCAACCATTCCAATCAAAACTACAAGCCAGCAGATTTCAACACACTTTCTAAATTCATAGAGCACCAGGGTCATACAACCATACAAGGTCAAGACAACCGCCAGTGGCTTAGATTGGCTTGCGAGTGCAAAGCAAGAGCAATACAAACTAATAACAAATGCAGAGGATTAAGATAACATGTAGTGTATCTCAATAGGAGTGTCAGTCATTCTCCATAGAAGACTGGGTTGGAGAGTGTTTGGGCAAACGTTAAATGAAAAAATGGATCAACGGATGTGTTTTTCCTTTGTGGGCAAACACGTATTGGGCGGCAATGTTGTAACTTCGCATAAGTACTAGCCGGTATTTTTGTGAACTGGTTAGTGCCGACCAGTGCCAACCACTCCGTGTAGTCACAACACTGGTGGTGCCCCAATGAAAACTGTCAGTTCTGTCTGTCATCCCAGTGAAAAACAATGACCCCACCCCTTTGGCCAAATCATTGCAAATACACAAGTCGCAAGTGCACTATGTTTTTTGTTGCATTCAGTGAGAAGATGGAAGTAATTTTCTTTTGTATGTTTAATGTCATTTTACTAAGTGTGTTTTTTGTTAGAATTGTGTGTTACTTGTTTCAAGTGTGTGTTTTTTGGCGTTTAGTTTGAGGGGGGGGGGGGGGGCATGGAGTTGGGCAAGCATAATGACATTGTCAGTGTATGTCATTTCAGTGAAAAACAATGCCCTCTCCCCGGCCCCATGGACAATTCCTGACAAATTCAGGTGGATATTGCCTTGTATGTTCAATGCTTTTTTTTGGTAATGTGCGTTTTGTTTTTGTGTCCTAGGCAATATGATGACATCATCATCTGTCAAATGACGTCATCTTAAAGATTTATATTTTAAATATTTGAGAATGGTACCAAATCAGCCACAAGAGACCGTAGGTTTCCGTTTGCAGGATTGGGTAGGGATGAATTAGGCCTTTATTTTATTGTGTTTGGACCTCATGTGACCTCTACTTCCGGTTGAAACCGGAAGTGCCCTCGTAATTCAAGTGGCAAAAGTTATGAAGTCACTTTTAACGAAGTTAATGTGCAGCCAGGGGCTACTTTAAAAAGAAAATACAAATGACGTCATAATATACAAGAGTACCCCTCTAGTGGCAGGTTGGAAACTGTTCAAAATGCAGATGTGTGTGGTGAAGTTTTTTGTAATCGCTTCAAAATTGATGCACATGATGTCAGGCAGCCAACATATGTATGAAGTTGTGGATTGATTACGTCATCAGGGGTCACGTGACATGACATTAAAGTTGCACTTTTTGAAGTCGTATATCTCCAAAAGTTTAAGTTTGATCACGTTGAAACTTGGCATGTTGTTAGATAATGGCAAGTTCTTGTTAATTATGCAATGACTTTGTGATGACGTTATCACATGATTTTGTAAGATTTTTGAATTTTTTGCCCCTTTAAGTCATTAATTGCTAACAGAACATGCTATAATAAAAATTCTTTTTTAAACAGGTTTGATACGTCATAACTGCTTTGAAAACAAATTGACGTCATCATTTGTCAGGTTATATTACCTTAAAGGTACAGTTTTACAAGATATATAGACAATGAGTCCGATCTCACAAGGCATTAACTATTGTATTATTAACTTGATTATGTACACACTATAAGACTTTCACATTCATATGAGTAATTTGAAAATGTTATTGATGAAACAGCTTGGCATTTGTGCACAAATGCAATGTGTCTAATTAATTTTTGTATTTAATTATGTATTTTTTTATTTAATTTTTTTTTTTTTTAAGGGGGGAGGGTGCATGTAGGTGTTGGAAGGGGCATCATGTATCTTTCCCCCTGTAATTTGTATGTTGTTTTGCTGAAATAGACCTACATACACTTGTTATTTTGTACAGACATGATTTTTTGTGTGTGATGTAGAGAAGTGTTTTGATTGCTACTTACTGAACAGAAGAAGACATGTGAAGGCCTGTCTGTTTTACTTGAAAATAGTTAGTTTGGAATTGTGTTTATTATAAAAGTGTAAATGTAGCGCATGTTTTATTGTTATTTATCTATTTATGGAATTAATTTTTTAATATCGAAGGTCACTTTTGCAGTAGAAAGTTTGTGTTTGTGTTTGGAAGAATCACTTTTTTTTTATTCGTGCCCTATAAGGACAGCACCGTAAACAGGACTTTTATGGGTTTGTGTAGGGGGGCAGGAGGATTGGGTTTGTCAGTAAAAGGGGGTGTCATGCTTTTTTTTTAATAAAGGGACCTCATGTGTTTTGAATATTTAACTCAAACTTTAAAAAGTTGGGGAACTCACTTCTGTTATGAGATAATGTATACGGACTGAAGAAAGGAAATGTTTGAAGTAGGACAGTGACACAAAATGATATCAAGTCCCCGTCAAGTGTGCTAGTTTCCATGGTTATGATTTTTACGGTATGGACAATTTGGTAAAAAATATTTCATTCATTATAATTATGTATTGTGCCTGTCTACAGGTGGCCCTGGTCCACTGTTGTGGGTTTGACTCTGTTTCTTGGATTGATGGGTTTCCCGAAGTGACTAAAAGGCCAATGCATGGCATAGAAAGCCATTGCATGCAGAATCAGCTATGTAAATTGTGCATAAGGTACAGTACATGTAGGGCTACATGTAACATACGTGTTTCCGTAACTGGTAGTTCTAGTACTAGTAGTGGGCTCTTCGTTGAATATATGATCTAGTGTTGGCTCCAAGACGATGGTGTTTTTTTTGCGCACACATCCAACGTTCACACATGTGCATGGCAAACTGTACAAGCATGTAATGAACTAGTCTTGGTCCAAGACGTCACTATCTCATACTCTTAACGTAGCGTGATAACCCTTGTAGAGGGCGCGCTTTTCTTCTTGAATTCATTTCGGTTGATGACTGTCTGTAGTAACAGACAATCTTGGATCTAGGATATCTTTGCGTGGCCAAGTTATTTTCATGAAGCATCAAGTCATGTTTTATTCATATTAGTGACTAAAATGACAAGCTTGCAAGAAAAGCAAGATGTGAAAGGTCAAGAGGTCGTCGACACGATCGAGCATGATTGTGTGCAGTGCATGCTGTGTTAACATCGCCCGCGCACTCATGTTTTGATTGACCATGACTTCTTCATCGCTCTATCAACGCACTAAGCAAGTGATTCTGAAAATAATCAAGCTAAATTATATGCTCGCAGTCGGTTAGGTTTATCGGTGGGTCATTGTTTAGTGGACGTTTGAATCTTGTACATTGTCAATGTCAACCATGTAATTTTATAAAAGATTATCTTTGCATCTGAATTACTTTACATTCTACCATTCGACATGCCCTGAAAATAAACTATTGGCAATAAAACAATTCTACTTTGTTTACTTTTACCTTTCTTTGCAACTACACGAATGTAATGAGGACTTTTGTGTATAATAGCAATAATATTAATTTTCTGTAGCGGGACAATTTACTGCATCTTTTTTATGTAGGCCTAATTCACAAAGAAAGAGGGGTGAACTCAAGACTGTTCGGATCATGTTTGTATGGCCATCACTCTCCAACATGCTACTTTCAACAGTATTTTATAAGTTGCAGCATATATAATAAACGTTTCAAATACCGGGCGCCAGCGTCATTGTCTCAGTGTGTGTGCTGCGCTTTGCGGTTTTGACTGGCTTTCAAAATACCGCGCGACCTGTACATAGGTCTTTATGCAGTTTCTCTATTGCAAGGTCAAAGAGCATAAACAAATGTAATACAATTTTAGCCAGCCTATTTACCGTACATGTACATGTGTGTGTGGAAATCTATGTCTGTTCAACAATGCGTTATCGTTTATAGGGCCGTTTCCTTTGCTGTTACCAAGTAAGTTTTTATGCTAATATATATTTTGAGTAGTTACCAAAAGTGTCCAGTGCCTTTAAATATGTTATAAACAAAAAGGTGAGTAATTTCAGAGTAATTTCAGAATAATTTAGATTTTTTTTAAAATCCAAACCCTAATCCATCGCCAAGCTCTTTTCAGAATGCATTTTATTCACTTAATAATAATTCCTGGCATGGCAAGTCATGGCGAGTCCTGAATAATTCACGAAAAGGTGCAAACTCGATCGTTGATTGGCTTCCCCGGAAAGTCGGGGGAAAAAAAATGAAACACTTACGCACCCTCATACAAGATATTCAAGACCTTCGCGGAAGCTGGAAATCGAAGCAAGTGGGCGATACGGCACGCTACCCATAGTAGCGAGGCTGGGAACTGCTCCATGGGAAGGTCTTGGAACCAAGACTAGTAATGAACAAACGTGGAGGGTGCTGTGACTAGTGTTATTTTCCCCACCGACATTGGTCATCCAGATGATCTGGGGAACAGAATTACAAAGCGCCCTCAAGCGTGTACAGTGTGCGGTGTACACATGGATCTGGGCCAAATTTGATAAAGCTGTTAAGCAGAAAAACTTTGCTTAGCAAATTTCTTTACTTGTGATAACAATTTAAACTTTATGGAATGTTAACTATTAAAACTGTTTCTGCTGAGCAAGATTTTTCTGTGCTTGGCAAGTTTTCCAACTTGTTTGCAGTTTCTAAGGTTTTTTTTTATAATCTCGATTTTTACTACCCAAATGGGAAATCCAAACCAATCAGAAGCAACAGGGGTCAAGCATACATGAACAAATTATGCAAATTAACAAATAAACAAACTCTTAAAGGCCAATGGGCATGTATGCCTTAACCTGGCATGTATGCCTTAACCTATCGAACAAAATGAACCTTTTGATTAAAACGACGCAAGTGTTGTAAGCTTCAATACAACACAAACATTAAGACTTTATGACATGCGGTTCGGGAGATATGATTTGTTTAAGTTTTGAGCTTCCTGTTTGGACCCGAAGTAAGGGTCAAAGTGAGGTCATGGTTATAAATAAAATGTCGCAAATGTTGTAAGCTACAAAATAACACAAACAATACAACTTTACGACATGTGGTTCAGGAGATGTTTTTTTAAAGGAATAAGCCTTGAATTACCGTTATTTGACACCTGATGACGTAAAAGTAAAGCAATTGTTTCTATCATTCTAATAATTTTATAAGAAACACGATGGTATAAAACTTTCCTATCTAATGCATTTTATCAAAAACCCTAAATGCACATAGGTTGGGCTGTGCACAAAGCAATTGGTCCTCTATCGGTTAGGAATTAAGCCAATTTTTCTGCTAAAGTAAGCTCGAAAATTTGCTTATAGTTAAGCAACGCTATGAAATTGGGCCCAGGGGCTGATTTCAGTAAAGTCCCCATTTTAAATCATCGCTATCACACTTGCAATGTGATTGCAAACGGCAAACAAATCGCACTTGCGACGTCGCTGATTTTGCGTTTCACTAAAGTCATCGCAGTTGTGATGACATAAACTTCCAGAAAACCATCGGTCTTTGCATGTGGACGTCATACATGTCAAAATGTTGTTGCTGCGGTTTGATTAAAAACGAACGGCATTGAACTGCAGTTTAAATGTTAATCGTTGTCATGCTGGTGCATCAAAAGTAACAATAGGAGGACCATGCTTAAATTCTAGGCATTCATTGAAAAGGGTTCACATGAAGTCAAATTCAACTTGTTTCATTTGTAGGCCTATGGTAAAATTAATTTTATAAAATCTTGTAAATAATTGTAACGTTGGTGATTTGACGAAACTGGTTAAATTTAAGGGTATGAGAATGATGGTTTTTGTTTCTGACATCTGTAAATTAATGTCTGACACTGTCAAACAAATGACATATTTGATTTATTGATATCCTAAAGAATTGTCACAATCTATAAATGATAACTCTCACACTTTATATGAGCTTCAACACACAATCGAACGTCAAAAGGGGAAAACATTTTAAAATTTTATTATACTTTCCCGAAGGCATAATCATTATTTGGCCTACTTGGCGAAAAGAATTCATTTCTAAATGCCCGACATTTTCATCAAAGTGTTGTAACCGGAAATGTGTACATGATATTAAATCGGAAAGGACAAACTATGGATGCTATGAAGCCTACATTAACTTAAGTCCAAAATGCTGGTTAAAATAACTGAACCCAAAGACCTCCTTTTTTACCGAGTTTAATCTCTCTCGGCAGTCCTTAGCCAACTACGTTGTGGATATCCCGAGTCTCCCAGTAAAAGACCACCAAGAGTAAATAAATGTAACACCATTTTACTCTTTATTCGGGGACAAACTATACTACGTCGAGACATACACCGTTAATATTTCTAAGCACAAATCGGCGCAATCTATCATAAATTTGCGATGAACTTACACTTTGCGGCCACTAACGAGTCGACGCAAGATTGTCATCGCTAATGTTTTGCGATGAGTAAGTTTATTGCAAAGATTTAGTGAAATCGCTATCCAAAATCCATGGCTAAGTTGCGATGGATTTTGGATTTAGTGATCGGTTTCGGCGTTTGCGATGATCTAAAAGCGTTAGTGAAATCGGCCCCAGGGCCCAATTTCATACAGCTGTTAAACATAAAATTTCTTTAGTTAGCAAGAAATGAGCATGGTACCAGTGGCAACAATGTCAACTTCAAGGAATGTTGGTTGGTAACCTGTTTCTGCTAAGCAAGGTTTTCCTGTTGCTAGCAAGTTTTGTGCTTACATGCTTTATGAAATTGGGCCCAGGTCTAGTTTCTGAAGGTATTGAGTTTGTAACGATGTCGATCCTAATGGATAATGCGTCCGCTCAGCGAAATAGAAAATGCGTCCGGACCGCGACAGTGTTGTGGTGTGGGAAGGACGTCAGCTATTGGAGGTGATATAATGATGGTGCAGCTGGTGCTGTGCAAGAGACTTACACAATCAGTGGTCATGCGTAACCAGTGTCTTTGGAACCAGATCTGTCAGTTCAAACAAGGGTTTCTAGACAATGTTTGTTTGAACAAATTAGAAAACTCATATTCTATTGAATTGTTTCAGTATATATTTCTTAACATTTGTTAAGAGAATGATCACTGCCATTGCCAACTTCTAGTTCGTAAAGGTGCTCTTTGTTTATGTGGTACTTTTGTGGGTTATTTTAGTCAACGGTTGTGTGTGTACCTGTTCCATTTGAAGAAACAATTGTAGAATATTATTTCAAATCTCTATTCAGCAAAGTTTGTTCACTTAACGGTTGTTTACTTTATCTCCGATACATACAGTTTTCTTGAGATAGCTCGGGCACTATGTAGAATGCACCAACGTGGGATGATAATGTCAGATGTATTTGCATGAATATCTCTCGAGATAATATTAACCTTATCTTAGAGTTGTCTAAGGATCTTTGTAGACTGCACCAACATGGGTTAACAATTATTGTCTGCAATTGCAAGGCCTCGCTATAAATTTTTGTCCATGTCTCACAATTGGCTCAGGTACAATGAAGGGATGAAAAACAGAATGGGATAATTTCGTAAGTGACTGCAAGAATACAAGAATATCTTGAAGATTAAATTATCCATGTGTGTGAGTTTGCTAAAGCTGTATGTGAGGGTACCAACGCAACGTTTACGACTGCAAGTAAAGATCTCGCGAGATAATAATACCCATGCGTGTGAGTTTAACTGCACCAATGTGGGATAATATTATCTGTGATTGCGAGATAATATTATCCATGTCCGTGAGTTTGCTAAGGCGCTATTAAGACTGAACCAATGTGGGATAATATTATCTGTGATTGCGAGATAATATTATCCGTGTCCGTGAGTTTGCTAAGGCCCTATTAAGACTGAACTAATGTGGGATAATATTATCTGTGATTGTACGAAGATTCCGCGAGCTAATATTATCCGTGTCGGTGAGTTTGCTAAGGCCCTATGAAGACAGCAACAATCTGGGATTATATTATCTGTGATTGTGCGAAGATTCCGCGAGATAATATCACCCGTGTCCGTGAGTTTGCTAAGGCCCTATGAAGCGGCAACAATGTGGGATAATATTATCTGTGATTGTACGAAGATTCCGCGAGATAATATTATCCGTGTCGGTGAGTTTGCTAAGGCCCTATGAAGAGGGCAACAATGTGGGATAATATTATGTGATTGTGCGGAGATTCCGCGAGATAATATTCGTGTCCGAGAGTTAACTAAGGCTCTATGAAGACTGCACCAATGTGGGACAGTATTATCTCAAGGTCTCACGAGATAATATTGTCTTTGTTTTACAATTTGCCAAGGCTCTATGGAGACTGCATCAAAGTGGGGTGATATTTTCTGTCACTGCAAGAAGATCTCACGAGATGATGATAATGTCCTGGTCCAAGAGTTGGCCAATGCTCTAATGGCCACAACATGCAAAACCTCGAGAGATAAACATTAATGTATGACAAAAACAAAAAGGTTTAAGAATTCCCTTTTCACAAATAATTGTTATACTTCAATTTGACAAATCTGTTTTCAGCTCAGGGAATGTACACATGTGAATGCATGTTAAAACTGAATTTTGATACAAGAAAATGATCCGTTTTTAGGTCAGGAGTTAAGAGGCCTTTGAGGTGGTCGACTCAAAATAGCAAACGTGGTCTTGTATGGGCCCATTCTGGGTTAATATTTTTGTTTTGCTCATTACGGTTAAATGAATCAAAAATGAAAAAAAAACAAACAAATGATTCAACAATCCCCCCACCCCCATTTTTTTTTTTTTATATAAAAAAATGGGAAAAAATACAGATAAAATTAAAAATCAGTAAAAATAAAAATCAAAACAAATAAATACATTAAAAAAATAAAAATAAACAAATGAAAACGTATACAAAAACATGTTTATTTAGATCTAGTCTTTTTCGAGAATTGAGCTGCCATCACTTTCCTCCGAGAAACTATCGTCAGCACTGGCCCCTATCTGCATCAGGGCAGCTACCTTTGATTTTAGTTCTCTCTGCCGTGTTGCACTTGGCTGAATAGACACGACATTCGTGCCTCCCTTTACAGCGAGCAGGGTTGGTTCTCCTGTCATAAGAGAAATGTGAATGTCAAGTTAAGCTTGAAATGCGGTAGCATCTGGAGGAAACATTTCATGGGGGGGCAGTGGATGTGTAGATCGTTCCCTTTCCCGATTTTTTCCGCTTTCTCCCCTTGTCTTTTTTTGGTCGTGGGGAGTCTCAAACCTCTGATCCAGGTGCAACGCCGTTGTCACTCGTAACTTGTAACGTGCAGAAATCTGTCATTGCACGATACACAGCCATTCTGTTTGAAACTGTTTTGTTTTTGCTACTTCCATATGTGTGTACAACAGTGGACATAATTCAAGATTGTATTACTTTATTTCATAATGACGGCTGTGGCAAATGTTTACTTAGTTATATATTTGAACGACTATGATCCTAGCCAGTGGTGAGTCTCGAGAACAGTTGTTTATGATTTTATTGACTGCTAATGAAATCAACATGGGGAAAATAGGATGAAAATGGCTTACACAATTACTTACCGTTTTTAGTTATGTCAATCAGCCAGTCTCCACTGTTGATGTCCTGAAAGAAATGTTGGAACGAGCTGCTCTCAGTCAGGACATCAGACTTGTTGTCTGCAGCTGTCCGAGCCCCATCTCTTCCACATACGGCTTTCACCACAGATGTCATATCTAGATAGTTCAACAATGAAGGAAACAACACCATTATGAGTACATGTGTTCATTTTAAGCGCAACGACGTTGGTCAAATTGAATGGCAATGACACATCATTGGTTTTTTAAAGATGGCATTTACTAAAATGTCTACGTTCTTGAAGTAATCGTTTGATTACTTGTGCAGTTGGAAGTTGTATAGGTTCGTCAACCCCTGGAAATTATTCGCTCGAAAGAACCTCCTTGTCTCTGAAATTGTTTCAGATGAAGTTCTTGTGAATATGGTCCCCTCAAGCTGACCGGAGCTTACTGCCATCTTCTTCACCTGGTCTAGATAAGCTGTACTTTCCTAAAGTGGACGAAGCCATGGAGTGACCAAAACAGAATATCAGAGAGGATTGTGGGAATGTGACGTCATGTGTAATCCACATATTCGATTTTGAATCATGCTTTGGCTACAATAAAGAAGTTTCAAAGGTGTGAGAGGAGAGCTACACGTCTTTGAATCGGCAGGGCAAAAAACAACTTGGGATTAAACAGGACGTTTTCCTTGTTAACCTGTTTTAACAACAAATTTTACTATGTATTAATGGTTGAATGTGAAATGATTTCTTTTTCAGCCATTTTTCTTCGATTTCAATTTTCTTTTTCGAACTGTATACATGTATCTTTGGTTTTGCGGTAACACCATGTGTATATCTACTTGCTAGGTAGATTTGTTCTTTGAAAACTTGTCTTGCTATTTATTCTACTGCCGCAGAGTAGATTATTCGGAATTCGGGAGACTTCTCAGTTCTGAAAAAAACTGTCCTGCTTATTAACTACTACCTGGGCAGGATGTAGGAAATCGGCTGGGACTACTACTTTCGCTATGTGGATCGAGGGGACTACACTGCCGCGGAGTGAGTTCTTAACTGTATACATGTTAATTATTGATGCATAATGGTGCCGACGACGTCTTGCGTAAATTCGACTAACAGTGTAAGGACATTACGTACCTCCATGTCAGCTATGATTGTCACTGCACCCAGAAACATGTCAACATGTACCAGAGCATTCTCGTCATATGACGAAAGGAAAACGACCTGACACTCCTCGTTGTTTAGTGTATGAGGGGGTTCACTGGTTGCTGCTGCTGGTGTGTCTCGCCGACGCCTCCAATCCATTGCATTGCGCACGAAAGCCATGAAAGGTCTGGGAATGCCTTGTCTGAAGTTGCATCCTTTTAAATGGAAATCAAAACACACAAACTTCAATTGTAAGAAAGAAACTGCAAGTAAACACTGTAGATGTTTTAAGGAGCCTTAACAATGCAAACCATACAAACAGTGTTTTCCTGTCCAATTATTAATCACTCTTGCGTCTTTGAAAATTTTGTTTCAAACATGTTTGAGAAATTTGGTGTGCTTCCCTAAAAGATTACTTGAAGTCGCTTGAGTGTACCTGTGAATGGTTGGAGGGCACTCTCTCGCGTATGTTGAGGATACAGCCTGTCTGCATCTTCCCACGAGGACAAGGACAGCTGTGCCATTAACTTCTTCTGGACCACAAGAAGCCTCTTTACACGCTCGGCCTCCTTCGCCATATCCTTCACAGTAATACTGTCACTTACGACCTCCGACAGCAACTCAAACCTGGTCGACTCCAGCAGCCCTTGCAACTTCATAAAAGCCTGAAACAAGGTGTGAAAATAAGGTAATAGCTTTGCTTCTGTGGAGCGCAGGACACTTTTATCCCATGCACTAGAAGTTTAATGAACACAACATGAAAATAGATAACTGTTACTGTGTTAGTAATAAATACAACTCAATCATGTCAACAAAAAGCTTACAGTTTGTTGAAGGCACTGGCCTGTGTTTTCTTCATGATGCTTGAAAAATGCCATCAATTTGTTGTAGCACCTCCTCGAATATTGTGCCAATTGGAAAGTGGGTTCAAGGCACTTCAGGTCGTCCTGCAGTTATCAAAATAAGGGTGGTAGGAATAGTGTTAATAGCCTTCAGGTGAGTTTTGTCAATAGTTTGATGTAAATTTGGTGGCACCTGATTTCCATTGTATTGAACATGAATCTAACAAGTGGGTTCTAGCCATAATTTGGAAGACCCTTTCCGGTAATATTTGAATTTATATTACTGCCCAAGATCTGCCCAACGAGGCTGAAATGTCCCATCAGTAACAAAAATGAATACCTTTGAACACACGGGATACTTCTTGCCAAGTGCGATCCCGCAATTCTCCCTCCACAAAATGTCTGAAGAAGGCGGGTCATCGTGCTCCTCGTCAGAGTCTTGTTGAAGGTACAGGAGCCTCCGGCAGAGAGATACATTATAATAATAAAGACATTTGTGAAGCGCCTAATGCATAAGCCTCTAAGCGCATAAAGAGAACAATAAAATATACAAAGAGTGAAAGAAACAATTACAAATAAGCAGATTACAAATAAGCAGCTTCAAACAAATGTGTTTTTAACAGAGACTTAAAACAGTGTAAAGAACTAGCCTGGCGAATATGCACAGGAAGACCATTCCAAAGAAATGGTGCGGCGTAAGAAAATGATCTGTGGCCATAAAAAATAGAAGAAGCTCTTGTAGATGAAAGCAATGACTGTTGAGATGAACGTAAAGTCCGAGTAGGGGAATAATGGTGAACAAGTTCAGATAAATAAGCAGGAGATTGACATGTTTGAGCTTTGAAAGTTAACAAAAGAATTTTATAAATTGTACGAAACTTAACTGGGAGCCAATGCAATTTCATTAGTACTGGTGTAATATGGTGAGAACGAGGCAAGCAAGAAACGAGGCGAGCGGCAATGTTTTGTACACGTTGAATTTTAGCAAGATCTTTATCAGGGAGTCCATACAGAAGAGAATTGCCGGAATCAAGTCTAGTTGTGACGAAAGCGTGAACAAGACGAAGAGTAGTAGCTTCATCCAGGTAGCGGCGAATCTGTGCTATTTTTCTGATAGCCATGAGAGCTGCTTTGCAAACATTATCAACATGTCTACTCATGCACAATGAAGAATCCATAATTACACCGAGGTTGCGGGCAAATTCAGATGGTTTAATAACAGACTGGGCAATATGTAAGTTTGGCGGAGAAACCTTTTTTGTGAAACGAGATCTTAAAAATAAGATCTCAGTTTTGGAGTCATTCAGAGCGAGTTTGTTGGACAGAGCCCAAGATTTGACATCTTGAATGCATAGTTCAACTTTAGCAATGGCAGAAGCTCGATCAGCAGGGTCAAAAGTAACATAAAGCTGGGTATCGTCAGCATAAGCAACACTAGAAATGCCATGGGCAGCAATGAGGTCTTGTAAGGGTGCACTGAACAATATAAATTCAAGAGGCCCAGCTACAGAACCTTGAGGAACACCACACAAGAGATGATGACGATCGGATCTAGCATTATTGATGAGAACATGGTGGGTTCTGTTGTTAAGATAAGAAGAGAACCAGTTAAGGGCAGTTCCTGTAATTCCATAGCGAGAAGATAAACGTTGAAGGAGATGCTCATGGTCAATAGTGTCAAATGCAGCTGAAAAATCTAACAGCACAAGGATCGCTTCCTTATGATTGTCCAGTGCACGCAAGATATCATCCTGCACACGAATGAGAGCAGTCTCAGTACTGTGGAAAGGACGATAAGCAGACTGCATCTTAGCATAAAGGTTATTTTCACAGAGATAGTCTTGAAGTTGACTCACAACTGCACGTTCAATCAATTTAGAGATGAATCGCAAGTTAGAGATAGGACGATAATTTGACATACACTCCGGGTCCAAATGTTGCTTTTTACAGCAACAAATTGTATTTTGTAAACTGTCTTTTCTTTTATTTGATTCCCTAAAAACCAAGGCCTATATGGAACTGGTAAGCAATCAGTACCCAACTTCTGATAATTTTTCTATGCCATTGCAAATTTTCATGGGAGGAGTCACACATGGCGTTTTGCGTTAATGATTTTTGAATGCACCTTGTAATTACCTTGTTATCATAACACTTAGGCTACTTAATTGAATCTAATAAAAGTACCATAAATATTCACTCCCTTCTTCAAACTTGCATATTTGCCAAGATACATTGTGCCAAAATGTGTGTGTTGAAACAGGGACCAATGAAAGAAATCGAGATATAATGAAGTCCACCTGTTTGGGTACTTTGATGGAGAACCATTATTTAGTACACTTATTGGCAGGCCAATTTGAGTAGTCATAAACAAAAGGACCGTACCATAAACTAAGTACTATGAAATATAAACCAGAACAAATTAGAGAAAAGTACAGACTAAACTTAGTTTAAGGGAGCAACAGTGTTGGATGAAAGGAAGGGCGGGAGAAATATTGTTGGAGCACGTGCTGCTGAGATTGGAATGGTTATGAGCTCCCTCAATAAGTTGAGGAAGTAACATGGTGGTCAAAGAGTATGTTGTTATGATTTAATCTCACATGTTGTCAACAAATAGTAGGTAGTTTGAATACATATAACACTTTTAAAATTGTGTAACAATTTATTGATCTTCAACTGTCGTCTTTCATTTTCAGGGTAAGTTTTTAACCTGCTGTCATAAATAATCGGATATATAGTTGCGAGTCGCCGACCCATCAATGTGGATTGGCTTGCAGGTTGACCACATGTGCCAGAACTACATGTTAGTACAGCGGATAAGCTCTCATATAATGAAAATTGTGCACTTTTTGAGAAAAGCATGAAACTTGAAGCATGAAAGATGTGGAGGGAAGTCAAATTTGACCTCTGATGACCCTTAGAGGTCAAATCCAAAATGGCCGCCATTCCGCCTGGTCTAATGTACAAACAAGTATAATTTTGGAATCAGACAGTGTAGAAAAACATTGAAGGTGTCATTTTCAACTAAATTGGGGATGCCAATTCATTTGATGATACTTTTGAGGTCGCCAGAACTGAAGGATATGCATTTATGTCAAGGTCAGGGTCAAAAGATCGCCAGAACTGAAGGATATGCATTGAGGTCAAGGTCAGGGTCAAAAGATCGCCAGAACTGAAGGATATGCATTGAGGTCAAGGTCAAGGTCAAAATTTACACAAAAATTAATAATTTTTGAATGTTTTCCCATTTATTTGTCATTGTGTTCTACCCTACATTCTCTAGGAGTGGTTCTCCTACATAGTCTGCCATCTTAATCCCTATTCAATTTCAGTTAGTTTATTTTACAAATTAGCACCAGACCATTGCATTGCATGGTCGTTGAGCAGCTCCACATCCCCAACTTGTCTCTTCTGCAATGAGTCTGCTGGTTCTGCAGGCTGACAGAAAGCACAAACATACAACATTGACATTAATGTGCCGAGGTGTGACCTTGAAACTGAGGACACTGCTCTGTTGGCCAAGCTTGCAGTAGGAGACATTATTGCCATTGAGGCCAATTACCATCACGGCTGTCTACATTAATTGTACAACAGAGCCAGGCAGGCTGCACCCAAAGGCAATGATGGAGATGATTCTTGCCTGCATGGCAAAGCCTTTGCAGAGCTAGTGGCTAACAAGGTCAGACTGGGGTAGCTTGGTCAAACTGTAGAGAAACGGATTCACACCATCACACTGAAAAACAAACTGCTTTTTGCACTTCCTGTTCTGAGGCCACATTCACAGGAAAGAGAAACACTTCTTAGTTTTGAGAAGGACATTGGACCAGGCCTCATGATTGCCTGCTATTATGACAGTGATGCCATACATTACGGGAGCAGCACCGGTGGAATGCAAAGCGATCTTTGACTCAAGTTTCTCCTTCAATGCCTCGTTTCAGGCAAACTGCCAGCAGGTTTTTTTGCCACCATCCCTCTTGGCTCTAGTCAACATAATACTTGATGGAGCAAACATCAAGCATCAGACCCAGCTGGTTCACAAAACCTGCCCTAGCATTCTCAAAATTATTATGTTCAACAGCGTGAAGCATGTATATAACGTAGAGTCAACCTCAGCACGTCATAGCCGCAGCCGAAAAACTCCACTCCCCATCTATCTGTCCCACAGGGCTGGTTGACACACTGTTCAATCTTGGAATGTGTGTTTCATATATGACAGCCTGTTGCAACTCACATCAGACATTGCCAATGGTGTCTGCCAGCGCTTTAGGGTAGAAGATGTATGATGTGCCCGCCAAAGTTGCGTCATGGACTGTTTATACAGCAGCAGCTGTGGACAGTATCGACCACAATCCAAGCTCTGCAGCTGCAAAAGATTCCTTCCACGGCAACGGAATTTCAGCATCGGTCATAAATAATGCACTTCCCCCCAAATTAGAATGTCTGGTTAGAAGTCTGCACCATTTTCACCAGCTGATTATTTTCGTTATTTGAAGGGATGCGTTGGGAAAAGGTGCTGAGCATAAATAGAAGCGCGCGACTGTTTATAATGGTTCATTTATTGTAGGCCTACATAAAGAAACTGATCCTTGACATAGCAACTCACGAAACTTTGTGTAAAATTATACTAGACGGTTATAATCAAACTAGTAATAATTGTAGGTAGATTTGTATACTTAACCAAGACTTTCCCATCGTCTGTGTCTTATAACAAGTGTGGTGGTTCGCATGAGGATGGGTCCGGAATGTTTGTAAGTGTCTGATTTATGGGCCTCTCTTTTTGTTGCGTAATGCAGATCCGCTGGGTGGAGGGGTATGGAATCACAATTCAACCCCCCCCCCCGCGTCCACGATATTAGGTGATCAACTTGTCGCGAAAGAAACACTGAAACCTACACATTATTCCCATCATGTATCTCTATCACTATTATAAACGTATAGGCATACTTGGTAAAGTTACGTCTAACGTAGGCCTACAGCTCTGCATCATGAAACAAAAACAAAACAAAACAAACAGCATGAAGGAAGAGGAAAGCGATTGTTTCCAGCATGTGCTGCAGATGTCACGAAGAGCTTCCCACTACCAAAAAACAAACGTTCAACAGTGATGACAGATTGACTAGAGACAAACAGCCATTCTCTTGTTCATCATTCTGGCAAACGGTAATGTTGTTCTCTGTAACAATACATATACTTTATGCCATCACTACATAAAGATATAAAATTAAAGGCAAATCACATACGACAGAAAATCTTGTTTAAACCTGAAAGTACACTGAATTGAATAGTTCACACGAGTTATATTCATACAGATTATTTTCTTTTGAATGTCCGAACCATTTTCCTTTTGTTTTTTTAAAATGTGATTGCCATAATTGTAAAATAAATTACCAAACATCAAAAGCTTTGCATCCCAGGCATTCCCGAAACGTTTAGGCCTATGCGTAATGCACTTTTTTGATTTTTATTTTATTAATATAATTATTACCATTTAGTATTACTGTTCACATTTTCATTTCATGATATCACAACATGCAAAAGAAAGACCTAGCTTTTCTTTTTGCCTTACCGTTTTTGTTTTTACGGCTTTGGAAATGCTATATTTTGCAATTAGCTTTGCGCATAGGTTTTAAGTTAATATTTGGAAATGTTTGCCATATCCAAACTGGTTTTCGCCATCGTTAATGCACTAAACGGTCAAAGTGCCAAGGGGTCTCACAAACATAGCTGATCAAATTTTGTCTATTTCTGCAATTAGTCACAAGAAAAAGTGAAAAATTGTGTAAGTTTGTATTAACTCATTGTTCGTATAGTAAATTTGTAGAGGATTGTTAAAATTACAATTGCGGTTAAACAAAGAAATTCAACATTTGTAAATAGACGAATTCGACTTAATTGAAACTCGGTTATTTCTCTTGATGATTAGTATTGGTATGAATTTCATGCATTGATGGTATTGTACAATTTTACCAATCCTGTATATTTGATTATAAAACAACGGCTTATTGAAACATGTCCTCTACTTTTCTTGCAGCCTGTCCTTCCGATACATTCACCAGATCATTTGTAGAACAGATGTTTCAGGTGATGTTCATTCTAGTACGGAAATCAACTCCCTCGACTCATTGACCAAGGCTCCACTTGCTCTATGGATCGGCTACGGAAATGATGAAGTAAGGCTTTTAGTATTGTTTTGGATGCAAGCTATACTTGTATTTACTTCATATTCCCTTTTTAGTTTGTATGTCTTCATCAGTTTTCTTCTTCCATCTATCAAGCAGATTTGCTTTCACCGCTCAACCTTGTTTTGCATTTTTTTGTTCTAAAACACAAAGTTAAAAACGGTCTTCGATGTTTTCTACTGTTTTTGTAGTATAGAGGTACCGTCATTTAAAAACCATTAAGTAATGCTTCTTGGAAAATAACTGAGTTTCCAGACAAGTCACTCTTAATGGCATGTCACCTTTGACCCTCCACTCTGCTAATTGTGTAAGTCTATTGAGTATTTTAACCACGCTTATGAAAAAGTACCATGATATTACCATGGTTATTTATTTATTTTATGGTAACCATGGTTATATCATGGTAGCCATGGTATCAACATGGTAAATTTACACAATTTAGTCCATAAATGGTATTTCCCTGGTTTTATTATGGTAGTTCCGTGGTGTTACCGTGGTTACCATGTTTATATTAAGGTTACCATGATATTCAGTGGTATTGCTATGGTTATAATATGGGAATACCATAATATTACCATGGTAACATGTTAAAACCATGAAACTCATCACATAACTGTACTTCTGTGGTTATATCATGGTAGTACCACGGAAATACCATCGGTTCAATGATTCCATCATGGTGACCATGGTATCAACATGTTTAAACCATCAAACTCATTTCATAACTATTTCTGTGGTTATATCATGGTAGTGCCTCGGATTTACCATGGGTTCCAGGGTTACATCATGGTAACCATGGTATCGACATTTAAAACCATGAAACTCATTACATAACTGGTATTTCTGTGGTTATATTATGGTAGCCATATGGTAACCACATTGGTTCCATGGTTATATCATGGTTTCCTTGGTCATATCATACATACAATTAAAACGATGGTTAACGGAACATTAAATCTGTTCAGTTCTACCATGTCAAGTGCCACAGCTTTACCACGGTATTGCCATGCTGGCACAATAATCATCCATGATGCTATCATTGCAAAAGCATTGCAACATAAAGATGTATCGTACAATGGGAGTTTAAGGTTATGACTATGGTGTTATCTTTTGAAAAAAAAAACAAGAAAAAAAAATTTCAGCAGTAAAATGGCTATCCTCTATCTTTGTAGACTGTAGGAACATGACAACTGCCACACCACACCATAGAGCTGAAAAACAAAATGATGCATTTTCACTTGTTACTGTAAATAATTATGGTATTAGGATTTACACTTGCACATCATGTCAATAAAATAATGACGGAACCGTTTAGTATCCACATGGTACTCTTGGAATTGTGGATGTGTACAAAAAATAATTTATTAGATTCGCAGAGACAGTGATGCAGTTAAACTTCCACTATTCCATGCTGCTTAGTGATCACACTAGAAATAAAATGAAAAGTGGAACACCATCAATGTTCATGCTCTTTTATTGTTAATTGTTCATCTTTCACAAGTTTCACATACATGTACATCTGTAGTACAGAACCTTTTTACTTATTTACATGATTGTACTCATTACATGATTGCAGCAATGGTTCAAACCTCTATTTGTGTCATACTACTAAAAGCAGTTTGATAGTACATGTAGTAGTACAAAACAATGGATAAAGTATCATGTCAATATTTTTCACCGCATATGCACATGTACATTGATAATAAGCTATACCTAGTGATTTTAATAACATGTAGCCAATATTTTCATTTACATTTCCTAGTCGCCTTTCTACTGCATTGGGCAAAGTAATTACATACTCTGTATCCCCTACAGTCACGAGCATGGCCTTGCTGAAATTCACATCAATATTCAGCGCAACATAATAACCTCTTGTAACTGCTCTAATAAAACCAATGGTGCATCCAAGCTCTGGTCCCTGCTGACATTTAAATGACTCTACTACATCTAATTTTTGAACTAACAATAAGACATTTTTGGGACAGTTGCAAATGCCAATGCAACCATGGTTTTTGAAAGATATCAAATACAGAATTTATCCTAAAATCCCTTCTATATCAATAATGGAGTTATTGCGTCTGAATTTATTGGAGTAATTTCTAGATGACAAGAGTACATGTTTCATTATGAACCTGTCAAAACAATACTGTGTCAATTTCCAAATTCTGCCCAAGCAAATTTTCAATGACATTTTTATATACCTGTGTCAACAACATCAGTTTCGCCCCACCAAGATAATCTACTGATGCATTGTCACTTGCAAATTATCGGGCATTTTTGATGAACCGATGACCATCGACCATTTTTGCTACATAAAATGCAGCTTCTGGTGAATGTATGCCAGATGCATACCGAAATACATCTTGCATTCTGCAAATTGATTGGAAAATTTGTTGCGGTAAACACCTTGTGCCTACGAACAATGTCTTCAGGTACCCATTGTATGATTCAAACATAAAGGCAGAAGTGCCCCACAGTGGTCCCCAGTTTCTAACACTCACACATATGCATTAACAAATGAACATTAAAGGTTGCCTCCTGCTTTCCATACAAAGGTTCAATAAATAGTACAAATTTGCACAGTAGAAAGTTACAGTGCTGTAACATTTGTTGCGAGATTTTTTCAGAATTCAAGTGAAAAAATTGCACAGACAAGCATCGACCAGTGAGCTAAATATTTTCTGGGCAACAGACCTTTCAGTATTGCTGGGGAGTAAAACAGAAACGACCCCCATTCACTGGCTTTCCAATATCTCATCTCTGTTAATGACCTTGGCAATCTTGTCATTTCATTAGTTACTTGAACAAATTTCAGTCGTGTACAAAGCTCTTTGCTGAGGTTACCAATGTACCAATCTTGGTTCCTATGTACTGAATTTAGCCAAGTGCTGACAAACCTCACTGTGCCTAAACATACAGCATGCATGTAATCTGGCACAAAACTTGTGATTATATTGAAGTAGGTCAAGAAGGAAAGGATACTGACACCTTTTACACCATCAATTGTTCTACCAGATTCTTCCGCCCAAATACTCTCTTGTTTTGTTTGCTGCTCACTACGAAGAACAGGAGGAGGATGTACATCAGGATATTTTACACAGTTAGTGACATACTCCCCCTTATGTTTGCAGAAACCACATCCATAAAATCCATTAAACTGCATCATTTGTTGCAGCATGGGTCTAGCTACAGTGTATACTGTGCACACCAGACAGAACACTAAGAAAACGTTATTTTCATTTCCCAATTTCCACTGAAAGCCTGTGGATGAGAGCATATTACATTCCTTTCCAAAAGGTTTGAGAAATAAATTCATATTTGGCTTTTCAGGCCCAAACCAGAGGGCTGTGAGGATTTCATTCTTACTTGGCATCTTTACTGGCAACTCATTAACTGAACACAAAACAGGCCAAATTGAACTGTTTGATGATTTAAACACTGGAATGCCATCTGTGTTCCACATTAAGGAAATATTGTTTTTATTAGACAGCAGGCCATCTTCAACAAATTTTTTGTACAACAAGCCATCTTTGATATCAGATATGTAATCATCATTTGTTGTTAGATCACGATTAATAAGTACTGTGCCAAGGCCTTTTGATTCCATGAGATGTTTCAGTTGATGGCGCAGGGGTAAAACTATGAAAAACCTGCCTTTCTTCATACTTTCGTCTTTGTCAAAGCTTTGGCCACACTTGTTGCAAATATCAGGCACACTGCTCACATCCCCCAAGTATTCCTTACAAGAACAATGAAAGTAAAATTCACACACACCTTTGTACCCTGTCAAACTGTTTCCAAACAAATACTTGGACTTGGCAGAGTACCAGGGCAATGAAGATTAAATAATTCAATAAGGTCTTGTGAAGCCACCCCTGATATGTGATGCTTAACAGCATAACTGAGCACCGTCAGTAGACTGTCAAATTTCTTCATATTGCTTCCCTCACTTGAAACTAGCTGATCACCATTTGCCAGATTGAGCCTGTGTGTATTCTGTAAAAAAAAAACCAGTAGTACAGATATTTCATGAGGAGCGGAATACATTTTCTATCATATGAATACGAAACCTAGCAATATATTTTCCACTCGTTATACAGCTTTACAAGTAAACCTGTCAATTGGGAGTCATAATTTTAAACATAGCTTTGCATACTTGAAGAAAATAGTGACTGCTTTGGGAAAGTGCCATAGAAACTGCACCTGCATACTATTATTTAAATCATTACAATCCAACTCTTTAAGTATACAAACACATACTTCATCCTGATCCTCAACGATATCCCCATCTTCATCGGTTGTGTCACTGTCATCATCATCTACATCTGCCTCATCAGCATGTGGATTTTCTTCCTGCAAAGTACAGAATGGTGAAGAAAAGAAAAGTGAAAGCACACTAAATTTACATATAGTGTAAAATGCTTATGGCCACACTAAATATACACACTAAGTAATATTTAGTATATCACAGATGGAATCCAAGAGATGGCTTGAATTTTTTGGAGTTTAGAATGTAAGGTTTAACTTTGGGACTAGCCCTATAGCTGTTTGTTGTGTATATACCACCTTCAGCGAACACCCAGATCGCTGCAAACACTATTCATCATCTAGTATCCTTTAGCCGAGACTGACTCACCGGAGGCAGCAAAAATAATCCTTGGAGACTTCAATCAGTGTACACTCTCCGACTATTTACCATCTTACCATCAATACGTCGACTGTCCTACACGACAGGAGGCATGCTTGGACCTGTGTTATGGAAACATCCAGGAGGCTTATTGAGCTAAAGCACTACCTGGTTTGGGAAATTCTGACCACAACATGGTTCACCTCATCCCGTTGTACCAGTCAAAACTGCGGAGAGAACCAGTGAGGATGATGAAGATCAAGAACTGGTCTACTGATAGTACTGAAACCCTACGGGAATGCTTCAGCTGTACAGACTGGAGCGTCTTCATGGATGCTGCTGAGGACTTAGACGAGGCTACGGACACTGTTACAGACTATACTAATTTTTGTGAAGAGATGATTGTTCCTAAAAATCAGTTAAAATTTTTCCTAACAACAAACCTTGGATTACTAAGGAATTAAAGAGTCTGCTAAATGAAAAAAAGAGTGTTTCATGCAGGTAACAGAGCAGAACGTAAAAAGGTTCAAGCCAAAATTAAGCGTAAAATTAGATGGCATACAAGGATAAAACCGAAAGCTTTTTTTCAGACAAGTGATACAAGGAGCGTATGGCAAGGCATACAAGCTATTACTGGCTCAAACCCAAAAACAAAAACGTGTGTAGAAAATGAGACTGTATGCAAATGATTTAAATGAATTTTACAGTAGATTTGATAAATATGATAGTAGCTTTCAACAAGATTGCGTTGTAAATGGTTTGCATGCATCTCCATATGCTGAAAGTATTGTAATCAATGAAAGTGAAGTCCAGGTGTTATTCAAAAGATTAAACACACGAAAGGCTCATGGGCCCAATTCAATCAGTTGCAGGGTACTGAATTTCTGTGCTGAGCAGTTGGCGTCACCATTTCGGTCATTATTTCAGGAATCATTGAAAAGGGCGTTAATTCCAGCATTATGGAAAAGGTCAGTGATTGTTCCAATTCAAAAAAATGCCCACCCTAAAGTAATGAACGATCTTCGTCCGGTAGCTCTCACCTCGGTACCCATGAAATGTTAGAAAAAATAGTTAAAACAGGTTAATTAATGAAGTTAAGGGTTCCTTTGATGAGTATCAATTTGCCTATAGACCACGAAGCAACACAGAGGATGCAGTTCTGACATTTATAAATGGTATTTGTGAACACCTGGAGAAGACAGGGGCTTTTGCTAAAGTTGTTTTTGTAGACTTTGCGAGTGCCTTCACACAATTCAGCCGTATTTGATGGTTCAGAAACTGTTGGATCTCAATGTAAATTCCAATATTATACGTTGGATCAATAACTTTCTACCAAACAGGGCAGCAGGTCAGGTTAAATTCCACTCTCTCAATTCTCCGTTATATAAGTACTTGGGCCCCACAGGGTTGTGTTCTTTCTCCCATTCTGTACACATTATACACCAATGAATGTAGATCTCTGAATACAAATCACAAATTAATTAAGTATGCAGATTTCTGAATTTGTTCAGTGGTGTGACAAAAACCACTTGGAGATCAACACAAAGAAAACTAAGGATATGGTCTTTCATTTTCGAAGGAACAAAACACACATTCCGGCCACTGTGATCAAAGGAGAATCTCTTGAGAGGGTCACTGAGTTTAAGTACTTAGAAATTGAGATTGATAACCAGTTGCTTTTTGATAAATGTGCTAAATCAAAGTTACAGCAGCGCCTTTTCTTCTTAAGGAAACTAAATTCATTCCATGTGGACAGAACCATTTTGCAAATGTTTTACAAGTCTGCTCTGCAAAGTATTATTACATAATGTCTTATTAGTGTTCTTGGAAACATGCCGGCACAGGATCGGTGTAAATTGGACAGGGTAATTAAGCAAGCTAATAAGGTAACTGGTAGCGATGAATCAATGGTTGACAGTCTCTATAAATCTCTCATGCTGAACAAAGTTGGAATGATTCTGTCAGATGAAACTCACCCTTTGTATGGACAATTCATAAGAAGTGCAAGGAGTAAACGTCTTTTACAGCTAAGGATTAACACTAAACGGTATGCCAACTCATTTGTCCCCTCAGCTGTCCGGATTTTTAATGAAAAATTGGAACGATGATTCTTTTCAGACAATATTACAAAGACCAACATGGGTTCTATTTCGTATACTGTAAATTTGTAATATAGTTTTTGGAAAAGCATTATGTGCTTTTAGCTTTTATATTTTTCTATATTTTGTGTCATTCCTCTTGTATAGAGATGTATTGTGGTTTTTTAATGTAATTTTGAACTGAGATGGTAACATTTTACGGATCGAAATTTTTGTAAACTTCACTTATTGATGCAAAGGCCGAAATAAATTTCCCGTTTGGGGATAATAAAGTGAATTGAATTATTTTTCTAAAGCTGTGTGATACTTTAACTTACAGATGGCAATGCTGTGGAACTTTTCATCAAAGGTCCACAACTTTGTAAAGACACGATGCAATAAGCCATGCAGAATAGAGGTGATACAAGATGTGGACCAGCGAATGACCTGTCTGACATAAGGTCATGTATATTGAAAGTTTGAAAATATATACAAAACATTGGTATTAGCTGACAGTATGGCTGACCATGGTACCAAAAAAAATCTACTGAACGGTATATTTGTTCAGAGGTATTACTTTGGGCAATACTATGGCTTTTTGTACCATGGTAGATTACTGTTTTGTACCATGGTAACTCTACGGCTTTTTACCATGGTAATTATCCAGTACCATGGTGATACCATCGTGCAATACAAGGTTTTGTACCATACCATGGTATTACCATGGTTAAGTGCCACGTTTTGTCCCATGGTAGTACCATGGTCTAGTACCACATTTTGTTCATGGTATTACCATCGTTTAGTACCATGGTAATTATGTTCATGTACCATGGTAATATATCATGGTCCGATACCACTGTTTCGTATCATGGTGACAGTAATACCATGGTCTAGTACCACGGTTTTATACCATGGTAATACCATGGTCCAGTACCACAGTTTCGTACCATGGTGACAGTAATACCATGGTCTAGTACCACGGTTTTATACCATGGTAATACCATGGTCCAGTACCACGGTTTGGAACAATGGTAATACCATGGTCTACTACCACGATTTCGTACCATGGTGATAGTAATACCATGGTCTAGTACCACGGTTTTGTACCATGGCATAGTACCATAGTTACCATGTGCAATTTACCATGGATTTTTACCATGGTAAAATCGTGGTACTTTTTCATAAGGGCAGTGCTGTCACAGGCTCTTACTGACTGTACGCTAGACTACACAAGTTTGCTTAGTAAAACCCTCAGCTTTGGATGAGCTGTTTCTCTACTCCATGTATGGACTGTAGGGTAATTTTAGATTTGAAGTGATTCCCCCCCCAAAAAAAAAAAAAAAAAAAAAAAAAAAAAACCATCAATAAATAATTAAATAGTTTTCCTTTCTTAAAATTGAACGGTTGAAATGAATTGTTCATGGTAGATTGAATGCTGTATAGAGAATGTTGGTTTCATCGTTATTCCTTCTTAGTGAGTTGCTGTTTTTCCCACGGGTGTTACCTCAAGTCCAAACTCGCATCAAATCATAGTATCACCAGAACAACGATGAAAAAACAAACATTTGCTTTGCAAGTCTTAAACTAGTACACTTATTTGATCTTCATGTATTCGAAACTATGCATGACGTAAAGCTGTCTATCATACAATTTTGAATCAAAATTATTAAAAATGATTAAATCTCCATTTATTTGAAACATACAAATTCTAAAGTGCTTTTTACAACAATATGTAGGCCATAATCAAACAGTTCAGACTAAGAAGCTGAATATATGGTTTTTGCTTCTGATTCTGAATACTTTTGTGCAAGAAAATGATTATATTATAACTGCAGTGGATCAATCGTCTTTTAGACATTGTTGCTTTATTATACCTTTTGAGAACAAACGCATTTATTAAGCTTCACATCTGTCATTTCAGGATTAAATGAATGAGTCATCTCAACAGCCACAACTTTGTTGGAGTGCTGATGGCGAAGACGATTACCTGAGGGAGAATGAAACGGACCCAATAAACCAAGAGACCCGGGTAACCAAGCTGATTCAACCCGGTCACAGCAAATTGGATATTATATTTTTGGCAACATCTTTTAGACGTAATTACCTTTATTTAGCACATCTTAAATGTTTGCTTGTTTGCAGACGTAAAACATGTTTTCCCAAGTAGAAAAAGTTGATTTATTGTTCCCAAAATTGTGTAAGGAAAATGAATGATACAGCCATAATAACATGTACATCTACAATCATATCAAATAATCGTTGATTAATTCATGACGAGAGCATACTTGAAATTCAGTTCTCAAACGTTTGTAAATATGTTTTTCTTAATCAATATAATACATATTTCCTAGGGTTTAGTCTCCAATTTCAACACGATGCAATAAGCCATGCAGAATAGAGGTGATACAAGATGTGGACCAGCGAATGACCTGTCTGACATTATGTCATGTTTTGTATATTGAAAATTTGAAAATATTTACAAAACACTGGTATTAATTAGCTGACAGTATGGCTGACCATGGTACCAAAAAAAGCTACTGAACGGTATATTTCAGAGGTATTACTATGGGCAATACTACGGCTTTTTGTACCATGGTAGATTACTGTGTTTTGTACCATGGTAACTCTACGGCTTTTTACCATGGTAATTATCCAGTACCATGGTGATACCATCGTGCAATACAAGGTTTTGTACCATACCATGGTAATACCATGGTTAAGTGCCACGTTTTGTCACATGGTAGTCCCATGGTATTACCATGGTCTAGTACCACATTTTTTCCATGGTATTACCATCCTTTAGTACCATGGTAATTATGTTCATGTACCATGGTAATACCATGATCCGATACCACGGTTTCGTACCATGGTAATACCATGGTCTAGTACCACAGTTTTGAACCATGGTAACACCATGGTCTAGTACCACAGTTTCATACCATGGTGACAGAAATCTTGATGACGGTATATTTCAGAGGTATTACTATGGGCAATACTACGGCTTTTTGTACCATGGTAGATTACTGTGTTTTGTACCATGGTAACTCTACGGCTTTTTACCATGGTAATTATCCAGTACCATGGTGATACCATCGTGCAATACAAGGTTTTGTACCATACCATGGTAATACCATGGTAGTACCATGGTCTAGTACCAAATATTTCCATGGTATTACCATCGTTTAGTACCATGGTAATTATGTTCATGTACCATGGTAATATGGTCCGATACCACGGTTTCGTACCATGGTAATACCATGGTCTAGTACCTCAGTTTTGAACCATGGTAACACCATGGTCTAGTACCACAGTTTCATACCATGGCGACAGTAATCTTGTTGCGGGTAAAGGTTTGTGAAAACTAAAAAGTTTGTGTGTGTATAAATCATGGTTCAATGCTCGAATGTATTTTCATTTCGAAAACAAGTGTATATTGTTACAATTTGGTTAAGAAGACAAGAAGTATCGAGAAAGAGGCTTAAAAGAGATAAAGGAGCATACTATGATACCGTCAATAAACATTAAGTACAAAAGCGTGTGATTTTCATACATGTCATCTGATTTCGGTGAGTTTATGTTCATGTTAATCGTATTGATGTACAAACTAGACGAGTCTTGAGATGGACTTAGTACACAGTTAAGACTATTTGCGATAATTTGTGGAAAACAAACAATCTAAATTGTTAGAATATTGCACGGGTTAAGTTTGTGTTTATATAAAGAACGAGTGGGATGTTCTTGTTTTTCCATTGGTATGTCGTAATTAAGCAGTTTGATGTAATGAATGGTATACTACGATGTTAGTGTGAGTGTATTTATCTTAACAAACTTGGAATGAAACAATAAAGATTTCACTTCGCCTAAATATTCGATTCAAAAGAATCGAATTGAACGTACCCTTGACTTGTAAAAACAAAAAATTTCTAGGAGGGATCGTTTTGTATTCTTTACTACGTGTATTGTGCATGATGTACATCAACTTTTAGAAATACAAAAACTTGCAAATGTGTTATTTGAGTGATTTGTAAGGGGTCACTCGTACTCTTTAGTCAAAACTCTCACAGAAAGGGGAGGCATCGATCGATAGTTCATTAAACCTAGGGTATTGAACCTGCCTCCTTTGGTATGTGCAAGCTACAATGATGTTTTGAGGACAAACAAATTTTGTTCATTGGGTTGTGATGATTTTTTGGCTCCGCTATTCCAGTTGGCGTGTGCAAAATTCTATCAGCGCGCACTGATCTCTATTATACTGACTGGATTGAAACACCCAAACAGCTGTTGAATGCACATGGCGGATATACAAAATACGATGTATTTTTAAATTTAAAAAAAGGGATTTTATCCCATAAACATGTTTCTCTTTCCCCCAATGTTTTTTTATGCTCACAATGTAAGTTTATTCATTGCACACATACGGGGGATTTATATACAGAGGCTAGATTTTCACGATGTGACTTCAAAATTGGATGCCGAGTGTTTTTATTAAGTAATCCCTATCATTCGCTCAAACCCTCACACCCACATAAGCCCAGGTACAGACTAGTACATTCGTTGATCCGGTGAACTACACCCCAATTTACTAAAAGGCAAAGTATACTTTGTTTTTTTGAACTTCTTGCAGAGTAACCTTTAATGCTCATTTGATTTTTGAGTAATTTTAAAAGTGATCCCGATGAAGCATTGTATAAAATCATGTAAACTAAAGAATAACGCAACAATACATTGAAGAACAAACAAGCATGTTATGAGTTGTTTAAATGGTATTTATTCCTGTATATTGCTCATTAGAAATTTACAACAAACTGGTTTTATCATTTCTATAAAAAAATAATGAAATAAAAAGTTTGACAAATAAATTTTTAAAAAATAAGAATTTTAAGCAAATTATTAAAAGAGAAATTTTTACACTGTGACCCTCTTTCCAATCCAAGCTTAGTGCAAATTTTTGAACATTTACATTTCACATTTTGCAATATTCTGCTCACTTTAAATTGATAAACTAATATTTCACATAAAATCAAGAAAAATAAAAAAAATATAAACGATTTTTACAAATTTGTTTATATAAATAAATATATGTAAATAACAAAATAAATAATAAACCAACAAACTAACAAACCCATAAATTAATAAATAAATAAATAAAACAGATTCAATAAATAAATAATTAAATAAATAAATATGTCAACCAATTAAAAAATCCATAACATAGCTGGATGATGGACAGATTAGAAGACTTCACTGGAGTGGTGACGACTGGTGTAGCGGAGCCCTCTTCAAGCGGTGTCTGGTCACTTAAAGTCGTCTCACTTGGGGGATGACGTATTTTTGGACACTTTCTTTTCTTCTTTTTCTGTAAGACACATACATAATAAAATATTTAATAAATACTTAAATCAATTTTTTTCACACCCATTTCCCTTGAAACAGATGCAAAGTGTTACCCAAACTAAATAATTACTATTAACATAATTTAATACAAAATGAAAGATCTCATTTTAATTGTATGAACTTTTGTAGAACAAACATGTGACATCGGGAAATGATAAGCCACAAAATGTATAAATATAATCAATGAATCAATTCATGAAAAACCTATCCACATAATTTCAGATGTTCATGTGTTAACAGCTTAATAAGTAAAAATTGTAGGAAATGAGAAATAAATAGTGACCATCTTGCTCATGAAAAATTTGGGGCAAAAACAAATTTTTTCATTATTTTTCTGTAAAAATATCATCTAAGTTGCCTTTAGAAAATAAATGTGCTTCATTAAAAAGTCTTGGCTCTATGTACATGTTGATTATGATTGAAATGCTTACAGCCAAGTAAAAGTAAAAAAAAAACTTCTGGAGATGGACTGGAAAGTCAAATACTGTCGGTTCTGCATGGGCTCTTGGTCTCGTTGTTAAACCAGTCTTATCAAAACAAGACTCTTCAAAATGATCTGGGCAGAGAACAGATCTTTTAGATGGCTTCCATTTGTCACGCTTCATATTTACAACCCATCTCTGAGTGAGAGCATGACGAACAGGAAACTGAAATAAATAGACAGAAGACACTTTACTTTAGAAAAATAATAAAATAAACAAATTAACAAATATGCACTTCGAGAATATGTTTGAGACATCGGATTTAGTTTTTTGACTGAGGGTTACTTCATAATAAACTAGAAGTGGATAAATCGTGTAAGCAGATGAGGCTATCTCTCTTTTCTACACAAAGTTTTGTAGACAAATTTTAGTTTGTTTCAAAACCCGTTTTAATATGAATGATGTTTACATTCTCATTTGACACTTTTTACTCAAACACAGGGCCACAAACAATCTGAATTTATAGCATGCACAGATTCCATATAATCAACAACCAAATATCACTGATCAGGCCTTTGAAACACCAATGCCCACTAAACTATAAGTTTCCAACAAAATATCGTACACAATAGTTAAGGAAATGGTTAAAAACGGTAGAAAACGGACGGTCACGTGGCCAATTCAGAAAAAAAAAATGTGCCTGAAAAATGAAAAGACGGACAAAATGAAAAGGCCACGGAAAAAAGTGAAAAAACAACGGAAAAAAATGAAAAAACAACGGAAAAAAATGAAAAGGCGACGGAAAAAAATGAAAAAACTACGGAAAAAAATGAAAAGGCGACGGAAAAAAATGAAACGCGACGGAAACAAATAAAAAGGCGACGGAAAAAATGAAAAGGCGACGGAAAAAAATGAAAAGGCGACGGGACTGTTTTTTTCCAATGGAGTGGCACATATGGAACACCATTCAAAACCCCTAACGCACCCTCATGTTTATGATCTGCATTGCATTCTTATTGCATTGCCTAGCCAGTGGATTGATACTGTCACAACCCCGGGCCCCCGCACGCTCACGCGCAATGCGCCCTCGCTTTGCTACTCAACAATCACCAAAACAAAAGGAACATATGACCAGTGTTTTGTGATCAAGAACATTAAACTTAAATTTATTTACACTATGTACATTCGAACAAATACAAAATACGAATCCCACTTGGGAATAGGAATTTGATTGGTTTTTCCCTAACTCAATAATTAATTAAGTTCTACGGTCTATAATAATCAGTTATATACTTATAATACTTCCCACCACCACCAGTCGTCTAAGGGCTGTACGATACCAGCTGGGTAGCGTGCACCTCGTCCATTGCTGCTGTGTCCTTGTGTTGTGGTCAGGAGGGTGTCCCCTTCACGGTATGGCTCCGTCTCTACCGGTTGCCTCCTTTTTCGGCCACTATGGCTAATTCAAGTCCATAAAAGAAGCCCTGTAAATATTACATTGAAACAATCATAACTAAAATCTTATTGGCAACAGCTTTATTTGAGTCACCCTACTTCCAGGTTAATTTTACAAGATTTACACGGAACAGCTCCTAAATACCCTGCAGTGGGCGTAATTTTCAATACATCATAAAGTGATTGTTTGACTAGTTTGTCAACTTCTTATACGTGGGTTAAGACAGAATTCTTTCCCAGCCTCGAAATAATGCAAACTTAACTACCTCCTTTTAAAACAACAATAATTAGGTAACTCACAGTTTAAACTCGGAGCACTCGGCCCGGCTGAATCAGCTATCGCTGCTTTTTCGACACTTTACATCACTAGGCCATCGCCTGTATAAACTGGGAACTTATTCCGAACTCTCAAGACCATTCGTCTACGTGTGCGGAGCTACCGCTCTCTTTCTAGGCCAACTTCTCGTCAAGATTGCTCTCCCCTTCTGCCCTCTTAGATTTTAGTCTTCGTAAAAATAGCCAATACCTTTTCTTATCCTAAACTATTGATAACCAAATTAACTAAATTATTATTCTCCCGAACATATATAAAACAAACTCCCACCGCAACCTGATGTGGAGAATGACGTACGTCACTTCTTAAATATTCAACATAACTTACTTACGCATTATACAAATTCCAACTTAGGGAGTGCCAGCTCTGCTGGATGACGTAATGGACAATTTAAATTGTGACAGATACCCCCCGATGTACGGAAATTAAACTTAGTCCTGTATACTGAGACGTTTACGAAGCTCCGATAAATTGATCAATACAACAATATCGATTGATAGAATTAACTCCTACAACTGACCAACTCACCCAGAGCTATAATATTGCACAACTTGTTGAAATCTTAAGATTATGTTTGACATAACGTCTTACACGAATGACTCTGCAGTATTACGGATCAATGAGGATTATCTCTTTCATCAAAAATATATTACATGGTGTGGTGCAATCATGACAGCGTTTCTGTTCTCACGTTCTTGGGAGAAAACATTTCTTCTCAATCATATCACATATTTACGCCATGTCCCATACTAATTTCTCGTATAAAGCTATCCACCCTACGTTGAGTCAAAGACTTCTACCGTTGTTCGTGTAAATGTGCCTTTTAAAACTATCGCCCCCTAATACAACACTATCTTCCCCTTCTCATCGATCAATGATCTTAATCCCCATTAAGTGGCACGAGACTAAAATTAGATGATTCTAACGGTAGTTAATGTTGGCTACATGGTTCATTCACCCCTATAGACAAACCGCTATACATTATACAAAATATCACATTGTTGACACGTCAATCATCGTTTCAATAGTCGCTTCTCTATCATTACGCCGTTGCCATTGCGCTAAAGCGTTAAAACATGCGGACCAAGGATTATACATGATTCATTTGGTGCTTGTATACGTCAGCATCTGAAGAACCAAGTGCTGGAACAAGCTTTTTCCATGACTTTTGACAGACTGTTGGGTCGTCGTATTCTTTTAACAGATTAAACGTTAACTCTCCAACTGTTTTTCGGTTAATCGTGTTGATAAATGAACTAATCGTGGAAGACTGTCCTCTTTCTGGTTTTCTTGATGCGTATAACGCAAACCACTTCACATTGGCTCAACCCGGAAGGCGTTGTCGAACGATGATGTTTTCCGGTAGACATGTTGACGCAAAGTTTTACGATGTTGCGATACTATTTATATATTAGGGAGTTATACGGGTGAGTTTTACACGTAAAACTAAACCATTTATTCCCAATTACCCATTTATTCAAAATTTTATAACCTAAACATGCATCGTCATGTACACTTCGATCGATAGGATAAACTCCTACACCCGACCCACTCACCCTTCGCCGCGCCCTCCCTCTTTGTCAGGGGATTATTCCCTACAGTTGAGCTCTCCCATGATGACTCAACACACACACACACAAACAGATTATTGCACCATCGCTCGAAATTCCTATTTCTCTCCGATTTCTGGCACAGTTTGACCTTTCATTGTTCTCTGAGGGAAAGGTCATATTTCTCTCCGATTTCTGGCACAGTTTGACCTTTCATTGTTCTCTGAGGGAGAGGTCAAAGTGTGCCAGTCTACCTTAACTACTCCAGTGAACCCTAAACTCAGATCAAATTAACAAACTAAACCTTAACCTCAGATCAAATTAACAAACTGAACCTAGAACTCAGTGAAAAAAAAAACTACATAAACCATTAAAAACACAGTTTAACACAATGATTAAAAACCATAGAAATCCCCCAAAAGACACAGTAGAAACCTAAAAAAATAAACAAAGTGCCAAAGAAAGTTACAGATTAAAATCAAAATGGCTTTTAAACCTGTGTAAATAAAAAACAAGAATACATCGATTAAAAATACAGTTCTCCTATCCAATTTATGAAGAAACACAAAGGCTTTAAGATTTAATCCAAGGTTATGAAAAAGCATACTTCCAAGTCAGATCTTAAAAATACAAATTTATAAATTTAATTCCAAAGAAATACAGGAATATTGATTGTCAAAATAATGAACTAATTAACATCAGAATAAAACAAAGTTAAAGCTTACCGAATCCATAGCAGTAGAAACTTGAAACAGGCAAACTTGAACATGAAGAGAAATAAAATCAAGTGTTTCCCTTGCGCTTCCAGGCTGCTATCTATATTATTAAAGCCTGGGTCAACTTCCACCCCGCGGCGCTGCGGGATCCGCCCGTCCGCTTGCACTTGGCGACCTCGCCCCCACGCTGCGACTTGGGGACGAGGGATGATTTTTAGCCGCCATCTTGGGTCGCCATATTGGGTCGCCATTTTCCTCGACTGGTGTCCCGGCGGCGTGCCTTCCAGACGCTGGTTCCGAGGCGGGTGCCAATTTTATTTCTCGCGTGTGATTGGTCCCGTCTTTCCCTGGTCCTCGGTGTCTGCTACAATTTCCCAGCTCTCTCAATTGCTGGTTTACTTTCATTTGTCTTCGGAAAATAGTTTTTGCACGTTTTGTTGGTAAATTGGTATCAAAGTAATTACTCAATAAATATCTCATGCATTTTATGTCACTAAAGGTCCTTTTCGGCGAATAGTCAGAAGTAGCGTTGCGTGACTGAGGTAATTTCTCATGACTGCGTGCAATTTGTCATTATTTTGACCGTATGGGGGCGTATGTGGACCAATTTTACGTGATGAAAACGAGTAGACAAACGTTTGGTTTTTTTTCATTTTCGTTATTATATTTCTGTATTTCGTCATTGATGCAAGAAAACTACGTACACGCAGTTAAAATAAGATGATACTGTAATTGTGATACAAGACGTTCCCTGATGAAGGCGCCCTCATGCGGTCAAAATTATGGTGAATAAACAATTTGCGTGTAAGGATAACTGGTGCCCTGAATTTTGCTTGAATAATGCTAGATGGAAGAGAGTGTACCAGCGACGAAATTATGGTCAATAAACAATCAGGGCCCAATTTTATAGAGCTGCTTAAGCAGAAAATATGGCTTAACAAATGTCTGCTAGGCAGAACTGTGCAGGATACCAGTCACATATTGTACATGGTAGTTTGGCTGGTAACCTTATATTGGTAAGCATAATTTTGTTGTACTTAGCTACTTTGCGAAAGCGGCTCTATGAAATTGGGGCCTGCATGTAGGAATAACTGGTGCCCTGATTTTTGCTTGAAAATAACGCTAAATTGAAGAGAGTGTACCAGCGACGAATCTTTTATCGTGCAACTTGGAAAACCCAGCCACACACGCGCTATTGATGGTGATTATGGGTTTTTTTTAGGAGGGTACCCAAAACCACTGTGTTATGACAAATTAATGTCTGATTGGCTGTTTCACAAAGACCTCCATAATAGTCGTCAGCTATGTGATGACATTGGACCGCTCTATTATAACATGGGTATGCGATTACCCGAGTGCGCTCAATACAATTAAATAAGTGTGTAATACTACTAGCAGTATGTTTTTATAGGACTCGGGAACGACACTTAATCAACTGGCAGGGAAATACTAAGTGCAGAGAATAAAATTAATTAAACAATGACTGAGATGATTTAATTAAAATTCTGCTCAAAAGTGGGACCAAAATATCCACATTTATAAGGATACTGCACATTTCTGTTAATGAAACTTTGTCATCCAGGTAATTTTTTGTTTAGATTGACATGGCTCCTGTGTCCCCTTTATATGTTTCTCCTTTATTATTTCCTTCATAAATTGATAAATTGCTTACTCATTTACTGAATAACAACATAAAATAAAGACAAGCAGCATGTAGTCATTGCCAGCATTAGTTTCCTTGGACATCAACAAAGTAATAACAAGACCAAAAAAACCTCAGAAAACACTCAAATGCAAAATAAAGACAAAAACCGAAATATACCGAGAAAGAAATTAAAAGTACATATGATACAAAGAAACAAACGGCAAAACACTCATATAGAAAAGGTGTAGAATCAAAGACACATTTAACAAATAAAGAAAAAGAGGAGTAAAAGAAAAAAGGAAATCAAGTAACAAATAAATACAGGAGCACAAAAGCATAATTTCCATACAAAGAAACCAGTGGATTGCTTAGGCATATGTTAGTTGCTGAACACAAGTTTGAACATCATCAAAATACCTACAAATGATTGTGCCAAGCATGCATCATTGCCAAGTATATACATCCTTCCCTAATATTAAAACTCAACTCCGGCCATACACCCCCAAATTATGCTTCATAGTTGGAGAAAAGGGACGAGAAGGGTGAGGAGGGCAACCGACGTTTCGACCCCACTCAACAAATATTGCATGGTCGAAATTGTATCATAAGACAAAACAACATTGCGTGCCGATTTTACCTACCGTTACCGAGCCAATTCTACAAAATGATTACCTCTGAGTGTCCCTCCAATTACCCTTCCCCCAACCCCACATTACATTTGCAGCATTTTAAACGCAAGAATCGCTCCCATCTAGCGGGTGCCGCGCGAAGCGCGGCATCGCGCTAGTCTAAAATAAACTACAGGGCTGACTAACCACACTACCAAGGATTATGCAAGAGGGTTCATTGATTATGCTAGAAAGGATTCATAAGAAATTAACTAAAGGGGTGCTAGAAGAGCTTAAAGGGAAATATAAACAGTGGAAGGGTAATTAACTCTAACATAAACACTAGGGTTTTCTACACCTGTCACATGAGCAGGGATGCATTAAGTGGGGTTATAGAGTGGTAATACCCGAGTCAATGCGAAACAAAATCATGTCTGAACTTCATGCCGAACATCCAGGCATAGTGAGTATGAAGTCAATCGCTAGAAGTTTCGTGTACTGGCCTGGTATTGACAGTGAAATTGAATCACTTGTAAGCACATGTAGTGTGTGCCGAAATTGCAAAAATAAACCACCAAAAACACCTCTGCAACCCTGGTCATGGCCAAGCAGACCCTTTCAGAGAGTTCACGTAGATTTTTGTGAAAAGGGTAATGATCAACCTCTTCCCCAGGGTGTGTCGAGCAGTACGAGGTTGACTGCTCTCTCACCCTGGTATTGGAACATTTGCATATCCAAACATTTTGGATACGTATGCAAATTAGAATAGTCTGGCTGCATATCGAAATTCACATCTTCGCCATAGTCTCGTGGTCCGGTACCAGATTTAGTGGCTTGTATGTATTGGAAACATGTACATGTGCTAATGTAATGTTGTTGTTCAATCAGGGTCCAAGTGAGGAGTTTCCATCCCAGGGTTTACTATTTACAAACATGGTTGGAAATAAAGTAAACCATGGGGACGAGGTTGGGTAATGATCACTTTGTAGTACTGGTAGATAGTCATTCCAAATGGATTGAGGTTAAGTACATGTGGTCAAGTACTACTACTGAGCGTACTGTAGATGAGTTGAGATCAATATTTGCATGCCATGGTTTTCCTGAAGAACTTGTTTCTGATAATGGGCCTCAGCTTCGTTCAGAATTGTTTAAACAGTTCATGAACCTCAACGGTGTAAAACACACCCTTGTTCCACCGTACCATCCAGCCTCAAACGGAGCAGCTGAAAGAACGGTTAGAATTGTCAAAGAAGCCCTTAAGAAACAGGTTTTGCTGGATACTTAATATTTGTTTTACTCAAGTACACCCAAAATAATATGCAACTGAATCATTGGGTGTAATACTTAAAAGGGGAGAGCAGTGTAATGTATTCCTACATTGTGTTAATGATTATGTTAATGAGCAGAGGTTGAGCATGCGTACTGCATAGCTTTAATAAAGCACTTTGGTACTGGCAAGTACTGTCACAAATGTTCGGTTATTAAGTTGTCCAGAATATTACATTAATTACACGGTTATTGATCGTGAATGTTATTGGTTGAGAACCAATCATGTAATGTGCTAGTAAAATGATGGACGGACATGGCTCAGGAGAACATGAGTGATGTATCCCATGATAATATCCACCATTAGGTTTGTCCAGCTATTTGCACAGCATAATATAAAAGCCACAGGTTTAAGTTTATAATGATTGTACTAGATAAAGTGAGTTAAATTTGAAAGTTTCCTGTTAAAGTGTTTCAATTTGTTCAACTAAACAACAAAATGAAATTTTCAGTTACAAACTAATAAAAAAAGATGATTTAATTCACTTTATTATGTTTGTTTTCACCTCCTGCAATCTATAATTACCATCCCAGCAGGCACAAGATGGTCATAAAAACGTTAAATCGACGTCATATCCTGACGTCGGATGACGGTTGGCTCATGGTTCTATATGAAAGTTTGTAGGACGTCTTTAACCGACCATGATACAACGTTATTTTTCCGACCACAATCCGACGTCAACAGACAGTCAGTAAATGAACGTCATTAAGACGTCGGTAAAATTCCCCATACATGGCGTCAAACACAGACAAAAGAAAAACGTCTGCAGACGGTCAATAAATGAACGTCATTAAGACGTCGGCAAAATTCCCCAAACATGACGTCAAATACAGACAAAAGAACAACGTCGACAGACGGTCAATAAATTGACACCTTTAAGATGTCCTTAGAATACCCAAACCTGACATCAAATATAGACAAAAGTACGTCGGCAGACGGTCAATTAATGAACGTCCTTAAAACGTCGTTAAAATTCCCTAACCATGACGTCAAATACAGACAAAAGAACGTCGACAGACAGTCAGAAAATCAACTTCTTTTAGATGTCAGTAGAATACCCCAAACATGACGTCAAATACAGACAAAAGAACAATGTCGAGTGACGGTCAATAAATGAAAGTCATTTGGACGTCGGTAAAATACCCCAGACATGACTTCGACAGACGGTCAAACATTGAAGGCCACTCAGACATCGGTAAAATACCTCAAAACATGATGTCGATTACAGACAAAAGAGGAACGTTGGCAGGCAGTCCACTTTAGGTTGAAAGCTAGTCATTAATTTGTTATGTCAGAACACCTTCAATCAGACGTCTATTATAGACCAGTAAGCTGAGTGGTTTTACCCATGCCGGCCAATGGCCACATGGGTAAAGCCACTGTAATATTTGTCTAAAACTGACGTCTGATTTAAGTTTACAAACGTTCTGTCACAAGCAAGCAGGGATTACATTTAGTCATAAATAAAAACCTGTAGTCATTTTTTATTATTTTTTTATTTTATTTGATGTTTATTATTAACAAAAGTGAAAAGCCACAAAACTGACAGTGACCAAATAGCTGCATAATTTTTTTACAGGAAAACATTGGTACAAAGTTGTACTCCACTGTCACTTTTTCATCATTTCAGTTCTTTTTAAAAATTTTATATAGATAAAACCATAAAGAACTGACAATAACAATGGTTGCATCAGCATGTACACAATCTACACAAAAAACACTTTGATACGTTTGTTGGTAAATACAGGCATGCAACTTTTCCTCGGATCAGCTTGTTTCCTCTTTTTTTATTCTCAGTTTTACCATTCAAAATTTAATATGTAACAAAATCTTTACGGTTTTATCTATATAACAAAAAAAAAAACTGACAATAACAATGGTTGCATCAGCATGTACACAATCTACACACAAAACAGTTCGATATGTTTGTTGGTAAATACAGGCATGCAACTTTTCCTCGGATCAGCTGGTTTCCTCTTTTTTTATTCTCAGTTTTACCATTCAAAATTTAACACTAAACAAAATCATTGAAATGTTGTAATTTCCTCTTTTTTGGTGAAGTTACAGTTGCATGCCTGTCATTTCTAGCTTGAAGTGCGGTAATCTAAGATTAATGTTTTACCCAAACCCTTCTTTCCACAGTAGTATATAGATGAGTTTGTGATAAGTGTAAATTTCTTCTAGGGAACAGCCTAAACATGGAAAATATATACAGGAAAAAGCCAGCTTACTGCTGGGGCACGCTGAATAAACAAGCAAAACCATTATAACGACAATAGCTGTTTCCCGATATGGGAATCGGAAACAGCTAAAAAGTTAGTGATGTATGGCTCTTTCTGAACAAATACAGTGCAAACTATATAGTACATTTCAATGAAAGTTGGAGGATCCAGGATTAAAATGTCAGTTAAAGATTACGTCCTCCACCGGTCCGGTGCATACTTGAGGACGTGACCCAGTGCTGTGTAAGTCTCTTTCTCTTTCACATTCTGTGATTTCATCACGCTTTCTGGGGACAGTTAAAAAAAAGAAGAAATATCTTAAGAACTAATCTTTCTAACATGAGTTGTCCAGGACTTGTTCCTCGGGTCACTAAGAATAATTAGCCGAGTTACATACACTTGTCAATTAAAAGGAGTACTGTCAACAACAATGCTTTGAACTCTAGCAATTCAGTCACATTTTATTTTATTTTATTTATTTATTTATTTATGTTTTGGCCAGTGGGGTCGACCAGCTATGTTTACCTGACAATGAAGTGTCTCATCCATATATTTTACCAAAACAGTCCAAAGCAAACAGGTCTTTATACAGGAATTTAACCATAAACGTATACTAATTATTTACTTACCAAGTACAATTCTGTGCAACTTGAGTTAAAGAAAAGCCCTTTTGTTCTCTTTGCCCTTTAGATTCATCTGAGCCATGACATCATTGTTCATTAGTCTGAAAGGAATATGGTTATCGCAGTTATCGCAATATCAACCCTAAAGTTTGCGGTGACACTATGTGAATTAATGTTGCTTTTTACAGAGTAAATGTATAGTGCAACCTCATGGTATTACTAGGCATATTAAGGGATGAGTGGAACCGCTGGTTCTTTTCAGAACCACTCTACCTTTCAAAAATTGTTTCTCACCCTTATTAGTAGATTATTATCCTGTTTATATTAGAAAGCACAATTTATTGGGAAAGCTCTCTCCTGCTTACACTTTTGCCAACTCTGAAATATCCGTTTGTTTGTTCACAAAAAACCACAACAATATTTTTTAAAATTATTTCAAGCTGATTTGAGATACATAATCAATCGGCTAAATTGTATTTGCAAGCTCTTAGCAATGTTGAAAACTAACATTGTACTTCTTTTTCTATTTATAATTCATGTGGACTGGTCTCAAGTAAAACTGGTAAATTTTGTTTGTATGCTAAAAAATGATTGTGTAACTTGCAAATGTGCTCCTTCAAAAGTTATCGACTGGCAAAATGGCAAAACGAAGTTTGAGGTCCCAATATTGCTGACATCAAACTTTTAATTTTGACTCAAAACTTCCATGTTGGTCGGGTTACTGTAAACAATAATTTGTTTTTGTTCAGCCTTATTTTCTAGAATGTGACAATATAACACAATTTAAAAAAATAATGTTACCTTTCCATGACTCTCCTGACATTATCTCTCAAATTGAAACCTCCTACTTTGCTCAATGTTGCCACCTGACATGAAAAATTAAATGTATCATCTGCATCTGCATCTGCATAAATACTGTTCAAAACTCCTAGTTGCTTGGTAGCCGTTGGAGTAATCCGAGCAGGATTGTGAGTGCGCATAAGGTGATTACTTTCTTAGGTGCTTTTGTAGTTCTTGTTTGAAAACTTGTTGATCGGTTGTGGACGTTACATTGATGGGAAGTGAGTTCCAGTCGGTTACTGTTCTGGGGAAAAATGAGAACTTATAGCAGTCCTTTCTTGCTGGTATTCTGATAAATGTGGTTTAATTGGATGATCTCAAGGAGCGTGTGGTCGGGCGTAAGATGGTTTTCGCCGGGATGGAGAGGTGACCGTGGAGTGAGTTGTGTAGGATGATTAATCGGTGCTCTTTTCTCCTGAGTGCTAGTGGGACCTAGTTCAGTGAAGCAAGCATAGCTGATGGACTGCTTTGATAGTTGTAATCGTTGAAAACGAATCTGGCTCTTCTACGTTGAACGCCTTCAATCTGAGTTATTTGTTCCTGTGTATATGAGTCCCAGGCTGCTGAGCTGTACTCAAGATGCGGTCTGACAAAAGTTGTAAAAGCTGTGGCCTTGGTTTTCCTTGAGCAGAATGATGTTACAACGTAGAAAGCCCAAGCTGCGGTTTGCTGATGAAGTAATTTTGTTGACATGTTGATTCCATTTCAGAGTATTGGTGATGTCGACGCCCAGATATGTGTGACTAGAAGTTTCTTGGAGAGTGGTGGTGCCAAGCTTGTATTCGTAGGTCGATGGGTTCTTGGAGTGGGTAATTTTCATGACGAAACATTTGTCCACATTAAACTCCATCTGCCAGGTCTTTTCCCATTTGCAAAGAGTGTCAAGGTCTTGTTGTAATCGCTCCGAGTCCTCCGGCTTCTCGATTGTTCTATAGAGGATGCAGTCGTCAGCAAAGAGTCTAACGGATGAAGTGATGTTACAGGGCAGATCGTTTATAAACAACAGAAAGAGTAAAGGCCCTAGGGCCGTGCCTTGAGGGACTCCCGAGTCTACGTGTACCCACTCTGAGTGACTTCCATCGACGACTACTCGTTGGTGGCGATCTTTGGCGGATAGGAACAGGTCTAATGTATTGTTCTGTCTAGTTGGTTTGTCGATCATTTGTTCGAAGCCTTTGTCGTTGATGATGTTAATAAATTCATGGGACAGACCTGGTTTGTACCCTCCTGGTGTAGTTGAAACAAAATCCCAGTTGATCCCGGGAAGTTAAAGTCGCCTGCAAGCCATGCCTGCTGGCCTTTGGACATGTTGATTTTATCTAATGACTGGCGAAGCTGCTTCAGATACTCATACTCTGGGAGGGCAGTGATCTGGGGTCTGTAAAAGGCACCGATAAGTAGGTGACCATCTCAGAGTCACTATCTAGATCCTTTCTATGTGAACCAACAAGGTCTCCCTTGAGTGCGATTAGTACGCCTCCCCTGTTAACGTCACGATCTTTCATGGTAATGTTGTAGTCGGGAGGGAAGAATTCACTTGAATGATTTGAGCCATCTATATGGGTTTCCGTGCCCATGACAATATCTGGCTGGTAGTTATCCAAGAAAGATTGAAGCAGCGCTTTTTGGTGCGTAATCCTTGGAAGTTGACAACAATCTTTAGGTGATTCCGCATTGTGGCTTTTGGCTTCCTTTGATTGGGGTTGTTTGCTGTGTTGCTGGTTGTAGCTTCTGGTGACGAGGAGGCAAGTGGTGGTGGAATATTTGCTTCGTCGTCAAGGCTGCTGAAGCTATTAGACAAATTGATTGGGTCTTATGTGCTAAACGATTTGGAAAAGTTTGGCATGTTGCAATTTAAGCAAGTCCATGATATGTTGCTATATCCCAAGGCTTCATATACAAGGGTATTCATACTCATGCAACTGGCGTGGAGCCATTGATCGCATTCATCACACTGAACAGCCCTTTCCTCCCATGTGCATGGCTGGTGACATAACTGGCATGGGAATAAAGGATTATCACTTGAGTTGCTATGGAGACTGGTGTGGGAGGTTGGTCCAGGGTTAATTTCTGTGCCCCCTGAATGAGCAATGATTATGATACAGTAATACACAAGATACAGTTTGCGGTTGATGCCATTCAACTTCATGTTGCAGGATGTAGTTAACTTCATTTTCTTACGTAGAGCCGGTAGAAACTTGTATGCAAAATATTTGTGAGCATTAGTGAACAAAGACGTGCCACAACTCTATGCCAGAGGTCGAAATAACTGGGTACTGAATAAACTGAATTAGCGTAACTAGTATTGCTGTTGGTAAGATGTCGATCCCAAGTTCTGCACTGTTATTTGGTAGAGTAGTCACTGCCAATATTGCGACATAAATAGTATAAATGGACTCACAGTAGTTGCAGTTGTCATGGTTGACAAATAAAGCATGTACACAGGTCACCAATCCAACCAAGCAAGACTAAACCTCACGCCCGACCGGCCCCAAGATGTTTACGCCATCAGCGATTCCCCCGAGGTCGCCATGTTGAATCGATGAGGACAAATAGGACGGGGTGGTGACTGGAAACAGGTGGTGAAACTCGCAAAAGATGTATGCTGGAGTCTGTAAACTAGACCCCAATTGTTCCTTGGTGTTCCAGGAAGCACTTACTTGGTGGATGCAATTACCAAACTTAATGGAAAAGGCAGGGTTGTCCAGAGATTTTGAAGTAGCAGGTGAAAAAATTTAAGTAGCCGGTTTTGTCAAAGGTCTGGAATGAACGAGTGCGTACAGCAAAGTGTTGTCCTTTCGGCGTGGGGTCCGAGCCCTTGGGCGGGCCCCGGAAATTTTTGATTCTAGATGCTCTATGGTGCAATCAAAGCAATTTCTGGAGTCACCCATTGAATAATTTTTTCCTTTAAAAATCATCACATTTTTTGTCAGATTGACTCCTGAATCTGCCATAAATTTTGATTTCATTGAAGTATTTTTATGTTTTCCATGCCAGTTGGGAAGGGTTGAATAAAAAAACATAATATCCTTGGAATGCTTTTGCTTTTTTTATTACATGCTCACTGCTTAACATGGGTATTGTTGATACTTAATCTTTAATATGCTGTACTTGGCTTTTTGTGCAATTTTAAACCATAACCATGATACATGTAATTTGTGGCAAAGTAAGAACCACTCACATTTAATTTACGTAACTGGGTTGAAATGGGTGTGAGTATGATAACTGATTAATTGAAAGGAATAATGAAAAGAGACTAAACTTTACTGTGACTGCATTCAGTATGAAGTTATGGATGCCTACATTTTCATCTCTTTATGAGCATAATAAAGAACTTAACCTTATCTATTTGGTTGGGTTAATTACACTAAAATGTCTCAGTAGATTTACTAGACATTAATGGTGCATTAATATGTAGGGTCACTGATGACGGGCATGCTGATGTGAGTGTTAATCATCCACCTGTGTCTATTTCTGCATTTGCCGTGTCTCCCATACAAATGGCCTCTAAAGCATTCAAACACTGGTTTCCATCAGTGGCAACTGATTCTTTGCCGACCTGTACGTTTTCACCATTGAGCATATTGAGCTGAGTCTTTTCGTCTTCATCTGCAATGTTAACTTGAGCTCCAAAATCAACCATGGAAGCTGTATAAAGGCTGTCTGTATGTTCTGACCCTCCAACTTTTGGCAGATTTTTCAGAGGTGGCAGGTTGCGGGTGTGTGTTTTCCTCCAGATAGTTGAAGCTTCCATCAGCATGGTCTTGGTTTCTTGTGCTTGGTGGAGTGAGCCATTCAGGGATATATGGAGCAAACTGGAAAACATATCATTTTGTAATCTGTTTCTCAGCCTTGTTTTTATCCTCTTTACCGCACTTGCTCCTCTTTCAACTACCGCATTGGACAGTGGCTGCGTGAGACATTTGTGCTGCATCTACAATTCAAGAGAATGCAACTTGATGGCTGGCCTGTTCTTTCACTATCTTGCGTAGAACAAACTCTGTCGGAGAAGGGCCTCCTCCACCCCCTCTCAGGATGCCAGATGGACACTCCCATGCTGCCATGACATATTTGAAGTTTTGCCACTGAGCAATGACTTGGTCTCTGTCAAATTTGAACTGGTCAGAGAGCCTTTCCATCTTTTCTACCCCATATGAACTGAAGTCTTGATCTGATGTCTTCGGAAGGCACGTGATGTCGAAAATGGAAAATGCCTCAAAAACAGATGATGCTTCTTGAAATCTCCTATCTAGATTTTCCTCAAGAGCTATGGTGTAGTCATCTACCAGCCTTTGCAGTCCTCTTTGAACCTGGTCATTCACATTCAGCTCAAGGTTGGCATATTCCCCACCTGGCGAGGTTAACTCCAGAAGCTCATCGGCGAGATTTCTGGAAGTTCGTACATCAGCAATATGGTACTTGGTGTATTCCTGAGTTGGCCTGATGGTGGAATAGCAAGTGTGGTTTTTCTGAAACAGCTTGCTGAGGGCATTGAGGTGCGGAAGCACAGCATTTAGTATGAGTTGGGACCAAACAAAGAAAGCATTGTTGATCCTGTGAAGGAGTCCATGTGCTGTGGCATCAGTTTCCTTGAACTGCCGTAATGTTTGCATCAGGGCAACCAAGTTCCGACATACACTGGACACACCCTGACCAGTGGACAGCCACCTTGTCCTGCATGCTTGCTGAACTTTAAATGCGACTGAATTTGTTAGTTTTGCTTCATGATTTCCAGCCAATGTGACTTTATGCAAACTCTTGCATACCGTGACGAAGGCAGAACATCTTTTGGGATACTCAAGCCATTTCCACAGCTGACGAAGAGTAACCTCGACTACTGTAACATGCTTGACAGCATCATTGGCGTCACCACAAGCAAGAGCAAGCCTATGGTTTATGCAGTGACTTTGAATCATCTTGTTGCAGAGTCGCTGTAGCCTGGCACCCACACCGTTGTTTTCCAGTCATGACACTAGCGCCATCTAAACCAAAACCACATACAAGAGAGAGATCAAAGCCACAGGCCTTCAGCTCATCAACAATGATCTTAGTGATGGTCTCAGCATCTGGAGATTCTGATTTCTCAAGAACATCTGTAACTTCAAAGAAGTCAAAATGTGTTTGACCTTCTTCATCCACATACCCAACATATATCAGTATCTGCTCAATAGTGGCACAGTCTGTGACTTCGTCTACGAGGACACTGAACCACCTTGCATTCTTGACTTTTTGGATGAGTTGATCTTTAATGAGCTGACCGAGTAGGAGTTGCATGTCTCTCTGGCTTCGCCTACTTGTATTCTTGAAATCATTCATCTCTTCTACACCAACATGCTTTTCCAGTTCAATCAGAGATGGCAGTTTCATGTTGGCCACTTCTTCTTTTCCTAGCCAGTATATGCTTAATAACGCACTGTACAGAATCTTGTCTGCAATCTCATGGGCAGATTTGTGCCGGTGTGCCAGCGATGAAGTTCTTCTTTCCAGCTCACTAGCAAATGTCTGTACATGTTCGTTTGTACGTGCATGCTCAATGATGGCGCTTCGCTTAAAGTTTGTGGATGGAGTTCTGTTAAAGATGTTCTGTTTGTTGAATTTGTTCTTTGTGTTATGAATGCGACACAGAAGGCAGAAAATTCTGCTTCAATATAAACCAACCACCAAATGCCTGCAAAGATAATAACAAAACCCAGTCTTGAACTAGTACAAAGAAGTTCACTGCTTTTTAAAAACATGTTTTTATTTATTAAATCTTCCAAAATTACTACTATATAATATTTGGCCAAACCTTCCTTAGGTGTTTTCCCCTTGCAGGTTTTTCCTTAGTTTTTATTTAGAATAAGTTTTCAAATTAAATTTTATTGAATTTAAGTCAAGCATAAATTAAATTTACTTCAGTATATAATGTGCTTTAAACGTTGAAGGACTTTAAGGAACTGTGATGAGCCAATGTACAGAATGCGATTTGACCAAGAATATTCACCTGTATCTTTACGAAATGCAATCTCCTTCTCTGACAACCAGGCATCCAATTTTTTGGCTGGTTTTAAGTTGCGAGGAACTGTCAAATTGTTATAATTGTGTTTGTTTATTGATCTGGACTTCACTGGACACATTTTGGACCAGATTTTGTAACATTTGTGATATTATTGATAAAGTTTGATTTTCTAAAAATCACTCAGTGACGCCTTATACATTAGCATTGGGAGACATGTTAGTGTACATCAGTATACCAGTAACTCCTGTGACCAGTCAAGTGTAGTGCCACCATCACTTCAATAGCCAGCTTATCTATTGTTGTACCCAGAGGACTATTGTACTTTCTCAGTTAGGCCTGGGAATGCCTCAACATCTCTTTGTATCTACAAGTGGATCAAGTGGATCATAGAACGGCTACTCTCCATCTCTTTGTGTTATTACATTGTTTGATCTTGTCATACCTTCTCCATGTAATGGAGGCAATTCACTCACAGCATGTACTGTATGCCAACTCGGACGTAATCAAACCGAGCTACAAACAGAAGAAACCATGGTTGTTATATCGGCAAGAGACTTACTTACTACAGCAACTCGCAGGCCACATTCCGCATGTTGTTACTGCGTGCGGGAGACATTGAACTTAATCCTGGACCCTCAGATAATGAACATATCAACATTGACAATTCGACACAACATAAACAAAGATCCTCAAAGATTTGTTACTCCGCAAGGGACCTCACCTGTTTTGATAACGGTAATTTCCTACCTACTAACACATGGCACACCTTAAAGACTCTGGGTCTGTGTAGAAAATTACCTACGGGGAACTACAGCTGGAATAAAACGGAAAAATAACTTTTACAATATTCGCTATGGGAATTGTGAGTCTTTGGCCAACGCATCTACAGAACTGAACAAGGGAGACAAATGTAATGTGTGTGTATTGAATGCACAGTCAATATGCAATAAAGTTGATACCCTCACATATTATTTTATTGAAAATAATGTGGATATTGCTGCATTAACTGAGACTTGGCTTAGCAACACTCAGAAACATAGAAAAATAATTGGAGAAATCACACTTCCGGGGTACGATTTTGTCCATGTACCTCGCCCTCATAGATCAGGTGGTGGAACTGCTCTCCTTCTTAGAAAAACAATAAAAAGGAGCCCTGTATCTTCACAAGATGCTGTGAGTTTTGAAAGTCTGGCATGTGACCAGCAGTTCTCTCAGAACCAGACCCCTGTCAAACTTGTGGTGATCTATCGGCCACCATACTCCCAGAAACATAGTTACATCAAGGACATTCTTTAATGAGTTTGAGGAATACTTGTCATATTTACTTTCATCAGGTAAACAACTTTTAGTTGTGGGTGACTTGAATGGACATACTTTGGAATTCGTTATTTCTCGCCTTGAGGATGGTCTTGTGGATTCAGTAATTGTTTCAAACTTCCTTACTGATCATGCTGCTCTTTTGTGCAAGCTCAATCTATCAAAACCATGTTCATCAAAAAGACTTATTTCCTATCGCATTTTGAAGAAAATTAACCATGAAGATTTCGCAAGAGACATACTACAGTCGGACATTAATGACCTCAGCAAAGATAACGCTGATGACTTAGTCCTGCTGTACAACACTACGATGTTTGGTCTGCTAAAAAAACATGCACCTGTAAAGAAGAGGGAAATTGTCGTTCGACTGTCGAACCCCTGGTTATACTTCGGAAATTACTGAAGCTAAAAGAACACGCAAGCGACTTGAACGACAATGGAGAAGAACTAGATCTGAAGTTCATCGCCAATTGTTCAAGGACCAACGCCTGCAAGTAACACAATTAATTGAGAGGACCAAGACAGCATACTTTGAAGAATTAATCTTAAACTGTCAAGATCAAGGACAGCTTTTTAAACAAATTGAAAATCTACTACACCAGAAGGACAAAGGAAAGCTACCATCACATGGGACACAAACAGAACTGGCTAAACAGTTTTTGAAATATTTCTCAGAAAAGATACTTCACATTCAAGAAACAATTGATGCATCTCATGTGACACAGAATCTCAACGATGACTATCACCCTGGTACTGTTGGAACGCCGCACCTGAGAGCGAGGTCCAGAAAATCATTCTTTCTTCTCCATCAAAAACTTGCTCTCTCGATCCTGTTCCTACCTGAATTTTGAAGAAGCACATCCATCTCCTACTTCCAAGTATTTGTCGTTTCATCAACACATCCCTGAGAGCAAGTACTTTCCCTGTACAGTTTAAAAATGCCTTGGTTACACCAATTCTCAAAAAACCAAATATTGACTGTGAGGAGTTGAAGAACTATCGACCCATATCGAATCTTCAGTTTATCTCCAAAGTGTAGGAAAAAGTAGTCGCTTCCTGCCTAACAGATCATCTCACAGACAACCAGCTTTATGAACCACTTCAATCAGCATACAAGAAAAATCATGGCACAGAGACAGCCCTAATGTGTGTTCATAACGATATCATGCAGGCTTTAGATTGTAAGAAAGCAGTCTTTCTTGTATTACTGGATCTGTCTTCTGCCTTTGATACAATTGACCATAGAATACTTATCAAGCGTCTTGAATCTCTTGGAGTTACCGGTCCTGCTCTAGCCTGGTTTGCCTCTTACCTCTGTGGAAGAAGCCATGCAGTCAACATTAGCGGTACTGTATCATCCCAGGCTCCAGTTCCATACAGAGTTCCACAAGGGTCAGTGCTGGGTCCTCTTCTCTTCAGCATCTACTCTGCTCCCATCGCAGGCATAGCCCGCAGACATGGCATCCAGGTTTATATGTATGCTGATGACACCCAACTCTATATTACATTCGACCCCGATCATGAGGATGGAGAACACCAGACAAGAAGCAAACTACAGACCTGCATATCAGACATTAAAACATAGATGACTCTTAACTGTTTAAAGTTGAACGATGCAAAAACAGAGCTTCTTATCATATCATCCAAAAATAATCAAGCAGAATCAAGGACAAATCCCTCATTGTTGGTGACTCTCGAGTAGCAGCCTCTCCATCGACACGAAATCTTGGTATAATCTTTGACCAAACAAATAGGATGGAGTCTCAAGTAAAAAGCACCTGCAAATCTGCATACTTCCAGATTCGAAACATTAGCAGCATCAGGAGGTATCTAAGCGACTCAGCTGCAAACACTGTTGTGCACGCTTTAATTATGTCAAGACTTGATTATGGAAACTTCCTCACTTACGGCATCAACTCACAGCTCCTTCACAAATTACAACTTGTACAGAATGCTACCGCTAGAATGCTCACTCACAACCGGAAATATGAACATAATATAACACCAGTATTGAAGAGTCTGCATTGGCTTCCAGTACGTGAACGCATAAAGTTCAAGGTACTCTTTATGACATGGAAGGCACTACATGGATCTGCACCACCCTACATTCAGAACCTGCTGAGAGAGTACACACCGTCCCAGAATTTACGTTCATCATCCCAACACCTGCTAGACTGCCCTCGGACCAAAGCTTCATCTGGAGACGGAACATTTTCATTTACCGCACCCACACTATGGAACATGTTGCCTCTAAACATTCGAACCTCTCCCACCGCAGATGTCTTTTGTTCTCAACTCAAGACATTTCTATTTAATTTATCATACTGTGGCGGATTTCCCGCGAGTCTCATTCAAATTCAGAAGTTAGAGAGAGGTTCACCATCTGTAGCGAAAGTCTCCCAAACCCCGAATCCAAATGCTTCCTCGGACCTAGGAAATACTTCGAGCAATCTCAGGCCCAGGGATGTGAGCTCGTTTGGAGGAGATTTACCGCCGATTGATAACTGGTTGTCTGGGCACTCTTGGGCAGGGCAGGATAACTCACTGGGGGAGGACACGCAAATAAAATGACTCTGGCACAGTTCTGTGTCAATTCTCACTTATTGCCTCCTGGGCAATCCTCTTTATTGCTTCTGTGCAATTCTGTCTTTGTTGCCTCTGGGCAACAATCTCTTCGGGAAATTAGATTTCCTTACTCTACCCTTAAACAAACCTTAAACAAGCCTAACAAACCTTGGCTTCCCGAGTGCACCCTTGTGCAGACGATCCAGTACTACAAAGCAGTTTTAGCGACCAAACGCACGCACTAGCACGCCGACTGTTTACAGTGCCTCTATCTGAGTTTCCCTCCAGTTGGACTACTCGACTATTAATGAACAGCCACACCAAGACAATCTCTATGATCGCCCCTGTGCCATCCAAGTTCTCTGGGAACTCAACTATTAGCCGCCACTTCGTCACAACTATCCTACAAGGTAGCTCAAATCACTGCCCACAATCGCAAAGCAACAATTTACGCACTGACCGTTTACATTGACACTGTCCACACTGGATCGCTGAACGGAACGCTACACTCAGCAAGTTACACAGTTTACAGGATTCGGAAGTAGGTCGGGGGCAGCAATGTGCGTCCGGCTGAACCGCAACGGCAAACTACACTCACCCGGTGTTCTTATTGAAGCTGACCCACAGAAACACGTCTTGTTTGTTTGCTTGCAAAAATCACTCTGCCAGGCCGGGCGGCCACGCCCGGACAAGCCACGCTGCAGCACTTGGCCTGGACACACCCAGGCATCATCCAACCACCAATGATCGGACAACGCCTGCCTGTATCCATGCCAAGAGCACGCTCTCGGCAGCTGCTCGCGCTGGATTGGTCACTGAGACCTGCCACTTACATTGCGCTCTCCTCCACCCTACTTCCAGACAGAAGGTTCAAGAACCTTACCAAATAAAGGAAGATTAGACTCGTGTCGGTCCACCCAATCTCGTCACAATACCAATAACTTTTGCACCAGCACCCCGCTTATTGTTTGTCCTGGAGAGAATTAATTAAGTGCCTCGGAATAGTTTTACTAGATAGACGACGCTATACAAATGCTGGACAAGTAAGTAAGTAAGTAAGTATTCTTCTGGCTGCGAATGCGATCTTTTTCTTACATGGGCACATCTGCACACTTCTGGCAACAGGTATAACAACTATGTAAGTGCTGTTGTTGCATTGTATCTGAAAAGTACTCATCTAGAAGACTTTTTGCAGATTCTGAAGGCAATGGCTCTGGATATTTTGGAGCAGCTTTGGGGGAGGGGGTACTGGTGGTGGATCGGTCTGTACAGCAGGAGTTCCCTCGGTATTTGATGAGGCACCAATAACAGAGAATGGATATAGTTAGGTAAAAACGAATTATAAGTAACAAATAGTGGGTACAGAAAAAAAAGAGAAAAAAATGATGTTTCAGATAAAAATAACAAAAAAGAAAAAGAAAAGGTAATACAACAATTCCAACTAACTTTTTTTTTATGAAACCAGTGTTCTAATTTTAAATTTTATGAGTGAACTTTTGAATCACAGATGTATGCAAAATGATAACTTATGCTTCACTCAGTCACTGGATTATTTCTCCCAGGCTCAAGGACAGTGACAAGTGAATTCTCCGAATGGAGAATGCCCTCCCCAGAAAAAATCGAACTTTAAACTGATCTCACACTTCACAGGAACGTTTGTATAATTCCACTGTTTACAATAAGAACTCCAAAATATCCCCTTTCAAATTATTATGTGGTATATTTATTTTCAAAAACGGTGAAAGAAACTGTCTACCATTCCAATCAAAACAAAAAGCCAGCACATGTCAACAAACTTTCCAGGTTTAACGGTAGAACAGAGGGTCACAAAACCAGCTCATGAAATCATAAAGGTACCGCGCGCCGCCACTTTTCTTTAGAGTTGAAACAATGTATAACAAACTGCAGAGGACTAAGATAAGGAGTGTCAATCATTCCCATACACAAGGAGGCACCGCGCACCTCCACCTTTCTTGTTTTAACAAGCGCGGCAAAAATGGGCCTTACCACTTTACAAAAGGGTTTACCAAAATATATTTATAAATTTTGAAAAAAACATGTGCAGTAAAGACGTAACTTAAAGTGAACTTGAAATTAATTATGATTATATTAATTAGATTTAAACGCAAAGGCTGTTTAATTTACATAAAATAAGCCTTTGGAAGTCCTGTAAAAAATCATTTGTTTCCCCCTTTCAGTAAAAAGGTATGAGCCAGTGAAACCGTGCAGCAGAGCATGCATTACGCACAGTGCTTATACCCCCATCACATCGAACTCGTTCTCACCAAGTTCTGAAAAATGTAGTCTTGGTGCAAGACGTTTTTCAGAATGTAGTGAGAATGAGTTCGGTGTGATGGCGGTATTAGGTACACGTGCCTGGTAGTTTTCCACGTGTAAATGCAGTGGACACAGCTAGCTGTCAAAACAACTGTGAGCGTACGAAACACAGGGTACGGCATTGTTTCTTTGAAAAATGGTACCTATATTGGGAGGTCATCGGGCAAAAACTCATAATTGTAGTCCCTTAGCTAGAAGGATGAATCAAGAGTCTACTACATTGCAACACTGCGCCCAAAACAACACATACCATGCCCGAAAGAAACTTAAATTCCCCTCAACTTCGGGTCTTCACCAGTCCCGGCATTTAGTTTATAAAATATGCACCATATTCAAAATTATCTCTTAAATTTGCTACATAAAGGTCAAACACAAATAAAACAAACACGCACCTTCCGTAATTTTTTTCTTTGAGAAGAAAGACGATATAGGCCTTGTATGACACTTCGGGTCAGAATCATCCACCGTCGCCGGCACCTTTCTCTTGCGATTCGACATCATCAACTCGGAGAGCAAGGAACAACCACATTCAGGCCGTGCCGATGCGCTATAATACATACCAACAGTGCAACTTGCAACCGTAGTAGTCTTTGCTTCAGAATAAGATTGGCCCTGCTAAAACCCCGCTCTTATTTATTGTTACTTGGTTTTTACTAGATTGCTTTATATTATAGCAAAAAGTTAATTCATATAGTAATACTTTGCACGCCCAAACTATAGGAGGGAGCCGGTACAACAAAGCATACATGTACACTAGGCATAAACTTGGGTAAGAGCTTGGACGTTAACTGGGGCAAATACGTTATTTGATTAGGCTAGGTGAAGATGGTAGGACCTTAATTATGGTAGGACAATCAAACATTAAAACGGCACGGTGCCAGCGGTGGTTCAAATTGACTAGGCTTTTTCTGCAATTTACTGGAAGAGGGAGAAATGTTGCAATATGGACATACATTGGACATCGGCTTCTACCTGAAGTCTTTCTTAGTTTTGAGCATGCAAAAATACGCCTGTAACATTTTATTCGAGGACGGCTGTATTATAAAGTTGACGTTTGAAAAGAAGCGCGAGTTGTATGTGTCCCGACCATTCATAATTTTTTTGGGAGAGAGCTGGTCGATTCACGGAAGGGGTGTTGATATTAATGAGTCCGCAAAAAGACTTTAGAAATAATCATTACTTGCGTAAGATTAATTTCAGCAAATGCCGTTTTCAAGCTTTAAAAATATCAATGTCGCCCTCAAAATTTCCCTTTCTAACAAACCTTGTAAAACTCAATTGTACATTGAGAAACTAAAGAACATCCCTAGAATTACTGTCGATGCAGTCCAATGCCATTGCGTCTATGCCCATGAAATGTTGAGAGATAATTGTTGGGTGTTTCTTTCAATTTCATAGTGCACAATTTGAAACATATATATTTTACTTTCTGGTAATAACTACTTTACTTACGCCTATTTTCTCCCCAAAATGGACCCAACGACCGGCATTCACACGCCATTGGGCCAATCCACTTGGGGCTAGGGCCATCACTGCGACACTGCACATGTGTCTCGTTTTGATGGTGTCGTCATACATGTACATGTATCTGCGCCAACCGTGTAATCCAATGACGCGTTAACTGTATATGCACATACTGTACATGAACATGTCTGTGCACATGATGTGAATGTATCGTACATAGCCATGATAGCAGGTAGGCTTCGTGGCCGGATGGATGGGATAAGTTGACGCCTGTAATGCAATGCATGTAAATAGAGTAGGGCCTACAGCGGGGCACAGGAGTGGAAACTGAAATGTATGGTACAAATTGTTTTAATTTATTTTCTTATAAATTTTTTTTTTTTTTCATTCATACAGAACTTTAGTTTGGGGGAAAACTGGGGGGAATTGAAAAAAAAAGAGAAAAAACTTCTGGACAACACTGTGGAGGTGGAAAAAGGTGGAAATTCCCCATGAAAATACGAGCGATGTGTAGAGAGACCCTAACACTTCGCGCATGCGCACTCACTCATAACCAGAGACGAAGGTTCTAAAATAAACCACACAAACTGTTTTATCACACAATTTTACCTTTGCTCGTAAATTGGGGGAAATTCTTGGTACACGTATTGTATTTTTTTAAGAAACTAATACAACCTTTTTCACACATTTATTACACTAAAGAATATGACACCAAATTATTGTTTACATTTATTTGTGATTGCTTATTATGGTATCAGTGATACATGCTCTAAACCTGCCACACAGGAAACGGCTGAACTAAGTGCCTCGCAAGGCATTCGTGTGCACCTCGGCAGTCAATCATCAATAAACTTAGTTGAAAAGTATCATGAAGAAAAAACTCACCAGTTTTTGTCTGCATTTTTTATCTTGAAGAAGGCTTTCATCTAGATCCTGTACTGCACACCAGGAGTCGCATGGCTCAAAGTTGCTTGGTCCTTCTTCGAGGGAAACAATTCTTTTGCTCTGCTCTTCAATCAACTGTTTAATATCTGCCAACATATACATGACCTTTCTCTGAAACTCTGTGTGCAAAAATACATAAATAAATGCTAAAACATGTTGCAAAAAACCCCCCACACAAATTAAAAAAATTGCCTTATTTAAAAGATAGATAAATATGGATAAGGTTTGTGCTATGATTTTTAATTCACTTCCACCACTGTGACTTAAAATCTACAAGAAGAGGAGAGCATGCATTTCAACTGCATAGGAGATTAACTATTATATACCTATAGATTCCTTTAACCTGATTGGTTAAACCCTGCGCTGCAGTATGCCACGATCCATGCTGTGCAACATGGTGGTACTGTCGTCGAGTGCTCACAAGCTCTTCCAACTCTTCTAACATGGTATCAATAGACTTACACAGGTTCACTGAATCGAAAGAACCAACAAAAGGCAAAACAAAATAATAAATGTGTGCATCATGCCAATATACACAGGCGGTCACTTGATTGCGCTGTTCCTTGCTGTGCATTGTGAATAGCATGTTATATAACTTTGTTTAGGTGAACCATGGAGTCTATTTTCTTCCTCCATGGGACAAAACTCCTTCCAAAACATCAGCAGCTGACATCCTGCTCGATAAAGCCATCGTGATAGAGTGAACTCAAATAAGATATTGCTGTGTGTTCATATGGGTGAGCACACTCAGTCGCTACAAAAAGAAACTAATGTTACTCAAATCCAACTTTGTTTTACATTTGACTGCACTGCTTACCAGTCTTTTGAGAAACAAGCTATCTTATTTACTTGGCCTACCCTGAAACCACAGCTTGACCGCCTTACAGTAAACAGCTGGGGTCTGCATGATGTCTGCAATAGCAAAGCCAGTGACAGAATGATTGGTTGTTTGGCGGTTTAGCGGAAACAGCGGCTAAGATCTTAGACCTTAGAGTGTATCCAATGTCAACGTATTCTCTAAGGGGCTTTGAAGTTAAAGGTGACTGTAGGTCGATGACTCACCCCAAGCTAATTCTGCCGGTTATAATCTTATCCGGCTATGTTCCATAAGGGAACTTGCGAAATTTCGCGATTTTTGAGTGTACCGTTAATGAGTAAACACAATTTGTTTACAATGGTACACTCACGGAGTGTACGATGCCACTTAAAAGTGGAGTCATTAAAATAGCCGGGCCCCCTTTTTTTCTATCAAGATGACGTCATAATTAACTGTGCCCGGGGCACAGCAATCGATTGTCCCTCATATGTTGCTCGTATGTACGCATCCATTGTATGACTTGGTTGATTACAGGTATTGTAAAAGAGACTGGCTTTCCATGTCACGGCGCCACTGTTCACCGTGGTCCGGGATGTTAGTGTTACATTTCAAAATCAAGGCTTATGCTGTAGGCCTCGTCAGTTCAGGAAGTCTTTTAACCAATCAGATTAGAAGAATCTATATTATTCGGTATATAAAACAAATATTGACTGACATCACCTTGGGCCTCCCCTCATAGCAGTCAAAATTTCTATTCTAAAAATTTAGAGTTCAACTACATTTTGGTGAAGTACAGTTCAGGTTTAAAAAGAGCAAACCTACACATAGCTTCCAAGTAAGTTACATGTAAGGGAGACAAATTAAGGATAGGCTAAAGCAATTAGTGAGGCATGTAACTCAAGGACAACTAATACTTACTTTCTACTGACATATGAAAGACTTGGCGTCTTGTCTCACTGGGGATTGCAAAATTGCAAAAGAATTAAACAAACATGTACAAGTATTAAATGTTTCTTGAAATACTTCAATTGAGTAAGTTCTACAATATGAGTCGGTCAGAATTTCCGTTAAATTTTAAGTAATTTCGGTATTCAATGAGACTAACTGCATAGACTAACTCCATATGGATATAGAAAAGCTGATCAGCTAGTGAACCTTTGCATCCTGGAGACTGAAACACACACAAGCATGGGCCAACAAAAACTAGATTATGCGAGCTTTAAACAGAATGCAGGCCAGATTGCTTTATACAATACTAACTTCACCCAAATGATATAGAGAAATGACGTGCATGATGAGAACATGTTTTATGGAGCCGACTCATTTAAGGCATTTTTAAATCACATGACAAATTCAAGCATGCAGATTATTTCAAATTCAGGACTACTGATAATATGATCATGACTGTCTGTAATGCATACCTGGCTCTTGAAAGGTTTGGAGGAGAGGGCTCCTGGTGAGTACTGCCCCGAGAACTTGAATCACTTGTCTGACGAGTCGATACAGGTGAATCACTGAAAACAAGTATTTAAAATAAAATAAAATATAATCAAAATTGACAAATATATTTTGTTTAAACAGATCAGTACAAACTCAGATCAACTGAAAATAAATGATGATTTCTACAATGCATACCTGGCTCTTGAGAAGTTTGAAGGAGAGGGCTCCCAGTGAGTACTGCCCCGAAAACTTGAGTCTCTTGCCTGACGAGTCGATGCAGGTGACTTGCTGTTAAAATAAAATAAAATATAATCAAAATAATTGACAACAATTTCTTTTTGAACAGATCATTTCAAATTCAGGGTAACTGAATATAAATCCTGATCTCTATAATGCATACCTGACTCTTGAGAAGTTTGGAGTAGAGTGTTCCCAGTGAGTACTGCCCTAAAAACTTGAGTCTCTTGCCCGACGAGTTGATGCTGTTGACAGACTGAAAACAAGTATTTAAATAAAAATATCATCAAAATTTACAAATAAAAAAATGTACGGCAGACCATTTCAAACTCAGGCTACTTAAAATATATCCTGTCTTTGTAATGCATACCAGGCTCTTGTGAAGTTTGGAAGAGAGGGCTCCTGGCTGGTACTGCCCTGAGAACTTGTGTCACTTGTCTGACGCGTCCATGCTGGAGACTCACTGCAAAGAAGCCCATTCAAAATAATAACAAAGTTGACAAATACCTAGTGTAGTGCAGATTATTGCAACCCGAAGCTTACTGAATTGGTGAGTACTGCCCTGGTGGGACCTTGGTTCATGTTAACTTGGGCGAGTAGCTGCTCTACATCTTGATTCACTGTATATTTAACCTAATCTCTGTACTGGATCGCTTGGAAGAATGTGCCACTGAAATAAAAACGTGGATGTCACAGAACAACCTAATACTAAATGGTAACAAATCTGAGTTCCTACCTCTAGGTTCAAAACAAAACCTCAACAAGATCCCTAAGCACTCCATAACAATCTGCGACAAACAACTACATCCAAAAGAGAAGTGTCGGAATCTTGGCGTGATCATTGATTCGCACATGACTCTTAATGATCACATATCAAGTATCTCCAAGTCCATCAGATTCCAGCTACGGAACCTTTCACATATCCGTAGATTCCTCACCCACAAAGCAACAGAATGCATGGTCCATTCCCTGATTTCATCTCGCCTCGATTTCTGCAATGCCCTCTTCATCAACCTCCCGGATTACCAGCTAAGGCGTCTCCAACGGCTGCAGAACTCAGCGGCCAGATTGGTTACCCTCACCAAAGGCAGATCTCACATCACACCCATTCTCCAGGCGCTACACTGGCTTCCCGTTCATGAACGTGTTATTTTCAAGACCATTCTTCTTGTCTTCCAATCTCTTCACAACACATCACCTTCATATATCCAGGACCTAATAAGCCTCTACAAACCTCCACGTAAACTCCGCTCTGCTGATGCCCTTCTTCTACAGATCCCACATTCACGGCATTCTTGGGGAAGTCGGTCGTTCTCAAGATCTGGCCCTTCACTCTGGAACAGACTCCCTGCTGAACTCAGAAAAGAAACCTCTCGTGCAAAATTCAAAATTCAATTAAAAACCCACCTTTTCCGTAGTTCCAAACTTAATCGGTTTGTTGTTTAGTTCAGACTATTTCTGGCCTGTCTCTCAATCGCGCCAGGAGTGTAAAGTCTGACAGACATGGCGCGTTATAAATGTTCACTATTATTATTATTATTATAATGATAGTTGTGCCAATTGTGTAAGTTGAATGTTTTGCAGGTCCTCAGAGTTTGGTCCAAATAACAGCACCTTCTGACGGTCCATTTCCAAGTGGTACTCTACTAAAAGATACTTAGAAACTTAATAACTAATATCACGTGCCCTTACCCTGACTCGCTTATGTCCTTTGTGCCTTTGAACTTTGTCGGAGGTGGTGGAAGTACAATTTTACCTGAGTTTAACAAACAAAACACAGAAGCATTTCAAAATGTTAATGCAATAAAATATGCAAGTGATTGAAAATGCAATCCAACTGAATTTTCACATGATTCATATTTGGTGCATGTAACTATTTAATGAGAAAAATTTCTTACTTGTCTGTTCCGTTTTCTCATGAAAAACCTCTTCATCTGTCTGATCTTCATCATATTCTATGAAGAAATGCAGGGAACCTGTGTATTAATGATCATTTGACTATTTTGTGCAAGTTCAAAGAAGGAAGAATTTGGTTTCATCTATTATAAATAATAATTTCAACAAAAACTTTGTCACACCATTTCCAAACGCTTTACTTTTGGAGATATGGCTTTAGGTCCAAGCAAGTCATGCTAATTAGTCAAAAGTTTGAAACCCAATATTTCAAAGAATAATTAACTGAATGACATAAAATATCGGTTGCGGGATGTTTCACAAGGAGTCGAATCAGCACACTGAATTTCATTTTAATCTGTGTAGGTCAGGTCTAAAAGCATCTTGAATTGACACAGACTGACCCAATACACATGTACATAATACGGGACTATCATAAAATGGTATATTGCTGTAACTCTTAGATGTAGATTGCTTACTAGATAGAAAGTCTGTAAACACTTTTTTTTCTTTACCTCTTTACTTCCTGCTCCTCTACATCAACCTCCTCTGTTGTTGTGGCCTCATAGGCCTCACAGTTATCCTTATTTTCTGCTACAATTTACATAAAATAGACCAAACATTAATTGCTTTGAAAATTATGGTGGAACTTCCTTAACCTACCCCGTTTAACAACTACAATTTTGTGTCCAATTAAGGGGTTTGTGACACATGGTTATTCAGATGCATCTAAATCAAAAAAGCATTGTTTTGAATGATTTGAGGCTTTGCATGGAGTAGTTGGTATCAAGTGGGATTGCGGTTGTGAATCTTTAAAAAAAAAAATTGAGTGTTGTGAGTATTTAAAAAAAAAAATTTTTAATTAAAAATTGGGCTTATTTCTTTCATACATGCAACATCATAACAGATCTGAATTTAATCTTAATGAGCTCAAATCTGTCCCATTTTCCATTCGGTTCTTTCTGGTCTTCGAGGGCTTTTGTGGCATTTGGCCCAGGGGGCCATAAGACTTTATTGGCATCAATCCTCTTGATTGGTATGACCCCTTCCTCCTCCGATTTCTTCTCCTTCCACACTGCACGGCACCACATCCTGTGTGCGTATAAATAAAACCATATCATCATACATATGCTAAATACTGACAAATACATACCCATGTTTTTCCACCTCGTGGAGAAGTGGGAAAAGAAGAAAACCATCTTGGTATGGTAGATGCAGCACCCTTCTTTGGAGCTCTGCTGTTCTCAAAAGCTTCCTTGAGGCAGTTGACAAACTTTTCAAGTATGCAATGTTCAAGGTCTTTGACTCGCATGGACTGTCAAAGAAGTTCTTCATATGGATTTGTTTGAAAACATCACACAATAGCTTCCCATCTGGCCTCTCCTCCTTTATGAATGCAAAGTCTTCATTTTTCAAAATGAAGCAGCAATCTTTCTTCTTGGCTTAAATAATTGTTGTGCGAGCCTCAGATTTGAATCTTCCCGAGTTTTCAATCTCCATTAATCTCTTGGACACCTGGGTGATGGGATTTTTGGCATTCCTAACCAGTCGTTTAACTGTTTGCAGATGATTTTCAAATGGAAATGCTGAAATGTCATTTCGTGAGCACTGAAAGTTTTCCACATCATCTGACAGATGTAGTAAAGAATGCCTATTATACGAAATGAATATATCTGAATATATATCTTTGCTGTTCTTCACAAAGGTTAACAGAAGCTCTCTTGCGTAAGCCAAATAGTAGCTCCTCTTGCAGTCCTCTGATTCAAGAAGTAAAGAGATGGCTACTGTCAACAAGAGAAAGTGCTTTAAGTTCTTTTTGGCAAGAATGTCTTCAAAACGATTGGGCCTGTGTAGAGTAAAAATTGTCTTAACTCTGTTGCTTTCCACCTACTGAATTCAAATATTGACCTCGGTTGACAGGCAAATTCTGAGGGGATCTAATGATTAAGGCTTAGCAAATCCCATGAAATAATGCCACAATGAATGGGTCATGTCTATCAAAGGTACACAAAATTGGCCAAAACTGGACATTGTTTGATTTGAACAGAGGGATTCCATCAATATTAACCTTTAACGAAATGACTTTGTCTTCTTGAACATGTGCTTGGTTTGATAATATACTCCTAAGCCCCTTTTCTATACCAAAATATGTATATTGCCCACCACATTTGTTTTCAATTTCAATTGCTCTTGGTGTTTTCTAGGAGTGTGCGGGCATCTTTAGGGAGTTTGTGGCCGTTTTCTTAATATATTTAGGTCATTTAGACTTGAACGGGTGCAGTGGTTTCTAGTTGCCCATGCTGGTAGTTCCTGGCAGAGATCTGGATCACTTTCAGTTGCTGACAGTTCCTCAGAAGCATCTAACTCTTCCTCTGAATCTGATGAGGAAATTATTAGCACATCGCTTTGGCTAGGACTAGGACTGTAACTGTCGTATTCAGGACTGTTCAAGTCTGTGGGTTCATCAATATTTTTATTTTTCATGTCCCATCCTCGTCGCCAATGTTGAGTTCCACCGCTAGCTTTAGAAGTCGTCGGAAAACGGACTGCTGGACAGACTTAAACCTTTCATGCCCCCCCCCCGAATAATCCAACCCCACTTCTCCCAGGGCACAGGCTTTCGGCTGTTGCAGCGAACGCCGGATCACCTGATCTGTGTCCAAGGATAAGTTGCGGGCATGTTTTGGATGGAACCCCACCTTAGCATAGACATGCTTGTCATCGACCAACTCTCTCCAACGCTTCTCGTCCGTCAAAGTTTCCTCATCGCAGAAATTGGCGATGCACCCCCAGAAGTTGGTAGTGTCGATCTCTTCCTCCGCCAGGAAGTCGGTGAGGGTGCCCCTATTTTGTGCTGCATATAGAAGTCGGTCAATATGACAATGGGCGCCAATGTAACTAAATGTAGTAATGTGCGATTACGCAACATGAAAGAGTAAGAATAAACCAGTCAGGCGTGACCGGGGCGCGCACCAGCACGATGCAAGCCCCGGCCACGCCAGTCGTATTCCTGAAACAATCATGTGTGCTGTGTCTCTCCTTTGAGTTCCCTTCAACGCCCAGGCTTCAGCGGTGCGACTCGCACTCCTTGACGAAGACGTCTCTGGTGATATTCATTGAATGCTGCTATAGGCTTAACCCCATAGCGCCATTTACAACATTAATGTAGTCAGGAAGGTGTATTCCGTGGTACTACAACCTTTCTATCTAGCACTACTAGCTGTACAGTGTAACTTTCGTCTTGATTTCTCCTCGTTTTTGCAAGTACCTTGTCACCTCTTAACACTACCGTATCATTTGCTAAATCAATCTGACCATTTTGGGCCTTCAAAAAATCTAACCCAATGATGAAAGTGTCGACTATCGGGGCAACTAGTAAGTTCCACGAGTAATTACATGTCCCTTTAGCTATTGGTACATCTATCATCTTTTTAGCGACCATGTTACTTGACTTCTCTGCCCCTCTAAGGACTACCCTTTTGTTTGATAACAATGATGGATTTAACTGTTTGGCTAAGTCCTCACTAATTACAGAAACTTGAGCAGCAGTATCAATTACAGCTTGGGTATGGACACATTGTACCCGGACAGGTATTACAAGACTTATGCCGGTAAAGTTTGTTGAAAAATTAATTTCCCCTAGTCCCTGTGTGTTATCGCTGTTAAAAACTGATTTTGGTTCAGACTGAAGGGAGTTGTCAGTGGTGTTATTGTGACCAAGACTTTCCACAGCGAACGCCATGGATTGACTTTGTCGGTTAGTGTTAGGCCCTCTATGTTCAGAATCAACAGGTCGTTGGCCTGCACAGCCGGTTTCTACTTGTTTAAAGCGTAAGAGTTTCGAGACGGTGAGGGAGTGGATTGTTTAGTCTTCGGGCAATCCCTTGCCAAGTGTCCGTATCCATTGTAATTGTAGCATTGAAGTCTACATGGTGAGTTAGGTGGGGAAGGATTCGGACTGCGGTTTTTTGGCTGTTGTACGTAGGCAATCCCCTGATTATATCCCCGATTTGGTGATGCGTCCCTACGAGGGTTATTTACATTCGAGTAGGGTTCCGGAGAAGAGTCATTCAAAGCCTTATTGAAAGTCTTGAGTTTTGTCAGAACTTTTTGCATATTTTCATTAAAGTCTGACCAATCTATCTGAATGTCTATTTTGTCCTTGCCAGTCTTATTCACCTGTATTTGCTGTAAGCTTTCGTGAGTTTTCAAAGGCAAATCGCTAAATGATACGTTCCTTTTTCTGGATTTGCTCGTTCTCGATAGGAGCTTATGATTATGTGTCGCAGATAAGGTATATTGGATGGCTTGGTTCAATGTCTGCGGATCGCGTAATAAAGCAAGTTCTGCTGCATTATCGTCAGCGCATCCCTTTAAAAAGCTTCTCGCGTAATAACTTCAAATACTTCGGTATGTGCATTTGGGAAGGCGCATGTTGCTACCTGCTTTACGTGCTGCCCAAATTCTTCAAGCGTTTCAAGCTCTCTTTGTCTTAGGGAGCCCAGCTCGGCTCTATGAATCATAGTGTGGAGGCAGTGATGTGTCGTCTTTGATGCAGTAACAGTTAACGGTGAGTTGGGAGGGCGCCACCATGCGGCGGAGTTTGGTTATGTCATTCTCTCGCCTCCGTCGCTGGTCGGTTGCCTTCCGACTTCCAATTACAGGTAAATTTTCTTCTTTTGCAAGTTTGATTAAAATATATAAACTAAAGGACAATAAACCGGGTATAACAAGTATCATTTAGATTTATCCATTAGCCCATTCAAGCTCAGGATTATATTTTATTTTCAGCAATTACAGTTTAGTTAAAGTTGTAAAGTTGTTGACACTGTCATGGCGCCGTCTGTGGCCATGCCGTTTTGCTAGATGTACATGTGCATTTATAAACACGAGTCTGAGCTTCATTGTATGTGTAGAATTGGTCCCTGTAAGTTAATGCAATCTGTGAAATATATGTTTTACAGTACAGGAATCGGTATTAAGTCTAAGTTGATTGAGCAATGTGGGCATATTTTGACGAATTAATGGTAATCCATAGTCTAGTTTATGCTACAACAGCGCCCTCTATGTCATTGGTAGACTAATCAAATTGGTATTGGCATAGTGTTATAATTAGCTTGCCAAGGTGTATTATTTGGTGAAAGTTGTCTATTATGAGAAGGCTGATGACTTTTAGATTGAGCTTTAATATAGTTCTGATAATTCTTAAGGATTTTAAGACGAGATGATCAGGACAATCCCATATGTTGTTTTGATTGGTAAAAACCCACTGTACTGCTGGATATATTGTTTAATACAGGTCTTACAGATGCAGGTGTATGATTCAAAACAAAACGTTGCAAGTGCATTGTGCTATTTAATTATTTTGCGAAGGAGTTGCATTATCTCAGCCGAAGTATTCACTTTATAAGATAGATTTTGGTGAACGCACACTACATGTATTTATTGTACTAATGATTTCATTTATTTTCTCTTTTCTCTCTACTTGTTAATTGTTTACTGTCAAATTTGATGCCATTCTCTCGCCTCCGTCGCTGGTCGGTTGCCTTCCGACTTCCAATTACAGAATAAGAGTCAATCCGAATCCACTGATTTTGAGGTCTCAATTATTTTGTAGCCTCCTTATCACCCCCGCCACAATAGGGTCTTTCATTTTTCCAAACATATTTAGTAGCTGAGATTTCACAAGTGCGTAGTTGTTTCTTCTGGCTCTTGCCAGGCATAGCAGTACTGCTGTCATTGTCAGTGGTTGCCATTGTTACCAGATTAGTAATACTAGGCTTTCATTTGGAAAGCGCTTTTTTGGCTTGATTCAATAGATGCACTGGGAGAGCTAGGGCTTTTTCTTTAATCACCTTCAGATTAGCGTTGATAATGGGCTGGGGTGTAGGAATTTGGCTTTGTGGCATGCTAAGTTGGGGTTTTATATCCATTGATTCAAGCTGAACAGCGGGAATTTCAATTTGTGCAGTTGCACCATGAGGCATTGTGTCACCCTTTATTATATTGGCTAGATGAATTTCGGACTGCTGTGACTGAATTTTAAGCTCGTTAATGGCTCCCGTTATTGCTACGGTGTTTTCTTGCATGATTTTTCCCAATTCACCCATTTGTTTAATCAGAAGAAACATAGGGTCCACAGTTTCTGTTTGTTTTTGGGGTGGTACAGTAACAGAACCGTTACTTGGGAGGTCTAATGGAAAAGTTGCTGTGTATTCGATTAAAATCAAACCCTTTTCATGTAGCTCTTTCAGTTTTGTTTGGAGTGCTGAAAATTAATGAAAGTCGTCAATTATCACAGCCCCCTTCTTAGATCTTATCAAAACAATAATTTCGGCAAACTGTGCCCCAATACCCGGTAAGGTAGTTAATTGTTTTACAGATGCTTTGTTTATGTTCATGGCCAATTGTGTCGAATCTGCTACAATTGAAAATGGTTTACACCGTATCACTCGCATGTTACTGCCAGCGCTACTGTCGGGAGTGATGCACGACAGTTTGACCTGACTAGCAGTAAAATGTTTTGGTAGTTAAAAACACGCCTTTTCAGTAAAACGTAAAGTTCTTTTATTTTAAAAACGCATGCTGAAGCTCACATAGGTTTATAGCAGACTTTATTAAGATTTATACAATATAAAACAAATAGGGTTACAAAGATAACAAGAAGCGTAAAGACCTAGCTACAAATATATCAATGAAATTGCAAATTCAACGAACGCCGGACTTGCTAAGATATGACGATAATTGCCGAAAGTGAACATTAAATGTATACAAAATTTTGCTACAAAAGGCGGGGAGCTCACACGTTGGAATTTCCACCGTGTGGTATGCCACGCCCTTCACAAAGCAAAAATATAATTTTTCTCGTCAAATATGGACAAGGAGTATTTCGTAAATTTTTGAAAAAAATTTCTTTCTAATTGCACGCAACAATTAATTCTCGTTGTAAATGGCGCTATGGGGTTAAGCTTATAGCAGCATTCAATGAATATCACCAGAGACGTCTTCATCAAGGAGTGCGAGTCGCACCGCTGAAGCCTGGGCGTTGAAGGGAACTCAAAGGAGAGACACAGCACACAGGATGGTTTCAGGAATACGACTGGCGTGGCCGGGGCTTGCATCGTGCTGGTGCGCGCCCCGGTCACGCCTGACTGGTTTATTACAAATTTGTTCATGTTGCGTAATCGCACATTACTACAATATGAATAGAATGAAGTGCGGCTTGTTGTCTGCAGTCACTGTCAATGTCACTTTCACTTTCTCACATAAGGTCCTCACAAAAGCATGACATTTTCGCCAACGCTTAATGTAGGTCATTTACATTTTGACACCAGCTCTGTCAATATAACATAAGTATACAACTTAAGTCAAATAGACGCAGTTGCAACTATGTGCAACAAATTAGGGGTGGGGAGGAGGTCATACAATGACAAACCAAAGGTAGGCCTCGTCCCTGGCAAAGGGGAATAAAGGTCTGTAAAAAAGGATGGAACAACCAGTTCTTGGTGATTTGATAATACTTTAATGTGTTCTCACCAACAGCCATCCAAAATGTGGATTTACAATCGTAAAAAGGAATTTCTACAGTCCTATGCAAGAGGGGGGGGGGGGTGGACACGATATTGCGCAATTCTTTCCGCGATACTTTGTGAACGTACCATTACAAAATAGGGGTGAATAATTAACACGAATGGATTACATTAGATAAAAGTAAGGTAGTATTTTACCAATTATATACATATAGTTTATTTGTCATGTTTTTGGAGTGGAAGTAAAAGCAAATATTTGACCAATATAAAACAAGACAATTTTGTAAATGTATTCCTCCCTCCAATATTATCAGGGACATGGCAATAATACCGTTAGTCAATGTATAGTGTTGCTTTGAATGAAATTGTCGACACCCTTCAAACAGTGTCACAAAAAGTAACAAAAGTGAAAATTTTACCATTTTACCTCAAGATTGTTCAAGTTCCTGTTTTAATATAATAGGCCTCCCTAAATGGTTTTCTATCATTGTGGTGCTTTTTTTTTTAAATCCACTCATTCTATCAATCGATTTTTAATTTTTTCAAAATGTAACGTTCAAATTAAAAATAATTACTTTCATTATCGGTTTCATGTAGAGCAGGGGGCAGTATAGTTTGGCTGTTGAAAAGTGGGGTGTAATCTTGAGGCTGTTCAAAATTTAGGGGGTGAGGAAAGAACTACTTTCTTTACCTTATTACATGTTCCCTATAGCTGTTACAACATTCATACTTAATAATCCCAGTATGTCTGTAGTCACGGTAGCAGTAGTAGTAAGTAGCCCTACACTACAGTCATGACAGTTGGTTATAGAACATTTTTGCCCAATAAGCCTACCAGCTAAAGTGCATAGGGGCCTACTAATGTATGGCAATTTTTCTGACGGAGGTTGATAATAATTAACATTAATAAATGACCAAAAAAAAGATTTTAAAAAGTAGTTCAAACTTCTCATCCTCCAAATTTGAACAAGTTTGAGCAGATAACACCAAGTGATTTTGGTTATGATGTGTACGTGTAGTCTATATTTGAAACAAAAAACAGCACAGTCGGGTTAATTTTGCTTCTAATTCATTTCTATAGAATTACATGTAGGCCTACATGTATCACAGTTTTCCATGGTTTTCCATACTCCCAAGACTTACAATTCAGTTACATGTCACACTCCATAATTATTATACTTGTCACTTGAACGGTAATGTTGTAGTTGTATCATTGAGTGTGGACTAACCCACATCTGTAAGAAATAAGGAGCAAAGTGAACATTTCTTCCCTAAAGAAGAACCCAGGAACGGGAGACACGGCTAGCTCTGGCGTTAAACAGGTACAAACAGAATTTAGTACAATGTTACTGCAACAACGATCTCCTGCCTGCGCCTGGCTGGCTGGATCACACAGCACCACCGCACGTACTATAGTAATAGTATTACTTTTTTTTTTAGGCGCGTAGCTAGAAGTGCAACTTTTTAACTGGTACACTGTCCGTTGTAAGATTCAACGTTAGCCTACACCGCGCACCATGCAGTATTTCCACTAAGGCAACTTGGGCCGGCTGCCAAACTTCCGCAAACAACGCGGGAAAGAAAGTGTTTCGTCTGCTGCATCGCATGCTGCCGGCCAATTGCACGGAGCTATGCACACTGAGCATGCACATACCGCTGCGATGTACGGGACGCGTAGGTTAACATACATAATAAATCATAATATACCATAATTAGGTTCGGTCTTGACCGCTAGAGGGCCCTGCGCGCGCCGTGCCGCTTTTTTGTTTATAGGAAATGGTGGGAAAGTCGAGTTGGTCGTTCGGTAACAATACCCAATGACCGGTGTGACATGCCCAAGGATATTGGATTTCATTCGATGTTACGCGGTTCATTCATGAAAAATAACCGGATCTACATTCAAGATGGAGTTTTGCTGGAAAGTTTCAATCGCAATTTAGACGTTTTACGAAAATTTCCAAGATTATTGGGGAGAAAAAGGACCGGTATGTGCAGCTATTTAACTTTCAACTGTGTTTAGCTCAGTTTTGGAACATATACATAAGGGGCAATTTAATGCAGCAAAAACAGTTAATAATAATAGTTTTTTCTTTATCAAATAAAACTTATCCAAAGCTGTTGGTCATCGCGGTTTGTCGCGATCGGCTTTCAAAGACGGCGACCTGCGCCGGGAATGTGCTAAATTTTACGGGTTGGAGGGCAGCGCTACGCGTTCCGCTCATTGGCCAACAATGCTGAAGGTCACAGTTTTTGTAATATAAAAATAATAGCAAAAATGTCGACCTTTGACCTGGCATTATTTGGGCTTGGGTGACCCGATCCCAACAAAATGAGGTGTTAAATTGAATGTCTCAATGAGACCTATCCAACTAAGCCAAAGCAACCTCATCAAATGTTATCTAAAATTTTGTGAAATTACCTACTATAGTATGTACATCGTGGCATCTGTATGGCGCAGTTCAAATGACTATGTATTTCTCTGCTAAAAAAGTCGGAATTACCACTATTACCTCCAAAAGCTAAACTTAGGGAAAAATCCAAAATGTGTTCATATAATTCTTCCGAACTATTTTATTATCCTGGCAACCCTTTTCTTCTTGTTCTTTGGCACTTTTTCTTTAAGTACTAGTGTATAGTCATGTATACAGTTTCTACACTCGAACCGTTCTTACCGCGGCTGAAGTTCTACCGAGCGTGTGAGCAATTATGAGGCGGACTACCTAAGCTGTAAAGTCGGTCAGGCCGGTGTCGTAGGGTATTCTGTCCTCCGGGTAATGTGTCCACAACGTGGGTTGGGAGGAGTTTATTCAAGAGGGCGCTATCAGATGGAATTTGTACACAATTCGCCGTATGGGTGGATAGAATCCCCTGCCGGACAGAATCTCCTTTCACACCGGCCGGCCGTACACTCGCGCAAGACAGCGCAAAATATTACACATTATGATGAAACTAAGATGATTGCAAATAGGGACAACAACAAAATAATTTGATTCCTGAGAAAGATAAGAAACTAAGAAAGTTTTAAACTAGATACAGGAATGACATTCAGATCCCTTTGAAATGATTAGGCCTATGTGATTCTCAGATGTGGTGAGGTTGGACGTGGATGGGTGAAAAGGATCAGGAAGATGTTTCTAATGTGTTCAATGTTTTTAATCTTTTTATCTTAAAAATAGGCCCATGGGTCAAAACAAATTGATTGATAAAGTTTTCATGTAAACAAAATGAGTCTGCAAATTTATCTATTTCTACCTCCAGTGATTCAAGGAAGACTTGAAAAGCTTGCAGTTGAAGCTTATTTTACAATAAGTTTACAGTAATTGTTTTCTATTCACGTGATGTATCCGTCTAATTGGTTTCAAACGAAATTCATAAATATCATGGTTCGATCTATTCATTAGAAAATAGGGGACTTTACAAGATAACTGGCAATTAAGATTTCAAAAAATGAAAATAACATACCGGTACTCTAACGGTAGGCTAACACATAAAAACAGCGCCCTCCTTCGTTTCCCACGCCGGATATGTGCCGCTACTGAGCTGTCCCCATTTTTCTCTCTTCTCATTTTTCCTCCTCCAATGATCCACTTTCCATTCCTAACCCTGCCCATATGTCCCATACTCTGTTTATTCCTATCTTTTAAAGAACACATGACGCCTCGGATATTTTTTAAGATCGACTCTTTTTGCCTCTCACTTCACACCGATAGAGGCATACAAACCCCAAGCGGTTATTAGCTTCTTTTAAACTTTAAAGAGGGCGTTTCTGGTTCTACTTTTTCTATGAGTGTCATCCCTCTTAGGTGTCATTTCTCTATGGTGCTTTCAAAAGTTATACCATAAATTGTTTTTTCCTTTTGTCGTCAAACCAGGATCTTTTCTTGTGACCTAAAACACTACGGCTACATGTATAATTTCGCTCTTCCCCTCATAAACTAGTGGCGTAACTGGGGGGGGGGGGGCACGTGCCCACCAACTGATGCCCATGCCCCCCCCCCCCCCCGTGCCCCCTTTTAAATCCGCTGTCCATGCAAATGCAATCTACAGTTGCCAGCAGTGAACAATGACGTCTGAACAATGACATTAATTGATTATAATGCCAACCTTCATCCGACGTTTGGTTATGATCAGCTTATGTTAATGACATGATGGTTACAAGCCAACAATAAAATGACATCTATACAACGTCTGCTTAATGACGATCATAATTGGTTATATCATCAGCCTTAATCCGTTGGTCCGCTTGTAATAATAAAAGGATGATTAAAAGCTGACATTAAGATGACGTCTATGCAACGTCTGCAGAGTGACATTAATAATTGGTAAGCCTAACGGAACATAGTGCATGAGAAGCGCTCAAATAATGACGCGCCGTGTGTGTAGACAGTAGTGTGCACGCACACACACACCGCGTATTCTGAGCTGAACTCTATTGCACATGCTATGAAACAGTCTTTTCCATTGGATATGATTTTCTGTCCTGTAAAAAGGCAAATGGTTCCAATTAACCAATCATCTTTTTTATGTTACACCAATGGAAAGAGAAAATATTCAGCTTCCAGAAGCGGTTTGATCCATAAATCTGTGCTGCGCAGTACACGAGCTACGTTAATTCATTGTGTGAATATTGACAATTTGTAGGTTTTTGTAACCGACTCCATAGGCTTGAGAAGGAAAGTTAACTTGTTTAACTAGAAAAGGCAACTACAAATTTATGATTTAAAAAAAGTTACATTTTCATTTTAAAAGTGAATGATCCATAGAATTTGCTTGTAGCGAACTCGAGATACTTCTGGTTTTATTCGAAAAATTGCATCTGTCAACTATGCCCGAACTGTGGCTTTGAAAACATCAGACAATGCAATTGATCGCTATGTTGTTATGAATACCAACCTTTACCCAACGTTTGGTTATGGTCTGCTTATGGTAATACAGTTATGGTTACAAGCTGACATTAAAATGACGTCTATGCAACACCTGTTTAATGACGTTACTAACTGGTTATAATACAAACAATAATACAACGTTTGATTTTGATCAGCCTGTGGTAATAAAACGATGGTTAAACTATGACATAAAATGACAACTATGCAACGTCCACTCCATGACGTTACTAACTGGTCATAATACAAACAATAATACGACGTTTGGTTATGGTTGGCTTATGGTAATACAATTATGGTTACAAAGTGACATTGAAATTACGTCTATGCAGCGTCTGCTCAATGACGTTACTAATTGGTTAGAGTACAAACATTACAACGTTTGATTATGATCAGCCTGTGGTAATAAAACGATGGTTAAACTATGACAATAAAATGACGTCTATGCAACATCTACTCCATGACGTTTCTAACTGGTCGTAATACGATCAATAATACGACGTTTGAATATGGTCAGCTTGTGGTAATAAAACGATGGTTAAACTATGACAATAAAATGACGCCTATGCAACGTCTGCTCAATGACGTTACTAACTGGTTATAATACAAACAATAATACGACATTTGTTTATGGTCGGCTTATAGTAATACAATTATGGTTACAAAGTGACATTAAAATGACGTCCATACAACGTCTGCTCAATGACGTTACTATTTGTTTAGAATACAAACAATAATACGACGTTTGATTATGATCAGCCTGTGGTAATAAATCGATGGTTAAACTAACGTATAAGCAACGTCTGGTCAATGATGTTACTATTTGGTTATAAATCTACCTAAAATGTAACGTTCATTTTCGGTCACATGTTAGTTATCATAGTCAAGACCATCTTCCAACATAATACGACGTCCATACCACACTATAAACTTACGTTGAATACTTGTCGCCAATCTCACATTGTATTTTAGTCACTTTTTGGTAATCTGACGTCGCAACTCAAAAGCAACCATAAGATAACGTCAGAAAGACATGTGCATGCTGGGATGGTATACCTAAACTTTAATTTGTTAAAAGGTGTTATGAGGGTCCATGCTTGGTACACCCTCGGGGACAAATGGCAGCCCAGGTGAACTGCTTTGCCTTGAATTTCATTTGCCGCCTCGAGGGTAAAAATACCATAAACCCTATCTTAGCGTGCAACAATTGTATAATGAACATTTCAAAAGACTAAGAAAATGTATGACTATGATGAAAGATTTTGTGCTAACTAAGGCTTTGATATACATGTAAACATTTCAAAGATTATACTATTGCCGACCACATGCATGTATTTTGTTCACATATATGGTATGTTATTTTTCCTTCAACAGAAGATGTCGAGCTACCATGCTAGGACTAAAGCGAAGAGGGAAAGGATGCGTCGCTTACGAGCTAAGCAGGAGGATGCCAGATGTATGTCTTTCCTGTCTGCAAATGTCGAGTCTCATTTCACTCCCTCATCCACCTCTACGTCTCATCCCTCTCCCTCCATGTCTTCCCATGTCTCTCTTCCTCCATGTGACCTGAGGTTGGCACCTACCTAGAGGCAGTAAGAACCTGAACAAAGATGCACCTGACTTGAGGTTGCAGCTCCTCAAGGCAGTCTGAACCAAAGTCGGAACCAAAGTCGGAACCAAAGTCGGAACCAAAGTCGGAACCAAAGTCGGAACCAAAGTCGGAACCAAAGTCGGAACCAAAGTCGGAACCAAAGTCGGAACCAAAGTCGGAACCAAAGTCGGAACCAAAGTCGGAACCAAAGTCGGAACCAAAGTCGGAACCAAAGTCGGAACCAAAGTCGGAACCAAAGTCGGAACCAAAGTCGGAACCAAAGAATGAACCAAAGTCGGAACCAAAGAATGAACCAAAGAATGAACCAAAGAATGATAACAAATCAGAAATAATCAGTGATTATGAACATGAAGAGATGTCAGATAAATGTTGAGAGGAGAGATGAGAGTACTGAGGCCACACATTTAGCTGCAGATGTAGACACATAAGAAGGAAGGCTCAAAGACAAATGTGAATGTGACAGAAGCAATTAAGAAGGTAAGATTAGAGATAACAGATTGGCTACATGATAGATGAAAAAGAGGATGGTGAGATGGGAGCTGCCAAAGAGGATGCGAAGAAAGGAGATGATAAAGGGAAATCTGAGGTAAGAGATGATGATAAGGATGGTAAGAAAGACGATCAAGAGTATTGTATGGTAGGTGATGTTGAGTATTGTAAGATAGGAAATTACAAAGACGTAAATTGTAAATTACAAGAAAACACACGGGATAGTAAGATGGGAAGTGACAAAGGGGATGCTAAGAGAAGAGATCACAAAGAGGATTGTAAGATTCAAGATGACAGAGGACGGTAAGATGCAAAATGTGAAAGAGGGTGGTAAGATACATTCAATTCAATATAACATTTATTTCCACATTCACATGGAGGCATCATCCTAAAAGCCGAGGCTTGTGGTGGAAGTGCCCGTTACAACAATACAAAAAAAAACAGGATAACAGCACTAAATAGACGAATAATTAAATACTAACTGTTACAGTCGATAACTACATAACATAAAGGTTTAACCTTGGTTAAACAAGGTATATATAACGCTGGAGCAGAACATGTATGCGAAGTAAACAAAGGGACTAATAATTAAACAAACAATACGAAATAGAAAACAGATGAGTAAGTAAGTAAGTAACGGCTAAGCCAACTGAGTATAAAAAGCAAATCAATCAATTATGTTGGGAATTTAGTAAAAATGTTTTTAGTCCGTATTTAAATGAGCTAATTGAGGGGCAATTGGTAATTGATGGTAGAAGATAATTCCAGTTTTTGGGTCCAGTGAAAGAAATTGTGTGTTGGGAAAGAGTTGATCTAAATAGGGGAACATGTAATTTAGATGACGACCTAGTATTATAATCATATACGGTGCTGTTAAAAAGAAAAAGATTGTGTAATGATTTAGGAAGTTGGTTGTTTACAAACTTATACATAAAAACATCTTGCTGAAATACATTAATATTCTTAAGAGACAAGAGCTTATGTTTCTTAAACAAGGGAGTGGTGTGCTCGAGAAAGGGGGCCTTGCATACAATGCGAATAGCCTTTTTCTGAAGTTTAATCAACTTATCCAGATTTGACTTGTATGTGTTGGCCCAGATAATGTTACAATAAGAGAGGTATGAAAGAATAAGTGAACAGTACAAAGTACGCAGAATGCTCGATGGGAGAGTATACTTCAATCTACTCATGATACCAATATTTTTTGAGATTTTGTTTTCTAATTCTTTGATATGGATATTCCATGAAAGACATTCGTCAATATAAACCCCAAGAAATTTTGTATGAGTCACTCGATGTATGGGCTCGTTATTGATTTTAACTTGACAATTACGTAAATTCAATTTCTTTTTACTTTTTGCAAAAGCCATAAATGTACATTTCTTCAAGTTGAGTGACAGTCTGTTAGCCTGGAGCCAAATTGATACTTTGTTTAATTCACCATTTAGTACATTGATAATAGTTTCAACATGTCTGATATTACTTGAGTAAATAATATTAGTATCGTCTGCAAAAAGGATAAAAGAGAGGACCGTTGAGGCATGACAGATATCGTTTATGTACAAAGAAAATAACAATGGCCCAAGAAGGGAAACCTTGTGGTACTCCACAAGTAATATTATTCAATGAAGAGGAGCAGCAGTCTATTTTAGTATATTGATTTCTATTCGTAAGATAACTACAAAACCAATTCAGAGTAGTACCTCTTATGCCATAATAATTAAGCTTTTGAAGCAGAATATTGTGATTGATGGTGTCGAAGGCCTTAGACAAGTCTAGAAAGACACCGAGCGATATGCAGTTATTCTCAAAACCTTTGGTAATTTTATGGACCAGGTCTATTACAGCCATGTCAGTAGAATGATTACTTCTAAACCCGTATTGACCGTTGTACAAAATATCAAATTTAGATAAAAAAGAAGCAGTTCTCATATAGACTATTTTTTCAAGTAATTTAGATAAACATGATAACACAGATATAGGTCGGTAGTTGCCGGTTTCACACTGATCTCCAGCTTTGAATATGGGGGTCACTTTGGCGGTTTTCAGTTTATCGGGAAAAACACCCTTAGAAATGGACAAATTACAAACATGGCATAATGGCTGACTAACCTGGAAAATAACGGACTTAAAAACATCTGGGCTTACGTCATCGTACCCGGCACTTTTACCGTTCTTAAATGATTTGGCAATATCACAAATCTCCTTTTGATCGGTAGGATAGAAAAACATTGATTCAGGGTGATTACATTTTAAAAAATCTCTAAATGACACATCTGTTTGTGGAATTTTACTGTTCAGTGATGGGCCAATGTTAGTGAAGTAGTTATTAAATACATCAGCGACCTCATGGGGATCATTTAATTGTCTACCCTCGTGATTAAGCTGAGTGTCTGACTTACGACTACCGGTTTTATTATTCAGAATGAGCTTGATAATCCTCCATGTCTTCTTTACATCATGTTTTGCATAGTCAAATTTATCTTTATAGTATTTAGACTTAGCTTCCTTTAACAGGGTGGTTAGTTTATTACGGTAAATTGTATACTTCTGCTTATTTGGAGCAGTTGGTTTGTTAATATATTTTTTATACAGTCTATGTTTGTACTTTATAGATTTAATCAAACCAGTGGTCATCCAGCTTTTAAGTTTACAAGTCGTTTTGGATTTTACTTGTTGTACAGGAAAATTCGCATCATACATTGAGGTATACTTAGAGTGAAACAAATTAAAAGCTAGGTTCGGATCCTCATTAGACAAAACGTCCCTCCAGTCAGTTTCAACAAGATCATTTGAAAATCTGGCAATACCACCGGCATTGATTATCCTTCTAAATTGGTTAGCACAATGTTGGGGCTGGTGAGTGTCCTTTTATGATGAGACTTGGAAGATGGGAAAATGATCTGTAATTTCAGTAAATAGAATACCACAAGACATGTCATCATCGAGATTGTTGGAAATGATGTTGTCAATGATGGTGGCAGTCGTGTCAGTAATACGGGTTGGCCTATTTATTAACGGCCTGTGATAATTACTAAAAAGACTATTAACAAAATTTTGAGTAGGTCGATGGGAATCACATTGCAAGAGATCTACATTGAAGTCGCCCATAATAAAAGTCAGTTTGTTTTCTTTGTTGATTTGTTGGAGAACAATATCGAATGAGTCAACAAAAGTAGCAGGATTAACCTTGGGTGGCTTATATAATACACCAACAATAATATTCTTTTGTCCCGAGCGAGGGATTTCAATAAACAGTGATTCACAATTGTCTAGGGCTATATCGTTTCTCAAATTAAATACAAGAGAATCATGTATGTACAAAGCAACGCCATCACCAGCCTTGTCTTTTCTATTATTAGAAATTGTATCCATCAATTTTAAATAGAGGACTATTTTCATGGAGCCAAGTTTCGGTAAAACCAAGGATAGAGAACTGAAAATTCAAAAGATCAAGATAGTCGCACATACTGTCAAAATTTTTATGAAAACTTCTTGCATTTAAATGAAAGGTGGAAAAGATATCTTTAACAAGTTTGTGCTTGAATCTTTCTTGAAATTGATCACAGAATAAATAATCGGAAGTTTGATGCGTGTTAAAATAAAAGTTGCTGTCAGGATCAATATCGGCGTTTCCAGGAAACTGATTATTAAATATTAAAGGATTAAGTCTGAGATTTGAAAGCCTATCAGTGTTTAATCTTTGATTGGTTCGGAGCTCTACAAGAGCTACATGAAAATCCATGTCATCTTCTAGGTGATTAAAGGGAAAAGCATGCTGATGGCATGTACGTTGACTATTACATAACTCACAAGAAGTTTCGTTGTAAAGCGTAATATAGCATTATATTATGTACAATTGCCCCAATACAGATTAAGCAACATTCCTCAGCTGTTATATTATTATGTAAGCTTTTGGTAGTAGCCGTAAAATAACATACGAGACTAATAGTAAACTCAAGCGGAAAACATGTACATAAATAAATACAGAACATGGATAAATAGGAATTAAACATTGAGCAGTGCTTGCTCCATGGGAATCATAGTAAAACTAAACTTGGTTACCAGGAAGCCCTCGAGTTCAAGGAGAAGACGGGTCAGTCTTGGTGTATTTGGAGCCGTTTATGTATAGTTCTCCGTTGCGAAAGACGGGTCGACCACCGGATTGATACACTTTCTTCATGATGTCGCGAAGCTCTCTCTTTTTGGCAATATCGACGGCAGGGAGATCCTCCAATATGAACACGGGGGAGTTTGCAAGGGCTCGCTTGGCATGTTTCAGGATCTTTTGTCGTTCCGGCCGATACAGGAATTTGACCAGGATATGGCGAGGTTTATCTGTCAAGTCTGAAGCATATCTCGGTGAACGGCCAGTCCGGTGGGCGTTCTCGATGGTGACGTCGGGCATGCTGAATTTGGTTGCAAATGTCTGCATTGCCTTTTCGAAGGGAACTATATGATTCTCGTTGAGGGTTTCCAGTATTCCACCTATTCTTATGTTGAAGCTTCGGGAGTAGCGTTCCTGCTGGAGACTGGTTTCCTGAAGCTTACGGATGTTCGTCAGGGCCTCGTCTACCTGCTTCGCCATCTTGGATGCCCCTTCAGCCAGTAATTTATTTTCTGCTTGCAGATCTTCAACAGATTGATTGGTAAATGTGATAGATTTCTCCATCTCTTCATGGTCGGCCTCAATCTTCCCCATTCTGGTAAGAAGATCCTGCTGGTTGTTGATAACTTGATCTAGTTTACAATGAAGATCAAATGCCATGTTCTTAATTTCCCGCCGCAAGCAAGATAACTCATTGTCCGATGAGGGGCTCTGTGATCTCGTGATAGGCCCTTGGTCACCTGTCGTGCTAGGTGCGGGAAGCTTGGCACTAGGTTCGTCTATTGAGCCAGTTGAACCCTTTTTTTTACTCTTTTCTTGGAGGCATGATCTTGACCTAGAAGTCTGCTCGATGTTGTAAGGCAAAGGGATGGTGGAAAAAACCGAGGTTTAACGGAGAGATGGAGTACAATTGGCAGAAAACGGAGACTCCCACGGAGCAAGTCAAAAACACGTCCGCCTAGGTTGACTGCATGATATATGTCATGAAGATAAAGAGGACAGTGGGATGCATGATGACAAAGAGGATGGTAAGATACAGGATGACAAAGAGAATGGTAACATGCATGATGACAAAGACGATGTCAAGATGCAAGATACATGACAATGAGGGCGGTGAGATACAAGATGTGAAAGAGGGTGGTACGATTCAACATGACAAAGATGATGGTAAGATACAAGATATTAAAGAGGGTGGTAAGATACAAGATGACAAAAAGAATGGTAACATACATGACAAAGGACGGTAAGATTCAAGATGACAAAGAGGATGGCAAGATACATGATGACAATGAGGCGGTGAGATACAAGATGTGAAAGAGGGTGGTAATATGTGTGATGAGAAAAGAAGACTGAGATACATGATGACAAAGAGGATGCTTTCACAAACTATAGTATTATATTAATTAAATGGTTTTTTTTCCAGAAAACATTTATGCGAGTCTAGCACAACCAACCTGGATCTGTCACAAGTGTGGCTTTTCAAACTATTCAGACTGTTTGTTTCATGACTTTGGTATTCCAGAAGATGGAAATACATTTCAGGCAGTTTCTGATGATGTTGAGGACAATACAATTGAGACAACAGTACAAGTATTAACAACGGAGGAACAGTTTGCTACGCAGGAAAATGTAAGTACAAGTTTGAAATCGAGAAAGAGATCCATGAAGAAATAGCACAAAGATGGCAAAAAAAAGAAAAGTGAATTGAAAGAAAATGGTGTAATGATGGCAAATGTAATGCCTAAACAATGTGGACGGTATGAATTAAGAAGCACAAAAAGGTCAGGATTACCTCTTGTTGATGGTATTGAAAGTAAGAAGAGTAAATCAGGCACATAATCTTGCAAACTTCAGCGAGAGAACTGGCAATGGACCAAGTACAAAGAACTGTTTCAAAGAAGATGGAAAGTAAAAAATGTGAATAAAGTGTATTATGTAAATGAGATGGATCTGAGGAAGAACAGTGCGAACATTAAGAGAATTAACCCATTGGCTCACGATGAAAGAATTATTGCACAAGGAAATGTTAATCAGGGTGATCGAAGATTTGGTTTGAATAGTGGAAAACAATTTATTGCCAATTGCATGGCCTCAATGATGTACAGTAAGAAAAAAGAGGTGAAAAATTGGAAGTGTAGTGACATGGATAGAGTTCTGATGACTGGGAATTAACTCTATGGTTTCTTACAAGACAGTACAACAGTGAACAATAATTACTTGTTGATTAATGAGTTGCCATCTGATTTAGATGTTTTTGACACACGTTATAATATGAAGTATCATGAATCTGTATCGGGAACATTTGATGAAAATGCTCATGACTTGGTGGAATTTCACATTGTGCCATTGAAAACCTCACTAGAACAAGCTCTTCAGAAATATCCTGCATGTTTCATAAGTTTCAATGGAAATACATTTGCTGTAATTGCTCAAGATGGAATATATTATGTATTTGATTCACATTCCAGAAGTATTCAAGGCTGTATGGTTGAAAGTGGATCAAGTATTGTGATGCGGGCAACAACATGGCAAGGTGTATACAGGTATTGTACAAAGTTAGCAGAATCTATGAATTTGTCAAATGCTGAGCAGTATGAAGTTACTGGTATGTCTATCTGTGTTGATGGGGAGGCTGTGACATGTGCATGTACACATGAAGACATGGAAAGTGACAATCACAGCAGCTCAGGAATGCGTGATTGCAGTGACTGTGGACTGTCTCATGTAGTAGGAGATGAACAAAACAACATAGCTAAAGATATTACATGTGGGAATGGTGTAGATAATATTATGAAGAGTTTTGTAAGAGTGAAGTTGGTTTGAGTATGACAGGTGCTTGTAATGTTAGAATAGAAGACTGCAATGAAAGTACACCTGGTGGTTGTGATGATGTTGAAATAGTTGCCGAATCTGGACCTGGTGTTATGAAGTTTTTTCCATTAAGCTTTGAATGTAAGAAGGCTGTTTGTGAAACAGCACATTTGAAATCAATTCATTTTCTGCAGTGTGAACCAATGGGCAAACCTGATGCTATTTCACATATAAGAGGTGATGGGAATTGTTCTTTAGAGCTATCTCATTTGCTGCATCAGGGCTGAAGATAACCATGTGCAATTTAGAATTGATTGTGTTGATCATTTGTTGAAGAATGCCGATGAAGTTGAGGTGTTTTTTGAGAGATGGATTTGCTAATGTGGAGGATTACGTAATGAGATAGATAATGTTTTATGCTGGTACTTGGGCTACAGATGTTGAAGTTATGGCAATGACACATATGCTTCGTCCTGACATATACACATGATGTAACCTGTAGTTGGTACCATTTTTCAGCAAAGGATGTTGAGAGAAGTGTTGTGACATTTGGTATGGGAATTTATCTTAATCTTACACAGAGTGCATTATGATGTTCTATCAGATCTTGAATTATCACCAGAGATGTTGGATGTTAATGATGAACTTGAAGATTGTTCAGAGAGGTCTGATGTATTTGATGATTACACTGCACTAAGAGATCAAAGTACAAAGCAGACTGTAAACCCTAAGGATATTGACAGCAAACAAAGTACTGAATTGTGAAAACGTTGCAAAGTGAAGAGAAAGAAACAAGTTAATCTAGTGAACAGGAGAAAACTGGCGAGAAAGCGGTTATTGAGTGTAAAATGAAAACATGTGATAACTATAACACTGATGTTGAGTTTAGAAAGGCAAAGAAAGCAAAGTGTAAGAATCGCCAAATGATAAAGTACAGAACTGACAAGACTTACAGAACGCAAGTCATAGACTCAAAGAAACATGCTAGCAAAGTAAGAAACAGAGTGACTAAAATTTAAAAAACCAAAACAAAGTACAGGGATAATGTTGAAATCAGGAAAGAAGTGATTAACTCAAGTACGATGAAATATACAGAAAATGAGGAATTTAGGAAAGAAGTTAAGAATGCCAGTAAGATGAAATATAAGGAAAATGAAGAATTCAGGGGGAAAGTGAGGAATGCAAGTAAGGTGAAATATCATAATGGTGTAAATTTCAAGAATAAAGTTATAAATGTCATCAAATTCAAACATTGCAGTAATCCCAACTACAAGAAACCAACAATTAACAGTGTTTAGTCCGCTCGTAAATACCATGTCGATGATCGTTATAGGAATAAACTCATTGATGCTTTTAAATCTAAATATCATGAGAATGAACATTTTCAGAAGAATGTGATTGACTTCAACAAAAAGAAGTACAAGAGTAATGCAAGTTTCAGGCAGAATATTACAAAGGAGAATACCAGTCGAGCAATGCAGAAAAAGGTTTACAAACATAATATCAATTTTGTGTGAAGTGATTTTAATAAAGAAATATCAAATGGAACTGAATATGTGTGTGATGTGTGTATGAGACTTATGTTTCGTAAGCAGGTCATTAAATGTAATAAGACAAAATACAAGTGTTGTGAATGTAGTAGTGAGAAGTATGTACATAAATGTGATAAAAATTATTGTCCATCTAACTGTGTTGTATCAAATTTCAAGCATGTCTTCTTTGTGGATATGTCACACATGTGACAGGAAATTATTGAATGATAAGATACCGGCAGAAGCTTCTTATAATAATATACACCTTGTCGAAATTCCAGAAGATGGAATGATAATTTCAAGATTGTTGAACTGACTGAAGTTATGAGACAAAAGGAAGATGCACAGTTTGCAGAAACACTGAATAAACTTCCTGTAAGAAAGAAACATGAAGCAATACAGGATGATGACATGAAATTGTTGAAAGGACGTGAAACAGCTAGGACACGAGTGGAATGATGCAGTCCATATATTTCCATGTAATAAACAAGTAGATAAATAAAATGTAAAGATTCTACATTGCAAGTGCCTTGATTGTGTGTATATTGAAGCAAAGGATTATCAGACAGACTCTAGAAATGCAAAAGTTGCACGACGAGAACCTATGAAGAAGTCTAATGGAAGCCTTCCGGAATCCCTGCTACTTGGTGTTGGTGCTAGAGTTATGCTAACTAAAAATATTGATGTGTCAGATGGACTTGTTCATGGTGTCTTTGGAACTGCAACAAAAATACTAATTTCACATGACAAATCTGATGAACCTAAGTGTATCAGAATTAAGTTTGATAACAACAAGGTTGGATTGAAACTGAAGAAACAATCTGCATCATCTTCGAATGATGAAGACCTTGTACCCATTGAGCTACAGGAAGAAAACATTGGTAAAAAATGTGTACGGCATCAGTTTCCACTGAAGTTAGCTTGGGCATGTACAGAACATAAAGTGCAAGGATTGACAACCAATAAAGCAGTTGTATCTCTTGATCGCACTTTTGCAGCTGGACAAGCATATGTGAGTATTAGTCGTGTTACATCACTTAATGGTCTTGTCATTGAAGGGTTTGATGAGAAGTACATAAATTGTAATGAAGCAAAAGGTAATGCTCTAAAAAAGCTGCCTGTATATATTGATGATGAAGGTATGGGAGGTATGAAGCCATCTGTCAGTCTGACCATTATGATGCATAACATCCAGGGGTTACATTACATGGACTTGAAATCCAACAGTGAAATGATGAGGGCAGATTTTATTTGTTTGACTGAAACTTGGACTAAAGATCAGCTTTAATAGGAAAAGCAATTAAATTACTTCAAAAGCTATCATCAACGAAGATGTCTTTCTTATGATAATTTAAGTTAATTAACTGAAATGTTAAAGCATCAGTCTCATGGAGGTTAATCAGTCTATGGTAAAACTAAGGGGTCAATGAGTAGACTTACTTTGCCAGTCCAAAATATAGAGTATATTGTTTTTCAAATTATTTATGTGTCAGTAGTAGTCGCTGTCATAACAACTACCGTCATATGTGCTTCAGGATTTTATATCCAATATGAAGACCCTTGTGAGTGAACTGCAGAAAGTGTCAAGGATAAGTATAGTAATGGGAGACTTTAATGAAGACATTCTCAATGTAAAGGCTACATGTTCTACAAGCATTGTGAATATGATGAGTGAACATGGTTACAAGCAGTGTGTTGTAGATGCTACAACTATGAAAGGAACATTGATTGATGTGTATGTGAGAGGTTGTGATTCTGTTAAAACTCAAGTAATCCCCCACTTATCATAGCTACTATGAGGCTCTAAAGGTTGAATTTTGAATTAACACTGATGCTCTCAGTAAATTGTTACTTAACATGTAAAGACACATGTTGTAAGAAACATCACACAAACAACTTTACCTAAATTGTTGTTTTTCTCGTAATGGAAGTTGTTTTTATGTTTAAGCGTCAAAGGTATGATCGTGACCTTAAAAACACTAGGTTTACAAACATAGTGTTAAGTTGGATAAAAATACACACAACCAGCAAATTAAATAATAGTATATTGTAGGACAGACAAGTTGATAATGAAACAATGTGAAATATTTGTAACAAACCCTAGGGAGTTTATGAAAATTTTTGAAAATGAAATGTGAACTAGCGGCAGAAAAAAATGATAGCATAACAGACAGAAAGCAGTGATATTTCAGCAGTAAGACAACACTGAAATTTTAACCAGAAAGCTGTAAGTTTTTAACATTAAGAGAACAGTAAGATTTTAACTAAGAAAGCAGTAAGATTTTAACAGTAAGAAAGCAGTGAGATTTTAACAGTAAGAAAGCAGAGTCAGATTTGAACAGTATAAGAATGCAATTAGAGATTTTAACAATTATAAAACAGTGGGATCGGTACAGTCGTACAGTGTTTAAATACATAGCTTAGGTTTAAATTTTGTAAGCACATGTGATTGTGGGCAAAGGTAAATTATGTTAAATGTACATGCACATTGAGTTTCATTAATACTAAAAGAAAGTAAATTATTCATGTGTAAATGGTCAGTGCACCACATAAACCGCAGTGAAAAAATACTTATTTTTTCAGTCATACAATTGAGTGTTTGCAGAGTTATTACCAATGTGAATAAAAGTATTATTTATAAATCATTGACACACAGATAATAATGGAGAGCCAAATGACAAGAAGTAGATGCTTAACCTGATGTTATGAGGAATTTACTTCTCACTGGATAGACGCAACACTCATACTCAATTGGGAGATTTATCACATTTCTCTTCTACAAACTTGAAGTTGTGGCTTCTTTTGTGATGCGAGAGGATACAATGACTAAACTCAACTTGGATATGTTCTGCACAAAGTCTTTCGAGCTCCAATGGGGTGAGTCAACGTTTCTATTAAATGGGGCGAGTCAACACCCTTACTCTGCAGGGACATGTCATGTCATCTGGTGCATCTTCTGTTGTCAAATGGCAGGCACATTGGCCAACTGGAATGTCTCGAGCACAATGTGTCTTCAGAAAAATGGGTTTGCTCAACACCACTCCTGAGGTAGTGACATCTGCTGTCATCTGGCCTCTTGTGTTGTCAAGCGGCAGGACACATTGGCCAAACTCAACTGGAATGTCTCCAGCACAATGTGTCTTCAGAGCTGGAGAAATGGGTTTGCTCAACACCGCTACTGAGGCAGTTAAATCTGCTGTCATCTAGTGGGAGAACACAGTGCCCTCCGTCACATGAGTTGTTGACCATGTGGTCTCCATTGCACACTATGGATACAAAGCTGGACTCTGAGGTAAGCCACGCATAACATGGGCATTAATTTTCATTAAAAAATTTTGTTGCTAGATTGTAGTTAAAAAAATTATAGTATTGAATCATTCTTTTCCTACTTGTTTCATAAAGTCTGCTGGAAATTACCCTGAAGATAAATTACTTATTCAATAAAAATTTAAAACCGGATTGGTGCTCTTTTGAAGATGTGTAGAAGTTACTACTGAACTGGTATGGAGCAGTATGTCATGATCCACATACCGTACTATTGACATGTGTTGCTACAGTGTCCTGCCCGAGTGTTCTGCTGAACTGGTATGGAGCAGTATAGTGTTACTAGGTATTACAATGACTCTTTTCAAAAAAGCATAACTGTTTATTTATTGAGTTAATGCTTTAGAACTCACTGAAAGAAACATTTTAACACATCACATGTAACGATAGGCCTTGTAGTTTTCAAATTACAGCATTTTATAGTTTGCAAGAAAAAGACCAAAATATGCAAATTAACGCAGTTTGCATCATCCCCCATATTTGATGGTCTGTAACTCGACCACTAGACACCCCAAATACTTTAAACTTTTAGTAGTACTAGTAGTTTCTAAGAGTTTATTAGACCTATTTTTGTCTGCTGGACAGATAGCTTACTTTTTTAATTAGAGACAAATATAAACAGCCCATTATGTGAAAACTATGATTTGAATTGCAAAATTATAGTTTTTGGCCACTTTTGAAAGATCACATCTTCAAAAATTTACATCTCACATCCTTGATAATTTAGGTATTACTTATTTGCTGGCTCCTCTTAAGTCTTTGAGAATTTCAGGTCCACCCATTCTTCACTTTTGAGTATATTAATGACAACATTTGGTAATTTGTGTGTTTCCAAAAAAGTGAAAATACAGAAATTTTCGCTTTTTTCAGGAATTTTACAAGATTATCACACTTGGAGTATTTGAAACCCAAATTAAGCAATCTGCAACATATGTCAAAGAAAAAAACAATTCAAGAATGTTTTTTCCTGTGTACAAACACCTTTATTGTTCATAAACATTTAATATAGAAATTAAGAAAAGCTAAAATTTTGTACTTTTTGTCAAAAGTTTGTTTTTTGTTTTATTCCTTTCACAAACTTAACAAATTCAAAACATCATGTATCTTTACAGCACATAGTTCACAAGTTTCATTTAATGGCAAATAAATGTATAAAAAGCTTATAAAGGGGATATATTGATGACAATATTAAACATGTTTGCGAAATAGATCACACTTGCTCATAATAAAGTTCACAAAAGATAATTTAGTGTATGAATAAACACGCCATTAATGAGAAATAAAAAGCTATGGACAATTTAAAGAACACTTGATCTTTGCAATACATCATATTGTTTTCAAGGCATGTATAATGTTAAAAGTTACATGCACCAGTGTAACAAAATTAAAACTGAGTCAATATAACTTATAACTAGTTAAATTACTTGTAAAGTTGATTCATAATCCAGAGCACATCGGAATCAAAACTCCACTTACTCAATAAAAATACCGTAAACAGTAGGTTTCCTAAAGTTCCTGTTAATTATTAAATTCTGGTACAGACCATGTTCTACCATTAGAAGTTGAAACTTCAAAATCATTAGCAAATACAAATGTCCCTTCCACACTATCTACATCATCAACTCTGGGCCACCTTTAATTGTTTCGATGCCCTCTGCAAAGAAACTGAACATCAGCTAATTCGGATGAAACAACATTTACAACACTTTTAATAAACCACTCACTTTCGTAGGCAAGGGCAACCCATTCCCCCTGGGGTGTGAATTTGTAAGAGACATTGGTCTCTGGTGTCATGTTTTTTTTTTTTTAATTTTTACCCATTGATTCTGTTGACTTTCTTTTGTTCCCCCCAGCTTCACATACTTCAGCAGATACAACTAAATCTTTAGAGGTAGTCGCCAAGTCAGTTTCAACTACATGTACATGTAAAGCTTCCTTCGACAATTCCAAAACTGCCTTAACATCTTAACATTTTATCTTTCACAGTCAATGTCAACTTTGTTTTTTTCCCCTCTACACGTTCAAGTACATTATCTAAATCCGTTGGTGTGACAAATGGACCACCATGCAGCTTTACACTTTCAACAAGCTTCCTTTTAATTTCATCAAGACTGATGTTTGAGCATCACCATTTAATCGGAGGCTAGGCAAGCAGGAGTGGGTTTTGGAACTGTCGATCCCAAGTGGGAAGCTGTATTTTGCAAGTAGCCGATTCTTTTACGTGGATGAAGTAGCCAGCAAATAATCTTGAATATTGTGATGGGAACGTTTCAATACGAATTTGCTTAGAATTGTATAAAGAGTGCCAGTAATCAATAAGTGCAACTTATTACCCGTATTTTGAAAACTGCCTTACTTGAGAGTGTAGGCTTGGTATTTAAAACTTTAGGGGGGTTGTTCACCTCCGTGTAGTTGCAATTTAGCTTTTACTGTTGAATGTTGCTTTTAGACAGTGGAAAGGTGTTAGGTTTTAAACTAGGACTGTTTCACTGTAAAATTAAAAGCATAGCAATTCTGTGACAGAGGAAAATTGGCTAAATTGTTATATGGTTTAATTTCGCTTCAAGGCCTGTAGTGTATTCACTTTAAGCCTTGCGCACGTGCATTGAGTTGTTGTAACTGGAGAGAGCATTCAGTTGTTGTATTAAAACTTGAGTTAGAGTTCAGTCGGGCTGGAGTTAGTGTTAGTCATTTAGGGAAAGGACATAACAATTGGCGACGAGGATGGGATCTTTTTATGACATCCCTTAATGACACTTTGTTGATGGCTACGATTCATAGTAATCTCAGAAAACAACGTCAAGTTTCGACATAGTTTCCAGCCCACAGCCACAACAACGCCGATGTAAACATGCATAGCAGCCTACACAACAGCGCTGTAGCTCGCCCGGCCCGCCTGATGCCGTGCCCGAGGCAAAGCCCGCGAACCAGAGGACGCCGATCGATATTCACCAGTGCCGATAAAACAATGAGCTTAACCCAGCTAGCCCCGTTGCTTAAACACATAGCCGTCATTGCATAAGAGCAGGATTTCCGGTGTGAGCCCATGACGATGGTAACTGGAACAGCCTTGCTAGTTGGAATGGCGTTGTTGCAAGTTCGCCCAGCCTTATAAACGTGTGTAACGTAACTTTAAAAGTTTGTGAAAAGACAAAGATAAACGGGAAAGTTTTGCCCCAAATCTTGAAGCATAGAGGGAGTTGCTCAGAATTAACTACTGTGTAAACTGAAGAGGATCATGGTAGCTAATCCGCAGGATGAACTAAAAGGAATTGCGATGAAACAAAGCCCTTGTTTGTCATGTGTCAGAGGAGACTAAATTCTTTAAAAATTACACGGAAAATTCTCAACGTGTTTACCGATGTCGCCAGGTGATATTCTGGTCGCCATCTTGCTATTTAGACCTCATGGTTTTGATGAAATACTTGTCATTGCCTGATGCCCCGCCAGCCTACTGTACTTTAAGCCCTTTTCACACGAGAAAAAACCCCCCAACATTCCTTGCGACGAATTTAACGAGCGCTGAAGTCATCCCACGCCTGACCGCTTTCGCAAGCTTTCACACGACACGAAGTAAAAATGTGACCACGTTCCATGAGACGAGAGTACAGACTTAGCTGGTTACCACTGAACTATATAGAGTTTTTGTTCTTAAACAGCGCTAGTACCAGTTAAATGATGACGTATGTCGCGTGTGCACAGTGTGTTGCGGTAAAAAATAAACCATGTAAACATTCTTCAAAATGGCTGACACTCACGAAGACGTTGGGAAGTCCATTCATAATATACTATGCCCGTAATATCCTCCAAAAAACGACCGGCGACGACATCAACCAAAGATAAGAGTAAGAAGGCCAAAAAATCTTGGTGCTACGAGGAAACGATTGCCTTGATAAACATTATGGAGAAGGAAACCACCCAATCTAAATTGGATGGTTTGACCCAAAACGGCCATGTTTGGCGGGAAATCGCGGACGAGGTGGCAAATGGTCACAACGGTGACCAGTGCCCGGTGACGGTGTGTAAACACACAAAGGTCGGCTCCCGAATGTTCTTCACGCATGCGTGTTAATACCGCTTTCGCGAGGATTGTCGGTCAATAAACAACGGATCGTTTCACACAAAGGTTTGACTAGATTCCTTGCGAAAAATTACGCTAGCGTAAGATTTTGTCGGAGGTCGGGACCTACTACAAAATTTCGCAAGGTTTGCGAAAATTTCGCAAGGAATGTAGGCGATGTAAAATATTACTGTCCTTTCACACGAAGCCCAAATTGTAATTTTTTACAAAAAATTGTAAAATTTCGCAAAGAATGTTCGTTTTTTCCGTCGTGTGAAAAGGGCTTTAAGTGCATTAAGAACTGACTTTGTTGTGCCATGCAAAGTGCTACAAGCTGCCAATCGACATGTTCAATGTTGGATGCCAAGATCCCCCCCCCCCAACACCGTCTGTGATGCTGGATGCCAAGACCCCCCCCCGCCCCGCTGCTCACCTGCCTACCTGCCTGCTTCCACTTGAGATAAGAGTTCAGTCGAGCTGGAGTTAGTGTTAGTCATTTAGGGAAAGGACATAACTCTTCTTTTAAACGCTCTTCAATCTTTCTGAGAACTTCCTTCTTGGCCTCTCGATGTTTTTCTAAACCCTGCGCTGCCAAAACAGTGTCGTCAGAAGACACTCTTTTTTTGTTTTTTTAATAAAACCCAAAATGTTTGGGCAAATACCGTGAAACTCCGGTTATGCCCCTTTCAAACCATGCCAAAAAACATGGTTTAGTCACATTTAATCCTGGGTGAACGCACTTGCGAAACCAGCCTTGACAAAAGGCAGCCTTAGTCATCGCCCCATTAGTTTACACTGTTAACCACATTCCTTTGTGCCTGAGCCACCAGCCACTTGGTCAAAACAATGAATACACTTGTCTTCCATGTAATCTGGGGACTCAGTTTGAGGGTAAGCACCTGGTCTTGGTAAAGGGCCTATGGTTTGTCTATGTTTGGTTTTTTTCTTTCTTGGGGGGGGGGGGTTGTGTGGCTATTTTTATTGCTGCTGTATTGAAGGGATGCCTCCCAGGAAACTGTGTGCCTCATTGTCATGGGTGGAAGAGCCCATGAGTTGATTGGGGTTGTTTATTTGCTCAGGCAGTGTAAATTTGTCACTAATTACAGGCAGTGCCACAGTGTCTCCCACCAAAGATTATGTATGTAAATTTATCACCAACTGTATGTACACTTTGGTGCTATAGCTCATCAGTGTGCAGTTTTCTGTTGTGTTGATCATTTTGTTGAAATGGCTTCATCAAGTCGCATGCTCTGGATGGTGTTTTTGACTATGATAGAAGTAGCCATGAACGGAGTTTGTCATCAGATGAAGATGCCTCAGATGTAGACTCTGATGGAGCTCATCGGTCTCCAATGAGTGTAGAAAACAGTAGTGAGGAGGGTGGAAGTGAGGACTCCGATGCCCCCCCCCCCTCCCCCCAAAAAAAGGCCACCACACATCCGACAGAAAGGAAGACAGCCGACCCAGCACGACCACCTGCCCGTGGACGTCCAGCTCGGCGTGGTGGGCATCAGACGCCTGCCCCAGCAGCCCCGCCTGCCCCAGCAGCCCCGCCTGCCCCAGCAGCCCCGCCTGCCCCGCCTGCCCCAGCAGCCCCGCCTGCCCCAGCAGCCCCATCTGCTCCAGCAGCCCCGCCTGCTCCAGCTGCCCGTGGACGTCTGGCTCGGCGCGGTGGGCGTCAGCCGCCTGCCCCAGCAGCCCCACCTGCCCCAGTAGCCTCGCCTGCCCCAGTAGCCCCACCTGCTCCAGCTGCCCGTGGACGTCCGGCTCGATGTGGTGGGCGTCAGCCGCCTGCCCCAGCTGCCCGTGGACGTCACCCCACCCAAGCTCCATGGATCGCGCCAGATGGCACAGTCTGGACTGATGAGGCAGCCCCAGCAGTGAAAACCATCGCACCCAATATTTTGACGGAGCGACAGGGCCCCAGAAATCTGCGCGGGGAGTCCACGAATTTGGGACTGTTCGAGCTTTTCGTACAAGCCGCCATGTTGCAGATGATCCCATCCACACTAACGCTGAGGGGCTGGCAAGGAGAGGACAGCGATGGGTAAATGTTGCCATGATCGAGCTGAAATCCACCATCGGTCTCCTACTCTATCTTGGCCTCACCAAGTCCGGACATGAAACGGTACGATCCTTTTGGAGACCAGGGATGTTTTCTCGGCCGACATGCCAGGCCACCATGTCTGGCAGGCGCTTTGAAGACATCCTGACCATGCTCCGCTTCGATGATAGGGCAACGCGTCCTCAAAGAAAAGCAGACGACAAGTTCGCCCCAATAAGGGAGGTGTTTGAAATGTTTACTCCTAGCCTTCGCCGTTATTTCAGCTGCGGAGAGTGTGTTACGATTGACGAGCAGCTTGTGGCATTCAGGGGCAGATGCTCATTTCGTCAATACATGCCCGCAAAATCAGCGAAGTATGGACTGAAGTTTTGGGCCTCTGTTGATAGTGACACCCACTATGTCCATAACATGCAGCCATACATCGGCAAGCAAGACGGCAAAGTAGAGAGAGAGCTCGGTGACCGTGTGGTAAAAGATCTAGTGGAGCCTTTGTATGGAACTGGCAGAAATGTAACTGCGGACAACTACTTTGTCAGCAAGAACTTGGCAGACCATCTGCTAACCAAGAAAATGACTCTTGTTGGAACAGTAAAAGGCCATCGTCGAGAGGTGCCCCACATCATGCGGAAAGAGAGTGTGAAGGACCGGGCGGTGAAGTCTTCCAAATTCGTATTTTCTGGGCCGACTACTCTAGTTTCCTTTGTTCCAAAGAAGAACAGGAACGTTTTACTCATGTCCAACATGCATCACGACGGAGACATAGACCCCATAACACAGAAACCGGACATAATCTCATATTATAATTCCACCAAGGCCGGCGTGTAGCCTCTACAACTGTGCACGAATAACCAGACGCTGGCCTCTGGTGGTGTTTTACCACATACTCAACTGTGCAGTCATCAACGCACATGTCCTATTCGGCAAAGTTCATCCCCGACTGGGACATGAGGAGAGGACCCGCCATGACTTCATCTGTGGACTCATCAGCGCCCTAATAGATCCGCAGATCCAGATACGTTTACAACACCCTGAACGTCTACGGGAGTAGGCTTTGACGGCTTGTAAGCACATTGGCCACATAGTTCCACCCAGCAACCCACCAGAACCCAGACCTGGCACACAACCACCTCAGCGAAGATGCATTTTGTGTCCCCGTGGGAACAGGAGACAAACTCGGAGGATGTGCAGCGAGTGCCATCGAGCCTCCTGTCAGCTGCACAGCACCACCAGGACAACAATGACTGTTGGACTCAGACTGCCTGTTTTTGGACTAAATATGAACAGTGGACATTTCCATTTTTTTGCTTGTCCTGTATTTTACCGGATATTACTAAGTGTTTTTCTTTTTTAATATTGGATGTATGTTGATATGCTTAACACTCTAAAAACATATCGGTTGAAAAAAGCACCATGGCTGTTGCGGTATATTTTTTTGGCCTCATGTTTGAACAAAAAAATGGCATATTTCAACTGACAACTGATGTGTTTTATAGAGTTTTTATATTTCCTTTGCTTATTTTTGCTTGTCCTGTACTTTACTGGATATTACTGAGTGCTTTTCATTTTTAATATTGGATGTATTTTGATATGCCTAACACTCTAAAAACATATCGGTTGAAAAAAGCACCATGGCTGTTGCGGTATATTTTTTGGCCTCATGTTAAACAAATAAATGGCTTATTTCAACTTGCTGGCGTGTTTTATTTAGTTTTTATATTTCCTTTGCTTATTTTTGCTTGTTCTGTACTTTACCGGATATTACTAAGTGCTTTTCATTTTTATTATAGGATGTATTTTGATAATGCCGAGTGCTCTTATCAAGCTATCATCACACTTTCTAACTTCATATTCAAAGAATCATTGAAATTGTGGAATAACTCATGGATGTGCATTCGAAAACTATACACCTCGGACTTCTCCTCTACTGTTTCTGAACAAAAAGCCTCCCATTTAGCCCAGCATCCATTCTTTTGGTCACCTATTGGCCCCAGACAATCACAAGCTGTTCTTACATACCTAGCAGCAGCCGATTCACCAGATGAATTAAATCTGCCAAACGTTGCTACAGCATCTCTCCCTAGCCCTTTTCCTAACTCTTGGACAATTTCTTTCTCAAGCTCTTTTAACACTTTTTTGCACATTTGTTTGAAAGGCCAAAATGAAGACTCTCGGATTCTTCACCAACAATACTTTCACGATGAGTTTCTAATTGATTGTTAAATGCTTTATTTACGCTTGAGCGGTCAGACATGACTGCAAACATTTTTTGCATCATCTCCTTGTAGATAGTCTCCCTCTCATTTTCCCCATACAAATCACTCAGCTCTTCCATCATAGAAATTATCAAGAAGTGTCACGCCATCTTCTACTGCTACAGAGTTAAAGCCCCCAGATAACGTTTGCCCTGAATTGAGAGTAAACTGCTGACCGACAATCTTTTTACCATCCCTTGATGTACCATCACCATGTAAATCCCACCGGTCTGATCCCAAAATCCCTTCGGCAACTTGTAATTTGCTCAATACATGAGCCCTATCAACCATACTGTTTGCTGTGGAAGCTGATGGCAGACTATCGATATCAACTTTATGAAACACTAATCTACAAACAGTTCCAATAACATCACCAACTTTTGTTGTGGGGACATCCAGCTCACAACATAACTCCATGACACATTTCTCAACATCATCTATGTATGGCCTTCCTAAACACATTTGAAATGATCATGGAATGATCTGCTTGTAACTTTAACAGCTCTTTTCTGACAAAATCAAGCTCTGATATAACCGTTTTTTGTGAGTAGCCAGTTTATCAACTTTGTTCTTTTGAACTCGAAATTTTCTCTGAATTTTTGTGTCCATCTCAGAACACCTGTGCAAATCTGTTTCAACTTTGGCCTCTTTTTGATTCAAGTACAGTGCTTTACGTCTTAGTTTCTGGTTTACTGAAGAAGACTAAGTTTTTGATTTGATCACATTTCTCAGCAAGTTTTTCCTTCAAAACTTTTATTTCTAGCTCCTGTGTTTTCAGTTTTGTGTGCTTGTCTTCAAGATTCCTCTCAACTACAAGCAAATCATTATCCATTTTTTGAATTTGCTGGGACTTCTCCTTACATATATCAGACAAAATTTGTTCATACTACTTGCGCTAGGTTGCTCTTGAGGATTTTGCACAAACTTATTCACAATAACTTCATCGAAAAATCTACTGGCGGCATCAGTACGAGTTTTTTAATGGTTTTTACCTGATACTTATCAATATACACATGATTAATTACTGAGCAAATGTCTCCTCCGTAACAGCTCCCCAGCTCCAAAAGTATGCCACGCGTCAGTGGTAGGCTGTGCAGTATAGGTGGCTTGCTCAAACAGCGTCGGGAAATGCAAGCTGCTTTACATCTTGGCCCTTCAACAAAGAAATGTTTAGAAATGTATGTTATAAACTTAAGCAAACGTTTGCATTTCAGATTGCACACTGATTTGTTAATATGAAATTCAGTATACAAGAAACACTGAAAAGTATTAAAACTAACGTACCTATGAAGCTAAGATCGACGGTTTCTTTGTAGAAATGCTGGCGATCTTCTTCTAATTGAGGGACACTGTTGATGATTTTCTTCATAAGATGTCTGGATTTTGAAGATGGGTTATCGGGAAAGAGCTTCCCCATCCATGTAATGACATCTGTCCATGACTTCTAATGTGATGGAGTAAATCTGGAGGAACAATCGATGAGTGGTTTTGAAGTCTGGTGTATTTGGCCACCGTCCACGCCCTGTTGCTACACAAATTGCCTCAAGCACTTTCTTTGTCTCATCATATGTTTGAATAATCAGAAAATATAAGTAATTAGTAATTGCCTTTAATATTTTTCTCACGAAAACGGTTAAACAGTACTGATGCAATAAACATGTAAATGTTTGTTAATTTTTAAAGTTTTTAATATAACCGTGATCTCTGAAACAGTAATTATCTTGATTTTGAAGATATCCTTTATAATTTGAAGCATCTTGTTAACGGGAAGATCGCATATCAGACTCTATACCTTGATTTATTTTGCAACCATGATCGCATCACAAGGACGCCGATCATGGTCTGCTATCTTTGATTTTGATCTTTGATGGATTAACAAGGGAACCGTTTTGTTTCAGTATTTCTCCACTTCTTCTGATCATTCATAAAAGTTACAGATCTAAGTCAATAATGAAATAATTGTACCATGTATTTTTTTACAAAACTATTCTTCCTCCATTTTTCGACTTTTAGGGGACAAATCAGTCGCCTCGTTTTCAAATTTGGACACAAAAACAAAGCATGACAGCAGATCCACGCACATACAGAACCTTTCAACCGCGAGGCCATACTACAGTCCCCATAAACTTTTGATAATTTTATACTGGCAGTGCTGACAATAACTGTAAAATGCATTTGTATTTAATCTCAAATACTCTAATAACATGTACATACCTATTTCACTTAAGAAATCTGTCGTGTAGACGTTATTTTTGTCGTCTTTTTGATCGTCACACAGATCCATTTTGGCCAGGTAGCTTTGCCCGCTGTGGCTTGGTCAGCGTCCGGCTGCAATTGATGCGCTTAGTGTTAATATATGTGAACCGGTCGAATTCAACCGCTCTGCGCTTTTTGGCCACGGCTTGCGCAACTGTGCCGTTATCGCAACTATTTTTTTCGTGAAACAAGCTTCATTTTGATATAATTTTTGGGGGTGTTGACCAATTTTACGCAAAATCAGACGGTCTGGTCGAAAGGTTTAATCGAACTCTCATTAGGGAAGACACCAAAAACATTTTACTCGGCGCGCCGCGGCGGGCCGTGCAATACCGGATGTTTACAGTTGAACGCATTTGTAGAGATCGCGGCTCCCTTGCGGCGCGCTGCAGATCGGCCGACCATACAAAACCACACGCACCACAATTACCTCAACGTATGTTATGTATCTCCTTTGTGATTTGCTGCGATCCCGGTCCGCTATGATGTTGCCGGCCGGCCAAACAAATGAGACGGCGTTGTATAACATAGACAGGAACAGAAACAAAATGTTACAATGTACGGAACTATTTTGTTGAACAACACCGTTCATTTACCCTTATTTGATTAGATAAACCTAACCTATTAAATAGTTAATTCCTCCACTTAAGCGTACGTGATAACTGCTCCAAAAAATTAACCGAGTCTTGCGCAAGTGCTATCGGTATCTCAGCATTAACGTAATCATACTTGTAATTTCACGTGTAATTTTAAGTTCCGTTGATTCATCTCAGACGTACAACTGACCCAAACTGCCAGTGCTTTTAACACACCTTCTTAAGAGTAATCCAGGATACTATTTGCATCACTGTGGTCGTTGAGGGCGACGGATGATACATCAGTCGCGATTCTGGAGTCTCCGCGCCCGGGTGGGCTTGGTGCTGATCGGCATAAAAATCCCAAAATACTCCAAAATGGAAAATGTAATTAGAGGGAAGAAGGTGAATGATTTACAAGGTGATCCATATGCGTTCACTAGTCTTACTTTTAGAGCTTGGAGGATATAAGGTAACATCTTTTACATCCCTTTCGCTATGCCTTGTGTTAGGGTAATAAGATGGTGGGTCAATTTTTCGATTTGTGCATAGGGATTCTAACCAGCGTCAGAGAGTTGGTGGAACGCATGCGTATTATAGAAGCGCATTGTGGTGAGTTGACTGGGCCACTATGCAGTGCGTTCGGGCGGAACCATGGGTTTCTTTGGTATATTTGATTACGCAGCGTGGCTATTATTTCGGTACAATGATCAGCTTTTAGGGGCCGGCACGCCTGAGTGGCACCAATTGGGACGGTGGCGCTACTCGGCATTTAGCCCAGCATCCATTCTTTTGGTCACCTATTGGCCCCAGACAATCACAAGCTGTTCTTACATACCTAGCAGCAGCCGATTCACCAGATGAATTAAATCTGCCAAACGTTGCTACAGCATCTCTCCCTAGCCCTTTTCCTAACTCTTGGACAATTTCTTTCTCAAGCTCTTTTAACACTTTTTTGCACATTTGTTTGAAAGGCCAAAATGAAGACTCTCGGATTCTTCACCAACAATACTTTCACGATGAGTTTCTAATTGATTGTTAAATGCTTTATTTACGCTTGAGCGGTCAGACATGACTGCAAACATTTTTTGCATCATCTCCTTGTAGATAGTCTCCCTCTCATTTTCCCCATACAAATCACTCAGCTCTTCCATCATAGAAATTATCAAGAAGTGTCACGCCATCTTCTACTGCTACAGAGTTAAAGCCCCCAGATAACGTTTGCCCTGAATTGAGAGTAAACTGCTGACCGACAATCTTTTTACCATCCCTTGATGTACCATCACCATGTAAATCCCACCGGTCTGATCCCAAAATCCCTTCGGCAACTTGTAATTTGCTCAATACATGAGCCCTATCAACCATACTGTTTGCTGTGGAAGCTGATGGCAGACTATCGATATCAACTTTATGAAACACTAATCTACAAACAGTTCCAATAACATCACCAACTTTTGTTGTGGGGACATCCAGCTCACAACATAACTCCATGACACATTTCTCAACATCATCTATGTATGGCCTTCCTAAACACATTTGAAATGATCATGGAATGATCTGCTTGTAACTTTAACAGCTCTTTTCTGACAAAATCAAGCTCTGATATAACCGTTTTTTGTGAGTAGCCAGTTTATCAACTTTGTTCTTTTGAACTCGAAATTTTCTCTGAATTTTTGTGTCCATCTCAGAACACCTGTGCAAATCTGTTTCAACTTTGGCCTCTTTTTGATTCAAGTACAGTGCTTTACGTCTTAGTTTCTGGTTTACTGAAGAAGACTAAGTTTTTGATTTGATCACATTTCTCAGCAAGTTTTTCCTTCAAAACTTTTATTTCTAGCTCCTGTGTTTTCAGTTTTGTGTGCTTGTCTTCAAGATTCCTCTCAACTACAAGCAAATCATTATCCATTTTTTGAATTTGCTGGGACTTCTCCTTACATATATCAGACAAAATTTGTTCATACTACTTGCGCTAGGTTGCTCTTGAGGATTTTGCACAAACTTATTCACAATAACTTCATCGAAAAATCTACTGGCGGCATCAGTACGAGTTTTTTAATGGTTTTTACCTGATACTTATCAATATACACATGATTAATTACTGAGCAAATGTCTCCTCCGTAACAGCTCCCCAGCTCCAAAAGTATGCCACGCGTCAGTGGTAGGCTGTGCAGTATAGGTGGCTTGCTCAAACAGCGTCGGGAAATGCAAGCTGCTTTACATCTTGGCCCTTCAACAAAGAAATGTTTAGAAATGTATGTTATAAACTTAAGCAAACGTTTGCATTTCAGATTGCACACTGATTTGTTAATATGAAATTCAGTATACAAGAAACACTGAAAAGTATTAAAACTAACGTACCTATGAAGCTAAGATCGACGGTTTCTTTGTAGAAATGCTGGCGATCTTCTTCTAATTGAGGGACACTGTTGATGATTTTCTTCATAAGATGTCTGGATTTTGAAGATGGGTTATCGGGAAAGAGCTTCCCCATCCATGTAATGACATCTGTCCATGACTTCTAATGTGATGGAGTAAATCTGGAGGAACAATCGATGAGTGGTTTTGAAGTCTGGTGTATTTGGCCACCGTCCACGCCCTGTTGCTACACAAATTGCCTCAAGCACTTTCTTTGTCTCATCATATGTTTGAATAATCAGAAAATATAAGTAATTAGTAATTGCCTTTAATATTTTTCTCACGAAAACGGTTAAACAGTACTGATGCAATAAACATGTAAATGTTTGTTAATTTTTAAAGTTTTTAATATAACCGTGATCTCTGAAACAGTAATTATCTTGATTTTGAAGATATCCTTTATAATTTGAAGCATCTTGTTAACGGGAAGATCGCATATCAGACTCTATACCTTGATTTATTTTGCAACCATGATCGCATCACAAGGACGCCGATCATGGTCTGCTATCTTTGATTTTGATCTTTGATGGATTAACAAGGGAACCGTTTTGTTTCAGTATTTCTCCACTTCTTCTGATCATTCATAAAAGTTACAGATCTAAGTCAATAATGAAATAATTGTACCATGTATTTTTTACAAAACTATTCTTCCTCCATTTTTCGACTTTTAGGGGACAAATCAGTCGCCTCGTTTTCAAATTTGGACACAAAAACAAAGCATGACAGCAGATCCACGCACATACAGAACCTTTCAACCGCGAGGCCATACTACAGTCCCCATAAACTTTTGATAATTTTATACTGGCAGTGCTGACAATAACTGTAAAATGCATTTGTATTTAATCTCAAATACTCTAATAACATGTACATACCTATTTCACTTAAGAAATCTGTCGTGTAGACGTTATTTTTGTCGTCTTTTTGATCGTCACACAGATCCATTTTGGCCAGGTAGCTTTGCCCGCTGTGGCTTGGTCAGCGTCCGGCTGCAATTGATGCGCTTAGTGTTAATATATGTGAACCGGTCGAATTCAACCGCTCTGCGCTTTTTGGCCACGGCTTGCGCAACTGTGCCGTTATCGCAACTATTTTTTTCGTGAAACAAGCTTCATTTTGATATAATTTTTGGGGGTGTTGACCAATTTTACGCAAAATCAGACGGTCTGGTCGAAAGGTTTAATCGAACTCTCATTAGGGAAGACACCAAAAACATTTTACTCGGCGCGCCGCGGCGGGCCGTGCAATACCGGATGTTTACAGTTGAACGCATTTGTAGAGATCGCGGCTCCCTTGCGGCGCGCTGCAGATCGGCCGACCATACAAAACCACACGCACCACAATTACCTCAACGTATGTTATGTATCTCCTTTGTGATTTGCTGCGATCCCGGTCCGCTATGATGTTGCCGGCCGGCCAAACAAATGAGACGGCGTTGTATAACATAGACAGGAACAGAAACAAAATGTTACAATGTACGGAACTATTTTGTTGAACAACACCGTTCATTTACCCTTATTTGATTAGATAAACCTAACCTATTAAATAGTTAATTCCTCCACTTAAGCGTACGTGATAACTGCTCCAAAAAATTAACCGAGTCTTGCGCAAGTGCTATCGGTATCTCAGCATTAACGTAATCATACTTGTAATTTCACGTGTAATTTTAAGTTCCGTTGATTCATCTCAGACGTACAACTGACCCAAACTGCCAGTGCTTTTAACACACCTTCTTAAGAGTAATCCAGGATACTATTTGCATCACTGTGGTCGTTGAGGGCGACGGATGATACATCAGTCGCGATTCTGGAGTCTCCGCGCCCGGGTGGGCTTGGTGCTGATCGGCATAAAAATCCCAAAATACTCCAAAATGGAAAATGTAATTAGAGGGAAGAAGGTGAATGATTTACAAGGTGATCCATATGCGTTCACTAGTCTTACTTTTAGAGCTTGGAGGATATAAGGTAACATCTTTTACATCCCTTTCGCTATGCCTTGTGTTAGGGTAATAAGATGGTGGGTCAATTTTTCGATTTGTGCATAGGGATTCTAACCAGCGTCAGAGAGTTGGTGGAACGCATGCGTATTATAGAAGCGCATTGTGGTGAGTTGACTGGGCCACTATGCAGTGCGTTCGGGCGGAACCATGGGTTTCTTTGGTATATTTGATTACGCAGCGTGGCTATTATTTCGGTACAATGATCAGCTTTTAGGGGCCGGCACGCCTGAGTGGCACCAATTGGGACGGTGGCGCTACTCGGCATTTAGCCCAGCATCCATTCTTTTGGTCACCTATTGGCCCCAGACAATCACAAGCTGTTCTTACATACCTAGCAGCAGCCGATTCACCAGATGAATTAAATCTGCCAAACGTTGCTACAGCATCTCTCCCTAGCCCTTTTCCTAACTCTTGGACAATTTCTTTCTCAAGCTCTTTTAACACTTTTTTGCACATTTGTTTGAAAGGCCAAAATGAAGACTCTCGGATTCTTCACCAACAATACTTTCACGATGAGTTTCTAATTGATTGTTAAATGCTTTATTTACGCTTGAGCGGTCAGACATGACTGCAAACATTTTTTGCATCATCTCCTTGTAGATAGTCTCCCTCTCATTTTCCCCATACAAATCACTCAGCTCTTCCATCATAGAAATTATCAAGAAGTGTCACGCCATCTTCTACTGCTACAGAGTTAAAGCCCCCAGATAACGTTTGCCCTGAATTGAGAGTAAACTGCTGACCGACAATCTTTTTACCATCCCTTGATGTACCATCACCATGTAAATCCCACCGGTCTGATCCCAAAATCCCTTCGGCAACTTGTAATTTGCTCAATACATGAGCCCTATCAACCATACTGTTTGCTGTGGAAGCTGATGGCAGACTATCGATATCAACTTTATGAAACACTAATCTACAAACAGTTCCAATAACATCACCAACTTTTGTTGTGGGGACATCCAGCTCACAACATAACTCCATGACACATTTCTCAACATCATCTATGTATGGCCTTCCTAAACACATTTGAAATGATCATGGAATGATCTGCTTGTAACTTTAACAGCTCTTTTCTGACAAAATCAAGCTCTGATATAACCGTTTTTTGTGAGTAGCCAGTTTATCAACTTTGTTCTTTTGAACTCGAAATTTTCTCTGAATTTTTGTGTCCATCTCAGAACACCTGTGCAAATCTGTTTCAACTTTGGCCTCTTTTTGGTTCAAGTACAGTGCTTTACGTCTTAGTTTCTGGTTTACTGAAGAAGACTAAGTTTTTGATTTGATCACATTTCTCAGCAAGTTTTTCCTTCAAAACTTTTATTTCTAGCTCCTGTGTTTTCAGTTTTGTGTGCTTGTCTTCAAGATTCCTCTCAACTACAAGCAAATCATTATCCATTTTTTGAATTTGCTGGGACTTCTCCTTACATATATCAGACAAAATTTGTTCATACTACTTGCGCTAGGTTGCTCTTGAGGATTTTGCACAAACTTATTCACAATAACTTCATCGAAAAATCTACTGGCGGCATCAGTACGAGTTTTTTAATGGTTTTTACCTGATACTTATCAATATACACATGATTAATTACTGAGCAAATGTCTCCTCCGTAACAGCTCCCCAGCTCCAAAAGTATGCCACGCGTCAGTGGTAGGCTGTGCAGTATAGGTGGCTTGCTCAAACAGCGTCGGGAAATGCAAGCTGCTTTACATCTTGGCCCTTCAACAAAGAAATGTTTAGAAATGTATGTTATAAACTTAAGCAAACGTTTGCATTTCAGATTGCACACTGATTTGTTAATATGAAATTCAGTATACAAGAAACACTGAAAAGTATTAAAACTAACGTACCTATGAAGCTAAGATCGACGGTTTCTTTGTAGAAATGCTGGCGATCTTCTTCTAATTGAGGGACACTGTTGATGATTTTCTTCATAAGATGTCTGGATTTTGAAGATGGGTTATCGGGAAAGAGCTTCCCCATCCATGTAATGACATCTGTCCATGACTTCTAATGTGATGGAGTAAATCTGGAGGAACAATCGATGAGTGGTTTTGAAGTCTGGTGTATTTGGCCACCGTCCACGCCCTGTTGCTACACAAATTGCCTCAAGCACTTTCTTTGTCTCATCATATGTTTGAATAATCAGAAAATATAAGTAATTAGTAATTGCCTTTAATATTTTTCTCACGAAAACGGTTAAACAGTACTGATGCAATAAACATGTAAATGTTTGTTAATTTTTAAAGTTTTTAATATAACCGTGATCTCTGAAACAGTAATTATCTTGATTTTGAAGATATCCTTTATAATTTGAAGCATCTTGTTAACGGGAAGATCGCATATCAGACTCTATACCTTGATTTATTTTGCAACCATGATCGCATCACAAGGACGCCGATCATGGTCTGCTATCTTTGATTTTGATCTTTGATGGATTAACAAGGGAACCGTTTTGTTTCAGTATTTCTCCACTTCTTCTGATCATTCATAAAAGTTACAGATCTAAGTCAATAATGAAATAATTGTACCATGTATTTTTTTACAAAACTATTCTTCCTCCATTTTTCGACTTTTAGGGGACAAATCAGTCGCCTCGTTTTCAAATTTGGACACAAAAACAAAGCATGACAGCAGATCCACGCACATACAGAACCTTTCAACCGCGAGGCCATACTACAGTCCCCATAAACTTTTGATAATTTTATACTGGCAGTGCTGACAATAACTGTAAAATGCATTTGTATTTAATCTCAAATACTCTAATAACATGTACATACCTATTTCACTTAAGAAATCTGTCGTGTAGACGTTATTTTTGTCGTCTTTTTGATCGTCACACAGATCCATTTTGGCCAGGTAGCTTTGCCCGCTGTGGCTTGGTCAGCGTCCGGCTGCAATTGATGCGCTTAGTGTTAATATATGTGAACCGGTCGAATTCAACCGCTCTGCGCTTTTTGGCCACGGCTTGCGCAACTGTGCCGTTATCGCAACTATTTTTTTCGTGAAACAAGCTTCATTTTGATATAATTTTTGGGGGTGTTGACCAATTTTACGCAAAATCAGACGGTCTGGTCGAAAGGTTTAATCGAACTCTCATTAGGGAAGACACCAAAAACATTTTACTCGGCGCGCCGCGGCGGGCCGTGCAATACCGGATGTTTACAGTTGAACGCATTTGTAGAGATCGCGGCTCCCTTGCGGCGCGCTGCAGATCGGCCGACCATACAAAACCACACGCACCACAATTACCTCAACGTATGTTATGTATCTCCTTTGTGATTTGCTGCGATCCCGGTCCGCTATGATGTTGCCGGCCGGCCAAACAAATGAGACGGCGTTGTATAACATAGACAGGAACAGAAACAAAATGTTACAATGTACGGAACTATTTTGTTGAACAACACCGTTCATTTACCCTTATTTGATTAGATAAACCTAACCTATTAAATAGTTAATTCCTCCACTTAAGCGTACGTGATAACTGCTCCAAAAAATTAACCGAGTCTTGCGCAAGTGCTATCGGTATCTCAGCATTAACGTAATCATACTTGTAATTTCACGTGTAATTTTAAGTTCCGTTGATTCATCTCAGACGTACAACTGACCCAAACTGCCAGTGCTTTTAACACACCTTCTTAAGAGTAATCCAGGATACTATTTGCATCACTGTGGTCGTTGAGGGCGACGGATGATACATCAGTCGCGATTCTGGAGTCTCCGCGCCCGGGTGGGCTTGGTGCTGATCGGCATAAAAATCCCAAAATACTCCAAAATGGAAAATGTAATTAGAGGGAAGAAGGTGAATGATTTACAAGGTGATCCATATGCGTTCACTAGTCTTACTTTTAGAGCTTGGAGGATATAAGGTAACATCTTTTACATCCCTTTCGCTATGCCTTGTGTTAGGGTAATAAGATGGTGGGTCAATTTTTCGATTTGTGCATAGGGATTCTAACCAGCGTCAGAGAGTTGGTGGAACGCATGCGTATTATAGAAGCGCATTGTGGTGAGTTGACTGGGCCACTATGCAGTGCGTTCGGGCGGAACCATGTGTTTCTTTGGTATATTTGATTACGCAGCGTGGCTATTATTTCGGTACAATGATCAGCTTTTAGGGGCCGGCACGCCTGAGTGGCACCAATTGGGACGGTGGCGCTACTCGGCATTTAGCCCAGCATCCATTCTTTTGGTCACCTATTGGCCCCAGACAATCACAAGCTGTTCTTACATACCTAGCAGCAGCCGATTCACCAGATGAATTAAATCTGCCAAACGTTGCTACAGCATCTCTCCCTAGCCCTTTTCCTAACTCTTGGACAATTTCTTTCTCAAGCTCTTTTAACACTTTTTTGCACATTTGTTTGAAAGGCCAAAATGAAGACTCTCGGATTCTTCACCAACAATACTTTCACGATGAGTTTCTAATTGATTGTTAAATGCTTTATTTACGCTTGAGCGGTCAGACATGACTGCAAACATTTTTTGCATCATCTCCTTGTAGATAGTCTCCCTCTCATTTTCCCCATACAAATCACTCAGCTCTTCCATCATAGAAATTATCAAGAAGTGTCACGCCATCTTCTACTGCTACAGAGTTAAAGCCCCCAGATAACGTTTGCCCTGAATTGAGAGTAAACTGCTGACCGACAATCTTTTTACCATCCCTTGATGTACCATCACCATGTAAATCCCACCGGTCTGATCCCAAAATCCCTTCGGCAACTTGTAATTTGCTCAATACATGAGCCCTATCAACCATACTGTTTGCTGTGGAAGCTGATGGCAGACTATCGATATCAACTTTATGAAACACTAATCTACAAACAGTTCCAATAACATCACCAACTTTTGTTGTGGGGACATCCAGCTCACAACATAACTCCATGACACATTTCTCAACATCATCTATGTATGGCCTTCCTAAACACATTTGAAATGATCATGGAATGATCTGCTTGTAACTTTAACAGCTCTTTTCTGACAAAATCAAGCTCTGATATAACCGTTTTTTGTGAGTAGCCAGTTTATCAACTTTGTTCTTTTGAACTCGAAATTTTCTCTGAATTTTTGTGTCCATCTCAGAACACCTGTGCAAATCTGTTTCAACTTTGGCCTCTTTTTGATTAAAGTACAGTGCTTTACGTCTTAGTTTCTGGTTTACTGAAGAAGACTAAGTTTTTGATTTGATCACATTTCTCAGCAAGTTTTTCCTTCAAAACTTTTATTTCTAGCTCCTGTGTTTTCAGTTTTGTGTGCTTGTCTTCAAGATTCCTCTCAACTACAAGCAAATCATTATCCATTTTTTGAATTTGCTGGGACTTCTCCTTACATATATCAGACAAAATTTGTTCATACTACTTGCGCTAGGTTGCTCTTGAGGATTTTGCACAAACTTATTCACAATAACTTCATCGAAAAATCTACTGGCGGCATCAGTACGAGTTTTTTAATGGTTTTTACCTGATACTTATCAATATACACATGATTAATTACTGAGCAAATGTCTCCTCCGTAACAGCTCCCCAGCTCCAAAAGTATGCCACGCGTCAGTGGTAGGCTGTGCAGTATAGGTGGCTTGCTCAAACAGCGTCGGGAAATGCAAGCTGCTTTACATCTTGGCCCTTCAACAAAGAAATGTTTAGAAATGTATGTTATAAACTTAAGCAAACGTTTGCATTTCAGATTGCACACTGATTTGTTAATATGAAATTCAGTATACAAGAAACACTGAAAAGTATTAAAACTAACGTACCTATGAAGCTAAGATCGACGGTTTCTTTGTAGAAATGCTGGCGATCTTCTTCTAATTGAGGGACACTGTTGATGATTTTCTTCATAAGATGTCTGGATTTTGAAGATGGGTTATCGGGAAAGAGCTTCCCCATCCATGTAATGACATCTGTCCATGACTTCTAATGTGATGGAGTAAATCTGGAGGAACAATCGATGAGTGGTTTTGAAGTCTGGTGTATTTGGCCACCGTCCACGCCCTGTTGCTACACAAATTGCCTCAAGCACTTTCTTTGTCTCATCATATGTTTGAATAATCAGAAAATATAAGTAATTAGTAATTGCCTTTAATATTTTTCTCACGAAAACGGTTAAACAGTACTGATGCAATAAACATGTAAATGTTTGTTAATTTTTAAAGTTTTTAATATAACCGTGATCTCTGAAACAGTAATTATCTTGATTTTGAAGATATCCTTTATAATTTGAAGCATCTTGTTAACGGGAAGATCGCATATCAGACTCTATACCTTGATTTATTTTGCAACCATGATCGCATCACAAGGACGCCGATCATGGTCTGCTATCTTTGATTTTGATCTTTGATGGATTAACAAGGGAACCGTTTTGTTTCAGTATTTCTCCACTTCTTCTGATCATTCATAAAAGTTACAGATCTAAGTCAATAATGAAATAATTGTACCATGTATTTTTTTACAAAACTATTCTTCCTCCATTTTTCGACTTTTAGGGGACAAATCAGTCGCCTCGTTTTCAAATTTGGACACAAAAACAAAGCATGACAGCAGATCCACGCACATACAGAACCTTTCAACCGCGAGGCCATACTACAGTCCCCATAAACTTTTGATAATTTTATACTGGCAGTGCTGACAATAACTGTAAAATGCATTTGTATTTAATCTCAAATACTCTAATAACATGTACATACCTATTTCACTTAAGAAATCTGTCGTGTAGACGTTATTTTTGTCGTCTTTTTGATCGTCACACAGATCCATTTTGGCCAGGTAGCTTTGCCCGCTGTGGCTTGGTCAGCGTCCGGCTGCAATTGATGCGCTTAGTGTTAATATATGTGAACCGGTCGAATTCAACCGCTCTGCGCTTTTTGGCCACGGCTTGCGCAACTGTGCCGTTATCGCAACTATTTTTTTCGTGAAACAAGCTTCATTTTGATATAATTTTTGGGGGTGTTGACCAATTTTACGCAAAATCAGACGGTCTGGTCGAAAGGTTTAATCGAACTCTCATTAGGGAAGACACCAAAAACATTTTACTCGGCGCGCCGCGGCGGGCCGTGCAATACCGGATGTTTACAGTTGAACGCATTTGTAGAGATCGCGGCTCCCTTGCGGCGCGCTGCAGATCGGCCGACCATACAAAACCACACGCACCACAATTACCTCAACGTATGTTATGTATCTCCTTTGTGATTTGCTGCGATCCCGGTCCGCTATGATGTTGCCGGCCGGCCAAACAAATGAGACGGCGTTGTATAACATAGACAGGAACAGAAACAAAATGTTACAATGTACGGAACTATTTTGTTGAACAACACCGTTCATTTACCCTTATTTGATTAGATAAACCTAACCTATTAAATAGTTAATTCCTCCACTTAAGCGTACGTGATAACTGCTCCAAAAAATTAACCGAGTCTTGCGCAAGTGCTATCGGTATCTCAGCATTAACGTAATCATACTTGTAATTTCACGTGTAATTTTAAGTTCCGTTGATTCATCTCAGACGTACAACTGACCCAAACTGCCAGTGCTTTTAACACACCTTCTTAAGAGTAATCCAGGATACTATTTGCATCACTGTGGTCGTTGAGGGCGACGGATGATACATCAGTCGCGATTCTGGAGTCTCCGCGCCCGGGTGGGCTTGGTGCTGATCGGCATAAAAATCCCAAAATACTCCAAAATGGAAAATGTAATTAGAGGGAAGAAGGTGAATGATTTACAAGGTGATCCATATGCGTTCACTAGTCTTACTTTTAGAGCTTGGAGGATATAAGGTAACATCTTTTACATCCCTTTCGCTATGCCTTGTGTTAGGGTAATAAGTTGGTGGGTCAATTTTTCGATTTGTGCATAGGGATTCTAACCAGCGTCAGAGAGTTGGTGGAACGCATGCGTATTATAGAAGCGCATTGTGGTGAGTTGACTGGGCCACTATGCAGTGCGTTCGGGCGGAACCATGGGTTTCTTTGGTATATTTGATTACGCAGCGTGGCTATTATTTCGGTACAATGATCAGCTTTTAGGGGCCGGCACGCCTGAGTGGCACCAATTGGGACGGTGGCGCTACTCGGCATTTAGCCCAGCATCCATTCTTTTGGTCACCTATTGGCCCCAGACAATCACAAGCTGTTCTTACATACCTAGCAGCAGCCGATTCACCAGATGAATTAAATCTGCCAAACGTTGCTACAGCATCTCTCCCTAGCCCTTTTCCTAACTCTTGGACAATTTCTTTCTCAAGCTCTTTTAACACTTTTTTGCACATTTGTTTGAAAGGCCAAAATGAAGACTCTCGGATTCTTCACCAACAATACTTTCACGATGAGTTTCTAATTGATTGTTAAATGCTTTATTTACGCTTGAGCGGTCAGACATGACTGCAAACATTTTTTGCATCATCTCCTTGTAGATAGTCTCCCTCTCATTTTCCCCATACAAATCACTCAGCTCTTCCATCATAGAAATTATCAAGAAGTGTCACGCCATCTTCTACTGCTACAGAGTTAAAGCCCCCAGATAACGTTTGCCCTGAATTGAGAGTAAACTGCTGACCGACAATCTTTTTACCATCCCTTGATGTACCATCACCATGTAAATCCCACCGGTCTGATCCCAAAATCCCTTCGGCAACTTGTAATTTGCTCAATACATGAGCCCTATCAACCATACTGTTTGCTGTGGAAGCTGATGGCAGACTATCGATATCAACTTTATGAAACACTAATCTACAAACAGTTCCAATAACATCACCAACTTTTGTTGTGGGGACATCCAGCTCACAACATAACTCCATGACACATTTCTCAACATCATCTATGTATGGCCTTCCTAAACACATTTGAAATGATCATGGAATGATCTGCTTGTAACTTTAACAGCTCTTTTCTGACAAAATCAAGCTCTGATATAACCGTTTTTTGTGAGTAGCCAGTTTATCAACTTTGTTCTTTTGAACTCGAAATTTTCTCTGAATTTTTGTGTCCATCTCAGAACACCTGTGCAAATCTGTTTCAACTTTGGCCTCTTTTTGATTAAAGTACAGTGCTTTACGTCTTAGTTTCTGGTTTACTGAAGAAGACTAAGTTTTTGATTTGATCACATTTCTCAGCAAGTTTTTCCTTCAAAACTTTTATTTCTAGCTCCTGTGTTTTCAGTTTTGTGTGCTTGTCTTCAAGATTCCTCTCAACTACAAGCAAATCATTATCCATTTTTTGAATTTGCTGGGACTTCTCCTTACATATATCAGACAAAATTTGTTCATACTACTTGCGCTAGGTTGCTCTTGAGGATTTTGCACAAACTTATTCACAATAACTTCATCGAAAAATCTACTGGCGGCATCAGTACGAGTTTTTTAATGGTTTTTACCTGATACTTATCAATATACACATGATTAATTACTGAGCAAATGTCTCCTCCGTAACAGCTCCCCAGCTCCAAAAGTATGCCACGCGTCAGTGGTAGGCTGTGCAGTATAGGTGGCTTGCTCAAACAGCGTCGGGAAATGCAAGCTGCTTTACATCTTGGCCCTTCAACAAAGAAATGTTTAGAAATGTATGTTATAAACTTAAGCAAACGTTTGCATTTCAGATTGCACACTGATTTGTTAATATGAAATTCAGTATACAAGAAACACTGAAAAGTATTAAAACTAACGTACCTATGAAGCTAAGATCGACGGTTTCTTTGTAGAAATGCTGGCGATCTTCTTCTAATTGAGGGACACTGTTGATGATTTTCTTCATAAGATGTCTGGATTTTGAAGATGGGTTATCGGGAAAGAGCTTCCCCATCCATGTAATGACATCTGTCCATGACTTCTAATGTGATGGAGTAAATCTGGAGGAACAATCGATGAGTGGTTTTGAAGTCTGGTGTATTTGGCCACCGTCCACGCCCTGTTGCTACACAAATTGCCTCAAGCACTTTCTTTGTCTCATCATATGTTTGAATAATCAGAAAATATAAGTAATTAGTAATTGCCTTTAATATTTTTCTCACGAAAACGGTTAAACAGTACTGATGCAATAAACATGTAAATGTTTGTTAATTTTTAAAGTTTTTAATATAACCGTGATCTCTGAAACAGTAATTATCTTGATTTTGAAGATATCCTTTATAATTTGAAGCATCTTGTTAACGGGAAGATCGCATATCAGACTCTATACCTCAAGGGTCTTTGCAGCAAATTCAAAATCTCTGACAAGTGCTTTAATGCCTTGGTAGAGGATGGTTGGGAGGAGGCAGATCAGTTAGTGGATCTGACGGAGGCTTGGAAGGTCCAGGTTCTCGCCCTGGCACCAAATGGGGGCCAAAAGAGAAACCTGGAGAAAATGATCCAGCGGGTGGAGGCGGGCCCTTTGGAGGAGCAAGTCCCAAAGAAAAAGCGTCGCCACGAAGAGACAGATCAACCCCCCGAGGATGGTGCAACAGTGCAAGTCAGTGCTGTGGAATGTGTTTGCACAGCCATGTCCTAGAGGGGAGGTACTGTACGTTTTTCCACCATTCGTTCTTATTTCATCCCTGGTCCGGCTGTTGCGTGAGTGGGGAGACGTAGCTGTGGAACTAGTAGTTCCAAAGCACTCCCATCCGAAGCCTTGGTGGCCACAATTAAGGGCGCTTGCTCAGAAGTCTCTGCGTCTAAGTGAGGCGGGCCAGAAAGGAGTTCTTGAGGTACCGTCACATCAGGGTTATGTGCCAAACGCCAAGGGGTTTCCGTTTGAGCTTTGGGCGTTGAGATGTCATTTTCCATCATGACCCAATATTCCTAATGAGGGGCGTATCATCACGGGACAGAAATCTAATATCCTGCTGGTGTCAGACTCCATGTTCAGGGGCATAGTCAACTTTGCTTGGCCGTCTTTCCTAAACGTCAAAGTAATTGTGTATGGTGGGGCAAAGATGGAAGCCCTATGCAGGATTTTAGCATCGTCATGACGTACACAGAAACTGGAGATTGCAGTTTTGCACGGAGGTGTTGATGACATAGGTAAGAAGGCTAACAGCTCGGCGGCAGTTCATGAGCTGCTGAGAATCTTCAAGGTAACCTCCAGGCAGTTACGGGCCTAATACCCACAGGTCCAATTCGTCCTCTCAGCGGTTTGTCAGACGCGAAACGTCGACATCAATCGCCAGATAGCCGCAGTGAATTCCGCATACAAGGAGCTATGTGAGGAGTCAGGATGGCATTTCCTCTCGAATGATCATATTTGGGGCTGTTTGAAACTTCATCGTCGGATGCAGTTACTCCTGAGGTCAATTTGTGGGGGGCGTATGGGGGTAGCAATACATCCAGAGACAGGGCGATACGCGGCCTCGTCGCCTTAGCTGGAGTTTAGCCCGATGTTGGTTTAATAAGTACGATATTTTCTCTTTAACGCAGCTGACAAGAGCGCAACTGTGCCGTTATCGCAACTATTTTTTTCGTGAAACAAGCTTCATTTTGATATAATTTTTGGGGGTGTTGACCAATTTTACGCAAAATCAGACGGTCTGGTCGAAAGGTTTAATCGAACTCTCATTAGGGAAGACACCAAAAACATTTTACTCGGCGCGCCGCGGCGGGCCGTGCAATACCGGATGTTTACAGTTGAACGCATTTGTAGAGATCGCGGCTCCCTTGCGGCGCGCTGCAGATCGGCCGACCATACAAAACCACACGCACCACAATTACCTCAACGTATGTTATGTATCTCCTTTGTGATTTGCTGCGATCCCGGTCCGCTATGATGTTGCCGGCCGGCCAAACAAATGAGACGGCGTTGTATAACATAGACAGGAACAGAAACAAAATGTTACAATGTACGGAACTATTTTGTTGAACAACACCGTTCATTTACCCTTATTTGATTAGATAAACCTAACCTATTAAATAGTTAATTCCTCCACTTAAGCGTACGTGATAACTGCTCCAAAAAATTAACCGAGTCTTGCGCAAGTGCTATCGGTATCTCAGCATTAACGTAATCATACTTGTAATTTCACGTGTAATTTTAAGTTCCGTTGATTCATCTCAGACGTACAACTGACCCAAACTGCCAGTGCTTTTAACACACCTTCTTAAGAGTAATCCAGGATACTATTTGCATCACTGTGGTCGTTGAGGGCGACGGATGATACATCAGTCGCGATTCTGGAGTCTCCGCGCCCGGGTGGGCTTGGTGCTGATCGGCATAAAAATCCCAAAATACTCCAAAATGGAAAATGTAATTAGAGGGAAGAAGGTGAATGATTTACAAGGTGATCCATATGCGTTCACTAGTCTTACTTTTAGAGCTTGGAGGATATAAGGTAACATCTTTTACATCCCTTTCGCTATGCCTTGTGTTAGGGTAATAAGATGGTGGGTCAATTTTTCGATTTGTGCATAGGGATTCTAACCAGCGTCAGAGAGTTGGTGGAACGCATGCGTATTATAGAAGCGCATTGTGGTGAGTTGACTGGGCCACTATGCAGTGCGTTCGGGCGGAACCATGGGTTTCTTTGGTATATTTGATTACGCAGCGTGGCTATTATTTCGGTACAATGATCAGCTTTTAGGGGCCGGCACGCCTGAGTGGCACCAATTGGGACGGTGGCGCTACTCGGCATTTAGCCCAGCATCCATTCTTTTGGTCACCTATTGGCCCCAGACAATCACAAGCTGTTCTTACATACCTAGCAGCAGCCGATTCACCAGATGAATTAAATCTGCCAAACGTTGCTACAGCATCTCTCCCTAGCCCTTTTCCTAACTCTTGGACAATTTCTTTCTCAAGCTCTTTTAACACTTTTTTGCACATTTGTTTGAAAGGCCAAAATGAAGACTCTCGGATTCTTCACCAACAATACTTTCACGATGAGTTTCTAATTGATTGTTAAATGCTTTATTTACGCTTGAGCGGTCAGACATGACTGCAAACATTTTTTGCATCATCTCCTTGTAGATAGTCTCCCTCTCATTTTCCCCATACAAATCACTCAGCTCTTCCATCATAGAAATTATCAAGAAGTGTCACGCCATCTTCTACTGCTACAGAGTTAAAGCCCCCAGATAACGTTTGCCCTGAATTGAGAGTAAACTGCTGACCGACAATCTTTTTACCATCCCTTGATGTACCATCACCATGTAAATCCCACCGGTCTGATCCCAAAATCCCTTCGGCAACTTGTAATTTGCTCAATACATGAGCCCTATCAACCATACTGTTTGCTGTGGAAGCTGATGGCAGACTATCGATATCAACTTTATGAAACACTAATCTACAAACAGTTCCAATAACATCACCAACTTTTGTTGTGGGGACATCCAGCTCACAACATAACTCCATGACACATTTCTCAACATCATCTATGTATGGCCTTCCTAAACACATTTGAAATGATCATGGAATGATCTGCTTGTAACTTTAACAGCTCTTTTCTGACAAAATCAAGCTCTGATATAACCGTTTTTTGTGAGTAGCCAGTTTATCAACTTTGTTCTTTTGAACTCGAAATTTTCTCTGAATTTTTGTGTCCATCTCAGAACACCTGTGCAAATCTGTTTCAACTTTGGCCTCTTTTTGATTCAAGTACAGTGCTTTACGTCTTAGTTTCTGGTTTACTGAAGAAGACTAAGTTTTTGATTTGATCACATTTCTCAGCAAGTTTTTCCTTCAAAACTTTTATTTCTAGCTCCTGTGTTTTCAGTTTTGTGTGCTTGTCTTCAAGATTCCTCTCAACTACAAGCAAATCATTATCCATTTTTTGAATTTGCTGGGACTTCTCCTTACATATATCAGACAAAATTTGTTCATACTACTTGCGCTAGGTTGCTCTTGAGGATTTTGCACAAACTTATTCACAATAACTTCATCGAAAAATCTACTGGCGGCATCAGTACGAGTTTTTTAATGGTTTTTACCTGATACTTATCAATATACACATGATTAATTACTGAGCAAATGTCTCCTCCGTAACAGCTCCCCAGCTCCAAAAGTATGCCACGCGTCAGTGGTAGGCTGTGCAGTATAGGTGGCTTGCTCAAACAGCGTCGGGAAATGCAAGCTGCTTTACATCTTGGCCCTTCAACAAAGAAATGTTTAGAAATGTATGTTATAAACTTAAGCAAACGTTTGCATTTCAGATTGCACACTGATTTGTTAATATGAAATTCAGTATACAAGAAACACTGAAAAGTATTAAAACTAACGTACCTATGAAGCTAAGATCGACGGTTTCTTTGTAGAAATGCTGGCGATCTTCTTCTAATTGAGGGACACTGTTGATGATTTTCTTCATAAGATGTCTGGATTTTGAAGATGGGTTATCGGGAAAGAGCTTCCCCATCCATGTAATGACATCTGTCCATGACTTCTAATGTGATGGAGTAAATCTGGAGGAACAATCGATGAGTGGTTTTGAAGTCTGGTGTATTTGGCCACCGTCCACGCCCTGTTGCTACACAAATTGCCTCAAGCACTTTCTTTGTCTCATCATATGTTTGAATAATCAGAAAATATAAGTAATTAGTAATTGCCTTTAATATTTTTCTCACGAAAACGGTTAAACAGTACTGATGCAATAAACATGTAAATGTTTGTTAATTTTTAAAGTTTTTAATATAACCGTGATCTCTGAAACAGTAATTATCTTGATTTTGAAGATATCCTTTATAATTTGAAGCATCTTGTTAACGGGAAGATCGCATATCAGACTCTATACCTTGATTTATTTTGCAACCATGATCGCATCACAAGGACGCCGATCATGGTCTGCTATCTTTGATTTTGATCTTTGATGGATTAACAAGGGAACCGTTTTGTTTCAGTATTTCTCCACTTCTTCTGATCATTCATAAAAGTTACAGATCTAAGTCAATAATGAAATAATTGTACCATGTATTTTTTACAAAACTATTCTTCCTCCATTTTTCGACTTTTAGGGGACAAATCAGTCGCCTCGTTTTCAAATTTGGACACAAAAACAAAGCATGACAGCAGATCCACGCACATACAGAACCTTTCAACCGCGAGGCCATACTACAGTCCCCATAAACTTTTGATAATTTTATACTGGCAGTGCTGACAATAACTGTAAAATGCATTTGTATTTAATCTCAAATACTCTAATAACATGTACATACCTATTTCACTTAAGAAATCTGTCGTGTAGACGTTATTTTTGTCGTCTTTTTGATCGTCACACAGATCCATTTTGGCCAGGTAGCTTTGCCCGCTGTGGCTTGGTCAGCGTCCGGCTGCAATTGATGCGCTTAGTGTTAATATATGTGAACCGGTCGAATTCAACCGCTCTGCGCTTTTTGGCCACGGCTTGCGCAACTGTGCCGTTATCGCAACTATTTTTTTCGTGAAACAAGCTTCATTTTGATATAATTTTTGGGGGTGTTGACCAATTTTACGCAAAATCAGACGGTCTGGTCGAAAGGTTTAATCGAACTCTCATTAGGGAAGACACCAAAAACATTTTACTCGGCGCGCCGCGGCGGGCCGTGCAATACCGGATGTTTACAGTTGAACGCATTTGTAGAGATCGCGGCTCCCTTGCGGCGCGCTGCAGATCGGCCGACCATACAAAACCACACGCACCACAATTACCTCAACGTATGTTATGTATCTCCTTTGTGATTTGCTGCGATCCCGGTCCGCTATGATGTTGCCGGCCGGCCAAACAAATGAGACGGCGTTGTATAACATAGACAGGAACAGAAACAAAATGTTACAATGTACGGAACTATTTTGTTGAACAACACCGTTCATTTACCCTTATTTGATTAGATAAACCTAACCTATTAAATAGTTAATTCCTCCACTTAAGCGTACGTGATAACTGCTCCAAAAAATTAACCGAGTCTTGCGCAAGTGCTATCGGTATCTCAGCATTAACGTAATCATACTTGTAATTTCACGTGTAATTTTAAGTTCCGTTGATTCATCTCAGACGTACAACTGACCCAAACTGCCAGTGCTTTTAACACACCTTCTTAAGAGTAATCCAGGATACTATTTGCATCACTGTGGTCGTTGAGGGCGACGGATGATACATCAGTCGCGATTCTGGAGTCTCCGCGCCCGGGTGGGCTTGGTGCTGATCGGCATAAAAATCCCAAAATACTCCAAAATGGAAAATGTAATTAGAGGGAAGAAGGTGAATGATTTACAAGGTGATCCATATGCGTTCACTAGTCTTACTTTTAGAGCTTGGAGGATATAAGGTAACATCTTTTACATCCCTTTCGCTATGCCTTGTGTTAGGGTAATAAGATGGTGGGTCAATTTTTCGATTTGTGCATAGGGATTCTAACCAGCGTCAGAGAGTTGGTGGAACGCATGCGTATTATAGAAGCGCATTGTGGTGAGTTGACTGGGCCACTATGCAGTGCGTTCGGGCGGAACCATGGGTTTCTTTGGTATATTTGATTACGCAGCGTGGCTATATTTTCGGTACAATGATCAGCTTTTAGGGGCCGGCACGCCTGAGTGGCACCAATTGGGACGGTGGCGCTACTCGGCATTTAGCCCAGCATCCATTCTTTTGGTCACCTATTGGCCCCAGACAATCACAAGCTGTTCTTACATACCTAGCAGCAGCCGATTCACCAGATGAATTAAATCTGCCAAACGTTGCTACAGCATCTCTCCCTAGCCCTTTTCCTAACTCTTGGACAATTTCTTTCTCAAGCTCTTTTAACACTTTTTTGCACATTTGTTTGAAAGGCCAAAATGAAGACTCTCGGATTCTTCACCAACAATACTTTCACGATGAGTTTCTAATTGATTGTTAAATGCTTTATTTACGCTTGAGCGGTCAGACATGACTGCAAACATTTTTTGCATCATCTCCTTGTAGATAGTCTCCCTCTCATTTTCCCCATACAAATCACTCAGCTCTTCCATCATAGAAATTATCAAGAAGTGTCACGCCATCTTCTACTGCTACAGAGTTAAAGCCCCCATATAACGTTTGCCCTGAATTGAGAGTAAACTGCTGACCGACAATCTTTTTACCATCCCTTGATGTACCATCACCATGTAAATCCCACCGGTCTGATCCCAAAATCCCTTCGGCAACTTGTAATTTGCTCAATACATGAGCCCTATCAACCATACTGTTTGCTGTGGAAGCTGATGGCAGACTATCGATATCAACTTTATGAAACACTAATCTACAAACAGTTCCAATAACATCACCAACTTTTGTTGTGGGGACATCCAGCTCACAACATAACTCCATGACACATTTCTCAACATCATCTATGTATGGCCTTCCTAAACACATTTGAAATGATCATGGAATGATCTGCTTGTAACTTTAACAGCTCTTTTCTGACAAAATCAAGCTCTGATATAACCGTTTTTTGTGAGTAGCCAGTTTATCAACTTTGTTCTTTTGAACTCGAAATTTTCTCTGAATTTTTGTGTCCATCTCAGAACACCTGTGCAAATCTGTTTCAACTTTGGCCTCTTTTTGGTTCAAGTACAGTGCTTTACGTCTTAGTTTCTGGTTTACTGAAGAAGACTAAGTTTTTGATTTGATCACATTTCTCAGCAAGTTTTTCCTTCAAAACTTTTATTTCTAGCTCCTGTGTTTTCAGTTTTGTGTGCTTGTCTTCAAGATTCCTCTCAACTACAAGCAAATCATTATCCATTTTTTGAATTTGCTGGGACTTCTCCTTACATATATCAGACAAAATTTGTTCATACTACTTGCGCTAGGTTGCTCTTGAGGATTTTGCACAAACTTATTCACAATAACTTCATCGAAAAATCTACTGGCGGCATCAGTACGAGTTTTTTAATGGTTTTTACCTGATACTTATCAATATACACATGATTAATTACTGAGCAAATGTCTCCTCCGTAACAGCTCCCCAGCTCCAAAAGTATGCCACGCGTCAGTGGTAGGCTGTGCAGTATAGGTGGCTTGCTCAAACAGCGTCGGGAAATGCAAGCTGCTTTACATCTTGGCCCTTCAACAAAGAAATGTTTAGAAATGTATGTTATAAACTTAAGCAAACGTTTGCATTTCAGATTGCACACTGATTTGTTAATATGAAATTCAGTATACAAGAAACACTGAAAAGTATTAAAACTAACGTACCTATGAAGCTAAGATCGACGGTTTCTTTGTAGAAATGCTGGCGATCTTCTTCTAATTGAGGGACACTGTTGATGATTTTCTTCATAAGATGTCTGGATTTTGAAGATGGGTTATCGGGAAAGAGCTTCCCCATCCATGTAATGACATCTGTCCATGACTTCTAATGTGATGGAGTAAATCTGGAGGAACAATCGATGAGTGGTTTTGAAGTCTGGTGTATTTGGCCACCGTCCACGCCCTGTTGCTACACAAATTGCCTCAAGCACTTTCTTTGTCTCATCATATGTTTGAATAATCAGAAAATATAAGTAATTAGTAATTGCCTTTAATATTTTTCTCACGAAAACGGTTAAACAGTACTGATGCAATAAACATGTAAATGTTTGTTAATTTTTAAAGTTTTTAATATAACCGTGATCTCTGAAACAGTAATTATCTTGATTTTGAAGATATCCTTTATAATTTGAAGCATCTTGTTAACGGGAAGATCGCATATCAGACTCTATACCTTGATTTATTTTGCAACCATGATCGCATCACAAGGACGCCGATCATGGTCTGCTATCTTTGATTTTGATCTTTGATGGATTAACAAGGGAACCGTTTTGTTTCAGTATTTCTCCACTTCTTCTGATCATTCATAAAAGTTACAGATCTAAGTCAATAATGAAATAATTGTACCATGTATTTTTTTACAAAACTATTCTTCCTCCATTTTTCGACTTTTAGGGGACAAATCAGTCGCCTCGTTTTCAAATTTGGACACAAAAACAAAGCATGACAGCAGATCCACGCACATACAGAACCTTTCAACCGCGAGGCCATACTACAGTCCCCATAAACTTTTGATAATTTTATACTGGCAGTGCTGACAATAACTGTAAAATGCATTTGTATTTAATCTCAAATACTCTAATAACATGTACATACCTATTTCACTTAAGAAATCTGTCGTGTAGACGTTATTTTTGTCGTCTTTTTGATCGTCACACAGATCCATTTTGGCCAGGTAGCTTTGCCCGCTGTGGCTTGGTCAGCGTCCGGCTGCAATTGATGCGCTTAGTGTTAATATATGTGAACCGGTCGAATTCAACCGCTCTGCGCTTTTTGGCCACGGCTTGCGCAACTGTGCCGTTATCGCAACTATTTTTTTCGTGAAACAAGCTTCATTTTGATATAATTTTTGGGGGTGTTGACCAATTTTACGCAAAATCAGACGGTCTGGTCGAAAGGTTTAATCGAACTCTCATTAGGGAAGACACCAAAAACATTTTACTCGGCGCGCCGCGGCGGGCCGTGCAATACCGGATGTTTACAGTTGAACGCATTTGTAGAGATCGCGGCTCCCTTGCGGCGCGCTGCAGATCGGCCGACCATACAAAACCACACGCACCACAATTACCTCAACGTATGTTATGTATCTCCTTTGTGATTTGCTGCGATCCCGGTCCGCTATGATGTTGCCGGCCGGCCAAACAAATGAGACGGCGTTGTATAACATAGACAGGAACAGAAACAAAATGTTACAATGTACGGAACTATTTTGTTGAACAACACCGTTCATTTACCCTTATTTGATTAGATAAACCTAACCTATTAAATAGTTAATTCCTCCACTTAAGCGTACGTGATAACTGCTCCAAAAAATTAACCGAGTCTTGCGCAAGTGCTATCGGTATCTCAGCATTAACGTAATCATACTTGTAATTTCACGTGTAATTTTAAGTTCCGTTGATTCATCTCAGACGTACAACTGACCCAAACTGCCAGTGCTTTTAACACACCTTCTTAAGAGTAATCCAGGATACTATTTGCATCACTGTGGTCGTTGAGGGCGACGGATGATACATCAGTCGCGATTCTGGAGTCTCCGCGCCCGGGTGGGCTTGGTGCTGATCGGCATAAAAATCCCAAAATACTCCAAAATGGAAAATGTAATTAGAGGGAAGAAGGTGAATGATTTACAAGGTGATCCATATGCGTTCACTAGTCTTACTTTTAGAGCTTGGAGGATATAAGGTAACATCTTTTACATCCCTTTCGCTATGCCTTGTGTTAGGGTAATAAGATGGTGGGTCAATTTTTCGATTTGTGCATAGGGATTCTAACCAGCGTCAGAGAGTTGGTGGAACGCATGCGTATTATAGAAGCGCATTGTGGTGAGTTGACTGGGCCACTATGCAGTGCGTTCGGGCGGAACCATGTGTTTCTTTGGTATATTTGATTACGCAGCGTGGCTATTATTTCGGTACAATGATCAGCTTTTAGGGGCCGGCACGCCTGAGTGGCACCAATTGGGACGGTGGCGCTACTCGGCATTTAGCCCAGCATCCATTCTTTTGGTCACCTATTGGCCCCAGACAATCACAAGCTGTTCTTACATACCTAGCAGCAGCCGATTCACCAGATGAATTAAATCTGCCAAACGTTGCTACAGCATCTCTCCCTAGCCCTTTTCCTAACTCTTGGACAATTTCTTTCTCAAGCTCTTTTAACACTTTTTTGCACATTTGTTTGAAAGGCCAAAATGAAGACTCTCGGATTCTTCACCAACAATACTTTCACGATGAGTTTCTAATTGATTGTTAAATGCTTTATTTACGCTTGAGCGGTCAGACATGACTGCAAACATTTTTTGCATCATCTCCTTGTAGATAGTCTCCCTCTCATTTTCCCCATACAAATCACTCAGCTCTTCCATCATAGAAATTATCAAGAAGTGTCACGCCATCTTCTACTGCTACAGAGTTAAAGCCCCCAGATAACGTTTGCCCTGAATTGAGAGTAAACTGCTGACCGACAATCTTTTTACCATCCCTTGATGTACCATCACCATGTAAATCCCACCGGTCTGATCCCAAAATCCCTTCGGCAACTTGTAATTTGCTCAATACATGAGCCCTATCAACCATACTGTTTGCTGTGGAAGCTGATGGCAGACTATCGATATCAACTTTATGAAACACTAATCTACAAACAGTTCCAATAACATCACCAACTTTTGTTGTGGGGACATCCAGCTCACAACATAACTCCATGACACATTTCTCAACATCATCTATGTATGGCCTTCCTAAACACATTTGAAATGATCATGGAATGATCTGCTTGTAACTTTAACAGCTCTTTTCTGACAAAATCAAGCTCTGATATAACCGTTTTTTGTGAGTAGCCAGTTTATCAACTTTGTTCTTTTGAACTCGAAATTTTCTCTGAATTTTTGTGTCCATCTCAGAACACCTGTGCAAATCTGTTTCAACTTTGGCCTCTTTTTGATTAAAGTACAGTGCTTTACGTCTTAGTTTCTGGTTTACTGAAGAAGACTAAGTTTTTGATTTGATCACATTTCTCAGCAAGTTTTTCCTTCAAAACTTTTATTTCTAGCTCCTGTGTTTTCAGTTTTGTGTGCTTGTCTTCAAGATTCCTCTCAACTACAAGCAAATCATTATCCATTTTTTGAATTTGCTGGGACTTCTCCTTACATATATCAGACAAAATTTGTTCATACTACTTGCGCTAGGTTGCTCTTGAGGATTTTGCACAAACTTATTCACAATAACTTCATCGAAAAATCTACTGGCGGCATCAGTACGAGTTTTTTAATGGTTTTTACCTGATACTTATCAATATACACATGATTAATTACTGAGCAAATGTCTCCTCCGTAACAGCTCCCCAGCTCCAAAAGTATGCCACGCGTCAGTGGTAGGCTGTGCAGTATAGGTGGCTTGCTCAAACAGCGTCGGGAAATGCAAGCTGCTTTACATCTTGGCCCTTCAACAAAGAAATGTTTAGAAATGTATGTTATAAACTTAAGCAAACGTTTGCATTTCAGATTGCACACTGATTTGTTAATATGAAATTCAGTATACAAGAAACACTGAAAAGTATTAAAACTAACGTACCTATGAAGCTAAGATCGACGGTTTCTTTGTAGAAATGCTGGCGATCTTCTTCTAATTGAGGGACACTGTTGATGATTTTCTTCATAAGATGTCTGGATTTTGAAGATGGGTTATCGGGAAAGAGCTTCCCCATCCATGTAATGACATCTGTCCATGACTTCTAATGTGATGGAGTAAATCTGGAGGAACAATCGATGAGTGGTTTTGAAGTCTGGTGTATTTGGCCACCGTCCACGCCCTGTTGCTACACAAATTGCCTCAAGCACTTTCTTTGTCTCATCATATGTTTGAATAATCAGAAAATATAAGTAATTAGTAATTGCCTTTAATATTTTTCTCACGAAAACGGTTAAACAGTACTGATGCAATAAACATGTAAATGTTTGTTAATTTTTAAAGTTTTTAATATAACCGTGATCTCTGAAACAGTAATTATCTTGATTTTGAAGATATCCTTTATAATTTGAAGCATCTTGTTAACGGGAAGATCGCATATCAGACTCTATACCTTGATTTATTTTGCAACCATGATCGCATCACAAGGACGCCGATCATGGTCTGCTATCTTTGATTTTGATCTTTGATGGATTAACAAGGGAACCGTTTTGTTTCAGTATTTCTCCACTTCTTCTGATCATTCATAAAAGTTACAGATCTAAGTCAATAATGAAATAATTGTACCATGTATTTTTTTACAAAACTATTCTTCCTCCATTTTTCGACTTTTAGGGGACAAATCAGTCGCCTCGTTTTCAAATTTGGACACAAAAACAAAGCATGACAGCAGATCCACGCACATACAGAACCTTTCAACCGCGAGGCCATACTACAGTCCCCATAAACTTTTGATAATTTTATACTGGCAGTGCTGACAATAACTGTAAAATGCATTTGTATTTAATCTCAAATACTCTAATAACATGTACATACCTATTTCACTTAAGAAATCTGTCGTGTAGACGTTATTTTTGTCGTCTTTTTGATCGTCACACAGATCCATTTTGGCCAGGTAGCTTTGCCCGCTGTGGCTTGGTCAGCGTCCGGCTGCAATTGATGCGCTTAGTGTTAATATATGTGAACCGGTCGAATTCAACCGCTCTGCGCTTTTTGGCCACGGCTTGCGCAACTGTGCCGTTATCGCAACTATTTTTTTCGTGAAACAAGCTTCATTTTGATATAATTTTTGGGGGTGTTGACCAATTTTACGCAAAATCAGACGGTCTGGTCGAAAGGTTTAATCGAACTCTCATTAGGGAAGACACCAAAAACATTTTACTCGGCGCGCCGCGGCGGGCCGTGCAATACCGGATGTTTACAGTTGAACGCATTTGTAGAGATCGCGGCTCCCTTGCGGCGCGCTGCAGATCGGCCGACCATACAAAACCACACGCACCACAATTACCTCAACGTATGTTATGTATCTCCTTTGTGATTTGCTGCGATCCCGGTCCGCTATGATGTTGCCGGCCGGCCAAACAAATGAGACGGCGTTGTATAACATAGACAGGAACAGAAACAAAATGTTACAATGTACGGAACTATTTTGTTGAACAACACCGTTCATTTACCCTTATTTGATTAGATAAACCTAACCTATTAAATAGTTAATTCCTCCACTTAAGCGTACGTGATAACTGCTCCAAAAAATTAACCGAGTCTTGCGCAAGTGCTATCGGTATCTCAGCATTAACGTAATCATACTTGTAATTTCACGTGTAATTTTAAGTTCCGTTGATTCATCTCAGACGTACAACTGACCCAAACTGCCAGTGCTTTTAACACACCTTCTTAAGAGTAATCCAGGATACTATTTGCATCACTGTGGTCGTTGAGGGCGACGGATGATACATCAGTCGCGATTCTGGAGTCTCCGCGCCCGGGTGGGCTTGGTGCTGATCGGCATAAAAATCCCAAAATACTCCAAAATGGAAAATGTAATTAGAGGGAAGAAGGTGAATGATTTACAAGGTGATCCATATGCGTTCACTAGTCTTACTTTTAGAGCTTGGAGGATATAAGGTAACATCTTTTACATCCCTTTCGCTATGCCTTGTGTTAGGGTAATAAGTTGGTGGGTCAATTTTTCGATTTGTGCATAGGGATTCTAACCAGCGTCAGAGAGTTGGTGGAACGCATGCGTATTATAGAAGCGCATTGTGGTGAGTTGACTGGGCCACTATGCAGTGCGTTCGGGCGGAACCATGGGTTTCTTTGGTATATTTGATTACGCAGCGTGGCTATTATTTCGGTACAATGATCAGCTTTTAGGGGCCGGCACGCCTGAGTGGCACCAATTGGGACGGTGGCGCTACTCGGCATTTAGCCCAGCATCCATTCTTTTGGTCACCTATTGGCCCCAGACAATCACAAGCTGTTCTTACATACCTAGCAGCAGCCGATTCACCAGATGAATTAAATCTGCCAAACGTTGCTACAGCATCTCTCCCTAGCCCTTTTCCTAACTCTTGGACAATTTCTTTCTCAAGCTCTTTTAACACTTTTTTGCACATTTGTTTGAAAGGCCAAAATGAAGACTCTCGGATTCTTCACCAACAATACTTTCACGATGAGTTTCTAATTGATTGTTAAATGCTTTATTTACGCTTGAGCGGTCAGACATGACTGCAAACATTTTTTGCATCATCTCCTTGTAGATAGTCTCCCTCTCATTTTCCCCATACAAATCACTCAGCTCTTCCATCATAGAAATTATCAAGAAGTGTCACGCCATCTTCTACTGCTACAGAGTTAAAGCCCCCAGATAACGTTTGCCCTGAATTGAGAGTAAACTGCTGACCGACAATCTTTTTACCATCCCTTGATGTACCATCACCATGTAAATCCCACCGGTCTGATCCCAAAATCCCTTCGGCAACTTGTAATTTGCTCAATACATGAGCCCTATCAACCATACTGTTTGCTGTGGAAGCTGATGGCAGACTATCGATATCAACTTTATGAAACACTAATCTACAAACAGTTCCAATAACATCACCAACTTTTGTTGTGGGGACATCCAGCTCACAACATAACTCCATGACACATTTCTCAACATCATCTATGTATGGCCTTCCTAAACACATTTGAAATGATCATGGAATGATCTGCTTGTAACTTTAACAGCTCTTTTCTGACAAAATCAAGCTCTGATATAACCGTTTTTTGTGAGTAGCCAGTTTATCAACTTTGTTCTTTTGAACTCGAAATTTTCTCTGAATTTTTGTGTCCATCTCAGAACACCTGTGCAAATCTGTTTCAACTTTGGCCTCTTTTTGATTAAAGTACAGTGCTTTACGTCTTAGTTTCTGGTTTACTGAAGAAGACTAAGTTTTTGATTTGATCACATTTCTCAGCAAGTTTTTCCTTCAAAACTTTTATTTCTAGCTCCTGTGTTTTCAGTTTTGTGTGCTTGTCTTCAAGATTCCTCTCAACTACAAGCAAATCATTATCCATTTTTTGAATTTGCTGGGACTTCTCCTTACATATATCAGACAAAATTTGTTCATACTACTTGCGCTAGGTTGCTCTTGAGGATTTTGCACAAACTTATTCACAATAACTTCATCGAAAAATCTACTGGCGGCATCAGTACGAGTTTTTTAATGGTTTTTACCTGATACTTATCAATATACACATGATTAATTACTGAGCAAATGTCTCCTCCGTAACAGCTCCCCAGCTCCAAAAGTATGCCACGCGTCAGTGGTAGGCTGTGCAGTATAGGTGGCTTGCTCAAACAGCGTCGGGAAATGCAAGCTGCTTTACATCTTGGCCCTTCAACAAAGAAATGTTTAGAAATGTATGTTATAAACTTAAGCAAACGTTTGCATTTCAGATTGCACACTGATTTGTTAATATGAAATTCAGTATACAAGAAACACTGAAAAGTATTAAAACTAACGTACCTATGAAGCTAAGATCGACGGTTTCTTTGTAGAAATGCTGGCGATCTTCTTCTAATTGAGGGACACTGTTGATGATTTTCTTCATAAGATGTCTGGATTTTGAAGATGGGTTATCGGGAAAGAGCTTCCCCATCCATGTAATGACATCTGTCCATGACTTCTAATGTGATGGAGTAAATCTGGAGGAACAATCGATGAGTGGTTTTGAAGTCTGGTGTATTTGGCCACCGTCCACGCCCTGTTGCTACACAAATTGCCTCAAGCACTTTCTTTGTCTCATCATATGTTTGAATAATCAGAAAATATAAGTAATTAGTAATTGCCTTTAATATTTTTCTCACGAAAACGGTTAAACAGTACTGATGCAATAAACATGTAAATGTTTGTTAATTTTTAAAGTTTTTAATATAACCGTGATCTCTGAAACAGTAATTATCTTGATTTTGAAGATATCCTTTATAATTTGAAGCATCTTGTTAACGGGAAGATCGCATATCAGACTCTATACCTCAAGGGTCTTTGCAGCAAATTCAAAATCTCTGACAAGTGCTTTAATGCCTTGGTAGAGGATGGTTGGGAGGAGGCAGATCAGTTAGTGGATCTGACGGAGGCTTGGAAGGTCCAGGTTCTCGCCCTGGCACCAAATGGGGGCCAAAAGAGAAACCTGGAGAAAATGATCCAGCGGGTGGAGGCGGGCCCTTTGGAGGAGCAAGTCCCAAAGAAAAAGCGTCGCCACGAAGAGACAGATCAACCCCCCGAGGATGGTGCAACAGTGCAAGTCACCGACAAAGGTCAAAAGGCGGGCCCCAGCGGAACAGTCGCCACAGTTGCATCAACTAAAGAGCCTACTTCAGTTCAGGTAAAAAAAAATATTTCAATTTATAAAAATGAAGGGGAAAAGCCCCGTCAATGAGGGTCGCAGTTGAGCAAAGCCTCGTTTTTCAAGTTATGAAAATAAAGGGACAAGCCCCACCAATGAAGGACAAAGTTAAGAAAAAGCCTCGCTTTAGATGTGTAAATGAAGGGATGAAGCTCCGGTTGCATACGACAAAGTTGAGGAAGAGCCTCGTTTCAAGTTATGAAAACAAAGGGGAAAAGCCCCGTCAATGAACAAACAAGTTGAGGAAAAGCCTCGTTTTCAAGTGATGAAATAAAGGGGAAAAGCCCCGTCAATGAAGGATAAAGTTGTGGAAAAGCCTCATACCTCAATTTATGGAAATAAAGGGGTAAAGCCCCGTCAATGAAGGACAAAGTTGTGGAAAAGCCTCATACCTCAATTTATGAAAACAAAGGGGAAAAGCCCCGTCAATGAACGAACGAGTTGAGGAAAAGCCTCCTCAAGTGATGAAATAATAGGGGTAAAGCCCCGTCAATGAAGGATAAAGTTGTGGAAAAGCCTCATACCTCAATTTATGAAAACAAAGGGGAAAAGCCCCGTCAATGAACGAACAAGTTGAGGAAAAGCCTCGTTTTCAAGTGATGAAATAATAGGGGTAAAGCCCCGACAATGAAGGACAAAGTTGTGGAAAAGCTTCGTTTTCAAGAGGTGTGGAAGGAAAAGCCCTGCTAATAATACAGGGCAAAGTCTCGTTTTAAGGGGTGTGAAGGTGGAAAACTACACTCACAGATACAAGTGAAGATAGAGAAAAAGTCGTACCCTCAGGTTATGGGTGAAGAGAGAATACCAAACCTTTAGGGGTTAAAGATTAGCGGAAAAGCCCCGTTCCCGGCGAAAGCCGTTTTGGCAGTGAGGGGAAGAGCCCCGGTCGCTATTGATTGTATATGCCTGTAGCTAATTTTGTGTAAAGGTTAAGACTTGGCAACTTAGTAAGAAGGAACAATGGTAACCCCACCCTTAGGCTCAAACCAATTTCAGCAGTAACAATATGATGTATTCTGTAAAGCAATTAGATATGAATAAATTTATGGAAATGGAATAAATTGAGAGTGGCCAAGTAATGATCTTTGTTGTAATAATAAGTCCAAGGATCCCCGGTCAAGTCTCTCGGAGTCTGGCCAGGGGAGACATTAGGGCAAGTCAGAGCAGACTTTAGCACACACAAAAAAAGAAGAAAAAGTAAAATCCCCATCGGGTCGGTTGTTTTGGAATACAGGCAAAATCTGCTCTGGATGTACACAAGCCCTTGCGAATGGAGCTGCTGAGAGCATGTACAGAGACCGGATATGATAGGAATGTGGCCTACGTAATGTCTCTGCTCCGTAAGTACGTGGATGACTTCGCTCCCCTGACAGCAGAAGACTTGAAGGAGAGACACCTCTATATAAACCTCTTATCAGCCAGGCGGGTTCAGTTAGGGGCGGCAGGCTGGGTTCTAACCAATACAGGCCAGGTTACCAGCAGTTTCGGCAGCCTTTTGGGTCTAGAGGGGCTTTTGCAGCACCCAGGGGGCTTTTGCAGCACCCAGGGGAAGGGACACATGTTACCGTTGTCAGAAAAGAGGCCATTTTGCCAGAGACTGCAAAGAAAACACTTTAGAAATGGTAATAACAAATAAATGAAAAAATACAAAAATAAGGAATAAAGCTATGTATAATAGTCATATTAATAATAACAATGAATAATAACTGAGTTTACGTTGCATAAAACACATCGGTGTCAGGAAAAAAAAAAGGTGAAGTGTGACACTATATCCAAATAAGTAAAGGAATACATAAATAACTCAAAGGAGAGTAGAGGAAAGTATATGCAGAGACGGAAGACATGTATTAGCACTAGTGCCCCAAGCCCGAGGTGTTGTGAGGAGATTTAAAAAGGAAAGATAAATTAATGTGGTACGGTATTAGGTGACAGACACGTGTTATAATAATAATAACAATGGTTGAGGAATGTGCGACTGTGAATAAAGTCGTTATACGGTATGGCCGAACTTGTTGAAGATTTTGTCCCATCTATTAAATTGGTGAAGATATTTACATTGTGAGTGTTCCTTAGCGGGTGTTTCTTTCTAATAACAATGGTTGAGGAATGTGCGACTGTGAATAAAGTCGTTATTTCAGTGATGGACCGGCTATGGGACAGAAAAGTAGATGTTCAGGTGGATGCTAAGAGCTTATATCATGCATGGTCAGGTCTGAAGGCGAGGTCAACTGCCCTGGCGGGGGTTTTGAGACTCATTTTTGCATTTACTCTGGAGGCAAATTTTGATCTGCGGCTCCAGTGGGTGCCCTCCAGCAGCAATCCAGCTGATGCTCCCTCGAGGGTGCTGTCTATGGCAGACTCAAGACTGTCACAGTATCTATGGTGTCTCCTTCAAGAAGAGCTGGGAGGAAACATTGGATTTACATGGGACCTTATGGCCTTGCCGTCTAATGTACCAAAAGGGATCGATGGACTCCCTCTAAAAATTTTCTCCAGGCATCCAGTTCAAGGCGCATCAGGCGTAAATGTGTTTGCACAGCCATGTCCTAGAGGGGAGGTACTGTACGTTTTTCCACCATTCGTTCTTATTTCATCCCTGGTCCGGCTGTTGCGTGAGTGGGGAGACGTAGCTGTGGAACTAGTAGTTCCAAAGCACTCCCATCCGAAGCCTTGGTGGCCACAATTAAGGGCGCTTGCTCAGAAGTCTCTGCGTCTAAGTGAGGCGGGCCAGAAAGGAGTTCTTGAGGTACCGTCACATCAGGGTTATGTGCCAAACGCCAAGGGGTTTCCGTTTGAGCTTTGGGCGTTGAGATGTCATTTTCCATCATGACCCAATATTCCTAATGAGGGGCGTATCATCACGGGACAGAAATCTAATATCCTGCTGGTGTCAGACTCCATGTTCAGGGGCATAGTCAACTTTGCTTGGCCGTCTTTCCTAAACGTCAAAGTAATTGTGTATGGTGGGGCAAAGATGGAAGCCCTATGCAGGATTTTAGCATCGTCATGACGTACACAGAAACTGGAGATTGCAGTTTTGCACGGAGGTGTTGATGACATAGGTAAGAAGGCTAACAGCTCGGCGGCAGTTCATGAGCTGCTGAGAATCTTCAAGGTAACCTCCAGGCAGTTACGGGCCTAATACCCACAGGTCCAATTCGTCCTCTCAGCGGTTTGTCAGACGCGAAACGTCGACATCAATCGCCAGATAGCCGCAGTGAATTCCGCATACAAGGAGCTATGTGAGGAGTCAGGATGGCATTTCCTCTCGAATGATCATATTTGGGGCTGTTTGAAACTTCATCGTCGGATGCAGTTACTCCTGAGGTCAATTTGTGGGGGGCGTATGGGGGTAGCAATACATCCAGAGACAGGGCGATACGCGGCCTCGTCGCCTTAGCTGGAGTTTAGCCCGATGTTGGTTTAATAAGTACGATATTTTCTCTTTAACGCAGCTGACAAGAGTGAAGACCAGGCTGGGGGTGCTAAACCGGAAACTGGACGACCGTCCCTACAATAAGCACAAGAGCTGCTTGGTGAACAATTTAGAGGTATTTCTACAAAAGAATCATGATTCGGGCTACTATACCGATGGCAACAGTCTGGAAACAGCAACTCCTGAGGACATAATCAAGTTTTTAGTAGAACGAGATGGTAAAGGGAAAACCCAAGTGCACGTGCTGGGATGTCTTAATCTAGGGAGAAAAGGATTTTACGATTGTGGGTGTCAAAAATACCTAGCCGCAGGGACGGTAGATTCATACGTAGGGCAAATTAGAGCGCACTTCAATTCGCTGGGTAGTAGGAGACCATGGACGCCAAGATACAAGGAGGGAAATCCATGCATATCAGATCAGGTCCAAAGGTACATAAAAGCCGTCAGATTAGAGCAAGCGGAGGCGCACGTCACTCCAAAACAAGCCGTCCCAATTTTTTCCGACAAATTGCGATGGTTAGTGCGTGAGATCCGGGGGCGTATTTCAGATCTGGTGGAAGCGGCGGAGCCCAATTTCATCAAACATTACATTCTTCACAGGGACCTGGCATGTTTTCTCTCTCTATGGTGGACCGGGGATCGGGCGGCAGACTTGGGTCGCACAAAAACATGTGAGGTGACGAGAATTGATGGCAGGGATAGAGGCGAAAACCCTGGAGTCCTGGGAGAGGGAAAGCACCAGCTTGGATAGAGGCGAAAGGAGGCACAAAAAGATGGCCAGTAGTAGGTGCGGCCGTGAAGGCGAGAATAGGTGTGAACAAACGCCTAATGGCCGTGACAAGAAAGTTGTGAAGGCGACCAGTACATCATCCCCAGAATGGAAGCGGAAACGTGCAGGTGATGAGGGAAAGAAAGAGAAGCAGCCTTACATTCTAGGCACCCTGTCCAAAGCGCCTAGTGATGAGGAAACTGCCTTCAGTAGTTACGCACACAAGTTCAAAGCCAATGCTTCCAACCAAAAAGTTAGAGGCAGTAGACAAGCCTGGAGAGCAGAAGGGAAGCGACGCAGAAGAGAATACTCCTGAACAGCAGGATGAGGCACCACTTGAGAAAGTTGCAGAAATTGCTTTGTCACCTATGCCAATAGCTCAGTGGGAAGTAGATGAGGAGCCTGCTCCGGCAACTAAAGAGCAACCGTCGAGTGTGACGAACCCCCCAAGCCAGCGGAAGGAGTAGAGCCACAGGCGACGGTATCAGACAAGCCTACCCAAGGAGGGAAGGAGAGAAAGCCGCCATTGGAGCTCCATATCCATCACTTACTGCGAGAGTCAGAGGAGGGCCCAACGACTGTGTTTAATGGTGTGACGCAGACCGTCCATGAGCATCGTGCACGTCATGACGTTGTTTTCCTAAAGGCCCTGTTGACCACTACAGAGTTGCAAACTACTAGAATCTGCAGAATGGTGCGGGAGGAAGGCGGCATTGTGAGTATCGGACCAGGAATCACCAATGGGGAGTTGGAGAAGATCGCTTCCGTGAAGAAGATTACGGAGACGGTGACACGCAGCGTTTCAGGACAAATTGTTGATCACTAAAGACCACACCGAGAGAGTTTTCGAAACCAGTTTCGTGGCGGGAATTCACTAGAGGCGAGTTATGAAGTTTAGGCGACGTGTTATACGAGGAGTGAAAGAATCAACTGAGAAACGTCGATAGCCTACAGTTGGATCTTATTCAACTCGTTAAGTTATTTGTCTTTCTGACAAAGTTGAGTTTTTATTGTATTGAGAAGAGTGCATTGCTTGTATTTTTGTATCAGTTTTGGAGGTCAGAGACCGACCGAAACTCAATGTAACGCAATGCAATATCAATTGGTGGCGATACGTTTGAAGTTTTTAGGTCGCTTGGCAACGTAACCCTGGCTAGTTCCTAGCTGTCGCATAACGGTCTAAGTTACAGTTGTTGGAGGGTTGCCAGCCTAAAGCGAAGTAAATAAAAGGACAGAGCGAGCGTGAATCGCTCTCTCTTCCCGCGTTGTGACCGTCAGAGCAGCACTGGTGAAACAATATTGACGTGAGAGTTGCGTCACGCTAATTACAGGGAAGGAGCCTCATACCTTAGGGTGAGTCAATGTGATTACATCAAGACCTACACAATCACTTACCATAATCTGTATTATGTTCATCTCTTTGTAATCATTTAATTAATGAGAGAAAGCGAGTGTAATTAAAGATCAGCCGCATAACTTTTTGAAGTAGATTTTGTGACCTAGGCGAGCATAGATTTGAGGAATGAGTAATTAAACAAGTCAAAGTCACTCTCAATCGAACTGTGTCCGTCCCATTTGGGTGTGTGTGTTTACAATATTGTGGAGATTGATTAGTGTGGTGCACTGTGGGCCTGGCGGTAAACCGCCGCCAAAACGGATTGACATCTACAGCCTTCCAAGCCAGACCGCTCGCTGACGTTGGCTGAGACTGACCGGGTCGCAGACAGGGACTAGACCGCTACAATAGTTACCCGATCCAGTTTGAATATTCCTACCGTGTTCCAACAACACAAAACTAATAATATATATTCAAGATTTTGTTAAAAGCCTTTTTTGAGATTGAAAGTTGTAGTGCTTGGGATGTGAGAACAAAATTATTATCGTAATTTGTAATCCAATCATTCCAAAACAGTTGTCTGTTGATGCTCATACTGCTGTCTATAGACTGTGGAGCATTATTTGTGAGGTTTGGGAGGGAGGGGGGCGGGCGTGGGTATTTCAAACATTTCTAACTGTCTAATGCTGCTATAGATGTACATGTACATGATTTCGACTATGGAAATAAGTTTATTTTCGATGTTATGTAAAACTGATGCATATTGCTTTATGAAGCAGTGGACTTTACACAGAGGACAACATCATTAGGGATCAATGTGATAATAACAATAATACTGGGTTCTTGTATACTTGCAGTGCTTTATCACACCCTAGGGGTGTATCAAAATGCTCGTTATCATTGCTTTTTTTTCAGAAGAATAAGCAGAACTATGTTTTGATTATGAGACCCATTTATCAAGCACCTTCTAATGCTTTACAAGTTGCTGCGGCGCATGCAGCAGCCACTGCTAGAAGCACCAGGGCAAACCCCTTCTCTTTAATTCAAGTGTTAAACTCTGTTCTCTTGCGTGCATTACACAACACACAGGCCCTACTACTTTACATTCCGTAATGGTAAAGTATCTTCCTCAAGGACACGTGTCATGAAGCTTTCGTCCAGTGCATGCTCTGAACCGCCCGGCCAAGACACGCCACGTTTGAATGTCTCACTCGCCAATATTTAATGTAGTGGTTCTACAGGTCAAGAAAATTTGTATTATCCCAGCAGGCACAATTTCGTCATAATAACGTTTTAATGACGTCAATTTCTAACGTCGGATGACAGTCGACCTGTTGTTTTAAGTAAAAGTTTTTTAGACGTCAGTGCTAAAACCAAAATAAAACGTCTTACTTTGAACCATAAACCGACGTTGCACGACGGTCAATAAGCAAACATATGTTACACGTAATAAAATATGACGTCATCATTTAACCTCAATCTGACCATCCCCAGACGTTGGATATTGGTCAGCGTATGGTTATGATTAAAAGTTTTTAGACGTTAGGTTTGGACAAAAAATCTGACGTCAAAATTTGGCCTTGGATCAATGTCTTCAGACGGTCTCAAATTCTATAAATCGAACGTTTATTAGACGTTATGATACCCGACCCAAATGTGACGTCCGAATCCACTATTGGATGAAGGTCAATCTAAGGTTGTATTTAAAGTTTTTTTTAAGATGTTTAGTTTTCGACCAAAAATCCTGTGTCAAAATCTGACTATGAAACAACGTCTTTAGATAGGCCAAAAATCTTTAATGTTTTTTAGACATAAGTACCCGACTCAAATATGACACTGTTTAATATACATCAACATTCCGAAATATTTTCTGATTGTAACAATATCTTTGGATTATTCCACCGAAAAAATTAATGAAGTACACTCTATTTTTCATCACTTTTTAACATTGCATACAACATGAAACTTTCAATTTCAAAACAAGACAACGTTCATGAAACACAGTTGACAACATTTTACAATTGTTTTATATTGTTAAAGATCACTTATCCTGTCCTTCAATTTGTTTTACATAAGGTCTGCTTGCAGGTATGCCAACACTGTTAATTAAATTGTTGTATGAGATGGCTCTATTAGCCTATCATGTCTATCAAGTGCATATGAGTGTTTTTTTAAAGTGAAGGATGAATCATTGAACATTGAACCATATGTCTTTAAAAAGGGAAAATCGTCATTTATGTTGTCAACAGCAGACCTCCAACCTTGTCATTTTTTTTTTGAGTACCACATTAGCGCAGCCGCAAAAACCAAAAGCCCAGTGCACAGCAGCATTGGCCGCAAATCTTGATTTTGAATATACAGTGTGTTCATCTTAGGAGTGGTTGCTGTGGCCTTTTCGGATTTTTTGTGTTCGACTCCCTCAACGTGACCTTTACAGTCTGAAAAAAAAAAATAAATAAAGTTCGACTGTTGGCACTGTATGTTCCAATTGCCTAGATCATAGATGCTAAACTCAAGGGGCAAAAAGTTGTAAAAAAAAATAAATACATGTTTTTTAAAAGAAATTTTATCCAGGGGTTCCCCTACGGGCGATAAGCCCATTTTGACTGATTTCTGTTCCATGTATAATTATCTCAATGAAAAACACAATTCAACAATCTACAAAGGTGCCTTTTAACAAAAATTTGTCAGGGGTTTCCCTACGGGCGGTAAGCCCATTTTGACTGATTTCTATTCCAATAACATATTCATTTCAATGGAAAGCACTGTTGAACAATGTTCCTGAATTATTAGTAACTTACTCGGCATGCAAATAACTTGACAATAAACGCAAAAGGTTCCATCTTTGGTTGCTCAGTAAACAGACAAACGAAAGCCTACCGTATAATTTTCCAGTTCCACTTCAAATCATCATTTGTTTCTCCTTTACAAAGATCACACAGGCCATTAAATTCCCGTTATTTTCATGGGTTCTCTTTTTCTTTTCAGGTGGGGGGAGTACTTTCCCCGTCTATACGAGTAGAATCTGACACACTGACACTTCGATCGGCGTCCATGTTATTGTTGTACACTCATACTAGTCATAGTATAAACACACGGCGATGCCGAACATGCATTGTGTGCACATGCACATCCATGTACATCCATGCATACGGCTGTACATGTACTGTACCAGATTGACCGAAACTGGATTGCGCCATTCCCGCCCCCTCTATTACGCATTGGTTTATTACTTTTCCAGCGGAAGTAAGAATTTAAAATATAATTCTAAGCACAACCTCTTTTTTATCGAAGCGCATTATGATCACTCAGATGCAGGGCGTCTTTGTTTGGTTATTTTTGCACTTGGGGTCGAATGAATGACAGTTGAAGAAATTGAGAAAAAAATTGTCCGTTCGTGCTGCAGTTTTAAAACATCATGATAAAGATTTGGCGTCTTTTGCGTATTTTCTGCATAATATCTCGTACCACCGTACTCGGATGTGAAAATGCGTACATGGTACACAAAATGCGTACAGGTTGGCAGGTCTGCAACATCCAACATGCATACGCACCATCTTCAAAATATACTGCAATGTATCTTTTGAAACCGAGTACAGTTAAAAATTGTTACAAATTGTTACAAATGGGCTATTCAATAGCCTATTCGTAATTGGATGATTAAGTGGGGCTAAGAGTGGTATGAACTGCTCCATTCACGAGGCGAAGATCTTACCAAGAGGGCCTTCCATGTGCACTTATGACATCAGATCATTTTCATTGGCCTGAGGAATTAAAAAATGTAAAATGATTGAGAGATCCCATAATTGTTTTAACCCATATCACAGAGAAGGGGGGTGTTCAACTTGTGAACTTGTACAAACAATATGAAAACAATCTTTAGACATGAGCCTTGCCATGTGGCACTTTTACAGGCAAATTGGAGGCAACCAACTTCACTACATGCAAGAGGAACAAAACGTACAAATACACTTTTATGACATTTCCATGGAAAATGCAATGTTGCCTAGTGGAACTGGTTGCCAGTAAATAAACCTGGTGTGACAAGTCCATAAAGATATTGCTTGGGTGATAATATCGAAGTAATTGTAAAAAAAAATGGGTCAGACTTATGAAGATGAAGAGCCCAGATGAAGAGCCGAATTAGCCCAGTCTGCACACTTCCACATTAAACCAAGGCTCTCTGTGTCAAGTGACAACACACAGGCACGTAAACTACCATGCACACTTAAGTTTCTGCTTGAAAATTCTTGTAACATAACACCAAAACTCCAAAACAAATAATTTGCAGCAGACTTTATGAAGCACAAAGAACCTATAAAAGTGTGTAAAGATGGGTTTTAATTTGGGATTAATCTATAAATTATTTGCGTCGTCCTCCGCCTCTTCTGTCGGGGGCATATTTGAGAATATGCTCCAGTGCAGCATATACATCTTTTTCCCAAAGAGTCCTGCGTCTTTCTGAGTGATAAAAATACGTTCAAAAAGAAAGAAAAATAGTAATATATTTGGTAATTATAAAAACAAGGCTAATGTTAGAGGCTGCTCAGCAGAAATGCAATCGAGGTAATAACATTGTTGAAAGTAAACGTGAATGTATTAGGCAAAGATTGTCTATAACAAAATCGTTTGTCCTCATCAGTATATTGTTATAACAAATATACTGTTTTTTAACACTAAAGTATTTTTTGCAATTTTCATAATTCTTCAGAAGGCTATTATTTAGGTGTGCATTAATTAGGAAAATACAAATGAATAACAAAGGCAAAATGGAATCAAATATGTTACATGCTGAAAAGCACAAGAACAAAGACCTTGCAAGTAAAAGCACAAAAGCAGTCAATGAAATACATTCAAAATGACATTTAATGCCTAAGCCAATAAGCAGAACGATTAGTTAGAGCAACATTAATATTTAACATAAGGAGGCTAAAGAATATGCCCCCGCCCAGTCAGTTCCCTAAAAAGATTCATAAAGTGCAGACGTTAGGCCCAGCATCTCCAGCAACAGCCCACACCAGATCAGCCCACAGTCACAGGTAGTTCGGTAGACGTTGACCCAGGAGTTCAGCTCAGGGAGCCACGACAGTCCAGGGTCCGGTCCAGCAGCACCGTCACTCTTGGCCACGATCCATTGGTGGAGAGGTAAAAAGTTGCGAAGACGGAGGAGATGCAGGCCCAACGCTGCACCCTACGAGTTGCACAAGGTGTATGCCTGCATGGGCACTGACTGAGGCCCACTCAAAAGGTGGTCAAGCCTGTTAAAGGTTCTTACCCGCGCGTAGCCATGAATAACATTCCAGAAAAGAAAAGTAACGGGTGGGGAGGAAGTAAGGAATGGGGTCGTAACAGATATGACATTTTTTTGTGTTTCAAGTAATTTGTATTGCTCCAATCAACACTAAATTGTTGGCAGAACACTGAATATAGATCTTTGGAACTTAATTAATTTACACACTGGTCTGATTACTTTTAGGGTGAAACTTCATGATTTTTCAGACTGATCTATGAGTGAAATTCTCATGGGTTTAAACTGTACTTCAACAGGACACCAATAAATTAATGACTAAGTTGTCCACATAGTTACCTATTACAGTTCAACTCAATCTGGCCATCTCCAGGAAAGAGACTTTATCCCCTTTTCCTTTGAGATTCATTTTGGACATCACATCATTGTTCATAATCCTGCAATGGGAAAGGTGTAAGTTCATAAATAAAGAACCGAAACACTCCTGATCAAAATTTCGGCACAGTTTCAAACATTTATTTACGGATTTTTAAAGTTAGCCAATACACACAGTTTAGGTGTATACTTGAAGCCTGGTGAACTTAAAACTATGCTTGTGACCTGTGAACCAAATGGGCAAAATGATTGTTAAAACTGATCCCAAGCATTTGACCAAGAATTGGCATAAGATGCAGTGGCTAATACAGTATAAATAGTCATAAAAAGGAAAAACATATTTTAATTTACTTTTTGCATTGGGCATGATGAACCTTTGTCATAAATGTGACTGGATTTTGATCACTAATGTGGTATATTGCAATATATGGCATGATAAAAAAACACTGGTGTACCTTTCCATTACTCTGCGAACATTATCTCTAATGGAAGACCCCCCCCCCATCCTATTCTGGACAGTTGTGCAACCTGAAATTAAACACATTACAAGTGAATGGATGTATCCACTAGTATATGAGTACAATGGATGGCAGAACATATGACAAAGTGAAGTGTTAAAATTATTTCTTATCAAACAACAACCTAAAGCAAGGAAGCAAAGTAAAAAAAAACAACCACACAAACAAACAACCACACTGAGGCTACGGGAAAGTAATTTAAAAAAAAAATATTTTGAGGGACTTTGCCAGGCAAAATAAAATGTTTTAAAGATGAAGCAGTGTTCATTATGTTTTAGGCGGCATTTCCGGCTACACATCATAAATTTGATGAAGACAATGACGGGCATAAAACAAGGAGGAGCAAATCTTTTTGATAAGGGTGTCATGGCCGAGTGGTTTAGAGCATTGAATTCAAGTTATGGTGGTTAAAGTCGTGGGAGTGTGGGTTCAGGTCCCGGTCGTGACACTTGTGCCCTTGAGCAAGATGCTACCACTATAATTGCTTCTCTTCACCCAGGGGTATAAATGGGTACCTGCTAGGGTAAAGGTTGATATTGTGTATGAAAAATCCTTTGGAGCGCTACGGTAGCCGAGGGTTGTATACTCCCTAGGGAGCTGAGAAAGATTAAAGGAATGTTATTGCCCCAATGACCAGGGAACTAATATAAAGCGCATTGATACGGTTATTGTAAAATGTGGGGCCCCTGGATAGGTCATTTGAAAAACAAAAAAATATCTACTTCAAGAGTAAAACAGAAAATAGTACGAAAAAAATTCATGCAATATATTGATACTGCAAAGATGTGCCACCTTGTTAATTACTGTACTTCACGTAAATATTTAATAATTATGTAAAATTACAAGAATAAATAAATATCAACATCCAAAGGGAGAAAACAATGAAAATAAACCAACCAGTTGATGGCTGAACGTGTCATCATGCAGGGATTGTTCCAACTCCCTTAATGATTCAGTAGTGTCACAGGGCTCAAGGTAGGTATTTCCATCCTCAAGCACTTGGACCCTCTTTGCTTGCTCTGCTAAGTGATGGTGAATGTCAGCAAGCATTAATAGCACCTGAAACTCTACAAAAAAAAGCAGAAAACAATATTTGCCATTAAAGTAATATTAAACATAAACCAAGGTTTATGATAAACTGTTGTAAAACTCATAACCGTCCTTAACAGAAAGGGGTGGGGGTAGTTAAGGTTCATTCCCCACCCCATGGCAATAAAAGGAAACAAGAATTGAAGAGAGACAGAGAAAAATCCCTTTGATGAGACCAGCATCTCAAACACCAAAGCAGGTTAGTCGATATGTTGAGACCAATTAAGAACTTACTTCGCGGCAGATATAAATGGAATTTATAAATGCCAACGTTTGGACAACTTTGATGTCAATAGGCATGGCACATTCTGAACGATAAAGGACCTCCTCTTGGGCTCAGTCCTTTATCATCCCTGATCTATAATCACATTAAACTTTTACTCCCATAAAAGTTTGATGTTTGGTCTTCAACAACTAATGGATTTTTACATTCCAAGGAGGAGTTTTTCGTCAGTCAAAGGTCAGAAAATTTTAGAGAAGTATTTCCCGACTCACATGAGCACTCTATCTATTGGAAAATGAGTACAACACAAAATTAAATTGGTCATTTCCCTTCCTCTTTAATGAGAAAAACTTCAACAAATGTTATTTCCTTACTAATACTCACTTCCTGTGGTCATGGGGAATTTTTCAACAGGAGAGGAAGAATCACGACTTGACTCTCTGTACAAAAACAATCAAGTGAACATATGTACATGTAAAACCGAAACAGTGTTCTATCTGGGAAAAATTATGGGGTAGGGGCATTAAGAAGAAACAAAATTGCGAGTGCGTCGCGCAACGCCATTACGGCGTGGGGTCCGGGGCCCGCTTTAGGGCCCCTGGAAAATTTTATGTCGTAAATGCTCTCTGGTGCAATCCAGGCCATTTCAGAGACATTCTTGGACCCATTAAATTCATCTGAAATGATTATAAAGTAATACAAATATTGCAGTACAAGTTTGTCCACAAAATATTGTTGGGCCCTTTGCTGTGATACTCCTGATACAGTTTTTTGTTTCTCTCTTGCAAAGCATATTACCTTATTTAGCCTAAAGATAAAACACATTTTTTAAATGAAGAGGTAATTTTTGAAGAATCTTTATTGAAGAAATTAAGACTTATCATTTAACATTGTTTATTTCCCATCCGTTGTCCATTCCATTTTGAGAATTCTTTGGTCATTAAGCTGATATTTTGTTTTTTTATATTTATTTTAAATGTATTTTAATTAATTAATGTAAAATCTTAATTTGCACAAGTATTTGCAACCAATCAAAATATCAAGAGTGATTTACCATAATAATTAATTGTTTGCTTAAAATTATTTAAACTGACTAATTATGGTAATTAAACATTTTCTTAGTATTTGTATTTGTAATGTATGTTTGCATAACGTTTTTATTTTATACTTTTCAACTTTTTACAAATAATTGAATGAATAATAACACTAACATTACAACTTAAAAACTGGGACACAGGTCAAAAACCAATTTTAAATGATCTTTGGAAGAAAAAAAAATTAAAGAAAGACAGTACCACCATGGAGGAAGGAAACACAAGGAGTTCGAACAAAGTCGAGTTCAAAGAATTTGGCTTTGTTACCGCGGTCGTTAAACAGCAGTCGCTTAATTGGCGATGAACAACCTCAGGCGCTAATTCAGACCTCACGCGACAGGATGTCTCAAAGATTGCGCTTGCGCAATTGCAGTTGTGACGTCGCGCACAGCCATTCGTGTCGTCACTTGGTCAATGGAGTAAGGAAACACGAACACACACACACCGTGTTGTTAAAATGGTGTCTTTGACTTGGGGCAAAGACGAATTCATTACAGGTTCCGATTTTAGCGATATGTCAGAGGATGATCTTAATGCAAATGAATTGTTAGATATCAGCAGTGGTTCTGAAGACGAAAATAACCAGTATTGTGTATGCGGCAAGCCATCCACGAAAGAAATGGTAGCATATGATAATGACCAGTGCACAATAATTTTGGTGGCACTACAGCTGCGTCGGTCTTTCTGCTGACACGATTCCCATCGAAACCATGGGCCTCCTACATACTTTACTCTGATGGTCGTTGTTCTTGTTTTTCTTTCGTCTCTTTTGTGGCTTTCTTACATTTATAATTTTTTTGGCCTAGGCCCTAGATCATGTTTTATTTTAATTTTCTTTTTATATTCATTTATTTATCTTTGAAATGTAAGTGTCTATATACATTTTTGCAATAGGATCTGTCACTGAACATGTTGAAGACATTACTGGTCTTCATCATCAACCACCACCAACAGCACATGTCTTGGAGCCTGACATTAGTGACAACATGGAGGAAGGGAATGAGGGGATGGATGAGCCAAGCAGTGCCACACCCATAGCCACTTCGTCAAGCAAAACCAAAGGAGCTAAGAAAAAGAAGTCTTATTTCAATTTCTTGTGTCACCCCCTAGAAAAACTTTCTAGGGAAAAAAGTTTCTGGGGTGTGGCATAATAATTAGTTTTTCTTAAAATATGTTTGTTTACTTCTTTTAAGAATACCATTTTGAGCAGTGTATGGATATAAAAAGCTTGCTGTTTGCTATCGAAAGTGGGCTTACTGATAGATTTTTGCTAATGTTGGTGAAAATAACATCAAACAATGCAATATAAAAACAAAACAAAACAAGACTGGTGTGTTGAACAAACAAATGCCCCACTGAGATTTATCTCATTGGTGGTTAGATCTAGCACACAAGAAAAATAAGACCACTTCGAGTGAAAGTGTAATTTTTTTATTCATCCACAAACCAAGTTTGGAGTTGATAGACCAAGTCCTTCTTGGGCGAGTTATCGCTCAGACAACATTTCTTTTTTTTAAGCCATAACGACCTTGACAATTACTCTAGGTGATCCAAAATTGATAGGCTTCTGAAGATCTAAAGACCAATTCATACACCAAGTTTGGAGTTGATAGGCAATGTCGTTCTTGAGCTATCACTCGGACAACATTTATTAATTTTTTGTTGGCAATAACCTTGATAATTAACCTGGGGGTCCAAAATCAATATGCTTCTGAAGGATCCTAAGACCAACCCACAAACCACACACAGTGACACACACATACCCAAACTTGTTTATGGTGTAAATCAAGGACTTCCTCTTTGTTCTCCCCTGGACTTTTCTTTTTTTTGCGACGCCCCCATTTGTTTTGTGCACAAATTCTAAGCGAGACAGTCCTTGGTTTGTCAAACTTTCGGATCCCTTTTGTTAAAGTCCTTGTTTTTAATGGGTTTACATGTTCACACACACACACACACACACACACACCCCACACACACACATACATATGGCAGTTACGGGGTACTTCCATTGTTTGTCTATTATTCCCTTTTCTGAAGAAATCCTCTGTGGGGTACCACTTGAACAAAGAAAACCTTGTGGGGTAAATTGTTCTATTGTCAAAAGTACCCCGTAAGTTGGCGTGTATAGGGGCACACACACACAAACACATACAGAAGGACAAGGCAATCGCTATATGCCCCTTCGGCTTTGCCAGCAGGGCATTAAAAAACATAGCTTAAGGATCAGAATGGGAATGTGGGTAACATTTGACAACTTAAGTATTTTAAAGCACATTCATAAAATTGCATTTTACCAGTTCTAGTTGATAGCTTTCAAGCAGTGAGTTGAATGGGTTTCCTGAGAAAAGGTACAATATACGTACGTGTGACAGCTGCACATATTTTGAGCCCACCAAAGGCTCTTTTCCCTACTCCGTCTCCCTTCCAGCCTGATTTTCCTGCCCAATTGTATGTCAAGGCAAGGTGATGGTGCAGAACCTTGCCCATGTATCGCTTCACACATTCTTTGATTGTATCCCCTCCAATGAGCTGTAAGTGGTTCACCTGAAGTAAAAGAAGAATATTTAGAAGCTTTAGACAGGGGGTATTTTAATCTAAAGGATTTATGTTAATGGCCCATAGATTTTTCAATACTCTTGTCTTAATTCATGTTTACATTACAAGCAATTTCCAGTATATGGGCTACAATGGCTAAGAAGACTCTAAGTAAACAGTACATCCCATAGACTATGTCTCGTGATTGGTTGAGAGGGCAAACTAAATATGCTTTTATCATTATTATTATTATTATTGTGCCCCACACAAACATGATTGTGTTAGACCGCTGCTGTAGTCAACTGTTTCCATAGAAACTAATAGGTTATTCACCCATAGGAACTGTGCTATGCTCGCTATGACTGTATTGGCTTGTATTTAATTAGAACAGACATTTTTTGAATTTATGAATGAGGTATAGAAAACAACTATTGACTGATGTTTTCCTTGTAGTACAGTACAACCAGCCTTCCTCTGTGATACATTTCCATCATGAAAAAAAAGAAGACTCCAATGTGATCATCTGGTGAGGGGCTAGATTTAATGCTACTCTCACAAACTCAGCCATCACTTGTATGACTATTGTTTCTACAGTGCATGGCACAAGAGATGTCCACCAGTTACTACTCATTGAAATTAAGGAACGGTTGAAGAGCCAATTCTTAGGGCTAACAGACCCATTGCACATCACGTTCTAAATCTTCCCACTGCTATGCCATTTTAAGGCAGTGACTTAAAAAAAATGATACAAAGAAATCAAGGGGGTGTAGGTGTAGGTGTTGGTAGGTTGCAATGTCTCCCTGAGAAAATATTCTAGACAGCAAAGTTGAATCCAAAATGAGATTAATAATAATTTGACTGAAGACTTCCTATCAAAACACTGAATTGTCAAAAAGTTATGAGCATTACCACAAGCTTAAATTTATGGGCCGAACGATTTTAAAAGTACTGCGATAGTTGCAAGACCTAAAAATATTACAATTACTCACAAATGCAGTCATATGTTCTGCGTCCTTCAATGACTGCTCAATCTTCTCTACCTCTTCATTTTCCAGCGGCAAAGTGGCATTTTTGCGGAAGTTTGCAATCAATTTCTACTGATCTCCTCGTCTTCCCAGACATCGCGCTCAGAACTTTGCGTTGTGAAGTGACGTCGTCTTTCAAACCAGCCAGTGCAACCTGCACTTCACTTAAAGATCTTGTAAAACGGCGTTTGGAATGTTATTTAATGCCCATACTACCGATAACGTATGTTGAACTTTATATATATTACATTAAAACACTTCAATAGAAGTTTTAATGCCCCAAAAAAGCCAGACTGAGGGTCTTTTGTTGCGCCCGCGACAGCCATTTATGAAAACGTTGATGTCGTCACTGCCTCATTTACATATATGCATAATGCATTGTTCGACCGATGACGTGGCATGGGGTAGACGTGTTGATGCTGTTGTTGCACCACGGTGATAGTACATGCACATGTACGTGTGTGTTTACATTCAACTACACGCTCGTATTATTCATTCTACTCTTAAAAATAAAATAAAAATGTCCGGCAATGATGATGAAGTTACTTGGGAAGAGCATAGTATAGATGAGGAATTGTTATATACATCTGGGGAAAGTGACAGTCTGGCAAGTGAAGGTTCGTCGCCAGACACAAGCTCAAAAATTGACGAAACCGAGTGTGGATGGACTCGACGAAGTGCGTGGTGCAGAGCCTTACCGCTTCGAGCCAGTCCGAACACCACATGAATGTCGACGATCAAAACCGGCTGGATAACACTGAATGGTATATAACATTGCTTCTTGTTGTTTTCAAGTATATAACCCCGAATCAATGGATAATTATTATTTTATTAACTAAAATGTGTAAACCTTTTTATTTCCTCCGAGCTGGACCCAACCTTCTTCATACATGTGGTACAATTATTTTTACAAAGATAAAAATTAACAAATCGGGAGTGACATTACAAATGCTCAAAAATTCATCAAAGACCTCTTTAATAAACTTTAAACTCACCTGAAGTACGTAAGAGATGTTAACATAAAAAAAAAAAGACCGTGAATGACTTTCGTTGTGCGTCGGTGCTAACGGAGCGCATTTTATGGATTTACCCAATTTTTAGCACAGTAAGTACTTGTAGATTCAATTGCCTTACAGGAGAGCGCATTCTATAAATTGCGCCAATCCGTAGACTGCGCTCAACGATCATCGACTCGCAACGAAGTAAGGCCCCCATTTTGGTGTCCATTCTCATTCTGGACAACAGTTTGTTTAGAATAAGATGGTTAGCCAAACAGTTATATTTCTTCGAGAAACATGTCTGAAACAATTTTTCACTAATGTTTTACTAACTTTACATTATGTTTTTTTTCTTCTTGTATACAAATAGGTGCAGTTGTGGACACTGCGTTGTGCAGCCCTTGCCTCAGAACAGTAAATGCTGCAAAGAAATTCCAGAAATCTGTGCAAAAATGACTGAACTAGAGATTGAAATTGATTCTGTGGATACATGCATCACTGATCACGAGTGGTATGCTGCCTGTTGCCTTCATCCTGCCACGCTTCAGACAGCATTCCTCCAGTATCAAACACAGTATGGAAGAAACGCTGTACAAGGCACTCTTGACCAGTAAGTGTTTTCAACAATTCAGGAAAAATACTTGTTTTTTGTCTTCAAATAATATGGATCGTAATGCAAGTCCTTGCAAATAGTAGTACCGAGCATTTGATTTAAAGGGTAAACCACCAAACAAGCTCTCCAGTTCAAAAAACTTGTGTGACCTTAACCCAACCCCCCCCCCCCCTCCAAATATTTTGAATAATTGTTAAAAATATTATTAATAGTGTGTTTCACATATTTATTACAGGAGGTATTGTCATGTCGCATATCGCCAGGTGGTTCGTTGGTGCTGGGGTTACCTTGGGCGACATAACCGAGTTCCATTGCCATCATGTATCATGGACAAAATTTGTCAAACTTACCCAAATGCAGATGGTGAATACAAAGGTTTCCGCTACCCCCCATTAGACCACATTGTTTAAACAACAATTAAGTAAACGACAACACATGTATTTCATTATTGTCATTTACATTGAAATGAATGGGCATTTACTACCAAATGAATATGCCTATTACAGGGGATGCATAACACAGTCAAAGCTGTCATTCTTTCTCGTTGTTGGTTGTTAGATTTTTACAGGGCATGTGAAAAGCCACCTTTCCAATTTCTTTATAATGTGGACAGACTGAATGTGGACATTACACTCTTTATGTTATATTGTAAGTACATACACCTTGAATAAATGGAATCACAACAACATTTCAAACTTGTAGATGACTATTACTTTCCAAGTACATGTTGTGTGACATTTCAAAGCAAAAATTAAAACGATTGTTGTTTGACAAAGCATGAACTGCTTTAGCATTGCTTCTTGTCCTATTCGGTCTCTATGTGTCAGTCTGCCTGTTGTTTTGTTTCACTTTCCTTTTTTTGCTGTTCTTTGCCCCTCCTTTGGATCTTGTGTTTCTTTTCGGTCTGCTTTTCTTAACAACTTCAGGCTCCACAACCTGCGCCTCTGGTCTACCTACAGCCTCCGTCTTCTTATCGAAGCGTGAAACAAAATCTGGACAGCAGCAGACTTTATTGGCCTCGTCACAGAATTCGTCAAGAATCCAGGATTACCAGACAATTGTGGGAAGTCAGCCTTGGTGTTTTTTTTACCCTGGCGGCAAAGAAACAATGTCCTTCGCATTGTACTCTTTGCGTAACCTGTCAGCAGTAAAGACATGTATATTTACGATTTTTTTTTTTTTTAAAGCCCCCCTCAATATGCAAAATACATTAAAACTTGATAGAAGCATTTACTTTGGTTCTGATAATGGAAAGCACCACCTTTTTAACTAAAATCACCAAGAAATGTATGATGTTTTTACATTATGCATGCTCAATTGAGTTAGAAAGATTGCTTACAATATGTGCAGTTGAAGAGAATTTTCTTCACTGTATAGCCTCCGCTAACCTTCTTGCTCCTTGGATAAACGATAGTGTACATTGGTTCACCTTTAGAGTTGACAGCCTGCTCTCTACCAGAGTTCTCATTGAAGTGTAGTGCTGCTAAAAAAATTCTGTAAGCACAAAACAAATAAGATTTTAGAGATACTCAAATTTCATGCCCACTAATACCTAGACATATAAAACAAAAATACAGTAAACTACATTTCAGGTAAAATTGTTAAATGGTTCTTCATCTTCATTCTAATTTTTTCTTTTTGTACCACTTATTTATACATGTAGAAATCTTTCATTGTTTTTCGATATTAAGCAATTTTGAAGTCTTGCATAACTCTAATTTGCCTTGCATTCAGAACCAATTGATATTAACCAAAATTGGGAATGGGCTGTTCAGTTTCTGCAACTTTGTAGTCAATGGAAAAGTTTCAGACTTTCTAGACTTACCTGCATAGCATACTCTCATAACTGTAGACATACATCTTAGGTGCAAAATGGTTAATAACCGAGTGGAATGACTCCACTGATGTCTGCATAGATGGAGAAAGCATCCGAACATCTTTCCTCATCCACGCTCCTCCAAGGATTTTTTCCAACTCTGTGGCAGGTTTTGTTCCTAAATACACACAAACAGAAATATAGTACAATATGCGGTTGATACAGACATTTGAGCAAATCAAATAACTGAAAGACTGAAAAATTAAATTTTAAATGACTGATTTGCCATTCAGAAATTACATACAAGCCTTGAGCGTGGGAGCATGTGGGGTAGAGGTTGTTCTCATGAACATGAACGTTGAGGACATGGTTGATGATACTATCAAACTTGGCCAACATCAGGTCAGGGTCCCCATCTGGCGTTGAAGAGGCTACCCAATATAGGTTATTAGTTATGCCATGTACCCAGCTGTTAATATCACCACAACCAGACAACTTCCCCACCTTGAGTAGCTTCTTCTTCGGGCCTGGTAACCAAAGAAAAGGAAGGCAAAAAGACAATGGGTGATACAAATGTCAGTTTAACACAACACTTGAGCTTATCGTAAGCAAAGAATCAGCACTTACGTCAAGCGTATTTCACGGGTTAACAAGGAATGTTTGCGGAGTCCAAGTTACTAGGCATTCAAGGTGATTGCAAGCGCAGAATTAATCGGTAAGCAGAGCCATGAAACTGGGCCCTGACCAGTTCATTGTGGATAGGTACTAGTCGAGTGAAAAATGTAGAAATTACACATGAAATACGAAATAAATAATTTGAAAATTTCTTAAAAGCACTGAAGTAATATGAGCTGCTCACCCTTTGCGACATGCCAGACATCAAAAAAGTGCTTTATCCCCTTGGTTGTCAAATTTTCTCTTATGTATTTGGCTATTTGACGATGCCGGTCCGTCACAATTGTTCCAATCTCCACACCTTTGGTTGCCTGTTTGTGCTTTACCAAGAATTGAAGTCTTGTTTATTTTAGCTTGATAATCTGACTGTCAATTATTGATAAACAAGTTGCGAGAACTAACTAACAAGCCTTGAACTCACCTGAACAAGCTCTATATGGAGAACTTTGTTTTGGTTAATTTCCAATGTGCTGTAGCACCCATATTTGGCCGAGTGGCCCATGCTGTCGGCTCGCATGTCCATGCCAAGGAAAGCTTGGGCCTCCTGGCTGCTGACCGCTGCAAGGACATCATCTTGCGTCTGCATCCAGGTGTAGGTAATTGCTGGTTGCAGATACCTGAAGGTGTTTAAATTCATGACAGAATTTCTACATATGTATGTAACGTGCTTTGACATCAAGCAAAATGCATAATTTTCAATTTATCATAATCTTCACTGAAATTTCAAAACTTTTCACTATGCTTTATGCGGGAAATATACCTAAAGAACTGGAAAAAAATAAAGGACACATTAAATTTTAGGTATTTTTAATTACCACTTCTGATGATTGAAGAATGTGGCATTGGAGTAGGTTGCCAGATTCATCGACTTCAAGGCATCAAGAAACTTCTTTGGGGAAGACCCTGATGTCAGAATTGCTGCAGACAGCATGATGTTGCCAGCTGATATGCCTCCAACTATTGGTTGCGATCGCCAAGTTCTGATATGCCCACAGCCCCTTCTCCTGCAGATTTGGGTAACCTTCATTAAAGTCCCACCATTAGGTCTATATATTTGGGCTTTGGTTGCAGCGAGACATTCGATGCAGGTAGTAAACAGTTCCATCAAGTGACTACGAAATACGATGTACTTGGGCTGATCCACCACATCATCCTGCTTGTCTTCTTCTTGGTCACTGCAATAGTGTGTACATGTATAGGTTGGAGTTAATTATAAATAAAACACACTTGGTTGACAAATAAATGTAAAAACAAAATCCAAACATCACCACCATATTGGCACAAAACACACCCTATATGCTATTAAATTGTGATCTTGTTTATTGATAATTTAGTACACAACACTAACCTTGAAAAGCAATACGAGTCTGAGCTGTCATAATCTGAGGGGATGTACTCACTCCCATCAATTTCAGAGTCCTTGGATGGAGTTAGTGGGGTCACATCCTGTTCAGCTGCCAGGTTGTCTTTTTCCAAAATTACAGCAATCTTCTGCACTGGTTGTATTTTACTTGCTGCTGATGAGGCCTGGTCACACCCACATACATTCTTTTTAGTGGATCCACTAACTTGAATGCCTGGTTATGGGAGATATAAACATTTAACATTGAGAATACTGTCAACTCAGAATTAATCACAAAAAAGCAAATAATGACCCCGTGCAGAGAACCACTTGAAAATAAATTCATAACAATAGATGTACCTTTATTCACTCGGCGAAACATCTTTCTGTCTGTCTGTGTTCTTTTTGACATGTATAAGCGTCGGGAGGTATGGCCAGGGTATATGTTTATTTTGCTGACATTCCTAACTATGGTGCAACGCCATCGAGCAATCGTCTGGGTTTCCTGGTCTATCATCTAATGCAAGTAAACAATGTAAAAATTGTGTTTTAACCAGTTATTTTTATTAGGCAAGATGAATAACACTGGCTCCAACCAAATACACTTTGTAGTCGTACTCACTGTAGGTAAATTGCATTCTGTCTGCGTCAAAGTTGACTTGGTGATACAGTGGTAAAGATCAGGGTCAGTAGTTGAGCTGTCTTCATGGTTAGTTGACTGCAAATATAATATGACAAGTAATTATAAATGATTAACGGAATCAAACAATAAACTGAACAAAACAGCAACATCGTACATTCAAGATTAACTTGTTTAACTTGTTTAATCCTTGGTTAAGTTCACAGATTACAATCATTTCAACATGTACACAATTTAATATTATAATGATTTAACACTTAAAAAATGATGTGACCTGTCTTAAATAATCTTTAAAACGTTTTTGATTTGCAGTTATGGCTTTCCATAGTTTTCCAACCAGGACCTCATTGAGAGTTTGCGGGGGAGGGGGGGGGCACCACTGGGAGAGGCATAACTAGTTTTACACTGAAACATGCATGTCAGTACCGTCACTGTGAAGTTGCTGAAACTACCTCAATGTTTGTACAATGGAGCTATTTGCAGTGTGACCACTGTCTGTTTCCACCTCCGGCAAGTAGACCTTCGAATATGCAACTTTGTAGAGATACACCATACACCATTCACCACAGCATGAAGTGAGGACCTTGTATTTTGTATGATCAGACACAGGGGTAGGCAGGCATACAACATGTCCGTAATATTAATCGCAAATGCAAGATGTTTGCTTTACATGTATCTTTTCACTACATGTATTTTAAAAACCTACATTCCTACCATAGACGAACGAGATGTTCCTGCTTATATGCACTTATATTTTTAGTGCCAAAACAAAACAAAATGTATTACCATGGAGCAATAAACTAGTTTATTGCTCCATGGTATTACCAAAAATGTTTCAAAAGTTCAAAAATATTTAATTAACAAATCATGAAGCTGAAGTATAAAATACACAGCATTTACGTATTTTAAGCCAGAAGCCGAAATGGCATAATTACAAGTGATGTCAGGTTTCCATGATGCCTTCACATGACACATTTTAGAAAATACAAACAAATTTTTTCAGTGTGTTGAACCGTTGAGTGTGGTTACTACTGGTAATGGTACTAGCTTCACATAAAATGTCACGTGTCTCACCATGAGGGTACCTAGCTCCACGGTCTGACTGAAACCGGCCACAGAGAAGTCCTTTCTCAATCAAAAACGTACAGATAAGTTTTTCAAGAAAACAAACACACGACTTAAACAAGGATGTAAAACTTGTTTTTAGTATGAAGGAAGGTACTTTCAGAGCTTTCACAGTGTGTGAGCTTCCGTATGAAAAATTTGTGTGAATAGGTTTTTCTCAACAAAACACCAACATGGAGGAAATCGATATTATCTAATTCTAACAAGCAGCACATGACACCTTGAAATGCCGCCCCCCCAGACAAAAAATGTATATACATAAATAAATTAAATAAATAAAACAATGAAATAAATAAATAAATATATAAACAAAATGACAGACAAGCACAAAATGGTCATGACATTTCCACAAGTTGGATTTCAAATAAAAGAACAAAACTTTTGATTTTGTTTGACTGCTTCATTTCCCCGAAGGGCATTATACCAGGCATTATACCGTGGGGTCATAGGTCAAGTCATCGTACCTGTTTGTTTGCTTTTTCAAGTGCGAAGAAACGGTTGCTGACGCTTAGTAGTAGGTTTACTTTTGATAACCAATCTCGAAACATGTCAATTTCAACCCCGTTGATTAGGCTTCTTGACCCCACCCAAAAAACTACCCCCTCCCATAAACACCACCAAAAGCAAACTCACCTCTTGCTCTTCAGAAAGTGATGGTGCGGCATGCGGACTACACCTATTTGCAGAGGAAGGTCCCTCTAGACATATTTTAGAGAACTCCCCAAATGCTTCCTGAAGTACCTGCATCAAAAATAATAATAAATAAATCAATACATAATCCAGAGACAAGTACAGCAAAAAGTGAACAAATAAAGATGGGGGGGGGGGGGGAACTAATATAAAAGAAACTGCATCAAGACAGACAAAATTCTCATGGTCTCCAAAACTACCATAAACGCCCCAGTGGCAGACTAATACCAATCATTTACTATTTTGTTCACTGCCTAAATTCATATTTAATCATTTTCCTTGGAACAAGAAAATCAACAAACACATTTTTAATTTTTTTAAACTAATACTAAATTTCAAGTTACTTTAAAATCGGCCAAAGAATGGACTTGGAGAATTAGGAATAACAAGAATAAATTAAGTTAATGTGTCTGCTCAATCAACATGATGAAGAAAAAATATATACAACATTGTCACCTATATTTCTTTCTCCCTCTTCTCATTGGCTCCCCTCGGTCGCTTTGCTGGGCGAGGTTCTATATAGCTCGGGTTGGATGGGGATTTCAGGCTGGGTATTGCTTCCTCTTTCAGCAAGAATTAAATTTGATACCAAGTTGTTGCTTCATCCGAGATGATTGCTCTTGGTAGTCGCCATCAAAGTGCTTGCTACAAATTCTTGACCACTCCGTCACGTCCGATGACTTGAAATCCGCTCGAGTTGTAATAACAAATCTCACCCACTCCTTACGAACTTGCTCATTTCGGGGGAATTTGAAGAAACATACATCGCAATTCTTGGACAATGTTCTCGTGCATCCACCGATCACACAATTTTTGGGCATCGTAAGACAACCAAAACAACTACTTTCTCATTTTTTTCGCGAAAGATTTTCGTAAACACTCGAACACAACAAAGCATTACAACGCAGAGTAGTACACAACGTGTAACCGTCGCAAATGTAAACAAAGATCCGACTCCACCATGATACGTCAAGGGTCATCACGGGTTTTCGTAACACTTACTGCGTTCGTGTTGAAAAGCGACAGGAAACCAGCAACGTGTATTTATATAGCGCCGTCTGGGAGCACAACCAAGAAAGTTTTATCGAAACGACCAAACCGTGGTGTAAAAACCAAGCTTTTTATTTACGAGTAATATTATAATACGCTGATATATTAAGTATAAAAAAAATATCACAGACGGGAACTTCGAAACAATATTTACAAGGTAAAATGCTTTATTTGATTAATTTTAATCGTTTTTCAGCGTCTTATCCTTGGCTAGAAAATAAAAAGAAATGAATATTATTACTTTTATTAACAAACTTAAAGAGAAACTGATCGGTGTGTACTTAAAACATCTATTCATAAATACCCCAGACAGTTTCGCTATTCCTATTGGTGGAGAGCACGTCACGTGGGGGTGTTTAAACGGCTGATAAAGACATAGCTGGAGCTGTTTAAGACCGGCTGGCTTCGCGTGTTGGGCGCGCAGGCTCATTTACGCCAATTTACTTACGCGGAACGCAATATATAGCTATTAGTACCCGCGCGTAATTTTTGTGTACACGCGCGGACACACAACCCAACTCGCACAAAACAGAATTTTACAAAAGTTTTTGACAATGTACAAACTTCGGAAACTCACTAAACAAACAATTTGTCACAGATTGTCCCACTTTGATTTTTTTTTTTGCTTTTTAACAAAAGGGCATTTATGCATGGGAATAAAAGAGTATGAGTATAAAAGAGTATGATGTCCCACTTGGAATTTTTTTTTTTTGCTTTTTAACAAAAGGGCATTTATGAATGGGAATAAAAGAGTATGAGTATAAAAGAGTATGTGTATAAAAGAGTATGGGAATAAAAGAGTAGTGGCCGTGCGATAAAGGCCCTCGCCTCGGCTCAGGCCTTTATCGCACGGCCATGACCCTGCCGGTTTTAAACAGCCGTTTAAGAACTCGTCACCACTTTTTTATTCCCTTATTTAATACAATACCACATTGAAATTTAACCACTCACTTCAAATTCCAGGTTGATATAATAATAACAGCTTCTTATATAGCGCTCATATCCGTCACTCAGTGACGCTCAAGGCGCTTCAACATTAAGTATTTTCCTGCAAGGTATGTGGGGCTTCGTTTGAAGTAAGAGACCTATTCCTTTACATAGCACCATGTAATGGTTTACAAGGTGCTGTGGCGCAATTTGCAGCCAATCAAACCAGGAACACCAGGGCGGACTGGGTTCTTTTACGTGCGTTTCACAACTCACGGGACCAACGGCTTTTCGTCCCATCCGAAGGACGAAGCAATAATGGTTAAGTGTCTTACTTAAGGACACTAGTGTCACGACCGGGACTCGAACCCACACTCTGCTGAGTCGGAAACACCAGAGCTTGAGTCCGGTGCTCTTATCCGCTCGGCCACGACACGCCACTGAAATACATAGCCCTGTGTTTTGGTGTCTTTGTGTTTTGTCATGTTCCAAGACTGTTAATCAGGATGATCATTCATACATGTTTACTTCTAAAGCAACGTGCCAATGCATCCTGGAACCCGACCCGACACAAAAAAGGGACAGGCGCAGGTTAACAAAGAAAGAAATATAAATGGCACCATAAAGAAAATAATAAAAACCAATGGAAAAAATTCAAAAAGAAAAACATCTTTAACGTGAAAGTTGTCAAGAGGTTTTTAAAGGAACACAATTGATCAACAAAAAGAACCCTGATGAAACCCTGATTTCTAAGAAATGTCTTGCATGCAATCTTTGTCAAACAAGATGACATTATAGCATACAGTGCTTCACACACATCAGTGTATGGGTAAATCAAACAAAATGTTCTTTATCTCCAATGCAAATGTAACATCTAAAGTTGTTGTGGTACCTGCTCCTATAAGGATTCGAACTGCCTCTAACCACTAGGTTCGTGGGTTCCAATGCCACCTGATCGAGTGATATGCCTTTTTTTATACAGAGTATACAGCACAAACAGCGTATGGGTAAATCACACAACCCCAATGCAAACATAACATCTAAAATATTTTTTTTATTTTTTTTTTTTTACCACATTATTTTAGATACTCATCATCTAAATCAAATAGAGGGCGCTGTTCACCTTGGTAACATGGTGTTTTATACCTCTCCTGCTGTCAATTTCAAAATCCGTTTTATCAGCTAAATTATTCTTGCCATCCAGAGATAATCTTCTCTTCAAGTTAATGCTTACTACTTCTTTATCAGCAATGTGGAGTTTTTATGCAATTTTCGTCGGTGTAAGTGCAATTTCATGATATTTTTTTTGTTGACATTGAATACCACATTGACTGGCAGCCATTTTGCTGTACAACTGCCCTATCAAATCAAATCAAACCGGATTTGTTCATGAATGTTTTCTACATTACTGAATGACTACACTATCTGATGCCAGTATGTTTTCCACTATATCATCTGTGCTGTGTTTGCTGGCAGTTATATCTTCAGCCTCGGCCTATCAGACGTCTTATGACTCATATGTACTTGATGAACTAAGTGACTTTGATTGTGAGTACAAATCAGAACTGACTCATCATATTCCACCGAGTCTGTCATTTTACCAACAAATTAACAGTGGATGGGGTTTACCACGGAGGAATGTTCCACATCTATGGCTCCTCGTACCTTATGACTGTCATTGTCGCCATAATCTGTCCACTCATATGAGCTCATCTAACTTCAAGAACATTGGCAATCATGTTTTACTGTATCCTAACCATGTTGCCACTTTTCGTATTCGAGTTTTCCTACCATTGCTAGCTGGGGATATTGAACTTAATCCAGGCCCTGAAACAAATCCTCAAAGTCATCAAACGGTGTCCCTTTACTACCAGAATGTTCGGAGTTTGAAAAACAAGATGGTTGACTACAAATCAGCTCTACATGCCAACATCTTAAGCAATAACTTCCAAGTTGTCTGCTTATGCGAAACCTGGTTAAACGAGCACGTTCTCGACGATGAACTATCCTTTAAAGACTTTGCCATACATCGGCGTGACAGAAACAACAATAAGAGAGGAGGGGGACTTTTGACGGTGAACAATTCGATCATCTCCAGACGACTTTCCCAGTTTGAAAAGAATGATTGTGAACTAATGTGGATTGAACTGAGTGTTTCTTCTAGAAAGAAATGTATCGTTGGACTATATTATCGTCCTCCTAATGCAAATACTGACTCTTTAAACTCACTTCAGCTATCTCTTGAGTCTATGTTAGAGCAATACAACGGACATGATTTTATACTGATTGGAGGTTTTAACTTGCCTGATTTCAATTGGTCTGGTGATGGTTCGTTTACTATAGCCAAAAACAGCGTTCTTAATACATTTTTCTGTGACCAAATTTTGAATGGGTTTTCCCTTAAGCAATATAATACCAATCCGACGATCGTTTAAATAATGTTCTTGATCTTGTTTTATGCAACGATAACTCTACTTTTTACTGCGATGTGGTTATTGGACATAATATTTTTGAATCTGATCATGAATCTCTTTTTATTGAATTTGATCTTGGGAAAATTCGTCCTAGAAGTCATAATACCAGAAATGTGTACACTCTAAAAATATATTAGTCAATTTCGCTTTTTAATTTGTCAACGCGACTTACTCTGGTTAGTCTTTGTCAGATTACTAATTTTCATCAATGTATGACAAATTTAGCCATCGCCGATGTTTAAGTATCTCGTCATTTTGACTAATGTATATTGGTCGTGCATCTTTAAGACATGGGACGAACGTAAATTAGTCATTGATTGATCATGTTACAAATAATACATTCGTCATTGTAAGTCATGTGGAGAAATTAGGACTTATTAAAAATAGTCAAAAAGTTTTGACTAAGTTAAGCTCGTCATTTTCGCGGCACTAGTCTTCCAATTGAGCGAAATCAGACCAGCTTCGCGCGCTAAATATAACACATTACTTTGATTGGCATATTGCCAATCCTCTGCCGCTGCGCGTGTACTATACTGTACGTGTACAGTGGATGGTTGGGCAAGCTATGTGTGTGTAAACTTCTTGTGCTGTCTTTCTGATCTCTCTGCTGCACGGCTTTGACTGCCCCTATGTCTGCTGAGAAGTCAACACTGAGAATGTCCAATTTAAGGTACGGTTTCGTTTTTAAAATGTTAAAAAGACAACAGGATGAAGGACGTAAATCATAGGTCTAGCATTGATAATACTTTAGTGGTGTTAGGCTAACAATACATTATGCTCAGACTAGAGAATTGAATGTAAGAATTGACAAATAAGTAACTACAAAAAGTAGCCCTAGCAACTTGGCCTGACGATGAAAGTTCATGTAAATTACAATCAATATTATAATAAAAAGTAATAGGCCTAGCCTACAGATTATCTCCTTTCACAGGGGGACTCCGTGTCAAATTGACAGTGACCAACTCAGAGGTTTTCTTCATTAAAAAAAAAATAAATAAATAAAAGAATCCTCTACTACTCAACTACTAAACTAGGCTAGGACTAATGATTTTCGAGTTGCGAGTATGCATTTTTTATCACATTGCTCGAAAACCATACATTGTCGGGTTCCCTCAACAACTTTACAACAATGATACGATCAACTGCTACGATCTAATGGGGACCAGACTGTTTTACTCAGACTGATTTACTCATTTGGTGCTCGATATGGGGCATGGTGTACCCCCACCCCCCCCCACCCATTGTGTCTTCATTGTGTGCATGGAATCTCGGGAATTCTTCAGAGGATTTTAGGGGGGGTACTTTTGTACAAGAGGAAAATAGTGTGTTAAAGTATGGGAACATGGGGGGGGTCCTCTGCCCCATATCATGATATCAGGCATGGTGTAGATTTGCTCATGTATTACATGTCTTTGCGCAGATGGGTACTTCACAAAACCTTGGTTGCGCTCAGCCAGCGCGCTGAGTAAAACTGCTACCGATTTGCTCAGTGTGCCGAGCGCAATCAAGGTGTAATGTAATAAATAAGGGCGCGCTGAGTAAATCAGTCTGGTCCCCATTAGATCGTAGCAGTTGATCGTATCATTGTTGTAAAGTTGTTAAAGGAACACGACAAAGTATGGTTTTCGAGCAATTGTAAACAAAAATGCATACTCGCGACTCGAAAAGCATTTGATTTTCCCTCAAAACGTGTGATGTTTTTGGAACAAATTTCAGCAGTAGGGCTATCTAAAGTACAGTAGGATTCGATTGGTAAGTTTCATGATCGAGAACGAGGTGGAGAGAAAAATTTCAGCGGGCACAAAAATAGGATTGCGTTGGTGCTGGGTGCTGGGTGCTGGGGCCAAGTGAAGTATGTACGAAGTGGATTGGCCCTATGTTAAGTATGTGGCTAGTGAAAAGGTGTAATGAAGGCATATATATTTTTTGTCCTTGCCATATCCTTGTCGTTTGTAAGATAAGACCCCATTTCAAAACTTTAATATAGCAATGGAATTCATTGATAGCTTGCTCAAATCTTTCTTCTTTTTAAATTTTTTACAGCAACAGTTTGGTCTTTCCTTAATCCTGAGGCAGTAGCCAGTGCCCCTCACTCAATCCTCTTCATCAATTTCAGGAATGAAAACATATATTATAAAGTAAAATGCTGTGATGTAGTTTTACATTTTAAAAGCTATTGGCAGATTGTCACTCATTACTGAAGCATGGATAATTTTCCCTGTTGTCAATGTGAATTTGTATCCAGAAACTTCCTGAGACTACTAAACCACTATCGTTATATACACAATGGGCCACATTCAAAGATAACATGCAATGTCTGGGGTTGCAAAAAGCTGTTTAGGAATGCAAGGGCCTTTCAGGTCCATGTAAAACTCAGGCATGCTGCATTTTGGGGAAGGTTTGCTAAATTACCACAGGAAATTCAAGATATACAAGTCCAAGAAGATTTAAGTGAATCAGAAGAGGATGATGACTTGCCACATGACCAAGTTCAGAATGATCCTGTAGAAGTCATTGTAGATACCGATTCTTTGTCAACAACCTTCATTCTTGGAATACGAGAGAAATTCAAAGTGAATGATCAGGCTTGTAGTTATGTTGCCGAAGAAACACAAAATTTACTCAGATTAGCAAGAGAACAGTTACAAAGAAAAGCAAGAAATGCACTGCCTGAAGTGCAGGAAGCCGAGTTAGAGGAAATTTTCAGTTTGTCTGAGATGGAACAGTCATTCACCTTTATCAAAAACAGAGCCAATCTCAACTCTTACATTAAAGAACATTTTGATCATGTTGAACCAGTGGAATATGTGTTGGGAAGGAAGACAAATGGCCAAGTGCAAAGCACTCAGTATGTCAGTATATTGGAGACATTGCAGGTACTTTTGAAGGATGACGATATTTTTGCTCAGGTAATCCAAGGCCATCAAAGTGAGCAGTTTGCTAAAGACTACTGTGATGGTTTGTACTGCAAAGGTCACCCACTTTTCTCACAGCCCTCTCCAAGTATTCAGGTCATACTTTACAACGATGACTTTACGGTTCCTAATCCCATTGGCAACCGAGTAAAGCAGCTCAAGTTTTCTGCCTTTTATTTTTCCCTGGGAAATTTGCTGCCACAAAATCGGTCTAAGCTGTCCTCAATTCAACTTGTTTTGTTATGTCAATCCGAGATTGTTTCCAAGTATGGGTTACCAAGGGTGATGAGTCCTATTATTGAAGATCTTAAAGTCCTAGAAACTACTGGCATCAATGTTGAAAAGGACGGCACAATGCATAATTTTAAAGGAACCCTCTCTATGGTTGTCGCTGATAACCTGGCTGCTCATGGTATCGGCGGCTTCCAGGAAAGTTTCAATACTGCACGCTTCTGTAGATTTTGCATGGTCACAAAGACTGAAGTGAAAAACTTTTTCCGGGATGTTGGCCTTGTTTCAAGAAGTAGAGATTCCTTTAATGAACAAGCTGAACTTGTGCAACAAGTGCCAGATGTTGCTCGTGTATATGGGGTGAAAAGGAAGAGTCCATTGAATGAACTAAAATATTTCCATGTTGTGTATGGACTGCCATCAGACCTTGCTCACGACTTGTTTGAAGGTGTTATTCCAAATGTCATGCAAAAGGTCATTATCTACTGTGTTAGGGAGGAATACTTCACTCTAGAGTTCTTGAATGAACAAATTGAAACTTTCCCTTATGCAGGAAATGACAAGACAAACAAGCCTTCTAAAATGGCAACACATCTTGGTTCATTCGCTCTTAAGCAGAAGGCAGTACAGTGCTGGTGTTTCCTTCGCCTTTTGCCACTGATGGTCAGTTCTAAAGTAACTGTTGGCGACAGAGTGTGGGATATTCTTACATCACTTCAGGATGTAGTACAAGTTTGTACCTCATCTCAAGTAAATCCAGCTCTGTGTGGCTACTTGGCTGACCTTATTGAATCATTCCTTGGAAAATTCTTCAATGAGTTTCCAGAGGATTCCATGAAGCCAAAGTTTCACTACATCATTCACTATCCCCAGTTAATGATGAAATTTGGCCCGCTGGTCCATTGTTGGTCACTAAGGTTTGAGGGGAAACACTTGTATTTTAAACAATTGTCCCATCATACCAAAAACAGACGTAATCTATGTAAGACACTTGCAACTAGACATGAATACTACCAGGCGTGGATGCGAACCATTCACACAGATTTTGTCAATGTTGTTGAGCACTCTGGTGGAAAGCTGTTCCCGGTTAGGTTATTGTTACGTCCAATACAAACACTACTTGAGCCACTACTTGGTGGAAATGAATCTGTCTACACTTGCAAGAAAGTGCAGTTCAATAGTACATGGTACAGTGAGGGTTGGGCTGTTGCTATAGGGGCAACACCAACAGGATTTGTTCAATTTGGTGTGATCGAACTTTGTTGTATCATTGGTGGCATGGTATATCTTGTATGTAAGCCAGCTGTAAACACCATATTTGTAAACCATATTCATGCTTTTGAAGTTACACTCACAGACGATGTTTTCATAGTGAAAAAGATTCCAGATCTACTTGACCATTATGCACTTGGTGTGTATAACAGCAACAATGGTAAAATAATTGTCCTACGTCATCACATACATGTTCCTGATCAGTTCTAACTGAGAGGGTGGAGGTCGGTTGGAGGTCGGGTACTGCCTGGACATTGTGTTGCTGCCTTAGCCCTGGGGGTGTTGGGAACCAGCAAGGCAGAGCTTTGGACTCCTTCCTCCATGATTACACCGAGCACGGTTTGACCTTGCAGGGGAAGTGCTGCAGGATACCTTGAACTGAAGAGCTGTTGTCTCTCACCGCAGTCTCCAATTCAGAGATTTCTGAATGTGTAACTCTCTATTCTAATTGCAAATCTTGAGTGGCTGTTGAGTTGGCAAATAGTATGATCCGCTGTACAGTAACAGAACTATCTGGTCAAACCTCATACATTAGGAGGTGGGAAATTATTTACTGTCTTACCATTGGTATTACACACTGCAGATTACTTTTTGTGTTTGGAAATCAACAAAAAAGAGTTGAATTTTCGCTGGAGGATGAGGAGAGCGGGGCATGTGTTAAAGGCATAAAGGAAAGAGCTTGCAGGATATTCAACTTGCAGAACGCCCATGTGAAGCTGTGGGATAGGGGATTCGAAGACTGGTGTGACCCAGACAATGACCAGGAGATAGTGGAGAACAACACAAAAGTACTAATAACAGAAGAAGAGGCTATTTGTACTTCAGCTCCCACTGTACCTTCAACTTCATCTTCTCCATGTGGGTATGTACTTGAAATACTAAGTGCAATGTATATTGTGTTCATAATTGCACAACGCCATAACTTCTTCACAAAATAATTTAGGACTACCCATCTATGTTCCCTTTCTCATGCATAGGATTGTCCAAATGGGACGGGGTCAATGAACACCCCCTTTTAACTGTGTTTAAAACAATAAAATAAAACAACTTGATTCATTTGTAAAGCAGATTTTAAGAAATTGCATTTAGTTATTGTCATTGTTTCAGGAATTTTGTGTACTGTGTAGTCCTTAATTTTCGCATCTTCTGTTTTGCAGGTTTTCCAGCCAACAGTTACCTACTGAACAGCAAAACTCATCTTCTCAACTGCCATCGGGTTCTCTAAGCTGGATAATGCGCTACAACATTCCAGAGTTTCCAAGCAACATCACCCATAAACTTGAGAAAGGAGAGTTGCTCAGGGAGGGTGAGAGGTCTGCAATCCTAGAAGCGATATACAGCAGTGTGAAGACATATACATTGTAAGTTTTCAGATCATCATTTTTTAAACCCTAACCATGTCTCAAACGCAAAGGTGACACAGATTGGAAAATATTTGCATCCTGTGACCTTCAGGAAAACAGGCTAAAGACAGCTAGAATAAGTGCAATTTTTTGGAGGAGTAGGGTCAAGCTGCACCACTACTGCTATATTGAGTGCCCAAAAAATGCAACTAACCCCCAGTTTATCCTATAGCATTGTGCCTCACTTTCAAGTCTCTGGCTTTTCATGTCCTTCAACAGGTATACTCTCCGGGTACTGCTAGGAGGTTATTGGAAACTAGTACTAATAACTTTCTAAACTAAATTCTGTAATCAATTTCCTTAAACTCTCACAGAAAAATTGAAACACAACTGTCAGTAATGATAAAAAACACAATTTTGTCTATGCTATTTATTCAGTTTTCTTTTGGCAACATTGCTGAAGGTAGCCTGAACTACTTCAAAATAAAACCTAAAGGAGTTCCATCACCACACGCAAAAAACCCGAGTGTGATTCACCAAAGCATTCTTGAGATTAAGAAGTTGGAAGTGTTAATGCTGCAAGTTAATCACATGATATAAATTGAAGTACATTTTTTTTTCGTGGTAGAAGGCAAAAATTGTTTTTGAAATGCTGGAATGCATTCGTTAGATGTGATGTTTTTACATGAACCTTTCTCTCACTTTGACATCTCTAATACAGCTATCCAACATCTGCTCAATACAACCACATCATTAGTTTGCTGTTTAAACGATTTTCAAAGTTGGACAAACAAGCAGATATGGCATTAGACAATGCAAGGGTAAGTTTAAAGTATTTTATTACTGATTTGTTTTGGTTTTTTTTTTTCAATCTTACACCATTCACTTTATGTAATTCTGACCCTTCACAACAAATTTTGAAAGAAGTGAAGCAGTCACAAAAGGGAGAAACAAATAGTCCACATTGTGTCCAAAGCTGTAGCTTATTTTTGGGGGGTAAAAATGCACTGAGTCCTTAAAAAACCTCCTGAATTGTACCATCTGGGAGGTTCCAGGTGTAGAATAAGTGGGATCCATGAGGGGGAATCCCACAAGCCATTGTAAGTGTTTTTCATATTTGGCAAATTTACTCCCTTGAAAAGCTTATCATAATCGTTTCTTTTGTCGTGTAGACCCTATGGAAATACAGATTGCAATACAAGTTTGCAAATTCCCGTAGACGTGATGACCATGAGGTGCAAATTGTAATCAGGCATAAGAGGAAGGGGAACCAGATTCTTCCAGTCTCACACATCGGCAAAAACAACCACCGCAATGGGGTATTGCAAATTATCAGCCGTCAAGACCATCTTCTGAAGATGACGCTTCCATCAAAGCCCACATTCTATGGATGCAGCAAGAAACTTCTAAACGTAAACCAAACTGTGAGCGGATCAAATTGGCAATGTCTATGACCTTGTCTGATAGACGGCAGCTAATCAATAAGGAAGGGGCTTCAGTTTTGAAGATACAACAGACGTATCCTTGGCTCTTTGATGAAGACGAGGTCAGTCTTTCTTTTGTTTTCGCCCACATAGTTTGCATCATGGGCGTTAATTTTCTCTTCTGGATTAAGGCTTTTTTGCATTGATTTATGAAAAACTGCCATTTATTCATTTATTCAACCCAATGAAGATTTTGCCACAATGTCATGGTGATATTGCTCACTGTCCTTATTTTCAGGTTTTTGTCCTCTGCTCTGCAACATTTTTGCAGGTTGAAATTAATTGACAAGGTCTGACATGACATAATACAGTTATTTCCATACACTTTCCTAGACTTAACTTCAACTAATACAACAATGTGCCTTGATAACAAATGTGCCTCGATCAAACATTTGTACTAATAGATGCAGAACGAATTCCAACGTTTGACAGGAGGGAGTGAAGGACCTCGGGACCTTCTTCAAGCAGGCCTACAAAAGTATGAAGATCCAATAATTAAGATTTTCAGGAGCCAGAAGAAAAAGGTAGCATATGTTGAGTCGGCGCTTGAAGCAATTGGATTGCAACGTGAGGAGAAAAGTCGAAGAGGTAAAAACAAACATGCAACACATATACTATCTAATAGTCATTGTTTTCAAATGCTCGTAATTTTTCATAACTTTTTAAGTCGAGCACAATAAATATTTGGTCTGTGATAGACACTTAAAATTAACAAGCGGAAAAGAGTTGGTATTAAACAAATAGGAAGACTTGAGGTATAATTTTGTCCTGTGTTGTCGTGACTAGGTTACATCTCTTATAAGTATCTGAAGGGATGACTGAACATTTCAACTTTATGTGTGAGAGATTAACTGAAATGTTACCCAACACATACATGCAGAAACAAATTGTTTAGCACATGCCATATCTGAGCAATGTTTCAGGCGGTATTTTAATTAAGAGTCACAAATCTCTATATCTTTACTCTCTTTTTGCAGAAACTGCAAACATTGCTGCAGCGCTTGCAGTTCCATTTATTTTGAAGGAGCAGGTTGATGACCTCATTATCCTTGGAGATGATATTGTAAGTTTAAAAGTACAGCAGGGCTTGGTTTCACAAAGAGCTAAGATTGATCTTAAATGAAAATCACCTTTAGTTGCAAAGTGTGATGTCCCAATTAATACAAATCACTGTGGCAATTACTGACGACTCGCATTAACTTGTATTATAGTGCTTTGCCTTATAATTATATTCTACAAATGTCACACAAGTGGTTTTTAACTGCTGGTAAACAGTCCAGAGCTGTTTAAAACATAAGGCAATGACATTGTGTCAGGATACTAACTACAAGTCATGTAAAAACAATGTATTTGTCCACAATTCACACATGTGAATCATGTTTCAATAAAATTTATGGATTTTGACTTTATTTTTGGTAGTTGTGGTTGACACCACCAGACTATTGCAACAAATACAGGTGTGTAATATTGATACTCACCACATTGACCATTTGTTCCATTAAAAGTGCGCTGTAGTGCAATCTTTCTTATGCAATGCTTCTTTCTTTCCAGGGGAAGGGTTTTGCAGTCATCCAAGGGGATAGTGACAAACTTTCATCATGTGAAACCTTTAATTTGATCATTGATGGCATAGCAGTAAGTAGCTCCTCAAACCTCATGACTGCCCTGTCTATTTATTTCGCTGGATTTTATGTTTTCAATCTGGCGTATCCTTCAGACCTCAAGAAGACATGTACTTTTTACCAGAAGGTAATCTTTAATATCCAAGACAACCTGAAACCCGAAAGAGCTGTCATCTCCCTTCTGGAGAAGCTCAACCAAATGACACCCAATGTTTCACCTTAAGGCCCTTTCACATGAGCACTAGTAACAAAGATCATCGGTAATGGGTGCCGGTTGTCTGTCACTTCGTTCTATGAAAAGGGCGCTGTTGATCTGCTGCCAGTGTTTTTAATGGTGAGATGCGCACAACAAATGTGGCTTTATTATTATTATTATTATTATTAAGATTTTTGAAGGTTTCAAACATTTTTGTCCTTTCACACGAAGTGCAGTTTGTAAAATGTTAGGAATGTGAATTTCCGCGTTTACACAAAATTTTAGTACCGCAAAGGTCGTTAGTTGGTTAGAAAATTCCATTTGTAATTAAATTGAATGTTTCAATGTCTCTTCCCTCGATTTTTGTTGGGGAACAGTCAGTATTTGTATTGAAGCCTGTTTCAATTAGCTAGTATACGATTATTGACTGCTTTGAGTGCTATGGTTAAAACTGCGACCGAGGTGATCCTCGGCGCGTTCTGTTTTCCCCGAGGATAGAACACTGCGGGGATCACCGAGGGAGTCGTATTTTTAACCATAGCATCAGTAAAAACGGTCATACTTGTTTTATAACACCCAATACATATATTGTGCCAAAACGTCATGGTACCAAAAAGCTGCTGTTGCCATGGGATAGTACATCGTTGGCTATGGATAAAATAACTTTTTATAATACCTTGTTTGCTGCGTGTATAGCGCGTCGCGTTCGCGCAGCCTTCTAGTAAAAATAAGACTTATCATGTGACGCGCTCTAAACCAATCAAAAGGCAGAATATTTGTAAGGGGTGTTATAATGTTTAAATGTTTCTTAGATACACATTGATGAAGGACAACCATATTTCTAGTTTACAAAAATGACAATTTTCCATCTTACTTCAATGATAAATTACCCCATCAACCAGATAACATTCTTTTTCGTTTAATTTACACATCTGAAGTCATACAATACTTTTCAGTAGCTTTTAGATTTGTAATTATTGTGGGCTGTTGTAAATTTATTTTTGTTTGTGCAATAACGAATTCAATCTAAGTGACAGTGTCTCTCAACCACGCAATATTGTTAACTGTACCTAAAATTGTTTGTTAGATCAGTGTTTTAAAGGTACACTCTCATTGAGGGTTTGAAAGTTGAAAATGCTTGGCTGTCATACTTGACCGAACTATTCAATTACATGGCAATAGTAACAACTCATCCTAAAATGAACTTTAGTGCTCTGTGAATCGAGCCATAGTACAAAATGTCACATACTTTAGCCAGCTTTTTATGAATTTTAACCTGTAACGACAGCACTTTTTCTTGTTTAACTTTGCCATTAACATATAATGGAACAGCCTGATAAAAGTGATATTCATTTAAAACTTGCTTAAAATAATTGGTTTTACAGTTAAATGACATAATAAATAATGTCATGATATTTATTATCATACTTGCAATGTTTTTATATATTGTAATATTATGTGAGATTTATGTTTAACAGGAATAAACAATTGTCAGAAATGATAATATTTTGTGTTTCTTTCTATAGCAGGTGTGATTATGATTATGGAAAGGCATCCAAGGACATTGGCACTGTGTAACCCAAACTCCACACTGCAGCATTTGTTTCCTTCCATTTAAACCAATGTAACGGAAACAAGGCTTGAAAGAAAATAGTCTGGTTCCATGTTGTGAAAAAAGAAATAAACTAAAAATGTCATTTTGTTAACAGCATCCATCACACAAAGATACAGCTGTGCTGTACACATGTCACTTGGATCTGCCACGGTTGTTTGACTAATGTCACAATGTCTGATTGTTGTGAATGACAAATGTCATTAGTCATCCAAATCCGTAACATGACTAAAGTGTAATTAGTCAGACATTCAATGACTAATTGCAAAAGTCTCTTGACTAAGACATTAGTCGTATCAGACATGATCGTTTCTTGGTCATATGACTATTATAGGTAGTCAGAATCTTGACTAATTACAATTGTCATCAACACACAGTGACTAATTTAGGCAAGTCATACAAGACTTTGCTCTGGACAAACTTTTTTTAGTCAAATTGACTAATATATTTTTAGAGTGTATGATTTCGCCAAGGCAGATTGGCTTTTGATGGCTGATAGGTTTCGTGATTTTCCTTGGATCATTTTAGATTCTACTGATAATGTCAATGACTCTGTTGAATTGTTTTATTCTATTGTAAATACAATTGTCAATGAGTGTGTCCCTATTGTGAAACCCAAAAAGCACAGTCCCCCTTGGTTTGACAGCGAAGTCAGAAAATTGTTAAAATTGAAAAGTTCAGCTCACAAGCTCATGAAAACCTATAGAACTCCCTACCACTGTGAAGAGTTCAGGTCAGTCAGACGTGCTTTTAAACATTTATGTAGGTTGAAACGTGACCTGTATGTTTCTAAACTGTCAGCTAAACTAAAAGAAAATCACAAAAGATTCTGGTCTTGGTTGAAATCCAACCACAAACAGTCCCCGACCCCTTCTGTTATCACTCATGGTAACAGGCAGGCTTTCACAAATGGTACTAAAGCTTCTTTATTTAATGATTATTTTTGCTCTGTTTTTAGTAGTGATGACAACATTGACGCCTTTCCAGATCTTCCTGCATATCCAGTTGGTGCGTTAGCGTCCTTTGCGGTGAGCAGGAATCGTGTGGAACAGCTTCTAAAAAAAATCCCTCCCCATAAAAGTTCTGGTTGTGACAACGTTAGCAATAGGGTTCTTAAGCACTGTGCCTCTCCACTTAGTATTCCTGTCACTAGTATTTTTCAGAAATCCCTGAATGTTGGCATTTTTCCTACAATCTGGAAATCTGCTAATATTTGCCCAATTCACATAGGGGGTTCTCAAACTTCAGTTCAGAATTTTCGTCCTATCTCACTCCTCCCAACTTTGTCCGAAGTTTTTGATCACATATCCTCTGTTTTGTGTGATAATCAACATGGTTTTGTACCTGGTAGGTCATGCGAAACAAATCTTGCTTCACTGCTGTCCGCTGCATACCAGGGTCTGGATGAAAAGGTTCAGTGTTACGTCATTTACACAGACTTTTCAAAGGCCTTTGATACAGTGAGTCATGTTCTGTTAATGCACAAAATCAGTAAGTTTGGCATCCAGGGAAACCTTTTTTCTTGGATTCACAGTTGTCTGGCTGATAGACAGCAGAGGGTTGTTTTACATGGTGAACTCTCCAACTGGAAACCTGTCACCTCGGGTGTACCCCAGGGTTCAGTTCTCGGTCCATTGTTTTTCAACTTGTTTGTTAACGACATTCCCAACATGTTTATTCATTCTGATAGTCTTTTATTTGCGGATGATTTGAAGCTGTTTCGCATTGTTCGCACACCTGGAGATGCGCAGCTGTTGCAGGATGATCTGGACAGGCTCTTTGATTGGTCATCTACATGGAATTTAACCCTTAACCCATCTAAATGTAAAGTGCTTACTTTGTCACTTAAGAAACAACCTATTTTGCATAATTACAATCTTTCGTCTGCCAATCTAGAAAGGGTTACACATCACAAAGACTTGTGTGTTTATTTACTGTTAATTAACCTTTGTCCCTCATGTAGACTACGTTGTTGCCAAGGCAAACCGTATGCTTGGTATCTTTTGGCGTCACTGCAGAAACCTAGATCAGAAAACAAAGCGTATCCTTTACTGCTCTCTTGTTAGACCTGGTCTTGAATTTGCCTGTTTCTTTTAACTCACTATCTGCCACGCAAGAGACGCGTATTGAGCGTATTCAAAACAAATTCATCCGTTTCCTTGGCAACAACGTAGATATTTCACAAACAACTTCTCTTGCCTCACTCAAAAGTCGTAGGCAAATTATAGACTTGACTTTTCTTTTTAAATGTGTCAATTGTATTTTTAACTGTATCTTACTTTGTTCTCTTTTCCCCCTTAAAGTCCCTTGTCCTAACCTCCGTTACCCTGGTCTGTTCATTGTCCCTAAAAACAGGGTCAATGCCACTACAAAGGGCTTCATACACCGTCTCACCTCCCTGTTTAATTCAATCACCCAAACCAACCCTTCCATCGACATTTTCCACCAATCCATCTCTGCCTTCAAAGTCCAAGTCAAGCAAGTGCTCCAGCCCGCCCCCCCCCCCTCACTCATCTTGCCACCCTTGTGTTTAGTAAAATAATTGTCCTTTGGGGTCTTTCATGTTTCTGTCTGTTCTTATGGGTTTTCCCCTCTTGCCATGTGTGTATGTGTATTTTTTATGTTTGTTTACTTCCTTAATTTATTGTAAATTTTACTGTTTTTATAATGTTTAATATTAATATTTTTATCCGTCCTGTAATTGGCGCTTGTGCTGTTGGATGTTGAATAAAATAAAATAAAAATAAAATAAAATAAACATGATCATGTCTTGTTCAGCCTGCTTTTAAATTTACTGTTCCTAAAGTATGTTGTTCATCCGCTTTCTGAGGACCAACCTCTTTCCTTCCACATATCATGTGGGACAGCACTCGTCATAAACTAGCTAATTTCCAAATACAATGAAATAAACAGTTAAGTGACACAAAACTACTTACCAGTAACACCTGTGGAGATGTGTGATTTATGTATACCTGTGTATTAAAAAAATATTAAATAATCCTGCAAGTAAAGCCCGTTTCACACGAGCGCTAAGAACGATGGTCGTTTGCAACGAAATCGCATCGGTGTCATGAAATCGCAAATTGGTGTCGTGTGAAAGGGATCCGTGCGTTGAAATTACCACTGACCCGCGTTATAAACAACCGGGATCAAGACCCCCTCCAAAAATCGCAACCCTGTTTAGAATCGCCAAGATCGGTCGTCTGAAACGTCGCACTGCATGATTACCAAGGTCCCATGCGACCGCACAACGATCACGCATGCGCACCCGTTGGAGTCGTTTGTTTGTTTGTTGCTAGGCGCCTGGAATTACAACACCGAGAATATCCTCTTAAAATGGTGTCGGTGGAAGAGATATTCGTGCTGCAAATTTTGTTAAGTTACCTTCATGTATTGAGCGAGAAACGTCTGATCAAGAAAGCCGTGGATAAGAATGCATCGTCTATCCGTAAAAAAAGACGGTCTCGGCGGAGAAATCGTTCAAGAATGTTCGTGAAGACAGCATTGATGATTGTAACCTGTGCTACTCGTTAGTAGTCATGAATAACAACGCCGGTCATGCCTTGTCGCATTTCAATTTAATTCTGCCTCCCTGTAAAAAATTTGGGCAATCAAAAAATATATAAACTGTTTCGTGTTGTGTCTTTTATTGAGTTTTGGTTAAAAAATCATGAGCAGTTCAAAGCTATACATTTTGTGCAAAGACTTAAGTTTGTTTTTGCCTTTTTGTATATACCCATCTATATCAATATATTTTTTTATGGAGGCAAAATTAAATGGGGCAATCAACTGTTTCGTTTTGTGTCTTTAAAGTTTTGGTTAAAAAATCATGAGCAGTTCAAAGTTTTACATTTGTGCGAAGACTTAAGTCTGATTTTGCTTTTTGTATAGACACATCCATATCGGTAGATTTTATTTATGGAGGCAACATTAAATGGGGCAGTCAACTGTTTCATTTTTTGTCTTTTAATTTAAGTTTTGGTTAAAACAAATCATGAGCAGTTCAAAAGATTTACCTTTGTGCGAAGACTTAAGTCTGATTTTGCTTTTTAATTTCATGTCAGTGAACACTGAACATGTATATATTTAATAAGGGGCTCAATTTTCTTTTCTTTTTTATTTCTCAGAGGTGCAAAAAAGACACGACACTTTGGGCAATCCCTCGGCACACTAACTTCTTGGACCATGACATGAACGAACATTTTGATGATGGCTGTTTCTACAACTCATTCAGAATGACCCGCGACACCTTCAATTTACTGTGCGAACATTTGCGGCCTCACATTTCAAAGGAGAACACAAGTATGCGGAAGGCCATCAGCGTTGAGAAGAGAGTGGCAGTTACACTGTTCCGCTTGGCCAAGAATGCCGATTTTGCCACGTGCTCAAATCTATTTGGTTTTGGTATTTCAACAGTGTGCATCATTTATCTACAAGTATACATAGCAATATGCAAAGTGCTCATCCCTACATGTGACTGCCCCATCTGCAGAGGATACAGAAGTGATAATCAATGGCTTTGAACAGAAGTGGGGTTTTCCCCTAATGTGGGGGTGCAGTTGATGGAAGTCATATTCTAATTTCGGCCCCAAAGTCATTCCACACTGACTATCACAACCGCAAGGGGTGGTACAGCGTGATATTGCAGTGACTTGTGGACTTCCGTTATCGGTTTATCGATTTTGACATTGGTTGGCCTGGAAAATGCCATGACAGCTGGGTATTTGAACATTCCTCCCTGAAACGAAAACTGACTACAGGCGAGTTCTTTCCAAACAAACTCAGGGCGATTGAAGTTGTGAATATTCCAGTAGTCGTACTAGGAGATTCGGCGTATGGAGAAGAAACTTTCTTAATGAAACCATATCCCTATGGAAACTTGACCTGTCAACAAGCACACTACAATTATGTCCACAGCAGAAGTCGAATGGTTGTGGAAAATGCTTTTGGCCGTTTATAGAACAGATGGTGATGTCTACTCAAAAAGAATGAGAGCGACATAACCAATATTCCATATATTGTTGGTGCTTGTGTGGCATTGCACAACTTCTGTGAACAATGGAGAGAACCATTTTCTCAAGAGTGGGAGGAAAACAGCGAATTTGATCAGCCAGCAGCTACTGAAATTGGTCACGCTAACGACAGTGCAAGAAGCATTCGTGATGCAATCTGTACTTTTCTTGACTGAACAGAACAGTACACATTATACATGTACCTGGTTTTCATTTTAATCACTGCCCCTTATTATGTCAAGTTAAAACAGGTTATCAGGTTGTTAGACAAACAAATTTACCATGAGAGAGCTCTGCATAACTAGTATTTAATGAGCACATTTTTGAAGCAACCTGTAATTATACATGTACTCTAAATTGAAGAAAACAAACAAAAAATGTATTAAACAGAAATCGAATTGAAAGATAACATTGAGGTGTTTAATGTCACATACAAGTATAATAAAATAACATAAATAACATAATATGAGAGTAAAACCTGAGTTCGCATTAGTCAAAGGCACACTTTGGCATGAGTTTTTTTATTACAGATAAGTTGTTGACAGTGAACTTTTCACTTAGGCACCGCACTTGTGTTGTCTTTCCAACAATATAGAAATGATTAAACTTCAAACTGACTGTGGTTACATAGTAATTTTTTTAACAAATAGGTTATTGTGCATGAATACATTCATATCATAAAACATTTAAAAATATATTTGTTTGGTTGAACAGGACTTGGCTTCAGTCCCAACCATTTTTTTTCTTGGCACTAGTACGGACAGAAAATAGAAAATGAAAACTCATAATTGTGAAAAGTAAATAAAAAAAGTAACACTTATCAATGTGTTTCTGATATGACAATTAGTTTTGATCTCACAAGACTAAAACCTGATGTTTGAATAAAGGGAAAACAAATGAGGTTTTTCAACTATTTTCTGATGACCGATTGAGCCTAAACTTTGTCAGGTTTGTTATTGTATGTATATAGTTTAAATAAAGTACAAATACTGGTCTTTTGACAGTTACCAATGATGTCAACTTGCTTTGAATCAAAAATAAATATTGAAGCGAATACGTTGGGCACTATTTCTGTTCATATTAAAAGCTTAACTAGATTTAAAATTGCACGTTTCACAAATTAAAATACTGCTGATTACATCCAAGGGTTGTGCGGCAAATAAGGCGTAAAACTATTACAGAAAAAACAAAACAAAAAATGACATTGAGGAAACATTTATGAAAAATAATAACAAAAGTGGACTTTTGAGATGGTTTTTTGGCAAGGTCACAGTGGTGTGTATGTGGGACCGGGACCACCACTCCAGCCATTTCCTTGATTAGGGTAGTTGGGAGGGTATGATGGCTGTTGAAGGATTTGGACCATTTGGAGCATGAACTGTCTGTGCTCCTTTATTCTTCTCCTGTTGTTCATACTCCCACCGTCGTTGATTCTCTGCTAGTTCTCTTTCTTCTCTCAGCTTCTGTTCTTCCTTCTCCTCTGCTATTTTGCATCTCTTGTCCTCCCTCTCATCTATTTTGTGTTGCAGTTGAACCAGTGTTGCCATGTCACTCTGCACAACCTTGGACAAGCTCTGATTTCTCTTATTAGGACCTGCCGTATAATACCACAATTTGAGACCACATACTACCTGGTCATGTTCCTGTGGATGTTCTCTACCACCCTATGCAACCTTACCTTAGAATGTAGTGCCGGTTTAGTTACTCCTTCTTTCAAAGTCCCTACTCCTTGTTTATCAATGTAACAGCTTGACATGTTATGACTATAATGCTTTGCCACAACTGGTTGTGGTAGTTCTAGAAAGGATTTTGCTAAAGGCGATTTAACAAAGCGTAATTTGCCGAATGGCGGCTGTGGGGATTTTTTGCCTGATGGCCCGGTCAACAATTCTGTGCATGCACGCTGGTTGACTGCGCACGCGGTGTTCAGTTCGTGCAACGTCCCTATTTAACTTCGCTTTAAACTTACAATTTTGCTGCTAAAATTAAACCTGTTTTGTTGCTGTATTTCTATGGTATTTTTCTGGCAATTTTGAATACGAAAATATTAAGCTCTCCATCCCTTTTTTCTAATAATAATATTTGAAATATTTTTACTGCATAATACTACAATAATTGGCCGTTTCGACAGGTGCCGAGTGTGTGCATGTGCCGAGTTTGTGGGTGCCGAGTTTGCTAGGTGCCGAGTGTGCAAGGTGCCGAGTTTGTTGGTGCCGAGTTTGTGTAACCTGGGGAAATGGACCACTAGAATAAACTAAATAAAACTATACGCTTGCTTGGGGAAAATCACTTAATCTAAAGGATCGAATAGGGTCAAGACGCGAGGTAATGCAAGAAATGAGACAAAGACTCAAAATGTAGGTTTCTTCAATAAAAAAAATAATTAAAATAACTTTATCGATTACAAATCAATGACCAATGGAAAACCAGTGATTGAAATACAGTAATAAAAAACTAGATGTAAGTGATTGTAACTTACAATCACACAGCTGGTCCGTTCTGCTGACCTAAAAAGTTCTGTTTCGATGCCCAAGATGTGAACCGATTCTGTATTTTGTGTAGGTGACGTAATGTTGTTAGAAATGAATGCTTGATTTTCAGAGTGATAATCACAGTGTAAACTAGGTTTATTAAGTTCGGATCTTGTTTTAGACCGGAAGTTAAGGTCAAAGTGAGGTAATCTTTTTGTTTAAAATGTTTCAAGTGTGGTAAGCTACGAAACAACTCAAACATTACGACTATGACATGTGGTTCAGGAGATATTATTTTTTAAAGTTTGAACTTCCTGTTTGGACCGGAAGTAAAGGTCAATGTAAGGGCACAATTAAACATAAAATATTGCAAGAATTGTAAGCCACCATACAACACAAACATTACGACTTTATGACATGTGGTTTAGGAGATATGATTTTTTAAAGTTTGCACTTCCTGTTTGGACCGGAAGTAAAGTTCAGAGTGAGGTCATCACTAAAAATAAATTTTCGCAATTGTAGTAAGCTACAAAATAACACAAACAATACGACTTTACGACATGTGATTCGGGAGATATGATTTTGTAAAGATTGGAGCTTCCTGTTTGGACCGGAAGGAAAGGTCAAAGTGAGGTCATCATTAAAAATAAATTTTGCAATTGTAGTAAGCTACAAAATAACAAACAATACGACTTTACGACATGTGATTCAGGAGATATGATTTTGTAAAGATTGGAGCTTCCTGTTTGGACCGGAAGTAAAGGTCAAAGTGAGCTTATCACTAAAAATACATTTTTGCAATTGTATTAAGCTACAAAGTAACACAAACAATACGACTCTACGACATGTGGTTCAGGAGATATGATTTTGTAAAGATTGGAGCTTCGAATTACCGTAATTCGACACTTGATGACGTCACAGCAAAAAAATTGTGTTTTTCGTACTAATAAATTTTATAAGGAACACGATGGTAAGAAAAAAAATTCCGATCGATGCAGTCTTTAAAACAAACCTAAACCTACATAGGAATTACATGTGCTGCTCATGTACAAATCGAATGGGCTGTGCACAAAGCTATGGGTACATGACCTGTAGAGAAGATCAATCATAACCCCATTTGTGACTGGGTGTAGACTATGAAGGCCTACCTTTTCACCCACGGTTGCAAGTTTTACCAATTAAATATTAATTATATAGGTCCTTTGATTAGTTTTTTGGGCATGAAACATCTCCTATCAAAAGCACTTAACTTTTCTAAACAAATTATGTAAATTAGGAAACTAATTAGTGCATTTAATTGAAAATAATGTGTTTTTGACTGTCAAAACTTTTACACTTTTAGCACCATGTGTTTTGTACACAGAACGAAAACGCGCCAATAAATGACGTCATGATGACGTGCGGAGAACGTTAGGCCAGAATTTACATCCACAATACAAGACAAGTCCATAACTGAAAAAACATTGAGAATCGGATGTATACGTCTTATCTATATTCACTGCATAATACACAATAATAACTCTTCCCAATACACAGATATGGCGTTAGCGAAGCACAAGGAGCGACGCCTACTCTTTTATTATTTAAGAAAACATAAGTACAATTATGTACCTATTATATTCAGTTCCAACTCTACTGAATACCTTTTACCAAAGAGACCTTTGGATTCATAACTTTGTCATACTCTGGAAAGTTATACCTCATATAGGCTGAATTTTCCATTAAGCTGACATTGCTACTGAATACCCTAAAGACATCATTGGGATAACACGACTTCCAGGAAAAACCAGAGGAGTTACTCTGGAAACCTGTGCCCAAAGACATTCAGAGTCCCCCTCCGTGAAGGTGTTGGACCTCACCTTGGCCGCCGAAATTAAATTTAAGTCAATAACACTACTTATTTCATATGGAATTAACGAGAAGTACGCTGTGAAAGTGCTTGCTAGAACTGTCTTCAATACCCTTTGTAACCTCCTTTTATACCTCAATCTTAACCCCTATTACATAATATCCACCTGATATGCACAATGCATTACCCAAATTCCTATAAGACATTTATTTCCCGCTATACTTCGAACCGCGGGAAATGTATATTCTTGAGATATGATCCACATAAGAGTGACTAATGAAATATTCGTACTGCTGTCACGTGAATAATTAATTAAGAATTTTTATTTATTTACATCCAAAATCTAGTTTAAGACATAAGCTTTCATAATTATGGTAAAACATTTGACTACAGTTTTGTTTTCTAAAACGGCCAAAGGTGTAGACAAATCACTTGGCTGCACCCACAGAGTGACTCTGTACTTTGGTGGTGCATGACACCTTACATTTGTTGAAGTTTCATTGTATTTCTACAAAAGTCTTTAATGTTCCTCCAAGTTCGGGTCTGCATGCCACAGGACAGGACGATTCGATGTCACGTTTTCCTGGAAGCTTCTTCAGCAAAAAGAATCTCTACAAGCCCTCCGTTACATCTTTTTTCTCCTCGGCAGTCCAGGGGCGACGCTTCATTTGTGGAGCTTTTGGAGTAGGAGCTTTTGGAGTTGCTGGCCTTCCTACAACACACAAAAAAGAAGAGGAAAATTAAGATACATAATCAAACGGGGCCTATTCATAACAACAAATTGTACATTTCACCGATGTGAGATTTACTCCCTGAGTAAATCAATAATTTAGCACAAAATAGTGGGATGAAGCTAGACCTGCATAAAATGCCGGACAAGAAACAGCCCAACTTAGGTTTAGTATGGTGCAGCCATCTTGTTCCATCCTACCGTTAAAAACGAGTAACCGAGATGGGCTGGAAAGCAATTAGGGAATACAACCAACATATGCAAGAGATATAGGCACTCAGAAAAGCACAGAATTATGACAAACTTTCTGGCATTAACACTGTCCTCCAAAGATGGGTCGCATGAGTCACCGGAATCGCTGCTGTCCTCGTCGCTAGTGAAGCCTTCTGCAATACAACAAAGAGCAATTTCTACATTTAGCTATGATTGCTTTTACGCACACAAATTAAAATGTTGGCCAATCCATGGGGGTGGGTGGGTGAGTGGGGGGGGGGGGTGTTAGGTGATGACGGCCCCGGGCCAAGTTATCGGGCCCCAAAAAAAAATTTCTTGGCGAGGAGGGGGAGGGGTCGGGAGCCAAGACCAGTTTGTAGTAATTTGGAAAGACGACTTAAAAACGGGTTTATTTACATCCAGTAACATAACTCCTCCAAAGATTTGCCATGTTGTGAAACCAAGTTGCCTCTCTCCAAGCTCAGGAAAAGTCGAGACAGTTTGGTAACCCTCTGGACAGTGTCTGGCAATTGGTAGTACTCACGATGGACCCGCAAATCATGACCCATGAAGTCTGCAAGTGTTTCAAGCTGATGCTCCTTCAAGGCAAGAATTTGTGAAACGGTCGCTACATGTTTACGAAGCTTTGTAGACCACATGCTATCAGCATTGTCAAGGGCCGCCTCATTTGCATATGCTCGTAGACAGTCGCTTCCTCGTATATGACCAGTGCCTCCGTAACAACTCCGTGCGAATAAGAATGTGTTTTCTTGTGCCACTCCAGCTGCATTTCTATTTGCGCCCAGAGCATTCAACCACGCCATCACATCAGTACCGAGTAGCACAGGAACAGTTCGGCCCCTCTTACCAACTATTTCAACCACTTTGAACATTTTACAGAGGTGCCGTTCAAGATCAGTCATCAAGCAATCCCCACTGACAATGGCTGGACTGCGTTTGTGCAAATCTTCCAGTTTCATTTTAGATACTTCCCCCTGTCGTCTGCCGTTGAAGATAATGAGATGGCACAGTGTGACTTCATTCAATTTCTTCCAAGCTGGTGTGATTTGATGGCCCCGAGCACAGTGAAGGAGCTGCACTTCCCTGTTGCCAGTTTCATGGAGGAATGATGACATTTTCACCACATCTGCATATGTCGGGAGAACAGCAGGTTTATTGCGCTTTTCTTGGTACAGTGTTCTGTGCGCGTGGGTTGACACATGTTCTTGCCACCTAATTTCACACAACTGCAGAAACTGTTCGGCCTGTTCCGCTTTGTGCTAAGACCTCTATAGCATTTCATTTCAGTATGAGTGCACATTTCTTGATGGAATGTCCAATCTTCAGTGCTAGAGATGGAACGTGATACATCTGGTTCCCTTCACTGAAGCCGGCGACATCATGAACAGCCTTGACGATATCATTCAGGTGGTGGGGATGCACGAACACTTCAAGTGATGCATTTGGTTGGTGGGTGTTTTTTCTGAGTTGTATGACAAGACGACCAAGTTCTCGTAGTTTGTTTCGAATGTAGCCATGTTGTGTAACATCGTGGCCAAGCTTTAGGTATTCACGTTTGGCCACTTCGATAATCAAATAATCATTCTTGACTACCAGAGCAACATCGTCTCTCTTCATCAGACTAAGAACCTTGTTCAACTGGAAAGATACACCAGCAGGAGGAGGTTTTAACAAATCGCTCTTGTGAGCTACTCGCCCCCTAACACGACCCTTCCTACTGCTACCATCAGTCTGTGCAGGGAGCGCAGGCTTAAACGGGCACTGATGATGCCAAATATCAAGAGGCACGTAATAGCCATAACAATATATGCATGGTCCATATGCGTGTGGAGCTGCCTCATGATTTGGTCTGTAACCTACAATAAGCACACCCTCTCCCTCTCAAAGGACTTGGCTATTGTGTCTGTGATTACCAATATTGCGGATGTATAACAGAAGTTTCTTGCGGGCACTATGATATCTCTATAACTTCCCTTTCATCCTTATGACACGACTGAAGATGACGGGGTAACTTGGCCTGAGGTTCATCACAGTAAAAGCAAAAGTGCTTCTTGTCCAATTTCCTTTGTCCACCGACATTATCGGTCTGCATGACTGTTACGGCACAGTTCACACTACAATCATTTATGTCGGATGCTTTATGTAACTCGTCCTTTGGGCTGCTGTCCCATCCTACAGCTTCATTGATTTGGTGAAGTCACCCCTGGAACTGGTGTGGGGGTTGTCAAACCTTGAAGGATCAGAACTGATGAGCTGTACACAGGATGTTCGATGGGCCAGCTAGCAAGGAAAATATAAATGACACAATTAACACCACTGAGATATTATTAGGATTATCACACCAATTCAATATATTTCTTTAGGGTTGAGTGGATCATCGTGCCCTTAAGTTGCTAGGCAAATAACACTTGACCCCTAGCTAGTCAGACCTGAAACCATACTTTCAAACAACACATCCTATGTCGGGGGGGGGGGGGCGCATTGTTTTTTATGCAGCTTTCACTATTAAACGAATTGTCTGCTGTAAAGAGCGAGTGGTTTGGCACTTTTTTACATTAAGAGAGGATATTTGTTTGCCTCAACACGTAAACCTTTGTAAAACGTCTCAATTGTACAGAACACACAACGTTATGAAGAAACATAGCATTTTATGCATTTAATATCTGATGGAATGAATACATGACATAATCATTTACTCACCTGGTGCTCAAATAAGCAGCGTGTCACGCCATCATTAGTGTAACGCACACAGTACTTGGTTAGTGACTTCCCTGAAAAATAAAAGGCAAACGGTTTGTCATTATACTTCATCAAACTTAACTGTGTCCGGGGATGGGGATGGTAGTTGTGAATTGGCAAGCGTTGTTTTGATTTGCATCCCAATACCCTATGTGCTTTGTCTTATTCGGGAGGGTGCACAGGAAAGGGGCCGCTATGAGTAACTAAAAAGTTTAACAGCTTTTTGGATTCAATTATCCACTTTGATTTTGGTGGTTTTTGGTAGTTTTTTTTTCTAAGTTTATTTGTTGTTAATGTTTTTGGGTTTGTTTTTTTTTTTTTGGGGGGGAGGGGGAGAGAGTGACATACAACTTTGTGCCATGTTTGAAACGTGCTCTTCATATCATGGGGATCACAATAAGGTGTGGAACTGTCATTTCGTGTGTTGACAATACAAATTATAGTTCACTTTTTGTAATACCTTTGTTTATGGAGGTTATTATGGCTGGATACCATGACAAGTCCGGAGGCCACAGTGCCATCAAGCTGTCCCCTTCTTCATACTATAAAGAGGACATACAAATTATGTAACATATACGTTATTATTTAATATTTGTTTTCACCATGAAGTATGATAATGAACACAGCCAGTGTTTCCGGAACTAGACTCACCAAGTATCCATTGGCCCAAAATAAATAACACATTTGAAGTTGGTTCGAGAAAAGTATCGTCACCCATTTGACCGGTTTAGGGATCGGTTGATTCTATTCCGAATGGGTTTCATTCCAAATCAGTAGCGCGCCGACAAACTTGAGAAAAATTGCCATTATTTATTTGTCGATGATGTCTGGCACCTTATTTAGGTTTGTTGGTTTATTGGATGTTATACTTAACATGCATCAACAGAAATTGGTAATGTCCGAATTCATTTAAAGATGGACTAAAACGGAATAATGATAAAGGCTGTGTTGCTGTTTTCGTTCGAGAAATGTATAATGATTACTAATATATTATTATTATTCAATAAAATTTGTTCCTTCATGCAAAAAAACACAAAATTGATCGGCGTTCTACGACCCAGAAAAACTCAGTTTCAGCAAAAGCCCTTAACTCATGAATAATTCATACTTTGTGTGTGACGTAGTACCCATGACGCTTTATATCTCGAGTCGATCGTGTGTTACGTGTGCGTGCATTTTACCGTACAATGCAATGCGGAGTACAGCGGACAAGCTAGGTTATATTTTGGTACAACTCTTTTCGACCGAAAAACAGCGAAAAATGTCCGATAGCAGCGAGTATTGGGAAGACCACAGTATAGATGAGGAAGAGGCAGTGATGGCAGCTCTAGCGATGAGGGGAGCTCACCAGACGAGAGAGAAGGCGAAGACGAAGAAGACGAAGAATGTGGCGCTGAGCCATACCGGTTCGAGCCACTTGCGGTGCCTGCTGTTAACCAGCCCGGTGACGGTGATCGTCGGGCCGAAGACGACGAGGCAAACCCTGATGATCGACGGTTGAACACAGACTGGTAAGCCCACAAAATGATTCATGAATAAAATACTGATTGATGCTTCGTTTGATCAGTTCATTTCTGCTGTCAAAAATAGATGTAGGCTAAGCTTACTGTGGGCCATACTTGACAAAAACATGAACGAACATATGGAGACCGTAGGTTTATTATCTACATCCATTCATGTACATAATTAATATAGTGCTAGTGTACATGAACAGGTACAATGAATACCCTTTAAATGTACACATGTACACATGTGAACAAGTCAGTAGAAATGTGGGGGTGGGGGTTAATTACTGTCTTGCGTTTTATGACTTATTGGCAAAATTAGCCAGTATTTATGAAGACATGATGGGATGGGAATCACTGCTCAAAATTCAAATAAAATCATGATATTTTAGTTTTACCATCAAGCTTTGAGCATTTTGACTATTTTTTTTTTCCCCTTCAAATCAAACTAAAGGTTGTACATGTGTACCCCCTGCATGTTTGATCTGTCCATGAAAAATGTATTCCTTCAAGATGTACCGGGTACTTGTCCTTGATCAGTTCATGGGGGGATGTATTTCAAGATCAATTTTCAAGAAGTGCAACCCCAGTGACAAAGTTACTAAAACTATATTTTCCAAACTTGTTTTTTTTGTGGTAATACTAGGTGTTTGTGTGGCCATTGTGTCCTTCAGCCTTTGCTACCAAACTATATATGTTGCAAAGAAGTTGAGAAAACAGAGAGCATGATGTGGCAGCTGGACATCAACATAGATGATCCGAACCAGTGCCTTACCATCCATGATTGGTTTGATGCAACCTGCCTCCACCCAGGAGTGCTTGCAACAGCATACCTTCAATACAGAGCATACTATGGCAGAGATGCAGTTGAAGGAACGCTTGTCCAGTAAGTGATTTGAGTGTTGACTGTATCATGTACAAAGCCAATGTACCATCAATTTCAATTAATATTGTAGAGCTGTCAGTTTTGAATGTTCTACATACGAAGCAGATTACATGTACTTTTGATTGACCAGAATGAGCATCGCTGTTTACTTCAGAGTAACTGCACATCTGAATATGAGCTTTGTTGACCTATGTGCATCTACACAAATGTATGTCTTATTGTACATGCATTACATGCATGTAACTGTTTACTTTGGATCATGATTGCCTTTTGGCATGGTTATAGTTTTAAAGCAATTTAGGTTCACGTGGTGTTAAACAATATCAACACTCCACCATGCAAACCACAAATCTTGTGTTGATAATTTTGTATGTTTTTTCGTTTTGTTTTATAGAAAATATCGCCATGTTGCATATCGGCAAGTGGTGAGGTGGTGTTGGGGCTATCTTGATCGCTTCAACCGGGTGCCACTGCCATCATGTGTAATGGCAGCAATATGAAGGACGTTCCCAAACCCTGATGGACAGTATAAAGGATTTTCGTATCCACCATTGGATTAGGCGGCTTTGCTTTGGTTTATTGTTTTAATTCGTAACATTTTCCCTAATTATAATGATCTGGAGGGAGTCACAAATTATTTTGTGCTTTCATAAACCATAATAATTTACGTGTGTATTATTTCATTTTGTGTCTTTTCGGGGGGGGATTGAAGTTGATTAATTTAACACTAATGTGAAATAAACTTGTTCTATTTTGCCAACAATACACTATAGTAACATGGTAACAACATTACAAACTTGGTGTGGCAGAAAGATGCCAAGAACTGAAATTTAAAAAAACCTTAGTACATGTACCTTTGTAATAAATGACAACACAAAATATGTATGTATTTGCAACCAACAATAGAGTTTATTTTTGAGGTTAAAATATCAATATTAAAAAAGTTGCCTCTTGATGACAAACAACTGAATCAAAATCATGTAGATACTTGGTTAAACCGAACTAAAATACAATAATAGAACAACAATAATGTATACAGGCCATGTCATTCTGTCTTCAAACAAATTGATTCTACTACCCTGGCAATGCCCCCCCCCCCCCTCCTTAAAAAAACCCACCTAAGCATACACATGTACCAAATCATTTGTTTTAGCTGTTTTTCTCTTAGTACGTTTTGGGAGCAATACATTGTAAAATACAAGAATAGAACAACAATAATGTGTACAGGCCATGTCATTCTGTCTTCAAACAAAGTTGATTCTACTACCCTGGCAATGCCCCCCCCCCCTAAAATAAAACCACCTAAGCATACACATGTACCAAATCATTTGTTTTAGCTGTTTTTCTCTTAGTACGTTTTGGGGGCACATGCTCGACTTCCTTCTTTCTCTTTCCTTTCACTTGCACCCGTGATCGTTTTCCCTGGACCAACAACGGTTTGTGATCCACCTGGTGGCTCCTCTTGGCCTGGTGTTGGTTGCTGTCTACCAACAGGTTGGGTTATTTTTGCAAACCTTGACTCGAAACCTGCAACTGCTGCATCTTTTTCCGGCCGTGTGAAGGTTGATGTCAATGGCCCAGGTTTACACATCAGCTGCGGATGCAGTTATTTTGATGTCTTGTCACCCTGCTGACAAAGAACCACTGCCTTATGCATGATTTTCTTTGCATAATCTGTTTTTATGAAAAATAAAATAAAATAAATAGAATCATTAAGTAGGATTTGAAAATTTGCATGGCAGAAATACAATCTAGTAAGGTTTGAGGTAACACCATGTAATGACAATCTCTCTGTGAGTTGGGGTGGTTTTGAAAAGAACCATACAGGATTCAACACAATAGAAGAACAAAAGGAGTTGCGCATGCAACAACAGCAAGGGGCGAATCCTGGATTTGTTCGGGGGGGGGGGGGCAGGTTTTTCTTTTTCTTTATGTCTGATAGAAAACCTGTTATTTTTTTAAGTCCGACCTGGGGGGGGGGGGGTGTTGAACCCCCAAACTCCCTCCCCCGCGGTCTGCACCTGAACAGTTTTTCAAAAAGCGAGGAAAGTACCATGAAGAGTAAGAATTTGTGCACTGTTTGTACACTGTTTTTCAGTTTTCAATGGACAGCTGAGAAACTAAAAATAAGGAAATCATTTGATCCGCTGCAAACTTGCATGTCTGGGGGTTTATTAGCAGGTTTGAAACTGTACAAAATACATAATACTTACTGAAAGTGCTTATATATTGACAAGTAGCTTCTGGGCTGTGTAACCTCCGCTGTCTTGTTTTGATCGAGGGTGAACGACTGGGAATCTTAGGTCTCCCTTTCTCGTTCTGGCTCGTCTTCGTCACTGCATTCTCATTGTAGTGTAGAGCTGCTAAGTAGATTCTATAAAAAAGAATATGAAAATAAAAAAATAAATAAATAAATAAAAAATCAGTGCTGAAAAAGAACTGGCCTAACTTGACAAATTCAAATAAAGTAAACACTCCATGTGATTGGCCATCCCGAGCCTATAAACAAAAATTATAGGACAAATTTGGACCAGGGATGGGAGCATGAACATATTTTGGAGCCGTGCCTTAAAAAAAAAGAGTGAACAATTCTTAGGCATACACTCAGGATTCTCAGACAGCTTTGGCAAAAAAACAATTGTCCAGCATGGACTAAGTTAAATACTTGTCAGCAGAACAAAGAAACTGGAACTGTATGGAACAGTCAAATTTCAAAATGGATTAAATAGGATTCACACATAATTGAGCATGAATAATCAACATGCCAGAAAGTAAACCAGAGCTTGAACATGCCAAAGCACGGCCATCATTCAGCTACTTACTGTGGCATCACTCAAGGCCACTATGTAGCTAATGCAGATCATACAGGTCAGATTCAGAGCATGCACAGCGGCGGCCATTGTCATTTGACATGATGATTGACCACATGAAAAGAGTAGAGATTGTTTACTATTTTTTTTCTTATTGGGCCTAAATAAATCATGGAGATAGAAATCTCAAAATCAGCTTCAATTATGATTTCGGATGCTTTTTATTAACAAGAACTTACCCGGCTTCTCTCTCTCTCTCTCTTCTGGAATGCTGTCCCAGTGAAGCCACCAACGTTACGTTTCAAGAGCCCTTTTTGCGACTCTGCACCTGACTCTGCGGCCACGGCAGACCCGGCGGAGGCCGATGACTCGGCCGACGTAGTAGCAGTAAAGCCTGGTGGTGGTACATGTAGATACACGAATTCTCTCGATGTTTGGCGCTTTAGTGGGGATCGATCCAGGCTTCAAACGAAACTTTGTTGTCAAACCCAGTGATTTTTTCAAAGCACTTGAAGGTTCAATACAGTCCTCTGAAAAATGTGCTGAACAAATCAAAGGTCTACTTCTTGCCGAGAAGGTGAAATCCTTTCGTGTATTATTCACGAACTTCACCCATTCCTTTGATATCGCAGGATCCCGCGGAAATTGAACAAAATGAATCTCTGGATTCTTAGAACTATTTCTAGTGCATCCACCAACAACACATGAAGTCGGCATTATTGCAGCTGATACACTAGAAAAAAAAGCTTCGTAAAAACTTCATGCCTCTGCAGGAAAACGCATGCATAATACACACGGAATAACATTGCGTCTTTTGTTTACTCTCGGTTGCTCATTGGTAGTACGTCATCACTTTTCGCTGGTTTACAAGTCCGCTGGTACTATATCGTGGATTTCATTGTGGTTTTCAATGGATCTTTGCCGGGAAACAGTACAGGGCGGGAAATTTCAAAATCGAAGAATCGAGGTCTAATTTTATCGGTCAAATTGCAACAAAATTATTTAGAGAAAAACATGACCACAACAATAAATTGTTACCTGAACACAACATAAACAAGTTTCGATAGTAAAACTAATGTGTGAGTTTTCGTTGTAGTCCATCTTTAATTATGTGGTTGTTGCAAAGTTTAAGTGATCCAGAACTGGTCAAACGACTGTACACAGTACTGTGTAGTACTGTACTGTAACTATGCAATATACCTCCTTTTTGCTCACATTTCTGCCCTGTACGTCTGCTTCTGTTTGAAGGTCTGAGGTGTCCTCGGCTGTCTTTAGTTTTTGCCTTCCCTCCTCATAGGTTTCTGAGTTAAATATACACACAAATATTTTAATAGAATCTGTTGTCTTTAAAAAAAGTCATACACATTTTGAGTGGGTATAATAGGTTCATTAATTATTACTTCATGAGCAGTGGCAAACACAGTCAGTGAGTAGCAACAGTTTGCCATGGGTGCCTGTGCTTATTTGCTGTTGTGTCCTAATTTGCGAAGTGCCAATATGAATTAACATTTTAGAAGTGTTCTAACAGGGGAAAAATGCCCATTCAAGGGCAAATTTCAAGGCCTGTACTAAAAAATAATTACTAAAATTATAATTTACAAGCCAATGCTGATAACCTGCGGCATAGCCCGCCCCCCCCCCCCTGAAAATCTGACGAAGAACAACTAGAACCCCTAGAGTGGAACTTCACCACCCCTATAGTGCACCATACTTTTGGAGCCGGGCAAGTTTTAGCACCTATACCTACCAAAAATAGTTGAAATTAGCTTCTTTAATTTTTTTTTTACGCACATAAACTTCAATTTAGGGATTTGATTGTTCATTGGTTGCTGCAGGTAAAGCGAGTTCCCACGGCTAGCTTGTCAAAATAGAAAGTGTCATGTGACGTTAAAAATACTACATGTGAGTTTACAGCTTCACCAAATAATATGTGTATAGTATACTTACTGCACATACGCAATACTCGTATTTCGTACGATTTCCAAGTGCTCGGATCAGGCTTCAACCTTTCTTTTACAGCTTTGGATGCTGCAGCTGATCGAAATGGGGGCCAAAGGACGCTCAACTTTGAATGTTCCAGCCAATAAGATGGTACCAATTCCACTTCATTGCTGATTTTAAACACAACAACTGCATACATTTTGCCTCAAGTCTATCAAATAGAAATCATATAATTAAAAAATTAGCTTTGCCGACCCCCCCCCCCCCTTTCTGGTGTATATGATTTAGCATGTAGAGGGTCTTAACAACATGTACATGTATATTTATGCTCATTTGATAACACAAAGACCTATAATATTCAAATGGAAAATTCTCCATATGGGAGCTCGGAACAATTTTTGTCGACATCGAATGTTGTTAATCTGATTCCAGATCATTTAAAGTTTGCTGAACCTAAAAAAACACTTTGGCCTTAATGTTTCACGAATTAATTAAAGGAGCTTGGGATGTTAATTACAGGTTTCTAAGAGACTGTGGCCTCGGTTAAGTTCAAGACCTGCAAATCAAAATAAATTGTTTTCTTATACATGTGTTTATTGCAACAAGAATAATTTTTAAGTAACTGTGGTAATTTACAATTTTGTGTGTATTTTTTTTTTTTTTTAACTCACCGTTATTTACAAACAGTGCGACCACATGACCTTGTTTAAAACAGTGCTGTTAATTCTCAAACAGGGGGGGGGGGTGCACTTTTGTACCTAGTAGTGTGGACAGACCTGCATCTGCATGTTAAAGTAGGTCTTGATTCCCACATTATCTTATTTTGATTTTCCATAAGGGGCATGCAGTTCAAAGTTTTCAACATTTTCAAAGTCGTACAAAGTGTAGGAAAGGGGTAGGAAAGGGGGGGGGGTTGGGCACCGCGTAGGACTTTTACTGTAAAAGACAAGTTGATTTTTATTGCCACAATCCGACATTTTCATTTTCAAAGTCGTACAAAGTGTAGGAAAGGGGTAGGAAAGGGGGGGGGGTTGGGCACCGCGTAGGACTTTTACTGTAAAAGACAAGTTGATTTTTATTGCCACAATCCGAATTGATGTGGAAATAACAGTTGAAAAGTACAACTTATTTTTTTTTTTGGGGGGGGGTTCTGAAAAAGTAGTACTCCCTGTACGACCTTGAAAATGTAAAAAAAAAACTTTGGATAATTGTGTTGTATGAAAATGATTTCAATACAGAGGAGTCACTAAAAACTGCGTGCATACATAAGGCCCCCAATACACATGTATGTAGGCCTACTCATGTTGACAGCTGCTCATCCTTTGAATGACTTGATACTTGTATGAATCAGAGTAAATGCTACATGGTCATTCTTGTATGGAAGTGTAACGAACACTAACTGTACGCTCTATGTGTAGAGGAAAGCCCCGCCGGGTGCGCAGCTGGAGTACCCCCGTCGGAACATGGAAGGACAATGCTCCCACGGCAGCTGGCCTGGACTTTGTGTGAACTGTGCAGTGATTGGACACATTATCCCGCGCAGTGGCTGCTGTATAACATTGTATAACAATTTATGTAAAGAGAAGAGATTATCCAGGTGCGCTGGCAGGATGCGTTGTTTTGGCGCCCTTTTCTAGTGTTGTGTTGCGTAGTTTTTGTATTGAATAGAGTTCTAAAACTGACGTTGTCCAGAGCGGACGTGTTGTTGAGGTTAAATAAAGTCTTGTTAAATTAAGTATTCTGATTGCCGTTGTTTTCCTGTAGGCGTTTTGTGACAGGTTAAACAAGTACCCAATTAGTTCACGCTACAGAAGCAAGACATATTTTCCTTTTCCAGAATGAATATCAGCGATGAGGAGGTGACCACTGATTCTTGACACCTTGTGGACTGCAACATGTCTAGAATCCACTGGATAATTAAAGAACGGCTGAGAAGACGAAAACCCTGTATACATAATGTAAACCCCTGATTTACATTGGAAGATGTTCTTTATGAGGGCAATATGCGATCCAACTTTAACACAGTTGTTACCTGTTTTTTTACTTACGATATAGTCAGGTAAGACTGCATCTCTAAACTGTGTATGTAACCCGGAAAAACTACACGATTTGTTAAACTGAGGAAATTTAGAAAATAGACTAATAAGTTGGGAACTCGCTTGCTGCACACTACATTTTAAATTGATCGAGCAGGGTAAAATCGCGAGGAAATTAATCTAATAGAGACAGAAACTGGCTTTTACATTCTCAACTATAAAAAACTAAATAAAAAGACAATTTATTGACTCCAAAAGGTGATCAAGACAAAATAAAAACTGAAGTGAATTTGTAGGGATTGGATAAAACTAGAATGATTTTATGACTATAGAATCCCCAAAATAACAGGAACAGTTCTCAAAAAGGCTCCAATTAAATGAAAAGACAAAATCAACTTTAAAGTGTCAAATAACTAAAATGTCGTCTGGCGAGGATGGAGAAAGTCAATAAAAAAAGTCAACCAAAACAAAAAATAAGATTTGGCAAAATGCAACTCAATTGAGTCTACAAAAAAACCCAATAAAAAACTAAAAAAACTAAAGACCAACACAGTATATAAGAGGGTTACAATCTAATCACACAATTTTAACAATTATCTGTATAAGTGAAAACAAAATAGGGAGAAACAAATAAGTAAATGGCGGAAAAGATACAAGTAAAAACACAGTTAACTGGATTACACATGGTTAAATACCCTGACCTACAATAAACAATGAGCATATTCACTCTACACAAAACCACTTGGTTTTCCTGGTGCATAATTAGCTTTGTAAAGTAAACATTGCCAGGCTACAGTGTGTGGGAACCACTCAAACTCCAGTAAATACATAATAAGCAGATAAGAAAGAACACATGCCAAGCTAGTAAGAAGGAATTAGAGTAGCCCAAGTGTCTCCACAGTAAAAGCAACTTACAGTATACTGACACACTATCAATTCAACCATATGTTAGTAATCAAAAGGACTAGGGGAACAAGTCTAAACTTCTGATAAACAAACTCCCTTAGGCAATACACATATTTCTATAAAACAAAACAACTTAAATCTAAAAAGGCAGTTAAGATCATGAATTGAAAACTCAGGAAAGAATTTAGCTTCATAAGTTCATAACAAAGCAAAACAAATCAAACTTTTAAAATGGAGCTCATGGTCATATACAAAGGCATAAATCTTTAAAAAGATGTAAACGTTGTAATATGGAGGGTCATGGGATAACAACATGTAATGTGAACAGGGCTAGCAACATTAGATTTAATGGTAACAATAGTAACAGTAACGTTAGGACAGTACGGCATGGCCCTAGGAATTTCTCGACCCAGCCTTCGGCTCGTAGTTGGCAAAACGGGCTGGTCATACACCAGGCAGGTTCAACCGTGTTGAAAGGGGTAACTGCGAACGAAAAGGGGCTGCCAAAACCATTCAGCGGGATTTTCGTGCCCCCAACTCCAATTAACTTAGGTGTTCTGCGCAGTTGGTTATGCCATTACCCAAACAGGGAGGCCGCTGATCTCCTTCTGAGTGGTTTTGCCCAAGGTTTCAAAATTGGTTTTAACTCTGATTGCCTTTCATCAGCTGCCCAGCAGCCACAACTAGTAGAAGAGAAATTGTATAAAGAAATTAGTCTTGGTAGGATTTCAGGCCCTTTTGATTTTCCCCCTTCACCGAATTTGCAGTGTTCACCCATCGGTTTAGTTCCCAAACATGAACCGAATTCCTTCAGGCTTATTCATCATGTATCATTTCCGTCAGGTGAATCAATTAATGATTTCATTGATAAACGTCAATGCGCTGTGCATTACACGTCATTCGATCAAGCTGTGGACGTGGTAATGGGGGCTTGGATGGCCAAATCAGATATTAAATCGGCCTTCCGATTTACCGGTGTCCCCTACAGACTATGAGCTTTTGGGTTTTCGATTCAATTGTAAATATTATTATGACAAATGTTTACCAATGGGGTGTTCCATATCCTGTTCCCTTTCTGAGACTTTCAGCACATTTCTTGAATATAAAGTACGTCAAGTAAGCCAATCAGAGTCGGTTGCTCATTATTTGGATGATTTTTTGTTTGTGGGAGCATCGGCGCCAAGTTGCGTTGGAGAAGACCACAAGTCCAAGTCAATCCATTATTTTTCTTGGTTTGGAAATTGATTCAGTGGAACAGCAGGTTCGAGTATGGATTATGGAGTCCCCCGTCGATGACAACGGATGGGTGTTCGGCGACATATGGTGTCCTCATCGGTGTGTCTTCTCATGAGAAAGGAGACCTATTCTGGATCCACAGACCCTGTTGCAGGTACGGCAGGGAAAACTGTTGCTTGAGGTGGTACCAGTGTTGGCTTTTCTCCTTGCCCTCCTTTCTCTAAGTTGTCTAGTTCGGTTTGCTTCGAATGTCTTGATGCCCTCATGACACGTGTGGCGCCAGTCGCCTTGCTCCTGGGCTATCACCTCCCAGTCATGGTTGTTAATATTGCACGCCTTGAGGTTTTGCTTGAGTGTGTCTTTATATCTCAAGCGGTGTCTACCATGAGCTCTCTTTCCACACTTAAGCTGGCCATACACAACTGCCTTGGGGATTCTAGTGTCAGCCATCCTCACAACATGTCCCATCCAGCGAAGCTGAGACTTTAGGACCTGACTTTCCACACTAGTTGTGTTGCAGCGTTCCAGGACTTGGGTGTTAGTGACCTTGCCTTGCCACTTGATGTTGCAGATGGACTACAGACATCGCTGATGGAACTGCTCTAATTTTCTGATGTGTCGTCGGTAAGTAGTCCACGTCTTACAGCCATAAAGAAGGGAGGTAAGTCGACGGTCTTGTATCCAGCAATCTTGGTTGCTAGCTTCACACCGTGCCAAGCCCAGAGACGGATGACAGAGTCTTCCAAATCAGCAGCTGGCCTTAGAGATCCGCTGAGTGATTTCTTCGTCAAGGGATACTGTGTTTGAGAGGACACTGCCAAGGTAGCAAAACTTCTCTACCGATTTGAGATGGTTGTTGTTGATAGTCACAACTGGGTGATAGTGGTTTTTGCCAGGAGCAGGCTGGTACATCACGTCGGTTTTTTTATGCTGATTGTGAGTCCGAATCTGCTAGATGCACGAGAGAACATGTCAGTGATGAGTTGTATGTCTTCAAGCGTATGGGCCACTAGTGCACAATCATCTGCAAAAAGCATGTCCTTTATCAGCATCTTCAGCACCTTAGTGCGAGCCTCTAGTCGTCTAAGGTTGAATAACCCTCCATCAGATCTGAACTGTATGTACACTCCTTTGTCCGTGTCCAGTAAAAGGTGTAGCCTGCACCCACCTCCTCCAAGTTGGACTCTCCAGATAGCCGTGTCTCGCTGAGGGCTGCAATGTCGATATTATACTGCCCCAACATCTTCCCAATGAGGGCTGTCCGGCACTCTGGTCTATTGTCGATATCTAGCATGGTCTTTACATTCCATGATCCAAAGTTCAGTGAATGTTTTAATTTCTGTTTCTGTTTACGACCGCAGGAATGGATGGCCAGCCAGGTGCGGTCTCCTGGCAAGCTCAGATGGGGTAGGCGGTTTTAAGGGTCCCTTTTCAGTACCTGTCCTCATGTGAGGAGAGCATCGCTATCCCTAGAGAGGGCTGCTCTGTCACCCATGCAGGATACGAGTGCCACATCTACCCCAGTGTACGGCAAACGACCGTCACACGTGGGCCGTCTGTGTGCAGGTTTGTGGCTAAAGACTTCCAGCAGCATCCTCAGCCTGTCCCCGTTGCCAATCCCCCATCGCCACAGGACTTTGATTTGTAGGTGAAAAACAGTCATCTGGTGTAGCCGAATGACCTGCACCTGAGTGGATTATAGTGAGAAAGGTGTGTGCACTCCCAGTCCCACTCTCTCGTCTGATACGTGCCATGTGCTGTCTGGTGCAGAAGCTGCCACAAGATGAGCGACGTGCATGGATGCATGTTTTATCTCGGAGTGTCCTTCTCCAAGGTAGGCTGCCTTTCAGGTCTGAAGAGCCCTACCTGCCCTTGTTATTTACCCATAGCTGGAGTGTGGATCCTCAGGGTTGACTCCCGAAGCCTTTCCCAGGAGTGGGTATAGCCGCAAGGCAGCGGAGGTTTAAAATTAGAGTTTTCCTTCTCCTAGGTGGGCTACCTCCCACGGTTAACGAGCCACACCTGCCCGGAGCGGTCTGGTTTTCAGGCGCCAGATACTCGCCTACACACCTCTGCCATCGGTTAGAAACAGGGATCGGCACATGAAGCCAAGCAGTAGGAGTTTGGATAGGAGAGGCTTTTTGAGACGCAGGCCATGTGGGCTACTTCATGGGGTAGGGAGTGGCTCAGTTCTCCCCACCCAACCCGGCCATCCTTACCCTTTGATCCTCGCAGGTTCGAGTACCATCTGAAAAAGTGCAGGCTTTGTGTGATATGATTCAAACCACATTGCCTAAATCGAAACTAACGCTGCGACAAATCCAATCATTAATTGGATCCCTTAATTTTGTTTGTCGGGCAATTGCACCAGGGCGAGCATTTACCAGGCGTTTGATTGGCCTTACCAAAGGGGTTGACAGTCCCCATCATAAAGTTTGGGTTTCCGCGGGGGCCAAGCTTGATTTGTTAACCTGGTTGGAATTTCTCTCATTTCAATGGTATTTCGCCGTTTCGCCAGCGGAATTGGGATCACAATGACACAATTTGCTTTATACCGATGCAGCCGCGAGTATTGGTTTTGGGGGTTACTTTGGGGGACACTGGTTTCAAGGGCGGTGGCCTTCGGCATTTATTGACAATCCCCCGTGATTTGCCTGTCTCAAATTTTATCCACTTGTGGTAGCTGTGCATTGTTGGGGGGGGGGGGGAGTCATTGGCTATCAAGCCGAAAGGTGCTTTTTCGCTCGGACAATAGTGCAGTTGTTCATATTATCAATAGCCAGTCTTCTCATTGAGATAGGATTATGCAAATGGTCTGTAATTTTGTGTGTCGTTGCCTCATGCACAATATATTGTTCAAAGCGGTTCACGTTCCCGGGGTACTAAATGACTTTTGCGGATTCACTGTCTCGCTTTCAGATCGAGCATTTTTCGTATGTTGGCCCCGAGGGCGGATCCTATAATGACACAGATCCCAGAACACCTCCGCATGTGTTAGAAGGTGAGGTTCAAAGATTATTATCCGTAGCGTTTGTGCCCAATACTAAAAGAACATATCAGACTGTATGGAGAGCTTTCTGCCACTTTAGAAACTTGCAGTTAGACTGCAGTTTTGTGCCAACGGCGCAGGATGTGCGTGAATTTATTGCCTGGTTGTCATTAGAGCAGTTGGCTCCCAGTTCCATTGCAACATACCTATCTGGGGTGGGGTTTCATTATAAGGTTAACGGTTTGCCTGATCCAACTTCAGATTTTTTGGTAGCTAAATTGTTGGACCGTCCATCCAATGACAACAGGTTGCCTATTTCAATTTCATTGTTAACTAATATATTAATTGCCCTCCCACATATTTGTATGAACCAGTTTGAAGTTTTACTGTTTCGGGCAGCCATGTTGGGCGCCTTTTTTGGGTTCGTGCGCACTGGTGAATTTACTGCCGATTCAAAAAACTCGTTTCCAGAAGTCACTGTTACAGTTTTCTAATGTTCAGTTTCGTGATATTGGGACGCCTACGACTTCTGTCTTAATACATTTTCATTTCACAAAAACCGGGTAAAACCGGTTCTCCTCAGGTCATTCGCTTGGTCCAATCACATGACCAGTTTCTTTGCCCTATTAAGGCATTTTCAGACTTTGCTTTAGGGAGGCCCCCCTCTTCACATGCTTCTTTTTCTGTCACTTCGGCTCTAACTCGTTTTCAGTTTAATGCGGTATTGAAAAAAGCCTTGTTTATTTCTGGAGTTGGTAATTCACATTATAGTTCGCATTCCTTTCGCATTGGGGTGGCTTCAACAGCATTTGATTTAGGTGTTCCTTACAGTGATATTAAGGATATGGGCCGCTGGCGTTCTGATTCAGTTGCAACTTATATTCCACCTGTAGCACGTTGTTCTTTACCGGGGTTGGGTAAGGAGTGACGTTGTAATTTAGTATAATTTGAACATAATTTAGTATGTTCTGAACAGGTGATGTGTGGATTGTGGGAGATTCGATAGTACGACGTGCTGAATATAACATAAGATGCAATCCTCGAGTGCGTTGGAATGGTCGTGGCGGGGCTCGTCTCAGTGACTTGCCAGACTTGTTGGCCCGTGCACCGCTCGTTGCCTGTTTATGTGGGCCGCTCGTTGCCCATGATTTTATGTGGGCCGCTCGTTGCCCGTGTGCTTGTGATGTATTTACATTGTTTTGGACAAATTGCCCGCCTTTCGCTGTTTAATGAAATGGGCAAATACATGCCATTGTGGGTTCAATAAAACCAGTTTTGAGCCGTGACAGAAAACATCAGACAAGTCTGTTGTGTTTATATTGTGTATTATCAGTGTATAACAGTTTAATACTGTATAATGCTAACTTTGAAAAAATGTAACACGTAAATCAGTTTAACACTTTCATTTGGCACATGAATGAGTACTCACGAAAGGTGCAACTATCTTAAATTTGAAATTTTTAAAACTTTCCATGGAAACATTTGAAGCTGATCTTAACATCACAATAGTAACCCTAACAAGTGCTTTTGGCTTCACCATAACAATTTTAAACCTTGAAAACATGAAACATGTAAATCAGTTTAACACTTTTTCACAAGACAAACAGATCACCCAATCCATCATGTGGTACTACCCACCTGCAGGATTATGATCACTTTACTTGCTTGATGCAAGTTTGGGCATCAGGCTGATAACTTTAGATAGCTTTTTGTCCTCATCCTGTAGATTTAGAAACACCTTTTGATAAAAGGTGAGTGTTGCCATAATACACTTTGGGTAGGCAATGTTGAAAACATAGTATGTCGCCACAAGCAACCCAGCTGCCTTAATGAGGTTATCGGTCTCACAAATGACAACCCCATCAGCCACTATTTTGAGACTCTCCTCCAGTGGGTTTGATGAAAGTAATTAAGGAGTAATAGAACTGTTGTCTTTGGTACTCTTGATTATGGCGGAAATGTCCTTATCATCAGGGCTGGAACACTCAGAACAGCTTGTAGATTGACCTGATCTGTAAAAGTTTAATCAAACATGACTGCATTTGCACTTTAAGGGGCACACTTAGCCAGAGGAACTACCCCTCCACGGCTCGGTGCACCCAGGCATGGCCTATGCCACCGTGGATAACACAGTTCCTAGGGACGGGCTCCTGTATGACCGCCTTGGCCGTGCAGCACCCGCCTACGCCATCGGGCTCGGGGCGCTGTCGGCCGCTCGGAGCATGCTCCATGGGGCCCCCTCGGATCAGTACGCTCCGAGGGCCCGCCCTCGACATCGGGCCTTACCCGCTGTTCGGGCATCCCAGTGACCCAAGTGACATCCGAGCCCTCCTCGGAGAACACTCAGAGATGCTCTTCCAAGAAGAACAGAAAGAAGTCCCGCCGGTCTCGCCGTTCACCGAGCCGGCCTTCCGAACAGGCGCACCGTGGCAAACGCCACAGAGGCGCCAAACCGATCTCCCAAGAGGATTCTTTGGAGGCCTTTAACACCCTTGCGGCCTCCCTATCGGAACCCCCTCCGCCGGAACACCAGTCGTTCAAGAGGAGGTCGGGCCCAGTGACTGGGGTACCCAAGGCCTTCCCCGTGATGCCCTTGGATCGGGTGTGCGTGGACCGCATGGACGGGGTGATGGGGGCAAAAGCTTGGACTCCGTACTCCAAGCGTACGGAACCATACTATCGTTTTCCCTCCGGGGACTTCAATAAGTATTTTGCCACCCCCGTCCCGCCGGACTCCCCCACAGACAAGCTGGCTGCCAACAGAGGGTCAGCGTCCTCTAAACTCCCCTTTGCGGAAAAGACCCGCGGGAAGCTGAAGGACATTGCCCGGAAGATGGACACTTTGGCGCGCATACCCATGCGCGCCACTTCCTTCCTCCTGCTCCTCTCCGAATATTCGGCGTTGGGGTGCAAGGAAAAGTTGGCAGTTCCGGCCAACATGATGGTCGCTGTTGTCAACTGCATCGACAATAGACTCCGCTCCCTGTTGGACCAGTGACGCGAGTGTTCTCGATGCGCTATTTCTGCCATCAGCGCGTGCGCGTAATTGCTACATGACCTTCCACTCACAGGGCCCGATCTGTTTGCAGGAAGGTTCCAAGACTCAATGGAGGCCGAGGCTAAAGGCCTCAAAGCCACCGACAAGATTAATTTAAAGAAGCCGCGAGCCCCGGCACCCAAAGAGGCAGGTAAGGCAAAGAAACAAGCATATTTTGTCATCCCTCGACGCGGCCCGCAAAAAGCAAGCCGGGGCAATTATCGTGGCCGTGCTGGAAACTCTGCCGGCTCACGTTTCCCGCAGCCCCCTCTCGGACATCAGCGTGCCCAATCAGGCCGCGGCTTTCGTGCGCCCGCTCCCCCGTTATACCGGGGCGTGGCGCAAGTGACTTGACTGTCTCCAGGCGACCTCCCACCGACGGACCCTTGGGAGGCCGCCTTCAGGAGTTCTGGGGGTCCTGGGGTCAGATTACCTCCGATTGGTGGGTTCTCAAAACGATCAGGCGCGGTTATGCGCTCAAGTTTACGAGGACCCCCCCCCCCCCCCCGTCGGACTTGCTAAGTCGGCCAACGCCGTACCGTTCGACATGGCAAGGCGCCAGTCTCTCGAGGGAGATTAACACTCTCCTCCGGAAGCGAGCGGTGTGTATTGTCCCCCATTTGGGGACTCGGACGGGCTTCATAGGCTGGCGTGTGGCGCCAGATCCTAAATTTAAAACCCCTCAACAGGTTTATACGTCGAAGCGTTTCCGTATGGAGAGACGCTGAGGACAATCCTGGAATCAATATCAACGCCCGCGTGGGCGGCAAGTCTACACCTGAAATACGCGTATCTTCACGTACCAATCGGGCCGGAGCACCGCAAATTCCTACGCTTCCAATACAACGATAGCCTGTACGAATTTGCAGTGCTCCCGTTCGGACTTTCCACCCCACCACGGGTGTTTAGGCCGTGGGCCAAAACCTGTTACATGCACTTTCGTCTTAACTTTCGTGGGGCAACTTTATTTTTCGTTTATAAGTAGTTTGGAATGTATAATTTATTATTTTACTTGTTCCCATTTGATCTGCTTGCACGTTAATGAGAAATTAAGCAAGAAAAATTGCCTGTTTTGCAGCGCCGTTGCTATGCCGATGTTATGCCGCGGATGGCGCTGTTCTTCAACCTCGAACATTATTACCGTTGCGTACTATTCGCTCGTCCCCAGCGCCTTGCCTTAAAACCAAAGGATAGACCGCTGGGGCCGAGCGAATGCGTACTACAGTAAACATTAATGTAACCTGGAATAGAGGTGTCGAATCAAGATGGCTGCGTCCGAGGAAATGTTTGTGTGTCGTTTTATTGAGAGTCAAAGGGGACAAATAACCCAATTTACGGCAGTTAGTTGGCAGAAATTTCGTGACCGTAATAACAGATGGAAACGTCTTGATTGGAAACACTAAGAACTGGCTGAAACAAATACAAGTTTGGAGGAAAAACATGTGCCCGACGCCAGACTCGGCTGACAGCTACCATCGGCTCTGTCCTGCTGTAGGTGTGAGTGTGACACTGTACCTAACTTTCTAAGTAAGTCTTAAGTTAAGTGTTAGTGTTTTGTTAAAATTAAAAAGAGAGGCACGTATTATATACAAATAACCGTACAACGTTACGTGACATTTGAAGTTTGATAGACTACAAAAACGGGCAACTTTTATAGTGTAGGCTTCAAAAGCAACCGTTTTCAAGTTGTTGTAACTCTGACTAAATGTTTTAGTTACTGACAATGTTTTTATATTCTAAAAAGCTTTTTTAATACTATTAATAATAGTTTAGTAGGCCTGCATAAAGAAAATAAAGAGTTGAGAATATCTAAAATCAGACAAATCGTTTACAGAAGGTTTTAACAGAAGGCCGTGCCATTTTTTTTTTTAATGCTTTGGCATTAATTCATGTTTCATTTTTATTATTATGGTGAGAGGGTGGGTTCTAGCATGGACAATTTTGTGATGTGAATTTGTAATCTCTGAACCTGCATTTAGGCTAAAAAATTATCAGTTTTTACACAAATGAGAAAAATATTTTTGTTTTGTTTTTAGATTTCAAATTGTTTTCAAACTGAAGACTGTGTATTAACCCTAACCATGCTAATAACAGACCTGAATCCTCCAATGTTGATATGGTTTTACACAACCCTGGTGTCTTTCAAACTTGGCATGACTTGTGTTGATTTTTTTTATTTCATAATCTCACTTAATATTTTTTAAAGGATGTCATTCTATTCTGGGTAAAATACTTTAGCATGATGTCTTTCCACCCAGAGAAACAGTTCACAAAAATACCTATATAAAATATTTAAAGGCAATTGTTAAACAAGTTAAAACAATTTAAACTAATAAGAAGCAACGTTGTATAACAATCAGCAACCCACCAATATTTCCATATAAGGTGCTGTAATTTTTGTCTCTTCTACAATATCTTCATGCTTGTAACATTGTCAATGTTGTTCCAATCTGTTCCAATATTCATTTAGATTTTATTGCAGAGTTGTTTACAGTGTAGTAGTTTTTCTACTACTTGCCAGTACTGTGCATTAGTCAGTGTCCCCCACTTAAGACCAACATACTTTTTAACAATTTGATGTTTACAGGGTTTGAGATAAGACACAATAGCAAGAGCTGAAAACGTTTGGCTAAAAGGGCTACTGATGTTCAAAGCAGTTTCCACTGCAGTTGAAGGAACACTTGAGTCGACCCTTGAACCATCAGGAAAATCTAGTCAGCTAGCATTAGGAGATTCACAGACACAGCAGTAGCGCTACCCACATGTCCTGCCATCCAGATGTATTATATGTTAAAAGAAACGAGGATAACCAACAAACAGTCATGGAAGCCGTCAAGGGAAAGACTGTCAAACTGTGACCAGTCAGGTTGGTATACATTTCCTTATTTTATTACAGGAGGTTTGCTGCTCAGAGCTACAGAGATTCTCGACGATGAACCGGTTTTGATTGACATCAAAGAGAGAAGACATTGTCGCAATTGAAGTCAGATACCATTGAAGTTGTTACAAGGGCTGCATTTAGTTCCATGCAAGGAGCAAGCAATTACAGATGTCTTGTTCCGTATATCTCTGCATCAAGCCCACTCGGCCATGGCTGGGAGCTACTTGATAAAAACCTAACATTCAAATGGATGACCATGCCTGCAGCTCCTGCGAAAGCACACTTCAAGCTGCTCTTGTCAAAAAGCAAATGTTCCTTGCACTGAACTCTGCAAGTGCAGTGATTGCAAGAACTCAATCACAGACTTTGATGATGATGCAGAAGAAGATGAAATTAAAGGCAATTGATAAAATGATCACAGCCATCTAGGTTTTGTTCCACTTATTTTAGTTTTCCAAGTCTACTAAGCAATTCTGGCATCTCAAAATGTAATGGTGCATCTGAAATAATCTGGTCCTTTAAGGCTTTAAATCATGAGCAGTACATGTATTGTATTGTTTTTAAATTGTAAACTTTGTAGCAAGTTAGCCCCTGGGCTACAAATGCATTGTTTTAATAAACCAGGGGGGTGTTTCATAAAGCTTTACAATTAATCTTATCTCAAAAAAATCAATCTTATCTCCATATAATCGATCTTAAACTCCTCAAAATTACAATAAATCTGTTTCATAAAAAAAGTTAAGATCAATATCAGACTTAAGTTTGGTTTGAATCAAGTGTCATGGCTTTTCAGCTTCTTTTGAGAGAAAGAGTGCGGGTGGAACAAGTAAATGGCCAACTAAAGAATAAATTGCGCTGCCTATTGGGTCATGGTATGCAGATTGTACCAGACAGAGCATGTGACATCATCACAGCCTGCTGTGTGCTGTACAATATCAGTAAAGATTTAAGAGAGCCACATCTTGATCCAGAGAACGACCAGCTGGAAAACAATGCAGATGACAATGAAGACGACATTGCGGAGAATGAAATTGCAGACATAGATGGGAATGGAGCCAGGGTGGAGATTATCAACAACTTTTTTGTTTAAATGGATTGTAAGCTATAACAATTAATACAATTAATTTCTAATCAACGACCAGCAGTCCTTTTTAAAAATTCTGATAGCTCACATTTTCTGCAAAAGTTTTTTTTTTTTTTGGGGGGGGGGGGGCGAGGGCAAATTTAACTATTCACTGTGTGTAAACCTTCCAAGTTGAGTACGGCAATATACTTGAGCCAGACAGTAATAATTAATCTTTGAATCACTTGTGCATGTAAACATGTTTTGTTTATTGAAATTTATTTTCACTCAAGTTAACTATCAATCAAGCTGACTAAATATTAGGGTTTATTGCAACATTACTAATGAATCAATCCAACTACATTCGTTAACAGCCAAAGTTTTCCAATTCATATTTGCAAGACTCAAGTTAAAATAAAATGAACTTTGAACTGCAAATGTGTAGTGAACATTAAAAATATAATTTAAGTTTTTTTTTTATACATTTATGAGTCAAACCACTTTTAAAGAGGAACTCCAAGGTCAAATTCAGGTTCGTGATGCACTCATTTTCCAAAAAGTTCCTTGTGATTCCAAATACCTCATGTTAAAATGGTGTAAAATGCCTTTGTATATTATACCATTTTAGTGCAAATTTTGTAAACATCTCAAACATCCAATGACGTCACTGCCGTCACATTTAAAATAATATGGGTCTTTGCATTTTTTACAGGAAAATTTTAGTTCCTTAATTTTGATCATAATCCGCATTAAACTTGACCTTTTGACTGACGCAAAAATTCCTCTCTGGAATGTACAGATCCATTTGTTGCTGATATCCGATGACATGTTTCAAATTTCATTCCGAATGAGTATCAAATGAGTATCAAATAAATGACCATTTACACCCTTTAACAAGAGATTAGAGACTTGTAATTTTTCACACTGGGTATTCCTGTTCAACTCTTAAGTCTAGAAAAGTGAAGGGCATGAATAACATTTCAAACAGTGAATAACATTTTTAACATGCAGTGGCGTAGTAAGGTTTTCTTTCACTGGGGGGCAGGGGCCATTTAAAAAAAGTGTTTTTATGAATTTCATGTATCTGGATTTGTTTTTGTGGGGCAAATGCCCCCCGCCCCCCCCCCCCCCCCCCCATGGCTAACCCACTGCAAACATACGGCTTTTCACGAAGAGATCAACTGCAGAGGAAACAACAATCTCTGGCATCATTTCCACACAAAATTGATCTTCATGTACATGCATAGTTTAAATAAAAACTGGATGTTTCCTCTGCAGTTGATTTATTCAAGAAAGTCATGTTAAGATACATGTTCTTATGAAAACATGTTGGAGTTTGCAGTTCATAATCTCTGGCAACATCTCCACAATTGAACTACTTTTCTTTTTTCATTTTTTTAAACTTCAATTAATGAATTAATTAATTATACAGATTAAAACTGTCACCTCTCTTTATTTACATTTTTGTTGAATTGTAAAAACAGTACCTTTTCAAGTACCAACAATGAAATAAGAAAAATATTGAAAACAAACTTTATTGTTGCATTGAATTCAACATAAATGTTGGTACAATGGATTTTAGACACTTCAGTGTACCTTTTTGAACCTCTAAAGTTTGCATCATGATGTCCACCTTAGTGTTCTCCAATCTTAAGACTTCTTCGTCTATTTCGAGAGCTCGCGCTTGTACTACACGTGAAATGGGCGTTCTACTGCCAGTATTCGTGTTTGAGTTATTGTTGCAATCATTTGTGCACGGCTGTATTGCTTGCTGTGGCATGCTGATGTGGCTGCTACACGTTTCTTGTGATTGGTCTTGTGAAAATTCTTGTGATGATTGAGAATCCTACAACAACAGTTAAAAAGAAAAGGAGTGCCATTTAAAAATTTACGATTTTTTGGGGTATAACTCATTTTAAACATGTGTTAATAAACTTACTGAGAGAGCATCATAAAAATTGTGTCCGAAAATCTGTGATCAAGGTTGGTATCATTACAAGTAACATGTCATCCTGAGAAAGTTCTTTTTTTCTCCGAGTGTGTTTTTGGTTCAAGTTAAACTGCATTAGTTTTTATTGACAACTACAGGGTTGATACATTATTATATCTACTGTAGTACGCAATGGTAATAATGGTTCAAGGTTTAAGAACAGCATCATCAACAGCATAACATCGGCATAGTAATTGCACTGCAAAACTGGCAGTTTTTCTAACTTAACTTCTCATTAAAGTGCAAACAGGTAAAATATTAATTTGTACGTTCCAAACTACTTATAAACGAGACAAAAAGTTGCCAATCTGAAGTTAAGACAAGTGCATGTTACAGGTTTTGGCCCACGGTCTATTGGTGTTTCTAATCAGTGAAGTGTTCGAGTCCCAGTCATGGCACATTTGTCTTTAACCCTTTCAGTCCCATTTACTTTGTACACAGCTAACCCCTATATCCCGCATACTTTTCATACACATACATTTATCGAGTGTTTTCCCTAAAAAAAAAACTTAAAAAAATTACCATTAAGTATTTTGTTACAATGTTTTGGGATAATGTTCATCGGGTAATTGTCTTTAATTCTGGATGGGTTTCGATGACCTCTGTGATCTCATTGACCTTTAACTTCCTGTGAAAGCGGAAGTTGTAAACAAATTAAAAATGCTTTTTAATTTTGTTAATTTTGGCTGCTTTTTTCCAGGACTAGTTTCGATATAATACAAAAAAATAATAGTTTACATGCATTAAAAGTTTTATGACATCACTGTAGCTTGGTGTGTCGGTAAATTCCGTAGCTAGAAAGATTTTCCTTTGCGTTGTCCATGATCTCTGGTCACCTACGCATATGCTCATGGTGGCCGCCATCTTGAAACTTGATTTACTTTCGTTCAGATGAACTACTCAAACTTTGACGAAGTTATTAAATGGTTTTAGTTCTGATCAACTGCCAGAAAATCCATCCATAAGTGGTGTGGACATTTCTAAAGACCGGCAATATTGTGGAATTTTTTAGGCCAAAGAATCTGTGAAAATGTGGAAACGAAAAAAGCCTAAAATCAGAGGGCCACACAGCTATATCGTGCGTCGTTCGTGACGCGTGTGGAAATGCAAACACGTTATTTGTGTACAGTTTCGCACGCGATACAAAATCCTTCAAACAAATCAATCATTTATTATTGCGTATTTGAAGCCCGTCTTGGTGCCTTCTGAACCGACTTAGTCTATACTTGCCCTGTTCTAAGTTATTTCTACTTCAAGTGACCACGTCCAACCTGAAATTTTTGACAATTTAGTAGATGACTCCACCGCTCTGAAAGAACTGAAACTCAAGTTAGAGGCAAAGGATCTTTCTAGACCAGGTAACATCGCGCAATTCGAGTTTTGTGGCCAATTGGGGATTTTACTATGCAAAATCAAATCCGCCCTAACGACCGAAAATAACACTGAAACAGCTTTACAAGCTCTCCAAGAAGGTATAGCCCTTCTAGCCGACAGAAAGCAAAACTTTGAATTGCCGACACCAGCAAGGCCGGCTGGTCAACTATTTCCCACCTGGACAAGAGAAACGCCAACAAGTTGTCTGCCGAACAACACAAGAAGGTTCTGGTCCCCGAGGAAGCCGCCCTGAAGGACATCGAGACAAATAAGTGCGCCGAAATGAGCCTCCGCAACACCAGCAGAGCGGTTCGAACTCGAGGCCTGCATTTGGTCATCCTGATCGTCATCTTTTTCGAGGTATCGTAAAGCGAGTTGTTCAATCCCCCACCTAAAACTTTGTCAAACTTCATTAGCTGTTGGTGATCGCACCATTAACCCATGCTGCAAATAAATAATTTGAAACAAATCCAATTGCCTCCGTTTCCTTATTATGGCGGTCCATTAATACTGAACTGCTTTTCATGCATATGAGCGTAGCGAAGTAGTATGAAAATTTAGTTTTGTTTGTTTGGCTCGCGATATGCGGGCTCTCATTAGCATAATCCGCGTTCCACGTAGGCATAAGACCGCACCAATACCATGTGTTGTTGGTCAAATTTATTCAAACGTATCCCTATATAAATGAAGCCTTTTCTTCAGTTTCTCCTTTCAGGTGAATTCACACACACCAAGTACGTAAATTTTGTAACCAGTCCTTTATCTGTCTCATGTTTGGTCTCCAAGAAAAATAGACTTATTCTTGATCTCAGTGCTCTCAACAAATTCATACAAAAAATGCACTTTAAATTAGATGACTGGAAATCAGCTATTCAGTTCCTCTCGGCAAATGCTCTCATGATAACCTTTGACTTAAAATCGGGCTACCATCATTTCGACATCGCTCCTGCCTCTCAACGTTACTTAGGATTTTCTTGGCGCATTAACGGGGTAGACAGATATTTTGAATTTACGGTCTTGCCCTTCGGGCTCATATCTGCCTTACATATTGTGACGCGACAGGGTGCTTACCTGGTTATTACATTCCATGTGTATAAATAAAGTGTAAAGGTCATGATGCACCATTGAGGGCGCTAGCGCTAGCAGCATAGGCGTAGTGCTAAAGCATAGGCGAGGCAGCGCGTGCACTGAATGGTCGGTGAAGGTCACCGATCATTCACGTGCGGCGTAGAGCGCGTGCGCGAGGCTGCAGCAAAATCTATATAAAGCGCGTCGCTCAGCACATTAAGTTGTCCTTCATTTGCTAGGATAAGGTGCGTACAATTGTTAGGCAGGTATAACCTCCTTGTGTATTGGGCGTTGGGAACTGTAATAGGCTGTGTGGAGATAATAGGATTCTCATAGGATCCTAGTGGCACGGTGCGATCGGTAATAGAGATCTCTGCCGAAACCCTGCAACGCAAGTTGCGCGGGGCGGTGACTCTATAATCTCCTGTGGCCTGAACAGAACCCTGTGTCCCGGTGTGCGAGGCTGGCGGTATTGCCTAGTCCATTGCTGTCATCTGCGCTATCGAGTAGAGTGAGAAGGGGCGTGAGACTATTACCCGTGGGGCGTGCGATCGAATATTACGGGCAAGTTGCTGGAACCCAGCAGTGCAAACTGCGTGGGGCGACGACCCTGTATTGTTATAGTCCCGACCGGCTTCATTCTTAATCTTTAGGCGCGGCATCTTACGAGCAAACTGAGTCGTGCGTCATAGACCTCCATATTGTTGTGTAAAGGGCGCCACCTACGGTGGTTGAAGAGCTGAGAAGATTGTGTGAATAAACCATCATTGTTGCCTTGTGTGCTACTTGAAACTTGTGTCGGCATGGTATTTCTTTCTGGTTGAGTCGTCTGGAATAACTCGTGTACAACGATCGAGCTAGTTAAGGGTTGTGTAGTTTAGTTGGAAGGCCATTGGGTTGTGCGGCGAATTCAGGTTCCTTGAGAACTTGAGGGTTCATTGCCAGCCTTGGCGAGGTCCCTGATTGGTCCAATAACTAATTACATTGTCCAATAATAAAGCTTGTGGGTCACCTTGGGTCATCGCTGGTATACTGCTGTGCGAGGAGCTGAGTGTAGTGAGATTCTCCCCCTTGTTTGGCTGATACGGCTGTTACTGTTGCTGATGCGGCACGTTCATACTGAAAGCTAAACGTCAGGTCGCCCTCTGTTTCCAAACCATCTGAGGCTGAGGTGTTCTACTACCCCCTACGAACAGTAAACAATAGACCATTCTCGGGACGGTATACTTCTATCCCAACGGACTTGTCTCTAACCGCTCGGAGACTCTCGTCAGTTCCGTCCGAGTCACCCCCCCTCGTCCGAGTCGGGGCGTGACGTCACAATATTCACCAAAGCCCTCAAACCATTGGTCACTTGTTGGAGGTCATGTGGAGTTTTAACAGCTCTCTACTTGGATGACGGTTTCATTGTCATCCCTCGTCCTAAGCAATCATCAAAACACAACCAGATCGCCTTAAGTGTCTCTTACCATATTCGTTCTGATCTTCTAAAAGCAGGATTCATTTACAACATTTCTAAGAGTAATTGGAGTCCTGTATTTACTAATGATTGGTTTGGCATGAGTTGGGATACCGCACAGGGTACGCTTAAGGTTCTTGATCGTAGGATTGTTATAGTTATTGACCTTTCACAGCAAACTTCAGTTCTCACAATTAAATAAGGGACTTGCATTCATTCGTAGGCCAAATTATTTCGTTGTCCCCTGTTGTAGGTAGTATTACAAGATTAATGACTCGTCACTGTCAGATGACAATCTCAGCCGCCTTCGATGAAAGTGATCCAGTCGTTCTTACAAATTTCTGTTTATCTGAAGTTAAGGATTGGAGAGCTAATGCCCAAAATTCGAATGTTCGTTTTGTCTTTGCTCACCGACTTGTTCAGATAATTTGTTCAGACGCCAGTTCCACCGGTGCGGGTGCTATAATTGTAACGACGTCCACACAGCTCACAAATTGTGGACAAATACAGAATCAGTGCAAAGTTCCACTTGGCGCGAGCTTGAAGCGGTTCGCTTTGCTCTGTTTTCCTTTTTACTGTTGATTTATGGCTCCGAGTTGAAGTTGCTTTCCGATAGTCAGTGTGCAGTAGAAATTATCGAGTCCGGCAGTATGAAACCAAATCTAAACAATCTGGCTGTTGATATTTTCCATATTTGCCTGGGCAGTTCAACTCGCATTGCTGAGTGGATACCCTGGGCAAAAAATTACCAAGCCGATCTTGTCAGCAGAATTCTCGACACAGATTACTGGTCTCTTTCTGACAAATTTTTCTCCGTTATCAACGCTCGCTGGGGTCCTTTCACAATCAACTGCTTCGCTAACTTTGACAATGCTAAGCTGCCTCGATTTTATTCTCGTTTTTGGAACCCAGGCTCTTCGGGCGTAGACGCTTTTGCTCAGAACTGGCATGGTGAAAATGCTTTGTTGGTCCCCCCTGTAGTTTTAGTGTCATCTACCCTTAAACACATGCATCATTGCCAATGTAAAGGTGTCCTAATTTTTCCTTGGTGGCTGGCCTTCGCAACCCTTCTGGCCTTTACTGTAGTCCCAATACTGTACCTGAGTCAAGGACCTCATTACTGAAGTAGGTTATCTGAAGTAGGCAGAAATCAAAATTCTCTACTCAATTCAAGTGATTTCGATGGCTGCGTTGCAGCGGCATATTTAGATTTTGTTTCAATTTAATCCTCTCTCATCCTAGGTTAATGTTAATATTACAAATTTTCATTTAACCTTTTTCTTTGTGCAAACAGATAGTTTGCAACCACCCATTTTGACTCAATTTTCCACGCCTTTTTCAAGTTAAAGCTACACAACATCATCACAATCTTCCACAGCAAAACTTGGTAACTGTAACTAGCTGAAAAATGCATCCGTAAAGCCGGAAACCGAAAATAAACAACACTTAGTACTGTTTAACAGTAAATAAATAAACTTGGAATAAATGAACTATAATCAATCATAAATTTATGGAGTGTGAAAAGGTGTACTTATTTAGAAGAACAATGAAAAAGTCGCAAAAGTGAAATTTAGAAAATCTAGTTTTGTGAATACTTGCACAAATCATCAAAATAAGCTTCTAAATAACATACATAATTATTGGTGATTTGCCTCTCAAATTTCTAAATGACAGTATCAAAATATAAGGAACAAAGTCATTTTCTACATACTAAATAAAATAAAGCATTTGATTGAACTCACCAAAGGTAACAGCACAAATTGCCACACTATGACTGCCTGGCCACTATAGTACAAACAGTAAGCTTGTAAAATATATGTTCACTTCATGAACTCCTGTGGGCTAGTGAGCCACACCTAAACAACACAATAGCACTGGGCAAATCCAACAATCACTCAAGCATGCAGGTAGGTGCTAATTTGCATAACATCCTGTAAGTCTGCAGCTGTATCTTTAACAAAGCCACTTGGCTAAAATCTGGGACTAGCATTTGGTCCTTACAAGCAGTACTTATCAAAATTCGGTGAAAATTTTGTATTAACAAGTACAAGGATCAGGTAATCCGAAACGGTCAGGTGACCGGTCCAGTATATGAGTTGTACTATTATTACTGATAAGAGAATAAGCAGTAATTAATTAAATCCAATGGAATTTTGTACTAACTAAACAAGGATCAGATGTTCCGAAATGATCAGGTGACCGGCCGACTATATGAGTCTTTTTTTTGGTTTAAGGATAGAGAGTCAGCAGTATGTAAACTAAATTCATTGAAATTCTGCACGAACGAAGTAAGGATCAGATGATCCGATACGGTCAGATGACCGATAAAGTGTATTTAAAAAGAAAAAAGAAAGTTAGTGGTCAGATGACCAGGAGTGTAGTGCATGAGGAACAGATGATCCAGTATGGATGATTAAGATGAACAGCTAAAGGTACAACTCCTTATTTTGGAAGCGAACACAATAATTTTCATAGCTATTTTAAGTTGTCAAAAAAAGAAAAAAGAAAAGAAAGAATTAAGACTCGGTGTTGGTGATCAACCCATGCTGCAAATCAATAATTAGTATTGGTTCCAAGACCTTCGCATGGATCAATTCCAACAACATAATAAGTCCACTATCCATCGGCTCGTTGGTAGTTCACACCGAAATGGATCAATTCAAACAACAGAGGGCGTCACTATCCTCGGTTCGATTTCCAGCTTGCGCGAAGGTCTTGGATATCTTGTATGAGGGTGCTTAAGTGTTTCATTGTTTTTCCCCCGACTTTCCGGGGAAGCCAATCAACGATCGAGTTTGCACCTTTTCGTGAATTATTCATGATTCGCCATGTGTTTCTAACAGCTAGCTCGCTATGGGACGTTGTTGTGATTGTGAATGGTATTGTGGCGATAAGTACCTTCTCGCAAGGAATTATTAAAAAGTGAATAAAATGCATTCTGAAAAGAGCTCGACAATGGGTTAGGGTTTGGACTTAAACATTCTCTAGATTATTCTGAAATTGCTTACCTTTTGTTTATAATAATATTTAAAGGCACTGGACACTACTCAAAAAATATATTAGCATAAAAACTTTAATACTTGGTAACGAGCAAAGGAGAGCTGTTGATAGTATCAAACATTGTGAGAAACGACTCCCTCTGGAGTAACGTAGTTTTTGAGAAAGGGGTAATTTGTCACTAAAATATTTGAATCTGAGAAAGACTTCAGGCCTGAAGCCTTTTTCAGGCATCTGAAAGCAAACACATTGTGCAACAAGGGTGTTTTTTCTTTCATTATTTTCTAGCAACTTCGATGACCACCATTGAGCCCAAATTTTCACAGATTTGTTATTTTATGCATATGTTGAGATACGCCAAGTGAGAATACTAGTCTTTGACAATTACCAAACGTGTCTAGTGCCTTTAACTTAGTCTTTGTTTGTTGAAGGTTTACAGGAACAGTGAAGGGATATAGGAATGGTAAACGATAACGCATGAACATAGATTTCCACACACATGTACATGTACGGTAAAAAAATAGGATGGCTTAAATTGTATTACATTTATTTATGCACTTTGACCTTGCAAAGGAAACTGCATCATATCTATGCACAGGGCGCGCGGTATTTGAAAAGCCAGTCAAAACCGCAAAGAGCAACACACACACAGTGAGACAACGACGCTGGTGCCCGGAATTTGAAACGCTCCTTATATGCAGCAACTTAGTAAAATACCGTTGAAAGTAGCATGTTGGGGTGATGGCCATACGAACCCCCCATGATCAAAACAGTCTAGAGTTCACCCCTCTTTCTTTGTGAATTAGGCCTACATATAAAAGATGCAGTAAATTACAAAAGTCCTCATTACATTCGTGTAGTTGCAAAGAAAGGTAAAAAGTAAACAAAGTAGAATTGTTATTGCCAATAGTTTATTTTCAGGGCATGTTGAATGGTAGAATGATAAGTACCGTAATTCAGATGCAAAGATAGCCTTTTCTAAAATTACATGGCTGACATCAGCAATGTACAAGATTCAAACGTCCATTAAACAATGACCAACCGATAAACCTAACCAACTGCAAGCATATAATTTAGCTTGAGTAATTTCAGAATCACTTGATTAGTGCGTTGATAGCGATGAAGAAGTCATGGTCAATCAAAACGTGAGTGCGCGTGCATACTGCATACAATCATGCTCGATCGTGTCGACGACCTCGTGACCTTTCTTATCTTGCTTTTCTTGCAAGCTTGTCATTTTAGTCACTAATATGAATAAAACATGACTTGATGCTTCATGGAAATAACTTGGCCACACCTTCTTAAACAAGATATTCAAGACATTACTACAGACAGTCGTCAACCGAAATGAATTCAAGAAGAAAAGCGCGCCCTCTGTAGGGTTATCACGTTACGTTACGAGTATGAGATAGTGACGTCTTGGACCAAGACTAATCAATAATTTGAAACAAATCCAATTGCCTCCCGTTTCCTCATTATGGCGGTCCATTAATACTGAACTGCTTTTCATGCGTATGAGTGTAGCGAAGTAGTATGAAAAGTATAGTATTAGCTAAGTCACCAGTAGTCAAGAAAGGAAATCACAGAGGGAAAACGAACTACGTTTTGAAGAACATCTTTACGTCAAATTGTTTTCGATTCAGACTTCGTGCACTCAACCATGGAACGGAAGGTGTAAAAAGTCCCGGATGCCTGTCTGCTATACCTCTCCAAACTTTACCAAAAGAGGGCGAATTTCATCTTGTAGTTGGTGCTGTATTTTTGTTTTCATAGTGCGTTTGGTGCGAGCGTGACAGCAGTTATTGTGCGGCAACCACGCAACCCGGGATCCGAGTGCACGCCACTTAAACCGGGATATCCCGGGTGTGGGAATAAAAGGTTTAAAGCAAGATACTTTACCATAATGAGACGTAATGCTGTAAGTCCTGTGTTGTGTAATGCACGTAAGTTCAACACTTATCGCAAAGAGAAGGTTTGTCCTGGCGTTTCTGGCAGTGGGTGCTTCTAGTGCTGCAGCAACTTGTAAAGCATTATATAATAATAGTAACGAGCGCTTTGATTACACCCTTAGGGATGTGATAAAGCGCTGTACAAGAACCCAGTGTTATTGTTTTTATTATATAGCGATCCTTCATGTTAATGTCATCTGTGTAAAAGCCACTACTACAATAGGCATCAGTTTTCCATAACATCAAAAATAAACTTATTTGCATACTCTAAATCATGTACATGTACATCTACAGCAGCATTTTACAATTACAAATGTTAAAAATATTCACGCCCCAACCCCCAAAGATAATGTTCCACACAGTCTGTAGACAGCAGTTAAGAGCACCAGCAGACAAGTGCTTTAGGAGGAATGGAATACAAATTACAATATTAATTTTGTTTTCACATGTGTAACAGATTAGAGTGCGTTTCTGCTGCGACATAATAAATTGTAACAAGGGACACGCTTAATTGGGTTTTTTTTTTAATTAAAGATTTATTTATTTTCCCGACTACCTAAAGGGAGAGGCAATTTAAACGCTGTATTAAAACACTGATTGAAATTGTTGTGAAATCTCAAATACAAGAAAATTGAGAAAATTTAAAACTCGGCAGGTCTCGACAAAATAACCGTAAAAGTAAAGTTTAATCAAACGTGATGGTGAAGGAGCATGGACGAACTCCAGGAATTAATGATGAACTGGGATGTGACGACGAATGAAGAACTTGAAGAAAATCGGGGACGTTGAAGAAGATAGGGGACTTGAAGTGATGCGGAAACAGTTCCTTGTCCTTGATCAGGGGACAGGATTACTGTACAACCAGTTATAATGATGAAGAACTGATGATTGGGAGTCGCGCTGTCCTGCTGGCTCTCTTGGATAGGAATTGGCCTAGAGCAGGACAGGGGATGAACATATAAATAAATGTGGTGTAAAGCTAGGTTGGCGCAATCCAACGCAGATATCCAACAGAGGCAAAGTGCATAAACCGAAGAAACTTGGAGGGTTAAATTACAACTTTCCTGTCGGCAAGTCTAAAATTAATCCAATGCCATTCAATAATTATGAATACTAAACCAAAATACTGAATACAAAATCCCATAATCCATTAACAAAAAAGGAAAAAGAATCCACTAAGCCTATCTCGAAAATAATGACTTTGGGAATGTTTATCTTACACTGGTCAGTGCAGTCTCCATGGGTGTAAAAAATGTAACACCTTCTACCTAGACCAGTGCCCAAGGCTAAATGATGAGTCAAGGATTACTAATTAAAAACCAATTAAGTGGCACTCCTTGCAAGTTGCATAGTGTGTGGTAAAGCTAACACATTTCATGGAACAATGACTCATTTCTACCATGAAATAAGGATGTCGGAATGAACAATGAAAAACACGAGAATCGCTTTCTTTTAAGCAACATTTATAAACAAAAACTAGACATAATTTTTGTTACACAAAAAAAACCAAGGTGTTCGGCATGACGTTCAAATGTTAGATGTAACACTTTTCAACTTGAATGCATATAATGTTACACAAAATTTTTTCAATTTTTTTCTAAATTTCGACCACTTATTGATAATAAAGCAATCTGCAAGGTCCAAGGGTAAAACTTTATTTTATATAGAGAAACCATCTAAATTCAAGATCATATTGTTTGCAGACCTCAAAACGCCACTGAGAATGTTTATTTTCATTTAAGCTTCCAGTTTTGACCAGAATTGCAGGTCACGCAGAGACACACTTTGTGTAATAGTTATACAAAATGCCAAGAGCTGTCATATGGTGCAAAGATAATGTATGTAGCAATGTTGGTTCTCCAGATAAGAATTGTTTAGATATTAAAGGTTAATTTAATGTTAGGATAACATCGATGTCGTCATCATCCCGAAAATAACTGCAGTTTCATCTACACACTCGGGTCTAAGTACATATGTAAAGTTTGAGGTTTTAACCCTTTTTGGTAAATGGGATATGAGTTTTGAAGTATGGAGTATCGTCTTTCAGTTTCGACCAGGAGTAAAGGTCACAGAGGGTCACACTTGTGAAAGATTTTTAAAATAATCCGATGTCTTTCACATGGTCAAAAGATCTTGTATGTAGCAAAAATGGTTCTCCAGATTTGTTTTTTGTAAATAACATTGATTTAATGTTATGACGTCATCATCCCGAAAATCTTTGCGGTTTCATCGCCACAATAAGGTCCGAGTACATGGAAGGTTTAAAGTCAAAATCCTTTATGGTTCACGAGATATGATTTTTGCATATACAGTACATGTACATATACCTGAACGGGGGTTAGCATCAATTCGATCCGACAGTTGAAAGTCATAACAAGATTGTAGACGAAATAAAGAATGCCCCCCATCTTACCCCAAAGCTTACCATTTAAACCACCGTGTCTGAAGGGCAAACTCAGCGGGCCTAAAACGTATTTGGAAGGCATGGTCACGTCGATCAACGTGACGTAGGTCTCGGTATTTGGTGAGAAGCGAACCAATGTCGTTCTGTTTCGTTTAAGTTTTTGTCACGTATTAAAAGTCATACAAATCCCTTAAGCAGGTGGACACCTCAGTGAAACCTCCACTTCTATTCCTTGTTTTCCATTAAGCCATCAGACGGACACAACGGAACTAAATTCGCACTGAACTTTGAATGAGTTTGAGTTTTATGTTCGAAACAACGTGTTGTTAAAACGCACAAGAATAAGCAACGCAATGATGTAGGTTTCCGAGGCGACTTCAACAAAAACAAGAGGTGTTCCGGGCGGAATGCCCAAACACCTAATGATTTGGTAAAGACTTTCAATAAGTCTAAAATAAAAGTAAATGCAGAATATTAAAGAGCAAACAAGAAAAATCAAAGATATATCAAACCATTGAGCAAAACTACGATCGAAATGATTACTGACTAAAAAGTTTATTTGCAGCAAACTTTAAGAAAGATAAATGCACGTAACTCAAATCAATGAAATTTATACTATAAAACTATTCTTTGTCTCTTGCAAAGAAATAAAGTAAAGCACTGTATCCATCTCAACAGTATTTATGCAAATATTAAAGCAACATCAAATAACTCAAGTTCAAAGCAAAATGATACTCGGACAAAATGTAATTTTGTACATTTTGTAAGCATACAAAAGTTAAAAGAGCATGGAAAGCAACAAGTCAACAATTATCAATTCAAAATAAGAGCTTTTAAAAAAAAATGGAACTTCCGTTCTAGAACTACAAAATCAAAATCTAAAACACTGTCCTCACACAATAGAAAATAAGCAGTGATTGTTCAAATTAAATGTAAATCGCCTAATGGTCTTAAACTTAAGAATCTTAAAGAATAACCTTTAAGCCTGGAGTATACAAGAATGACAAAAACAAAATCAAACTCACTTAGAGCAGGACAGGGGAAGAACATATAAATAAATGTGATGTAAAGCTGGATCAGCGCAATCCAATGCAGATGTCCGACAAAGGCAAAGTGCATAAACTGAAGAAACTTGGAGGGTTAAATCTTACAACTTTCTTTTGTCGGAGTCCAGTGGCCAAGTGCCCAAACACTTTCTTGGGTATGGTCACTGACCTCTGGACTTCCTCATGCGCCGTGATTGGTTGCATAGTCTGCTACCAATCACCCACTCACTACGCACCACCAGGCAACCACCCACCCCTAGACTCGCCCCAGTCCGAGCTGGACATGGGTAAACTAGGAGTCAAAAAAAAAGGGGGGGGCCTACAATTTTATCCCATTACACATGCCAACCACTACAACTTTCAATCTCAAAAAATGCTTTTAACACAATCTTCAAATGTACATATATATATATTCTTAGGACCTTATGACTTGTGGTTCAGGAGATATTATTTTTTAAAGTTTTGAGCTTCCTGTTTGGACCAGAAGTATGGGTGAAAGTGAGGTCAACGCTTTTAGTTGAAAGTTGCAAGTTTTGTAAGCTTCAAAACATTTTACCCCAAAAGATTATGTAAAACTCTAAAAAATAACGAACAGCAATCATGGAGCTTACCATTTAAACCACCGTGTCTGAAGGGCAAACTCAGCGGGCCTAAAACGTATTTGGAAGGCATGGTCACGTCGATCAACGTGACGTAGGTCTCGGTATTTGGTGAGAAGCGAACCAATGTCGTTCTGTTTCGTTTAAGTTTTTGTCACGTATTAAAAGTCATACAAATCCCTTAAGCAGGTGGACACCTCAGTGAAACCTCCACTTCTATTCCTTGTTTTCCATTAAGCCATCAGACGGACACAACGGAACTAAATTCGCACTGAACTTTGAATGAGTTTGAGTTTTATGTTCGAAACAACGTGTTGTTAAAACGCACAAGAATAAGCAACGCAATGATGTAGGTTTCCGAGGCGACTTCAACAAAAACAAGAGGTGTTCCGGGCGGAATGCCCAAACACCTAATGATTTGGTAAAGACTTTCAATAAGTCTAAAATAAAAGTAAATGCAGAATATTAAAGAGCAAACAAGAAAAATCAAAGATATATCAAACCATTGAGCAAAACTACGATCGAAATGATTACTGACTAAAAAGTTTATTTGCAGCAAACTTTAAGAAAGATAAATGCACGTAACTCAAATCAATGAAATTTATACTATAAAACTATTCTTTGTCTCTTGCAAAGAAATAAAGTAAAGCACTGTATCCATCTCAACAGTATTTATGCAAATATTAAAGCAACATCAAATAACTCAAGTTCAAAGCAAAATGATACTCGGACAAAATGTAATTTTGTACATTTTGTAAGCATACAAAAGTTAAAAGAGCATGGAAAGCAACAAGTCAACAATTATCAATTCAAAATAAGAGCTTTTAAAAAAAAATGGAACTTCCGTTCTAGAACTACAAAATCAAAATCTAAAACACTGTCCTCACACAATAGAAAATAAGCAGTGATTGTTCAAATTAAATGTAAATCGCCTAATGGTCTTAAACTTAAGAATCTTAAAGAATAACCTTTAAGCCTGGAGTATACAAGAATGACAAAAACAAAATCAAACTCACTTAGAGCAGGACAGGGGAAGAACATATAAATAAATGTGATGTAAAGCTGGATCAGCGCAATCCAATGCAGATGTCCGACAAAGGCAAAGTGCATAAACTGAAGAAACTTGGAGGGTTAAATCTTACAACTTTCTTTTGTCGGAGTCCAGTGGCCAAGTGCCCAAACACTTTCTTGGGTATGGTCACTGACCTCTGGACTTCCTCATGCGCCGTGATTGGTTGCATAGCCTGCTACCAATCACCCACTCACTACGCACCACCAGGCAACCACCCACCCCTAGACTCGCCCCAGTCCGAGCTGGACATGGGTAAACTAGGAGTCAAAAAAAAAGGGGGGGGCCTACAATTTTATCCCATTACACATGCCAACCACTACAACTTTCAATCTCAAAAAATGCTTTTAACACAATCTTCAAATGTACATATATATATATTCTTAGGACCTTATGACTTGTGGTTCAGGAGATATTATTTTTTAAAGTTTTGAGCTTCCTGTTTGGACCAGAAGTATGGGTGAAAGTGAGGTCAACGCTTTTAGTTGAAAGTTGCAAGTTTTGTAAGCTTCAAAACATTTTACCCCAAAAGATTATGTAAAACTCTAAAAAATAACGAACAGCAATCATGGAGTAAAATTGCAACATCCAAGTCGAAACAGAACGTGTTAAGTGAACAAATGGATGCCATGTTCAAACGATGAAGATACAAACACTATATGAACTTTTGGGACATTATTAATAATAATTCTTTGTTCAGGCATATATCACAATACATACAAAATATTGAAATTTTGTAAAACAGATAAAACCTCCCTTTGACAAGAATGGTCAAAGTAATTGTTTATGTGGAGACATTTTGGATGTGCATATCTGCGGGTGTGTACGTACATTTAGGCCTATTCATAAATTACATTGGTGTGAGTACTTATTTATGTTCAATGCTCCGAAACACACGCGACCTTCTGTGTGGTTATAAATATTCATTTAACACACTTTCTTGGGTTAAATTATTTGCCATTGATCATCTATGCTGCAGAGATAAAGAAAAAAAATGCGGCTGAAACGCATATATTTTTTTCCGGGACAGATGGCATAAATGGGCGTGTTTTCTACGGAGTCATTCTTCGCGTGTGTGCACTTTGCACTTTTCGCTGTAACTCTTTTGAGAAGAACCAATCAGAGCAGTGACTGCCCTTACACTGAAACCTCTGAACCGCTATAAATAGACAAACATGTCTCACACTCTTCAGTCTCCTGACGATGACTAGAGCAAGCTAGTCGAAACATTGAGACCAGTTAAGAACTCGCTCCACAGCAGTGAAGTTAATAACGAGAAGTCCCCTTGATACGATCCACTAAGCTAAAGTAGTAGTCCCCGCCAATTTCCTTCCCTCCACCCAAGTAGTAGCTTATAAGCTGGACAGTTATTTTTTAGAACTAAGTAGTCTCCCAAAGTAGTCTCCCGATTTCCTAAATCTACTCTGCAGCAGTAGAATAAAAAGCAAGACCTAGTTCTCTAAGAACATTTCTACACAGCTAGTAGATAAACACATGGTGTTACCAGTGTTTTTTCGTTTATTTTTGTGATCTAGGGTAAGTGGGGGAGAATGACTGGAGATGAAGTGTCTGATTGAGATTGAGATTGAGATTGAAATGCACAGTGTTTGGATTGAAAATACTATAGGTTTTGAGATTGACAGCACAGCTGTCAGCAAAAGCGCCCTGCAGTCCAGGAGGTTTTTAAACAATCAGGGAGATTCTGTGAATAATTACTCAACACAACAGGGAAAATGTTTTGCAGATTAAAGGAGTTTTTCATTTTTGTTCAACAGAACATGGAAAAAAAATTTTTTTCTTCAGATAACTCTTTGCAGAATAAGGGACTATTTAAGGTCGGTGATAATGGTCCTGGGACAAGTTGAAGATTTACTTGGATGTCACCTGTATGGAACAGGTTTTCTGGTAGTTGTGAAATGTCTGCCTGAAATAAGCAGTAAACTGTTTTATTCTATTTTGTGTTTTAGAAGAATGAATGGTTCCATTTAAAGAGTGATTGGGATGATTTTGCATTAAAAAGGGCTATAAGTATTAAATTATTTTCAGTTTTTAATTATTGTGAGGGATTTTGATTTGTTTTAGTAAGTCAGAAATTATTATGTGTACAGGTTATATGGTAAACTTGAGGTTGAAAATGTTGAAGACTTCAACTTACTGTAGCAAAGGAAGGTTAAGTAAAATAGCAATAACTGTACAGAAAGGTTATTGCAAGTAGTTTTGTGGGAAGACCGAAGCCTATGTTGAGTTTGTGATGTTTTTGTTTTGTTTATGTGTGTGATGCTGCTTGGTCCCAATTTTGATGGAGGTTGTGTAAATTATGCATCGTTAACATACATTATGTATTTGAAGTAAGTGATACGAGTTATTTTGGTGTTGCAGTGTCTCCTATTATTGGTTGCTACCACTGGATGCTGGAAGTGAAGTGTATTTTCGATATTTTGGATTCACGTTACGATAGCTGGAATTTATACAAATGTTATTGTATTTGAAAAGTGTTTGAAAATAAGGAAAAGATGTATGTTCAGCAATTCATACAGTTTTGAACCTTATTGTACATAAACAAAATAAAATAAGTGCAGTAGGCCAAGAAATTAGATTTTTGGTTTGCATCTTTACTTGTATAAAGTGAGAGATAATTGCACATCTTGTGTCTGTTTACGTGGCACCGAAATTTACGTTGACGTGTAATCATAGATGTGCAACCATGGGGAAGCAACTGCCATCTGAAAGTCAGGCAAAACCATGGGTAAAATTTGGCATATGGAAAACTTTGACCAGATTTCGAGCAGAAAAGATTAAGCCGCTCTGTGTAGCAGCTTCGTGTGAGTGCAGTGACCTTATGACATTGCATACTTATCACACACTCAATTTGACTAAGCAGGTCAGTGGACTAGACCATTCTATTCAATAGGGGAGTGGGGGCACCGGCCATGTACACAACAAACATGATAACTCCATACCAAATGTCTTAAATTTAAAAGTATTCAACTTCAGGAAGATTTATTGAATAAAACACTCTCTCTCCCACAAGATTACAAAACACGTACAGAAGTTATATACTATAAGAAAATATAAGCACATCAATAAACTGTAGAAAACTACTTTTTGAAACACTGGCAACGACTCTTTTAAGTTTTGGTTTACTATATTACATGAGGTAGTTTTCATTTGTAAACCTTTAAGTGAACAAAAACAAATCTTGATTGTTAACACAACTACATGTCTTTTAATTAAAAGTACTTCAACATAAACCAATGTTGGCTAAAAATGGCATAGGGTGGCTTATAAAATGGCACAGAAAAACAAAAACAATTGTTGGCAAATAATTGTCCTTTAGTGAGAATGATTAACTTTAACAAATAATGTGTTACAAAATTGTTTAGTGAACATGAACTAGCACCACACGTCTCCATCAGCTGCTTGGTTAATATAAAATATATACCTGGGCAATTAATAAGTAAACGGCAATTTACATTACAACAAATACTTTATGCACAATCACATAAAATAGTAAAAATGACATTAATAAAACGTTCATTGAAAGCACTTGAAGGAGCATACCCTGGCTGGTAGGTAGATGTATACATCTGTTATTGCGTGTATGATAGTCATACAGAAAAACCCTGTAAGGTTTACAGTTCTTTTCAGTAATTCAGTAATATTATTCATGCTTTACTGACAACACAAAGGTGGTAGATGGAATAGTGTTTCATAAAGTTTGGCAGATTAATTTAATGAAATACATAATTACACAAGGATTTATAAACATCCAACTACTCTAAACTGTCTTTACTTTATTTACTGTATTTCAAAGACAGATATCTAAATACACAAAATCTAAATATACAAAGGTTTAAAAAGATGTTCGAAATCAAAACTTGTTTAACTTCTTCAATGATTGTTTCTAAGTTTGGGCTAGTTTATGTATGAGTACATACATGTATGAAAATTGTATTTTAAAGCTGTGCAGGGCAAGTGGTTCTGTTGTGGCCAGTTCGTTGTTGGCAAATACTGCACTTGACATGCCACTTTGGTGAGCGTTTGCATTTATACTCCAGCAATCTCAAGCGACTTTGCTTCAGCATTATTTGTTTTAGTGCAGTTTTGCCGAAGTTTGTGGAGCGAAAGTACCACTTTGTCACCAAGTCATTCAGTTTTTCCAGTCCTTGTTGGCAGAAATATGTGGGATTTCCATATAACCGCATGACCTCAGGAACATGGTAAGCAAGTACATGCATATAATGGTGTTATATCTTTGCTAAATACACAGTACAATATAACTGGACCCAACCCTTCGCAGCAGATTCAAACTGATCAATGTCTTCCGAACTTAAGCTACTGTTTAGCTGGCCCATCATATGTTTGAAACTACTCCACAGGGTTTTAATACTTGTTAACTTCGGGTGATGTGGGATTATTTTGTCTAAATCAATGTTTGCCAGAATTCGCCGATGTTCAGGACCAGTAAAAGATCTTGCCTCAAATTGAGTCCTTCACTAGAAACTTCCAATCATTAATACCTACAGTTTTAATAAAACTCTGAAAACGCATTAGATTATCACAGTTATCCAAATTGAGGCTTGGATTAAGCCGAACACAATTATCGCAGTGCTGGAGATAGTATGTTAATTGATAAACTAGCTGATCCATAATTCTCAAAAACAAATGGAGGGTGTCTGGTATAACTTTCTTAATGGGGACTGACAAAAATATAGGTGCCGATTTACAATTATACTTTGTCTTGCTATTTTTGGTTTTTTTTGCAAATTCAGATATCTCTTTGATTGTTCGAGCACCTTTACTAGTGTCTGTCATTGACCATACTTAAGTTACGTCTGATCTTTCAAGTTTTGGGCATTTACACCAGAGACAGGAGAATGTTGATGCGAAGTCTCCAATTCCGGTGACTTGATTGAGAAACTTCAGATCACCACCAATAAATTTCTCAATGGCAATCGATTTGCCACAAACATCAACTAAATCTAACGCATTGAATTCATCAATTATTTCTTTAAGGGCGATTTGGATACTTTCTCCTGTCTCTGGACATTGAACTATAGCTAGCAGGTAATTTCCACGCTCTGATGTGCAATTCTTGTCACCTATTACAGTGTAACTTGCATTAATGATATGCTTTTTAGTTCCAGCCCTAGTCCCATCACCACTGAATTTTATTTGCACTTTCCCATTTTTTATGAAAGGAGGATTTGCCGTCAATGATTGAATTAAGTGTGTCTTCAGAGATATATAAACACCATCAAAGTCCCCATTCAATGTTTTGATTTTAAAAGTATTATTTAGCCTGTGTCGCCTTTTTATTATTTTGCAAGTTCTGGGGAGAGAAGAGTTATGCTGTGAAATCTCATGGTACCCACTGTCAGTCACATAAAATGAATCCATTATGAAAATCATCTCATCAATGTCATCTTCAGTTACTGTATGTTTCTTCGGTTCAACGGGGCAACCATTTTCATTCAAGACTAACTTGACAATTTGTCCATTTTCATCTTTAAAATCAACACTTACAAACCCATAACCCGTTCCAGTTCCAAAAGTGTTTTTGATCAGATTTAGCTGTTTATGTTTATGGCGTCGTTTTTTACTCTCACTGTAATGATGTTTTCCTTTGCTTCTACCCCTTTCTCCCTGTTCACGTTTTGGGGGGTTTGATAACCTTTCAAGTTTTCTTCGGACCTCTTTGTTTTCGTCCTTAGACTTATTCAATTTCACAGCGATTTCATTGAAACCATCTTCCAGTTTTCTTCGTTTAGCTTTCTCTACTTCAACTTCTTGTACTAATTTGCGTTTTGTTGGGCTGCCTGTTTTGTGTTGGACTTTGAAATTGTATGTTGACCTCTCCAATTTGTTCAACAACTTTTTTCGACCATTTGATCCCGTTTGTTTTGTCCACTGACTCCACAGTCTGCCTAATTTACTTTGAAGGGACTTCACGCAACTTGAGAAAATTTTGTCAGATGGAATGTGGTGCCGGGTCAATATTTGTGACAAAACAGTTTGTACGTTTTCTGATGATAAATGTCCGTCTATTTGCTTAACTAAGTTGAAAAGAAAAATGTCAGATACTTGTAATTCAACAGTGTGTGAAGTAAAATCATCCGGAGTGGCATGAAGATGCCGGGCAATGCAAATGCAAGCCAAAACCAAGATAATAAATGACCCAAAGCAGTTCATGTTGGTCATTATAGGGAATTAACAGCAATGGGGCAATTTGGAATTTGAAGGCAAGTTTTGTAGTTCTATAAAAACGTGGAAATTACCTGCTGCTATAGTTCATTTTACAAGCCTAAAGCTACATGGAAACTATGGAAATAAACATCACCTCTAATAAAGTACAAGTATACTCTACATGTACATGAACAATTTTGAAAACCCCCCAAAAAAGCAAACAATTTAAGATTCTACAAACTGTGGAAAATCAAATTTGTTACCAATTCCCAAGCAAATTTCAAATTAAATTGAAACCCTCTGAGTAATTTTGAGGGTTCCGTCCGGTGTGAATTCTTCAAAGGGTTTCCTCTCCTTCATCCAGTATGTGATTGTTCCACTTGTTGCAAATGCAAAATCTCCTTGCTTGTTAAAAATTCTCCAATGCCAGCCTTTTCCCAACAAGTCATCAAAGTCTGCAGGTGCAAGCAGAGCAAAGTGGGAGTTTTTTCCCCTTACACCAAGAGAGGAGAGTTCCTTGAACAGATTGTTTTGTATTCCAAGCTTGATATGAACAACACTGTCTACTTTGCCTTGCCCAGGAAGACTCTCCTTCACTAAAATCTGAAGCTGGGCAATAAAATGCGCCTTCAACTCAGGAGTACAGTTCAAATAACAATCAGGTACATCAATTACATCCTTAGCATCTCTCCATTCATCATAAGACGGCGAACTCCACTCGTTTTCGGTGTAGTGCACTTTTACAAGATGTGTCTCATCAACTTTCTTGGAGTCAACTATAACCAGTGGAAATAACTTTGTTGTAGACCAACTTTTGATAGTTACCTTATCGTTTGGCAACGTTGGTCCGTTGCTCAGCAATTGGTAGTCGTGTTGTTTTTTTGGGTCTACCGCTCCTTCTCAAACTCAAGGATGAATCATCCCTGGAACCACTAAAAGCCATTAAAAGGTAACCTAAAATAAAAAATATTAAAAAATATACAAACAATTAATACCACATAAAAATATCACAAGAATAGTAATAGTATTATAGTGCAAACATTTTTTGCATCTGACCATGGAGTTGAATTCTACCTCAATGATCTGACAAAACAGAAGGGATCATTATTTATTAAAATCAGTTATCACATCATCATGTCATAAACATTGACTCTTGAGTATTGTATGTATGGCTGCTTTTTAATAGAATAATACAACATTTACCCCAAATTAGACACGCTTCCTCAGATCCATCTTTTGTAAAATTGCTCACCCACCGCTACAATTCGACATGTAATTAGCCCACAAAAACTAAATAGTGTTTTCCAACAATTAATAAAACAAGAAGTCAAAGCCAAATCTTACTTACCTCTTAGTCTTATGTCTGGTTTACTGTTGTTGTCACCGTAGCTAGTAGTAATGTCACCCCTATTCAATGTAATGTTATGGTCCGATCACAAAGTACCGTCCAACTACTGCTACAAAAACGTACTTTAGCAAGAATCTACTCAAAGGACAGGGTTTTTATACCAATCTAAGAGTAGCTGAATAATAATAATATCTGCTACTTATAACAAATAATTTCTGGATGTGATAATTCGGCGTACAAAGCGAATAACTCGGAGAACAAAATGAGCCTTCTACTTCGTTTCTCGCAATGTGTAAAGGAAGCGCGCTTGACAGATCTAGTTCCCGCTTCAACGATCACGTTCACAGCGTGTGGCTAAGAGTACTGCGGAACCAGACTAAGGCAGCTTTGCATGTATTATAAAGGTCACCGAACAAAAAAGAAAACTCCTTATAATTGGACGAAAAAAGCCATCCTTTTCTCTAGGCCAATCAAAAATTGTGTTACATAGATGGAATTGTCCATAGTTTATGTTGGCGTGCGAGATGGGTCTGTGTGATTACGTAAACAATTTTGCTGTTCTGTTTAGTAAGTGAATCCGCAGGATGTGCTGCCAAATTTGTGTTGACCTCCATAGGAAATGCCGATTTGTAAGCTTGTATCCCGTATTTGAATTGAAAAAAGCCCTATTTTCTATGAAAGTTACAAAATAAATTTTTTATGTTTCTAAAGGGAAGAAATTAAAGTTTTATATTCCGAGCGAGACGGTGTGAAACACCTATTCAATTTTTACTTATGTAAGAAAGTTTGTCATTTTGGCCTTGTGGATTTACAGATTTCCCGAGTGTTGTAGCGTGCGCCGCGGGGGGCCATTTAGCAAATGCGCGCAAGTTTTCCATATGGTAGGGCAAGTTATGAAAGGGAAGAAAAAACAAAGCAAAACATTTTTTGTTGTTGTATTAAAACAAATTATGTAATAATTTGAGACACTTATGTGTAATTGTCGAGCAAATCAACCCCTGCTTTGTAAACCAATGAGTCCTCATATGCCTTTGCGAGTAATGCATAGTGTTAAGTGGATATGACGTCAAGTGATGTACCTGGTACAATGTTTTTTGGGGTACTTTTATAATATGGTTATGCGGTTGTTTAGTGTAGTGATGTACAAGTCATGTTTATACGGTAGACCCTGAAAATCGATTGTATACTACTTGTTTTGGTCAAGTTGATTAAAGGCACATATGGGCCCCTGCAGATCTTGCACCCCCGATTCATATGGGCCCCATATGGGTTGGCCCAGATAACCCATCTCGGATACATCTGGGGCCCATCTAGGAAAACAACCTGGGTAAAATATGGGTTACCCCATATGGGCAATACTTGGGATTTATATGGGCATGTGCTCCAAAATAAGGGGTTTCCTGTGAGGTAGCTAATTTGGGGCCCATATGGGACCCATATGGGCCAGCCCAGATAACTTTCAAGTAATTATTTTATGTTAATGAGTGGTCTATTTATATAAATAACTACATGTATGGGATTTATATGGGCATGTGCTCCAAAATAAGGGGTTTCCTGTGAGGAAGCTAATTTGGGGCCCATATGGGACCCATATAGGCCAGCCCAGATAACTTTCAAGTAATTATTTAATGTTAATGAGTAGTCTATTTATATAAATAACTACATGTATACTTTTAAATCTACAATGCCACACTAACTAAATGCAAACTTCATTATCGTCAGTTATAATATAATGTATATGATATACCTCGCAATACATGGCATGTCTCATATATATAGTCCAGGAACTGAAGACTTTATAGTCATGGTTAACACCTTTTTCATTAAAAATTTTTATTTTGTAATTAGCATGTTTTAACTGGAAGTGTCTATTTATAAAGTTGATGTATGTATTTTTTCTTATTGACGAATATCTTACAAAAAAGTACAATAACAAATTTACCGAACTAAATTTCAATAAAATTGTTATGATAATTCTCAATAGAAACACTACTTCAATGCCTTGTCCCACATATGTGCGTATTGCCAAAGTTGGCTTGCCCAGGTCTTACCCATATGGTACCCATATGGGTCTTTGCATATTCTACCCCCAAAGCTTGCTGAGGTCGCTCCCAAAATATGATAGCCAAATGAACCTTTGCATATTATCTGCCCGCACAGGTATGCTTAGGTATTTCCTATACCAATTTGGGCCTTTCCATAATTGTTTCACCCACTTGAGTTTGTCCAAAGCAAACTACCAAACCCATGGGACGTATCATAAACCCATAGGCCTGCTGAACTAACTAAGTCTAAACTAAACTAAAACATTTTCCCCCATAATGGCTGAGGTCTTTCCCATTGACACCCGTAAGGGTCTTTGCATATCCTACCCTTTTGGGGTTTGCCCAGGTCTTTCCCATACGACACCCATGAGCCTTTAAAAATATCCTGCCCATATGATACCATATGGGCCACTGCATAGTCTGCTCATATAAGATTGCCCACATTTCCACAGTATTGGACAGTGCATATTCTGCCCATGTGGGATTGCCCACATTTTCCCCATATGATACCCATTTGGGCCACTGCATATTTTCCCCATATGGGATTGCCCACATATTCCCCATATGATACCCATATGGGCCACTGCATATTCTGCCCATTTGAGATCGCCCACATTTCCCCCAAATGATACTCAAATGGGATACTGCATATTTTCCCAAATGGGATTGCCCATTTTTCTTCCATATGGGCCCCCTATGGATTATCCCCATTACCCGCACCCATATGGCCCCATATGGGTAACATATGGGTTTGCCCTGGCCCATATAGCCCATATATTTTCCATATGGGCCACACAAAGGCTTGCTACCTGTGTGAATAAATAAAACAAAATTGAAATGTCTTATCTTTCAGAAGCAAAGCCTTGGATCGTGTACTGCCCGTTTTCAGCAGACATTTCAAGTTCCTGATTAAATATGATATAAAAAACATTGTTTTTGTTGACCGGTGGGCTAATTTCATAGCGCTGCTTAAAATGGTAAGCAAAAAGTTAAGCGACATTAGAACAAACTTATTGCTTAGCTAGTGAAAACTTATTTTACAGGTTAGAGGGAAAATTAGTCCATCTTGCATTTTCACCATGGATTTGCATTCTTGAACTTCATTTACTTGCTCATTATCTCACAATCATGACAGCACTGACTGTTGAATTGTTAAAACCAAGAACTACTTTAACTGTACTGCCTTAACTGTATGTATTGTAGTGGTTCGAACCTTTTAGTTTAAATGTTTTATAGTTCTAAATTGATGACTACACGCTGTTGAATCGGTATTTATTTGGGGTGTTATTTTTACTTACAGATGTTGCCAGTCCTTGGATACTAGTGTGCTTAATTGGCGACATGAAATGTGCATCAGCAATGGATAAAGTTGGGGCAATGAAAAACAGTCTTCAATTTCTAGATTTGTTTCAAACTGGGTACTTGTGAATACCTTAAGTACAAAGATGAACAATAAGACAAAGAAGTATGTTTAGTTAAATTGAAATGACTGATATTTCTTTAAGAGTTGTGGCTCGTTAAATTTTATGTTTGTAAAGTTATTGTTTGTGATGTTTCAGTCGAGCATTGCAGGGTGAAATGGAAACTGTGGGTTAATTATACTTGACCGTCTGTAATGCTGTAAAAGAATTAAGTTAGCACAGCAGTGGCATTCAGTTGGCCAAATTGCTTGATCTTTATTTAATAAACAGAATGAACTTCAGGCTGTTGCATTGCAAAAAAGAGGAAAATATTATATATATAAATATTATATTATTAATATAAGTGTTCAAAAAAAAAATCTATAATTTTGGGAAATAGTAAAAGTATGGTTTGGGGTGGAAAACAGATGTAATATACTTGCCATATCGAATGGTGTTTGTGAGGTATACATAATGATTAGTTATTAGAAAATAACCTTGGTTTTTGGAGTAAGCTTGATAATTTTTTTTGTTCGGAAGCTGGATGAAATCATGCTGTTTAATTGGAGTGTAGTTTCCTCTGGTGATCTTTGCTGCCAGTTGATCTACTATGTTATTTTTGATAGTGGTTCCGTGTGCGACAAAATTTATCCCCTTTATCGACAAACCTGTGAGACATTTCACATTGATGAATGACATCTAAAATAGAAAAAACATTTTACAATTCTGGGGAACTGTTCCGAGTTTTAAGATATGAAATAAAGGGGGTAAGGATAGGGGATGAGAACATTAGTTTAACCTTTTTTCTTATCGTTTTAACCTTGCGTGACACCATCAAATACAAATCACACCGTGTGGCCATCGGACTGCAGTCAACATTCCGTTTGCGTATTTGCGTGTAATTTTATTATTTTTTTTTGTGGAGAACCCATTCACTTTCAAATGGCCCAAAACCTTTAACATATAGACCCTTTTGACTAAATCAAACATATTCAAGCACAAATTAATTATTTCAGAAGCCATCTGAAAACCATATGGTTCAATTCACCTAGCAGTACAGTGGCCATTAGCCCCAATGATAAATAATTGCTGTACAATTCCTATGGGAATTCCGGGAGAGCTGGTCATTGATGGATTTGTTTTTGTGTGAAAATAACCCAGGATGGGAACAAGACTTTTTCCATGCTAATTGGCTAGGTGTAGATGAGGAACTTGGATTTTTTTAGATTAAAAAAAAAAAAAATGGCGGAGTACTGTTTATTTAATTAAAAACGGACTGTTGATTACAGTACCATGGCTTCACAGAGTGTTTTAATTTCAGGATTTGACACTGATTGATCATATGAATTCAAATCAATGTGTGTGTTTTTTATGTTTGTATTTGTTAAAATTTTTGTCATACAATTACCTTTGTATCATGGATTTTTGGGGTTATTTAATATGTGAGTATATAGCTTGTATGTTAGTACCATTACTTCTAAAGTATCAATGAATTAAAAACGAGGTTTTTTTTTTAACTAAAATAATATGTATTTTGTATATTGCTTGGGTATTCACGGTAATGTGGATTAAAACAGTGATTTAGTAAATTTTACAAAATATTATACATAAGTACTGATGGTAGTATACGTTGCATTTCAGTATATATTAGCAATTTGAAATATGTAGAAATATTTGTACATATCTGTGGCAATTTCCCACTAATGCTATCATGGTGTTAGTGATTCATTTTTACAACAATGATGTAAAGACAATAAAAACTTAGCAATATCGTGTATATATCTTTGAGGTTAAGGTTGTACTATGTGTTTTTTTTTAAATGGCATGATGGTTAATGGTTCATATTGAAAAAAGTGTCTGGGGTACTACTGATCATTTCATCACCATTTTTACATCAGATTGTAGTTCTGTGATCCTGCCGAAACTTTTGCACAGAAATGATACCAATAAGGTTCAAAGTCCAAGAAGTATGTGTGTACAGTCCCACGTAACGGAAACATTCCACAAGCAGGATGGCGCTATACCAAATAACTAATCATGCTTTTATCCCGCTCTGGGATTTTATTATTTGCTCGCTCTGTGACAGATGCCGCCTCGGAAATCTACGTCATTTAAAGTTTTGAAAATTCGTATCAATTCGAGGATAAGAGACCCTGGGTTGCTTTTTGCGGGATTATACAAAGGTAATATAGGTCTTTGATTTTAAAAACCAAAAGTGCATTGTAATTAAAAGTGGCAACTTTTTTGGAGTTGATTTCAACGATGTTGTAGTCTGACAAGGTTCTGGTTTAAAAAATGATTGTCGACGAAAATTCAACTGCGCCCTCTAGTGGCAGGTTTAAACCAGTTCAAATACAGGCTTAATGTTTGTGGCAAAGTTTATGATAATTGTTTTGAAATATTGGGATACTTAATGACTCATGCATGTCGGGAGTCGTGATGACGTCAGCACGTGTCACATAGTATTGCCTTAATCAAAAGTGCACTTATTAAAGCCGTGTATCTGGTTTTTTGGTAGACAACGACCACCGACATTTGAAGTGACGTCATGATTATGTCATCACATTATGTTGTACTAATTGTTTTTTAGTTTTTGACCATTTATTACATTTCTTGTGAACAAAGTAAGCTGCATTTATTTTGTATCAGGCTTGAAAAGTCATATGGATCAAACAAGAATAATACAAATTTGACCCAAAAATACTACCCATCTTTTGCCAGTGTTATTTAAGTGGGCGACAACACAAAGTAACATGACAAAATAATGTGACATTAAAGTCAGACATCAAAAGCAAATTACAAGCATTTCACATTTCTTTTTATTTCTTTGTTATCGAGGACTACAGTATTTGCTTTACATAACACCTTAACTACTTCACATTTTAAATTTTTGAAGGTAAGTACCATGACTTATCACATTTACAAGCAAGGAAAGTGCTCCTTGTACGTTTAAAAATAAAAAGCCATAAAATCAGAACAAATTTAAATGAGTATATATCATTTTAAAGTGTTTTTTTTAGTACCATAAAACAATATAACGCTATCAGTAAATATGGATAGAGAATGTGTTACTTGTGGAAAGTTTCTGCTTTCAACTATTGTGTATGATTACAGCTTCAAAAAATAATTTGGTTATATACATGCTATTGTACTACGCACCAAACTATAACACTACATACATTAATTTGTCATGGCCTAGCTGTCTAGTGCACAAGACTCAACTTTTAGTGTCCAAGTCATCAAGATAAGGGTTCAAATCCTGCTCATGAAACCTCTGTCGTTCAGCACGACACTTAACTATAATTATATATCTTCACACAAGGGGTAAATGAAATGTGTGGAAGCATAGATGGGTTTTCTTTCAATGCTTTACCTCGGTTCAAAAATACGGATACAAGTTCCTCACATAAATTAATATTTTCAACAGTTTCAAGCTCAGCCTGAAAAGTACATTATTGTCACTAATGTCCTATATACAAAATAATGAAAGCACTTACAAAACAAAGTGACATATTAAACAACTAGTATAAATGTACAATTGCTTAGTCAAATCATATTTGGACATACATGTATGAAGCTACATGGTGTACCTTGCTGAAAAAAGGGGTAGATTTAACAAACATTTTCGTTGTTATGGCTCTTTTTTATTTCAACTGCTACTCTTCACGCAAAAAGTATTTATTTTACCTTGAATTAAAGTCAAGACTTAACCAAAGTCCGGAAGCAATATCAATTGAAAGCCTGTAAGCAGAATATCCCTATTATGTAAAATGTACCACTAAGAAACACTAGTATTATTAATTAGCCTGTAGTGCTACTCATTAATACTATGAATATTGAGCCTGCCTTGAACCAAATCTGAACTAAACATTGCATAAGATTTAATATGTACTTATTTACAAAGTCAATTAAACAATATCTAACATGTGCATTCTTACATGTGTTTAGGTCTTTGTGATTTTCTGAAGCAACAAAAGGCACACTTTTAATATTAGTTGATGACTACAATGAAGTCATTCAGAGCAGCGTGTGTGACTGCGTAATTCCAGGTATTAGAGAATGAGAAGAATATCTTTAATTAAAACAAGAAACTGTTAGCTTTGGAAGAAAGAAGAAAACTAAATGTAATGATCAAATACAAGGTAAGGAATATTAGCGATGACTAACAATAATATATTTTTGTTGATGCCAGCTTGATTTTGTGTTATAGATTAAAGAGTCATCCCTGACACAACTTGAGGCTGTAGTAAAACATGAAATTTATTACATATAATTATTCTTATAAAAACACTTTTTTTTGTAGTCTGCATCATTCAACATTACAAAGTTTGCACATATACATGTACTACTGATTTGATACCAGGAAAAGTCAATGACATAATGTAGGTATTTAAATTCAATATACATAATGAATGTTCTTTTTGTAGCAAGGTGGATAGAAATGATAACAGGAAGTCTAAACTTACCATTGTACTGAATGTGCTTTCTGGTATACTTCTAGCTTTGACTGATCATTAACTAACATTCTTAACATTTTCTGGCCATTGTAATGGTTTATCTGAAATAGAAATATAAAAGGAAACAACACTTTGAGATAATAACTATGTTTGTACATGGTGAATATTAAATTTCGTTTCATATAGTACTTGATTCAAGAATGTAGAGGTTGAGGAATGCAGTATTGGAATATACATGTATTGCACTGATGTTTACCAATCAGCAGTGAGGATTCAAGTTCAATGGAGTACATGCATGAAACACTGTCATCTGTGGGACTATTAACATCATAACAAACATCAGCTCACATTTACATTTAATTACAATAAACACAGACCATTTTTGTTGAAAATTACACATTGAATGGCCAAGTCTTCAAGGCACAATGCCTGTCAAATCATGCATTACAAATAACTGATTAAACTTTGGGTAACACAAGACATATACTAACTCAAAGCAATGTGCAACATCACAATACATCAGCACATTGTATTGATGACAACATCTTCAAAGAACGGTCATTGGTCTTGAAGAATGCTTAACTCTGAATCGTTCATTGTTGACCACATTTGTATGATAAAAACATCTTCCAGGGAAGATCCTCAGTTCCGAAGAGTGCTTAACGGTGAACCATCAATTGTTTCTACAACCCAACATGAAGTCAATAACAAGGAATGGTGACACAAGAAAGATCAGTAGCAGTCCCAAAATGTGCTTAACACTGATCACATTTCTATGATGACAACACCTTCACAGGAAGACCATTATTTCCAAAGAGTGCTTTTACTGAACTATCCATTGTTCATTACATGTGTGTAGATAACATCTGCAACTTAGTGCAGAAGAGTGTTTCACAGAGTCATCTACATGTATAGCTGATCACATTTCTATGACATTCAATATTTCCCAAGGAAGATCAGATGAAATTAAGGTCTTTTTACAACCAACGTGTAATATAATAATAATAATAATAACAACCGCATTTCTATAGCGCCTAACACCTCCAAAAGAAAGTCCCTTTAGCGCTCAGAGGAAACAAAAGAATAATTATGTATATGATGATTTGAATAGATATGTTTTGAGTAGAGTCTTGAAACTTGAGATCGTAGTGGCTTGTTTGATGTGTAGAGGGAGATTGTTCCATAAGTGAGGTGCAGCAAACTGATAACTACGTTGACCATATGCTTTGGTGGCAACATTAGGGATAACGAGGGTGTCTTTGTAAGCAGAACGGAGGTTTCTAGTAGGAGTGTATGGAGTTAGTAGATCTTTCGGGTAAGTTGGTCCACTTCCACGACTGCATTGAAATGTTTGAAGGAGAATTTTAAAGATGATGCGAGAATGAATAGGAAGCCAATGGAGGGATTGCAAAGCTGGAGTAATTGAGTCGCGTTTTCTTAACCGGGTGATGAGACGAGCCGCTGAGTTTTGAATAACCTGGAGTTTTCTGAGCTGTGAGTCGGGCAATCCATAGATGAGACTATTGCAGTAATCGAGATGACAAATTACAAAAGCATGGATGAGCTTTTCTGCTGTTGTTTTATTTATGAACTGGCGAATTTGTCCGATCTTGTGTAGGGCAAACGAGGTGGAACAGCATTTTGTATTGATAAACTTATCCATGGCAAAAGATTTGTCAAATGTCACACCAAGGTTTCTTGCTTTGTCGACTGAGTGAACTGGTATACCATCAATTTGAATAGAAGATAGTGGGATTCTGTTGCGAAAACGAGATGTGATGTGAAGGAGTTCTGTTTTATTCTCATTTAACTTGAGACCATTGCTACATGACCACTGCTTGATGTCCATTATGCAACAGGGGTCCAAATACAGATCCTTGTGGAACTCCCTGGGTTGGAGTATGAACCGTAGATTGTTGCCCATTAATCAGAACTGCTTGACGACGATTTGTTAGATAAGTCCGAAGCCACTCTAATGCTTGATCCTTGATCCCGAACCTAATCAGAATATCAGAATATCATTTGAGACCCGAATAAGTGCTGTTTCACAGCTGTAATGATAATGCCAATCCTCTAAACTGATTTCAAGTGAAACAAATGAATTAGAACAAATCAGCATTTGTAGTCTAAAAGCAAACATACATGTATTTCATAATAGTGTGAATGTATGCCACCACTGGCCGCATCATAGAGGACATTAATCTTTAAAAACATTTTGTGTAGCTACTTGAATCATACAAAACTAAGTAAAACATTTAACTGGTGTTTTAACTAAGGATTTATAACATAATTTATTATAACCTGTACAGTGCTTCAAGTTTTGGGGAACAACTGAACGTTGTTACAGCATTTGCTTTAGTTTTGTTTGGCGACGTTGAATTTGTTGACATAGTCACTGGTATCGCAACACAAATTTCTGTTCGCAATATGAATTACTAGAGAAAAGATATCAGAATCACACAAACTCTGGATCAAATCAAACTGTTACGATCTACATTGTAAATTTATAGACATGCCCAGTCCCTTTGAGTCAGCCTCCAAAACAGTCAATGCTGCGCCGTCTAGCAGTGACTAATACAAAAACAGCATCGCCAATCAAGACCACATTTGCTTCAGCACAAACCCACCAATGGTATGATTAGCAGGTTTGGAGCAACATCCTGATGTCTCAGCCTGATAAGAGGCATTCAGAAAGTACTAAATATTCAAGCATTCAGTGTTCGACTCTAATGCACAACCACCATGACTGGCATGAGTACTAACTTACACACCCAACTACCAATGAATGACTCGGGCACCAATGCATGAGTCTGAAGGGTTGATAATTACAATTAGGCCACTGAGTGTTAGCAATGAAACTTATTGTAATATGGGCCCTATAACCACCACAACTAGGATTCCAAACAACATGTTAATTACTCAAGAACAACAAAAACCTGAGTCTAATGTGTTTACAATACTTTGTCATGAAAAATATACACATCTATGCTAAGAAAGTAGCATGTACATGTAACACACTATTTTGACCTTTGTACAATCGATGTTGCTTAAAAGATGTGCTGATTTTTAATGGTTTTTAATGAAATATTTAATATCAATATTGACAAAAAAGGAAACTACTTTGAAATAGAAAACTTTGTCACATTTAAAACTTTGAAACACATACAACTATAACTAAACAAAATTCTGAGATAATCTCAACAGGAGTAAACATTTAAAACAACGGTTTATCATAACAAAGTTTAAATGTACAGTTTTCTAATCTAAATCAAACAATTTTAAAGTATGAACCACAATTTTCAACAACACATAACAATTTTATAATGGGTTGTGTATTTCATGTCACTTTCAACCCACCACTAGACAGGCTTCCATTTGATAATGATACTACTTTAATGAAGTTTTAACACGTTGCAATCAAAGTAAAAATGTAGAAAATGAAAGAAATTCCTCTTTTTAAAGCCTTTTGTAGTTCTCAAGCAAATGTTTACAACTGAGAAATATTAACCAAAATTGGGAATGAGAATGAAAAAAAAGGAAAGAAAAAACAATAGCCTCCTCCCCCCAAATTTTTATTTTTTTTTGCTTTTTTTTTTTTTTACGTTGTCTTTGGACAGTCTTTAACTTCACATGTCTTGCTTAACTATGTAATGTGCTACATCGTTCCATCAGAGCAGGTTCAGAAGAACAATACACTAACATTTTTTTAAAACTTACACACATAATCAAGAATACATGTACTCTACATATGAGTGATAGACTAATCCATGAAGCTCCACCAATAACTAGATTACATGTACATGTACAACTTCTTGCAAGGAAAACTACTTGTGTACTACAATATGTATTTTTAATTTTTTTTATGAGCAATCGCCTAACACAACAAGGATACGTCAGCTATTTCAAGGTGAGGACTACACTTTAAGTGTCACCAGGGGCACAATGACACCTACTGCTGGGGCTGAAACAGTTAACCACTGCCTTCTCGACTTTTTACAAAGCAAATTTGGTTAAGTGCCTTGCTCAAGGGCACAAGTGTCATGACCAGGATTCAAACCCACACTCTGCTGCTGACAACACCAGAGCTTGGGTCCAGTGACCTAGATCGCTCGGCCATGACACGCTTAACATGTGCATATGACTGTTTGACAGGTTTCTGAAAGAACCATACTGCAATATTTTCACAATTTGTAAAATAATGTGATTCTGGTATCAGAATTGTTGGGACATATCCTTAGGGCAGGCATAGTTTGGGCTTATTGTAATGGATTAGGTGCCTCGCAACTTTGAAAACCCTATAACCATGCCTAAAACGTACATGTACAGTTGTTGTACCATGGGCTGATGGGTTGATAAATGTATTCCAGACAACAGCTTTTCAAGAGTTCAAACTATAAATTTGATGAATATGGTATGGTTTGTAGTAACCAATGCTTTGGATAGATTTAATGAATGAAGCTTCATGAATCAATCTATTGTCAAACCATGGAGCTATGTACTGTATCCAATTTCATAGCTTCATGATTGTACTGCAGATCCTCCAAGAGGATCAGTGGTGTAACCAGACATTTTCAATTGATTTGGGACAGGGAACTGGGGGGGGGGGTGGCTATCTAATGTATTGAACCATTTAACTGAGCATTGAATTGTGCAAGGTTCAGGGGGGAAGGGGGCTTCCCTCCCCCATCCTTATTTTGGTTAGGTCACTGAAGAGGATCCATAGTTTTGAGTTTTTATTTTTAAATACAATGAAAATGACGGTAAAACATGGTCAATATCAAGATGGATTGCCTTAAAAGTGAATTTGACAAGTGTACATGTACATTATTTCTACATCGAACTATGATTCACGTCTTTTGAAGCAATGGCTTTTAGTGCCCAAACTATGTGACAAAAAATAAAAAATAACATTTTATGCATTGTCTGCGTTTCTCAGAGTTTAATGTTTTCTTGGTGTTCTTTCTGTCTCGTTAATGTTTTCTTTTCCTCATTTTTATGTTTTCTTAAATTTTCTCTTGTCCCACTTTGTATGATACAATTAATTAAAATGCCCCAAACCAATAGATTATTAACATAAAAATGAAATATTACTCTTGCACTTTCTATACTACAAAGATCTTGCAAATTTCCTTTTAAGCAATGAAGTGTTACACATGTAATATATACCCGGTTCTACATATTCCAAATTACAATTTCTTCAAGTCAAGTTTTATAGCTTCATGATAACTATAATATGTTGGTCTAACTGTAGCAACAATATTATCTATACCTCTGACGTATACATGATCAATTAATGTGGCATTTTCTGTTGTTGCTTCAGTTACATATTGATTATATCCATGTTCTGTCATTAGTTTCTCAATCAGTGAATGATTATCAAAAATATTCTCATTGAAATCTCCCAATATTATACATCTCCTACTGACCTTGTGAATTTCATTCACCACTTTTAACAGATTGTCAATGAAATCTTTCATCTTATAAGAAGGCGGTCGATAAATAACTACAACAACAATTGATACATGAGAAATTATATGGAAAGCAATATATTGTGTACTGTAAGATTTAATCGACTGAAATGTCTATCTGTCTTGCAATACACAGCAACTCCTCCATGACTTTGCTGATGTAGTGTCTGCATATTATCATTATATGACAACGCACGTAGTTGGTGGAAGCTCTTGAAACCATCTAAATTAGCATCAATCAACTGATCAGCGTTAATCCATGTTTCTGTCGGGCAAATGACATCTGATTCCATCATTTGTCTATGACATTTCAAATCTCTAAAGTGAGGTAGTAAACCTTGAATGTTATGCAGCATGATTGTAGTACCACTGTAAGTTTTGTCTTCATTGACAGATTCCACAAAATCCACTTACTACAGGCATTGTCTTTAGAGCTTCTGCTACTGATTTATCACAGTATATCAACATCTCATCAAAACCTTCAATAACAAGACCCTTTAATGATGTCACACGACTCAAACTCACATATGCTTGACCTGCTGAAAATGTTCTTTCAAGACACACTACAGCCTTTCTTGTTGTCATACCTTGTACTTTATGTGCAGTGCATGCCCAGGCAAGTTTCAATGGAAATTGTTAACGAATACATTTTTTTCCAATATGCTCTTCCTGAATCTCAATGGCAACATAATTGTCATCTTGCGCTGCTGCCGAGAGTCTTCTCCGTTTAGATCCAACATTCTTATTATCGCATGCTACATTGATAAACTTGGGTTCAGATTGATCAGGTAACACCTTACCTTGCGTGTGCGCTACGGGCTGCCACGGGGATTGTTTGTCTCCAAAGTAAAGGGAAATTTCCGATATTCCTCTGCATGATTTTGTTTATTTTGCTACAACCAGAACTGTAAGAGTACATAGACGATTTTGATGTGGGATTTTTACCTGGATTCTTCAAGGTCTGGAAGACTATTATGACTTTATTTTAAAACATCAAATGTGCATTATTGAGCATACAGCATAGTGTATACGTACTGCTAGCGTAATGATTACGTATACCATTGAACATATGGGGCGACTACGGCATTGTACAAAGTCATTCTCTCGTGTCACTAGAGAAGTTTACAATGAACTTAAATCGTTGGGGATAAGCCGCACAAAGCCTACACACAGAGGAACAATTGCTGGTAAGCAAACACTCAGAGCAATTCAAGTAAGACTCACAAGTAGACATGTTAGCCATATTAAAAATCCTGGTGGTAAGCAAGCGAGATTACTATTGGCAGTTCTCAGTGCAAGATGTAAACGTACTGTGGAAAAACTTAAAGTGGTACATTTAAATCCACGCTCTGTTAAAAACAAAACACTTGCAATATCAGACTTCATTACTTCAAATGACTATGACATAGTTGGTTTAACAGAAACATGGCTTGGAACGACTACATATAAAAGATGTCTTGGGGAGTTAGTTTCAACTGGATATGACATCAAGCATGTGGAGGTGGTATTGCTGTCCTGTTTAAACAAGGATTGTCTGTCAAGATTTTGTCATCAAGCAAGGACCGGGACTTTACACACTTCGAATACATGGATTGCCAAATCAAACTACACGCCAACATTATGAGACTCGCTGTAGTATATCGCCCCCCACCATCTACGAAAAATGGAGAAAAGAATAGTGTATTCTTTCAAGAGTGGCCTAGGTTTTTGGAAAGATTCATCACTGTTCCTCGGGACACCTACATTATTGGAGATCTCAATTTTCATCTTGACTCTGAAAATAACGCAGATACTTGTAAGTTTTTGGATTTACTCGCTGAAACTGGTCTAACTCAACATGTTGTGAACCCAACCCACCAGAGAGGCCACACCCTTGACGTAGTGATCACGAAGGATGTTGAAAGGCTTGTTACTGATGTTTCTGTAACGGACCCAGGACTTTGTGATAGAGATGGTAATTTGTCAGGCGACCATTACGCCATCTCATTTACCACACAGCTGACCAAACCGCAACCAACTCAGAGACATGTAACATATAGGAAGTTGCGCTCCATCGATGTTGAAGCTTTTAGACACAGTATCAGTGAAATTGACCAGTTTAAAGAAACCAATATACCTATCTGTACAACAGAAAGCTGAAGGATGTCGTTAATTCGTATGCACCTTTGTGTCATAGGACTGTTACCCTTAGACCCCATGCCCCTTGGTATACCAGTGAACTTCATGAGTTGAAGCGCAAGAAGCGACAACTTGAAAGAAAATGGAGGACAGGTAAACTCGAAATTCATTGTCAGATGTATAGGAGTCAATGTGTTGTGTTAGACAGAATGCTACAAAAAACTAGAACCATGTATTATTCAGACAGGATAAAGCGTTGTAGACATGATCAGAAATCGTTGTTTAAGATTGCAAAACATTTACTTGGGGAAGACAAACGAGGTGTTTACCACAAGGAAGAACCGATAAACACCTGGCGCAAGAGTTCAGTGAATTCTTCTCCAAGAAGATATGAACTATCCGTGCCAGCCTTAGCAGAAATACCACGATGCTGTTGACCAATAATGTGCAAAGTGATACCTCTGCCACACCATCAGATCTCCGATTACTCGAAGAGTTCACTCCTGCATCTTCTGAAGAGATCCGCAATATCATCAACAAATGCCCTGCTAAATCTTGCTTGTTGGATCCTGCTCCTACGTGGCTGATCCAGAAATGCTCAGGAGTTGCTACTGATCATCACATCTATGGTGAACTCTTCTCTTGCCAACGCAACTGTACCTGATTTAAAGTGTGCTAAAGAAACCCAGTCTGGACGCACAGGTACTACAAAACTACAGACCAGTATCTAACATGTCCTTTCTCTCGAAAGTACTTGAGAAGGTTGTTGCTTTGTGACTTAGGCAACACCTTGCAATAAACAAACTACATGAAAAATATCAATCCACCTACAAAAACAACCATTCAACCGAGACAGCTCTTATCAAAGTACAAAGTTATATTCTCAAAGCAGATAATGGGTCGTCAGCTGTCCTCATACTTTTAGATCTTTCGGCAGCTTTCGATATAATTGATCATCAGTTGTTGCTGCAACGACTGGAGAGCACCTTTGGAATTACAGGTGCAGCTCTCTGTTGGTTTAAATCAGACCTCCACGGTAGACGTCAATGCGTCAACATAAATGGTGATCTGACCAATCCAGTTGGGCTTGACTACAGGGGTTCCACAGGGTTCTTTCTTAGGCCCTATATTGTATTTAATGTACACTAAGCCATTGGGAGACCTCATCAGGCGTCACCATCTGGATGTGCATTTTTATGCAGATGACACCCAGATTTTTACGACATTTAAACCTAAGGAGAGATTCACTCGGGAGGATGCCCTTTCTAGGATCAACGGATGCATAGTGGAGGTGAGGCAGTGGTTAACAGAAAATCTGCTTAAACTCAACGGAGACAAAACAGAGGTCGTGATTTTTTCATCAAAGCACATGTCTCAACTAAGCTATGATTTCTCAGTGTCTGTTGGGGATGAAATTATAGCACCATCGTCATCTGCCAGGAGCCTTGGGGTAGTTTTTGATCACAACTTAACAATGGCTCAACATGTGAATTCTGTGTGCCGATCTGCGTACTTTCAAATAAAAAACATAAGTCACATCCGTAGATTCCTCACTATTGAGGCTACAAAATCATTAGTTCACGGTCTGGTGACATCCCGGATAGACTACTGCAACCTACTCCTTTATGGTCTCCCAGCAGTTATCTTAAACAAGTTACAAAGGGTTCAGAATGCGGGAGTGAGAATCATTGCCAAGACAAGGCGCTCTGAACATATCACCCTGGTTCTGATGGATCTGCACTGGTTTCCGGTAAAGCGCCGACTGGAGTATAAGGTCATTGTGCACACTTTTAAGGCCCTGTACGGCAGATCACCAGAATACATCTGTGACTTGATAGAGAAATACGTACCAAATCGATCACTAAGGTCTCAAAGAACTATCTCTCTGAGAGTGCCTTCTACCAGAACTTTAACATATGGCGATAGGCAATTTGGAAAGGCAGCCGCCACACTGTGGAACTCCCTGCCCACATCTCTGAAAGAACTCAAAGAACTGAATAAATTTCGGGGCGCACTGAAAACTCATCTTTTTAGGAATGAATACTTTTATTGAATATTCCAATTGATTTTAATGTAAATATGCAATTTGTCATTTTAAAGTGCTTAACTTTCATTGGTTTCAGGATTTGTGCTTTTTATGTATCAAAATAACTTTTGTAATTTTTACTTTTCAGTAATTATTTTATCATCTTAAGTGGTTCATTATTGTATACTGTTTTTCTTTTAATTGCCATTGTCATAATTTATATTTTAAATTAACTCGCTTTTAATCTTGGATTCAATTGTTCTTGTTTAAATTTTAGCCAGTATAATTTCTAGATTTAGTTTGTTCAGCGCCCTAGAGCATGCCTGCATGATTAGGGCGCGTTATAAATGTTGGTATTGTTGTTGTTATACCACTAACTGTTCCAAATGCTCCATTGACAAGTCCATCAGATACATCTAAATTTTTTGTCAACATAACTCTAGCAGCAAATCCAATCAGTAATGAGCGGCACAAACTACATGAGCGTGTTGATTGCAAAGGTTTCGCTCTTTGTTTCAGTTTACAATTTCCATCTTTTTCATAGTCCTTGGCTTCAATATAAACGGAATCTGAACATTAATTATGCATTCTTTCTAGATTGTATTTATCAACTTGTTTGTTTGTTGGGTAAATATGAACACCATCATCTAAATCTTGTCCAGTCTCAAAACCTTTAAGTATAGCTGTTTCTTCATCTGTCAACTTATCCTTTTTGGTTTTTACTCGCAATTTATTCAAGACCTCTGTAAACTTGACATCATCTTTCTGTCTCATAATTTCATTTAGTTCAACTTTCTTGAAATTGTCATGCCATAAACTAGACTCTAATGCATTGTGATGCAATGACTTTCCTTTTACTGGAGGTAATTGATAAAAATCACCAACTGCAACAACATTTACATTTCCAAAGGCACACTGACTTCTTGTCTGCTTAATTTGTCTTAATCTTCCATGAATATAGCATATCATTTTCTGATCAACCATAGAAATCTCATCAAAAATTAAAATTTGCAATTGGTCAAGTTTGCAACGCAAACTGCTAATTTTCTCTTTACCGAGAGGTTTTTTGTATGGTAGTGCTAATGCTGAGAGCAGAATGTATTGTCATTGCGTTGATATTAAATGCGGCAACACCGGTTGGGGCTGTTAAAATTACAGATACATCATCAGGGTTATCATTCATTCTGCCAAGTAAACGTACAGCTGCATTATATATACATTTAATTAGGTGTGACTTGCCCGTGCCAGCTCCTCCAGTAATGAACATATGAAATGGTTCAGGATTCTTGCCATTGACTTTATCGAGACACCATTGTCTAATCTTATAGAACATTTGACTCTGCTTGACATTCAATGACCTCATTAAACTTTGCGCTTTATCTCTCGGGATTTTGGCTTTATTGTTTTCAATATTATAACTCCTTTCATCTTTCTTATCTGATTGAAAATCTGGAATAGCACTATCACCATCATTTTCCTGCTCTACTGGACTCTTTTCATCTGTACATTCATCTCTTTGTGCTTCAGTTTCTGGACAGATCAATGCCCATGCATTTTCCTGGGGACCAAACTTTGCCAAATACCCAACATCATTCATTGACCCATTTTCTGCTTCAAATCTTTTTCGATTACATTCTATAACAAACTTCACAGGAAAAATATCAGCCTTATTCAACTTGACGTTTCCATTATCATACAACTCTTCATATGTTTCAAAATGAGGAGGTTTCAAATGAGCATCCACACTGTGTGGTAAGAACAGTTGTAGAATGCTGTGATAGTATTTCTCTGGACATTTTGTCACACTATACATACTTAATAACAGCACCATTTGTTCTAGTATGCTTCTGTACGTATCCTAAACCATTCTGTAATTTATGGACTTGTTCAAAAGTTTTACCACTGAACTTGTTTTGCTTCTGTGCTTGACAAAACTCTGTATTCAGAGCAAAATGTACCCAGACACATGACGTCAAAAACATCTGATTTAGATCGTGCTTTATATCTATCTAACTTACTGACCATCCATACATTATCATCATCATCATCTGATTTATTCTGAATCAATCTGAGTGGCAAACTCATTGTGATAGGATTCTCTCCTAATGGTATAAATTCAACTTTTCTAGAGCCTTCTTTCAACCTCAAATTACACACTCGGAAACATGCCTCTGTAAATAAACTTGTCCAATTTATTTCATACTCTGCTTTGCATCAACATTCCTCTTCAATGCTTCACTTTGTGCTTGACCAAGCAATAATCCCATTACACGTTCAACCTTAGCCATGTAAGATACAACATATCCTACACATCCATAGATATCTGTAATATACTAAATATCTAGATTGGCATTCCATGCTCGTGATAAGTCTGGATTATACTGATTTACCCATACATCCCGAGGATTATGTTTCAAGAAAATATTTGAGTTATTCCAAGAGCTTTAAACATTTCATTAACTGATTGGTATTTATGTTTTTCATCAAGAACTGCTTCACGCACTGATTTTAACACTTCTGAGGCTCTCTTAAGATCATCAGCATCTTGTTCACTGTCACTAACTTCCATATCACCAGATTTTGGTTTACTGTCATCATCATTACTTGGTTCATGTTTAATCACAAATGTTCTGTCAGGTCTTGGGAAGTTGAATCTGCATTCTGTTCCCTTTTTATGGCAACTTTTCGAGTGTCTTCGGCTGTGCGTTTGAACATTGGATATGATTTCATTCAGCTCGTCACCTTCCTCCTTTGCGGGTAATTTACAAGATACATATCTATCAATAAATTCAACGACCTTGTCATCATCATCACTTAGTTTAGGAGTATCTTCAATCCAGAACAAATAATGTGTATGAGGGGAACCTCTCATCTGAAACTCGACTCTGTAAAAGTAGTCTTTGACCTTGCCAATCGGATTAGCGTCAGACATAATCACCTTCTTGAGAAACACATGGCATCTTCTATCAAATATTCTGGCCACAGTCACCGGATTACTCTTTAGAATCATACATTTCTCAATCCAATCCAAGTCTACTATAGTTCTAGAGTCTCCTTGTTGCTTTAGTATTGTATTGATAACATTTGGCCATCTCATGTCTGCAGCAGAAAATAAACAAAACCATGTTGGTAAACAAAGTTGTCTTATCATTGCATATACATCCTTCTGTGTTGATTGCCAAAATGCAGGAGTTCCTCTGATTGGTTTCAAGAACTTGTATCCACTGTCTGATTTTAACATATTGTTCAATTTCTCCTTATTGTTCATCATTGATGCAGTTAATTTATGTCCATCTTGAGATTTAACAGAACCTTTCTGAAGTGCAATATATACACAGCTCAAAACTTGTTGAATTTCAGAAAGATATTGTGCATAGAATATATAGTCTGTACTTTGTGAGAATCTATTGTCCACATTCATCAATCTATTATGCAGATATCTACACAGTGTTATTTTAATATCACGTTTATCACTGAATATGGGACTACCTTTGGGAAACAATGTAGGAAAGCATTTGGCTTCATTTCCTTTTGCCATTAAGACTCTTACTGGACTGTTATTTTCACAAGGAGCTACGCAAAATACATCATCAAAATACTGATCCAGAATCTCTTGACCAATGTTTGCAGGTTGCAGGCAACTATCAAGTTTGACACCACATAATCGTTCCTCATCAGTAATCTCCTCATCCTCATCATTATTTAAGTCTTCATCATTCTCATGTTTGTCCCCTTACAACAAAAATCAATGGTAATTGTATGGTAGCCAATGGTACTGAATGGTAAACAATGGTATTGTATGGTATGTAATGGTATGTGCCAATGGTATTGAATGGGAACATTTTAGGTCAATGGTAACCGTATGGTAGCCAATGGTGGCAAATGGTGGCAAATGGTGTCAATGGTAACCATATGGTAGCCAATGGTGGCTAATGGTACCAAATGGTAACCAATGGTAGTATACGGTACATTGCAGTGGTATTGAATGTTGAAATTTTAGGTCAACTGTAACTGTATGTAAAGTACCTGTCCATGGGATTGAATGGTGAGGGCGCTGTGACCAGTGGGCCTACATTTTTCTGCTCTCCTATTTTGATTCATAATCCACTTCAATCCTACTGATTCTGTTCACATCCTCACTCTTATTTACAACTGAAACGTCTTTGGACCATCACTGACTAAAACTACATGTATTTTACTTGGATATTTTATCATACAAATCTGTACTTTGAGGAACAACTTTCATCTTGCAAAATCGATAGTCCGCCATCTTTACTACATGTACTTCATTGTGCACTTCCGGGTGTTCTGCTGACAACCATGGCAGTTGGTGTACCTCGACGTTGTGGAGCTCCTCTACACTACATATAGCCATCGGAACTCTGGAAAACATTGTATGGTATTGTAGACTCGTTTGTTTTTGTGGAATCTGTACTTAACTCTGGCCGGGACCTAGAGACGATTACAATTTGTTTTACGTTGAGATAGCTAGCTGGCCCGAGGTCCTGCAATATGGCGCTTCATGGTCACTATTCACGCTGTAGTCAACGACCGCTATTCATCATGATGTTTGGTGTTGCTCTTTTACTCCATCTTAAGGGTAAATGTGACATCAATGATTTTCCACCACAATCATCGTATGATAGAAACACAGGCACAAACAAAAAGCCTGTCATGACCATGTGACTGCATCTACTGCCACTAATATCATCAAGTCAAACTGGGAGAAATGGAGTTCCTCCATATCGCTACCCTCAATTTTGAACCATCATTCACGTCTCTCTTAAAAATGTTGGCATTTTGACGGAAATAACATTTGGCTTGCATTTCTCATCACGCTGCTAAGTGGCCAAGTTGAAACCAACCCAGGTCCAAAAACCCCTTCAACCAACCAACCTGCACCAACTGTAGTCCAATGGCCATGTAGTATTTGTCATGAGGAAGTACATGATAACGACAAAGCCATTTTATGTGACAATTGCAACTACTGGAACCACACCGACTGTGTTGGAGTAAATGACTCAAATTACTCACTTTTGTGCACTAACACAAGCTTTGTGTGGATCTGCTACAAATGTGGTCTCCCCAGCTTCAACTCCTCTGGTTTATTTGCATCACATGTTGAGACCTCAAACTCATTCTGTCCTCGGAAGTACAACATCTTCTATCAGTACCGAAGACTCAAGTTCAAACACAGGCTCATTTCAGCATTCTTCTACACCTATAAAGACTACTAACCGAGCAAATCCCTCTCCTCCTAGAAACCGCAAAACACACTTAAAAACAATGATAATCAACTGTAATGGCATAAAGAGTACAAGCAAACAAGCTCAATTCAGAGCTTTAATTGACCATCACGACCCTGACATCATCCTTGGCTGAAGTCAAAAATTGATGAATCATTGGCAACTTACTCACTCTTCCCACCAAACTTTACTGTTTATCGCAAAGACAGGAATTTAAATGGAGGAGGGGTCTTTGTAGCGACCAAGGACACCTTCATTTCAACTGACACCCCGAACATGGGCACCAACTGCGAAGTCATCTGGGCCAATCTCCAGTTTAGCAACTCAAGCCGCTCTACATTGCAAGCTTTTACAGACCGCCCTCAGCAAGTTCTGTCTCACTAGAGGAACTAAACAACTCCATCTCCAAACTTATGTCCAAACATCCACGCCAACATCCTAACATAATCATTGGGGGTGATTTTAATGCACCCGACATAAACTGGGACACATGGCAAACTACAAATTCATCTACAGCCTCAATTCATCACAAACTTCTATCGCTGCTATTTGAGAACTCTCTCCCAAATGGTCAGACAAATTACCAGACCGATTTCAAGTAACATACTTGACTTAATTGTTACTTCCAATCCTGTACTTGTGAACAACGTAGAAGTCCTACCAGGCATCTCCGATCACAACATTGTTCTATTCGACATCAACACAAGACCAAATTTCCAGAACAAACCACCTCGTAAAGTCTATATTTACAAAAAGTCAGATCCTCTCTTACTACGATCCAAAGTGTCCTCATTTGTTCACAACTTTCAAGCCTCTAACCAAGGGAACAACACTGTGGACTTCTACTGGTGTATTATTAGAGACAACCTTCACAAGATAATGGAGGCGCATGTTCCATCCAAAATGTCTAAAACCAACCGACAGTTACCATGGATAACAGTCCCTATCAAACGCCAGATGAGGAAGCGTGACAAATTTTTCAGTCGAGCTCGCCAGTCAAATCTACACCAACATTGGAATGCTTTCCGTAAGCAACGAAATTACGTCGCAAAGGATGTTGACCAAGCTCACAAAACTTACATCAACAACGTCATCGGTAGTCTTAACGAAAACCCCAAAACTTTCTGGAACTATGTGCGACTCAAGCGCACTGAAAACCTTGGTATCCCACCATTGAGGAAAGACAACAGACTGTTCACCACAAACCAAAAAAAAGCCAATGTACTCAACACTCATTTCAAATCTGTGTTTACTGAGGAACCTGACTGCAGTCCCCTCCAAAGGCACCTCACCGTACCCAAGTATACCAAGCCTAAAGATTCACACTGCTGGTATTGCTAAACAACTCTCGAACCTAAACCCAACAAAGTCTGGAGGGCCAGATGAGCTGCCAGCAAGGTTTTTAAAGATCGTTGCAAGTGACTTAGCTCCTGCACTGAGATTCTTGTTTCAGCAGTCTTATGACAGTGGCAAACTACCAGACCAGTGGCGCCAAGCCCTCGTAACATCCATCTACAAGAAGGGTTCAAAGTCAAACCCGTCAAATTATAGACCTATATCACTCACTTGTCTCCTTTGTAAGATTATGGAGCATGTCATCCTGAGTCACATATCTAAACATCTCCATACCCACGACATCCTGATAGACAACCAACATGGCTTCCGTCAATGCCTCTCAACTGCAACACAACTCATATCAGCCACAGATGACTGGGCCAACATTCTAAACAAACGCAGCCAAACTGACATAGCCTTACTTGATTTCAGTAAGGCATTCGATAAAGTTCCACACAGGCGTCTAGCAGCTAAACTAGATCACTATGGCATCAGAGGACCAACACTAGGATGGGTTAAGGCCTTCCTTGCAGATCGCTCCCAAGCAGTCTCTGTCAACGGTGTCCACTCATCTTGGATAAATGTCACATCTGGGGTACCCCAAGGATCAGTGCTGGGACCAGTCTTATTCCTGCTATACATTAACGATATTAAAGATTCAATCAAATCCACTGTTCGTCTCTTTGCCGATGACAGCATCCTATACAGGGAGATCCGCTCACAAGAAGACCACATAATTCTCCAACAAGACCTGGACACCTTTGCTGTGTGGTCTAAAACATGGCTGATGTCCCTCAATATCACCAAATTTACCAGTACTCAATGCTTGGTGACCCCCTGAATAGGGTCACTGAACACGAGTACTTGGGTGTCACCATCTCCAGTGATCTTCGCTGGTCCAAGCAATGTACCAAAGTTATTAAAAAATCTCATCGCATTCTCGACCTCCTGCGCAGAACACTATCACCATGTACAACAGAGGTCAAAGCTAAAGTCTTCAAAGCTCTTGTTAAACCCCAACTAGACTATGCATGTGAGGCATGGAATCCAACAACCATCACTGATATAAACCGTCTTGAACAGGTCCAGCGGCAAGGAGCATGGTTTGCCTGTGCTGACTACCAACAAACATCCAGTGTAACATCAATGCTATCAATTCTTAACTGGGATACACTTCACACCAGTCACCTTCTCCAACAGTCGTGCATGTTTTTCAAAATCCACTACCGTCTTGTCAATATACCATTTCCATCTAGTATTCAGCCACCAACCTCCCGGTCGTTGAGACATGATCATCACCTAAAATATGGCACGCCCTCTGTCTCCCTGGACTGCTACAAATATTCATTCTACCCTCGTACCATCAGGATCTGGAATAGATTATCATCTACTGTCGTCAGTGCACCCTCCATCCAAGCATTTTAGGCTTGCAGCCCTTCCGGAGATCCGGGAAATGGGCCCGCAAGTGTACGACAGATTCCTCTAGTTCCTCCCTCCAATGTACAGTGTATATAATGTTCAATTTGTCTTGTCCTACACTTTTATTGCACTACTGGTCACAGCGTCTTGCACAGCACATCATCCCAGTTTAGCTTTTACCAGCTGTAAAGGGATTACTTCATCAAGTATCAAGTATCAAGTAATGGTAAATTTGAGGCAATGCTAACTGTACAGTAACTATTGGTATTGTCAATGGAAATGAATGGTGGATTTTTTGTTTAATGGTAAGCGTACTTAAGCCAATGGTACCAAATGGTATTTATTGGTAATGTACGGTACCTGTCAATAGAATCGAATGGTGAAATTTTAGGTAACTGTACAGAAGCCAATGTTAACGAATGGTACTTCTATTGTAGACAATGATGTCAAATGGTACCAAAGCAATGTATGGTAGTCAATGGTACGTGGCAATGATATTAAATGGTGACAATTCTGCCAAGGTTGATTATGCTTCACTTTCAAATCACTAAATGACACTTGAATAACAATTTGTGTTGTTTATCAATAATAAAAATAATTTCATATTTATTTTCACAACTCCAGTTGTGCAAAATTATAGTACCAATACTTAAATTAAATTCAAGCATATCTTTTTGTTTTTATGTCAGAGACAAAACTCTACATACATGTAGTTTACCCCCGTGCCCCCTAAAAATTTACCCTAGTTACGCTGCTGGTTCCAGCATGTATTTTACTGATCTGAAACACAAAAATACAAACCTTGTTCACTTTAGACACTACAGGACAGTCAAGGAGCTTTTGTAAATAATTCTTATTAAAGTGATACTTGGAACATTCTTCTGGAATTCATTTGATTGGTAATTTTACCCACTTTTACATGTACAATATGTTACATTTTAATCACACTTTCAGTAAAGTTCATGAGATACATGTACATGTTCACATTACAAACTAAACGTTTCACGTACCGGTTTCTTTGCATGTTTATAATTTATAGATGTAGCAGCAAAAATTGTACAAGGCGCTAAGCCTGGATGATATTGAAAATAAATGGCATTATGTCCTTATGGCAAATTCCATGGAGAGGTGGACATAAACCTCAACACAAAACAAACTTGGGTAAGTTTAGATTGCAGTGAAATATATTCATTGTCTTAATATTTTCTATCCTAATACATAATCATATTAGGTGAAGTTATTAGTTATATAATTTTATTAAATAATGTTGAAGGACATAATGAGCCAACATAATACTTTCAAAGGTGTATACATATACATTTTTTAAGAACTTCATCATTTGCTGAATTTGGCACCGACTTACATTCTGTAAAAAATATATTAGTTATGCACATTGAAATAGAAGAATTTTCAGTCATTATCCTATTGGGCCTGTGCTATGTATTTGGCTACAAATATTCATGTACAAACGTTGGAATTGTCGAGTGTTAGTGTTTGGTTTATTTACAGCCATCAAATTAACATGGCTGAGAAGATATTTAAAAAAACCTTTTACATGTAGTTAATCACGATTACGTGAGAACAATATTGTTCAAAAAACTGAGAAACAAAAGTCTCTTCAGCTAAACATACTTTTACATACAATTATAAACAATTCCCCTAATCATGCTCATATTTATTTGGCAAAACAACAACAGACATTGTGTTTCCACTCTTCTTGCAAACCACACACTTCTCATGTATATCAGCTACAGTGACGGCCCTTGGTGCAAGTCCTTCAAATGAAACATTGTGAATGTGATCGGATCTTACACCAAGCTGCCTGTCTGCAAAAAGATAGCACTGATTCCTCCTCATATCATTGACAATTACAACTGGTGAACCTTGACACGTACATAAATCAGCACAAAAACATTGTACTTCCAAAATTACAAAAGCTTTGATGCTACAGATGGTACCATCATTAAGCTGGATCACAGAATTATTCCGTTTGGATGATCTCTGATAGCCCGCACAGTGAAATAATCTATTACCATACTGAAATCTGTCATAATAATGGGCTTCTTCCGATCTCTGCCAGTCACCAATTAAATTATCTATAGCTATCCTGTCTGAAATATTAAGTTGCTTAATGTTAGCCTTTCCCAACAACTGCACATCCCCAATCTTCCTTCTTCCTACTGGTTGGTATGACCCAATGTGTGTCATTTTGGCATTTAACAGTTTGCAAGCTGGTGTTGCCTCAGCCATGCATTGTTTGGCCAACCGCTGTGTACCTCTGAGGATTTGAAACCTATGTGCTAACTGTTGGGGAACATACTGTGTTCCATGAATCAATTTCAACAGGACTCGGTTATTACCCTCAAATGGGAAGGCTGAATTTGACCAAGCAGGTCCCCAAGCAGAAACGCTCTCTGGAAGATGGCACAATTGATGAACATTAAACGATACATGTTCTTTACCATACAAAGTGGCTGTCAATATTATGAACTTTTTCAAAGCAAGTTCAGCCATTTCAAAATCATCTTCTTTTACTTCATTTTGTAAGAGCTTATAAACAGCAAACACAAGTAAGAACCAGTGGTTCAGGAACTTGGTAGGCAATAGTCCCTGCAATACAAATAGAGAATAATAACGTAAAAATGATCTCCATTCAGAGGCCTTCCAGAACTTCCTAGTATCCAACTTTCTTGGGACTCTAGTTAGTTCATGCGGTGTAGTAATTTTCAGAAGTTTTTGATTTGCATCACGTATCATCGTTCCTATATACCACCTTTGACCATGATTGTGGCTGTCAAACCAAAGGCTTACAAACTGCCTGACTACCCCAAGTAGCACACAGTACATATAATCTACTGCAAATCCCTTAATCACATCAAAATGTGGAAAAAACATCAATAGTGATGGACCCTTAATGCCAAATACTGGTTCCCCAGAGGCTACAGACTCTATGACATGCTCTTCATGCTCTAGCATCTGACAAATCCATTTCCTTTTGGAACACGCTCACCCGAATGATAGCACCAGTCACACCCATACAAACCATTGAACTGTGTACTGTTGCGAACAGGTGGTCTTGCAATGGAGTCACACGAACCACAAAAAAAAAAAACCCTGCTATTTTCCCAACTGTCTGGTCAAAGGATTTTTCCTCTGAAATCCTTGTTCAGCTAAAGCAATGGCTTCATCCCTTAGTGGTTGTAAGAATGTGTTCATGTTTGGCTTTTGTCCAAACCACAATCCTGTTAAGAGGACATTCCTTCTGTCATCATACTTCAATTCATTTATACTGCACTGTACCGGCCATAATGAACAGTTTGTAGATTTGAAGACTGGAACTCCATCTATGTTAAACATGAGTGTAAAATCTTCATCTGTGTTAACATTATACATTAATGACCTGACTTTCTGCCCTGTGCACACATCAGTGAAATTACTAGAAGTTAGCAACTATTTGATGATACGATTTTTTTACAACATCAGTACATTCCAACAAATCCTTCATTTGATGCTGCAGGGGAACTGATATGAAAAAATTTCCCTCTGCCTTACTTTGTTTGGCATTATACTCTGCTTCACATTCTGGGCAATGACCACCCTGCTGTAGCTGGCTTTGTTTTCCCAAGTAAAACATACATTCTGCACAGTATATATGAATGTTAATATTCTGTACAATCCCACTTAACTCCTTTGTAAAAAGATACTTGGACTTGGGCAGGATTCCAGGAAACATAATGTAAAACATTTTCATGAGATCATGAAGTCCATCACCACTCACGCCATGCTGGAAGATATAGGTGAGGATCAGTACTCTTGCTTGATTGTTAGTCACTTCACAACCTGGGTAAAGAGCATCATCATCTTCTCTTTGGAACTGATCATCGACCTGTAATGTACCAGTACCAGACAGTTAATGAAACGGTTGATGACATGTTTGTTAATACATGTGTTCTTCATTTAAAGGTACACTACATCATTGGTCTTTGGACGAATGCATGTGTGGTATGTGTGTGACTAGCCAGACTGTGCTGCCAGGCCTCTGTATATATTATACACGTCATGTTCCACCTCCTTTTGTTGTATGTGATCTATGATGTAATTTAAAGGCAAAGCTCGCTAAACAGCGCCGCCAGCGTTAATTGTACAGCGCGTTTTATTTAATTTGCACAAAGCGCATTAAACTTTCGCTGCATTCCTTTCATTCCGCGAAGTTTTCGTGGAGAGTAGCAAACGTACTATAAGGCACTCGTCTGCTGATAGCTGTGATGCCACACCTTAATTTGTGAGCTTGCACATTTTATTATGCTATAATATGAGGCCGTGCGATAGCTAGCTCCCCTGTCGGCATATTCCGCCAGTATTTGAGGCATAGGTGGGGAGGCACAATTGTCCGGACTCGTGCTCATCTTATATGGAGATATTCAGCCGCCACAAGGTTAAATCTACGCGTCTATTTAATTTGGGTACGTGTCTTAACACATTTCAGCTTGAAACCAAGTGCATTTTCAATTTAATTCAATTCAATATAAGGTTTTCTCCTTACTATAATCTTTTGGAAAATTGATCAATATGAGAATTGACAGTTTCATAGATATTGTCTTAAAATTAATATTATTTGAGTAAGAAAAGGCTACTCCTTGCTGTAATTATGATTATTGTGGAAGCAAGCCGAGATTGGCTTCGGAAATGATGGATTTCTTTTGGATAAAAGATTTTGATGTGTAAATATTTGAAAGATATGTGTGAATTTCAATAACTTAAAGGAATTTTTTTCCCTACCACGTTCATTTTCAGATAGACTTATGACTGTCGTTTTGTATACATAAATTCAATCGCTGCCAATAAACTAACTTGCACTTCAACAATTAAACTCTGACTACCATTAATCGTGTCACAGCCTGAGTAGCCCTCCCAACTCGGTTACACAAAATGGCAAGGTCGGCAGGATATGTGACAAAGTTCCATTCAAATTATTTTACAAACAACAGTCATAATATCATCACGTTGGGAAGTGCAAACCGTCTACATTGAACGTCATCCAGGCGCCACGGATGGGTGACTGAACTTCACCGGGTGCTGCTCCAAAGTTCGTCGGTCTTCATGCCTTCAGACTTCCCCTGATCTCTTCAGCGAGTCGACCTTGAAGAGACAAGCACTCTCTCTGTTTCATTGGAAACTTTTCAGCGTTGGAGAATTTCGTCAGCGAACTCTCAATTCATGTAGCAGGCAATTTTCAGCATTTTGTTGTCGGAGATTTCGGTAAAAGTGTTAGCCCACCCTCCCTCCCATCAAACCGGTTTCACAGCAAGAACATTTAGATGACTCGTGAAACTTTGTGAACTGAAATGTGAAATTAAATTGGTACAATAAGTATTGTGAACTAGATACAGGGTTGAAATACGAGCCCCATAAACTTTAGACTGTTACACTTGCAATTTAATTGTACCAACATTTAAGCGGTCTGTATTATCAAAAATCTGCACACATTGAACTCACTTTTGAGGTTGTTGTACCTACTTCCTGATTGCATTATTGAAACTTACAGGAGACGATTTATCCTTAATTAAAGAAAAAGAAGAAAAACAAAAAACGGAAAAAAAACACTTTGATCTTTGACACATAAATCATTGGTCTTTAAATAAAGCTTGGTTTGAAATTAGAAGGGTTGGAAATCAGAGTAAGAATTTAAGGTTATTCCGAACTGTTTAATAACACTGTGTTAGATCATTTTTCCTCCACACTGCAGGTGAAAGCTGAGACAGGACAGTTGCGGCCTCTACACCCTATGCCCCTTCTTCCCGCCCTGCAACCTTACCTGCACCATTCCACATGTACTACTTGCTGCTCTCCGTAGTCCCAAGAGTCGCTGCGCCTCAGATGATGCGTACGCCGTGTAGGCCTAAGGTTATTCATGCTTATAACTGCTTGCTCGCTCTGCTAGTAATCTTGATTATATGTGCACATGTACTGACTCTTTCTCACCATAAAAAGCAGAAGTCTTCGCAAATACTTTCAATAATGGCAACCAATGGGACAACACCTTAGTCCCCTGTGAAAAAAATGTCCGAAGGAGACATGATGACTCAAATTAAAAAAATGCAAGAACAACTTAAAGCAGCTAGCACTGAGTCTAAACCCAAATCTAATCCAGCATTCTTACTTATGCCCAGCCAGAAAAAGTTGGCATCATACTCCGGTTCACCCGATGTTTTGTTGAAACTAGAAGATTGGATTTGTGACGTTAAAGCCACAATTAGATCTTGCCCATTGTCTTTCAACATTTAACTGGACCTGCTAGAGAGGAAGTTAAATTTAGAGCTAGGAAAACTGTGGTTGACGTTTTCAGTATTCTTAGAGAAGTGTTTGGGGATCAGGGGTCATCAGTCCATTTCCAACGATCTGTATTTGAAAGAAAGCAAAAAGATGGTGAAAATATTCGAGATTTCTCTCATGCTCTTCTAGACCTTTTTGACAGGGCCAGTAGAAAATCACCTCATCTTACTGCTCATAACCTACAGGTCTTATGTGACCAATTTGCAGATGGAGTCGCAGACAACCTTTTAAGGAAAACCTTAAGGAAAAGAGTTAAAGATTGCAGTACAATTGATTTCTTTACTTTGAGGTCTGAAGCCATTGACTGGGCTGATGAGTTGAATGATGCAAAGCCAAAAGCTACCAAATCAACACCATCTGATTCACTCCATTGGGCTGATGAGCTGAACACATCAAAGCATGAAGTTAATGTCCAGGTAGCTAGAGCAAGTCTTGTTGCAGAAACTAAAACATTGACTGAGATCATTCACAAACAGCAACAGAAACAAATTGCAGAAGTGACAAACCTAGTACATGAGCATATGATCAAACACGATATCACTAAAAATACAGAAACATACTCACACCGTAAAGACAGAACTAAAACAAGAATAAAGTGTGACTTTTGTGGGACATTAGGCCATACGATAGATAGATGTTTTAAACTCCAGCTGAAAGAGTCACAAGAAACTATCGAGAAACTCAAAGGAAGTGAGTGAAAAGTCTCCATTGGGAAACTAGATCCTCCCACCGTTTTGAGTCCATCGGTGGGTAGGCATAGTGTGGGCTCGACTGATCATGTGAAACATCGTTTTATAGGATCTTGCCCAACATTAATGGCTAAGATTGGTGGTAAAGATGTTACTTGTCTTGTTGACACAGGTTCTATGGTAACAACCCTTACTGAAGAAGGTTTCCATTCATTGTTTGAATCTAGTGATACACAGATATATAGTACTAACCTCTGGTTGAAAATTACCTCCGCTTGGGGTCTGGAAATACCATATATTGGTTACATTGAGGTCGACATTGAATGTGAGGGAATACTGATATCACAGGTTGGCATTTTGATAGTTAAAGATTCTGTTGACAAAGAACACAGGGAACAGAAGAGACAAGTCCCAGGGTTACTTGGAATGAACGTCTTACGACCCCTCGTTGAAGTGATGAATGATGACACCAGAGAACATTCTCCCTCACTTTCAATTGTGAGCAAAATTTTGTCACTGAACGAGTTAGCAGAGAAGGCCCAGCCCGAAGTAATTTGGTTTGCAAAAGTTGCTGGCAGAGAGGAAATATTTATTCCACCAGAGTCTACAATAACCGTTATGGCTGAAACTAGTGGGTCTTCTTCATCCGAACATGCAGTAGTAGAACCTTTGAGGGCTTCTGACCAGTCTTCCTGTTGGCATTTTGACAGCGTCCAAACTTGTCAAACTTGGTGTAACTTTTCCAGTTAGAATTGACAACATATCTTCTACGGGTTTCATTTTGCAACCAAAAACTCGTATAGGGGTTGTTCGAGCGATAGATACCGTAGTTGACGATGGTCCACAAGTACAATTTCAGGTGTCTGTTGATCATGTTTTTATTTCTCGAGTAGAGGAGACGGTAACCACAACTATACCGCAGACTCCTGTATCAATAGATTTAAAAGGGTTTTCAGGTTTGTCAGATGAGTTGTTAGAAGTCAACAAATTATTGGCCAAACAAAGAAATTTTTTCGGACCATGAGTTTGATTTAGGAGATACTGATACTGTTGAACATCGAATTACAACGACTGATGATGTACCCGTCATGCAAACGTTTCGTAGAAATCCCCCAAATCAATACGAACAAATCAAGCAGCATATTTCGAACTTGCTACAGCATGGTATTGTGACAGAGTCATAGCCCTTTTGCCCCTCCAATCGTGTTAGCGAAGAAAAAAGATGGTTCTCTTAGAATGTGTGTTGATTATCGTCGGTTGAATTCCAAGACCAAGAAAGATGCGTTTCCCTTGCCAAGGATTTCAGAATTTCTCGACGCTCCTGTTGGCGCAAAGTTCTTTTCTTGTCTTGACTTGGCCAGTGGATACCATCAAGTGAGAGTAAACCCAGAAGATCGGGAAAAGACTGCCTTTATAACACCTATGGGGTTGTACGAATATTTAAGGATGCCAATTGGTCTCTGCGGGGCACCTGCTACTTTTCAGCGTTTAATGCAAAGATGTGTCGGTGACTTAGTCTATCAACTTTTGTTTGTCTACCTTAGTCTATCAACTTTTGTTTGTCTACCTTGATGATATATGTATCTACTCCAAGACTTTTACAGAGCACTTACAACACCTTGACATTGTTTTCTCTCGTCTGAAACAACATGGGCTAAAGATTAAGCCATCTAAATGTCATTTGTTCCAGAAAGAAGTCCATTACTTGGGTCATTTTGTGTCCGAGAAAGGAAACTCGACCGATGATGAGAAGATCAAGTATGTGCGGGATTGGCCGGTACCACAAACTTTGAGGAAACTCCGGTCATTCTTGGGTTTCGCCAGTTACTACAGGCGTTTAGTCTCCAAGTTTGCACAAATTGCGCATCCTTTACACACTTTAGTTGGTATTTGTCAAGGGCATGATCCTAAATTTTTCCGAAGTAGGTGGTCACTCGAATGTCAGCAAGCATTTGACTCATTGAAGGCTCAGTTTATTTCCACCCCAATCCTGGCATTTGCTAATTTCTCGAAACCGTTTATCATTGATGTTGATGCCAGTCTTACCGGACTTAGTGCAGTCTTATCACAGGTTCAAGAGGGTAAAGAGAGGGTTATAGCTTTTGCCAGCCGAACACTTCGGGAAAGCGAGAAGAGGATGGAAAATTATTGTTCCCGTAAGTTCGAATTGCTTGGCCTTAAATGGGCAGTAACCGACAAATTCAAAGATTACTTGTATGGTTCGCGGTTCACAGTGCGCACAGACAACAACCCTTTGACACATTTGAAAACTGCCAAATTGAGTGCTGTAGAACAGAGGTGGGTTGGCGAACTAGCGTCATTTGACTTCCAAATTGTCTATCGTCCTGGTCGAGCTAAAAAATGCCGATGCTCTGTCTCGTCAGTACGAGGAAGATGAGAAGTTAGAAGATAAGACGTGCTTTGTGTCTCAATTCTACATCAATAAGAACATGTCAACATCTGCTACATCCAATTTTTTCCCTCCAGATTTGCAGTGCACTGTAAATAAAACAGCCAGCGAACTTGGTCCAAAAAGGGTGCAACTAGGATTGTGTAATCATATTTCCACATTTCCTTCATACACCACGGAAGAGCTCAATGAGTTGCAACAGTGTGATCTAAGCATCGGTGAATTTCTTAAGTTCTTCACAGCAGACCGATTACCGAGTAGACAAGAGAGACGAGATGTATGCCAATCTGTTGAGACAGACTAAACATTTCTCGATGACTGATGGAATTTTATATAGGGATGTCAATGACCCCAAGATAGGGATTTTACACCAACTTGTTTTACCTTTGTCCATGAAGTCCAAAGTCCTTACTTCTCTACATGACCAATTCGGCCATCAGGGCATGGAAAGAACGCTTTCTTTGGTTCGTTCACGGTGTTACTGGCCAAATATGTATTCAGATGTGAAACAATGGGTAATGAAATGTGAACGCTGTAACATCGCCAAAATGCCTAGGCCTTCAGTCAGAAATCCTCTGGGTCATTTAATCGCTAGCAGACTTTAAGAAGTTATTGTTATTGACTTTACACTCCTGGAACCAGCCTCGGACAGAACCGAAAATGATCTTGTTATTACAGATATTTTTTTTCAAGTTCACCATCGCGGTGCCAACCAAAGATCAAACAGCACAGACAACAGCTAATGCCTTGGTTAAAGAGTGGTTTTTAAAGTATGGTGCCCCGTGGCGTATAAATTCAGATCAGGGAAGACAATTCGAGTCAAACCTTATTCATCATCTCTGTGACTTATATAATATCAGAAAATCACGTACAACAGCATATCATCCTCAGGGAAATGCTCAATGCGAAAGATTTAATCGTACCATGCATGACCTGCTTTGCACACTCTCAGCTAAACAAAAACGCTCTTAGTCACTCTTTCTTCCGGAATTAATCTATGCATACAATTCCACATCTCATTCCTCTACTGGATTTTCACCATTCTTTATGTTTGGAAGAGATCCTTGTTTACCTGTAGATGTGTTGTTCAATCGAGAACAGAGAAAAGCTGCTCTAGACAAAGATTGGGTATCCATGCATCAAAAACGTCTTCAAGAGGCTTACAGACTTGGTGGGGCAAAGAATCGCCATGAACTTGGTAGACACAAAGAGATCTATGATCGTAAGACTAATCCCAATGTCTTCAGAGTAGGCGACCATGTTTATCTCCGGAGTCATGTGAGAGGCAGGAATCAAATTCAGGAAAGCTATCATCATAAGGTATATAAAATCATCAATCAACCTGACCCCGAGAATTTTGTCTACACCGTAGAGTCAACGGAGGATGGTCGTAGAAAAACAGTCAATTCTGTTGAAATCAAACTGGTTCCCACTGGTCTGTTGAACAAGCCAGCTACTGCTTCTGAGCATCCACAAGATACTGCGCCCTCTTCTGCAGACTTATCGAGCTCAAGTTTAGATTCAGACTTTGATATTGCAGTAGTTCCACCAGCCAGTGAACCTGAAAGTCCAAAGCAGAAGCAACCCAGGAGGTCACAACGTGCAACGAAAGGGAAGCATCGAAACCCATTTCATTTACCTAGGTCAATGTTGTCTCAACAACAAACATCTACTGACAGACAATTTAAGAAAGGCATTGTCATTGCTCTCATATTTGCACTGTTGGTTGTTTTGATTTCCCCTGTATATAGTATGATTGGACTGAAAGCAGTACTTTATGTGTTGCTTATCTTACTGATTCTTGATCCTTTCTACCCATTGGATAATACTGCCTTGAAATGCCTAGGTAGAATTGTATCATGCGGAATTAGTTATGCACAATGGGCAGAAGATAAAATAAGAGATGTGACTTATTTATGACACTTGTACATACTATCTCAAACTTACTCCATGTACTTTTAATGAACTTGAATCTTGAGTTTGGCGGCGTCAGTCAGCACATTTCCTTGAATTTAGATGTATGTAAAGGAATTTTGTTCTTGTTGAGGTGACTCATTTGTCTTGGTGGCCATAGGAAATTATTTCTCTCTTAGTGCATTAAGCTTAAGCGGTCCTCACCAGCCTTCACCCAACGGAAATTTTGTGGCTCCTTTTCTGCACATGTCATAGATGTTTTGGCATAGTTTTACAGAAATATTGTTAAGTACACTATATATTTGATCAGTTGAGGTTAACTCGTTTACTTCTTTATTGAAGATGATCCGCACATGTGTTCATGTACTTGTGTTTCTCCAGGATTTAGGTGGCAATTCATTCACTATGTGGTACTATTACTATGTGACGTAATAAAGGCAGTCAGGCGCGACGGCACGCGTGGCCAGTTTGTGGGCTGTCACCGCGGCCGGTAGTCTGAATCCTGCACCGAACCGAGCTTGACCTGTGTCCTGTCCCTCTTCTCTACTGCAAGTGGTTCCAGACTCACTATACCTATTTGGCGATACACGCCAAATACCACATTAGCGACGAGGATGGGATCTGTAAGTATAGACCTATTTCCTTCCAGTAGGAAGGTTAGAGTTTATAACCAAACAGAACAACATTTTCTAGGTACTAAATGTAACACATGATAAAGGTAAACTTGTCAAATCGCCACCTCAGTATACTTTAAATTCTTACTAATTTTCAAGGTGTGACTATTATACCAAATAATTGTCTTTCACATCAACGACAATTCCTTTGTACAATTGACAAGTTTTTTACTGGTCGATAGCTTCGGCGTTCGCTGAATTTGTCGACAAATAGTCCACAATTAATGGCACTAATAATGCAGTTAAGGTTAGTAGGTTGACATTTTTGGGAATACTATTAAAACTAAGCCAACCTAATAACGATCTCGCATATTTCCAAAATTGTGCTTAGATATTAAACACTGGTTATTTGTAATTATTTCATTATAGCACTAAAAACCTGATATCACTGACGCTGACATTCTCGGCGTTTGTTGAATTTGTCAGTGATAAAACCATATCTTCACACTAGGATATTTTAGGCTTATAATAATTTGGTGTATCTTGCAAAGCGTGGTGCATGCGTTTTTATACAGAAAACGAAATAATTTCAATGTTCATTTTTGGCAAAAAAAAAACCCCAAAACGAAAAACTACCAATCACTACCAAATTGCTACCAAATTGCATGAATTGTTGGAATTTTTTTTTATAATAATGGACCCCCCTACAACTCAAACCGAACAGGCTGGAAATGAGAAACTTGACAAAATTATAAATTCACTGGATGCCCTTTCACAACACATAGGAGTATTGACAACGGTAGTAGAGGCAAACACAACGCAAGTGACACATTCCATTCACTCTAGCATAGGGGGAATGGCCGACATTATTCAGAAATTGCACGACAATAATGTGGCTTTCGAGAAGAAGATTGCAAACTTGATTTTGAAAACCCAAACTCCAGCCCTAGACGCTTTTACAGGGAAAGCCGAGGAAAAAACTGGGGATAAGGTGATTGACGCGACGTTGAAAGTAATTGATGAAAAAGCACCACCTTTGCCAACACACATTCTGGGGTCTGCTCAAAAGGACAAAGGGGTAAATGCGTCCAAGCCCGACAATGCTCAATATCTGGGTTTCCAAATGCCAATCGGTGATGCAATAGAACAAAAACCCATAGTTCCCAACCCAGAAACAGACATTAAACCACAATTGCATAACAAACATTCCATTCCACCAAAAATGAGTGCAGAGAAAACCGAACAAGTGACTTTCATGCATTTATAGCCAAATTTGAAATTATGGCGGAGTGTTGTAAGTGGGACGATGATATAAAATTGTTGCAGTTAGTCGGTGCGCTTACAGGCAAGGCGCTTGATAGTTTCGCTTGGTTGAAGAACGACGTTCAGAAAAATTATGACCAGAGCAAACAGCAGCTACTGAAAATGTTTGGGAAGACAAAAGACCCTATATTAGCTGTTCTGAGCTGCCGTCCATACGACAAAGGGAAGAAGAATCCATTGAAGAATTTGGGCAGCGAGTGCGCCAATTAACAACGCGCGCATTGCCTACAGCACAGTTAGACATTTTTGAGACCATATCTAGAGAAGCATTTTTGAGGGGATGTGCAGACGCAGACGCGGCCGAAATGGGGCTTTTCAGGGACCCCCAAACACTGAACCAGGCGGTCCAATACACGCAGACTGCAGCCCATAACCATGGACTCCTAGCCTGTCAGGGAAAAGCAAGAGTCAGACATGTCTATTTCAAAGACCAGTGTCAGAGCGCAACACCACCTACCGTACAACAGCTTCAGGTTAGACAAGCCAGGCCAGAACAATTAGATGTACACTTTGATTGGTCAGAGCTAAATAAAAATATGCGTGAGCTAACAACTTGTTTAACGGAATCTATGCGTGCAAACACTCGGCTGCAGCCAGAACAGCTAAAAGCAAATGAAAACAATAGCCCAATTGGCCGCTTTAGAGCCGGATCAGGCATTCCCCACTCCACTCCACGCAGTCTCTCCACGTCGCCCCCAATCACCTACCCGCTCACTCGATAGACAACTACGGTGCTTTACATGCAACGCGATAAGACACTTTGCAAGGGAATGCCCCCGCAACATAACACCGCGTTCTCCTTCACCAACACGAAGACAAAACGCACCTTTAAACTAATGCAGCCTGGTCGTATTGGCCCACAACCAGTCCAGGTTGCAACCCTTGGCCAACTTAATTCCTGGTATTACACTCGTAGTTTCAATTAATGTCGAAGGGGTCCGCACCCATGCTGTGGTTGACACAGCAGCACAAGTGTCAATAATAAATAGCGACATTTTTTACAAAATCAGACATGCGACCCTGGTCGAAGACCCACAAATTTTAAGAGGTGCCCAAAAATCAAGCACAATGCTTGCACACAGAGTAAGGGGCGTAACCCTGTTCCTAGGAAATCGTAATTTTAAAAGGAACTTTGTAACTGCCCCCATCGAAGATACTGTTATACGAGGAATAGACTTCCTCAAAACACATTTTGGTGTTATTGACTTGAATAATGATACCTTGAATTTAAATGGTCGTACCATTCAGGCATTCATGCGAAAAAACAAAAAACAAACATACTCGGTTCAAATGGTAAAAATCTATAAGAAAACCATGGTTCCTCAATACTCTATGGTGAAGGCTGTCATTGAATTCTCACACCCTTCAAATAAAACATATATAATGCACGATCCGGAAAAAAATCACAAAGGTATTCTTATTCCGCATAGTATTATAAAGCAAGACGACACCTCGTCAAGTCAGGGAACCATTTGCCTACGCAATGAAAGTAATTCCTTCATTCTTTTAAAAAAGGGGCATGTGATAGGTAGGGGCGGAGGAAACAGATCCCGACTGTATATATCTAGCTGGCGACGCAAACTCTCACAGAGGAAGCTCGGCATTTGCCGGACAGCCTCAACGAAGGGTTAGCAAAACCAGACTATCATGACGACAATACAACACGTTTAGCCGAAATTTCACACAGCACACCTGGGGCCGACTACCGGTATTTGCTGGAAAGTACCCATGCCCAAGCACTGTGTCAGATTACGGAGACCCCAGCCCACGTGACCCAATTATGGGAAAAATCATGCGAACACCTGTCTAGCGATCAATCAAAAGAGTTAGCCTGTGTCCTAACGGAATATGCTGATGTATTTTCAACAGACGATAGGGACCTCGGAAAATTTTCCGCTATTAAGCACACTATTGATACTGGAGGTGCAAAACCTGTCCGGCAAAAGATGCGCCGAACCCCATTAGGTTTTGAGAAAGAAAAAGCACATCTGGACACATTGCTCCAGTCGGAAATTATACAACCCTCCTCGTCGGCATGGGCGTCTCCCCCGGTTAGTCCGTAAAAAAGACGGAAAAGTCCAATATTGCATAGATTATAGGGCACTTAATAATTCGACAATTAAAGACGCTTTCCCGCTACCAAACATCGACGAATGTCTGGATGTCCTCGAGGGTACAGTTTTTTTTAACACTTTAGATATGAGTAGTGGCTACTACCAAATAGAGGTGTCCGAAAATGACAGATAAAACTGCGTTTATCACTAAATATGGATTATTTGAATATCGAAGAATGCCCTTTGGACTATGCAACGCCCCGGCTACTTTCCAACGCGCCATGTCACTAATACTGAGAGGTTTAGAATGGGAAGAGGTATTGGCTTATTTGGACGATACTATCATTCTCGGAAAGAATTTTGGAGACTATGAGAAACCTCACCAATGTCTTGGGACGATTTCGGTCACACAACCTGAAGCTAAAAGCCAAAAAATGCCATCTTTTCAAACAGAAGGTACTTTTCCTTGGAAAATAATAAGCAACCAGGGTGTTGTCCCAAATCCAGACAGCGTAGAGTCTGTAAAGAAATGGCCGCTACCCACCTGCCGCAAAGAGGTTGAGAAGTTTCTAGGGTTCGTTAATTACCATCGGGCACATATCAAAAACTTTGCACAAATAGCCAGCCCACTCTATGACCTAAGAAAAATTCAAAATGGACATGGCACGTCGGACATGTAACGGCGTTCCGCAAGCTTGTAAACATACTCATCACCAGCCCTGTGTTGGCATTTCCTCGTAACAATTGTAAAGAACCATTTGTTTTAGACACTGATGCGTCAGACATAGCTATAGGAGCAGAGCTGCTCCAAATACAAGATGGAACGGAACGTGTAATAGGATATGGAAGTTACGTACTTTCCCCTGCACAGCGGAAATATTGCACGACACGTAAGGAACTGTTAGCTATTGTCCGCTTTACGAGACAATTTCGCCAATATCTGTTAGGCAAAACATTTACATCAGAACAGATCACGGCAGCCTTGCGTGGCTCATGGGTTTCAAACTTATATCAGGCATGCTGGCGCGATGGATTGAAGAGCTCAGTCAATACGATATGGTGATTTTGCATAGAAAGGGACAAAAACATACTAACGCCGACGCACTTTCCAGAATCCCATCAGCTGACACATTTTGCGATTGCTACTTTGCAGGATATGACCCATTTAATCTCCCATGCGGAGGCTGTAATTTCTGCACAAAACTTCACAATCAACGGGCACGTTTTGAGGACGAAGTTGACAACATCCTCCCACTAGCCGTACGATCCATAAAGTCACAGCAAATAGTAGACGGTAATAAAACAATAGGAGGTAGTTGTCCCTCTGACCGGTCTCTGTCGGTCGAGGAAAATACTCCATATTCCGCAACAACATCGAACCGCGATTCCGAAAACGAATCCAGTCGAGAGGAATGCTGTTCGTTGCTCCGGCGTGTGCTGGACAGACAGCAATTCTCTCGCCACCAAATATGACAAAACCAAACTGAGATAATTACAGCTGGATGACCCAGATTTGAAACACATAATTTCATGGGTAGACTGGTAACCATCTTACGCAGGATGTCCTTCAAATGCTCTCCCCTGCCACTAAATACTTCTGCGCAAATGTCCCCCTTTTGGACACTACAGATGGAGTGTTATATTACAAATGGGACGAGGGTTACACAATTAGGAAACTTTTTATTGTCCCAAGAGCAATAAGGAAAGAAGTTTTGTGGTTTAGCCATAACTCTAACTTGGCTGGACACCTGGGAATAACTAGAACCATTCAGAAAGTAAGACAGACTTGCTATTGGCATAAAATGACCAAGGATGTCACATTGTACGTCAAATCTTGCAAAGAATGTAACATTTGTAAAAAGGTATCCAAAACAGCTAAAGCCCCTCTGACAAAATATCATGCTGGGGTACCTATGGAACGCCTTCATTTGGACATCCTTGGACCATTTACCCCAAGCAAGTCTGGTAATCAATATATTCTAATGCTTATTTGTCCATTCACAAAATGGCTCGAGGCTTATCCGCTGCCAGACCAGCGGGCTAGATCAGTAGCCAGAGCCACTGTAGATAATTTTGTTTCACGTTTCGGATGTCCACTCCGGATTCACACGGACCTAGGAACGAACTTCACAAGTTCATTGTTCAAAGCTATATGCGACTTTTAGTATTGTGAAAACCCGTACAACCCCCTACCACCCCAGCTCAAACGGCCAGGTCGAGCGGTATAACAGAACTATTTTGCAAATCATTGTGTTATATTAAGGGTAACATTAGTACATGGGATGAGGATTTGCCTTTGATTACCGCTGCCATACGAGCCATCCCAAACCGCCAAACTGGTATGACCCCTAACCTACTGATGCTTGGGAGGGAGGTTACTCAACCTTTGGATTTAGTATTCGATGTAATAGGAAATAAGGTGCAAACCGAGTCTTCTCACCAGTACGCACAGAACCTAAAGGAAAGAATGACCAGAGCCCATACGATAGCACAAACAAATATAGGGGCTGCACAAGCTTACCAAAAGAAATACTATGATAAAAAACAAAATTTCTCACCATACGAAGAGGGGGATATTGTCTATAAGATGAATAAAGTTTCTAAAGCTGGACAATCTCGTTAACTACAACCGATATGGATTGGCCCACTCCTGGTTGTAAAACCCCTCTCTCCAACACTGTATAAGGTGCGAGGTACAAACAAAACGAAGGTTTTACATTACGACCTCCTAAAAAAATGCAAAGACCGTGACATTCCATTGTGGCTTAGGCGGCTCCGTAATAAGTTGTTCGGCTCTGGTCATGTAGAGGATGATCCTCAAGAAAGTTACAACTTGGGAGACACTTTTGGGTTAAAGTCTTCTACGTCAAAAGAGCCTAACAGCTAAACAGGCTCCTCACCTGTCAGAGTTACGACAAAAAGTGGGAGGGTAGTCAAACCACCCACTCATTATCAATGCGAAGCCTAGTAACCAAGTTTGCAACTCCCATGCAATAACTGTACATATTTATTGTTATATTATACTTCCAATTAGTAGATTATGGAGGAAGCAGATTTTGTACCCAAGTACGACGAAGGGAGCGATGACATGCCACCTTCAGAAGAGTATCAGCAGGACGAGGAGGTGGATGACGACATGCCGCCTCTAGAAATCAAACTGGAAGGGGAAATCATCAAAGACGAAGTGCACCCACAAGAGCAATCCGTTGAGCACAGTGACAATGACAACGTGCCCCCCTTGGTAATGTTTGCGGCAGATAAATTCGCAGGGCGGAGAAGTCATTCGGGTCTCCAGTCCTGCCCGCAGAAGGGATGTTGCCACAGAACCAGGAAGATGAAGAGACATGTGGTTCACTACCATCTGTGCAATGACCATTGGTGGCCCCTCCACCCCCTGACGGCCTGTTGGACCTGTGAAAAATGGGAGATTGCAGCGCGTGTAAAATCTCACGGACCATTTAACACGAGAATCCACCTTACACAGCTGGCTACTCATGTCCATCGCTTCCTCGACTTCGTCACTGAGAGGCTGGGGCTACGACACACCAGCGAGTTGACGCTGTTCGTCGCCCGGCATCGGTTGGGCGACGAGCAGTCTTCTTTCTCTGACGAGGAGGTACGCGTGTGGGACGCCTACGATGAGTACGTCGGGCTGCCGACCATATTACAGCGTAACTTGGTGTCCCCGACGCGTACGTCATCGGTACTTCACTGGCGAACGCTGCAACGCCTCCTCTCCTTCAAACCGCCCAATTCTGCCTTCTCTTTGGAGTTTGTCGACGCCCACTCCCACCTGGATCGGCTCTTCCGCACTTCCGGTCACACTGGGTCTCTCAGCACATTCATGGACCAACGTTTAATCACCGAACCAAGCTTCAAAGGATGCATTGCAGTCTTCTGCGATGAAGCCACACTGGTCGACTGGGAGAACCAAGTGGAACTGATCAAGGACCCTGGAATATGTGGCGGTTGGCTACCACCCCAAGAGTGCACACAATTTCACCGAAGACGCAGCGCTTTTAATCCGGCGTACGCTGGACAATCTGAAAGTCTGTGCTTTGGTTGAGATTGGACTGGACTACTCACGAGAGCATGGTCGATACAAAGAAAAACAACAGACAGTCTTTATAAGGCTTTTAAAAATCCATCTACACTGCTACATGCGAGACTGGGAGGGAGCAAAGAGATGGTGCGACACCTTTCCTAACTTATATGTTGGCATTACGAATGTCGTTGGGTTAGGCAGCTCCGGCCCAAGAGACGTAGCCAAAAACGTTCCTTTGGACCGACTCCTCTTGGAGACCGACGCACCCTATTTTCCCCCTAACACACATCGGTTCAGCAACCCTACAGTGGCAAAGCTCGTCGCACATGATGTGGCCACCATCCGAGGAATAACCGAGGAAGAAGTCCGTCACAAGACACGGCATAGCACGGAGATGCTTTACGGGGTGAAGTTTCCATAGTTCATCTCACCGACCATAAGTCACCGCTGCTCATTAACATTCTCTTCCAAACAAAACAAAACAAAAACAAAAACAAAAACGCTTATTTATTAGAAATTCAAAAGTATAGCTATATTTCTGTTGCTACGCAAATTAGAGTCGGGGGTTCGACAATGATTTAAGTTTAGCTTTTGATGATTGCCCTTATACACCAAGCATGTACATCTATAAGTATGCACGAAGGCAAATAATTTTCCTCTTTTTGTATGTATTGTCCTTTTTTTTCTTCTCAAACAAGAAATGACATTTATTAGCTGTTCCGACTTAGCAGTCGGAACAGGTTTTGTTTTTGTTGGAATTATTATTTTTATCAGCTGTTCCGACGTAGGAGTCGGAACAGCTATTGTTTTCGTTAGGATTTTTATTTGTTTTTCTTATTATTATTCTTTATTTCCACCCAAATGCCATAGGTTTTGTACATGCATTTTGTTATCTCCTAAAGTAATACTTGGCTTAGTATAAAAAAGTCATATAGTATGTCATATTAAAGCTTAGGTCTTGAAGTTATAGTAAAATGTAATTAACATAAATTAATGAATTAATTTACTCAGTTATAATGACATGAATATTTAATTAGCCAATCTTGAGACCACTAAATCTCAAAAAGTATACGTCTGATCGTCAAACTTTTTTCGATTTTATACTTGTTGGATACTGTAAAACTGTTTGCTGGCCTAAAATGCTGGACGACGTCACCATGACGTCATTTATTGCGCGTTTTGTATCTGTGTACAAAACCCATGGCTGTAAGATTCTAAACTTGATCAAGTCCCAGTCCCGTATACGAGTGATGTTGTTGCGTATTTTGTACATAATACACAGACTCTTCACGGTGAAAGACTTATGGAAGTTTATTTTTTAACGCATATTGCACACATCCGGGCATAGCGGACTTGCAAACGTCTTTATTTGAGCAACGAACTCGGGCTAGCGAATCCCCTCAAAACGGGTGCAGTTTGAGTTAGTTTAGTCAACACTGAAGGCCCCTAAATTGCCAGAACGTAGTCAGGGAGTCAAGCTGAAAAGCTAGAAAGTGAAATGGCCAAACGGACGACAAGAAGGAAAATTCCACGGGTAAGTGATTTATGATCAGAAACTCCTTGTCCGGATACTAGGCAAACTCGATTGGGCGGTACGAAAGATCCGTATGTACACACCGTGAGCCTGTGTCAATGATGGTGTTCACCGTCATGTCACTTACAAGGACAATGCTATAAATCCCTTTGTTTAAGATAGAGTGGTGATAAATCCCTCGGTAAAATAGAGTGGCGAGCTTCTTCCATCCCTTCATGGTCATTTCTTTGTTTCGACATGAGAGTTAATCAATAAAAAAGGGAACGGTTTGAAATCTGTGAGATTCGATAATATAAGTGCAAGATTAAAAGTTAATAAAACCCAACTTAAGATTCAATAACGCGAGTTGCGAGATACAGCTATAGAACACCACGTACTGTAGTTATTTGATTGATCATCCTTTCAAATTCCAATCCCCCCCCCCCCAGGGTAAAACAATGCGGGTTTATGAAATTCTTGGTAACTTTTTAATTTGTTTTCAATAGATTGTAACATTTTGCTTGTTGTCCATGTTTAATTTCTATAAGGAAATCTGGAAGACTGGATGAATGACTGATCCATCAACAGCTGGACCATCAAGTGCTGCACTCTCGGTGACTGAACCCTCTACATCAACTACACAAACGGATTGTTTATCGGAAACATGTATTGGTTGTTCTATGAGTCTGAAACAGTGTTTAGGATTTCATTTTAGGATTTAAAAACATCAACAGCTTCCAACTCATGGGGTTTAGAAAATTGTATGATACCGAAGGCTAAAATGACAAGCTAAAGGAATATGTACATTGATTATGAAACAAAGATATTTGGTTACCCAATACAAATGTTTATTTACTCTTTCTATTTATCATGAGTTGATGGTCTAATAAACATTTCACAAATTAAATGTGGATCACAACACTTTTACAAGCAACACTCTGGAATCAGTTTGCCATAGGTTTGAAAAGTGTACAAGTACACGTACAGTCCCATATTCAATGAGGAATAGTAACATTTTGGTATGACCACCGCTGTGGGCCATCATAAAATTTAGTCAATTTCAACTTTTGGAAATATATGTCAATAAGTTTCATACTCAGTATGATATGATCACCTTTATCACAATGCACAACAGTTCATTTCATTGTTCCACTGTGTAAAAGTCCCACAACTCTGGGTATGCCTACCCATTACTGTCAATATGAACCCCTATTAACATGTACTATGGATTTATGGATTTTCACTCTGATGAGTAAAGCAAGAAAACATTTAATCTATAAAAACAGTTTGGAGTATTTTGGCATGATCACTTTTTTGTGGCAGTTCAAAATCTAACTCTTGAGTTATGAAAGTGTAAATGGTGTAGAACTACTAAGCATCTTTTGTACCAGTGTGTAGATAACAAGCACAGTATAATTTGGTTTATTTCAAGTTTGTATTGGCTTTAGAATCAATTTCAGTTGATAATGACTATCATTTTAGGAATTCGTAACATCTTTTCTTTCTGCGAGTTTTACACAATAAATAGTGAAACAAAGTGCAGCAGAACGTTCCTCGTTTGTTTTTGTTTTTATTAAAGGACCTGAATTTTGGTAAACATTAAAAAAATTTCCCTCTTACTTGACAACCGAGGGTGCTGTTGCAGTGATGTCAACTCAGGCCCCGCTTGTTTTATTTTTGTTTAAAAAAATGAGTTGTGAATCCCCAAATTTGCTAGACTTGATTTAAAGTCTGAGATCGCGGTTATTTCTCTGCATCAGCCACGAACCCCCCCCCCCCCCCAGATTAGCTATCACGCGCCCTAACTCGCAATCTCGGACTTGACCCCCTTGCGTTTATGTATACTCATGTATTCAAAGATAAATTTAAATAATCAAGCATACGCCAGGGAGCTGGCCAATCAGCAGACGGCAAAAACCTTACTGGCAGCGTATATTACTAACAGGCTGAACTCGCTTAAAATGTTTGCTTTATGTTCATTCGAGATTAAATTTGCATAGTCCTTGGTACGTAGACAATTTTAAAAACACATAGATAAGTTTAATGAGATCTTATTGTAGTAAAAAACACATAACAAAGTACATGATTCCTATTCAGCGATAACAGTTGCACCCTACAGTTTAAATGAAATAGAGCTCACAACCTATCCCGTAGATGGTTTTGTTTGAATATTCATGTTATCGAGATTGTTGTGATTCCGACCAATGAGATTGTTCCGTCCACTTTTGGACTTATTCTCCATAGGGTGTGTACAAACCGTTGAACAATGGTCCCAAGTCTGTGATCGTAGGCTAATGACGGAGGTTAATCTACAAGAGGGTGCTATTTCAGGCAATAATGTATTGGCTTTCGGGTAGACTAAAAGCCACGATCGCAGACTTGGAACCAAGTCTACAAATTTGCTTGTTAGAAGAATTTGTGAGAAGATTGCACTAAATTTGGCTTGACATAGATAATATGACAAATTAACAAATCATTAAAGAAAAGAATGTTTATTGCAGCAAATAACATTCTAAATTCTGTCCACTTTTGGGGAATAAACTAATTGTAAAATACCTTTAAAAATGGCAACATGAAAGTTAGAAATAAGGTGAAATGGGACACAATGGTGCATCTTCAACGATTGCATTAAAAAACTAAATTTCTTGGACCTTATAAATGTTTTTATTAAACCTGTTCGTTCTTAGTGTCACAATTAATTATAAATGTTCACCATAAAGAGACTTTTTTTCGCTTTTGTTTGAACATGTATTTGCAACACAAAGGAGTCTATTAACATTCTATTAACATGATGGGTTAATACATATGCACTTATATTTGGAGTCAAAATTTATAAGTGAATATCAATCATCGTTCGTGTACATTGAATGCCAAGACAAGCCAGTATGGTTTCAAATTAGAAACCACACAAACCTCCATTGCCGACCAATAAACCAAGTACACATATATGTATTATCGAACACACATTACACAAGCCTGTTTATGTGCAGCCATTACAGATTTGTTGTTTTTGTGATCGAATCTTCTTTTACTTCTTTTTTTTCATATCACTGTAATAAAACTTAATTGACAGAAAGATTACTCTTGCCCCCATTTTGTAACAAGATTTCACAACATCAACACTGAGAAATTGACAAGCAACATGACAAGGCTGGCAACAATAACAAATAATTAAAATTTTGTTTTTTAAACTACCCTTTTCATCTTGCATTCATGGAATTTTTGTACAACAATTAGGGAAATTGATTAGAATTACACTCAATATGATAGGGGAAAAATTTACATAATCAGGGAGATTTTCAAATTTGTTTATCAGAACATGGAAACAATTGTAGATTTCCAGGGAAGTTTCTGCAGAATGTTGCACACTCCAGGTGACATAATTTCTGTAAAAAAAATAAGATGGAACACCACAACAATTATTAAGTGTACTGTATTCTGTACAAAATACTTCACAATAATGAAGTTTGTAACAGCCAGAAATAGATGGAATGCTAACTTGTTGAGAATACCAACACCTCAATTACACCATTTATTATTCTGAAATATAGATGCAAGATGCAACAGTTCAGTCTACAGTTATGATTACTGTGGTACTTTCAGTCCTGTACCTAAACAGTACAGTTGATTTATAACATGTATGATATAGTATACAAGTACACACCTTATTTACATTTAATATCGAGTTATAGCACTTTTAACATGAGATGGACCGTGTGGATGAATAACAATCCATATTCTATAAGATTAAACATGAAATTCTATTGTGGCTCTCATATCCATTCAAAAACATTATTTGCAAAACTTACATGCATATATCAAAGAGAAAACTTACCAACAACATGGTGTACACAATATGTTAACTGTGAGATGATACGGTCCACATTGATCATTTTCAGTCAATCTAGCGATGAGGTTCACCAATACACTTAGCACACAGTTCTAAAAAGAAATATGTAACATTTCAAAAGTGATCAATTTGTACATGAAATAAGCATTGAATTTCTTACCATGTTTTTCATTAAATTAGGCACATGAGTAAATTTCTCATGTTTGGAAAGTCTTTGTAATGTTGTTGTGTTTGTTAAACATTGGTTGCTTTACATCCGTTTTATTCTCTCAGTCTAATTTAACAGCCCAGTAGTGTAAAAACAATAAACTCATTACAAATAATGAACATGTACCAAGCATATGTCAAATTGAGTCACAACATAGAAATAAAATAAGGTTTATGTTAAAAGTGAAAAAACAAATTTGATCAGACATCACCCTCTTTGAGTTTTCAGATTTTTGCACTGAAATGAGGAAATAAACACATTGTTTGTACATCGTGTATACGTAATATCAGAAAAAAAATTACGGTATCTGCCTTCTCTTAGCACAGATGTAATTTCCTAAATCTTTCTAAATTCTGAGATCCATATCCATTATGAACAGAAATTACATTTAAATGGCACAAACTCACCTTAAAGGTTCACTGGGTGGGTGATGAAGACTCCTGGTTGATGAAAGCCATACTGTCACTTGAATTCAGAACAGAGGAATAAGTAGGTCATGGGGACTGACATTTGGAAAGTCCAATGTGTTTCCACTGTTTCAGCACATAAGACAAAATGTGTGATGGAGAGTCCGGATGAGTAGGAGGCATGGTGTCACTCCAATGCAACACAGTAGTCCAGTATGTGATGAAGACTCCTAGATGAGTGGGGTCATGGTGTCACCCCACAGTAGTACAGTAGACTGAGTATGTGATGAAGACTCCTAGATGAGTGGGGGCATGGTGTCACCCCACTGTAGTACAGTAGACGAGTATGTGATGGAGACTCCCAGATGAGTGGGGGCATGGTGTCGCCCCACTGTTGTACGGTAGACAGTATGTGATGAAGACTCCCAGATGAGTGGGGGCATGGTGTCACCCCACTGTAGTACAGTAGACTGAGTATGTGATGGAGACTCCTAGATGAGTGGGGGCATGGTGTTGTAACTAATCTGTCAATTGTCTTAGTGGTGCTACTGTATCTTCATCTCTGTATTAAAAATTCTTTAAAAAAAACTTTCAATTATATACACAATTTGTAAAATGGGTATCTTATCAAGTTACCAATATTTCATTATCCACTTTCAGAAGCAATTCACATCTTGTGCAATAATTGTACAGGTTTTTTATCCAGATCTTTCATGTAATAAAACATTGATCAATTTGCACATTTTTGCTTATTAACACACACACATATTTTTCTCACTGAAATAAAATTCTTACTTTACTATGTGATTTTATCGGTGCTCAATTCTTATTGCTTTATCTGATATTGACAATCTCTTCTTGTTGTATACTTTTGAATTTTTAATGCTAAGTTAATATTTATGCTAAAACATCTATCTGAAATCAATTTTCCTGCAGACTTCTGCCAATTTGTCATTAATGAAAATTTAAAATCTAATTTCTGTTGTCCAACAATGAAGATGACCCCATTTCACGCATTTCCTGATGTTTCAGTCCAATCAGTATCACCTTGTTTTTCCAATTTGTTCCCAACTGTCTTGTTGAAAATGTTTTATCACAGTGAAATATTATTGTTTTCAGCTGTTCAATTGGTTAGCATAACATTGTGGCTTAATAAGTTTGTTGGACATCTTATTTGACGGTGTGTAATTTTATTTTTCGCATTTGTTCATACTTTAAGTTTTCCTGTGCTCTAATAGTATCAGTCCTGTTCATACTTAAAATAACACCTGCTGTTTAATTTTGTTCTCAAAAATAATGTTAACCAATGTTTCTGATGGCATGTTTTCTTTGTCATTCAAAATTTTATTTTAACAGCCTCATGGTAGCTATAATATGTAGGAATGACCTCAGTTTTAACAGATTCTAAACCTCTCACATAGACATGATCAATCAATGTTCCCTTCTCTGTTGTAGCATCTTCAACACACTGCTTATAACCATGCTCAATCATCATATTCACAATGCTTGAATTACAGTTAGTCTTGACACTCAGAACATCTTCATTAAAGTCTCCCATTATTATACACCTACTGGAAACCTTCTGGACTTCTTTCAGAAATATTTTCATATTAGATATAAATTCCCGAAGCACATATGATACTGGTCGATAAATAACAACAACTACTAACGATACATTAGAAATGATCTGAAAAGCAATATATTCAATGTTTAGGACAGGCAACATAAGTCTACTTGTTGCTTGATTTGTTTTACTGTACACAGCTACACCTCCATGACACTGTTCATGTAACAATTGAGTCAACTGACTGGAATTATCATAAGAAAGACATCTTGGTTGGTGGTAGCTTTTGAAACCATTTAATTGCATGTCATACTGTACTTGATCTTCAGTCCAAGTTTCTGTCAGACAAATAAATTCTGCTTTCATCATGTCATTGTTACATTTTAAATCCATGTAATGAGCTTGCAATCCCTGGATGTTATGCAACACAATGGCCATACTGCCAGGTGTACTGCCTATATACTCTTCATCAATGAATCTTGGCATACTATCCAATGCATCAGCAACACCTTCATTACAATATATGTACTTTTCATCAAAACCTTCAATTACCAGACCTTCCAGTGATGTAATACGACTCAGACTCACATAAGCTTGTCCAGCAGCAAATGTTTTATCAAGAGAAACAATGGCTCTGTCTGTTGTCATACCTTGTACTTTGTGTGCTGTGCATGCAAAAGATAACTTGAGAGGAAACTGATGTCGTACACACCTTTTACCAATTCTTTCTTCCTGAGTCTCGATAGATACACTTTCTTCTTCATTTGAACATGCAGCAAATTTTCTTCTCAGTTTCATTCCTACTTTGGCATTATCAAACTTTACTTTAATACACGTGGCTTCATCAGGTTTATCCTGTGACATTATTATATGTGATACAGTTCCAAACACTCCATTAACAAGACCATCAAATACATCAATATTTTTAGTCAGCATGACTCTGGCACCAACACCCAGTAACAGTGACTGTGGTAAGCTTCCAGATAAGTTCTTCGGTGGTTTTCCTCTTCTTATCTTAGCATTTCTTGTGTCTGTCTCATAATCCTTTGCTTCAATATACACACAATCAGAACACTTTGAATGCAGAATCTTTATATTTTGTTTATCTACTTGTTTGTTACATGGGTATATATGTAGAGCCTCATTCCACTCTTCACCTGTCTGACGTCTACTCAACAGTTTTATATCATCCTCCCTCAATGCTTCATGCTTCTTTCTGACTCTTAATCTGTTCAGTCTCTGCAAAATTCACATCTTCCTTCTGTCTCATTATTTCATTCAATTCAACAATCTTGAAGTTGTCACTCCATAGATCACAAGTTACATTTTTATGGTACAGAGATTTTGCTTTCACTGGAGGTAACTGGTAGAAGTCTCCAACAGCTAAAATACTGACATTACCAAAAGGGCATTGATTCCGGCATTGCTTGATCTGTCGCAAACGTCCATGGATATAATACAGCAATTTCTGACTAACCATTGAAACTTCATCTATAATCAATATCTGCAGCTGACCAAGTTTATTGCGAAGTGTATTTATCTTTTCTTCACCAAGTGGTTGATAAGGTAATCTCATTTCTGTTGGAATTGATAATCCACTGTGAACAGTAGCACCGCTAACATTAAATGCAGCCACACCTGTTGGAGCTGTTATTAATACAGATACATCATCAGGGTTTTCATCATTGATCCAAGTATTCGTGTTGCTTCATATTCAATACACTTCACTAACAAAGACTTTCCAGTTCCTGCACCACCAGTGAGAAATACTTGAAATGCATCTGGGTTTTTATTATTAGCCTTGTCCACGCACCACTGTCTTATTTTATAGAATACCTGCTTCTGTTTACTATTTAATGATCTCAACATTTTGAAAGTATTGAACTTTAAAGTTCTTGCTGAATGAACTTCAATATCACATACGCCTTCCTCTTTCTTATCAGGTTTCAGGTCTGGGATGTTAAACTCATCTTCACTTTCATCTATGACAGGTTGCTGTTTCTCCTTACATTCATCTCTTTCCAGTTCAGTTTCTGGACTAATTAAGGCCCATGCATCTTCCTGTGCACCAAAATTCTCAAGATGTAATTCTGCTGCCTCCAGTGACTTAATATCTACTTCAAACCTTGAACGATTGCCTTCCACTACACATTCTACAGATTGTAAACTTCCAAGTATAGTAACAAAACCTTTCTCAAAGAATTCCTGACAGGTTTCAAATTGGGATGGTTTCAATTGGACATCAATACGGTATGGAAGAAATAGTTGTAAAATACTTTGATAGTACTTCTCTGCACATTTGGTGACTGAAAATCTTGGATACCTTACAACAGCAGGATCAGTTCTGGAGCGTTTTTGTACATGTCCTAAGTCATTATTCAATGAATAGACAGGTGACCTTCTGTTTTCAGTTGGCACATTACAAGCCTCTCCATTATATATTACTCTGTACTCTGAACAAAATGATGCTAGACACATTGACTCAAATGTGTTTGTGTCTGGTCTTGCTTTGTAACGATCATTCTTACTAATCATCCACACACTGTCTTCATTGTCATCACTACATGTATCATCATGTGATTTGTTCTGAATGACACTCAAAGGCAAACTCATTTGTACAGGATTCTCTCCTAAGGGTATGAACTCAACCTTTCTAGAACATTCTTGAAGTCTTAATGTACAGCAACGATAGACTGCTTCTTGAGCTGACACTTCACGGTTCTGCAAATAAACACTTCCAATTTGTTTCATACTCTGCTTGGCATCTGGATTGCCTTGTTCAGCCTCATTCTGTGCATGCTTCAGTAGTTGTCCAATTTCACGTTCTGCCTTAGACATGTAACTCACTACGTAACAAACACATGCATTCCAACATCTTAATAAATCAGGATTGTAGTGATTAACCCACGCATCTTGGGGCTCTCTTTTCAACACAATATTGACTTTTTTAGTAAGCACATCATTTGCTTCCTCAAAATCATCCTGTGTAATTCCAATATTTGTGAAAAGTTCAATAGTTGTCATGTGTTGATTTCCCTCATCATTAACCGCAGTCCATACTGATTTCAACAATTCCTTTGCATCATCTTCAGTTAGTGTATTATATAACTTATTGTCTTGATCGTCAATATCCATTCGTACTGGTTTAGCAACAAATGTCCTCATGGATGGTGGCCTTGGAAAATTAAATCGACACTGAGTACCCTTCTTCTTACATGATTTGGAATGTCTCTTACTATGTTGTTGCACACTGCTTACAATCTCATGCAACTCTTCATCTTCTTGCTTTGATGGCAATGCACAACTTACATACTTATCAACAAAGTCTGCCACTTCATGATCACTCTCTGTACTCAACTTAGGTGCATCTTCAATCCAAAATAGACAATGCGTATGTGGTGAGCCTCTTTGCTGGAATTCTACTCGATAAAAATAATCTTTCACTTTCCCAATAGGTGCTGCTCTTGACATTATCACATCTTTAAGAAATGTATGAAATCTTTTATCAAACATTCTCGCAACAGTTACAGGATTACTTCTCAATATCAGACATTTGTCATTCCAGTCCAAGTCATCAATACTCCTTGAATCACCTTGTTGTCTGAGTAGTGTATTAATTAATTCAGGCCACCTCATATCTGCTGCAGAAAATGAACAAAACCATGTTGGTATACCAAGCTGTCTTACCATTGCTAATATGTTTTTCTGACATGCACTCCAAAAAGGTGGTGTTCCTCGAATAGGCTTTAAGAACTTGTATCCCTGGTCTGATTTCAGCATATCTTTCAACATGTCTTTGTCATTAAGCATTCTAGCAGTGACCTTAGTACCATCATTTGTTTTGCCTGAGCCTTTCCTTAATGCAATAGAGACACTGGATATGACTTGCTTAATTTCGGACATATACTGAGCATAAAAGATATACTGTGTACTCATGGCAAATCTGTTATCAACATTCATCAATCTATTGTTGAAATATCTAGATAGTGTTAATCTAACATCACGCTTATCACTAAACACTGGTTCACCTCTTGGAAACAACACTGGGAAACATTTGCCTTCATTACTTTCTTCCATAAGCACTTTGGTTGGACTATTTCCCTCACATGGTGCAACACAATACACATCATCAAAATACTGATCAAGAACTTCTTGTCCAATATTGGCAGGCTGCAAGCAAGTGTCTAATGGTATTCCTCTTAATCTTTCTTCATCTGTTTCATTCTTTTCAATGTCAATCTCATTTTCAACTTTCTCTATTATTTCATTATCTTCTTCCTCATCTTCCTGTTCACACAAAGAGTTATTCCAATCTGTGTCAATTTCAATCTCACGATACCACTTATTGTTCTGCTTAAGATAATGTAAAGCAGTTTCTACATGTTCCTTGTTCACAAATTGGTATTGGAAATATCCTTTATAGGCTAGTTTCCTCTTGAGCTTGGCACGAATCATCTGATCATCATTTTGAGGTCTTGGCAATGATTTCACTATTTCTGACATATTTGATGGCACACAAACTACTGGGCCACGCACACCATGTTGTCCACCTTTAGGCAATGCTATCAACTTTACAAATGGAATATTAAGTGCAATTAGATTCTCTTCTAACCTGTTCAAACTTGCCAATTCGTCAGGAATTTCTGCCAGTTGTAAATTATTGCAGAAAGCTTCTGCTGGTAATTTTCCACTCAGTAATTTGCGATCACATGTGTAGCATATCCACAGACAAGATCTGCTTGATTCTGACACGGCACACACAAGTCTACAATTGCCATCACATTTGTGTAGATATTTCTCATTGATACAATCTGTATTTCTGTATTTACTTTTATTGCATTTCACAACTTGTTTACGAAATAAGTCTCATACACACAGCACAAACATACTCAGGTCCACTTGATATTTCCTTTTTGAAATCTGAAATCACATTATTGATGTTATGTTTCATCCCTTTTTTCATAACTGCACGACTGCTATTCTTCCTTTTAAGATTCTGCCTAAAATTTGCATCATTCTGGTACTTTTCTTTGGTCAATTCAATAACATTTCTCCTAAACTGTTCATTGTTGTGATACTTGTATGCTGAAGCATTCAATACTGTATTTCTATAATAAATGTCACTGTGGTATTTATGAGCATTTCTGTGAATCATTGCACTTCTGTAGGCTGGATTATTCTGGTATTTCAATTCGTCAACATTAATAACTTTCTTTCTGAACATCTCATTGTTGTGGTATTTCACTTTACTAGCTTTCTTCACACCACATCTGAATTCTTCATTTTGCTTATATTTTATCCTGCTTCTATTCTTGACATCAAAGCTGAAATCATTGTTTTGCTTATACTTCAATCTACTTGCATTCTTCATTTCTTCTTGAAACTTAACATTAGTCTTGTATTTGTCTTTGCTTTTATCAATTTTATTCAACCTGTTTTCTTTACTTGCCCAATACTTAACTTTGTTTGTGTGTTTGTTTGAAGCAATTACTTGTTCTCTATACAATTTATCATTCCAATATTTCCTCTTCTGATTTTCTCTACTTTTAGCTTTCTTCATCTCTCTGTACTCAGCATCATTCTTGTACTTCTCACGTTGATGTTTCCTTTTTTTACTTTTATTGTCGTCATTCAACATCATATTTCTACTTTCATAACGTCTTCTTCTCATGCTTTCTTTTTGCATTTTTCTCTTCTTCTCTGCACTTACTCGTTTTCTTTTCTTTGGAGTACATCTTTTCAGAGGTTGTTTTCTTCCTGTAGGCTTACCATTAGCGTTACTTTTAATTTGCTTTCTACTTTGTTTTGACTGCTTAATATCACCCTCTGCAGAGTGCTCAGTACACACATCAGATTTGGTAAAACAACCTCCCTGTTCTTCATCAACACGACATGCCTGAAGTGACAACTCTTCCACAGATACAACCACATCATAGTGAACTCTATGTTTATGATTCAGATATATTCCCATTTCAGAAACAACAGCACTCCTCTCAACAGTCTCTGCAGAAAATTTTAACCACTTGGATAATTCATCATATGTGTATATATTAGTACAACGCATATGTGCCATTGCCATAATTTCAATCTCTGTAGCCCAAGTACCACTATCAAACATTCTTTGTCTCTTTACATAATCCTCCACATTACAAAATCCACGTCTCAAAAAAGCTACATATTTATCTTCATTCTGCAACAAGTGACTGACACAAGCAAATCTTATCTGTGAATGATTATTTTCAGTTCCTGATATTGCAAATGAAACAGCTCTGAAGAAACAATTACCATCACCTGTAATATCTCTGATATTCCTTGGTTTACCCATAGCTTGACATTCTGCACTTATCATATTAGGCCTCAAATGTGATGATTCCAGATCAAATGTTCTACATAATAGCCTTCTTAGTTTCTTCATTCAATGGACAGAATTTCATAACACCAGGTCCTGATACTTGAATTATTTCCACTTCACTAGAGTCATCATATGTGCTGCCATTATCATCTTCTATTCTTGAAAACTTGCTGCTTCTCAAGCCAACATCACATTTGCCCAATTCTTCACTGTATGCACCTTGGTCAATAGTGTTCTTTGTTTTCCTCTTCATGTTATGTTTTCGTGATACACTAGGTAAGCCAAAGTCATCCATATAAAAACACAATTCCCCAGTTTCTGATATGCCCTGTGCTTCACTTTCATTTGCTCCATCTGTACATGTACCTGTAATAACTTCACCATTAACACTGAGGGTTACACCAGTTAATTCATACTGTTCATCATTTGACAGATTCATAGATTGAGCTAATTTAGTACAATACCTGTACACACCTTGCCAGGTTCTTGCTCTCATGACAAAACTCGTTCCATCTTGAACCATACAGCCTTGAATACTTCTGGAATGTGAATCAAACACATAAAAAGTTCCATCTTGAGCAATGACCTCAAATGTATTTCCATTGAAACTTATAAAGCACGCTTGATATTCTTGGAGATGCTGTTGTAGTGTAGCTCTCAATGGTAGCATATTAAATTCAATCAAGTTATGATCATTTTCATCAAATGTACCTGATACAGTCATGATACTCCATGCTATAATGTGTGTCAAATACATCTAACTCAGTTGGCAATTCATTGATCAACAAGTAATCATTATTCATTGTTGACCTCTCATTTAAGAAACCATACAACTCATTCCCAGTCCTGAGAATATTATCCAAATCACTACACTTCCAATCTTTCACTTCTTTTTTCTTGCTGTACATCATTGACAATAGACAATTTGCAACACACTGTTTTACCAGAATTTGCTCCAAATCGTTTATCTCCTTGATGAAAACTACCTTGTGCAAATACTGTTGATTCATGTAATGTTGTTAGATTAATTATTTCAATCTTCAAATTGTCCTTGCTGTGTGTTTTTACGGATTTGTTATCAACCACATTACATTTCTCAATCATTTCTTCGGCTTTTCTCTTTGCCATTTTTTTGTCAACACCGTCTGCTTCATAGGCTACAGATGATTGTGCTTTTCCACTTTGGTTAGTAAACCGTGTCTTGCACTTTGTTTCCAATTCCACTGTATTCTTACTTTTCTCTGTTTGTTCCCGGTTCTTCTCTACATCATTTCCTTCATTCTTCCCTTTGTTTTTCTCTTTTTTACTTATTCGTAATTCCACCACTTTGCCATTCCTACGCCTTTGCAGCAACTTCTTCCGTTCATTTCTTTTGACCTTTCTATTTGGTTTGGATACCTTCTTTTCATAGTAATACTCTTCCAAACATTCAAGTACATTACTTCTGCTACAGCACGTTTGTTTCCTTGCCTTTAACTTATTCAATGCCTTAGACTTATTCTCCTTCTGGTCAGCGTATTAAGTTTGTACTTCTTTAATTTAATTTGTTGTCTTTGCTGCTCATGACAACCCCTGTTGGCAATATTTATCACTGCATTCTCTTTGTCGTCTCTTATCTTACCATTCTTTTGCTCATCTCTTATCTTACCATCCTCTTTAGCAGCTCTTATCTTGCTATCCTCTTTGTCATCTCTTACCTTATTTTCTTTGTTCCAATCTCTCAACTTACTATGTTCTCTCCTACATTTTTGTTCTTTTTTATCAATCTTTTCATTTTCCCTTTTCATTACGTACATTTTTTGGGGTATGCTCTTCTTACCGCAAATTTTCTCATGGTATATCACTTGGCAAATTTTGTCAAGGCTCTTATGGCTTTTACTGTTATTATCAGTCTTCCAGTGTGTATTGCTTTGGCAGCTCGTTTGGCTTTTGTACAACGTACAGCTTTTGTACTTCGTGTGGCTTTTGTACTTCGTGTGGCTTTTGTACTTCGTATGACTTTTGTACTTCGTATGGCTTTTGTTCTTCGTATGGCTGAACGCAGCTTCGACAGAAAAAAGAATGGAACACATGAGGACAAACAAAAGAGCAAAACAATGAGGTCATATCAGAAAAAGAAGTGAAGTTCGAAAGATACATACATCTGTCTGGTGAAAGACTTCATTCTATCCACCTTCATGTCCATCATCCACACATGTCGCATACCATTATTCACTACCTTAGTCTTAGCAATGTCATACTTTGGCATCATGACCTGAAAAGAAAAATTCAGTTGATGCCATTCTGTTAACTCTTTTCCTTACATGAGTTTGTTATAATACTACTTACTCAATGCTCCTCATTTCTGCGAAAAACTTCTTCTCTATGCCTCTAAGTTTATGTTCTTCTGCTGATCTTGATCAACCGATTATGCCCAACATTAACACCTATGCCATCATCACTCAAAGCACTAATTTAATAATATAAGTAATGTAGTACATTTACTAAACAAATTATTGGCACCATTACCCCCTTATTGCAATACAGAAATGTATTTTTCACAGAACAATGCTCAATTAACCAACCCATCTCCAATTATACAGGAGTGTTGAACAATCCTTCATTCTTCAATCTCTGTATCATAATATATCAACAGTGTGTATGATGGTCACATCAACATGCATTTACTTCAAACAAAGACACCGACCCTGTCACCTAGTCGGTGTCACTGTTTTGTCTTGTGACTGTCACTGTCCAAAATACTAAAAAACATGTATTATAAACTATAGCCTGCCTATATCAATATATCATTTATCAAATCACCCAAATTAGGTATATCATTATCAATCATCGTCATCCTACATTATTTTTCCTAACGCAAGCAGACAACTGTCACATCAAAACACTATGAAATACAAAGTCAATCTTGCTAACATAAATCTCGGGAAACACAATAATCACGTACTCACGTTTGTGTTACACAGTACTCTGTCCAGCTAGCTCTGAGCTCTCTATTCTCGCTACGTACGTCCGTCCGTCCGTACACACACGTCGATAAAGGCCTTAGTTAGTTCCCCTTTTCAGCTCAAACTAAACATAACCACCGTTGACATGAACACTGGGTTCCAAACTCTCAAAAAAGTCACGTGAGAGCGAGCGCCTTTGTCCCCAGCCTCGCTACCATAGGCTTCGCGCCGTATCGGTAACTCTCGTCGCTAAACCCTTGGTAGGATAGGGAACATTGATGTCCATTAATGGGTGCGTTCGATTAGCTTCCTCGTGTGTCGGGGGTCACACTCGTGGTAGCAACGAAACAAGGCCAATCGAACGCTGAGGTGTTTTCCCTCAGGGTTACTCTGGGAAAGGAAAATTCACGTCAAAGGTTGTTCTGTATAGCGGCGTGTACACAGAAAGCTCCGTCGTCTGCTGAATTTGATTGTACGCGTGTCCCCAGTGGTGACGACTGACGACACATTTTAATTATTTTCCAAAGAGTCACCAACTGTTTGTTTTTCAGGAAATGCATTTGCCATAACTGTTTCACAGACAATCAATATGTGTTTTAATTTGTACTTTGTGTATCTTCAACGAACCAAACTTGTCCCCGCCATCTTGTTATGATACGCCTGCAGCCGGAAACTACGTCATTACACCGGGTATCCACCACCAGAGACCCGCTCGCGAGCTGGATCTGTGGTAGTCTTGAAATCAAGTCGATAATTTAAATTGGACGGAGCAGTTTGATTGGTTAAGAATCGTAAATACATGAATATTCATCATACATCTTGCAGCGTATGGCAAGTCACATGAAGCAAAAGGAGCTACCAGGCGCACACTTCATTCTTTGATAGGGGGTTTATTATCAATAGTAACATTTTGTGATAATGCATTGGTCAATGTATATTAAAAGAAAGTTAAGAAATTGTTATAATGATTACAATATTATGCTTTTTACGTTGATATTGGCAAATAAACTGTCATTAAAATAAAAAATAACAACAGAAAGATACATTCCCATGTTTATAATGAATTATTCAAATTTTGTCAGACGGGCTACCATTGGCCCTCTCTTTGGCAACTTTCGCATATGCAATATACAATTTTCCATATATGAATATTCTGCTAAACACATGCTACTCAAGTCACTAGAGCTGACGGACCTTGCCACGCGCTACTTACGACCGTTGCTAAATGTATAATCGCACTGTGACCGTTGCATGAACGACAGCATGTGTGTTTGTAAAAGGCAGCACTGGCAGACAAATAGACAGACACTGAGTAAAGACTTGTCATCGAGTCTAGGTCTGTGGGTGACTGACACCGAGGCAGGCCACATATTTCATGGTCTGTAATGTTCCGGTCTTAATCTTGAAGTTGCTTGACAAGTTTTCTTCTTTTTATTGAAAAGAACTGCACTTTGTTAAACTGAAGATGGTCACCATGTGGTGTTTCCTTGAAAGAAACTCCAATATTTATTGTCTCTGTCGTAAAAGTTTCAACAACTTTGCATGAAAAAAATTAATATTTTAAGTGTATCAACTGTTGAGCATTGCCATTTTATCAAACTTGAATATATGTTCTGTATAATTGCTTGAACAACAGGATGAAATTGCAAGAGAAGTTGGCAACTCTCAGACAGTGAGAAATATCTTGGTTGAAGATTCGTCTGGCAGTATTCAAGTAGCACTTTGGAACAAGACTTCTACAAGCCCAGTGAAGTCAGGAGACATTGTAAAGATCACTCATCTGACAGCCAGGCACAACACCTTTATTCGAGCTTTAGCCCTCAACTCGACTTCTCACACAACCATTGTGGTAAGTCTGTCTTTTAAGAATGTGACTTCAATGTCTGGCTAATTGAAGAAAAAAAAAAACATTCTTGGCATATGGTATTTTAAAAAATTATTTATGAAGCATTTTCATTCCGAGTCGATTTGAAATCATTTTCATTCCGAGTCGATTTGAAATAAGTGTGTACTCCATAAACAACTGGCAAGGCAAGATTAATGGCGAAACCTCTAAGTGTGACTGCAATCCAACAATTGGATTTGCAGGCAATTACATTTGCATAGGCTTTGTGCAGTGAATGATTTCTTTAGTATGTGTAGCATAGCAAAATGCAACATAAATTGTCTCAGTTGCAACTCGGTATAAGCGTGCAGTCTGCCCAAAATTGTTCTGTCTAAATACTTGGCTATACAAAAATGATGGATGAAATCCTTCTGTAATCTGTGTATTATGTGAACAGTCTATACATCAACTCGTTGAATTAATTGAATTATTTTTCTGTCAATATTCAACAATGTTGTGACTAATACTAAACCAATTGTGGCAAGCATGCAGTGTTGTGCCAGTCGGGGCTGGTAGGCAGTGTCCGGTTCTTAAAAAAAACAACCTCAACAGCACTCATGCAATATTACAACATTGCCGACCAATACTTTTTTTGCGGAATTAAAAACAACTAAAATCTGACGGCCTTTTTCTTTATTTAAAAATAGCCGGCCCCAGATAGTCTCTAGCTGTGTCCTTGGGAGAACGATTGACACTGCTGTTGAGATCCAACTACTCTGAACTTATTCCTCTGAAGTTTGTTGTACATTGTTTCTGTAATACACTGGCTTCCACTCAAAAGACAAGCCGCCGAGCGTGCTATGTCTTTGTGGTTTTATGACCTGGGTCTGTGACCGTTGTAAAGCGGTATAGAATACTAAACTCTGAAAGTTTGTTGACATCTGCCGACTCATAGTTTTGATTGAAATGGTAGAATCAATTAAATAGTTAACTGGAAATCACCAGTTTCGTTTTGCTGTTTTGGAAATAAACCAAGTAAATAACTTTAATAGTTTGATTGGGAATATTACTGCGTCCTTATTTTCCAGACATGAACAAACACTTAGTGTGACAGAAAAGTTCCTGTGACATCCAAAGATGTTATACTTTAGGTGGAACAACTTTCATGTGTACTACAATCCCTACCTACAAAAAAAGACTTAAATGAAATCAAAGTATGGTTCTGGAGTCAATGTAACAAAAAATGTCACGATTAAAGAAAGAAAACGAAAATTACAAAAATCTCTACCTTACTACCCTATAATTTTTTTTCTGGATACTTACGCCAACATAACAACTTTGGTGTGTGTAGAACTCCTAAAATAATATGTACTTTTTAGGGTGTTAAATGTACAAAAATTCCAAAAGGGGCACTACCTCATTAAACACCCTGCTGGGAGTTGCACACCCTGGACCACTGCTAATGCCTTGCGCAAGGGATGAGGGCTTGCTTTGCTTAGTTCGAGTGAAACAACACTGATGGCTAGTAATTTCTTTTTACATGTGCCAAACAGTCTTCGTGACCCACAGTATCAGACTGCATGAGTGGTTGTTGTAAATTGTAGAGAACAAAATGGATTAATTATAAGCAGTTTATTTCTGTACAACAATGTGTCTATTTGTGTTATATTGTGCTCATATTGCAGCCTCGTGAAACTGAAGAAGATGTCAACATCATAACCATTGAGGAATATGGTGACAGCCTATCGGTTCTTCAACAAAGAGACGAAGAAATAGTTACTCTGCACATGTCAAAATTTGTGGCCATGGAAATGTGGAATACTGCAGACTGCAAAGAAATTTTGCACCGTCTTGAAAACAAGCAAACATATAAGTTGAAGTTGAAAGGCTCTTCTATTGTGGGAGTAATTGTTGATGATACTCCAGACCAAGCCTCCACCAGTGGGGAACAGACCTCCAAAGCAAAAGTTGAGTAGAAACAGCAAGCACTTCAAGACTAGGGTTTTATCTGTACATTGATTACTTTTTGCCATTTGCATGTCCATTCTTTATGTATCTATTGTCATTTTAATATGCAAGCCAAACAATCGAAAGTTATTTTCTGTCCATCATTTTTATACATAAAAAACATTGTGTATTTTCTGTTTGATTGTGGTTCTAATTTCATAGAGATGTTTTAGCAACAACAAAAACAATTTTTTTTTAGGCACAGCAGAATTATGGTTACTGGTCTCAAGTTTCAGACAAAATATGATGAAAATTTGCACACAAAAAAGCTCCTAAGGCACAGCAGGATAATGGTTACCGGTATGAGGTTTCAGAAAAAAATTTCCAAATGTATTATGCTCTAAGTTTAATTTGCTAAGTATTTGGCCACTGCTTGAAGAGCGAAGGATACGTTTGCAAATGCACATTTGTTTGTTGTGTTGTTACAGTTAAAGTAAAATGTCAAATAATTCCAGCACATGATTTGTAATTATTTCAAAAAAGTCGGGATTCTATCTGGCGTTTTTGTACATGTTGCCATTTTCATGGCCATCATTTTTGTAACTACTGCCTGGTTACTGTGCAAGCCAAACATTTGACACTAGCTTAAATCCGTCTTACTTTATACATCGAAACATTGGTTAATTTCCAGTTTGATTTAGTTCCAATTTCATACAGGTGTATTAAGCAAAACTTTAACAAACAAAAGCTGAGCACAACAGATTTAGCATTACCAGTATAAAGTTCTCAGCCAAAATACAATGCCATATAATATGGTCTCAGGGTTATTTTTCCTTAGCGCATATTTTGGGCGATATGTCTTGTTTGAGCAGCTGTGCGATATAGGGGTAGTTTTAAAATATCTGGCACAGAATTAATCATGTAGATTTCTGTAGCTGATTCACAAACTTTGGAAATTGTTATGCAATTTTTCCAACAAGTTGTAGTAGGTTGTTTTGGAAGTACTAGATTTCTAATTGCAGTTACATGTTTGAGTAATTGTTATGCTGTTTGTTTCATGATTGATTTGAATTGCTGGTTGATAAACATTGGACCAATAGATCATACAATAATCATTTGTAACCATTTATATCAAAAATTTTGTTAATATGCTTCGACAATAAAACTTGTCTGTTCTTGAGATATTATTTCTAAACAGTTTCCATTTGTAATTTGTGAAAATCTTTTTAAAAACTTAAGAGCCAACTGTCCAGTTATAAAAATGTGTTTCAACTGTTGAGGCTGGATTATCTCTGTCACATTATTGTGATTGAATCTGTTTTCAGTTGGAATGCATGTAGGGTGTAAAACTCACTGGTATCCTAGAACGGACTTTCCACCTAATGAGGAGAGGGGGGTAAGGTGCTTACAGTTGTCAGTGTTGTTGATGGGTTTGGAAGTAATTTGCTTGCGTTTCATTAATTCACACAAAAATCTGATCTCATTACAAATTCGTATACAGAGCTACACAGATCTAAGTCTCTAAGAAATGGAATCGTCTGTTATTGTCTTGAGGCTCCTAATTGTGTCTTGCCGATAAATTGTGGTTATTAAAAACTCCTAACAAAACCTCCCCCCCCCCCCTCTTCTGACAGACAATTACTACCACCGCTAAGTAGTAAGTGAGAGACGACAGCCAAATGCCACTATTTGGTGCGTTTTCACGGCTGTGAGCAATCACTGTTTCGGTCTTTGGCCGGTGATTGACCAATGGCCAATTAAACCGAAACAGTTATTGGTTATGACCGCAAAAACGCACCCATTGCGTGGGGGGCGGTTGGGGTCTGCATTGGTGTTCCTCTCCCCGCGAAAGCGTGCAACGATAGATGGACACCTGCATTGGTCGGCCCTTGCATGTTTCGTTCCCGTCACGCATGTTGTTGTTTTTTTGTGTTTTTTTTTTTTTTGGGGGGGGGGGTTGCGGCGGGGTTACGTCGGGGTTATGTAGCTAGCGGTGCTTGCGTGGGTCAGATGATTCGAGGGTGTTGTTTTGGGATAAATTTGGCATATTCAAAAGGAATGGGGGGTTTTGCCAAATAAATAAGTGTGTCATGGCAGTGTGTTATGTTTTTGTAGGACTTGGGAACGACACTTAGTCTACTGGCGGGGAAATTCTTGGTGCAGTGAATAAAATTGATTCAACAATGATTGATGTGATTGAAATAAAAGTATGCTCGAACTGCAAACAAATCCACATTTATAAGGATACTGCACATTTCCGTAAAGAAACTTTGTCATCCAGGTAATTTGTTTTTAAATTGACATGGCTTCCTATGTCCCCTTGATAGGTTCCTCCTACATTATTTCTTTCATAGATAGAAAAATAGCGGCATCCCGCTAGTTGTGCATAATGTGTGCAATGATGAAGAACGTAATACAGGTTGGCTGTTCAACGAATTAGAACACCTTGAATCATTTCAGTTTAAAAAGCATTGATCAGTGGGAAGAAATGAGTTATCATCGATAACCTTGACAAGAGGATATGGTGATTTTTTTCGGTTTGTTTGAACAGTCGTTGGACCTAGCAATATAGCGTGACAACAACAGTACGCGCCCTTTTGGAGCCGGAAAGTGGTGTGCTCGTGAAATACGACCATTTAATTGGTCTAAGACATTTAAGCCCCCCATTTTGAATAAGCTACAACAACATGAAGACGGTAAAATCGTTATGGCCCAACATACAGACAATTATAAACTTCATTTACGACAGTTGGACCTGTGTGGTAAAACAAACTTCAAAATAATTCGCGGACCGATGCGCAATAATTGCAATGATTTAAATCTTGTTATGTGTTCCCTGATGTTGTAATGTATGGAATTAGGCCGTGACCACCTGTTACAGCGCCCTCTATCAACGTGTGTTAGATTTATACCAGTAGATGAAATCTTTGATTTTGCAGTTTTCGTTCGTAGACATTGCATGGTGAAAACTCTTATTCCACATTGTAGCTTACACGAAATTGAGTACGTTAACACATATTCCTCCTCGTGACGTCATCATGGGCCTAACAACATTAATTAAAAGTTTATTTTTTACAAATTTATATCTCCTACAGTGGCAATTTTTATGCCGTCTTAGCCTCCAGCATATGTAACTTTTTATTTTGAACTATAGAATATAAAGTCATGCTCTTTGTGCCGTCTTTAGGCTTATGGCACGTTTAACATTTGTTCATAAACAGGAACCTCCGATTGAAAAAAAAATCGCGAATAACATGTCATACAGGCATGTGCCATCTTTTAATCTTTGTCATAGCTTACATTTTATCAATAAGATGACCAAAATCGACATTAACTTCCGGTCAAAACTTCAAATAAACAAATGATATTTCCTGAACCACATGTCAATAGTTATAATCTTTGTGCCGTCTGTTAGCTTACTACACATTTAACATTTTATCCAAAGAGATGGCCCCACCCACATTGACCTTTCCTTCCTGTTCAAACAAAAAGTTTTAGTAAACAAATTATACTTCCTGAACCACGTGTCAATAAGTCGTAATCCTGTTACCGTCTTGTAGCAAACATCACAGGTAACGTTTTATTTAAAAACATGGCCTCATTTTGATCTTTCCTTCCAGTCAAATTATCAAGTTCAAATAACAAAAATTTCCTGACCCAAAAAGTCACTAAAACATTTTTTTTTGCCGTATTGTAGCATACGCCACACGTAACATTTTATTTTTGCACCGTTAGAGTCAAAACGAGGGTGTGTGTAAGCTTTAGAGTAGGTGCCTCAATTTCAGGGTTCATTTCAGGGTCTGGATCAACGGTCATATCCTAAAACCGGAACAGCTTTGTGTTTGTTCACAGAACAAACACTTGACATCTAGTTATTATTATTAGCTGTTTCGCAGCATAGCGCAGCGAAACAGCTCTTGTTTTCGTTAAAGTTTTTTTTATTTTTAGCTGTTTCGTAGCGCAGCGCTGCGAAACAGCTCTTGTTTTCGTTAAAGTTTTTTTTATTATTAGCTGTTTCGCAGCAAAGCGCAGCGAAACAGCTCTTGTTTTCGTTAAAGTTTTTTTTATTATTTATTTATTTTTTTTTATTTGTCAGTTTCAGTAAAAAAGGCTATTGACATAACGCACGTTCGTTCTAAGCGGCCTTTTGCATAGTTCCTAAAGAGCAATTGCAATGAAACTTTCAGTGATGAAAGGCATTGGTGCAATAATGATTTTAAAACTAATGATGTCATGATGACGTCATCACCTGTCACGTGACGTCATCTTAAAGGTTTCTATTTTAAATATTTGAAAATCCGTAACAAATCAGCCACAAGAGACCGTAGGTTTCTGTTTGCGGGATTGTATAGGGATATTATTAGGTCTTCATTTTATTCAGTGTGTGTGACCTCACATGACCTCTACTTCCGGTCGAAACAGGAAGTGCCTCGTAATTCAAAAGTGTAAATAGTTATGAAGTTGCTTTCAACGATGTTATTGTCTGGCAAGGGTGGGTCATTAAAAAAAATTACCGATGACGTCACGATACACAAGAGCGCCCTCTAGCGGCAGGTTGAAAACTGATCAAAATGGACTTTTTGAAGATGTGTGTGGTGAAGTTTTGTGTAATCACTTCAAAATTTACACACATGTTGATCGTCAGGCAGCCATCATATGTGTAAAATTTCAGATCGATGACGTCATCGGGGGTCACGTGACGCGGCATTAAAGGTGCCTTTTTAATGTTGTATATATCTCCCTAAGTGTTAGTGCGATCATGTTGAAACTTGGTAGGTTGTTGGATATTGGCAAGTTCTTGTAAATTCTGAAATGACGTCATGATGACGTCATCACATGATTTTTTATGATTTTTTGAAAAAGTTATGGCGAAACAGCTCGGCATTTGTGCACAAATGCAATTATCTAGTTTTTTTTTTTATTTGTCTGTTTCAGTAAAAAAGGCTATTGACATAACGCACGTTCGGTCAAAGCGGCTATTTGCATAGTTCCTAAAGAGCAATTGCAATGAAACTTTCAGTGATGAAAGGCATTGGTGCAATAATGATCTCAAAACAATGAGGTCATGATGACGTCATCACCTGTCACGTGACGTCATCTTAAAGGTTTCTATTTTAAATATTTGAAAATCAGTAACAAATCAGCCACAAGAGACCGTAGGTTTTTGATTGCGGGATTGTATAGGGATAAATTAGGTCTTCATTTTATTCAGTGTGCGTGACCTCACATGACCTCTACTTCCGGTCGAAACCGGAAGTGCCTCGTTATTCAAAAGTGGAAATAGTTATGAAGTTGCTTTCAACTATGTTATTGTCTGGCAAGGGTGGGTAATTAAAAAAAAATACCGATGACGTCACAACACACAAGAGCGCCCTCTAGCGGCAGGTTGAAAACTGATCAAAATGGACTTTTTGAAGATGTGTGTGGTGAAGTTTTGTGTATTCACTTCAAAATTTACACACATGTTGATCGTCGAGCAGCCATCATATGTGTGAAATTTCAGATCGATGACGTCATCGGGGGTCACGTGACGCGGCATTAAAGGTGCGTTTTTTAAAGTCGTATATCTCCCTAAGTGTTAGTGCGATCATGTTGAAACTTGGTAGATTGTTGGATATTGGCAAGTTCTTGTAAATTCTGAAATGACGTCATGATGACGTCATCACATGATTTTTTTATGATTTTTTCTATTTTTTGCACTTTTTAGTCATAAATTGCTTACAAAACGTGGTATAATCCAAATTCTTTTTTAAACAGGCTTGAACGTCATAACTACTTTGAATACAAAAAAACCTTTCAAATTCAGTTGAGTAATTTGAAAAAGTTATGACGAAACAGCTCGGCATTTGTGCACAAATGCAACATGTCTAGTTTTTAGCTGTTTCGTAGCGCAGCGCAGCGAAACAGCTCTTGTTTTTGTTAAAGTTTTTTTTTATATTATTATTATTATTATTATTTTTTTTTTAATTTGTATTTTTCAGACAAAATGCGTTCTAAGCGGCTTTTTGCATAGTTCCTAATGAGCAATTGCAATGAAACTTTCAGTGATGAAAGGCATTAGTGCAATACACTGCATATTACAAGGACGTAATGATGACGTCATCACCTGTCACGTGACGTCATCCTAAAGGTTTTCTATTTTAAATATTTGAAAATCCGTAACAAATCAGCCACAAGAGACCGTAGGTTTCTGTTTGAGGGATTGTATAGGGATAAATTAGGTCTTTATTTTATTCAGTGTACGTGACCTCACATGACCTCTACTTCCGGTCGAAACCGGAAGTGCCTCGTTATTCAAAAGTGGAAATAGTTATGAAGTTGCTTTCAACGATGTTATTGTCTGGCAAGGTTGGGTAATTAAAAAAAAATACCAATGACGTCACAACACACAAGAGCGCCCTCTAGCGGCAGGTTGAAAACTGATCAAAATGGACTTTTTGAAGATGTGTGTGGTGAAATTTTGTGTATTCACTTTAAAATATACACACATGTTGATCGTCGAGCAGCCATTACATGTGTGAAGTTTCAAATCGATGACGTCATCGGGGGTCACGTGACGCGGCATTAAAGGTGCTTTTTTGAAGTCGTATATCTCCCGAAGTATTAGTGTGATCATGTTGAAACTTGGTAGGTTGTTAGATATTGGCAAGTTCTTGTAAATTGTGAAATGACGTCATGATGACGTCATCACATGATTTTTTATGATTTTTTTTCATTTTTTGCACCTTTTTGTCATAAATTGCTAATAAAACGTGGTATAATCCAAATTCGTTTTTAAACAGGCTTGATACATCATAACTGCTTTGAATACAAAAAACTTTCAAATTCAGTTGAGTAATTTGAAAAAGTTATGACGAAACAGCTCGGCATTTGTGCACAAATGCAATCATGTCTAGTTCCTTTTTTTATTTGTCTGTTTCAGTAAAAAGAGCCATTGAGATAACACACGTTCGTTCTAAGCAGCCTTTTGCATAGTTCCTAATGAGCAATTGCAATGAAACTTTCAGTGATGAAAGGCATTGGTGCAATAATGATCCTAAAACAATGTCATGATGACGTCATCACCTGTCACGTGACGTCATTTTAAAGGTTTCTATTTTAAATATTTGAAAATCCGTAACAAATCAGCCACAAGAGACCGTAGGTTTCTGTTTGTGGGATTGTATAGGGATAAGTTAGGTCTTCATTTTATTCAGTGTGCGTGACCTCACATGACCTCTACTTCCTGTCGAAACAGGAAGTGCCTCGTTATTCAAAAGTGGAAATAGTTATGAAGTTGCTTTCAACGATGTTATTGTCTGGCAAGGGTGGGTAATTAAAAAAAAATACCGATGACGTCACAATACACAAGAGCGCCCTCTAGCGGCAGGTTGAAAACTGATCAAAATGGACTTTTTGAAGATGTGTGTGGTGAAGTTTTGTGTAATACTTCAAAATTTACACACATGTTGATCGTCAAGCAGCCATCATATGTGTGAAATTTCAGATCGATGACGTCATCGGGGGTCACGTGACGCGGCATTAAAGGTGCTTTTTTTAATGTCGTATATCTCCCTAAGTGTTATTGCGATCATGTTGAAACTTGGTAGTTTGTTGGATATTGGCAAGTTCTTGTAAATTCTGAAATGACGTTATGATGACGTCATCACATGATTTTTTATGATTTTTTGAAAAAGTTATGGCGAAACAGCTTGGCATTTGTGCACAAATGCAATATGTCTAGTTATTATTATTCTTTGTTTCTGTCAAAATTGCCATAGCTTTTGTACATGATTTTGTACGAACCTAATCTATAAAATAATAAATACGGGAGATTCAGATCTTACATCAAGTTGAAGCTTAGTACATGAAATTATGCTAAGAGTAAAATTGTTCAAATTCTTCATTAATTAGCTGAGTTATAATGACATGAATATTTAATTAGGCAATCTTGTTCTCACCATATCTCAAGAAGTATGTCTGATCCTCAAACTGTTTTCAAATATAGACTCGTCTTATTATGTAGCTACGCAGGGTGGCAAAAAAATTATAAAACGTCATCAATGACGTCATTTGTGGCGCGATTTGGTTCTGTGTACAAAACACTTGGCGCTGAAAGTGCAAATGTTTTGACAGTCAAAAACACGATATTTTCAATTAAAATTACGAATTAGTTTCCTAAATTACATAAACTGTTTTGAAAAGTTAATTGCTTTTAATAAGAGATGTTCCTGGTTAATAAAACTAATCAAAGTAGAAAAACTTCCACGATAATTAACGATTCAGTGACAAATCGGACACCAATGGCTAGCCAAATTATTGAGTCTTGGAGACAAGGTTCCGTTCATCCACTAAAAATGTAGTCAGGTAGCCCTGCGACACAGAGAAAAATGCACGCGAAATGCCGTAGCGAAATAGCCGACTTCTGGGTACCAGTCGCTGCACACTGTTTGTACAAAAAGATCGATCTATAGCGTATTGAAATGGTGGCTTGTGCATGTGTACATGTACGTCGTGATTCTGTTGCCCGATGCGTTCGACGATTTTGTCCCGGGCGCTACATTTTTTTAACATAAGCTTAACTGTAATTGTAAATTTTTATAAAAATTCTTAATTGATTCATTTGAATATTTAACTAGTTAATCTTTGCAGCACCATTTCTCAAGAAGTACACAGCCGATTTTCAAACTTTTTCAGTTATAGACTCCTTGGGCATTGGAGATTAGCTTTGGGAAATCGTGACCCAATGTTGACCTTTTGTTAGGAGTCAACCGGAAGTGGGACCATATCTCAAGAAGTACACAAACCCAACGCTTGTGAAAGGTCAGGTGTCTTCTATCTCAGATCAGGCTTACATTTTGAGCATTAGTCAAAGACAAATAAAATCGGAACAGCTTAGCGTTTGTTCACAAACGCTTAATGTCTAGTTGTATACATGTCTTTGCTTTCTTTTTTGACAATCTGCGAGAAAATTTTGTCTTTCATAAAAGTAACCCATGTTTGTAAACGGTAAAAACATACTGTTGTACAAATTAGTATTTTTATATTTATTTTCAGTTACTATTTTTCCATTTCATAAATTTGTTCTAGTGGATCCTCCAAATCCACAGAGTTGGTTTAAGAAAAAGAACAATTAGAGAAAGATGCCTCTTTTGGAGAAAACAGAAACAAAAACGCGTGTATTTCTAAGTTATTTCCAGAAACAAAGTGTATGGAACCTTAGCGAATGTTATGGTATATTTATTACACAATTTTCGTTTTGTGTAAATACATTTCCCTCCAAAAATATATGACGGGGAGGAATGTGGTACTATTACAATGTGCCTCTGTGACGTAATAAAGGCAGTCAGGGGCGACGGCACGCGTGGCCAGTTTGTGGGCTGTCCACGAGGCCGGTAGTCTGAATCCTGCACCGAACCGAGCTTGACCTGTGTCCTGTCCCTCTTCTCTACTGCAAGTGGCTCCAGACTCACTATACCTATTTGGCGATACACGCTAAATACCACTAGATCATTCAAATTTTCCCGGGGTGATTGTGACCAGCCAGACTGTGCTGCCAGGCCTCTGTATATATTATACACGTCATGTTCCACCTCCTTTTGTTGTATGTGATCTATAATGTAATTTAAAGGCAAAGCTCGCTAAACAGCGCCGCCAGCGTTAATTGTACAGCGCGTTTTATTTAATTTGCACAAAGCGCATTATACTTTCGCTGCATTCCTTTCATTCCGCGAAGTTTTCGTGGAGAGTAGCAAACGTACTATAAGGCACTCGTCTGCTGATAGCCGTGATGCCACACCTTAATTTGTGAGCTTGCACATTTTATTATGCTATAATATGCGATAGCTAGCTCCCCTGTTGGCATATTCAGCCAGTATTTGAGGCATAGGTGGGGAGGCACAATTGTCCGGACTCGTGCTCATCTTATATGGAGATATTCAGCCGCCACAAGGTTAAATCTACGCATCTATTTAATTTGGGTACGTGTCTTAACACATTTCAGCTTGAAACCAAGTGCATTTTCAATTTAATTAAATTCAATATAAGGTTTATTCCTTACTATAATCTTTTGGAAAATTGATCAATATGAGAATTGACAGTTTCACAGATATTGTCTTAAAATTAATATCATTTTAATAAGAAAAGGCTACTCCTTGCTGTAATTATGATTATTGTGGAAGCAAGCCGAGATAGGCTTTGGAAATGATGGATTTCTTTTGGATAAAGATTTTGATGTGTAAATATTTGGAAGATATGTGTGAATTTCAATAACTTAAAGGAACTTTTTTCCCTACCACGTTCATTTTCAGATAGACTTATGACTGTTGTTTTGTATACATAAATTCAATCGCTGCCAATAAACTAACTTGAACTTCAACAATTAAACTCTGACTACCATTAATCGTGTCACAGCCTGAGTAGCCCTCCCAACTCGGTTTACATGTGTATCAATTGAAATGTTCATTTCTCTTCTTTAGGAGAAAACAATTTATTTTACCAGTTGATTTTTTCATTTGTTTTAAAATTAATTTCAAAGAAAAAAAATCAATAAGTGTCCTCTTTTTTCCGCCAAATCCGAGGGCCACTTGGAGGGGTTTTGTAAATTTTGAAAATTAAAACCAACTAATAACTGGAAAAATCCCTTGGTCAACAAAACCACAGATATAATTAGGTTGTCATATGTACATGTAAGTGGACACTGTACACAGAGTATCTACCTTCCTTTTCTGGCAGTTTTGCAGTTCTCATTAGCTACTTTTCTTCACGAGAGATAAGCAGCAATTAACCAAAAATATATCAGAACAAGTAATTCATATTTTGAGTCACAGTTCCTAGAATACTTTATACATCACAGTATGGAAACAACAATAATTTATTTGTGCTTGCATATTCATCACCATTGTCATCTATCTCATCATCTGGATCTGGATGGCCATCTTCAGGATACAGGTTTCCATCTGGATCAGGGTTGTCATCTGGGTCATCGTCGTCATTTGATTCAGGGTTGTTATCAGGGTCAGCATCGTCATCTGGATCAGGGTTGTTATCTGGGTCAGCGTCGTCATCTGGATCAGGGTTGTCATCTGGGTCAGTGTTATCATCTGAATCTAGATGGTCATCTCCAGGGTACAGGTTTCCATCTTGGTCTGGGTTCTCATCCGGGTCAGCGTCATCATCTGGATCTGGGTTGTCATTTGTGTCGGGGATTTCAACTGAATTTAGATTGTCATCTAAATTGATGTGAATGTCATTTTGCTCACGGTTTTCTCGATTTGGATCATCAATACCACTGAAAAAAGAAAATATGTTTAAATTCAATCAATACTGTCACCATGGTGGTCACTTTAAATGCAGTAGTAGGCCTATCCTAAGAATTCATGCAAGATATGAACCTTCCTCCAAATGATAAATTTCTTCACAAAACCAACTTTAGGCGAACTTTATCAATTTGGTTGATATTTTATTTTATTATATCAAAGTGTATTTGAAACAAAACATTTAATATCTGTGGTACGAAGTGACTTAGGACACTTCGTACCTTGGACACTTCGTACCTTCTTACAAGACTCTTTGTACCCTCTTACAAGACACTTCGTACCTTCTTCGTACCTCATACTAATTCAGGATTTCTGCCTCGTTTCAAGAGGGTCACGCCACCAAAATTTAATTAATGATCCATTGTGATTAGACTCGAGTGTTAACTAACAATTTGTTGCATAGGATAGTTTAAGTGAATTGGTCAAGATAACAAGTATTGAAACAAAACATTAAATGTATCACTTAAAAAATAAAAACTTTTAAATATCCCCCCCCCAAAAAAAAAAAAAAAATAAATAAAAATAACAATTTCAAATAAATTTATTGAAATAAAACATTATTGTACAACTTTAAAAAATGTAAACAAAGAATATTAATTTATAAAAGAAATGACAATGTCAAGTGAAATGATTGAAAACCCCCAATTATGTATCACTGAGATAATGAAAAAAAAAACCCAAATACTACACAAACTTATGTTTTCCATCAAAAAGGAAAATAACTTAAAGAAATTATGAGTTCGGTATTGAAATGGCAAATTTAAGTACATTTAAAAAAAAATCATCTAGACTAGACTTTACAATATTTAAAATATAAATATAATCAATCGTGTCACAGCCTGAGTAGCCCTCCCAACTCGGTTTACATGTGTATCAATTGAAATGTTCATTTCTCTTCTTTAGGAGAAAACAATTTATTTTACCAGTTGATTTTTTCATTTGTTTTAAAATTAATTTCAAAGAAAAAAAATCAATAAGTGTCCTCTTTTTTCCGCCAAATCCGAGGGCCACTTGGAGGGGTTTTGTAAATTTTGAAAATTAAAACCAACTAATAACTGGAAAAATCCCTTGGTCAACAAAACCACAGATATAATTAGGTTGTCATATGTACATGTAAGTGGACACTGTACACAGAGTATCTACCTTCCTTTTCTGGCAGTTTTGCAGTTCTCATTAGCTACTTTTCTTCACGAGAGATAAGCAGCAATTAACCAAAAATATATCAGAACAAGTAATTCATATTTTGAGTCACAGTTCCTAGAATACTTTATACATCACAGTATGGAAACAACAATAATTTATTTGTGCTTGCATATTCATCACCATTGTCATCTATCTCATCATCTGGATCTGGATGGCCATCTTCAGGATACAGGTTTCCATCTGGATCAGGGTTGTCATCTGGGTCATCGTCGTCATTTGATTCAGGGTTGTTATCAGGGTCAGCATCGTCATCTGGATCAGGGTTGTTATCTGGGTCAGCGTCGTCATCTGGATCAGGGTTGTCATCTGGGTCAGTGTTATCATCTGAATCTAGATGGTCATCTCCAGGGTACAGGTTTCCATCTTGGTCTGGGTTCTCATCCGGGTCAGCGTCATCATCTGGATCTGGGTTGTCATTTGTGTCGGGGATTTCAACTGAATTTAGATTGTCATCTAAATTGATGTGAATGTCATTTTGCTCACGGTTTTCTCGATTTGGATCATCAATACCACTGAAAAAAGAAAATATGTTTAAATTCAATCAATACTGTCACCATGGTGGTCACTTTAAATGCAGTAGTAGGCCTATCCTAAGAATTCATGCAAGATATGAACCTTCCTCCAAATGATAAATTTCTTCACAAAACCAACTTTAGGCGAACTTTATCAATTTGGTTGATATTTTATTTTATTATATCAAAGTGTATTTGAAACAAAACATTTAATATCTGTGGTACGAAGTGACTTAGGACACTTCGTACCTTGGACACTTCGTACCTTCTTACAAGACTCTTTGTACCCTCTTACAAGACACTTCGTACCTTCTTCGTACCTCATACTAATTCAGGATTTCTGCCTCGTTTCAAGAGGGTCACGCCACCAAAATTTAATTAATGATCCATTGTGATTAGACTCGAGTGTTAACTAACAATTTGTTGCATAGGATAGTTTAAGTGAATTGGTCAAGATAACAAGTATTGAAACAAAACATTAAATGTATCACTTAAAAAATAAAAACTTTTAAATATCCCCCCCCAAAAAAAAAAAAAAAATAAATAAAAATAACAATTTCAAATAAATTTATTGAAATAAAACATTATTGTACAACTTTAAAAAATGTAAACAAAGAATATTAATTTATAAAAGAAATGACAATGTCAAGTGAAATGATTGAAAACCTCCAATTATGTATCACTGAGATAATGAAAAAAAAACCCCAAATACTACACAAACTTATGTTTTCCATCAAAAAGGAAAATAACTTAAAGAAATTATGAGTTCGGTATTGAAATGGCAAATTTAAGTACATTTTAAAAAAAATCATCTAGACTAGACTTTACAATATTTAAAATATAAATATAATCATTACGTATCACTTAAAAAATGAAAAATGGTAATAATTCATTTATATTTTTTATCTAAATGGACATTACTTATTAAGGAAATACAAATTTTACTGAAGGTATGAAGTGACTCGGCTGACGGACCGAAGTGACTCAGCTGATGGTCACTTCGTACTCGGCTCACGGTACGAAGTGACCAATTTTGTTACGGTTCAAAGTGTCCAAGGTACGGAGTGGTGCAGGTACGAAGTGTCTGAAATGGATGGCTAGTTTCTGTTTTCAAAATTCAAAGAATTAAAACAAACCTTTCACATTGACGACAGTGGTGACAATTGTGCTTCCGGTGGTGTCATCCAATGCCATTTGTCGACTTTGGAACTTCACAATCATCTCTTTGCAAGTACCTCTTGTATGGGCCACGTCTTTTTTGTCCTGCCATCTGTCCAGTTTGACGCTCGGTCGTCTGTGAATGCATGACCCCCGGCTGCCCCCCCCCGATACCCCAATACCCCGATACCCCGATACCCCGATGTGATTCATGAGTTTCTTATCACAAAGCACAGTGAGTCTGGCTCCCAGCTCCCAAAATCTCTGACTAGTAACAGTAACAAGTTACGTCAGGGAATATTTTATCAGGGAACCAGACTAAGCCCAGTGAACTTTATGTACACGTACATACACATCCTGCAGGACACCCGGGAATTTTCGATAGTTAACGATTTTTAATAATTCAAATGATATTTGTTTCTTTATTTTTTAAACATTTTTGTTTATATTAATAGTGCACACGCGACTTCCTCATTATTTCAATAACAAAAGCGTTTTGGCAATGTAGCTGGTCTCCATCTTTAGGGATTGACCAATCGTATTCGTGGAAAATATCACATGTACGGCCACATGTCAACCTCGTCCCCATGGTTTACTTTATTTCCAGCGATCAACCTTGTAACCTTGTACTGCTCGACACCCTGGGGACGAGGTTGGGCCACATGTATAACGGTTGACATGTTTGTCTTTGTCGTGGGCATACATGGTCGTCGCTGCTTGTATTTGTTATTAAAATTAGGGTCAATAAAAGTTCAAATATGCAGTCGTGGTCCCTACTTGATTTTGGTGAGTTGGGCTAGGACGTTGTGGAAACCGCAGGGATTGAATATCCCCAACGAAGCGATCTCTGTAATAGTAAATTTAACTTCAAGGATCCAGCTGGAGTTGTCTATGTGGGACCTGGGTCATCATCAGCATCATGTAGTACATCAAGGACCAACAAAAAGGCGAAAAAGAGATACGTAGCGAAAGTGCTTCGATTTGGTGGTAGGTCACACAAATACACACTAATGTGCATATTATAGCGTGTTCCCATCTTTTCTGTCTGTGAGCATGTGTACAAAATTTAAACTCAAAAAATCTAAACGTTTTTTAGCTGTTTTGAAGTACAAGCATGACTTAATTAAAAAATTATTACACTAGTGTAATAATTTTTTAAAGCATGACTTAGTTAAAAAATTATTACACTAGTGTAATAATTTTTTAATTAAGTCATGCTTGCACTTCAAAACGGCTAAAAACGTTTACACTCATCCCTTTATAGTAGTAGCCGTCATAAAAACGGTTTCAACCATTGGGCCATGGTTTGCGTTCCGGACAGCAACATTAAAGTCAATACTCAATGGTTCAGGCTTAGAAAAATTTGAAGTTTGAAAAAAGTGACTAAGACAACATAACAAGTTAGACCTACCGTACATATGTATAATTTTATGTAGTTATGTAGAACCGTTATGTATACTCACACATATTTGTCAATGGAGGTATACTATTACTAAACCACTAGTAGTACTCGGAATAACTATTTAAAATTCCTACATAATTATTCTGTGCAGATTCAAAGGCTGATCTGAAGCCATTTTTGGATCGGGCCTTGAAAGGACTGGCTTTGGACGGTTCTCAAGATCTGCCACTTGGTCGTGGAAAAAGGACACATCTTCCTACTCCTAGTCGCTTCTTAGACGAGTCTGAATCTGATGATGACGAACTGGGAGTGGAAGTTACGGAGGTCAACAAAGAAGTAATGTTAAATTTCATAATCACTAAGAGTCAAGACTACAATTTCAATTGTTATCGACTAAAAAACAAATCTCCACTTCCTACAGTCATGACAGTCTTCTTAAAAATTCATAGGGCTACCACAAGTCGTATATATTTACTCCCATATAGGAAAAACACAATTGGGAGGGATGGCGATCGAACCTCTACCCCAACACACCTGCCTAGTCAACTCCCATAACATGTTTTACAAGGAAGCCATCATTATTTAGTACTTGTGTTTTACCAATAATCTTATGGGTTGACTAGTCAGTGGCAGATAGGAAACAATTATAAAGGGGGAAAACAGCTAAAATACGGTATTAGTAATGTGCACAATGAAGAATATTTAGTTGCTGACATTTTTCTTGGAGCACTTTTGTATATGTACCTTCTGTTTTGTCTTCTACTTTCCTAGAAACAAAAGAAGAAAACTGTATCCAGCAACTCGTCTGAGGCTGACAAGATGGTCAGCATTATGTTGGAAAAAAGAACAAAGAAAAAGAATTGTTTAACTTATCTGAGTGTTTTTTACCTGGTTATATATAAGTTTGACTTAACATTTTCTTACTTATTTGCATTAAAATATACATATCACAAAATGTACTGGACTACATGTATGTTTACCACCAAGTTCTACATTAGTTCATTAATTGTTAATGATGTATTAATAATTAGTATGCACTTCCTGAGCTGAAAGACTAAAGCAACATTGATTTTAGAATCCATTAATGTTAATCTTTGACGTTCATAAGAGCTGTTGGCAGATTTGCTTCACCACAGATACAATTATAAATATTGAGTGCCTCAAGTAGAACTTTCAAGATTGTTAACGCGTTCACAATATATAATGCGTGGCTGTATGTGTGACATGTGCTGTGCGTCGCGGTATGTGTAACCTGGTTGGTCAAATGTGTGTACATGAACATGTGTATTGAATATTCAACTTTGGTAGGCAAAATGTTTGTGTTTGAATTTGTTTGATGATCAGATCCCAGTTGTAGGGATAAAGAATTACATGTGGTAGGTATTGTTCCATAGGATGCATCTTCTGACAGTGTCAGCATGCCCGAGTTGACAAAACTCAGAGAAGAAAACCGGGCATTGCGTCAGTCTCTGGCACTGTGTAAAGGTACATGAATTAATTATGGTACAATTCTATAATTTATGAGTGATTCATTTATTGGCAATAGTTTTTGTTTTTCCGTTTCCCCATGTCATCTTCTTATTTTTTAGTGTTATCTAAACCTCTGTCGGTTGTAAACTCGAAATGAATTTTTGAAACTATATTATGCGCACTCCTTGTTACAGGATGTGTTTTTTCACAAATCAAATTAAAAAATATATTAAATGTTATCTACTTATTGTACTATTTCAGAACTCCCAAAAATTCTGGAAATGGTGAAGAACCTGAAAAAGGCTCCTGAAAAACCTGTGATGGCACTGAAACCTACATGTAAACCTGAAAAGGATTCACGATCAACCTGCATACCAACAGACGTAATTGACTTTTTTCTTTTCAATTGAAACAGCAAGAACCATGTCCATGTCCATACTATTACTAATGTACAGGGAGGATAAAAAAAAAAGGAATCCAAGATATTATTGCTTATTGAAACAGAAGTAGGCACCTGTGAATCAAACGGCGATATCATCTTGTAGGTTTGACTGAGCAGTGACCAATTTTATTAAAGGGTCGTTATAGAGAATTCCGCCACTTGTCAATAGTATCCCGGTTTCATTTTTGTTGTTGGTTTTTTCCCCTTTTAATTCACCCTATTTATGCCAATGCTCTATCAACTGAGCTATCCAGCCCAGTTCCTGCATGCCTGAAGATGTGCCCAATTGGATGATGGGAGTTTCAGCATTCTATGTATTATTTATCAGACACAAATATTGTTATGGTAAATAACATAAAGAAAAAAAGAAAGAAGGGTATCTATCTCTTGAAAAATTACTTTAAGTGCTTTCATGGAGAGGTAGACTAAGATACAAGTGTTTTCAATGTAAATATGAAATTCCAGCTATTATTCAAAAAACGAACACAAATTTGAGGGATGTCGGATTCTACCAATGCCATTGCTATGAATAGAACCAGGAGAATGCTGAGCTTCAATGCTGGCTGTGGGCGTGCTATTATATTGATGCCACATGACCTGTGTGTTACAGTAATGTGGAATTTGTACTCGGTGTTCTCCAGTTTCTACAATGTATTTCTTTGATTCTAATCCTAACTTTCTTTGGCAAATTGTCCCCCCCCCCACTTAAGAGACTGTTTTTAATTCGCTGAAAGCCTCTTTTCCTTTTTTTTGCAGCTTGTTTTAGATGATGGAACTGTCCTCTTGACAGGGGACAAGACACAATGGATAAAGTCTGAATGCCCCAGGAAGATGGTAAATGCCATGTTTTTGGCAATTTTCATATTTGAAGAACTTGCAACGCATTCACTGACAGGGGCAAAGTGCAATATCCATAAAGGACAAACATCAAAACCAGCACTCTTACAAGAGGAAGTGATGGCAGTGAAAGGTGAGATGCTTATAAGAACTGTAAAATTAAAATTGGATAATACAACTGTTTTTAACAAAGAAAACCAGAGCATTGAAACATTATTCCCTTGCCTGAAGTTAACCGCGAGGCGACCCTCTTTTTTTCAGCACCCATCACTATCGTAAGAATGGAATGTGTGGTATGTGCATAAACACGTACCAATGTAGGTTTAGATGTGGGTACATAAAATTATGCAATGGTGTCGTCAGGTTGGAAATCGAGCTAGTGCCACCAAGTGACATAATATTTGTGGGCATTCCTGAAGACCATTATTTTAAAACAAATAGTTCGAAGCCTTAACATGAAGCCTTTAAACTTTTCAGGATAACTGAACCCGTTGCAACTTTTTTGCTTTCTACGCATACTTAAAAAAATTATTTTGTACCATACATTCAATTTAGATGGCGTCTAAATCTGGATAACATTTTCATGACTACCTACTTCCAGGATGCCCTTCACTAAGGTAGGCAAAACTGCATGGTTACCATAAAATGATCAGGGGTCGATTTCACAAAGACAGTCCTAACAAACTTAAGGCTAGTCCTAATCGTCCTAACTCGAGATAAGACTAGTCTAAACTCTTTGTGAAATCCACCCAAGTGTACGTTGTGCACATGGACTGGAGAGTGCAAACGTTTGTTGGTTTATGTCTGGTATTGTACTATAAAACGGTACTTATTTGACATTCCTATAGTGCATATAGTGATTAATGCACTGTGCATTTAAGTTGTCTTTCAAATACAGCAAGTTATAGTTAATGTTAGTAATTACCACCTCTGCTTGCCATAATTTAACAGATCTAAAACTTGATTTCTCATTTATTCTGTATCATCAGGCAGGGCATCTTCACACAAATAAAATTAACTATTTTGTAATACCTTTTTTAATGTTCAATCAACAACAGTTAAAAATTTGCTTTGCGAAAACTAATGTGAAAAGTTTACATAGGTGATAACATCATATACTTAGTTAGATAATGTTATCATATGTACTACATTTGTGTTGAATGGCCTATCGGTATTTTGCTGCTGTTATTTTTGTAAAGGTACGATATAGCTTTGGAAGAATGAAAACATTTCTTGATAAATTTCAATGTCTGATATGGGCAATTAGGGCTTAATGTGTTGACCACACTGCCTTTTTTCATGTATCTACCCTCATGCTTATGTGGAGAATTCACCCAAAGTGTTACCAAATGTCAAGGATCTACATGTATGTGTTGAACAAATATTGAAATAATGAGCTGGGATCAAACAGTTTAAATAACATCCATGGGTAAGTTTGTAAGCTGCTGCATTTCATTTGCCGATGTTTCCAAACTCTAACTACCTCACACAATATGTGCTTATAATATTAGTGTAAGAACTTGTTTCTTTGGTTTTTCAAAATTTATTCGCTGCTGCAATATCTTATGTGCTTGTCAGCATAAGTAATGTATAAAAACCATGTATATCTTTTATAAGCACCAGTAACTTGCCCATTTTGCAAATGGTTCAAGTATTTTTTAGTATTTCAATGTTAAAATAAATGTATATCACTTGTTCTAATAAAGTTGTTTTATACTGATGTACTTATTTCTATGTGTCATTTAATTGTACCAAATGTAGTCATTTCAAGTACTTTTCTCATTACAGATACCATTGATGTCACCATTGGCTACTACTGACTGTTGTATACCCCCATGCTGTCCTTTTAATACCATTACCTGTGCAATTGATTGTACCATTGTCCCATGGGTAATACCATTGACACTGTATATTACCATTGACTGTGTGTTCATTTATTTTAACTTTAATTGTACATTGTGTGTACATGTACCATTTTGCACCATTGATTGTATACCATTAGTAATGTCACGGGCTGATTCTTTGATTTTACCATCCAATCTACTGCACCATGTTGCAATATTGCTTGTTTCGTTAATTGGCAGTTTCGTTGATACAGCCAACGGTACAACCAATGGTCGGCCAATGGTACAGCCAAAGGTACAATCAATGGTACAGCCAATGGTAAAATCAATGGTACATCCAATGGTACAGCCAATGGTAAAATCAATGGTACATCCAATGGTACAGCCAATGGTACATGTATAGCCAAGGGTACAGCCAGTGGCACAGCCAGTGGCACAGCTAATGGTACAACCAATGGTACCGGCAATGGTACAATCAATGGTACAGCCAATGGTACAGCCAATGGTACAGCCAATGGTACAGCCAATGGTACAGCCAATGGTACAGCCAATGGTACAGCCAATGGTACAGCCAATGGTACAGCCAACGGTCAGCCAATGGTACAATCAATGGTACAACCAATGGTACAGTCAACGGTACAACCAATAATACAGTCAACGGTACAACCAATGGTACAGCCAATGGTTCAGTCAATGGTTCAATCAATGGTACATACCAATGGTCGGCCAATGGTACAGTCAATGGTTTATCCAATGGTACAGTCAACGGTACAATCAATGGTCAGCCAATGGTACAATCAATGGTACAGCAAATGGTACAGCCAATGGTACAACAAATGGTCATCCAATGGTTCAATCAATGGTAAATCCAATGGTATACTATCAGTTCTTCCGAAAAAATTGTTGGATTGTTTTGTTTTTTTAAATGGTATTTTCAATGGTTACTTTAATCATAGAGCTAGGACCCAAGGAGTTCAAACTTTTTGACTTGAAACAAAAACGATCAGCGCCGACAGGGCCCTGAGGCACTAAGCGCTCGGTTTTACGACCCTTATCTTACCACAAATTAGCGCGCATGGTGAACTCATCAGCCGGTGTCTGGTGGGCTCATCGCTAACACGCATGCGTAGTTGAGTGACGTTGACTAAATCCAAGATGGCGGCGATCATGGGTACACACACGACGGACGTCGCTGCGGATAATATTGAAAACAATGACGGCAATTTTGATGTTCCTGACGATTTTTCGGATTGGTCAAACTCGGATTTTGATTTGTTGATTGATGACAACAATTCTTTTGTGGCTGACCGTGGTGACGATGTCGAAGAACAGTACTGCATCTGTGGTGAAAACCCAACAGTATCGATGATAGAGTGTCAAGACGTTGACTGTTCGGTAAAATGGTGGCATATCGATTGTGCGGGCCTGGCATCAGACATGGCAGACAATGCTAGTTGGATCTGTTCAAATTGTAAGCCATCTCCATCAGGTAAAAATAATGATAAACCAGGAATTTTGAACAAGTTTTGTCATGTTTGTGTATTGTTTTGTAATCCCCCGAATTAGATTTTAATTTAATATTTATTTTGTAAGTTCCTCAAACTAGTTTGACTTCATCTTGTCACATCATATTGCTGTTTGAATTGAATACATGTATTTGTTTTTATAAAATCCCACTTTTTCCGCTAGAACTTCACATGAAGTGTTTACACTTGACATACATGTAGGCCTACATGTGCCCTAGAGTCTAGCTAGTAAAACTTAAATTACCCTGGCTATGAATATATTTTTATTGGGTTTTATTATTTTGTGGTTTTAAAACTTTTACTTTTTGACCGAGGTGTTGGCATGGGAATTATATGAACCAACAGAAACTTTAAGCAAATGTGGTTTCAATGCCTTTACATCTGTAGTGTAAGTGAATTTAAAGGATTATTATGTAGGTCAATCGTCACATCAAAAGGAAGCTGTACTGGGTCCAGAGGAGGGAACGGGTGTGCTGCCAAAGAAGCAGAAGAGAGGGGGAAAAGGCAAGGGCAAGAAAGGTAAGCATGAAACATAATCTCTCCTGTTGTTTCTTTGTGAGCAGAATTGTGACAAAATTTCTAATGATTCTTCACAAATCCAGCCCCATTTTCCAGCGGAAGTAACTTTTCTATTTAAAGGTGTTAATGTTTTTTTTTTTTTTAAGCAGCTCCTGAAGAATCAACAAATGAGAGCATGGAGAGTACAGAATCCAGTGGGGATCAGAAGAAACGAAAGCGAGGTAATATTTTCAGTTATGTTTGCAGTACATGTTAAAAGCATTTTGAGCAGGCTCGAGAAATCATACAAAAAAGTTGTTAAAAAATTGAAACTTCGTTAGACTGGCATTTTGATCCAATCTGTATCTTTCGCAAAAAAAGAAGAAATAATTTGCCAAATGCGAGGATGAAAATTTGAGGTTATTTCATGTTGAAAGTAATGTACACTGTACATTGTACAGTGTAGTTTGTTTTTAAATAAAATAAACAAAGATAAATGTTAATTTCAAGCCATTTTGATTCATTGTTACAGCTCCAGTGATTTCAAGACCGACAGCTTAATACACGAAGGAAGACGCTGCGACAGAAGCCCCTTCATACTCCATGGACTCCTTACGGGCAATGAAAGATCACCCGATGTTTAATGTTGATAGTGTAATATCACTAGAGGTATTATGTCTTATAACACACTTGCTGATGTGCTTCAGCAACACAGATTTTCTTGAATTCTGTTCGGCGTCGATGGTCACACTATGGGACTCGGTTCAGTGTGACCATGCAACAAAGTTGAAGCCTGAAACCGGCACACGTATTCACCAACAAATTTGGCGGCAACCGTCTCGGCCCTTGCGTCTGGGAGCGCATATGCTTCCATCCATTTAGTAGTGTATTCTCCTACTAAAATCCACTGGTTACCCTCCTCTGTCACAGGGAGGGGACCAACGAGATCCATGGCAACCCTGTCCATGGTTCCCCTCGAATTGTACTGTTGCAGTGGTGCCACCCGTCTCTTCGGAGGGGATTTCCTTCTTGCGCACAGGCTACATTTGCGAAGACAGGACCTAACATCTGCAATCATTCCCGACCAGAAATACCTCTGTCTTATTCCCGCCATGGTCTTCTTAAGACCAAGATGCCCGCCAAGACCACCACCATGCAATTCTACAATTAACTCTTGCCTAAGCTTCTCAGGCACTACCAGCCTTAATCGAATGGAATTCCCATCCTCCGATTCCCATCGCTGATATAACACATCCTCTCGGACCGATAACTGCTCCCAGTAGGACCAATATGTCTTACTGGCTGGCGACAAATGGGCTACATGCTCTTTCCCCTCTGTCTTAGCAACCAACAACCAGCTTATCGTTTCATCCGCCAATTAGGCATCTCTTAGCTCACTGTTACCTAGTGACGGCTGTAAGACTGCCACTCTTACTGATGGCGCTTCATTCCTGTCTGAGCCCATCTTCACTTCTTCAACTTCTCCTTTGTCTTCTGCATCACTATCACAATGTGTGCACTGCTTGCACGGACGCCTTGACAAACCATCAGCATTTGAATGCTTTGCACCCGGGCGGTGCTGAATAGTGGCGTCGTACTCTGACACGACCTCTATCCATCTCGCAATTTGACCTTCCGGTTCTTTTGCGTTCATCAACCATTTCAGGGAGGCATGGTCCGTACGTACGGTTACCTTCTGTCCGTACAGGTACTGACGGAAATACTTGAGAGACAACTACTGCGAGCAACTCACGCCTGGTGACGCAATTATTTCTTTCCGCCTTACTCAACTTCCGGCTCGCATAAGCGACAACCTTCTCCACACCTTCCTGAACCTGGGATAATACTCCTCCTATCCCGTCTCCACTTGCATCCGTATCTAGGATTAACTCGTCCTTCGGGGATGGATACACTTAGATTGGAGATGTTGACAACTCCTTCAATTTACAAAATGCCTCTTGACAGGCATCGTCCCACACAAAACATTTCGACTTCGATGTCAGTACGTGCAGGGGGCTTGCAATGCTTGCAAAACCGCGAATGAATCGTCTGTAATATGAAGCCAGACCAATGGAACTTCTCACCTCTTTCACGCACCTTGGGACTGGCCAATCAACAACAGCCCTGATCTTGTCAGGGTCCGTGGCTACGCCTTCTTCGGACACAATATGCCCCAAGTAGGTTTACTGACTTCTGGAAGAGGTGGCATTTCTTCGGTTTCAACTTCAAACCTGCACCCTTCAAACGTTCAAACACCTGGCGCAACTGCACCAACTCATCTTCTACTGTCTTTCCAAAGACAATGACGTCATCTAAATAGACCAATAGAACATCCCATTGTAGTCCTGCTAATACCTTCTCCATCAACCGCTCAAACGTAGCGGGAGCATTGGTTAACCCAAAGGGCATTACCTTCCAGCGGTATAACCCATTACGTACTACAAATGTTGATTTCTGCTGAGCATCCTCATCTAGAGCTACCTGCCAGTAGCCGGATGCTAGGTCAAGGGTCGAGAACCACCTCGCGCCCTCTAGGGCATTCAAAGTCTCATCAATCCTGACCACTGGGTAAGCGTCTTTGATTGTCAACACGTTTAATCCCCGATAGTCTATACATAAACGTCTTGACCCGTCTTTCTTCTTCACCAGCACTACATTGGCTGCCCACGGGCTGTCGGATGCCTCAATCAAACCCCTCTTCTTCAAGTCGTCGACTTGACGACTGATTTCTTCTTGGTTTAACACAGGATGTCTTCGTGGTCTCTGCTTAACTGGCCTGGCGTTGCCAGTGTTAATGCTGTGTTTTACTGTATCAGTACAGCCTATATCATCGTCACCCCGTGAAAATATGTCTTGGAACTCAACAAGACACTTCAACAATCGCATCTGATCAGCCTGTCTCAAGTGTGCCTTACTTCTCTCATACAACTTCTCTAAGTGAACAGGGAGAGTGGTCCCCTCTGCCTCCGTATCATACCCAAGGGGCGGAGCTTCAACATGTACTGGCGAAACGACTGCAACTGTAGTTCCGGCATGGAGAACACGTTTCTCTTTGTTTGGATTGAGTAGCTGAATGGGTACTACTTCAGTCGGCATTTCCACCACCGCCGAAGCCATAAGCAAACCCTTCTCACCAAGTCGCCCAGCCGAGTCGACTGGTTCCATGACTAACAGTCCTTTAAACCTCTCACAACCACCAACGATCGCACCTGTTGCAATAGTCTCATGTCCCGCCGGTATCTCTATAGTCTTAGCCACAACCACCCGTCCAGCAAAGTGTTCGCCAAAACTCCCTGTGCATTTTACTCTAATGCCATTCACACACAACTCCAACCTTCCGAAATCTATGTAACCCTTGCTTTTCAATAGCCAGTCCATTCCCAACATGGCGGGTACAGATGTCAGCAAAAACGGCCTTCACCGGGTGCACGGTATTTCCAATCTGCACATCCAACCAGGCTGTCCCATACACCTTCAATGGACTGCCGTCCACCTGATTCACCCTCGTGTCACATTCTTCTAGAACAGGTTGCCGTTCTTTTGGTAATTGATGATACACCTTCAAACTAATTAAGGTATCCGCGGCCCCCGTGTCGATTAGCAACCGGAACTTGGTTGACCTAACCGAGCCTTCAACAAACAAACCATGGGACGCCCTCATCCGAGAGGTTTCAATTGGGTGGACTATGTTGTCCTTGACGTCTACTGTGGGCCCTGTACATTGTTCAGCCTTCCCGCGGGCCCGCCGGTTGACTGGTTGTCGTTTCCCGACAGCCAGGGATTTCTACGTCTCGGCTCGGTGTACACTCCCTCACAAAATGTCCCAGTTTACCACAGTTGTGACACCTCATGTCCGTCTTAGCTCGCTTCCGCGGGAGCGGTGCATCACTTGAGACCTCATCACCCATTGCTTGCTTCGCCTGCTGCCGAGGCAGCACTTCCATCAACTTCCCCAATTGCTGAACCAGCCCATTTACGGATTCGGACTGTTTACACATAGCTCGCTCTATGGACTGGATCCTAGCCTCTACGTCTTGGTCAGCGCCCCTAGCAAACTTAGGGGGCCTATTGGGACCTCGTTGTGCTTCCACTTTAAGAAAGTTTTCTGTCTCTAGGGCAGCCTGCAATGCCTCTGATAGGTTGCCCGGCCTTGCCCTGAATATACCCTCTCGAACCAACTGGTCGGATACGGCGTCTACAAAATGATTTTTCTCCAGACGATCTCTTGCCTCCTCCGGAATTTCTGGGTATGCCCTTACAGCCAACTCATGTACTGCCTGACATAACTCCTGAAGTATTTCCTTCGGCTTGTGCCGACGATGGCGTAACTCCACAAGAAAGTTCTCCGCCTGATGACCCGGCCCAAATCGTCTTTTCAACAACTTAACCATCTCATCGTAAGTCTTCTTATGCCCATTATGTGCACCCAAATCCGGACTGCATCTCCATGCAGACTTGCAGCCAAATACGCTGCAGACTGCTTTTCATCCCATCGATTTACTACACGACAGCTCTCAAATAATGCTTGGACGTCGGGGTGCCGGTGTATTCTGTACATCCCCCTCACTTGTTGCAACAATCTTAGACTCTCTTTTTTAGCGGCCAAGGCCCAGCCTTGTCTGCTCCAGAGTCATCCGCCACTACCTTTTCAGCCATAATCGTAGGCGGGCGTGTAGCGAAACTCATCAACTCACTCCGTAACTGCTTCGGATTAGGCGTGCTTACCGCATTCACAAACGGATTCCAATGCACACTTTTGTTTTCAACCGGAATAACGGAGGACGGACTAGACAACTTCTCTTTCACTGGCGTTGTCCAATCAAATAAATTAGACTCACCACCCCCCTCAACGGGATGGGATTTCGAAGACTTCTCTTCACCTGATATTGGTTCTTCCCAAGACAAGTACCCAGACGTCTCCTCTCTCATCTCAGCCAAATTCTGGCGCGGAAGTTTAAACTCCACTTCCGAATCTACCCTTACGTGCTCACGAACATCACTCCGGACATCATTGATTGGGCTTACCCCAGACGGTTTCACCTCTTTCAATGTTGCCTCCAGCTTCTTAATCTTCTCCAGATGCTGACATTTCTCCCACTGCAATAACTAACCTATGTAGAAACCCACCAGATGGAACTCCCGACATTCCGTCCAATTATTAAACCGGCGCTTCTTCGTATTCATTTCGCTCCACAGTCGTCGGTCTTGCCAACCAACGAGTACCCCTTCTTTGTTGTCTCGTCTCACGGCAGATGTACCAAATTACACCAACCAGTGCCAACGCACAGCCAATCAACAACCCCAACAAAAGAAACAGAAGATAATGAGCCAGCATCAATCCGACGAAGATGTTACACAGCTACTCTAGGAGGCACAATGGGTGGAATGGGCGGACGAGTTGTCCTCCCTGAACTTCGGATATGTCTTATCTCTGAACAAATTCTGAATACCAGAAAAACAGCGAGTGCAGTGAAGAATGGGGGGGAAAAATAATTACGTACATGCAAGTTGCTGGTCTTGTTGTTCCATCCTGAATTTTCCCAGTTGTTGCGGGTAGTTTTCAACAGGTGAGGCACATCACAGAACAAGTACACCTTCCTCGATGAGTTGCCTGGATTTGGGCCAACATAGGTTGTACCGCCCTGCTGCATCTCACCAAACAACCGGTAAAACTTCCTATTTGGTGAAGCCCCATCTGACACAACAGCCCTCACCTTGAAACCTGAAGTCTCCAACAACATGATAGCCTCGTTCATGATTGCCAACAACTGGTAACTCGAAACACCACATGTGGCATAGTAAGCGATGGGAGCATGCAGGGAGATGAAGATGCCCCTTATCATCAATACAAGGACATGAGACGCAAGAGGGGGGTCCTCATCACCTTGACATTTCCTTTCGAATGAGCTGATTAGATTTGAAATATCACCTACATCCATAAAGCCAACTATGCGCCCAGAGCGTGTGTTGTAGACGAGATCCGACTTCACCTTCATCTCATCAAATGCCAGAGTGATGTTCAGCTGGTGCTCATCCAGGGTCTTGATGTTGATGTCCCTCTTTATCCTCTTCACCATGTCTGCATTGAAGCGAGAACGGGGATCACCGAAGTGGGCATATGGGTGGAGGGTGCTGGGGTGAGGAAGGCGAAGAAAACCACTGTCTCTGATGAGGTTGTAAGTTGCAGATGATTTATTTTGGAGGGCGATACACCAGCGTATCACAGCGGGATGCCAACGCATCCCCTTCCCTGCGGTGGCACTTTTCTTCTGCTGTTCCCAGAAGCTTTGTCAGCACACTGTCATTTTGTACGACTCAGGCCTCAAAATTTTGCTCCTGGTCTGGTGGAAGTTGTGTGCTCTCTTTTAGAACCATCGTCTCAATCTGGTTGGCCATACTTGCTACTGTTCTTCGTAGTCGATGTTTCTCGAGACTGAGAAGATTTACCTTTTTGATAAGTTCTTTTTGGCCCAACAATTCATTCCTCATAAATGAGCTAGTGCAACATTCATGGTCTGCCATTGTAGGTTTTTTTTTCAACCGTTTGTCAAGTGACGCAAGGTCACTTCGATGAAGTCTGCACACTGAGCATCTTGTGGCGGGCTTCTTGACTAGCAGGGCACAATGTTTGTGTCTGACTGTTTTAAACGTAAGTTCTTGCACAATGTCATTGCTGGTAATAGTGACTGGAATCTCTCCATGCATTCCATGCTTTGATTTAACCAGAGCTGAAAATTCCTCAACGCCAAGACACACATTGTTGTTTGAAACAACGTGGACTGTTGCAACAATGTCGGCTGTTGTCTCTAGACGATTGGGAAGGCCATTAAGGAAAGCATTTTCCAACTGCATGCTGACATTACAAACAGACATTACAAACAGCTATACTCCACGTCTGGTCTGATTGTACTCTAATAACTGCGCAAGGCTGACCATTTTCAAACATCTTCATGGCTTGCATGAAATTGGGGTTCTTCCATACGACCAGGTCATGTTGAGTTGCGATGTCTCTGAAAGACGACACAGATGATTGGCAGTGGCGGCAGCCAATTTCTTGAAAATCATGTACGAAAATGTTGCAGGTGTTCTCTTTCTTGTGACGTTTTTCCTTACCCCACCAAATCTTTATTTTTTTTTCACAACTGTGGCATATGAAGGGGGGATGTATAGAGGAGCTATCATATGCAATGTCAACTTGCAGGGAGCGTCTGATAAGCTCTGGGTAGTCCTCTTTGGCATGTGGTGTCCTACCGGGTTGAACAGCGCCTTCTTTGCCACAAAGCCTACAGATGTCTCTACTGGCCATGCTAGGAACACTTGGAATCCCCCCCCCCCAATTTGAACTGTTTTGCCCTGTTCACTGCTGGTATCTAGTCACGTAGACCATCGTAGACCAATGGAAAGGGTTGACAATAAGAAAAGAAGATACCTCAAGGGACGAAGTATGGGCAAGTTGCAATCAAATTTGGAGAAACTAATAAAAGCACTATATAGACCCAAACTCTTGAAAAACCAATGCAACCATTCATCAAGCTTGTCAACCATCTACTGCCCCAATGGAGATGTAACCTGTAGAGACAGGGAAAAATCAGGAAAAACCAATAAATACAACGAAAAAAGTTGATCATAGTTTTTCCATAAACAGGTATGAACTGTACTATTTACTAAAGAAAACTCTTTAAAAAAATCAAGTTGCCATCATTCTTAAATAATATGATATGAAATATCATTTTCAAAAAAGGACTCGGCCTCCCTTTTTTTATGTTGTCAGAAAAAAATGTTTACACACTGTTTCTACCCTTTGCAAACAATAATTAATACAACCATTAACAGTTAAACACATGATTAAAACTGAAGCAGGTAGGGACACTATCCTTTCCATGATCAACTAAAAAACTGACATAAACATCAGCTGAATAATGTAGGCCTACTATTAATAATAAATTGATCAAGCCAAACTGAGCAATTTCAACCAAAAATCTTAATTTTAATTGCAAAATATTAATAAAATAAGGCCAAATTGTTCAAACAAAATTGAGTAATCTCCACCAAAAAAATCTTAATTTTAATTGTAAAAAAAAACCCGGGTAAGTTCAGTAAACTGGGCAACAAAAAGAGTAATTAAAAAAAAAAAAAATATTGCCTCAAATATCAATATTGATAAACCATACATTTATGACAATATTTACCACATATACAAACATAACTTACCGATAAAAAACCCGATTCTGACACAAAATACATCGTTCGAAAGCTGATGAAATTCCCTACAGCGGCAGTCGGCCTTGCGCATGCGGAAAACCTTCGGTTGTTTGACGAGTATGTGCTCCAGTGTCTCATTTACGTGCAGCGAAGTGACGTAGGAATAAATTATACAGTATACTACAACACGGAGCAAATTTGCAGGTTGCTGATTACCAGCGAAAAGCGGCGACCATCCTGTGCTCAAAGGCCGTGCGGCCGTGTCTGGTTACAAGTTCTCAACGGGCGGTCGCTGCGCTGTGGCTATGGAGGGGAGATAACGATAATTGGCTGCATACTTTCGCCCTTGGGTCCTAGCTCTATGCTTTAATGGTATTTTCAATGGTATTTTCGATGGTTTACCATTGGTATTTTTTTGTAAGGGTCAAGGTCTTCTTGATCTAAACCTTGTGGTACAGGATTAATCCAGTCTTGTGTAATCACAATGTCATTATACCATTTATTATTTATTTTCAAATACCGCAATGCATCTTCCACATGTGCTTTGTTAACAAACACAGTTATATTAGAATTCATTTCCAGATCAGCATCTACAGTTTGTTTATTTTCATTCCTTTCATTGTTTGCACTGTCGCCTAAATTAACTACTTCCTCTTTACTATTATACAATTCCTGTTGTACCCTATGAACAGACAACACAACATCATAATGCATGCCATTAGAGTGATTCAGATAGATCTTGCATCTGACGTTACAGACGTCCAATGGTTGCACATTCTTCTCCAAGTACAGACTGTGAATAGACTCTACCAATTCCAAGTGATTTGCATAAAGATGTCTTATGTTCATAGTTCAGTGGAACAAACTTTAAACATGCTGCCTCACTAACTACCATCATTTCAATACCATGGCTACTACTGTCTTTATTGGTCACCTCCTCATGTTTTAAGTCACTACTACATGTACTTTGTTGATTTGAGGATTCACCATTACTGGCATCATTACCTTCTTCATATAGTTCTCCAATGCCCTCAGTATTTAAAATAGTTTCCCCTTCATCGACATCTTCAGTAGCATCTACAAAACATCTATCAGTATTTGAACTTATCATCTCAGCAAATTGTCATACCAGTTATTTCAAACTGTTCATTGTCACGTAAATTCATTGAAATAGCCAATTGAGTACAGTACCTGTGTACATCTTGCCAGGTGGGTGCACATTCCAACAAACTTGTTCCATCACTCACTTGATGACCATTGTAATCTCTGGAATGTGAATCAAATATGTAGAACATACTATATTGAGCAATTACACCAAATGTATTTCCATTAAAACATGAAACATGAGTTATCCTTCTGCAATGTTCCACGGCCTTGTTTAGCTGCATCAAGTTGAATTCAGAAAAATCACAATCATCTTTGAAAGTACCACTGACTGATTCAAGATAAACCATAGTGAATGCTTTGTTGAAAGCAAGTAATTCATTAGGCAATTCATTGATTAACAAATAGTCATTGCTCATTGTACAGCTGTTTGATAAATGACCATACAATTCATCACCAGTATTCAACACCAAATTCATGTCATGACTTGTCCATTGATTTAACTCTTTAATGTGACTGTACATCTTTGCACATAAACTATTTGCTACACACTGTTTTCCACTGTTATTACCAAACTTTTGATAACCCTGATGAAAACATCCCTGTACAGTGATAATTCTTAGTTCTCTTGAGTTAACATCTGTCTTCACTTTTTTCATTTTCAATTCTTTATCAGGAGACAAAGACATCTTTGTTTTACAAGTTTCTGGGCCACATTGCTTTTTACAATGGTTCATATTTTGTACTTGTTTGCTCTTTTGAATTTCTTTTTCTTCTCTTTTCAATTTCTTTTCATTTGGGTTTTTCAACTGCGGATGTCTTGGATTTCTTACTTCTCAAGCAATACCCGCCTCTTTGTTCATTTATAATAATCTTATGCCTCTTGTTGCTTGACAACTTTTTATCAACTGTTATCTCTCTCTGTTTTATCTTTTGTTTAACCTTAAAAACATGCACCGTGCTTGTGTCTTGCATTTCCATCTCTGCAATAGAACCTTGACAGAATTCTTCCTCAGCTCCATGTAATTTCAAGTCGAACACATTCTGATCTGTAGGTATACCAAAACTATGACACATATTATCACAGTACATGTAGTTTGATTGGCCACAATTACAACAAATCAAAGATGCATTTCTCTTCATCAGCAACCCCTTCATGTTCATAATTCTTGTACAACTAAGATGAATCCAAACTTAACATTTCTCACACTGTAAATCTTTATCATTAGAGGACCAATTTGTTTCATCACAGATCCAAAATTTATTGGTTAAATCAACTTCACTTTTGTCTTTAATCTGCTCATAAGTAACCGATTGCTTTCTTTTCTTCCCATATCGCTATTTCAAATGTTTAGGGACATTACAGCTCAAACATGATCCATATACATTAAAATAGGCACGTCCTCTCGTATTTTTATCATGGGACTTAAATTCAGTTTTTTCTGAACATCTTCTGACACTATAATTTATCCTACTAATCACTTTGCTAAGTGTTCTTTTAGTATGGGTGTAGATGTTTTTCTGCGTGCTTAGTTTACTCTCTTTTCAGACTTACTCATACGAAGTTCAACCAGATGACCATTTTTCTGATAATTAAACATAAGTTTACACTTTGCCTTCTTTGTTATTTGTTGTTTCACATACGTCCTCATGCACACAGCTATCTATCACTGCACTTTGTCTACAGCAATCACACTTTTCCTTCCTGTACCCTATTTCTGTTTGAGCCTTATTCTGACCTTTACCAATCTTTCTTTGTAGAACAGTCACTCTCTTACTTTTGCCACAGGAATAAGTCATAAACAATGTTTTTCTGCAGGACCGTTTTCCACTGCTCACTTTCTTCTTTGACAGTTTACCATCAACTAAGTACATAAGTTTGTTTACAGTTTGACATTTTGAATCGATTATCTTCATAACATCATTCATATCACTTCGACAGGACATTACTTTACTGAAACAATCACCAACTTCAGTCAGCTTCCTATTGATTCGTGTCTGTAGCTTAACAGCATTAGTCTGCACATTCTCTTTATGATCTTCACATTCAATTAACTTGTCCATGTCTGTCATCAATCTAAGTTTGACACTGTATCTCTCAGATGGTGTGCTTTATCACTGCTTTATTTCTGAATTTCTATTTTGGGCTTTGATAGTGATTCCAAAACCTCTTCAGAGGATGGTAAGAGTAGTTCACACTATTTTTACAACCGTAGTTGACTCACATAAACTAGTTTTACTTCAACAGTTAAATCTCGTTATTTTACTATTTTTACAACTGTAGTTGACTCAGGTTTGACTGATTTTACATCAACAGTTAATTTACGTTGTTTGACTTTTTTTACAAGCATACTTGATTCAGGTTAGTACTGTTTTACAACCGTAGCTGATTCAGGTCTTTACTGTTTTTACAACCGTAGTTGATTCAGGTTTTTACTGTTTTTACAACAGTAGTTGATTCAGGTTTTAACTGTTTTTACAACCGTAGTTGATTCAGGTTTTTACTGTCTTTACAACCGTAGTTGATTCAGGTTTTTACTGTCTTTACAACCGTAGTTGATTCGGTTTTTACTGTTTTTTACAACCGTAGTTGATTCAGGTTTTTACTGTTTTTACAACCGCAGTTGATTCGGGTTTTAACCCTGCGTTGTAGTATGCCAGGATACAGCAGCCATAACAACGTTAAAAATGCGTGTAAAATTGCTCACAAACTGCTCACAAACTCTTCTAACATGGTATCAATAGACTCAGAAAGGTTCACTGAATCCCCAGAATAAAAAAAAGGCAATTTTTTTTTTCACTGTGTGCATCGTGCCAACAACACAGGCGGTCACATGATTGCGCTACAAAAAGAAAATAATGTTACCCAAATCCAACTTTTTTTTCTTTTGTTTGCATTGCTTACCAGTCTACTGAGAAACAAGGTATCTTATTTACTTGGCCTACCCTGAAACCACAGCTTGACCGCCTTACAGTAAACAGCTGGGGTCTGGCCTGATGTCTGCAATAGCAAAGCCAGTGACAGAATGATTGGTTGCTTGCTCTATAGCGGACAAGATCTTAGACCTTTGAGTGTATGCAATGTCAACGTATTCTCTAAGGGGCTTCGAAGTTAAAGGTGACTGTAGGTCGAAGACTCACCCCAAGCTAATTCTGCTGGTAATAGTGTTATCCGGCTATGTTCCATTAGGGAACTTGTGAAATTTCGCGATTTTTGACTGTACCGTTAATGAGTAAACACAATTTTTTTAAAACGGTACAGTCACTTGCTGTACGATGCCTCGATGGCGTGTTTTAATCATCCAATGTCACGCCATGCAGGTTTACTTTTGCCAAAAAAAAAATCCCCTCATATGTATGTTAAAATCAAAACTTTGGGTGTTTCTTTTTAACGACCTGAAATGAAATGATCACATAATTTGTGAATTTGATAAGAATATTTATTCCCATGAAATTTTAAAGTCAGGGTTAACTAGGCCTATTACTGAACTTACATCGGTTATGTCAGACCTATAATTTTGAATATGCAACCCCACTTTATCACACTTGTATCAGATTCGCTCAACCCAACTGTATTATTCAAAATGCAGTTTGTTGTATCTTTCAATATGAAATAAATTTAGAATTATTATTCACTTTTTCCACGATTGATCTTGCACCCATACATAAAAATATGTGACAACGACGCACATATCAACTGCCACGTGCATTAAAAAACAAGTGCGTGACAGATTTTTAACACCTTGATGACCACATAATAAACAGCCCCAAACTTCCTGTAAGTATAATTGCAAGGGTAAATAGCCACACTGTTTATTACATGTTCTGTTGATTATCATGAAGACAGCAGTGTCTCTCCCTCATATAGTGGAGACAGTTTGTCTGGGAGGGGGGGGGGAGGTGACAGCTGGCATTCAACAACCAGTCGACAAGACTTGACAAGCCAAGCCTGTTTCTGAAATCAGACATCTGAACAGATTGTTCTACTTATCGGAGGGGTAGATCTTGATAGTTCTGTTTTAACCCTTTAAACTCGACCCTTTAATTGAGAAATTTGCATCATAAAGTTTACATATATGGCTACATTTATACCTTATTTACCTTCCAGGAGGTATTGAAGAAAACAAATTATGGCCATTTTTCAATTTTATGTTTTGTTTGTTTCATCAGCCACTGGTGACCGATTTTAACATAGGGTAGAGTTTATAGGGTTAATAAGCAATGATATATCAGATTTTGTGTACATATGTATGCCACGAATAAACTTCACAACACATACATTTTTTTTACACAACTCTGGGAACTGACCCCACCATCAAAGATATGTTTAATGGTCCTCTCTGGAATCTTCTGGCAGTCAAATCCCTAGGGGCTTTGCCAGTGAAAAAAAAACACTTAAAATTTGCCATCTAGCACTGGTAGACTCACGTTTTTAAGTGGTATACCAGATTTGATGGACATTTGTATGCCAGGAACAAATTTTACAGCCCATAAAAAGTAAACATATCTGAAAATTGACCCCCCCCCCTCCCAACCTCATCAAATTATGAGGAATGGTCCGGTCTAAGATCCCTTGGATGATCAAGTAACTCGTGGTTATGCAAGAGAGGTAAACAACAATTAAAAATCTACCATTAAACACATGAACAACCTTCAAGCAAACAATGTTTGTGTGAGCAAACACAACATAGAGTAGACTTATGGTAGTCTTTTAGTTCAAAGTGAGGTTGGCAGTCAACAAATCTATTGGCCCACGTGACAGTTTGACCCTTATTTAACTTCACAAAAAAATCATGCCACCTCATTGGCTGAAACAATAAATGGTGGCCCCGTTTTAACTTTTCATCTACCATTCTCCATTTGGCCAAAGTGTGACCAACAGCAAAATCTTCAAGATTGTAATCAAGTATTGTGCTGAACTAAAGTCAAGTCCAAGGTAAGAAAACATCTCATTCATTGTTAGTTTTTGAATTCATTGCACCATTATGAAATATATATATTTCACTTCATATCATCAGACTATTTTCAACAACTCAGGTTCAGGCCTGTGTTAGTGAGGCCAAATTATAACTGTATTTTGCTTAAACAACTTCTACAATTTACCAAATTCACCTCGATAGTTCACGTACGTGCACTTGATTCTGTTAATGATTTTTACCAGACTTAGAGGCTTCAAAGGATCAAGCTCCAGGATTCATTTGATTATACTGTAGACATACACACAGTTGAGGCAATTTTATACAATGCAAAAGGTCCCCACAACAATAAGAAAAATCAATTCTCAATAACTGTGTGTGCCAAAGTATGGGTGTATTTTAGGGTTCAGTTACTCTGAAGTTGTTATGTGCAAAATTTCAGACAGTTGCCAACTAAAAACACCCGAACGATCATGCTAAACAATAAAGCATCTACAAACATGGCCAACCAACACTTATTCGCATAACATTATGATGGCAAACTGTTGGCAATTGTCGTTAATTCCACAACAAATAGTCTACGAACCAGATTTTATTTTTAATGCTGATACAAAAACCCCCACATATATTCAGATATCTTCAAAAGCAAAGCATACCAGCGAAAACAATCAACAACCAGCTATTTCAACGGTAACCTGTTCAGTGTTTGGGCTTATTCCAAAGCAAACAGCATAACTAATACTGATCTTAATTTAACATCAGTTATGGGAACAAATTCACCATCAATAAAGACAACAATATTATATCACAATACAAATCACCATATTTTTCCAACCAGTCCCATCTCAATCAATCTTGGCTCTTTCTTGAGTGAAAACTGACCATTTTGTTTTCAGATGAAAACATCGCATTGTTCAAAAGAAATAAATCACCTTATTTCTGATTTTTTCTTTTAAAAAAAAAGTTAAAAACAGAAAACTGCACAGAAAAACTGTTCAGATCGTTTTTGATGTTTTTATTATAAGAATTTCCTAGAATTATTCTTCTTATAACCTACAAACATGACACTTCCATTAACTTAAAGAAGTCCTGAGAAAAAAATATTTTAAATAGCTATTAACAGTAAAACACTTAATGTATGCGCAAAATGAATAATACATAAATAATAAATAATACAGTCAATGGGGTTGGGATTACTATAGTATCCATATTTTATCTTTCTATAGAAACTTAGGAAAAATGGAACAGTTAAGTTCAGTTTCCTGTTGGTTCCATTTTATATAGGTTTACGACAGAAGTTTGATCAAACAAGTTGTAAATCAGATACAATGATAATGATACATAAAATGACTATAGATGAAAAAGAAGCAAACATTGTATACAACCAATTTACACACGTTTTTTAAAAGAAAAAATCATCAGTTATATTACAATATGACCAAACAAAATCTTGATATTATGCAGTGAAACCATGTTATTGCATTAGATGTACACCCCGATTAGTACCTGTTACATTCACTGAGCTAAATCTGTAAAACATATTTGTAATGTCTATTTATTCTCAGACGAAACCCCCAAATAATACAACAACAAAAACATTACTTGACTTTTGGCGCAGCTTCAACAGAAACATACGTGGCAATGGTAGCTGGTGCCAAATTCTGTATTGACAACGAGGCCACAAACTCACGAACGTCCTGCACCGACGCAAGGGAAACAAACTCGTATGCGCCGCTCAGTTGTTTAAATTGACAAAAGGCACGCCAGCCAACCTGATATGTCTTATGAGTATTGGGCGCCAAAGCGGCAGTTAACAAGCGGGACATCTCACCTTCTACCACATTGTCGGCAGGTTTAGAAGAGGTGTCATGGTTAATTCTGCTCGAGGCGCTGCCATCCAAAAACTGTCGACCTCAGTACGCACCCCAGGTACATGAATTGCCTTGAACGCGATATTGCACCGCAAACATCGACACACAAATAACCGAACCAAATGCATTATCATATTACAACCTGAAGTCTGCTTATTAATGATTCGACGACAGCACTAATGTCACATCAAAATCGCACCTTGTGGTTGGCCAGTAAATTGCCCCAGCAATAACACAGCAACAACTAATGGATAAAACTCGCGATGGATGGTGACAGCGCTAACAATTTTGGGGCCCACTTAGCATGAAACCATTTACCATTAAAGAAAACCCCAAAACCAATGCTGGCAGCTGCATCGGTGAACAAGTCAATACCCTCATTGCTCTGCCACTGACGGTGTAGAAATGGGGAGACGCCATTAAAATTGCCCAAAAATTCCAGCCACATGACTAGGTCCATTTTTGCACCAGCAGAGATGCGGACTTTGTGATGTGGTTTACGCAAACCCAGCGTAAGGCCGATTAAATGACGTGTAAAAGCCCTAACGGGGGCAACCGCCCTGCACAAAAAGTTAAGGGACCCGACCAAGGACTGGATTTCCCTAAGTGACAGTTTACTCTTCCCTAAAATCCTATTGATTTGCTGGCGGAGTGCCAGTACTTTAACCGCAGGCACCCTTACTAGCTGCTGGATAGTGTCTATTTCAAGCCCTAAATAAGTTATAACCTGGCTTGGTCCCATGGTCTTTTCTTCCGCAATTGGAACACCCAACCGATTGCAAACACTCTGAAAAGTCTGCAACAAAGTAGCACAATCCGACCGAGACTCGCCCACAAACAAAAAATCATCTAATTAATGGGTAACATCAACAGACTGGGAAACACGTTTAACTTGAAATTCAAGGAAAGTACTGAATGCTTCAAATAAGGAACATGATACAGAACAACCCATTGGTAAGCATTTATCATAGTAAAATTCACCCTGAAATATGAACCCAAGAAGCTCATAATCGGAGGGGGCCACTGGAAGAAGTCGAAATGCAGATTTAATATCAGATTTTGCTACCCATGAGCGTTGGCCTGAAGAAACAACTAAGTCAACTGCCGTGTCGAACGAATTATAATGCACTGTACAAATATCCTTATCAATAAAATCATTAATTGAGCCACCAGACGGGAACGACAGATTGTGAAAAAGGCAAAGCTCGCCTGGGTTGTGCTTGGGAACCAGTCCGATTGGCGAACACTGTAAATTAGCAAAAGGTCTATGCTTGAATGGGCCGGCAACCCTACCCAATTTAATATCTTTGTGTAAACTAAGCTAAAACTACGTTTGGCTGCTCAGTGGCTGAACTGAGGCAAACCGAGTCCCGACACAAGCGTGGGCCACGATAGCCAAGTTGAAACCCCTCAGAAAACCCTGCACTTAACAAACTAGCATTACGCCTGTCCGGATAAATCGACAGCCAATTTCTTAAAGTGTTAATCCTAATTGTTGTTGGAGGGACGAAAATTACGTGCATAATTAACGGCCTTGTTGGACACAGGCTGAACGGCAGGTGAAGATGCGGTTGTTGCGCTAGTGCGAACAGTAGGCGCACCCCCCGGCTTTCGGGCCGCTGGGACACTCTGCTGAGCTGTTCTATAATAACCCTTGCCTATGCGACAAGTAGCTGCCCCGTGCCCAAAGCGGGAGCAACTAGCGCAACGATGGGGATACTTGCAAGGGTTCCACCTACAACCCCCTGCATTAAACGCATCACAGGTCAAGGGGCCACCCTTTGACATGGGCGAAGAAAATTGTTTGCCCGTGTAAGTAGCCGCAGCGACTGGCATATAACCAGTAGCGGTAGCAGCAGCAGCAGCAACAGTTACCCAAAGCTCGGTGTCAAGCATTGCCCAACAGTGGGAGGGCTGCGCTTCCTGACGCAAGCGAAATAGCTCGTCATAGCTACGCCAGCCCAACCCGGGGAACTGCGCAGCAGCTAGGCGAATGGTCTCCGCATACTTTAATAATTCACCAAAACGCATGGGATGGCGCACAGAGAAAACAGCCATAAATGTATGGAATGCTCATCCACCATCATCGGCAACCCAGTGCCACTGTCGGCCGAGGCCAACGAAAACACTGCGTTGTCACGGAACAACAAAGCCATGTCAACATACTGGGAATTCCAATTTCCTTCATGGCTTGAGTGACATGCAACCCTAGCCCACAACTATCTTGCACAGATGGAACAGGGGTGGGTCTCCCATACCCCTCTATTAAATTAGAAAAAGGAGGAACGACAATCCCAGATACGGCAGGTAACACCCCTGCACCTTGTTGGTTATTAGACCCAATATCGTTAACGTACCGGCATGACCAACTGGATACAGTGGCGATGGTCCCGCTAGTGACAGTCCGGCTACTGTTGGTCCTGCTGACGGATGTCCTATCGGCAATGATCCGGCTGAAGACGCTGACGACGGTGCGGCTGTCCCCTCAATGGTATTCTGGCCCAAAGATGGCTGTCCAGAGCTTCTGTCGTCAGCAGCAATGGTCGAGGTGGTGCTCCCATCCACCGGAACCTCCACCGACGTCTGCTGGCCTATGGGCGGCTGCTGGTTCATCCGCGGCCGACCCTTTGATCCACGGCCCCGGCCCTTTGATCCACGGCCCCGGCCACGGCCCCGCATTGACAGCATTGGCGAGTCCATTCTCCCCGGATTCGTCTTCTTCCGTAATGGACGAGGCATTGTTCCTCCAGAAAAACCCGCGAATTAAACAGTTTTCGAAGTAAATGTTACTCTCAGTGAAAGCTGAGCCGAAATGATTAGCTTTCCCGCTACTCAGAAGTACCATGCTTTTGTTACGCAATCTAAAATAAAGGTCAATTTGCTCACACACACTTTGCATAAAGGTCAGCCTTGCTACCCCGGGAAAGTTAGGTTACCTTTATGGCTTACGTCCAAACCACCACAAGAAACATCACCAAGGCAAGCCTAACAAAATTATTGCCCAACAACCATGCAGCAGAGGACGCCAATATCCAAACTGTCAGCACCGTGTATTGCAGCACGGCCTGGTACACTGCGGGGGTCTTCTGCGGCGAATTATGTATTTTATCGTTTATGCGATAAAAGGAATTATCTATTATTTGAATAAAAGGGGTCGTAATCACTTTCAATGTTGAGCAGGTCGATTTCATCGTTGTCGGCGGAAATGAAATGGACCAGGTTACAACATGGTTAGAACTGAACGCATTTGTCTAAGTGACAAATGCTGAACTGAAACCAGACATTGATGGTCAAAAGACCTTTAAACTGACATCAAAAAGTCGAGTAAGTTTCATTTACTTCAACTTATTTTTCACAATTACCAAAGAAAGCCATCAATGTCAATTATCTACACAACACAAACACGACGAACAAATGCATGTGTATCAAAAAGTGTAGTGCAAACAAGTACCACTTACATTGTTTCAACACAAGGTTTCATCCACGGTTGAGTTTGTCGTGGTTGTTTATTTAGTTAACACTTTTAGACAACAATGTATCAAGACACAGTTATCACACATAAGTGCATTTGCCTTTGAAACAAGATCACATTCACAAATATGTCCTGATCGCAATTACACAAAGCTACTCAGCCACTTCAATACACTTACTCTGTACTTAATACATGGAGATGCCTGTAATGCCCTATTTCTATGCAGTACCATGAAAAATTGACAATATATACCACTTATCAGTTTGTTTGTTATTGATACAGGTTTTCCTTACAGCACCATTTGAGATTGAAGAGAGCTGGAGACAGCCTTCTTTAATTCTCCATTCGTCACAATAGCCGAGGCTCTCGCTTCACCACCAAGACAACGTTTGTCTTTGAAAGGAAAAGTTGTGAGCGTAAGTACAATTAGTGTAATACATGTATAAAGGCTTACAAGTCGGTGGCTTTATATTTTATGGCTTCATATTTATCATTCATCAAACAAACTGTACGATGCTCATATGAAAATAATCCAATAACACAAAAACTATATCTTGACTCTTTATTATTCACAATTCAGGATTCACATGGGCAGTGAATGAAAGAGTACAATTTATACCAACTCAAAAAAACCCAATTAACTTTGGCCCATTTTCAAGAACTAGCTAACGTGCACTACAAAATTGTGCTTATCTGAATAAAATTACAACCCAATATGCACATGTCACATGCACCATTTTTTCTGGTGTCATACATATTTCTTATTAATACAAAATTTGTTAACAAATATGTCTGCATAAAAAGATCAATAAAAAAAAGTCCAGAGTTCGGTTTGAGTAGGCTGATTACAAAATGTCATGCACTTCCAAATCGAATAACCAGCCAAATTGACACGTACTGAACAAGTACTTTGTTTGGATACTTACACTTTGCTTGTATTATTTTTTTCGATAATAAATTATGCTGAACAGCATATTAAACTTAGACCCATACTGATTCTATTGTGAAGTTACAGACAAAAATAATAATCATAAAAAATTTATAAATATTAATTAGTTCTTATATGAACATGTTACTTGTCAACTGCGCATTATGGTTAGTGCCCTTATTTTTTGACGGATATGATTTCAATATCAGCTTCCTGAAATCTGACAGCTACAGCACAACTCTAAAAGTACCACTTAACACTCTGGAGGAATTCTACTATTAAAGCTTTACTAAAACAAAAATATTACTATTATGGGCATGAAATTTGATTCTTAGAAAAATATAAATAATTTATTTTCCACAAGAGCTGGCCTATGGTGAACGTTCGATAGACTTTTTAGACTATTTCATACGATTTCACAAAAGAAAAAGACAAACCAAAATGATACTAAAAAAAAAAAAATCATGCAAAACTGTATATTGCAACACAACTTTAAACCCACACTTGGAACATACAATCATCAAAAAATTAATCTGGTATATATGTGTGCTACCCAAAATAAAACATAATATAGTAAATTTTGATACTATTAACCAAATTTAACTGCTAAACATTTCTGCACTTTTAAAGGTGTCACCAGTTCGGACAGGGGATCAATAGCTTTGTTCAGCTGCATCATATGAAATTCTGACAAATTACAATCATCCTTAAATGTACCACTAATCAATTCATGGTAAATCATAGTAAATGTTTTGTTAAATGCAACTAAGTCATTAGGCAATTAATTAATTATCAAAAAATCATTATTCATTGTACAACTGTTTGCTAAATGCCCATACAATTCATCACCAGTATTCAACATTAAATCCATGTCATGACTTGTCCAATGTCTCAATTCTTTAATGTGACTGTACATCATTGCACACAAGCTATTTGCAACACATTGTTTCTCGTCCATACCTTTGACTCCTGATTCAACACTGTTCCCAAAAGCCTATTCAACACTGTTCCACATAGCTTATTCAACACTGTTCCACATAGCTTATTCAACATTACAACTTTTGGAGCAACATTCAGTAAACCAGTAGGATTTGAAACTTTGCATGGTGGAAGTATAACTAAGTAAGGCTTGCGGTAACACCATGTGGAATCTCTTTTGAGTAGTGTAGGTTCTGAAAAGAACCGGTGGTTAACGACTCAACGTTTTGATCAGTATGCTCGGTGGTGCGCGAAGGCGGGAACAAAAACTGGATAAGCTGGGCTTAGCTCGGTGAAGCGTGTAGGCTGGAGCTGGGGCTAAGCCTCAACTGAAACCCACTAGTGGTGGGTAGGGAGTGTGTGTTCACTGAACTGAATCAGTAGGGAGGGGAGGGGAGGGGAGGGGAGGGGAGGGGAGGTGAGGGGAGGTGAGGGAACCTAGGGAAGACTGAGGGTATAGAAGACCCAAGTCTAAGTGGTAGGGGATGTGACCTTGGATATAGGAGATCCATTGGTCCGGGAAGAGTGGGAGCCAAATGTCACTGATGTGGAAGCTTATGTCTTGAGGAACTGTGTCGTGCTTGTAGATCTCGATGGCCTCTCTGATCCGTCTTGGGTGCCATACCTGGATGGGAGCGATGAGTTCTGCAACCTCCCAGTCTACTCGGTGGTCGGTGATGTTGGAGTGCTTGATGATGGCTGACTTCTCATAATCTCCCCTCCTTCCGTGTGCTCGATGTTCCTTGAGTCTACCGGGAAGGTTACGCCTGGTTTCCCCGACATAAACCTCGCATTCACAGGGAATGCGGTAAACTCCTGCACGTGTTGAGGGATCTTGCTTGTTCTTGTGAGATTGAAGAGAGCTGTGAAGTCGTTAACCACTGGTTCTTTTCAGAACCTACACTACTCAAAAGAGATTCCACATGGTGTTACCGTAAGCCTTACTTAGTTATTCAGTAAACCCGTTGTAAGGCGGGCTGTATGCTCCACTGCAGTCTTTTCAACTGCAATGTCAACTGATTCAACTGTTTGCGTCTGTCCTGCAAGGTCACACAGCCGCCGTTGTGACCAGGGTACATCCATTTTTTCACAATGGAGTACACCCACTAGCTAGTAAGTGAGACTTCAGTGAGATACCCAAGCACAGGGTAGACAGACTTCCTTGAGGAGATGCCAACCTCAAAGCATTTAGATTTATACCAAAAGGTTCACCCAAAGGAGGACCTGAAAGAGGCAAATTTTCTTCCAAACAGGTACATGTTGATCTGAAACAAAACAACAAAAACACAATCATATTACAATTAAACAAAATGTGCTCATTTGAAATGACCTGTCCCCTCCAAAGATAGGTATATTCTTATTAAAAATCACAATAATCGAGTCAACCTCTGTAAAGGATTGAACAAGAAGTAAAAATGAAAAAGTTGCCTTCCTAAAGGACTACATTTATACTAGCTTCATTGTTAACATTGGGACTATTGCCACTACAACACTGCAGCTATGTAAACATGAGCACTTCATTTTCTCATTTTATATTTTGCACGAAGGTGTGTTATAAAATATATATGGACTGGTATAATTTAAGTCAAGCTTACAACAGGGGCCTGACTATTTTCCTGCTGCATCATGTATACTCCTTATTGTATGCAACTAAAGCCCTTTTCACACAAGAAAAAAAAACCCACATTCCTTGCGACGAATTTAACGAGCGCTGAAGTCATCCCACGCCTGCCCGCTTTCGCAAGCTTTCACACGCTTTCACACGACACCAAGTAAAAATGTGACCACGTTCCATGTGACGAGAGTACAGACTTAGCTGGTTACCACTGAACTATATAGAGTTGTTTTTCTTAAACAGCGCTAGTACCAGTTAAATGATGATGTATGTCGCGTGTGCACAGTGTGTCGCGGTAAAAAATAAACTATGTGAACATTCTTCAAAATGGCTGACACTCGCGAAGACATTGGGGAGTCCATTCATAATACTATGCCCATAATATCCTCCAAAAAACGACCGGCGAAGACATCAACCAAAGATAAGGGTAAGAAGGCCAAGAAATCTTGGTGCTACGAGAAAACGATTGCCTTGATAAACATTATGGAGAAGGAAACCGCCCAATCTAAAATGGATGGTTTGACCCAAAACGGCCATGTTTGGCGGGAAATCGCGGACGAGGTGGCAAATGGTCGCAACGGTGACCAGTGCCCGGTAACGGTGCGTAAACACACAAAGGTCGGCTCCCGAAGGTTCCTCACGCATGCGTGTTAACACTGTGAATGGCCTGGATGTGATTTTACAACACAAATGGAAGAGTGAATCGATATGATGTGATTTTAGGACAGATTGTCCAATATCACATCCACACCAACGAAATCACATCCGAGCCAAAAATCACATCCTTGGTTAATTGCCACTTATTCAAAATCACATCTACTGTCTGGCTGCATTACCAAAATCACATCCACTGTCTAGGCCCATGCCAAAATCATATCCAAGCCAGAAATCACATCCATGATAATTGCTCATAGCCAAAATCACATCCACTGTCTGGCTGAATTACCAAAATCACATCCACTGTCTGGGCCCTTGCCAAAATCACATCCAAGACTGAAATCACATCCTTGGTTAATTGCCACTATCCAAAATCACATCCACTGTCTGGCTGCATTACCAAAATCACATCCACTGTCCCGGCCCCGGCCAAAATCACATCAGAGCCAGAAATCACATCCATAGTAATTGTGCCTAGCAAATATCACATCCAATGTCTGGCTGATTACCGAAATCACATCTAGTGTTTGAGCCCTAACCAAATAACATCCGAGTCATCACATCCATGGTTAATTGGGCTTAATTATGTGTATGTACTATTTTATTATATTATGTTCACATGCCTATACTTGTTAACTTACTTGGAATTTGACTTGAGAACTGTTTCTGGGCTGTACATTTGACAGTTTGATGTTTGGCAGGGCACTCTCTCGTGTGCTCGCATAGAGATTTCATTCCGTTGATGATGACTGTACGCACTGCAAACTGAATGCGTTGGATAGCAACTAAATCCAAAGGGTTCACATTCTGTATTCAAGATTGTCCGAATAGAGTCGCATATTCACTCTGCTATATTATAATAGTATCTGGCCGTTACACGGCGATTGTGCTGAATGTCATCTGCAGATTCAGAAACGATCAGTAAGCATCGAGTATGAGCTGATCACTCGTGTTATGTTAGATTGCTTCAGAGATTGGTGCTGTTGTTATTCCCCCCGTGGCGGCACTGCAACAGCCTCCTATTACATAACGATGGTGCGAACGGGGTTGGGGGGGGGACACCAGTGGTTATTTTCTTCCAGTTGTTGGTGTGTATGGTTTTGTTTATCTCGATCTGAGCTAAACCGAAGGGGCAAGCAAGACACCACACTCTTAGAGTATTTTATTGAATTGAAGCTGTATATAAAACCGTGGTAAATCATGCAATTTTATAAGTCTGAACAAAATGGGTGTTCAGTAAGAAACCAGCTATAACCTATCTCGTTTTAACCATTTTTCATCAAGATACCAAAAATATCCCGTACGCGAAATCGAGGCACATGTGGGGCGAGATATTCCACTAACATTGTTTAAAAAAACGTTTTTCATCTATTCACCACGAAATAAATGGTAATTCAACATTCGTGGCCCAAATACTAATAGTAATGCCATATCTCCATAGTCGTACCACAGAGCATACATAATGCAAGGACGGATGGTCATACTGTTCCGCCCCCAAATTCAACATTTTGTAAGTTATTTTTGTTCTTGCTTGTTGTAGGGAGATAAACTTTTTACACTAAGTTTATGTAGTTGATGCGACATCTCAAACTAAATTTTGTACAATTCCTTAATTGCATTAACATTTGACAAGCAAAACGCTATACATTCATACTGGGTTTTGAGAGCACTGTGACATGATGTCAAAAATTCAACATTTTGTAAGTTATTTTTGTTCTTGCTTGTTGTATGGAGATAAACTTTTTACACTAAGTTTAGGTAGTTGATGCGACATCTCAAACTAAATTTTATATATTTCCTAAATTGCATTAACATTTGACAAGCAAAAAGCTATACATTCATACTGGGTTTTGAGAGCACTGTGACATGATGTCAAAAATTCAACATTTTGGGGGTTAATTTTTTTCTTGCTTGTTGTATGGAAATAAACTTTTTACACTAAGTTCAGGTAGTTGATGCGACATCTCAAACTAAATTTTGTACAATTCCTAAATTGCATTAACATTTGACCAGCTTAAAGCTATACATTCATGCTGGTTTTCTAGAGCACGCGTTGACAAAATGTAAAAATTCAACATTTGGGGATTTATTTTGTTTAAAAACTTTTATAACTTTCTCGATTGAAAATCGCTTTTAATATTTTTATAAATGATTATTATCTGACAATGATCGGTAGCAAACTGTATAAAGGAAAGCAAAACTGCTAGTAGTCGAAGTTCTCCCACAATTTAGCTTGGCTCGACCATGTTAAAAATATGAAACTTGGAGGATTTTGTTTTACAAAATCGGTCACTTTTGATATGCACAATTACACATAAATTCACAAGGAAATAATTTTTCTAACGCCACATTATAAGCAAACTTTTTAAAATGCAATTAAAACGAAGAAAAGATTAATTCGAGACAAATTAATTTTTGGTAATTTGATCCACAACCAAAGTTGGTTCGTTCATCATAATTTCTAAATCATTTTGTTAGTAAAAAAAAAAAGAGTGCTGATACAAAAACTATCTATTTTTGCACTGTTTCTTTTATATTGCAGATTTCAGTTATAAACTTATATCAAATTGCATGATTTTAAACCACTGAAGGGTTTATAAATAATTTATCTCAATTTTAAAAGAATAAATAATCATCAACAAAATATTTATTTGCGAACACAAAAGGCATGAGGGCGCTATACTTTACTGGACTTTTGTTACAGTCAAAGTTGAACTTACAAATGTGCGTATTTGTTTCAGATAGAACCTTGGTAATTTACATTCAAAAGTTTGAAAATATGGGTATTATATGAAACATAAAGATAGGAATGCCTGGGGTAAAAGGACCTTTATTTCTATGTTTTTTAACAGCTTTATTATAAGAGTAGGAAGACTAGGCAAGTGAATGCCTTTTCATCTGTTTATCCTTTATTACACAGCCGTAGATCCACTTTATCAACGGGAAATTTCGACGTCGAAAGATGTTATTATTTACAATTATTCTCGGAATATACAGTAATTTAAAATGCTACGAGCTTGACCACTGTATACGTATAAATAATGGAAACTACTTAAAATTTCAAGATTTGAACAGGATGTTAATTAATGAGAGCTGTAGCAGTTGTAAAGTGTGGGTGTACATTCTGCACATAACTGATATTTCGATGTAGGTTGACAAACGAGTCTTCGTCCTTTTAGTAAATTAGCTTCTTCTGAAGTGAGTTTCTATACCTCCATGGTTTAAGCATGGAGGTATAATTAATTCTACCTTCATGGTTTAAGTGAGTAGTTTCTTCAGCCCAATTATTAAAGGTCAACTTAACATTATAAACTGTTTATTCACAATATTAACATTGGCATGGTTGGTGCAAACATCGAAGGGTAAATATGCCCTACATTTCTTGTTTTGTTTATGATTTGTTTATGTTTTACGTACTTGTTTGTTCGTTTGTTTTTTGGTTTGTTTTCCCTCTTTTTTTCTTTTTCAAGTGTGTAGGCCTACATGTTGATTGTTTTGTGAAGTATCAGTGAATGTGTTTTATGTTATACAGGGAAATTTCCACAGCTTTTAAAAAGAAATTGTACATCCAATTCCCACATTTTGTTTCTTTCTACATGTTGTATTCCGAAAGAAACACAAATACCCGGTCAAATTTAAAACAAAACACAAACCATTTTTGGTGGAGAGTACCTTGGAAATGGTAAATGTGACCTCCAGGTAGGGTGCTATAGTGTTCTATACACGCAACCCATACAGCCGTGTTTTTTTTTTATGGGTTCTCTCGATTTCATAAGAGTGGGTAATCGGAGGCGATCCCTGTACTTACTTGGAACTCAGTACTGAAAAAAACCTTAGAAATTTGGAATGTCCAGGGATACACACACATGGGGACTAAAGACGAGTTCGACCCTTGGGCTGCGGCCTTGAATCGGCTGGATGTTGAGAATAGAGTCAATGTTGTCGTTTGTAGTGTGGTTTGACTACTGGGTTAAATGGTCAAACAGCCGAACCTTTGCTATAAAATACCTTTAAACTAAGAAATTCAAAGAAGGCTGAAGGCTAAAATTATACGTAGCTTCTCAGCAATAAATGATCATGTATGAATATAACTGTCGATCAGTGAAAATTTAATTCTTTATTAATTTTACCATGTTCAGGAGTCACATGAATCAATATATTCCAGTCACCCATAGGCCTACACAATGGTACAATTACTCACAGCTCAGCAGGGACCGGGCCCCAGGACCTTAAAACCCTTTCTCTATTTTGAAACTCTATTTTCATATCTTTGAACATTCATGTTCAAAAATAGTATTCAAGCCACTTGAAAAATATTGCATATATCGATTGTTAGAATCCGCTGTAATTATGGTGGCAATTTCCACAGGTGGTAAGTATAACTGCTTAATTACTTTTTTGGTAATGTGTTCTTGGTGAATTGTTGAATACCGAGTAAGTGCTGTAACAACCCACCTAGTAAACCGTACCAGTTATTCACACTTACATCTTAGATAAAGGACGGAAAGAAGGCCCGAACAAGGGGCCGGCTAGACACCAGATCTTTTTTTTAAACACACCATAGGAGCTATTGCAAAATTTAAAGGAAATCCTAAAAAACGTTCAAGTCTGATGTTCTTGACCATCTTGTTAAAATGCCATGATGGAGTTATTAACTGCTCAAGGTGATGATCCAAATACCTTCTTTCTTATTTGTTTATGAACTTAAAAAATGATTTTCAAGTATTAAAAAACAGATAGTGATTAATCCAATGCAGGAATAAGTTTGAATTTTTAATTTCTAAATATTTAATTCAAACTTAAATTTCATGCAAATGTTCACAATCCGGTCATATTTAAAACAAAACACACACCATGAAAGTGTTTCCCTGGCACTAAATGTTTATAAAACTCGGGGAACCAAATTAATGTGTACTTTTGTTAGACAAAACTGATATAATCAATAGAGCAAGGAACGTCTTCTAGATGTTTGTATTTTGTCACTGCTTGAAACATAGTTGTTCATTTAATAGAAAATGTCACAAAAGATAATTTGTAGGCTATGTGGAAGTATACATTATCGGTGAAGAGTGCAAAAAGGGATCTTAGACCTCTAGGTCAGTCTTATAGTGTTATACGTCCAATAGATGGTGTTATGTGATCTCGAAGGGGATCTGTTGAGTACGACCTTGGCTGGATTTTTAGAACACGTAACCAATGTTTATGTTTGTGGCGATTGACCAGAGGTCAAAGGGTCAACATAGCCGGCTCTAGGGACAGCAAATTGAGCTGTCTGCCAAGTAAATTCCTCTGTCGTTTTCTTTTTTACTCGATTGTGGTTGCAGATCAGTAATCTGAATGTTTTGACAAAACTTATGGTCATTGCGCATATAATTTTGTGGTCATATAGCTGATCCTGATAGGAATTAGGATGACTTCTGTTTCTTGAGACAACGGTTTTTACGATATTCTTATTGCAGCCATTCGCTCACTGACCAAAAAACACTTGCGAAGACAAACAATACCAGATTGTGAAGCAGACGACTTACTTGAAATGTTTGCCAACATTTGATTACTGAATAAGTTATATAATATTAATTTGGCCAAGCGTTAGCAACATCAAATCTTGAGCTACCCCCCCCCCCCCCCAAATGATCTTATCCCCCATTTTCAAAGTATTTCCATTTTTACATTATTATTGTTATTCTTATTATTTTAAACTGGATTCCACTTTCCACTTTCCAAATCGATAAGCAGTTTGCACTGAGCAACAAATTTGACGATTACATAAATAGTTAGGGTAAGTTTGTGATTGGATTTTGTCAGCTTGATACTATGAGCACTCAGAACAGCCTCCATGGCCAGAGCTATGGCCTTGTAGCACGTATTTCCCGTTACTGCCTACAAAGTTACAGCACTTGTAAAACAAATCCCATATAGATCATGTAAACATGTGCAGTGTTTTGCCTGGCAGTATTTTTGTTTTTTGGTGTGTTTTTTTCATGAATAAATAAATTAGTAATCACTTTAGTATTTCTTACAAGCTGTTCTGCGGTGTACTTAACAAACAGTACATTTACACGTAGATGTACTTCTAATAAACCTTATTAATTTATGGTAAGCTTTTGTTGAAGTTCATAAGAATAAGATGCCATACATGCACTACTAGAGCATCGGGTTTTAATGATGGAACTTTGAAGAAACGCTACAACATGTACAGGTATCGTCCAAGCTACATGTTCATACAACAGGGCCTTATGCAGGACAGCAGTCATCAGTCAATTAAAATTACGTAATCAAGCCCTGCATGGACTGTGGTTTAGGCCATGTCACAGTGTTGCTATGACTACTGGGCAATATGTGAAACCATGGAGGTAGATATCTTAAAAGCAAACTGGCTTATCTTCTTATGACGTGTGAATTGCCCACTGTTAATGTCAGAAACTGGTCATCTGTTTAACGGTGTTTTATTTAAGACGGGACTTGGAATATTGTTTTTCCCCAATTCACTGATAAATATTGAAGTTAACGGAAGGTCTAGTGTCCAGAATCTACTCGTCCAGAATCTGCTATGTCGATGGTAAGTCTCACTCAGTCCTTTTTTTTTTTTTTTTTTTTTTTTGGCGCGCGCGGGACGCGGGGAATGGGTTTTCGATGACTGCTCAACTCCCCACACATAAGGCTTACTCGCAGCATAAAGAACCTCTATGCTCGCAGTCACGTTTACGAAATTAAAGGCAAACACGAATGAGTGTGCAATGTCAGCTGAAATTTTGGCATGGGCGAGCATAAAGAGGTGCTACAAGATATAATTTTAATGTGAGTATTCTGTATGTTTTTACATTTTAAAGATTGTTTTACATTATCTGTCTGTCTGCCTGTACACCAACAGAAGCCAAATGTTTCCATTTACATAATATTATGATATTGGTCTACCTACCAACATGGTAGGTAAGAAGAAAAAACACTATTTTAATATGAATTTCTAGCAATAAAATTAATCCACTCGAAAAGACAAGTCACCCAAGAACAAGAAATAGTAAAGGCCTACCTAAAGCTGTAACATCAGTCGGATTATAATTGATGCAGAAAAATAAATCTTGGAAAATTAGTCCTCATGGGGGAGGAGGGTTGCGATTTTCCGTGCATGCGTGTCATAATTTGGCGCGTATACACATGTCTAGGGTCCAAATTTAGTGTAATGTCGGGTAGGTCTGCTCATTTTGTGTTTGTTTGTTTGTTTTTGTTTTTTGTTTGTTTTAGGTTTCGATATCTGATCAACCTCAACATAAACGTTACGTCAAGCTTTAAAAATATTACAAGCAGAATAAGTGAGTCGTAGAATGATGTAGTTGTTACTGGAATGTTAGACAACATTCACCAGTATATACACTGTACTGTAGGGATTTGTATGTATAGCCCTTTCCAAAGTAATGGGCGAGTGAGGTTCATGGGGAAAGGATGGCCATTTGGACAGGCAATGCTCTGAAGGCGCCTAAATAAATTTCTGACTTTGCGGCCTTTGTAACTTCTATATCTAGGGTCTCCCTTATGACTACATTATTGCTGTTAGTTTCAGTGTTGTTTGGTCCATGAGATATTGTTATCAAAGAAACATAAACAACAACAAAAACTTTGCAACCTTGAACATTTTTATTAATTTAAATGTGTCTAATTTGGCAATATTTTGGCTATATTTTGGTAGAAAATGTATATTTCCTACAAATTTTCTGGCATAGGCATACAATTTGAAAGTCTCTGAATATTCACTTTTCTCAAAACTCGCTCCTGTGTGACGCCGAATTTGAACATCTGCATGGTCTTCACCGTCCCTAGCAATAATGTTTTTTCCCCAATACTCATTTTACTCTGAACAGAAAGAATTTGTATAGAAATGTTGTGGTTCAAATTAGTGGCATTCCATTGTAACTACCCTTTTATATTGTCAACTCTCCTGTTACTTTTAGGTTTTGCCAATTTCATGTGGTACTTGTTTATAACTTCAGGGGTAAACATGAATGATGACTTGATCATAATTATATTGATAAGGTAGTTACATCGAGCATAACAAACATTATATTCAAGAACCCACCCCCCCCAGTCATTGGTATGTGAAAGCCTACATGTAATGTGTATCATCTTCCAGTCTAATGGTGTTTTACGGTGACTGAGCAACACTGTAAAACAACATAAATACTGCTCCTGCATGGATAAAAAAGATCTGAAAACTAATTAGGATTCTCTGAGTTTTTAACATAATCATTGCGGGCAGTGATTATTGACATAATCTGGTTAGCAATTCTGATCATGCCGGTAAGTAAAGATGTATCACAGTCCACTTCCCATGGTGATAAGATGCAAAACTTAAACTAGTAGTCAACCACAGACGCTGGCTGTGATCGTTGTGTAGTTTTTGAAGTCTATTGAACTCGTTCATAATAATGCGACCGCAACCCCTTGGGGGACCAAGATGTGACATTGGAATGTACGATGTTCACACGAGTAGCTAAACTTCACTGCTAACTTCACTGCTAAATATTCACAGCGGCGGGGTTCGCTTGACTTGGCTAAAAAGTACCTTGCGTTCACACGAGGTATGGTCGCAGTTTAGCCAGCACAGAATGTTTCAGCTTGAGGTAGTTTTCTCTGCCACTGTAGTAGTTTTGTTGAAGAGTCTACATGTTGGTCCACATTTTTTGTCTTAGTTTGCAGTGATTGTATTATATTCCCAGTGATTCGGAATGAGAAATGTTTTTTTTATGGTCCGTTCTTGTCACTGAACACATTGCCTCATCAGCCAAGTTCAGTGTTACAATTTCGTCCCCATTTGTGTGCGATGTCATCGTACCACAGCACGTGCGTTGCCTGTCTATGGGAAGGAGGTTGATCACCTCGCAAGGTTGCCGACGGACGTGGGAAACGTTTTTAAATCGATTTAATAATTTACTAACATGGATCCTAAAGGTGGCCGATTCTTTCGTCTAAGCTTTATTCTCTGTTTATGTTATGAGTAGTGAGTACAATTTAACCATTATGATGAATATAGATGACGTCAACTTAGTTGTACAAACTTGTCTAGGCCTACACGCAACACAAGGAGAACTAGACACTAAGTGTTTGTGAACAAACACAAAGCTGTTCCGTTTTGTTGTGCTTTGATTAATTGATCCAGACATTTAAAGTGAGCCTAAGTTCAAGATTGAACGATAAGGTTCCAATTCCGGTTGACCCGGAATTAAAGGTCAACATGGGGTTACGTTAACCCAAGGCTTATCTTCAATGCTCAAATGGTTAATAACTGGAAAAAAAGAAAATCGGCTGTGTTGTTCTTGAGATATGGTCCCACTTCCGGTTGACCTAGAAGTAAGGTCAACATTGGGTCACGGTAGAACAAGGCTAATCTTCAATGCTCAAAGACTCTATCACTGAAAAAAAATGAAAATGGGTTGTGTAATTCTTGAGTAATGATCCCACTTCCGGTTGACTCGGAAGTAAAGGTTAACATGGGGTCATGGTAACCCTAGTTTAATATTCAATGCTTAAAGGGTATATAACTGAAACAAATTGAAAATTGGCTAAGTAATTATTGAGATATAGTCCCACTTCCGGTTGACCCGGAAGTAGACGTCAACATGGGGTCAGGGTAACCCAAGTTCAATCTCCGATGCCAAGGAGTCTATAACTGAAAAAGTTTGAAAATCGGTTGTGTAGTTCTTGAGATATGGTCTCACTTCCGGTTGACCCGGAAGTAAAGGTCAACATGGGGTCATGCTTACCCAAGGCTGATCTTTGGTGCCCAAGGAGTCTATAACTGAAAAAAGTTTGAAAATCGGTTGTGTAGTTCTTGATATATGGTCCCACTTCTGGTTGACCCCTAAGTGAAGGTCAACATTGGGTCACGGTTTCCCAAAGCTAATCTCCAATGCCCAAGGAGTCTAAAACTGAAAAATGTTTGAAAATCGGTTGTGTAGTTCTTGAGATATGGTCCCACTTCCGGTTGACCCCTAAATAAAGGTCAACATTGGGTCACGTTTTCCCAAAGCTAATCTCCAATGCCCAAGGAGTCTATAACTGATAAAAGTTTGAAAATCGGCTGTGTACTTCTTGAGATATGGTGCTGCAAAGATTAACAAGTTAAATATTCAAATGTAGCGCCCGGGACAAAATCGTCGAGCGCCCTGGGCAACAGAATCACGACGTACATGTACACATGCACAAGCCACCGTTTCAATACGCTATAGATCGATCTTTTTGTATAAATAGTGTGCAGCGACTGGTACCCAGAAGTCGGCTATTTCGTTACGGCATTTCGCGTGCATTTTTCTCTGTGTCGCAGGGCATCCTGACTACATTTTTAGTCGATGAACGGAACCTTGTCTCCAAGCCATTGGTGTCCGATTTGTCACTGAATCGTTAATTATCGTGGAAATTGTTCTACTTTGATTAGTTTTAATGACCAGGAACATCTCTTATTAAAAGCAATTTACTTTTCAAAACAGTTTATGTAATTTAGGAAAATAATTCGTAATTTTAATTGAAAATATCGTGTTTTTGACTGTCAAAACATTTGCCCTTTCAGCGCCAAGTGTTTTGTACACAGAACAAAAACGCGCCAACAAATGACGTCATTGATGACGTTTTATGATTTTTTTGCCACGCTACAGAGCTACATAATAAGACGAGTCTATATTTGAAAACAGTTTGAGGATCAGACATATACTTCTTGAGATATGGTGGGAACAAGATTGCCTAATTAAATATTCATGTCATTATAACTCAGCTAATTAATGAAGAACTTGAACAATTTTACTCTTAGCATAATTTCATGTTCTAAGCTTCAATTTGATGTAAGATCTGAATCTCCCATATTTATTATTTTAGAGCTTAGGTTCGTACAAAATCGTGTACAAAAGCTATGGCAATTTTGACAGAAACAAAGAATAATAATAATAACTAGACACTAAGTGTTTGTGAACAAACACAAAGCTGTTCCGTTTTGTTGTGCTTTGATTAATTGATCCAGACATTTAAAGTGAGCCTAAGTTCAAGATTGAACGATATGGTTCCATTTCCGGTTGACCCGGAATTAAAGGTCAACATGGGGTTACGGTAACCCAAGGATTATCTTCATTGCTCAAAGGGTTTATAACTGAAAACAAAGAAAATCGGCTCTGTAGTTCTTGAGATATGGTCCCACTTCCGGTTGACCTAGAAGTAAGATCAACATTGGGTCACGGTAGAACAAGGCTAATCTTCAATGCTCAAAGACTCTATCACTGAAAAAATTTGAAAATGGGTTGTGTAATTCTTGAGTAATGATCCCACTTCCGGTTGACCCGGAAGGAAAGGTTAACATGGGGTCATGGTAACCCTAGTTTAATATTCAATGCTTAAAGGGTATATAACTGAAAGAAATTGAAAATTGGCTAAGTAATTATTGAGATATAGGCCCACTTCCAGTTGACCCGGAAGTAAAGGTCAACATGGGGTCAGGGTTACCCAAGTTCAATCTTTAATGCTCAAAGGATCTATAACTGAAAAGAAATTAAAAATCGGTTGTGTAGTTCTTGAGATATGGTCCCACTTCCGGTTGACCCCTAGTAAAGGTCAACATTGGGTCACGATTTCCCAAAACTAATCTCCAATGCCAAGGAGTCTATAACTGAAAAAAGTTTGAAAATCGGTTGTGTAGTTCTTGAGATATGGTCTCACTTCCGGTTGACCCGGAAGTAAAGGTCAACATGGGGTCATGGTTACCCAAGGCTGATCTTTGGTGCCCAAGGAGTCTATAACTGAAAAATGTTTGAAAATCGGTTGTGTAGTTCTTGAGATATGGTCCCACTTCCGGTTGACCCCTAAATAAAGGTCAACATTGGGTCACGTTTTCCCAAAGCTAATCTCCAATGCACAAGGAGTCTATAACTGATAAAAGTTTGAAAATCGGCTGTGTACTTCTTGAGATATGGTGCTGCAAAGATTAACTAGTTAAATATTCAAATGTAGCGCCCGGGACAAAATCGTCGAGCGCCCTGGGCAACAGAATCACGACGTACATGTACACATGCACAAGCCACCGTTTCAATACGCTATAGATCGATATTTTTGTATAAATAGTGTGCAGCGACTGGTACCCAGAAGTCGGCTATTTCGTTACGGCATTTCGCGTGCATTTTTCTCTGTGTCGCAGGGCATCCTGACTACATTTTTAGTCGATGAACGGAACCTTGTCTCCAAGCCATTGGTGTCTGATTTGTCACTGAATCGTTAATTATCGTGGAAATTGTTCTACTTTGATAAGTTTTAATGACCAGGAACATCTCTTATTAAAAGCAATTAACTTTTCAAAACAGTTTATGTAATTTAGGAAACTAATTCGTAATTTTAATTGAAAATATCGTGTTTTTGACTGTCAAAACATTTGCCCTTTCAGCGCCAAGTGTTTTGTACACAGAACAAAAACGCGCCAACAAATGACGTCATTGATGACGTTTTATGAATTTTTTGCCACGCTACAGAGCTACATAATAAGACGAGTCTATATTTGAAAACAGTTTGAGGATCAGACATATACTTCTTGAGATATGGTGGGAACAAGATTGCCTAATTAAATATTCATGTCATTATAACTCAGCTAATTAATGAAGAACTTGAACAATATTACTCTTAGCATAATTTCATGTACTAAGCTTCAGTTTGATATAAGAATTAAGTCTCCCATTTTTATTATTTTAGAGTTTAGGTTCGTACAAAATCGTGTTCAAATGCTATGGCGATTTTGACAGAAACAAAGAATAATAATAATAACTAGACACTAAGTGTTTGTGAACAAACACAAAGCTGTTCCGTTTTGTTGTGCTTTGATTAATTGATCCAGACATTTAAACTGAGCCTAAGTTCAAGATTGAACGATATGGTTCCATTTCCGGTTGACCCGGAATTAAAGGTCAACATGGGGTTACGGTAACCCAAGGCTTATCTTCAATGCTCAAAGGGTTTATAACTGAAAACAAAGAAAATCGGCTCTGTAGTTCTTGAGATATGGTCCCACTTCCGGTTGACCTAGAAGTAAGATCAACATTGGGTCACGGTAGAACAAGGCTAATCTTCAATGCTCAAAGACTCTCACTGAAAAAAATTTGAAAATGGGTTGTGTTATTCTTGAGTAATGATCCCACTTCCGGTTGACCCGGAAGGAAAGGTTAACATGGGGTCATGGTAACCCTAGTTTAATATTCAATGCTTAAAGGGTATATAACTGAAACAAATTGAAAATTGGCTAAGTAATTATTGAGATATAGGCCCACTTCCAGTTGACCCGGAAGTAAAGGTCAACATGGGGTCAGGGTTACCCAAGTTCAATCTTTAATGCTCAAATGATCTATAACTGAAAAGAAATTGAAAATCGGTTGTGTAGTTCTTGAGATATGGTCCCACTTCCGGTTGACCCCTAGTAAAGGTCAACATTGGGTCACGATTTCCCAAAACTAATCTCCAATGCCAAGGAGTCTATAACTGAAAAACGTTTTTAAATCGGTTTTGTAGTTCTTGAGATATGGTCTCACTTCCGGTTGACCCGGAAGTAAAGGTCAACATGGGGTCATGGTTACCCAAGGCTGATCTTTGGTGCCCAAGGAGTCTATAACTGAAAAAAGTTTGAAAATCGGTTGTGTAGTTCTTGAGATATGGCCCACGTCTGGTTGACCACTAAGTAAAGGTCAACATTGGGTCACGGTTTCCCAAAGCTAATCTCCAATGCCCAAGGAGTCTATAACTGAAAAATGTTTGAAAATCGGTTGTGTAGTTCTTGAGATATGGTCCCACTTCCGGTTGACCCCTAAATAAAGGTCAACATTGGGTCACGTTTTCCCAAAGCTAATCTCCAATGCCCAAGGAGTCTATAACTGATAAAAGTTTGAAAATCGGCTGTGTACTTCTTGAGATATGGTGCTGCAAAGATTAACTAGTTAAATATTCAAATGTAGCGCCCGGGACAAAATCGTCGAGCGCCCTGGGCAACAGAATCACGACGTACATGTACACATACACAAGCCACCGTTTCAATACGCTATAGATCGATATTTTTTGTATAAATAGTGTGCAGCGACTGGTACCCAGAAGTCGGCTATTTCGTTACGGCATTTCGCGTGCATTTTTCTCTGTGTCGCAGGGCATCCTGACTACATTTTTAGTCGATGAACGGAACCTTGTCTCCAAGCCATTGGTGTCCGATTCGTCACTGAATCGTTAATTATCGTGGAAGTTTTTCTACTTTGATTAGTTTTAATAACCAGGAACATCTCTTATTAAAAGCAATAAACTTTTCAAAACAGTTTATGTAATTTAGGAAACTAATTCGTAATTTTAATTGAAAATATCGTGTTTTTGACTGTCAAAACATTTGCACTTTCAGCGCCAAGTGTTTTGTACACAGAACAAAATCGCGCCACAAATGACGTCATTGATGACGTTTTATGAATTGTTTGCCACGCTGCGTAGCTTCATAATAAGACGAGTCTATATTTGAAAACAGTTTGAGGATCAGACATATACTTCTTGAGATATGGTGGGAACAAGATTGCCTAATTAAATATTCATGTCATTATAACTCAGCTAATTAATGAAGAATTTGAACAATAATACTCTTAGCATAATTTCATGTACTAAGCTTCAGTTTGATATAAGAATTAAGTCTCCCATTTTTATTATTTTAGAGATTAGGCTCGTACAAAATCGTGTACAAAAGCTATGGCAATTTTGACAGAAACAAAGAATAATAATAATAAAAATAATAATCCCAAGAAAAACAAAACCTGTTCCGACTGCTAAGTCGGAACAGCTAAAAATAATAATCCCAAGAAAAACAAAACCTGTTCCGACTGCTAAGTCGGAACAGCTAAAAATAATAATCCCAAGAAAAACAAAACCTGTTCCGACTGCTAAGTCGGAACAGCTAATAATAATAATAATAATAATAAAAATAATAATCCCAAGAAAAACAAAACCTGTTCCGACTGCTAAGTCGGAACAGCTAAAAATAATAAACAGCGTTGAAAAATCAACTTGCTGAAATCAGGTTTACAGCTAGCTAAGGTCAGTTGCGTTCACACGAGAAAAATTCCTTTATCAAATATCATTGATTAGTTGAGTTATTAGCAGCGGAAATTTTTGCTGCTAACGTTTGGAGTAAGCAGCGAAGTTAGCAGCAAAAATAGCAACATTCTGTGCTCACACGATCAAAAATGTTTGCTAATATAGCTAGCAGCGAAGTTAGCAGCGAAACGTACCCATGTGATTTCTGCCTCGCACCAGACGTGATTTCTGTAATGCAGCCAGACATTGTGCTAGGCACAATTACTATGGATGTGATTTCTGGCTCTGATGTGATTTTGGCCGGGGCCGGGACAGTGGATGTGATTTTGGTAATGCAGCCAGACAGTGGATGTGATTTTGGATAGTGGCAATTAACCAAGGATGTGATTCCTGGCTTGGATGTGATTTTGGCAAGGGCCCAGACAGTGGATGTGATTTTGGTAATTCAGCCAGACAGTGGATGTGATTTTGGCTATGAGCAATTATCATGGATGTGATTTCTGGCTTGGATGTGATTTTGGCAAGGGCCTAGACAGTGGATGTGATTTTGGTAATTCAGCCAGACAGTGGATGTGATTTTGGCTATGAGCAATTATCATGGATGTGATTTCTGGCTCGGATGTGATTTTGGATAAAATCACATTCTAGCCCCAAAATCACATCCAACAAAATAGCCTTTCCATTTGTGTTGTAAAATCACATCCAGGCCATTCACAGTGTAATACCGCTTTCGCGAGGATTGTCGGTCAATAAACTACGGATCGTTTCACACGAAGGTTTGACTAGATTCCTTGCGAAAAATTACGCTAGCGTAAGATTTTGTCGGAGGTCGGGACCTACTACAAAATTTCGCAAGGTTTGCGAAAATTTCGCAAGGAATGTAGGCGATGTAAAATATTACTGTCCTTTCACACGATGCCCAATTTGTAATTTTTTACAAAAAATTGTAAAATTTCACAAAGAATGTTCGTTTTCCGTCGTGTGAAAAGGGCTTATGACACCACCCAAAAAGTTATGCAACGGTGTATGTACAATTCATGATATTGCAAATATTATTTGCATTACAAATACTACACAAACATTCACACAAAAATTTGTGATATCACAGGTACGTATGTGCACACTGCACATATTCACAACTTGTTTTACTTTGCATACATGTCTGCACACATTCATAAAAACTTTTACCTCACATTACTACATTAGTATTATTTAGTCGTGTGCGCAAATATTTGCAGTTTGTGCATTGTCACTTCCAATCCAAAGCCACCATTCATTACCAAATAGCAGATAGTACAATCACGGAGCAATAAAACAATGTACTGAACTACCTACTAGTACTTATAAGTTAATTGATATACTGTGATACTGAGTGATAGGAAACCTTAAGTGTACAAAAACCAGTCTGCGAGTGGGAGCCAAGCCAAACAAGAATCCATCCTATTCACTCAGTGCAAAAAAGTATACTTCATGATCCAACAAAAACAAGTTTATCTTATTCAATTGTGCACTCGCATTGCAATACACACGACACATTATTAAGCAATGCCCATGTCCTGTCGTAAAAAACAAACCGCCAGCCAAGGATGAAACTTTTTGTTCATCAATATGTTTTTATTATCAAGGCTTTACACGATAACGAACTACAATAACAGCAACAATAACTGTTAGTACATAAAATTCAACTGACATCAATTCATTAAACAAAAAATATGTTTAAGTTACTAAAAATTTAGTCTCATTCTTGCTTACCTCGTCAGTGGGTCAGTAAAGGCAATGATGGCAGTTGCCGTAGTCTGGTCTAAAAGTACAACCACGAACGACGTGTCATCATAATATGGAGTCTGGTTTTCAGTCCAACCCTAGCTGGCGAAAGCGAAAGGCTGTATTCACATTACCAGCTACAGCTACGTTAGGAACACGACTGTTCCTAAGGATGTTGCTACATAATTCATCAATGCCATGTGTTACGGCAATGCCAGCCATAAGCAACAGAAGTAGACTTGGTTCAAGTCGGGTCTCGTGCTTATCGAGCATTTATTTCTACTACTGTATACTGTGGAGATCAATGTAATCGAGTCTTGTTAGCTCTTGTGACGCGCGCCCTCTACCTAGTGTCAATTAAATGCCAACCCAGTAAGTTTTGGATTGCGACTTCGGCGCTTACAATCACCATTCTCTGCTAACTGAGCGAGCGCCAAATTTCTGCACTGACTGTGTAAGCAAATTGCGTAGTAACGTCGAGTACACAAGCAAATAATTATACTCTGCTAAACCGTGAAATACGCCTGACGTAAGCGAAGGATTCCCTGCTTCCTAAGCGCCGATTCTTTGCTTACGGTAAACAGAGCCATGAAATTGGACCCCGATCTCAGCCAATCACGCCAAATATTTCGTACGCTGACGTCGACAACTTCATACAAATTATACCATGCTTCTCACAGCGTATACAATACACAACATCGTACTGCGGGCAGCTGTTCTTGCAAAAAACTTGTATTGAGACGTTTTTAAAAACTTTATCCACAGAATATTGTTTGAATAAAAACATGCTAAATTTAAAAATTTTAAATTGTAACTAATTTCGCAAATCTTTGGAAAGCTGACCTTAATTTCCGCTTCACGTTTGACCATACATGCAATAAAAAGGTGATCGTCGTGATCCTTGACTGACAAAATAAAGCAAGCCACTACATAAATTGCCTATACATGTAGTGCGATACCCAAACCGCGAACCAGAACGTCGTTGTCCAGGCAACGCCATGCAACATCACATAAAAGCCATGTGTGGTCTGTTTTCACGCTAAGTAACAAAGCACTTATATCCCGATTTAAAATATAACCTAACTTCGGTTTGTTAGTGCAGTAGGCGTGTCTACACGATTTTCGCATCAACACAGTTGGCGTAAATTTGCAATTTGACACTTCCAGCCAGGTGCCGAAGGTCGAGTAGGCCTAGTACTTCTTAATTTTCTCTTAAGTTTTCAATTTGTATTTTATTTTTATTTACTACATTGCTAATTTTCAATGTGATCAATTCACCAATATGGTTTGGCAAGTTGGAAACTGTGATGTGACAGAAATAAAAATCCCTTTGCACCCACGTTAATCTCCCATAGCTGATGCTTCAAACCGCCGGGTGCGCCTTATCGTCGCGAGACTTAAGTACCCGAACTCAGAGCAGAGTTTGTGTAGCTCTGGTCTTGATTGACGACGCTGTTATTGCTTTAGTCCCCGGTAAAGGACGCAACGTCGACTGTTTTGGAGGCTGACTCTGAGGGACTAGGGGCAGTGTCTAGAAATCTGGAATGTTTTGATCCAAATATTTGTGTCAGATATCTCTTCTCCAGTAATGCATGTTGTAGAAAGTGTAATTCCCGTTGTGATGTCAGCGACTGTTAACAAAATCATGGTTTGGACCATGATACGGTAATAGGTGTCTGCGGTCAAAAGTAAAGTGCCCTCTCCGATCTCCGTCATTTTGGTAAGTCGATCCCATATATCCTGTCCCTCAACCCAAGCGCGTCTGTGAGAGAAAATCTGCCTATCCATTTGCTTTATATTTAGTCGATGTGCCGGAATCATGGTTATTTTGAACTAGACCTGCGCTCCTCGAAGGGTGACGTCAATTAAAAGTCAGTCTGCAGCTTGCTTGTTAATTTATTTATTTCTTGTACACAACTAATTGTCTAATGATCGATATTAATCTGCGTATCAACTTTAATTGCTAAGCAAAATACTATTTCACAGTATTCAAATCATTACATTGATTATATAAACTATGAGCATTACAAACTCATAAAATAAATCGTTACATACCTAATTGGCACTTTGTGATATTGAGCCGACGTAATAAATTAGATACAGTCTGCACAAAAATTATGCTGACGTTAATAACGTTACCAGCCAAAATACATTTTAGCATGTACAATCTGTGACTGGTATCCTGCTTATTTTTGCTTAGTAGAAATTTGTTAACCAACAACATGTTTTTTTTCTCCTTGGGTCAAAGTTTACCTCATTTAAAATGCAAAAACCTCTGCAAAACGGACCAATCTTCGGGCCGCACTTCCCGTATAATAAGTTACATTTGGTGCAGTGTTGTGGTGTGCGGGCGCGCAACATGCGACTTACCTCCTCCTCTGGGCTCTTCCCTCGGCTGCCGGCTGCCCTCTCCCCCCCCCCCCCCCAACCGGCCCCAGCTCAATTGTCCTGCGCATATCTGGACTAGCTATACATCGAATCACACGCCATCATCAATCCGACCTGACCGATCTGTGCATCTTGTTGACAAAGTAAGTTAGCCCATTGTATGTGTTTGTTCTTGTAAAATTGTAAAGTGGCATAAATTTGTCTGATGCATTGTGTTCGTTTTTGTGTACTGTTGGTTTGACTATTAGTTTAACCATGGTATGATGGTTCCTATAATTTAAGAGTTGTAAAGGGTCATAATATATATCATTACACCTGTCACTGACACTACGACACAGTGGATCACTTCGCTGTGCTGGGGAAAATTTGTGCAACCCATACATAGCATGCAAAGAGGTTTTTTTTTTATTGTACACAATTGTGTAAAAGACAGAATGTGTTTGAATGTAAGAATGTCGATGTGGAAAATAATGTCACTAAAGAGATATCAATATGTAGATTGTTAGAACTAAAAGTTACAAATAACACTACATGCATATATGCCTAAAAAAAATTAAAAACAAAAAGATTTGTCATTAAATCAATTATGACTTAAGTTATAGCAAAACATACAAAGTATACATGTATCACTATCACAGGCATACAAACTGTGTTTTCAACACTCGGGGATGTGACATACTAATTGAATGAAAGACAGTGTGAATTTTTATGTTAAGCGCAGTCTTTGAAGGCACACATTTATTAAAAATTACACATTATGACATTTTTAATGACACAATTCCATTGATCCGCATTGATAATGTTGACTGGATAGGCTTTGTTGCACTGTACATGAACGCAAAACAACATTCTCATTCTGCCAAACATCCTGATCCCTTTTGTTAAACCCTTGGTTTCAAAGGGTAGACACCCCACCCAGCCATACACAATTATAAATACAAAACACTACAAGATTAATATGAGTTGACATTTTGTTCTGCATAATGGTTTTCTATTCCAGATGTCTGCTGCAGTGGATTTCAAAATTTTGTCAGCATGTGTAAGAAGAGGAACGTTTTTCGTGGCAAAGCTGTGACAGAGGATTTAACTATTGTCAACATAGTCGCAGAAGGAGATGTTGCACTGGTGGTGTCAAAACTGGAAATGCAGGAGTTTGTCAAGGTGATGGTGTTTGACCAGTATGTCAACGGCAAAGGAGGGAAGGTCATTAAACTGAATCAGAAAAGTAGGGTGAGTGCTCATGATCTGTATTGTTAATTCAAATATAAGGTTCCAGACTAACTGTATGAAATACAAGAATTATTTTAAGTGTTAGGGAGCCCAAGTGTAAATTTTGACTTATGAGGTTGTGTGTACATGTCGGGTGAGTTTAGATAGTATAAAAAAGTAATTCCAAGTGCTATCTATGAAGAGTTTGAATTTTAATATTGTGGCTCTTGCAAGCAATAGGCAAGTACAATGTATTTGTATATTTTAATGTTTGCATTTCAATTACATGCATATAGCACAGCAGTTGAACAGAAGTGATGGCTCAAGGCATATCAAGTAATGTGTATGTACACTGATGTACAAATACATGCTTAGTAATGGAATAGAAAATGCAATATTATATTTATTTGATTCTTCTGTAGTCACTGATGGTGCAACAAGTGTCTATGTAGTTGGGTTTTTTCTTTAGAGATGCAATAGGCTGTATCAATTTAAACAAATAGAGAAACAAGGCTACTACTCCATAAAGGCTATTAACTAGAATTTGAAATACAGTGTCCAAATTTACCTGGTCTGGAAAACAGAATGTTCAAATTTTTAGTATGGGTCAAAATGGTGTAACCCCCAGCGGGGATTTAATGGGCAAGCGCCCCTTTCCAAAAATACTTACATTTTACACTCTAAAAAGTAGGCTACATATTTTAAGAGTTATAGACACTAACTGTTGGCGTAACTAGCCAAAAGAAAAATAGGGAAATTCGATTGCGATCTTTTGTTATTTATTTATTTTTTAAATCATCACATTCTTTGTTATATTGACTCCTGAACCATACTTTTATTTCATTCAAGTCTTTTGATGTTTTCCCTGTCAGTAGGAAGGGTTTGTTGTACACATGAACATTTTTCCAAATAAAACAAGAAATCCTTGCATGTCACAGGAACATTTATATATTCACACTGACTGGTTGTTCGTGTTAACATAAGGACACAATTATTCCTTTTAAATTTATTTATGGTGCGCACCTATGTTTATTTCTACAACAATTAAACAAAACTTGAATCACTTTCGCGAACCAAATTTCAGCTTATCATAAAACCACAAAAAGACGCAGCGCAGGCAGCTTGGCTTACGAGGCAAGTGCACTACAAAATACATAACAAACTGCAGAAGATTAAGATAACAGTAAGTGGATCTCGCAATAAGAGCGTATCAATCTCCCAGGACCGTGAACCAAGTTTCATCAGGTCATAAAACCACAAAAAAGACACAACGCAGGCGGCTTGGCGTATGAGGCAAGTGCGTTACAAAATATATATAACAAACAAAAGATAAGAGTAATTGGATCTCGAAATAGGAGCGTATCAATCTCCCAGGACAAGTGCTGGAGAGTGTCTCGGGCTAACATTTACTAAAGAAAAAGATCACCAGATTAATTAATTTTTTTTCATTGTGGGCAACAAAAGTACCGGTCAGCAGAGTCTGGTCTCCCCCCCCCCTTTTTTTGTTCAAATGGTTAATGTCAACCAGCCAGTGTGGTGTAGTCACATTTGTATTTGGATGTAATATTTTTGTATTCAGTGTATGATAAATTTATTTTGCCAAATAAACAAGGCATGTTTGTTTAAATCACATACATTTAAGAAAAAGGGACAACGCTATTCGAATAATAATAAATAAGTTTATATCAGTCTGTTTTGCCTGATTGTAGACACGTTCCCAAGCATCTTGACAAGAAAAAATATAAATCGAATATGCTGTTTTTGTTCATTATATTGAAGGTGTATGAGACGTCTCCTTTTAGCATTCCAGAAAAGTTAGAGGACTACTATGATGCCCCTGTGGTAACAATCTGTGACGTGCTAGCATCAAAGGCAAATCGACTTGTGTCGCTGAAAGGCACTGTTCAGAGTTCAAGTAAAAGAAATGAAATGATAGAGTACTGAAATGATAATAAAGTAACGTGTGCAAACAAAGCATTACTGTAATTGTACTCTTGTTTTGTAATTGAAAAAGTAAATTTGACAATTTATATTTTTGGATGGGGTTAAGAGTTTTGACATAAAAAATAGTTATGAAGAAATGGACTCATCATATTTGCAAAATAAGCAATCCAGTAGTGAGTATGTGTTAATAGTAATAAGGATGTTTTAAAACTCTGTGAGATAAAAACTTGAGAAGTACTTTGTTTTTTGGGTTAGCTAAGTTCCTTTCATGAAATTGGCAGAGGATATAATGCCACGATATAAGAGATATTAGATTGATGTATACATTTTGTTTGTTTTGTAAATTAGCCCAAATGTTACATTTCCCCTACAATATGTGATTACGTCACTTCATCATTTTGCAACTCTCCTAGTAAATTTGTATGCAGTCTGACAAACCATATTACAATGTACACCCAAGGTGAGAGGTTTTTTTCACATCATTATCAAGCCTAATACCCCTGAGAATGGAGCCAGACTTCTACATGTAAAAATTGGCTATTGGACCTGTTTTGTTAGTGGGTGTTTGTTTTAACTATATATGTACTGTCCTCCTTGAGGTGTATCTAACCAAAAATAGACAGCCAGCCAAACTCCATTAAATAATGACATGAGTCAGGAAATAGCCTCCAAGCTCCAGTGTTTTATTCAGTTCAAGCCACAGAGGAATGACGTCCGTGAACAAGGAGTGAAACTGTAAAACAAGAATAAGAAAACTATAATGACTACATGTAACGTATGGCTTAAAGAATGCTGAAGCTAAATGCAATAATACACAGACCTCACAAAATTGGAAAATTGGGCGTGACCCGTACAGTAAAAAACCCACATGCAAATCCCATTAACCAATAACGATATGTAAGTTAAATGTGTACAAAAATCATGTGAACTACCGAGGCCTAAATACCCACTTCAACACTTTTTATATGTCCAAAAACAAGGCAAGAAAAGCTTTAAACTTACAGACAATGCTTCACGCAGGCGTTAACTGAGAAGGCAGTAGATTGGGAAGGATCAATTAGTCACAAAATGTGAAAAAATGTAGACATAAAACTTTCGACAGTAAATTGTGTAAAAGCGTGATTCTGAGAATGAACTTGTCAATAGAAGGCGCAAATAAACTTAACGGATAGATGGATCCAGAATAATATCAATGTTACTATCAATGATTTGTTTCTTGGTGTAAATATGCATTGTGTTGGGTTAAACTCAGTAGCTCCTCTCATTTTCCGATTAAAAAACATGAACCCATTACTCCAGCTATGCACTCACTCTTTTGGCTTCCTTAACATTCTCACTTTATTTTCAACATTTTCCCAACAATTCAATGGCGTCATGAAATTGGTCCTAATTACTTGAATGATGTTCTAACATACCTGCAAGAAACCTCAAATTTGCAAACAAAAACATCTTTGTTATTCCAATTGTTGCCACTAAAGCATATGGTGAACACAGTTTTCAATTTGCTAGACCTCATTCATGGAACAATCTACCGCTTCTCGACAATCAAACTACCACCCTCGCTCATTTCAGGACTCTCCTCAATACATTTCTGTTTGAGTCTTCCGACATGTAATTTTTCTTTGTTTTGCTCTTTTGAATGCTTGGAGACTTTCTCCTGAAAGTTATAAGGCGCTATTTAAGTTGCAGTCAGTTTTAAAGTGTTCCATTATTGGGGAATGAATTTACATGTACCTTGTTAAGTATTATACAAGTTTGTGAGGAAATAGAATGTTCCTTCCATGTTTGAACTAACGATTTCCATCTTTGCATGAGTTTGAAATCTATAAAACGAAGATAAACTGTGAAAAAATTTGCACCGAGGTTCCTTCATTTAATGTTTACATTTCAAGGAAATGATGTAAACAAGAAAGTTTGAGAAATGCTCACATATAAATAGTTTTAAGTCTTAGATTTATGTCCTTAAATTTAGAACGTGCTTAATACTTTACCAGACTTAAAAACTGTGATAAACTAGCCAGTACATTACTGTGAGCTCTAGTAATAGAATTCAGGGATTTTGTTTTAGGGGCCTTACCTTTGTGCAGGGAGTCAGTAACCGTTCCTAATAGGTTACATAATGGAGCTCTGTGGTCAGGCAGAATAAACAATTACACTCTGGTACCATGGCATGCATGGTTTTGTCAATGGTGAAAACGTTGCTATGATTACTGGGCATTGCTAAGCCTGAGGTGAAAGTAGCTCAGATAGGGCAGGCGTTTACATGAAGTGTGCCAACTTTGGTGTAGATTACAACAGGTAATCAGCTTATCTTGTTGAAGCCTAATTCTTCTCCACTCAAGCAGCAAAAAAGGGGTCAGAGTTTTTTAATGGGAGATTCACGTCATGGATAACTATAATAAGTAGAAATGACATTACACTGAACTGATTCTATCCCTCTGACATACACATGATCAATCAATGTTCCCTTCTCAGTAGTAGCATCCACAACACACTGCTTATAACCATGCTTTCTAATCATATTCACAATACTTGAAGACTGTGTACTCTTTAATTCAGGATGTCTTCATTAAAGTTTCCCATTATTATACATCTATTGGATACTTTGTGAAGTTCATTCACAAGGATTTTCATATTAGATATGAATTCCCGAAGCACATATGAAACTGGTCGATAGATAACAACTGTAAATGACACATTTGAAATGATCTGAAATGCTATATATACTCAATGTTCCGTACTGGCATTGTGAGTCTACTTGTTGGTTTATTTGTTCTACTGCTACACCACCATGACATTGTTGCTGTAATGTTTCAGTCAGCTGAGTGGAGTTATCATAGGAACGACATCTTGGCTGATGGAAACTCTTGAAGTTATTATCCAAGTGTAAGTCATATTGCTGTTCTTCAGTCGATGCTTCTGTCAAACAAATGCTATCTGATTTCAGCATTTCACTGTTGCACTTCAAGTCCATATAATGTTCTTTCAGCCCCTGGATGTTATGCAAAATGATCCTTAGAGTAGCAGGTGTGTTTGTACACTCAATATCTTGTCTATCAATAAATGATAGCATATTCTTCAAACAATCAGCAACAGCTTCATTACAATATATGAATTTCTCATGAAAACCCTCAATGACAAGACCATTCAGAGATGTTACACGACTGAGCTTCACATAAGCTTGTCCTGCTGCAAATATTTTATCAAGACATACTACCGCCTTCTGTTGTCATTCCTTGTACCTTGTGAGCTGTGCATGCCCAACATAACTTCAATAGAAACTGATGACGTACCCAGTTTTTACCAATGCTTTCTTCATGAATCTGAATTGGTACACTTTTGCCTTCATTTGAATATGATGCAAATTGCTTCCTCAACTTCATTCCAACCTTGTCATCAACATAGATACATTTTTTTACTTTATCAGATTTATTCTTTGACATTACTAACTGTGATACAGTACGAAATACTCCATTGACAAGACCATCACATACATACATTTTAGTTAGCATAACTCTAGCACTAACACCAAGTTAAAGTGACTGTGGCAAGCTTCATTATTTTCTTCTGTTGTCTGTTCAGTATCTCTGCAAACTTTGCATCTTCCTTTTGCCTCATTATTTCATTTAGTTCAACTAACTTGAAATTGTCATTCCACAAATCACATGTTGCAGTCTTGTCATACAAAGGTTTTGCTTTCACTGGAGGTAACTGTTAAAAATCTCCAACAGCTAAAATACTGACATTGCCTAAAGGGTTATGATTCCTAGATTGCTTAATCTGTCTTAACCGTCCGTGGATGTGATACAGTAACTTCTGACCAACCATTGAAACTTCATCTATAATCAAAATCTGCAGCTGACTGAGCTTACTACGAAGTGTACTGATCTTCTCTTCACCAAGTGGTTGATACGGTACTCACACATCTATTGGTACAGACAATGCATTATGAATTGTAGCACCATTGATATTAAATGCAGCCATACCTGTAGGAGCAGTTAGCATAAGAGACACATCATTAGGGTTTCTAATCATTGATCCCAGTATTCTTGAAATGCATCAGGGTTTTTACCAATAGCCTTGTCTATGCACCATTGTCGAATGTTGTAAAATACCTGTATTTGTTGGGCATTTAATGACCTCATCATATTTAATGCATCTGACTTGGTTACTCTGGATGAGTGAGCTTCAATGTCACAGACTCTCTCCTCTTTATCACCTTTCAAATCTGGAATACTCAATTCCTGTTCACCTTCATCTATGACAGGCTGCAGTTGCTCTTCACATTCATCTCTTTCCTGTTCAGTTTCTGGACTGATTAATGCCCAAGCATCTTCCTGTACGCCAAATTTCTCAAGATGTAGTTCTGCATTCTCAAGTGACTCAAGATCAACTTCAAATCTGCAACGATTACTATCCACTATCATTTTTACAGATTGCAATCTTTCAAACACATTGACAATGTCAGCACCTTTCTTCCACAATAAATAATTCTATGAGGTGATGACCCCGGGTGATTTTCAAAGTAAAACAAATCGACAACTGAATGAAGGACAACCAGGAGACCAAGTTTAACTTAATATTATCTATACTTACAATGATATTTACAAATATTTACAGGAGTAATGGACGGAATTTCATTAGTGTTCGGTCTGGTACAGCCGTTTGAATCACATAAACAATTCGCAATAAATTGATTTTTTCCGAATAAAATTCACCACGATTTAATTTCAAGCATTTCTACCGAAACTAAACGGGGTCGCAGACAATTAAAAAGATATTGAACTAATTAATAACTGATGATTACTTAAATACCCCAGTTGAACCGTCTTCCCGTGTTGTGTGGCGCGTTAGTCTCCGCCTCAAGGAGCTTCCTACAGCCTCACAGTATGCACATCAGTAACGGGTTCATCTACCGGGACAGGATTTAGTCAAGCTCAGGGTATGGCCATCTATAAAGTAAGATACAACCAAATATGTGCAAGTTTTGCGGAACAATCTTAAATACATTTAAATACACATTAAGAAAATAACTTACAATCAATCAATCTCAAACGATGTCTCAGTTTTTCCAAGAAATGTCGCAAACTTTACGAAAACTTCTTTAAATGCAAAAAATCTTCCATTTACCACAATCTTTGATGTCTGCCCATTTCCTAAAACTGTCTTTGCCAATTGCAACTATAGCAGAATATCATTTTAACTAACAACCAGTACTTTCTTCAGTAATTCCTCTTCTTAAACAATTAAATATTATTCAAAGTATAAATCAAGATTAAACTTACGGTTATTGATTTGGGTGAAGACGAAGTTTTACAATGTTGTCGAGGCTAAGTGTTGCGGATATGGACCGGTGTGTAGAGGAATGGTTATTTTAGCTCAGTTTATGCAATTAATACCACCGCAATTGTGCCGGGACTGATTATCTCCAGCCGATCGCCACTCCTGCTGCTTCAGGGGCCTCTCGGCTGTTGGTACGGCTCTCATGTAAATTTTACTTTCACTCTGTCTATCTCTCTCTTGCTTGTTTGGAGATCGCTGATAAAAACTGTTCTGATCAAATTTCCCCCACCCTCAATCACTCACAAACTCACTCCCTCATTTGCATTGAATTCAATAAACGCTGAAATTCAACAAATGAAACACCATGCAGACTAAACAACAATAACACAAATATGTTGGGACAATAACCATGGCCAGTGTCCTTACAGAAACAGCGTCCTAAGATACAAAATAAAAAGCTCTGGAAAAATACTAGCGGCTGCGGCAATCTCCGCGGGAAAAATAACGTGTTTGATTGGCTTATGGCTACGTCAGGCGAGAAGGCTAATTATGTAATGCTGTCAGGTGGTTGATTTGCGGGAAAAAAAGAATAAAAATCAAACAAACGCTGCGCGATCCTGACAGACAAAACCATTCTCATAAAAGTCACAATATGTTTCAAATATTTGTGGTCTCAATTGTGCATCAACACGGTATGGTAGAAACAGCTGTAGAACACTTTGATTATACTTCTCAGGACATTTGGTGACTGAAAATCTTGGATATCTTATGACAGCTGGGTCAGTTCGTGAGCGTTTTAATACATGTCCCAAATCATTCTTTAATGCATACACTGGTGATTGTCTCTTATCACTACATACTTTATAATTGTTGTACAGCACTCTTTACTCTGAATAAAATGTAGCTAGACACATTGATTCAATTGTATCAATATCTGGCCTTGCTTTATAATGATCAATTTTATCACCACACTGTATTCATTGCTATCACCACCATCATCATCTCCATCGTCATTATATATTCTGGTTTATTATTAAAAACAAATACATGGTTGTCGGCCACTGGCTGAAATAACCTTGTTTACAAGTATAAATTTATTATTAGTTAAAAAAAAAATAGGTATAACATATTTAAAAACAGATACATGTATATGTACAAATTTATACAATCCTGGACAATGCTGGAATAGTGGATTTTGTTTATCTGTCTGTTCTACAGAGTGGTTGAACTAACCCTTTTCACATTTTTCTCTCTCAGATGTTTACAGTCAGTTCTAAGAGGGGGAAGCATATTTCTACATTTGGTGGATTTCAACAGTTTTTCACCCCATTTAACAAAAAGCATAGCACGTCTACTTTCAAGAGAGGGAAGATCCAAAATTGCAAGCACTGTACAGTAACTTTGATTTTCCTGATAGCCTATTATGATACGACTGGCCCGTATTCGAACACTCAATTTTACTGGACTTCTCTTTAGTAATAGGACTATGCCAGACTTGGCAAGCATACTCAACTATGGGTCTAACAGCAAATGTTAACAGAGACAAAGTCTGACCTAGGGACACCTGATTTCTTCAAAATACACAAAGTAAACAACTTGCGTGACGCCCTGGAAACAATATCAGCCACATGTCTATCCCACTTAAGATCATTCCGTACTGTAACACCTAGGAGCTTCATATGAGTGACAGTATTTAATTCAGATGAATTAAGGCTGAAAATGTAGTTTTGTGTTTGACGCCTTAAAAAACTGATTTTCATGATATGGCATTTGGAAGGATTGGGAACAACATAATCAATTTTACACCAGTTGGACAGATCATCGAGGTTGGTTTGCAATTGGGATCGCTCACCATAATCGACTTTCTCCCCAATCGTCAGGTCGTCCACATATTTCCATTGCCTGCAGCTACCAACTGCAGCGTCATTGACTAAAATAAGAAAAAGAATTGGCCCAAGCTTGGTTCCCCGGGGAACACCACAACTGATGGTAGCAAGAGAGGAAACATGGTTATTGTAAAAGTTTGGTGTGCGACCAGGAGGAAGCTACAGACAATAGGGACAATAGAACGCCTGACCCCAAGTCCAATTAGTTTTTTAATAACAACAGTATGATTGACACGATCAAAAGCTTTCGTGAAATCAACAGGAGAAAGATAGGCATAATGGTAAGGTTTATCAAGACCCTCGTAAACGTAGTTTAACATGTCTACAAGATAATGCACAGTAGAGCTACCTTTAATATTACCATATTGGTTGAGATCAAGTTTATCAGTAATATCTTCAATTATCCACTTAACAATAAATGATTCAAGAATACGAGCAAAAATCGGAGTCAGTGAGATAGGTCTTAATTGATGAAATGACAACATTTTCTTTTCCTTGGAAATTGGCACTATTGTTGCAGTTTTCAAAACACCAGGAAAGTTACCATTAATAATAAAATATGAGTCAGAGGTCTTGAGAGTTCAGGTGCAAATTCTTTGATTAATCTGACGGGTAAGTCTCAAGGATGACTGGATTATTATTTTTTTTTTAGAACAGAGCTTTGAGTACTTGACCATAATAAACCTTAGGGAGATGGGGTGTTTGCAGGTAGATACGCAGGTAGGCTTTCGGTGTCCAAAGCAGGGAGCTGATTACAGATCTGAGCAAAGTGTTTGTTGATGGTTTCAGCTGTGTGTTCTGGTTTAGAATTAGTTCCAGGTATTGGTGTTGGCTTTGGTTTCAAGTGACAAATGTTTTGGACTTGTTTGTGCCACTTAGCTGGATGGTAACGCTTGAGGTTACGGACAGATTCAATGTAAAATTTTGCTTTGGCATTTTTTATAAGTTTTTGGATTGGATTGCGCAGGAAACGCCATTTCACCATATCTCTCTTAGTGTACACTTGTTGGCGAAGTGAGGAAACTTTTTTGATTTATGGAGTCATCCAAAGGACGTAGGAGTTATCCGAAGGATGTAACCCTGATTCACTGACAGGAAAGTATTGCTTGTAGGCACCATTGATTTCTGTCAAGAAATTCTTAATGATGTTATCAGTTGAGTGATCATCCGAGGAAACAACATTCCATGTATGGTTGGTAATCCATTGGCCGAAAGACCGCACTGCTGAATCTTGGTATGGGCGCCAGCTAAACTTGGAGCTTGTTTGAAGTGGGAGTTCAACAGAGGGTTTGACGAGGATGCAGCAGTGATCACTTCTTCCCAAGGGTGATAATCTTTCAGGTTCAACAAATGATACTGGAGAGTTTGTATAGATCTTGTCCAGAGTAGCATTGTCTCGGGTAGGGAATGATATGAGCCGAGTCATACCAAGATCAGTTTCCATGGTGGTGGTTCGAAGATGATTAAAATCTCCCACAATTGTAAAAATAGCAGAGAAATCATTTGTACGGATGTCGTCAACTGTGTAGAAAATATGCTGAAGTATTCCCTCGGCATAATTGGAACCAGGGGGGTAGTAAATTACACAAATGTACAAATTACTTGTAGAGCGAAGGACTTGTTTCAGATCACAATTAAGCCACAAACACTCAAACTCACTGGAGTGGTTTAGTACTGGGTGTACATTCATATTGTCCTTGACGTAAACAGCCACACCACTACCACGTCCGTTTTGACGATTCTTAGCAAAGCCTGTAAATCCTGGAATGTTACCGGAATGTTAGCCAGGTCTCAGTGACTGCAGCTAAATCAACCATATTAGCAGTGAGAAGCAGTTGTAATTCCTCCATTTTATGTCTTAGAGACCGTGCATTGGTGAGCAGTAACCTAGGAAGTGGGGATTTTTTGACATGCCGATGAGATTGGGGAAGCATAACAGGTACCAGGTAGCGTGCTCTTGGTTTCATAATATGTTGTTTATGTACTACGAGTAGAAGAAATAAGTGGTATAGCTGCTTCCAAAAATGAATAGTTTGGGCGTTTACTTCTTTTCATCAATGTGTGACCTTTTCTGAATAAAACTCAAGGCAAGGTCATTCGTACTGGGTTCTCTCCTAATGGTATAAACTCAACCTTTCTAGAACACTCTTGAAGTTTTAACGTACAACAGCGATAAACTGCTTCTTGAGCTGACACTTCATGATTCTGCAGATAAACACTCCCAATGTGTTTCAAACTCTGTTTAGCATCTTGATTACCTTCTTCAGCCTCACTCTGTGCGTGCTTCAGTAATTGTCGCATCTCACGTTCTGCTTTGCTCATGTAACTGATCACATAACATACACGCGCATATACATCGGTGATCAACTGAATATCCATATTGGCATTCCAGCATATTAACAAGTCAGGATTGTAATAATTAACCCAAGCATCTTGTGGCTCTCTTTTCAACACAATGTTCACTTTTTTAATGTGCACATCATTGGCTTCCTCAAAATCATTCCGTGTTATAGCAATTGCTGTAAACAGTTCATTAGTTGTCATGTGTTGATTGCTGGCATCATTAACAGCGCTCCACACTGATTTCAACAATTTCTTAGCATCATCTTCATTTAATGTTTTATCACAATTGTTCTCAGGATTATCAACGTCACTGGCTGTGGATTGGCAATACATGTTCTAATTGATGGTGGCCTTGGAAAATTAAATCTACACTGTGTTCCTTTCTTCTTACATGACTTAGAATGTCTCTTACTATGTTGCTGTACACTGCTTACAGTCTCATTCAACTCCTCATCATCTTCCTTTGATGGCAAGGCACAACTCGCATATTTGTTGACAAACTCTGCCACTTTGTCATCACTTCCTGTACTCAACTTGGGTGCGTCTTCAATCCAAAACAGGCAGTGAGTATGAGGAGAGCCTCTTTGCTGGAATTCTACTCGATAAAAATAGTCTTTTACTTTCCCACTCTTGACATGATCACATCTTTCAAAAATGTATGAAACTGTTTATCAAACATTCTTGCAACAGTTACAGGATTACTCCTCAATAACAGAAATTTGTCATTCCAATCTAATTCATCAATACTCCTTGAGTCACCTTGTTGTCTGAGTAATTTATTGACTAATTCAGGCCATCTCATATCAGCTGCTGAAAATTAACATAACCACGTAGGTATGCCACAAGCTGTCGTACCATTGCTAAAATATTCTTCTGACATGATTGCCAAAAAGGTGGAGTTTCTCTGATAGGTTTCAAGAACTTGTATGCCTGGTATGACTTTAGCATGTCTTTCAACTTGTCTTTGTCATTCAGTAATCTAGCAGTGACTTTCTGGCCATCATTTGTTTTACCTGAGCCTTTCTTTAATAACACTTGAAATTACTTGCTTTAATTCAGACAGATATTGAGCATAAAAGATGTACTGTGTACTCTTTGCAAATCTATTATCTACATTCATCAGTCTGTTGTTGAAATATCTGTTAAGTGTTATCTCTGCCGCACGCTTATCACTAAATACTGGCCCACCTTTAGGGAACAATACTGGAAAACATTTGCACTCATTAGAAGGGTCATAAGCACTCTGATTGGATTATTTCTTTCACATGGTGCTACACAATACACATCGTCAAAATACTGATCCAAAACTTCTTGACCAATATTAACAGCCTGCAAGCATGTATCTGTGGGAACCTGAAAATAGTTCTTGACACTGTCCCTTTAATACATAGGTGAAGTTTGTTTACATCAGTGTTTGTTGTATTATTTCGCCATGAAAACAGGACGTCACCGTCTTTCGGTATAGATTAAATGCATAATCTCCATTACATGATGTATAAATGATTCTATTTTTGTTCAGTAACTTTTGATGTGATTATTACTGCCCAACTGCCTTTGTAGATGCCTTGTTTCTTAGTTAAGGCTGCGCGCATTAATATGCGAACGTGTAAGTAGGCCAGGCGCTATGTGCAGTGGGGTTCACACTTGTTTTGGCGTGGTTGATGCAAACAACATTATTTCTACTGAGGGAAGTTGGTGAGTGTATTTTCATTTAGACACGATTATTGTAATTTTATAAGATGGGTAGATATTACATTTATTAAAAGAGTTGATTACTAAACGTTTGTGACTCTATAAAGGTAGCAAGACCATTGACTTTACTTTAAAAACACCATCGTTGTGTACTCTTTTCACCAGTAGTGATTTACATGTATACGCTGTGAACATGATGCCATTGACTTGTCGTCACTAGCCTACTAGCGGTGTTGGGTGAGTTTTATAAGACCATATACTGATGTACTCGGCTTTATTGTAAACACACATACATCTTAAAAATAATTGGTTTATTCTTTTTGTCATTGACTATAGGGATATATATATATACATATATATTTAGAGAGGATTCAAACAAAGGAACCATGAGTGACATGGGGTCATAAATAAAAAGTTGAAGAGAGTTAACCCATGGTGTAGTGAGTAGTGGTGATTGATCTCCTGACCGGGGGAGCATCCCCCAACTTCGGCAACGAGCAACCGTAGCCGACCAAGGGACCGCGCCGCCTGCGAATCCCTACATATCTAATGGTGTTCCTCTTAAACGTTCTTCATCTGTTTCCATTTCATTAGCATTGTCAACTTCAACATTGTTTTCAACATTCTCTGTGACATTACTTTTATTATCTTCTTCTTCCACATCTCCTTACAAGTCATTAGTCCAGTCTGTATCAATTTCAATCTCATGATACCACTTGTTATTGCGTTTTAGGTACTGTAAAGCATTTTGTATCTGTTCCATATTCACAAATTGATACTGATAGTATTCTTTAAAAGTCAATTTCCGCTTGAGCTTGACACGTATTATCTGATCAACATTTTGAGGTCTAGGTAAGGATTTCACTGTTTCAGACACATTTGATGGTACACATACTACAGGTCCATGTACAACATGCTGTCCACCTTTAGGCAATGGCATTAATTTCACAAATGGAACATTTAAGGCAATTAGATGCTCTTCTAACTTGTTCAAACATGCTAACTCTTTAGGAATGTCTACTACCTGCAAATTATTACACCAAGCTTCAGCAGGTATCTTATTCAATAACTTGCGATGACATGTATAACATATCCACAGACAAATCTGCTTGATTCACGCACAGTACATTGCAATCTACAATTATCATCACAATTGTGTAGGTACTATTCACTGATACAATTGTTATTGTTATATTTCTTTTTCTTACATTGAACGACTTGCTTACGAAAAAACAGGCTCAAGCACACGGCACAAATATACTCTGGTCCATTCGATATTTGCTTCTTAAAATCAGAGGTCACATTCTTGAAATCATTTTTCTTCACTTTCTTATGCTTTTAATATTCTTCTTGAATTTTTCATTTTTCTGATACTTGGTTGCTGAAGCATTCTTCACTTTATTTCTAGAAGAAAAATCAACATGGTATTTGTAAGCATTTCTCTCAATTGTTGTTTTCTTGTACTGTGGGTTACAATAAAACTTCAATTTAATCGCATTAATAACTATTCTTGCAAGTCGCATTTTGGTGGTATTTTACTTTACTTGCAGTTTTCACATCAGTCCTAAATTCATCATTTTTCTTATATTTCAATTTACTTGCATCCTTCACAGCAGACCTGAATTCATAATTTTCCATATACTTTATCTTGCTTTATTTTACTTGCATTCTTTACTTGTTCTTGAAACTCTGAATTAGTCTTGTACTTTCTTTTACTTTGCTCAATTTTCATGATCCTGTGTGTTCAACTTAAATGATGATTTACTTCGTTTTCAAATTTCAATGACCCAATAACTTGTTCTTTGCATTTTTCATCAAACTTGTATTTCATCTTTTCATATTCTCTATTTGTTTTCCCTCTAAACTCAACATCACTCCTGTATTTGTCTCTCTCATGTTTCTTTTTTTACCTTTAGTCAAATCACTTTCAATATAAATTTTTTCTCTACGTTTTTCTCTCATCCGTTATTTCATCAATTTTCTGTGCTTCACTACATTTACTCATTTCCTTTTCTTTGGAGTGCATCTTTTCACAGATTGTTTCTTTCCTGAAGTCTTATCATTATTACGCTCACATGTATCTGTCACCTGCTCCTCACAATGTTCAGACTGTTTGCCATGACAGTGTTCAGTAAATTCAAGACAGCCATCAAATTTTTTATAACAATCTCCTTTTCCTCATGAACATCACTTAATTGTTGTGACAATTCGTCTACTGATGTGACAACATCATAGTGCACTCTGTGTTTGTGATTCAGATAAATTCCCATATCAGATGTGTCAGCACTTCCCTCAACATTCTTTGCAGAAAATTTGCACCACTTATATATTTCATCAAATGTGTATATGTCCATACAAAGCATAAGTGCCATTGCCATGATTTTAATTTCAGTCGCCCATGTACCAGTATCAAACATTCTCTGTCTCATTACATTAATCCTCCACATCAACAAATCCTTCTCAGAAAACATGTCAATTTATCAGCATTCCTCAACAGATGATTAACACAAGCAACTCTCAATTGTACATGATAATCTTCAGTTCCTGACATGGCAAATGAAATAGCCCTGAAGAAACAATTACCATCACCACTTATGCGTCTCACAGATTTGTGTTTACCCATGGCTTGACACTGCACATTAACTGTGTTGGACTTTGTGTGACAATTCAAAATGATATGCATTACAAAGAGCGACCTTAGCATCAAACGTTGATGGAGAGAATTTCATAAGACCAGGTCCACTTACTTCAACTACTTCCACTACTTCCACTTCATCACTGGACTCACTGTGTGCACTGTCATTGCAATGTTCATCTCTTCTAATCTGACTGCTTGACTTTTCATAATCATCTTCAACATTAAAATATTCCTCATTGACACTCTCTGTATATTGATGACCAATATTTACATCTTCCCTCGTGGTTGTGTCATCTTCTTCTGGTACATCAAACAAGTCACAGTCCCCTTATTAAAAAAAAACCTCAATGGTTTCTACTATGCCCTGGTGAACATTTGAACCATCATCATCTGTACATGTACCTGTTACAGCCTCACCATTCACAGAGTGATAGACCAGTTAATTCATACTGCTCATTATCAGACAGATTCATGGAATGAGCCAAATTTTTACAATAAGTATATACCTGTTCAAATGTTCTTGCTTGTATCAGAATACTTGTCCCATCCTGAACCATACGGCCATGGATACTTCTGGAATGTGAATCAAATACAAAATACATGCCATCTTGAGCAATTACTGCAAATGTGTTTTCGTGGGAACTTATGAAGCACGCATGATATTTCTGACGATTCTGTTCTAGAGCAGTTTTCAATGATACCATATTAAATTCAATTAAGTGACAAGCATTTTCATCAAATATACCCGATACAGGCGCATGATACTTCATACTATACTGTGTGTCATATACATCGAAGTCAGTTGACAATACATTGATCAACAAGTAGTCATTGTTCATTGTGGAGCTTTCTTGTTAAAAACTATACAATTGATTCCCAGCTACATCGCTCGCGCTAGTTGCTAAGCATGGTCAACTTGCACGTCGTGGGAACGAGGCTGCACAACCATCATGGGTCACATTTTGTCTTGACTGGCGGTGTCCAGATCACCACCCGAACAATTGGCGCTGCACCGGGTACCAGTGATTATCCTAGACTTGCGTTACGCGTCTTAATCATTTCATTACATTCTAAATGTCATTGCGCAGGAACTATTTTCTTCCTTTTTAGTTTTAAGACAACAATTAAATAAAGAAAATTGTTACAAAATTACAGACATATTATGCCTGATATTTTTTAATTCTCTACAAATTATGAGTATTTGCTGGTGCATTAAAGGGGGTTTCATCGAAGGTTTGATGATTGTGGTAAAGTATTTGCATAACCCATGTCCACAAAAATTACCTAGGAAGATCATGTTGCCCCAACCACGTCTCCAAAAATAAACGAGGATCGAAACAAAGTAAGCACTGGGGACGAGGAACGTATTGCCCCCGGTCATGATATTTTGTTCTTTCAAAATCTTATTACTTAGAAATGGATTTGTTTGTGTTTATAATAAGACAACAATTCGTATTGGAAATAATTTCACACAAATTGTATGGGATATTATGAGTTAAACTGGCAATGATCACCTTAGCCTTACTTGTGCCTTGACTTTAGTTTCAAAAGCCATTAGATTACTATTTTTTATAAATGGCATGGTCGTCACCTCCATATAATTTGTATATCGGTTTTACACCATATCTCAAGAACACTCCCGATATTCAAACTTTTTACATTGATAGACACCTTGGGCAATGGAGAGTAGCCTTGGATCATCGTGACCCCAAGTTGACCTTAACCTCCAGGTCAACCGGAAGTAGGACCATATCTCAAGAAGTACACACCCAATTTTCTTTCTTTTTTTCAGACTCTTTGGGCATGAAATATTACCTAAGGGTTATCGTGACCCTAAATTGACCTTAACTTCCGGGTTAACCATTTTTAGGCACATTTAAAGTAAAATTTAACGCTTGTGAAAGGTAAAGTGTCTTCCATTTCAAAGTCAAGCTCAGATTAAAGGTCTGCAGCAATTAATAAAAGAAAAACAAAATCGGAACAGCTAAGCGTTTGTTCACAAACGCCTAATGTCTAGTAATTTTTATTATTTATTTGACCAAAACAAACAAAATACAGTTACAAACAAGCAAATAGAAGATGAATAAAGAAGTAAACCAGACAAAAGCAAAAAGCGTAAGCAATAGAAAACAAACAAACAATAAGTAGGCCCAAGAAAAAAATATCAGTACTAAGTGTGAAAAAATAATTCATAATTAAGTAAATAAGGTAAATAAATAAGTGAATGAATAAAAATTTTACTTAAAAAATATGAATAAACAATATAAATAAATAAAAAAAATAAAAATACAAATACAAATAATAACAATTATAATACATATACATACAAAAACTGGGCTTTTTATAGCGCCATTTCATTTGAACCTAGGCGCTTTAGCACGCAGACAAAAGCATTGCAAATATTAAAATACAACAATGAACAAAAAGCAATTACAGAAAGTTACTAAGGAAAAAGATATGTTTAAAGTGCTTTCTTGAAAATAGGCAGTGATTTTGGTGATGGGAAGATTGTTCCACAGTCCTGGAGCATATAAAATGATTTATATGCAGCGGATTGAAGAGATTTGCTGCTTGGTTTACTTTCAGCAAGACAAGTTTTATCTGATGCCGAACGAATCCCAGCCCTATTTGACTGTAAAAAGAAAAACATGATGCAAGATATGCTGGTGCAAGTCCATTTAAGCATTTATACACATGCACCAATATTTTAAATTAAACGCGCTCTTTCACCGGGAGCCAATGTAGCTGTTTTAGAAAAGGAGTAACATGATGAAGTTCAGAGGCACAAAATGTTAGCTTGGCAGCCCAATTCTGAAGATATTGAAGACTGTTAATTTGAGTTGTGTTTGCTTCAAGTAAAAGCACATTGCTGTATAGTAACCTAAAATTAGCCCTATTATGAGCCAATCTGTGAAAAATTTAGAAAGAAGCCAAATTCAACTGATAATGGTCGGTATGGGTGTCATTAAGTACCAAAAAAAGTAAGGTCGAATGGGGGGTGGGGAAATTGTTTTTTCAGGGGGGGGGGGGTCATTGAAACCGGGGGGGTCATTGACCCAAATTTTGCTCAAAGTATGTCGTGTTTGGTATCAAATGGAAGGAAATTTAATTGACAACACTGTAACTCTCGTTGATGTTGTCATTTAATCACTCTGTGAAAAGTTACACTTTATTAAAGACGTGGTGCTGGTAAACAAGGAATCAGCGAGCTCATTACACAGTTTCCAATGTAAAGACAAAACCTTAAACCTATCATAATACGTTACTATGTATAAGTGTATCACATTGTTTTGGGGCTGATATCAACATGGTTCAAGGCATGTTAAGTACAAACACAACAGTCTGTTGATTAAAAATACTTACAAGTCAAAACTGACCTTTAGCTACATATAGGGCCTACAAGTTTAGCCAAAACAAATGGCTTGATTATTCAGTTTTATTCCTCTTCATCGCTCCCAAGTTCTTCTGAATCTATTCTATCTGACCCATTGGAGCAATGTCCACAGCACACACTCCACAGCACACACTCCACATGCTGAAACACATGACATGCCAGCTTTCATGCAGCTGCATTTCATGGTTTGACACTGCCTCTCCCCTTCCTTACAGTTGCAGCAAATTCCTTTTAGAAGATTTTCTGGGGCGATACCTCCAGTAATCTTTGGTCGGAGTTTTTTGTTGGTATCCAACTCCCACCCTCTTCCAATGGGCTCAAGTATGGAGGTGTTAAGATGCTTCCATACCACGACTTGGAGATGTACACGAAGGGAATGTTGTGCTGTTGCCTTGTGTGTGGGTGGTAGGCGATCGGGATCGATTTTACCTTTGGCTGCTTGCTTTTGGAACCTCTGATAACGAGCCCTTTCAAGGAGAGTATCCCCACAGCTATAGGTAATCTGCATTGCCTTTAATCCAGCTGCTTGAATTGTGGATACTGTTGAAGTATCACTTGTGAATGCAGTGATGACACTAGCAGGAAATTTGAATTTGTAGAGAGCACATTTGGTATGTCCATGAATGCATGAAACAGTGTCATTTCCAGACCAGCCATATTTGAAAAGGAACTCTTCCCGGTCACCAATATCTATGGTAGATATCATAAAGACCATCAACGTCTGATTGTAAGTACAGATTAGAACAGTTACTTGGCCGATGATAGCAAAGCAAAACCAATATATCTGTGTCTTGGGCAACAACAACAACTGGGGTGTTCACACTGTTGACCAAATCTATTGCAGTTTTTACGATAAGCGTGTCACCATCATCTTTTGCTTGATGTACAACTATATTGTGGCTTGTCAACTCTGCAGATATCATCATTATTAGAGCTCCTTTGTTCTTCTCATTTGCCGGGAAAACTTCTCTGTCACATGATACCGTCAATTATTTTGTGACACTTAAGTCTAGACAAACCTTTCCATATGCTCATGGTCTTTCGTTGATGGTTCTTCCCCATAGCCATCAAACACTACAGTAGAATCCTTGAATTTGGCTCGGACATACTTGACATAGGTATCAACTATGGTCTTGATGGTTGCACCGTTGGTCCACTTTACCTGATGAAGTAGCCATCCTCCATCAACAACATGCATCTTGCTATTCATGTCAAAGTCAAGTTTTGTTGCTGTTACCTTGAGCATCCTGCCAAATTCATGCTTTTGGGGTTTCCTCATACGATCCATAGTGAAGAGAGATGTAGGAACAGGGGTCAGTTCAAAGCTGAATAGCTCTTCAATCCCTTCATCTCGCTCTGCCATAATGATCAATCTGTTGAAGAGTGCTGTCTTTTCAATGTACACCTTCTCCTACTTTAACTTTCTTTGGAAGATTAGCCAGATTTCTGCATTTTTTTTATGTCTTCATGCTCTTAACAGGTGACTCATCGTCGAGGTCCTTCTGCATTTCCTGGCCTATCATCACTGCATCTTCACAGTTGACAACTGACTTGTCGCTAGTCATTATTCCACTGGACAAAAAAGCAATGGTCATAGGATCATTTACCTGAAATACAAAAAGTAAAATCTTATTGTAAATACATGAAAAGCTAAATATTTTGAAAAGGGCCAACTGAAATGTGGAGTAACATGAACCATTATCAGTAAACAAATACTTACCTTTGTGAAAGGGTCATGGGTCGAAAACCATTCAGAAATCAACTTGATGCATTTGCTGTCCTTTTCTATACGCTTTGCCCCAAGATCTCTGTGGGTCCTCTTGCTCCGTTTTCCACTAATCATTTCTTCCATCAGATCTCCTAGAAGCTTGAGATGTGAAAACGTGCCAGTCCATACTTTTACGGAGCTCTCATCCCGCATCCTCCCTCTTGTTAAGCCTCCATTTGATTTTGCTTTCCGCATCAGTGTTTCTTCAATTGTTTGATCAGAAAACTGCCCAGAAAATTGCTCAGTGCTGTAACGGGTCGTGTGGTTTCCCTCCATGAATGCTCCGTATATCTGAAAATAACAACAAACATTCTTTAGTCAATTTTAATTCCACTGTAAGGATATGTACGGAAAAATAGATGATTTATGAAAGGTTCAGAGAGGTTAGAGATTTGTGCAAAGTGTCAGAGCTAGCACTGGAACTCTGACCTCCAGTTGCTTTATTAGCTTAGTGTCCAGCAGCACATTTGTTCGTTGGGGCACATAATGTTGCAGACCTTCCATATCTGACAGAATTTCACTCTTTACAATTGGTTTTCGATGCATCTTCCTATTCTCATCAACTTCAAGTTGATTGGCATTTTCTGGCGTGGTAACTTTGATCTGCCCCATGGCATGAAAACCTGACTTTCCCTCTTAAGTTTATCAAATCATGATTCATGTTGTCACCAATGTGTTGCTCAATCTGCTTCTCTAGGACTGTCATTGATGCTGCACGTGTGTTGTTAGTAGAGTCAATGTACGTGTACTTGTAGTCCATGGTCTCTTTTTTACTTTCACATATGCCAAGCCTGTGCATAACGTCTATCAGCTGACCTGAACCAAACTTATGATCGATGTATAAGCTCATACCAAGCTGGAAAGGCATCTGATGATCTTGGACGTAGTGAAGATATGATATTTTGGCCTGCAACATTTCGTCTCACAGATGAGTGAGGCATTAAGCATGTCAACAACAGTTCAAGAGAATCTGGCAGCTCATAATGTGATGTCATTTCTTTGAGCGAAGGGAATTCAGTTTTGCTAAAATTAAGACACTTAATGTCATTAACTATGAGTGAAGCTGCTGTTTTGATGATGGCTGTTTTCTTTTCCTCTTCACTGTCAGCTTGCATCTCCTGGTGGTCTCGGAGGATGTTTGCTGTACAGTTTCTAAAGCAGACAACATCCTTGCGACGTTCTTCATTAGTAATGAATATGGTTTCACCAAAGTACCTCTTGAGTGATTCTTTTAAATATATATCATGATACACAGGATGGTCATCACCAACTATTGTTTTCATTTGTTCATGTAAATGCTTTACTGTATACACACCACTCTCCATTTCTCTGTCAAGCCATCCACAGAGCTGATAGAAAGCATTTTCCTTTAAGCTATCCACAGGCCTGCCACCTTTCTGAAAAAGAAAAAAAATGAGTAAAAAAGGGCCAACTGTTGAATGGCTTGTTTAACAGTGGTTAATGCTGAATTTGAGGGCATTTTACATTAAAACGTACTTTACTCTATTCCTAGTATTTGTTACATGAACTGCAAAATATGTTAACTGTATAAGTTTTACTCACATTACGTTCTTGTACATTGTAAATTTGGATATACTGCCTGTTCTGCTACAAGATCTGCCATGCCATAAGAGCGTCCTTTCACAGCCATTCCGAAACTATCTGCTCTTTCACCTGCGATTCGCAGAAGTGATTGCTTCAGCGTGATAGTTGATGCCCAATGTATGGTCTCCTGTCTGTCAGGATGCCGTTCATCGAAATAGATGTCCTCATTGCATATGAAACATCTGTCACTATACGGAAATCGTGTAGAACCCTGGCCTGAAAAAATAATGTTTAGACAAAGTTAGCCACCATCACAGGTGAATCAGCAGTATACTACATTAAAAATGTCTAACAAATATAACATGTGGGGATGTTTCATGTCGAAACATTAAGCAATGAGCGAATTAATGTGAATTAAAATAACACATTTAATTTACCTTTTTGATTGTTGCAAGCATTTACCAGCTGTGACAATCGAAGTTTTTTTCGTGGTGTGTGCGCTCTTTTTCCTCAACCAGTGGCTCCTCTGCATGAAAAGGGCTCGGCATCGTTGATGGACTGTCATAGAAATGTTACCTGTCCATTTTGTTTCTAATCGCTCTAATAATGAAGAGTCTCTGATACGTCTACACTGCTTGATTAGATTCTCATAGCCCTTTGTATACAACCTCTGTAGCTTTCCTGCTTCTGAAGAGTCTTCACTACATATTTCACATCTATCCATTTTATTCATGAACCACTGCATACAAGATGTAGACTGGTACAAAGTTGTATACAGGTAAGTAAATCTAAGTAGGCCTATTATAGGCTACTTATTGTCATATTGATGAGAGACACACCTACTTGATGTTTAAGATATGAATATAATGTAGGAAATTGGTGGACGGATGGGCAGTGCAGTGGTAGTAACCTCAAGCTCCAGTCATCTATATGCCCCTTTATATTCAGTGTGTGTCAAACACTTATGTAACGTAAGTCAGTGGGATCATATTACAGGGTAATTACCACTGATTCCCTCGTCTTCAATCAAGTGTAACTTTTCACAGAAGGATTAAATGACAAAATTGACATGACTTACATTGTTTTAAATTAAATTTCCTTTCATTTGATACCAAACACGACATACTTTGAGCAAAATATGGGTCAAAGACCCCCGGTTTCAATGACCCCCCCCGAAAAAACAATTTCCCCCCCCCAATCGTCCTTACTTTTTTGGTACTTAGTGACACCCATACCGACCATTATCAGTTGAAATTGGCTTCTTTCTAATTTTTTCACAGATGAATCCTAATTTAGGGATACTTGTAGTCCAATCTGGAAAGAACAAGACATCTTATACCACTGCTACATGTGTCAACATCTAGAAACCTTATACGTGTGATGTTTCACAGGTGGTAGGACACTGACCGTGACAATGATGTTATTTGTGGTGACATAGACATAAGATTGTCAAAGACAATGCCGAGGTTGCGTTACAGTTTTTGTGGGTGTGATAATTTCGTGTCCAATTTGCAGTTGAACACTGGGCATGAGGCGATTGAAATGAAAGTGAGGTTGCAACTAAGAACTCAGGGCTATCATTGTTCAGTTTCAACATATTTTCAGTCATCCAGGATTTTAATTCACCAATACACTTTGTGAGCGCTTGTAAGGCAGACTGAATAGATAATGAATCCGAAGGTATGAAACTGGTATATATCTGAATATCATCAACATAGATGTGATACAGTAAATTGTTCTCCTTGATGATTCTTCCGATGGGAATGGTGTAAATGGGAAAATATTTTGGTCCAACAATTGATCCTTGCAGCAATCCATAGTGCATATCGTATGAGGCTGAATAGTGCACGGTCTATCAAAACCTGTGTTGTTCTGCCACTAAAGTACGACTTAAACCATTTAAGGGCTGTCCCTGTAATGCCAATCTCACATTCTAATCTGTTGAAAAGGACATTGTGATTAACAGTGTCGAAGGCAGCACTTGGGTCCAAAAGCACCAGGAACACGCCCTTTTGATTGTGGATCATGCCCATAATAAAATTGTTGACTTTCAGTAGGGCGGTTTCAGTACTATGTGACGAGCAATATGCGGACTGAAATTCTTCACCAAAACTATTTTTAACAATGCGATCATTGATGTTGTTGACCACATGTTTCTCTCTCAGCTTAGATAGGAACTTGATGTTAGCGACAGGACGATAGTTCTTAAGTTCGTCTGGATTCAGTGACTGCTTCTTGATGAGAGGGTCGAGTACATTATGCTTTAGAATGCTTGGGAAAATGCCTGAGGAGAGACTTATTTATAATGCGTGAAAGGGTTAAAACCGGTAGAAATAAGGAAACAACATCTTTAAGAAGCCAGCCAAGAAGGGTACAGGGTCCAAAACACAACTTTTCGTAGCAGTTTTGTTAACAAGCTTAATAACATCTTCTTCAGACACTTGACTGAACTCAGATAGTGTACATGTTACACAAACATTGTGGGAATCACCACACATTACAATTGATTGAGCATGTTTCAAACTAGAATAAATGTTAGCAACCCTCTCTTGGAAATACACTTGAAAGTCATTACTTAAAACTTGTGCACACTCATATGCGGGTAACACTTTACTTGTATTATTCAAGAGCCCATTTACAATTTTAGACAGTCTTTGTATCAGAAGCAGATTACAGCTTTTCCATAATATGCTGCTTTTTAGCTTCCTCTATCTTGCAATTGACTGCTCTGTTCTGTTCAATATAAAGCTGGTGATGAACTTCTAAACGAGTCTTGCGCCACTTCTTTTCACACTTTCGGCGAATTCTGCGAGCTTCATGTATGTCCGAGTTAACCAGAATTGTCTTATTCTTATTTTACAAGCTTTCATAGAGACAGGCAAAATGGTCTAAGGAATTAATTGTGCACTCTTTAAATGCCTCCATCAGACAATCGATATTATTGACTCCAGCTAGAATGTCATTAAACTTCATTTTCAACTCTTTCTTAAAGCTGGCAGTATCAATTGTACGAAAGTTTTGCTTAGTAGTTACTTGTTTTTGGTCATCTGTTTTGTCCAGCATGAGCTGAAAATCAACAACATGATGATCTGAAAGCCCAACATGATGAGATTGTCTTCAGGTCGAGACAGAACCAAGTCCATATATGGGTTGCCCCAAGAACATTTTGTTGAAAACCAGCACTTTCAGTAGTTTCCAGAAAACGGATGACATCTGGGTTTTTTTCGGGCAATCGACATGAATGTTGAAGTCTCCCAACATGACGACTTTGCCGGCTCGCAAATTCAAATCCACACATGTTAGAAAGTTCGCCAAGTCATCAACAAACTGTGAAGTCTTCAAACCGTTTTTTTCTGGATGGGGGAGGTCTGTAGATCAAGACGTAGTAAATCTTGCGTCCTGTGTTATAATAGTAATAGAAACAAATAATAAAAACAATGGAAAAAGACAACTAGGGACCAAAATGGATTGAGCGAGAGAGGGTGGAGCATGCAGGAGGGGAAAAACAAACATGGGGGAAAACAACAAGTCATGCGGGTCAGGGACAACAAAAGTAAACTAAATTACTGTTGCTCAGAAGCATGCTGCCCCGCGCATGACCTTTTACAGGAGGATTTACTCAAACCTCATGTTCAACACAAAGGACGAGAAAATTTGAACAAATAATGGCTGTGTTCAAGACCTGCATGCTCCCAAGTAAACATCTAAAGCAAAACTTGGTTTAAACATACGTCTTTGAGGTGGCGGAGAAATGTCGGAAGAGGATGTATTACAGCAGCCTCCCGAGTGTGGGGATGAAAAGTGTCCCACAATCTGGGAAAACGATGGGAAGGTGAACGAAATAGTGAGTCAGTGTTAGCAGGAAGATGACGTAATTTGAGCGAGTCAAGATGACGAGGATTAATGGAAATACTACCAAGAATTGATTCGCAGTGATAAGTGCCATGTAAAACTTTGAACACAAAGGCACTGAGCAGGTAGTCACGCCTGTTTGTTAGAGGATGCCAGTTAAGGTGCTGTAATCTATCTTCATAAGACATTTCTCCGCGTCTTACTCCGCATCTTTGTTTCAGGGCAAGTTGGGTAGCTGTTCTTTGAACCCGCTCAAGCTGATTTTGTTGAACTGAAGTATATGGGTGCCATGCTGGAAGACCATATTCTAGGATTGGGAGAACAAGAGATTTATACAATGAAAATATAGCCTTTGGACAGGAACCCCTGGCAACTGTTCTAATGAAACCTAGGATGCGATTGGCTCTAGCTACTACGGAGGAGGTATGTGTGGCCCATGAGAGTTTAGAGTCAATTGTGAGCCCGAAGTACTGATACGATTTAGTAGTTTCGTTTGGAAGTGTACCTAAGCTGTATACTAGAGGGTTGAATTGCCTGCATCTAGTAAAATGCATAACTTTGGTTTTACTGACATTGAAAATCATTTCATCGACATTGGACCAGTTTTTGAGCCTATTTAAGTCAAGTTGAAGTGTGTGTTCATCATTAGGGTAATCTATAGTGCAGTACAAAAGAATGTTGTCTGCAAACAAAACACAGCTAGAGGAAATTGAATTGGATGAATCATTAATAAAAATACTGAACAGTAGCAGCCTAAGAACACTGCCCTGCGGCACGCCAGAAGTAATGTTGACCCAAGAGGAGACTCTGCCCCTGAATATTATTATTATTATATTGTATTTGTATAGCGCCTACTGCAGGCCAGCCTCTAAGCGCTTAACATTCATGTTTCCTGCAAGGTCATTGGAGCTACGTTTGAAGTATGAGACCTACTCCTTTACATAGCACCTTGTAATGGTTTACAAGGTGCTGTGGCGCAATATGCAGCCGATCAAACCAGGAACACCGGGGCGGACCCCTTCTCTTTTCGATAAGTGCACTGGGTTCTTTTTCGTGCGTTACACAACACACGGGACCAACGGCTTTACGTCCCATCCGAAGGACGAAGCAATCATGGTTAAGTGTCTTGCTTAAGGACACAAGTGCACGACCGGGGCTCGAACCCACACTCTGCTGATCAGAAACACCAGAGCTTGAGTCCAGTGATCTTATCCACTCGGCCACGAATAGAACCCGGTGTCTCCGACCCGTCAGAAAAGATCGAACCCAATGCCACAACTCGCCCTGAACATTAAAAGAAGTAGCGAGTTTTTCAAGTAGGATATGATGTGGCATTGTGTCAAATGCCTTCGACATGTCTAAGAAAATGGCATCTACTTTGGAGGGACGGCGTCTATCTAGGGTGGATGACCAAGAGTGAAGAATGTTGACCAGCTGCGTCACGCAACTCCTGTGTTTAACAAAGCCATGTTGATGAGGATAGAGAAAACCAAACGTGTTCAAGTGATTATTTATAGCAGCAGATATAATGCGCTCAAAACCTTTGCGTAGCAGTGATGTAAGGGCTACAGGCCTATAATTAGATTACACTGACTTATGGCCTTTCTTATACACCGGTGTAATGTTAGCGCTCCGCCAAACATCTGGCAATTGACCAGTGCTCAGAGATGCGTTAAACAACAAAAAGAGAGGATGAGATAATTCTGATGGAATTTTGTGAAGAATACTTGGCAAGATACAATCGGGTCCAGGAGACTTATTAGAGGGAAGTTTTGTAAGCAATGCAGCAATTTGGCTAGCAGAAACTGAGATATAAGATAACTCAGGAATATGCAACAGGCAAGGCGGGGGACTGTGGGGAATAGGACCCGATTGTTTACAAACAGAAGCAAAGTAATCACCAAATGCAGAGGATATTTTTTGTGGGCTGGTCAGTTTACAATTGTTATGGTAAAATGAAGGAGGAGAAGATTGTTTGCGGCCTCTAACAAAGGACCAGAAAGCCTTATGGATGGATTTTTGAACTTTGTTACGAGCAATCTTGTACTGAATCCAATCAAATGAACGACCAGATTTACGGGCTAAATTGAACAGCCTGTGATTTTTATTAATCAAGATCTTCAGTTCTGGAGTAACCCAAGGTGCGTGACGGGATTTGGATTTAGTGACCTTTGGGATGGAATCACAGATAGCAGCATCTAGTAAGTCAGTTCTCTGTGGATTCATTGATGTCGTTGGTATCTATGAAAACAGACCAGGGCACAAGATAAATTAATTGTCGTAGATGATCGAAATCACCTCAACGGGTTTGTGAAAACGTCCTAAATCGCTGGGCTTGGGGCAGGTCGAATGGAACGGAAAGTAGTCTGGTCGGCAAGGTGATCAGAATGGACAGGTTTTTTTTTAACAGTACAGATGGCTGAAATGAAATCTGCCCGGTTGGAAAAGACTAAGTCAATGATTGACCCAATGTTTGGATTGTTATGACAAGTTCTTGTAACCGAAGGGACGAGCTGTTCTAAGTTGTATAGTCACTAGTGATATCAAGGAGTCGAGCTGGATGTGGGTTGACCGTTGTCGAAGGGGAGAAATCAACGTTAAAATCGCCTAAGAGGAGACATCCGGCGAAAGTGTCCATGTTGAGTGTTTCCATGGCCTCGGCAAGCTTAGTCCAGTAATAAACTGTAGAAGATGGTGGTCTGTAGAGTAGGCCCAGTAAGAGGATTCCGTGCCGAGCTTCATTGAAATCCACACAAGCTCTAGGTCATCATGCTCGTGAGTTAAAAAGCCTGACGGGACAGTGACGTCTGAACTGCTGCCAAAACACCACCGCCTCGGCGTCCATGGCAACGGTCTTTACGTATGATGACATAATCATCAGATGAGCCAAGAACACTGTCAAGATCATTCGAGGAAAGCCAGGTTTTGGTGAGACATACTATGTCGGCAGGTGTGGAGTTCAGGTAAATTTCAAGTTCTTGATGATTGTTGCGAACACTGCGGCAGTTACAAAGTAAGTAGGAAATGTTGTTGGAATGCCGCTTAGTAGTGTTTGGACCAGGATTAGGGCTTATGTCACCACATGCCAGGATGGGTATGGAGAAAGTAGCAACCGAATTATTGTAGTAAGGAATGCGAGCCTTTGCAAACTCCTTGGTGACAGCAGAATGAGATATTATTTTTGGAAAGTGGATCTCAGATGTAACTAAAGATGAAATACTTAGTATGGCAATGGTCAGCCATATTTTAGCTTTCTTTGGTAAGGTAGCGTTGTGTGTATATTGTTCAAAAGCATTGTGACATACCGGTACGTAGTTTGGTGCTTAACACCTAAGATGTGCTAGCTCTGCAACCTACTGTCCATGGCAAAGGCCCTGTGGCGGGAAAGAGTCCAAAATTCCAGATGCAAAAAACGCTATATTTCCAGCACTAGCAGACAATGGAATATATATGAAGAGCATCTATGACGATACCTGAAGGAGATCTTAAGCAATCTGGTAGCAGAAATGGGTCCAAACCGGAAAAAATATACAGACTAAAGGAGCTTCTTGAGACAGTAGTCGCATAAGATATTCACTGTCAAGCGCCCTCACTCAGATAGGACCTACCATATCTTCAAAACCCAGTTTGAGTTTGTTACATTTACACTGTTAATAAACCCTTTTATCCCCATTCCTTGGCCCGTTTCAGATGCTTTTCACACACGCTACTTATTGAAATAGGAAGGTATATTGGTTTAGAATCAAGCCTAAGAATTTGTGTGCTTTGTCACCTTGATCTTGAAACAAAAATCTATTTTCTGCTAGATTGCCCATTATACATCGACCTTAGATATGTTATGTTAGACTAAATTATCCATAAATATAACGACTTTGAAATCCTTGGAAGGGAAGATAGATTTAAGTATTTAATATCTATTTTTATTTACTGTTTTAAAAGAAAATCAAACTGTGATTAGGTTTAACCAATGTTTGTTTTGTTGTATGTTTACACTCCTAGCTTTCCATACGACTTCTTTACTAATTGTTATTTATTGTTGTAATGATGTTAGTCTCCCCAGGGTTATAGGGATTGTTTAAGTTTGGGAATAAAATAAAATTAAATACAATACAATACAATTAAATTATTATTAATTACTATTCTTGTTTTTATTATTACCTTTTCACTTTTTACAAACTTTTTTACCTGTGGTCCAGTTTTTGATTCAAAATTGTCTGAACAGAAAGTATTGCTATCTGCCGGGAAATAACTTAATGAAAGGAAAAACACCGACTGCAATCCATTACTTTTGAAAATTAAGTGTTTAACAGTTTATTTCATTAAAACCACCCAAAACTACATTAAGTGCGAAATCAATAAATCAGTAATCGCAAGGTAAAGACATTTAAAAGTAGCGGACAAATCGAAATGAAAATTATCATTATGGAAATAAAACTTAATCTTTTGATAAAATTTACGAAATTTTATGAAAAGTGTGGAACCCGAGTAATTGCCCGAGGATTTGTTTTTACAGAGCTCGGGAGAGCACTGAGCATACAGTGCTTAAAACACATCGGTGTAAGGGTAAAACCAAGTTAAATTCTTTATCCCCGATGCAAATATTAACATCTCTAAAAAATGTGGAAGTTCTGCTAACGAAGATCTGTAAAAACACTTGCAGTCTCACTCTGCCATGTATATTTATGCTCGAGCAATAGTCATAATGGAACCCCAGGTCACCCCATACAGTTCTCCCCAAACGTTCCCCAGTCAAAATGATTACATTGCGAATAATATCCTATTTTAAAAGTACGGACAGCGCCTTCATTTATCTACCATTTACTCTGCTTCTTCCTTTTATGGGGGTGCAAAGCTTCGAGAAATGTCAAGAAATGACCAGGATGACTGGAAGAAGGCTTCGGGATTGGGAAATCCTGTACACACTGAAGCATCATCATTTACAGGTGGATTGGACACGCAGTGTTGACATGCTGGATCGGTGCATTTAGCAAACAACGCCATGCCAATTCGCCGATCCATTTGTCCCATGGTGAATTTAAATTCATCATACGCTGCGCGGTCCTCTCTCAACCTTGTAGCTGATGATGACACTACAGCATGTACCTGTCCAAAATTTGTGATGGTCCTTCATCTGACCCGCCTGGTATTGACGACCAAGTTATACATTTATTGGCATATTTGGTGTTTTCCAAAGGAATAAGGGTCATAAGCATTGTGGATGACAAATTTCTCTGCGATTAGTTCACCTTCACGATGTTGTTCATGTTGGATGAAACTTGACATGGATTTTGTGGCCTCCTGTTGACAATGGTGGCCTTGCCTCTGACAGGGAGTCCGCACAAAAGGGGATACAACATTATAACAATAATAAGTTAATTAGCAAAGATTAGACTCAATGTCCAACACTACTTTGGTTGTGCAGTTATCGATGTGCATTTTTTCAATTTATTTAAACGTCGATTCACATTATATTTGATATTAAATATTTTAGAGTAAATCTTTATTTTTGACCACATTGAACATGGATGCACCAAAGTTGCATCGAAATATTGGTTCAGCAAGCAAATAGAAAAACTTACTAAAACTGTTGTCGTCTGAGGTGATCCATTGTCGGCGAGGATGGGCATTTTGGATCCACTTTCAGGTACCCACAAGGCACTATTTAGTACCCTGTTGAATCACCGGTGTCACTCCTCTTTTATTAGTTTGCAATTTTTGTTTGTAACACTCAAGTGTAGCGATGTATCTTCACATGATTTAATACAACTTAAATGTAATTTTTTTTTACTTTGCAAGTAGGAGATATCAGTTTAGTTCACAAAACTGCAAATCACCGTCGCTCAGAAAAAAACAAATCCACACATGCTACTAAACTGTTAGTGTCAAATAAGCACGCAGTCTGGTAACAAACCTGTTAGGTCTGTGTAGCCATACTGCACAGTGCATTGTAAAGGAGAAAACCAGACACACGGACAGTCTATGAAACACATTTCTATTAGCTGTTGAATTTCTACTTTAAAATGTGTAAACAAAATTTGTATTGGCCAATTCTTTCCTAGGCTGCCAGCGCAGTGAAATGTTCATTGCTACAATTTGATGTTGGATTTCTCCCGGGAAAAAAAATATGAAAAGGTTTTTTAAAATAGTTGTCAAAATGTTATCAACATTTTTTGAAATATTTCAAAAAATGTATCGCAAATTGGATCGAAAATTATGATCCTCTTTCTAGCAAATTGCGATGTAATACATACAAAAAATCTTTGGAGGGGTTGGGGGAGGCTTGAATGCAAAGAATGTTCAACAGCAACATGGGGCATAATATCGGTATATTAATCAGGGAGGAGGAAAATGTCTGGGGAACAGAACTGAACCATTTTTCAAGGAGGCAGAGGGTCTACATGTAGGCCTAATATTCCAACAAAATCTGAAGGGACAAGAATGGTGTGTGTTTCATTGAAATTCAGCCACTGTGATCAGTTTACGATCTCGGCCGGCTGAAGTGCGCCGCACCTCTTCTCCGTCCAATGTTACCAGCTGATAGGACACACAATAGGCAAAATTTTGTGAGTTGCTATTCCTCGGCGGCGCCGCAGTCAAAATCTCCTCAGAAGGACAGGTTGGCGGCGCAGCACATAATTTTTGACGCTTTCCCTTAGATTGATACCATATTTAAGTTTATTGAAAGAGCTAAATATTTTACTCTTCCCAATAAATATAGCGGCGTGGGTATATTGTACATAAACATGTCACAACATTTAGCAGTTCATTGAATCTTAGGAGTTCTGCATATCCTATTGCTATGAATGTCGGGAGTTCTGAGGTTATATAGATTTGCCGATTCTGGTGGGTATTTGATACAGAGTTATCTTGACATGTTCGGTGTAAATGGGTCCTTTTCTTTTGTGTGCTTTGCTAATTGTTCTTTTGGCTGCTTTTAGAATTGAATTTGGGAGTTAGTTATCGGTGGGAGACGGCATAGATGCAATACGGTGGGCCCAAGCTATGCTGTAAAACACCGTTATAACATGAGCCACTGTGTTAGATGTTTGCATGACGCTCATCAGGTACAGTGCAACCTGTAGTGGTGAGGCTGGAAGTACCTGTATCGGTTGTGTTCTTGATTGTGCCCACTTTTTTCATTGTTGGAAACCGTTCATATACTTTGTGGTGGTTGTTCCAGCTTTGTCTGGAAGGACCACTCCCGCTAGTTTGTCAAATGGCTCTTTCATCACTGGGTCTTCTGTTACTCATATAACGCCATGGCAACTGGGAGCTGTGGCACCTGGGAAAAAATATGTACAAGTATCACATTCTAGGTATTACCACTTCTATCGAGTGTACTAACTTCTTCTGTTTTCATCAGAGTTTCCCGAGAAGGCGTCGGCTGAAGACGACCTCTCGCTCAACTAACTAATTAACATTCAAGTATACTCAAGGCTATGCAGCCTGCCTGTTAACATGAAAGTATTCTCACGGCTCTGCCACCTGAATGTTCTGCATCTCTACAGCCAACCTGCTATTAAACATGCAATTATACTAGATGCACTATAGCCCGTCTACTAAAATGCCAGTATATACTCGGGCTCTACAGCCTACATGTTACCTGTAAGCAGATGCATTTAAAGGAACAATAAACATAATGCAAGCACTTTGAGCTTTGGGAATGACTCTTTAAAGAGTGGTCTCCCACTCTTCCTGCAGACAAATGAATCAAATGCTGGAAATTATCTTCTCTCCTTTACTTGAGATAAATAGGAACCATTGTATGAGTTTACTAATAGGGGCCAGAATGGTGCCGATGGCCATTTTTGAGTTGTCAGTGTGCCTACCGCTTTGCTGGTTTTTAATTGCAAGATTGTTCTCGCCTGACCAATTTTCTATAAATGCATCTATGCTTTTGGAATTGGGGTTCCTGAATCTGGAACTAAAGCGACTGGTCTTGCTGTTTTGGTAATTAGCAAGTCTGTCTATGAGGACCCCACAGTGAGTCTAATTGGCTGAAGATCGAGTCTGAAATTTCCCAGTGGGCTTATCGTTTCGAGGACGTGGAATCCACTCAGTTTTTAGGCATTTCTTATGCATGTTGAGTAAATTGATCGTGCAATACTCTGAAGACCTGATTTACCACTGCCATTTTCGATAATTCGTGCAACCTTTTGGCCGTCTGTGAACCATTAAACGTTGTTTCCGGTCAGAATAGGCATACAACTTTGTAACACAATATGAACGGCCTCCAGTTCATTTTCATGGCAGTCCCAAGCTCCATGTGCAACTGCTTTATCTTTTTTTTTTTTTTATTATTTATTCATACATCTGGTGGCCAAAAAGCCAAATTACATGCATGTTACATTTAAAAAGGACAATATAAAAATATAACAGCAAGAATTAAAAGAACTAAATAAAAGCATTAAAAGAAAAAACACAAATGGCACATTAAATGTTATTAATAAAAAAACATTTAAAGTTGAATATGAAGAGAAATTCATTCGTTGAGAATATCAATACAAAAAGGGATGGGGCTGTTTTTGAAGCGAGTAGTTCTGGTAGGAACTTGTGAGATTTTTTTTACAATTTCTGAGACACCTACCATGGCTTTCAAGCCTAGTAGGGGACAACAGAACTAGTGCGGGCATTTCTACTGAGGTTTTCTGCGATTTTTTTTACAATTTGCCAGTCTTCTTTCTTCAAGTGTGTCCAGATTAAAAAGTTTAAGTTCATCAGTATAGGAATTTAAGTTGCGACCAAGAATTATCTTACAAGCCCTCTTTTGGATGGATTCAATATCGTTAGATTGTTTGCAGGTAAGACTAGAGTGCCGTACAACGTCAGCATATTCAAGGATGGGTCTTACATAGCCACAATATACAATTTTAAGTTCATTAGTATTGAAACCAAACCGTTTGAGAATCCTCAACATAAATAGTTTTTAGTTGGCCTTTTCTAATATTGTTTTTGTCAGATAACTGTGTTCACGTCGTATAGCTATCAACTGACAGTGTGTATATCGCGCAACATCGTCAACACAACTGGCCAAGTTCCCACGACGACATTTCCTACCAGAGACCGATACTGTCTGTTAACAACACAATTTTTGAGCATGAGTACCAGTTAAGATCAGCCGCTAGTGGACAAATGGTCATCTTTCGAACTTGGCCCAGTCTGTTTCAACCTCGTATTTTGTACACTTATCCCCTTATGTATATATTGCATGTAAGAGTAACTATAAATATAAATATAAATAGTAAACTTGCGGGTACAACCATGTGTAAAAACTCTTTTAGGGAGTGTTGGCTCTGAAAAGAGCCGGTTTGGTCTCGACGTTTCGAACAGTATACTCTGCTCGTCTTCGAGCAGAGTCATAAAAATGGATCGTTTGCACTGATGATTTAATAACTGAATAATTGTCCCTCTTTTAATAGGTAGCATGGTGAAAGCCTTCGAGGTCCTTTTTCCTGTGGAACACGAACGAAGATGTTGCCGAAGAAGGGGAATCTACAAATGTCATTGAGGATGAGTCTATGGGAAGAGTTACCAAAAGATGATGACGAGCATGTTGCTAATGCCCTTTGGATTAATTCAAGACGGAGATTATCCTGTTTTGCACATACTTTACAGCTGGTAGTGAATGATGGTCTGAAAGCTAAATATGCAATGACAGCTTCCAAAGTGATTTCCAAGTTCTCTAAGATTTCAATGTTGCTACACAGAAACACAGTATTCAGAGAGGGGTGAACAAATGCTACCTTCTTAAACCCCAGCAATTAGTGTGGATTACTTGCTTAATAGTTGTAGACTTTTATTTGAATCCTTATCTAGAAAAATATCTAGGCCTTTTTTTCCCTTGGTAGGTTTGAAGCCAAGTTCGGTGCAGGAAGATCAATACCGGCTGCAAATTCAACTAGGTGCAACTCAGTCTATCATCAACTGAAATCATTACTCAGTTTTGATTTCAAAGCCTCGAGTGATGTGTGTGAAACATCAGAATTCAAACATGTCGCATTTACTTAACGTAAATGGACACAACTAGTAGAGTTGGGTAAAATATTGGAGCCTTTTTTCTGACCCAAGGTAAATTATAAAGACACTAGTCAGTACTGGTATTTGTACATGTTGTACGGAGAAAATTTTCACTTTCCAGACAAACTTTGCTTTGCATTTTCTTTGGGACCAGCACTCATATTATATGCATAAGTCATAAATAGTTTATTCAATTTATTCTTACTGTAGGAGATCAGAGTGTGACTGTCAGTCAAGTAGTTCCTGTTGTCCTTGATTTGAACACTCACTTGCAGAACATGGCAGAAGAGGTTAAAAACCTTCATGCCCCTTGTGAAGGCCCTGCACACTTCTCTCAAGAAACGCTTCAGGGGAGTTTTCATCAGCTGCCTGATGGCAGAGAAGACTGAAGGGGTAGTCATAATGAGCCATTTGTTGAAAAGCTTTATCTGCTTGCTGCCGTTCTGGATCCAGGGTACATGATGCATTGGGTGAATGAAGATGTGTTTAAGGACTGACAGCAAATAAGGACTGACCTTTGAATAGTTTTTACTTTTCTCTATTTTTGAGATATTAGTACTGATATACATGAATGCTGCATGTGAAAGACATTAATTTATGTAGTACAGTGCAGATCGTACAAGTGCAAAATACTGACCTGGTGTCAGACAGCTCAGTATGCAATGCATCATGGAAGTTGAAATGCTTACCCAGTTGCTTCAAATGTCAAATGTCAGGCTCAATTTGTAACTTTAAAAAAAAAAGTTTTTCTACATTACTGGTATTTTATGTATTCTGTTTTCCCCATACAGAGATGGTCGTTAATGAGGCAGAGCGGTTGTGGACTGATGATGATAACACTTTGGGCACTGTAGCACACCAAAGCAGCAGTGAAGAAGATAGAGTCAGTCCGCCACCTCAGAAAATTCCACGCCTGTAAAGTACAAAAAAGCCAAAAGGAGAACGAAGAGTGGTGGCAAAGACACTCCCCAGGTTCAACTTGCAAAGTATTTGCAGGAGGATTCACTGGATGCAGCTGCAATTTGGGGAGGACAGGGAGCTGTTAAGTATCCCGCACTTCATGCCATTGCTGTAAAAGTTCTCTTAGTGCCAAAGTATGTTGAAAGTATTTTTTAGCTGTGGAGGGATTATCATGTGACCTCATAGGGCTAGCCTTTCATCAAAGATGCTTGAAACCTTTATGTTCATGAAATGCAATGAGCAAATTCTGTAAACACTTACAATTTTATTTCCATTTCAATGAACATAACAAGTTATACCCAGTTCCATATAAATCAATGAAAGCCAGAAAAACCCACTAAATGTAAAATGGTCTTGACGTACAAAACTCTTTGTGTTTCAGATGATTGACAGTCAGGACAAGATGAGAAAGTTTCTCCCCCTCATGTGTTTGGCAACACTCTTGTAGAGTTAAGGAATGTTCTGAAAAATTAACCGGTGGTTTGCAAATTGCTGCTGGATGTTTCATAAGTATGCTCTGATCATCATCTAAAGAAGACCAGATCATAATGACCAAAAGGCTAAGTTGCAAGCCACTGGCTCTTTTATCAGAACCTAGGAGATCAAGTTTAGAACTCACTACTGCAAAATAGTAAAAAAATAAAAACTTGTTTTATTTACCATAAAATGATTGTAGGCAAGACTGTTTTTATCTTTAGTTACATGCCTATTAAAAAGCTATTACAAAGCTTTTAGTTGCAAAGTCAAAATTTCAACTGCTAAGAAACAATGCAACTTAGATTCGGACATTATGGATTTGACTAAAACTTAGACGTGGACAACTCGGACTCGGTCTCGGACTCCGAAAGCAGTGGAATCGGACTCAAAGGGGACTTGGGACTCGGTCTGATTAATTTCTGGTTGTAGCTTGCCCATTTGGAGTTTTAACTTATCAACAATGTCGCTAAGGTCTGGTAGTTTTTCATCTTCTGAGATTAATTCACCAGAAAGGCAGAGAGTAGTACCAAAAACTGATTTCTGCAGAACTTCATTGCAAATCTACCTGATGTGTTGTGCGGATACCTAACAAGATTAATGGCAAATTATCTACCCAGTAAAGTGAGTTATCCAAGGCCTTTGTGGATGCTTGTGATTGTCGGTGAAATCTTTCCACCAAACCATTAGCTACGGGGTGATATCGGTGGTTCATATGCGGTTTACACCTAAAAGTTGTGAGAGTAAATAAACTGGACTCCAATTGTGAACCTCTCGGTGGTTATAAATGCTGGAACACAAAATGTTGAAATCCATCAACTATTTGAGACTTTTGCTACTGTCTGTTATGTTTGGTTTTGGGATTGCTTCTGGCAAGCAACAGAATTTGTCAATAATAGTTAGCATATACGCACGACCGTGAGACTGAGGCAAGGGACCAACGATGTTAAAGTGAATGTGACTAAACGTGAATCGGGTTTAGCAAAAATTTCTAAAGGCATTTTAAGACGATAAGCCAAACATGTTCTACTTCAGTTTTTTACATCTCGATTGATATAAGACCCAAACAAATCTACTTGTGAGCAGACATTGCAAAGCATGTATTTCCTGGGTGTGACAAAGAATGCAATGAATTAAATACTGTTTTCCTGAACTTCAGTGCCACATAATATGGCCTTGCCACACCGATTGAAATGTCACAAATTATTGTATTTCTTTAAAGTATGCAGCGTTACCTGAACAAATTTGAGAGAGGTTGATTTTTTTGTAGCTCTTCATCATCCTCTTGCTCAGCGGCTATTTGGTGTAGATCAATACATTGGGAGGGTACAATATTAAATGCATCAACTGCAATATTACATGAAAGTGTATCTGCGACTACACTTTCTTTACCTTTTACATGACACAAGCCAGTGTTGAATTGGGATATGTAGTCAAGATGTCCTTTGCATGCCATCGGCAACTTGCGTCGCCGAACCCATCTCACACGCACAGCGCCATCGGCGACTGTAGTCGCCCGCGAGCAAGACCGATCCTAACCAAATAAATTCTGGGAAATTATTGACCCCCTGACTGTCCTAACCTGTTGGTTTATTCAGTTGAATACGTGGACAACACTTTCTCGTTGGTAAACAGCTTCATTAAAAAAAAAAAAAACTTTATTAATCTCTGTAAAAAATCTGTTCTTTCGTGCGCTAAAACAAAGAGTTGTCAACATTGGATGCCCAAGCTGCATTTCGGGAGATTTTCAATAATTCACACTCCGGAGATCCGGACCGACCAATGCTGGTGTCCAGCTACCGTTGCACGCTTTCGCGGGGAGACGTCAGAACACCAACGCAGAACCCAACCATCCCACGCAATAATGGCCGACCAATTGGGGTAACCGGCTGCCGCTGCACACAATCGCGGTCAGACGTTGGAACACCAACGCAGACCCCAACTCATGCGGGTATCCGGCTGCCGCTGCACACACTCGCGGTCAGATGTCGGAACACTAACGCAGACCTCAACTCATGCGGGTATCCGGCTGCCGCTGCACACAATCGCGGTCAGATGTCGGAACACCAACGCAGACCTCAACCCATGCGTGTACCCTGACACCGACCCCAGGACGCATCAACTCAGCAGGGTGCGGGCACCAGTCGACGTAAAAAGATGGCGCGCTTCTAATCGAGGATGGCGCGCTTCTAATCCAAGATGGTGCGCTTCTAATCCCAAGATGGCGCGCTTCTAATTCAAGATGGCGATTTAACGATCATTATAGTATAGACTAGCGGGATGCCGCGCTTCGCGCGGCACACGCTAGATGGGAGCGATTCTTGCGTATAAAATGCTGCAAATTTAATGTGGGGTGAGGGGGGTAAAACTCAGAGGTAATCATTTTGTAGAATTGGCTCGGTAACGGTAGGCAAAATCGGTATACGCAATATTGTTTTGTCTTATGATAAAATTGTGACCATGCAAAAGATGTTGAGTGGGGTAGAAAAAAGGCGCCTGCCCTCCCCACCATTCTCGTCCCCTTTCTCCAACTACGAAGCATAATTTGGGGGTGTATGGCCGGAGTTGAGTTGTAATATTAGGGAAGGATGTACTTGGCAATGATGCATGCTTGGCCATGGCATGATCATTTGTATGTATTTTCATGATGTTAAAACTTGTGTTGAGCGACTAAATGCCTATAAATCAATCCACTGGTTTCTTTGAATGGAAATTAGGCTTCTGTGCTCCTGTATTTATTTGTTACTTTATTTCCGTTTTTCTCTAATTCTATATTTCTTTGTTTCTCTTTTTCTTTATTTGTTAAAAGTGTCTTTGTTTCTACACCTTTTCTATATCCGTGTTTTGCCGTTTGTTTCTTTGTATCATTATGTAGGCACCCTACTTTTAATTACTTTGTCGGTATATGTCGGTTTTATTGTATGTCTTTTTAGTGCATTTTTGTGTTTTCTGAGTTGTTTTTTGTTTTGTTATTTCTTTGTTTGTTGATTTCCAGGGCAACGTGTCCCCACTAATACTGCTTGTCTTTATTTTATGTTGTTATTAAGTAAATGAGTAAGCAATTTATCAATTTATGAAAGAAATAATAGAGGAGAAACATAAAAATGGGACATAGGAGGCCATGTCAGTCTAAAAAAATTACCTGGATGACAAAGTTTCGTTAACAGATGCAGTATCCTTATAATGTGGATTTTTGTTCGCACTTTCGAACATAATTTTAATTCAATCATCTCAGTCATTGTTGAATTAAATTTAATCTCTGCAATTAGTATTTCCCCGCCACGGTTGACTAAGTGTCGTTCCCGAGTCCTACAAAAACATAACATGATGACGATGATTGGCATGGTAGCGGAGAGCACCATCGTGAACCGAGGCGTTTGGCCAACGGCCAAAAGTGATCATTGGTGGCAATATATATTGCAAATCAGGTGGGTAATTGAAATTATTCAAAGAATGCGAGCACGAAAAGTTGGTGAAATCATTTCAAGGGCGTTCAAGCCAAAAATAATTCAAGTGTTCGGCATAAATGTTTGTCTCTGAATTTGCCACTGCTCAATAAATATTATTTATTTCAAAAAATCTTACATTCTAAAATAGCAAGTGCCATGTGTGAAGATGTGTCAAATTGTGATTTTTGTGTATGCCCTCGAGGCCTCGACTTTGGTTGGTAACTAATCAAGAAACACTGGGGAAACATAATACATTTTAAAGAATTTAATGACAAATTTTAAAAAGTAGCTACCCTAAAAAAAGTGAAAATGTTCTGCGTATTTAAATAAACTAATGCAAATTTTATGCCATCAAAACAATCTCAATTTATATTGTAATGTTTCTTTTCGATGTTACATCTCTTTCAGGTTTTTGATGACGATGACTGGGTCCGTCACTTTCGGATGAAACGGGGCACTTTCAGTTACCTGTATGAACAGCTCCGTCCAGAGGTAGAAAAAGCCGACACCCATCTGCGCAAGGCAATAGGAGTACGCAAACGAATTGCGATTACTTTGTGGAGACTAGCCACAAACGTTGAGTACCGCACCATTGCTCAGCTATTTGGAGTAGGAGTATCGACCGTATGTAACATTGTGCATCAAACATGCAAAGCAATTGTGTTAGTTTTGACTTCCAAGTTGATCAGAGTTCCAAAGGGAGAAGCACTTCAACAGACCATCGATGGTTTTGAAACGCGATGGGGGTTCCCACAGTGTGGTGGAGCGATTGATGGCACCCACTTACCAGTTCTGCCAAGAGGATTCAAGACGGACTTTTATAACCGTAAAAGCTGGTTCTCAGTGGTATTACAAGGCATGGTAGATCACCAGTACCGATTCATGAATGTAAACTTTGGCTTTCCAGGAAGCGTGCATGATGCTCGTGTTTTTGCAAACTCAACCATTTTCCATTTGGGAGAGGCAGGACAGTTGTTTCCACCTACCACAAGAATGGTTGAGGTACCAATTGTTATTCTGGCTGACTCGGCGTATCCACTCATGCCATGGGTTATGAAGCCCTATGCCGATAATGGCGTCCTGACGAGAGATATGAAAACATTTAACTATCGGCTGAGTAGGGCCGGAATGGTCACCGAGAACACCTACGGAAGACTGAAAGGGAGATTGCGGATTTTTTTAAAGAGAAATGACACGGACATGAAGAACTTGCCAAACCTCGTTTTGGCAGTGTGCACCCTTCACAATTTATGTGAAACTGCAAGAGAAAAATTTAATGAAGCCCTGCTAGTAGATGTAGCCGAAGGTCTGCCCAATCAGCCAATTGGTGATGACCCCAACCCCATGAATGATGCTGAGGCAATTAGGAATGCACTGAAACAGCATGTGTGTGCAAATCCACTGTAGTACAATTGCAATAAGAATACTAAGTTTTTTTTGCTCAGGTCGCCGCAAAATGTTGTATCTTTATTTTCAGTTTGAAGATTTTAAAAGTGACCTGAAATACAAAGTAATGATGCTTTTATGTTACACCTTGTAATGTTTATACAATAATTCAGTTGGAAAAGAATCATTTTGTACATTCCTGTGTATTTTTAAATGATTTATTTTCTTTGGCAGCAACATAGGGATAGATTCTCGACCTGACGTCACATGCATTACATGAGTGAATTTGTTAATAGAAAGAACACATATTTGTCATTCCTTTGGTAGACCCTGTCCAAGAACAATTGTTCTGTGGAATAGCTACTTAATATATTATGTAATAAGGAAACTTAAGCAGAGTTAAAAACCTTCAAAATGGTTATTAAATAAATATTTGCTTTCTGCCTAAACTTCTATAAATGTATTTAATGCAAACTAAAAGTTCCATGTCCTGATTTCCCGAGTTCATTAAATACCCCCCCCCCCCTGCAAAATTGCTAGTAAAATGTTGACATTTGGACATTGCAATGTAACAACGGTTCCAGATAGCTTCTTAAAATTTTATGATAAAAAATATGAATGTCAGAACGGTTAATGTTTCGGAAGAAGTGGCTGTTACACCATGGAAATGTATTATTTTTCTTCCTCCATGGTTTCACTCACAAAAGTGACAGATATAAATATAAGCACAATAGCTGGACACAGGACCCAGCCATGCCCTGTCAAGCAAAATATTTCTACCAACGTTGGCCCTGATTAGAAATTTTGTTATAAATCGGAGAAAAGCCCTTCAACACAATTCAATACCTGTTAGCTGGTACTTTCGCTGAGGCTGGATGAGCTGTTGATGTCCTCGTCAACCAAACTCATGTCACTGACGCTGCAGTTTGACAAATCCTCGTGTTGGTCCTCGGTGTAGGTCCTCGGTAGGCATCGACGGGCTCGTCGGACGCCGCAGCCGGGGGGATCGATGCTGCAGCTGCGGTGTCGCAAAGTAACTGCCCAGACTCGATCGTTGGTCTGCAGCCCAGGATTCTATCCAGCGTATCAAAGTATGGGCAGGATTTCCTTTTCCCCCCAGATTGATGTCTGTTGTGGTCTTTAACCTTCTTGTAATCCCGCTTCAATTAATTTGTTACGGCACTGGCTTGGCTGGCGTCTTGCCATCAATTCCCTGGGAAGCCAGGTCTTCCGAATCTTTGTAAAAACCTTACTGTTTCGAGTCGTGCCATCAAGCTGCGATTGAATGACATCATTCGACTAGATCGCCAGTAGAGCCTTCATTCCGTCGTCTGTCCATGTTGGCCTATCAACCTTGGTACCTGATTTTTGGGGGGCCATTTTCTCGAACTTTACAAAACGAATTGAGGAGAATGAAATGAAATGCGTGCGTGGTGTCCGAAGTTTGGGCCACGTGTACATGTACATATACATGTAGGTAATGCGTAGCGTGCACGCCATTGGTTATTGACCTTTGGCCCATCTGACAGCTGATTGTTTAGTGACCTGAAATTCGCGCCACACAACGCAAGCCAGATCAGCGGTAACTCGGGCGGTTCCCACTGTCAGTTTCGACACGGTTCACGCCGAAAAATGCAATTTCGATCCAGATTGAGATTTTCAACCCTGGTCCCTGTCAGGGTTAATTTCGATCCGGCAAGAGCATGCTACCCGGTTCGGAGGTGGATTGAAATTTTTACAGTGTGAAACGGGTTGAACAGAATCTCCGGTTCGGAACCGGTTCCGATCCCGAGATTTTCGACAGTGTGAAAAGGCCTATAGTGACGATGGTGAAGGTACGAGCGATAGTCAAACGGCAACAAAAATCGATGGGCCGAATTGGATGATTCCCCCATTGAATATCAACAGCGAGTTGTGGTGTCAATGAGATGCGTGGTGTATTTCAGAGAGCTTATGATGATGACTGGTTGGTTCACTTTAATCCTCTTCTGGTCAGCAAATATTTGAAGGTGAGGTAGAGCCAACAGAATGTGGATTTTGTTTCCACTTTTTTGATGCCCAAATCATAAATCTTCTTGTTGTGGACACTAAAATCTCCAAAAAGGGTGGCATGAACAACTTGGGGCCCCCACTCAAGATTTCGCAAATGGCAGGATGTAACTGACAGTGAAATGAAAGTGTTTCTGGCCATTTTACTGTTGATGGGAATTGATCGTCCCAATAATGACAAGTACTGGACAACAGAATGGACAATGGAGGCACCAGGAATACTTTCGTTATTTCACGGAACTGCTTCCAACTAATTCTGGCATTCTTTCATTGTACTGACATGCCAACCTAACCACCAACCATGACAGACATGGCAAGATAAATGAAGTTATGGACATGCTTAGTTGCGAGATGGCAATCTGCCTACTACCCGGATCATGAACTTTCAGTTGATGAGACCATAATTCCATTCAAGGGACACACTAGGATGAAGGTTTATAAGCCAAATAAGTCTCATAAATGGGGATTAAATTGTTGGAATTTGGCAGAGGCCAAGACCGGCTACATCTGGAACTCAGACCTGCAGCCGATTTCACGAAAGTAGTGCGTAACTTGCGCCATGTCGTAAAGTTGCGCCATGTAAATGTTGCGCAGCTGCGCCACTTCCTTAAGTTGCATTTCACGAAACTGTTTAATAATCTAAATAAATAATAAACACCGTGGACGAGGCTAATATCAACCTTTTCAACGACTGTTGCCTGAATCCACTGGGAAAAAATTACAACGGAGCAGCCATTTTAAATCACGATCTTTTTTTACAACAACATGTTTACACAGTGAAGTATCAACGGTGTCGGAATGAGATGGCTCAACTTTGACCACTGACTACGTTTACATGCTTTATTTTGACACGTAAGTCCGTTAAAACTTATATTTATAGAAATGACTACTTAAGTAGTTCAACGATTAATAGTATCAAACACTCGCTGCTTTTCATGTTATTTTTAACAGACAAATGTTTTCAAATTTACAAACACTGACGTCGAAAGGGCGGACTTGACTGAGTTTGGTGCGATCGTGTGATGATGATACGTGTTCATAGACATTTATAAGTGCAGACGTGCCGTATTGTTTGTATCAAACTCAACACTATTTCAACATCATTGTGTTACTTACTGTGGCCTTAGTTGACTTTTTTTAGCTGTTATTTAAATGTGTTTGAAGTATAACGCATTTACACCATGTATAAAGTGCATAAAAAAAACATATTTTGGGATTAATGAGAAGTTCAGACAGTTGTCAATAGTACAAAATACCGAGCATGGCAAGTGGTAAAATATAACAATTATAAAATCGTACCGTAGTATAAGTAAAGCACTAGGCTACTACTATAACAGCATGACTAGTGAAGTGGTAGCTAACTCAAAATGGTATATTTCGGCAGCAAAATATTCTCAATATAATTATGTCAACTTGTCGACGATTGCTAATGCACAATTTAACCATGGTGGTGGGTTTTTTTCTTTTCAAATTGATTAATAATTGAATGTTGCTGTCACTTTGCAACTATTTTTCCCCTTATTTAATTGTTCTTAAAACGTTATTTATTTTATAAGTTCATTTATTTATTTTTTTATTTATTATCTGGTGAAATAGCCGGTTGGAAAATGGGGCTTAACTATTACAAACCCAACCACCATATCCCACACTAATTTGTCAACGATTATCCACTGAAATTATCACCTTAAGTTTTTTTAAATTCTTCTTATTTTATATGTAGATTAAGCTATACTTCAAAAACACAAGAGAGGGAGATAGAGAGAGATCCATATGAAATTAATTTCATGTCAATAAGAGTATGCAAACATGAAAAACATTCAAGTCGGCTTGATACCAGTGTCTTCTTGGTTCTGGTTGGTTTCCTTCAAAATACCCTATGAAAGAGATTTTACTCCCATGATATCAAAGGAAAAGAACACTGTTTATTCATGAGGTTTGAAGAGGTAAAATTTCAATGTTTATATTAAACCAAAAAAAGGATGATTAATGTTATTGCTAAAAATAAACAAAACTTGTTAGCTATTTCCTAAAATCTCAATGCAAATGATAGGTTCAACTCATATAAAAACTTTCATTTAAAAAGAAAGTCCTTATGGGAAAATCAACAGCACAAAATGGTTTGGTGCATCACGTAGACCTATCTTTTTGGTATAATATACTATGCACAGTGACTTTAGACAACTCGATTAAAGTTCTTGTTTCCCTGTATTACTCAGGATACAGCACCACATCCGTTATTAGATGTCATGAGAGATTAAAGATGTCAAGGAGATGAAGAAGACGAAGTGGTGTTTAATGAGATCTCTGTGTCATTTTCAGAGTCATTTTCAGAGTCATCCTACAGTTATTTTCCCAGCAAACTGGAAGAAGTTATTTTAAAGACCCAGTTCATTAAATGAAATCAAACTTAGGGCTGCATGCTATGGGCCAACATTCAATGATGACTAATAAGCTTGTTAGTTATAAATAATTAAGTTATACATGTAACTATAAGTTAAAAATCCTCATATAAAAAATGTTTTCCAATATCATAAGCAAGTTTGACCATTTTCAGGGGCCTCCACCCTTGAATCCACTATGAATACAGTCGGGGGGGGGGGGTTAAGACATAAGAATTTTTAAAAAATGAAAACCATTTTCTTCAAATAGTTTGTAGATTCTTTCGAAATGCTTGAAAGACAAACTTTGTGGTTCCCATTACATTTCATTTTCGGACAGCTTGATTAAGCTAAGCTCGTCATGTAGTTTTAAAACAACTATTATTATTGGGGGTTTTGGGGGGCGGCGTTGAATTGATTAATTCAGTTTTCTCAACAAAAAACAAGTAATAAATTGTATAATATTTTGCTCAAATAAATATAGGTACATTTAAACAGTTTCTTTCCTATTGATGTTTTTGAAGGAAAAATAAAACAATGTTCATATTTGAAATGAAAATGTTATTAACAAATTTATTTATTTGAACTTGTATGAAAGTATTGATTTTGTTTTGTCATGGGAGTTGAAATAAAGTTTTAAATGAAATGAACAATTCAGAATTTATTCCTCGAATGATAAGCCTGGCTGTTTATCGGCACCGATGTATTCTTTATAAACAATTAAATAACATGAGACGAAAGTGTTTTCTGAGATTGTATTTATGGTTGCATTTACAACTGACGATCGCCAGTTTTAATTACCCCCAAAATCGTTGCCGATTTAGCCGTTTATTTCCTCCAAAAGACCGTTTAAAAAAATGCAATAGTACAAATAACTTAAAACCAATGGCTGATGAAAAGTGTTTTTTGTTTTGATTCAGCTAAAGAAAAGAAAGGGTGCAATATTTTTCGGTAAACGCTGAAATAACGTCGCTGCCCAAGGATCGCGTAGCTTACCCGGGCAAAACACGTTGTGCCGTTGGCAGTTTAATATTACTTGCGCAATAAAATACTGACTTACGCCATCAAAATCGAGTGCGTAAGTTGCGCCATTTTTGTGGCGTAACTTTCAGACTTGCGCCACTTTCAGATATGGCGTAACTTTCGTGAAATCGATCTTAAATTAGTGGCGCAACTTACGCCATAAACGTTGCGCAAGTGGACTTACGCCATGGCGTAAAGTTTCGTGAAATCGGCTGCTGTATAAAGGGAAAAGAAATGGTGAGACGGAAGTTGGGATTTGCACAAACAGTTGTCACAAACCTGTGTGAACCGTTGTATGATCGAGGCCACCATGTGTACATGGACAACTTATTTTCTTCCCCTCAGCTGTAAAGTTCCCTCAGTGAACATGGTCTGGGTGCTTGCGGAACGCTTCGGATCAATCGAATCGGTACTCCAGAAAAAATAAAGAAATCTAAACTGACAAAAGGTGATCCCCTGCTTTCCGTTCGAGAGGGCAACACTTTCTTCTTGTCATTATTTGACAAACGACAGGTCAATGTCATGTTGATCGTGCACACTGCATGACCTTCAAGAAGAGTGCGTGCACGTGGGCAACTTGAACCATGCCAATTGGACAAGCCAGTGGCAGTTGAACTTTATACTAAATTTATGGGAGGAGTGGACCGAGCTGACCAGGGGATGTGGTATTACTTGAACATCCATAAGACCCTCAAGTGGTGGAAGAAGATACTTGTATACCTTCTGGAAGTAAGTTACATGAACAGTTGGATTGTTTGCAGGTCACTACACCCCGGATCATGACAGCACCCAGAGAAGTTTAGGTTTGCCATTATTCACAGGGTTCTTGAGGAATATGTAAGGCAAGGCGGGAGACCAGGCCGAAGGTCCACTGATGCACCTGCCCGACTAACCAAACGCCACTTTCTCACAGTAAATGGAGAACTAACACCAACTGGACGCCCCTCAAAACGCGGACTGCATCGTCTGTTCCAATCGTGAGGTGTGAAGTCACCAGACTGAACTAATGTGCGTACAGTGCGAGAAGCCCATGTATGCTGCACCTTGTTTTCGTCTACCACACACATCTTGAGTACAGAGCAGACTGTACCAGAATTTTACAAATTACTCGAACTTAGAAGCGACCTGTTTAAACAATCTCGATATTTGTATACATGTAAGTTTTCTAATGCATTTCACAACAGATGTTTTGTTTTCAATTTCCAGTTAACTGTTCAAAATTTTTCAAACTATAAAAACACTAACAATTGACTAACTATAGAAAAAATGAATTATTTGATATTTCTATTGCACACATACAGTTGGTAACAATTACTTGCAACTTGAATAAACAGGATATAGCTGCTCATTGATTCCATCAATAAACTCTGCTTCAGTACTGCATAAATTACATTCGAAAAGGCTGTTGCACATATTTGTCATAAAAATGCACTTGTTTAGTTTGAAAAACGTAGCGATGAATGCCCTGTTTTTAAAATAAACCCAACATAAAGTTTTGTACCAAACTTTGAAACTTATCAGACCAATACTGTGTGTGAGTTTTGAACACAAACACATCAATCCAGCTGAGAAAACAAAATCAACTTCCAAGGTAATTTTGAAAATGTATCTTTACCACCTTTGGGCCTACAAAATGACTTTTGTTGCATGATATGGAGTATACAATGCTAAATAAAATCGCTACTTTGCATTTACCTCTAAAACTCTATCTTCATAAGGTAATTTGTGCAAAATTGTTTGGCCCTGTGTTTCTTGCTGCGCGTCACAGGAAATGTGGCGCCTAGGGTTTGCGTGTACACACTAATGGTGGCATCCTAAGGGTTAAATGAGTGAGTGAGCAGTTTGTGATCGGTGTACACACACAATTTTAACCTTCTAGCATGTGCTTAAAATGTCATACACTCAGATAAACAGCCAATAACTCTTTGCCAAAAGTGCAGTATCTGCTTTCTGCAGGTTTCAGTCGTTTCAAAAAGAACCCTAGACGTTAGACGTTACCGTACTGAAGTAAAACTGCACCCACCGCTACAAAGGATGCATCCGTCGTAAGACTTAACGAAGCATTGGTGCACGGGTGAGTTAGTAATGTAGCGTGCGCTAATGCTGCCTAACTTTCATTAAAGGCCCCAAGTTTAGTTTCCCCTTGGCTTATAGGTGACTTTTAAGGTGTGCTTTTCTTTTTGTGCTCTAGGACATCCGTGAGTGGCTGAATAATGTGATCCCATGAATTGATAAATTGGCGATAGAAAGTCACCAATCCAAAGTATCTTCTGAGTTGACAAAGGAAGCTTGGAAGAGGACAGTCTGTTACAGCTTCAACCTATTCTGGCAATGGAGCAAAGCTTTCTGTACTGACATAGTGACAAAGAAACTCCACACTTTCGACATCAAAAACACACTTGCTTTGGTTTATGACTATGCCATATTCATCTAACCGCTGAAAAAATTGTGTCAGGTGAGAACATGGCTTTGGCTCACAAGCCCAGCTGTTTCTTGTTAATGCCATTGGGTTGACAGCAGGGGTCGGACACTCCACTCTAAAGTGCTGCAGACTCCCACAATTCCAACATCCTAGCTTCCAATCCTTAGATTGCTTTTCAAACCTCAGTTGAAGGTGTTAGGCATCTATCAATGTATGCAGCATCTCAGCTAGGTCATCCGTCTAGTGGGGCACCCGCCAACTGTCTGTGTTAATTCAGATAGCAATACTTGAATATACTGGCTGGCCGACTATCTCCACCTTGTGCCATGCCTCCCTTCTGCTACATTTTCCCTCGAGTCAGCTTGGTGTTCCCCACTCAGAATGGTTGGCTTCCCCGATCGTCTATGCATCCACAACCAGCGCTGACCATGGGGAGAAGGAACGAAAGTTTGATGTACCTGAAACCACGTCTATAACATAGCTTATCGTTGCTGTTTGACAAGCCATTGCCTGCCATTCTCCACCGTGTTACATTGTCATGAAACTACCGACGCCCTGTATGTTTAACACCAGCCCCAGGTGCTGATCCTTATACCTAATGTGACATGTTCTGGGTGTAACTGGTGTTGGCTAATCATCCCCTTTTTTATGAATTCATTTCTGCTGCATCAGGACATACCAGGTCTGTTCCCCAGGGACCTTTGCAGATTATTCAAGATGCATAGAGATGTCGCTGATTTCGTCCTTGACACTCCTTGATCCATAAGTTGCCATTTCCCTTTAAGGCAACAATCATTCAAAAATCTGAGCACTGCCAACATTTGGAGCAATTGGCCTATGGGTCCTTGTTTCTGATTCTGTGGAACACCAAGAAAAGGGAAGCCCGAGACTGGACGGGAAGAAAACTAATTTTATTGTTAACAACTCTGGTCTTGTTTTCCTGTAGCTTACAATACAACTGATTTTATACTAGACCAAGCAAGAGGTGATTTATCATGCCTTCTGGCCAACGTTTCCTGATGGCGCGAACAAAACAGTCTATTTATAGTCCATACTTCCGGTCCAATGTCAGGAGAGAGTTCTCACGCCGGTGGTTGCCCGACTGCTGCATTGTCAATTACAATATTTTTTTAAGTAAAAAGCTTGAATCCAGGGAACAAAAACGTTATGTGAAAGTCGGTGGAGGTGGTTAGAACAGAGATTGGCCAGTAGTTGTATCCAAAACAAGTTATATTTCTACCTTTGCTGATGTTTCTATATTTAAAGCTTTAAACACCTAAAGTAATCCTTATAATAGACCAAAACAGGGCTACATGTAACTGCTCACTTCTTAAGCTTAAATAATCCCTTAATGTGTACAAAATGTACAAAATATAGCAAAACAATAGTTTTAATAAAATAATGACATGATTTATAATTGCCCTTAATGGTTTGAGGTGGTGGACCATTACCTCAGGCAAATCCAACACTTGAACGAGTGTTCAGGATGCCTTGGCACCACAATCCAAATATGGGATTGATGGGCAGAACGCAGAGACCAATCATTTATCACCTGAGGTACAGTTGGGTAAGTTAGTTAACAAAGTATGTTTGTGTCGTCTTAGACAAAAGAACAAATCTTGGAAAGGTCCAGCTGAATCACTCGGCAATAGTCCGCACAATTGAGAGCAAACCTGTTGGTTCAAGATCAACGTTTGATAATATGAATGTTAACATCTCCTTTTTACCTTTATTCTCAACGAACCTTGTGCAACATGACTTATCCATCCCCTCATCCCACCTGGATCAGATGGAATTGTTTAAGTTGAACTTCTTGTTTGGACTTGGAGAAAGTTTAAACTTAGGTCTCATAGTTGAATAAATCATTAATTTGCCATTAAGTACAATTTACCACAAAAATCGTGGTTTGATAACAAATGGTTCAAGAAATGTGATTATTTACATTTGAACTTCCTGTTTAGACCGGAAAGAAAGGTCAAAGTAAGATCACACTTGTCACATTTCAAATGTGTCCCAACTTACAAAACGGTGCAAAGGTTGAGACTTTATGACATTCGTTTCAGGAAATGTGATTTTTTTAAATTTGAACTTCCTATTTGTACCAGGAGCAAGGGTCAAAGTGGGGTCTTTGTTAAAAATTAAATATCACAAGTGCTGTCAGGTACAACAAAGCACAGCACAAACCTTACGACTTTATGACATCTGGTTCTGGAGATTTGATTTTTTTAAATTTTAGAGCTTCCTGATCGGACCGTAAGTAAAGGTCAAAGTGATGTCATCATTTTGAATAAAATGTCGCAAGTGTTCTAAGCTATGAGACAAAACAAACATAACCAATCAATGACAATTATTGGTTCAGGAGATATGATTTGTTAAAGTAATAACCATCGAATTACCGTAACTTGACACCTGATGTCGTCACTATGATAAAAGTGTGTTTTTTATACCAATGGCTGGAAATAACTTTGAAAAACGTTTGTGTTTTTCAAACGATTTGTGAAATCAAATTAAACTTATTTAGAAAATTTTTGGTTTTTGACTAACCAAAAACTTGTCAGCGTCCTGGGTTTGATACACAGATACAAAACGCTTAACAAACGACGTCAGAGTGACGTTGACCGGCTTTTTAGGCCAGCAAACAGTATCCCACGAATATAAAATCGAACAAGTTTGCCAACATGACTGTTGGAGGTCACAAAATGCGTGTACAAAACCAATGGGTTTTTGACAGAGCGAAAAAATAAGAAAAACAAATAAAAATCGTGACGAAAACAAGGGCTGTTCTGACTACTATGTCGGAAGAGCTAATTTATAACTTCTCCAGGTACAGAATTACAGGATTAAGAATCACAGGTGGACGAGACCAACAGTTACATGATAAGCAGCAACAGTAGCAATGTCATCCAAAGCAGCGACAATCTCAACAGCAGCAAAAAAGTCAGGCGGGCTTCTCTAGAGAAAGCTCAGTTTTCCAGAGGCCATGCAGGCCTGAATTTTCATCTTTGAGAGGGCAAAGCCTTTTTCATTTTGCAAAGGATACTGAAGTGGCACTTAGGCCAAAGAGGCCAAAGTCTCTTAGGCCTCCATGTCTTTCCAGGCCTGATGATGGTGTTAAGGCGACCAACATTTTATGCCCATCATTTAGAATCTGTAAAGAATAAGTTCATCATACTGTGTAGCTGCAGATTGAGCAAGTTTTCCCATGAAAGCATTGTAGCCAGTTTGGATTTTGTGCCGATTCTGATTACGCAATTCTTTTATCTGCAATATCAGTCTCCTCAACCAAAAATGGATCCTAACAAGTCAGTATAAAACAGAGCTTTGTTGGCGAGAATTACTTTGTAGTTTAATGGAAATAAAATACTATTACGGACAAATAAAGAGACAATCACACAGGAGTTTTGTGAATATGCATAGCACTACATCCTGTTTCAAAAATTAATGCAAAAAAAAATGGTAGTGGCCTGGCGTCTTTCTCGAAGGCTAAATGATAAGACTACAAACAAACAGGTATACTGATGTAACAAAAGCAGTTCAGTGGAAATAGGTGATGGAGATGAAAGCACATATGAGGCTGAACAGAGGAGGGCTAACAAAAGGGGGTGGGGTTGGGAGGAAGGGGCTGGTTGACCACAAGAGGTGGGGAACACAAAGGACAAAATCAATGATGGGGAGGGGGAGAGGGAGAGAAAGGTGGTTTATTAGTGAATGAGGCAGACTAGGGGGAGGGGGCTTATCTGTGGTAAAAAGGAGATGGCAAAGACAAAAGGTTATTAGTCATTTCCTTCTTGGATGTTCAGACCATGGGGTTGAATGGTCTGGAGACGTCTTATCCATAGTTTCTCTCTTCTCTTCATGTCAGAAGTGGAGTGGTTGGGAAGATTCAAGTGATATCCTGCGGGTGTATCCAGCTTAAGGGTGTTAACTGTGGATCTGTGGCCATAGAAACGTCTCTTGAGTGTAGTTCTCGTTTCACCTTTATATTTAACACCACAAACTTTGCAAGATGTTAAATAGATTAGATTAGTGGTGGTGCAGGTGACATGACCCCTTGTCTTATTGGTGGTACCACCAGTATGGCTCGTGAAGGAGTCCGATTCTCAGATGTGTTGTCTACAAACGATGCATTTGGAGGTTGGTGTTAGAACACCTGAAAGTTCCCTGTGGCAAAAGGAAGTTAACATTATCTTTAAGGGGGGGGGGGGGACTTCTGCCCGCACAATGAGATCCCTGAGACTGGGTGGCCGTCTGTAAGCAACTATGGGTTCTTCCTGTACAGCACGTTGAAGTCGATCTGATGTGTGAAGAATATGATGGTTAGAACTGATTATTGTACAAATGGGGGAAGTGAGGGGTGGAAAGTGACAACAAAAGGAAATTAGGTGATAATAAAAAAAGTTATGTTTCGTAAGTTCCTGTTGAGTACTTGCAAAGGGGTTAAATCTGGGAATATTTTCATAATTATAGATCCATGAAGGTTGTACAAAGCTGTTGAATGTTGATCCGAGTCTGGAGTCTTGTCCAAATGATCCCTCAATGCTCATCAATAATGCAACCTGCACAACTGGTCCATTGTTCCATGGCTTATAATGAGCATGGGATACGAAGGAAACAAACTCATCTATAATATAGTGAGCAGTTGTGAGAATACACTTTAATTTCAACGCTTAAAAGCTCCAACTCAACTTTAAGTGAATGAGCAGGGTTTTTTTTTAGGTGATAATGCTTATCAAAAAGAAGGAAATGTTCGCATCTGCGGAACAGTAAAGAAAAGTTTGCCTCTAATTTCCGAGGCTTAAATGATATACTTCTGTATACTTCTGGGACTTATTTCAATAAACTAAGCTAAACCTTGGTCCACTGACCCCTCTCCTGTAAGGGTCAAACACCACCACGCCAGTTTAAGGGTCCATGTAGCAACAGCGTACAAGATGTTAAATCGGAAGACTAAGACTAAATAAGTGCTGCACACGGTGAACCTCGAAAGTTGAAAGTAGGAGTGGGAGTGGGCCTGATGAAGCCTGCTCAGTAGCTTTTGGTTAACTGGTCCTGCACCAAGAGTTAGGATGAAAAGGAGAGTCTTCTTAATGCTAATAAGGATCTTTGTTAATGTACACCTGGCGGCGTCTTTCGGCCCATTCATCAAAAGAAAAGGAAGAATGCACTACATCAGCCCCATTGACCTGAATGTGATCGGTAGTAGCAAAATAGAGTAGTTATAAACAAGCATTGATTTACAAAGAGGAGTCATGCTTAATTACAATAAGTGTTCAAGTATTAGCTTGGCCATCTTACTCGCCTTCCAGAGTGCGAAAAATGTATCTGATTTCTCTGGAAAGGTGTTGGATGGAATTATTTCAAACTCGAAATCTGTGTTTGCAACTTTTAATCAGTCTATACTTATTGCATCATGTTGTCTACGTATGTCTACAATGAAACTTTTAAAATGTTCATTTGTTGACGCGATATGGACCTTACGGGAAGATGGTTTGATTGGCGATTTGATCTAATTTAGGCTGAAGTTCAGATGTGACGACGCAAACGGTCAACGTAATTATACGGGCCTACAGATTTTGAATCATCCAAAGGGACGATACGACCACACTCTGGATTCTGCTAGTCTGAATCAACTTGTTAAAGAACCTACACATCAAGCAGGACACACAATTGACCTGCTTATTTCATTGAAGGGTGTACTCTGAATATTGCTCGCCCTGATACGCCCAAGAAACGTATTTTATGCAGAAAGCTTCGCTCTATCGACCTGATACAGTTTCGTCAAGATATTGTTAACTCTACCATATTCTCGTCTCCAGCATCTAATTCGTCCGATTTTGCTGATCAGTATAATAATGTCCTACGTCAGCTTCAGGATAAGCACGCACCTGAGAAGGTCACACTAATTACTATCAGACAGAGGCTCCTTTGTATACATAGGAAATCTAACACTGCGCGAACGGCGGGAGCTTCCAGAATCATCCACCCAATATAAACGGATGCAGAGTTTGCACCCAGTCAATTCCGTGGCGGCTTTACCGGCGAAGTAAACTGGCGAATAAATTATAGTCCAGTTTCCAACAATTCCGGTGAGCAGCACACGTCGTAAGAAAACTGAACGTTGTAAGGGTTTCCTTCGTTTTCTTTGTTTGTAAACTGGCTAATGCATCACAGGCAAGTTTCCGTTATTTACCATGGGCATCACACATCGTTAGGAAACTGAACACTGTAAGAGTTTCCTTTGTTTCTGGCGTGTCGAAACTCCTTGTTTTATGTTCAAACTGTCAAATTATATCACTCTTATTTACATGTACATGTGCAATAGACATTACATGTACAGCTTTCCCGTCAGTCAAATACGCATGTACATGGTATACGGGATTTATTTTATACTAGGCCATGTTGTCAAGACAAATGATGGAGATTACCCCCTTCATATCATAGTGTGAACAAAATGTGCACGCCATGGTATACTTCATGAGAAAATGTCACATTGAAATGTGTATGTTTTCCAATAGTCATTCACAACAAAATGAACTGTTTTGTCATTAGCTTGTGTCATCAAACAATTCTTACGTGTTAAAGCCGGGTCATTTAAGGGTGTGAAGTATTTTATCTATATAGCGCCCTAAGCATTACTGGGTTTTGTACTGGAAGTAATTTTAACACAATCAGTTTATACTATTAATGTGTCTTAGAGAATGTGAATGTGGACTTCGAGGCATTATGGGAATGTTGTAAGTTTATGTAGCTATTAAAAAGTTTAGTGGTCCATGAAAAAATGTGACAACCAGACCGGTGATGAACTAACTTGAAGTGTGTTTAATCGTCATTTAGCCAGTGAGCTTACATGTTAGCTTTACCCGTGGTTCTACAAATAAATGAACAATAAAACCTTAATGAGTCTACAGCATATAAATTACAGGCACAGACTATTCCAAGAAGAATAGAAGGGACTTCAGGTTACATAATCAACTCCATAACACTAACAGGCATAGGGTCCACCTTTAACCCCAAATAATCTCATGATAAGAAAGGCTTAATAACTAGAATGGTAATTTTCCTGGCATGTAATCTTCAAGAGCAACTGATATTATTAGACCCCACATAGTAAGAAATAAAGTTACTGTAACCTTAATAATCAACAACTTTGATAAGGTACTCAGGAACCTCTTACACTACTGTAAAACACTCCCATACCATAACTGGTAAATAACAAACCTTTCCCACACAGGCCATGTGACTTATAAACAATCCCCAAATTAACTTCCAATATCCCATCTTTAGAGATAACAGAATAATAAAAGTCCTACTCACTTTTATTCTGCACGCACGGGACAGGAATTAACTGGTTGATGGATGAAGATTAATCTGTGATTTTAGGTGATTTCGTGGAATTATTGGAGAACATTGATGAAAAACATGGAGATTTAGAAAGAGATTGGAATCCTGTGGAAAGGCTGCCAATAGAGGGCGCCATCGACATTTCCATTAGAGACTTTTTCACAGGTCCTGTTTCAAAGCTATCGGTTATTAGCCATCGCCCGGGACTTGCGCCAGCTATCGAAACGAATTTAACCCATCACTGTCTGTTGCCGTAAAAAGCCTGGGGGTATCCAATGTCCCATAATGGCTCTAGCCATAGATAGTTATCGTGGTGGGTATATAAACAAAGATTACTTGGCGATGCCTGCATGTGAGGTAAGAGATTTACCTCGTGGGGTCAATCGAAGTCTGTGCTTGGGTCAAGGCTTTCTGGTGTTGTATACTGTCTCAGTTTTTATCCAGCTATCTGGGTGACGTAACCGGGCATTATAGTGGCATTTATACTGTTGGCAGCCAGCTGAGAGTCGAGACCGTGACACCAGAATGTCAATCGATTGGCGTAGAGAAGATCCGTACAATAAAAAAAATCACCCATCGCACACTGCAGGACTATTTTGACCGTCCCGTTTATGTATATCTGTTTTACTACTGTAAAAAAAACGTCAAATAAACAAACAATCAAACAAACAAACAAACAAACACCACCAACACTCCAACGCCCCAACACCGCTACTAGACCTGGGTCGTATTTCACGGATCTGGTTACCGCGGAATGCTGCACTTACAGCCCTTAGATTAGAACTATGTGCTTTACATAGCACCCTAATCACAAAGTTCCATAGTAACACCATAGAGCAAGGAAGCAGAGCCATGAAATTGGACTCTGATGGAAGGAAGGTACAATGATGATGTACGTGTGTCTTTACAAATAATTAGGTAGTGTGGTTAACAAGATTACCTCATACACCTCTGCGCTATGGATTCTGTTGAAATTTAAACACAAAAAACATTTATGAATTTGAAATCAAACAAGAGGTGTTCCGTGCGGAGTGCCCGAACACCTAGTATAGTAATAACGTCGGTTGGGATTGCAAGCTTTTTCCTTATTGTCTTGTTTATATCTGGCGCTTAACAACATGGATGGTCAGGCAGCAAGAAACACCGTCATGCTACTGAATGACAAATCAATGTTAAACGGTTTTAAAGCTCTGACATCATCCGGGGTTGTTCTGAAGCCTTATCCAGCCGACTCTGTCCAAACATAAACATGATCAAAAATGTTTAGAAATGTTTTAAATCTTACTGCATTAAACTACAACTGTGAGTACCAATAATGTTGAAAGCAGCTGTTTCCCCAATGCAGTGAATGTATTTTAACCTACATTAACACACTCTTCATACAACCCCAAACCATACAGAGCAAGGCCAAAACAAAGCAAAACTCTTACAAGCTTTGCAAACGGGGACCACACGGTTTCCTGGCGAAGGCAGATATGACCTCATGTTTCAATCGTGTGAAACGAAACTGTGACCATCTGTGACATTGCTTGAGGATCAAGCGTTACTCCGTGCCCTTACACTACTGCCATCGAGTCTTGCGATTGTCACTTCACTGCAGTAGTGACTAGTCAACTAGTATTTAAAAGACGTGCTTGTTCGTCCGTTTTATTCATAAATCGAGGAATAACGGAAAAGTATTTTTACAAAAATAAAAATAAAAAGGGGCGGATTGAGGGATCGAGTAACAATAAGAAACCACACACATTGATTATTAAACACACTGACTCATGTCAAAAGTTTGATGTTATAAATAAGTATGTGTCAATCCAACGTCCATATCAAGTTCTGTGGTAGTTTAACCAACGCACCATCAATGGGGACGGATTCGAAACTACAAGCACCCTGAATATAATATGTCACGGTTAAAATCTTATTTTGCTAATTCCTAATGACAACGAAATAAAACCAGATGAATATCCCTACATCTTGGGGTGTGACTGCGAGTTTTTCCCATGCTGGCCATACTCTCTGGAACTTTCTTCCACTTTCCCCCGTCAAGCCTCATCAGCCAGTTTTAAAAAAAAGTGGTTCAAAACCTATTAGTTCACACTCTAATCCAACTCCAAATTATATATAGATGTGCATATATATATTTTTTCTTTTCTTATGTTCTTCGTTTTTGCTTATTGTTGAGCGCCACTGCGTGACGGAATTGTGCGCCAATAAGAAGCCACTATTATCATTATAAACAAACACACAAACAAACCATACCCCAACAAACAACAGCAACAACAAGTGGTGAAGGTAACTGTATAGGGTCTATAAGCATCCATTGTGATTTTTTCGTGGAATTGTCTTCCGTGCATGACATGGTATGTGCTGTCTGACAGCATAAGACAACGACAGTAAACTGCTGATTCCATTACCATGCATAACTCCAAGAATTGTTAAGGCCTACAATGATAATGGAAAGACCCTCTGGTTTGTTAAACAATCGAAATCTACAAACTTCTATTTTTAGCAAAGACCTAGCTTTGGAAATCTTGAGCAAAGACCCTGCTTTGAAAATCAAGTGTGTTAACACACAAAAAAACGACTTTCCTAAGTCACTTCAGAGGCCAGTCGCACCAAAAGGAGATTAGCATTATATTCAATTTAACAATAAATCAGTTTGTGTGTCACCTGCCCAGGTCCTGAAATTTGAAACAATCTCTAATTTACATGATAATGCATACGTACACTGAGTAAAACTCATAATACTTTGAAGGGTATTCACAGAATAAACTGCAAATAGTGACTGGAAATGGGTAACAAATATCCCGTTTACACCCGCCCCTTTTGTGGGGAACGAAGCCCCGTGCGCGAGGGTCTATACTAGCACAATATGACTACCGGGTGATTCCCGCCTCTCCCAGGCCGGGGACTCAGTGGGACCCTCGACCCCTATCCCCTAGACGCGCTGCCTGTTGTCCCATGATCGTACTCTGAACACTCCCTCAGCAATCACTTCGTGGGGACCGCAGCTCTGCGAGACTGGTACAACATCACGATTGAACAAGTGTTCTGTCAAAAGTAGAATGACAAAACATCAACTTGCACAGTCTTTCTACATTTCTTCTGAACAATTTGTTCATAAAGTTGCAAACGTTCGCACTTATTTTCAGCTTAAAGTGAGATTTGTATTCTTAATTAGTTTTCGGAACATAGCCTACCAGTTTCTTGGCATAACATCATAATGAAAGAAAAAAACATTACTCGCTCTTTACCATCATGGGTTTGTGCTTATGCGTCAAAGCACACTTACTTTCGCAAAAAGGTGTTTTTTTTGCTGTTTACTTTTTAAAATGCGGCGTAATACATACATTGGCTCATTAAAATGCCACCTAAAAACAGCATATAGTAATTGACACAATAACTGACTGTAATAAATAAAATCACCTTTTGTCTTCTTTTGGCAACACCTTTATTTTCGGTAACTCACATTACATAAAAAGGACAACGCATAAAACCACAGCTATGTTTTCAAAGTCTCCTCAAACTGGGCAACCCTGATGGAAACTTTTCTGTGTTTCTATGACATAGGCATGTATGATGCATGATTACATTCAAATAATAACAAAACAATTGATACAACATCAGAAAGGACCTCTCATGTCGGTAACTCGCGTTACGGTAACTCACGTTACAGCTTGTCTGAGAAAAACAATGCCTCATTTCATGCATATCTAAAGTTCATGTAAAGTTTGCAACATGTACTACATAAAACAAGTTGATAACAAGTAGGATTACCCACAATGTAACTACTAGCTAACTCATCCAGCTACACACTGGCATACATGTCCGTACATACAGTATGTATGGTGCACATACAACTTATGTACATTTATGTTGTGAACAAACCGTTGGATGCATCCAGTATGATTCCATTGGATATTCCGACCAGCTGTACACTACACTTACAAAAGTAAATGAAAAGAAGTTACTGCTTTCCAGAAAAGGTAAATTAAAAAAGCCATGGGCATGTTACTAAGGAGTGTGCACAAGTGCATTTTGGGTAGGTCTTCATAATTGCTGCCCTCTTGTTTTAGTTCAGTTATACATGTATTACATATAATTACATTACATTAAGCCCTAAAACACACATGGGCCATACATTTGTATTGAAAAACTGCATCAAACTGGTGGTAACTTGCCTACCTATGGTAACTCGCGTTACATGGTAACTCGTGTTACAGCTTTTAGATGCTTATTTTTTTAATATTGTGATGAATTAGCAGAAAATGGCATCATAGAGAGTAAAGTATTGGGTTTAATTAGAAAATAATGAATCTCACTATTTTATTTAGTTCAGAAAAATTATTAGAGGAAAAAGTAGGTGTTTCGGTAACTCACGTTACAATGTTTATAATGCATAATATTCCCATGCGTAGAATTAAGCAGTGGTGAAATATCAACTTTATTTCTGGGCAGGGAAGAAACATGACTTATAACAATATAATTAATCATTTAGCTTGGTTTTGTTCCATTATTTACTTTGAAATACCATATCATTTCTAATTACAATTTTTCATGGATTTTTTGCACAAATTGTCCTTAAAACAATTTTTGTCATATTTTGAAAAATCTTAAAGCTTAAAAAAAAAAAATTCACAATGCAAAACTAGAACTCATACATAAATAAATTGTAGTGCCTAAACTTTCATTTCTTGAAGTTGAAATTTTCATGTAATGTCCACCTTTCCATGGAATTGCCCATAAGGCTTTTGAGCATTTTTTTTAACTTCGAGGAAATGTGGTTATGGAAAAAGATATAAGGTTTTATGCTCCGAAATTGGTACCTGAGAAACGTTTCTCAGATTATGTATTCCTTTAGGGATTATTCTTCCTGCGTGGACATTCACTCCGGTTTTTCGGTGATATCTAAAAAACGCAGCCGCCTTTTGAAGTGAAATTTCACAGGTTAGTTTTATTATACATATCCAGTTTTCGCATCTGACAGCAGAAGTTATTGAGGTAGAATATGATGTTTCAATTCATATGATTCATTTATTTGTACATGTTTCAAAATTATCGAGTAACAATTGATTTTCTTCTATTTATAAATAGTTAAATTGTAACATGAAAGTGTTTCACAGAATGGTTGCTTATAAAGAGACACTTAAAATTACAATGCTGATCCATTTTACTTGTGTCCATTGTATTAAAAAGCTGAAATATTCCAATGGTAAAAATACGAAGAGAATTGATTTATCTTCAAAGTAAATCAAACTTGTAATAAAGGAAAATAATGAGAAAGATAGTAATAATTTTTCCTACATGTTCCTGCATTATTTGCATATTTCTGGCTATTGTTTTTTAGTCGGTTATGGCCACTCTTAAAAGAAATGTGCAGGTGCTGAATGTATTGTCCTCTCATGTTGCTCAATTTTATTGTATTATGTTTTTTTCATTCAAATTATAGCAGAAAGTGGCTGAACACATTTTGGACTTCAAAATCGAAAGCATGGAAGGGTCACTGTCACAACAGAATTTTGTAGGGAGTACACCGAGTTTATGGGACTCTGAAACACACACATCGCACACTTCTGCTGCGAGTTTACTTTGGGGTTCTTCTATAACTACATGTACTCCTACTCTAGATTTGGGGAGTGCTGATGATAGTGATTTTGACCAAGCGGAGGATGATATGCAAATCCTATCATCCCAATGTGGCTACCACAACTCTCAGGATCCCAGGTCTCAATCTGCAAAGAAAGCCACTTCAAAGAAAGCCACTTCACTGCCCCCAAGAAAGAAACGAAGGCCATCTAAATTTGTAAGATTTAATTTCTTTCATAGCATATTTCACATAGTTTAGTGCGCTTTACATTATTACCCAAGGTTGTTCAGCCTAATATAATTCCTTTAACTTAACTTCCTACACTCAGTCGTTTTAAGCATAACTGGGCTAATCAAGCACATTAGGCAATGTGGTGAAGTGTTTTGTCCAAGGACACACATGCACCGACCGCACAGGTCGGGGTTCGAACCCACATTATAATAAATCAATCACCAGAAATCAATTTCAGCACAGTATTGATAGTTTTGGATTATGAATGTCAGCTGTAGTAATGATATGCTTCCCTTTTGTGCAGGATGTTTTGGTAGCGTGTTCTTGCGTTATATAAATATATATGAAAGGAAATTATAAAAACTAAAATGAAGCTTGGCTGCTTTGCCTTTTACAAATAACTAAGAAGGGGGCAACACTGTGCCGGATTTGTTACAACGCAGGTCGAATTAATTGGCTTGTAACTGCGGTGGGCCTATTGGCTGTATACTACTGCCAGGCGGCACACCACAGCAACAAGAAGTTTAAGAAAGTAATACTAATAGCAAATGATAAGTTGAAGCCTAGGTTATTAACATACGTACGCTCTGGTGCCGGCTGGGCTGTATCCTTGTCCAGGGTCGAAAAGGTATATGTGAGCACGGAGTGAATGTGCAGTGAAGTTTTATATACGCGTGCGTGTGTGGAGTTGGAGAAACGCACCTGGCGTTGCGTAACAAAAGGAATGCTTGAGAGCCGCCTGGGCGATTTTAATGGAACAAAGACAAATATTTAAGGACTACTACATCAGCCTCCCCCTATACTGCTGGAGGCAGAAAATTGAGTTTAATAAAACAAAACAAAATGATTGTCATAAACTTTATTTGCAATGATTATATACATTTATATCTCTTCTACGAGTCGCTTAGGCCAGTGTACTTTCCTGCCCGAACGAGTCGTACGAAGAGCTGTTTTGGTCTCTGTGACTGGTTGGTGTTGAAGTGACGGTTGTTTGACTTTCCTTTTTGTCACTGTTTTGTTTTGTGTTATTAACTAACAAATCTTCATCTAAGTATGCCACCTTGACTCTGTCACTGCTCACTGAGTCTGGTTTGCCATTAACGTCAAGGACAAAATATTTATCCTTGCGTTCAATGACTTTAAAGGGGCCCTTATAAGGAGGTTGTAGCGGTTTTCGTACTGCGTCTACCCTAACCCAAACATGGCTGCAATTGTGAAGATTTTTAGGAAAGTTAGTCTTTATTACTGATGGTCTGGTTAATGCTGGTTGTAGCTTGCCCATTTGGAGTTTTAACTTATCAACAAAGTCGCTAGGGTCTGATAGTTTGTTATCTTCAGAAATTGTGATTAATTCACCAGGAAGGCGGAGAGTAGTACCGAAGACCATTTCTGCAGAGGTACATTGCAAATCTACCTTGTGTGTAGTGCGGATACCTAATAAGATTAATGGCAAATTATCTACCCAGTGAATCGGGTTATCTAAAGCCTTGATGGATGCTTTTAATTGTCGGTGAAATCTTTCCACCAAACCATTAGCTACGGGGTGATATGCCGTGGTCCGTATGCGCTTAACACCTAAAAGTTGGGAGAGTCTGGTAAACAAACTGGACTTGAATTGTGAACCTCTGTCGGTGGTTATAAATGCTGGAACACCAAATGTTGAAATCCATCTACTAATTAAGGCTTTTGCTACTGTCTCTGCTGTTATGTTTGGTATTGGAATTGCTTCTGGCCAGCGAGAAAATCTATCAATAATAGTAAGCATATACGCACGACCTTCAGACTGAGGCAAGGGACCAACAATGTCAATGTGAATGTGACTAAAACGTGAATCGGGTTTAGCAAAAGTTTGTAAAGGCGTTTTAACATGATGATGAATTTTAGCCTTTTGACAAGCCAAACACGTTTTAGACCAGTTTTTCACATCTCGCTTGATGTAGGGCCAAACAAATCTACTTGTGAGCAGACGTTGCGAGGCACGTATCCCTGGGTGTGACAAAGAATGCAATGAGTTAAATACTGTTCTCCTGAACTTCAGTGGAACATATGGCCTTGCCACACCGGTTGAAATGTCACAAATTATCGTATTGTTTGAAGTATGCAGGGGTACCTCGGCAAATTTGAGAGAAGTTGATTTTTTAAGTTTTTGAAACTCTTCATCTTCCTCTTGTTCAGCGGCTATTTGGTCTAGATCAATATCTTGGGAGGGTACAACATTAAATGCATCAACCGCAACACCACGTGACAGTGTATCTGCGACTACGTTTTCTTTGCCCTTCACATGACGCAAGTCAGTAGTGAATTGGGATATGTAGTCAAGATGTCGTGTTTCGCGTGGTGAGTACTTATTAGAATTTGTATTAAATGCATGGGTGAGCGGTTTGTGATCGGTGTACACACAAAATATTTGACCTTCCAGCATGTGCTGAAAATGTCGAACGCTCAGATATACAGCCAACAATTCTTTGCCAAAAGCACTATATCTGCTCTCTGCAGGTTTAAGTCGTTTTGAAAAGAATCCTAGAGGTTGCCATGTAGAATCGACAAGCTGATGTAAAACTGCACCCACCGCTACGTTGGATGCATCCGTCGTAAGACTTAACGGAGCATTGATGTGCGGGTGAGTTAGTAGTGTAGCTTGTGCTAATGCTGCCTTACTTTCATTAAAGGCCCTAAGTTCAGTTCCCCTAGGCTAATAGGTGACTTTTTTGGAATGCTTTTCTTTTTGTGTTTTAGGATATCCGTGAGTGGCTGAATAATTTGGGCACACGACGGAATAAATCGTCGATAGACATTCACCAATCCTAAGTATCGCCTGAGTTGACGAAGGGAACATGGAACAGGGAAGTCTGCAATGTCTTGCACCTTTTCTGGCAATGGAGCAATGCTATCTGTACCGACATAGTGTCCTAGAAACTCAACACCATCGACACCAAAAACACACTTGTTTGCGTTTATGGCTATGCCATATTCATCTAACCGTTGAAAAAGTTGCTTCAGATGAGAACAATGTTCTTCATGAGAACTACTGGCTACTAGTATGTCATCAATGTACGCATAAACAAAAGGAAGTCCGCGCAGAACTTGGTCAATAAAGCGCTGGAATGTTTGCGCTGCATTTCTCAAACCGAACGGCATCTTTACAAATTCAAAGAGGCCAAATGGTGTTGTGATAGCTGTTTTATGAATGTCGCTAGGCTCTATAGGAATTTGATGATATGCTCTCGCTAGATTAATCTTTGAAAATATTGTTTTTCCGTTCAAAGTTGCAGTGGAATCGTGGATGTGTGGAATTGGATAGCGATCAGGAATAGTTTTTATTTAATTTTATTTAATGCACGGTAATCACCGCAGGGACGCCAATCTCCAGATTTCTTTGGAACCATGTGTAACGGTGTTGCGTAACTGCTCTGCGATGGTCTAATAATTCCTAGTTGAAGCATATGGTCAAATTCCTGTTTGGCTGTTTTTAAACGATCCGCTGCTAAGCGTCGTGGGCGAGAATTGACTGGCGGTCCATTGGTACAAATGTGGTGCGTAACGTCGTGTTTGTAGGCCGTGGAATTGTATTGCGGTTTCAAAAGGTTTGGATATTGACCAAGTAATGCATGAAATTCAGATATACTGGTATCGATGCTGAACGATGGACTTAGTGTGGGCGTTGAAGAATAAAAACCTGGAATTGAAAGTGAGGTTGTTGAGTCAACTAGCCTACAGTTTTTGATGTCAACCAGTAGCGAAAATTGGTTCAGAAAATCTGCACCAATAATAGGTTGACTCACGTCTGCAAGGGTAAAAATCCATCTAAATGTACGTCTTAGGCCGAGATTGGGCGTAAGTGATCTTTCACCATAAGTTTTAATTGGTGTTTTGTTTGCCGCTTGCAAAGTGCACTGAAAAGGGCAATTTTTCTCTTTGGTCGTAATTGGGAAAACGCTTACATCTGCCCCAGTATCGATTACAAAATTAATGCCAGTCACTTTATCTTTGACGCTCACACGACGACTTGGTCTGTTTGCCAGACAATTGCGCCGTACTTAATTGCTGGCGTTGTCGTTTTCTTGTTTGCTCTTACTGTAACTACAAGGTTGAAGACATTTGTGGGCTTTAGGTCCATAACGCCAGTGGTACCAACATTGTTCACCTTGGTGGTCATTGGGCGTTGGGGATCGCTTGCGACGTGCGTCGCCGTCGCGCTTCCGACTGGGGCGTCTACTAGACCTACTTCTCGATTGCCTGCGCATTTTGCTTGACAATGCTTCAACTTGTTTGCTCAACTGTTCTATCATTTCGCGCAGCTCCCTAGTTTCTGAGTGTGCCGGTGGTTCTACTGGTTTAGCAATAGGTTTTTGAACTGCAGTGGCCGCTATTTGCCCCACTGGTGCTGGTGTTACCTCAAGAACTATGTCTGCCACGATGGCTAATTGATCAATGGAAACCGTTTCATTGGTAGGCGCAAGGATGAGCTGCACAATGGTTGGCAGACGTTGTAAAAACAATTGTTTTAAAATGCTTTCCTCGAGTTTGTGGTCGCCAAGTAGTTGACGCATGCGCCTTAAAAGTTGAGAGGGCTTTCGATCGTCTAATTCTTCAGCTATGAGCAGCTGATGTAATCGCTTTTGCGTTGAAGCTGATATGCGCCGTATTAGTTCCTCTTTTAATGTATCATAAGGGTCTTCGCCTGGACATTCTAAAAGCAGGTCACGTACTTCTAGGGCAATTTCGGGCTGCAGAGCAGAGACTACATATGCATACTTAGTTTGCTGCTGCGTTATGTGTCGTGTTATAAACTGCGCTTCTACTTGCGCAAACCATATTCGCGGGTCATTTGGCCAGAATGGAGGCAGCTTTAAACTAACCGCGAATTGTGGATATGGGGGTTTGTCCTCACCTTCGGCCATACTTGACTAAATTTACTGATTAGGTGACAATAAAATAAATGTCGCTGTATTCAATCTAACTGCTGTTGTAAGGCTCGTGTGTCTATTTCAAAGCATTTCAACAGCTCATTGTACCATTTTCTTTTCAGCGTTGATTTAGCATGCAGGCCGTCATACAATTGAGAAAAGTCGTTGCGTAATGAGGTATAATAACTTGACCTATTTTTACGCTTGCTTGGCTTTCTAACTGAAGTGTGCCATGAAAGTGTACGAGTGCTAAAACCGAATTGCAATTCAGTGTTAACTGATCTGATGCGTGCATTCGCCTGGTCTAACAATAAATCAAGCTGTCTTTGATTGTGCTTTAGTTCGCTCTCTGTCAAGATTGGAGAAGACAAATGTTTAGTGGCTTGAAACCTAGCAAATGAAACAGGCGGAATGGTTACAATAGAAATTGCCGTTGTGGGTCTGCTAGCTAAAACCTGTCGCTTGAAACGATTGAACTTAGCAAATAAATCGTCCAAAGAAATATCTGAATTTTGCAAAACTTTTGCACTAGAGTGGGGTGCTCTGACAAAATTTGTTAGGTCGTTAATACCAGCAGCTAATTTAATAATGATGAAATCAGAGGCACTATAACTACGCAATTTTGCTATCGAAGGTAAAATCAGATCTTCAATGGTGGCACCTCGAATAATAACAAAATCGAGATTTAATGAACAAGACTCTGGTCGAGGGTAATGATCAAAAGAGAAAGCTATGGAATCGGCAACTAATAATTGACGGACTCTTGCTGTCATTTGTTTAGTCGATAGTGAAATTAAAATTAAAAATTATTCAGACGTTGGGATCACCAATTTGGTAGCGTGTTCTTGCGTTATATAAATATATATGAAAGGAAATTATAAAAACTAAAATGAAGCTTGGCTGCTTTGCCTTTTACAAATAACTAAGAAGGGGGCAACACTGTGCCGGATTTGTTACAACGCAGGTCGAATTACATGGCTTGTAACTGCGGTGGGCCTATTGGCTGTATACTACTGCCAGGCGGCACACCACAGCAACAAGAAGTTTAAGAAAGTAATACTAATAGCAAATGATAAATTGAAGCCTAGGTTATTAACATACGTACGCTCTGGTGCCGGCTGGGCTGTATCCTCGTCCAGGGTCGAAAAGGTATATGTGAGCACGGAGTGAATGTGCAGTGAAGTTTTATATACGCGTGCGTGTGTGGAGTTGGAGAAACGCACCTGGCGTTGCGTAACAAAAGGAATGCTTGAGAGCCGCCTGGGCGATTTTAATGGAACAAAGAAAAATATTTAAGGACTACTACAATGTCATAGCAATCCTGAAGCAATCTACCAAAGGTGAACGAGCTGTCTATGACATCAGCAAACACCATGTGCTCAAGCCAAAGAATGGGAAAGTGATTGCACGTATGTGTGCAGCACATCTGGTCGAAAGATATGGAGACAAGTAAGTATGAGAAACTTTACTTAACCTCATACATATTCATGAGCTTGGACTGCGATTGGTCAAGTTGTCATACACATTGTGTGTTAGATCATGGTTAGATTGACTAAGTCCTGCGGCTCTTGTGTCCAAATCATTTTAGGGATAATGTGGCAAGTGTGTTCTCATTTAAGGCTTTCACACTTCTAAAGCTCTAAGAGAGGTGTGTAAGTTCTTATGAGCATGTGTACTTGCAGACAAGCATACACATATGGTTTGTTGAATTATCAGTACTGTGTGCTAGCATTGAGATGAGGAACTACTATGTCGAAGATGATATTTCTGATGTCGTTTGAGCAGTATGAGTTATTTGTAGTATGACATAGTTTAGTTGTTTTAAAGTGAAATACATGTATTCACTATTTTCTGTGTGCTATTTATGTGCGACTCCCGATTGAAGAAGCTCCAACAATGTGTATTATCACTTAAATCATGACAATGAATCCTATATGCTTAAGGTGTAAAATGCATTATCTAATAGCATAATAATAATGGTACACAAACAGACATGAATTACATATATCGATTGCCAAATCATTTACTTTGTATTCTTTAAATATTACAGACCATCTTCTGATGTGAAAGAAGAAATGGCTGAGTCCATCATAACAGCTTTTCCTTGCTTGAAGGACCCAGAAGGGAAAGGATACGTAAGTCTAGCTTGTAGCGTACATGATTTTTAATAATTCTTTCTCTAACTACTCCCTACTGAGATAAGGTTCAGCTTTATGTGACAAAACCTGATGAAAAGACTTTGGCTAGCATGCTTAGTTGAATATTCATACAAACCTGAGACAATTTTGATGATCTTGTTGGTTGAAACCTCATCATTTACCCACTTATTAGTTGATGATAAACTGTGAGAATGAACAGCTGGGATAAATGTTGCTTTACGCAAACTTGCAGCTCTGCAATGTTTTGACCACGTACTGAGAGGAATTTTGGTAAATCTTTGCAATGATAGAAGATGTTAATGTAGGGAGCCCAAGTGCGCCCTCAGTGTTTATATTGTAAAAAGTTTACTTTTGGGTCATGACCTGTAGACCCAGTCTCTTTTTCCTTTGGGAGCTTTCAGCACGAGAGAGCACATTTTCGATCAGTTATTTCTCTCCATTTTGTGGGGAGCATGGCTCTGGCCATGCTCCTAATACTAATAATTTGGGAGAAATAGTCTCTTAGAACTCTCTGTGAGTATCACTTATCTTTATTTGTATTTTGAAATGATAAATATTGTCATTTAGAAGGCCATTTAATTCGGCATATTGTAAACTTGTGTGTGTGCGTGTGTAGCCAGCCTCGTGTTGTGCTGACCTTTTGCCCTTCAGCTTTACATGAAGTGACTGTGTGCATTTGTATTTGCTATTTTGTATCCAATGTGCCGTGTTGCATTGGATTTGGATTAAAATCAGTACAGGACATTGTTTTATAATTAACATGTCATCATGTAGAAATTGTTGCTTTAATTGTATTGTCTCTTGGTGAATCCTCGTCCTTTTTATATAGAGGACCGGCCTCCTTCCCGTGTCTCTAAATTAACAATTTTTTCTTCTAATTTTCATGTTATTACTAAAGGAGCAGTGGTATGCAAAGGGTAGTACGAAGCGCCCAGCGCATGGCTCATTAGAATGTCATCTAAAATACATGAGAAGAGCTAACAAGACTGCATCTAGCAGTCACATTCTGCCACTTACAGCCAGCATCAAGGGTTGTCAAGATCAGGATCAACCTACATGTAGTGATGCTAGCAGTACATCTTATGGTTTGTTTAATTTATTCGTTGTGTTTTTTTTTAAAGAACATTGTTGAATAGTTCTACTACAGTTTGTTCATTATGCATGGGCAATTAAATCTAGTATGTGATAGATTGTATGATGATGATGATATATCATGTGGTAGTAAAGAAATGTCTATTTTATTTTGTAGTTTTTATCATGAACAAAACAGTTCATATACACATTTCAGTAAATTTGAAATTAACAGGAATAATTTCTAAAGTAATTATATTTCTCTCTTTCAAGTTAAAAAACCTATGTTTTTCTAAAGTCCATTTAAAAGTCAAAGTGTGTAATGTGAACACATCTTATAAGTTGGTAAGGTTTAGGATAAACCTTACATTGCTTCACTTTGTGTTCAGAATATGCTGATCGATGTTAACAAACTGTAGAATCTGACTGGAAAACTATTTGCTGATTTTTTTTTCACTGTATATTGGCAGCTTCATAAAAAATATAAAATCAAGACAATTTAATTAACAGTCTACGTGTGATTTATGCAGACACACAGCAGATGGAAGCTTGCACTGAGTTGCTGAAAAACAACAAGGATCCAGCGCAAGTTAGAGCAACAATGAAAAAAACTGTGCAGTACAGACGAGATTTTATTCATGGTGCCCTAAGCGGATCCAAGGGAAACAAAAGGCCAGATGTGAATGAGATTTTGAAGATGTTCCCACGTCTTTTGGATAAAGGCATTGTAAGTGAAAAAATAAGAAACTAACTTCTGTCTTGATTATTTCCGGCACATACAACTGTATCAATTTCATGACTAAATATTTTGGAGCTACAACAGAATTGGGGTTCACTAAACTAAACTGAACACTTTATTAGCATGTGTTTAGTAATATTTGTTGATGCAAAACATTACAACCTGCAATTTGGCCCCCAAAACTGTTTACCTTGCCTTTGTATTTTACTCTGGCAAACTGTCACTGCATATGCTACTGATTGGACTGAATGTGTGCTTTACACTTGCCAGCCACAAACAATTTAACAATGTAACAGAAAATGTTTTATGCAGTTTTAGACAGAAAATAAATAAGGTTTACTAAAAAAGAGAATGGTGAATTGAAAACACCTGAGGTTGTTTTGATTCCGGTGCTGGTTCTGACAGGTCACTGCATTTACTCAAAATATTGTGATGTACATGCAGGTGACTGTTTAAAAAAAGCAAATTATTGACATTTCAAATTAAAAACATTTACTTCAGTTTGCTTGGCCATGAAACTGTTGATAATTTTCTTATTATACTCTTATAAAAATGCTTGATTAAAACAAATTCAGCAAGATTATGCAGACATGCAACCAGCCAGGGCTAATCTACTGTACCAAAAATGGCCAGCACTCTCTGCATGCATTTTAATATATGCCAACAACATTGCTAGTTTTTGGAAAGGGCGCTTTGGTGTTCAACGAGCTGATGACAAGTTCAGTGATAGTAGGTATACATGTTTGTTCAATCAAATCGGTTTATAAGCCTTATGTTGAATCTTACTTAGCCCAGCTTATGTAAACTGGCAATATGGAAGTGTCACTGAACACAAACCAGCCCGAAATAGTAAAATTTTCGGTAGAAATGTAACGACTTGAGGTTTTGAACCCACTGCTATCCACTCTGCAAGACCTAATTCAATGGCTGTATTGAGTAAATCAAAGTTGATTTGCCAACTGTGCTTGAAAACATAAGGCTGTAATACATGTTGAACTGATCTTGGCTGTATTTATTATTATAATTTTTTTTTACATTTAGACGAAAGGATGAACATTGCCTTTTTCGTGCTTTCTGTTATCTTCGAAGGAAGGAAGTCATTCAGTAGAGGAGGACGAGCATCAGCAAAGGAAACACTAGATTGTTTCATTGATTTTCAGAAGGTATGAACATGTTTTTTTCAGTATTGTCAAAATACATGATTATTTTATGGACAAAAGTTATGACTTATTAGTTGTTATAGTCATATGAGTCATAGTTGACTGTTTGTGACCCTTTTAGTGATGCTCATCCGAGTTTATTGGTGGGCCACAATCAGTGACATGCCTTTCAACTCCAATACCGACAGTCCAACAGAGTAGTTATCTGCCCCTGCTTACTCTCTCCTTTGACATGACCCTGGACAACAATGATGTCAATGCTGTTTCCTTCTCTTCTTGAAACATGTCCACAATTTGGATTTTGTTTCAGTTAATCTTGACAAAATCATTGGACTTATGTTCCTTTGAAGATATTTAATAGATGTTAATTTTTGCATTGGGGATAATCAGTATAATTTTGTTTTTACCCTACACGATGTGTGTTAAGCACTGTATTCTCAGTACTCTCCCGAGTTCTGTGAAAATAATCCACAGGCAAATCACTCGGGTGGGATTCGAACCCACGACCTTTGCATTGCTAGACATTCTTCTTCCGCAACACCATATGTGACCGGCTCTGCAAAAATGGCCCTTATGTCGCAAAAAATCATTCTGGAGTTAGATACATGGATGGAAAGGTCTTTCTCTCAGCTTTAATTTGGTGTATTTTAGAAGTCTGTAGCATTTTGCAATCCAGAGTTATACTCTAATTTGCATACAAATAATTGCCATTTTTGTCAAAACAGGTTATGGAGAAACAGCCTTTTAAACTTTACAGTGTATTTTTTAAGTATTTTAATACCAAGTTCTTGTGAAAGTCCCTAGCAACGAATACGTTCCCATTAGACTATTCGTCTGAAAATTTCACCAAGTGTTTGTTATGACTTTTAAAGTACAAACTATTTTGCGTTTCATTTAATGCACTATATCGCTATTTCTTAAAATTAATTTGCATATTGTGCTATTTCTTATCATTTTTTGCAAATTTTAAAATAACAAACACACACTTGAGAATTATTTTGAACAGTTTAGACTTTTTTGGTGAATTTAGCTTTTTCTTAAAGTTAAACAAATAAACACTGGCTATTTAAACCTTATGAATTAAAATTATGTAATTTTTTGTGAAAACAAGAGCTTTTTGGAAAAAAAATTATTTCATTGTTTTATTTTTTATTTTTTTTACTATCAGCTTGAGTTGTTTAATAAAACTCTTAAATCAGCCCGCTTTTCAGGATTAAAACTATTTTTGGGCTAAAAAATTAAAGTTTTTGTAAAAAAAAAAGTTTACAAATGTAATATTTCCTTCTATTAAATCTAACACAGTCAACATGGTTTGCCTTCTACTAAGATCGAACTTGAGTTAATTAATAATTTTGAAATCATCTTTGGGTTAACATTTTGCTGTCAGGGTCGATCTTTTTGTTATCTCCTGCTGAAAATGGCGCTGTGGAATCAGATTCCGAATCGTTTTCTGATTCAACGTCGTCATTTTCACATCGGAAGTTAACAAAGAAATCTTCCGTTCCACCATTGTTCCACGAAACCAATCGTGTCTTTCTCCTTACGGAGATCATTCAAAGCTTCAGCCAGACACTGATTCTTCAAACCCATACTTAAGCAAATAATTAACGAAACAGTATAGAAAACCTGTTGCTTAAAACAAGATATGTGGGCTAAAATAGTAAATAATTATGAAAATATTTACGCTCGGAGCAAGAGAAGTCAGTTGAGTTGGACAGAATTTACAGGTATTGCGCTGTGTTTTCGCGTGGCACGCACTCTATAAACAGTCACATGGCAGTCACCTGACAATGAATAAACAACCAATCCCATTCACGGCGCATGCGCGCGCTCGACCGTGCGCCCATTGTCCAATCGTTGCACTACACTGTATACACGTGACCGAAAAGATCCACGCTCCTAGTAACAAGCGCCCTTTGTATACGTGTCAGAAATTAACCTGCCTTGGTTTTGCATTTGACCTTTTACCTTTTCTATGTCCACTTATAGAAAGGCAACGTCCTCAGCTATCAGATGATACCAAATTTATAATAGGGGGGTTCCAAATAATGTGCTGCCAGATGTGTAAAATGACGCAACTTTCCACCGAAACCGCGGACACCGATCGCGCAAACCAGCAACAAAACGTACACAAAACACGTTTTTTTCATCTTTATTGGTCAAAATAAACATTCAATCTTACAAATTATGAAAGTGTGGATATCAACGATGTCAAAAAAGGGATAATAAAAAAATCACACCAACGAAAAATTTATCACCCTTTCAACATTGACGAGCCCATTAAGTGAAAAGGCATAGCGCGACTTACGGACCTTTTTTGCAGAGCGGGTCACATATTTCAAAAGCTTTGGTTCTGCTTGTGTCTGCTTTTCCGACTGACGTGTCTCTGATGAAGGGAAGACAAAGATTCATGGCATAGATTTTGGTTGCTTTAGATCTTCCTCTATCTTTCCAGATGTCAGTAAGGGCAATAACTCTCAACATTATCAAAATATGGTCATGTGGCTGCCAAGCTTATTCATTATTTATGCTCTAACCACACCTGGAAGCTGTGTAATTTTTTTTAAATACCGAGTGTTAGAAATACAGTCATTTTTACACTTTGCTGAGTAATTTCCTCTTTACGTTTAAATTTTGTCTTTCAGGAAGGTGCCAGTGTAGAACACTATCTCAAGACGATTGATGGCAAGGTGAGATCTCAACCTTACATATTGGCACTCGGTGGGAATTTTGAAAATCCAATGCAGTGTTTTGTCATTGTTGAAAGGAATGCTTTGTAGTGTGACACACTGATTGGAGCTGTTGACCTGTGCTACAAGGCACACCAAGTGCTAGATCTGAAGTACGCCCCACAAGCAACTGTGGTATGGAATTTCATAGACAGTCTTGTCTATGATGTTAAAATACCAAACGAGGCAGGTTCTTTGAGATCATTCAGGGCTTACTTTTCTCAGAGTTAAGTAAAGCGTTATTTTTCGACATCGACACAACTGCCAACCATTCTTAAATTGACGCAATTATTACAGCAATTGGAGGTACATTTTAAATTACAATGTTATTACAATCTTATTCAAAGTAAAATTCTCTCTCACCATTTCAAAGGTTTTAATTGTTTTTGCAGTTAGTGCTATCTTTCTTTAAGAGTGAAATAATATGTAGTGTAAGGCTTCCTTAGTATTATCACTGCTTGGTAATAAGTTGGTTTTTTTTACCATACTTGTACACATGATCATTTTTCAAACATATCAGCGATTTATTAAAATAAATATGAACTCTCAGCGTTGGCAGGTATGTATGTAAAAGTCCGATAAATAGAAGTGTTTATTTTGTTTCTGCTATATTCTGTTTTGATACAACCCATCCTGCACCACCTAGGGCACTGGCCCTGGATAATGAAGAGTATTTTCTAAAGTTGTGCAGCATAGCCAAAATCTTCACATTAGTTGAATGTGTATTTTGTGTTAAATTATCCAATTTCGCACAGAGTCAGACAAGTGCAACCAAATTCGATATGTGATGTTCGAACACTGTGGTAAAGGCCCAAATGTTTCAAATTATTCCACCATACTTGAACCAAAGTTAGTGTGAATTGTATAGAGTTGGTACCCAGTGATGTAACTGTGGCATCATCAGTTGTCATGGAAATGAACACTACAAAGAGAACCCTACACACAAGCAGTCAAATAGCTTTTTACCAGTCAACTTAAACAAAATAAACAAACAAACAAACAATCATATTTGTGCACACTGTGGTGGGAAAATAAACAATAGTTATGACAACATTTCACAATCAGAGGTCCCCCAATCATATCCAGATTTGTTCAAAATATATGATTTGTTTGTGTGTTGTCTGTGCCAAATCGGATGCTTAAAAAGATAACAATGCATGCAGGTTGGCTGTGGTTGCTAATGGTTTGCTTGTCATACATTAAAGGTTCCTATATCGAACACTTTCTTCTTTCGGGACCATTCAGAAAAATTAATGGTTTAAAATGTCTACCTTTTTCTAAATTAGAATAACAAAATTAGAATAAAAAGGTAAACAATTTTAAATATTGATTATTCTGAATGGCCTCTTAGTTATGATTGATTGCTTGATTATTTGTTTATTTAATTTGAAGAATGATGATTGTTTGTTGTAAAGATTTTCTAATATGTTATGTAAATTTATATTGTTCAACAGCTGAAATGATCATGTGCAAATAAAATGGGAGACTTGAGAGTTTTGAGCATGCATGCTAAAACATGTTCAGTATTGCGTGTGTAGTTATTGGACAAGACCACTCAAAACTCTCCCATTATTTTTAAGGCCTCTTGCCAAATAATTTTTTTATTAACAATATGATAAAACAAAGAGATCAAACCAACACTTTTGTATTTATAAACAAGTTGTATGTACTATTTTCATACTTTTCATGTTGATATTGTTGATTAAGAGTACTCTACTTTTATACTTTTTACTTTTCATTATGTTTTTGTTGAATAAAAGTGTTTTAACTTAATTGATATACTCTAAGTTTGTATTTACACCCCCCCCCCTACAACAGGCCCTCCAAAAGGAACACAGCTAAACATTAGTTTGTGCACAACAACTGATTTAAAAGCAACACAAGTGATGGGTAAATTAACTACACAACAGTGCTGGGTAAAATAATATTACCCAATTGTTGGGTAAGAAAATAACACAACACCTGGGTAAAATGAGGGTTGGGTAAAGTTTACCCAATTTTGGAGTAAAAAGGGAACATGGTCGTCACTTGGGTCAACTTCTTACCCAACTGTGCTGTGCTAAAGATGTTGCACATGTCGGATTAAAAATTACACAATAATGGGTACTTTTTTACACTTTGCACAAGTGAACGACCATGTTTCCTTTTTAATACCGAAAGGGTAATAATTTTACCCAATGTTGAGCAACTATTTTTTAGAGTGTAACAACAAATAAGAAAATATATATCCCCACCCCCTTTATTGGTGGGATTTCACAGAAATTAATTCAAGCAGATACCGTGGATCTGTACACAGTCATTGTGCACGAGAAAGTTATACCATTTCAAACATACGAACCCTGTACCAGCATTGCAAGGATGAAATAATTACAGACAAACAACCCGGCTTGAAAGAATGTGCTACACAACACTGAGGTCCTTTGTATGGATACGATAGTGAAATCGAAACCAAACTATTTCGTTTTCTTCCTCCATGGTTACATAACTTCAGCAACATTAACGGTACAAGATCCTTACGGTAAAGATCCCGGAATGTTCAACTTGAAACTCGAAGAATGGAAACCCTTGCATAAACCAAATAGAGCAAGGACACCATGCATAAACACTTCCATCCATAAAGCTAAGCGTGGCAGAGCAGAGAAACTTACACAATTATTTAACATTATCGGTGTATACTCGACACGAAACTATTGTCAAAAGTTTGCATTTCTTTGGAAAAGTTATCAAAAATATTTGCAAATCTCAATAACGAAGTAAATTTGAAACCTTATAAAATATAAAATAAGCAAAATTTATTTGATATAGGCCCTACTGTAACCATAGAGCAAGCTGTAACCATCCGATAATGTTAAACATGTGGGATTTGAAAGGTTTACAAGAAACCATCAGTAAAAATAATTGTTTTGTATAAACAATTTAAACACAATAAACGGTAACAATGTAAGGTTCGTTTTAGGACACATCCATGTATCAAATTAAATTACTACAATATTTTTTTCCTGAAAACAATGTACCATTTTCAACTTGAACAAGCACAACCTATAATTATAGCTCCGTTATTCTGATGTAAACAAAAGAGATATTATAAAAGTAAACCCACTATTGCGAGGGTTCTAAAACAAATATCAAAAAAAGACTTGCTGTACAATGTTAATCGAGCGTAGACAGCCTTTAGTAAATGAAAATATTTGGGGTGCAGACGTTTACGGTTTTTGGTGTTGTAAATGGCAAAGCAAGTATAACAAAACAGAAAATAACTAGCTTGGCAAAACAAATGTTACCTGCTATATATTTAAACTCAGGCTTGTGATTGGTTCCAGGCTGTTCGTGGTTGGTGTGATATTAGTTTGATTAGCTAAATATGGGAAATTTATACGCATATACGCATCACAAAACATGAAACAATGACATGAAATATATGACGCAACTTGTTACAAAAATATAAAGTCGCTTGGAAATCATAACAAAGTCAGCTTGAAGAATATGAGCTGGTAAGTCGTTCTATAATGGAGGTACAATGACTTTGAAGGCTCTTTGACCTGTTTTTCTGGCAAAAGTAGTCTGTGTACGTGTCAGCAACGATTGGCCAGCAGAACGAAAAGTACGAACAGTGACTTATGTAGGCCCTACTATGCAGAAGTGAGCAAATTTAATCGGGACTCAGTGGAGTTCCGAGTATAATGAGATGGTTTTATATTAATGCTGAGAACGAGGTGGCGTCAGACGAGGCAAGCAACGATGTTTAAAACTCAATGAATCTAACAAAATTCTTTATCAGAAATTCCAGTGAGAGAATTACATGAGTCGAGTCGAGAAGTGACAAAGGCATGACCAAAGAGAAGAGCGGAGATGGAATCAGATTCGACCTATATTTGATTTAATATGCATGAGAGCTGTACGAAGAAAATGGTTATACTTGACCAGTCATACACCATTTATTTATTTATTTCTTGTATTTTTTAAGCACTTTCTGCAATGAGTCGTGTCATTGTCCTATCCACATTAGCTGTACTGGATTGGTCACTATCCAAATAAATCAGATATTTCAAAAATTAACTCAACCCAGTATGCAATACCAATATCTGAATAGGTTTTAAAAAATTGTAATTCTCTTGAAGTATTTTGTTTTAAGTTGGGCCACTTGACTTATGTCCGATCTGAGATATTGCTGACATGCATAAAGAAAAACACGCTATGATCGTAACCGAACCTACAAATTAGGTGAACACAGTCAAAACGTTGCTGCCGCACCTGCCCTTGAGTCAATGTAAAACAAAACTACTCTTAAAAGAAAAGTTCCCTGTTGAGTTCAGATAGTACTAGATTGCCACCATTATCGTTTGCAGCGATAAATTTCCCGTGAATTCTTTGCACTGGTATAAAGGTAGAAGCACCTTGAGTATAAGTTCGCTTTTTCCAAGATGTTAATGGCTCCAAGTAAGGTAGACTATGGGCCGTGGCTCTGAAATCCTTCTAGAAAACGATTCTTGTTCTCTCCGGAGAGGGTTTGCATGAAATTTAGCCCAGTTGTAGATAATATGTGTCTAAGCAAGAATCCAATTGTTCCCACGCTCAAATGTTGCACATTAATGTGTAATTCACGGATAAAATTTCACATTTTTGAACATAAAGAAAAACATAAGAAAAACAGCGCCCTCAATTGACCAAAAAAAGAGAGGCTTTCTCCAGCTAGGCACAGTTTACCCCAAAAAATTCACATTATGATGTGGAAACCTTTAGATCATGTATGTTAACAACATTTCTAAAAGTTTGTATGCTTATATCAACTATTGGAACACCACTTTTCAACTGTACTTGGTGTGCACTTTTCAACTGTACTTGGTGAATATGCTATAGGCCAGCTGATCCATTGTGAAATTGTTGAATCTCTAACCATGGAGGAAGAAACTCCATGCTCCAACACACTATTTTCAGGCAATTAACAATTCAGGTATAACACATGGAAAGGAATGGGGTACATCACAAGTATAAACAACCCGACTGGGGGAGGGGTTCAGTCTTGCCAAATAAATAAGCAAACTATTTCATGTTGATTGTAAAATAACTGGAGTTTTTGATATACTTTTTAACCCACAAAGTATGTCAAAACAGCCCTTAGAAAAAGAAACAAACCTCAGATATTTCCATCTTTGAATTTATTGAATGTCAATTCAACTTGCATAATCAAAAATATAAATGCTGAATTAAATATATTGTTAGTTTTTGTACTTGAATTTTCCTGTCCCTATAAATCATTTTCTGTAGAAAATATGTCCTACAAATGTTATCATCATTTGTTAAAAAAACCCATTCCTTTGTGCATTAAAATTTTGTTTAAATTTCACACCACAGCTCTGTATGAGTTTAAAACAGTCCCCTGTATGAATAACAAACTCATAATTTACAAAAAGAACCACATAATACCATGTCATAATGGTCATGGTTTGTGTGCATAAAGACAAAGGAATGCTCATACAAATGTTAACCTTTTATTTCAACACTTTGAATAATACAAAATGTGTGTATCGATTATTAATGAAGTGTGATAAGATAAAGAATTGAAATGTAAATGCAACGTTAATGTCCTTTTCAATATTTTCCATTTTAAAATAATATATACATGAAGATGCTCTATGGTAGTTGTAAAAAAATATAAAAAGTTAAAATAAGTATTTAAAAATAGTGATGTGCTAGGAAAGTTGATTGGTGATGGAGAATGATCTCAGATTAGATTATCAATTTCTAGTCATACAGTCTGGGCCCAATTTGACAAAACCTGTAAGTAGCAGAGTTGTTGCTTACTGGACCGTTGTCATTTCATTAAAAAAAAGCTAACCATAATCATACTGAAAGGTATGCTTATTTGTGGCAAGCAAATGAGTGATTTTTTTGTTTCTATTTTGTACTGTGATGCATCCTGGTTCTTTTCAGAACTCTTAAGTTCAGAACAGACCACAGTGTTTTGTTACAAGAAACACTTCACCTGATTACTTCTCATCACAAACCTTTAAATATCATTTAATTACTACTGTTTGTTGACCATAACATTGCACATGCAACTTTCAATTAATGTGGTTCTGAAAAGAAACTTAGTTTTAAATTGATGGTCCTGTCACATGCACTGCCAATGTAGAGAATTTGCGTAGTACATGTACAGGTATTAGAAACTACTAAAATAAAAAATATCTTGTACATGTAGTCATCAGTATCACCTGCTCCTCCCCCTTTTTTCCCAAAACAGACAAGAGCCCTACAGCCACCATTTTACCCAACCAAACACATACATGCATAAGTTGATTACCTGTATTTTATTTTATTTATTTACTCCAACTTTTTTTCTTTCTTTTTTTAAGGGGGTGTAGGGTTGTACACACATTATTCATGGTTAAATGTGGAATGTGCAATTTGGGCTGTAAAAAGCGTTTGAATACCGAGTTTCATGGCAAATGATGCAAACTCTCGGTAAAATATGAGCAGATGATAAGGTTTCCTCTTTCTTCATTGAAGAACTTGACTGGAGCATTCAAATTTTTTTTTGAGCAGGCTCTGAGTCTTCCTCTCTGATGTGAGAAGATTCACTGAGATCTGGTTGGGGAACAAAAAATACATAACAAAATTAAGTCCCTCTTCAATGATTTTTCTAAAATGTAAATAATACTTTTTAAACAAAAACAAGCAAAACAGTTTTAAAAATACAAAGGTGGGAACCATTTTATGGAAGTCACTACAAGCAATTTATTTCAAACTGGCAACTCGAAAGATATGCAGGCTCGGCAGTCTCTGGTGAATTTGTTTGTTGATCTGTCGAGGAATTAAACAATTTATTCGGTGCTACAATTAATTCCCCACTCATGGAGACAATTTTTGTTCCCTTTTTATGAATTTTTTGTATTTGTAAAAATGTTGAAAATCTTGCAAATATGGACACTCCTTCGTGCAGGCCAACTGGGACTGGGAGGAGGGTTACTGATTACTGCACCTACCCAAGACTTAGTGTAGCTGATAAACGTAGCTCTTGAGTCTTGGTCATGAGCCTTAGACATCAGGGCTACAAAGAGTACTGTGTACAAATATGGGTCTGAATGCCCAACATGTTCTTTATACTTTATTATAGTGTGTCCGTGCAATACGTGCATGAACACCTCTTGGTTTTTTTTTGTCTTTCTTTTTAAACATTTTTCTTGTGACATTTACATTGAAGGATTAAGCCAGGGCAAAATTTTTTCTACCTTTCATAGTGGTGCGATTGTGTACATCATAACCAGTTGAAACAACATGTTGAACATGTGGACCAATTTATTTCGACTCACCGCCCAGCTCTATAAAACTATTAAAAATAGAAATGTTGGTAGCGAATACAATAGCTACTGCGGTACAGTTTCGCAGCTAGCCACCCAATCTCACACAAAGTCTAAATAATAAGAGCAAGAAACGACTTTTTTTCTAAGTCTGTTAAGTACTCAACCTTAGTAACTAATCATGCAGTCACAAATGTCAAAAATAAATGTTCAATATATAACTTGAAACAATTCTCTAACCTTCAGCAGCAGGCACATGTTCCTTATCTCGCTTCTGCCTGGCAAGTACATCCCGTCTTTGTTTTGTAGCATCCGTGATTATTGGTAACCCTTCCGATGAAAAGGGGGAAAACCACCATCGTTGCGTTAGGTACTAACTTAGTGCAGCAGCGCAAGCTTGCATGAGCTGCACCATCACCGCCACTATTATTGCAAGAAACTTCTCGCTATTTCAGCTGATTTTCCGTCAAGTTCCTTCCAAATCTGCACACATTGTCTGAATTTTGTCTGAACTTTTTTAACTAACCCTCAATATCCGCCGAAACCCGCAGGATCCCGACGGGTAGTCTAACACCACTTTAATGAGCTCATTATCTTCAGGTCAATTAACAAAGCTGTATATACGTCAGACGAATATGCATGAGTTCTACTCAAGCAGGCTGGAAAAGTGACTTCACAAAGGGACCAATTATCGGATGCAACACTTTGATTGTTCAGCTTTGTTGTGGCTGCTCGCTCCGCCGGACAAGCGCTAATCCGATGTTGATACACTATAACTAGTCTTTCAAAAGGTTTTAGTAATGACTACATTTTGGGAACTGAAAGACATTACTAACTGAGGGGGAAAAAAATTTTCAAATTACTTGAATTTTGTCTCCGTTTTCTCAAACGTTTGCATTTCATAAAACGTTTATATAAATTGCATTTTCAACCACCAAAAATGAGTTAGGAAAAGCCATGTTGTTTAATTTGTGTCATCAAGATGCCACATCTAAGGACTATACTACAAAATGTAAACAATTCAGACTTCAGAAATTGATTGTTCCGCTTTGTTATGGCTGCTCGCTCCGCCGGACAAGCGCTAATTCGTTGTTGATACATTGTAACTAGTCTTTCAAAAGGTATTAGTAATGACTACGTTTTTGGAACTAAAAGACACTACTAACTGAGGGAAAAAATAATGTTTCAAATGACTTGAATTTTGTCTCCGTTTTCTCAAACGTTTGCATTTCATAAAACGTTTATATAAATTGCATTTTCAACCACCAAAAATGAGTTAGTAAAAGCCAAGTTGTTTAATTTGTGTAATCAAGATGCCACATCTAAGGGCTATACTACAAAATGTTAACACTTCAGATTTCAGAAATTTTTACGGAACGGGATGAAATATAAAGCGCATGGGAAAACATGAACGGGACGGTAAAAAAATATTGTTTTTTAACTGAGAAATAACCCAGGACAGGAAAACAGTAACCGGGACTGAGAAGTATAGGGCTAACGGGCGGAAAAAAATAAACGAGACGGAAAAATATCCAAGGAGAGGAAAACAGTCGGGCGGTAACAAGTTTGTTTTAACGTCACATAGGCAGCATTGATATTAAGATGCTTTTTTTCAAAATTTATTGAACAATTATCGACAGTATAACCTCGGGATATAATACAATGGTGGCTGTGTATGTGCTTAGATCCACACAAGAATCAGTGTATAAGTATAAACTAAGTTGTTGATTTGGGGTTTCCACATTAAGATGTCGCATCAAAGAAATATATTTGTAAAATGTATACATTTTAAATTCCAAACGAAACTGATTTGCGAAAACAAGACATTATTATTATTATTTATTTGGAATTAAAACACATACAAAATACAAATATTAACAAAACAAAAGCCAGGGACATATGCCCGGAATTTAAAAAGTTTACCGAAAAACTGTAGCCCGAAGGCCTTCAATTCCAATATCTCTGGCCAATATATTAAAAATTTATATTTATTTACATTAAGTCAGCATTGAAGAGGGGCAATTTGTTCCTACTAAGATATTCATCACCAGTAAGCTTTGAGACTGGAACTGAACCTTTATTTTTTAATATATAGCACCTTGAAAAGTGAAAATAAAATATTCAGATGTATAGGAGTTCAGTTCATGTGGTAGGGTGAATAATGGCCAGGTGCCGTCTTTTGTCCGCCTTCGAGGAATACATGTAGCACTGGCAGTGAGGACAACTTCCCAAATATTTTTGGACGAACGAAGGCATATTTTCATATTCATGTTCCAGTGGTGAAGACTGAAGTTCCAGGTATGTTTGATAATGACCTGGAAAGTGAGTTGAAGGTGTTGGCAGCAGAACTAGCCCTCTACGTGCGCGTATCTCCTCCATAGAGTTGACAGCACGCACTGGATGCTTTGAGCAGAAAGTGCAACTTTTGAGGGTGCACTTGACGAGCGAAAGTTCTCGAGGGCGCCTATATGTGTGCTGGACGGCAAAGTTAATCTCAGCTAGCAGTTCAGGCTCGCTTGACAGTTTTGTCCCTGATGATACCAGGGGATGCACGCGCTCGTAGTCGGTATAGGGTGAACCCTCGGAAAGGCATGGACGGTGTGTAGAATGCACAGTGTGCCCGTTGTAAACTTGGCCATCCCAGTACGAGTTGATGTCTTCCATGGCAGTGTCAAAAACAAGGGCTTCTTTCTCCTTTCGTTCCGTCGTGGTCAATTGAGACTGCTTGGCAGGGGTCGAGCTTTCTCCGTCCAGGCTGCTCCGAAGTCGAACGGATGTCAGCATCTTACTCAGCGGCGCCCAACCATGCTCAATTGGATTGAGTGCTGAGTTTTTGGGTGCATATTTTGTCATGCACAAAAAGTCAAGGTTAAGCCGACAGAACATCCGGGACAGATACAGGAGGACAGTCCATGATGCATCGCTCCAGTCTGGTTCTCCGTCAACAAGAAGAACTATCCCTGTTTTGTTGCCGTTGGTGCAGGTAGCTTCAATGATGGGGATAAGATCATTAACATGTTCTTGAATTGTCATTTTGTTGAACTTCTGTGATCGATTAACAATGTGTATTTGACCAGTTCTCGGTGTGTTCAGGTGGGCACGCCCCAAATCGTCGTGAGAAAAAAGTGGATCGTCATCCACCTTCTCCAGACGCATGTATCCACATGGGGTGATGAGATACCCACTGCCTTGTGGGAAATCGTGATCCGGGTAGTTGGGAGAGTCGTTGACCATATGGATACGGTTCACCTGGTGGTATCTACTGACTGCCATGCCACCCACATGAACTTTGTTCATACAGTCGCATGAAAAAATGGCGACCTCCTTCTCGAACTGCGCCGCAAACTCCATCCTGTACTTGACAGCACAGCTACAGTAGTGGGAATCCATGTGTGTTGCCTTTTCATTGTTTTTCTTTGGAGGCACCTTAGCTTGGATGAGCCCCTTGTAGACTTTACTGGATAGTCGTCGTTTGTGTGGAGCGACCATCAGTCGGGCGCAGGTGGAGTTGCTTAGTTTCAAGCCGGGAATTTCTGCCTTAAGATGCTCCTTCAATGCCGGGACTGATGTACCACACGCACGCCCGACGCTTGAACGACGTCGTGAATCTGCAGCGTAACTATTCTGGGTTACAAAACCGGTGGCTACATCCACCAGATTTTTCCTGCGAAGTTGTTTTTCCGCCTATAGTCTTTTCCTTTGCGGATTGGCGAAGGAACCTAAACAAAAAAAAAAGAATTGGGATATTTTGTTAAATCCATTGTAGAGGACTCGATGGTTACCGGAAATCTGATTCATCGGTTTTGAAATGAAAAGGTTTTTGGTATCGTAACAGTCGATAATAATGACCCTTACAAAATTAATGTTATTAAGAACTTCATGGTCATATTCATAAGGATTTTCACAACAACTCAAGACAACTTAAGTATAAAAAGTAATATATATCATGTTTCCGTTTTTATGATTATTCCTGGTTCTCGTTTTAAAATTATTTCCCGGCGGATTTCAGCCACTCCTCCCCGCTCTTCATTTAATTGTTTTTCCTTGCTTTATTTTCATTAGCTAATATCTTTGATTGTCTTCAATTGATCTTTTGTTTTGTTTTGTATGATGTTCAATAAAAAGTGATTCACAACTTATTTTAACCAACTAAATTGTCTATGTGGAAACAGAATTCTTCACATACCTGCAGGGGAGCTCTATTCTCAGTATTGTCATCACTCGACATCAGCCATGAGTCTGTAGAGGAGTCATTGTCAACGTCAAGAAATGATGAATCTAGCCACGAATCTGTGTCGCTGCCGTCCATATCAATCAATTTCTAGGCCGATGCAACGCTTTAAACAGAAACTAATACTTAAATAAAATTTGTACTGAAATAATTAATCGTGCTGACTCGTGTGGTATCTTTCAGAGAAAGTGAACCCCTTCGCTGTATTCACAACCCTTGGACTATTCCATAGACATATCTTGGACACCCTTCTTTAGAAATCGGTGTGTTTTGATCTGCATGGTCGAAATCTCAAAGCCACCTCGGCCAGTATTCGGCCAGACCTCTACATAGAAAGCGGCCCCATCGACTAATGTTCTTTGTTAGAACCTTAAATATTCATTCATCCATATCAGTGTGCACTAGTCTCATCAAAGAAAACCTTATCATTTGGTTTTATATCACAAGACACAACGTACTTCTATGTTAATTGTAGAGTATACCAATTGTAAGCAGTGAGCAAAACTACATAAAACACATTTTATAAAACTCTTGTATTCGGTATACTCATCAAGTAAACAACTAAACCAGGGATGGATACCAGCATCCAGTTAGGTAAGTACAACATGTGTGACTTTGTCAAACTGTTATGTGCACTATGACCTGTATTTGTTCTCACTGAATGATGGTGATTTTTTGCGGTGATTCTCTAAAAAATTAATAATAAAAACAAAACAAACAAACAGACAAGCTATATATTGAGACTATCAACTATAGATCGGAATATATATTATTTTTATACATAAACATAACAGTTTTCTAGTGACTGTTAGAAGGGGACAAACTGTACTTTATTTCTTTTTCATGTACGTGTATTGCTTTTGTTGTTAATATTTTCAGCAAAGCGGCAGAAAACGCATGTCAACCAGCCCGGTGACAGCAGTGACGATGACGATGCCCCTCTTGCAACGATTGTGAGAGAAAACCGTCAGCAGACTGAACAAGTCCGGGCGGATGGCCAAGATGAAGTGGCTGAACGACTCATCAAACAGGAGTCACACATCAAGCAGCTGAAAGAAATGCTGGAAGAGCAATCCCTGGCCATGGACAGGGAGAAGCCAAGAGAGAGCGATTACGACAGGAAAGAAATCTGCAGGAAATTCGAGATCAACAGGAACGACAAACGGTGATCTTTCAGAGGCAACATGCGCAGACGACCGAAGTGATGGAGAACATTCTATCGATGGTACAAAACATTCAGCACGTTATAAACAGCAAGGTTGACAGGAGAGCTGAACGTCGGCACAGAGAACATGACGAAACGAGGCGAGATGAGCGCCAACCAAATCCGCAACCTCTTCCCCACGAGGACATAAACCCACACCGCGTGTACCAGGATGTGGAGATTCCCGCGGACGAGTATGACACCATCAGGGGCAGATGCCGCACAGTTACGGCTTTCGTGAGAGGAATTATCGGCTACTTTTTCACCGTGGAAGTCCTTAGAGAGTCCAATTTTGCAGGGACAACTGTTGTGACAAAAGGTGGACAGATCAAGAAACATCAGCTAGACAGACGTGTAGTGCTGTCTATGCTGGACCACACTGAGCTTGAGTTTCCTGGTGAAGTACGGGGCGCACACTTTGTCAAACTAAGAGACGTCGTCAATGACAAATGCCGCCATGCATAGCATATTAATAAGAACGGTTTCGATTGTATATTTAACAACTGTGTAACTGTCATACTTGAAAGAAAGAAATCTGATTTTTTTAAAATTTAAACAACAACTGTCTTTGTAGTGTTCTAAACAGGAATTAACTCCAAAGTAACATAATTATAGAAAATACCTGGACAAAACAGAAGCCGTTGTTCATTTATTTAGAGAAAAACGTGTAGTCCTACTTTTATGTCCTACTTTTATACATTTAAAACAGCTAGGTGATTCGAGTTCAGTGGAAATCATCCATGTATTGTACCTTTAACAAAAGGCCTATAAATGCGTTTAATTTGGAGTACATTTTTAAAATACATGTTGAATTTTCTGTTGCAATCGATTGGTGTTTTCAAACTTTAGTTTTGTTTCGCAATTTTTTTTTTTGAGATTGAAACTGAGAAATAATATGGGACTGGAAAATTAGAGACAGGACTGGGAAATACCCCGGGACGGGGAAATATTAAATACGGAAAAGGAAAAATAACCAGGAGTTGTTTTTGTGAATTAAAACAGTTACGAAGTTTTGTTGCAATTGAATGATGTTTTCTAATGTTATTATGGTCTTGCGTAAATTATTTGGGGAACGGGATTGAGAATTAATACGAGACGGGCAGAAAATAAAAGGGGACACAAAGGGAAACAACAGGACGGGGAAATAATAAACGGGACTGGAAAACATTAAATAAGGGACAGGAAAAATAACCAGAAGTTGTTTCTTTAGTTTTAGAAGAAACAGAACGCGGAAAAAACAAGAAAAAAAAAGACTCAGAAATACTCCGAAAGAAATTACTCTTTAACTAATAATGACATTGCCGTCCAATATAGAGGAATCCTGTGCTGAATTTGGCACACAGTTTGATCATCCAAATCTGGAGAGTTTGAACAAATTTAATTCAGCATGAATAATAGAAATGATTTTACATTTTGTTTTACTCCCGATAAAATACTATACTAATCAAGTGCCTGACTTTCAGTGAGTCACAAAATTACTAGGGTAATCCCTTAACAATTGACAGACCTAATAGCCCAACACCTACCAGACTTCTTTTGTTGTCGCTTTGCTTATTCAGACGTTAATCCCTCTGGCAAGGGACTGTGTTTTAATGAGCCCTTCGGCCAGAGCGTGACCTCTTGTGTACTGGCATATTCATGAGTTTATTCAATCCTTTTGAAAGAATTCATAGAGTATGAAGCCGCCAGGATCCCGGGGGTTGCGGCGGGAATTGGAGGTTAGTTAAAGAGGGCCTCCCTTATAGGTGTAAAGGCTTTATGAACATCACACAAATGGGCATAAACACTGTAAATTAGACTGCTTCTCGCTGTCTGTTTCTGACATGTTGCCCACATGACGATCCAGCTGCGTGAAAATTTGTTTATGTAGAGCGCATTTTATAGATCTGCACAATATCGAGATTGCACAAAATTTTGCTCAATTTCATATTAAGTGACCAGTCTTGGAATGCAGAATGAGCAGCGCAATCTCCAAATTGTGCAAATTCGTAAATGCGCTTCGCTTCTACATAATACGTCGCAGCACGTTCCTTCGTACATCCGCATGCTTCCATAAGACCAATTTTGATTGGTCAATTGCCTGATGAGAGACCAAATTTCATTGGACAACCTACTCGCGCCTGACTCAGTTACCGTATATCGTTGCACAAATTAGGGCGATTTTTGTCGTCAAAGTACGAAATAATGTGCAATATTTGAGCGTGGGAACAAGCAAAAATTGCAATTTGGTATTATTATCTTCGTTTTTAAGTGGTTACTGAGTAAACCCTCTGTTGAAGAGAACAAGACTGTAAGATACGACTGGACGGCCGACGGTCTAAGGGGCATTCCTTTTATCTTTTACAAACCATTTCACAACGGCCAGTATATGGGGTACTGGTTTACCATTAATAAATATGTTATGGTTTATGTAGTGTTTGACTGTCCCTGGACGCAACTCAGCAAGACAATTTATGGAGCCATTTTCATCTGTCCAGTGTGGCATAATTGAATTGTTGTTTTATGATCTCTTATTGAAGCTGGAGCCAAATTTTTCATTTCCAATATGTATATTTCCAAACTTACGGCAAGTGACCTGTAAATCGTCTTTCTGTAGGTCATTACCATATATGTGTCTGTATGCTATAAATAAAAATTTGTTTCACAGATGTCTTCCTTATACTCCAAACCATCATACCAAGGCGCCCCCAAATAATTCATCGACTAATTAGCTCAGCCCAACTAATTAAACATTTGCATAATGTGGCCCGTGTGCGAATTTACTAAATAAAACAACCTAATTTTCATTTGAAATGTTTTCAAAGTAAAATCATGAATATTTTGTTTCACAGATGTCTTCCTTATACCCAAAACCATCAAACTTAGGCGCCCCCAATTAATTCATCAACTAATTAACTCAGCCCAACTAATTAAATATTTGAAAAATGTGGCCCGTGTGCGAATTTGCTATACGAGTTCAAGATTAAACAGACAACTACCTAATTTTCATTTCAAATGTTTTCAAAGTAAAATCATGAAATCTAAAAATTTCGTTTCACAGATGTCTTTCTTATACCCTAAACCATCATACCTAGGCGCCCCAAATTAATCCATCCACTAATTAGATCAGCACAACTAATTAAACATTTGCATAATGTGGCCCGTGTGCGAATTTACTATATAAAGCAACCTTATTTTCATTTGAAATGTTTTCAAAGTAAAATCATGAAATCTAATAATTTTGTTTCACAGATGTCTTCCTTATACCCCAAACCATCATACCTAGGCGCCCCAAATTATTCAATCTACTAATTAGCTCAGCCCAACTAATTAAACATTTGCATAATGTGGCCGGTATGCGAATTTACTAAATAAAACAACCATTTTTTCATTTGAAATGTTTTCAAAGTAAAATCATGAAATCTAAAGATTTTGTTTCACAGATGTCTTTCTTAATCCCCAAACCATCATACCTAGGCGCCCCCAATTAAATCATACACTTATTAGCTCAGCCCAACTAATTAAATATTTGCATAATGTGGCCCGTGTGCAAATTTACTATATAAAACAACCTAATTTTCTGTTGAAATGTTTTCAGAGTAAAGTCATGAAATCTAAATACTTTGTTTCACAGATATCTTTCTTAAACCCCAAACCATCATACCTAGGCGCCCCCAGTTAATCAATCTACCAATAAGCTCAGCCCAAGTAATTAAACATTTGCATAATGTGGCCCGTGTGCGAATTTACTTTATAAAACAACCTAATTTTCATTTGAAATGTTTTCAAAGAAAAATCATGAAATCTAAAGATTTTTTTTTCACAGATGTCTTCCTTATATCCCAAACCATCATACCTAGGCGCCCCCAATTAATCAATCTACCAATAAGCTCAGCCCAAGTAATTAAACATTTGCATAATGATGCCCGTGTGCGAATTTACTTTATAAAGCAACCTAATTTTCATTTGAAATGTTTTCAAAGTAAAATCATAAAATCAGAAGAATTTGTTTCACAGATGTCTTCCTTATACTCTTAACCATCATACCTAGGCGCCCCAAATTATTCCATCCACTAATTAGCTCAGCACAACTAATTAAACATTTGCATAATGTGGCCGGTATGCGAATTTACTAAATAAAGCAACCTAATTTTCATTTGAAATGTTTTCTAAGTTAAATCATGAAATCTAAAGATTTTTTTCTCACGTATGTTTTCCTTATATCCCAAACCATCATACATAGGCGCCCCCAATTAATCAATTTACAAATAAGCTCAGCCCAACTAATTAAACATTTGCATAATGTGGCCCGTGTGCGAATTTACTATTTAAAACAACCTAATTTTCATTTGAAATGTTTTCAATGTAAAATCATGAAATCTAATAATTTCGTTTCACAGATGTCTTCCTCATACCCGAAACCATCATACCTAGGCGCCCCCAATTAATCCATCCACTAATTAGCTCAGCACAACTAATTAAACATTTGCATAATGTGGCCCGAGTGCGAATTTACTAATTAAAGCAACCTAATTTTCATTTGAAATGTTTTTTTAAGTAAAATCATGAAATATAAAAAAAAAAATTTCACAGATGTCTTCCTTATATCCCAAACCATCATACCTAGGCGCCCCCAATTAATCAATCTACCAATTAGCTCAGCCCAAGTAATTAAACATTTGCATAATGTGGCCCGTGTGCGAATTTACTTCATAAAGCAACCTAATTTTCATTTGAAATGTTTTCAAAGTAAAATCATAAAATCAGAAGAATTTGTTTCACAGATGTCTTCCTTATACTCTAAACCATCATACCTTGGCGCCCCCAATTAATCCATCCACTAATTAGATCAGCACAACTAATTAAACATTTGCATAATGTGGCCCGTGTGAGAATTTACTATATAAAGCAACCTTATTTTCATTTGAAATGTTTTTAAAGTAAAAATCATGAAATCTAATAATTTTGTTTCACAGATGTCTTCCTTATACCCCAAACCATCATACCTAGGCGCCCCAAATTATTCAATCTACTAATTAGCTCAGCCCAACTAATGAAACATTTGCATAATGTGGCCGGTATGCGAATTTACTAAATAAAACAACCATTTTTTCATTTGAAATGTTTTCAAAGTAAAATCATGAAATCTAATCATTTTGTTTCACAGATGTCTTTCCTCTACCCGAAACCATCATACCTAGGCGCCCACAATTAAATCATCTACTTATTAGCTCAGCCCAACTAATTAAATATTTGCATAATGTGGCCCGTGTGCGAATTTACTATATAAAACAACCTAATTTTCATTTGAAATGTTTTCTAAGAAAAATCATGAAATCTAAAGATTTTTTTTTCACAGATGTCTTCCTTATATCCCAAACCATCATACCTAGGCGCCCCCAATTAATCAATCTACCAATAAGCTCAGCCCAAGTAATTAAACATTTGCATAATGTGGCCCGTGTGCGAATTTACTTTATAAAGCAACCTAATTTTCATTTGAAATGTTTTCAAAGTAAAATCATAAAATCAGAAGAATTTGTTTCACAGATGTCTTCCTTATACTCTTAACCATCATACCTAGGCGCCCCCAATTAATCCATCCACTAATTAGCTCAGCACAACTAATTAAACATTTGCATAATGTGGCCGGTATGCGAATTTACTAAATAAAACAACCATTTTTTCATTTCAAATGTTTTCAAAGTAAAATCATGAAATCTAATCATTTTGTTTTACAGATGTCTTCCTTATACCCAAAACCATCATACCTAGGCGCCCCCAATTAAATCATCCACTAATTAGCTCAGCCCAACTAATTAAATATTTGAATAATGTGGCCCGTGTGCAAATTTGCTATACGAGTTCAAGATTAAACAGACAACTACCTAATTTTCAATTGAAATGTTTTGAAAGTAAAATCATGAAATCTAAAAACTTCGTTTCACAGATGTCTTTCTTATACCCCAAACCATCATACCTAGGCGCCCCCAATTAATCCATCCACTAATTAGCTCAGCACAACTAATTAAACATTTGCATAATGTGACCCGAGTGCGAATTTACTATATAAAACAACCTAATTTTCATTTGAAATGTTTTCAAAGTAAAATCATGAAATCTAAAAAAAACAATTTCACAGATGTCTTCCTTATATCCCAAACCATCATACCTAGGCGCCCCCAATTAATCAATCTACCAATTAGCTCAGCCCAAGTAATTAAACATTTGCATAATGTGGCCCGTGTGCGAATTTACTTTATAAAGCAACCTAATTTTCATTTGAAATGTTTTCAAAGTAAAATCATAAAATCAGAAGAATTTGTTTCACAGATGTCTTCCTTATACTCTAAACCATCATACCTTGGCGCCCCCAATTAATCCATCCACTAATTAGATCAGCACAACTAATTAAACATTTGCATAATGTGGCCCGTGTGAGAATTTACTATATAAAGCAACCTTATTTTCATTTGAAATGTTTTTAAAGTAAAAATCATGAAATCTAATAATTTTGTTTCACAGATGTCTTCCTTATACCCCAAACCATCATACCTAGGCGCCCCAAATTATTCAATCTACTAATTAGCTCAGCCCAACTAATTAAACATTTGCATAATGTGGCCGGTATGCGAATTTACTAAATAAAACAACCATTTTTTCATTTGAAATGTTTTCAAAGTAAAATCATGAAATCTAATCATTTTGTTTCACAGATGTCTTTCTTATACCCGAAACCATCATACCTAGGCGCCCACAATTAAATCATCCACTTATTAGCTCAGCCCAACTAATTAAATATTTGCATAATGTGGCCCGTGTGCGAATTTACTATATAAAACAACCTAATTTTCATTTGAAATGTTTTCTAAGAAAAATCATGAAATCTAAAGATTTTTTTTTCACAGATGTCTTCCTTATATCCCAAACCATCATACCTAGGCGCCCCCAATTAATCAATCTACCAATAAGCTCAGCCCAAGTAATTAAACATTTGCATAATGTGGCCCGTGTGCGAATTTACTTTATAAAGCAACCTAATTTTCATTTGAAATGTTTTCAAAGTTAAATCATGAAATGTAAAGTTTTTTTTCTCACATGTTTTCCTTATATCCCAAACCATCATACATAGGCGCCCCCAATTAATCAATTTACAAATTAGCTCAGCCCAACTAATTAAACATTTGCATAATGTGGCCCGTGTGCGAATTTACTATTTAAAACAACCTAATTTTCATTTGAAATGTTTTCAATGTAAAATCATGAAATCTAATAATTTCGTTTCACAGATGTCTTCCTCATACCCGAAACATCATACCTAGGCGCCCCCAATTAATCAATCTACTAATTAGCTCAGCCCAACTAATGAAACATTTGCATAATGTGGCCCGTGTGCGAATTTACTATATAAAACAACCTAATTTTCATTTGAAATGTTTTCAAAGTAAAATCATGAAATCTAAAAAAAACAATTTCACAGATGTCTTCCTTATATCCCCAACCATCATACCTAGGCGCCCCAAATTATTCAATCTACTAATTAGCTCAGCCCAACTAATTAAACATTTGCATAATGTGGCCCGTGTGCGAATTTACAAAATAAAACAATCATTTTTTCATTTGAAATGTTTTCAAAGTAAAATCATGAAATCTAATCATTTTGTTTCACAGATGTCTTTCTTATACCCGAAACCATCATACCTAGGCGCCCCCAATTAAATCATCCACTAATTAGCTCAGCCCAACTAATTAACTATTTGCATAATGTGGCCCGTGTGCGAATTTGCTATACGAGTTCAAGATTAAACAGACTACCTAATTTTAATTTGAAATGTTTTTAAAGTAAAATCATGAAATCTAAAGATTTTTTTTCACAGCCGCTTTCTTATATCCCCAACCATCATACGTAGGCGCCCCAAATTAATCAATCTACTAATTAGCTCAGCCCAACTAATTAAACATTTGCATAATGTGGCCCGTGTGCGAATTTACTCTATAAAGCAACCTTATTTTCATTTGAAATGTTTTCAAAGTAAAATCATGAAATTTAATAATTTTGTTTCACAGATGTCTTTCTTTAACCCCAAACCATCATACCTAGGCGCCCCAAATATAAAACAACCTAATTTTCATTTGAAATGTTTTCAAAGTAAAATCATGAAATCTACTAATTTTGTTTCATAGAAATGAACTCTAATGAATTAATGCAACCGTGTTTAAGAGAAATGAATAGAAAAACGAGGACACAGGTCGAAGCGTGTGGTTCGTCACATTTGTTGCAGATCAGGGATGCAAATTTAAACAATTGAAATCGTGGAATGTTGTTTTGTGCACAGAAATGCTGTGTTACTGGTTTTATATTTATATATATATTTTTTTAACCAGCGTTCGTGAAGGCTTGCATTGCATAACCACTGCTCGCACTGGTTGTTTACAACCTTTGCTGTTTCTTTTTTGAACTCGCCCGCGCCCCAGTCTGTTGGACGAGACAGGAGGTCGGTATAGGTAAGAGTGCGGGTCATGATCCTTTTTTTTTTTTTAAACAAGAGGATCAGATCCTGATCGCTCTTGCGTTTACACTAGCTGTTGATCGCCCTTTGATTGCTCTTGCAGTTTCCGATTTTCCTATGATCGCCCTTGCAGTATCCGATCCTCTTTTGATCGCCCTTGCCGAATCAAGTGTAAACGCGGTGGTCAATAAGCGATTGTTAATAAACATGCTGAAACAGACCTACTCTTCTTATCCGCCTCTTGACAATAAGCCTCAATGAAAGACATACGTTAATTCACGTTGCTAACAGCCACCGCCGCCGCCGCCGCCACCGCCGCCACCGCCGCCACCGCCGCCACCGCCGCCACCGCCGCCACCGCCGCCACCGCCGCCACCGCCACCGCCAGAACCAGAAAATTGTTGTACAAGTTTGTGTTCGATCACTTCCCTCACGGTTAGACCCGCTAGACGTTGGCAAAAGTTGTATGCCAAGCTTCGCTTATAGTTTTATCTAGACTGCACTTTTTAAGAAAGTGAATTGTTAAAGTGAATTGGTAAAATAAATGCTGAAATTATGAAGGAGAGAACCTGCGGATCTGGGTACCGGGCGAAGATGATTCCCTGGAATATGGGAATTACCGGCAAACAACACAAACTTCGTCTGCCGTCAATGGACACCGAAAAACCGGTAAGTATTAACATCATTTAGTTTAATATTCGCTTTGCAACATGTTATAATACATAGGCCTATTTTGTAAAGAAATTACAAAGTTCTTTTCTTATCAATAGCAGCAGTAGCTTCACAGACAAACTTTATCAAACTTCTAAAGACGTCTTGAGGGGTGTACTGTAAAATAAAAATTAAAAAAAAATAAAAAATAGTAGGCCTAAGTTAAACATTTAAAAACGCAAACATGCTAAAATAATGTAACACAGAAATATTTGCCTTGCCACTGGAACCTTGAGCACTCCGTTATTTTGTGATGAGTGGCTGTTTTCACATTTCCATAACCAAAATAACACTATTTTCTTCAATACACAGAAAAGCAATGATATTTAAAAACAAATCCCGGGCCTTGCAGCGGTCCCCGGTTCCATCAACGCTGTTGCAGGCGCACTGTGCGCCGTAATACATGGTTTGGCTCTGCCTTCAAAAACAAAATAATGGACATCCTCTTGGCACGTGACTTTTTTTCATCATGTTTCTTTAGGGGGTCCCGCAAACTAAACCCCCAAATCTGGGGTGTAAACCCTCCCAATGGCGGTCTGTGGTTGAAGGTCATGTGGCAATTCTTGAGGATGTTTTTCGAATGGGAGTAAGCTGTACGCCTGGAGCACTTGTTCGGGATGTTCATCAGGTATGGACATTTATTCACAAAATAATAATACTTTGTATTAATAGTGCATGGTTATAATATTCTTATCAATATAGAGCTAACATTGCATTGCTCCTTTCTTCCTCTCCTTCCCTTTCTAACAGGATATTAATAACCAATCATCTTTCGTGGATCCGGCACTGATTGTCTTTTCAGTGGGGACTAATATTGTATCAAGTTTGAAGTCCAGTTTTGACTCGACGTCTGGAGACTTCAGTCGTTTGATTGATTACTCCAGAGAGATGTATAAGGACAGCAAGGTAGCTATTTATGTTTTCTTTCATTTAAGTTAAATAAAAAATAATATTTGGTAGGCTCGAATCCCGCCCCAAGTACAATCGTTGTCGGTCACTTCGTGCCCAAGTCACTTCGTACCCAAGTCACTTCGTACCCAAAATATCAAAATCACTTCGTACGTGCCCAAGTCGTTTCGTACCCAAGTCACTTCGTACCCATGCTAAGCATACGCATATGAAATGGCGTACTTAGATACGATTGTGTTAGTGGAGTAGTGAGCAGATAAGATTAATTTTTAAAGCTGAATTGTGGGCAATTTAAAGATTTTTTTTGTGTAAGCTGGAAAAATTCTTGAGTCTTGACTTGAGTCTTGAAACAGAATAACATCAATGTCTTCGGAGAGGCTTTTTATAGATTTTGGAAGGATCCAGCGTATATTTTGGTCAACCAATCAAATTTTTAGGTACAACCAATAGTATCACCCTACTACAATAACAAACACAAATGACGTTAATTTGTCAATGTAACTTAGTTTTATTATTACTTATTTATTTATTGTTTTGTCGGCTTGTTCAGATTGCAGTAACGTCCATCTTACCAAGAATAGACAGTTACGGTTTATCAGTTGCGAGATACAACAACCTCATCCATCACATGTGCCGAGAGAAGGGTGTTTATTACATCGATATCAAAGACGAATTCCCGATGAGGAATGACCGGCTTTGGAGTTGGAAGGATGGCGTCCATGTCAGCGATAATGAGGGGGCACCGCTTCTCAAAGATTTGATTCAATGTTTCTGCTGGTGTCCATACTCGGCCACCTCCTCCTAAAGTGCCACAGCTTAAAGCACGATCCGGCTCAATCCCATCCAAAAGGTAATTTTGTCATTTTTTTGTATTGAGCACATCATTTCATGATAAAACTAAACCCCTTACTAACTGTATATAGCACTCCCAACTTGCCGAAAACTGTTGTGATGACAATTGACCCAGCGTTATAAAAACCAAAGAGGGGAAGTAATTCAAAAATAGCATTAACAATAAAAAGGTCGTTTCAATAATATTTACAAATGTAGGTAAGACTTACGAAACATACGCTAAGCCGAGTAAAACGAAGTAATTGATTAATTGCTTTTTGCAGACAAATCCGAAAAACTGCCGTCAAAAAGGGAGATAGAACAATTGTCCACACCAAAAAGAAGTCGTGTTGGTTGCCAGGGTGTGCGTCGTGCAGAGGCTGATGAGAGATTTCGTCAGGTTTTTTAAAGTAAGATTTTTCCCATTTTCAATTTAGATTTGTTTGCAAATGTTGATTTTCGGGTGAGATTTGTGCTGACACCATGTGTAAAATCTCTATTGAGAAGTGGTGGGTGAGGTTTGCGGTTTTACACATGGCGTCACCGCAAACCTATATATAACCTGGTTGTACTCTCACCACGCAAAGTTTCAAATCCTCCTTATATTGATTTTGTTGTTATTTTGGTTAATTCAGGAATCAACCAATAATGACGGGTCCTGGTGCTAGTTGCCTGAGCTCTTGCACAGTTGCGTATGTGATCCCTCTACCAATGGCATCCCTGTACAAGGTACTGGTAAACCACCGTGTTATCGACGTAAACTAAAAATTGCTTCTATAGGCATATAATTGCAAGTCCTTATTACATCGACAACATTTTTGTTGTATGCAATCGCGATGAAAATTGCGATGAAAATTGTTTCTACATAATCTAAGCTTCCTAAGTTTCCCTTTTCTTTCACTTGGTTTTTCTGAAAAAAAATATGGCATTGAGATCAAATGTTGCAAAAAATAGTAAACGCGAAATCTATATTTTCGTATCCGAGAAGAATTTAGAGCATACTGAAAATTCCTTTTTATTTTAATTAAAAAATCGAGAACTACAGAGTCAAAAATGTGGGTGGTCCTAATTTATTGTATCACCTCTAATTTGGTTGGGCACAATGGTCTAGATTTGAGGATGTTAAATGTACATGTACATTGTCTTACTACAGAAAAATATCAGTGACACTGCATCAACAACTCCAAACAAAAAGACAAAAGTGTGCATCAGCAACCGTTGTGCAAATCTGACAACTGAAGTCACTAAGTGCTTCAGGTGTAACAAGGTGTGCCGAAGTCATTCAGGCGTACGGGACCACTTCAGTGCTAAGCATCGACTGTCTTTCCCATCATCTCGTAAACTTGCTCGAAAGGTAGGCCTATATATGAACTTACCCTCTGGTCACATGTTAAAAAGAAGAATCACACGGAGGAACACGCGTACTTTGGCTGCTGCAGTATATAAGTGATTTTTGTTTTTAACAATAAGTTTGAATCACTAAGAACTGTGAATATTTCGAAGGAACTATAACAAGTCCAAAGAAAACGTTATATTATGACGCTTGCTGTGCATGTCTGTTTAAGGACCATCGTTTGTAAAAAGTGCCTTCCGAATTGAAGAACGAGCTGCATATGAAGAGTTCAAACATGTGTTTTTACATAACCTGTACACACTGTTTAAAATGTCCGTCAATTTACCAACTCCGTAAAGTGAAATATTCCGTATTTTCGTCGTAATTTTATGGACTTTCCGTAAATGCAAATATTAATTATGCTAATTAGCGTAATTACAATCAACCACATTTGCCCAAACACCTACACATAATATAGTAAATGTAAGTCCGTGCAGTACCGTGCCAGTATTGTTATGCTACCTGGTGAATTCAAAGCGGGATGCTTGCGTAAAGAGCCTTGGACAAGGCTACATAGATGCGCGCAAAACTGGCTTATTTTGACAGAAAACATAAAACATTAAATCCATCAAAAAGTAAAAGAAAGGGAAATAAGTGACTTTGGAAATTATGATATTCAATGGGAACAAATCAATGTGAATCCAATGAGTAATTTTGGTATTTAGGGCTTTATTTCTTCAGTTTCCATCAGGAATTGGAATTCAGCGTTTGTTCTACGATGACTTAACTGCCTTCTATTCTTTTATATAAACAGAAAAAGGAGGCGATAGTGACACAACCAAAGTTCGGAGGTGGACCAGGTCTTGGAGATGGAAAAGTTCATGGGAAAGGAAAGATTCAGGTACTGGCAGAAGTAATTAGCAATACTATCACCCTGGCAGATCTTAAAAACAAAACGCTACCAGCAGCAAGTATACCAGTAATTAAATCAAGTGTAAGGTGGGTGAAGAGAGACAAACAAAATGGCATGAAAGTTGTTCGAACAATTTGGAAAAACAATACAGGTAATGTAAACGACATTATTAGGCGGATTATCATCCAGCGAACAAAGCTAAATCCAAAACGAAGTAATAGGAGGAAAAGGACAAAGAATTTACACTGCATATGCCAGAGGCCTTATAGTAAAGACCAGAGCATGGTCGCTTGCGATAACTGGCTTGTGGTACCATTATTCATGTTTGCATTTAAAACCAGAGAGAAAGGGAGATTCCTTTATGAAACATGTTACTTTTTATTGCGGTATAAATGGATGCAACTCCAATGAATTAGTGTTTAATCATAGGTGCGATTATGTTGACGGGTTAGATTGCCAAACACATGATAATACTTCTAATAACGACATCATTAATCTCAATGCTGATGTTGGTTTTGATGAGTGTGTCGGTGTAAATGAATCATCTTGTAGCGTGACAGGCAACGGTGATAAAGTAACATCTCGAAAAAATGAGGATAATTCGAATTCGAACAAAAATAGCCGCATTAGCGAAAGTTTTGTTGGGCCATATGGCTGTGTACCTAAAGAACACGTCTGTTTAAATGAATCTTTTTCAGGCGATTCTGATATTAATAACTTATCAAGCCATATTCAGTCTAGAGATAATTTACATACACATGATGACATTTCTTCTTTGCGTTCATCAAATTCCCTCCTCAGTAATAATGGCGATTCTGATAATAACTTATCAAGCCATATTCAGTCTAGAGATAATTTACACACATTTTGACGCTACAGGTTCTATATTAAAATATAACAAATGCTTTGGTAGCTCAAAAAATACTTACTGTATGATCTTGTAATCAGACACCCAATACTTGGAAATCCACCTTTGGTTGTAGCATCACTAGTTACAACGGATCAGGGTATGGTCTCGGTCTCATTTTTTTAACGTCCTTTTTGCATGACGAACAGCGCATTTACGGACACAATGGAGTCAAAAATCCCCTATTAACTATGATAGATGGAAGTGCCATGTTACTTGTAGCAGTCCTCCATTCTTTCACTGGCGAATCAGTGGAAGATTATTTTACACGTTGTTGCAGGGTCATTACTGGGGTGCACTGCGTAAAGATTTAAATAAAGTATTTCTACATCAGTGTGCGAGCCATTTTATCAAAAGCGCCTCAAGAAAGTGTAGGAAGCTCTATCGCGCTAATTTTAAAGAGGGAATAAGTTGGATTGGGATTCTTTTAAAGTCTACTAATATTGAAGAGATCGACAACATAATATACTTGTTAGCAATTTTACTTCTCTCTGAAAAGAGTAACAATGAAGTTTTTGACAGTTACCAAAAATTGCAGGAAAAGGTTTGTGTACAGGAAACACACCTAAAAAAAAATTCCCATGAAGACCAGGACCCCGAAAATAATGAATTTAATCCAAATGACACAGATATAAGCCAAACAGTATTCACTGAAAAATTGGCAAGCTCTCCATTCAAAAACCGTTTTCAAAAAATCGTAAATCAGGCAATGGAACACATAGGTAGATCAGATGATTCTGAACAAGAACAAAACTTTCTCATAAATGCCTACAGAAGTAAAGCGTTCATGGAATATCCTCTTAATTACGCATTTCCATCAATCGCAAATTGGTCAGGGCTCCTACTTGGTGATCTAGGTCGCCATGGTAATGGAGAACCTTATACACATTACACAGACATGTTTCGGTCATTGAAAAAAATCTACACATCAAAATATTTCATCAAACAATAGAACACAAGGAGTAATAGAAAAAAGCATGGGAGAATTCAAGTGTGTTAAACTGCAATATGAAAGATGTAGTCAACTACATGTTCTCGTATCAATTTTTCAGAATGATTTATTACCACTTCATCGCGAATTTGCGGAAAGTTTTTGCAAGGTTTATAACACGAAAAAAAAATATCAACAATTAGCGTCCGAAAAATGGCTAAAGAGGGTTCGCCGACCAGGAAAAGAGGGAAAATACCTCACACCTCCAACCAAGAAAATTAAATTTAAAGAAGGATATGAAACCAAAAAGCATGTTCCCGCAAGACGATTTCCACAAACAAGCACGCCAATCTTGGGACAGAACACAAAAAAACAACGCAATAAATTGACAACAACATCTAAAAGTAAGTCTGATTATCGGCCACTTTTTCCACTTGGTAGAGGGATATCAAATAATTCATATTCTTGTTGGTGGATTGCATCCATTCAGGCGCTCTTCCCTTTGTACATACAAATTCACAGCACTACTAGTCAGATGACTACTTTGAAAGAATTCAAAAGAAGTCTCATTTTCATATTTGATGAACTTAAAAAAGAAATACGTCCTGCAGTTGCTATTTATTCAGTTAAACAAAGTATCGGTGTATGTGCTTCGTTCTTGTCTGTTAATGTCCGCCAACAGCAAGATGCAGCTGAATTTTTAACTTGTAACGAGGTTTGCATTTTTTTTCACGATGCAGGAATATCGCCACGTTTTGTATTGCAGAAGACATCAACATGTGTGTTGTGTCACAGAGCCTCAACGGTAGACACCACTAATTCAACTGTCTTAACCGTCCCTGCAACAAACCCACGCTTAGAACATAACATCAGTACCGTTCGGTGCAAAGAAAATGTATCAGCAGCGATCAGTGGTGTAACATCATATTATGCCCTGTTCAAAGAAACTCTCATTTCATGCTGTTTGTCATCGATAAGATAAAACAATCTTTATGCTGTTACGATTCATTGTCGCCCTTGTCAAATACTTTATTGCGTCAAATCGCAAAATCTTTCGGTAAGTTTTTTTATTCCGGGAAAAAATCAAAATACTGGAACGTTTTGCCACCATTCAAACGCAGTAATGAAAATTGTATAGTCATCAAGGATAAATCATTTATTACCCAAGATGACACTGACTCATGTGGGCTGTATTGCTGCGCTATAGCTGAAGAAGTTGCTCTTGCCAAAAGAAATGTTAGGCAAAATGATCAAAGTGAAACGCTTCGAATGTATATCTCACTTTCTGCCATTCGAAGAAGTCACATATTAAACATCGGGTTAAGCCAATTATTTAAACAGAGTAACATCTAACAAACATCGGTAAAGTACTCAATGGTTTTTCAAAAACTATACACACGATTCTCATTTGGTAAATTATTTTGAAGTACCTTCCTATTAACAGAGTTTTAACTCGTAGGCCTACTATTTTTCAATTTGTTTTTGGTCAAAACTTTGCACGTTATTGTATTAGTAGTTTTGACTTTCTATCATTGAAAAAAATTTGTTTGAAAAACATGTTAACTTTTGTGATATTAACCCCCTTTAATTTATTTCTTTGTTTTTGAGCGACTTTTCGTTTACACATTATGCGAGTTTACACAATTTTATACTTTGTTTGTAGAGTGGGTGGTGTCGCTTTTTCTGTTTTTCTGTAAGGTTTTTATGCCTTTTTAAATTATTTTGTTTTTACTTTATTTATTTATTACATTGTTGGCCTCTGCTACTGGTTGATCCAAGTTTTATGGGGTGTTTGGTAGACTGTAGTGATTTTTACAATTTTATTGATGTATTAAAATATTCTTGATTACTCAGTACCTATTATGTCAACCGACCCTGTATTTGGTTTTTGTTGTTTAAAAAAACTACAGTTAATTTAAATATTGCCTATATTGGTCACTTGTCTAATTTTCTGTACATTTGTATTATTATAAATTTGTTTAAATTTGCTTTGTAACTTGAATCCCCGTGAAGCGCCTTGAGCGTCTTTTTAGGCTGACTTTGGCGCTGTATTAGATTACGTATTACCTCCTTTCAGTGGGTGGTTTTGTTTTGTGTGTGCATTAGGATTTCTTTGCTTATATGATTGCTTGTAGTGACTCTAACCATCATTTTGGCATGAGATAGGAATTCTATCCTGATTATTTCTTTTTAAGAGATCCGGAATTTCATTGTTTACACCTCTTTAGTCCTTGGGTGTATTCGTCCAACTGTTAATTTCTTAATAATTTGGTGGATGTATACCTGATGGCAAATTTAGCGAATTAAATGCTACTGCCGGAGATCAGTTCTGTAAGATTTCACGGAGAATAATGCTAGAGTTGCTTTGAGATTTTGGTAATCAGTTTGTAAATATTAGCGTAATAAATTGAAATAAAGGGCTGCTCATACTTGCTACTGAGTGAAAATGAAGTGTCTACTTGTCGTATGTACACATGTATTAGGTAATAGAGACCGGTTAACGTTGTTTGTTAACCACAAAATGCCACTGTTCACATTATGATGGTTTGGGGTATAAGGCAGACATATATAAAATAAAAAAAAATACTTTTAAAACATTTCAAAAGAAAATTAGGTTGCTTTATATAGTAAATTCGCACACGGGCCACATTATGCAAATGTTTAATTAGTTGGGCTGAGCTAATTAGTAAATTAATTAATTAGGGGCGCCTAGGTATAATGGTTTGGGGTATAAGAAAGACATCTGTGAAAAAAAATCTTTAGATTTCATGGTTTTACTTTGAAAACATTTCCATGAAACTTAGGTTGATGTTTTTAGTAAATTTGCATCGGGCCACAATATGCAAATATTTAATTAGTTGGGCTGAGTTAATTAGTGGATGTATTAATTGGGGGCACCTATGTTTGATGGATTGGGGTATAAGGAAGACATCTGTGAAAAAAAATCTAAAGATTTCATGTTTTTACTTTGAAAACATTTCAAATGTAAATTCGGTAGTTGTCTGTTTAATCTTTAACTCGTATAGTTAATTCGCAACCGGGCCACAAATACGCAATCATTGAATTAGTTGGGCTGAGCTAATTAGTGGATGGATTAATTGGGGGCGCCTAGGTATGATTGTTTGGGATATAAGAATGACGTTTTTGAAGAAATAAAATAAGATTTGACGTTTTTGTTATGGAAACATGACTGTTGAAAACCAGGTGTAACACTAGAACTTTTGATTTTGTTCGCACTGTCTTTGACGGTCGTTGACAAAGGTTTTTGAAATTTGGTGCAAGCACCAAATTTCTCGCCATCACCAAATTTAGTGCCGAGTTCAGCCTGGTCCTACCTTTTGGTTTTTATAACGTAGGCTAGGCCTACATTACAAACAGAAGCCTATATGGATATTTTTTGAATAAAATTGCATTTTGTGAATAAAATTGCATTGATTAAATGAATAAATATACATAAATATCGGATTCATAACTGAAATAAAAACTTACGCTTACGTTTGAGAGTGTACAATCTTCTCTAAACACTGATCTTACAGAAGCATCCGATTTACAAGGTGAGTCCGTACTAGCAGTAGTCGTATTGCCAGTTGCCTCGTTTGAACTACCAGGAGATAGCCCTTGGAGTGTAGAAGCTGCCATGAAAACAAAAATGTAGCAAATAACAAGAAGTTTTGTCAAATTGTAAATGACAAAGAAAGTTTTCTTCATCCTTTCTCTTGTTTCCCTTTTTTTGTTACCGATCGATGGTTTTTGTCCTTAAAAATATACATATTCTATCAAACTGACCCGAACAGGTTAAGTTTTAACTACAATTTTTCAAATTTCACTATTTTAAAAAAGTTTATTAGTATAGAATTGTTCCTGAAGTTGTCCCTAACATGTTAAATCATGCTGTTATTCTCCAAAAAATATTAGAATCTAGTGCACTTTATAAAAAAAAGTTTTAACAGTCTTTTGACCGATTCATTTTTGTTACCAAAACAATTTGCCAAAATGTGCACTCATAACTATTGTTGCATCACAACATCAAAGAAAAATACGCACACATTTTTATTATTATGTAATTCACTATTGGGAAAGCTGACAAAAATAAAAGTTTATTTGTGGTTATAATTTAGGTAAGGGGATATAGATTTTTCTATCTCTTGTTCTTCAAACCCAGCCGAAAAGATGAGGGTATAGAAGTGTCTATCCCTTGTTCCTCAAAACCAGCCGAAAAGTGGAAGGGATAGATTTGTTTATCCTTTGCTGCTCAAACCAAGCGAAAAAAGAGGAGGGCATAGATTTGTTTATCCATTGGACCTAAAACATGACATTGTTTTCCAAAATTTTGAGCATGTTTTTCACAATTTAGAGAAAACAATGGTACTAGACAAATTTGTTGGTTTAAAATCCTGTCTCGATTGTAATTTTCGGACTAATGCCAACTTGAAGCTGTTAATTTGAAGAAAAAAAAATGTGAAAAAATGCAGTTAAATGTGAACCTGTTTCCGTGAACACCTCATTCGGTAGTTTGGGATATCGCCGAAAGTCTGAAGCAGTTATATATGTCCACGCAGGAAAACTTTTATCAGAAGCGTTTCTCAGATTGAAATTTTCGTTTTTATACTCTTTCTCTAAAAAACGTTAATTTGAAAGGAAAGGTTTCTTACCCAACTATAAATTGTCATTATTGGGGGACAACATTGACCCAGCCCAGTCAAAAACTTTGAGAAATGGCGGAAAAATAAACTAACAACCTTGTATAACGTAAATTAAAAACAATCCTGGAAAATACTCCTCAAGACATGCTATGAGAAAACTGAGATTAAGTACGATTTGGACTTCAAACTATACCGCACTGTGTACATTTAGACCATCACGAACGAAATATATTAAAGCAAAAAAAAAAGCCCAAAACAACAACAACGAAGGAAACACTTTTTGTGATTGTTTACAGGTTTTCTTTATGATAATGACTTGTTTAAAACTAGAGGAGTGGAATTTAAAGATTCTTGAAGAACTAACAAAAAAGATGACAGTTTTAAGGGCTGATAGAAATGCATGTGTCAACTGTAAGCATAATTAAAGAGAAGATTAAGATTTTTAACGGTACATTAAGCAACAGGAAATAACACAAATTAAACAGAGCGGTTAATCGGATTAATCATTAGTCTTTACACCGTCGGTTAGCGACACGTTCGAAATCCCCTTTCATGGAAGGAAATGGTTAAACTAAGCCTACCTTCTTGTGATAAGGACAAAGGAGCGGAAGGCTGCTCATTACCGCATGTCCAAATACCATCATTGAAATATTTCTCTTTATGGTAGAAGAAAGCTCGCCTTGATAAATCAACAGCACAGACGGGGCACACCTTTCGTCTTTCCTTCATTACTGTGACAAAAATAAATGTACCAATTATAACAACGAAGATAAAAAGCAATCAGATATACCGTAAACATTGATATTTCTGGAACTGAAATTGCTATTTAAAGGAAGTGTACCTCCATGGTACTCCTAAGTAATTACGCCAAAAATTAATTACTATAATAATATACTACTAAAGTACTATAGTATTAGTATTATTCAGGCATCTGAAGCACACTATTCTATACAAAGGTTTGTTTCTTTCCAAAATTTCTTGCAACTTCAATGATCCCCAATTTTCACACGTTTGTTCTGATGCATGTGCTGGGATACACCAAGTGAGGATACTGGTTTTTGAAAACTATACCACACGTGTAAAAATATGTTTACACCATGGTCCTCTCTACAAACTGCTCTGTTACTACGGTGGGAAAAGTCGATAAACACCGAATAATCATTATGAACAAACAATAAATAAATGTCATTAATGCATTGCAATATAACATCATCTTTTTTTAGGCTTGGGTCAGGAAAAGGCAATTTAAATAAGTCACTATAAGGAAGAACACACGTTCGAGGATTGCACAGAACTTGTTTTTCCCATCAGCTGTCAATATCATATGCACAAACAAATCAAGAATTTGTTGCTCTTGGAAAAAATAAGTCTACCTCAATTGCAATGTTAATTTCATACTTCTTTCAAACAACCTTTATTGACGTTACAGAGTAAAGGTGAGACCCCCCCCCCCAAAAAAAAGGGAGAGGAAAACGGGTTTGCTTTTACTTATTACAATTTTACACTCGCTGCAAAACCCAAAGCTTGTTCACTACATAAAAAGTGTTTTTTAACTGGTGTTATGGGAAGTGTTATTAATTTGTATGTCCCGACTATTCTACTATTATCTTACTCTACATACAGTATATACATGTACAGTGTGTACATGTTCATGGTCAAATGACCTCCAGACATTGGGCAGTCAGCAAAATGACAAAAGTGAACATTTGACCATGGAGCTATATGATTTGACTCAACCAGAGAGACTCAACAGTTACAAAGTTCTTCAACTCAGCAGAAACTAGGATTTTCTTTGGACAAAGTCCTTCAAAGTCTAACCTTCGTTGTGTGAAAAGTGCTTTCATGGAGTCTATGAAAGCACTTTTCACACAACGAAGGCAAACTAGGGACTTTGGTCTAGGTCTGATAATGTAACAGTTAACTTAAGGGTTTTCATCTGTTTTTGCTTAAAGACTTAATATTAATTTAAGGAAAAGGCAGTTTTCGGTCAATAGGTTGCAGACCTGCTGGTCATCAGAAGGTTGTAATGAAAACCACATATTACACTACAACAGTGTTGTATAGAACGCTTCACAGCCAGGCGAAGTAGGAGAAAAGGATACAAATAAAAACTCAACAATTACAAAGAAATAAATAATCAACAAAACAATTCATAATCATAATCAAATGAATTTTTTCTTTGTATTTACATGGATCTCATATAACTCCATGGTCTGTATTACGAAAAAGCTTCATTGAAGTTCCGAGTTCTAAGGCCACCAAAACTGGCAACCATGTGTACATTCACAGAGTGAGTGTGTTTACGTTTAATTAGTAATTGGGTCATTAAACTTAATGGATGAGCAGTTAATTTACCTAGGGCAGTCAGCAGCACTACTGGTTTGTGCATGATCAAATCATGGAGGAAGAAAATATTTTCTACTTTCTTCCTCCATGATCCAATTAACTATACTGTTTGGAAAAGGAACTACATTATGGAGACAACGGATTTGTCAGACGAAAAGGTTGTGTTTTCATCTTTCGTTGAGCTTTCCCCGCAATGTGATTGTTGATTTAAAAAGTTAATGTATACAGTATAGGCCTACCTTATTAAAAACTGGCATAATCAGTATAATGATGAACAATTGTATAACCTACTCGAAATTGTTTATGATGCATGCTGTACATGGTTATACTAATCTTTAAAAAAAATTGCTCCAACCCACTTTTTATTTCAAATGCATGAGAAACACTGCGATTCACCAAAACTTGTTTCACCATCCTTTTTCTTCCAGGTATGTTGAGATTAATTATTTTCCATTTGACAAACACACTATTTGCTTATGACATAGATTACTTTAGTGCCTTGCTTGTATATTCCTACATACAGTAAAAGTACTCTTGTTGGTGAGACTTCTGATAAAACTGCAGCCATCTAAAATGTGTGTTGTAAAGTCATTAAGTTTATCTTTATTCCCCTTATACTTCTGAGAATTCTTTGGTCGACTTATTTGAGATTTAGAAGTTCATGGTTTATAATATTAAATTATTGTAAGATTTTTGTCAAACTACTACTTTTCCTACTAAGTGTATTTTGCGTGGGAAAAAGTCAGGGTAGTTTTGTAGGTTTTAGCATGGGAACATTGAACCATGGAGGAAGAAAATTGAACATGGTACATGTATACATAGCTAGGGTAACACACCCACATTGCGTAAGTCCCAGGCCGAATGACCAGTGAAAGTCAAGTGGCGCCACAACTGGTGGTAGAGTAATTAACTCCAAGTAAAGCCCTAGGGCTATGGTCGGTGGTGGCCAGAGGTTTAGGATAGTCTTGGATATAGCCACTCTGCCTGAACAACTTCTTTGTTTTACCCACAAAAAACACAAAAATTTGCAAAACTCTTCATTTGTTGCCGTGGCAATAGCTTATCTTAGAACTTGGATAAGCTACTGCCACGGCAACAAATGAAGAGTTTTGCAATTTTTGTCAATTATACATTTTGTAAAATAAATATTTTACTTGTTATTTGTTAATTACTATTATCACATTATTGCTCTAATTTCTTTGTATAGAAAAGTGATCTTTTTACGTGATATTGTTTAAAATAACAGCAATGTGGGAGTTTTATAATCAGTTGGATATTGTTTACAATTTTTGTTGTTGTTGTTGTTTTCAGCGAAACAAATATAGAAACTAAGGGAATAAGCACATTATTATCTGAAAATTACAGTAAATAATTTAGTAAAAACGCACCATGTCCACGGTTGCACTTATGACGAATCTATTTGATGTCATGACGGTGATTGGAACATAAGTTGCAAATTAAAATCGGTTGTAAACTAAGCAAGATATGAGGGGGCACAATATACCTCTGAAATGGAAAGATGACCTTCGAATACCACTTCTTCTAAAAGCATTATGGATTTATAGCAATGTTTTGCTTGTTTTAATATGACTTGATTGAGTCCGACATGTTCACATAATTATCAGCTGGTTGGTCCTTTCTCTATGGTTTTATGATTATTAAAAAAAAATAAAAATTGAGAATTGGATTAGCATACACCGGTAGTACCAAAAGGTGACCAAGCCAAACAAAATGTGGTTTCCTATAGATCTCATATTCTCATCTAGTTGACAATGTGATTTTTGTTTTTATCTCTATGTTTAGGATTCTCATTCACCGTCTAAAAGTGATAATATAAAATTGAAATTGCTGTATGAACAAAATGTCGAACTTCAGAAAGCTGCGTGATCAAAAATCTACCATCACAACTTCGGAAAGATCAAAACAGAGAAAACGAGTGGTGGTACCTACTGCGTTTTCGGTGAGTCCATTTTTCAGAACCCTTACTTACTTAAAAAAATAATATTTGAGGAATGAAGCTTGCATTCATTTAATACAAACAAACTTTTAAAAATATAAATTAATTATATGTAAAAAGTAATGCAGAAACACTCAGTAATCTAGCAAATAAACGAGGTAAGCTCACATAGCAGGCTGTTTAAAATAAAGAGAGGAAATTTCCATTTCAATTCTTTGTAAACAAACTTTCAATAATTTTGAAGCGCCCTGGTATGTATTGTAGGCCTTCATATGTTTTTTTTTCCCATGTCAAATTTAATATAGATACACTTTTAAAAAATAAAAATACAAAAATATATAAAAAATTCTAACACCGCAAAACCCCGAACAAACATGTTGGTAATTCGATAAAAAGGTACTTCTATAGAGCACGGAAACCATAAGCCGCTCAAGTAACTTCTGCATCGGATTAAATAATGATAAGCCGTGTAGAAAGTAGCCAACTCAAAGGTTCGTCTTTTTCTTTTGTTTTTAACAGCAAGCTGTTCGAGGTATATATGATAAACTCTTTGGAGATAACAGAGGACCCGGATTCAACCTATCATTGACGTAAGTGCGAGAATTTTCTCATCATAATCTTTTCCTATTTTACTATGGCCTTGCATTCCCCATCCAAGTCTGAACTCAGGCTTTATCACACTCACAGGCTATGTACTGGGACAGTCTTACAACTCCAGCACTCTGATGAGAAAAACGATGTTAATTTGTTTATAGAGGTCTGGATGTTAAATTTTAACAGAGCACTGCCCTTCCACCATGTATAGGCCTATACTTCAACCCTATACATGGTGGACAACACCGCCTGTATGGCCGAAGCTCGATTAGGCCCTGCTTGCCCAAAATACTGAAGAGTTGGACCTCCCATGGCACATGATTGATAAAATTAAAGATTTACAACGATGCTAAATAAACATATTATTTACATAACTACTCTTAAATCCTCTTTGCGTCGTCTTCACAAAATTTGAAAGGATCGCTGACCCAAAGTTTTTTCTGTTTTCTGCCTTTTGGTGAGGTAATGCAAAGTAAGATTGAGAGTAAACTGCTCTAAATGAATTGTATTAATATCACTAGTGTGTGTTGGTTTTATTTTTAAGGAAAACATGTGTTGAAAATACGGCAGTGATCTCCAAAATAACCAGAGAAGTGCAGTCACTCTATGGCCGAGACAAATGAGGAGTTGACCAGATCAAAAAGTAAGGACAACAGGAAAATTCAATTCCTTTTAAGCCTATACATGTTTTTTATACAGAAGTCACTGTTCGGAATCCAAATTTAATTTAGTGATTTTCTATTATGATACGACTTTCTTGCAAAATGAGCCCGAAATAGTCAATACATTTACTCTGACAACTAAATTTAACAGCTCATCTATGATTATCCATAAGTAAAGCTGTGATTAACGGAAGGGTTTAACTGGCCAAGAAAATCAATTTTCCCTCCACCCTTTAAATTTTATGACATTTTCTGCTCAAAACAAAACTATAGCCTAAAGGAGTGCTTTTGCACATGCTAACTAAAACGGTTAAAAGCTGAGCACTTTAAAACACTGTGTGACAATGAGCACTCTTTGAAACCATGATTGAAAAAAATTAATAAAAATCTCTACTTCTATGATGTATCGTTATGTTAACCCAAGAGCATAATAACCGATCGATAGGGGCCTAGTTCTTTTATAAATCGGTTGAAGATCTAGGGAGTACTTGGCGCCCAATGAACACACACCACACTGAACCCCCTCACTCTTTTTTCCCGAGTTCCCAACCAGTTCACACTTTTTCTTTGAAAGAGGGAAAATAGAAGAGATGAAGAAGGTGCAAAAATAAAGCAACTACATGTAACCAAAAGAGACCCACCCGGGCTTGAGAGTATGAAAACATCAATCCACTCCACACAACCCCCCACCCCGTATATAAAACGATAAAATAATCATTTAACACCCCAGTTTTTGCAGTCTGGGATTTCAAAAGGCAATGCAAGTATATAGTATTAATGTTGTTGTTGTTTAAGTATTTATTAAAGCTAAAGAGGTAAAATGAATCTTTCATAAGTAGGGTCCTAGATTGCTTTTGTCAATGCAAAGTTATGAAGAAAGATACAATACAGTGAGTTTAGCTGAGTGCAGGATATTGCTGAAAAACAGCAACAGATGTCACAGTCGAATCAATCCTCGTTTAGTGAAGCGACAGCGGGTACCAACCGCATTTCTAGCCGCAGCATTTGTGGACTGAAAACACTTCGAAATCTGAGAAAAGATTCATGCATGAATAGTTTCTCAGTTTCAAATGTTCTTGAATGAGTTATACTATCCAAACATGTACTTTTAATTGAAACCATAATTATATCTCACCAAGTAAGTTTTCATACTCATTTAATTATTGCAGAAGTAACCAATCTATGACCCAACCCTCATTATCATGTGACTTATAGATATTTTGACAGTATTTACTTTAAGGGAGTTTATACTTTTGGTAAATGTCAAAGACCATTATCCCAACATATACATGAAACAACAAACCTGTGAAAGTTTAAGTTCAATCGGTCATTGCAATCACCAGAAAAGGGTGGGGGAAAACCTTATGTGTTTTCACTGTTTTCAAACATCGAGTTTTCGACGGGTGAGATCAAAATAATTGTTTTACTCATTTCTCAAAAACTATAGCATTTAAAGCAAAAAATTGTCAAAGGGAGTTTCCCATCAAGACCATCTTTATACCAATTATGTGTAACATTTATATTTTTACTCTAACCAATGTTACAAACACCCAATAAATCAATCAGTGTTGACAGCTTCTTGTACTTCTTAAATCTTGTTGAGAATAATAAACATAAAATGAAGCTGTTCAAAAACAGAAGTTGTTTGTATACCCACTTCTTTCCTGAAAAACAAAACCGTGCTTAAAAATGTTAGCCTCTGTACCAAGTTTCCCGCCAAAGTTATAAGACAAGCTCCAGACTTCGGTATGATCATTAGGAATGTAAACATTGTAAACAGTCATTATTAAAGCGTGGGAAAAGGTGGGTGTACATCCGATCCGTTACTAGGGGCTGTAAGCGGATGAAACGGTGGGTGCACATACGAGCCGTTACTAGGGGCTGTAAGCGTGGGAAACGGTGGGTGCACATCCGAGCTTTTACTAGGGGGCTGTAAGCATGATAAATGGGCGGGTGCACATCCGAGCCGTTACTGGGGCTGTAAGCACGGGAAACGGTGGGTGCACATCCGAGCTGTTAATTGGGGCTGTAAGCGTGGGAAACGGGTGGGTGCACATCCGAGCCGTTTCCAGGCGTTGTAAGCGTGGGAAAGAGGGTGCACAATTCCAGCCGTTTCCAGGCGCCGTCAATTCAGGAATCGGTGGGTGCAATTACGCTTGCCGAAACGGGCTATAAACGAGATGTCGGAAAACGGCTGGATACGAGCAAGAAATGGCTTGGTTTCCAGCCCTTTTCGCACAGTGTAATATACCAAAATGAGCTATCAACCTCCAAATTGTATTACTTATCACAGATTTCTCCATCTGATGTTAAGCAACTTTTTAGTTAGTAAAAAGCTCCCATTCCCAACTTCAAAGCTAGTTCTACCTAAACGTGACTCCGACAGTGGCCTAGCTAATGACTTTGGCCAGTTTTTCTTCGACAAAATAAGTGTCAAGTGCAAATTTCCTTGTTCTGCAACTAACATTGTTACACCAGATTATTTACCTTGCACCTACTCCTTCAATCACTTCGAGTGTGTCCCAGCTGATGAAGTAAAAAGGTTTATCACATCTAACGTGTCCAAATCATGTCGCCTTGATCCACTTCCCACGTGGTTAGAGAAGCATTTTGTGAGATTAACTTTTGCCGACCATCGTGGAAATTGTCAACCTCTCACTGACATCTGGTATTGTACCTGCTGCTTTCAAAACTTCACATGTAGTCCTCCTGCTCAAGAAGCCCCAACTCGATCCAGATAATTTCAAGAACTATCATCCTGTAAACCTGATGTTTGTTGATAAGGTTCTTCAGGTTCTTGAAAGGGTTGCTTCCACTCAACTCCATATTTACCTCCAAGAAAATTGCCTTTTCTCCGAGTCTTAATCTGCATGTCGTTTTCATCCATCTGAAACTGCTTTTCTTTGTGTGCAAAACAATTTACTGCTTGCCATTCAAAATGGTCTGGAGGTTATTCTTGTACTGACAAATTTCTCTTTGGCATTTGATACCATCGACCACAACATTCTCTTAAAACAACTAAGAGATAGATATGGCTGACACTGACGGCACGGCTCTTTACTGGTTCAGTTCCTACTTGAATGATTGTCACCGGTGCATTGTCAACAACGATGTTCTCTCCAAATCAGACTATTCTAATTTGCATACGTATCCAAAAAATTTGGATATGCAAATGTTTCAATACCAGGGTGAGAGAGCAGTCAACCTCGTACTGTTCGACACACCCTTGGGAAGAGGTTGGGACCAATGCTGAATTGGCAACAGTCTTTGGCAAGTTGTGCTTCATAATGTCAATGCCATTTTCGGTGTTCAATTTTCAGTACATTCATTCCTAGGACTACAGGTACTTCGCGTTTGAAGATACTTATTGCTACATTTTAGTGTATCTGATACGACTAAGATTCCCATCTGCGGTGATATAATACCTCCTAGTTCAATAACTAATTCAAGGTAGCCAGTATAAGGTATTTTTTAGTCCATTAGCACATGTTAATGTCAACCAAAGGCCTTCAGTCACAAGATTGGCACCTTCTGGTTTCAAGTTTTTCTTGAAATTTTTTTCAAACACCATTGTCACCCTGGACCCCGTATCATTAAGGCATTTTACTCTTAAACGTATCAACTCAATATCCAGTTTTGGGAACCCCCAACGAAGCGACCATGTGGATCACTCTGGTGAAGATAATGGGTGTATGATGAGCACATTTAGGTCCTCTCCACTTGAGGGCTCTCTGCAGTGAGGGCTCTACTTTGACGCTGGGGTAGTGGCATCGGCCGTCTCGGCTGCCTTTCTGTATTCTTCCAGCTTATTTTCGGTCTTTTGAAGCTGCAGTCTGTAGCCGTCGGATCTTTTATGGCCTCTGTGATTACAATGTTTGCACTAAGGAATCAGAAATATCGTTGTTGGCACTCCTTACTGCTTTGTTGAGTTATCTTCAACAGTTCTGAAGGTAATGATCTGCTTCTGTTGTTCCTCCATTACTTTTGTTAGTTGGCGGACTTGTAGTGTGAGAGTGACTTTTGAAGCTGAGGATGAAGACTGTCTAGACTCGTTCACTCTGACCTTTTCTTCCTTGGTGTTTCTGGTTTCTTCTTCCTCTGCCCAATTGGTCGCTTTTTTGTGGAGCTACAGGAATGACAACTTAGGAGAGTCTCTTAATTGCTTTTTGTTGTTGGTGTTTATGTAACATGATATCATGACCACCCTCGGAAAATTGGTCACATAACAGTCTGGCTTTAGAGGACGATAATTGTGTACATTTTTTAGCGGCCTTATTTAATATTTCCATAAAACGATGGGGAAATTCCCTTAGGCTTTCTGTCTCAAAGAAAAGTTGTTGCAACTGAACTCCAGTTGACTTAATGCCAACAAAATCATGCAAAATATTTACTAGATCTTCTACAGTACTACATTATTTTACAGGGCATAACCTTACTTATTGTCAGGCTGCACCTTCAAGGTGTAGAAACATGAAATGCACTTTATCTTCTTCAGACAAAGGTCTTGAAGCAATTGATGCTTGAATATCACAACACCAATCTTGTAAAGAGGACTCTTTACCTGTACAAGGTTTGATCTTTCTCTTGGCAAGCATAAGTTAGAATGATTTGGAACCAAGTTTTGTTCGGGTGTCAGTTGCAGCCTCTAGATCCTCAGTCAGTTTGGTAATTTGCTTCTGAAGAGCCTGAACTTCACTAACGTTATATGCCAAGGTTAGTGATTATCAATCTACACTCGGATCCTAATTGAACATATTTATAGCAAATTTAAAAGAACACTCAATATTCACAAGATGTGATTATTTGCATAATGATCAGTCATGAATCTCTTGGTGATATTATACAGAATACATTCATAAAAAAAAGACATTGGGATTATAACTGCATTAGGAACCCTTAAAGAAATAGTTCGTCAGACGACAATCCTTCTGTGATGTTTCCAGGCCTCATCGAGAGTGCTTACGTTGACGCCACAGACGGCGAGGTTACATCAGATGTACATGTAGCTGCATATGATGGGCTTCTGATCTGTAACATATATTCTCGAAGTGGTAGATTATGTGCCTTCGACTGGACATTTAAAGATCTCAAGTTGTGATGGTGTTGGGGAATTGGCGGATGCCTGAGCTTTTTTACTTAAAACATCTAAATTTGATTTGTTGGGTTTTTTTTTCTTAATGACAACGCTAATAGTAATAGATTTGGTAGTAGTATGTGATGTTTTTGGGTTCCCCCCACTTTTTGAACAGAATCTAGTGAAATTTGAGAAAAACTCCAAATTGATTTTTCTTAGGACTGCCGACTACGCCATGTGTAACCAATGGCCAGGCAACACAATAAAATGCAGGATCAGAATCTTCCAAATATGTTTGAAACTGTGATTTATTTTTACATACTACCAATGGCATATAACTATCAAAACTATCTACACTATCTCACAGTGGTCTCAAAGTATAGTTGTACGGGCAAACCCAACAAGGAATAGGGAAGCAAACTACAAGGCCTCCAGCTATTACAAGCCTTCGGGCTACCGCAAAATTATTGGTGAATGGTGTCCCATACACACAGAAAGCGGTATTATGTGACGTTCCTCGCTCTGATTGGCTTAAACTCCACGTACACTGCCTGAAAGGTTCAGGGAAAAAAAATTCGCCGGCCGGCAGCTCTCTCCTTGTGGCCGGCAACGCGGCAGTCTTGTTCCAGCACCCTGTAGATCAACGTATCTTGATGTTATCACTGACCCTATTGTCCTGTTGGGGAGCAAGCGGCGCGAGGCCCCTACCACTGTGGGGACGAGGATAAATTCTCTGAAGAGGATATTGGTAACGTTAGAAAAATATAAAAAAAATTAAAGTGTTTGTTGCAATCACTTAAAGAACAAAATAACGTTTCCTACGTAAGTTAAAACGTTCCGAGCACACTTTTTCCTTTTCTGCATGTTCCTTACAATACAGCTGTTGGAATTTGGGTAAAACTCGATGTAGAAAGAAGAAAAAACGTTTATGACCCATGCACCAGAACAGGACCACAAAGGGTTACTCATGCCATACATACTACTAACACTTAAAAAACAATGAGCCCTCAATAAACACAGTACAAATTCTGCTCAGAAATTACAGTAACCATTGCATCCACTCGAAAAGGGGACACACCATAGGTCGAGCTGAAGAGCTACAAGACGTTATTTCTGCCCAAGTCAACATACCTGTCGGGAGAGTCTTGACCGGCGTCAGTTGAGTCGGACTCCTTTCCCTTCAGGTGTGGAGACCAGCATTGGTCAGATCACCACACCCATTGTTAGGCAAAGTTGTCAACCCCCTGCCCATCTGATTGATTTATGGCAAAGATCAAGTGTACATCTGGACTCGGAACAAACTAGGAAATAAGCGAGCATCCTTGCATCTTTTGCTGATGTATTCTCGAAGACGACTTTGACCTTGGTAAATTCACAAACATCAAACATAAAATTAATACTGGGAATGCTGCCCTAAAAAACCCCGAAGAGAACACTGCTGGGGTTTGGAACTAAAGAAAAGACGCACTTAGAATCCCTATTAGCGACAGGGGTTATCCAACCATCCATGTACGAATAGGCTTCCCCACCAGTACTTGAAAAAAAGACCAGAAGGTTCGGTATTGCATCGATTTTAGGGCGCTAAACAATGTCACCAAAAAAAAATGCATTCCCACTCCCAAACATTGACGAGTGTTTAGATTTTCTGGAGGGTACTGAGTTTTTCAGTACGCTTGACATGTGCAGTGGCTATTACCAAGTTGAGCTGGATGAACAAGATAGGCACAAGGCAGTATTTGTAACAAAATATGGACTTTTTGAGTATCAGCGTATGCCATTCGGTTTGTGTAATGCGCCTGCCACATTTCAGCGTGCAATGAAACTAGCACCAACGGACACAATGGTCTATTTAGATGACATGTTACTAAGTTTAGAAACGGTCCTCGAAAGGTTTCGAAAACACAACCTTAAACTGAAGGCCAAAAAATGCAGCCTGTTTAAAAGAAAACTGCTTTTTCTGGGCAAAGTAGTTAGCAATCACGGGATCAAGCCAAATCCAGACAGTCCAACAATAGCCGACCCAAAAAATCGCAAGGAGGTACAGCAATTCCTCGGTCTCTTCAACTATCAAGTCGACATTTGTTTGGTTAGACGATCATAAGCAGGCATTTTAGAAACTAAAAGTGGCCTTGATGTCGTTTCAAGTGCTACCGTTTCCGCGGTAGAATGGGGAAATATGCATCCTAGACACGGTTGCGTCAGACACTGCGATAGGGACTATTACAGTTACAAGACGGGGAAGAAAGGGTTATCAGCTGTGCTAGCTACTCATTGTCCCCCTCACACCATAGGTACTGCACAACCCGGAAAGAGCTTTCAGCAGTAGTGCGGCTCACAAGACAATGCCGTCAGTCCGCCAAATTTCCACTAGTGAGGCGAATACCTCCACTAAGGCCGACAATCAGGCGGGTGAACCCTTCGATCTGAATGAAAAAGGAAGCCTTCCTTCTGCAGCCGAACACGGTCACCATTGCTCTCATGACAATAAGGGAAGTTTGCGATTCACTAAATTTGATCACACACAGTTGTGGCAAGCCCAGACCTTGACCTTAAAATCCTTCTAAACTGGATGCAAAACGAGTTCACTACTCCTCAACAAAATGAACTTTAAATTTGCTCTCCAACTGTAAAATACCTCTGGTCCAATGTAGATCTTGTAGGTGTACAGGATGGAGTACTGTACTTAAACTGGTGTGAGAGTCCTTCATCTAGGTAACTTGTCATAATCCCCCCCAAAATGAAACAAGAAGTAATGAGTCTCTGCCATGATGCAAACTTTGCTGGACATCCAGAAATAACCAAGGCCCTGCAGAAAATTAGACAATCTGCTTTCTGGTATGGCATGAGAAGAGATGTCACGCTTTTCGTAAAATCTTGCAAAGAATGCATCAGACACAAGAAACCTTGCAAAAAGGCTAAGGCAAAAAAGATATTGTACATCTCCATAATCTTGGGCGTACAGGCGGCAATGCCCAGAAATTGTCAAAACAACTAGACCGTCGGCCGTCCAGTCGTATCTTACAGTCTTGTTCTCTTCAACAGAGGGTTTACTCAGTAACCACTTAAAAACGAAGATAATAATACCAAATTGCAATTTTTGCTTGTTCCCACGCTCAAATGTTGCACATTATTTCGTAAATTTACGACAAAAATCGCCCTAATTTGTGCAACGATATACGGTAACTGAGTCAGGCGCGAGTAGGTTGCCCAATGAAATTTGGTCTCTCATCAGGCAACTGACCAATCAAAATTGGTCTTATGGAAGCGTGCGGATGTACGAAGGAACGCGCTGCGACGTATTATGTAGAAGCGAAGCGCATTTACGAATTTGCACAATTTGGAGATTGCGCTGCTCATTCTGCATTCCAAGACTGGTCACTTAATTTGAAATTGAGCAAAATTTTGTGCAATCTCGATATTGTGCAGATCTGTAAAATGCGCTCTACATAAACAAATTGTCACGCAGCTGGATCGTCATGTGGGCAACATGTCAGAAAAAGACAGCGAGAAGCAGTCTAATTTACGGTGTTATGCCCATTTGTGTGATGTTCATGAAGCCTTTACACCTATAACTGAAACATAGTGGACAAAATTCAGACAATGTGTGCAGATTTGGAAGGAACTTGACGGAAAATCAGCTGAAATAGCGAGGTGTTTCTTGCAATATAGTGGCCGTGATGGTGCAGCTTGCGCTGCCACTAAGTTAGTACCTAACGCAACGATGGTGGTTTCCCCCTTTTCATCGGTAGGGTTACCAATATATAATCACGGATGCTACAAAACAAAGACGGGATGTACTTGCCAGGCAGAAGCGAGATAAGGAACATGTGCCTGCTGCTGAAGGTTAGAGAATTGTTTCAAGTTATATATTGAACATTTATTTTTGACATTTGTGACTGCATGATTAGTTACTAAGGTTGAGTACTCAGCAGACTTCTACTTAAAAAAAGTCGTTTTCTGCTCTTGTAAATTTAGACTTTGTCTGAGATTGGGTGGCAGGCTGCGAAACTGTACCGCAGTAGCTATTGTATTCGCTACCAACATTTATATTTTTAAAAGTTTTATAGAGCTGGGCGGTGAGTCGAAATAAATTGGTCCACATGTTCAACATGTTGTTTCAACTGGTTATGATGTACACAATCGCACCATTATGATGGGTAGAAAAAAAATTGCCCTGGCTTCATCATTCAATGTAAATGTCAAAAAAAAAATTTTTTTAAAGAAAGACAAAAAAAACCCAAGAGGTGTTCATGCACGTACTGCACGGACACACTATAATAAAGTATAAAGAACATGTTGGGTATTCAGACCCATATTTGTACACAGTACTGTTTGTAGCCCTGATGTCTAAGGTTCATGACCAAGACTCAAGAGCTACGTTTATCAGCTACACTAAGTCTTGGGTAGGTGCAGTAATCAGCACCCTCCTCCCAGTCCCAGTGGCCTTTGCACGAAGGAGTGTCCACATTTGCAAGATTTTCAACATTTTTACAAATACAAAAAAATCATAAAAAGGGAACAAAAATTGTCTCCATGAGTAGGGAATTAATTATAGCACCGAATAAGTTATTTAATTCCTCGACAGATCAACAAACAAATTCACCAGAGACTGCCGAGCCTGCATATCTTTCGAGTTGCCAGTTTGAAATAAATTGCTTGTAGTGACTTCCATAAAATGGTTCCCACCTTTGTATTTTTTAAACTGTTTTGCTTGTTTTTGTTTAAAAAGTATTATTATTTACATTTTAGAAAAATCATTGAAGAGGGACTTAATTTTGTTATGTATTTTTTTTTCCCCACCAGATCTCAGTGAATCTTCTCACATCAGAGAGGAAGACTCGGAGCCTGCTCCAAAACAAATTCGAATGCTCCAGTCAAGTTCTTCAATGAAGAAAGAGGGAACCTTATCATCTGCTCATATATTACCGAGAGTTTGCATCATTTGCCATGAAACTCGGTATTCAAACGCTTTTTACAGCCCAAATCGCACATTCCACATTTAACCATGAATAATGTGTGTACAACCCTGCACCCCCCTTAAAAAAAAAAAAAAAAAAGTTGAAGTAAATAAATAAAATAAAATACAGGTAATCAACTTATGCATGTATGTGTTTGGTTGGGTAAAATGGTGGCTGTAGGGCTCGTCTGTTTTGGGGAAAAAAAGGGGAGGAGCAGGTGATACTGATGGCTACATGCAAGATATTTTTTATTTTAGTAGTTCTAATACCTGTACATGTACTATGTAATTACGCAAATTCTCTAAATTGGCAGTGCATGTGACAGGACCATCAATTTAAAACTAAGTTTCTTTTCAGAACCACATTAATTGAAAGTTGCATGTGCAATGTTATGGTCAACAAACAGTAGTAATTAAATGAGATTTAAAGGTTTGTGATGAGAAGTAATCAGGTGAAGTGTTTCTTGTAACAAAACACTGTGGTCTGTTCTGAACTTAGGAGTTCTGAAAAGAACCAGGATGCATCACAGTACAAAATAGAAACAAAAAAATCACTCATTTGCTTGCCACAAATAAGCATACCTTTCAGTATGATTATGGTTAGCTTTTCTTAATGAAATGACAATGGTCCAGTAAGCAACAACTCTGCTACTTACAGGTTTTGTAAAATTGGGCCCAGACTGTCTGACTAGAAATTGATAATCTAATCTGAGATCATTCTCCATCACCAATCAACTTTCCTAGCACATCACTATTTTTAAATACTTATTTTAACTTTTTATATTTTTTTACAACTACCATAGAGCATCTTCATGTTTATATAATTTTAAAATGGAAAATATTGAAAAGGACATTAACGTTGCATTTACATTTCAATTCTTTATCTTATCACACTTCATTAATAATCGATACACACATTTTGTATTATTTAAAGTGTTGAAATAAAAGGTTAACATTTGTTAAATGAGCATTCCTTTGTCTTTATGCACACAAACCATTACCATTATGACATGATATTATGTAGTTCTTTTTGTAAATTATGAGTTTGTTATTCATACAGGGGACTGTTTTAAACTCATACAGAGCTGTGGTGTGAAATTTAAACAAAATTTTAATGCACAAAGGAATGGGTTTTTTTAACAGATGATAACAACATTTGTAGGACATATTTTCTACAGAAAATGATTTATAGGGACAGGAAAATTCAAGTACAAAAACTAATAATTTATTTAATTCAGCATTTATATTTTTGATTATACAAGTTGAATTGACATTCAATAAATTCAAAGATGGAAATATCTGAGGTTTGTCTCTTTTTCTAAGGGCTGTTTTGACATACTTTGTGGGTTAAAAAGTATATCAAATACTCCAGTTATTTTACAATCAACATGAAATAGTTTGCTTATTTATTTGGCAAGACTGAACCCCTCCCCCAGTCGGGTTGTTTATACTTGTGATGTACCCCCATTCCTTTCCATGTGTTATACCTGAACTGTTAATTGCCTGAAAATAGTGTGTTAGAGATTCAACAATTTCACAATGGATCATCTGGCCTATAGCATATTCCTCACCACATAAACACCAAGTACAGTTGAAAAGTGGTGTTCCAATAGTTGATATAAGCATACAAACTTTTAGAAATGTTGTTAGCATATATGATCTAAAGGTTTCCACGCATAATGTGATTTTTTTGGGGGTAAACTGTGCCTAGCTGGAGAAAGCCTCTCTTTTTTTGTTCAATTGAGGGCGCTGTTTTTCTTATGTTTTTCTTTATGTTCAAAAATGTGAAATTTTATCCGTGAATTACACATTAATGTGCAACATTTGAGCGTGGGAACAATTGGATTCTTGCTAAGACACATATTATCTACAACTGGGCTAAATTTCATGCAAACCCTCTCCGGAGAGAACAAGAATCGTTTTCTAGAAGGATTTCAGAGCCACGGCCCATAGTCTAAACATTCAGTTGTCAGTGTATAAGCCTCCCGGCGTATAAGCCGCAGCGGCGACTGCATACACAGAGGAACGTGCGTGTTTGCGGTCCTGTGTGGTGATGTACAGTGACTGGCGGGCGGCACATCAGTCATTGTACTTTGCCACAAAGTGCAAGCTGCGTTGCATTGAAGTAACAATGTATTGAAGTTAACACCATTGATCGTTATTGAAATCTAACTTTCCTACACATTAAAGATTGTGTAAATCATTTGCAGTGAAAGGAAAGTAGACGTAATTGTTATCAGATTATCAATTCATTTACACAGTGAATTGGTCATGAAGACAATTTTGTTCGAAATACTTTTGCTTGAGAAAAAAAGAACTACAGAAAACAATTAGTTCTTATCTCAATTAGCCAAACTCCCTAGTCTAAAACGTTTTTCTAAAGTTGTTTACGCTACTTTCTCATGAACCAGTTGACATAATTAGGTGTTCGTGCAATACGTGCAAGAGCACCCTTTTGTTATTGTTCTGGTTTTTACTTCTTCTCCATCTTCTTCCACGGAACTCTTCTCGACAGCATAACTCAAGATTGCAACTGAATTGAACCTTGAACCTCATCAGACATATGACCCTTCAGTCAGTCCGCAGCGCCCGCGTTAATGAGGTCAAATCCCGAATTTTCTTTGCACAGAGAAAACCGCAGCGAGCGCGCGAGATTTGTTCGAGGAACTACGGGAGTACGAGAGGCGTCTTTGTATTGCATCGTGACGTTTTGCACGAGTAGTTGGTGTCCAAGATGGCGTGGTGAGTGTTTGAAGTGTGAATTTGTTTTCGAATGTTGTATTTTTTTGCTATTTTCGATGTAACTTAACTTAACTTAACTTAATTACATTTATAAAGCGCTTCAACACTGTTTCAAAGCGCTGTACAATCAAAAACACATATAATAAAATAAAACATGAGCAAAAACAGCCCATTGATTTAAACACCACAGCAGTAAAAAAAATGGAGTAAAAATTGCATTAAAACACACACATTATATACAATAAAGCACACAAAATATGCGTCACGTGGACCCAGAGGAAATCCACCTCAATTCCAGTAAATAGCAATAAATCAAGTGTAAGAGCAAATCACATACAACAGAAAGGCTTCACATAGTAAACTTGGGAATAACAATGATCAAAATACGTAAATTGGTACTTTAATATCATCACATCATTTTAAAGCCATTCGACGAAAGCCATTCGTCTTTGACATTTGACAAATTTTCTCCTTACTTCCGGTAAAAATCGGAAGTTGAAGTTTCAAATTTTCAAAAGTTGTAAACGAGGATTAACAAAAGCTACAATATTTGCATCTACAGCAAAGCACGAGGAAAGCAAAACTTGTACACAGAATTTACCTTCTTTTGAATTATGTCATCAATTTACGTTCAACCGAACACCGTGAGTTTGTTCACAAACTCTATTTCTAGTTTGTTTTTGTTGTTGTTAAAGGACCTGAATTTTGGTAAACATTAAAAACAAATTCCCCTCTTATCTTGACTATCGAGGGTGCTGTTGCAGTGATGTCAGCTCAGGAGCCACTTGTTTTATTTTTGTTTAATCCCCAAATTTGCTTGTTAGAAGAATTTGTGAGAAGATTGCACTTTGGCTTGACATAATATGACAAACTAACAAATCATTAAAGAAAAAAATGTTTATGGCAGTGAATAACATTCTAAATTCTGTCCACTTTTTGAGAATAAACTAATTGTAAAATACCCTTAAAAATGGCAACATGAAAGTTAGAAATAACGATGAAATGGGACACAATGGTGCATCTCCAACGATTGCATTAAAAAACAAAATTGGACATTTTAAATGTTTTTATGAATATGTTCGTTCTTAGTGTGACAATTAATGATAAATGTTCACCATAAAGAGACATTTTCGCTTTTGTTTATACATGTATTTGCAACACAAAGGAATCTATTAAAAATCTATTAACAGGATGTGGTTAATACATACGCAATGCACTTCTGATCCTTGATATTCGATTCCTCACCGGTAGAGGACCCATTGCTTTGTGCACAGCCCATTCGATTTGTACATGAGCAACATGTAAGTCCTAGGGTTAGGGTTACCGAGAAAATACATTGGATGGAATTTTTTTTTACCATCGTGTTCTTTATGAAATTTATTAGAATGAATAACACAATTTTTTTACTGTGATGTCATCAGGTGTCTAATTACAGTAATTCGAAGCTTATTCCTTTTAAAAATTCATATCCCCTGAACCACATGTCATAAAGTTGTACAGTTAGTGTTGTTTTGTAGCTTACAACAAATGCAAAAATTTAATTTTAAAGATGACCTCACTTTGACCTTTACTTCCGGTCCAAACAGGAAGCTCAAAACTTTAACAAATCATATCTCCTGAACCACATGTCATAAAGTCGTAACGTTTGTGTTGAGTTGTAGCATACAACACTGGGGTCGTTTTATGTACAATAATAACCTCACTTTGACCTTTCCTTTCGGTCCAAACATGAAGCTCAACAATTTAAAAGATGATTTCTCCCGAGCCACATCTAATAAAGTCGTAATATTTCTGTTGTTTGAAACTTACAACAATTTCAAAATTTTAACAAAAAACAATGACCCACTTTGACCTCTACTTCCGGTCTAAACAGGAAGCTCAAAACAAACACAAAACAACATATCACCTGAACAAAATGCCATAAAGTCCTGATGTTTGTGTTGTATTGTAGCTCACAACAATTGCAACATTTTATTTAAAATCATGGCCTCATTTTGATCTTTCCTTCCAGTCAAATTATGAAAATTAAATAAAATAAAAAATGTCCTGACCCACAAGTCGTTGAATCATAATGTTTGTGCCGTATTGTAGCATAGAGCACACGTAACATTTTATTTAAAAATACGACCGCACTTCAGCTGTACAGTTTGGGATTTTTGCACCGTTAGAGTCAAATAGCGGGTATGTGATAGGTTAGGAGTTATTGTCTAAGTGCCTCAATTTCATGGTTCATTTAAGGGTCTGGATCAAACAGTGATATCCTAACACCGGAACAGCTTTGTGTTTGTTCACAACAAACACTTGACATCTAGTTTTTGTTGTTAATACTATCTGTTAAAAAGTTGTTATTACTATCATTCTTTGTCATGACTCATTGTTGATTTTAACAGTCCGAGTACGAACAGTCACAGCTGTCTCCTACTTCATCTGATTTTGAGTGTGGCCAATGGTGGTCAGCTGATGAAGAGGAGCAAGTACCAGATCACCAACCATTCCCTTTTTCATCTAATTTTGAGTGTGGCCAACGGAGAGGAGCAAGTGCAAGAGCATCCACCATCCCCTACTTCATCTGTTTTTGAATGTGACCAACGGTGGTCAGCTGATGAAGAGGAGCAAGTACCAGATCACCATCCATTCCCTTTTTCATATGATTTTGAGTGTGGCCAACGGAGGGGAGCAAGTGCAAGATCATCCACCATCCCCTACTTCATCTGTTTTTGAATGTGACCAACGGTGGTCAGCTGATGAAGAGGAGCAAGTACCAGATCACCATCCAGTCCCTTTGTCATATGATTTTGATTGTGGCCAACGGAGAGGAGCAAGTGCAAGGTCATCCACCATCCCCTCCTTCATCTGTTTTTGAGTGTGACCAATGGTGGTCAGCTGATGAAGAGGAGCAAGTGCAAGGTCATCCACCATCCCCTTCTGGTTTGCAGTTTAGGTAACAAAGGTCAGAAGAGTCCACCCAAGAAACAGAGGAACCACACGGGGAGCGTTTTACCACGTCACAGAAGATGGATAAACAGTTAAGGAGTTCCTGTGTGAACTAGTCAGCCGAATTATATGTTTTAACAAGGTGAGTACTAAAAACTATCCTTCAAAACATTACCAGTGTTTGTTTGTTGTTTTTTTTACTCCCCGATCTTCTGATGTGTCTAGGCTAACAATTTGTTTTGTCATGAAACACAGACTGACTTAAGTTTAGAGGACTTACAGAATCTGGAGCAGGAACTGATTGAACTAAGACATCTAAAACAGCATGGCAACTGCAGATCCACTTAAAACATTCCCCAAATATAAGATGTTATTGGTAAACTGAAATTATTATCACATAATCAAACAGCAAGATGGATTGCACAAACATACTCGTGTCCTGAATCAAATATTGAAAGCATGACACTTTCAGTAAGGGCTTATAATAAGTGCAAAACAAATTAAGAAAAATATTCACAGACAATGGGGCAAAGAAGCGCTGACGAGATTTTTAGACAAAACATTTGCATTTGTAAGATAGAGCTTCCCACTTCAAGGACACATACTGTAACACTTGGCAATGAAGTTCATAGACTGGATGCACCCTCAACCCTCAAGAAAAAATAAAAAGGACGCAAATTGAGTTAGATGAAAAAACTAGGATCATAGAAAAACTTCAAGAAAGAGTTAGCAAGAAACGTGCAGAAATAAACAGGGAAAGGGAAAAATACTACAGAAATAAGTGTACACATTTAAAACAGCAGACACAGCAGGATAACGTTGATCAGCCAAAACCACAGATGAAACTGAAGACCTCAGAAAACAAGTGATAGAACTTCATTATGCGAATGACATTTTACAAGAGCAACTGGGAAGAAGTGGTATTGTTGAATTGTATGATGAACTTACTAAAGAGTACACCAGAAACCCAGAGATGTGTACAAGAACTTCTCAATGACAATGTTGCAACAAATCATGTTGGAAGTGTCATCTCTGAAGTTCTTAAATTGGCAGGAAAAGAAGCGAACAGACTGCCACATCAAGGAACTTTGCGAAGCATTAACATACAAAGACTCGTCCTTGCTCAACACCAAATAGCCGAGGAACTACAATAGAAACTGACAAGACATCCAAATTTGGACAGAAATATGGGGCATATGCTTTTGGAGATACAGAGGGAAGACAGAATGTTGTAGGCTTTAAGAGACCTTGACACCAAATCAGCAAAGGACACTTTGGATACAATTAAACCGATTCTCTGGGACATTGACAAAATCTACTACAAACCATCACATAATCTGGCTTCACAAAACCTACTGTTTGATCTTTACAACACCATGTCAGATAGAGCAGCAACAGAAGCCAAGTTCAATGAACTTCTGGAATCATTAAAGATCAGAAATCCTGCCCATAGTTGTGGAAGATAGGAAAGAGCTACCACAGGAACTGAAAACTTAACTGAACAGGAGGAACAATTTCTTCTGTGGTCTCCACGGCTTGGTTCACATCACAGAAGCAGCTAACTCAACTAAAGTAATGGAGGTCCTGTATTTTGATGGAACTGATACTGTACCAATCATAGACCCAATATTTTAAAAATCATCTGAATTAGGGGTATGCAGGATGATACGCACCACATGCAATGTTTTTGCATATGGTGGTGATGCTAAGACCAGCTGCCATGGGTATTTTGTAGTTTCAGTGAAAGATCTGCTGAAGTCAAATGGCTACAGAAGTCTTCCTCTCACACCATGGGTGCGAGGCATAGGGTCTCATCTGCAAACTCATCATCACTCCACTCTGGAATTCGATAGAAGATCCAAACATCAACATAATAGAAATGAATGAACAATACCTTCAATTAGTTACATTCCTTAAAGACATGTCCAGAAGCAACATGGAGGATTTTATCACAGGAGCAAACCGCCCCTTTCCAGATGTTGCTGTGAAAGATGATGTCTTATACAAAGCGATCATTACTGATTCAGAAGTTGACGCTGATTGCCTAATCATTCTGGGTTCTATTCTACCTGCCTTGGTCAAGTTAACACAGAAGTTGTATCACGTTCACGTACCAGGTGGGAAGTTTGCAGCTGCTACTGAAGAAATGAAGACTGCAGCAAAAGGCACAGCAAAGCACAAGTATTGTGAGACCATTTTTGCAATTTATGATCTGATGCCGCGTACAAAACCACACATCTCAACAATCACAGCAGAGGCAAGTGTGATGTCACATTTAATAAGACTGCAGAGTGGCTTGATGCAAAGAGTGAGGAGGAGAAGAGGGAACTTCTGAAAGAATCAAGAAAGTGAAAAGACTCCAAAGTCAGTTCAACGAAAGACAAAACAAAATAAAGGAGCAGAAAGCAGAGCATCTAAGAGAGAAATTCCAGAAGGATGAAGCAGCAAAAATCCAACAAGCAAATGATAAATTGTATTGGGGACTTCTGCAAAGTGAACAACATGTGGACAAAGCAATGATTGGCTTATCAAATTCTGAAACGTTAAAGCTCCTGAAAGCACAGCTGAAGTTTAGAAAGAACCTACTGGAATAAAAGCCAAGTGACACAAAAGTTTATAATTCTCGGTACAAGACGAGAGTAAGGAATGAAATAAAAAGAGGAGGCCATTAGCCCCAGATGAGCTTGTAGAGAATGTAAAACAACTTATTAAGGAGGGTCAACTCATGGAGGGTTGCTGCTTGCACGTTTGGCAACCCTGTTACGACGTTGTGTCAACTAAAGCAACAATTTGAAGTCTATCATCGCGATTTTATCGCCAGTACATTTCTAGCCTTCTATCATCAAAAGAGTTTCTTACGCAGCTCCTGGAAGCACGTGTCCTTTTCAGGACAAGCCATCAAGATGATGTCTGACACCTCGACCTGCGTACTCCAACTCAACACTGAAGGCCTTACCCGCTCAAAGCGAGATCTGATTCCTCGTATTGCAAAGGAAAATTGTGTTAATATTATCTGCCTCCAAGAAACACACTGTGAGACAGAAGAACAGCTTCACATCGAAGGTTTTGATCTGACCTGCTTCATACCACACAAGAAGCATGGGATTGCGTCCTACGTCAAACAAGGCATGAAAGCATCCACCATTAGGCGATCTCCTGTGAACTCGGCCCTACAATGGACCACTTTTGAAGCTATGGGAACCCACTTTTGCAGTGTGTATAATCCACCACCTGTAGATGTTGAAATCATGCTCCTCCCAAAAGTGCCCCGGAACTCCTTTGTCTGCGGTGATTTCAACAGTCGCAACACTGCCTGGGGATACCTTAACACCAACAAGAATAGAAAGCTCATTTTTGAAAGGCTTGAATCCCAGGAGCTAGTGATACTGTATGACAGCAATGACAACCCCACATTCTACTCGGGGAGTCACAAATCATGGACTTGCCCTGACCTGTCACTGGTTTCATCCAAAATCAGACACACCTGCTCAAGAACTGTCCTTCCAAAGTTCCCAAGGTCTGGCCACTGCCCAATCATCATCTCAAGTGACATCACGCTTCAACTCTCCAACCTACCAAAGAAAAGATGGAATTTCAGAAAAGCTGACTGGCCCAAGTTTAAGGAACTCACAAACAAGCTAACATCTCGATTGCCAGACCCCTCCACCACCAAGGGGAATGACTCCTATTCTGCTTTCTGCTCCGTGTTACATCAGACGGCAAAACTCTCCATCCCCAGGGGCAGAAGACACCCGTATATTCCATGCTGGGACCAAGAATGCGACCGTCTGTATGAATCCTACACCAAGTCAAAGACTATTGAAGAAAGAGAAGCTGTAGGGAACGACCTGCTGATATTACTAGGAGAAAAGAGGAAGACTAGATGGGAAGAGGAAGTCTCTGAGATCAACTTTACCCACTCTACTCGCAAGGCCTGGACTACCATCAACAAGCTCACTTGTCGAAGCAGTGCCCCAAAACAGTGTCCTGTCACTGCAAACTCCATCGCTTCAGTCCTAGTTAACAATTGAAAGTGGCAAGATCAAACCACCTATGCCAAAACCTACTCACGCTCAGTGAATTCTGAGATAAAGATTTATCGCAAGTAAATTAAAGAGAGTTGAATCAGACCAGCTCCACTCAGATTGGGACTTGGCCCTTCGTTGGATGCGTAGTTGTGCCACAGTAGATAGTGTCAGTACAATAGAGCAATGTCCGTTAAAATCCAATGTGTACGCGTGTGAGCGTAACGTTATACCCGCATGTACAGTAAACGGTGTTCGGTGTGTCTTGGATGACGCGGTGCAAAATGTTGATGGTCAAGAATGTTTAATACATATGATCCCCCTTTGCTTGTCTTATCATGGAAGTTTTTGAGAAGTGAAGTTTGGTTTGGGAGATGATGGTTCATCAGTTGTATGCCAAGTACTCGAGGTTATTGGCCATATTGATGGTTCACATGTTGACGTATATATAGCAAATGCTAGTTTGGAGCCCTTAGTTATCCGGGCGCTTACTCAGGTAGCAGTTCTTTCTGCAATTAATACTGGGATAACGGGATGCAGATGGCATTAACGTATTTGTGCACCGAGTTGTCGCTGATGTTTGTGAAGAGATTGACTGCAGTGAAAATTTCTGCAGATCCGAAGTTTTCTTCCACGGAGTCTGAACAACCAAAGATGAACAAGAATGTGAAACCAAAGGAGAGTCATTTGTTTTCTCAGACGGTACAGAATTTATATTACCGCCCGGTCTTACCTTGAAACACTTGGAACGCAATGAGGATGTTAAAGCGGCCGAGTTGATCAAGAAATACTCTGACGTAATCTCGGCTGGCCCTTATGATTTGGGTTTTTGTGATTTAATCCCCCATCAGATAAGGTTAGATGAAACTCCTGTGAACCTTCCTTATCGTAGGGTTATTCCCTCTCTGGTAACATAAGTCAAACAATTACTCCAAGACTTGCTTGATAGAGGCATTATTCGTCGCTCTTCGAGTGCTTACGCGAGTCCAATAGTCTAAAACATCTAAAGATTCTTTCCCTTTACCAAGAATCGAGGAAACTCTGGAAGCACTCGGCGGAGCGAAAATATGTTGGTCTATTCGTCCACAGTCGATGACCACATTGCGAGACTCGACAAGGTGTTTAGTCGTTTTCGTCAATATAACCTCAAACTCAACGGATCTAAGTGTCAATTGTTCTGATCCTCTGTTGTGCATTTGGGCCATATTGTTGACGCTAAAGGAGTATCAGTGGACCCTAGTAAAACAGAACGGGTAAGATCCTGGCCAAGTCCGATTAATGCTGAGCAATTACGGTCTTTTCTGGGCTTAGCCTCATATTACAGGCGTTTCACGCGTGATTTTGCAAAGATTGCAGAGCAACGTTGCATTCCCTTACCGGTAAAGCTCGATCAAAAGCAGGGAAGACCAATGTCCCATTCATTTGGAGTATGGAGGCAGACAAATCCTTTTGTTCTCTGAAGGCCGCTCTTTGTGAGGCCCCAGTGTTGGAGTATCCATGTTTTGAACGTGACTTCGTTTTGGAGACGGATGCGTCTACAAAGGGTTTGGGTGCTTGCCTTTGCCAAGCTGACGAGGACGGTAAATTGCATCCAGTAGCATATGCAAGTAGGGGTTTGTGTGGAGCTGAAAGAAATTATGCCGACTCATCCAGTTTTAAACTTGAATTGCTAGCCTTAAAATGGGCCGTTTCAGAAAAATTTCGGGATTACCTATTAGGACATCACACCATTGTCTGGACAGACCACAATCCTTTGGCCCATCTCCAAACAGCAAAATTGGAGGCCACGGCACAACACTGTATGGCACAACTTGCACCTTTTGACCTAGAGATAAAGTATAGAATAGGGAAGTCAAATAAGTGTGCCGACGCTCTTAGTCGGTACCCCCCAATAAATTCGGTAAATCTAATTTCAGCCAGTATTTCATGTAGTAGTGGGGGAACCCAAGTGCCGGTAGATATCAGTTCTGCCCAAGCATCAGTTGAGCCCACACAGGCTAAAGCCGAGATGGCCGGTGGCCTCTCGCCTGCAGTTTTCCCTTCGTTCTCACATGAAGAATTAGCCAATCTCCACAAAGAGGATAAAACATTGAAAGTGATATGGAATTGTTGGGAACAGCGTTGGGAACCAGGACATGACGTGCCTGGTGTCGAAACTGCTGCTCCAGAAGTGGGTAGCATATTGAAGGAATGGCCTCGGATAACAGAACGCAATGGCGTACTTTACAGGTCTATATCTGACCCGGGTTTGGGAAAAATTTTCCAATTTATTGTTCCTGCCAAGCTTCGCAAATTGATTTTAGAGGCAGCCCATGACCAATGGGGCCATCAGGGCGTCATAACTATGTCCTTCATAAAACAGCGATGCTTTTGGCCAGGCGTTGCCACACAGGTTAGCAGTCACATTAAAAATTGCTTCCTGTGCACGCTTACATAACTCCCAACCCCCACGGTTCGTCCACCAATGCGACATTTGCTTGCCTTCCAACCACTAGAACGTCTTAGTTGACTTTTTGAAATTATATGTTAGAAAGGGAAAGGTTGAAGATGTTTTGGTAATGACTGATTCCTTCACCAAATTTTCAATTGCAGTCCCATGCAGAGATTAAACTGCACCCACAGTTGCAAGAGTTTTGCGAGATCATTGGTTTTGTTGTTATGGTGTACCAGCTCAAATCCACTCAGACCAACGGAGAAATTTAGAGAGTCGATTGATCAAGGAGCTTTGTGATCCATACCAAATTAAGAAGACAAAAACCACGGCATACCATCCCCAGGGCAACGGTCAAACCGAGAGGTTTAACCGGACCCTGTGTGGTTTGATTAAGTATTTGAATGCGGATAGTCGTCGTCTCTGGCCAGAATTCCTCCCTCACTTAGTGTACATTTACAATACAACACCCCATAGTGTGACAGGCTACTCGCCATACACACTTATGTTTGGACGTGACCCAAACATCCCCCTTGATCAGTTACTAAACAATATATACCGTGACTGGAATTAACACTATCGAAAAGCAAGCAAAAGTCATTCGGCAAACACACCAGATAGTGAAGAATCGGTTGGTGAAGGCGGCTGAAGCCAACAAACGCAATTATGACAAACGGGCAAGAGCAAGCCATTTCAAAGTCGGGAGTCGGGTTTCGCTTAAACAGCTAGCACACAAAGAGCAACATAAATTGTCCAATATATTTGGTGACCAAACATATATTGTGGTGCAGTGCAATAGTGATAAAGAAGTGATAAATACTTGATTAGACCAGCCAATGGTGGAACAACAAAGTGGATCAATAGGCAAATGTTGATTCTTGATCCAAGGAAGGATTCTTATCCATCCGAGTCTCTGGGCCCATTGCAAGGGTTGCCTGAGACAACAGTTCATCCAGATGGAAGTAGTTCACCCACAAATGTAGGTGATATGGATGACGATAATTGGGTTATCACCTATGGTGAAACAAAACCAAACGAGCCTTCCACTCCATCGGTTGCTGATGTAGAAGACTTGTCCTTGTCAAATTTAGACAGTAATGAACACTCGCACACACCACTCCAACCGCCACATGGAGCAACTCCTGGACTACGACGCTCCAAACGACTAATCTGCTAAACGCGGGCAGTATCCTGCCGCGATTACCTGATTTTATAAAACAACTATACTCAATACAAGTGGTTACCTGTAAAGTTTCACAGGGTATGGCTTAAGTGTCACCACACTATGTATACATTGCGTTACAAACGTATTGTATGATAATAGTCTGTTTTTCTTTTGATATTCAAAAACAAGAGGAGGAAAAAATAAAAATAAAAATCGTGATTTCATTTATTGTACTGATGATTGTCATTAAAGATTATGGAAAGTTCCATTTGTTTACACTGAATGGCCTGGATGTGATTTTACAACACAAACGGAAAGGCTATTTTGTTGGATGTGATTTTGGGGCTAGAATGTGATTTTATCCAAAATCACATCCGAGCCAGAAATCACATCCATGATAAATGCTCACAGCCAAAATCACATCCACTGTCTGGCTGCATTACCAAAATCACATCTAGTGTCTGGGCCCTAGCCAAATCACATACAATCCAGAAATCACATCCAGAGTTAATATGTGCATTGCAAAAATCAAACCCACTGTCTTGCTCCATTACCAAAATCACATCCACTGTCTGGCTGCATTACCAAAATCACATCCACTGTCTAGGCCCTTGCCAAAATCACATCCGAGCCAGAAATCACATCCATGATAATTGCTCACAGCCAAAATCACATCCACTGTCTGGCTGCATTACCAAAATCACATCTAGTGTCTGGGCCCTAGCCAAATCACATACAATCCAGAAATCACATCCATAGTTAATATGTGCATTGCAAAAATCAAACCCACTGTCTTGCTCCATTACCAAAATCACATCCACTGTCTGGCTGCATTACCAAAATCACGTCGGGATGCGAGGCAGAAAGCACATGGGTACGTTTCACTGCTAACTTCGCTGCTAGCTATATTAGCAAACATTTTTGACCGTGTGAGGACAAAATGTTGCTATTTTTGCTGCTAATAACTCAACTAAGCAATGCAATTTGATACTTTGAACGCAGACAAAGGAATTTTTCTCGTGTGAACGCAACTGACCTTAGCTAGCTGTAAACTTGATTTCAGCAAGTTTATTTTTCAACGCTGTTTGTTTTTTCTCCTTGTGTTGCACGTAGGCCTAGACAAGTTTTTACATCTAAGTTGACGTCATCTATATTCATCATAATAGTTAAATTGTACTCATAACATAAAACGAGAATAAAGCTTGGACGAAAGAATCGGCCACTTTTAGGATCCATGTTAGTAAAATATTAAATCGATGTAAAAACGTTTCCCACGGCCGCCGGCAACCTTGCGAGGTGATCAACCTCCTTCCCATAGACAGGCAACGTACGTGCTGTGGTACGATGACATCGCACACAAATGGGGACGAAATTGTAACACTGAACTTGGCTGATGATGCAATGTTTAATGTGACAAGAACGGACCATAAAAAAAACATTTCTCATTCCGAATCACTGGGAAATTAAATAATACAATCACTGCGAACTAAGAAAAAAATATGGAACTTTTCATATATAAGCTATTCTTCGAGCCAACATGTAGATATCTTCAACAAAACTACTACAGTGGCATAGACAACTACCTCAAGCCGAAACACTGCTGGCTAAACTGCAACCATGCCTTGTGTGAACGCAAGGTACTTTTTAGCAAAGTCAAGCGAACCCTGCCGCTGTGAATATTTAGCAGTGAAGTTAGCAGTGAAGCTAGCTACTCGTGTGAACATCGTACACCCCAATGTCACATCTTGGTCCCCCAAGCGGTTGCGGTCGCATAGCGAGTTCAATAGACTTAAAAAACTACACAACGATCGCAGCCAACGTCTGTGGTTGACAACTAGTTTAAGTTTTGCATCTTATCACCATGGGAAGTGGACTGTGATACATCTTTACTTACCGGCATGGTCAGAATTGCTAACCAGATTATGTCAATAATCACTGCCCGCAATGATTATAACTCAGAGAATCCTAATTAGTTTTCAGATGTGTTTTATCTTTCACGCAGGAGCAGTATTTATGTTTGCATATTGCTTTACAGTTGCTCAGTTACCGTAAAACACCATTAGAAGATACATGCACGGTACATGTAGGCCTTCACATATCAATGACTGGGGGATGGGGTTCTTGAATAATGTTTGTTATGCTCGATGTTACTACTTGATCAATATCATTATGATCAAGTCATGATTCATGTTTACCCCTGAAGTTATAAACAAGTACCACATGAAATTGGCAAAACCCTAAAAGTGAGAGAGTTGACAATACAAAAGGGTAGTTACAATGGAATGCCACTTATTTGAACCACAACATTTCTATACAAATTCTTTCAGATTAAAATAAGTATTGGGGAAAAAACACTATTGCTAGGGACGGTGAAGACCATGCAGATGTGCAAATTCAGCGTCACACAGTGAGAAAAATAACAATTCTTCAAATATTCAGAGACTTTCAAATTGTATGCCGTTGCCAGAAAACTTGTAGGAAACATGCATTTTCTACCAAAATATTCAGTTCATAATTGCCAAAATACACATTTAAATTGTTAAAAATGTTCAAGGTTGCAAAGTTTTTTGTTGTTGTTTGTTTCTTTGATAACAATATCTCATGGACAAAACAACACTGAAACTAACAGCAATGATGTAGTCATAAGAGAGACCCTATATATAGAAGTTACAAAGGCCGCAAAGTCAGACATTTATTTAGGCGCCTTAAGAGCATTGCCTGCCCAAATGGCCGCCCTTTTCCCCATGAACCTCACTCGCCCATTACTTTGGAAAGGGCTATACATACAAATCCCTACAGTACAGTGTATATACTGGTGAATGTTGTCTAACATTCCAGTAACAACTACATCTACGACTCATTTATTCTGCTTGTAATATTTTTGAAGCTTGACGTAACGTTTATGTTGAGGTTGATCAGATATCGAAACCTAAAAAAAACAACCCAAAACCAAACAAACAAACAAACATAAAATGAGCAGACCTACCCGACATTACACTAATTTTGGACCCTAGACATGTGTACACGCGCCAAATTATGGCACGCATGCACGGAATATCGCAACCCTCCTCCCCCACACCTCATTATATCATGAGGACTAATTTTCAAAGATTGAATTTTCTGCATCAATTATAATCCGACTTATGTTATAGCTTTAGGTAGGCCTTTGCTACTTCTTGTGTGACTTGTCTTTTCGAGTGGATTAATTTTATTGCTAGAAATTCATATTAATTTTTTTTTTCTTCTTACCTACCATGTCGGTAAGTAGGCCAATATCATAATAATATGCAAATGGCAACATTTGGCTTCTGTTAGTGTACAGGCAGACAAACAGATAATGTAAAACAATCTTTAAAATGTAAAAACATACAGAATACTTATCTTGTGGCACCTCTTTATGCTCCCCATGCCAAACTTTCAGCTGACTAGGCACTCATTCGTGTTTGCCTTTAATATTCGTAAACGTGACTGCGAGCATAGAGGTTCTCTATGCTGCGAGTAAGCCTTATGTGTGGGAGTTGAAAACCCATTCCAAAAACCCATTCCCCACGTCCCGCGCGCGCCAAAAAAAATAAAAATAAATCCAAAAAAATGGACTGAGTGAGACTTACCATCGACATAGCAGATTCTGGACCTTCCGTCATAACTGTAATATTTATCAGTGAATTGGGTGAAAAAAAATATTCCAAGTCCTGTCTTAAATGAAACACCGTTAAACAGATGACCAGTTTCTGACATTAACAGTGGGCAATTCACACGTCATAAGAAGATAAGCCAGTTTGCTTTTAAGACATCTACACTGTTTCACATATTGCCCAGTAGTCATAGCAACACTGTGACATGGCCTAAACCACAGTCCATGCAGGGCTTGATTACGTAAATTTAATTGATTGATGACTGCTGTCCTGCATAGGGCCCTGTTGTATGTAGCTTAGACGATACCTGTACATGTTGTAGCGTTTCTTCAAAGTTCCATCATTAAAACCCAATGCTCTAGTAGTACATGTATGGCATCTTATTCTTATGAACCTCAACAAAAGCTTACCATAAATTAATAAGGTTTATTAGAAGTACATCTACGTGTTAATGTACTGTTTGTTAAGTACACCGCAAAACAGCTTGTCAATAAATACTAAAGTGATTACTAATTATTTATTCATGAAAAAAACACACCAAAAAACAACAATACTGCCAGGCAAAACACTGCACATGTTTACATGATCTATATGGGATTTGTTTTACAAGTGCTGTAACTTTGTAGGCAGTAACGGGAAATACGTGATACAAGGACATAGCTCTGGCCATGGAGGCTGTTCTGAGTGCTCACTATATCAAGCTGACAAAATCCAATCACAAACTTACCCTAACCATTTATGTAAATCTTCAAATTTGTTGCTCAGTGCAAACTGCTTATCGATTTGGAAAGTGGAAAGTGGAATCCAGTTTGAAATAATAAGAATAACAATAATAATGTAAAAATGGAAATACTTTGAAAATGGGGGATAAGATACCTGAAACCTTAAACCTACCAACTGATTGTACATTGTCTTTTCATTAAAAACTAAAACCCATGTGCCCAGTAATCGTAGCAACGCTCTGACACTGCCAAAAGCAAAGTGCAAGTTACTAAACATCAGTTGATGACTGAGTCCTTGTTCTGACATTACCGTTACCTATATTATGGTGTGTGTGCTGAATAATAATTGGTTTTTTTTTTGTTGGGGGGGGGGTAGCTCAAGATTTGATGTTGCTTACGCTTGGCCCAATTAATATTATATAACTAATTCATTCTCGGGTGAAACATTGCCTGGTAAAAATACGCGCCAAGCACAGTAATCAAATGTTGGCAAACATTTCAAGTAAATCGTCTGCTTCACAATCTGGTATTGTTTGTCTTCGCCGCCGCAGGTGTTTTTTGGTCAGTGAGCGAATGGCTGCAATAAGAATATCATAAAAACAGTTGACTCAAGAAACAGAAGTCATCCTAATTCCTATTTGGACCAGCTATAAGACCACAAAATTATATGCGCAATGACCATTAGTTTTGTCAACACATTTAGATTACTGATCTGCAACCACAATCGAGTAAAAAAAGAAAACGACAGAGGAATTTACTTGGCAGACAACTCAATTTGCTGTCTCTTGAGCCGGCTATTTTAACCCTTTGACCTCTGGTCAACCGCCACAAACAAACATTGGTTACGTGTTCTAAAAATCCAGCCAAGGTCGTGCTCAACTGAAGGCTGAAGCAGTATCCAAATTTGTATGTAGTTTGGCTCATGGAGCGTACGATCTCAACTATTACGTAAAGGGATCCCCTTCGAGATAACATAAAACCATCTATTGGATGTAGAACACTATATAAGACTTTTTGGCACTCTTCACCGAAAATGTATACTTCCACATAGCCTAAAAATTCTCTTTTGTGACATTTTCCTTTACATGAACAACTGTTTCAAGCAATTACAAGATACAAACATCAAGGAGATGTTCCTTGCTCTATTGATTATTTTAATATCAGTTTTGTCTAACAAAAGTACACATTAATTTGGTTCCCCTGAGTTTTATAAACATTTAGTGCCAGGGAAACACTTTCATGGTTTGTGTTTTGTTTTAAATATGACCGGATTGTGAACATTTGCATGAAGTTTAAGTTTGAATTCTAATATTAAGAAATGAAAAATTCAAACTTATTCATGCATTGGATTAATCACAATCTGTTTTTAATACTTGAAAATCATTTTTTAAATTCATAAATAAATAAGAAAAAAGGTATTTGGATCATCACCTTGAGCAGTTAATAACTCCATCATGGCATTTTAACAAGATGGTCAAGAACATCAGACTTTAACGTTTTTTAGAATTTCCTTTAAATTTTGCAATAGCTGCTATGGTGTGTTAAAAAAAAAGATCTGGTGTCTAGCCGGCCCCTTGTTCGGACCTTCTTTCCGTCCTTTATCTAAGATGTAAGTGTGAATAACTGGTACGGTTTACTAGGTGGGTTGTTACAGCACTTACTCGGTATTCAACAATTCACCAAGAACACATTACCAAAAAAGTAATTAAGCAATTAAACTTACCACCTGTGGAAATTGCCACCATAATTGAAGCTGGTTCTAACAATCGATATGTGCAATATTTTTCAATTGGCTTGAATACTATTTTTCAACATGAATGTTTAAAGATTTGAAAATAGAGAGTTTCAAAATAAAGAAAGGGTTTTAAGGTCCTGGGGCCCGGTCCCTGCTGAGCTGCGAGTAATTGTACCATTGTGTATGGGTGACTGGAATATATTGATTCATGTGACTCCTGAACATGGTAAAATTAATAAAGAATTACATTTTCACTGATCGACAATTATATTCATACATGGCCTGCAGGATCATTTATTGCTGAGAAGCTACGTATAACTTTAGCCTTCTTTGAATTTCTTAGTTTAAAGGTATTTTATAGCAAAGGTTCGGCTATTTGACCATTTAACCCAGTCAAACCACAACAAACGACAACATTGACTCTATTCTCAACATCCAGCCGATTCAAGGCCGCAGCCCAAACGTGGAACTCGTCTTTTAAGTCCCCATGTGTGTATCCCTGGACATTCTGAATTTCTAAGGTTTTTTTTCAGTACTGAGTTCCAAGTAAGTACAGGGATCGCCTCCGATTACCCACTCATGAAATCGAGAGAACCCATAAAACAACCACGGCTGGATAACTATATGGGTTGCGTGTAGAACACTATAGCACCCTACTTGGAGGTCACATTTACCATTTCCAAGGTACTCTCCACCAAAAATGTGTTGTTCTATCCATTTTCTTTTTAATTCCCGCTGTGGACAATTTCATGAACAACCATGTGCAAACAAGCTCTTTGCTGATACCATTGTCTGTCTCACCATGATAAACACATCTGATTTTCGTCAAAAGACACTTTTAATGGTTTGTGTTTTGTTTTAAATTTGACCCGGGTATTTGTGTTTCTTTCGGAATACAACATGTAGAAAGAAACATAATGTGTGAATTGGATGTACAATTTTCCATAGCTTTTTGAAAGCTGTGGAAAATTTCCCTGTATAACATAAAACACATTCACTGATACTTCACAAAACAATCAACATGTAGGCCTACACACTTGAAAAAGAAAAAAGAGGGAAAACAAACCAAAAAACAAACAAACAAGTCGGTAAAACATAAACAAATCATAAACAAAACAAGAAATGTAGGGCATATTTACCCTTCGATGTTTGCACCATCCATGCCAATGTTAATATTGCATGTGAATAAACAGTTTATAATGTTAAGTTGACCTTTAATAATTGGGCTGAAGAAACTACTCACTTAAACCATGGAATTAGAATTAATTCTACCTCCATGCTTAAACCATGGAGGTATAGAAACTCACTTCAGAAGAAGCTTATTTACTAAAAGGACGAAGACTCGTTTGTCAACCTACATCGAAATATCAGTTATGTGCAGAATGTACACCCACACTATAAATCTACTACAGCTCTCATTAATTAACATCCTGTTCAAATCTTGAAATTTTAAGTAGTGTCCATTATTTACACGTATACAGTGGTCAAGCTCGTAACATTTTAAATTACTGTATATTCCCAGAATAATTGTAAATAATAACATCTTACGACGTCGAAATTTCCCGTTGATAAATTGGATCTACGGCTGTGTATTAAAGGATAAACAGATGAAAAAGCATTCACTTGCCCAGTCTTCCTACTCTTATAATAAAGCTGTTTAAAAAAAATAGAAATAAAGGTTCTTTTACCCCAGGCATTCCTATCTTTATGTTTCATATAATACCCATATTTTCAAACTTTTGAACGTAAATCTGAAACAAATACGCACATTTTTTTGCAAGTTCACCTTTGACTGTAACAAAAGTTCAGTAAAGTATAGCGCCCTCATGCCTTTTGTGTTTGCAAATAATTATTTTGTTAATGATTATTATTCTTTTAAAATTGAGATAAATTATTTATAAACCCTTCAGTGAATTAAAATCATGCAATTTGATATACGTTTATAACTGAAATTTGCAATATAAAAGAAACAGTGCAAAAATAGATAGTTTTTGTATCAGCACTCAAAATGCCTTAGGAAGTATGATGAACGAACCAACTTTGGTTGTGGCTCAAATTACCACAAATTAATTTGTCTCGAATTAATCTTGTCTTCGTTTTAATTGCATTTTAAAAAGTTTGCTTATAATGTGGCGGTAGAAAAAATTATTTCCTTGTGAATTTATGTGTAATTGTCCATATCAAAAGTGACCGATTTTGTAAAACAAAATCCTCCAAGTTTCATATTTTTAACATGGTCGAGCCAAGCTAAATTTATTGTGGGAGAATTTCGACTACTAGCAGTTTTGCTTTCCTTATACAGTTTGCTACCGATCATTGTCAGATAATAATCATTTATAAAACTATTAAAAGCGATTTTCAATCGAGAAAGTTCTGACAGTTTTTAAACAAAATAAATCCCCAAATGTTGAATTTTGACATTTTGTCAACGCGTGCTCTAGAAAACCAGCATGAATGTATAGCTTTTAGCTTGTCAAATGTTAATGCAATTTAGAAATTGTACAAAATTTAGTTTGAGATGTCGCATCAACTACCTAAACTTAGTGTAAAAAGTTTATGTCCATACAACTAGCAAGAAACAAATTAACCCCAAAAATGTTGAAGTTTTGACATCATGTCACAGTACTCTCAAAACCCAGTATGAATGTATAGCGTTTTGCTTGTCAAATGTAAATGCAATTTAGGAAATGTACATAATTTAGTTTGAGATGTCGCATCAACTACCTGAACTTAGTGTAACAAGTTTGTCCATACAACAAGCAAGGGAAAAATTAACCCCCAAAATGTTGAATTGTTGACATGTCACAGTGCTCACTAAACCCGGTTTAAATGTATAGCTTTTTGCTTGTCAAATGTTAATGCAGTTTAGGAATTGTACAACATTTAGTTTGAGATGTCGCATCAACTACCAGAACTTCGTGTACAAAGTTTATGTCCATACAACAAGCAAGAAAAAAATTAACCCCCAAAATGTTGAATTTTTGCATCATGTCACAGTGCTCTTAAAACCCAGTATGAATGTATAGCTTTTTGCTTGTCAAATGTTAATGCAGTTGAGGAATTGTACAAAATTTAGTTTGAGATGTCGCATCAACTACCTGAACTTAGTGTACAAAGTTTATGTCCATACAACAAGAACAAAATTAACCCCCAAAATGTTGAATTTTTGCATCATGTCAGTGCTCTTAAAACCCAGTCTGATTGTATAGCTTTTTGCTTGTCAAATGTTAATGCAGTTTAGGAATTGTACAAAATTTAGTTTGAGATGTCGCATCAACTACCTGAACTTAGTGTAAAAAGTTTATGTCCATACAACAATCAAGAGAAAAATTAACCCCCAAAATGCTGAATTTTTGACATCTTGTCACAGTGCTCTCAAATCCCAGTATGAATGTATTGCTTTTTGCTTGTAAAATGTTATTGCAACATAGGATTTTTACACAAATTATTTTTAAATGTCCAACCACTACCTGAAAATATTAATATTTTCCTTTTGTTAAAAAAATAGCAACAAATGCGAATATTTCACTGGTAGGTGCGACCTCAAGTGCAGTCGTGTACAAAAAACCTACAGAAAGCCAACTTCGTGCCCAGCTGGCTATGCATCGATCCCAGAATGGAATGTGGGCACTCTTTTTATGTCCACATGATATGACCAATGTGAACCTTTCTCTATGGTATTGTTTTGTTCCAACTTGACAATCGCCCCAACTATGGTTGGGACCAGTGCAGCTCCAGCTTGAGTGTTAAAGTTGGGGCATACCAACTATAGTTGGGATCGCCCCAGAGCTCAACAGGATACCCTGATCAATCATGCGTTGATTACACTACTGCAGAGCCGGTCGCGTGCCGGTCGCGTGCCGGTCAGAAAGACGAGGTTTGGAATGCCCTTTGGTTGTGATAGTTTTGCTCACAATGGAAGGCTAACTCGGCGTATAACTGTCTTTTTAGAGGGTTCTGACAGCGGCCACATGCCGGGTGAAGTTTTAAGTCTCAAAGTAGCCCTACGCAGTAAATTTCCCTTCTCTCGGAAAACCACTATCAGAATTCGAATTACATTGAAATATTCTCAAGTACTAGTATAAAGTGATAATAATAACCTCATAGTTATTTAATATTATTTTTATTTATTTTATAGTTTATTCCTGGGGGGGGGGTGTTCTGTGTTTACTGCAATCCCCACTACAGTTGGAGCGCCACAACTTTAACACTCAAGTTGGGACGAAGAATGTCAAGTTGGGGCGGAACAGTATGACCATCCGTCCTTGCATTTCTGTATGCTCTGTGGCCAACTATGGAGATATGGCATTACTATTAGTATTTGGGCCACGAATGTTGATTTACCATTTATTTCGTGGTGAACACAACACATAGTTGAAAAACGTTTTTTAAACAATGTTAGTGGAATATCTCGCCCCACATGTGCCTCGATTTCGCGTACGGGATCTTTTTGGTATCTTGATGAAAAATGGTTAAAACGAGATATGTTATAGCTGGTAATAATGTCACTGACTGATTTCTTACTGAACACCCATTTTGTTCAGACTTAAAAAATTGCATGTTTTACCACGGTTTTATATGCTGCTTCAATTCAATAAAAGACTCTGGTGTCTTGCTTGACCCTTTGGTTTAGCTCAGATCGAGATAAACAAAACCACATACACCAACAAATGGGAGGAAAGTCACTGGTGTCCCCCCCCGTTCGCACCATCGTTATGTCATTGGAGGAATAACAAACAGCACCAATCTCTGAAGCAATCTAACACTCAATGCTTACTGATCGTTTCTGAATCTGCAGATGAAATTCAGCACATTCGCCGTGTAACGGCCAGATACTAATATAATATAGCAGAGTGAATATGCGGCTCTATTCGGACAATCTTGAATACAGAATGTGAACCCTTTGGATTTAGTTGCTATCCAAAGCATACAGTTTGCAATGCGTACAGTCATCATCAACGAAATGAAATGTCCATGCGAGCACGCAAGAGAGTGCCCTGCCAAACATCAAACAGTTCTCAAGTCGAATTCCAAGAAAGTTAACAAGTATAGGCATGTGAACATAATTTAATAAAATAGTACACACACATAATTCAGCCCAATTAACCTTGTATGTGATATCTGACTCGGATGTTATTTGGTTAGGGCCCAAACACAAGATGTGATTTTGGTAATGCAGCCAGACAGTGGATGTGATATTTTTTTTAGGCACAATTACTATGGATGTGATTTCTGGCTCGGATGTGATTTTAGCCGGGGCCGGGACAGTGGACGTGATTTTGGTAATGCAGCCAGACAGTGGATGTGATTTTGGATAGTGGCAATTAACTAAGGATGTGATTTCAGGCTGGGATGTGATTTTGGCAAGGGCCCAGACAGTGGATGTGATTTTGGTAATGCGGCCAGACAGTGGATGTGGTTTTGGTAATGCGGCCAGACAGTGGATGTGATTTGGGCTATGAGCAATTATCATGGATGTGATTTCTGGCAAGGGCCTAGACAGTGGATATGATTTTGGTAATGCAGCCAGACAGTAGATGTGATTTTGGATAAGTGGCAATTAACCAAGGATGTGATTTCTGGCTCGGATGTGATTTCGTTGGTGTGGATGTGATATTGGACAATCTGTCCTAAAATCACATCATATCGATTCACTCTTCCATTTTTGTTGTAAAATCACATCCAGGCCATTTAGTGTTATTTTGTGTCTTACAGTTCCACAAAGATGGCAGACAAGCGTGCAATCTATGTTTTTGGTCATTCTTTCCCAGCAAGACTCTCTAGAGAGGCAGTAACCTGCCATCAATCAATCGAGAGTCTGCTCGAGGTTGATGCTGATTTTAATGTTCACGTTGAGGGACACCCAGGACTGTCATATGACCGAATCTTTAGCAACCCTAATCATTATTTTAGTAGTATGAAGAGATCTCAGAATATTGATCTGCTATATGTCGAAATGGGCACTAATGATCTATGTAACCCAGAATCAACCCCTACAGTTGTAGTTGAAAATACATTAAAATTTCCGAGGTCTTTGCTGGAAGATGACATTCATCCACACACAAGGTTGTCTTTCTTTCTGTTATTCAAAGATCGTGTGTCACCAGGCGTAATCAGGTTTCGGTGGAGACTTTTATCCACCATGTTCGACGGTTTAATAGATCAATGAACCGAACACTAATTAGAACTTGGTCCGGTGTGCGTCTCCATCCTCAGAAGAGACTTAATTATCCTAAATACCTTGTGGATGGTTGTCATTTAAATACAGAAGGTATGAAAAAGCAAATCAGACAAATGAAGGATATCATCCTCGGATGTTCTTCTCTTTGATCTGTAAAGCTGCTGTGGTTTTTTAAATAGTGCGGTTTTCAGTGTTTGCTCTTGACTTATCAAGAGACACCTTGACACACTGCTTGCCATGCTCAGTATATAGACTTAAGTATTTCCTTAATGTATGTCTTTACCTTTCTAATTTCATATCCTTTGTTTTGTATATCTATATACCTACTTTGTTCTATGTTTCGCAGTGGGAAATTGTGGGAAGATTTTGATAAGAAGTGTTGAGTAATTTTTGGTGATTATTGAGAAAGTTTAAGATTACACGTATTTCCATTTTAATTTACGACATTTGACATCTACACTCTCAAATAAGAGAAAAGAAACTCTTTACTTTTGGAAGAATGTCCAGTTAATGATTAAGGCAAACAAACACACACAACGCAAAACGCAAAAAAATCATAACATCAAATAAAATCAAACTCCAACTAAGAAATTCAAGGTTTCTTTTTGAAGGAATAGTAACACTGCATTTTGTATGATTTGCATTTACAAGTGTACAATGAGGTGTACTCATGTTGGGATAGTTTCCAAATGAAACTTGTTGTATTGATGTCAGTTAATGCATAGTTAATTATGTAAATTAATGATTGTTTTCCTAAATGTAAAAAAAAAAGAGTGAAAAAATAAATAAATATTATTTTAGTGTTTTGAAATTGGATCGTTCGAGGACGACTGATCTTTAAAGCAGGGAAATTGTGTGGAAACGGCCCTTAAGGTATTTACATACAATGTCCTTTTAAGTCAACGTTTCCAAAATGAACCATTTTACGTACAGCGGCCCCTTAAAACAATGTTTCGCGGGTTCAGTGCTGTATCACTTTACAGTATGTCTCCCTCCGCAATACAAAATAGTTCATATCATATTTTCATTCGAGTTGTTTTGTTATGGAATTCACAAGAATCGTGCATTTTTAGTACCATTTGAAACTCCATTAGGTTTTGGTGACGATAGAAAGCAGTTTGGTTGATTATTAGTTGGCTTTTTGATGTTTTCTCAGTGCGTAGTGTTTACGTACAAGTTAAGTGGCTTTTGGCCGAGAGCTGAGGTAGCCTCTTGCTTTGCGATGTGAAGATGGGTGATACTCTTGAACTTCTGCTCAACATTTGTTGCCATTTATTTGTGACAGGCAACATATCAACACAGTATTGTCTAAACAACATTGAGATTGGTGGTAAGTCTCATTTCGATATTTGTAGTAGTTCTTTATGTGAAATTATTGCGGGAAGAAATAAGTTGTATGCTGGGCAAAGACATGTGAAGTTCACAACGTATGATATTATACAGTGTGTAGCCTAATGTTTTGTATACTCGCCATGTATGCTACTTGTGGTTGAGTTTATATTGTGTATGTGACATGCGTTGCATGGAAACATACGCCATTACACAGGGCATAACTTGTATGTACATGTACTCGTGTAGCATATGTTTTTATATCTCTGTACCTCCAGATTGTTTATAATAATAATAATAATAATAATAATAATTACAATTTATATTGCGCCCCTTACATACAAAATGATCAAAGGCGCATAACAAATGTTAAAATGCACAGAATGGAAGAAAAAGACAAAGAATAAAGACTGGTCACCTGGCCAGTGCCCAAACCACAGTATGAGGATACGTCTGTCCCGCCAACAGAGAACTAAAAGTTACTTATTACAATTACATATAGGCCTATCCCTGCTGGCATCGGTAATGTTTTGATCTTTTCAGGAGACAGACGCCTCTAACCCTACCTATGTAAAATGTCTTACTTAACAGTGATATGTGCAAAAAGAGTTTTTCTAAAGCAGTAACAACTCCCCTGGACGAGGGTAGGGGAGTACATTGTAATATCATGATTAATGGACCAGCAAATTGTGGGAAAACATTTCTCTTAAATCCACTAAACAAAATCTATAAAGTATTCACCAACCCAGCAACAACGACATTTACGTGGGTTGGTGCTGAGAAATCTGAAATCATATTCCTGAATGACTTTCGGTGGACATCGCAAATCATACCTTAGCAAGACTTGCTACTATTACTAGAAGGTCAACTCGTCCACCTCCCGGCCTCCAAATCCCACTTTGCACAAAATTTAATTCTAAATAAGGACACCCCAGTTTTTTTGCACTGGCAAAAATCCAATAGTCCTTGTAAAGGGTGGATCTATGGATGAGAGGGAAACAGAAATGATGGCTGTGCGCTGGACAATTGTTTCATTTTACCACCAGATTCCTGAAGATGAACAGAAGCGTGTACTGCCTTGTATGGCTGCTTTGCATCACTAATTTTAAATAAGGAATAGTTTGAAAGATTATTTGCATGTACTATTTATTGAGACTTCTGAAATGTGCTATATATGGACATGGTGTTTTTTAAGGGAAGGAATATGCTGTTGAACCATGGTGGTCTGAAATTTGATGCCCATTCTGCATTTGCCCCCCCCCCCCCCCCAACAATAAATATTACAGGAATGATACAGTAATTGTTTCTAAAAGATTGCAGTCAGTCGGAGCATAAACTTTTCTAAGTGCACATTTTAAAACCAACATGTGAAATGTTCTAAAGACTTGGTGCTTTTTGGACAGTATAGCGCAATGAAGTGGTTTATACAATGTGGACCCGGGGTAATAGAAATCGTTACTTTTGCACAAGTAAAATAGACAAATTTGAAGTTGTCACTCTTTTTAATGTTATCTATGTAGGCTGAACTATAGGTGTGCCCTGTACACGCTCTACTAGAAATACATTCGCAAGTACAAGGGAAGTTAACTTTTATTAAGTTTTACAAGTATGCAGACCTCTTTTCATGGAGTCATGTTTTTCGTAGGTTGACCTTCCCCCCGCAGCCCCCTTTCAGTTAAGCTAATCTTAAATAAGGAATAGTTTAAAATGTAGTTATATTTTCTATTTATTTCGAATCATTAAATGTGCTATTTATGGAGATGGTGTTATTTAAGGGAAGGAATATGCCGTGGAACCATAAGAGAAATCTCTTCTTGGAAGAAGTGTTTGTTTGCAGAAGAACTGTCCGGCTGTTCTCCGAATGACCACTTCTGCCAAGCACAGACGTCTCACATGGCGAAACCACATACTCATTCGTTACCATATCTGTAGACCTTTATCAGAGTGCGGCTATCTCATTTTTGTACCATTCAAAATTAGGAAAAATAGTCTGGTTCCTTTTTATGAAGTGTGAATTCGTATCATCATTGTCATTTGGTATACAGGGAACCAGACAAAGATAGCCGAAGTGTCATATACACACCGTGGTTATATAGTGTTGTATTTTATTGACTCTGCTCACATGGTAAAGTAACTTGACAAATGATTGTTATTGCAAATCATACTTTTGCTCAATGAAAGGACAATTTAGGATAGGATTTTGGACTTGTGTACAAGTGATTTTCATGGTGGTCTGAAATTTGATGCCCATTCTGCATTTGCCCCCCCCCCCATGTAAATTACAGGTATGCCACAGTAATTGTTTGTAAAAGATTGCAATCAGTCCGACCATCTATTTTTCTAAGTGCCCTTTTTAAACCCAACCTGTGAAATGTTCATCCAAGTTGGTCTTTGCTGTTCGGAGAACAGCGCAATGAAATGGTTTATATAATGTGGACCCTGGGGTAATAATAAAATTGATTTAACTTGATGAAATGCACGAGTAAAATGCACAAGTCTGAAATTGTCACTCTTTCTCTAATGTTAACTCTGTAGGCTAAACAATAGGTGTGCTCTGTACATGCATTACTAGAAATACAATCGCAACTACATGGTAAGTTGACTTTTAGTCAGTTTCGCGGACTTGGTTGGTTTGACTGTATCCCCGTGCCCCCTTTCAACTTTGTTGCTTGAGGGCCTTTCAAGATTGTTATCATTTGGTCTTTTTTTGAAAGTGTGTTTGATGCAATGTCAAAGGTTTGCAAATTTTCCTCCTTATGTTATGTAAGAAACGTGGAGTATACATCTTAACGTCTTGAAGCGTTTTATTAAGAGAAAAAAAAGGGGGAAACCCCTAACAAACAAACAAACAATAACGATACAGACAAAAAACACAAAATAAAACAATAACAAATAAAATAAAAATTATATTGCTAAACTCAGTTCTGTGTATTGCTTTCTTTTTGGTGACTTTAGTGTGTAGGGAAACAGTCACTCAATAAACCTGTTTAAGTAAACACAAATTTTCAGAAGTTTTATTGAGTTAATGCTGATTCTTAAAACATTTAAAAAGATCTGTTGTAGCAGTTAAGTTTAAATGGGTACCTTGAACGGACCACCACACTCAATGTCAAACATCTGTGGAGCACCTTTCTTTTGATTTCCTTGTGGTAAATGTTGGTAATCTGTGTACCGTGAGTGAAATAAGAAAATTATTCTGAGTTGATAAAATATTGTAATATACTTTATTTGGGGGAAACCTTTATACAAAATGTGAATCCGTCTTTACAAACAGCAACTGAAAGCTTATCTTCTAATTGTCATTGTATACTACCCAATATGGGTCATTTTATGTTTTTCCAATGGTTCAAGGTAAATGGGTACCTTGAACGGACCACCACACTCAATGTCAAACATCTGTGGAGCACCTTTCTTTTGATTTCCTTGTGGTAAATGTTGGTAATCTGTGTACAGTGAGTGAAATAAGAAAATTATTCTGAGTTGATAAAATATTGTAATATACTTTATTTGGGGGAAACCTTTATACAAAATGTGAATCCGTCTTTACAAACAGCAACTGAAAGCTTATCTTCTAATTGTCATTGTATACTACCCAATATGGGTCATTTTATGTTTTTCCAATGCTTCGACTGATTACACAACAGTTATAAATAAGAATGGATGATAGAATGTTAAATTGAAGGTTACTTACCGGAATTCGACTAGTTTTGAACTGATTTGTCATCATGGCCAACCGCTCGTTTCGATGTCTTCCGTTTTACAGGGAGAGACCTTTCTTGACACCCCTTGGCTATATAATTAGAATTTAAAATTATCAATAATGAAAATAAAAATTAAACACTTCTTCTGTAGCACTGACACTAGATGTATTTGGGGTAATTTTTCCACAATGTTTCTTCCCTCACAATTGTATCACGGCTAATATGCTGAGTGACAGTGGAATTGTATAGTGAGAAACTGACTTCGTAAAAACTGGTAATTGGATTAGTCATCCCTCGAAATTTGTGATGGAATGCTTCATTTTACTGCATATTAAAATATTATGTGGTGCAGTTTTGTTTAATCTTCAATTAAGTCACATTACAGTTCACTCTTTACGATCAAATGGTGCACGGATGAATGTATACATTTAGATTTTTTAATTTCTTTAGTGTCAAGTTAGTAAAATATTAAGGGAACTTCAGATTGAATTACATTTGTTTTTTAAGATAAGGAAAATAATAATAATAATAATACATTGTATTTGTATAGCGCCTACTGCAGGCCAGCCTCTAAGCGCTTAACATTCAGTATTTCCTGCAAGGTATTTGGAGCTACGTTTGAAGTATGAGACCTACTCCTTTACATAGCACCTTGTAATGGTTTACAAGGTGCTGTGGCGCAATATGCAGCCGATCAAACCAGGAACACCGGGGCGGACCCCTTCTCTTTTCGATAAGTGCACTGGGTTCTTTTTCGTGCGTTACACAACACACGGGACCAACGGCTTTACGTCCCATCCGAAGGACGTAGCAATCATGGTTAAGTGTCTTGCTTAAGGACACAAGAGTCATGACCGGGGCTCGAACCCACACTCTGCTGATCAGAAACACCAGAGCTTGAGTCCAGTGATCTTATCCACTCGGCCACGACACGCCACATTTAAAATACAGAAAGGCAAAGAGTAATTACCTTTCTCACTTTTAGCAGAAGCAATTGGTACAATAATGGTCTCGCCATCCTTTTTGCAAACAAATTCATGGTTGTACTAGTCAACTGTGATGATGGAGAGTGTCTCTTTATCAATCTCAAGGCAATATTTATTACTTAGGCTTGTCATTAGGTGTATCTGACATCTTGTTGGCTTGTTCGCAAGTTGCCGCTTTCTGTCAACACAGTTACCTGACAAAACCAACATTTGACACCACTTAAAAGAGCTAAATGTGGCTGAAAAGACAATAAAAGACTCATGTCACATGTTTAAATAAAAAGAAAAGAAAACAAGAATAGGCCCCATTGTTACAACTATACATGGGTTGCAATGACGTAACGGTAACCCAGCGTCTGCCATCTTTACGGGCACTCAATCATCGATCGCTAGCTGTGTGTATGCGAACAGTGTGAAGTTTATGTTTGCCCCCCCCCCCCCCTCTGCTGGTGACCTTTCTCTGTTTGTTTTCCGGCTGGGTTTACCCAAAAACGTAAACACACTGACAATATGACTGATGACGACAACGTATACACATAGTAGAGGAAGGACCGGCGTTTTTAAACAAATCTTTTCGGAGATACGCAAAAAGAAGAAAATCTGGTTAAGAAGAAGAAAGCTGCAAGCGTAAAGGATATTGTACTAAGTTTGAGCTCGACGTTTGACTGTCCAACAAGAGAACGTTACGAGATAAAAAAGAAATTGATTCAGTGAGTTGACCCATACGAGATTAAGGAAGTGGACTGGTCGCCCGACGTTGTTAGATTGCCAAATATTCTATCCAGACATCGTCAACTATCTCGTAAACAAACAAAGCTCCTACACTGCAGAAACTGAAAGCATATAAATCACTGGAGTCGTACAACTACTTTATTTCTGGATTTGTGAGGGATGTAAGAAACTTCAAGGTTGCTGCGAATGATTTCATCGTGGTAAAGGCAAAGGTTAGTAATTTCTATCGTTTACATTTATTTCTTCTATTTTTACAATTTAAGAATAAACCTTGTCGACATTCTCAATGCATAATGGGTATGATCATGAATGGCTGTCTAATGTAGGCTATTATAATGATATCAAATAACATATTTAGCAACATAGTAAAACCATGGCCACTTAAATATAAAATAGACATTTAGAGGAAGGAAACTTTTTTCTCCCCGATTTTATGGTAAAACAGCCTCCCCCAGGTTCTTGTGGATGCATGAACATATGTACATGTACATGTATGTGCAGTCCTCCATCACAAAGTTTTTGTTTTGCATGGCTCATGCGCATACAATTTGAATATTATGTTTTGCGTGGTTACTGGGAATCTGATTTACCAAAATAATGTTATGAATGAATGTCTCCATTTACCCAGCAGACTTGGGTGTTTTGAAGGGATACTTCAGGATACTGGGAATATTTATAGGCAGAATTTCAGCTTCATTCTTTGGTAGAAAAGGACCTTAGCGTATTTTTAAACCTTGGAGTCCAACCAACTGCATGGCGCTGCTTACCGCAAGCGAAAAATCAGTGCTCACATAAATTAGAAATTTATGGAATTTTTTTCTTGTGCGTGCGTTTGCATACTTCACAACTAAGCATATCTTGCTTACACACCCTCTGCAAGCGTAGATATTAATCGCTATTCCAGTAATAAAAGGGGGGAATGTTATCCGTAAGCAAATAATTTACCAGTATTAAGCAGTGCCATGAAATTGGGCTCTGTGTTAGCCCTTAATTTAACCTTCTAAACTTTGTTTTTCTTTCTAATATATTATTGTGAATTGACAAGTTAGTCATTTGTTTTTTCTTTGAATGCATGCAGGTTCAACATTCACAGAGGTTACGAGATGGCCCATTGTTGCCTTAGTTAATCTCTAGAAAAGATGTTGAAGTTTTGGCAGCCCATTGTTCATGCATGGCAGGACTTGGTGAAACCTGCGGTCACGTTGGAGCTCTTCTCTTTGCCATTGAGGCCACAGTGAAACTCAGGAACTCTAAAACTGTAACTCAAGAGAAGGCCTACTGGGTTCTACCAACTGCACTCCACAAAGCCGAGTACAAGGAAATCAGAGAGATTGACTTCACAAGCTCCAAAACAAAGAAACAGAACACTGACAAAAAAATTGATCAAGCATGCCATGGTATAATTTCACAAGCTCCCAGTAGAGCAGATATGATCCAACTGATGACTCTGTGATAAGATGTGACAATGTAGATTGTCCATATGTCTGGCTGCACTATGAGTGTGTAGATTTGACCTATAAGCGAATCCCGAAGGGTAAATGGTATTGTCATAGAGCAATCAGCAGAGGAATAATATTGTGACTTGTCAGTTTTTAAATGACTGGTGTCACCATGTGAACAAGGTGTTAATTTAGGTTGTGATGGTTCTGAAAATAAAGGTGGTTCAATAACTTACATGTAGTTTTTCCACTCTTTGGCAGTGAAGGTAAAATGTGAAGTCCCCCCCCCAATCTCTCGATCCACTTATTTTTCATTATGATCTTCATCCTCTTGATGTTGATAATTATCTGGGTCAAGATTTGGTTCTCTCAGGTCCTTGCTGATGTTAAATAGAATACAGCAGGCAGTGATTATGTCACAAGCCCTCTCTGGCACAATCTGCATTCCATGACCAATTAGACATCTGAATTTATTCTTAAGCTGCCCGTTTACTTGCTCAATCACTCGTGGCAGCATGGACCCGCATGGGAATCGCATGCTCTGAAGTGACCTTACCCCTGTAGCGCAAAAGTGTAGCTGTTGCTTTCTGTAATACCTGCTTGAGATTGCTTTGATGTCAAGAATTCCATGGCGTTTTTCATTTTTGATGGCAGAACATCAGGAACAGTTCTTGATGTCTTTCCAATTGTCTCCATCCTCCAGAGCACCATGCTCCTTGTGCCTGTTCCCACTCTGTTAATGCTCCATCTAACATGAGCTCTTCTCCATTCGAACATTTTCTTGAGATCAGACGGTTGAACACTACAACTTGCATGAGCAGTGCTTCTGCAAACTGGTTCCAAGACCTTTCGACTTTATGGCCTTTGCCCTCCACAACTCATGCTGCCTGATTTGAATTTGTTTCTTCAGATGCTTGGACAGTTTCGCGTCGTCTTCCATTACAGGGAGGAGTTTTGGGTTATTTCTTCAGCTTTTTTACACACGCCTGTCCCCCAGTTTGGGAGTCAAAATTTACAAAATAGAATTGACACCAAAACAATTGAGATATTTGGTTTGTGCTACATTTGTGTTTACTGTTGCCTCAACTTGGGGCTTTTTTGTCTTTTTGTTCAAGCGAATTATGTCGCATACAGAGACCTCCACCATCATGTACTGAATGGAAGTAGATCCTTGTGACCCGAGTTTGCAACCGAGCTAACAGATGAAGGGACAGTAATGTCTGAAGGTTTAATAATTGCATTGGTGAAATACTTCCACTTAGTCCGAGTCCACAAAATGATAAGCTTTGAAGCACACTGTTCTGAACGTGTGCAAATGGACAGATTTTTACAATGTGTTATGATAAACCTATATTAAATCTGAATTACCAACATTAAAGGAGAGCTGATGTCCATAAAAATGAGAAGGCTAAATTTCTTGTAATTTGGTGATTATGTTGAATTAAAAAGTGATTAGAACTTGTTTTTAGAACTTAGTTTGCGTTTGTAGGTGTTCGTGCAATATGTGCACGAACACCTCTTTTTATTAGGTGTTCGTGCAATACATGCACGAACACCTTTTCTTTTTGTTTTTTTAGGTGTTCGGCTATCAGCCGAACAACTAATGTTATTGTTATGGTTTTTTTTTTAGGTGTTCGGCTAACAGCCGAACAACTATTGTTTTTGTTATGTTTTTTTTTAGGTGTTCGGCTAACAGCCGAACAACTATTGTTTTTGTTATGTTTTTTTAGGTGTTCGGCTAACAGCCGAACAACTATTGTTATTGTTCTGTTTTGTGTTTGTTTTATTTTTTCCTCGTGTTCTTCTTTCCCTCTGAACCTTCTCCAGCAATTTTAAACAAAAGTAAAGCTTGTACAAACTTAAAACTTACTGTGTACATAGGCAATAGTGAGTAGATGAAACCACCACTTTTTTTGAATGATGACGACATTGATGACATCATGACAAGGTTTTTAATGTTGAAAACTGACCATTTGCTATGTGCTGTATCTTCGTGAATTTGAAAGCTATGAAACTCAAAATTGAGCATCTGATAGATCAAGATTAAGGGAAACATTTGAAAAGTTTACGCCAAAATCGTATGACCTTCACTTCCGGTCTTAACGGAAGGTCAAAGTCTGCCTTTGTGTTTTTTCGTAAAAAAAATCAAGTTTTTGTCATAACTCAAAATTGAAATTGATTTGAACATTGAAACTCATAAGGCAATTAAACATTAACATCAACACGCCACAAACATGATGATGTCATGATGACGTCATCGGGTATTGAATTACATTAAATCAATGTTTAATATTTGTAAAAAATCCAAACTCATGAACCACATGTCGGATTTTTACAATCTACACATCATCGGATTGTTCGTTAAAAGGTTAACAAATGCTACACACAACATGACCCCATTTGACCTTGACTTCCGGTTCAAACCGGAAGTTGAAAATTTCACAAAATTCATTTCTCAAAAACTACGTCATATTTTAACATGAATTTTGCATCAGGTTATAGATGAGTTATTCTGCCGAAACTTTTGCACAGAGATTATAGCATTTTAATCTTTGCATCTGGTCAAAACTGGGCGTCAAAGCGCAAGTGTCTGTTGAACGACCTTGTACGACAACGCACGGTAGTGTAGGCCTACACGTAAATACAATGTATGTCAAACCTGTACCAGCCACGCACGTGTACGAGCACGTGTAGTGAAGGTCTCGCTACACGTCCATACAGCCACATGTACATTGCGCGCGTAGTTTAAGTTAACATGTCTGTATTGAAACCAAAGATCGTTACCGCCTACGGCGCTATACGATCTTTGATTGAAACAGTAAAGCTACCTATAGGAATACATTTGGCGTCGCTCGCTATTTATTTGTATATTGCACATCCAAATAATGGTAGTCCGTGTAATATTTGAAAAATTCATAACTTCTTAACCACACAATGGATTGTTACAATCCATACGTCGTCTGAACGGTATTGATAAATTAAACACGCGGTACACAAGAAAAATAATTTCTCAACAACACATTTGAATTTGTATTTATTGATAGTAATAACTTAAGAAACTTAAGAAACGACATACACAATATTCAACTTAACCATTTAACCTTGACTTCCGGTTAAACAGGAATATACAAATAATTAATTGAAATAATATAATACAACTGGCATTGCAAAATCTGTATGTACAATATCCCGTGCCAGATGGGCCAAATTTTTAAAGGGCTTTGAGGTGCAAAATAAAACCAAAAAACCTGATGCCAATGTAACACAAACATAAACATTTGTCAAGAAACGGGAGTTGTTACAAAGTGTGGTACAAGTTTAACTATAAAAAACAACACATTGTATAAAAATTCATCTTTTTATGTTCAATGTTTTTTGAACTACGTCATCATGTAACGTACCACCGAACACCGTATTTTTGTAATAAACAAAAATTCTATGTCTAGTTTTTTCCTCGTGTTCTTTCCCTCCGAACCTTCTCCAGCAATTTTAAACAAAAGTAAAGCTTGTACAAACTTAAAACTTACTGTGTACATAGGCAACAGTGAGTAGATGAAACCGCCACTTTTTTGGAATGATGACGACATTGATGACGTCATGACAAGGTTTTTAAAGTTAAAAATGACCATTTTCTAATTGCTGTATCTTCGTGAATTTGAAAGCTATGCAATTCATAATTGGGCATCTGATACATCAAGATTGGGGCAACATTTGAAAAGTTAACGCAAAAATCGCATGACCTTTACTTCCGGTCTTAACGGAAGGTCAAAGTCTCCCTTTGTGTTTTTTCGTAAAAAAATCAAGTTTTTGTAATAACTCAAAAATGAAATGGATTTGAACATTGAAACTCATAAGGCAATTAAACATTAACATCAACACGCCACAAACATGATGATGTCATGATGACGTCATCGGGTATTGAATTACATTAAATCAATGTTTAATATTTGTAAAAAATCATAACTCATGAACCACATGTCGGATTTTTACAATCTACACATCATCGGATTGGTCGTTAAAAGGTTAACAAATGCTACACACAACATGACCCCATTTGACCTTGACTTCCGGTTCAAACCGGAAGTTGAAAATTTCACAAAATTCATATCTCAAAAACTACGTCATATTTTAACATGAATTTTGCATCAGGTTATAGATGAGTTATTCTGCCGAAACTTTTGCACAGAGATTATAGCATTTTAATCTTTGCATCTGGTCAAAACTGGGCGTCAAAGCGCAAGTGTCTGTTGAACGACCTTGTACGACAACGCACGGTAGTGTAGGCCTACACGTAAATACAATGTATGTCAAACCTGTACCAGCCACGCACGTGTACGATGCACGTGTACGATGCACATGTAGTCTCGCTACACGTCCATACAGCCACATGTACATTGCGCGCGTGGTTTAAGTTAACATGTCTGTATTGAAACTGTAAAGCCACATATAGGAATACTAATGGCGTCGCTCGCTTTTTCATTGTATATTGCACATCCAAATAATGGTAGTCCGTGTAATATTTGAAAAATTCATAACTCCTTAACCACACATTGGATTGTTACAATTAATACGTCGTCTGAACGGTTCTGATAAAATAAACACGCGCTACACGAATTGTGACCCGTTTGACCTTAACTTCCGCTTCAAACCGGAAGTTGAAATTGAATGTTTCAAAAAATCTAAACTTCTGAACCACACATTAGATTTTTACAATCTATGCATCATTTGGAAGGTAAATTACAAGTGAAGAAACGATACACAAAATGTTATGCCCTTCGACCTTGACTTCCGGTTCATACCGGAAGATGAATCTAATAATAAAAAAAATTATAAGTCCTCAACCACTCATTGTATTTTTATCAAGTAAACGTCATCAGAAAGAGCTCTTAAGACTTAACAAACGATACACAGTGTGACCTCATTTAACACTGAGTTCCGGTTCAAACCGAAAGTTAAAAACTAATGTTTCAAAACATCATAACTTCTAAGGCACACTATTTTTGCAATCTTTACATCATTGGCAAAGTATTTATCAACTTAAGAATTGACACACAGAATGCCACCTAAATTAACCTTGACTTCCGGTTAAACAGGAAAATACAAGTAATTAATTGAAATAGTATAATACAACTGGCATTGCAAAATCTGTATGTACAATATCCCGTGCCAGAGCCTCGAAATTTTTAAAGGGCTTTGAGGTGCAAAATAAAACCAAAAAACCTGATGCCAATGTATCAGTCATAAAACATTTGTCAAGAAACGGGAGTTGTTACAAAGTGTGGTACAAGTTTAACTTTTAAAAAACGACGCATTGTATAAAAATTCATCTTTTTATGTTCAATGTTTTTGAACTACGTCACATGTATTGTTCAACCAAACACAGTATTTTTGTAATAAACAAAAATTCTAAGTCTAGTTTTTTTTTTCTTTTTTTCCTCGTGTTCTTCTTTCCCTCTGAACCTTCTCCAGTAATTTTAAACAAAAGTAAAGCTTGTACAAACTTAAAACTTACTGTGTACATAGGCAACAGTGAGTAGATGAAACCGCCACTTTTTTGGAATGATGACGACATTGATGACGTCATGACAAGGTTTTTAAAGTTAAAAATGACCATTTTCTAATTGCTGTATCTTCGTGAATTTGAAAGCTATGCAATTCATAATTGGGCATCTGATACATCAAGATTGGGGCAACATTTGAAAAGTTAACGCAAAAATCGCATGACCTTTACTTCCGGTCTTAACGAAAGGTCAAAGTCTGCCTTTGTGTTTTTTCGTAAAAAATTCAAATTTTTGCCATAACTCAAAAATGAAATGGATTTGAACATTGAAACTCATAAGGCAATTAAACATTAACATCAACACGCCACAAACATGATGATGTCATGATGACGTCATCGGGTATTGAATTACATTAAATCAATGTTTAATATTTGTAAAAAAACAACTCATGAACCACATGTCGGATTTTTACAATCTACACATCGGATTGGTCGTTAAAAGGTCAACAAATGCTACACACAACATGACCCCATTTGACCTTGACTTCCGGTTCAAATCGGAGTTGTACATTTAACAAAATTCATATCTCAAAAACTACGTCATATTTTAACATGAATTTTGCATCAGGTTATAGATGAGTTTTTCTGCCGAAACTTTTGCACAGAGATTATAGCATTTTAATCTTTGCATCTGGTCAAAACTGGGCGTCAAAGCGCAAGTGTCTGTTGAACGACCTTGTACGACAACGCGCGGTAGTGTAGGCCTACACGTAAATACAATGTATGTCAAACCTGTACCAGCCACGCACGTGTATGAGCACGTGTAGTCAAGGTCTCGCTACATGTCCATACAGCCACATGTACATTGCGCGCGTAGTTTAAGTTAACATGTCTGTATTGAAACCAAAGATCGTTACCGCCTACGGCGCTATACGATCTTTGATTGAAACTGCAAAGCCAGCTATAGGAATACTTTTGGCGTCGCTCGCTATTTTATTGTATATTGCACATCCAAATAATGGTAGTCCGTGTAATATTTGAAAAATTCATAACTCCTTAACCACACAATGGATTGTTACAATCCATACGTGGACTGAACGGTATTGATAAATTAAACACGCGGTACACAAGAAAAATAATTTCTCAACAAAACATTCGACTTTTTATTTATTGATAGTAATAACTTAAGAAACTTAAGAAACGACATCGTCACCAGTTCTTCAATCACAATCTGACATCACTCACGAACACCTGTGTGTTTGTTGTTTACAAACACTGTATGTCTAGTTTCCTCGCTTTCTTCTTTCCCTCTGAACCTTCTCCAGCAATTTTAAACAAAAGTAAAACTTGTACAAACTTAAAACTTACTGTGTACATAGGCAATAGTGAGTAGATGAAACCGCCACTTTTTTGGAATGATGACGACATTGATGACGTCATGACAAGGTTTTTAATGTTGAAAAATGACCATTTGCTTGTTGCTGTATCTCGACAAATATAAAAGCTATGATGTTCATACTGAGGCATCAAATAGATAAAGACTTGGACAACATTTGAAAAGTTAACGTCAAAATCGTATGACCTTAACTTCCGGGTCGTTAGCCTGGGTCGAAGTTTGCCTTCGTTGATTTTCCTTCAAAAAGTCATGTTTTTGGCTTTTCTACAGCATAACTCAAGATTGAGATTGATTTGAACATTGAAACTCATAAGAGATGTGAACAATATCATCAAGACGCCACAAACATGATGATGTCATGATGACGTCATCGGGTATTGAATTACATTAAATCAATGTTTAATATTTGTAAAAAATCATAACTCATGAACCACATGTCGGATTTTTACAATCTACACATCATCGGATTGTTCGTTAAAAGATCAACAAATGCTACACACAACATGACACCATTTGACCTTGACTTCCAGTTCAAACCGGAAGTTGAAAATTTCACGAAATTCATATCTCAAAAACTACGACATATTTTAACATGAATTTTGCATCAGGTTATAGATGAGTTATTCTGCCGAAACTTTTGCACAGAGATTATAACATTTTAAACTTTGCATCTGGTCAAAACTGGGCGTCAAAGCGCAAGTGTCTGTTGAGCGACCTTGTACGACAACGCACGGTAGTGTAGGCCTACACGTAAATACAATGTATGTCAAACCTGTACCAGCCACGCACGTGTACGTGTACGAGCACGTGTAGTCAAGGTCTCGCTACACGTCCATACAGCCACATGTTGGATTTTTACAATCTACACATCATCGGATTGGTCGTAAAAAGGTCAACAAATGCTACACACAACATGACCCCATTTGACCTTGACTTCCGGTTCAAACCGGAAGTTGAAAGTTTGAAAATGTATATCTCAAAAACAATGCAACATTTTAACCTGAATTTTGCATCAGGACATAGATGAGTTATCCTGCCGAAACTTTTGCACAGAGATAATAACATTTTAACCTTTGCATTTGGTTCAAACTTGACGTCAAAGGTCTCGTGTCTGTTGAACGACCTTGTACTACAACGCACGGTAGTGTAGGCCTACACGTAAATACAATGTATGTCAAACCTGTACCAGCCACGCACGTGTACGATGCACGTGTAGTCAAGGTCTCGCTACACGTCCATACAGCCACATGTACATTGCGCGCGTGATTTGAGTTAACATGTCTGTAATGAAACCAAAGATCGTTAGCGCCTACGGCGCTATATGATGTTTGATTGAAACTGTAAAGCCACCTATTTCATTGTATATTGCACATCCAAATAATGGTAGTCCATGTAATATTTGAAAGATTCATAACTCCTTAACCACAAAATGGATTGTTACAATTCATACGTCGTCTGAACGGTATTGATAAATTAAACACGCGGTACACAAATTCTGACCCGTTTGACCTTACTTTCTGGTTCAAACCGGAAGTTGAAATTGAATGTTTCAAAAAATCATAACTTCTGAACCACACATTGGATTTTTACAATGTATGCATCATTTGGAAGATAGATAACAAGTGAAGAAACGATACACAAATGTTATGCCCTTCGACCTTGATTTCCGGTCGAACCGGAAGATGAATTTAATAATTAACAAATTAATAACTCCTCAACCACTCATTGTATTTTTTATTAAGTAAAGGTCATCAGAAAAAGCTCCTAAGACTTAACAAACGATATATACAGTGTGTCCTCATTTAACACTGACTAAAAATTAAAAATTAATGTTTCAAAAAATCATAACTTCTAAAGCACACTGGTTTTTTTGCAAGCTTTACATCATTGGCAAAGTAATTATCAACTTAAGAACTGACACACAGAATGCGACCCAATTTGACCTTGACTTCCGGTTTAAACCGGCTGATCAAATTCAATTCTTGAAACAATCATAACTCCCGAACCACACATTGGATTTTTATCAACTACACGGCATTACAGAGAGCTCCTAGGACTTACCTAGCGCTACACAGTATGACCTCATTTGACCTAAGTTTTGGTTCAAACCGGAAATTGAAGATTTATATTGGAACAAAATCTTACTCCTGAACCACAAATCGAGGTGATAGAATAAAATATCTTTAAATCTTAATCTAATGACATCGATCACGAACACCGTATTTTTGTAGCAAACAAAAATGCAATGTCTAGTATTCTTCGTATTCTTCTTCCGGAGAACTCTTCTCTACAGCATAACTCAAGATTGAAACTGAATTGAACCTTGAAACTCATCAGACAATTGAACCTTTATATGAGGACGGCACAAAACTGAAGGCTTCATGATGACGTTATCGAGTGTCGAATTATAAGGTTTTTAAAGTTGAAAACTGACCATTTGCTATTCGCTGTATCTTCGTGAACTTTAAAGCTATGATGCTCATAAGTGAGCATCTGATAGATCGAGATTGGGACAACATTTGAAAAGTTGACGCCAAAATGGTATGACCTTTACTCCCGGTCTTACCGAAAGGTCAAAGCCTGCTTTGTGTTTTTTCGTAAAAACTTCAATTTTTTGTCATTACCCAAGATTGAAATTGACTTGAACATTGAAACTCATCAGACAATTGAACCTCATTATCAAGACCATACAAACTTGATGATGTCATGATGACGTCATTGGGTATTGAATTACAATAAATCAAAGTTTATTGTTTTTAAAAAGATCATACCTCATGAACCACATGTTGGATTTGGACAATCCACATATCATCAAACAGGTCGATAAAAGATCAACAAATGCTACACAGAACGTGACCCCATTTGACCTTGACTTTCGGTTCAAACCGGACGTTGAAAAATTTCAAAAATTCTGATCTCAAAAACAACGTAATAATTCAACACAAATTTTGCACCACGTTATAGATGAGTTCTCCTGCTCAAACTTTTGCACAGAGATGATAACATTTAAACCTTTGCATCGGGTCGAAAATGGACGTCAAAACGCACGTGTCTGTTGAACCATGTTGTATGACATCACACTATAGTGTAGACTACACTTCAATACAATGTATGTCAAACCTGTACCAGCCACGCACGTGTACAGTGCACATGTAATTAAAGGGACACGTTGCCTTGGATCGAGAGAGTTGGTCTATGCAAACGGTTGCAAACGCTTTTTTAGACCAACTCGCCCGATCCAAGGCAACGTGTCCCTTTACCTGTACTGTATTGTATTGAGTACTGGAATACATTGGCGTCGCTCGCTATTTCATTGTATACTGCACACCCAATTAATGATAGTCCGTGTAATATTTGAAAAATTCATAACTCCTGAACCACACATTGGATGTTTTTTCAACTACACGGCTTTACAGAGGGCTCCTGGGTCTTGCCTAGCACTACACAGTATGACCTCATTTGACCTAACTTTTGGTTTAAACCGGAAGTTGAAGATTTATATTGGAACAAAATCTTACTCCTGAACCACAAATTGGGTTGATAACATAAAATATCATTAAATTATAATTTGATGACATCGATCACGAACACCTTGTTTTTGTAGTATGATATCATGATGACGTCATCGGGTATTGAACTACATTAAATCAAAGTTTAATATTTGTAAAAAGTCATAACTCATAAACCACATGTTGGATTTTTACAATTTACACATCATCGGATTGGTCGTTAAAAGGTCAACAAATGTTACACACAACATGACCCCGTTTGACCTTGACTTCCGGTTCAAACCGGAAGTTGAAAGTTTGAAAAATTCATATCTCAAAAACTACGTAATATTGTAACGTAAATTTTGCATCAGATTATAGATGAGTTATCCTGCCGAAACTTTTGCACAGAGATAATAGTATTTTAACCTTTGCATTTGGTTCAAACTTGACGTCAAAGCGCAAGTGTCTGTTGAACGACCTTGTACGAAAACACACGGTAGTGTAGGCCTACACGTAAATACAATGTATGTCAAACCTGTACCAGCCACGCACGTGTACGATGCACGTGTAATCAAAGTCTCGCTACACGTCCATACAGCCACATGTACATTGCGCGTGTGGTTTAAATTAACATGTCTGTATTGAAACCAAAGATCGTTAGCGCCTACGGCGCTATACGATCTTTGATTGAAACTGTAAAGCCACCTATAGGAATACATTTGGCGTCGCTCGCTATTTATTTGTATATTGCACATCCAAATAATGGTAGACCGTGTAATATTTGAAAAATTCATAACTCCTTAACCACACAATGGATTGTTATAATCCATACGTCGTCTGAACGGTATTGATAAATTAAACACGCGGTACATAAATTCTGACCCGTTTGACCTTAAGAATTGACACACAGAATGCGACCCAATTTGACCATGACTTCCGGTTCAAACCGGATGATTAAATTCAATATTTGAAATAATCATAACTCCTGAACCACACATTGGATTTTTATTAACTACACGTCATTACAAAGGGCTCAAATCAGGTTGATAACATGACGTAAGTTTTGGTTCAAACCAGAAGTTGAAGATTTATATTGGAACAAAATCTAACTACTGAACCACAAATCGAGGTGATAGAATAAAATAATTAAACCTTAATCTGATGAAATCGATAACGAACACCTTATTTTTGTAGCAAACAAAAATTCAATGTCTAGTGTTCTGTTTTTTTTCCCTTCTTCCTTGCGTAGCCCACGCAACTCTTCTCTGTCGCTTAACTCAAAAATGAAATTAAATTGAACCTTGAAACTTGGCATACACTTGAACCTCATAATGGAGACGGCACAGTTTTTATGGCGTCATGATGACGTCATCAGGTGTCGAATTACAAGGTTTTTAAAGTTAAAAGTTGACCTTTTTCTATTCGCTGTATCTTCGTAAATTTCAAGTTCATATTTAGGCATATGATAGATCAAGACTGTGGCATCATTTGAAAAGTTAACGTCAAAATCGTATGACCGTAACTTCCGGGTCGTTACCCGGGGTCAAAGTTCGCCTTGTGTTTTTTCATCAAAAAACAATTTTCGAGCTTATCTACGGAATAACTCAAGATTGAGATTGATTTGAACATTGAAACTCATAAAAGAATTGAACAATATCATCAAGACGCCACAAACATGATGATGTCATGATGACGTCATCGGTATTTAATTACATTAAATCAAAGTTTAATATTTGTAAAAAATCATAACTCATGAACCGCACGTTCGATTTTTTCAATCTACACACCATCGGATAGGTCGTGAAAAGTTTAACAAACGCTGCACACAAAGTGACCTCATTTGACCTTGACTTCCGGTTCAAACCGGAAGTTTATAAAGTGAAAAATTCATATCTCATAAACTACGTAATATTTTAACATAAATTTTGCAGCAGGTTACATATAAGTTCTTCTTCCGAAACTTTTGCACACAAATAATAACATTTCAATCTTTGCATCTGGTCCAAACCGGGCGTCAAAGCGCACGTGTCTGTTGACCTTCATTGTACAACAACGCACGATAGTGTATGCCACCCACGTGTACAATGCACGTGTAGTTAAGTTGACATGTACATGTACTACATGTGCGAATACATGTAGCGTCGCTCGCTATTTCATTGTACATGTACATTGCAAACCCAATGATAGTCCGTCTAGTATTTGAAAAATTCATATCTCTTTAACCACACGTTGGATTTCCACAATCCATACGTCGTCTGAATGGTCTTGATAAAATAAACACGCACTACACAAAATGTGACCCGTTTGACCTTAATTTCCGGTTCAAACCGGAAGTTGAAATTTCATGTTTAAAACAATCATAACTTCTTAAGCACACATTGGCTTTTTTCAATCTTTACACCATTGACAAAGCATTTATCAACTTAAGAATTGACACACAGAATGCGACCCAATTTGACCTTGACTTCCGGTTCAAACCGGATGATCAAATTCATCACTTGAAACAATCATAACTCCCCAACCACACATTGGATTTTTATCACCTACACGGCATTACAAAGGGCTTTTAGGACTTACCCAGCGCTACACAGTATGACCTCATTTCACCTATCTTTTGGTTCAAACTGGAAGTTGAAGATTTATATTGGAACAAAATCTTACTCCTGAACCACAAATTTGGTTGATAAAATAAAATATCATTAAATCATAAATTGATGACATCGATCACGAACACCTTGTTTTTGTAGTAAACAAAAACTGAATGTCTAGTTGTTCTGGTTTTTATTCGTCTCCATCTTCTTCTTCCGGAGAACTCTTCTCTACAGCATAACTCAAGATTGAAACTGAATCGAACCTTGAAACTCATCAGACAATGGAACCTTAATATGACGACGGCACAGAACTAATGACGTCAATATGACGTCATCACGTGTCGAACTACAAGGTTTTTAAAGTTGAAAACTGACCATATGCTATTCGCTCTATATTCGTGAATTTGAAAGCTATGATGTTTATATTTAGGCATCTAATAGAGCAAGATCAGGGCAGAAATCGTATGACCTTTACTTCCGGTTGTACTGAAAGGTCAGTCTGCCTTTGTGTTTTTTCGTTAACAAGTAATTTTTTTGTCATAACTCAAGATTGAAAATGAACTGAACATCGAAACTCATCAGACAATTGAACTATATTACCGAAACAAATTTGATGATGTCATGATGACGTCATCGGGTATTAAATAACAATAAATGATTATAATTTATGAACCACATGTTGGATTTAGACAATCTACATATCATCGGACAGGTCAATAAAATGTCAACGAATGCTACACAGAACGTGACCCAACAGAACCATTCCACATATCATAAATGGGGGGGATCAATTTCCAGAGTTGTGTTTTTTTGTTTTTTTAATGGGCTGTGAAATTACTTCCTGGCCCACAAATGTACACACAGGCACTGATATACCACTGCACAAAAACACAGACCTACCCAAATCTAATCCTCTGATAAGAAGAACAATCTGTTCAGCTGTCTGTTCTCTGTAACAGGCTTGGCTTGTCAAGTCCTGTCGACTGGTTGTTTTGGGTGTGTCATATTGTGTTTGTGTCTTTAGTTAAATTGACAGCTTCTTTGGGGAGGTAGCCAATTTCTACACATATGATGGGATTCGATTAACAGAGCAAAATCTCTACACAGTTTGTCTCTACGATTTTCAAGGGTTTCAAGTGCATCTCTATAACTAGAATAGTTGTTACCAACAATTATATGACACACCCTTTTTGAACACGTTCCAATTTGTTCACCTGCTCTTTAGTAAGATTTCCATTGAACAAAGGAACACAGTAATCTAAAAGTGGTCTAACATATCCCTTACATATTGCCAATGGATCATTTACAGGTAAATTGTAAGAACGTAAACAACGCAACATGCACAACTTTCGGTTACATTTTTTGATTATCTCATTGACATGTCTATCCCACTTTAAAAAGTCTTGAATAATCATACCCAGTACTTTAACATACTGCACATTTTCTAATTGAGTGTCATTAATGCACAGAATTTCATGTTGTTCTAAGTTTCTGGCAAAAGACACTGACATGGTTGCTAACATCTGGGTGCATTTAACTTCATGTTGTTAATGGAAGTCCAGTTTTGTAAATTGACTAAAGACTGCTGAATACGAGGTAATTGAACAGAATTGCGACTTTCAACAAAAGTTAAATCATCAACATACTTATATTTAGGGGTGTTGTCATCATTACAAGCATCATTTATCATAATAAGAAACAATACTGGGACTAATGTTGTTCCTTGGGGGACCCCAGTGTGAATTTCTTCCCAGGTGGAAAATGTTCTTTTATACTTCACACGTTGCTTACAACATTCAAGAAAACTAATAATACAAGGCCGTACTTGTAATTGAAACAATTTTTGAACCTAGATATTATGATCAGTTTGGTCAAATGCTTTAGAGAAATCCGTTAAAACGATGGTGGAATTTGATTTGGGATTGTCTGCATTTTTGTACAGCTGATGCAACAATTTGATCAAATAAAGGCATGGGTGATGGTAAATAGGAAGGTAATAGTGATTTGTCAAGACTTGGGAGGTCCCTAGGTATAGATATAAAATGATTATTTATCAAATTAGCTACATATTCAAACTGTCCATTGCAATCAACCCGTGGAACAGTAATGGGTGGCTGATCTCGTCGGCTTTGGATAGGTAACTTTATTTGTCGGTGCCAGGCAGCATGGTCATTGGTCTTCAAATGACGAACTTTATTTTGGTAATAATATCTCTTGGTTGACGAGATAGCATGCATCACTCTCGTCTTCATATGATTCCATAAAGGCCGGTTGCCTTGATGCCATGCTTGTTGTCTTTGTTTAATAATCGCTTTAATTTCGGCTGTAATCCATGGCTTGTAGGTCTCGTGAAAACGAATAATGCGAGTGGGTAAGTGAACATCAAAGTGCTCTTGGATTGTTTTGCACAGTAGATCACACTTTTGAGATGGGTCACTTGCTTGAAAGTTTTTTTCCCAAGTATGGCTGGTAAGCCATGAGCCAAATGACCCGAGTCCACTTTCTGTCAATGGGCGAACAGTCTTTTTACAACTAATTTGCATTTGACTCTCCCTTCACCCTCGCCTACCCCTATTAGAATCCGTTTCGATAATGTGTTGATTCCAAATATCCAACATGTGGTTCAATAGTTTTTTTTGTTATATATAATTTTTTTTTAATATATTAAAATTTAGTTTAATGTAATTAATCCTTGATGATGTAATCATGACGCATAAAGTTTGTGTCGCTTTGATGTTGAGGTTAAATTGTCTGATGAGTTTCAATGTTCAATTCAATTTCAATCCTAATTTATAGTAATGATCATACGATTTTTGTGTTCACTTTTCAAATGTAATCCGTGTCATTATCATTCAGATCCCTAATTATGACCATCATAGCTTTCAAATTGACAAAACTACAGACAAACGTAAATGGTATTTTTCAACTTTACAATCCTTTCAATTCGACACCAGATGGCATCATCATAACGTCACTGTGCAAATGCCGTCTTCATGTTAAGGTTTAAGTATATGCCATGTTTCATTTATTTGTTATAAATCAATAACGGCCGTTGCGATGTGACTCACTTCAGTCGCTACAATTTAATACAATTTATCAGTGAAAGTTTCAGCCTTATTAGTCGGGTTTTGAAGAAACAAGTGGAAATTAAAGAGTAATTCTTTCAGAAAGTCGCGTAAATTCGTTGTAGATTGTATCGATTGACATAGCCCAGCCCAGCCCCCCCCCCTTGCGGCAAGAGACACATGATTCAGGAATCGGCGATTCCAACTTGGTGTACGGTTTAAATTTGAAAGTGCAGGTCTTAAAAATAACTATAAGAGATCGCATTCACAGTCACGAAAGGACACTCGCGAACAATAACACTGACTGTCGGTGCACACACAAGCACACCGCAAACAGCACGTTATCAGAAATTGTTATGTCCCAAAAGTTTGCATTGTAACCCCACATGAACGTGTTTGAACTACGCATTGGTTAGCGCCATGTAACGTTTACGGTTGGTGTTTAGTCTCAATATTTGAAAGTTCGTGTAAAATGTAGTATTGTATAAGATTTTGGCACATTGCCTAAACCTTACAAAGCGCTAAACAAAATCTGACCCCATTTGAACTTGACTTTCTGCTGAAATCAGAATTGATGTTCAATATTTGAAACAAATCAAACACCCTTACCGCACATTGGTTTTTCACATTTTATACATCATTGCTCAGGTCTTCAAAATGCCAAAAAACAACAATAAGTGTATACCCATTTCTTTTTAACATCCGATTCCAACCGGAAGTTGATATTTATTACTTGCAAAAAATTCTAACATCTGAACCAAACATTGCATTTTTACAATCTTATAAATCATCGTAATTGTTGGAGGATGGAATAGGATAATAAATGTTGGTGCTATCCAATCCAGTGACGCTGTATCTGTTGACTTGAGAAGAGTATTTGTGATAATACAATTCCAAATGTGGTATCTGTGCTAGACTATTTTCACTTTTGTTATGTTGACTGGGAAGTGGTGGGGAAGTAGTTCAACCGAAAAAGTTAGACCTTTTTTGACCATGTTGGTCGGTGGTGAACGGGTTTTTTTCAAGATCAAGGATATTTTTGCAGATCCTTTTGGTAGCAATAACTAGTATTCGGAAGTCTTGTTCGCTTCTTCAGTTGCATGTAGGTCGATTCAGAGAATCGGGTAAATCTCTTTGGACATCCTTTGAAAAAAGATGTTTGTGGGTTTGCAACAAATATATAACACATTGATGGTTTAAAATATTTTAATATTCCAGTTAAATAGTGACAATATCATTAAAATTGATACAGGTGTAGATCATACAAACGTGTTTTCTGTGAAATATTTAGTTTTTGTTTGAATTCATTGAAATAATCTCTGAGTAAATTTGTTCACACATGAAATTGATTATTTGTTGTAATTTGTCTCATTTGTTAGGATGTTCCATGTGAATGTGATGGTATGGAGGAAACCACAGAGAATTTGGAACAAATTTTTCCGGCTCTTAAAGAGGTATGTACATGTAGACTGAATAACAACAGCACTAAATTTGTCAGTCACCCAGAATAGATTGATTTCATTTCTAATGCACACATGTTTTGATTGATTATCTTTTTGTTATTTTTCAACTGGAAGGTGAAAGACCAATCAACTCAAACGGTTTCAAGGTGGGGCTGCACAATTTCCAGAAATGTCTCCAAGATAAACATCTGGCCTGGGGATCTTCCACGTACGACATCTTTCAGATCCAAGAAAACACAAACAAACCCCAAAAAGTTTCATCCAGTATCAAAAGGTTAAAAAACTGCAGTAATTGTGTCCACAACTTACTTTTCTTTACTTTTTGTTCATACAATAAATTTTAGCCTTCTACTACTGAATTTGCATCATTGAAGCAATATAAGTAGCCCATTATATTATTTGTCCCATACATGTAATCCTATGTACATGTACATGATGTTTATATACAGGCAGATTACATTTTCAATGATTTGTGCATACTTTGACGATTCAGGTATCCATTGGCCATCACAAGAAAATAGAATGTGCTATTGTCAAATGCAAGCCCCTCCGTCTTTTGCCTCAACAAAGCAAGTTGGATGATGTATCACATGACCCTGCTGAAGATGTACCAGTGCCTGATGTCCCCATGCAAGTTAATTCTGATTCAGATGGTCCTGTTCATGATAGCCACATCTTGGACAGTGACTACCTCCCGTCTGGTTATGACAGTTCCGATTCCAACTTTACTGGGTGCGTACTACTAATAGCTATCTGTAACAACCAGTTTATTGTGAACATGAAAAATAGCAGATGCAATAGAATGTTGCAACCTTCAGACAAGGTTCAATTATATTTCAAAATAAAAAGCCGCCCATAATTATATTGACTTTAATTTGTATTGAGTTTAATTTGTAAAGCTGTACTTAAGCTGATTCACTCAGCTATTATGTTCATCGGCGTTATCGTGGACAGCGCTACTCACTGGCAGCTCCACAAATTGCTCTCCTTAAATTACTCTAATTTTCCTCCTATGGTGACTTACCTCAGCATTTTTACACAACATGTGAAACATTAGTGTATCCTGATCACCATGGTTCACCAGAAATTTCATATCATTATCTGGTTTTGGAGTATTTTCTGGAAGATTTTTCTTCCTTTCCTGCGCCCTTCGGGAGTCAACAGTCTCACTGCACATCAAGCCCACTGCATGATTTTGGTGACAAGTGGATCGCATTGTCTGCTGGCAACAATTGGATGTTCCTCAACTACTAATGAAGCGCTTCATATGCTAATGAACCCATTGAAAGCTTGTGACTTCTCCAGCAGCAGAGAAGATAGTCTCTCTATTGGGTCAACAATGCCTACTGTTTCATCACTATACCCTCAACAGAGATATGCAACAGCATTTATTCACTCTCTTAATGGTGGACCAGATTCCTACACTCAATGTCCTTTTCCTGATTACATTTGTTGCGACATCACTTCCCTCAATCTACTACGTAGACCGTGTGCATTCCACTCTGGAACCCGTGCAACTTTCTGTTCCGATCACGATCCATGTATCCATCGTACCCGTCGTACCCATCGTGGCTGCAAGGCTGGCAAACATAGGCGGAGAAAGACCAACAGGTGTATACCTGTTCTTATCAGCAATCGTCCATCTATCTACCAACCTGTTTCCAGTGCACAAAGACTGGAACATAAGCATAGTCGTAAAGACTATCGGCGGCTCTCCACTAATAATATCCCGGTTCCCCTATCCAGCACTAGTCCTGTTACACATAGTAGAGTGGCACTCTGGAATGCACATTCAATGGTGAACAAATCGACAGAAATATGTGACTTCATCATATCCGAAAACCTCGACATTTTGGCTGTCACCGAGGCCTGGCTCAAGGGTGACAGTCGTGATGGTCCTGCATTGGCAGAAATACAACACACCCTCCCAGATTACCGCCTCTTGAAACTTGCACGAAAAGGGAAGTCTGGTGGAGGCATTTGCATCATCCTGCGTACGGACTACAGGACCGCTTCAAAGCCCCACTCTTTCCTAACCTTTGAATGCTTGGAGGTCACTTTTAACTCTCCTGGGCACGACTCACTCACACTTGTAACAATTTACAGGCCACCCAATGCACGAAGAGGTCTCACAACCGCGCAGTTTTTCGCCGAGTTTTCGCAGCTCCTTGAAACTTCCAATCTCCTCACAAGTCATGTAGTAATTTGTGGAGACTTCAACATCCACCTTGACTGTCCAATGCATCCTTTAACTAGAACTATGAATGACCTACTCTTTTCTGCTGGTCTAAAGCAGTTAGTTTCGGAGCAAATCCACACACACGGGCACAAACTCGACCTATTAATTGTGCCTGAAAATGAACACTGTTGAATGCGTGTATGTTGTACATGCCATGCCATCGGATCACGCGGCTGTTGTCTTCAAAGCTGCCCTGTCACGCCCCGTCACCAAAAAAAACAAAGTTAATTTCCGTAACCTCCGGAGCATTGACTTTACTAGTTTCAAGACCAGCATCGAGGACTCATTTGCTAAAGTCACTCACCTAGACGCTCTAGATCTCGAAGCTAAAACAAATCTCTTCAATAACACACTCAAGACAACCCTTGACCTCATGCCCCGGTTAGGACGACATATGTCCAACTTCGTTCACATGCTCCGTGGTACGACGAATCCCTTCGGGCCCTGAAACGCAAGAAGCGATCGACGGAAAGAAAGTGGATGAAGTCCAAGTTAACTGTTGATAAAGAACTCATGCATCAAACCTCCTCAGAGTATCGCACGGCACTGAAAGTTGCAAAAAAAGGTTACCACCAACAGAAAATCTCCAACAGTAACCAAAGTAATCTATTCCGCATTGTTCAGAGTATGACAGTTGAACAACCTCTACAGGTTCTCCCCTCACACAACTCAGACAGGGATCTTGCCCAACGCTTTATCCATTTCTTTGAAGACAAAGTACGTGGCCTGCGTTTGGCATTTGATGTTGCAATACCTCAACAATCACAAGTTAATGTCACCGGGGTCAATCACTCCTTTGAAAGTTTTCTCAAGGTCTCAGAAGCAGAGGTCCTAAAGGTCATCAAATCTACAACGATCAATACCTGCCCCCTCGACCCTGCTCCTGCATGTGTCATCAGCAATTGTATTGATGTTCTTCTGCCTGCGATAACTGGTATAACAAACCAATCTTTGCAATATGGAATTTTCCCATCAATCCTAAAGTCGGCGCTCATCACTCCAATACTAAAAAAATCCTCACTTGATCCAGAGATCTTGAACTATAGGCCTATCTCCAATTTGCCTTTCTTAGGAAAGGTGATAGAGCGTGTAGTCAGTCAGCAACTTATCTCCTACCTCAATAGAAACTCCTTGCTTGCAACATTCCAGTCCGCCTACAGACAACACCATAGTGTCGAAACAGCTGTAGTTCGAGTATATAATGATCTTTTACTCAGCCTGGACATGAAGGACGAAGCAGTTCTTGTTCTTTTGGACCTTACCTCTGCCTTTGACACCGTAGACCAATCAGTCCTGCTTTCCCGTCTGAACCATAGATTTGGACTGAAAGGTACTGCTCTAGACTGGCTTGCCTCATATCTATCGGGAAGACAACAGGGAGTAGCCATAGGAGATGAACGATCCGACTCTATGACACTGAAATGGGAGTTCCACAGGGGTCTGTGCTGGGCCCACTCTTGTTCGTGTGTTATACAACTCCAATCCAAGATATCATAAAGGCAAGCGGTCTCTCCCACGCCCTGTATGCAGATGATACACAACTGTACATACCCATGAAACCCTCCAACAGACACCAAGCAACACAACAAATCGAGATGTGTCTTTGTGACATAAGGGCATGGATGACAAGCAACTACCTCGTTTTGAACGACAGTAAAATGGAAGTGCTTCACTTATCATCTTCATACGCCAGAGGGAGCCCAATGATTTCCCCCATAACCTCTGGTGATTTCCACGCTCAACCGACTGAATCAGTTCGGGACCTGGGTGTGATTTTTGATAGCCACCTTAGCATGCGCCCACAGGGCAATGCCGTATGCTGCAAAGCATCCTTTGCTTTGAGGAGAATTGGTCAAATTCGTCATTTTCTCACCAAACATGAAAAGTTTCACAATTCAATACCATTGACATGTACCGTATTACTTTGTTGGTGACTATTCAATACCATCGGCTACTTATACCATACAATTACCATTGAGCTTATATTTCACCATTCAATACCATTGACATGTACCTTACATGATTGTTGGTGACAATTCAATACCATTGTCTACCATACAATTACCATTGAGCTTATATTTCACCATTCAATACCATTGACATGTACCGTACATGATTGTTGGTGACCATTCGGTACCATTGTCTACCATACAATTACCATTGAGCTTATACTTCACCATTCAATACCATTGACATGTACGTACATGATTGAGGGTGACCATACGGTACCATTGTCTACCATACAATCACCATTGAGCTTATATTTCACCATTTAATACCATTGACATGTACCGTACTGATTGTTGGTGACTATTCAATACCATTGTCTACCAAACAATTACCATTGAGCTTATATTTCACCATTCAATACCATTGACATGTACCGTACATGATTGTTGGTGACCATTCGGTACCATTGTCTACCATACAATTACCATTGAGCTTATATTTCACCATTCAATACCATTGACATGTACCGTACATGATGGTTGGTGACCATTGTCTACCGTACAATTACCGTTGACCAGACATTTCACCATTCGGTACCACTGGCCTGTACCGTACATTACCATTGGTTACCATTCGATACCATTGGCTACCGTAGAAGTACCGTTGGAATTTTTTTTTTGTAAGGGTGTGGGTGAGGCAGTCTTGCTTGCGAGCTGATGTAGGTTGGGGCAACTTTGGCTTGGACTGCTCGAGTTAACGAGTTGATTTGTTTGTCAATATGAGCCTTAGCTTGATTCAGAGTGGTGACGTTCAAAGCTAATGATTTGACTAGATCAAAGTCTTGCTTTCTCGGCTGTTGTGACGGTGTTCTTGGGTCCTTTCGGTAGGGTGTTGTCCAAATCTCTTTCCAAGCGATCGGTTCCCGCAAGGTAAGGATTCGGTTGAAGTAGTTGGTGAAGGGTCCAAGATGTCCGCCGTGCAGAAACTTGAAATGGAGCGGCAGGAGACAGGAATACCATTGGGCTAGAGACGAGACTTATGGGCAGACTTGCTGATCTTGAAAGACATGTTTGTTGATAAGCGTTGTCCCAGGAGACACTGTTTTATGTCTCTGGTGCTGACGTGTGGGAAGTCACAATCGCATTTCGACCATGTGGGTGCTCAGGTGTGAGGCATGGGGGTTGCGTAGGTGTTCACAGGTCTTCGTGTAAACCAAGGCGGTAGCCAAGGTCCAATGTATGGGTGTGGTTTGCAGTGTGGTTTATTGGTTGGAAACAGACGGGAACCGTTTTGTGAGGATCCAGTGTTGAAACCTCTTGCTAGGTTTTGGAAAAACGCAGGAAACATTTCTGTTAGGATCCCGTGTTGTAACCTTTTACAAGGTTGTGGAAAAGAGCGCGGGAGGCGTTGAAACCTTTTGCAAAACCAAAATAAAATTAGGTCCCAGGTTGTTTTTTTTTAATTATTGTTTGGTTTTCCATCCAAATGCGGAATTGTGGAAATAGAAGTATTAACTGTCATTTTGGTAGGATGTATTTAGGGTATCTGATACATCAAGATTGGGGCAACATTTAAAAGTTAACGCAAAAATCGTATGACCTTTACTTCCGGGTCGTTACCCTCGGTCGAAGTTTACCTTCGAAATTTTTCCTTCAAAAAGTCATGTTTTGTGATTTTCTACAGCATACCTCAAGATTGAGATTGAAACTCAGTATCAAGACGACACAAACTTGGTGATGACATGATGACATCATCGGGTAGTGAATTACATTAATCAAAGTTTAATAATTGTAAAAAATCACAACTCAAAAACCACACGTTGGATTTTTACAATCTACACATCATCGGATAGGTCAGTAAAAGGTCAACAAACGCTACGCACATCGTGACCCCATTTGACCTTGACTTCAAGTTCAAACCGGAAGTTGAAAATTTCGAAATTCATATCTCAAAAACTACGTAATATTTTAACGTAAATTTTACATCAGATTATAGATGATTTATCCTGCCGAAAGTTCTGCACAGATATAATAACATTTTAACCTTTGCATTTGGTTAAAACTTGACGTCAAAGCGCACGTGTCTGTTGAACCACATTGTACAATACACAGTAGTGAAGGCCTACACGTAAATACAATGTATGTCAAACCTGTACCAGCCACGCACGTGTACAATGCACGTGTAGTTAAGGTCTCGCTACAAGTCCATACAGCCTGATGAACATTGCGCATGTGGTTTAAGTTAACATGTCTCTCTTGAAACTGTAAAGCTACATATAGGAATACATTTGGCGTTGCTTGCTTTTTCATTGTATATTGCACACCCATATAATGGTAGTCCGTGTAATATTTGAAAAATTCGTAACTCCTTAACCACACATTGGATTGTTACAATCCATGGATTGTTACGATCCATACGTCCTCTGACCGGTATTGATAAATTAAAAAAAGGAAACAAATTGAGACCCGTTTGACCTTAACTTCCGGTTCAAACCGGAAGTTGAAATATAATGTTTCAATAAATCATAACTTCTGAACCACACATTGGATTTTTACAATCTATGCATCATTTGGAACAAGATAACAAGTGAAGAAACGATACACAAAATTTTATGCCCTTTGACCTTGACTTCCGGTTCAAACCGGAAGATGAATTTAATAATTAACAAATTAATAACTCCTCAACCACTCATTGTGTTTTTATCAAGTAAACGTCATCAGAAAGAGCTCCTACAGTCTGTCTGCAGCCTGAATTTTATTTGCACAGAGAAAACCGCAGCGAGCGCGCGAGATTTGTTCGAGGAACAACGGGAGTTCGAGAGGCGTCTGTTTTTTGCATCGTGATGTTTTGCACGAGTAGTTGGTGTCCAAGATGGCGTGGTGAGTGTTTGAAGTGTGATTTTTTTTTTTGAAAGATGGTATTTTTTTTGCTATTTTCGATGTAGTTTAGCTTACTTTATTCACTGTCAAACAAAAGGTAATATCTGTAGGTAAATTTGAGGGGGTATTTTACTTAGGCGCGCGGTCCATTTAGGGCCGGTTCGGCAACCGTCAAACGGTTGCCCAAAACGATTCATTTACAGAGCGCCAACCGTTTTAGTTTCGGCAAGCAACCGTTTCCCTAGGATTAAAGACAGTCTTTTGAGGCTTAACCTCTGGTGGCAGACAAAAGGAGTGCTGCTTGACTGGGGTTTACACCTAACAAAGGAGTTGTCTCATGCCAGGCTATCTCTGACACTTCCGCCGCTAATCCTAACTAATCCTACACGGCATACAGCTGGTAACAATGGTTGTGTTTTGGGTAGGTGCTATTTCTTTCCGTTCATGAATGAATGGAGTTTTTTGGCCAAAACGGCTTTGAATATACTGTTTGGTTTTCCATCCAAATGCGGAATTGTGGAAATAGAAGTATTAACTGTCATTTTGGTAGGATGTATTTAGGGTATCTGATACATCAAGATTGGGGCAACATTTAAAAGTTAACGCAAAAATCGTATGACCTTTACTTCCGGGTCGTTACCCTCGGTCGAAGTTTACCTTCGAAATTTTTCCTTCAAAAAGTCATGTTTTGTGATTTTCTACAGCATACCTCAAGATTGAGATTGAAACTCAGTATCAAGACGACACAAACTTGGTGATGACATGATGACATCATCGGGTAGTGAATTACATTAATCAAAGTTTAATAATTGTAAAAAATCACAACTCAAAAACCACACGTTGGATTTTTACAATCTACACATCATCGGATAGGTCAGTAAAAGGTCAACAAACGCTACGCACATCGTGACCCCATTTGACCTTGACTTCAAGTTCAAACCGGAAGTTGAAAATTTCGAAATTCATATCTCAAAAACTACGTAATATTTTAACGTAAATTTTACATCAGATTATAGATGATTTATCCTGCCGAAAGTTCTGCACAGATATAATAACATTTTAACCTTTGCATTTGGTTAAAACTTGACGTCAAAGCGCACGTGTCTGTTGAACCACATTGTACAATACACAGTAGTGAAGGCCTACACGTAAATACAATGTATGTCAAACCTGTACCAGCCACGCACGTGTACAATGCACGTGTAGTTAAGGTCTCGCTACAAGTCCATACAGCCTGATGAACATTGCGCATGTGGTTTAAGTTAACATGTCTCTCTTGAAACTGTAAAGCTACATATAGGAATACATTTGGCGTTGCTTGCTTTTTCATTGTATATTGCACACCCATATAATGGTAGTCCGTGTAATATTTGAAAAATTCGTAACTCCTTAACCACACATTGGATTGTTACAATCCATGGATTGTTACGATCCATACGTCCTCTGACCGGTATTGATAAATTAAAAAAAGGAAACAAATTGAGACCCGTTTGACCTTAACTTCCGGTTCAAACCGGAAGTTGAAATATAATGTTTCAATAAATCATAACTTCTGAACCACACATTGGATTTTTACAATCTATGCATCATTTGGAACAAGATAACAAGTGAAGAAACGATACACAAAATTTTATGCCCTTTGACCTTGACTTCCGGTTCAAACCGGAAGATGAATTTAATAATTAACAAATTAATAACTCCTCAACCACTCATTGTGTTTTTATCAAGTAAACGTCATCAGAAAGAGCTCCTACAGTCTGTCTGCAGCCTGAATTTTATTTGCACAGAGAAAACCGCAGCGAGCGCGCGAGATTTGTTCGAGGAACAACGGGAGTTCGAGAGGCGTCTGTTTTTTGCATCGTGATGTTTTGCACGAGTAGTTGGTGTCCAAGATGGCGTGGTGAGTGTTTGAAGTGTGATTTTTTTTTTTGAAAGATGGTATTTTTTTTGCTATTTTCGATGTAGTTTAGCTTACTTTATTCACTGTCAAACAAAAGGTAATATCTGTAGGTAAATTTGAGGGGGTATTTTACTTAGGCGCGCGGTCCATTTAGGGCCGGTTCGGCAACCGTCAAACGGTTGCCCAAAACGATTCATTTACAGAGCGCCAACCGTTTTAGTTTCGGCAAGCAACCGTTTCCCTAGGATTAAAGACAGTCTTTTGAGGCTTAACCTCTGGTGGCAGACAAAAGGAGTGCTGCTTGACTGGGGTTTACACCTAACAAAGGAGTTGTCTCATGCCAGGCTATCTCTGACACTTCCGCCGCTAATCCTAACTAATCCTACACGGCATACAGCTGGTAACAATGGTTGTGTTTTGGGTAGGTGCTATTTCTTTCCGTTCATGAATGAATGGAGTTTTTTGGCCAAAACGGCTTTGAATATACTGCTTTGCAATTTAAAGTTCGGGATTCGATATCAATGCCACGTCATTATTTGAATTATTGGTGAAACAATAATAAACTTTGAATCTCGGTTTTGCCCTAATGGAACGGACTTTTTGTCGTAGAAAAATAAAACGGGTGCTTTCCAAATTAACCTATAGTTTTCTTGATAAAAACACGGTTGTCCGATCATAACTTTAAAAGTATAGGGGACTTCATCTTTAACGACGTCCACTAAAACGTAATAACGGGAAGGGTATATATAAATGTTCGTTAATAAATTGAGATGATCTATTACAGTTATAAATTTAAAGATAAAATCTTGCATATAAATCATTTTTATTGCAGTCTTTTAATCAATTTCATTTGCTTTACAATTCCAATAGTGTGTATAAACAATAATTCTAAATTAAACCTTTAGACGAGGATGTATTGATTGAAACCCCATTTGCAAATCACACCCAAATTCGTACAACCTATTCATATATTCCATAATAACATACACATCAGTTGGGAAACATTCTTAGTTGTTCACAATCAACCGAAAACTGAGATAGTTTTGGTCACGAACGTTCAAATACATGTACACACCCGACGGGCACTTGGCATTGCCAATGCCTTGCAAAGCCAACCAGTAAATACATGACGTAAACAGGTAGCTACGATCTCAGGTTTTACTTTATCGTTTTTTATAATTAAAAGTAATATGTGTGGTAACTTTTGGCTAACATTTTAGAAATAGCAAAAAAAAAGCGCAGTTATGAAGCGTTAGGCATTTTAGTTTTGAAATTCATATTTACTGTCAGAGCTATAATCCCAACCCAATGAACAGTAATCCGATTATATCCCCTTTTGTTCGGACTCTGGAGGACCAGATAAACTCGCCGCAATGAAGCATTGAATAAACTATCCCCCAACCGTTTCACACATGATGCTGAACCGTTTCTAACTTCAACCGTTTGTCAACCGTTTGACGGTTGCCGAACCGGCCCTAAATGGACCGTGGGCCTTATTGCGCCCTCACTGGACTACCCAAACTTGTCATGAAAAACTGACGATGCAGATAGATGAATGTGTTAGCTATCGTTTGGTTTGCTTTTTAGGATGTGGGAGCCACTGTTTTAAGCCTTTTCTGGGCGAATATTATCCGCGTGATTTCGCTTTTTTTAACTGATTTTTGGCACTCGTGTTTACGACGTCGCCGTGTTGTGTGCGCGTGTACAACCACGTAAAACTGCGGTGGGGCAAATTGTAAGTTGACAGAGATTAAACACGCAAGAAATGAATGGGTTTTTTACGATTTATATTTTGTGCAAAAATTTATTTAAGTGCCTTAAGTCGGGGCCGAAGTTTATTAATACAAATATAGTAAATACTCAACATTATTTTGAAAATCCATTCCACAACCGGCATTCTTAGAAATGTTGTGCTACTGCATGCTACTACTACACTAGTGCTAGTGCTAGAGTCATACATGTAATTACATTGTTTTGTAAAAAAAGGTTTGGATTTTTGTATGACAATTTTATATTTAAGGTTGACCAATGTTTATAGAAGAGTTAATTAAAACAAAGTTTATGGAAATGTTTAGCCTAAATGCTAACATAAACAATTGGCTTAAAAACATTTTTTTAATTCAATGCAGCGGTTTTTAATTTTTTGTGAATATTGCAGTTTCATGTTTACCAGATAATGGTTTATACCTAAGTAACTTGTTCGGGCATGAATACAGTATAAATTTCTTCCTGTTTCTTCAGGGATCTTACATACATTCCTATTTTGCTTGCACGGTTTAACGTTTTGGGTTTTTTTTCTTTTTTTCTTGACTTTGACAGAGACCAAATATCTACCGTAACAGATAAAAATGTAAAAAACAAGCAGTTTGAAATTAACATTTTGTGTTATTTTTCATATTGTAGGTTTCAACAGCCACCTCCATCGTGGCCAACGACTCCCTCAGCCCTACCAGTTTTACCAAGATCTTAGAAATACAATGTTGAGCTTTTTGATGATTCTCTCACAAAATACTTGCACCAAAATATCCCTGACTCGGGGGATATTTAACTCCACTGTAACTTGTCTTCGCGGTGTAGCAACATTAGGGTTGTGGACTCACCTCCTGTCTATTGTCCCCAATAGCCATCATCCAGACTTGATATTTATCCATGTGGGAACAAATGATTTGGAGTTTGGGTAATGGAAGTTAATTTTTGAAAATTTTCAAGTTAAATCATTTATCATTTCTACCCGTAAAAAATTCCCAAAGTCAAAGACTTTGATTAGTGCACTTTAACCATGACAGGATGATGAGAACTTAGACGATGCCTGTAAACTTTTTAATTAGCTGTTCCGGCGTAGTGGTCGGAACAGCTATTGTTTTTGTTAAGATTTGTATTTGTTTTTATTAGCTGTTCCGACGTAGTGGTAGGAACAGCTATTGAAATCGCTGAGTTTTTCAAAATGTTTTAGAAACGTTTTTTCTTTGTTTCTCCCTAAACGCCATAGGTTTAACGCACGATTTTTGTTACGCTGTAATCTTAGAAACGGTAGAAATGACAGACCTGAGTCCTATATTGAATCGAAGCTTAGTACATGAGTTATTGGCTAAATGTTATACTGTTTAATTATTTAATCAATTAGCTGAGTTATAATGACATGAATATTTAATTAGCCAATCTTGTTACCACCATATCTCCCAAAATAAACGTCCGATTTTCAAATTTCCTTCAGATGTTGACTCTCTGGGTATTGAAGTTATGCACAATGAAGTAATTTTATATGTCACGTCATCTTGAACTTGTTTTTATTAAATATATACAGTTATTATATAATAAATAAAATCACTCCAACCGTGTTGAAGATACGATGGCACCGGGGTTTACCGTGTTTCTTACCAAGCCAGTGATCTGAGGTTCGAATCCCCCAGGAATCTCGACGAAATCAATATAATGAAGCATAATGAAGAAATATGTACCTACATTAAAACGAACAGTACTTCATATTCTTTTTTTCCAATTTTTGGCTCATGAGAAGCTTCTTTCCTGAAAAATAAAACGATCCTGATTTTGTCCTCGCTCAGCACGATCTTTGGTGTACGTTCTACTATGGAGGAGGTTCTACATGGTTCTACGATTACGAAGCACCAGGTTTTAGCACTACCTCCATGCTCCATGTTATATAGCATAGGCGACAACAACTTGTTCGCGAGTAGCGCTACTTTTGCAGTTGTTCGCTCTATGTATGTTGTCAATCACCACAAAGTCCCAGCCTTTTCTTTCTAAAACTTATCACTGAAGACAAACCCATGTGGAACATAAAAACTTGTTTTTTTACTTATTAATTTGGCTTCGATCTAGGCATCATTACTCCGTATGAGTAAAAGTGGACCGTGCATGGACGAATACACCTGCCTGAGATTTGCAAGTTTACACGGCATACACATTTTATAAATGACCATCGAAATGGTAGGCCTACTATCAATGTACATGTAAGTGTCTTGTGGTGAATCATGAGGATGTAGTGTTAAGTGTAATTAAGAAACTTCACAATCTTTATCAACGAAATGAGCGAAATCGTTACTAAGGCGAAATGGTTACAAATGACCAAAAATGATTCAGAATAAGCGAATGGTTTCCAAATAAGCGACATAATTAAGATTAAGCGAACTGATTCCAATTCAGCGAAGTGATTGTGAGTACGCGAATTGATTCATTCACATTTTATTAAAGAAAAATTTAAATGGTACTATCATTCATGTGTCTTGTGGTGAAACATTGAATGATGTACTGTTGAGTGTAATTAACTTTACAAATCTACATCAACAAGCATCTGGTTATGAATGAGCAAAACTGTAACAAATAAGCGAAATGGTTACGAATCAGCAAAAGTATTCAGAATGAGCAAAGTGATTCTATTGATATACATGGCTCTGCTTACCATAAGGGAAGAATCGGCGCTTACGGAAGCAGGGAATTCTGCACTTACGTTAAGTGTATTTTACAGCTTAGCAGGGAACGTTTGCTTGAGCGTGTGCATATCCTCAACGCTAATTTGCATTCTTATAGCTTTAAAGCTAGCGCAGATATTTGGCGCTAGCACAGTAAGCGGAGAAAGGTGATCGTCAGCGCAAAATTTTGCGGATAAACTGGGCCCTATATACGTTGGGTTTACTTTGCCTTATAAATACGTCAGCTTGGTTCATACTTCCTGCTAATGCGAATGCGATGAATTTTGACGTCACAAACTCGCAACAAATAATTTGCTTCAGTTGACTTGTGCTCAACTCCTGCGAAACTTTCGCTGCGAAAAAAGCGCCTTGACTTGAAAATTTGATTCGCATTCGCAGTAAGTATGAACCGTGCTCTACCTGTTTGGTGAACCAGTTGTGTCGCTTACTACTATTCACAACTTAATTAATATTGTGCTTGCGGCACAAATTGCCACAATGCATCTTGAGAATCAAAAATTTGTCGCGACAAGTGCCATAGTTGGGTTTGAGGTGCAAATAGTCGAGTAGTAAATTTCCCTAGTCACCCAGGCCTACCATGAAGGGAACTTGCTTCACATGAAAAATCCTGTGCAAATAGGCCCAATGTCATGGCTCTGCTCTGGAAGCAAAGATCCAGCGCTTGATTTCTGCGCTTACGTAAAGCGTATTACAAAGCTTAGCAGGGATTTCTTTTGCTTGTGTGCTTCTAAGCTAGCACATTATATTCCGCGCTTGCACAGTAAGCGCAGAGTTTGGTGTCAATCAGAGCCATGAAATTTGGCCCTATTCTGTGTAAGTGGGTTTGGTTAGGCCTACACTTCAAACTTTTGAAATTTCTTGTTGTGTACAAATTAATCTTGTGAAACTGGCCCAATTTCATGACTGTTTCACCGTAAGCAAAGAATTGACACTTCAGAAGCGCGTAAATTGTGCGCTTACATAAAGCATATTTCACAGCTTAGCAGGGATATTTTTGCTTGTGCGCGGGGAAACTCATCATATGTATTCTTTGCTTTGAAGCCTGCGCAGATATTTCAGCACTTGCACAGTAAGCGGAGAATGGTGATTGTATGCGCAGTTTGGTAGAAAGCAGAGCCATAGTAAAGCTGATGGCCCATGTTCTAAAGTGGGTTTAGTTTGCTTCACTAATTTGGTTTATTCCTTGTTGATAGGGGGCCTATATGAGGGGAAGTTATAGCTTGACATTATGCATAAATCTTGCATATTGAATTGAAATGTCTCCTAAGAGCGCCCCCTATCGTCAGGAGTAGGAAAGGTATGTACAATTACAAAATTATGAGAGTTGTAAATACAATTTGTGTTTTTAAACACGAATATTTCACAGTCCATCAAAACTAATCAAGGTGCAACTTATTTACAAGATAATTATCGACTAAATGAGAAATCGGATCCAATGGCTAGCTGGCAAATTGTGCCGTGATTGCGCAATTACGGCTACGTGTAAGACTGCCTTAAAATTGGAATCCTAATTTCGTTTGAAGGCATTGGATTGGGTTAAGTTGCATACCATAATTAAAATCTTGGCGTAATGGGTACAACGTAGTATACTTCATAAACTGGATGCAGTCACTTTCATGGCATTGTTACACCATTATTGCAATACAGTGTTGACCTTTATGAGGACTTACTTGAGGGGAGTCTACGACGTTGTCGTGAAGTTGGCATCTTTTTATTTGTTTTCTAACCGAGTTCAGGACCCATTACTTTGTACATGTACAAAGTAATAACCCATTGGATTTGTACACAACCAATAGATTCAAGTTGTATATTATGTACATAGCCATGTCTATCCTCCCCCAGTTTTGGGTCGTGTGAATAATTATGTAAATAGGAGTTTAAATATTCATTATTTTGGGGTCATACTAATTCATTAACCTAAAAAAGTAAGAATGTCTGGTATGGGGTGTGGCCTTTTGTCTGAGTGTGAAGTGAAGTGTGAATGAGTGTGGAAGGCTATAGGGAAGGTGTCTCATCCAACTCACTCGCTGCCTGTATGATCGACGATCACCACTGCGGTCTTCTCTCTCTACAAGTCAGATTTGAATGGGTTATAGTGGGAGCAATTGGCTCAGAAGATATCCCCTTGGGGATTTTGACTAACTAAACTAAGCAGGCGAAGAGACAGGAATCTTGGGTGCATTGAGGCCACCCTATATGTGACTTTGGACCGGTGATTTGAGGCAAGGCGAGCCACTGAACTGCAAACCCGTAAGTTAACCTATTTTTATTATCTAAGCTTCACGAGAACCACACAAGATGAAATAAGCCTTTTCATTTAATAAGATGTTTAAAGATGTAATGTGAAGTCTTTAAGTAATTTTGTTCACAAAGCAAGTTGATGAAATGTCTACGCATTCTTGATTTAAAACCCACTTTAAAGTTCTGACAAGTTTATATTCGGATGCATTGTCTTAAGGAGTAATCATTTTGTAATGTTAGTGTGCAAGTTTGAGCACAAAACTAGTTTGTTTTGGAATATTTTATAATTCATTTCAGATGCCCTTCGGGGATGGGTTTTTATTGTGTATTGGAGTGAGACGACCTTATGAGACAGAGACGAGGCTCTGGGACAAACAACGGTACAGACTGCACACTATGATTGTGAAGCATGAACTATCGATGAACACCATGGGAGTTGGGAGAGCTGACTGTCCGAGAAAAACGGAGCTTTAAGTATTTTTGTGGTAGTGGGTCTTTATAAAAGACAAGTGTATGGTTTAGTACTTGTTTGAAGAGGGGTGTCAGACCCAGTAAAAACTAGTTAAAGTAAAGACAAGTGTATGGTTTAGTACTTGTTTAACGAGGGGTTGTCAGACCCAGTAAAAACTAGTTAAAGTAAAGACAAGTGTATGGTTTAGTACTTGTTTGAAGAGGGGTTGTCAGACCCAGTAAAAACTAGTTAAAGTAAAGACAAGTGTATGGTTTTGTACTTGTTTGAAGAGGGGGTGTCAGACCCAGTAAAAACCAGTTAAAGTGGATAACTGCTTTATTTCATTTTTTTTGTAAGTTGATTGTTTCTAACAAGGCCGTTGGCCTGTGGAATTTTGTTGTAAATAAATGTAAGTGAAATTCAAGAAGGCTTCCGACTCTGGAATTATTTGTAGACCGACATTGGTTCTCACAGTACACAACCAATAGGCCTACATTAGATTCCAACGTAGGTTTAGGGTTTTCGTTAAAACGAACGTACGTTTTAATAGGGTTTTTGTAAAAGGCACTGGATTGGGATAAGTTACATACCATTGTGTACCTTATCAAATTTATTGGTATGAAAACACATTTTTTTTACTGTGAGTCATCGGGTGTCAAGTTACGGTAATTAAAAGCCTTAATGAATTTTTCTTTGCAGCACCATATCTCAAGAAGTATACGGCTGATTTCAAATCTTTTTTTCAGTAATAGACTCCTTAGGCATAGGAGATTAGCCTTGGATAGCCCTGACCCAGAGTTGACCTTTACTTCCGGGTCAACCGGAAGTGGAACCATATCTCAAAAAGTACACAGCCAATGTTCAAACTTTTTTTTCAGTTATAGACTCTTAGGCATTAAATATTAACTTTGAAAAACCGTGACCCCATGTTAACCTCTACTTCTGGGTCAACCGGAAGTGGGACCATATCTCAAATCTACACAACCGATTTTCAAACTTTTTCAGTTATAGACTCCTTGGACATTGCAGATTAGCCTTTGGTAGCCCTGACCCCATGTTGACCTTTACTTACGGGTCAACCGGAAGTGGGACCATATATCAAGAGCTACACAACATTTTTCAAACCTTTTTTTCAGTTATAGATTTCTTGGGCAATGAAGCACATAATCCAAGCAAAACAACACGGAACAGCTACGAGTTTGTTCACAAACACCTAATGTCTACTTATTATTTTTATGATTATTTGTATCTCAAAAGCCCATAGGTTTAACCAGGGCTGTTTGTTAAAGCCAAAAGTCATACTTGGCTTAGTATAAAAGAGTCAATCAATAGTCAATAGTCAATAGTTTATTTATTAGTCATGTTAAAAAATACATGAGATTCCTTTTCCTGGTGTGAAAAGTATAAATAGAAATATATAAAAATACTTAAAACCACATTATGACACAACACTCTAAAAATAACAATACAAAAAAGTATAAAATTATTACAGAAAAACAGCAAGAGAGAAGAGTCAGTAACACATTAAAACCTAAAACAGACATTAGCAATGCAAAAGTACAGACTGCCTTCCTAGATTAAAAACTCTCTTCTGTGATTTATGTTAAACATTCGAATTGCACTGGGTAAAAAAGGAAAACTTATGGCGGTTAGTCCGCAAATGCGATTGCAAGATTCTCCCAGCCCTACTAAAATCAATCTGGGAATGTAATGGGTGGGTTTTATCTGTACATATCAGGTTTAGTTTTCCTAATAGAGCTTGATCATAAATACAGTCCATTTCTTGAACACTTATACCAATAACCCTGCTGGCAGCCTTTGTGACTGCGAAGCTTCTTTAAGTTGTTGTTAGTCAGACTATTGAACCAGACAATGCTACAAAAAGTAACAACTGATTGAATGACACTTTGATAGAACAGAAACATGGTATCACTGTCTACCTTAAAATATCTTAATTTGCTTAGAAAGTAAAGCCGTTGGTTAGCTTTTTTGTTAGCTTTTTTGTGTTAGTATTCCAATTTAGGTTACTGTTAATAAAGGTTCCAAGGTACTTGTACTCACAATCTCAACATCTACATTTTTAATCTTGAGAGGCGTGATTGCATTTTTAACTCTCCGGTAATCAAAAATTATCTCTTTTGTTTTATCAACGTTGAGCACTAGATGGTTGTCGTCACACCACTTTACAAAGCGAGCAACCTCATTCCTATATACATCCTCAGCTTCATTTAAAATCAACCCCGTCAGTGACGTATCATCTGCATATTTAACAATCGAACATGAAGAATTAAAACACCTAAGATCACTAGTATATAAAGTGAAAAGCAGTGGTGACAGAACACAGCCCTGGGGAGCACCAGTATTGGAACAAACTTTGTTTGAAAAGAAATTTGTTACTTTAACCCTCTGTGACCGTTCTGAAAGAAAATCACTTATCCACAATAATAAAAAGGGATTAATTCCCATGGTTTTAAGTTTCCTTATCAGGATATGAGGCTGTATAGTGTTAAAAGCTGAAGAAAAATCAATAGAAAGTGTACGTACATATGACCTTGGTTTGTCCAAGTGTCTATACACTTGATGTAACATCGTAATAACAGCATCTTCTACTCCTCTCTTTGCCTGATAGGCGAACTGCAGAGGATCAATGAATGGCTTAGTCTGCTCTACAACAATATCTCTAACTATGCGCTCTAAACATTTCATAGCAATAGAGGTGAGTGCCACTGGCCGGTAGTCATTCAGTTCACATGGTTTGGATACTTTTGGCACTGGAATTATAACTGCAGATTTCCAAATTTCTGGAACAGTAAAACAATTAAGTGACCATTTAAACAGATTATGGAAAACTAACTAACTAACTAATGGAAAACTATCTAAGAGTCAAATCCTTTATCATATTAAAGCTTAGGTTTTGAAGTTATAGAAAAGTTTAATTAGCTTAAATTAATTAATTAATTTACTTAGTTATAATGGCATGAATATTTAATTAGCCAATCTTTAGACCGCCATTTCTCAAAAAGTATATGTCCGATCGTCAATTTTTTTATTATTTAATACTTTTGGGGTACTGTATAATTGTTTGCTGGCCTAAAATGCCGGACGACGTCACCATGAGGTCATTTATTGTGCGGTTTTTTTTCTGTGTACAAAACACATGGCGCTGAAAGTGTAAATGTTTCGACAGTCAAAGACATAATATTTTCAAAACTAGTTAATTGTTAGTTTCCTAAATTACATGAAGTGGTTTGAAAAGTTAATTGCTTTTAATAAGAGATGTTCCTGGTCATTAAAACTAATCCAAGTGCAATCTTTTCCACAATAATTAACGATTAAGTGACAAATCGGACACCATGGCTAGCATTTTGATTGCGCAATCACGGCAAGGCGTTGGAGATTTCCTTGATATTGGATTCCTAACCGGTACAGGACCCATTGCTTTGTGCACAACCCATTCGATTTGTACATCCTAGGTAGGGTTAGGGTTTTCGTCAGAATGCAGAATTACTCTCGCCTAAAATCCCATAGCGTTTGTACACATTTTTTCGTTAAGCCTAATATTCTAAAGCGTAAATATGAAAGAGTTATATCATAAATCGAACTGAAGCTGAGAACAAGCTTAACTCTAAATGTAAACTTAAAAAAAATTCTTAATTAATTAACCACGTGATCTTCATTTGAATATTTAAATAGTTAATCTTAGCAGCACCATATCTCAAGAAGTACACAGCCGATTTTTAAACTTTTTTCAGTTATAGACTCCTTGGGCATTGGAGATTAGCCTTGGGTAACCGTGACCCCATGTTGACCTTTACTTCGGGGTCAACCGGAAGTGGGACCATATCTCAAGAACTACACATCCGATTTTCAATTTCTTTAAAGTTATAGATTCTTTGAGCATTAAAGATTGAACTTGGGTTACCCTGACCCCATGTTGACCTTTACTTCCGGGTCAACCGGAAGTGGGACTATATATCAAGAAGTACACAGCCGATTTTCAAACTTTTTTCAGTTATAGACTCTTTAGGCATTAGAGATTAGCCTCGGGAAATCGTGACCCTATGTTGACCTTTCTTTCGGGGTCAACCGGAAGTGAGACCATGTCTCAAGAACTACACAACCGGTTTTCAAACTTTTTCCAGTTGTAGACTCCTTGGGCATTGGAGATTAGCCTTGGGTAGGTGTGACCCCATGTTGACCTTTACTTCCGGGTCAACAATCTTCATTTGAATATTTAATTAGTTAATCTTTGCAGCACCATATCTCAAGAAGTACACAGCCGATTTTAAAACTTTTTTCAGTTATAGACTCCTTGGGCATTGGAGATTAGCCTTGAGTACCATGACCCCATGTTGACCTTTACTTCGGGGTCAACCGGAAGTGGGACCATATCTCAAGAACTACACATCCGATTTTCAATTTCTTTTAAGTTTATAGATCCTTTGAGCATTAAAGATTGAACTTGGGTTACCCTGACCCCATGTTGACCTTTACTTCCGGGTCAACCGGAAGTGGGACTATATCTCAAGAAGTACACAGCCGATTTTCAAACTTTTTTCAGTTATAGACTATAGGCATTAGAGATTAGCCTCGGGAAATCGTGACCCGATGTTGACCTTTACTTCGGGGTCAACCGGAAGTGAGACCATGTCTCAAGAACTACACAACCGGTTTTCAAACTTTTTCCAGTTGTAGACTCCTTGGGCATTGGAGATTAGCCTTGGGGAGGTGTGACCCCAGGTTGACCTTTACTTCCGGGTCAACCGGAAGTGGAACCATTTCTCGAGAACTACACAACCGATTTTCAAACTTTTTTCATTTAAAAATAATAATTTTAAAAAACAATAACTGAAAAACAGTGACCCAATATTGACCTTTACTTCCGGGTCAACCGGAAGTGGGACCATATCTCAACAACTACACATCCGATTTTCAATTTCTTTTAAGTTATAGATCCTTTGAGCATTTAAGATTGAATTTCGGTTACCCTGACCCCATGTTGACCTTTACTTCGGGGTCAACCGGAAGTTGAACTGTATCTCAAAAACTACACAGCAATTTCAAAATTTTTTCAGTTATAGACTGCTTGGGCATTGGAGATTAGCCTTGGGAAATTATGACCCCATGTTAACCTTTACTAAGGGGTCAACCGGAAGTGGGACTATATATCAAGAAGTACACTGCCGATTTTCAATTTTTTTTTTAGTTATAGACTCTTTGGGCATTGGACATTAGCCTTGGGAAATCGTGACCCCATATTAAATTGAAGCTTAGTACATAAATTTAACATTTATTGTGATAATTGTTAAACTTCTTAATTGATTAGCCACTTTACAGCGAGGTGAATATTTAATTAGCCAACCTTGTTGAGACAATATCTCAGAAAGTGTACAGCCGATCGTCAAACTATTTTTAGTTTTAGACTTATGAGATGCTGTAGATGTGCTTTCCGGCCTAAAATAACACAATGACGTCATTTATTGCGCATTTTCGCCCGTGTACAAATACATGGAGATAGGGAAATCAAATCCGACTTCTAGAAACATCATTTTTCAATTAAGCTCAAAACTAACGTCCTAGATTACACAAATGTTTTCTAAAACAAGATTTTATTGACCTTCAATTTAAAAGCATTAAAACTTATCAAAACATTGTCAGTAAAAAAAAACCAAAATTCTCAGGCAAATTTAACGCCACAGGTACTTTGCCTATAATCTGTGAGTTTAAAAATAAAAAAGGAGTCAAGCTCTAAAAATTTTTAACAATTGAGGGCGCTATACGAGTTTAACGGTGCTTTTGCTTGTTTTTTGAAACTTGATCAAGTCCTACCCATTTGTGACCCGTGTTTTTGCGTTTGTATGTAGAGTTTATTATAAAAAGTCATTCCTGCGCCGACTAACACAAGTCTAAGAATCGAGAAGAATTTTTCTTGCTCTTAGCGCAGAGCGTTGTGTCCGCTCAGATCTTATCGTTATTCAGGTATCAGCAGCTGGGTAGAAAAATAGAACGCCATGTGTTGGGACGATGTTGCCCGCGTGGCAGACTTGTCCACGCTTGGGTCCCGTTCACCGAAAAACGATCTATTAGGTTTCTTATGCAAACACATTACTTGAAGCTGAAACGTGAAGGAAACAAGGCTACCCATTCGCCTGAAACCACGTTTTTAAGGTTCTTGTGCGAAGGCATTGCTTTGGGAAATCACCGTCTAGCAGACAACACTTGGTGGGGATGCAATAGGGCAAGAATTAGAGCTGAGTGGGGAAATAATGTATAAAAACGTGAAATTACCTTTTCCATGGCTATAGGGTCAGTGTTGGATTTGGGGTCAAAAGCCAAAATTAACAATAACTCATGTCCCATAAATTGTTTACTATTCATGCCATACGAAAATAACATACTCGATCGGTAATAAAGAGCACACAAAGTTTTACAATTACGATTTTAATACAACAGCATTTAGCTTTAAATTAAGCCTGTGCATAAAAATTACAAAAAACGACCGTGCACGGATGAATACACCTGCCTGAGATTTGGAAGTTTACACAGCATAAACGTTTTATGAATGAACATCGAAATGGTACTATCATTCATTCGATTTTGAATAAGCGAATTGATAACGAATAAGCCATTTGTTTTTGAATAAGCAAATTGATTTCAAATGAGCGAAATTATTCCGAGTAAGCGAACTGATTCTGAATAAGCGTTTTGATTCTGAATAAGCGAATTGAATCCGAATAAGAGAAATGATACCAAATAAGCGAATTGATTTTGAATAAGCGAATTGATTCTGAATAAGCGTTTTGATTTTGAATAAGCAAATTCATTCCGAATAAGCCCTTCCGTAAAAGCAACCGTGCACGGATGAATACACCTGCCCGAGATTTGGAAGTTTACATGGCATACACATGAATGAACATCAAAATGGCACTATCATGTATGCATCTTGTGGTGAATCACTGATTGATGTAGTGTTAAGTGTAATTAAAGAAACTTCACAATCTTTATCAACAAGCGAAATCCTTACGAATAATTAAACTAAATGGTTACAAATGAGCAAAATGATTCTGAATAAGCTAATTGATTTCCAATGAGCGAAATGATTCAGAATAGGCTAATTGATTCCAAATAAGCAAATTGATACCAAATAAGCGAATTGATAACGAATAAGCAATTTGATTGTTAACCACTTCACGTCGGATGACGGAAATTTCCGCAAAATTTTGCAGAACGCAGATACGGTTGACGTCGACATCCGTTATGCAGCTTTTCGAAAATTTGTAACCGTGCTGCCTACAGACGTAGAAAGACGTCAAATTAGGACATCCATTTCAGACAATGACGTAAAAAGACGTACCCCAAAAACATTTAGAGCTGCCGGATGACGTTTATAAACGATAAAAAGGTCAGGACATTGCGATGGTTGACGTAAAATTACGATAGAGTGGTTCGGTTCTCTGTCCGGCTGACGTAAAAAGACGTCATAAACATCGTTGTTTTTACACTTTGGAATTTTTCATTGTTCAAAGTTTTCATCCTGTTTGCATAATTATCATCACTTGTTTATGTGGAATCCCCTTACCTCATTCTCGTATTCTTTGTTGTAATAAAATAAAAATGTAACATAATAAATAAAACTGCAGTCGCGTGTTTCTTTGATTTGCATATAAATCCAGCCTACTCCTAACACATCTTTGTTCATGCTGTCTGCCCCAAACAATGAGGATTAGCAGCTTATCGGCTTATCAGCTTATCGGCTTGTCTTTATTGTCTCCTTGCTGGCCAACTGGGCTGGTGGACGTCTTTGCAATTTCAAATACCTAACCCATGACCCCTTTCTTCTCTCTGTGCTCCAGCATGCAAATGATTGCACACCTTTGTTCCATTTGTCAACATTGAAACCCGTAACCCGTAACCCCTAACCCCTTAGTGCCCTTCTTAGCTGTAAAAAAATGTAATAAACACTAGTATGCTATCAATATTCAGCCATCCCCGTCATATCCATCGGTACTCGGACGGGTCCAGTGATGCGATGCACAGGGGATACCTCACGGCCGACACGGTCAACACCTGTCCCAGTACCCCCCGACTGCGCTCTCCCCTCTCTATTCTGGTGGGCTGTCAACGCGTTACACGTGGATACTTCATGGCTTGACCCGGTCATCATTTCGGTGCTTTGTTCAATTTGTCTATGTGGAATCCCTTGATCTCACACTTGTATTTTTAGTTGCAGTACAATCAAGATGTAAAATAATAAATACATAAAACTGCGGTCTCATGTTTCTTTGATTTGCATATAAATCCAGCCTACTCCTAACACTTCTTTGTTCATGTTGTCTGCCCCAAACAAAGGATTTTCAGCTTATCGGCTTATCAGCTTATCTGCTTCTGTCTTCATTGTCTCCTTGCTGGCCGACTATAATATACCTATACAAATTTGTATCTGGGCTGGTGGATGTCTTTGCAATTTCAAATACCTATAACCCGTGACCCCTTTCTTCTGTCTGTGCTCAAGCATGCAAATGATTGCACACCTTTGTTCCATTTGTCACCATTGAAACCTGTAACCCATTTCCTTTCATTACCACCCATTCATGCTTTATGGTTGGAGAAATGAAAGCTAGATTTCTCATATATATAGCTTGATCAGTTGGTAGCGTCACACACATCAAATCATGGCATCTTTGCGATCTCAACGTCGTCGCAATAACCTCGTTGACGCTACTTCAAGTTGTTCCGAAGAGGAATCCTCTTCTTCAGAGTCAGACCCTGTTCCAGTGCCTAATCCAGTAGTTTGGGCCGACCGAGACTGTTTTCCTCGCCGTTTTGGGTTTTCCGGTGGAGACGGTGTCCAAATAAACTTAGATGACTCCAGCACAATGCTTGATGTATTTCACGAATTTTTCTCCGAAGAGCAGTTTCAGAACATTGCCGATGAAACCAACAAGTTTGCCAATGACAACCCGCAAGACAATGATGACAACCACATAAGAGACTGGTTTGACATGTTGTCTGCCCCAAACAATGAGGATTATCAGTTTATCGGCTTATCAGCTAACCCCTTAGTGCCCTTCTTAGCTGTAACAAAATAAAAAGGGAAACAAATATATATACTAATATTTAGCGATCCTGATCACATCCATTGGTACTCAAACGGGTCCGGCAATGCGTTTCACGGGGGATACCTCATGGCCGACTCGGTCAAAACTTGTCCGTATACTCCCCAACCTCCACCACATTGCCCATTCAGGCGGACTCGGTGACGCGTTTCCAGGGTATACAGCATGCCAGCACCACCACGTTTTCCCTTTTTTTGTTCCACACGTGTCTGTTGACGACCATAATCCCTGAACTATACATGGCTTCTGACGGTTGACGTCCGTTTTGCAGTGGTCATTTGTTCCACCCTGCCGGTTGACGTAAATTTCTGTCCGCGAACGGCTAAATGAAAACGACCGCCACGGCCGTTCTATAGAAGGAATTTTGAAAATTCCAACGCTAACATTCTTGTCATGAGTATATTGAAATATTCTGGGGGGAAAAACTTTAACCCTACGACGGGGAAAAAACCCTAATTTTTGTCGAAAAATAATACCGCCCAGAGGCCCAGCATTTTTTTTATAATACCGACGTGAAGTGGTTAATAAGCAAATTGATTTAGAAAGCGAAATTATTCTGAGTAAGCAAATTGATTCTGAACAAGTGTTTTAATTCTGAATAAGCAAATTGATTTAGAATGAGCGAAATTAATCAGAGTAAGCGAATTGATTCTGAATAAGCGTTTTAATTCTGAATAAGGGAATTGATTTAGAATAAGCAAATTGATACCAAAAAGCGAATTGATTTTGAATAAGCGAATTGATTCCGAATATGCGAATTGATACCAAATAAGCGAATTGATTTTGAATGAGCGAATTGGTTCTGAATAAGCGTTTTGATTCTGAATAAGCGAATTGATTTCAAATAAGCGAATTGATACCTAATAAGCGAATTGATTTTGAACAAGCGAATTGATTCTGAATAAGCGATTTGATTTTGAATAAGCAAATTCATTCCGAATAAGCCATTCCGTAAAAGCAACCGTGCACGGATGAATAAACCTGCCCCAGATTTGGAAGTTTACACGGCATACACATGAATGAACACCAAAATGGTACTATCATGGCTGCGTCTTGTGGTGAATCACTGATTGATGTAGTGTTAAGCGTAGTTAAAGAAACTTCACAATCTTTATCAACAAGCGAAATCCTTACGAATAATTAAACAAAATGGTTACGAATGAGCAAAATGATTCTGAATAAGCAAATAGATTTCGAATGAGTGAAATGATTCAGAATAAGCGAATTGATTCTGAATAAGGGTATTGATACTCGATCGGTATTAAAGGGCACACAAAGTTTTACAATTACGATTTTGATACAAGAGCATTTAGCTTTAAATTAAGCCTGTGCATTTTGACTATTTTTTGTAAAGGTGTAACCGTTTCTGAAACGATCGGTCACAAGTGCACTCGTCCCCATCATGAGCAAAATTGAGAATAAAATAAAAACGTTAACACAACTGCGCATGTGATCAAAAACATTGCATCTTCAGCGCAACATTTTTTGCCTCTGCGCAAAATCACTCTGCAAAATAAATGAGCATGCGCAATCGAATTGTAGTGGAACGCCCTCTAGCGTTCAATGTTTCTTACATTTATTACCTCAAGCACATTTTTTAAACAAAGACTACGAGCCTGATTGGAAACAATATGCATCTGATCGTGTGCTGTGTAAATCGTGATTGCAATTTTAGTCAATGTTTAGCGGCAATTTTCAATTGAATTGTTTTATGCTTATCCGAACCGTAAAAATGCAAACGTTTAACCGGTTGATCGGTTGGTTAACTGTGTCACCATCACAGGAACGGTATACATGCTAACTTGTGATACCTGTTCCTCGATAACAAAATTTCGAGTAAAAAAAGTGGTTAACACAACTGCACTTGTGATAAAAAAACATTGCCTCTTCAGTGCAACATCTCAAGAACTACACAACCCATGTTCAATTTCTCTTCAGTTATAGGCCCTTTGAGCATTGAAGACTGAACTTTGGATACCGTGACCCCATGTTCACCTTTACTTCGGGGTCAACCGGAAGTGGGACCGTATCTCAAGAACTGCACAACCCATGTTCAATTTCTTTTCAGTTATAAACCTTTTGAGCATTTAAGATAAGCCTTGGGTTACCGTGACCCTATGTTGACCTTTACTTCCGAGTCAACCGAAAGTGGGACCATTTCTCAAGAACTACACAACCCATTTTCAATTTATTTTCAGTGATAGATCTTTGGGCATTGAAGATTAGCCTTGTTACCGTAACCCCATGTTGACCATTACCTCCGGGTCAACCTGAAGTGGAACCATATCGTTCAATCTTGAACTTAGGCTCACTTTAAATGTCTGGATCGTTTAATCAAAGCACAACAAAACGGAACAGCTTTGTGTTTGTTCAAAAACACTTAATGTCTAGTTTCAGATTGTTTTGCCCTTGGAAAAATCAGAAAAATTGTGATAAAATAGCCTGTAAAGTTGATCAAAGCCCATACACTATATCTATGTGTACAACGTACTTGCAGGTCAGCCCTTGTAGTCGATAAAATGTCCCTACTTTTGTCCAAGGGCCAAATACCATGTCTGATTTAAGCCTATGAATACATATATTTTTAAGTTGATTTTTAGTTGTATGATGGTTGCCATAACATTGTACATTACTTCCATATCATATGCCATATAAAATGCCATGTTTTAGTTTAAGGTAACTTTTTAAAAAATTATTTTCTAGAAAATCATTTACATTTTTCTAAATAATACACGTATGTTTTATTTAAGTTAACAAGATTATAATAATAGCTACTTGTGTACTTACATTAACTTGTATGCTATTTATTTATTTACTTGACGTACCTGTAAATGGGTTCACAGGTTGTTCAGTGTTTTCACAAACATGCAGCTGCCATGAGATTATAAACATTCCAGTGTTCTTTCATTTTTACTTTGTTGACAAATAAATCTGTGTTTTCACAAGTGAAATTTCAATCCTTGTTACTTGAAATTTTTTTGGGACTATGTGGATTATCTGTATTTATTATTTATTTATCACTCCCCTTTCTAATTTTTATTGTCAAGAACAAATATAATCTAGATACAAGGGCTAGGCCAATGTGAGAAGTATTTTCAGAAAAAATTGTCCATGGATTTGTCTATTTGCCACTGCAGAAGTTTTGTTAAACCAAGTACTTATGCCACGAGCTGGTTCTATTTTTATAAATGAAATGTGAAATATAGAATCAATTTTTATGTTATTATTGGTGTTATGAAGGTTTGGGAATCAAGATTTATGAGAAATTCGGGGTAAAATACTACAACGTTCGTAGAAAGTATCAGTTTAGCTATAGTTTACTCCAATCCCAACGCGTGTATGTACTGTTGTGATTATACATCTGGGCCAGTTTTCACCGCGCGTCTCCACCAAAAAGAATGCAGGAATCACATGTGCAACCATGGCGGCTTTTAACTTTACGATGTTTTGGACTACCGTCAGCATGTTTTGCACCCTGACTGGACTAGACAAAATTAGTCCAGAAATCAACTATTTTGTGATAGAATATGGAATTTCCTATCTAGTACTGAGAGAATTGGCTTGTGGGAGAATTTACTAAAGGGACAAATTGTGTTGTAATTGTGTTGGTTTCGTTTCGTTTTGAAACAAAATTTGACAATCAAAATACACCACTAGAATATAACTAGAACAGCGAAGCTGCCATGGCGAGCTGCCGGTCGCCAGATAGAAGACCAATGACTAATTGCAATAAGGAGTTATGACCATTAAGGTTTTCATTGTTTTAGCTCATTCAACTGGAACCAGTGATAAACTCTGAGAGTTTTATCTTTTCATATGAATCTAACATGTAAGAAGCAATACTTGATTCAAGTTTCAAGTCAGTACATCATTGCAACAAGGAGTTATGACCATTTAAGTTTTTTATTGTTTGAGCTCATTCAACTGGAACCAGTGATAAACTCTTGAGTTTTATCTTTTCATATGAATCTACGTGAAAGAAGCAATATTTGATTCAAGTTTCAAGTAAGTACATCATTGCAATAAGGAGTTATGGCCATTTAATTGTTGTCATTGTTTTAGCTCATTCAACTGGAACCAGTGATAAACTCTTTGAGCTTTATCTTTCATATGAATCTACATGTAAGAAGCAATGTTTGATTCAAGTTTCAAGTCAGTACATCATTGCAATAAGGAGTTATGACCGTTTAAGTTTTTTAATTGTTTTAGCTCATTTAACCGGAACCGATTTTATGCTCAGCCTGTCTGTTGTCAATTGTAAGTCAAAGTTACAACTTAACTTAGTCCAAAACTTTAAAATTTTAGTTTGAGTTTGGTTCTTTAAAATCCAGAGGTCAATAATTAAACCTGAAAAAAAAAACTTTAACATTTTTTTTATTCCCAAAACTTTAACATTTTTTTTATTCCCAAAACTTCAACATTATTGGAAAACATAGTTGAAAAAAAAAAAAAAAAATGACTGACAATTATATATAACAATCTCACTTGGGCTTGTACATACCATAAAACAACTCAACTCAAAGACTGATACTTAAACAAAAACTTTAACATTTCCACTGAACGCGGACGGCCGGCCGGACAGACGGACGGACGGACGGACGGACGGACGGACGGACGGACGGACAAACGGGACGGAAATTGTCATTACATAGGCTCACTCTGCTTCGCAGCTCGCCAATAAATAAAGTCAGTTGTTTTCAAAGCAAAATGGACAATATACTCCTAATCTAAGCAATTGTGGAAATATTTTTGTGTATTTACGTATAAAAACTGAAAAACTACCCACATTCCACGAACAGTTCCAGCTCATTAAGTATTCAAAGAGAGGTCACGCACGTCAGAGCCATGCATACAGTGCAAAGAAAAGGAACAGATTCTGTGCTGCGGACTGACTGCCTAAGACTAAACAAACACACAGTGTGCCCTCATTTAACACTGACTTCAAACCGGAAGTTAAAAATTAATGTTTAAAAAAATCAACTTCTAAAGGACACTGTTTTTTTTACAATCTTTACATCATTGGCAAAGTATTTATCAACTTAAGAAATGACACACAAAATGCGACCCATTTTGATCTTGACTTCCGGTTCAAACTGGATGGTCAAAATAAATACTTGAAACAATCATAATTCCCGAATCACACATTGGATTTTTATCAACTACATGGCATTACAAAGGGCTCCTAGGACTTACATAGCGCTACAATGTATGACCTCATTTGACCTAACTTTTGGGTCAAACCAGAACTAGAAGGTTTATATTGGAACAAAATCTTACTCCTGAACCACAAATCGGGTTGATAAAATAAAATATCATTAAATCATAATTTGATGACATCGATTACGAACACCTTGTTTTTGTAAAAAACAAAAAATTAATGTCTAGTTTTTTTGTTAGGTGTTCGTACGATATGTGCACAAACACCTCTTGCTTTTGTTCTGGTTTTTTTTTAGGCGTTCGTGCAACATGTGCACGAACACCTCTTAATTGTTATTGTTCTGGCATTTTTTCGTCTCCATCTTCTTCCGGAGAACTCTTCTCTACAGCATAACTCAAGATTGAAACTGAATTGAACCTTGAAACTCATTAGACATTTGAACCTTAATATAAAGACAACACACTTGTGATGACGTCATGGCGTCATCAGGTGTCGAATTACAAGGCTTTTCAAATTGAAAATGACCGTTTTCTATCTGCTGAATTTGAAAGCTATGAAACTCATAATTGGGCATCTGATACATCAAGATTGGGGCAACATTTGAAAAGTTAACGCAAAAATCGTATGACCTTTACTTCCGGTCTTTACGGAAAGTCAAAGTCTGCATTGTGGTTTTTTTTCTTTTAAAAAAAATCAAATTTTTGTCATAAGTCAAAATTGAAATTGATTTGAGCATTGAAACTCATAAGACAATTCAACCTTATCATCCAGACGCCACAAACATGATGATGTCATGATGACATCATCAGATATTGAATTACGTTAAATCAAAGTTAAATATGTGTAAAAAGTCATAACTCATGGACCACATGTTGGATTTTTGCAATCTACACATCATTGGATAGGTCGTAAAAAGTTCAACAAAGGCTACACACAAAATGACCCCATTTAACCTTGACTTCTGGCTCAAACCGGAAGTTGAAAATTTCAAAAATTAATCTCAAAAACTACAGACTATTTTAACATGAATTTTGCATCAAGTTATAGATGAGTTATCCTCCCGAAACTTTTGCACAGAGATTATAGCATTTTAACCTTAGTATCTGGTCAAAACCGGGGCGTCAAAGTGCACGTGTCTGTTGACTTTCATTGTATGACAACGCACGATAGTGTAGGCCAACACAAACATACGCCGACACTGTACACACGTTCTGTATTGAATGCTTTACATCTATATGTGCGAATATATGTAGCGTCGCTCGCTAATATTTTAACAAAAATTTTGCATGAGATTACAGATGAGTTATCCTGCCAAAACTTTTGCGCACAGATAATAACCTATTAACCTTTACATTTGGTTAAAACTGGACGTCAAAGCGAACGTGATTGTACAACACACGGTAGTGTAGGCCTACACTTTAATACAGTGTATGTCAAACCTGTACCAGCCAAGCACGTGTACGATGCATGTGTAGTTAATGTCTCAATACACGTTAATACAGCCACATATATTGCACATTGGGCATGTAGTAAGTTAACATGTCTGTATTGAGTATAGTGTAAAGCTACATGTAGGAATACATTTGGCGTCGCTAGCTATTTCATTGTCTATTGCACACCCAATTAATAATAGTCCGTGTAATATTTGAAAAATTCATTACTCCTTAACCACACATTGGATTGTTACAATCAATATGTCGTCTGAACGGTATTGATAAATTATACAAGCGCTAAAACAAATTGTGACCCGTTTGACCTTAACTTGAAGTTAAAAATTATAACTTCTGAACCTTATAACTGCTGCTCTGGATGATTCCATGTGCCTAAGGACTTGGCATATAAGTGAAACAGGTGGGCAAAAGTAATTGTTGTGGCCGGACCAATCCTGACAAAAGGCATTGACTCCGGCAACGCCCTTGCACCAAAACCTTGCATTGAATGCGTTGAGCTTTCTGTTTTGAGGGGATGCAAATCGGTCAATTGTGTGGGGTCCCCAAGCAAAATCAATTGTTGCAAAGGAACGGTCATCTATAGACCAATCGTCGTAATCGACGAATTTGCTTATTTTGTCTGCTATCGTATTCTCTGTCCTGGGTATCCATTCAGGAACGATGACAATGTTATGTGAATGGCAGATGTTGTAAATGCGGATTGCTAATTCTTGTAGCTTGGGCTTAGTGCTCCCGCAACTTATGATGTGTGGGACATTTGCGTTGTCTATAAACCATTTCACTTTATGATTTGTCAGATGGGATTTCGCTTCATTGAGAACTTTGAGTACTGCGGCTAATTCGCGCCATGTTGAGCTGTTGAGTTTTTCGACTAGGTTCCAAATACCATGAAATTGCATGCTGGCGGAGCCGTGAATGTATGCGCCGTAACCTGTAGCGCTGGCATCTGAAGAAATTTGCATAGTTGGTACTAGCACAAATTTGAATGGGAAGCCATTTAGTGAGTGAATGTTTTGGTTCCATAATTTAAGTTCGGCAATGACGCTACTGGTGAGAGGTATTAAGCTTGCCCAAGATTGGCGCGATTCAATTGTTTGATAGCATTCGCGGGTCATGAGTCTGGCTATGGGGCCTAAAGCAGGGGTCATGGAAATGATTTGGCCTGCGATGGACGCTAGGTCCTTTACTAGGGTTGTTAAGTCGGACGCGTGCTGGGTCAATAGATTTTGAACAGAAGACATTAACTTGTCGACTTTAGCATCTGGAATGTAAAGCAGCGACGATGCGGAATCTATGATGAAACCCACAAAGTTTATGGTTGTGGAGGGGTTCCAAACGCACTTCGTTTTGCTTAAAACAAAGCCGCTACGAGCTATTGTCTTCCTAACGATGAGTAAGTTCTTCAAAGCAGCGCATTGATTTGGGGAGATTATAAGTCCATCGTCAATGTAGACAAATGAAAGTATTCCCTGTGTGCGCCAATGATAAACTAACGGTCTAACGACTTTGAAAAAGATATAGCACGCACTACTGAGCCCAAATGGGAGAACCTTGAAAACATAGTATTTAACACAGTTGTCATGGGTCCAAGAAAAACCCAGGTATTGTTGGTGAGGGGGAAATATTTCAATATGATGATATCCGGACTCAAAGTCAAAAGATAAGTAAAACTGATGTGGTCCGAGGACCTGGGAAATATGCTTTAGGTCTTCGTATTTGAATTTAGTTAGTAAAATATACTGATTCGGATGACGAAGGTCCAAGACAAGTCTCAACTTTTTCCCTTCCGCTACCGTCAATGGATTGCAACAGTAGGGGACGGAATCAACCTGGAGTATACAATTCTTGTCCAACAGTTCTGCAATTGCAGTTGTCACAAATTGGGAATGGTTCCTACTTGATTTGTTGTTCTTGGCGAAACAAGGAGGAGGCATTTGTTTAAAGGGGATTTTATACCCAGTTGCAATTGTTTCAGTAACAATTGTACTGGCTTTCAATTCTTTAGTCCAAAAAGGCAAGCATGGTTTCAATTTACCTTTAACCGTCAATGGGGCTGTATGAGATTGGTCAATCTCCGAAGCTTCCCAGTCTCTATGTAGAGGAAGGTCCGGCAGTGGCAGGTCCGAGCTGCTGTTGACTTGTTCGTAGGGCTCTGAGGGACGGGCAATTGGTACGGACATGGCCTGTGATGCCGCACTGGAAGCACATCCTACGGTCGATGTTGACGGCAGGCATTGTGAAGTATGGGCGACGAAAAGAATAGTTACTAGGCCGCTGATAAGTCGCAGCAGTTGGAAGGCTGACCCCGCGGTATTCGCGGAATCTAGACTGATTTCTGGATTTCTTTGCTGCGTCAGATTTTTTGTTGGCGGCCATTTTCTCCGCTTTTTTGAGTCTTTTTTCGTCGTCCGAGTTGTCGGCCAAATACTCTTTGACTGTGGCCCAACCCAAGGATGAGCGGTCGGCTACTTTGATAAGCTTTTGTCGTTGTCTTACTGCCTGTAAAGCCTCCTGGAGGCTAGATTTTGTGTTGGTGAAGTCGCCGAGTTCCAGAAAGCCCAAAGCAGATTCTATGAGGGTTGCTATCCCCTCTGCGTGGTTGAACTGCTGCTTGTTCCCGTCGCTCTTAAAAGGCACTGCAGTTTCGGAAAGTTTTTGCTTTTTGGAAGTGGAATCTACTTTATGTTGTAGATGCTGTATGGCACTCAGTATCTCTTGATTTGATACTTGGGCTTGGTTTTCAAGGCTCATGGTGGAAGGTGTGAGATGTTTAAGACGTTCAGCAAGCAAGGTGTAATTGCTCAATCGAGAAGGAGGAGTTGTGCCTATAACAGGGTTTATATATGCACTGCTCAGTGAGCACCAACAAAGAAATGTTGCGTAACCGCTCGTCGAGCGTCATGTCGTTCGATAACGAAAAGAAATGTCACAAACAAAAGCATATATCATTTCTATTGACAGGAATGCCAATACTGAATTGTGCCCAGTACAGACAATGACACAATTTTTAGAGGCAAGACCTCCAAGGGAGGGGCTCTTGTTTGTACACTTCGGGGGGACCCTTTGTCAGCCAAACAAGTTAATCACATCTTAAAGCAGGGGATTAAGGCCATCGGGTTGCCCCCACACCTTTTTTCAGCTCATAGTTTCAGGATAGGTGCTGCATCATCAGCCTCAATGTGTGGGGTTCCGGAGGAACGAATCAAAAGTATGGGGAGATGGAAGTCTGGAGCATTTGAATCTTACATTAGGCCAGACCTAATGTTTCCAATTGTCTAAAAGGGGTTAGCTAGTAGTAAGGTTTATAGATAAGCATTGTAAAGCAACCGCTTCTTTAATTAGCATATTGCTGTGTAAGATAAATCATCATTTACAAGGTGTGTGGATGTTGAGTTGGTTGTTTAAAATTTGTGTAGGGTTGGTACAATATTTTGACTTTTATACAAGACTTTGACAAGATGAAATATTAGTCAAAACAGATTACCCAGGCTGTTTTTCTTTAATTTATTTATACAGATAGTTATCAATCCGAAGCAAGAACTTGGATACTGGGGGACAGTATCATTCGCCATGCAGGGAAGTCCAACACACAGCTGCACGGTGGTGGTACAGTGACATGGAAAGGCGTGTCTGGGGCACGCCTGGTCGGTCTAGGGAATAGGCTCAGGAGATACCTGGCAAAAGGCGAGGCCCCAACGACAATAGTGTTACATCTAGGGACCAATGATATCTTTAAGGAAAATTTGGGACAGATTAGACACAGGGTAAAAGAGAGCCTAGAGGCAATTAGGAATATCCTACCCAACACACCGTTAATTTGGTCTGACATTTTGCTAAGGGTGAAGTATCACGGTGAAGTTAAAGGAGGGGCAGGCAAACGCTGCACTTGGGATTTGAATATGTACGCAAGGAAGATACTTCGGGAGATGCAAAATGCACATGTGATTAAACACTCCCATCTCATTAATCCTTCCCAGGAAGGTGTGTACTGGCAAAACATGATTCATTTGGATACCCGGGCACACTGTTGTTCCGTCAAAATTTATCAGACGGGTTGATGTTCTTCAACACACACCCCGATGCTTTTCATTTTCCATCATGGGACCAAGTTTAGTGGAGGAAAAAAAAGGGGGGGTGTTTGGGCAAATTTTTATAGCAAAAATTTGCTTTGGCGGTAAGTTTAGGTTTTTCCTGTATAAATAAGCTAATAGGCATGGAAGCCTGTGAGGAAAATGGTAAATTAATTTATGTGAATTGATATGTATAAATATGGTGGTAATAAAATGATGTGATTGTATATAAAGAAGTAAATTAAATTGGTACCTTCTTGGCAACTCGCTGGAAGTGGGAACCTCATTGACCCAGAATTTCTCCAGTCAATGAGTGCAGGAATTTATATAATAATTGTAAATGTTCTGGTACCTTCTTTAGCAAATCCCTGAGAAGTGGGAACCTTTGCGAATTAGAATTTTACCGTTCGCAAAGTGTGGAATTGGGAAGCTTTGCAGATTGGTCGCAAAGTGTATTTATAATTGGAATTGGTATACTTCTTTATGAGTGGATATCAGTGGATGGGAAATGTTTTGAATAAATATTGCAATTTAAAGGATGGAATTAAATAAAGGGAAATCCCTTATTATTAATTGTCGTTTTACCACTGAATTCAGAATACGGAATAAATTAACTCCTGGCAGAATTCACTGCAACAACAAATCCTTTTGTCTGTGTATTTATGAGGTGGTAATACTAAATTATTGTAGTAAAACTGTAGTATTCCTGCAGTATATAGATGCGATATTAATATAGTTTTACTATGATTTCAAAACACTTCTCAAGGTGATAAGACTATAGTAACACTGCATTACAATTGTAGTATACCTGTAGTACAACTCAATTTGTATTTTTGTAGTGTTATAATGATATAACTGCAGTTGTTAATGTAATGTTAAATTACTGTAGTAAAATTGCAGTAAAACTGTAGTATTCCTGCAGTATACTTATGCGATATTAGTATAGTTTTACTATGATTTCAAAACACTTTTCAAGGTGATAAGACTATAGTAACACTGCATTACAAATGTAGTATACCTGTAGTACACTCAATTCGTATAACTGTAGTTTTATTATGATATAATTGCAGTTGTTAATACTAAATTATTGTAGTAAAACTGTAGTATTCCTGCAGTATATAGATGCGATATTAGTATAGTTTTACTATGATTTCAAAACACTTTTCAAGGTGATAAGACTATAGTAACACTGCATAACAATTGTAGTATACCTGTAGTACACTCAATTTGTATTTGTGTAGTGTTATAATGATATAACTGCAGTTGTTATAGTTAAATTACTGTAGTAAAATTGCAGTAAAACTGTAGTATTCCTGCAGTATACTTATGCGATATTAATATAGTTTTACTATGATTTCATTACAGTTTTCAAGGTGATATGACTATAGTAACACTGCATTAACAACTGTAGTATACCTGTAGTACTCAATTTGTATAACTAGTTTTATTATGATATAACTGCGGTTGTTAACATTAAGTTACTGTAGTAAAATTGCAGTAAAACTGTAGTATACCTGCAGTATACTTTAATATGCGATATTAGTATAGATTTACTATGGTTTCATTACAGTTTTCAAGGTGATCTGACTGTAGTAATGTGTAGTATACCTGTAGCACAATCATTTTTATAACTGTAGTTTTAATATGATAAAACTACAGTTGTTAAGGCTATTTTACTGTTTTAATACTGCAGTACAATTGTAACATTCCTGTTTTATGCTCATGTGGTACTAGTATAGTTTTATTCTGATTTTCAAGGTGATATGACTATAGTAGTCCCGCAGTAAAATTACAGTATACCTGTAGTCTACTTATTTTATGTTGCTGTAGTTTCATGTGACATAACTACAGTTGTGGATGCAACTGTCTTTACTCTGCAGTTAACATTGTAAGTATTCACACATTACTCAATCACTTGAGTAGAATTGTTACAATAAGCACAGTTTTTAATGTATACAACTGTTTATACTGTAGTAAAAATGTAGCATTCCCATAATATGATCTTGTCTGATCTGCCTGGTTAATAATGTAGCTGTGGGATTAGTCCACTAAAAATAATGTCTTCCCTATGCCTACATGTAGTGTATGTGCATGGGAAAAAATACACTATGTGAAGTATTCTTTAGGGTCGTTTTATAATGGTAATACATGAATCTACATAAATAAATCATTCAGTAATAGCAAGCACTAGCTGTTAATATGCAACCTTTAAAATACAGAGACACCTACCAAAAAAACCAAGAAATTAAGTTCAACAGATAATTTTTGTCACAATTGATTTTTTATTAAGCTTCTCTTATTACCAAAAACGTATGCAACCTTTAAAATACAGAGACACCTACCAAACAAACCAAGAAATTAAGTTCAACAGATAATTTTTGTCACAATTGATTTTTTATTAAGCTTCTCTTATTACCAAAAACGTATCCGAAACGTTATCTCTGGTAAACATAAACATGTTATTTTTCAGGTACATAACTTGTACAGATAAATAACGGTTTACAGGATGACTCTTAAAATTGTTGCCAGTTGAAAAAAAGGTGGATGACCGATTGAGACCCTTGGCACATTACCCTAGTCTGTGTATTCATTACTAAGCCAGCAAAGGTAAACATTTTCCACATGTCAACAGCTTTCACAGCTACGGTTCTCAGTGATTCTACCCTAAACCTAAATGCCCCAGCCAAATTGTCTCCCACGTCATTGTCATTTACTTTTAATTGGGGTTCTTGGACTAGAAGCTCATTTCAAAGAACTACAGGCAACTCTTTACAGGTACAAACAATTTCATCACATTGGCAGTGTTCAAAGGAAATAAGCATAAACTTGTCAATTGTAATAACCGAGTTGTCAGATAGATAAACAATCAAATCATTTCTCCTAATGTTTCTGCTGTATTCTTCTGTATGACAAAACAATCCATTTACAATAAATCTTTTAAACCTAACAACATTTACAATATTTCTGTTCCCGACCAACCTAGATATACACAATGATTCATATGCAGTTATTTCACGCATAAATGGTGCCCCAAGACCAGTCACATTCTCTGAGAGGCAATACGCTTTTTTAATTCCAGGAAAATGTGTGGTGATTTGAGAAAATGTTTCCTTAACTAAATCATTAGCATTTTCAAGATACAATTGTTTAGATCGAAGAAACTTGTTGCAAATTTGCTTTGGAGCGCCACGAGTTCCAGTTACAAACTTAATAATAGTTTGGTTAAAATCCTCAAAAACAAAAGCTGATGTTGACCACAAAGGTCCCCAAAGTTTGACACCTTGACATAGATGAGTGAGGAGATGAACATTTTAAGAAAGTAAGTTTGCACTAAAGATCTGGTATCTCGTAAAGGAACTTGCACAATGCTTGATGGCTCTTTTGTATTAGTGTATGGGAGATATCATTTCCAATTAAATTATAAATTGCAAATACTAAAAGCCACCAATGTCTTAAGAACCTTGGTTGGAGAACACCTTGTAAAATAATTGGAGAGTAAAACAGAAAATTCCTCCACTCTGTAGCTTTCCAGTATTTTGATTCTTTCATGGATCTTGGAAGCCTAGAGACTTCATTTGTAGGTCTAATGGAACACAAGCGTTTGTCAACTACATCCTTTTCTCGTCCCAAGTAGTATACTTCTCCATGAGAACTGGAGTCAAACCAGTGATTGAAAAAAGACCGAACAACGGCAAGTGCAAGTGCGTGCATATAATCTGTAACAAATCCCCACGAAATGTAGAATCTGGGCAACAATGACAATATAGTATTGCCTTTTACACCACAAATACAGCTATTCTGTTGTACAGCCTGTGCTGCATGTTCTTGCAGTTTTGTTTTGTCCTTTCTGGCAAAGGGTCATGTAAAGGGTACACACGGGCAACCCCACGCCCTCTAGCAACTACCTCCCCTGGATGTAAACAAAAATTACAACCATATTTTCCGTTAAACTGTTTAATATTCTGTAGTGGTGCTCTTGCAGGTGAGTCACATGAACAAAGTGGGGCGCATACTTTTGAATGAAAGGTTTCGTTGTGAAGTTTAAATGTCAATCCCTCTGAATTTAGCTTTTAATTTGCATTTCTTGCACAAAGGGGAAAAACAGAGTATCAGTTTTTGGCTTTTGTAAGCCAAACCAAAGAGCAGCAAGAATAACATTTTTAGATCTGTACTTGGGGGGAACTTCATTAATGATGCACTGAACAGGGGTTATTGAGAATTTAGAACTATTGAACCATGGAACACCATTGCAATTCCACATCAGAGACATGCTATATTTCCTTTCAAAGAGGCCTTTTACTCTCAGATTTATGTAGGCATGCCCATCTGAAATATCGCTGACTGTTTTACTGACAGTTGATTTACTAATTAAAAGTGAAGCTAAGCCATGATTTTCGAAAAGGTCTCTGATCTGATCTTCAACTGGAAGATAGAGAAAAAAGTTTCCTCTTTTTTCACTATCAGCTTTAGAAAATGTGCCATTACAATCTGGACAAAAAAATATTGCTGGATCCTTACCAATATATGCCAAGCATTCATTACAATAAAAATGAACTTGCAATGCCTCTTTGTCACCCAAAGTGAAATGCAAATAAAAGAGATATTTTGTCTCGGTACGCATCCAGGTTGTATCAAATTGAGGATTAGAAGTAAATCGGCAAGACCCAGGTCGGTCAGGTGATGTCGAATAGTGAAGCTTAAAACAAGTATGAGAAGTTGAGCTTTTGTGAGTCCTGATCTGTTGGAAACGTTCTCTTCTCCACCCTGGCAAAATGAAATATAAATGTACTCAACTGATTAAAACTCAAAATCTTGGTACTTATTTTATGTTAAACTATTCTGCATGTATCAGCTGCCAGATCAAACCAAACAATGATAAACAGTGTGGGTGCATGAAATAGAGTGATACTGATAATGTTTTGGCCTCTATGTACTTCTACGTATCTTCACTGTACTGTAAACTAACCCCTTTTTTCAATAAATGTTGACAAGAGAAGATGGTTGCATTCAAGCCGAGCTTGTTTCAACGTTTCTCAGATAATTTGGCCAGTTATGAAATATGCCAGTTATATTTGGATACATGTAAGTATTCAGGAAATATTTTTATTTAGAATTTGTCTTCAAATAAATGTTCTTAATTTCTTTAGGGCAGTGGCGCTTAAATGTGTTCAGTCCTGGGCCCAATTTCACGATGCTGCTTACCGACATTAAGGGAACAGGAAATTCTGCAATTACATAAAATGTATTTCATGGGTTGGCAAGAAATAATATCGTAGACTTGCCTTCTTCTTGAACCAAAAACTTCTCGCTTTCACTGGGATCAATAAAATAACTGCATAAAAATGTACCTGGATATTTCACAACACTGTACATACCACAATGTGATGATGAACATCTGAATGGTCATGATCATTTCCATTATCTTTATCATCATTATCGCCATAATCATATTCATCAGCAGAAAATTCAGAATTTGAACTTGGATTATGTGAATCTCCATTGATACCACTGGAATCTGGATCCAAGTCTCACTCAGTACCACTTAAATTTGCTGAGAGAGTAGGTCATCTTCTTCACTGCTGAATCATCAAGGTGCTGTGATGGAATAGCGAAGCCATCTTGCCCTTCCTCCGAGTCCGTAAGCTGGTCCTGAAAATTTAAGTCACTTATGTAATCCCTGTAAGTCAGTGTATTGAATATACTAAAATGTTAACAAGACATTTGTTAGAAAAAAGTCATCCAGATAAAAAAAGAAAAGAAAAGAAGGATATTACTAAAGGCCTACTTTCTAGGCAAATAATATATAGTCCAATTTAAAATAACACTTTGTTATTATTATTTTAAAAAAAATCATATCGGTCGTACTAGCGCCCAGTAAAAACGTCATGCTCACAATACAATCGTCAATTAGCTATAATTTTTCAGAACACCCAGCCACGAAGAACGCCAACAATTTACAAAAAGACAAAACAAAATAGCTTGAAAATTGCCTACCCTGTCCTTTTTTACTACTCCTGAACACTCAATACGCCCAAGATGGATGCAACTGGGCATTTATGATTTAATTGTAGGGGCCTACTCACAATCAATAATATTTTTAAAAGGTGTACAGCGCCCCAGACAGACTGGGTCTAAACCCATACATGGTACGTCTGTCTAAGTAATAATAGTTGACATTAAATTAAATTTAGAGCACAGACACAAACAAATAAATACTTTATCGCAAAACGAAAGTATCAAAAGCAATGCCAATGGCAATTTTCAATTCAACCCACAAATTGGATGATTTTTAAAAATATTTATTTTTTTTAGGCATCATCCAGAAACGGAAAACGGAAACATTTCCAAATCCTGCCACCACTTTTTCACTCATTTTTACCCAAAGGAATGTCTCATTTGAGTAAATTAGATACTCTTTTTATTTCATAACGAATGAAAAAGTGGTGGCTGATTACGGAAATTTTCCCCGGAAAACAACTGCTAAACTACTTAGCCCTAGCGGAGATTGACTGAGCTGAGTGATTACTCCCCAATTTACTGTCAAGACTGTCTGGGTCCTGCTCCTGGTCTGGACTTGGATCCCAGGGATATTCCCCTAGTTATAAAACGACCCTGGCATTGTTTTTGTGAGACACAAATATCAGAAAAAGGAAAGGTTTTACTCTCCATTTTAAATAAATTAATAAGGGAGTAAACATTTGAAAATATTCTTATTATCTCAAACGCCATAATACTGGTGAGCTCGTCGATGTCTGTTGATTAATGAAGCGAGAGACATCACACTCACAGACATGACAGAGCTGTGCAACATATTAACAGTGGTAGAAAATCCCTAAGCTAAAGGATGCTAGTTCAGGGAGGACATCCTTCACGTACTTGGTACTTGGTAGTAATCCTCCTGAAACTTCCGCTTACTTTAGTTTTTGATAAATGATATAACTAGAGTCGGAGATCCCGGAGCACTTGTGTATCCATAAATTACACCTATCACATATCATTGCACTATCTCCATTTTTCACAGCATACTGGCAGATACCGCAGGGCCATTTAGGTTTTCTACCACGCTTCGTGGGACCTGGATTAGTTTATATGTCTCCTGCAAGTAATTTCATCGCTAGATTTATACTTGATGGTAAAGTGAGAAGGCTACTGTCCCTAATCAAACCCTTTCCAAATTCAGGACGTTTAGCACAAAAGTAAGATATGATATACGCTAAGCTAGCGTTGACAATGTCATTGTACACACCAAGTTCGGAGTATGGGTCAGGTCTTGAGGATGAACACAAGTCAAAAAATTGAATTCTCCTACCGTAAATCAGTTGATCAGCATGGTCAGAGTCTAGGTGATGTTTGTTACAATGGAAGGTGTGCAACTTGGAAGCCCAAAGTAGAATGCCAAGGATGTAGATTGATGCAGAAAATTTATGTTGCGTGTTCCCGCGTTTACAAATGGCGCCGGTACAGACGATTTCCAATCCCAATGGTTAAAAAAAACAACAAACAAAATTCACCAGACGAGGGCATTAAAAAACGTCAAAATTGTACTAGATAAGACTCAGACACATTAAAAAAGACAAAACTAGAACAAATAAGTTTGGATGGCAGGATAAAAGACCGATTTTGGCCAATTTAAAAGACTAAAAAAGGAACACATTAAAAAACACGACCGCTCTCCTGAAGAGCGTCCCCTTCACGTTTTGTAAATAAAACATGTTGGAATGATATCAGTCTGTTTTGTGGAGCTTTTGGCCTTAATTTCACTTGTTTGTACAGAAAATATTAATAATGCCTAATCACTGTTAATTAAATTTTTTTAAATTTCAGATCATAGAGAATATCTGGTAAAGATCAGAAATGAATTAACGGAAGTCAAAGACAAAGGCAAAGATGTCAGTATTTGCAGACCATCGTGAAGAAGGGTTGGGAAGAAGGAAGAAAACTGTCAAGAAGAGATGCTTTGATGACGAAGATTCTGACAGTGAGGAGGTTGGTGTAACTCAGTCAAAAGCAGGTTTAATTTGATTCAAGACAATACAAGACAATGTGTTTAAAATACCATCAGATGTGATGCTTGGTTGATGCCAAAACATCGCTTAAAGTATTTTCATGCATAGTCATTGTTCAGAGAAAAATAACAAATTACGATTCTGTCATTAAAATTGTCTTTCATAAATGCTATTGTGCTGTTACATTGCTGTTAAAAGTGTTAGACTGCATAATTTCCTGTGAAATGGTGTGGTTCAATTACATTTCTCAAGCGCAATCGAATCATGACTGCTAATTTATTAACAGGGGTGGAGAAAAATGGTTACTGCTAAATTCACTGGCCTTGGACCTACAATTTACAAGTAGTTAGTTTCCTTTAAAACTGCGCATACCGGATGTTTTCATTGTACCTGATTGAATTCAATAGGGGTTACAAGCTCCCACCAAACTTGTCTCAATAAAGGAACATCATCCACTTTTTTCTTTAAGCTCCAACTTTGTTGGAAGATGTAAGCGCTTCCTATTAGTATTATCAACTATGCATTGACTGAAATGCATATAAATTGTGTAATGATTTTGATTTTTTCAATTCAGGAGGAACCAACAATTTCTGCACAGAATTCTCCACAATTTCTGCACAGAATTCTCCAAAGAAAAATCGCCCTCAAGAAGGTAACAAAAGTTCCAAGAAGTTGGCCACCAAGCTTAATCTTTAAGCCTTTGGCGGAAGTTTTTCTAGCACAGATGTAAGTGGTACTCTATTGTGAAATTTTGTATGTTTAATGTTAGTACAATTGATTCTTTTTGTGATTTATGTAGCTGGGCACAAGTAGTTACATCTCGCCACAAAAAAATAAACTGTTTCAAGTTTTAGATATTATTTTAAAACAAAATGAACTTTCTTTTGCAGATCATTTACTTTAAAACTCAAATTGGTTTGTAAATACAGTTGACTCATTTTAAAACGAGGTCCGCCGGCGCACTTTTATAGCACACTATTATATTTACATGTATACACACGTGTATAGGCTAGGAGCTGTTTGCTACCTAGTACAGTTCTTACGAGCATCCTGTGCACAAAAATATATATGATAAATGCATATTTCTTCACTATGATCATATAAATTTAATAATTTGTATAACTCAAGATAAAAATCATAGCAAACAAAGTTATGTCAAACTTGCCGTTCATGTGACCATGATGTGACAGATTCGATACTGCGTAGCGCCTGTGCTGAATGTTGTTTTCGTGTAAGGGAAGTAGCATTTCAAGCGTAGGTTACAAGCGAAATGTTTTCTCGTTTTAGGATCGGACAAAACCGCATGGCTGGTCTGATAAATAGTTTTGAAAGCGCTGCACACTGCCATGTATAATTAAAAAACTGGCAATTGATATGTTTATGTAGTTTTGAGACGGAGTGATTCATGAGTCAACTATTTATCTCTATAATGTAACAGTTACTTAGACCTAAAAGTATGAGTAATTTAGATGTTTTGGCCATGTATTTTAAACTCAACTGTTTTTTGATATTTACCATAAAACACAACAGGAATTTTGCTGTGACTCAAAGAATTACCTGAAGGATCTTGAAGAGGAACTGGCCACAGCCAAGAAAGAAAATGCCAAACTAAAGAGTGAGTGTAAATCTCTTGTTCGAGCTTTATCTCTAATAGACAGTAAGATTTGAATTTGTTCTTTCAAAATAAAGTTATGGCGTTGAACTGCAAACAAGTTAACCCTAACCATCAAACATCAAAACATTGGTAACAGTATACACATTGGTAACAGTATACAGAGGAAGCATTTGCTTGGGACAAATTTAACTTTCTGCCAAGTAAAAGAGGTCTTCACATCTTCCCTAAATTGTTTTTATAAGCTAAATGGAAGACTTATAAATATATTGTTTTTTCTTATTTGCATAGACTTGCCATCACTGCTTGCCAAAGTTTAGAGCTTCTGCTTCATCAAGCACTTCAACACCTTCAAGCACTCCTACACGCTCTCATACACAATCCCCCGACAGAACAGTAGCACAGGCAAGTCCATTTGAATTGTAAAATGCACAAAAAACACAACAGCCCTGGATGGTGTGGGGGGGAGGGGTTGATAAAGTTTGAGGGAAATAAAATAGGAGGAAGCAACATTCTACAATAAAAAAATATTTGCCTTACAATTACAACTTAACCAAAGCATCACAATGATTTTGTCAAGAATAATTAAAAATAAAACTACATGGGCTCTAATTTTGGCTGGAAAATCACAAATCATTGTTTGATTTTAAACATTTTGGGGCTTCACCATTACCATTGGTGCCCATGAAAAGCATCACAGGCCCCTTGATCCACTCATGAATTGTTTTGCTTATTCACTAGAAAGAAAATTATTAGAATCAACTTTATTTAAATCTCGAAATTTTGGGGTTCCCCCCTGCCTGCCTCTTTAAAGATATTCAGTTTAAGAAACTAATGGTTTTATAAAAATTATACATTTACAAGCGCACACCTCGGCAATCATTACCCAAGAGATGTTGCTGAGGTGTAACACCAGAGACCCTCAGAAGTTAACAAATGATTTGCTGACAGTCTTGTGGTCTTCTGATCATCTGGCATCTCATTCCCTCACTGGGGGAAAGCATCAGGGAGGGGAGAATGAGATCAAGATGCAAAAGGAGGCACTAGACCCCAAGTCAGTTGAGGCGATTGTTGGTAAGTTTTAAAAACTGTTTCCATTTTTAGCTGATACTTCATGGAGGCTATTGCGTCCATAGGAAATGTTATGCTGATGCCCTCATGAACTATCATTAGAAGTACCCTTTACTACATTACTAAAGAAAAACTGTCTTGCCATTACAAGAACAAAGTATTCGGTCTGAGGATCTATAATATCTTTGTCTTTGCTGGTTCTAACAGACAATAATTATGCTGTGTGAGACATGATAAAGATATTTAAAAAAAAACTAGTGGCTAGTGATCCAAAATAGGTATGTAATGTTTTCCTTCACTATTCATACTTTCCAACTGAAACAAATTTCATGCTTCAGGATGCAGTAATTTGCTCAAAGTAAGATTCTTATGTGATCATTTACAGATCATTTACCTACTTTATGGATGAAATGTCCATCTGTTATTAGATAACGTGTATATAACAATTTTGGTACACAGCTTTAAATAGGTAAACTGAGTGTAAGCCTGAGCCGAAGCCTAATCCATGGTTTGGAAAAGGGCATGTGACTGCCCCTGAGTTTTGTGTATATGATGGTGATGCAGCTAAGTTGCAAACCAAAAAGCTCATGAGAAACTTACAAATGTGTACAGGGCTTTTTGAATCCTAAACTGAACCTCTCTCGTCTACTTTATTTTACTAGGTTTGCATAAAGAAGATGATATGGACCAATTTACACGACAAGAAGGTGCTATGTTATACACAAAATGTTATTCTAATTATTGCTTTGCTCAGATCTTCTTCAGTAAAGCTGCAAATTCCAAAAATTTGAAGCAAAACTTGATTTTATAATTAAATAAAAAACATTTCTGAATCATTTTGTGCATTTTGGAATTTTTTTTACATTATACAAATTTTTGATTTAAAACAAGTTTTATTATGATTGAGTTTGCTTGGTTTATAAAACTTGATTTTTACATGTTGATTGCATGTTAATGTTTTCTTAACCATGTACGTCATAATCATTGGTTTTAAAACACAACGTTCTCGGATGTTCATTACAACAATTTACAAACTATGACGATGTTTATCAATTTATGGTTTATAAACAATGACTTTTTAGAGAGGATATGGTATATCCAGCCCTAAAAGTTTTGATTAATTTCAAACTGAAAACTCATTGGTTATAAAGTTCATACCAGTACCAAGCCTCCAGAGAAATATTTTTATCTGTAACATGTTCTGCCTAAGTAAAAAACTAACAAAGCATTTGAAGACCCAAATTAATTGTTTATAAGTTTGGATTGCTGCATTAAAAATTTTGACAAAACAGTACACAACATTGACAGTTCATCTCTCCTGGTTTCTATGGGTCTTTTACCAATGGCCAGTAATGAGGACTTGATGTTTTGCAATCATTATATTCTTTCTACCTTAGTCTGATTTTTGGTTTGTTTGCCATTGGATACAAATCAGAAAACTCTGCTTAAACAGTGCGAAAAGTCTTAATGCCTTCACCATGTGTACATGTAGGTCAACACTTGTATTAAATAAAATTGTCCAACTTTTCCCACAAGATTCAAATATACATTGATGTGACCCAACTATTGACAGACAACTATTTTTTTCTTGGAATCTTACTTTATGGAAACAAACTTGCCATTCTATTGTCTAAAAATTTTTATAATCAAAAATGGTTTAAGTTGCCATGATACTTAGAATCAATACTTGTTGTTTTGTAATAGTCCATATTAGTATTGTTAGTTTTGTTTGTCATGTTCATCTGTAAACTGCTACCTCAATGTGAATGTACCAACGCATTACCCTATATTTAGATGTTAGATTTGTATTTTGTTCTTCATGGCCGTTGGTCGACTATTATAAGGGGGGAGGGGAAGCCAAAACATTACATTGTATTTCATATGAGTACATTTTACCTAGGCATTTTATGTACTTTATAAAATTGTTATTTCAGGTTTTGGACGTTCGTGTTTGGTACATAGATGTGACCTAACTACATGTATTGCAAGACACCTTTTTTCCCTTGGCAACTGATTATATGTAAACAAATTTGCCATTTCATAGTCTAAAAAACATTACACGTATACAACAAAAGTTAGTTGAACTAAAATGTTTATGTTTAGTTGCAGTACATTTCATACAGATATATATTTAAATACCTTTCATCCGATATATTGCAATGTCAAAGCGAATGTACCAAAGCATTACTTTATATTTAGTTTGTATAATTTTGTATTTTATTCTTTAAGGTCGTTGGGTGACTATTACAAAGGAAAACACTTTATATATTTAATATTAATTTTTAACTATATACGCATTGTATTTATTGTGAAAAACCTACAAAAAATGTTTGTTAAATTTTTTTGAGTAAATTTATAAATAAGATTTTTACTAATTGTTATTGCAAGGTGAACAGGTGCTCAAAAATAATACTGAAGAATATGTATCATGTACCAAACGATTTTTGCTTGTGTTATGTGATTTTGTGGGTTTAAATTACAGTTTTAGTATAGTTTAACTTCAACATTTGTGTAGTAAAATTACAGCAACTGTATTCGAGTATTTTTACAGTAAACTACAGTGTAATAGAATGTTTACTATAATAATACTGTATTTTTATTGTCAGTGATATAGTAAACGTAAGTTGAAAATACAACTGTAACATAGTTTTAAAACAAAATAATTGTATTAAAATTATAATAAAGACTGCGGTAATATTACAGTAAAAAAACAGTGAAATTTTAGTAAAAATTTGAAACTACATTTTTAACATAGTCTCACCACACGATTTGGGCAAAACACAGTAGTCCTACTGTATAGTAGGGTGCTGTTTGTAGCTGCCACCCTTTTTAAGTCTGTGCTGGATCACAGTTTTAAATCCTGTTTTTATCTTCGTCTATTTTAACCATCCAAATTTTATCTTCATGCCACAATACAACTTTGTTGATCGTGATGTGTACGGTGATGTATTTTTTATTTATCCTCTATGTTTGAGGGTATTTTGGGGATTTTATTAATCTTCTGCAACTCAACATGGCTGCCATACATATCTTGATTGGACTGCTATTACTACATGTACGTTTTGGACTGACTGATAAACTGGATTGAGTACAGCCATTATTGAACTTATACTATCGGTAAGGCGCGATCGATATCAGCATGAACCGTTGTAGCTTAATACTGCTGATTATTGTGCAATACCAACTTCATTACTGCCAGGACTTTGATGGAATCTGTGTTTTTGCCTCTTCCACAAATAATGGATTATATTTTGCGACTGGTAAGCTGTTAACGTTATATACTCAGGATTCACTTCTGAGCCCGTCATTATTAACAATAACACGAATCAGAGTGACACATGTACATAATGTGTGCCGCAATAGAACTGTTGCAGGAATGTGGCAAAAACATGGCTATACTCTTTTATCTACCCCGGATCGGGAGTCTCCCCTTCTGGACATTACAATTTTCAATGACATACAAAGAAACCCAGGCCCGCATAAAAGTTTCGCTACCCAATATGCTCAACAAACCCTTAAAAAGGCTTCATTTAATGTGGCAGTAATGGATGACAAAGTAAGCGAAAACACCCTGCATCGGCACACTTATACCGTAAGGCAATTATTGACACTCCGTACTAAGCGCTTCATGGACAAACCTTGTAATGATTACTTAAAAACTTTAGGATTACTAAAACGTAAACGGGGATGCAGAGGTAGAAGGCATGGACCAGGATTTAATTCTCATTACAGGAAAGATGGCAGCTGTGTGTACAATATCCCTGCGATTACAACGCCCCGTACTGTTCGCACCAATAGACAGGACGTCATCTTTCTTTCACTCTGTGGAATGCTAGATCAATTAACAATAAACTCTGCGGTTTGTGCATCAATTTATGAAAATCGTACGGATGTTTTCGTAGCATTTGAAACTTGGCTTACGAAATCTAAAAATGAGCAGCTAACTATGCGCCAGTTTCATTCATTGCTGACTGGATATGACTTCCATAGTTGTCCACAGTCATTCCAGAGGCGGGGGAGTTGCTGTAATTGTGCGTCAGACTCTAGCTGTGAGTAGAAAACACATCCTGTCATACGCATCTTTTGAATCGATGGACTTATGTGTCAGGACTTCGTCAGATCTCATTCATGTCATTGTGGTATATCGTCCTCCCCCATCAGCTAAAAACAGAGCTATTGTTACCGAATTTTTGCGGGAGTTTGGATCTCTACTAGAAACCGCTATCATTAGACCTGGTCACCTGATGATCTTGGGTTATTTCAATTTCCACATGGATGATTCAACGAAGACGGACAAGACACAGTTCCGTGAACTTATAACTTCTTTTGATCTTATTCAACATGTCCAAGGTCCGACCCACGAAAGAGGGAATACACTAGATTTGGTAATAACTCGTTCAACAGACAACTGCGCTTTCGATTTTGAACTCGACAACACTCTCCCATCTGATCACAGCATGATTCACTTCAAATCGGACATGATTAGAGCACCGGTTTCTCGATTGAAGCGGACCAGCAGGAAAACATCATCGGTTTCGTTTGAGTCACTTGTAGAGTGCCTCAGGACAAACCCAATTCCCATTACTGACAGCGCCTCCGTTGACCAGCTTGTTCATAACTATAATTTAACAATGAGACATATTCTTGATTGTCTTGCTCCCCAAACTACCAAGGTCTTTGTTGATAAGCCCAGAGCACCATGGTTCTGTGATGCTATCCGTCAGAGCAGACAAGAAACTCGTCGACTGGAACGGAACTGGATAGTTAATCCTTTGCAGGTAAACAGAAAGTGTTTCACAGACAAGCGGTCAGCACACAACAAACTTGTGAATCACATAAAAGAGTCGTACTATAGACATGAAATCCAGGATTGCGACCAGAGATCACTATTCTCCGTAATAGATGGCATGATCGGAGAGAAGGCAGCTACAGCAAAGATTTTGCCAAGGCACAATGGTGATCAGAAATTAGCCGAACAGTTCATGGACTTTTTTAATAGCAAGATTTCTCGTCTTCGAAAGCAATTGTATGCATCTGGTGGTATTCCATGTATGTCTAATGAACCACAACACTCATTTACACATTTCAGTACAATTAATGAAAAGGTTTCAACAGAAATCTTAGGGTCGATGAATTCCAAATCATGTGTTCTAGACCCAATCCCGACTCATTTTCTGAAAATGGGGTTTCCCTATGTTTTACCGCATTTGCTATCAATTGTGAATACATCTTTTTTGTCAGGTAATTTCCCATCAGAGTTGAAAACAGCCATGTTACGGCCTTTGCTGAAAAAATTAAAAGTTGCATAATTACAGGCCTGTGTCAAACGTTCCTTTTGTAAGCAAGTTAATTGAGAAAATTGTTGCTGAACAGCTATATACATATTTGGTTCAATTCGCATTTATATCCAAATTTCAGTCTGCCTATCGCTTGTATCATAGCACTGAATCGGCACTGTTGAAAGTCCAAAACGATATTTTGATTTCACTTGACAGTAGAAAGGAGGTTATTTTAGTTATGCTTGACCTGACCGCCGCTTTCGATACTATTGATCATTCAATTTTACTTCATAGATTGGAAAAAAGGTATGGGATTAGCGGTTTAGCTCTTCAGTGGCTCAAATCTTATTTAGTGGGTCGAACCCAAAAGGTTTGTATCGGGTCGGCAAAGTCAGGGTCGACTCCTCTGCTACTTGGCGTGCCACAAGGAAGTGTACTCGGGCCAATCTTGTTCACACTGTACCTTGCACCATTGGATGATATTTTTAAGAAGCATAATGTTAACTTTGTTGTATGCCGATGACACCCAACTGTACTTAACCTGTAAAAATGCTAATGACTCTTGAAGTATGTGTTGAGGAAATTAGACATTGGATGCTTTTGAACAAGCTAGTTCTCAATGATTCAAAGACAGAGGTATTTCATTTTAATTCCTCGTTTCGTAAATGTGACCCTTTGTCTAGTTTGCGGGTTGGTATGGATGAGATTACTCCTATCACTGTCGTCAAAAACCTTGGAGTGTACTTTGATAGTCACTGTAATATGACTACTCATGTTTCTAAGATATGTCAATCAGCATATTTTGCATTGCATCGTATTAGCAAAATTCGTAATGTTCTTGATCAAATCACTACTGAACGACTTAGGGGTCTTGTCAAAATTAATCCTGGACAGACCATCGGACAAGGTTCATCCCATGTCAAATTTTTGTTGGACGGGCCATCGGATAGGAGTTCCAATGAGGTGATGTTTCACACGCTGAACAGTATCCTCCCGTCCGATGCACAGTACCCAAGGCACCCCACAGAGTGCTCTGCGGTTTCACTGGCTGATTAAACACTAATATAAACAAACTTGTGGTTTGCAGTTTGGAGGAGTCTGGTCTGACCGTTCGGAGGTCACTATAGTGTGGTGGAGTTTTTAACCCATTGTTTTTTGAAATAGACAAAGTTACTAGCCAAGTTCTTGTAAACCGTTGCTTGTGTTCCCTTCCTCCATTCTTAAATTTTTAGGTTAACAGTTAATAATTAAACAAATGGAATGTAAGCATCAAATGATCATCTATGATATTTGTCTTTAGAAAATACTCATTGGGGTCATTGAGGCCTAACCGTGAAACCGAAAACCTGCCCTTAGGAGACCCCCTGCTGGTTTTCCAGTAGATAGCGATCTAAAGACCCTGTGGTTTGTAAACAAACCATCTCTGGTGAAGGCCAGTCACTGTGAACTCATCCCATGGCCCATCCGATGAAGTAATCACTACAAGGGAATTCAACATGGGACGAGAAACCTGGTCCTGGACCGGTGCCGTCCGATGGCTGTCCGGGATTAGTTTTGACAAGGTCCCTTATCCATGCCTTTATTACGTCACGGTTGGATTATTGCAATAGTCTTCTTTATGGTTTACCTGATTATTTATTCCGTAGGTTACAGGTAATTCAAAATTCAGCCGCTCGTCTAGTTACTCAAACTAAAAAATATCAGCATATCACTCCTATTCTCCAAAGTCTTCACTGGATTCCTGTGGCACAGCGTATTGAGTTCAAGATTCTTATTTTAGCTTATAAAATCTTACATAAACAAGCACCTGATTATTTGTCGGGTTGTCACTCGCTCCTCCTCTGAAAAACGCTTTGTTGAACCTCGTTTTAATCAGAATCACTATGGTAGGCGTGCTTTTTCAGTCTCAGCACCCATTGTATGGAATAGACTGCCTCATTATATTCGAAATGCACCCTCATTTTTGTCCTTTAAGTCCGCTCTAAAAACGTATTATTTTCGTCAAGTCTTTTAGGTAACATTGTTTTGTTTTGTGTTTCGTGACTTCTCTAATTTAACTGAGTCTTAGTGCATCTTTTTGTGTATTTTATCGTTGTATAGGGAGAATTATTATTGTAGTACCAATGTTTTTGTGCTTTTTATGTATTTTAATCTATCATTGTTTTAATTGATTACCAGTATTTGTAATATTTATGTAAAGTGCATTGAGATTATTTGTTGATGTAATGCGCTATATAATAATTAAATATTATTATTATTATAGGTACTACAGTATTTGTAATAAAACTGGTTATTCTGAAGATTTACTACATTGCAATTGTAGTTAAACTGTTATAAAGGTGCAGTATAATTACAGTTATTTTACAGTAAGAAGAGTTTAAACTATAATTCTACCTCACCATTACCTCCATTCGGAACACGTGAGATTGTATTGTTCAGTAGCCAAGACGCCACTTTTCAAAGAAAGACATTCCTGCCAGTAAGCCCCTATATAAAGGCACCCTTGGGTGACCCTCACCAGTGTATTTTCAGTGGCTTTCGCGCGAGCACGCATTGCAGCGTTCTTCATAGGATATCGCGCTACAGCCATTATTTGCTCGGACCACGGTACGTGGCTGACTTTACTATTTGAGAATGGCGCAGGCTTATGAAGCTGTTTTGCAGGTTAACCCATCGGAAGATGAGGGACTTTTTGAACGTTTGGAACATGAAATTACCAGCGTAGCTCCATTGAGCAAGCCAGCGCCAACACCAGCCAAAAAGCGGACCGCTAAGCAAAAGAATCTGGGGCAGGACGCGTATGCTGCGGCTTCAAGCAGTAAATGTCCTAAGCAGGACAACGCCGAGCTGCGCGAGGCAGTCGCCTCTTTGCAACAGACAGTTGCCTCCTTAACTGCGGCTTTTACAGAGCCAAACAAGCGTAATGCCTCTAGCTCAACTGCTTTTCCTAGTAACCCGTATGACGGGGCTAGCGAGGGCGAAATTATTGAGCCCGATGAACCTGCTAACTTGATAAACTTCGTACCTGAAAAGGGGCGAAAAACGGGCCACAAATGCACCCGAAATGGGCGATGATACTTACAATGAATGTGAATTAGAACATTTGCTTTCTGGCGGGCAAAGTGATGAATTGCTGACCGAAATGGCGGCACTTGTTGATAGTGATGCTAAGGAAAGTCCAGCTCTAAACGAGCAGATTGCAAAAACTATCAATTCTCTTGCACAAGGGAAGATTCAGAGCGAGAAACTTGAGGAAAAGTTTAACAAATATGACAAGCCAATTAACTGCCCAAACCTCTGCTTAACCAGAGTGAATCCTGAGATCTGGGCGATCTTAAAACCTACTACTCGGGCACGAGACGTAAAATTCCAGAGAATCCAAAATTCCTTTGTCCGAGGAACAGTTGCAATTTCAATGGTCACAGACCTTTTGTTGAAGGGCCGTAGTAACGAAGCAGCTCTGGACACAGCACAGCTTTTTAGAATGCTGGTAGATGCCGTAGCCATTCTAGGCGCGGGTAATTCGCAATTAAACTTGCGCAGACGGGATAACATCCGCCCTGACCTAAGCTTGAAATATGCGCCATTGTGCTCCTCACAAGTGCCTTGCACTAATTTGCTTTTCGGGGACGACCTAGTCCAATCATGCAAAAGCATACAAGAAACCAGCAAAATTGGCTCAAAACTTCATGGCATTGATAACACCAACCGCCGCTATAACAAGTTTGCACCAGGCCGCGAGGTGGCTCGTCGGTCGGGGGACTTTCGGAGCAGTCGGGCATTCCCTGGTCAGTACAACGGCCGCCAACGGAGGGCGTCATGGTATCAGAGACGAGGAGGTCGAGTTGGTCGAGGCGGGTACCGCACGACTACGGGCAGCAGCAACCTGTACCACCAGCAAGGCCAAGCTCAGGGGCCTCATGCAACAGGGCCAAGGAAGCCGACAAACTAAAGAATGACAAGTCAGTAAGTACGTATCCAATTACATGTAATAATCTCACCCCAATAGCGGGAAGACTGTGGCAGTTTGTCTCTGCCTGGAAACAGATAACGTCAGATGAATGGATACTAAACACTGTTGCACATTGCCAAATTGAATTTGATAATCCACCAATTCAATCATTTACCCCACGGGCGATATCGTACAATGACCAAGAGTCTAAATTGGTCGATAATGAGATAAAAAAGTTATTGGAGAAGGGGGCAATTATTGAAGTTACTCCCTGTCATGGACAATTCTTGTCCAATATTTTCCTTCGACCTAAGAAGGATGGTTCAATGCGACCTATCATCAATCTTAAAGGGCTTAACAAGTTTGTTTCATACCACCATTTTAAGATGGAAACGTTGGAATTTGCCCTGACTCTGATTCGGCCTAAATGCTTTTTAGCCTCTATGGATTTGAAGGATGCTTATTTTACTATTCCTATGGCTCATGAGCATCAGAAAATCTTACGGTTTCAATGGCAAAACAAACTGTGGCAATTTACCTGCTTGTGTTTTGGGTTGGCAAGTGCACCACGCATTTTTACCAAACTACTTAAACCAGTCACAGCAACACTACGAAACATGGGCCATATTTCGGCAAACTATCTTGATGACTCCTTACTTATTGGAGACACAGTTGATGAATGCACTTGTAATGTCCAAGATAGGTGTCCGTGAGCTTGGGTTTGTCATTAATGAAGCAAAGTCACACTTCACTCCTACTCAAGTGTTGGACTTCTTGGGGTTTACTATTCATATTAATACGATCGAAATGACAGTGCGCTTGCCACCCAAAAGGTGTCTTCTGTTGTCAATATATGTCATAACCTTGCAAGCCAAACTTGCCCAACAATTTTGCTTGTGGCACAAGTTATAGGAAAACTAGTTTCATGTTTTCCGGCTGTACCTCTTGGACCTCTATTTTATAGAAGTCTAGAGATTCCTAAAGACTATGCTTTGAAGACACATAATGGAAATTTTCAGGCTAGAATGTCATTGACTAGAGAAGCAAAGTCTGATTTGAAATGGTGGGTTCAAAATTTGTCCTCCACCTCTCGACCAATTTTACCCCGTAATGCGGATGTTCAGGTTTACACTGATGCATCCTGCGATGGATGGGGAGCCTCGTTTCCTGAGGCTCACATACACACTAATGGACGTTGGAAACAAAGTGAAAGAGTATTTCACATTAATTATCTTGAATCTTGATGCTTTAATGTCATTTATTAGTCATGTTGAGAACAAAACGGTGTCCGTCCTGATAGACAATGCTACAGCAGTGGCATATGTCAATCACATGGGGGGCTGTCATTCAGCGGAACTGAACAATCTGGCAAGACAATTGCGGTTGTGGTGCATACAACATGGTGTGTGGATAATTGCACGTCACATCCCTGGTATACACAACACTAGTGCAGACTTCTTATCATGAAATTTTAGTGATCACCTTGAATGGAAGTTAGATCCTGGGATTGTTTGTAACATCTTAACTAGGTTCAATGTTACACCAAGTGTTGACCTATTTGCATCAAGACTCAATTATCAATTCAAACCATTTGTTTCATGGCACCCTGATCCTGAGGCAAAAGCATCTGATGCCTTCTCAATTTCATGGGCAAACGATTTAATTTATGCTTTTCCCCCTTTTGCTGTTATTGACAGGACTTTGCAAAAGATAGAAATCGACGAAGCAACAGGCATTTTAATATTTCCACTTTGGAAAAAAACAACACTGGTTTCCCAGGCTGCTCCGACTTCTCATAACACATCCAGTAATATTACCAAAATCCAGGCAGCTACTGTTCCTCCCACATGCTCCACTTCAACACTACCCACTAGAGGGTCAGATTATAATATGTGCTGCTCTCTTGTCCGGCAAACCCTCATCTCAAGGGGCCTTTCAACAAGAACTATTGACATCATCCTCCACTCATGGAAACAAAGCACACAGAGACAGTATTCTGTATCACTTACAAAATGGTTGCACTTCTGTATTAAATGGTCGCTGGATCCAGTTCAAGCATCTGTAAACTCAGCATTAGAGTTTCTAACCGAGCTGATCCACAAAGGGGCGGAGTACAGTACAGTCAATACGGCGCGGAGTGCATTATCATCCTTACTTTGGCCAACCACGGACAGGAAGTTCGGAAGCCACCCACTTACAGTAAGATTCATGCGTGGCCTGTTCAACATTAGACCACAATTCCCCCGATACTCTCAAACATGGGATGTTAGCGTGCTGCTTCGGTTCATTCGAAGTTTGGAACCAATCACCGATATCAGCCTAAAACAATTAACATATAAACTTTTATGTCTGTGTGCATTGACTACTGGCCAAAGGGCCCAAACCCTATCACTATTTGATGTAAGAAATATGACAGTTGTAAACAAACAGGTGACTATTTTGATCACTGAGTTAATTAAAACATCGACATTAGGAAAAGCCAGACCAGTTATAATATTATCTGCTTATCCTCATGATAAAACTATTTGTGTTGTTCGCACACTTCTTGAATATCTAAGACGAACCAAGACGTTCCGAAATTCTCAAACTAAACTGTTTTTGAGTTATGCAGCTCCACACAAGTAGATAGGTGCACAAACTGTTTCACGTTGGTTAAAATTATGTTTAACTGCAGCTGGTATCGATGTTATGTTTAAATCACATAGCTTTAGAGCTGCATCAACTTCTGCAGCAGCAAGAAAAGGAGTACCAATTGACTTTATCTTGCAAACTGCTGGGTGGACAAACTCGTCCACATTTGCAAAATTTTATAACAGAAGTAGCAGTATTATTAGTCCCAAGGGACCCCAGACCATTTTTGCTAATTCTGTCTTGAGTAGTTAATAAGTTTAAGGGCTACGTAATGATGCCTGATTAAGTTTGCTCATCCGATGCGTACTAAGCAGTAAGACTTATGATTATTTTAGAGATGCTAAAATGATTTATTGATAAATCGGAAGTATATTTCCTTTTTTCTTTCTATGATGACGTACAAGTGATGATTCATGTTTAAGACACAGTCTCTGGACTTAATTATATTATATTATTGTGGAATTAAACAAGCAGATTAATGTCCACTTGAAGTGTACAATAACATTTGTGTGAGATGTTGAAACACTTCTGTCAGTTTTTTTATTTGTTTTACATCTTACGGTGTAATTTGTGTTTAGGGACTTGTAGTTTTTTTTACACTGTCCCGCTTTAAAGTCTCACGTGTTCCGAATGGAGGTAATGGTGAGGTAGAATCAACCAATTAAACGAATAAATGAAGTTTGATTGAGATTCTACTGATCCATTACCGAAATGAGGAATCACGTGACACCCTCCCATATGTGGACACAGTACTAATTAGTATGTACAGCAGTCCCACCCAATGCTCTCATTGGGCCAGTGTAATTTTTGTTTTAAAGCACTGGTGAGGGTCACCACAGGGTGCCTTCATATAGGGGCTTACTGACAAGAATGTCTTTCTTTGAAAAGTGGCGTCTTGGCTACTGAACAATACAATCTCACGTGATTCCTCATTTCGGTAATGGATCAGTAGAATCTCAATCAAACTTCATTTGTTCGTTTAATTGGTTGATTTTATCAGTTTTACCACAAAATCACGGTAATAAAACTGTTGAAAAATTGTAAAAATTGTATAGTGAACATAAGGTAAAAATACAGTTTGATCATGGTTTTATTACAGTTTTACTACAAAATAACTGCAAAAACGCTGTAGACTACAGTAATACTACAGTGAAACTGCAATGCAGTAAAAGTGTAATTAAATTAAAGTACAATTACAGTGAAATTATAGTTAAAATGAAGTTAAGTACAGCTTTAACATAGTTTTACCACACTATTTTGGCCAATATACTATAGTTCTACTACAGTTACTACAGTGAAACTGCAAACAGTACAGGGTAGTACAACTGCAGTAAAACTGCCGTAAAATTACAGTGATTTTATGGTAAAAATTAGAAAAAACTACAAATTTATTATGGTTTTATTATAGTTTTACTACAAAATAACTGCAAAAACGCTGTATTAAAGATTACAGTAATATTACAGTAAAACTGCAATGCAGAAAACTAATTAAACCTAAGTACATTTACAGTGAAATTATAGTAAACATGAAGTTAACTACAGTTTAAACCTAGTTTTAACATAGTTTTACCACACGATTTTGGCCAAAACACTTATAGTTCTACCAGTTACTACAGTGAAACTGAAGAAAGTACAGTGTAGTAAAGCTGTAGTAAAACTGCCCTAAAATTACAGTGATTTCATGGTAAAAATGAGATAAAACTACAATTTTATTATGGTTTTATTATAGTTTTACTTCAAAATCACTGTAATTACACTGTAAAAAAGACTACAGTACTATTAAAATGAAGTAAACTACAGTTTTAACATAGTTTTAACATAGTTTTACCACACGATTTTGGCCAAAACACTAATTCTACTACAGTTACTACAGTAATTTATTATGATAATTTAACAGTTATTCTCTAGTGTTATTATACTTTTATTGTGTTTTCACTATAAATAGTACTGCAGAAAATATACAGTAAAACTATAATAAAAACTATAGTTTTAATGTAGTGTTTTTCTTTAAGGGTATTCTCGAATCTTCTCATAGAGGTACCATTGGCGTTTAGCATCCAGCCCAGGGGGGTCTAGGGGGATGGGAAGGTCAACTGTTGGTCGTCTGTGGAGTGTTTTGAGGAGCTGGAAGGTTGTTTCTGGGTCGCTTAGATTCTTTTTCGCAAAGACAATGCCAGGTTCATTGGATGTGAAGCTATACAGGAAAACAAGAAAATAAACAAAAGGGTTACTAGAAGGGCACCAATTGAAAAGAATGAAGAATTCACCCAAGAAAGCCTGCCAGTCAAACTGGGGAACAAAGATGTTTCCACTTTCGTTTCCTACAAGCTGGGGAATGTTGACACCTGTCTGAGTGCTACTGGTGACGACACCAACGACGTCATCTAGGCTGGAGAATGGTGTTCGGCGGTAGTGCTGCTTGAAGAGGCCGAAACACCAGTCAGGGGCAAACTTGGTCTGTCTAACCACCATGAAGTGCATCTGGATTGACCGATGAAGATCGCAGATGCAGCGCTAAAGCATACAACCACAAGACAAAGCGATTCTTATTTTGGCCGCTACAGTTGTCGCAATGGAGATGTGCTGTAGTTTCACCAAGGCCGTAGCTCTCAAAGAAGTGGTTCAAGTAGCTTATCACTGCATTGCTACCCTTGGAGATGAGAACACCTTCATCAACTAAATAGTTCACTTGTTTTGTGACGCCCTCACAATGAACACCAAAAATCCCCAGCTTTCTTGGTGTCAGGAAGTAGACTGGACCAGGTTGCACAGGGTCTGCCGGAAAGTGAACTTGCTGCGCATAGTCAAAAGAGTAGTGCATGTCTATAACTCTGGTGCATGACATGTTAGGCCCAAGTTGTTTGACACCTAAACGCTCTGTTGTTTCCCTCGCATCCTTTACTAGCTCCCTGTATAAAGTTCTCTCACAAGCGACATTCTCTAGATGGGCCTGCTGAAGTTTGCAGCGCTGCTGTTTCTCTGCATCTGGAAGATTTGCTGACTTGTAGAGTAAGCTTGTTTTTCTGGCACTGCCAGTACACATCGGTCACTGGTTTAGCGCAGACAATGAAGGGACACACTTTCTTCCAGAGCTTTCGGAATGTTGACAGAGCAACAACTCTCTCCCCTGTCAAAATAATATAAATAATTGTGGTTTATTAATTGATAAACAATAATAAAAATAATTACAAGCCTTTTTTGGGGAGGGGGGTATTCACACAAATGGACAGTGATGTGTTTTTGTTGGTTTCAGCTGAACCGTGTAAAGTAAAACAGCAGTAAATGAGAACTTTGTGAGAATGTGTAGTACACGGTACTCACGAAAGACAAAAGTGGAAAGTAAGTCTAGAATAAAGAAAATAGTAAAGTAATTTACCAGACTCCTCCATGGCAACTTTGTACTTTCTCCATACGTTGGCCATGGTTTCACTGGAAGGGAGAAGCTTGATGTCATCACACGGCCAGGCAGAAGGATGGCGTGCAACTCAGCATAGTTCCAAATAAAGCTTCGCACATTGATGTTGTCGTCATAAGACAGATGGTTCCGGAACGTACGCACGCTGTTTTTGTGGACCCCCGGTTTGCAGCCATTTTCACGGTAATGTTTTTGGAGAGACTTCAGCTTGTTGAGACTAATACTATACAAAGAAGCAAAGAAAGCGAAATGGTTATTAAAACATTCATAACAACACTTCCTCATTAACAACTGGTTTTTTGCACTCCAGTTGAACATGCTGTTTAAAAAAAGTTCATCATGAAAACAGCCTTTCTTACCCATGAAAAAAAAGGAATGTGTCTCTGCAGACAGACTGGCCGTAAAAAAGGAATGACGTCCTCTGACGCGTTCTTTCTTTTCCCCCAATCCTTCTTGATGGCACTGTCTGATAACTGGTGTTAGTAAAACAGCAGATCTGACCCAGGATCTGACTTAAATGTAATTAAAAATGCAGAGGAATTGAAATTCTGAAACCAGCAATTCACATCATGCAATCCTACAAATTGAATTGAAAAAAAAATAATAATTTAAAAAAAAAATAATAAATTAAAACCTCAACCATTAGACCACTTATATCCTTCAGGCTCCTTCAGCACTAATCGAAACATTGTTTATTAATAAATAGTGCAAGGCCCATATAAACAATTTACAAATCCAAATCACTGGGGGATTCCACAAAATTATGTTATTCTTTATGTGATGATTGTTTAATTTAAAAGACAAGTTGTAATCACTATCAGCAGTTTCCAAAATGCAAGACATAACTAAAGAAGAAAAAGAAGTAAAGAAAACAAAATAAACTAGACACTAAGTGTTTGTGAACAAACACAAAGCTGTTCCGATTTGTTGTGCTTTGATTCAATGATCCATACATTGAAAGTAAGCCTAAGTTCAAGATTGAACGATATGGTTCCACTTCCGGTTGAGCCGGAAGTAAAGGTCAACATTGGTCACGATTTCCCAAAACTAATCTCCAATGCCCAAGGAGCCTATAACTGAAAACAGTTTGAAAATCGGTTGTTTAGTTCTTGAGATATGGTCTCACTTCCGGTTGACCTGGAAGTAAAGGTCAACATGGGGTCATTGCTACCTAAGGCTGATCTTTAGTGTCCAAAGAGTCTATAACTGAAAAAAAATTGAAAATCGGTTGTGTAGTTCTTGAGATATGGTCCCACTTCCGGTTGACCCCTAAGTAAACGTCAACATGGGGTCACGGTTTCCCAAAACTAATCTCCAATGCCCAAGGAGTCTATAACTGAAAAATGTTTGAAAATCGGTTGTGTAGTTCTTGAGATATGGTCTCACTTCCGGTAGACCCGGAAGTAAAGGTCAACATGGGGTCATGATTACCCAAGGCTGATCTTTAGTGCCCAAGGAGTCTATAACTGAAGAAAGTTTGAAAATCGGTTGTGTAGTTCTTGAGATATGGTCCCACTTCCGGTTGACCCCTAGTAAAGGTCAACATTGGGTCACGATTTCCCAAAACTAATCTCCAATGCCCAAGGAGTCTATAACTAAAAACAGTTTGAAAATCGGTTGTGTAGTTCTTGAGATATGGTCTCACTTCCGGTTGACCCGGAAGTTAAGGTCAACGTGGGGTCACGGTTACCCAAGGCTGATCTTCAGTGCCCAAGGAGTCTTATAACTGTAAAAAGTTTGAAAATCGGTTGTGTAGTTTTTGAGATATGGTCCCACTTCCGGTTGACCCCTAAGTAAAGGTCAACATTGGGTCACGGTTTTCCAAAGCTAATCTCCATGCCCAAGGAGTTCTATAACTGTACACATGCACAAGCCACCGTTTCAATACGCTATAGATCGATATTTTTGTATAAATAGTGTGCAGCGACTGGTACCCAGAAGTCGGCTATTTCGTTACGGCATTTCGCGTGCATTTTTCTCTGTGTCGCAGGGCATCCTGACTACATTTTTAGTCGATGAACGGAACCTTGTCTCCAAGCCATTGGTGTCCGATTTGTCACTGAATCGTTAATTATCGTGGAAATTGTTCTACTTTGATTAGTTTTAATGACCAGGAACATCTCTTATTAAAAGCAATTAACTTTTCAAAACAGTTTATGTAATTTAGGAAACTAATTCGTAATTTTAATTGAAAATATCGTGTTTTTGACTGTCAAAACATTTGCCCTTTCAGCGCCAAGTGTTTTGTACACAGAACAAAAACGCGCCAACAAATGACGTCATTGATGACGTTTTATGAATTTTTTTGCCACGCTACAGAGCTACATAATAAGACGAGTCTATATTTGAAAACAGTTTGAGGATCAGACATACTTCTTGAGATATGGTGGGAACAAGATTGCCTAATTAAATATTCATGTCATTATAACTCAGCTAATTAATGAAGAACTTGAACAATTTTACTCTTAGCATAATTTCATGTTCTAAGCTTCAATTTGATGTAAGATCTGAATCTCCCATATTTATTATTTTAGAGATTAGGTTCGTACAAAATCGTGTACAAAAGCTATGGCAATTTTGACAGAAACAAAGAATAATAATAATAATAATAATAATAATAATAATAATAATAATAATAATAATAATAATAATAATAATAAAAATAATAATCCCAAGAAAAACAAAACCTGTTCCGACTGCTAGGTCGGAACAGCTAATAAATAAAAAATGAACAGGGAAACCATAACCTCTGGACATTTCGGCTATTTCGCACCGAGAATTTACAAAATCATCAGCTGAGTAACACTTGGAACAGGGTCCATCGTCAAGAAGCTTGCAGTCGCACTGGAATCCACTCGCCTTTCCACGTTGTTAGTTGGCCTGAAGAGATCCGTTGGCATCTCCTGCTGGAATTCCTACAATAACCAGGGGGCCATCTTCTTCATCACTGCTGTCAGGGTCGATCTCTGTTATCTTCCGCTAAAGATGGCGATGTGGAATCGGATTCTGAATCGTTTTCTGATTCCACATCGTCACCTTCACATCGGAAGTTAAGGAAGTAATCTTTCCACGAAGCCAATCATGTCTCTCTCCTCCCTGACGAGATTGGCATCAGGGAGATCATTCAAAGCCTCAGCCAGACATTGATCCTTTGAACCCATACTTAAGCAAATAATTAACGAACAAAATATACAAAAACAAATTATGTTGGCTAAAATAGTAACAATTATCAACTAGAGCTGTGTGTTCGTTTGCGAACGAAACAGAGCTGTTCCACTTCGACTGAAGAAAGTTTCTCCTTGGAGTTGAAATATCCATTGGTTGTTGAAATCCAATGAGGTCTTGTCCTATTTTCGCTCTAATATGTCAGTAAAGAACTAAAAGATCCCATGACAAAATGTAGCAACCGATTTTTCTCACAAGAGGGCGCTATTTCAGGCAATAATGAATTATTGGCTACCAGGTACCTATCAGGCTACCTATCAATCAGGCTATCTATACTTTACAGTACATGTAAACTTCAACGACACGTGCCACATACGCGTGGCTGTATCACTGGGAATGAGGTTGCTTCTACATGAAAGTATGAACACAAGTAAACACGTGCGTTTAATTCCACACGCGAAGGTCGCAAACATGCATTTAATGTGTATCTATTTCTTATGTTGATGAAGTGAAATTCGAACTCTTAAGGCCTTTTCACACTACAACAAATCTCCGTGTTGGACACGGATACGATCCAGATAATGTGCACTGACCTTTTCACACTACAACTTTTCAACATGGTGTCGATCTGGATAGAGCGCTCGATTCGTGTCGAAACCAATCCTGCTCGTGAGGTGGGTTGAAAAGTCTTGATCCGTGTCGAAAATTCCAACACAGATCAAAAGCTGTAGTGTGAACACCTCTGGGTTTATTTTCGATCCGTGTTGAGTGCGTGGCGCCATCCACACACTGTAGTTGTCCAGCGTCATTTTAGCCAAATTAATATTAATTGGAATAATCATGTAGACATGATGGATGGCTGCTGCCACTGCTGAGGTCAGATAATAGAAATACGCGCACGTGTATGCGCCACGCACAACTCTCAGCCATTAACATGTCTTCCTTTTACCTCAGTGTGAGGGCGCAGTTTAGGCTTGTAACATCACGCGCCATCATCATGCAAGCTGCTAATTCCTTGTCTATATCATCATCAGGCAGTAAACTTTAAGTTGAAGTTTAGTTTTTCAAAATCAGTTATCATCCTTGCTTTTGCTGAGGTTTAAGCGAAAGATAAGAAAGGAACATATTGGAGGTGGTTTTGGTTTAGGTTATTAGCTGTCAATTCAAATGTAGGCATAGAAAATTCAATTTTTTAAACAAAATGTACCTTTTAAAAAAGTCAAAAAGTTGGATAGGGCCTACATGGGTTAGGTCCATAGGCGTAGTATTTGCACTACAGTGCACGCGTTGCTTTCTCGTGGCCATCTTGTACAGTCATGTTATTTAGTAAAATAGTATGGCTGTCCATACATTTAGAATTATGGAGGAAGGGGTCGTTCCTCCATGATATAATTTAGAAACGGGTCTATAAATAATATTGATAAACCAAAGTGAGAACACATAGGGTTGTTCTTCCTTTGACAAATACTTTGTGTTTTCTAGGTAATAATTTTGAATAGGGTGCTTTAGGAGTGATTTAAAGTGTAACAATCATCTTTTATGAGCCCAAACAAATGGTAGTGGTCCGATTTGATCATTGAGCCTAATAATTATCTGCAGGTCGAACAGACATCCTTAAGTTTCTAGATCAGCACCCAGACTTTCCTAATGACTGGCGGACAGTGCAAACCAAAGTTATGAATGAAGCAACAAAAAAAAAAAACGCCTTACACGCAAAAGACAGAAAGAATGGGAGGGCTAAACACTGTAGGTCTTTTGATGGTTTGTAATTGGTGCACTGATGCATTCTGAAAAGTACCGGTATTTTTGGTCTCAGCATTACCATAACACATTCTAATACATGCCTACAACAGAAATGCATGCACTCTTCCTCTTAGGCGTTATCTCCGCCAATGTTAACAACGATAGTTCCAGTCACTGCAGTTTCCTAATAGGCCTATGTCAAAACACTATGCCTGCTACTTCAACATTATCAAAAATACGTGTCATATTTTGGATAATTGCGAGCAGTGGTAACCATATTATTTATGCCTAAATTTATTCTATTTCATTTGCTTCATTTGAGTTAATCTCAAAACTATTTTCAGAATCCAAAATCTACTGTAAATTCATCCAATATTTTAACAATCAAATGAGAAAAATGGTCAAGAATGCAATTTTATCAATGACAATTCTGTTGAACATATTTGTACTATTGTTATTGTTCAATTTCACTCAATCAGTGTAAGCGATTTTCCAATGGTATACAACCAGTATGCTTAGAAAAGCCATATTTTTATTGCCAATATAACCTATAGTTTCTTTGAACCAGACCTTGCAAAGTCATGATTAATGCAGCCACTTACACCGAAATCTTGACGATTACAGTCTTTACTGTAGTTTCTAAAATTTCAGAAAGACAGATTCAAAGTTTGAACCCCATCTTCTAAAAATAGAACATTGGACATGGCCATTTCTGGTGTTATAAAGAAAAAAAAATAAAGTAAGAAAACAGTTCAAAGCCTTTACTGAAAAAGATGTAATTTGTTTCAATCTATGTCATTATATGATGGTTTAAAATACAACGATTTATGTTAAGTTTTCCGTCAATCGACGTGCATCTTCTTTTTGGTCTTAATAAAAGTGTAAAGAATTGAATTATTTTTGATTACGTTTTGTTTGCAAGTCTTGCATGTAATCATCTACGTTGGAATTAAAACGCTCTTTGCATTTCGGGGTATTGAATAAGAAATTTTCTCGTCATTTTTTTATGTTGCGGTATTGGACATTCATTGAAACTTATTTGCATACAACCATAGTCACATTACATAGTAAGATCATGCTCATATTCGACTATACCTTATTTTTTTTTTTTTTTGTTACCAGTTATTGTACTTTTAACTTTTATTTAGCTTGAATTATACACTTAATTTAAAGTATATATACCCATTTAGGTAGCAACTATGTCACTTTAATTTTAGTGAAATTAGTCAGTGATCATCGTGCTTTAATGTTTTAAGGATATATAAATTAGTGGTCCGATAGAGTACAAAAGCTTGGACTTATATTGTAAGGACTCAAAATCTAAATGTAATGAATGCAGGCTTATTATAAAAAAAAATTAAAAACAATATAATAGAAACGAAAATGTGTTTATAGATTTTCTCCTTGCGTGAAATGCCTGTTAAAAGCCTGAACGTGGAAGGACAATGACCGTCAGTCCAAATCCAGTTCACCAGTTCCTCTCTTTTGATCCAGGTGGACCTAAGATTACTCTGGAAATCTTTTAATATTGGTTTTATTTGATAGTTGTGCAAAGGGGAACATGTTGACCAGCTCCAAAAGTTATATCTTTAATCGCACACATTATCTTAACAAGTACTGAGTGCCCCTCGTGGGAACAGTTGTGCATGTAGTTTGACATAAGTTAAACACGCGTGACACTTTGCATTGTGCTGTTATAACTTGATTTGTGAATTTTATGGGTTTTTTCCCCGTTTCCCCATATGGTGAGGAACTAAGGTTAGTAAAGGATTTTTTTTTCTTTTTTGTATGCACTTTACCATTGCACCATGGAGCATACATGTACATGTGGATAAACATGTACTGCATGGTCACACCTCCTTACTCTGTGATTATACGTACATGTAATACATGTGCATGTAATACATGTGCATGTACAGAGAAAATAGGAAATGTATGAAAAACTGAAAGTGACGTGTGTGAATGATCTATAAAGGGAAAATGTAGATCGAATGGGCAACTATAGACCATAAACATGATACACTTAAGGGGAAATTTAGATCGAATGGGCGAAGTATCGACCCACGATTAATTAAACAATGAGATCGTACATCATTCTCGTCAGATTGACTCAGTCATCATTGTTATACAGGGGGGGGGGGACTGGTTTTGAAATCTTTTACTCTCTCATCCTTTAAAGCGATATAGTTTCAGACAGAGTAAAGGGGAACTAATAATATATCGAATGAAGGACAAATCGACCCACGATTTATTTAGTTAAACAATTGGGTTGTACCGATCCGGGTGGGAGGCGGGGGGACTTTGCAGTCTTATACTCCCATCTTTATAAAGAGATCTAGTTTCAAATTAAACCAGTAAAATGTTTAAAGGTTCATAAATGGGAAATGTCTCTCATATTATTATAATTTCACGTCAACGTATCTGGATGACAGATTAAAGGAGAAATATATATCGAATGGGCAAAATACAAACTCGTGATGATAATGGTCTATGTTCCTTATATCCAATAATAGTAATGAATGCTAAAATTCACCTAACAAAATGAAACCGGACTGTTTCTCCTTCCCACCTTGGTTTGGTTTCTTTGATTTGAATGGAAGAAAATCAAGGTGGTCGCACCATGATAAAGAACTTTTATACATGTAGATGTGTTGCATCTAGCTAGATTATTAAAACAAGTTGTGGCTTATAAGCCCAGTTCATACTTCACGCGAAAGCAAATGCGCAGCGATTTTACGCGACGTAACAATCATTACACAAGAATATTCGCTTCAGTTTTGCAATTCGCGTGTGAAGCATATGAACTGGGCTCCGTAACCCCACGCCTTAAGGGATTCGCGCTTCAGAACTTTGGAGGAATTTGAAGGTAACTCCTTTATCCGCTTCTGAGATGGGACTGAAAAATGGTTTGGAGCTTCTTACACGGGCTTGTTTTCATTCTTCAAAAATAACTTAAACCTCTGCGTTTGCACAAGTGCTTTCACAATTTTATGTTTATTTTTCACGGGGAAATCTTTTATTTCGAACATTCATTGCTGTGTGGTGGTCATCATTTCGATGAAGTTCAAGTGCTAGGTTTCAGACTGCAATTAGCATATTGATAGCACGCTTATTGCTAGTACGCGCATTGTTTTCGCTACTTGTCTGTATTGTTGGCACTGTTTAAAAGTAATTCTTTAGACAAACGATTACATTGCAAATAAGCTTTTGAATATGTACAACATGTTAATGACACAAGTCCCAAGCTGCCATATTTTGTGTGCAACTCATTTTTTTTAAAAGATAGCCAAATGCATTTTCAAGTAAAGATAAATTTGTGTATTTGGTTTGCGGTAACACCATGTGACCAAATATTTACTTGATGTGTATATATTTCTTTGACAAAAATTATATTTACACCAATGACATTACCAATAGGTGATCAAATTTATTGTAAACCATATGTACTTTCGTAATCACTAGTGACATAGTCATTCATCAACAATCCCCATAACAAAAGTTGATTTCACATGCTTTTTAAAGGAAGCTCTATTTACACAAGTCTGAATACAATTATTCCATCAAAACAATTTCTAAAATTATTTATTATTTTAAGTAAATGTAACTTGTAAATGCTGTTTGTATCGCCATGCCACCAATGCCAGGTTTATAAATTTTGAATAACTTGGATTCTCACGAATTCCATTAATGCACTAAGTGACATCACATCACATCACTGGATGATCATGCAGCATAGCTTCTTCTGAACCTTGCTGCTTGCGCAAGGTGAATCAGTGACAACATTATTTTTGTAATACTATAAATATATTTAAAACTAAAGTATAAGTAATTGCTAGTCAGTCATTGAATTTCACCAACAATGGCAGTTTCAAATGTAAATTTTACGTGCTTTTTAAAGGAAGCCTTATAGAGGGTTTGTTCCAAATACTAATCACAAAGCAAGAAAAAGATGATTTATGTATTTGTTGAAACCAAAACCAAAACCAAACCAAAATATGTAAGAACACTGCAATGTCAGCTTAACCATTCCCACGTTTGACCTATAAAAATCCAATTAAAGTAAACTGCAATTCATTCAATATTTCATGACAGGTTGTGCATATTATGATTATGAAAAGTGTGCGAACCAGAGCAGAAACTTGCTTGTGTTTAAGGTGGGAAATTTGAAATTTTTGTAATATTTAAAAGGCTTTTTTAAAGGACAAATTTGAAAATCATATATTTAGTACGGGCACTTGTATTTTCATAAAACATTAATAAATTTGTAATAATTACAATTTTTTTGTAACAGTTGGCAGCTATAAAGTATGCTTAAGCTCATAAATATTGACACGGTCATTTATAGATTTGTTTTATTTTCCCCTTTTTTTTCTTTCAATCGACCAACCTATGTTTACAGATGCCAAATCACCTGAACCAAACTGTCCTTATGAGTAAAGTGTTAGTACAAACTACATGTACTTACTTTCCACCTCCCAAACAGAATAACCCGCCTGTTCTTTGTATTTGATGTCTTTGATGGCTTGCTGCAGATCTGTTGATAAATTTGGTTCTGGTAGGTTGTCCAAAATTATTGTAGAGTTTATGGGCAGTATCTTCCACACCTTTTGTTTGTCTTGTGTTGTGAGCTGTTTATATTCTCCGATCCATTTATACTCTTCTGGTCTCTCTAAATTCCACTTTTAATAACTTCTTTCTATCTCCAGAATGACGATTGCCTGCAATTGAAAAAAAAAAAAAAAAAGTAAAGCTTGTGGTGAACATTCGAGCATGTTACCTATGTAAAAATGTTGTGGTTTTAAAAATCCTGTAAGCCACAAATTTGTGGATCACGTCAGGTGGAACGTTCCTTTTTTGTCTTCTATTTCACTGGCATCTGAAGAAAGGTACAACAATACTAGTCATGCAAACGAATAAAATAAAAGGTCAAGTAATCAACCACAAGGGAAACTGACTGGGTAACTTTTTAAAATAATTTGGATTTGAACAAAGAAAAAATTACTGGAGCGAGACTTGAACCAACGACCTCCGGATTAACGTACCGGCGCTCTACCGACTAAGCTAAAATTTTTATATATATTTATGATTAAAAAGTCACATCCCCTTAAGGTGATCCAGTGGCTGCCGCTTCCCAGGTTGTATCGTAAACTTGGGTGTGATCCCTGGCTACACGGCAGTTAACGGTTGCATGGCTTCTGACTGGCACCCCCGAACAAAGATATTGACTAATAGGGAGACCGCCAGCATGGGGCTGGATAGCTTAGTTGGTAGAGCGCCGGTACGTTAATCCGGAGGTCGTTGGTTCAACGTACAAGATGGTGCACCTTTAATTTCTCTATCAATCCTCAATCCCGCTCCAGTCAATTTTTCTTTGTTCAAACCCAAATTATTAAAATGAAAGGTATCCAAAGTAATACTCTGGATACTATGGTAACAAATTATTTTCGTACTTTTGGATTAATAACTTTCAAAGAGGAACATAGCAGCAACAAAATACTAAAACATAACTTTTTTTAAAGGTTATCTTTGTTTTTTGGTCATTCAAAAATTCATGAAACTTTAAAAAAAAATCTGCTTATAATATCCATGAAATCCAAATATTTATGGCAAACAAAGTTATATGCAAAACATCCAAACGTTATGTGTTTGTGTACCACTAATGCGTACCCAGCATGCTCATACGGATGTGCAGGCTTTATGTGTACACGTACAAGTGAGGATCGATTCCATGCAAAATGCACATGAACATGATGAACTGCACAATCCTTGAGTTACGAGTTACGAGTAGTTTGAAATTGTGATTCCCATTTTTAACCAATAATTACTTTGAAGGAATCCTTTCTTTTGTTTCAAGAAAAAAAATTATCACAACTTTTACCATTACAATTTTTAATGACAATGGCAATTTAGGACTACAGACACAATTTTTCACAGCTACATGTAGCTGCAACCATGAGCCATACTGCAACATGTCTCCCAATGCGAACGGGCGTTCATACAACTCAACCAGAATCAGCTGATCATATGAACAACTTTGCCCTGGTTTTGTGCAACAAAGCCCACATCATGTGTGTAGCGCGTTCAGCGTGGGGCTCTGACCTTGTGTACAAAGCACACACATTCTTTGTGAAACAGGTCAATGGACTGGACCATTTCACACAACAGGGGGAAGAAATCATAGCCAATGAACACAGTATGGTTATTATAGCACAAAATACAAGATTTTGGAGTTCAACTGTTTTCAACTAAATGAACTTTTATTTTATAAGTACATGTACCCGTGTTTTCTTTAGCACATTAACATTGGTAGGATTACAAGATTTGATAAGCAACCACTTATTCAATTGTGTGATATATAAATATTACAGGAATGGTTGAAAAAATAAACTTTGAATGTACACAAGTTGCATATGCATGGTATGGCCATGGAGGTAGAATTATGGCTGATTCTTCCTCCATGCTCCAGTATAGTAAAAGCAATGAATGATGATAAACAGTACGATAACATATAAATATAGCTTACAGGGTTTGAATATCTACCAACTTTGAGTGATCTGGGATGATTGCGGCAATATCAATGTTTGCTATAATTCGTCTATGCTCAGGACCAGTGACTGATCGTGCTTGGATTTTGCCATCTGTTACAACAAATTTCCAATCTGTGATTCCTACTTTCTTTATGAAATTTTGAAACCTCATAAGATTTTCACATTTTTCAAGATCACGATTTGGATTAAGGCGAACACAATTATCACAATGTTGAAGATAGTAAGTAAGATGATAAACCAACTGATCCATAATCCGCAAAAAGAGATAGTGTGTCTGGGATTACCCTACAAATGGCAACAGAATAAAATATGGGCGCAGATTTACAGTTAAACTGTGTTTTGCTTTTTTTTGACATTTTAGCACATTCAGTAATTTCTTCTATTGTTCTAGCACCCTTACTAGTGGCCGTCATGGACCACTTTTTAGTAACATCTGATCTATAAAGTTTCTGACATTTACACCAGAGACAGGAGAATGTTGAAGCAAACCCTCTTACGCCAGTTACTTGATTGAGAAACTTTAAGTCGCCACTTATAAAATTTCTCGATGACTACCATTTTGCCATCAATCTCAAGAGAATTCAAGGTATCGATCAGTTCTTTGAGGGCTTTTTTAATACATTCTCCTGTCTCTGGACATTGAATAATAATAATATCAGCTCTTATATAGCGCAATTCCAAAAATAATCATTGCGCTTCACAAACAAACAAAAACAACATCAGCAATGTAAATACACACTAAAATAAATCATATGGATGTATCAAAAGTGACCCCCAGGTTCTTGATGGTTGAAGATGGAATAATTTCAGTCGACCCGATCTGTATTGTGATGTTAGATAGCCTTTTCATGTTGTATGGGGATGCGGCAATAAAGAACTCGGTCTTAGAGTCGTTAAGTTTAAGCATGTTGTTCGCAAGCCATAAACGAAGCTCCTCCACACTACAACAATGTAGATGCCAGCCTAAAGATGGCACATGCTGCGTCACCTGGAACAAATGTGAAAATTTAACCCATGATGTCGAATTACACAAGCAACATGTTGAAAATACATAGTGAAAACACTAGGGCCAATGACTGACCCTTGTGGAACCCCACAGTTAAGACCGAACTTATCTGAAAGTTTACCCCTCACAGAAACTCTAAACTGACGGCCTGTTATGTAAGAATTGAACCATTTGTGCACTGTGCCATCGATACCAAAGCCATGTTCCAGACGGTGAAGTAGGATGCCATGGTCAATGATATCGAAGGCAGCAGACAGGTCTAGCGCAATCCGGAAGGCAGCTCTGTATTTGCACAATTCCTTTGAAAAGAGAAATCCACATTGGATTTGAACCAACGAACTTCGCCATTCTAAAGCAGATTTCTCACCAACTTGATCACTGAGATTATTCAGTAGTTAATTGTTTAAATCGTACATTAACATCGGGTACCGAAGCAATTTAGATGTAAAATTTGGTTTTACCTATACACCGATGTGTGTGATTTAAAACCATAATTATTTGTTTTTATTATCAAAATAACAATCATAATAATAATAATAATGAAAACATAATAACAATAACTTTTGCAAAGTGCTAACCAGCAAAAAGAACCTATGGTATAAATGCAAACAACGGCTTGAAATGAAAGTACAATGAAACCATCTTGATCTCTCAGCAATTTATTAGTATGGCTACAGTCGGATACGAGCACCACAAATTGACTGAGACAACGTTAAAACCCAAATGGCACGGTTCCATATTATTATTAGGTTTGTTATTGAGCTTTTCATTTCAAAGAGTGGAATGTTTTAAAAATATTTTAATACAGCTTGCATCTAATGGAATCTTGAAGTATGCGATGAAGGGAACTATGGGGGAAAACCAGAGGACAACCTTTTTCCGGCTTTGTGATGTAGTCAGGGAACTTACAGACCACACCATTGATCTGAACTGTCTTCTAGTGTTGGACGACGAGGTGCATCATGTTTTCTCCCTAATCGAAAGAGATTTTCCCCTCGGCATTCAGGTAAGTGCGAAGGCTGAGTGGTTGTGTTATTTTGGGATCTAGAAACAGGAAATATTCGGATCCAGGAATAACCTCATAAAAAACACTATATTAATACTGTAGTTTTTACTATAGTTTTACTGTACATTTTCTGCAGTAGAATTAAAGTGAAAGCACACTAAAAGTGTAGTAACACTACAAAAGAACTGTAAAATTATCAAGATAAATTACTGTAGTAACTGTAGTAAAACTCTAGTGTTTTGGCCAAAATTGTGTGGTAAAACTGTTAAAACTATAGTTTACTTCACTTTTACTATATTAACACTGTAATTTAACTGTTTTATTAGTTTTACTGCATTGTAATTTCACTGTAATATTACTGTAGTTTTTGTTACAGTGTATTTGTGGTGATTTTGTAGTAAAACTAAAATAAAACCAAGATAAAACTAGTTTTACCTCATTTTTACTATAAAATCACTGCAATTTTACAGCAGTTTTACTTCACTGTCGTTTCACTGTAGTAACTGTAGTAAAACTAGTGTTTTGGCCAAAATTGTGTGGTAAAACTATGTTAAAACTATAGTTTACTTCATTTTTACTATAATATCACTGTAATAATACTGTAGTTTTATTAGTTATACTGCATTGCAGTTTCACTATAATATTACTATAGTCTTTATTACAGTTTAACTGTGTAGTTAAACCATAATAAAATCAAGATAAAACTAGTTTTACCTCATTTTTACTTTAATGTCACTGTAATTGTACTGTAGTTTTATAACAGTTTTACTGCATTGTAATTTCACTGTAATATTACTGCAGCCCTTATTACAGTGCAATTGTGTTAATTTTATATTAAAACTAATAAAATACCATAATAAAACTGCAGTTTTGCCTCCTTTTATACTACAAAATCACTGCAATTATATTTCAGTTTTATACACATTTTTTTAACTTTCAGAAAACAGTAATTTTATTATAACGGTGATTAATGAGTATTAGTTCAAAATTGCAACACCACAGGAATAATCTCTTTTTGGAATATTTATCATGGGCAAGTAGCCCAAACCAAGGCCGGTCTTGATGACAAATGCCTGATGCTCCATACTTCTTTTAATAGTGATGATGATTCATTCCCTTCATCAGACAGAGAAGCCCACAGAACTGTAAAAGAAGGAAACGGAATAACATGTGTCAAAAGTATTCTTTCCTCCATGACTTAACTTTCTATTTACACATTTTCTATGATGGAAATTCCTGGGGGTTTTAAAATAAAACTTACACCTACAATGTTTGCTACCAACCAGTCAGTCATACTAACTTATTGTATACATACACTGTTTCAACAAAATTACATTTAATACTCACGTTACATTTAAAATCACTTACCAAAAAATAAACTTGTTTCTGATGACACCAACCAAGCACAATGATGATGTGCTGCTAATCACTGATGATATACAGTATACTGTATACAGTCACACTCGCAGTGCATGCTGCATAATTGTATGTGCTCCACAGCTTACTGTAACTTCCTTTTTGTTCTTGGGTTTGACATTTTATCAGCATATAAATCTCACACCATCTATCAGCTTTTAAAATTACACTGCAAACATCTCCTCCTGACATAAAAAATGACAGCTTTCCCTTTTCACACTAAAAAAATAATATATAACTAGACATTGAATTTTTGTTTGCTACAAAAATAAGGTGTTCGTGATCGATGTCATCAGATTAAGATTTAATGATATTTTATTCTATCACCTCGATTTGTGGTTCAGGAGTAAGATTTTGTTCTAATATAAATCTTCCACTTTCCAGTTTGAACCAAAACTAACGTCATTTTATCAACCTGATTTGAGCCCTTTGTAATGACGTGTAGTTAATAAAAATCCAATGTGTGGTTCAGGAGTTATGATTATTTCAAATATTGAATTTAATCATCCGGTTTGAACCGGAAGTCAAGGTCAAACTGGGTCGCATTCTGTGTGTCAATTCTTAAGTTGATAAATACTTTGCCAATGATGTAAAGATTGCAAAAAAACCAAAGTGTGCTTTAGAAGTTATGATTTTTGAAAACATTAATTTTTAACTTCCGGTTTGAACCAGAAGTCAGTGTTAAATTAGGTCACACTGTGTATCGTTTGTTAAGTCTTAAGAGCTCTTTCTGATGACGTTTACTTGATAAAAATACAATGAGTGGTTGAGGAGTTATAATTGTTTTAATGATTAAATTCATCTTCCGGTATGAACCGGAAGTCAAGGTCAAATGGCATAACATTTTGTCTATCGTTTCATACCTTCCAAATGATGCATAGATTGTAAAAATCCAATGTGGTTCAGAAGTTATGATTTTTTGAAACATGAAATTTCAACTTCCGGCTTGAACCGGAAGTTAAGGTCAAGCGGGTCATATTTTGTGTAGCGCGTGTTTAATTTATCAAGACCGTTCAGACGACGTTTGGATTGTGAAAATCCAACGTGTGGTTAAGGAGTTATGAATTTTTCAATTATTACACGGATTATCATTAATTGAATTATTTTGTCACAGAGCTCTGTAAATAATGACCAATCATGTGATATAGCGCCCTCATGTGACATGTACAAGTACTGGCAAGGCTGCGTGGACTTTGAACCTTATAAACAATGGAGCGGAACAGCCAGCTACAGTGAATCGGCAGTTTAAATGCGGGTCATTAAAATGTGGACTTTAACGTTCGGTTTGGACCAGAAGTAAAGGTCAAAAAGATATCGTCTCTGTGCAAAATATTTAGAACACCCAACGTTCTACAAACTTATTCAAAAATTTTGCTGAAATGATAAGTAGTTTTTGCGATATGAATTTTGTGAAATTTTAAACTTCCGATTTGAACCGGAAGTTAAGGGCAAGCGGGTCACATTTTGTGTAGCACGTGTTTAATTTATCAATACCGTTCAGACGACGTATGGATTGTGGAAATCCAACGTATGGTTAAAGAGCTATGAATTTTTCAAATATTACACAGGCTATCATTATTTGGGTTTGCATTGTACATATGTACAATGATAGCGAGCGACACTACATGTATTCGCACATGAATACATGTCAACTTAACTACACGTGCCTTGTACACGTGCGTGGCTGTGTACAGTGTCGGTGTATGTTTGTGTTTTCCTACACTATCGTGCGTTGTCATACAATGAAAGTCAACAGACACGGGCGCTTTGACGCCCGGTTTTGACCAGATGCAAAGATTAAAATGCTATAAAATCTGTGCAAAAGTTTCGGCAGGATAACTCATCTATATCCTCATGCAAAATTCATGTTAAAATATTACGTAGTTTTTGGGATATGAATTTTTGAAATTTTCTACTTCCGGTTTGAACCGGAAGCCAAGGTCAAATGGGGTCATGTTGTGTGTAGCGTTTGTTGAACTTTTAACGACCAATCCGATGATGTGTAGATTGTGAAAATCCAACATGTTGTTCATGAGTTATGATTTTTTTACAAATATTAAACTTTGATTTAATGTAATTCAAGACCCGATGACGTCATCATTACATCATCATGTTTGTAGCGTCTCGATACTAAGGTTCAATTGTCTGATGAGTTTCAACCGTCAATTCAATTTCAATCTTGAGTTATGCTGTAGAAAAGCCCAAAACATGACTTTTTGAAGAAAAAAAATCGAAGGCAAACTTTGACCTAGGGTAACGACCCGGAAGTAAAGGTCATACGATTTTGGCGTTAACTTTTCAAATGTTGCCCCAGTCTTCATCTATCCGATGCCCAATTATGAGCATCATCTTTCAAATTCACGAAGATACAGCGAATAGCAAATGGTCAGTTTTCAACTCTGAAAACCTTGTAATTCGACACCTGATGACGTCATAATGACGTCATCAATTCTGTGCCGTCTTCGTATTAAGGTTCAAATGTCTGATACGGAACTGTGTGGCTGTGGAAGAGGAATCTGCAAAACTGTTTCACTTGCCTGCAAGATTTATCCAGCTTGTGCCATCTGCTGTTGGGAGGAAAAACGATGAGAGCAGTCCTGCACCTGGGCCTACCGATGTGTATGATTACGAATCAGACAGTAACCAAACCCTTCAATCAGACAGTAACTAAACCCTTAGTAATACATGTATTGGTTCCTGCTAATTATTCCATAATCCCCTGTTGGGGCAAAGTTGAAAAAAGGAATGCTTAGTGGGGATGGGGTACATTTTTCAGTTATACTATTCACCTTACCAAACCTGACTGCAGTCACATAGCATGCACATGGCATTCCCGACAACATGCGGAATGCTATTTGGACAGCCTTCCAATAGCAGTCGCATGCTATGGCTCATATGAAAATAACAGCAGTTTTCATAGCATTCATGTGCAGATAGCATGCCAATAGCATGCCAATAGCATGTCAGGAGGCCGAAATATTTAAATTAGGTATTGCATTCGCATGCTATATAGCATGCGGATCCAGTATAGCATGCAGATCCCATATAGCATGCCGATTCCATATAGCATGCGAATCCCATACAGCATGCGGATCCCCACATAGCATGCGTACACGTAGCATGCGGATCCCATTTTCATTTAGCATGCAGATCCCATATAAATGCAATGTACGCGTCATTGCCAGCCATCTTTGATGTACGTATTTTACACCTGAACGGTGCACGCATGTACGCGCTGCGCATGACTCTCGGCACTTTTCACGTGTAAAATACATCAAATATGGCGGTCGATGACGCGCGCGTAATGCAATCTAGAGCATGCGGAAGCGCGGATCCCATAATAGTATGCACATGCCATTCAGCATAGCATTTACAGGTAGTGCAGTGGCATGCAGCATAAGAATTGGTTTAAATATTTAAATAAAACAATTTGTAGACATAAAATGACAATCTTGAAAAGTTTGAAAAATGAGACATTGTCCAAAGAGTATAAAAGACTATAACCATGATAAATAAAAGATACTCATAATCATTCTGAACTTCAACAGATTTTTACAGGTTTAATTGTTTAAATAACAATGTAGACATAAAATGACAATCTTGAAAAGTTTGAAAAATGAGACATTGTCCAAATAGTATAAAGACTATTACTAAAATTATACACATAATCATTCTGAACTTCAATTCAATAGATTTTTACAGGTTTAATTATTTAAATAACAATGTAGACATAAAATGACAATCTTGAACATGTTTGAAAAATATGAGACATTGTCCAAAGAGTTGGACAATAACTAAAAGATACTCATAATCATTCTGAACTTCAATTATTAGCTCAGCAGTTTTTTCCAGTCTAAATGCAATTGTACTACAATTGCAATGTCCAGTGCCTTGAATTTATGTTTACAGGCGCATACACACGACAATTTTGAATGTACAAACTACAGAATTTTTGCTATAAAGCAAATTGTTGCATTGTCTATAATTTGCTTTTTAAGTAACAAAAGGGCATTGTCAAAGGGCATTTGTCCTGTCGTCTGTGTTCTCCAGGGCTATTAAGAAAGGTTCTTTGCTTCTGCAATTTAAAGAAAAACAAAAACAAATATGTAGATATTATTTTCATGACACATTATGAAAATCAAGGTACATGTACTTCTGGGGAAACTATAAAACAAGGGTATACTGCTATGTCAACAATATACACCTGGTTTAACCCTCATTCTTTTACGTGTTTTTTACGTGCACGATAACTATCATAGTACATGGGGACACGGCTTACATGTATGTCCCATCCAAAGAAAAAAAAAATATGATAAACTTGCTCAATAACTGTAGTGCTATGATTGGGATCGACCCACAATTTGCTGCCGACAAAACCATGCATCACTTGACTTTGTGACCACACTGTCACGACACCCCACCGGCTTGATAATCCTTCAATTTATAAGTGCATACCACCTGTACCTCTACTAAGCCTAATCAAGTATACAGCTGTAAATTTACTTGTGTGTATTCTTCAACTACATGTAAGTGCTGTGTGAAGGTTTAAATCTCCAATTTGATATTTTTCAATGTTCTTTTTGTTTATCACCTTCTGGTTTAAATAACCAACTGTTTTTGTTGGGCATTATTTTATACCACTCCTGCACAATTTTTAACAGTTTGTGCAGGATAGGTCCCTCATGCGTGGTCACATAAAAACAGTTTATTAGCTAAAGAGGCATCATGAGCCACCCGCCTTAAAACTAAAACCTGCGTCCAACTAAATGTTGTAATACCCCTGACACAGCCTTTATAAATAAATTTACATCTTGCAACTTATGCAAAATAGGGCTCCCGCCACTAAGTAGCAGTTGGCTCACCTTTATACACAAGAGCTGGTCTTTTCAGCTCCCTTCGAGCATTCCCGATTTTGTTTGTAAACTTCCGCCGGAAATCAGCAGACCCCGGCTCACACCAGCCATTTTTTGATCCAGGCACTGTGCATGTAATCTGGAAGGTAAAGATCATAGAATATGTATTCATTAAATAAAACAATGAGAACAATGTTGCAAACAATTTGTAAACATTTTAGGACGTATATAAGTCTATCATAATCAGCAAGACTGATTGCTATTGACGAAAGGTGTAATTTGTACAGAAAATTACAGAAAGGGGGGGGGGGGGCAGTGGACGGGGAGAAGTGAATGTAACTATGATGTACTGCACCTCTTATTGCAGACACTTTTGTGCAGTCTAACGCATCCACCTTCCTGCCTCCTTTGATGCCCAGACCTGATGAATGAGCAAGTGTCTTGGTATCAAAGACCAGGCCGATAAGTCCGTTTAATAGAAATCCGGCCTGATCTTTGGACGATTGAGCCCTAGCTATTAGGGTTCTGAAGCGGTGTCTGTGTATCTTGATGTTGGCATATTTAGTAGGGTCGCTGTCTAGTTTGATGAACTGGATCTTCAAAATAAAAGTGTGTTTTAAAGTTGAGAGATTTTAGTTTAGCTGGCTGTGATGTTTTTACCTACATCCTTATATGTCTTATTAACAAGAAATACAGCACTTCATGAAACAAAGTAGTAAAATAAATACCATGGCAATTTCTATAGATTCTAATTGGTCAAAACCAGATCACTTCCTTGTGTGTAATGAGCTAATAATGACGGCCTCTTGGAACAAAAGCCCCTGAACCAGCATGTCATGGCACTGAGTGACATGCATGTACGCGCTGATGAAAATGTATGAATTTTGATGTAGCAGATGCGCGCAAATATTAAACGCACATTTCTAATTATGGGTTGTTTTAATTCTTGTAAGAACATATGGCCTTTGAACATGAATGCAACCAAAAAATAGCAAGTTGATGAAGGTATATATATCAATCGAAATAACTGTGTAAGAACTGTCTTCGCTACGTGGTATTATGACCTTGGTTGGTTCATGATTCTCGGCTCCGCCTTGTTCCATTAACAGCAGCCATGCAGCCACCAAATCAGTCAGTACCACGCAGTAGAGACCAGGTCATCACACTGTAAGCCCCAAATAACTTTATTGTGTCACATACAGTCAAGCAATTTTAAAACTGTCTTCATACTGTTGATGTTTTGAAGATTGTTTTCAAATTATGCCCTTTTAAATCGACAACTCTCGTACAAGAGCACAACTAGTGTCTTTGGCTGATAAACTTTAAAAATTAGTATAACAGATCAAGCATGCAAACTGTTCCACAAACTTACCATTTCAGAAGCAGGTCCCTCAGAACTAAGGTCAGGCACAGCAGCAGGGGCAGAGGAGGTGGTTTGAGGCTTTTGAGATAGCGGGTCAAGGATTGCCGTAGCAGCAGGTCTCTCATCGTCCTGGTCACTGGCAAAGGTGGTTTGAGGCCGTTGAGATAGCGGGTCAAGGATTGCCGTAGCAGCAGGTCTCTCATCGTCCTGGTCACTGGCAAAGGTGGTTTGAGGCTGTTGAGATAACGGGGCAAGGATTGCCGTAGCAGCAGGTCTCTCATCGTCCTGGTCACTGGCAAAGGTGTTTTCAGGCCGTTGAGGTAGCGGGGCAAGGATTGCCGTAGCAGCAGGTCTCTCATCGTCAAAGGAGGTGGTTCGAGTTGGTTCGAGTTGGTTGTAGTGGAGGGGCAAGGAATGGCACAGTAGATGACTTTGATGCTGGCTATTTGAGGAAGAAATCAAACACAAATTATGTCCAGAGAGATTTCATTCAAAAAATTTGTTTATAACAGTATTTGAACTAAAATGGGTTGTGCACACTGAAATGAAAATAAAAAGTAGCAACAGATGTCTGTGAGTAGCATGAGCTGCCGTGCAACCTTTTGCCATGCGATACACATGGGATGGGAACCATACTTTTTTTCAGTGCTTCATGTTAGCTTACAAAACTAAATAAAATGTGATGCACATGTACATGTAGATCTTTATGTTGTGCTATGTCGGTGTGAAATAAAGTACTTTGAAGGCCATAAAGTGATTAATGTGTATAATAGAAAGAGCTAGACCAAATGTGAAAAAAAAAACACTGAATAAATAAAAAAAAATAAAAAAAAACACAACACACACAATCTTATTTTTAAAAAACTAGCGTTGTTCTATACGGAAAATTAAAAGCTTGCATGACAATTGCTATTATTTAGAAGGCATGATTGTTAATTTATTAATTGCGTTTTCCCAGACACTCAAAGTTTCTACTCAGGAAACAATTAAATAAATCTCAGCTATCAAAAAAGGGACATTACTCGATATTCCTCATTACGACAGAGCAGCTCACATGTAATCTCTATACAATAAGAAAACATCACATAGGTGAACAAACCGTTATATACCCATGGTAACCAAGATTGGATGAGTTTGGGTCATCGACTGATAAGCATGAAAGGCAGGAAACATAGAAAAGGTAGCCCACCTTGTTGAGCTGAATGGCTCCGCTTTTAACATCGGTCTCGTCGCTGTCACCAATACAATGGCGACAGTGATGAGACCAATGTTAAAAGCGGAGCCATTAACAGCTCAACAAAGTGGGCTAATAGAAAAGGGAGCAAGGATTGTGAAAGATATAGCGAAAGGCAAGCTCGCGTTAAATTATGTGTTAAACAACCACCACACATTGAGAATGAGTCTTTGTTGTTTGTATTATACCTTTTGAAGCTCAAATAAAAGAAACACACCTAAATGTAGAGAAAAATATAAATAAAGGTATCGATTTATGATTAAACAAAGATTATTGTACACTGATATAAATTCAAGTTGACTTCAACAAAACACTACTTCTTAGCAACTGGGTCCTAAAAAACTGTCTGTGGTCTGACCATGAAATTTTTGAAGTCTCAAACTTGTAATGGATTCAGAAAGAATGAGAGAAAAAACACAAAATTGGTTTGTGCTACCTGTTTGTAACAGCTCAAACATTTATATTGTGCAGTTGATGATGCATAGAAAACACAGATTTTGTCAGACTGTTCATTTTGCTATGTTAAGTCTTTATTAAAAAGCAACTGTTAGTGGTATTTGAAACAATGAGTGACCATACGTACCACCATACCAGACTCCCAACCAAATATAAGCTCTTTGAGTTGTCTGATGTGAGCTTGTGGAACAAGGGTGTCATCATTTTGTTGTACATGTACTGCAAAAATAGCAAACTTGAAGAATAATGAGGGATTTTTCAGTAGTCAAATTTACTACAAAAAGTGTATGGATTTATTTTAACTTACAAGCATTTTCTCGGAAGTACTCCAACTCACTACGAAGTCGCGCATTTTAAGCCCTGAGCAGAGCTATTTCCTCAGTAGGATCTGGTGCGTATACAGCATCCATTGAGTTGCGGATGCAGGTCGAAAGGCATGGTTCAAGGGATGGAACCTCCTGGTTGAGTAGCCCTTGAAAACCTACCAGCATCCCCAACTGCTCCGCTGTCTTTATTTATCACTGCTGAGTTTTCTGAATATGGAATAGATTTTAATACTGCTAAGTTAGAGTTTGCTTTAAATAAAGCAGTCATGTGTGTGGGTGATGTGCTTTATACATGTGAGCAAGTGAAGTGATGGGCCAATTTACACAGGTGCGTAGTCGCCAACAAATCTTGCAAATGTGTAGCACAGTATGGCATGGTGCAGTAGCTGACCATACTGATTAACAAATTTCTTTTTTTACTGATTAAAGATGTTTATTCGGTTTGTTGGTGATGGTTGCCATACATTTGAAATTGTAACTATTCCAAATACGCCAACCAGCCAAAAAAGCATTCATAGTTTAACCACCCCCACTTCTTAAATTTTGGATTCACTAGCCCTCTTCAATGATTTTTAACTGTTTTATGCAATGCATACTAAACATAAAACCGATTACAGAGCCAGCATGAAACAGTAGTTGGGCATCCTGGAAATCACATGCAGGGAACATGTGACTTGGCAAAGCTGGAATCTTCATGATGTAATTCTGTAAACTGGAGAATTATTGTAACTGTGTTAAAAACTGTCATCATACCTTTCATTTTCTTACTGTTTGTGTCCCCATCAGACTCTTCATTTATCCGTTTAGTTGTTTTCCCACTCTTACTCTTGCCTGTTTTCTCCACCGTGCTCTTTTCCTCTTTTTGGGCGAGCTTACTCTTACCAAGGGCCTTCACACGGGCTTTAGTAACAGCATCCTTGTCAGCTTTTGAAAAATGTTACATATACAATTTCTCCTTTATTGGTTTAAATTTAAGGAACCTAGTATTAACCACAAAACAGCTTAATAACTCTAAGTCTGCTCACTTATAAGCCAAAAAAGTGCAGTACAGACACAGTTCTGCCCAGGTATTTGTTAATTGGCATCGTAAATCGGTCTATTTGCAAAATTTGTGAAATGAGTGGTCAAAAAAGCAACGTTTTGGTCAGTAGTTTCAGCTTGCAGGACCCACAATTATCATGCATTCAGCCAGTCTTAAGTGAATTCAAACATTTTTCAGAACGTCGGGTTAACCACGCTTAAATGTGGGACCGAAAGAACATTTTCCACATTTTCAGCTTGCATTGCATGCAAGATCTACCAAACTTTAACCCAAATATGGATTATGGGTTGGATGAGGATAAGTGATAGTTTTTGTCTGACGCAACCTTTAATACCAACTTACCTGATACTGCGAGCACTTTCCCATCATAGAGCTGACCTTGCCAGGGTGCAAGGCATCTATTACCAACTTCAACAGTTGCTTCGTCCTGGGCAGAATTACCGCTTTGCATTTCCACCTTTTCTCCTCTTACAATGTGGCTGAGCATTCCATCATCAAATTCAACCAAAAGCCATCTCACTGCATATTGAAAATTACTTGATTATTTTATTGCATGCTATAATGAAACTACATAAATATAAAATAAATATCAAATGTACACAAATTTATTCACACAAACATGAGTAAAATTCAGAAAAATAAAGGGCTTTACACGCTTATACATGTATGACGAAATTCCTATTTCTATTTCCATCACTTTCAAATCCTAAAACACAAAGTAATAACACTACAGCCTACCTACATACGTTATACGTGCGTGCTAGCCAGCTCGACCCTAACACACTTTGCTTGGGGCGACTTTGCTAGGGGGCAACATTGTACTCTGGGGGCGACATTGTCAGGGGGCGACTTCGCTAGACGCCATATATGATACCTGCCTGACATAACTTTTGCCACTTTTGAATTAGAGGGCACTTCCTGTTTCGACCGGAAGTAGAGGTCATGTGAGGTCACGCACACAAAACAAAACGAAGACCTAATTTATCCCTACCCAATCCCGCAAACAGAAACCTACAGTTTCTTGTGGCTGATTTGATATAGATTTTCAAACATTTAAAATATAACACCTTTAAGATGACATCACGTGACAGGTGATGATGTCATTATGATGTCATTGCAATTATGCAGACAATATAAATACCTTTCATCATCACTGAAAGTTTCATTGCAACATGCTCTTTGGGAACTATATCATATGCAAATGGCCGCTTAAAAGAACCGTGTGTTATCTCAATAGCTTTTTTACCGAACCAGACAAACAAATTAGGTGTTTGGCTAATTCCGGGAGTACAAAAACACAACCCTGGTGGACATATTATCATAAGAACCCATGATTGGGCCTTCAAAGCATTTTACATGCACTTCCGGTTAAGACAAGTCAAAAGGTCAAGAGAAGGTCACTAACATATCCATTTTTGAGAAGTACGTAAAGCCCTTTAATATGATGTGTAAATTGTCATAATAGCTTTTGTGGTTCAGGAAATACTAATAGTAATAGGAACTGATGAATAATGGCGACTGGAGAAGAGAATAATTTAACAGGAAGGAAACGCCTTGAAAACGAGACTAAAAACGAAGCTATATAAAAATATAAAAAATAAATAAATAATAATAAAAAAATAGTTAGGTGGACAAGTGGTCTCCCATTCAAGTACTGACCGGGCCCAATGTCGCTTAACTTCAATGATCGGACGAGAACAATAGTAATCAACGTAGTATGGTCGTAGTGGAAACTCAAAATGTATTTTTGAATATAATTATATGTATGCCCATGGGCGAAGTTTCAAGTTCATACGACTACGAGTTTGGGAAGTGTGCTTTTGTTTGAGGACAAGGGAACTTCAAGAAGAAGATGAAGAAGGAACCCCCCCCCCAAAAAAAAAAAACCAAACAAACAAACGAACAACATATTAACTGAACAAGAGCAGAGGTTGTTCGGAGCTATGCGCAGCTCTGCTCACCCCTCCGAACACCTAATATTTTTAATAAAAAAACCTTGAGTCTGACATTCAGCAGAAACGTTTAATCCTAGGCCTGCCAAATTCGGCAACTAACTGAATTTCTATCTTCCTCCATCATGTCCATGCCTATGCTATGTATTATTTTTATGTTACGTTACATGTAGTTTAGTAATTTAATATGGACACGACGAATGACGGTTTTTACATGAATCCTACCTTCATCTTGAAGCAAGTTGGGCTTTACTCTCCTGGCCATGTTCGTTGCTGCCCGTGAAAGGTCGAGTTATCAAAAACTATCTGCTGATATCCACAAAATTTCGCAGATCGCCTGGTAGTTTTGTAAATATCTGGTTTTGTATATTTTCTGGTGGTTGCTTTATTGCTACAAAACCGGTACAGAGAAAGCGAGATATGAGAGGGGGTATACAATTTGCAGATGAGACGACGGTTTAGACGAGGAGGAGATGGATTCGGTTAAGGCGCCAAAATTTGTCTCGCGATCGATCGACGTGACGTCAATGGCAGATGCATCATGGGATGCATTATGGGATCCCATACTGCATTCGATTTAAAGCTTTATCAAGACTTATACACCCTATGGGTAACGTTAATCGAATTGAATTTAAATTTAAACAATTTTTTTATCCTGGAAATAATACTAAAAACTCAACAAAGTTCATCCCATACATTTCAACTGCCCTATCCTACCGCTAGCTACGCGCGGGAAACCCACCGCTAGCTAGCTCGCTGTGAATTTCCAACTTTTAGTCTGGTTTCCATGCTGATATCACACTGTGGTTCACGAGGGGGTAGATCAGTGGTCTAGTACTCACACTCACAGATCACGTACTATTCGTGCAGAGCATTCGTTCGTCGTCCATCCATTATTTTAATTTTATATTATTTTTGGGAGTGTATCGCACGCTTTACGAAGTACAAAAACAAATACAAAAACTATGGAGAACACAACAAACAGCAAACAACAGGCATCAACTTCAAGTTCGTTGAAATCTCGCCGTCGTGGACCGTACCGGAAACTTCATAAACATGTGAGTAACCATGCCATGTTTTCGATGATACACCCATGTAACATGTGTATTAAATGTACTGTAGTCGTTTCAAGGTGTCCCTACTAAAGTACTAGTACTACTATATTACTAAAATCTTTGCAAATCTTTTACCTCTCTGTGTGCGATCTGGTCCCTAGATAGATAACATGTGGATAAGGCTCCACTGGTTAGTAATTAGTTGCACTTGTAGATGCAAAAAGTTTGGCATTTTTAGGCATTTCTACGTACATAAGTGTTACAGGGTCATAAAAAAAATACAACAATTTGCCCACCAAAAAAGTGTCATCAAACACTATTTCAATTCACAATTCACGATGATCAAATCATGTGACTGAACTAAACAAAAAATCAGATTTGAAAGCCAATAGCCAATAGAATAATTTTATTCACACTTTTACTTAGGCCTAGCTAGCTAGGCATGCTAGGCATGCTAGGCCTCCCCATGGCCCTTAATATTACATTTTTGCAAAATTTTTTTTGCAAAATTTCACAAAAAATATTTTGAATGAAATGAAGACAACTGCTGGCTAAAGACTAAGACTAAGAGTCATACACAAAGTCACAGAGTCTTCAGAGAGGAAAATACACTATTTTCGTATTTAGTAATATAGTTTTTATAATAACTTAATCCTCAACTGCTCAATGTCTAATGAATCCTTTCCTAACAAGTAAACAGTAACACCATCGAGAAAATATTTTGAAAAAAAAGGACAAAAAATTACCAGATCCTGGAGGGAAACAGTCACAAATGTCCCAGGTTGATATTTCGCATCGCACATTTTGTGACTTTCCGATATGTTCAACGCTTTATTTTTTGGTCACCAAGTGCTGAACCGCAGGTACCAGCCTAATTATGGATTGACAAACTGCAGAGACGCGGCCGAGTTGGACTAAACCATTCTGTTAGAGGGGTGTTATAAGGCTATGTGGCAGTGCATGTGCGCTGTCCGTTTACTATGCCGTTTACTCATATAGCGCGCATGCACTGCCGCCGCACTACCTTGTAAGTTGTAACACCCCTTTTACAGAGTGGTTTAGTCCAACTCAGTTTAGAAAAATCCAATGACGGACCTAATTTTAGAACGGCTATGCATCATCAAAAATAATAAAATAACTTTAATAAATTAATCTTATTCTTATTCTTAATATACAGGATGATGGTTACATCTGCAACATGGACATTGTTGATGAAAAGGCAGACTTAACACTAACAGTAACAGCTGAAATGGTAAGTAAAGCCTGAGCTTTTGGGCCTAAGATTTACAAGTCATTTCTTGGATTTTATGAACCCATGGAATCCTGTGTCACATGGGCACCTAGCAGACATGCCAACTAGTACGTTTTTCCTGTATTTCGTACGGGTTTTTGTCAAAAATACGGGTGTACGGGTTTTGTAAAAAAAATACGGTTTTGAACATCGCCACCGCAAAAACACAATTTTCTCCCCTTTTAGCCGTTGTGCCCTTTTTTTAACTCTATATTTTTTATTGACACAAATATTTGTTTTGGGCCGATCACTTACGGCCGACAATGATTATCCAGTGAACTCTATTCAAACGCTATTCTCTATTCTCACATCAAACGCAACGGAGATCGATTTCCCTTGCATAGTCATTGCATGCACCCTGACACGCAAACATGCCTTGCATAATCTACACGCCAATTTATCTGACGTCCCGATTCACAGGGTACCAGTTATTGTTATAAATATTATGCGAATACCCCCATTTTATGTTGTCAAATCCACTCTGTACCCTTGGCCCTAGCAACATTGATATAAAAATATTTTAAAAACGTGTTTTTTTTTTCAGGTTCCCTTAACCCTGCGTGACACCATAAACAAAAAATCACACACTTATGCCATCAGGTACTTTTCAAGTGTCCGTTTTATATTTTGCGTGTTATACGTGTTTTTTGAGAACACAATCATGTTTAAATCACCCAAACTATTGGATATAGACCCTTGTGACTAAATAAATTAAATTCAAGCAAAATTTCCATTGAGATCAGCCCACATGTGTCTCTAAGCCATTTGTTTGAATAAAACCCTCGTGTTTGATGAGTCAGCAAAAACATCATAATTTCTTACATTTCTTACATTTCTCAAGGGAATACCGGGAGAACTGGTCATTGGTGGATTTTTTTGGGTGTGAAATCAACCCCGATGGTAACAAGACAATTGGCATGCTATTTGGCTAGGTGCAGTTGAGGAACCTTAATTTTTTTTTATACAAATAAAATAAAATGGCGGAGTAATTACTTTTTAATTAAAAACGGACACCTAAAAAGTGCCTGATGGCTTCATCTAGGGTTAACCACTTATGAATAATGGTGCGATCAATTGCTACAATTGAACGAACCCGACTAATTATGAGATCGTGTGTGCACGCTTCGAAATTGAGCAAGTTGTCAAGATCGTTGAGAAAATTTAATTAACATGTAACTTTATTCATACGCTATTTCAGACGCCACAATAATCCGCCACAATAATCTGCATGGTTACTTGTTGGGCAGTATATAAAATAAGGTTAATATGAAGCAAAACAATTTTGTAAGCATGGTCATTTACCGTTTTTATCATGTCTTTTGCTTTTTAGAGTGATGTTAATGAAGAACCTGCACCGAAGAGGCTACATGTATCTACTTCATCTGACTCTAATGAACAGGTATGTATTTCTTGTATTTTTAATTTTTTTTCTCGTGTTTACCAAAAATTTGAAATGTTTGGCTTGTTCAATAAAAAAAATAATTACAAGCTCTTATTATTATTATATGTAATTCAGTTGAATTGAGAATTTCAGTCAACATGAATGAACTCTTGGGAAATCAGTACCCGCCATCAGAAGCTTTCTTTTTCGTAAATACCTAACCATAAAAAAATTCAGCCCAGTGCATACTTCCTGCGAAAGGGAATGCAGTACGAATTTTGACTTCACTAATACCCAATAGTTGAAATGTGAAGTATTCTCTGCCAAAATAGCCAAGTGACGTCAGAATTCCCTTCGCATTCACATTTGCAGGAAGTATGAACCAAACTTGAGGCAATACTTAATGGTTTTTTTCTTTCTTTTTAAAGTAAAGGTACAATTTGTTTTGCCTTGTTTTAGTGAAGGTTTTTATTTAAAAAAAGGTTTCGTAATAAAAATTTATTGTTATGGTTTGTATAGTACATGTACACATTACTTATAGATATGTTAGGGGAAAAACTCAATATTTCATTGACTTGATGCTATGCCTATAAATAAAATCTAGAGTCTGCCTGGAAATTTACATCTATTAATAGGCGTAAATGTAATAATTTTTTTATGAAAGTAGGCCATCTGTTTGGATTGGTGAAAGAATAGGTTCTGTGTGAGCACGAGTTGGCAGGAGTTCTCCAAAAAGGGCATGAGTTGGTAATACGTGTTGAACTGTTTCCTTTTGGTTGGGACTCATTTACATCAAGCAGATCACTTGTTTGATGTATGATTGCCAACCATGGAGGTAATGATCCTTCATGCCAAGAATTCGCTTGTTACCACATAATTGGCAACAAAGTGTAGCCATTATACCGGAAATTGCCTAGGAAGACAAACAAGGTCGTTACAAACGTTTGTCTTTTTTTTCTTTTCTCCAGGACGCTTCTACTGTTACAATTCATGATGAAGCTTACAGTCCTGACACAAGTGGACCATCTCCTCCTCCATCTCCAGATGTAAGCGAAGATTTTGTAAGTTTGTCTGAAGATCTTGCGACTAGGTACAGCCCTCCAATAAATGATGGTGAAGATCATGATATAGATCAACTAATGTCTGAAATTCATGAGCGAATCGTCAATCAAAATTATTCTGAATTGGTTGATGACCAAGAAGAAGATACCTTTGAGATTCTAACGGAACACATTGCGGAAACAGTCACTGATGATTTTGTTTTGACTGGTGAGCCGGAAAGCACCGATGACGATATTGGTCGGACACCACTCTACACCAATTCCTCCAAATGCCTTGGAGCAGTTGTTTTTTTAATGTGTTGTTTTGTTGTGAAATTCAGAATGTCTGATGAAGCCCTCAAATATCTCATTTCATTTATTGCGTTGCTACTTCCTTCAGACCATAAGATGTTTCGAACTTTGTATCAGTTTAGAAGCTTGCTAAAAAATATATCCATGCCCCAGATATTGAATACTTCTGTTCATTCTGTTATACTCATGTAAACAAGAATGCTACACATTGCTCAAATAAATATTGTTTAAAGGATTTAAGACTATCTGGGGCTACTGCTTATTTTGTTCGCCATTCATTAATATCTCAGTAACAAGTAATGTTTAAACGAGAATCTTTCTGTGATAAAGTAAGGACACATACATTCAATCATTATAAAAAAAATTCACCTGGTGTCATATCCGATGTTTATGATGGTAGTATTTACAAAAATCTGTTCAACAAAGGGTTCTTAAATGACCCAAATAGTTTATCATTTGGATTTAATACAGATGGGGTACCAATATTTTAAAAGTTCGAAAGTTTCAATGTGGCCTGTATACTTATTAATTAATGAATTGCCAATATTAGACAGAAAAGTACGAGAAAATGTTTTTTATGGGGTGTGGATCGCTCCAAAGACACCAGTTATGTGGAGTTTTTTAAAGCCATTATATGACGATATTTGCAAATTAGAGAATGGTGTAGATTTAGTTGATCACTCTGGATTGAAATTTGTTTGTAAAGCTACCTTGCTAACTTGTACTTGTGATCTTCCAGCTCGGTGCTTAATTTCCAATAGTATACAATTTAATGGCAAATTCAGCTGTTGGTTTTGTCTACAAAAGGGAGAAACGTACCACACACCAAGTGGAGGCCATTGCCATATCTTTCCCTACCAAAGTGAAAATCCAAAAGGGCCCCCTCGAACTGTAAGTGACATAGAAGCAGACGTTAATAAAACAGTGGAAAACCTTCAAGATGGAAATAAAGATTATGTTGTCAGGGGTATAAAAGGCCCCTTTTGGTTTATGTTTCTTAAGCACTTTAATATCACAAATGGTTTTGTCATTGACTATATGCATGGTGTTTGTAGTGGGGTGATGAAAATGATGTTGGGTTTGTGGTTTGGAAAGGCAAACAAAGGCAACCCTTCATCATACTTTAAATGTCGGAATATGGTTAATGAATACTTGTTAAAAATTAAACCCACTGTCTTTATTACAAGAGTCCCACGTTCGTTAGATGACATTGTCCATTGGAAGGCTTCCGAATATAGAAATTTTTTGTTGTATTGGGGTGTTCCAATACTTACATCTGTTTTAAGTAACTGCCATATTTTACATTTCTGTGCTTTAGTTAAAGCAATACATATTCTTTCCCAAGAAAACATCACTGAAGTTTGTTTCCATCGCTTTATTCACAGCGTAACATGACCATGAATCTTCATCAGTTAGTTCACTTTACTGACTGTGTTAGAGCAACTGGGCCGTTATTTTCCAACAACTGTTTTGTATTTGAAGATTTAAATGGTTTCATTGTACGACATATACATGGTACTCAGGGTATTGATACACAAATCATTAATAGCATAAACATCGTACAAGCGATACCAATTTTGAGAGAGAAATATACAAATGACCCTGAGATACTTGACTTTTATAATGATTTCCAGCCACAACACCACAATATGGGACAGCAAATTGAAACAGGGATTTTAAATGTTGGAAGTATAGTGAATAAAACCCTTTCAAATGCAGAGACAAGTTGTATCCTGGGTTTTTATACTTTAGTAAGTGACATTGTTGTGTCATTCTCTAAAATTTTAATTTTACCTTCATCATCATATATTTATGCACAATCATATAAAAGAGTGATCAAAAGAAACCAAAGTGTTATTCAATATTGTGATCGTTTAGACAATCAAGTTTGTTTTGGAAGTGTGAAAGAGTTCATTCAATTCACTGACACAGGAAATTGTACACGAAATGTTGCTTTAGTGGTTCCTTTCGATTGTAATTACAAACGGGATGACAAAATACATCAAGTTTTTCCCAAGAATGAAGTTCTTGAGGTCGTACCACTTACCAACATTTTGAAAGTATGTGTCTTCGTAGAAGTAGATGGAAATAGTTATTTATGTGAGATACCTAACAGGTATGATCGAGATTAAGGGGACCTGCTAGGTTTGTCAACACTAATGCATAGGTTGGTATTTTTAGTATTTTTAATTTTAATATTCTTGCTCTGAGTATTGTGGACTTTTGCATTGACGTAGTCTTATTGGCAAAGGATTTGGAGGACTGATGGTCCAATTTTTGATGGACACTATAACTTTTGCTAGATGTAGATTATGGTTATGGAATTAATATTTTGGTATTTTAGTTTTTTCTGACACCCTTTCTGGTACATGTAGCTTTGTTACCCTGATTTGCCTCATATTTCCTAGTAAATCACCCGTCATTATCCTCATAGGTTAACTTATGAAGGATTTTTAATAATTGATCACCAATACAGTTTAATGTTGAATAAATAAGCAACGAAATCAGAAAACTAAAAAAGAAGACTTTTTATCTCCTTTTTTCATGTCTTGGTTTTTTCCAACATCAGCAAAGCCCCTAGCGCATACCCATGACTGTACAAAGAATAGACCCCCAAAATAGATTGTACATGTAATACTAATAGTCACGCTAAATAGAGATTATTCAGCTTTGTGTCAATGGTCTATGCACGCAAGCTGTCAAGGAATCAAGTCCTTTTTGTCTTTACAAAGATAAAGTATAGCATTCATCATAGCATTCAGTCTGTCCATTGTGGAATGCTATACTTTAAAACTTAGGGCTGCTGTGTTGAAGCCCTAAATTTCGACAAGTATAACATTCCACAATGGACAGACTGAATGCTATGATGAATGCTATACTTCAAGGGGTTTTGAACTAAAAAAAGCATTCACAGCCTTTGAATGCTGTTTTCATTGCATGCTATCATTATGAATGCTATCGTAGTCCTGCAGGAATGCTATCCATCCCTGCATGCTATCAGAACTGCTATCACCTTGCTCGCATGCTATCAGGAATGCTAGTGAGCAGAGAGAGATAGCAGTTCTGAGGTAAAAATTTGAAGTGAATGCTGTTGGCATGCTATGATAGCATGTGCATGCTACTCGCATGCTATGTGCATGCTGTCCACATGCAATTATAGCAGTCAAGTTTGGTAAGGGTCAGTAAGCCCGTACACACCTTATTGTGGATTTTCCATAACCTTCCCCCACTCTTCCCTCTAAAAAAAGGGGGGTACCAATGACACCCCTCATAGCCAAACTGACTTTATTATGGTGTGTCTTTTTTTATTCATTTCTCTCTCATAGGAGTATAGACTCTTCATCAAGGGTGCCAATCGGCACCCCTCAAAGCCAAAGTGACTTTATGGTATGCCTTTTTGTATTCATTTTACTCTCTGTACAAGGAGTATAGACTCTTCATGAAGGGTGCCAATTGGCACCCCTCATAGCCAAAGTAACTTTTTGGTATGCCTTTTTTTTATTCATTTCTCTCTGTACATAGGAGTTTAAACTCTTGATGAAGGGTGCCAAATAGCACCCCTCATACCCAAAGTGACTTTATGGTATGCCCTTTTGTACTCATTTTACTCTCTGTACATAGGAGTATAGACTCTTGATGAAGGGTGCCATTTGGCAGCCCTCATAGCCAAAGTGACTTGATGGTTTGCTTGTTTGTATTAATTTTACTCTCTGTACATAGGATTTAAGGGTGCCACCCCTCATAGACAATGAAACATTTTGTACTTTGTATCTCAAAAATATTAAAGATCGTTCAAGTGACAGTTTGCTGGAGAATAAAGTGCCATATGAAACAATATTAATACTGTTGGCATTATGTCTGTTCTTATTTCACAAACTTGAAGTGTTATGTAGTTAATCTATCGCAAAGCTTATTTTGGAGCTACAAGAATGAGTTTCAATAAATATATAACATAAATGTTGCTTTGTTGAATTGTAACTTAGGAAAAATAACTGAGATAGAGAAACACAGACCTTAGTTACATATTTTCATGTTTCGATTTTGAAGGAAAAGTGGAAGTTTTCGACAAAGGTACGTTTTAGTAATGCAAAAATTGAGCTCGTAGAGTACACCGAGTTTTTGATTGATAAAAAATAAGAATCATTAAAACATTTACTCAAAGTGTGATATTTGTCTGGGAAAATGTTAAAAAAGAACTATTTTGGTGACAAAACAGTGTATTTTTCGTACAAACTACAAAAAAGTGTAAATCCAATAAAGACAAAATGTTTCCTATTATGTTATACGTGCTCATATTTCTTCATATCTTGTCATTTACAGGAACATGTAACACTTCTCACAAAAGACGTCATCAGTAGGTACAGTGAGGAAAGGTAAGAACATTAACAATGTAAAAAAAAACTTCTTTCCCTACCTTTATTCACTACTTCATGTAGTAAAACACTAACATGGTAAAATTTACACAAAAAGTAAACATAAGCAGCAATTTGTGTGGTATTTCTGTGAAATTTACTAAATTACCTTTTTGCTCATGAGAACTAAAAAAATTCACCATAACTGTATACCATCATTAACTTTCTGTTTTCTGCCTGCAAACCCAACATATGACATTCATTTACAAAACATTCACTTTCTCTACTAAGAAAGCCCCCAAACCGGATGCCATAAATATTTTAACAACATTTTTTTTTGCAATTTACAGAAACCATGTCACTCTCCAAACAGCACAGAATGACGACTTCACTGTCCAAGCTGCCATAATAAAAGACTTCAAAGAAGTGGATGATTTCCACAACATTGACCTACCATTCACAGCAAACATACTTACAACGGAACTAAGGGTCAAAATGTGTTACATGTTGTCAAAGATTTGTAAATCGATAGGCTTTGAAATGATGTAATGAGTATTAATGTATTAATTTAGGTTAATAGGGTATGAATTTTTAAATAGAAAACCTCAATTTCCCGTTTCGATCAGAAGTAAAGGTCAAATGTGGTTACAGTTTAAGATTTGTAACATACCTCAAGAGCTTTTATAAGATGCAAAGATCGTGTGTTTAGTATATATGATTCTGCAGATATGATTGTTCTAACACTTAAATTTAATTGAATATGATGATGTCATCGATGACGTCATCATTACTATAATTTTGTGTTGTCATTAACATTCTATTTTTGGTTAAGGTCGGCCCAAATACGGGGCATGCATCCTTAAACCTATTTAAACTGGTACTGGCTAAGGTGAAACGTGGGTTTAGATTCAACAACATTAATTCAATTTTTGTGAGAGATAGAATGAGTAATTCATTTTTTTCTTCCAAACTTATGTTTTTAAAACAAACTTTGACATTGCAGCTTTCCAGAGTGGTGTAGAAAGGTGTAATATATTATTTGTTTTGATTTTGATTACGGATGCAGTGCAAAGGTAAAATTAAGATACTGAAAAATGTATTAGTACTATACGGAAAACGTATCTTCAAATGATTGTATGTCTGTACTGCATCCGGAAATATAGACACATAAAGTTGAATACTCTATTACCAAAGTTTTCTGTTGTTTCTATGATACTACCTTCGTCAAGTTTTGGGCGATTTTATCATCCTTGTATGAACAAACCGAAGAAAATGGTTTCATCCACAAGAGGGCACTAGTTGAGGGAATTGGGGACAAAAATCACGATCACAGACGCCTAGACCGCTTCTTATCCCAACCGGTGAGTGCAGTCAACGGATAAGGCCGTAGCAGCGTAGCCAGGGTTGTCTCAAGGGAAGAGGAGGGGGGGGGGTGGATTGAGAGATAATTATATAATTGCATTGGCTCCCAGTTAAGTTTCGTACAATTTATAAAATTCTTTTGTTAACTTTCAAAGCTCAAACATGTCAATCTCCTGCTTATTTATCTGAACTTGTTCACCATTATTCCCCTACTCGGACTTTACGTTCATCTCAACAGTCATTGCTTTCATCTATGCTTTCATCTACAAGAGCTTCTTCTATTTTTTATGGCCACAGATCATTTTCTTACGCCGCACCATTTCTTTGGAATGGTCTTCCTGTGCATATTCGCCAGGCTAGTTCTTTACACTGTTTTAAGTCTCTGTTAAAAACACATTTGTTTGAAGCTGCTTATTTGTAATCTGCTTATTTGTAATTGTTTCTTTCACTCTTTGTATATTTTATTGTTCTCTTTATGCGCTTAGAGGCTTATGCATTAGGCGCTTTACAAATGTCTTTTATTATTTTTAATGTCTTATGGAAATGTGGATACATAGCATACATAATTGCATTCAAAGTGTTTTAACAGACATTTTGAAAGCACATTTGAAGGAGATAATAATGATTTAGAATTGTTTATTCAACTTTTGATAAATTGATACAAATTATACTGACTAATATTTGTAACTTTGGGGATTCAGAATCGATCCCCTAAGTTTCTCAAAATTGAAGTATCGTTGTTTGGCATACTGCCAAGTAAACCTACGCACTTTTTATTCGGCTTGGAATTCTCAATTCTTCGGACGTGTTGTGTCTTTCCAAAAATGTTTTCCTTGGAAGAAGTTCTAAAACAAAATAAGCCGTACAGCACTCCTGTTGGAGTTAAAGTGATTTGTCATGGTGTTGGGAGCAACAGATACAGATTTGCCTTGGCAGACAACAAAACTGTTGTAGAGTGTACTTTGTATGATGAAAGCAAGGAGGCAAAAATGAGAATCGGGGCATCAGTTATGATAACCAGTGGAACTGTCGAAGTTCCTGAAGATGTGGAAGAGAACTGATCTTTTCACCTCCAGCTGAGTTTGTAGGTATCGGCGATGTGAAGACTTCACCATTAAAGACGTTGGTATCGGTGAAAGGACAGATTGTTGGTGTGAGTATTGAATTTGCAGAGTGGTGAAAGTGAGATGTTTTTAGGTATTTTTTGAAGAAAAATAAAACAAATTTTGAGTGGCTGAAGTACGAGCCAAATATTGTTAGTTTGCCACTATACTTGTGTAATCCATTTGTTAGTGTGATAAACTAATTATCGACTAAGCCAAGGTGTAGCTGAACAAGTAGACAAATAACTTTGTAGATGAGTTGACTGTTAAAAATGAAGTCATTGTGAATTGTTATCCCTTTTTGTTATAAGTGTTAAAGTGTAGTGGTCACACCTATTCATTGTCTCTTTGCCCTTAAGGCACTCCATAATTTATTGCCTTGCACATGCAGATGCATGCTGGGATTGATGGTGGATGGGATATCTTGCACGATGGCAGCCTTTCTAGTGTTTTAGGTAATATTAATAATAAAGTCGTTCATCATCTCCAATCTTGTCAATCATTGAAAGATGTTTCTGTGGTTCAGTAATCCTTTTAAGTTTACATTTTGCCTGTTACACTACATCTATTGGAAATTGGAATAATCAATATATAAATGGAAAGGTGTAATTATTAATTTTTGATGTTACTATTTTTCCAGATTTGAAATGGAATTGATGATGCTGCATAAAATGAAATATTTAATGTATGTCGCTTTTTACATTGTACAGGAAGAAATGGTGAAAACAGTACAGAGTAGAGGCAGGGACGTTGAAATCAAGAACATAACAGTCAAAGAAAAGGGTGAGACATGCAGAGTGGCGTTGTGGCGGGATGCTGCTAGAGAAGATGTTGTCGTTGGAAACCATGTGGAATTGACAAATTGTGAATGGGATAGAGAAATTTATCTATCATCAACAATCAAAAGCAATGTGAAGGTAAACATATGAATTGTGTTTAATCACAGTGGCTAATTTAATGTGAACTAAAGGCTTTGTAGGTAGTGACAGAAAAATTAGCAAATAAGTCAATGAGCAAGGTATAAATTCACCTTGTCTGACATCTATGATGAAACATTTCAGACTCTAAATTGTACCGCACTTGTTGATTAGTAACCTCTTTGGTATTGTTGTTTAAGTTTAGTTTCATGATGCTTTTCAAAACTTGCAGAAGAGGGTCCTTGAAGTTTATGTCCACCCCTCAAATTTTTTAAGAGCTCCCCTAATTCCGATGAGTGTTACTGACTTCATCATTTTTGCCAAATCATAAGGTGAAACTATTCAAATTTCAAAATTTTGAGAATAGCCAATAACATTTGCAAAGTTTCAGTAACATATTTGAAAATGTATAGAATAGTAATGTTTGTCATTTCTATTGATGTGTGTCCCTCACATAAACAAGACTCCTGCTCAAAGTTGTCGAGTGATTTTCAATAATTATAATAATCAGGCATGCAACTCTTCAATTTAAAAAAAAGAGGAAAATGTACGTTCTGAACTGCGAGCGCGCAGCGCGAGCGCGAAGCCAAGGCGTGGGGTCCGGGGCCCGCTTAAGGGTCCGGGGCCCGCTTAAGGGCCCGGGAAAATTTTGAATTCTAGATGCTCTGTGGTTCATTCTAAGCAGTTTTCGACCACTTGGATTGAACGCTGAGTGACAGATTTGAAGCTTTTTTTTTCAAGGCACATTTTTCATAAAAAATTACACAAAATGCTTCAAGTTTGTGATACTTTTTGTTACCTTTTATTCTGTGAAAGTATGTGTGACATATCACCAACTAATGAATCCTTCTAGTAGTTTTGAGCTTCTCGATGTGAGTAAGTCTGGTTTTCTTGGCGACCTTGGCAGCAACCTCTAGTGCTCTTTTTTTGGTTGTTGCTGTTGGGGGCGTGGCATGTTGAAGTGGGTGCTTGGCAGAGGCTCTTTGTTCAGCAAGATGCGAGTGTGATTCTGATCTGGCCTTCCTCATGTTGGCTACAAGAGATGTGTTGACTGACTCGTGAATGAAGTCCTTCTTCAAAAACTGTGCAATGGATGGTTTGTGGCTAGCTAGTATAGAGTACTTGATTGTTTGCATAGCACTATATGTTTCCACCTGAAGCCTGGAAGCCTTGGCTTGCATGATACTGCTCATCATACTAAATGAGCTTTCCACGTGAGGGCCACTGAAAATACTCAGTGCAGCCATGACCATTTTGCTGAGCTTGTTGTACTTGCCTGAGGCCAGAACTCTTGCCCACCAGTGGTCTATGCGTTGTCCTTCACTCAATGGGGGCAGTGATCCATCGGCATGAAACTGTCTGACATCTTTGTCATAGTCATCTTGCTCTTCAGCTGACAGCACATTCTTCAGAGCATCAGGCAGTTGCTTCATGTAGGACAAGGTGCGTGTGGTTCCCTTTGTCTCAGGGTCAATGGCTGACAAAAGTCTTAGACATCTGTTTTTCAGAGGCATCTTGTTGAGGAGAACAGATGCACAGTCCACGTATGCCTCAAGCACATTCTTCCTGAACAGCTTTCTGTCCTCTTGAGTCAAGGTTTTCAAGATGACTTCTGCGTTGTTCCCAAGGAAAATCATCTTCAGGGGGAGGTGGTTACTCGTTTGATCAACTTTCAGCTCGGTCACTGGTGTATCATTGAAGGCTTCAGGTTTCAAGAAACATTACTGTGTAGGACTTCAGCAAGGGCAGAACAGAGATGTACACATTCATGATGAGTTTTGTGTTTTGGGACCTGTAGAACAGCTTTTCATAGATTCGTTCCTTTCTTCTTTTACCGTCATCTGTCATTCTTTTACACTGCAGAATGGCATGAATCTCACCAATGCGCTTTTTTGCTGCAGCATTAACAGAACGCTGCTTGTAGATGATTGAGATGAAATCCAGGTACAACTTCTTGTCTTCACTCTTCAGAAACCCATAATACATCACCACCAAGGGCTCCAGCATGCGTTTGCCATCAACAGCGATGTTGTATATTGACAACCAGCGATGAGCAGCATACTCTTGAGGCATGGTGTATTTAACACCAAGTATTATACACAGTTCTTCTAGATGCTTCCTCAGGTCAGCTGAATACTGCAGATCATTATGAATGTCGCGGAAGATATGCTTCACTTCATTGTTGAAGTGCGAACAGAACTTCTTTGCAGCATTATGAGCGTGATGACAGGAATCCCCATCCACGTCAAGCAGATGTGGGGCTTTCGCTCTGAGACGAACCTCAACACCAGTCTTGCTGCCCCTCATCACTGCACAAGAATCCATCAAGACGGAGACTAGATTCTTCCAGGGGATGCTTTTTCTTGTGAAGAGATCATCAATTGCTTGACAGATGGATTCGCTGTTGACTTTGACCAGTGAAACCGACGCAAGGTGTTTAATCACGATTTCTTGCTGCGATGATGAGTAGTAGCTCACAAGGATACTGAGAACCCGATGGAAGGTCTTGCTGGTCGCTTCATCAATGTTTAAAGAGAAGTATGCAGACTGGAGATCCGAAATGATTTCTTCTTCCATAGTTTTGGCGACTCCAAACTCCATTTGATATGCAGCGGTTGTTCTGCTCATTTTCAGATTTTCTAGCACCTTCTTATCTCGGCCTATTTCTTTTGCAAACTGGCACAGCTTGGGGGCCATTGTGAAGGGCAAGTTATTTTCTGCCATGAACGCAACAACAGTAGCAGATGTGGCTGCAACCCGATCAGTCAGTGGAGTGTATGACTGTGGCATCTTCTCAACAGATACTATGGCCGGAGAAACAGCATTCTTGAAAAACGGGTGCAGGCCGTATGGCATTTTTGATGCAGCATTGTCTACTTCTGCAAAGAAGTCAAAAAAATAAAAAAATAAAACAATGTGTTATAACTTATAAGGAACGTGTGGAGTGAGGGGTATTAAAAAAAATTTATACAGTTTTAAAGATAATAAATCGACCATGATCATACCACCCCTATTTTTTTTCGCTACCCAGAGAACAAGACTAGACTACATGAGAGACCAAGAAAAAATTAAACTTAGCATAGGGACCTATAAAAACAGCAAGTTTTCTTCTTGTAAAAAAAATAAATAATAATTATTATGAAACAAAAAACTTGACAATTTTAGTCACAACAAAATCTCAATCTCAAATTTTGCAAACGATTTTTGTTTTATGTTAAGTCTGGCCAAACTTCAAAAACATTTCACGTCTTACCTTGGAGACGGTAGTTCTTTTTTCGTAGCTTAATTAGCTCCCGATGTTTGGCCACTTTGCAGTGCTCGGTCAGCGTTACTATTCCGCGTCTGCCGTAGTTCATCTCCTTTCTGCACACCATGCAATATGCCTTGCCTGGACGATCCAGTTTTCGGACGGTTTCAGCAAGAGAAACTCCATCCACTTCTTTTTCCATCAAGTTCCACTTCCAAGCATTTTTGATGCCTTTATCAATGGTTTTGATACACTCTTGACCCTTTTCTCGATCGATGATGTCTTTTCTTTTTGAAGTCATTTTGCGATTGATTATTTTTACGTATGTACGTCGAGTGTGAAAACGTTTTTCCAACGTATTTTGTCAACCGCGTGCACAAGTGTAGTACCCGTATCCCGACATATTCATTAACGTGAGAAAAAAATACGGAACCAGACTATCGGCTTGAAGTCAACAGAGCGCTATAGCGACATGATGCTCACTGTATACGGAGTCTGTGTCCTGCACTTAGTTTTCCTGTTACGTACGTATACAAAACACGGAGCCAGACGATATTCCTCCTTTATATTAAAATCTCTATTTGTCAGCGCAGCGCGGAGTTGTAGCGCGATATTGGTCGAAGATTCCGCGGCGCCGCAAACTGAAATAAGCCGAATACGTGGATATATTTTTTTTCACGCCCGGATTTTTGAAAAACGCGGAAATCCGCGGATCCGCGAATTGAACAACGCGTAAATCCGCGGATCCGCGGAAAAGTTGCATGCCTGGATCAAAAGTGTAACATTATTACCAAGTAAGCATGTAGATTCAAATCAGTTTCCATTAGTTGTATTCACCAAGGGAAGGCATTTGTCTGTTGATTTCCATCCCTCACGTGAGAGACGGAATTGGATCACGCTTTGTACTCAGGTATCTCATTTGTAGTTGTTGTGTTTGTGCAGAAACTTGATAATCCAGTTGGTGTGAGGGCCACAACTATTGGGTATGAATCCAGTGGTGAGGACAACATAATACTGACTTCTGATGAGAATGGATTTCCAACCTATCAAGTCAAGAGAAGTCTTCTGAGGGGTAGTTTTGATATGGATGATGATGAGAATCTTGACCATGTGCTTGCATCCAAGATACCATATGAGTGTGAAATTGTAAACAAGGGTGAGAGATGTTTTGCTTTGATCATTTAAATCAAACTTGCAAAGGAACATATGTGATTTCAGTCAACATTTCATGCATATCAATGATATTTTTTGGGTGGTATTTCTTTATAAGTGTTTTGTGGACACTTAAAACAAGCTTTCTGCAGTTTGTGTATTAAGAGAGGTTTAATGGAGATAAAAAAAGTTGCAGTGGAGGATCTTATTTATGGTATGCTATTACAAGATTGTGCAAGATTTCTTTGAGAGACCAAGAAATACTTTTTGTTCAGAATTCTTATCAGGGTTATAAGAATTGTTAGTTGTCAAAAATTTGAAGTATTAAAGATAAGTGGTAAAATTAGGAAAAATGAAGTGACATTTGACAGTTATTGTTGAGACATTTTACTACATTGTTTTCTGTTATTTGTGAGTTTACACATAGTTGCAGTTATATTTTTGGTTGACAAAATATTTATTTAAATGAACGTGTAAAAAATTGGTTGGTAGCTTGTAAAGCAATACAAATATTGTTATGGTATAGATTAATATAATAAGGGATTTGTTAAGAAGTTGTGAGAAATTTTGCTAAATCAAAATCTAAAAATTGTGAAATGTCCTCTTTTAGACTGCACTTTCTTTATGTATGATTTGTTTATATGCAGTGTACAACGGTAATTTTGAATGACTAGCTTTTCATGTTTATCCTGTGTTGAAATACTATAAAGTTTCAGATTAATGTTTTTAGAACTTTTTGATAGATGTTAAATTAGTGTTAGTTTTGATAGATTATTCTGTTGGTAAAGATAATGACATGAAAAGTTAAGAATTGAAATTATGTGTTTTTCAAGATAAACAGGCCTAATAATATAATAAAAATTATTATCAGATGATATCAGGAAAATGTGACCATCTATAAAAAAGCAAATTAGTTTTTCAAGACAAATTGGATTGTACCATTTAAACTTTTTGTAAAATTGAAAAAGTGCAGACTGCATGAGGGGATGTTTTGAAATCATTGTAATAATAAGAAGTCATACTTGTTAAATAAAGATGTTAAATAAGTGTTAATTTTGTTAGATTATTCTGTTGGTAATGATTATGACATGAAAACTTAATAATTTTAATTAAGAGATTTTCAAGAGAAATAGACCTAATAATATAATATGATTGTTAGCAGATGACATCAGGAAAATGTTACAATCTATAAAAAAAGAAATTAGTTTTTCAAAACAAATTGGATTGTATCATTTGAACTGTTTTTGGAAAAAGTGAAAAAGTGCAGACTGCACGAGGGGATGTTTTTAAATCAATGTAATAATAAGAGGTCATAATTGTTTAATAAAGATGTTAAATAAGTGTTAGTTTTGTTAGATTATTCTGTTGGTAATGATTATGACATTAAAAGTTTAGAATTAAATGATTTTCAAGATAGTAGACCTAATAATATAATACGATTATTAGCAGATGCCATCAGGAAAATGTGACAATCTATAAAAAAATTAATTAGTTTTTGAGTTCTATGAATAAATTTGGGTACTCTGGAGTTTATAGAATGTGTAAGTGCAGTATGGAATGAGTTATTCAAGTCTCATTGTTATATTAAAGTTGATTAATGAATGATGACAATTGAAAAAGGGTGTGGGTGTATGAATATTAATCCAGTTGGCATTTGGAAAAAAATTATGTGAGTAGTTCAAAATGGGGTATGTATGCATAATATAAATATGGCATTTAGTTTTTGTTTCAAGGGAAATATTAAGTACACATTACTGCATCCATTTATTGATGAAATAATTGTGTGAGTACTTTGAGTTTGTAATTTTATGGAATAATGTCATCATTTCCTGGCCATATGTTAATAGAACTGCTCCTAGCACAAAAAGTGGTTAACAGTGGTGTAACCAGAGGGAGCAGGGAGGGGGGGGGGGGGGCCTGAGCCCCCCCACTCAGAACCCTGCCCCCCCCCCCCCGGGTCTTCCATTCCACTAGCCACAATCTCTTTGCCAACCCCTCCCATCAGCTACACAATGCAACAGCTTACTGGCGAGTGTGATTTCACAAAATTATCAAAAATAATAATTCAAGGTGGAATCAAGTTATACTTAGCATTCATCTTTGAATGAATTTTGACAGATGGAGCAGTTGAAATACAAACAAAACTTTCACATATATCATGGACTATGCACAAAGTTCATGAAACATGGAAAAATGTTGATGTACTTGGGAATTAATGTCGGGATCCTGACAATTATTAATTTTTAGTTTATGATTAATTACCGGATTTTTTGGGGCAAAATCTTATAAGAAAGCTTGTAACTTTCTTAAGTCTCTAGAAATAGCTAAATGAAGTTTAAATCTAAGTTTTGAGTCAAATTGGCAAAAAAATTGACCTAGCATCTTTAGAGGAAGAGTTTCAAACAGTTGCTTCAACTTGGTGAGTGGAAAGACATTATTTTCTCTATAAGTTCTTTCTCGACTATATCTTGCCAAAATATGTCAAAGGATGGTGTGTACAAGAAAAGATGACCAGTGTTACTGCCTTCTTTTGCATGCCTCGACTGCACTTAGGAAATGTGTACTCCCTGTAAAATGAACTATGATACTGTAATACACAGTCCTGGGCCCAATTTCTGCTTGAGCAGAAAATATTGCTTAACAATTTCCTGCTAAGCATAAATGAGCAGGATACCAGTCACACATTGCACATGTGAGATAGTTGTTTGGCTGATAACCTTATTCTGGTAAGTATAGATTTGTTGTGCTTAGGTACTTTTCATGCTTAAACAGCTCTATGAAATTGGGCCCTAGTTATTGATTTGTGTCAGCCAAGTTTTTTTTTTTTTAGTGGGTGGCTTTCATCAGTAGACCTCTGTTAATTAATTCACAGCATGTCAATCTTTCTGGAAGTGATGTTCCTCTAGTCTCATTTTGGAGTACTTCTTCCAGCAACAGACAATGCACACTGGAGGAAGAACACGTGTGCAAATCTTGCTGACTGTGTATCAATGCCATCATGTGACTGTGTAAACCTCTTCCTTGGTTCTTTGCATGTGGTTCATCACTCAAACATGTGTGAAAGGGTTCTGTCTCTCCTGAAACAACAGGCAAAGTTGTATCATAAATATATTCATGTGTTTACTATCAGAGCTCTACAATTTTAAAAACACATTTTTAGTTATTTAAAAACATTGACATGGGTAATAATTTTTGTTTATCTCTTTTTTAAACCTCTGAATGTCGCAAAAATTTACAAATTTGACATCAAAATGCATTTTACATTTTTGTCAATAAAAAATTCTCACATGTAATAATACTACTAACAATAATAAAGATTTGTAACACACACATATCCACCCTGCTGGACACTCATTTGTAGGCCTACTGTCAAAAACAATGTTGATAAACAAACTGCCGCTGATTCGAAATTACAAAAACGTTTTATTTAAAAGAAAAAAATCAAATTATCAATTTTATACATTTTTTTTAAAGAAAATGTGACCTGTCAATGATTTGTTCGTTCCTAAGATTTTAGAGTAGTTTTGAATTTTTGTTGAACATTTTCAGTTTTTCACAAAGTTTTGATATTTTGATTTTGTTTTGCAAATTATTATGGTTGTTCATACTTTTCGACATTTTTGGCAACCAATGACGTTGCTTTTCAATGGGGATTTTTTATTTATTTTTTTCAAATCGATTCAAAAAAGGGAATCCTTAAAAAAAAAGTAAGTTTTGTGAGGAATGCAATTGTGAACTGCAGAAAACAAATTGCCAGCCAAAGCCAAAAGTGTGGACAAGGTCAAGGGTTGGATGCAGGGGGGGGGGGGGGGACACACGATTTTGGGTGATCCCAACGGCCGTTCAAGTTGGAGCCCGTTGATTTAAAAATAGGGGTTGCTCTTCACCCTAACGTCAGAAGAAAAAAAAAATCGAGATACAAAGTTCAGTTAACATAAATGTTAAGTAAGTTACGCATTTGTAAACAAGTCCAAAGACTCATTGTCCCAGCAAATAGGTAGAAAAGTCAACAAAAATGAAAATAGTGATACGCCGGTGACTGCTTTTATGGCGAGCAGTGAGCAGACCATGGAGGTGGAAACAATTAGGGACCCCTCCAGCAGTGCGAAAAAGACCCTCTATTTTGAAAAAACTTATCGTCCTACCTCTGAGTTTTTTCAACTTATGAAAAGAACAAGTAGTTCTCTTTGCTTTTTGTAAAAGTTTCAAAAATCTGTTCGTTCTCACCAACTGATGTTTGTAGTTATAAATTTAAACGTTCGAATAGAATGAAGTTGCCCAAAGTACTGTTTGCTGCGCTATTTATTAATCGGTCAGAAGTGTGTATCGGTTGCTTACATGCTCATGAATAAGTCAAATATCAACGTTGATGGCGCACTTTTCGTTGTCGAGTGTATTGCATGTACATGTACTGTCTCTTATGTGCAGCGTGTGTGTGTATAATAAAGCTCACAGTCATGACAGTGCAGTGTTCACTAATTAAAAACAACTGCAAAATGCCCGGGTTTGGAATTACACAGAGGCCATGGTTTCTGTACTTGGTCCTAGCTCAGCTGTTTAGCTTTTAAAAAATTGTCAATAGACTTTGTTGAGCAGGGAGTGGCGTAACCAGACATTTTCTTTTTTTCTTTTTTTTTTGGTGGGGGGGGGGGGCAAGTGGGGGCAAAGTCATAATTTTTTGGGTTTTTTTTTTTTTTGGGGGGGGGGGGGGCTGTTTAAACTATCAAACCATTCATTTGTGCATTTGTTCGATCTCCTTTAGGGGGGGGGGCAAGGGTTCTGAGGGGGGGCCTCAGGCCCCCCTGCCTCCCCCTCTGGTTTTGCCACTGACTTTGAGATTTCCAAATGAATTGAAAATGAAAGTGGCCCTTTTTTATTTTGTTAAGAAAATGGCCTTGCCCTCTAATCTAATTTGTTAAAGAATACGTACAGTCCCTGCTTTACTTTGTAGAATGCCGTTATTGAGTAATTGAAAAATGAATAATTTGGGAGAAAACGTTTCTTGTATTGACAGATTGACATTATTTGGCTTAAGTAACATTAGGTAATAGGGTGTATTAAACTTTCATGTGTTTTTTTATTATATGTCCTCCTTTTTTACCTTTTAAGTTTAAAGAGCTATCAAAGATGTGTAGGTCTAATCATGAAATTTTGAATATATTTTTTCATACATGTGTAAATGTGATATTTCTTTTATGAAAGAAGCAACTGTGCCAAATAAAGAGTGATAGATGTCATTTGTAGTTGAAGAATTTGTCAAATATTTCAGTTGTACTACTTGTTTTAAATTACTGATTAAAGTTGGACCCTACACAATGGGTTTATTGGTGTTGTAATGAATGCATTTAAGACAAGATGTGTATTTGAATGAGTTTATAGCAGTTTTTATATACACGTTGTATATTTAGTAACGTATTTTAACCAATGAGAAAGAGAATTTAGGATGAAGCATAATAAAAACATTGACTAAATCATTGTGTCTCTAGATAAATCAACATTAATAATCTATTACTTGTGTTTGTGTTGATAAAAAAAGTTCATGAGAAAATGAATCTTAAATGGTTAGTACTATAGTAGCCATTGTAATGGAAAATTGTCATATTACAATTTTTGATGGCAAAGAACCATACAGTTTTTTATATGAAACTGAGAGTGTATTGGAATTTTTTGTTTCATAGTTCTTGGCTATCTAAGTTTGAATTGAAAAATGTTGTCATTGAAACGGCTACTAAACAACCAAATTATTTTGCTTTTGAATTTCTCCTTTTTGTCTAAATTGGCACAAACATGGAACAAAAGAAATCATATCTGTTTATTCTTTGTATTTCAGGCTCCTGAAATCTACGATGATGATTGGAGGAGTGTTGACGTATGCTGGACATTTCCCTGAGCATGGGGCAACCTGTGTTCAGGGTACATTACTAGGAGATTTACCTGAGCATGGGGCAACCTGTGTTCAGGATACATTACCAGGAGATTTTCCTGAGCATGGGGCAACCCGTGTTCAAAATACGTTACCAAGACATTTCTCTGTACATAAAGAAGATGTTCAGAGTACTGAATCTGGAGATGTCTCTGTTTATGAATAGGAACACGTTCAGACTACTGACTTGAGAGAAAAAACTCTAGAGATTACCAAACCTGGAGATAAATTAATGATAACCAATGATCAAGATAATGTAAAGATAACCAAACCTGGAGATAATGTAGAGACTATCAATCATGGAGATAATGTAGAGACTACCAAAGCTGAAGTTACAAATGAACATGTTCAGACAATGCAATGTGGAAAAGTATATGTGCAGAGATATGGAGAGAGGTATGTTCAAGATAATGAATCAAATAGCAATGGAGATGGCAGTGAAAGTACCAATTGTAATTCTGATGAAGAACAAAGAGAAATGTGTGATGATCAGTTTGAAATAATGACACTATATTATGAACAGATTGTGAAGCCAAGGAAGGAGCAATTGATACAGGCAAAGCAAGATTACAAGAAGATGCAGCACCATCAACTTGAAAAGAAAGTGTCCATGCTAAGAACAAAGAGAGTAACTCGATTGTTGAAAGTAAGTAATCCAAAAGGTTTAAGGCGGCTTAATCAGTATGACTGGACCAAACATTGTCAAAAGGGTACAGTTTTGAATGTACAGAAGAGGTTTTTCAGCGATGGAAGAGAAAAAAAAAATCTAGAGGGTACAGGAGGAAATTGAGAAGAGAAGTATTCAGACAGTCGCATAACATCAGGAAAGGTGGCATGGTTATAGAATGTCGTATGGGTAAGGAAGAAGGAACGATGCATGGAAAAGTACAAAAATATATTTTTGATCATACAAAAGGAAGCCTGAATACAGTTATAAAGAAAATGAAAGATGTTGAAAAGCCAATTGGAATGAAGAATCATGTAGATATGGGAAGATGCTGAACAAGAAGTTTGTGAGAATTGAGAATGCCACTTCCAAATGTAAACATTTCAAATGTCAGACACAAAGTACAATGAGAAATAAGGGACAACAAATTGAGGTTGGTAAATGTCATGTTTTATATGACATGAATGATCATGAAACACAATGTTGGCTGTGTGATAAGATCATTGGTACATTTGAAGCCAAGTTACAATGTGAATGTAGTTTGTGGTACCATGCTGATTGCATTGCATTTACAGAAGTAGTTGAATTATTAACAAAGCGTTCGTAAAGCATTTGTATGGATATGCTGTAAATGTTGAGGAAGTAATTTTTGTCAATCTTTGCACTGTGATTTTGGTATTCCTTCAGATGAGAACATGTATTACACACTAGACAGCTCCAATGAAGAGATGTTAATAAAGGACACCTGTCATCTGAATGATCATGGGGAGACCAAACTAGTCAATGGAGCATCAGCTTGTACAAGTTGTAAACCATGCTTATCAGCTATAACAAAGCATCAGGTAATAGTAAAACAGTGTGGAGGATATAACCTAAGAAAGAAGAAAATAAAGAGACAAGAAACAAATGAATCAAATGAAACCAAGAAGAAACCAGAAATAAAAAGAAGTTCAATGACTAAAGAAATGACAAATGATGATGGTGGTAAGGAAGAGTCTTCCCGTACATGTGAATCAAAAAAGAGGCCATTATCACCTTGTAATGAATTAAATGAAATGAAAAAGAAGAAAGATGCAAATTCAACAGAAATACAAAGTTTAGTTGTACAGGGACACTTTCATCAAGGTCATCTAAAATTTGGTGTCAAAACTGGGAAACAGTGTGTTACAAATAGCTTGACTGCTATGATGAACAGTCGTATTAAAGAATTGAGACAGTGGACAAGTAATGACATGGATTTAGTATTGAACACTGGTGATGAACTGTATGGTCATTTATCTAAAAGTTCCACAATCAACACTGACTATTTGTTAATTAGTGAATTGCCCAATGAACTGATTTTATTTGAGAAGAGCTATACAATGATCTGTCATGAATCAGTAAGTGGGATATTTGAAGATGATGGAAATCTGTCAGAATTTAACATGGTTAGATTAGATAATGCTCTTTAGCAAACATTGCAGAGATATGAAGCATGTTTTATTTGTTTTTATGAAAACACATTTGCTGTGATTGCACAAAATGGAGTGCTTTATATGTTTGATTCACATTCTAGAAACTGCAATGGCTGTCACGTACAAGATGGGAAAAGTCTGATGAAATGTGCAGTGACTTGGCAAGATGTTTACAGGTATTGTACACAATTGGGGCACTCAATGAACTTGTCTAAAAATGAACAATTTGAAATTACTGGAGTTACTCTTAGACAATGATGCTTGTACAAGTGTCAATGAAGATTTTGATCACACAGATGTGTTTGACGGTAGTAATGTGTCAGGTACTTGTGAAGATAGAAGATAGTTCGAACAAAGAGGGCAGGGAAAACATACCTGGACATGTTAGTTGTGAATGTTCTAATGATTTGACAGAGAAACAAATGTCAGTGATAATGGAAGTGAAATTGTAATGGAGGTTGTGCATGAGTCAGGTAGTTTTACATTTAGTCCACTGACATTTGAACATCAAAAGGCACTGTGTAAATCTCTTGGAATTGCAAAAGTCAAACCCATGTCAGAAACTCTTCTGCGAAATGTCAACATTGGTGAGCCTGATCAGATAAGAACTATTACAGGTGATGGCAATTGTTTCTTCAGAGGTGTTTCGTATGCAATATTTGGTACTGAACGTAATCATATGCGATTAAGAATGGCTATTGTCAATCAGTTATTGAAGCATGCTAGCTATTACAAGACATATTGGAGACAAGGATACAGGGATGTGGCAGATTATGTCCGGAGGCAAAGAATATTCAATTCAGGTATATGGGCCACTGAGGTCGAGATTATGGCATGTGCACACTTCCTTGCAACTGACATATATACATACTCTAATACTAGTAGATGGTACATATTTTCAGGACAGATGGTAGGAATAGGTACTGTGACATCCAATGCAGGGATTTATCTGAATCATGGGAGTGGAATGCATTATGACGTGGTGCTATCAGTGGACATGTTACCAATGCAAACAAGTCACAGTAGAGAGCATATTGTTGATTTGGAAGAGTCTGATGTTTGTGATGGAGCTCAGGAAGGAAGTAGTACATGTATCAATCAGTATGCTGATGAGGATACCTTGAGATATGACATAAAAGATGAATTACCAGAAGATCAAAAAGAGCTTATACAGAATGATAATGAGGTTTGCATTTAAGCATCAAAACCAAGGAAACGTAAACAAAGTGCAGAAATGAAAAGAAAGCATGACAGAGAAAGTAACAGAAAGAAATATCATGAGGAAAAAGAAAGAAAACAAATGTATTGATTATGATGAGAATGAGAACAATTCAGCATTGAAAAAAGTGACAGTAAATAATATAACAAAATGAAATATCATGCAAATATTTTGCATAAAAAATATAAAAAAGGTACTGTTAAAAAAATGTACGATGAAAACTTGTTTTATCAAGAAAATAAGAAAAAAAAATAAAAGCTGAATACCATGAGTCCTTGGATTATAGAGAGAAAAAAATGTGCTAGCAAATTTGAGTATAGCAAGAATAATAAGAAAGTAAATAAAGCTAGAAGAGTGAAGTACAAAGTTGATGTGAGATACAGGAGGACAAAACAGGCTACTGACAAATTAAAGTATCATGGTGATTTGAATTACAAATTGAAAAAAAATACTGATAATAAAAGATATCACACAAATGCACTGTACAGATACAATTTAATAAGTACAACAAAAAGAAGTATCACACAAATGCACAGTACAGGTACAATTTAATAAGTAACATCAAAAAGAAGTATCACACAAATGCACAGTACAGGTACAATTTAATAAGTAACATCAAAAAGAAGTATCACACAAATGCACAGTATAGGTACAATTTAATTAGTAACATTAAAAGAAAGTATCATGGAAATTCTGTTTTCAAAGAGAAAGCGAAGGATGCTACTATTCGAAAGAGATTGGTTGCAAAGAAAAACAGACAGCATGTTGATAATGTAATCCACAATTTTAGTAAAAAAATGAGTTCAGGACCAGAATATATCTGCTGTTTGCTTGAAATTACTGTATAGAAATCAAGTCATAAAGTGTAACAAAAAGAAATATCGACATTCAGTGTGTATATGAAAAATATTTGCATCAGTGTAATGAGGAATGTAAATCAGAGAAATGTGCTTTGTCTAAATGTAGATCATGTCTGTGGACTTGTTATACTTGTCATAGGAAGCTAATTGAACACAATACCAGCAGAGGCAAGTGTTAATCATTTAACCTTGTCAGATATCCCAGAACATTTGAAACAATTGAATTCTCTTGAACAACATTTGATTGCCAGAAGTATTGCATTCATGAAAATAATTAATCTTCCTAAAGGTGGACAGAATGGAATTATTGGCCCTGTGGTGTGTGTGTTCCATCTAACACTGCAGAATCTAAGCAGTCACTGCCAAGGAGTCCAAATGAGAATGAAATGATTCGGATCAAGTTAGAGGAAGTTGTCATATAAAGGCTACTATGAATACAAATTTGTCAAAAAGTCACACGTTGAAGAAGCTTTACATTATCTTAAAGCAAATAACAAATGGTACAATGATATTGTAATTGAGGAAGACTGGATAAATCCCGTACCTGATGAACCTGCAAACAAAGAGACTGAGGAAACAAATGAGAAAAATGAATGCAGTGATGAAGAAGATACTGATGAAGACAGATTTTGTGGAATCCAGCTTGATACTTGTATCCAGCCAGTGGACATTGGTCAAGAAATATTGGACCATTATTTTGATGATGTATTTTGTGTGGCTCCATGTGAAGGAAACAATCCAGTAAGAGTCTTGATGAAAGAAGGAAATGAAGCCAAATGCTTTCCTACTTTATTTCCAACTGGTAGTCCAATATTCAGCGATAAGCATAATGTCAGAATAACACTGTGTAGATATTTACTCAATAGATTGATGAATGTTGATAACAGATTTTAAAAAAATGTTGGTTATATTTTCTATGCTCAGTATCTATCAGAGATTCATCAAGTATTATCAAGTGTGTCAATTGCACTCCGTAAAGGTTGTGTAAAAACAAGAAAGGACATAATATAACTGCATCAATGTTAAATAACAAGGACAAATTAAAGGATATGTTGAAAAGTGATAATGGTTACAAGTTCTTGAAACCCATCAGAGGCACTAGTCTAAATTGGCAATCAACACAGAGAGATATCTATGCTATGATAAGACAGCTTGGTTTACCAACATGGTTCTGTTCATTTTCCTCTGCAGATATGAGATGGCCTGAAGTCATAAACACTTTATTAAAGCAACAAGGTGACTGTAGAACAATAGAGGAATTAGATTGGAATGATAAATGCATGCTACTTAAAAGTAATCCTGTAACTGTTGCAAGAATTTTTGATCGAAGATTTAATATGTTTTTGAAGGTTATTTTGTCAGAAGCTCAACCAATTGGTAAAGTTATTGACTATTTCTATAGAATTGAGTTTCAGTTAAGGGGCAGTCCACACACACATTGCTTATTCTGGATTGAGAATGCACCTAAATTAGATACTGATAAAGATGAAGAAGTTATTAAATTTATTGATAAATATGTATCTTGCAAAATGCCATCAAAGGAAGAAGATAATGAACTAAATGAGATTTTATCACATGTTCAAATGCATAGCCGGAAACATTCAAAAAGTTGCAAAAAAAAAGGGAACAGAATGCAGATTTAATTTTCCAAGACCTCCATCTGAAAGGACATTTGTTGTTAGAGCTAAAGAAGATGAGGGTAATAAAACAGTCGAAGCAAGTACAAAACAACAGTTTGGTAATGCAAAAGAATTGTTGAAAAATGTTTGGGAAGCTGTCAAGAATGAAGACAACCAACACAAGTCTACACATGATATGTTTGAAGATATTGGAATTAGTCAGAAAGCATTTGAAGAAGCAAATAATAATATAACGAAAAAAATAAGTATTGTGTTAAAGCGTAATCCACAAGATGTTTGGGTCAATCAGTATAATCCACATTTGTCACGTGCATGGAATATTTAGATATTCAGTTCATTACTGATATTTATGGTTGTGTTGGATACATTGCAGCATATATTTCCAAGGCAGAACGTGAGATGGGAATGTTACTCAATCAAGCACAAAAAGAGGCAGTAAAAGGAAACTTGGATGCAAGGCAAAGTATGAAACAGATTGGACAAGTGTTTTTGCAAAATAGAGAGATTTCAGCACAGGAAGCTTGTTTTCGTGTGTGTAATTTACGATTGAAAGAAGGTTCCAGAAAAGTAGAGTTTATACCAGTTTTGTAGTCGAGTCACCTGTGTCAAGTCCGAGTCACGAGTCATAAGGTCCGAGTCCGAGTCACGAGTCACTTGGTCCGAGTCCGAGTCCGAGTCACGAGTCACTTGTTTAAATATTGATGGCAAACCAAATGTTGTAAAATAAGCATTGGAAATGACAAAATAAAACATTTAATTTAAACAAAGTTCTGTACCTGCAGTTACAATTTTATTTGAGGTTTAACTCCTTGCCCATTATCCAGAATATCTTTTAAGGATTTAAAATTATTTTTTTACTTAAAATTTAAAATTATGTACTGATTTATTTATTTCAGAAATGTTAATAGCCAACAAATTTAAAGAAACTTTCTCTAAACCATAAACCTTGTTGGCTACCTACCTTTCTGAAATAAATAAATCAGTATATAATTGGTTATTTTGAAGAGAAAAAAATCATTTTAAATCCTTAAATTCTTAAAAACTTAATCCTTAAAGACACTGGACACCTTTGGTAATTGTCAAAGAAACGGTACGGGGCGGAACGGCGGATGCCATGATTAAATAAGTTTCCTGACCAAGTTTCGCAAGTGCGTGTTGACCATGTGTGGAAACTGGTGCAAATAACACACAGCCATCACAGTGCAATAATGCAATTAGTGTTTTACAGGTACCAGACATGCCATTTCCCTGGTAATTATGCACAACTGCTTCACGCAAGCAGTGGCTATGGTGTTAACGTTGACAGATAACCAGCATTAATATTGGTGTCGTGCATCTCAGTGTTATTGTGCGTATTGAACATACGAATCGAACATACACGCGCTTTATGTACAGTGCCATCTACTACTACAATAATCACGAACACTATTACTCGCAACGCCATACTACAGTGTACTTCTTGTGCTAAGACGTTAATATTCCTCCATCCATGTGCACTCCGGGAATGACAATCGGATCATCGGAATCGTTTTTAATATTGAAAAAAGGTATTGTTTGTGAAAATACGTGACTCGCAAGTCACGAGTCCTCGGGGACAAGTCCGAGTCACGATAGTCGAGTCCGAGTCCGAGTCTTTTGCAGACGTGACTCGAGTCAAGTCCGAGTCACCGAAATTGGGACTCGAGACTCGAGTCATACAACACTGGTTTATACCAATAGGAGAGAATCCTGTGAAAATGAGTTTGCCGTTACAATTGATTCAAAATAAACATTTGATACAATGTGTCTGGCAACATTTTGCTCAGAATATAGGATTTTATGCAGCACTGAAGCAGCAAGAGTTAATAGACGTGGGAAAATGGCTAGACATGTTCATAGATTACAAAATAATTTAGGAGTTATACAGAAGCGAACAAGAACTGGTAATGCTGTTATAAAGTACCCAAGGTTCTCTGAAACCAAATATCCAGAAAAGTACTTCCACAGTATTTTACAGCTTTTCCTGCCCTACCGTGTGGATTCACATTTGAAGCCTTCACACTTTGAGACATTTGAAGAATTTTACAAAAGTGGATGTGTTAAACTTGTTCGTGATGTTTTATGTGTGAAAATGATTGTGGACAATAACCGTAGTAAATTTGAGGCAAACATTGAATCCATGGAAGAAGTTCAAGAGTATTTAGCCAAGTTTGGTCCTTGGGAGGATGCATGGGCTTTAATCTGTCCAGAGACTGAAGCACAGAGACTTGAATGTCAAAGTGAAAAAGCTGAAGTAAGTCAAGACAGTGAAGATGAATTTGCAATACCTGATCTGAAGTCTAATAAGAAAGACGACATAGGATACTGTATTGAACCCCATACTGCTCGTCTACCTAGAAAAGAAGCTCAGTCTAATGAGAATAATGAATGATGAACAAAGTAAAGTATTCTACACAATAAGACAATGGTGTATTGATAAAGTCAATGGTAAAAAATCCCAAACCTTTCCACATATTTTTAACTGGAGGAGCTGGCACAGGAAAATCTCATGTCATAAAATGTATTTATAATGAATCTGTACGATTACTGCAAAGAATGAATCATAATCCTGATGATATTTTTGTATTATTGACTGCACCTACAGGAGTTGCTGCTTTTAATATTAACGGATTCACACTACACAGTGCTTTATCAATAACTACTGATATTTCACTACCCTATAAACCACTAGGTGATTAAAAATTAAGCAAACTGCGTAATAAATTGGCAACTGTACAGGTTTTAATTAGTGATGAAATATTGATGGTTGATCACAAAATGATGTGTTATATACATGGACGATTGAGGCAATTAAAACAAACCAGGACTCAGTGTGCATTTGGGAATGTTAGTATTCTTGCAGTTGGTGATTTTTATCAACTACCACCAGTAAAAGGGAAATCCTTACATCATAACACTGTAGAGTCAAGCTTATGGCATGATAATTTCAAAGTGTTTGAGTTGAAAGAAATTATGAGGCAAAAAGATGATTTGAAATTTACACAACTTTTAAACAAGTTGCGAGTGAAAAAGAAAGATGACAAATTGTCAGATGAAGATATAGCTATGTTAAAAGAATGTGAAACTGGAGAGGATATGAATGATGCACTTCACATATATCCTATAAGTACAATCTGAAAAAATGCATGAAAAATTTCCAGAGTCTATGTATATTGAGGCTAAGGATTATGAAAAGGATGGAAGTGGTCAACTCAAAAAGAGAGAGAAGCCATTGCAATCAGAACGGACTTTGTGTAGATCATTATGGATTGGTATTGGTGCTAGAGTTATGTTAACCAGAAATATAGATGTATCTGATGGACTTGTCAATGGAGTATTTGGAACTGTCGATGGAATAGAAGTGTTAAAAGATAGATCTGGACCCAAATGCATCAAGGTAGCCTTTGATAATAAGAATGTTGGAGTTAAATGCAGAAGGCAATCAGTTTCCTTGAATGATCAGAATACTGTTTCTATTGACATTGAGGAAGAGAATATTGGTAAAAAGTGCATCCGTAAGCAATTCCCATTGAAACTGGCATGGGCTTGCACAGCACATAAGTGCCAAGGAATGACAACAAACAAAGCTGTAGTGTGTCTAGCAAAAACCTTTGCAGCAGGGCAAGCATAAGTAAGTCTGAGTCGTGTGACATCATTGAGTGGTCTCATTATTGAAGATTTTGATGAAAAGTATATATACTGTAATTAATCAGTTGCACAATCTCTAAATGATATGTCTGAATTGAGTTTAATTGACAAGAGATACCCAGAAAAGAGTACCACCATCATATTGCAAAATGTTGAAGGCTTAAAGAATCACTGTTTTGAGTTGGATAAAGTTATGCTCGCGCTCGACAGAGGGCGCTAGATATACCCAGTAATAGTGAGGATCGGAAAATCACGTTAATCAGTTTTGCGTAAGAAATCACTTATTTTGTCGAGGATCGGAGGACCCTGGATCCCAAACCAGCGGTAAGCAGACTTTTTTAGTATTACTTGTTTGCTCAGTAATGGTTATTGGTTAATATTATTGGTTTAGAGGTCATTTTGGGAAGGGTTTGGGTAACGTTTGTCACGGGATGGGATTTTCAGGTTTTCACTAGTTCACGCACGTTGCTAAAGCGTATGGTGATTTTAGGAGACTGTAGCATTAATTATGTCTGCAATCGAGGCCAGTAATTCCTTTCTATATTTCCTCTTCCTTACCCAGTTTATTCTAGCCGTTATGCCGCATATTTTAGATGGTTATTTGGTGAGGTTTTTAGATACATTTTCCTTGCCCAGTGTGTTTATTAAATATCTGGGGTAGGATGCATCTCGTCGGCGTTGTAGGCAACAGCGCCCTCTTGGGGTGAGATTATAGTTTTTCCTGCTTTCTGGATTTGTGATATTATCTAGATTGGTTGTTCATTATACATTATTGATTATTTGTTTTCTGTGTTTTATTGTAGTTGACGTGACTTTAGGCAGCTGTTGTGGCAATAAAGAGGCAGTTGTATGTCAGTACACAAAGAAAGAACCTAAAGCGTCATTTCATTTAAACTGACGTTACCGTCAACGCTGTGGTTAAACCCAGAGCCAGAAGCCAAGGCTAAAGCAATTGCGACACAGGCCAAGGTGAAGTCAGTGATGGAGAGTTTTCGAGACACATTTTCAAGGCTCTTATTGAATTGAAGGACAGCATCCAACCACTGCTGTTAGCACTACCACCCCGGGTAGATGAGGTAAGAGCTAAGCACTTAAATTGGCTCCAGAAGTATGAACAGGTTTTGGTTCATCACGATGAATATTTAGCACTTCTGACGGAAGAAGAGAGGCCTACAGTACAGGATGAACTGCAGCCTGAGCTCCACAGTTTTCAGGACTTTAACGCCACACTTGATCAGTGGCTAGTGTACCACACCAGTAGACTTGATAGAGACAGGTCAGTGAGATCACATACTTCTCGTTCAGCTGGGAGTCGTATCTCCAGTTCCCTATCGATAGCCAGAGCAGTTGAGCACCAGAAGACTGCTGAGTTGTTAGCCAGAGCTAAGGCACTACGTGAGAAAGGAAGGTTGGAGGAGGACAGGCTTCAATTTGAAGCCAGGAAAAATGAAGAAGAACTGAAACTCAGACAGAAGGAGGAAGAGCTTGAATTAAGAACTGAATTGCAGGTATCCAGTGCAAAGGCGGCAATTTTGGACGAATTGTAGGAGAGCGAGATTCGAGATGAGCAAAACTTAAGTAGCTTGCCCCTTCTCTCCCCTAGACTACCCTCACCGATGGGCATAACTTTCAGTCCTGCGGCACCAGAGTTCATCCCCGCGACGTCACAATTTACGTCGTCATTCACCACGCCACCTCAAGCCCAGGGAACCAGTCAACTTGAAACACAAATTCATGACACCACCTGTTTGGCAGACGTACCCACAAGTACAGAGAAAGATCCCTTAGAATTGCCCCCCTTTCGAGAAATGAAAGACCCTCAAACTGAAAAGGTAGCGAATGAAGAGAAGATGATGCAGAAAGATCAAGTCTTAACCGGCCGCTCCAGAGACATTCAGAACCCCTCGGTAGATTCAACCATTTCGGTAGCACAACACCTAGTCAAAGAAATCAGAAAACCCAGCTCTGACCTCAAGAAGTTTAAGGGCAATCCCCTTGAGTATAAGAGATTCATCCGTGGTGTCCTCGAATCACGATGGTTTTCCATGCCTTTTTGTCCCCCATTGCCGACTTGAAATCTGCTGATTCCAGACCCGTGTCCATTGTAAATATGTCAGTGTAGGTAAGTGCAGGTCTTCCAGGTTTCCTCCACCCATGCTTAGGGGTCCATAGAACAATTCGGGATACTGGTTCGCCTTTGCTCCTGTAGCAGTGGCCAGCAAAACGCATCCTTCTCTGCCTGATTTTTGTTGAGAGCTTGGGCAGGTCCCCATACAGGACTTTGTTGGTCAAATGTTGACTCCAGTGGATGTTAAGAGCAGTTCTTAATAGCCTTGTGTAGCACCCGTTTATCTGCTTTTCCAGTTTTGGAGTAAGAGTCCATGCCTCACAGCCGTATAACAGCACGGTCTCTACTGTTGCAAAGAAAAGGCGCTCCTTGAGCCTTCTAGGAAGGTGCGATTTCCATAATTTAGTGAGTTTATTGCATGCCCTCCATGCCGATGCTTTGCGTAACTTAATATCCTTCTCGGTGCTTTCCATCAAGGCCCCCAGGTACTTGAAATTAGTTACTTTCTCAACGACCGATCCGTCTTTTGTTACGATGATGGTCTCTGAGCTGTTGTTGAATGACATATATTTTGTTTTACCGGGATTAATTTTGAGCCCAACCCTTCCTACAAATGTCTCAACTCTCCATAGTAGCTCTTGTGCCTGTTGGATTTCCTCCGACAGTAGTGCTATGTCGTCAGCAAAGTCAAGATCTGTGACAATTTCAGGGCCTACTCTTCTACTTCTTCGCCTTTCCAGTTGGAATCCGAGTTCCTCTTCCTTGCCCCCAATAGCTTTTCTCATGGCGTAGTCTAGGACGATCACAAACAGACACGGGGCAAGGGTGTCCCCCTGCAGTACTCCAGCAAGTATATCAAAGAGGTCTGTCTCTCCATCTGGTGTTATTACTTTAGCTTTTGTGTTGTCATACATCTTTGCAATGGCCTTTACAAGCTGGTCTGGTATACCATAGGCTTTCAGAATCCGCAGCATCTTCCCCCTATGAATGGTGTCCAAAGCCTTCTTGAAGTCAATAAATGTCACTTTTGAGTGCCGAAAGCTAAGAGCCAATCACTTGAAGATAGGTTGAACTTTCTGAAGTTGAAGGGACTTTGCTTTGGTTGTCTTAAGTACGGCCACCTGAGCAAACGATGCAGAACCAGAGCCAAATGCAAGGAATGCAACGCCCTTAACCCGACAGTCCTTCACAAGGAAAGGGAACAACAACCGACAAAGGGTGAAGAGACTCCTAAGCCAGAGACACCCAAGACCACCGACCAGGGGAATTCCTGTGCAACATACATCTCTCCAGGCAAGGACAGAGCTAGTTCTCATATGGGAGCCGGCGCTGGTCTTTGTACTCTGGCCATCATACCAGTAAGAATCATGTCCCCAACCACCCATACCACAGTAGAGACTTACGCGTTCCTTGACCCAGGCAGCAACGTGACCTTCTGCACTGAGAACCTTGCCCAGCAGCTAGGAGTAACCGGGAAGGCCACTACTATGGAATTACACACCATGGGACAGACACAGAATTTCACCACACATCGTATCTCGGGACTAGAAGTTTGTGGGCTCGACTCAGGTCCTGCCGTCAAGCTCCCCTATGTCTACACTAAACCCGAGATGCCTGTGACCAGAGACCTCCTGCCAAAACAAGAGAACATTGAAGGATTTGAGCACCTAAGAGGGATTGAGCTCCCAGAAATTCAGGCCGAGGTGGGGATGTTGATAGGCAATAACGTCCCAGCTGCCTATACACCACAAGATCTGAGAACAGGACCAGTACATGAACCACATGGAGCCAGATCAGTACTAGGATGCATCATATGGGGACTGGTCAGACGCGGTAAGGAGCCCCACCACCTTTCAAACCTTCAACTAGCAAGAGAAGAAGCAGAACAGCTTCAGAGACTGGAAGACAAGGTCAGCTCGTCCATAGACATAGATTTCCCAGAGCGCCTAGTTGACAGAAAGAAGGAACCCTCAGTTGAAGATAAGCAGTTCGAGAAGATCATCGGAGGATCCTTGGAGCTAGTGGAAGGCCATTACCGGTGCTGCTTGCCATTCCGAGATCCAGAATGCAAGCTGAAGGACAACAGGTGTCATGCCATAGACCGTCTAATGTCCCTCAAGAGAAAACTGAAAAACAACCCGACCTTCAACCGTGACTATTTGACCTTCATGAACTCGCTAATTGAGAAAGGGTATGCAGAGAAGGTCACTGAAACACCAGATGACAACAAAGATCAACGGAATCGTGAGAAGAAGGAACAGGACAAGCATCAGGATGAGTAATTGCTACTTGGTGGTCAAGTTCAGTACGAATGTCAGAGATGCGATCATTAAAAAACTTTGCAAATTTATTACAAAGCGTCCTTTGGTTTGTTGGTGAAGTTGGTAAGGCAGTTGTCTTGTTGGTAACCACCTTGAATATACTTTTTTTGGCTGGCTGTATACAGGATGTCACGATAGTACGCGACCTTGGATTTGATGATGAGGTCATTCACTTTTGAGCGGCAGGAGACAAACAACAGGCGATCAGAGTTGAGACCGCTTCTCCTCCAAGTGTTCTCTAGGTCTCTTCTCTTGCGTCTCATCTGATGGATCTCCGCATTATACCAGGGATTATGCGATCTACTGCCTTTCCTTTTCTTTCTTAGTGGGGCATGGGTATCAAAGCAGCCAATCACTGTCTCCTGGTAATGACATAGAATATCTGGATAATGGTTGATGGATGATAGGATAAGTTTGGAAGTAAGGTCCTGAGTGAATGCGGCTCGGTCTATGGCTTTGTAGTTCCGGTAATTAATTACAGGTTTGTCAGTGTTGCGTAGGGAACCGTCTGCAGTAACTCCGAGGAATATGGTATGGTGATCAGAGAAGGAGTTTGGAGCAACGAATGGGCTTTTCCATAATGGTAAGTCCTCCTCTCTATCAAAGACCAGATCCAATGTATGGTTATGGATTGGGCCAGAGATCATTTGGGTAAAGCCATTCAGGGACATCAGATCAAGTAAACGGACGGCATCACTCGAACCATGATCTTCAGCATGTATGTTAAAGTCTCCGGCTATAACAAGTCCACTTGTGCACAAGACTAGGTGTGACATTAGTTCCTCAAAATGTGTTAAGAACTGGGAGACAGATGAGGAAGGTGGGCGGTAAATAACAATCCAGCGACGGTGGTCAGGCTGGGTTGTAAAGACGTCAGTATACTCAAATGAAGTAGGGTACTCGGGAATGGGAGGGGACACGCATAAGTTTAACTCAGTCTGAAAAGGACTCCTGTGCCGCCTCCTCTGCCAGTTTCCCGTTGATTTCCAAGGAATGAGTATCCAGCGGGGGTAAGCTCATTAACTATGGGGGAGTCCCCAGGTTGTAGCCAAGTTTCTGTTAGCATGGCAATATCGATATTGTTGTCTATTATTTGTTCTGATATCAAGATGGCCTTGTTGCGAACTGAGCGTGCATTCAGAAGAAGAGCGTTGAGAAGAGGAGGCTGGCTTGGATGAGGATTGGATGGTGATCTTTGTAGGGTGGATCGCTTAGCCATTCCACTTCGGTTTCCACGACAGGTAACGGGAACAGCATTGATTCCAAGGTGCCTTATTTTCATCATTACAGTATGATCAATATGGCTATGGGTGGGTATGGTGTGTCTAATGTCAATCATCTGGTTCATTGTATAACTGTACATGTCACTTCTATCAAAGGGCTTTCCAGCCCCAGATGAGCACCACACAAGCAATCCAACTTGAACAATGAGGCAGTGTTTTGTTGAACAATGACTGCCTCTGAAGAAAACCAAGTATACACAATAGAGAAACTGCAGCACAAAGGCAAAGGGGTGTTGGAGAAAAACTGTGGTCAGCTTTTGTTAAGCAAATGCTTTCAAGTGTCAGTGCATGTAGATCCAACATGGTGTACTATCAGACAGCAGCAATCAGAGGCAAATTTCAGTTTCATTCTAGACATCGAAGAAGACAAAGATTTGGTTGTCAAGACTTGACCAGAAGGATGTATGATCATTAGTTGAGAACTGGTTACAAGATGAAAACAATCAACGCTGGTGATAACAAGAAATTACTCAAATGTTGTAGAGCTAACTTGACATGCTGCCCTTTTTGAGGGCGCTATCTTAAGAAAAAGATGTGTTGCTTCGCTTCAGGCAACAACCAGTTGGTCTGATGGGAGACATCGAGGGCATGTTCTTCCAAGTCAGAGTCTCTGAACATTACAGGGACTGCCTACGATACATGTGGTTTCCAGATGGAGACATATCCCAACCAGCAGAGGTCTACCGGCTGAAGGCGCACCCCTTTGGCGCTGTATCATCGCCATCTTGTGCCTCTGCAGCTTTGCATAAGTGTGCAGCAGACAACCAGCATCCCGAGATCATGAGAAGCTTCTACGTTGATGATTATCTGAGTGCAAGCTCTGATGCTGAGAAAGCCACTGAGACCAGGAGAGTTGTCAAGGAGGTTTGCCGTCAAGGAGGATTCAACCTACACAAGTGGGTTAGCAACAGCAAGGCAGTGAACGAATCCATTCCTCCAGAAGAGAGATCGAAATCACAGCAGCTTACCATCGAGAGCAGTGACCAGCCCAAATCAGAGAGGGCATTGGGAGTCTTCTGGAATACTGTGGAGGATACCTTTGGATTCAAGGTTAAGCTGAAGGACCATCCAGCCACACGCAGAGGAATTCTATCCGTCATTAGCAGTGTCTTTGACCCATTGGGCCTAGCTGGTCCATTCATCCTTCCTGCTAGAATTATGCTGCAGCGTCTCTGTAAACAAGACCTCGGATGGGACAAGGAAATTGGAGACAAAGAAGTGGCGGTATGGAACCAGTGGCTGCTGGACATTGTCAAGCTTGAAAATATGTCAGTTCCGAGAAGTCTACGACCAAGTGACCTTGTAGACGTTGCGACCTACCAACTTCATGCCTTTTCGGACGCTTCCGACGAAGGGTACGGCATCGCTGTCTACACAAGACTTGAAAATAGTTTAGGCAGAGTCTTCTGCAATCTGCTCATGGGAAAGTCTAGAGTTGCCCCCCTCAAGAAGGTCACTACCCCAAGGATGGAGTTAACTGCAGCTAGCCTCTCAGTGAAGTTTGTCGCACTGATTACATCAGCGATGGACTTGCATTTTGATGTTTACTACTGGACAGACAGTACCTCAGTCTTGAGGTATATCGCTAACAAGACATCCTCATTCCACACCTTTGTGGCAAATCGCGTCACCACCATACAAGAGGGCTCCAGCATTCAGCAGTGGCGGCATGTTCCGACCTTGGAAAACCCAGCAGATCTAGCTTCAAGGGGAATTCATCCAAAGGTAGATCCTACGCTCTGGTTTCGAGGGCCAGCATTTCTATGGGAGCCGGAACCCAAATGGCCGAAGTTAGAAATGTCTTGGAGCTGCAAGCCAAAGACCCAGAAGTCAAGCAGGCTCATGCCACTACCCTCAAGGTCCAGGAAGATTCAATTACCGTAGATCAGTTAATCACCCAGTGTTCATCCTGGAGGCAACTGAAGACAACAGTGGCATGAATGTTGCGAGCACAGAGGCTCTTCAAAGAGCGCCAGAAAGACAATGCTGAGCTGAACGCAGCACGAGGCGAGATTGAAGGTCTTGTTCCCCTCACCGTGGACGAACTGGAGAAAGCAGGCACTGAGATCGTCAAATACATCCAGCAGAGCCTTGCACACGCCGAGTCCACAAGAAAACTTGACCCTGTGATGGACGAAGTGGGATTGCTGAGAGTTGGTGGGCGGCTCAGGCACTCCAAGCTGCCAGTAGATGTCAAGCATCCGATAATCCTCCCCAAGGACTCTCACGTGTCAAGACTGATACTTACCAGTGCCCATCAGAGTGTTGGACACCTTGGAGCCAACAGCACCCTCGCAGAGTTGAGACGCAAGTACTGGATTCCGAGGGCCAGTCTCCTGGTGCGCAGCATCATTTCAAAGTGTGTGCTGTGTCGCAGGTACCAAAGACACCTCCAGGAACAGAAGATGGCCGACCTACCGGAAGAACGCTTGAAACCAGATCAGCCATCCTTCATGAAGTCTTGTGTTGACTACTTTGGGCCATTCGACATCAAGCGAGGTCATAGTGTTCTCAAACGCTATGGAGTGATTTCCACCTGCATGGCTAGCCGGGCAGTACATCTGGAAGTTGCACAAGACCTCACCGCAGACTCATGCATCAATGCAGTGCGAAGATTTGCAGCACGAAGGTCCGTCAAGTTTCTGAGATCCAACAACGGAACTAACTTGGTAGGCGCTGAGCGAGAGATGCGGGAGGAGATTGAGAAGTGGAACCAAGCCAAGGTCGACTCCAGTCTGAAACAGTTAGGTATACAGTGGGATTTCAACTGTCCGTTAGCTTCTCATCATGGAGGAGTCTGGGAAAGGCTCATCCGCTCAACGCGGAAGGTGCTGTACGGAGTTATGAAGGAACAGACGATCAAGCTCTACGATGAAGGCCTTCATACTCTATTTTGCGAAGTGGAGGACATTCTGAACAGCAGACCTATCACCAGAACCCCCAGCGACTTTGACGATGAAGAGGTACTTACTCCGAATCATCTGTTGCATCCAGACTCCGACCAAAGGCTACCCCCTGGAATCTTCGTCAAGGAAGACCTGTACCTCAAGAAGAGATGGAGACAGGTCCAGTACCTGACCAACATCTTCTGGCGGAAATGGAGCCGCGAATACATTGTCGGACTACAGGAGCGGCAGAAGTGGCGCAAGGAGACTCGAAACATCACAGTGGGAGATGTGGTTCTTGTTGCAGACAGCAACCTCGTGCGGAACAGATGGCCTATGGGGCGAGTCATTGAGGCTACTCCAGGTGAAGACGGCTTGGTGAGGAGTGTGACAGTGCGCACCGGATCTTCGGAGCTGAGAAGGCCCATCACCAAGTTATGCCTCTTGCTGGAAGAGAACTAGCATCTCGAATCTAAGTATTTGAGAACAGACTGTAATTCACGGTAGATTTAACCAGTGTTTTTCTTAGTTTGTTTTAAAGGTTTTGATAATTGCTCTAGACATTAGGTCCCGCAATTAGGGAGCCGGTGTTTTGAGTTGGATAAAGTTATGCTCGCGCTCGACAGAGGGCGCTAGATATACCCAGTAATAGTGAGGATCGGAAAATCACGTTAATCAGTTTTGCGTAAGAATTCAGTTATTTTGTCAAGGATCGGAGGACCCTGGATCCTAAACCAGCGGTAAGCAGACTTCTTTAGTATTACTTGTTTGCTCAGTAATGGTTATTGGTTAATATTATTGGTTAAGAGGTCATTTTTGGAAGGGTTTGGGTAACGTTTGTCACGGGATGGGATTTGTAGGTTTTCACTAGTTCACGCACGTTGCTAAAGCGTATGGTGATTTTAGGAGACTGTAGCATTAATTCTGTCTGCAATTGAGGCCAGTAATTCCTTTCTATATTTCCTCTTCCTTACCCAGTTTATTCTAGCCGTTATGCCGCATATTTTAGATGGTTATTTGGTGAGGTTTTTTAGATACATTTTCCTTGCCCAGTGTGTTTATTAAATATCTGGGGTAGGGTGCATCTCGTCGGCGTTGTAGGCAACAGCGCCCTCTTGGGGTGAGATTATAGTTTTTCCTGCTTTCTGGATTTGTGATATTATCTAGATTGGTTGTTCATTATACATTGATTGTTTTCTGTGTTTTATTGTAGTTGACGTGACTTTAGGCAGCTGTTGTGGCAATAAAGAGGCAGTTGTATGTCAGTACACAAAGAAAGAACCTAAAGCGTCATTTCATTTAAACTGACGTTACAATCACTATATGGATTTGAAAGGATTTTCTGTGCCTGACTGAAACATGGATTAATGTGGAAGATCAAACTATAGAATTGAATTTACAGGATTTCAAATACTACCATCAGATAAGATCCTTGTCATATGAAAATTCCATGAGAAACTTACAGCAACAAAGTCATGGTGGAGTTTCAGTGTATGGCAAGAAAACCAAAAAATTTAGTCGGTTAAACCTACCATGTCAAAATATAGAATATGTTGCTTTCCATATTATTTCAAATACATCTCTAATAGTGGCAGTTATTTACCGACCTCCATCTTACAAGATAAATGATTTTCTCATAAACTTTTCACACTTGATTACTAGAATTCATAAGATTAGCAACAGATGCATAATAATGGGAGATTTTAATGAGAACCTTGTGAACAATCATTCATATGTTGAAAAATTAATGGAAGAACAAGGATATAAACAATGTGTGCAAGGTGCAACTACTGAGAATGGCACATTACTGGACCATGTGTATGTCAGAGGATTGGATGATATTGTAACAACTGTTGTACCAACTTATTATAGTTACCATGAAGCTGTAAAAATTCAGTTTTAATCAAATGTACATATAGTAGCAGGGAACAAAAATTGACAAGTTGTTTGGGGGTTCTTTAAAGTATTTGTTTGGCTAATTATGTAAAATGTTATTGATTCAAGATACAATAACGAGGGAAAAAATTGATCTATAGGCTACATCAGTAATGTAATGGACTTTTGTTGTTTCCCTATGTCAGAGTTTTGTCATTTGTATGATCAAGATACTGTCTTATTTTTAAACAAGGTCACATTTGTAAACAATTTACATAACTCCTCAGGTGATTATCAGGTGTATAAGTATTAGCCTTGTACAAGGCGGTTATGACGAGCAGGTGGCCTTGTCCTGTGGCCCCGTGCGCAGCTTGGCCTTTCACCAGGCTGAGCCCTCCTTGTCTATTAGTGCCCTCGATCAGTCACTGCGCAAGTATGTAGACCTTACTACACAGCGGCTCACATGCACCACAATGTTCACACAAAAATGATCTTGGTTTATACACATACATGTACCATCAATGTGCACAACAGCACTATACATATTGCACACCGAGTCCAAACATCCCCCTTGTTGCTAATGTAAAAAGATAAGATTCTGGCCGGACTTTCTTTATACTTTTGTTTCCTGAAGGTATATGCTCATTGGTTAATGTTTGGAAGTGCTATCACACACACTATCACACTAGTGAATGAGCTTCCAACAGAATAAACATCATTACTTTAAAACAAGAGTCTATGGTTGGACAATTACCTGGCAAGTACAGGATGAATATAAATTATCAGATTCCAGTGGAAATGAATAAAGAAAGACATAAGCTGTCGTTTACAGTAGGAATAAGGCTCTGTTTTGGCTTCACTGTATGAGGTTGAAAAACCACGCTTTGATCCTAAAGGCACACTGTATATCAAGAACTGACTACTGTGCCCATGTTATACCTGCTGCATCACAGTCGTGATTGTGCAAATCATGCTCCTTTTGAATTTGAAGCGGGTGCTTGGGCAAAGAGCCTTGGACAAGGTTATGTTATAAGTATTGGCATACAGCTGGAGATTTGAATACAACTGTACTTAGAGATTTACATACCTAGAGATTTGTATAATTTATGAGACTTAAGTGGAGCTTTAGATTAATAACTAAAACAAACTTTAAAAATGAAAAAAACAAAAACATTTAAGCACAAACAAAAGATCAAAGAAAAGTAACGATAAAAAGTGAAATGTCTAGCATTTAACGTTCTTTCATACACGATTTAAAAAGAAATACTATTTGAAATGGGTACTTGAAAGTGATGCTTTAAGGTTAATAATCATTTTAATACTGTTAGATTAAGTTTGCTACAAAGTGTTTATCATTTCATGGTTTCTTGCCAATGTTAAAGTACAATATACAGTAAATTGCCTTAAAATACAAATTAAATTTTACAATCTGAAGGAACATTACATATCTCTGTAAATTCCAATCTTTTTAATATTTATTTATTCATTGTTTTTAAATGATCTTTCAGCATCAAACCCCTAGATGTTGTTAACCAGCATGGCATCCGGAGGTACATATATGCCTTAGCAAGGCAATGATATGGAGCTTGAAGATCTCTCTAGCTACAATTGATGTCAGATAGTTGAGGGTGATCTTATAACCGGGATGTATCCCCAACATGGTGTCTTGGAGTAGAGGAAGTCATCTGCAAGGGCTCACCACCCTTCTAACTGAAGGACATCCTCAGAGTTGTGAACAGTTTTAATCAGCTGATGTCATGTCCCACTAAGGTAATCAAGCTACTGATGTTGGGCTCAAAGAGGTCTCTATCCTTAAGAACTATTGTCAGCCAGCTGAGGGTGATCTGTGACATACCCTCAATACAGTGTCTTGGACTGCAGTTGTCTGCAGTCATCAACAAAGGGTGTCCTTTCTACTGCAGGATATCCTTAGATGGCCACTCTTCATCAAGCTGATGCCATATACTTTTGAGGTAAGCATGTAATAACAAGCTCGAATGTTTAAGGAGTTTCATACCTTGAAAATGTGAAAAAAACCTTTTTGATCCGTTTAAATCTCAAAACTTACGGGCAGACATACTTATTCCTCTGTAAAATATTGCCATCTGTATCAACAGTCTTTAATAAAATCCTATTTAAATTAATCTCTGACATCAACTGATCTGACCATGTCACTAACACTGAGATTCTTTACAGGGCTTATGGTCAGTGCTGAGCCCCTGTTGCTTGCCAAACATCTATGCTGAAGTGGTCACATCATACATATGGGCGACATCCGTCTATTAAATCAGATATTTTAAAGGAAACTTGCAAGCAGGGTTCTCACAGAGGCTGCCCTCAACTCTATTTCAAGGACAGTCTGAGATGATCTCCAAGCAGCTGGCATTCAAACTACCACCTGGGAAGACAAGGCCCAGGAGAGGTCCACATGGTGCTCAATCAACAAGAGTGGTGTTGCATGAGCTGAGGAAGCCAGGGAACAAGCTACAGAGATTAGGAGGATGTTGTGTCATGAGAAAGCGCTCCTTTGTCAGGAGGCACTCTTCAAATGCAATAATGTGGCCTTCAAACGTTAGCTGGAATTGACCTCTACTCTCATAACTCCTGAGCTAGCTCTGATAGTCATCCTTGTCTGTGATTGACAGCCAGCCCAACCCATCTATAAAGGCCATCAATATTTATCACCTGATTTTGATAATAACAGTTGAACATGCAGGTAAATAATTTATTAACTGGAAAAAACTGTAAAAACCAAACAAAAACAAACAAACAAACAAACAACAACAAAGAAAATATTTATTAGATGTTAATTTTGCATCGGGGATAAACAATATTAATTTTGGTTTTTACCCTACACCGATGTGTGTTAGCACTGTATACTCAGTACTTTCCCGAGTTCTGTGAAACAAATCACAGGCATATTACTCGGGTGGGATTCAAAACTAACATCTATTAAATCGTTGCGGTACCCGCTGCTAAAATATAGGATTCGTAATGCCTCTAGCTACCAGGCAATATCGGTGGTCTAGTTGGTAAGACACTGCTCTAGAATTGCAAATGTCGTGGGTTCGAATCCCACCCGAGTAATATGCCTGTGATTTTTTTCACAGAACTCGGGAAAGTACTGAGTATACAGTGCTAACACACATCGGTGTAGGGTAAAAACCAAAATTAATATAACAAAGAAAATGTACGAAAAAACATAAACAAACAAACATAAATAAAAATTACTTAATGGAGATTGCAGGTTAAAATCTCATTGTTGGAATTTTTTATGTCACCCCAAAACTGAATTGAAATTTTCCCAGTCATTTGTTTTTTCTTCTTTTTTGCTCAGTTTATTACTTAATGTTTTAAACAATACATCTCTTTCCCTTCAGGCAATCCCTGCTCTGCCTCTTCTCAGGTTGTATTGTAAACCTGATCTCTGGCTATGTGGCAGTTTAAGTTGAATTCTTTCTGACTGACAAACAGTCACACCCCTCCCAAAGCAAAAACATTGACAAATAAGGAGGGCAAAACGGTTTAGTTGTTGTACCACCTTTATGTTAATGCAGATGTTGCACATTAAAATTCTACTATAGTCATTTCAGCTCCAAGTACAACTCTCAACCAACACCATGTGAAACTGTTGTTATTTTTCTTCTGTTCATTTTTAGTTTTTTCCTATGTTTAGAGTAACATTGGGGGAGAGTATACACTACAATTACAAGATTCATCACAGGAGAACTTTTTCTGAGACGTCTACCTACCTACATCATATGTATGTGAGGAATTAACTTCATGGAGCTACCCAGTTGAAGTACACACATTGCCATGTTGCCATCGTGACTTATTTTGATGGAATTAAAGTCCATCATTAATAATGGACTGCACACATTTTACAATGAGTTTAGTCTCAAGTAATTTGACTGTACCACAGAACCTCTTTAAATCACAGACACATGAAAGCAAATTTTCATGCTTCTTCGCTACGCTCATACGCATGAAAAGCAGTTTAATTTTCTATGGACAAGAAACAAGAACAAAACCACACACTTCATAACAAAGATTTTGATTCAGATAATTTATTATAGCATGGGAATAGGCCGGAGCACAACGGTGAGTGTTAATTGATCGTTTATGCTAATATTTATGTTATATTACAAGGTTTTAATGTTATAGTTAGTAAAAAGCCATTATAACTCAATCCAGACTCATCAAGTCTCGGCCCTTTAGGCCCTTCGGGCATCGCCCGGTATCCACGTGTATTTTCTTATTGAATAATAGTGAATACAGTCAACTATAACATTTACTATTATTTATATTTTTATTTAATTTTATACTTATATGATTAAATACAAATTGGATAATCATCTTTCCTCCTATCAAGACTCATCGAATCTCGGCCACTTAAGCCCTTTCGAGCATCGCCCGGTCCTTCCATATCTTCTTACTACAATGGAGTAGTCACATACAATCATTTCCGTTAATGAGAAAAATATACACATAGAATAATTAACCAGGCCTATTCATCATATTTGAGATGTTAAGCCGTCGAGCCTCGGCTCAAGCTTTATACTTAAACACATTGTATTATCTTTAATCCATTTCGAAGGAAGTGTAATCCAAGTACAAATTATCTACTTTAATTGTTATCATTAATTATTTACAACTTCATAAATTTCAGAGAATACTTCTCATGTAGAAACCAAATTCTCAATATTATATAATTGTGCCATTATAAGTCATTAGAAAGCATTGAGGATACAAGCAGTCTCTGATCAAAGTCTCTCTTCACATATCTGTTTTTGGCTACTGTGGTCTTCCATCTACCATGTTGCATGATTAATTCTTCACCAACTCCTTTATTTGCCAAATGGGAGGCTCCCCCCGATCTCAGACTATGCAAACCGTATACCTTTGGGTATTGAATTCCTATTAATTTAAGAGCATCTATAAATAATTCACGACACCTAGTATAACTTAAAGGCTTATTCACAAGAGGTTTATACCTTTTGATACTGGGATGGTAAGATAGGGCTGTGAACAGATGTACATCTTGACATAAAATTCCTTAATATCGCAACAGGGGAGTATGAGCTGTGAGAATCGGATAGATAAGCTTTTATTCCCTTCTCTAAAAATGTCCGTCTTGGATCGGGATATGAAAATACTAAATCCTTTATTGTTCGGAAGTTCTTCAATATGAGAAGCCTTTATCTGAACCATTTCATCGTGCCTGAAAAGTAAGGCGAACTTTAAGGAAACGTAGCAGGCTGTTCTTAGATCCATTAACGTGTTATCAGCTCCTCCTAATTGATCCACTATACGTTTGACTTGATCCAATGTCATTGGTTCTTTTTGAATTGGTGGTCTGTGAAGTTGTCGTTTGGCACTAAGTAAAATCTGTTGAACAATTGGTGAGTCTACTGGGTTTATTTTTGCATTAACTAAAGCATGTAACCGTTTGATAGCTGCTGCAGCTGATGTGAGAACGCTATCCGATTTTGCTCTTTCTTTTAATTGAACTAAGTATGCGGCTATTGTTTCCTCTTGAATGGGAAGTTTTATGTCTGTATACAAGTCCTTAATCCAAACAAAAAACTGCCTGCACCTGTATAAATATGCAATAGTTGTGCCATCTGCCTTAGATAATACAGCTTCATTGAAGATTTGTCTTCTCATACTTTCAAGCTGGATTGGAAAGTCTGTCCAAAACTGTTGCGAGTATACTATCTATAGTGTAAGCAAAAAACAAGAACAGGAGATCGAACAAGTCAGTAAAGATTCGGAATCAGTTAGGTTGCAGTACAATCGATAAAAATAGCACAAATAACACCTTGAAAACTCTGGGAACCAAGTAATGAATTTCTATTCCTTCCAAGTTCCAGAACATTTTGTCCCTCGACTGAAATAAATCCCTTTATCCATATTTTGTAGTGTAGCCACATAATTGGCCAAAAACTGAAGAAGGCCACCGTGGAAAAACCAAAGTACCTTTAGCTTTACAGTCGAGGAGTTTCTGTAAAACACGGAATCAAAACTACTGGGGGTACTAACAAACAATTCTCTCCTGACCAATTTTGCCCAAAGGGATCTACTCCAGAAGTGTTTGGGTTCCAAAATCTCGAAAAGAAACGTCGAAGTTTGGCATTATAATGGCAGGCGAAACAATCTACGGAAAATGGACCCCACAACCTTGTTAAAATATGGAAAAATTGTGTTGATATCATCCAATCATCAGTGTCAACCAGTCTACTAACGAAATCTGCTTGTTCGCTTTTATTCCTAGGGATCCATTCAACTTCCATTCTAAGGTTGTGATTCATGCAGATCTGAAATATGTCATTTGCCAGTCTTTGTAATTCTGTATTCATACTGCCCACTTCGACAATCCTTGCCGCAGGTTGACTGTCTGTGTATAATTTTAACTGGGACCCAGAAATAATAGGTAAGAACGAAGAAATAGCGAAGAGAATGGTATCAAGTTCTCTCCATGTTGAACTTTTGGTTGCTTGTTGTTCTGACCAATGCTTGTGAGCTGTATGAACATCGTTACAAACGATTGCACCCGAACCTGATGCACTTGCATCACAACATATTATCGTATTCACTTTCCTACTTGCAAATACATTCTGCACATTGGTAATAGACACATTTTGGGACCAGAACTGAACTTCAGCATTCGTTTGATGAGTTAGAGTTATGGACTCATCTTCATCATTGGCTTGTGCGATCTGAACTTGGCAATGCCTAGTCATAAGCCTGGAAATAATGCCACATACTGGACCAAGTGAAATAATTTGTCCAACAAATGAATGTAATTTCCGAACAGTTAAGTTAGGCGTTTCGTGAATTTCACGAATGTTTTTTTTCTTTTCTTTTTCTATGCGCCTTTCAAGTACTCCAAGTGTTCCTTCTCTAGTGTCCCAGCGCATACCTAACCATTCAATTGACTCTGTTGGCTCCCATACGCTCTTGGCAATGTTATAAATGAATCCCGCTCTTATCAAATCAACTCTCACATGTTTAGATATTTTCTTAGCTTCAATTTTGTCTAATTCAGTATTCTTTGTTAACTTTGGAATGACAATAAATCCATCATCTAAGTATAGTGCAATTAGAATACCTGCAGCTCTCCAATGTGTGACCAAAGGTTTCAGAACTTTTGTGAAAATTAGAGGAGCAGACGATAAGCCAAAAGGAAGAACAGTGAATTCGAAATATCTTTGAACCCCATTAATTGTCCATGAAAACCCGAGATACTTCTGGCAATCCTTAGCTATGTCTATGTGATGATAACCTGATTTGAGATCAAAAGTTATGAGTTGGTCTATCTCTTGGTTTGGCTTTGGAAGTGATGGCGATGGGGTAGAATGGACACTCTCTTGCCCAGTGCCCTGGCCTTCTACAACTGAAACACATGTCAGCATTTGGCAAGCCTATGAGAGAAATAGATTTCAGAAGAGTTATATGATTCATCTAAACGTTAATCAAACAGGATAGGAAGCGCCATGATTGTGAAAGATAACCAGTACAACAGAATTGTATTAACACCAAGATAACACTTATCGTGTGCGGTGTTTCGGCCTGAACTGACTGACCGAACCTATTGTCCGCTTATATACGCATACGCTTCATTGATTTCAATTTTCCCGCACGCAAACCACGTGACCCTGACAAGTGGATTAGACGCGCTTTCAAGTCATTCCATCCAAACAAAACTATATTTTCTTGCTTCTTCGCTACGCTCATACGCATGAAAAACAGTTTCATTTTCTATGGACGACAAGAAACAAGAACAAAAGCACACACTTCATAACAAAGATTTTGATTCAGATAATTTATTATAGCATGGGAATAGGCCGGAGCACAACGGTGATGAACTATAACAAAGTATTTCTTGAAGGGTAATGAAATAAAAACATGTACCTCGAAAAAGATAACGATCACTAGGATCGTAATGATTTCTGGCGCCGACATCACTCGAGTTATGTGTTTTTCGGGGTCGCTTCCTTCCTTCTAACTCTTTTAATGCAGATTCTTCTGCGATCTGGACCCGCTTTCTCTCTTCAGCAGACAGTTTGTCTCCTGTCTTGTCTAGGTGTTGGACGGTTATCCACCCTGCCTTGCTACTATCTGCAATCTTAATCTTTTTCTTTCGTTCTGACACAAGCTCCTCAGCTTCTTGGATCCCTTCGATGGCTTCTTGGATGTTGCCCTTCTTTAGTAGAGATATCTTGATCTTGTCAAGGGCGATCTCTAACTTGCCGCAAAATTCAAATTGTGCTGCGTTGCCAGGTCTTAGATCTTTCACCTCTAGCTTGTTCCGAAGCTCCTTTATACTGCTGTCGTCTGAGTTTTGGTTACTGTTACTCAAAGACTCGAATTTATGATTGAAATAATCCTTGAACTTATCAAAAAGTGCTTCTGGATTAGAAACTGTAGGTTGATTAGTATCGCTGGAAGCCATGATTGTGAAAGATAACCAGTACAACAGAATTGTATTAACACCAAGATAACACTTATCGTATGCGGTGTTTGGGCCTGAACTGACTGACCGAACCTATTGTCCGCTTATATACGCATACGCTTCATTGATTTCAATTTTCCCGCACGCAAACCACGTGACCCTGACAAGTGGATGAGACGCGCTTTCAAGTCATCCCATCCAAACAAAACTATATTTTTAGACTAGTGGGCCTCCCGTTGATTCCACTAATCTCTGAACTTAAAACACATCCCAACTCTTTCAGAGCCTACAGAGATTTAGTTGTTGATTTGAGTCCTACTACTTATGTAAATCATGGCAGTTGTGCACTTGAGCAAAATGATGAAATAACTAAAAATTTTGTGCTTTGAACAAAGTTTTGTTTCCTGACACTGATTGGGTGTACGAGTTCGTCATTTAAGTTAAGGGACCTGAGTTTCCAAAATGCAGGATGAAAAGTTATGCCTATACCTGTGCCTTGAGTATGTTACAATCAAGCATACTTCTCAATAATTGAATTGTATTAATGCTTTGTTACATTAATTGCATTTCTGTTTACTCAACTGCCTAGCTGACTGTTTTCAGACAATTTTATGAATGACTTTGCTAGTACTGTTTACTATTACTGACCAGAGATTATCACAATACGTGTATTAGAACTGTCTTTTTGTATAGTATATTAATTTTTATAACTTGCAATAAAGATGGATATTTATATGTACACTGCCAGAATCACTGCAATGAATTCACACACTCGGCCTTTCAGACAAGTTCTGGTAGGGGAGTGTCATCAGAATGTAAATGTGCATGTTACTATTATTATTCATGGCAGTTCATTCTATTCAAAGTTTTCATGGTGAAGGGTTTTCTAACAGCAGAGTACAAGGCGCTTAAATTCAAACATTTCCTTAATACTTTACACAAATTCTTATTTCATTAGAGACACCAAATAAAAAGGTCAGGACATGCATGTATGTTTCAGTTGATTATAATATTATTAACAACAGCATCACAGTAATTTGTCATGTTTTGATGTAGAACTTGCACATTGTATACACACTGGTTATCAATTGTATACACACTGGTTTTCCCACAATGCAAGTTGGAATCCTACACTCATGACAGTCATAATGGTTATGGTCTTGAGTCAAATAATGAATGACTTCTTGCAAGTGTGCTTCAGACAGATTTTCGATGCCGAAGTTCTCAAAATGTTGGTTCACATGGTACTGCTCATGCCTGTTGAGATTGTGTTCTGGGGCACAAAATACTAAATGAGTGGGTTCAAGTCCTTCTACTCCTAGCAGTCTTTGCACTTGTGCTCTTTATCAAAACACTGATAATTAAATATTTTGCAAACAAATCTTTTACAAAACAATCAATCTTGCATGAACTCTTGTGTGATGTGCTATTTATTCTGCTGTGAGTTTTAAAGCCCCTATACACTAGTGGTAAGATTGAAAATATAAATAATCACATTACTAACATGGTATTGAAGATGGTCATGGTGGAAATCTTCCCTTAAAATATTGTTCCCAAAAATACTACAGTTTTTGAGAATAGTGGAACAATTAGTTTTGTTCTCAGGAGATAAAACCTCTACTATTAGAATGAGTACAAAAATGCAGAATTCACTTTACTGTTTACTTGTAACCAGAATAACAAAATGAGCTTTAAACCTTCACAGTTTGGATGTTATTGCATATCTCTTGATTCATGTTAAATATGACAACATTTAAATACTTCACGAAAAGCATATACTCCCTTTAAATACAATGTGATAATTAACTCTGTATTTGTGTTTTCAAGGATGTCAATAAAACAAAATGGTTTAAACAAATAAAATGTGTTGTTGGTGTATAGTTTTTATTACACTAAAATTTGCCATTACAATTTGAAATACCGGTTTGTCATACATGTTTATGAAATAAAAATATGGTTTCCATGGAATGTAAATTCACTCATAAAGCTACTTCCATAAACATCACTTTAGTTACCCATATTTTGATCATTGTTATTTCCAAGTTTACTATGTGAAGCCTTTCTGTTGTATGTGATTTTTTCACCTTAGTCATTTCATGTGGAACACAGCTACTGGAATAAACTCATTATAGTTCATATCTCTATGGTTAGCTAAAGTGTTTTTACGGCGGCGTGCTGATAAAACAAAATAGTAGGGAACCTCCATATTCTAAATGTACTCATTGAATATTTCCTAGCTTAGTTTTAAATAAGTGTAATATTAGTGGATCCCCCGATGTGTCCGCAGTTCCATGTAAGTAAACAAAAGCTTTAAAAGGAAGAACATTGTGAACAACCTCTTTGTTGATGGCCGTTCACACGATTTAAGCCAAATGATTTTAATGAGAGTTTGATCCCAGCGGGATTGAGTGTCAAAAGCAACGTTACACAAACGGACCTATTAAATAATAATCAGTGACCCGTTGCAGGTTTGCACGGAACGTACTAACATCCATTCCCCATTTCATAAACCTTTGTAAAAGCGCAAGCTAGTATTAGTATAACAAAAGTACGCCGTCGCACACAACATTGGTACAATTCCAACATTGATGGCGTTCTTTAATAATCTAGTGGAATGAAAACGGAATGGTGCATACAGCCCGATGCTCCGCCTGCGCAGAGCATCAGAGCCACGTGTATATACACACCCTCTACATCGTATTATGCATGCATGCACGTAATGTACATGCACATGGACTTTTCTTTACGCGCTATGAATGGAGGTCAACACAAACGCACGCTTTTATGACCAGAGGACAAGGTCAAACTGGTGTCATATCTGTGCAAAAAATGGAGCAGGGTAAACGAGCTTCAAAATATTTGAGAAAAAACAAGATGTTCTTGAGATATAAATTTTTGAAACTTTCAACTTCCGGTTTCAACCGGAAGTAAAAGTCAAATGAGGTCACGTTTTGCACGACATTTGTAAGTCGTTAAAAAAGCTGTCATGTTATGCAAGTATCTTGTATTTCAGTTCTCAAGGTATGATTTTTAAAATTATTTAACGTTTATTTAACGTAATTACGTCATCGATGACGTCACCATTCCCAAAACTTTGTCTACTCACCAAGCTTGATCTTCATGATAAGCTTCAAGTTTATACAAGCTTTACTTTTGTTCAAAATTGCGCGAGAAGTTTCATTGAGAAGGACAAGACAAGGGAAAAAAAACAAAAAAACAGAACAATAACAATAGGTCTTCGGCTGTTTGCCGAACACCTAAATAGTAATAAATTTACGGTATCTCTGAAGAGCCCTAACCACACTCGCTGACCAGGATTTAAAATGTTCTTTTCTAGTTGTGCGATTTCATCTGGATCAAAGGTATCGAAAGTGAGCATGGGTGATGACCAGGTATCCATACACTTACTTGGATAACGGAATCACGGCCCGAAAAAAATTGTGTTCCGCTCACATCTGCCTGTTTGAGTCTACGTTCGTGGAGCGCATGCAACGAATTTGCTAAACGAATTGGGACAAACTTGTGCGCAATCTACGTTTTGCGCTCTGCCGAACTGTCAGCTGAATCTGCTGTGAGAGCAAAGGCGTGCGCAATTTGCGAATTTGCGCTCTGTTTGTATGGCAGCTAAATTTGATGTAGGCCTATCAGAAAAACTGCGTGCATGCAAATTTTGTAGAATGCGTTTTTTGTCTCACGCATCAAGGCCAGACCGGGGAAAAAATATAAAATTCCCGGTTTGGCCCTGATGCGTGCCGAGAAAATGGTTGCTGTACGGTTGAGCATAGAGCAAGGGTTTGAGCGTGAGACAGACCCCTGAGGCTGAGACTTGGGAGGTCTGAAACGGGAATTGGGTTGAATGGGCTTGGGTTATTTTTCGATGCATAACATGTAGGTGTAGGCTAAATACTAACAACTAAGCACTAACCTTTTCCATGTCATGAATGTTCTCAAAGAAGCGTTGCCACCAATCATAGGCACACTGTGCTAATCTCATTCGGTAGCCTTCGTTGTGTAAGATGTCACGCTCAAGTGCAGTGGCGTCAAGTTTCTCTAAACATGGCTCAACCCATGATGGTGTCTTACTTACATCAGGCAGGGTCTTGGAAACACAAGAAATACATCAATTTTAGTACCAATTTCGGTACACATTTTAATTAATTATTAATCGCCTTTGTTGTCTAATGGGGAGAAGAAGCATGGTGTCTCCCCTCCACCCCTTTTTTATTTGTTAGATTAACTTTTTTTTAATGTGTTGTGAAAGTTCTGCTGTTTTTTTCGCATGACATAAACTTCCAAACATTGCATTAGAATATACTGTAAATTGGACAAACATTGTAAAGAACAATGAAACTGTTTGATAAACCGGCCATATATAAACACATTTTGTACTGGCTACCGTTTTGGGTACTGTTTTCAAACCCAAACAATTCAAACAGTTTTGATAAAAATTACAATTGCGTTGTGTTGCCCTATAGTAACAAACTGGAACTGCACAGATTTTTTACCTTCAGACAGCATAGACCTTTCGACATTTCAACGTCCTTTTCATTCGAGTCCATCTCTGGTTGTGGCTCCCAAGGTGATGAGGCCCACATACGCCAGTGCATTCTACACGTGCCGTCAATCATTTGGAAACGAAACCAATGAGGGTAGCTGTGATGTTTAAAGTTCCCATACAAGTGTGGCTCTAACCACTTCTTGACATTGAACAGAGGTGTTGCACTCTGCACGCTGATGAAAGGGGTGTAACTGTCCGTAATTCTCGCTTGTAAATCTGCAAATGTATAAGTACACATAAACATTTGTATAAAAGAGGCAAAACAGCTTTAATTAATACGCATACAAATTAAATTGGCTGCTCATTTGCTGAAATTGACCATGAAAACCTATACTAAAAATTGAACACTTGTTTTAATGCGAAGTAAAACAATTAACGTACCATCCTGTGTGTAGACATTAGCTGTTCGAATTTTTGCTGCAATACATGAAAACAGCTGGTCCACATCCTCATGAATGTGCCCAACAGGCAGAAAAATAAAGTGCCAAAAATAAAGTGCCTGGCAACACTGTAAAGTATGAAGTTTTTTCCCATAGCAAATTTTGTAAGTTTTCACAAGACCTTACAAGACCATCACTATTTTGTGGTCGATGTTGAAATCAGAGCACTACCATATGTTTTATGAGCTGTCAAAAGATTGTATTTTCATACTTAAAAAGTCCAAAAACACCCCTATTTGAAATTCATGGTATAACCCAACCATATACCCCGTGATTATTTGTACACATTTAATGCAGCCTCTAAGGACCCATCTATCCATACTTATAAAGAAAATTATTTGCTGTTTAATATTAACTCGGCCTTAAAAACAGGTAAATTTCATTATTCTAAAACTAAAAACTTAGCAAAACCAGCCCGAAATGTCAGATTTTTCACATTTGTTAGTTTGGGGCCAAGGTCCATCAAATATGAAAGTTAAAAAGGAAAAAAAAAAAATTGGCAGTGGCCAACATTTAAAAAAATTCTTTGATATTTGCTGGTCCTTTTTACTCCTAAGTATAGTTAGATGAAATTCCCGTCCTAGTTCTTGCATTTTGTCTTTGTGTCAAATGAGTATAGGGTAGGCTCAATTTACCTCTTCAAAGACTTCAAGCTGAACCAGTAGAGCAGCAAATGTCATCACGTATCGGTTTTTATTCTCGCGATAGCAGTTATCTAACTGTAGAAACAGGTCTCTCCCCATCTTCTCCTCATGCAACACTAGAGTCTTCAGCAGACAGTTGATTGTCATGTTACTGTCATGCGGAACATCTTTGTTGTCAAGATACACAATTGGAACTTTTCCCTCCGGAACTCCTGTATGAACCAGTACACCTGGAAATATAATCAAAACAAATAGTTGTTACTGGTCAAATTTCCCGTAATTTGAGGTCTTCTGTTCAAAGTATCCACTTTGTAATAGAGGCAAATTTCTTTCTTTTTCTTTCAGTGCTGAAATAAAATTACGTACTCGGTATCGGCGTTTGCAAACAACTCTTTGTGCGCCTTTTATTAACTTTCAAGTATTTACATACATCTGTACACATGTTAAATCAGTACAAGGGAGCTTCGAGTTATTTCAAATCATCCTGCTTTCAATAAGAAACAAATGACTGAATAGTTGTCAAGTATTGGACCGGCAGTAGTGATACTTGCTTTGAATTATATTTTAATGGCACATCACCTGCAATTATTTGTTTCATACCTGTGATATGAACTGGTAATCTAGCCAAGTGGGCAGACCCTTTGTCCCTTCTGATGAAATGGGGGACATCAGTCTTAGCCTGATCCATACCATCGATGATTATCGTTGTCAGATCTCTTGGCTGGCGTCTTGCTCGCTCTAGCTTTTTGGTACTCCTTTCTCTCCAATCTGCATACATAATATCGAAACGGATGGATAAGTTTTGTGCAGCAGTATGTTACAGTTTTCATGTTGTTCTGCTGCAAATACTGTTATTTTAATATGTGGTGCATTCAAGTTGCATTATTATTGTAAACTACACCTATACAAAATTGTAAGAATTAGGCACCGGGGTTGCTTAGCAACAAAAACAAGTAGGCTACTGAATCTGCACCCTATAAGTCAGAGGACTCTATGACCCAACTGTCGGTTGGGTCACTAGTTGGTTCACTAGTTGCACTGTCTGAAAGCATGGTGTACAAACGGACACTCCTTTGTTGAATAAACATATCCCCATACTTTCTCAAGAAACAGCCCATGCCTAAGTACGGTAGCTTTAGAGTACAGTGCAGGTGTAACTCAAGTTTTACTAATTAAAGCGGTTTTAAAATGAAATCCCTTTCAATTGGATGACTTTCATAGCAAAGGAAAAGCAATATCTCAAATTTATCTGTAGTGTCAAGGTAGCAACCTGTTAATGTGTTTAAGGATTATACTTACTCCACAGTTCGTGTAAGCTGACCCAACATATCTGCTACCTGTTTATGTTCAACATCGGTGAGGGTCTTACTTCTTTTCTCCTTTAGGTTGGTACAGATAGTGCATTCTGTGAATTCTGATCTCTAAATATAAAAAATAAAAATATTAAACAGTGAATGTAGTAAGTTAAGTGCTATCAAGAATGATTCAACATTGATTTAAATTTATATAAAATAGAAACTTGCTTTTACGGGACCTCCTTTCGCGGGTGCTCTTCCATACATCAAAGAATCCCAAAACCAACCCTGTGAATTTGTTGTGGGTTGCTGAGCTTTCAGAAAATAATTGTCACGTCATTGAATTGTATTAACTCGGAAACGTTTTTTTATTTACCAAAATCCGATTTAGCTAAATCCAAACCAAAATTCACTTCCATTTTAGTTAACCATTTTATAAATTTTTCTTGTTTACAGTAATTACCAGAGCCAAATTCCTGCTGGTCACAATACCAGTTTCCTCCATGCTCCGTGGTTCACAGAACACAAGCCGCTAACGTGAATAAACACCGGAAGTGTTGCCTTATGTTGACATAAACAGTGAGTGGGAAAAAACATACTGTCACGCCACGTCTTGGGCAGAAATTGTCGGTTGTGATACTTTTAATTAGACTTGCGTGATCATTCTTGTAATTTTTCTTTGTCCAGTTTTATCAATGGTGTAGCTTTTCAAGAAATTTGCTTTAAAAAAAACTTATTTTTAGAAATCTTTACCTTGGCAATAATAAATTGCGGCAGATGGTCGGCCCAAACAGATGTAAAGTGTTCGTAAGAAATCGTAGTCACGATTCCCCGTTCTGCAAACACAGCAACCATCCTTTCATACATCGATTTCTTGGTATGTTGGCGGTAGGTGCACTTGAATTTTGTGTGGCATCCAATCGCCGATCCGCTCAAATAGATATTGCATCCACGCGATGGCTTCTGTGTTTTTGCATGCATTACATTTCGGCCTAAATTCCCATGATGAACAGTTGCGATGCTACATTGAAACAACTTTTGGCACCGAAGAAACCTCTTGTATGTTGTATCATGCACAATGCACCAAGCTTTGTCGCAAACTGACTTTCCTCTCAGCACAAAACTCTTTTTGACCAAACTTTTTCCAGACTGGCTGAGCTGAACTTGACTTTTGTCTTTGATGTTATCTAGTATGTACTGTCGTTGCTGAGTGGTGCCTTTTCCTTTAAATTGAAGTTCGCAAATCTCCACATCAAGGGGGGACAGGGCTTTTAAGGACCTGTTACTACAGCACTGATTTTTCAGGACGTCTGCAGAGTTTCTAATCTGTTTTTTTTCTGTGGTAGTGTGCTGCAATGAGCAATCGGTGATATTTGCTGGAAATTAGATCGTCTTTTGTCTTTGCCTGGCGGTTTCTGAGGGGTTGACTACATGGGTTCACTATAACAGTCGTCTGAAAAGCTGCAATTTATTTGTGGTTCTTCGTCTGAAAAGCTGCGGTTTAGTGGCTCTAAGTCCGTACTGAAACCAGTGCAGTTTAAAGGCTCGGAGTCAGTTGAGAAACTGGAGTCCGAATCTCCTCCACCAGCCTCGTTGAGTGTGGTCATCTTACTGGACCTGTTGTAAACGATTAACAATGATAACTTAATCATTATGTTTACCTAACACCTTCGTTTACAAACTTGCAGTAAAAACCGAATAGGCCTACACCAAGGCCCATGGTACAAGTTTCAAATGTGCTATTGTTTAAGAGCCACATTTCATACTGGTACGCCATCTTTCATTTTCTTTAAAACAAAGACGTCCATGCTTAAAAATAGCACTCCTGTTTCATATTAGCTAAGTTCCTTTGATTTCTTTTAAATATGCTATGGGTATTTGAGCTTAATCTAGGACGTTGTAAAATGTTTTTCCAAAAAAAGATTCCATACAATTTCCGAATAATTGTAATATTGTAGATTTATTGTGAAAAGTTGTCACTATGTGTCACATAACCACGGGATGTGGCTCCAAACAACAAATTAAAGAAAGACGAACAAGCCATGCACTCATGAAATAAATGAACAATGAAAGAAACACTTATACTTTATACAGCAGTATTTTGATTTAATTAAGAAATTCTTCTTCAACACTATCACTTAAACGTTCACCATTATTTTGCTTCAAATACAATTCCTTGATTCAAATTAAATCTCCTCCAAAATTAAACCAAAATAATTTATCTATCCTTAATTCACCAAATCGAAACTTCAAATCTCAAACGTTCTGAACTTCAAATTACCATCTTCAATAAAAATAAATAAAGAAAAATGCTTTGTTTTCGAACTCCACAAACTTCCTCAAATGTCTATATTATAACCTGCGCTAGTTTAGTAGCAGAAACCCTTCACTTCACTTCAAATCTAAATCAAATGTGCTCAAGACTTCTTCGCACAACTTACGTATTAACCAAATCCCTTAAATTCATAAATCAAAAATGTCTTCACCAAAATTTATGGTTTTGAAAGAAGAAAATTATTCTCTCAAATTTTCAATAGGGAATCACCGCAATCACCAAAATCGAGGCATTAAAAATACCATCCACAGTGCAATCTATGTACTTTGAATTTCTCGACCGAAAAAAAATTTGCCGAATCAAATAAGCTTGGACAGTGCGCCGATAAAATCTAATCGAAAGTTATGAAAATATAAACGCTTTAGCTGTCAGTAGGCCCTACAAAATTGAAAATTTTAAGAAATCTTACCTTTGCCCTTCTGTCTGTCCTCATCAGCTCCATAATCTTTTTAAAAACCAGAGTGTAAGACTTATGCCCCCTTTCCACTCAAAACTCTCTTTGCCACACAGAACTTCTGACCTTCTGACCTATGTACTTTGAATTTCTCGACCGAAAACAAATTTGCCGAATCAAATAAGCTCGGACAGTGCGCCGATAAAATCTAATCGAAAGTTATGAAAATATAAACGCTTTAGCTGTCAGTAGGCACTACAAAATTGAAAATTTTAAGAAATCTTACCTTTGCCCTTCTGTCTGTCCTCATCAGCTCCATAATCTTTTAAAAAACCAGAGTGTAAGACTTATGCCCCCTTTCCACTCAAAACTCTCTTTGCCACACAGAACTTCTGACCTTGTTGCTCCTTTTGCTTACTAGAAAAAACCTGTTAGTACGTCCTTGTTGTGTTGTGTTGTGTTGTGTTGTGTCTCCAGAACAATAGGCAGTTGTGTGACTTGTGAGACTCGACTGTGGCTGAATCCAAGCACTTCGTGCATGACGTCAGACTATTTCAATCCGTCACCCTCAGCCCTCCCGCGCTGATAACAATGATGTTTACATGATTAAAGTCAAGGTACTATGCGCTCAGTAAAATGAGAGCGCCCTCTATCTAGTGTATCTATCTATATATCTATCTATCCACCTCCCAGGAGACTGAGCATTTTTAAATAACCTTAAGTATTTTCTTTTTAATCGTTAATTTGGTTTTTGCTGACACATTTCTAAACAAATAAAAAACATTATTCAGACCGAATATGGCAGATGATGCTGAAATAAAACATACAACATCAAGAACAAAAACACCCAAACGAATAAACATACACAGATTTAATATAAATTTCAGAACTCAATTGTCGGGTCGCGATGAAATCTAACAAGTTGTTTTATAATTTCACGAAAAAAGTTTTTAAAATACTCTTTTACTTGTTTTTTGTCTTTGTTTAAAGTAAACATATACGAGTTAACTCTTTAACTGACATGACTAAACCACACACAAATTTTACTTGTTAATATTTATCATAAAGTATTTTAATCGAAAAATGGTTGAAATATCAGAAAGAGAGTTTGGCGTATGCCTACAGATATTTCGTACTACAAAAAAAGACCTTGGAGGAAGGAAAGACCTTCATTGTTCAACAAATTGTGGAATCGGACTCGTACAATATACATCTTAGAGACCTTTTCTGTGCACCTGTTCTCGAGTGCCACATTTATAATTTTTTTATGGCTTTAGTATCTAAGGACAATTGCAACAGATCCACTTTTTTAAAAGTTAAACCCAGTGTTATTGGCAATTACCCCACTATTACAAATTTAATCACACATAATTTAACTTCAAAATTACAGAAAGGAAAGAAAATGGAAATTGGAAAATCGGTGGGTTTGAAGAACAGATAGGCGTAGGTTGCATAATTAAACCAAATTGTTCCATGGAACGTTGTTGTGGAAATTTTATATTTTGTCCTTATTTTATCCCCATTTGATTATTCAACACTATTTGTTTCAGAGCCAGCACTTCCTCAAAAGAGATTTTACAAATGGTTGTACCCGCAAGTCTAAGTTTTATATTTATAGTTACTCTTATTCAATACTAGTTTTTAAAAAATGACAAATCGCGCCAGTTACAAATATTTCGCGTATTACATACGCATGCAAAGGTAGCAATGGCAGTTGAAGCATTATTTCAAGTTTGTCACAGGGAGAAGAACATTTTTTAGTATTTATTTGTGTTGCCATTTTCATTGAAATTTTCTACCGATTCTCTTGGGGATCATAGGGTTAAAAAGAAAGGGGGTAAATGGTTTTAGTTTTCACCTTATTGATAAAATTGTAGTCCTAATTCCATTTCAAGCTTGATTTTCCACTGAAAAAAAAACCAGGTTACGCTAAAGTTGAACGTTAATTGGCAAATCTAAGAAACCCATGGAAATTGTTTTTTTTTTTCGTTACACCAATTTCTTCTCTGTTCATCATATCTGCATGCCTCTGGGATCATTTTGTTTTGTTTCATTATTGTGATTCAAATAGAACAATACATTAAATAAAAATTAAAACGCCCTCTTGGGGTGGAGAAGTTCCAGGCCGTCTGTTATCCTTACGCAGTGATCTACACCATAGAGCTAGGACCCTGTCTACACGGAGCAATACAAGGTGTGCAAGGTCCATTTAAAGTGTTGGTGGGAGGAAACCCCCCCCCTAAAAAAAAAGTATTTTCTAGTATCCAAAGTACTTCAAATGATGTTATTGGCAGACTGAACCTTTTGGTTGAGGTTTTTCTGTTCATCCTTAGTTTCCTTTTTCTGGTATGAAATTTGTTTTTCTTTCTTTTAGAGATCATTTTCTAACTCTTTGGAAAATTGTTGCATGAATTTATGTCATATATAACTGACAGTTTGGACAACTTACGCGCCATGTTTTTGTTTGTTTGTTTGTTGGGGTTTTTTTTTTTTCTTTTTTTTTTTTCGTTTTTTTGCTTTGCTTTGTTATGTTGTTTTGTTTTGGAAAGTGCACATGGCAGCACCGCGGGCTTGGGCTCGATTTTGAATTGTTTTCCACCGAAATCGACCCAAAGTTCTTCCCGCATCTCCCCACTTTCCACAGTGGGTTAATGCTTGCCTGGTTAAAGATACGAGCTCGAGTTGCAACACTTCCCACTAATTTCAATGCTTTTGTTTATTTACCAATTAATAGTCTTTTATTAAATGAGGTAGATGGCAGAGACGGGAGCGGCCTCGCTCGGCGACTTGCGACGTGTTGGATCCGCCTCATCAAGGACCTTCTGGATATGAATACCGGATCCTGGCACCCTCCAGAACATTTCAAGAAAGATACAACCCTCAGAATTTCCACCAGATGCCTGTCAAAAGACCTCATGGATTTTCAACGCCTCGTCACTTCATCATCCAGCAACTTTGATGTCACCGGACACAACCGAGGCCGGGACAAGCATGAAGAGAACAATGGTCGTCCCCTACCTCATAACATCACTGTCATGACCGACACAGATGGACTGACAGAATCAACAAAAACCCTGTACAAATGTTTTAACAAAATACTCAACGACCTGCCAAAAAAAACACCATCCACTGGCAGAGAACAGGTCAGATCGACAAAAATATAAACATTCAGTGGAAGAATATACATCATCTCCCGACCTCCAGAAGGGAAGGAGATGCTCAGTACAAACTTCTTCATAACATCCTTCCATCTCTACAAGTTCTACACCACCTTCAACCCGACATCTCCCGTATGTTTGGGTGGTGCGGCGATGAGGGTACAATCACACATCTCTTCGTAACCTGCCCGGCCATCCAGTCTTCCCTAAACCTTCTCCATAGCCTACTCCAAAGGCTACTGCCTAACAAAACACTTGATTTCACCATCTACTGGACCCTCGTCCCACATGTCAAAGGTCGCCCACGCAAGGTCGGCCGTCTCTCCAACTACCTCATCATTAGTTTCAAATCCGTTATTTATTGGTTATATCAACAATCCAATTTCTCTGATCCCTTTGTTATCTGGCGCAGTCGCATCCAGTATAAAATTATGTCCGAATTTATGTTTTACAAGTCTCAGAACAATTTTCCTACTTTCGAAAACAAATGGAACATAAACAACGCCATTTTCACCATTGTTGAGGACAAAATCACTTTGTTAATATAAGCTAGTTTATTTCTGCGACTGCGCCAGCTTCGGTTGGTTTCTTTTTAATTTGTTTGTCTTAAGTAATGTGTTTCTTGTAAATTCAATGGAACAGCTCAATTATTTGTGTGTTGTTTTAAGATTGTTTTGAAGCAATAAAGTTCCATTTGCCAAGTCAAAAAAGTATGGGTTTTTTTTTCTTTTTTCTTTTTTTCTTGTAACTTAACTTGACCTGACTTTACTCATTTCTCTATATACAAGTGAATCGGAATTTGTCACATTTAAAAATGCACAACTGCTACGTTGTAGCATGGAGCTCCATGGTTTTAGGTTGTAGGTCCTATACCTTTGAAACAATTATACGAGTTTTTTTGTATGTGTGTTTTGGGGTTTTTTTCGGTTTTTTTTTCTTCGAATTGTTTGTATTTTTATTAGATGAAATAATAAAAAGGAAAGAATTGTATGCAGTAAATTCTTAGATTGAGGAGCAGCTACATGCTGTTATTAATACCTATCGAAAGCGGGAAATGGTTCAAATAGCAGTAAACATAAATAATGCTGTTCTGCAGCATAAATAACATGGACAAATAAGTTTTGAATTTATCTGAGTCTGAGACATTACTGTGAGTACCTCTGGCACAGAACAAAGTATTGGAGTCAATTAAATCAAATTAATCAAATTACAATCAAATTTTAAAAAGGTTTGTAGAAAAATGTAATTTCTTATTCTGTATATAGGGAACGATTATATAGAAGTAGTTTTTAACAATACAATATCGTAACTGTCTGTTGAACAATTTCTAGAACAACGAAACACTTAAAACTTAAGTTACTCCGTACCGTACTCTTATTCTCATAGCCAATGCAGTTAAGCTTAATTATTTTACAACTTGGTAACATTGCTGTTCTGCGGTCACAAGCTTAAAACCTGCTCTGTGAGATCTCCAAGTAGACATCTCGGTTTCTTTATTTTTCTCCACATTTGTTAAACAGCTTTTTAATAGAAAACATAGTTATGTTTTCACCTGTCTCATCCCCTCCATGATGGATGTGCACATATTTAAAGAAGTGCACCTTGATGTTGACAACCAGACGATCTGGACATTTGTTAACATATATAATGTATATAATGTAATATAATGTTTCCTGCTAAAGCAGCATACTGAACTTCATTTTGTGTTTCTGTCTGTTACAGAACAATTGTTTTAATTTCAGTTAATCAAATAAACATACACCAAAATACGTTTTCCAAAATGGTTTGAAGAAAAATGTAGTAGACGGCTCTCTGTCCCTGTATGTTTAGGCGTAACGATATTCTACATGGTTTTATACCATGGAGGTAGGATTAGGCAAGACGTCATGAAGATCGATATGGCCGTAAAAGTCTTGTAATTTTTCTAGAACAATGAAACACTTAAAACTTAAGTTACTCAGTACCGTACTCTTATTCCCATAGCCAATGCAGTTAAGCTAAATTATTTTACAACTTGGTATTATTCGTATGACCTGCAGGGTGCGTTGTTTTCGATACCTATACTTCAGTGTATAACGCAGGAAATGGTCCTGTAATTGCCAAAGATAAACAATGCTGTTCTGCGGTCACAAGCTTAAAAACCTGCTCTGTGAGATCTCCAAGTAGACATCTCGGTTTCTTTATTTTTCTCCTCTTTTGTTAAAAAGCTTTTTAATAGAAAATATAGTTATGTTTTCACCTGTCTCATCCCCTCCATGATGGGTGTGCACATATTTAAAGAAGTGCACCTTGATGTTGACAACCAGACGATCTGGACATTTGTTAACATATATAATGTATACAAGAAAAGCATTTTTGTTGCCTTTTGGTGGTGTAGTTAATTCCCACTTTCTCATTGTTATAATTATACTCGGAATACAAACATCTTTTCTAACCCCCGCCCGCCCCCCTCCCCAACCAAACTTCCTGATCGACTTATTATGAACCAGGGCTAAATCGGGAATGTATTGCGAAAAGCGTATTGCACAACGTTGAGACCAAGGATAAACTACAACACGGGCAAAGCGGTTACATAGTTACGTCATTATAAACATCGCCATTTCCGGAGCTTGAGCATATATAGCACGGGCAATCTGAACTATCCAAGCATAGGTTATCCTCCCTCCTTTTATCCTCGTAGTCGACACGTCCCCTTGGTAGAAATGATGACGAATCTTAAGTATTGGTGGTTCGAAAAAAATGAGAGCCAAGTGTACGTTTTCTGTTCAAATTCGAGTTCGGCATCTGGTGGTAGGCGTTTATGCCACAACAATGGCAAGGTTTACAGCGCAGTGAAGAAGTTGTCCGCTTACCCTGCTCATTCGCCTGATCAACCGTCCACGAGTACCGACATTGAAGAGACATCAAACATTAAGGTAAGCGTAACAAAAGTTTATCGAAAATAGTTATATATATAAATATCTAAGTCATATCATTCTGATCCGTTTCCGTTTTCTTGTTCTTTTATAGACGTTCATTACTACACATCGACCACCCTTTAGTTGAATTTTTACTACCTATTTAGAATATTGATGGAATAAAATTAGTACTCATCGAAGTGCACATGAACTTGTTGCTAGTTCAACAAACACCAAAACCAAGAAGAAAACCGTGTATACAAAAAAGAAAACAAATACATAATATAAAGTTCCAGAAATAAAGGACTTTTACCGGCCAAGGATGATTCAAAAATTCCTACTAGTACTAGTCCATGCACGAACTATGGAGGTAATTCTACCTCCATGCATCAACATAGTAAAGGGGGTGGGGGAGTTATAAACCTAAAGTTTAATATTTTCAACAGAAATGGGTGGAATAGTAACGCTGGACTACAGCCAGGGACAATCGGATATCTGAATCTGAACACTTTCAGTTTACTGTTTCCTGAAAAAAGGGCTTCATGCATACATGTAGTTCCTTCATAACTTAACCTTCGGAGCAGCCGAGGGGCACGGGCGGAAGGACCAGCTTCATACTTTTGTTAATAACTACAAAATGTGTGGATCAATTCCCCTGATTTGTTTAAACTACCCATCACTCTTTCATATACTGTAGTGATTTCTTGGTGGATTTCCCCGGAGGTTGACAAATAGTGTGGGATGGCAGATAATATGGACCCATTATAATGTGCACAAAAATCCTACTGTGTGCACAACAACTTTAATCCTTTGATTTTGAATACATGTAATCTTACATTGTGTACATTTTTAGAACGCTTCAATCTTTAGTGTTCCTATTCTTAAACCAATCAAACAGGTGGTGTTTTACACGGACAAACAGAGGGTTTTACACTTCTTACCGCAAACCATTCCATATTGTTTTACACTTTATCACATTATTTGATTGAACCCACCCTCGGTTCAACGACCTCATCAAGACCAATTCATAGTTTTATTGTTATTATTATTTCAAGTTATCACATTGTCGCAGGCAAAAGTTTTTTATCTTCTCTTGTCGAGAACTCATTGAGTGGAGCTACATGTTTATTTTAGCCCTTGTCGTTCTTCTTGTTGGTTCAGAATCAGAATGTTTTTACCTGACAACAACTGAGCTCAACTAGTTTTGTACTCTAATGGTATAACAGTGATCAAGTTACAATAATATAGGTTTTCCCGGTCAATTTCAGCCAAAAATAATTCATCATTAATATGCACTCAAATTCACGCATTTTCCTCTAATTCTCTCAAACTCGGGTTTCTTTTTAGCTATTGATGCATCCAATTTCGTTTTCGTGCACACATGATTTCGTTTTTCTCGTTCAGATTCGCTTCAGTCATTCTATTTCATTTATAGGCATTCAAAACTATACACTTTGACCATTCTTAAGTTCAACTTCTACCACCTACATGTATTTAAAATTGATGCATTCAAATTTAGACCCACCGAGGCGAACATGATTTTGCTGCCAGTTTTCGTTTTCTTTTTCATTATGTGCAACGAATTTCAACTTCTTCGCATTCAAAATTAAAGATAAGTTGTGGCTTTATGGGTAAACTGGGAATTAAAGCTCCTTTACTAGCACATAAGTTGTCCTTTGTAAGAGGTGTTTCCGTGTATTTTACATTGTTTTTACATCTGTTCATGTTTTTTTTCTTAGTTGAAATAGTTTTTCCTGTTGCTTTGTTTCCCTTCCTTAAAGTTAAATCCTGCACCTGATAACTTTGAAATGCAGAACTAACTATTTTGCTTTAGCCTTGACATGTTTTTTGCCTTGTTTTATATTTGTTTTTCTGCTAATGTCAGGACCCTTTCAAATTAGAAGTTAACAACTTCAAAGGAAACAAAAACTTATAATTATAAGGGCTTGTTTTACAATTGAAAAACAAAGTAATAAATACAAAAACGTGACACTGAGTTTTGAGAAGTGGCCAACATTGCATTGACAGACTCCCGAAGCCGAAGCCGTACACGAAAAAAAGCTTCTTCATTCATTGAAACTATTGATGGTTTCATTAACTAGATCTTCAAAATCACGTAATCGTCAGATATGCGATGTTTGTGTGACACCACTCTTTAAGAAAAGATTGTCATCTCAATCAAGCGGAGAGCAGCCAGAAGAATCTGAGATTGACGCTTTGAGGGATGAAGTTGACAAAGCCTTTTTAGGTAAGTGAAATGAAGTAGCCGGAAAACCTGGTGAAGCATTTGTATGTATTAGCAAAAAGAAACATTATTTGAAACATGCGCAAGATCCGTCTTTAGTTTTTCTTTGTACATGGGGGTTAACACACACAGAAAAATGATTACACAGCTTATGTAAAATACAGGGCGAGTAAAAAAGAAGTTGACCGGAATCGGTGATGTTTTTCAAAACATAACAAGCACTCTCTCCTGCTTATTAGGAAAACAAAAATTAAAGAAATTTATCATTCTAAAAGGCACTGTATATATACTATTGGTAATTGCTCAAAATAATTTTTAGCATAAAATCTTACTTATTAGCGAATAGAATAAAACATTGTGAGAAACGGCTCCCTCTTTCGGAGGGTTGATTTCGAGACCTCAGAATTTGATTTTGAGGTCTCGAATTCAAGCATCTGAAAAGGCACACAACTTAGTGTGACAAGGTTTTTTTTCTTCCATTATTATCTCGCAACTTTGACGACCAAATTACCTACATTTTATGGTGTAGAAATCCAGTGGTGACAAAGTTTTAAAACATGTGGTGATGGCGGCCATCTTGAAATTCGAAATGGCTTCCACCGGCAGATTATTCTGCTGAATATGTCAGTGGTTTTACAAACAGTTCGGTAGCTTATACCGCACACATGTTGACTTTTTCATTCACTTAAGTAAAATGTACGTATGTTGAAACTAGTGTCCATTTATGAACATTTTCACAACTAATGTAAATCGCCCGTTTTACAAAACGTATTATTTTTCAATTACACAAATAATTTGTTTGATATTTTCGATGACTCTAACCTGAATGGGGTATTTTCTTACTCAATGTTTTTACACCAATTTTTTTAACATTCATTTTCTGAGTACAGGTCATGTCAGGATTTCGCTTGAAAATCTTGGGATTGGTCAACAGATAAGACCCGAAGGAGGAGTTTGTGCGTCATCTTCAGGAACAGATGGGGAAATTTTCGAACACGGCATATCAACCCCTCATTGCAGTGACGACAACATTAACATCAAAGGAAAGCTTCTTAGAAAGTAGTGTAAGCACTGTGATTTAATATGTATATACGGGATTGGTAAGACCGAATATAAAAAATTAAGCCAACAAGGGTTGTTGGAGTAACAGGGTTGTTGGAGTAGCCTATACAGTGCTACATCTGTGAAACAGAAACCGCTGAAATTGTCAAACATTTCAAAAAACATAATCTGTGTCAACATTATTTCAATTTCAAAACATTTTCATTAACTCCCTCAGGATTGTTACAAAAAAGACCCATATTTTCATGATCAACTTCTCTCTCCTATGATGTGTTATGTTTTATTTTATTGTCTGTCAATACTTTATACAACTTACTACTATGATTCAAAACCAAGTGTTTTTAAGGTCATGATCAGACATTTGACACTCAAACATAACAAAAAAGTTCATTCATTAATGTGAAAAACATCATTTTAGGTAAAGATGTCTGCGTGATGTTAATACATGTAAATTTACCATTTGCTGATAGCATCAGTATTAATTCAAAGTTCAACTTTTATAGCCTCGTGGTAACTATAGTAAGTGGGCATTACTTAGTTTGAACACTATCACAACCTCTCACATACACATGGTCAATCAATGTTCCTTTCATTGTTGTAGCATCTACAACACACTGCTTGTAACCATGCTCACTCATATACACAATGCTTGTAGAACATGTAGCCTTTACATTGAGAATGTCTTCATTAAAATCTCCCATTAATATACATCGCCTTGATACTTTCTGCAGTTCATTCACAAGGGTCTTCATATTAGATATAAACGATATGGAAAGCAATGTATTCTATATTTTGGACTGGCAACATTAGTCTACTCATTGACCCCTTAGTTCTACCATAGACTGCTACACCTCCATGAGACTGACGATGTAACATTTCAGTTATTTTACTTGAATTATTATATGACAGATTTCTAGGTTGATAGCTTTTGAAGTCATTCAATTGCATGTCATATTGTAGATGATCTTCAGTCCATGTTTCAGTCAAACAAATAAAATCTGCCTTCATCATTTCAGTGTTGGATTTCAGGTCCATATAATGTGCATGTAATCCTTGAATGTTATGCATCATAATGGTCATACTGACAGCTGACTCTGTACATGTAACTTCCATACCTTCATCATCAATATACAATGGCATTGTTTTCAGAGCATCACCTACTGCTTCATTACAATATATATACTTCTCATGAAACCCTTCAATGACAAGACCATTCAGTGATGTCACACAAATTAGACTCACATATGCTTGTCCAGCTGCAAATGTGCATTCAAGACACACTACTGCTTTATTGGTTGTCATTCCTTGTACTTTGTGTGCTGTACATGCCCAAGCTAACTTCAATGGAAATTGATGCTGTACACATTTTTTACCGATATTTTCTTCCTGTATCTCAGGTACACTGTCTATATCATTTGAACATGATGCAGATTGTCTCTTCAGTTTCAATCCAACTTTGTTATTATCAAACTTAATTCTGATACACTTAGGTTCATCAGATTTGTCGTGTGACATCACTATTTTTGTTACAGTTCCAAAGACACCATTAACAAGACCATCTGACACATCAATGTTTTTAGTTTGCATAACTCTAGCACCAACACCAAGTAACAGGGATCGTGGTAGGCTCCCATTAGATTTCTTCAAGGGTTCTCCTCGTCTGACTTTTGCATTTCTAGAGTCTGTCTGATAATCCTTTGCTTTAATATACACACAATCTGCACACATGGAATGTAGAATCTTTACATTTTGTTTATCTACTTGCATATTACATGGAAATATATGGACTGCATCATTGCACTCCTGTCCTGTTTCACGTCCTTTTCAACATCTTCATGTCATCATCCTGTATTGCTTCTCGTTTCTTTCTTACACGAAGTCTGTTTAGTGTTTCTGCAAACTGTGCATCTGCAAACTGTGCATCATCCTTTTGTCTCATAACTTCAGTCAGTTCAACAAGCTTGAAATTATCATTCCACAGATCAGCTGTAACATTATTCTGATACAAAGATTTTGCCTTCACAGGGGGCAACTGATAGAAATCTCCAACAGCTAAAACACTGACACCTCCAAAAGGAATATGACTCCGACATTGCTTTATCTGTCTCAGATGTCCATGGATGCAACACAGTAATTTCTGACCAACCATTGAAATCTCATCTATAATCAATATCTGCAACTGACCAAGTTTCTTAGGAAGTGTACTTATCTTTTCCTCACCAAGTTGTTGATATGGTAACGATACATCTGTTGATATTGAAAGTGCACTATGTAAGGTAGCACCGTTGATATTAAATGCGGCCACAACTGTTGGAGCAGTTAGCATTACTGACACATCATCAGGGGTTCTAATCATTGAACCAAGTATCCGTGTTGCTTCATAATCAATACACTTTACAAGAAGACTCTTGCCTGTTCCAGCACCACCAGTAAGAAATGCATCAGGTTTTTTACCATTAGCCTTGTCCATACACCACTGTCTCATTTTATAGAACACCCTTTTCTGTTTGTTATTTAACGATCTCATCATATTTAATGCATCAGACTTAGGTACTCTTGATGAGTGTGCTTCAATATCACATATCTTCTCTTCCTTTCTATCAGATTGTAAATCTGGAACATTACATTCCTCATCACTATCCTCTGCTACATCTTGCTGTTTGTCTTTACATTAATCTCTGATTAATGCCCATGCATCTTCTTGTGGACCAAATTTCTGAAGAAGTTCTTCTGCATCCTCCAATAACCCAATATCAACTTCAAATCTGGATCGATTACTTTCCATGATTGACTTCACTGATTGCAAACTTCCAAGTACACTGACAAAACCATTGCTAAAAAACTTCTCGTAAGTTTCAAACTGTGCTGGTTTCAAATGAACATCAACCCGGTAAGGGAGAAATAACTGCACCATACCATGATAATACTTCTCAGGAGACTTAGTCACTGAAAATCGTGGATATCTAATGACAGCTGGATCAGTTCTAGAACGTTTCTGGATGTGTCCCAAATCATTTTTCAGAGCAAACACTTGTGACTTTCTCTTATCACTTGACACTTTGCACATGTTTCCTTGATATAGTACTCTGTATTCTGAACAAAATGTAGCTAAACACATTGATTCAAATAGACTTGCATCTGGTCTTGCTTTGTAACGATCTACTTTACTAACCATCCACATATTGTAGTCATCGTCATCGTCATCGTCATCGTCATCGTCATCGTCATCGTCATCGTCATCGTCATCGTCATCGTCATCGTCATCATCATCATCATTAGTCGACTTGTTTTGAATTACACTCAACGGCAAACTCATTCGAACAGGATTTTCTACTTCACGATTCTGCAGATAAACACTACCAATCTGTTTCATACTCTGCTTAGCATCTTGATTACCACTTTCTGCCTCACTCTGTGCATGCCTCAATAACAATCCCATCTCACGTTCAGCTTTAGACATGTAAGACACTACATACGTTACACATGCATATACATCACTGATATATTGAATGTCCATGTTTGCGTTCCAACATCTCAACAAGTCAGGATTATACTGATTAACCCATACATCTTGAGGTTCTCGTTTTAACACAAAATTTACCTTCTGGGTTAACACATCATTTGCTTTCCTAAAATCATCCTTTGTGGTACCAATCTTTGTGAATATTTCATCACTTGTCATGTATTGATTTTCCTCATCATTAACAGCAGTCCATACTGATTTCAACAATTCCTTTGCATCATCTTCCGTTATTGTATTATCTGACTCATCCTCACTATCATCAGTATCCATTGCTACTGGATTGGTAACAAATGTCCTCATGGATGGTGGCCTTGGAAAATTAAATCGACACTCTGTTCCTTTCTTCTTACTTGATTTAGAATGTCTCTTACTATGTTGCTCTACACTGCTTACAATCTCATTCAACTCTTCATCTTCTTGCTTTGATGGCAATGCACAACTTACATACTTGTCAACAAACTCTGCCACTTTATCATCACTCTCTGTTCTCAACTTAGGTGCATCTTCAATCCAAAATAGACAATGGGTATGCCTCTTTGCTGGAATTCTACTCGATAAAAATAATCTTTCACTTTCCCAATTGGTGCTGCTCTTGACATTACAACATCTTTCAAAAATGTATGAAAACGCTTGTCAAACATTCTAGCCACAATTACAGGGTTATTTCTCAACAACAGACATTTCTCATTCCAATCCAATTCCTCAATACTCCTCGTGTCACCCTGTTGTCTGAGTAGTGTATTGATTAATTCAGGCCATCTCATGTCAGCTGCAGAAAATTAACAAAACCATGTAGGTATACCAAGTTGTCTGATCATCGCCAACACATTTTTCTGAGTTGATTGCCAGTATGGAGGAGTTCCTCTAATAGGCTTCAAAAAATTGTACCCACTGTCCGATTTTAACATATCTTTCAACTTCTCCTTGTCATTAAGCATATTAGCAGTGACCTTTCCACCATCTTTTGTTTTCCCTGAACCTTTTCGCAATGCTATGGAAACATTGGAAATAATTTGTTGAATTTCAGACAAATATTGAGCGTAGAATATGTACTACGTACTTTGTGCAAATATGTTATCAACATTCATCAGTCTATTGTTAAGATATCTGGAAAGTGTTCATCAGTCTATTGTTAAGATATCTGGAAAGTGTTAATCTAACACAACGTTCATCACTGAATACTGGCTCACCTCTTGGAAACAATATTGGAAAACATTTAGCTTCATTACTTTGTTCCATAAAAAGTCTGATTGGATTATTCCCTTCACATGGTGCAACACAATATACATCATCAAAATACTGATCCAAGATTTCTTGTCCAATATTTGCAGGCTGTAAACAAGTGTCCAATGGTATGCCTCGTAATCGTTCATCTGTTTCTTCCTCCTCATTATCGTCAACATCATCAACTTCATCCTTAACTTCAACTTTATGATCTTCATCTTGCACATCACATGCCTCTTCTGACAGTGACAATGAATTACTCCACTCTGTGTCACTCTTAATATCAGAATACCACTTATTGTTCTGTTTGAGATACTGTAAGGCAGTCTCTACATGTTCTTTGTTGACAAACTCATACTGGTAATAGCCTTTATAAGTCAACTTCCTCTTCAGTTTAACTCGAATCATCTGATCTTCACATTCATTCCTTGGTAATGATTTTTACAGTTTCTGTAACATTTGAGGGTACACATACCACTGGCCCACATACACCATGTTGTCCACCTTTAGGCAATGCCATTAACTTCAGAAATGGGATATTGAGTGCAATAAGATGCTCTTCTAATTTGTTTAATGTTTCCAACTCTTCTGGAATTTCTGCCAGATGTAAATTATTAGAACAAGCTTCTGCTGGTATTTTACCAATCAATAATTTCCTGTCACATGTGTGACATATCCACAAAGAAGACCTGCTTGATTTTGATACAACACAATCAGCTGTACAACTTCCATCACATTTATGTACATACTTCTCACAGATACAGTCACAACCCTTGTATTTGGACTTATTACATTTAATGACTTGCTTTCGAAACAAGTCTCATACACCCAGAACACACATATTCAGGTCCATTTGATATTTCTTTCTTGAAATCACTCAACACATTGTGGATATGATGTTTGTTCATCTTTTTCTGCATTGCTCGACTGGTATTCTTCTGTGCAATATTCTGCCTGAAACTTGCATCACTCTTGTACTTCTTTTTGTTGAAGTCAATCACATTCTTCTTAAAATGTTCATTCTCATGATATTTAGATTGAGAAGCATCAATGAGTTTATTCCTATAACGATCATCAACATGGTATTTACGAGTTGTCTTAACACTGTTAATTGTTGCTTTCTTGTAATCAGGATTGGTACGGTATTTGAACTTGATGACATTAATCACTTTATTCTTGAAAGTTTCATCATTATGATATTTCACCTTACTTGCATTCTTCACTTTTTCCCTGAATTCTCAATTTTCCTTATATTTCATCTTACTTGCATTCACCGTTTCTTTCCTAAATTCATCATTTTCTTTGTATTTCGTCTTACTTGAATTCATCAATTCTTTCTTAAATTCCTCATTTTCCTTATATTTCATCTAAAGCCGTGTTCCCATTGGACTTTTTCTTCCGCGGCCACGCGCTGCGGCCACGCGGAAAGTTACCGTGACTGAATTAGGTGTAGTTCTACCGTGCGTTCCCACCTGGACTTAAATTCCGCGACGGAACAGTTAACTCGCTCTCCAAAACTGGCAGATTGTCACACATCGGGGGCGCTGTGCACAGTCACCTTTGACCTAAGCAGGATACGACGTGTCTGTGACATAGTTTTCGCGCGCATTTTCACATTCGTCTAGCCCAATTAAACTCCTCACAAAATCGATCAAATCTGCCATATTTCTTACCAAAGTAGTAGTGAAACTGCAGCAACTGGATGAGATTGAAAATAGCGTTGTTTTTGTATTGCATGGTACATGTACACACGCTGCATACAGTATGATGTTAGTGTAAACGAGACAGGGAACCATACTTCCATTTTCGCGCGCCCTGTGTGTGTATACAGGAAGTGGTGTTATTTGCATAGCGTTTTACACCGTGGTCGCGGTAGGTTTACAGCGCGTAGCGTTCCTATTGGACTTTTTATCAGCCCTGATAACTTACCGTGGCTGCGCGGAAGTCTTCCACGACCTCATTCGGCCTGTTAGTTTTACATCACGGTCGTGGTAAGTTGACAGGGAGGTCAGTTTAACATGCGTTCCCATTGGATTTAATTTTGTCATTCTACAGAAAAGTCGCGGTACTTTAGCAAAAATAAGTCCAATGGGAACACAGCTTTACTTGCATTCACCACTTCTTTCCTAAATTCATCATTGTCCTTATATTTCATCTTACTTGCATTCATCACCTCTTTCCTGAAATCAACATTGTCCCTGTACTTTGTTTTACTACTCTCAATTTTAATCACTATGTTTATCATTTACATGATATGATACTTTGCTAGCATGTTTCTTTGAGTCTATGGTTTTCTTTTGGCGATTCCTTCACTTTGCTTTCTTGGCCTCTCTAAACTCAACATCAGTGTTATATTTATCACATTTTCTCATTTTATGCTCTTTATATTTCTCTCTTGCCAGTTCTTTCCTTTTCACTAGACTAACATGTTTCTTTCTCTTCACTTTGCAACGTTTTGGCAATTCTGTACTGTTTGCTGTTAATATCCTTAGGGTTTACAGATGGTTTTGTACATTGATCACTTTGTGCAGCATATTCATCACATACATCAAATCTCTCTAGGTTTACAGATGGTTTTGTACATTGATCACTTTGTGCAGCATATTCATCACATACATCAAATCTCTCTGAACAAACATTAGTATCCAGAGTCTCTGGTGATAACACATGGACAGATAGAACAACATCATAATGCACTCTGTGTCTATGATTGAGATAGATGCCCATACCACGTCACAGCACTTCTGTCAACATCCTTTGCTGAAAATGGTACCAACTACAGGTTTCATCATGTTTATATATCAGTAAGAAGCATATGTGCCATTGCCATTATTTCAATCTCTGTAGCCCAAGTACCAACATCAAACATTCTGTCTCATTACATAATCCTCCACATTAGCAAATCCATCTCTTAGAAAACATCTCAACTTATCAGCATTCTTCAACAAATGATCAACACAAGCAATTCTCGATTGTACATGGTTACCTTCAGTCCCTGATACAGCAAATGAGACAGCTCTAAAGAAACAATTGCCATCACCTCTAATATTTGAAATAGAATTAGGTTTGCCCCTTTGTTCACATTCTGCATACAAGAAATCCGATTTCAAATGTGATGTTTCCAAACCAAGTTTTTCACAAACAGCCTTCTTACATCCAAAGTTTAGTGGACAAAACTTCATAACACTAGGTCCAGACTCTGCAACTATTTCAATATCATCACACTCACCAGTTGTACTTTTATTGCAGTCTTCTCTTCTAATACTAGATGTACTTGTCATACTCAGACCAACTTCACCCTGACAAAACTCTTCATTGACAATATCTACACCGTTCTCACATGTAATATCTTCAACTATGCTGCTATATTCATCTCCTAGTACATTAGACAGTCCACCATCACTATAATCAATACACATTCCTGAGATGCTCTGATTGTCACCTTCCATTTCTCCATGAGTACATGTGCATATGACAGCCTCACCATCAACTAAGATAGACATACCAGTTACTTCATACTGCTCAGCATTTGACAAATTCATAGACTGTGCTAACTTCGTACAATACCTGTATACACCTTGCCATGTTGTTGCACGCATCACGATACTTGATCCATTCTGAACCATACAGCCTTGAATACTTCTGGAATGTGAATCAAATACATAATATATTCCATCTTGAGCAATTACAGCAAATGTGTTTCCATGGAAACTTATGAAACATGCATGATATTTCTGAAGAGCTTGTTCTAGTGCAGCTTTCAATGATACCATGTTAAATTCCACCAAAAGATAAGCATTTTCATCAAATGTCCCAGATACAGATTCAAGATACTTCATACTATAGTGTGTGTCAAAAACATCTAATTCAGTTGGCAATTCATTAATCAACAAGTAATTATTGTTCATTGTTGTACTCTCTTGTAAGAAACCATATAGTTCATTGCCAGTCATCAGAACTCTATTCATGTCACTACACTGCCAGTTTTTCACCTCTTTTTTCTTAATCAACATCATTGAGGCCAGACAATTGGCAACACACTGTTTTCCACTATTTAAACCAAATCTTTGATCACCTTGATGAAAACTTCCCTGTGCAATAACTCTCCTATCTAGGGCCAACGGGTTAATTCTCTTAATGTTTGCACTGTTCTTCCCCAGTTCCGTCTCATTTACATTACTCACTATATTCCTATTTTTTTACTTTCTCATCTTTTTTCAGACAATTCTTTGTACACTTTCCATTTCCGGTTCTTTCAGAGTCAATATCTTCACTGTTTGATACCTCGTCATGCCCGACCTCTTTGACGTTCTGTACTTTGCAAGATTTGGTGCCTGATTTACTCTTTTTACTTTCAATACCATCAACAAGTGGTAATCCTGATCTCTTTCTACTTCTTAGTTCATACCGGCAACATTGTTTAGGCATTACATTTGCCATCTTGACACCACTTTCTTTCAATTCACTTTTTTGTTTTTTTGCTTCTTTGTGCTGCTTCTTTATGCATCTCTTTCTCCATTTCAAACATGTACTTACATGTACATTATTCTGCATAGGGACATTTTCCTCCGCTGTTAACACATGCTCTACTGGCTCAGTTGTATTCTCCTCCTCGTCATCAGAAACTGCCTGAAACGCATTGCCATCTTCTGGAATACCAAACTCATGAAACAGTCTGAATAATTTGAAAAGCCACATTTGCGACAGATCCAGGTTAGAGTTGATTCTGCTAGATTCACATAAATGTCTTCTGAAAATCCCATACAATCAATATGATACCATATGTTGCATTTATCACACTGCACTTATTGTTCTTGAAAGTTAATCAATTGATCACACATCCAACACATTTTGCTACTTTTCACTTTGTCATCATGCGTCTTACCATCTTCTTTGTCTTGTATCTTACCATCCTTTTTGTCAACTTGTATTTTACCTTCCTCTTCCTCATCTTGAATCTTTCCAACCTCTATGTAATCTCTTACCCCAACGCTCTCTTTCCCATCTCTTCTACCACCATAATTGTCAACTCTTATCTGCGCATCTTCTTCATCATTTCCCATCGTACTATCCTTTGTGTCATCTTGTAACTTACAGCCATCTTTATTATCTCTCATCCTACTATCCTCAATATCTCTTGCCTCAAAATCCTCTTAAGCATCTCCATTGTTAGCTTCCTCTCCGTCATCTGTTCTCTTAGGATCCTCTTCTTCATTTCTCATGTTGCCAACCTGTTTGTTATCTATAATCGTACCTTCTTTGTTGCTGCTGATTTCACTTTCACATTTGTCTTCACACCTCCCTTCTTGTGTGCCTTCATCTACAACTTCATGTTTGGCCTCAGTACTCCTGTCATCTTTCCTCTCAGCATTTATCTCATACATCTCATCTATCTCAACATTATATTCAGGGTTTTCATTCTTTGATTTAAACTGTGGTTTAGACTGTGATTTATACTTCGTTGCATCTCTTATAATGTCTATACTGCCTCGAGGAGGTGCCAACCTCAAGTCAAGTGCATCTTTTCTACTGTTCTTAATGCCCCGAGGAGATGCAAACCTCAAGTCAGGCACATTCTTACCGCTTTGGGGAGACCCCAAAACAGCATGACAAGGAAGTGAAATGTGAGATGGAGGAGTGACAGAGGAGCACATAGAAGGGAAGGAGTGAGGTGTGGTGATGGTTGAGGGAGGGTTGGTGATATGAGACGACACATCGACAGACAAGGAGGACATACATAGCAGTTCATCCTTCCGGCTGGCCCGTAGGCGCCTCATCGCTTCTCTCGCAGCCTTTTTTCTTGCTGGTAGTTTGGCATCTTCTGTCAAAGAGAAATACTAATTGTCAATGTTTATGATAATTCTATTGATTACCATTCTGCGCTTACACAGCAAGTGCCGAATATCTGCACAAGCTTTCTTAGCAAAGAATGCCTAGTAACGTGAAGTATGCACACACAGAGGCAATGATTCCCCGTTTACCAACAAATTACGTGTGACATAAGCATGGAATTCCCTGCTTTTGTAGGTGCCACTTCTTTCCTTACAGTAAGAAGAGACATGATATTACCAAAGCCACCTCCAACAAGACTGACTGTGCAAATATTGGTCACGTTTTACACAGTCTCTCACTTCACAGACAATAGCACTCATTCAAGTACCGGGAATATGATTATTTTCACAACCAACAGTATCCGTGCTAACTCCTAGCTAACTGTACACAAGCTAAAAAAAAACATAAACAAGTTGAACAGGTAATAATAATAATAATATTTACAATTTATATTGCGCCCCTTACATACAAAGGTACATGTGTGGACAAGTATGGTAGCCATCTAATCATGTTTATTTATACAATTACTTAATCGTATTACATAAAGATTTTGTATTTCTTTTTTATATTATTATTTTTTTGCGGGGGGGGGGGAATGGGGAAAGCACTAAATATACAATACTTATCACACATAAGTGTAAGGTTTAAACCAGAAAAATCATCCTTATGCCCAATGTAATCATTATGTCCATTAACTCAGTACTCTACCTCAACTTTAAGCACTCACAAAACCCCGTTCCCACACCATCAACACATGTAGGAAAAGAAACTGTCCTCAGTGCCTATAACTCTAGACAATGTAATTTGTATGTCAACAAATGTTCCTAAACAAAAACAACAAAACACAGAAAACAAATGTAAAACCTGTCCAAAACCTTCAGCATGAACATGAAACTGAAATACATTCGTGCGCAGACAACCATGCCATAAATGTTTTTGATTTTTATTGTTGTCAAACAAAGTCAACACAGGTAAACCTGCTTCCTTTAGGCCTAATGGATTTGAAAGCAGTTATTTACACTTACAGAACAAACAAATCTAAGATTTGAAAAAAAATGTCTTAGTTATGTAGGGCCCCAGCTAATTAATCAAATTGATGAGTTTTACTCCATGTCACATTATTTGAAAATAACTAAACCCTAAATCAAAGAAATTTAGAATTTGAAAACATATGCAACCAATGTTGCCCTTAGCAACCAGAGTACTTTACACCCTGTAACAAAAGCCAACTGCAATTAAGTGTACTCAACATATCCTTGGCGTGTCACAAAACAAACATTGACTGCCTATACTCATGATATGCTTTAAACTACAGCTCCCTCGGTGATACCCTGACCGCTCTATTTCCTTCAACAATGCTTCAGCAAAACAGAACACTTCACAAGACCACCTCAACTTGACAGAGTTAAACCAAAGCACTCAAAACAGTCATGTCCTCCACTTATATATAATTTACTAATAATAGCACCAAAACGATGGAGATATTACATTTATTACACAATAAACATGCCATTACGCTAAAAACCCTTCGCATTCAAAAGATCATTACAGTTCCTGATGCTGTGTACTGGCGCCTAGCACCAAGAAACAGAGGGAGTCTTTTATGTTATTACCATGGTGGTGTATCGAGCCCCACTGCATGAGTGACGAGTGTATGTTATTGCTATGCTAAACTGCTAAACTGAAGCAGCAAGTGCAGTGCTAGTCCTACCATGTCCCACACTACAGACTACAGGCAGACAGTCTGACTGCCAGAATTCAGAAAGTACATACATGTAACAAAGTTAAATACTAGCCAAAGAACATAGAATCGCAAGGCACAACACCACACACAGCACTGACTGCACCATGTGCACTCATGCACTGCACTGGCAACTGCTGGACATGCTGGACCTCAATCAATATTGAATGTAAATGTTACCATGGATTGGAAGTACAACATGTAGCCCTCCATGATGTCACTGACACCGCAGCCATGTGTATTTCGTTGGGGGTAACCAGATCTTTGAATATAGGATTACTAGCATGTTTTGCAAATTATGTTTGGTAACATAATATTAAACAAACTAATAAAATGACTATACGATCTACAGCTTGAAAGATTTGCAGGTTGGATTGGCTCTGCATGGAATGAACGTCAGACAACCAGCACTCAATTAACAAGTTTACGTTACACACCGCGTAGCTAGCTACAGTACTACAACGAGTACTTCTTCAAGTTCATGTCATGGTGATGATCGAGTGTACACAAGAAAGTAGGACTACATGTGTCATTTACTGTATTGTATTAACCATGGAGGTACCTCCATGTATTAACCATAGTTCACTCTGAACATCACTAAAAATACCCTACAATTACAAACTAGGACTAGGAGTAGTAGTACTAGTAGCACGTTGATAATTCAGATTTAACCATTGAGTAAAACACAACACCTAATTGAAAACAATTATGACAAAACAAAATACTGAAACATCTCACTAAACCAAGTAAAATCTTCTTCTTTTTTTAGAAAAACATTTATCAAACTCTTACCGTTCTTCAGAAATTTATATCTGGTTCCCAAGATGCTGAACTCTTATTTAGAGAGTTCTTCCAAAACTCAAACGGGACCAGACTGATTGGGTTGACATCCTGCATCATCAGCGCTGCTGCAGCGCACGCTCTCGATCTCCCCCGCCCGATCCACTGCCCCGACCGCGCTTTGAAAGATAGAGGGCGCACTTGCAAACGCAAACTTGCAACATGAGAGGCGGAAACCTAAATGCTGTTAAACAAAGTGCGCCGGTTTAGGTTGGACGGCCGATGCTAACACCGGCGCAAGCAAAATATTCAATCGAGTTAAAAAATTTAGTGACCAACTTCATCCACATTACTTTTGTTAAAATTTATGAACTGAAAAACCGTCCATGACTTGTTTGTTTTGTTTTAAACAACTTTTGAATATTTGTCTAACATTTCTACAAACTATGGCTAGCTGTTTTTGATTTGCAGTTATGGCTTTCCATAGTTTTCCAACCAGGACCTCATTGAGAGTTTGCGGGGGAGGGGGGGGGGGGGCACCACTGGGAGAGGCATAACTAGTTTTACACTGAAACATGCATGTCAGTACCGTCACTGTGAAGTTGCTGAAACTACCTCAATGTTTGTACAATGGAGCTATTTGCAGTGTGACCACTGTCTGTTTCCACCTCCGGCAAGTAGACCTTCGAATATGCAACTTTGTAGAGATACACCATACACCATTCACCACAGCATGAAGTGAGGACCTTGTATTTTGTATGATCAGACACAGGGGTAGGCAGGCATACAACATGTCCGTAATATTAATCGCAAATGCAAGATGTTTGCTTTACATGTATCTTTTCACTACATGTATTTTAAAAACCTACATTCCTACCATAGACGAACGAGATGTTCCTGCTTATATGCACTTATATTTTTAGTGCCAAAACAAAACAAAATGTATTACCATGGAGCAATAAACTAGTTTATTGCTCCATGGTATTACCAAAAATGTTTCAAAAGTTCAAAAATATTTAATTAACAAATCATGAAGCTGAAGTATAAAATACACAGCATTTACGTATTTTAAGCCAGAAGCCGAAATGGCATAATTACAAGTGATGTCAGGTTTCCATGATGCCTTCACATGACACATTTTAGAAAATACAAACAAATTTTTTCAGTGTGTTGAACCGTTGAGTGTGGTTACTACTGGTAATGGTACTAGCTTCACATAAAATGTCACGTGTCTCACCATGAGGGTACCTAGCTCCACGGTCTGACTGAAACCGGCCACAGAGAAGTCCTTTCTCAATCAAAAACGTACAGATAAGTTTTTCAAGAAAACAAACACACGACTTAAACAAGGATGTAAAACTTGTTTTTAGTATGAAGGAAGGTACTTTCAGAGCTTTCACAGTGTGTGAGCTTCCGTATGAAAAATTTGTGTGAATAGGTTTTTCTCAACAAAACACCAACATGTGTTTTAAAAGAAGTACACATATTGTAGTGCTAGTGGCAGAAAAAGTAAGCATTTGTTTTTAGACGAACAGTAAATTTGTCCTTAAGTACATAAAATGTTCAGCATGAATGTAAGCCTAATTTAAGTCTCATAGGGGAAAAAAAACAAAGTTGTCATTAAAAACCTACATTTTTAATAACTACAGTTTGTTTTTAAAGGCACTGGACACCTTTGGTAATTGTCAAAGACCAGTCTTCTCACTCGGTGTGTCTCAACATATATGCATAAAATAACAAACCTGTGAACATTTGAACCCAAATGGTCGTCGAAGTTGCGAGAGAAAAATGGAAGAAAAAACACCCATGTCGCACAAGTTGTGTGCTTTCAGATGCTTGAATTCGAGACCTCAGCTGAGGTCTCGAATTCTATTCAAATAATTAAGTGAGAAATGACTTCTTTCTCAAAAACTACATTATTTCAGAGGGAGCCGTTTCTCACAATGTTGTATACTGTCAACAGCTCTCCATTGCTCATTACCAGGTATTTTTTTATGCTAACAATTATTTTGAGTAATTACCAATAGAGTCCAGTGCCTTTAACACTTAAAGGTTTTATGGTACAAGGCAAAATTAACACTTCAGATACCCAACCTATGCAACACATGTCTCTCCTGGTGACATACATTTGGTAAAATTCGGATTTGGGCCTACAGAAATGTTTCCTCTCGACCGATATGTGGCAGTGTTCCATATATGTACAAAGTTTACACAAAAAATGTTGAAGGCGTTTGTGAAGCATATTTGAGAAACATAGCGTAAAAAGGAGTCAAAGAGGCATGCATTTTAAAAACTTTTTTACATGTCATACTAGGCCAAGTAAAATTGTGTGGTTCCAGTTACTTCTTCAATGTTAATTGTTACACTATTTTTGCACATTCTAAAGCTCTTAATGTGCACATTTTGGTTTGAAAGTTTCCATTACAACGCTAAAAACTAATAAGTATACCTCTTTACAGCAATTTGTTTTTTCCAGCGACACCGCAAAAGACAAATTCAGTATAAATACTTTGCCATGAAGGGAGTGCTTTGCCAGATTTTTGTTCGAAAAAAGAATATAAAAACAAACAAAAAAACAACGTTCTGTATACCTACTGAGAAATAAATAATATAGTCCTTAAGTTACCCGTACCACTGAATTTTATTTGGGCTTAAAAAACTAAAAAAGAAAACTTGCAAAAATGAAACTCAGCACGTTGTGCAATGACTGTCAACTGTCATGTTTTTAAAACACTTCCTCTTCATCGTCGAGACCACTGTGGGAGAAAAGAAGATTTTCGAAAATGTTAAAGAATTCTAAATAAGCAGTTCTTTTAGCAGGGTAAACACATCATTGTGTAGGGCTTGGTGAGAAAGCATGGGTACTTGTTCATTATGTTCGTTTAACAATTACAGAAAAAATTCACGAATTTAACTCCAAGCCACTTGCCCTTTGCCAGTTGGTTTAGCATGGAGCCAGTAGTTTCATGACCAGATAATTCTGGCAGACATGTGTAATTTTCATTTGAAAAATAACACCTCACTCACTGTATTGTGATGTTCAAATGATTTCTTTGGGTCTGTTAAAAACAACTTTGAAAGATATGATTGGGTTTTGTTTAGAGAGGAGAAGTATCTTTGATTACCATGATTGCATAGTAACAGTTTGTTGTATAAAATACTTCTTTCATATAATTTAGTGATAAGATCTTGTGAATCTGTTTTTGTAATCCATGGGTCGGATTTGTATAGATTCGGATCACTAAAAAATAGTAATGTATTTGTTAAAAGTAATGTTTTTTTGGTTAAATTGTGGAATTGATCCAATGTTGGATCGTAGTTGTGGTTGTTAATGTCATGGGTGGTTTGTGACCCTCGCAATGGGGGTAGGACTGTAAGGTGTGGACGTTTATTTGGTTGAGGTTAGGTGTGGCACAGATTGAAAGTAAGCTCTTGTGGTATTGATGGGTTCAGATACGAACAACCTGAAGATTCCCGTTCCTCATGAGACAGGTGGGAATACACGGGTAGCTTTTGTGACCAACGACTCACAAATGTCCCTTAAGGGGACAAGGAGTACGATAAGTAAGGATAAAAAGTGTTGGTGCTGTCCCATCCAGTGACATTGTATCTGTTGACTTGTTGTAATTTGAAAAGTGTATTGTGTTAATACGATTCCAAATATAGTAACTGTGCTGTGTTATTTCCCATTTTGTTATTTTAACAGAGAAGTGTGGGGAAATAGCTTAACCGGGGGATGTGACCTTTTAAGACCATGTTGGTCTGTGGTGAACGGTTTTTCGAGATTAAGGATATTTTTGCAGATCCTTGGGTAGCAAAAACTAGTTTTCGGAAGTCATATACGCTTCCTCGTCAGTTGCATGTGGGTCGATTCAATGAATCGGGCAAATCTCTTGCTACATCTTAAAAAGATGTGTAGCAACCAATGTCGTGGGTTTTGGGACATAGCCGTGGGTATGTCTGTGTTTTGAAAGGCTAACCCGGGCGTGTATCGCTTGTGGGATTGTATTTAAAGTAAGGCAATCAAATCCTCAAGTGTTTCTTGTACTTCAAAAGAATTACTTGCGGGAGAAAGATCGTTGAGGGCGCTTTCAGACTCAGTTGGGTCTGGTGGCAATTTTGCTCTGATGATCATTTCTCTTATGTTTTTGTCTTTTTTGAAAGCAATGAAAGGTGCGTTCGGAAATATTTCCGTGAGTGTGTCATCGCTTTGAATTAGAGGCCAATGTTTTGAGATTGCCCGTGATATGTCCTTGTGGAATAGTGCCGGGTTGTAGGTTGTTGTGAAGACGAGAGGGTTTTTTTCATTTTGTTGGGGTACTTCCAATGTTTTGTGAATCAAATTCGTACGTTCATGATGTGATACTTTATGTATCTGTGTGTTTATTTCATCATGAGTGTAGCCTCTTGCTGTGAGTTTGCTTTTGAAAGTCTCGACTTTTTCGTTAAAATCCTCTATGTTGTTTGTGTTTCTTGCAAAACGGAGGGTTTCTCCGTATATGAATGCGTTAAACACATGTGGTGGATGGGATGAGGATTTGTGGAGGTATTGATAGGTTTCAGTGGGTTTAGTATAGACTTTGGTGTCTAGTATACCTGTTTCACGGAACCTTTTACCTTTGTATATGGTCAAATCAAGATAATTAACTGAACAATTGGAGGCCTCAAAAGTGAATTTGAGGGTTGGGTGCATTTGATTCATGGTAGTTACCAGGTTTTTGAATTCTTCAATATCGCCGCCATAGATTATGAGTATGTCATCTCTATAGCGCCACCAAGTGAGGATGTGGTCAGCTTGTTGAAGGATTTGTTTTTCGAGATCATGGAGGGTTATGTCACAGATTTCTGGGCTAGCTGTAGAGCCCATGGCACAACCGACTTTCTGTAGGAAATATTTATTTCCGAATTGGAAACAATTTCTTCCAATTATGAGTTCCAGAAGGGTACGGATGTGTGAGGAATGTGGCTTGTTAATGGCATATTGATGGTTTGTTCGGTCGAGCGCATTGCATACACAGTTAATCGCCTCTGTTTGGCGGACATTTGTGTACATTGAGACAACATCAATGCTGGTAATCAGTACATCTTGTGGAAATGATGTTTCTTCTAGTTTTCGCAAAATGTCTGTTGTGTCACGGACATAGGTTGGTTGCGAAGTAACTATCGGAAGGAGGAAATAATCCACGAATTCAGAAATCTTTGCTGTGGGGCTCGTGCATCCGCTGATTATGGGTCTACCAATGAATTGTTCTCCCGGGGGTGGAGTTTTGTGTATTTTTGGTAGAAAGTACATTGTCGGGCATTCCACTTTCTGTGTGAGGGGGTCGAGGTATTCATAGGTTGTGCGGTTGATGATGTTTTGGTTGGCCATTTTGGAGAGGGCATTGTGAACTAAGTGACTTGTTACATGTGTAATATCTTGTTCTAGCTGCTCATAATGCTGAGAACTAAGATGGCGGTAGCCTACGGCCAGATAGTCAATGGTGTTCATAATGCAAATTCCTCTGCCTTTGTCATATGGTTTGATCACGATGTTTTTGTTGTTTTTTAACTGTAATAGAGCCGATCTATGTTTCTTGGTCATATTGTTTTTTTGTTGTTTCAAACGAATATGGCCAGTTCGAATTTTGTGGCTTCCAAATAATTCTCAAGTTTGAGATTAGATGTTGATTTGGGAAACCAAGTGGAGGGTGGTTTGAAGGGTTGGGTTTTGGAAGTCTTATTATGCATGAGGTATTTGATTCTCATTCATCGATTGAAGGTATTTATGTCTTTCAAAAGAGAACGGCGTGTGGGTTTGGCTGGGGTAGGAACGAAATTTAGACCTTTCCCCAATGTGATTTTCTGATGTGAAGAAAGATCAACATTAGATAGGTTTGTTATGAATTGTTCGCTTTGTTTTGCCAAATCTGTTAAGAGACTATGTTGTCTCTGTTGGGACATTAATGAGCAGTGGCGGGAAAAGCGTGTGGCTTTTCTCAAATTTTGTGCGAGCGACTTTCTTTTATTATATTTACGATTAACCATTGTTTATTGTGTAATATTAATAATAATATTGTTATGGGAAGTTGTCAAATTAATAATAATATCCGCTAAGATTATAGCAAAATAATATTAAATATGGACACAGTTCAACATTGGTATATTTTTATCCAAACCTTCCTCGGACGGAACCCCTGGCGGTGTCAGTTATGAAATATCCAAAGTGTATCCAACGTTGGTGTGCAACATTTTGCGCACAAGGAAAATGTAACGCCCCCACTCCCACTGTATGGTAGATGTTAATTCTGGCCTACAAAACTCCGTCAGGTCATCATGGCGACTCTTTTTCGCGCGTTTTTCTTTCTTTGTATTAACGTAGAGCACTAAAAGTCTACATATTTTACTGGTTCAAAAACACTTTTTTTTTTCAACTATATTTTCAAAATAAGTTAATTGTTAGCTTCCTGATCTACTTAAAGTGTTTTTAAAACTAAAACACTTTTTGTCTTTTGCCCTTCCCTGGACGGCCTCTACTTGTTACAATTGTATATTGTGTACTAGCACAATCGTTTTTAGGTGGTTCAAAACACAAACCGTGGCTACAACTCCGTGCTTTTTTGATTAGGTCCTTAATTAGTTATTCACGTGACAACGGTGTGAATTTTTAAACTTGTCTCTGTCATATCGCAAGAAGTACACAACAGATTTTCTTCTTTTTTTCCAGTTGTTGACTCCTTGGGTATTGGAGATTGGCCTTAGGTAGGCGTAACCCCATGTTGACCTTTACTTCAAGGTCAACCGGCGGTGGGACCATATCTCAAGAACTACACAACTGATTTTCAAACTTTTTTTCAGTTATAGTCTTCTTTGGCATTGGAAAATAGCCTTGGGTAGCCGTGACCCCATGTTGACCTTTACAACCGGAAGTAGGACCATATCTCATGAACTACACAACCGATTTTCAAACTTTTTCAGTTTTAGACTCCTTGGGCATTGAAAATCGAGGCTACGTTACCATGACCCAGTATTGACCTTTACTTCCGGGTCAACCGGAAGTAGGACCATAACTCAAGAACTACACAACTCATTTTCAATTTTTTTCAGTTGTAGATACTTTGAGCATTAAAAATTGATTTGGGGGTAAATTTATTCAAAATGATGACCATGACCCCATGTTGACCTTTATTTCTGGTTTAAAAGCTCCTTTCGATTCACTATCTGAAACAAGACCAGGTTTAGGTTTTTAGGCACTATTTGATTACTTTAACAAGGAGCTCAAAAATTCAAATAAGCATAACTCCTAAACCACGTGTCATAAAGTTGTAACGTCTGTGTTTTATTGTAGCTTAGAAAACTCAAAATTAACAAAAAATACCGGAACAGCTCTGTGATTGTTCACAATCACTATTTCTAGTTTAATTTTTTATTTATTAATAGGGGATCTCACCTTTTTAAATCTATATTGAAGTAGGTTGAACTCACAAAACTTTAAATAAAGTGGGTCGTTCTTGTATTGCCAAACAATGGGTGGAACAGAAGAGCTACTTGATGAAGATGTGGATGTAGACTAGCAAACATCATTACAGTAAAACTGAAGGCAGGGCTCGGTGGAAAAACTCTACCAAGTTCGAGGTTACATTTTGTGTTGAAAAAAATAACTCTTCTTTCTGAAAATAATTTATTGGGGTATCCAAATCTCAATATTGAATGATTGTTTGATTTGTTGTTGTGGTAATCGACCAGAAATTACCCCATGCCGGTAAATAAAGTTAAGTACATGAACAATGTGTTCTTAGAAAAAAAAGTTGCCTGTTGAGCTCGGTTATAACTACATTGTCTTTTTTATCAAGTGCAGCGATAAATTTCCCTTGAATTCTCTGAACTGGTATAAAAGAAGACGCACCACCATGAACGTAGGGTCTTTTTTTCCAAGTTGTCAAAGGGGCCAAGTTAGTGTTATTTCCTTCCCCTGTGAGTTAATTTTTTACGAACCATTTAACACAGGCCAGCATGTGGGCAACTGGTTCGCCCTCGACTCTCACAGTATGTTCAATGTAGTGCTTTACTGTGCCTGGTCGCAAATCAGCAAGACAATCTATGTTCCCCCTTATCTGCCCAATGTGCAATAACTGCACTGTTGTTACGAGACCTTTTGTTTAAATTTGACCCAAATACTTTGTTACCAATATGTATATTTCCAAACTTACGGCAAGTAAGCTGCAAATTTTCCCACAATTTATTTTCATGTTTGTAATTGTGTTTGTATGCTTGCCATAAGTCGTTTAAATCTAGAGAGTCAAAAGCAGTGACAATACCTGGGCCTACAGGTTTAACAGAATTAAGGTTTGAAAAAGAATTTACATCAAATGGCCCTTTCCAAGTACAAACAAGTTCTAAGACAGTCGATGGCATCAATAAACTGTCTTGTTTAGTATTCATAACGGGTGAGATATTGTTAAAGATGTAAGAAAAGTCCTCGCTGAAAAACGACTAGTCAACAAATCTTTTCACAAAAGGGATTCGGGTAACAGTCGTCATAAATTGCACTTCAATATTAATATTATTAGTGGGGATGTCTGCTATAAATCCGTTAAATCTTTCAAATGAGAAGCACCAGTAGGCCATTACTGGACCAAGGTCAACAATACATTGCTTAAGATGATTATGAAGATGCATGTTCGGTGTTATCGCCAAACAACCGTAAAGTTTACTAATTTTGGTTTTTACCCTACACCGATGTGTGTTAGCACTGTATACTCAGTACTTTCCCGAGTTCTGTGAAAAAAATCACAGGCATATTTAGCTCGGGTGAGATTCGAACCCACGACCTTTGCAATTCTAGAGCAGTGTCTTACCAACTAGACCACCGAGATTGCCCGGTACCTAGAGGCAGTTCGAATCCTATATTTTAGCAGCGGGTACCGCAACGATTTTAATAGATGTTAAATTTGCATCGGGGATAAAGAATACTAATTTTGGTTTTTACCCTACACCGATGTGTGTTAGCACTGTATACTCAGTACTTTCCCGAGTTCTGTGAAAAAAATCACAGGCATATTTAGCTCGGGTGAGATTCGAACCCACGACCTTTGCAATTCTAGAGCAGTGTCTTACCAACTAGACCACCGAGATTGCCCGGTACCTAGAGGCAGTTCGAATCCTATATTTTAGCAGCGGGTACCGCAACGATTTTAATAGATGTTAAATTTGCATCGGGGATAAAGAATACTAATTTTGGTTTTTACCCTACACCGATGTGTGTTAGCACTGTATACTCAGTACTTTCCCGAGTTCTGTGAAAAAAAATCACAGGCATATTTAGCTCGGGTGAGATTCGAACCCACGACCTTTGCAATTCTAGAGCAGTGTCTTACCAACTAGACCACCGAGATTGCCCGGTACCTAGAGGCAGTTCGAATCCTATATTTTAGCAGCGGGTACCGCAACGATTTTAATAGATGTTAAATTTGCATCGGGGATAAAGAATACTAATTTTGGTTTTTACCCTACACCGATGTGTGTTAGCACTGTATACTCGGTACTTTCCCGAGTTCTGTGAAAAAAATCACAGGCATATTTAGCTCGGGTGAGATTCGAACCCACGACCTTTGCAATTCTAGAGCAGTGTCTTACCAACTAGACCACCGAGATTGCCCGGTACCTAGAGGCAGTTCGAATCCTATATTTTAGCAGCGGGTACCGCAACGATTTTAATAGATGTTAAATTTGCATCGGGGATAAAGAATACTAATTTTGGTTTTTTTACCCTACACCGATGTGTGTTAGCACTGTATACTCAGTACTTTCCCGAGTTCTGTGAAAAAAATCACAGGCATATTTAGCTCGGGTGAGATTCGAACCCACGACCTTTGCAATTCTAGAGCAGTGTCTTACCAACTAGACCACCGAGATTGCCCGGTACCTAGAGGCAGTTCGAATCCTATATTTTAGCAGCGGGTACCGCAACGATTTTAATAGATGTTAAATTTGCATCGGGGATAAAGAATACTAATTTTGGTTTTTACCCTACACCGATGTGTGTTAGCACTGTATACTCAGTACTTTCCCGAGTTCTGTGAAAAAAATCACAGGCATATTTAGCTCGGGTGAGATTCGAACCCACGACCTTTGCAATTCTAGAGCAGTGTCTTACCAACTAGACCACCGAGATTGCCCGGTACCTAGAGGCAGTTCGAATCCTATATTTTAGCAGCGGGTACCGCAACGATTTTAATAGATGTTAAATTTGCATCGGGGATAAAGAACTCGGGAAAGTACTGAGTATACAGTGCTAACACACATCGGTGAAGGGTAAAAAAACAAAATTAGTATTCTTTATCCCCGATGCAAATTTAACATCTATTAAAACCGTAAAGTTGTTCGTACTCCTTACTAAATTTTAGGAACAGATAATCAGCCTTTTTGACATCTGCATAAGAGATGTATGACTTGCAAGTAAGTTTGCAAGCATTTGAGATGAACTGCCGCAAATGTTATTAATTTTTGTAATAAAGAACTGGCAAAATAGCTGAGCCAGGGATTTACTACATACATGGCACGGAAGAGGAGATGGTTTCTTGTGTTTTAGAAGCTGATTGGCGACGGAGAATAAGCGTTTCGAGTCACTTCCACATTCCTCAATTGTATTGATGTAGTAGGTACATTTCGCTATCCGGACGAGGGAGTTTACATGCTGTCTTTGGTTGCGATATAGTTGGAGATTGATTTCCAGTTTGTTCGAGCGCCACTTTCGCTCAAGTTGTCTGCGCTTCCGTTTCTCGACCACAATCTCATGGTTGTACCATGAGGCGCCTTGACGCTTCTTTGTACTGTAGATTCTAGCTGGTGCACAGGTGTCAAGAAGGTTTTCCAGAGCAGTGTTGTAGTGCTTGACGGCGCCATCAATGCTGTCTGTGGAGGCTGGCATGATGTTGCTCTGCTGCAAGCTCCTGGCAAATGAGGCCCTGTCAATTGCTTTGATGTTCCGACGAACCATTGTTCGGTCAGCTAAGCATGGCTTGTGAAGATGAAGATGGCATACAATAGCAGCATGATCAGATATACCAGGCATGACCCGAAGATCTGAGTATATCTGTTTCTCCTGTTTGTGAGTAATGAAGACATCGAGGATGTGACCTTTGTCGTGTGAGGGTGACGAAACTTCCTGGGATAGGCTGTAACTGACAAGCAAGTCATTAAACTTTCGCGTGTTTGGTGCTGAAAGATTATCGAAGTGGATGTTAAGATCGGCAGTTATAACTAGGGGTGTGGATCTAAAAATTCTTTCATCGAGCATCAGGGAAAACTCATCAATAAATTGTGAAAAAGTAGACTGGTTCCCAGGTGGTCTGTAGGCGATGATAATGTCCACACTGATACTGTTGGATGCTAGAGTACCTGACATCATCTCAAAACTACTCAGATGGTCATCTGACGGCTTGATAGTCAGCTTTAGTTCTTCACGGAGCAGAAGGCCGATTTCACCTCCCCGTCTGCCAGCTCTGGGGTGATGCTTGAAGATGAAACCACTTGGTACCAGATCAGCAACTACAGCATCATTGCATGATGTCAACCATGTTTCACAGATGCACACTATGTCACAACTGTTGTCCAATACAAAGTCTTGAAATTCTGTAGATTTGTTGCAAATTGATCGCACATTTAGCATACAAAAGCAGTTTGTCTGACTGTTGTTCCCGGTTATTAGAAATGTCTATTTGAGACACTGCATATAAGTGGTGAAGTTCATGTTGTGAGCACTGTTGTTGTATTTATCGTCCAGCACCTTTACTTCCGCGATGGGTTTTCCTTTTGCGGAGAATGCCGAGAGCTTTAATTCTGTTGAAGACTTTGTTAGCCAATTTGTTGCAGTTACTTTTAGTGACTGGCTTGAGATTGTGTAGAGTAGCCTTTTTGGTCAGAATGTCATGCTGGACCCAGTGACTGAATACTCTTCTAGCTGTTCCTGTGAACACATTATGCATAGGGTCTATGACTCAAAACCTCACTGCATCAAAATATTCTAAGTCTAGGAAGCGTGAGTACCGCACTCCCAGTGTTTTCTCTAATTTCTCCCGTTTCCTGAGGCTGGTACACCTAATGACCCTTGTAACCAATCTTTGGTGGACAGTGTTACTGCGTGACACCCATGTGTTTTTATTAAACCCCCCATAATTGTGTTTTTTCTTTGGTCTACCACGGTTGTCTGTTTCTCCAGTGGGAATGCAAGGGGATTCTTTGAAACATTTAGAACAGAACAATTGTGCACTATGACTTAAGAAACCGCAAAGTTTGCGATTTGCTGGAAGATCAGAGAAACAACACATTAGTGCTCCACGGATCGTTATTATCTCACCATTTACACTCACTGGGACTTCCGTCCATAAAGCTTTAAGCTCTTTGTCAATTGGTTCCAGAAAGGTGTTAAGAGATGCCGGCTCTTTGTTTAAGGAAGGAATAACCCCAACAACAATTGTGTTCTCAGGTTTAAACCTAATGTGTCTTGGCAGATTTAAAACGGTTAAATAAATAACGCCAACGGAGACAACTCTACGCACATACGGTTGAAACCAGTCGCAGTTCAGCATGAAGCCAAAAAGTGAACCAGTCGGTTAGAAATGGTCGCTCATTAATTGTTTGGAATTCTTTCCACACTTTTCCATCGTAGATGTCCGCCAAATAGTCAGACGGTATTTTACGACCCTTCCACTCTTCACAAGCATCCAAGAAAACTTCTTGCTGTATCATAATTTCAAGCCTTTCTATAATACTTTGGACACAATAAATTTTCAATGGATAAAATTTCTTTTCACCTCCAGAGAGTCTTACTGTTTTAACTAGCTTTTCATCGCATTTAACCTGATGCCCTCGAGATTGAACCCAGGAATTCGAACATCTACGAGCATTGGAAATCCCACCAGTTTCGTAAACGAGCTCACTAAAATCATACAATTTGGTGTATTTTGGGCAAACAGCAAATTTTATGAATGCATCCCTGTCGAAATTTAGATGGCTCCTTATCATGTACATTGATCGGGGCATAGCAGCTGAAATTTTTGCCATAGCAGACACTTGCCGACCTATGACTTGAAATAAGATTTTTAAAAACCCTAGAAGCTTTTCCAAAGCTCTATCACTCACGAGGTACGTGGTCTGCCATAAGAGGATAAAATGGCAAACCCAAAGTAGGAGGGCTTTCAGTTTTCCTTGAATGCACAATTGTTGTCCGTCTTCTGTTTTCCTTGTTTTGCTGTGAACCATCCTCAATCAAATCTTGTAAGTCTCTTGGGTCCGTTTCTGTCTCCTCCCAGTGGTCGTCTTCGCCATCTGAACTGTCACTGCTACTAGTAGTGGCTGTTTTAGATGAGTCACTCTCGTCATCCTGAAATGACAATTATGTTTGATTATTTTTTAATTGTTGTCCTTATAATGCCGGGTCCAGCCTGTCAAACCTGAACACACTCAAAACACGAATAATACCATACTTTTTAAACATCGTTCCATCATAGAGCAAGGCTGCTCCTTGCTCTATGGTTCCATGAAGGAAGGGAATGAGGGTCTACAGCCGGTTGTAACACATAATTCCGCGGGGGCTGTGTTCGAAGGTGACATTCCATTAAGAGTGACTCATTTCTTGAAAAAGCCTTATAAGGACAATCATCCATCAAAGCCAAATAGATATTACACAATAGTCTTCCTATGATGTGTACTTTGCTTTACGGCTTATGGTTTTTTGTTTCACATTCCTTACTTTTTGACAAAAACAAGTTTGATTTATTTTCAGGGCCCATGTTTTAGGATAACTAACTTCCTTTATTACAAACAATTTGTTTCAAACCTGAGATACCATCTCTTACCTTCATAGTGATAATTGAAAAAATGTAATTTTTGTGTGTTGCATGCAAATCTGTTGATCGGAATAATGTACTTTATCTTGAATATTAGGTGCATATTAAAACCAAGTAATATCCATTTGATTGCCAAAAATAATTGCTGAATGGCTGCAAATAACCGTTTCATTATTTATTTGATAATAGGAACTCAAGTGAAATCAACCAGCAGAATACCTATACAACCAACTATATCAAACATTTTGCCATTGATTTCACATACAACATGTAACACACCCATGGCCGAATTATTGTTAAAGTTTTCAGGTTGTTTGTGGATGAAAGAAGGAAATTGTACGTGGGCGTGTGCAAGCAAGTCATGAGATGAGACCATGGTGTGACCATAACAATAACAAACTAGACATGTTGCATTTGTGCACAAATGCCGAGCTGTTTCGTCATAACTTTTTCAAATTACTCAACTGAATTTGAAAGTTTGTTTTGTATTCAAAGTAATTATGACGTTCAAGCCTGTTTAAAAAAGAATTTGGATTATACCACGTTTTGTAAGCAATTTATGACTAAAAGGTGCAAAAAATAGAAAAAATCATAAAAAATCATGTGATGACGTCATTATGACGTCATTTCAGAATTTACAAGAACTTGCCAATATCCAACAACCTACCAAGTTTCAACATGATCGCACTAACACTTAGGGAGATATACGACTTTAAAAAAGCACCTTTAATGCCGCGTCACGTGACCCCCGATGACGTCATCGATCTGAAATTTCACACATATGATGGCTGCTCGACGATCAACATGTGTGTAAATTTTGAAGTGAATACACAAAACTTCACCACACACATCTTCAAAAAGTCCATTTTGATCAGTTTTCAACCTGCCGCTAGAGGGCGCTCTTGTGTGTTGTGACGTCATCGGTATTTTTTTTAATTACTCACCCTTGCCAGACAATAACATAATAATAATAATAATATATTGTATTTGTATAGCGCCTACTGCAGGCCAGCCTCTAAGCGCTTAACATTCAGTATTTCCTGCAAGGTATTTGGGGCTACGTTTAAAGTATGAGACCTACTCCTTTACATAGCACCTTGTAATGGTTTACAAGGTGCTGTGGCGCAATATGCAGCCGATCAAACCAGGAACACCGGGGCGGACCCCTTCTCTTTTCGATAAGTGCACTGGGTTCTTTTTCGTGCGTTACACAACACACGGGACCAACGGCTTTACGTCCCATCCGAAGGACGAAGCAATCATGGTTAAGTGTCTTGCTTAAGGACACAGGTGTCACGACCGGGGCTCGAACCCACACTCTGCTGATCAGAAACACCAGAGCTTGAGTCCAGTGATCTTATCCACTCGGCCACGACACGCCATAGTTGAAAGCAACTTCATAACTATTTCCACTTTTGAATAACGAGGCACTTCCGGTTTCGACCGGAAGTAGAGGTCATGTGAGGTCACGCACACTGAATAAAATGAAGACCTAATTTATCCCTATACAATCCCGCAATCAAAAACCTACGGTCTCTTGTGGCTGATTTGATACTGATTTTCAAATATTTAAAATAGAAACCTTTAAGATGACGTCACGTGACAGGTGATGACGTCATCATGACCTCATTGTTTTGAGATCATTATTGCACCAATGCCTTTCATCACTGAAAGTTTCATTGTAATTGCTCTTTAGGAACTATGCAAAAAGCCGCTTTGACCGAACGTGCGTTATGTCAAAAGCCTTTTTTACTGAAACAGACAAATAAAAAAAATAATAAAAAAAACTTTAACGAAAACAAGAGCTGTTTCGCTGCGCTGCGAAACAGCTAAAAACATACTGATTGTATTTGTTGTAGGCCTATATATAAAACATATAGGGTAGATGGCCTTTAAGGCTTTCGATTTACACCGGACCTTCGTCAGAAGCATAAACATGTACAAACAAACATCCATTTATAGCAAAAAGGGAAGCGAAGGATCAAGGAAAGGCATCCAGAAAAAAACGGGACAATTGTAGACAATCAAAGTTACCCATTTATATATATGAACATATGGATAGACACAGAGAAAGAGAGTTAGCCAACCCGTTGTTTGTTAATTAGTAAGATTTGTATATAATTCCTCCTTTTTCTGGATACTTTCCCTTAATCATCTGCTGAACTAATATTGTTGTTGCTATAACTGGATATGTTTGTGTTTGTACTTATTGTTTCATGCCTCTGACGAAGGTCCGCTTTGGATCGAAAGGTAGGTCTATCTCCCCTATACTAGGTTTATATAGGTTTTCTCTTTCAATTTCGGCAACTGCTTGAGCAGCCAACTTAACCACTACGCTATTTTATTTCGCGCGAAATCCGATTGCTACTGAAAAGGGTCATTTTATTTCGTTTTTGGACTAGTCAAATGTACTGTTGCGTCATTTGATTTAACAAAATATTAATTCAATTTAACAATTCAACAAAGCAGCATTCAAATTCGCAGGAGTTTTTTGAGGCTTGTGTTTAGTCATCCAAATTCATTTTTGGGCAGTCATTTCTGGAACTTGTGCAATCTAAAAAAACGCTTAGTTGCACTTGAACGTATATGCCAAGATGTCTGGCACGCCAACATATTGATGGTTGGCGAAGACAAAATATTTACCATAAAAAACAGGGAAAACATTTTTAAAAAACACCATTCAAACACAATACAACATCAGGTCTTGGTTAGTTAACCAATAAAGGTCCCCCCCCCAAAAAAAAAGAAGATTAAAACAAAGAAGAAGAAAAAACCTCATGGGCCCCATGTAAAGTCTACTGGAAACATAAATAAAGAAAACAAGGTTCGCCTGATTTGAAGGGAAGGTAAGAAACAGTTGCCTAGTACACAGTTTATCTGTTTATTCGTTTTTCTTTAGTCGTACTTATTTGAATCATCATTTAGCGAAATGATTGCCTTTTTACGAAATTGAAAATAATTAAATCTGCAAAATCTCCAGTCGAACCAGCTTTGCTAAATTGATTGATGATTGTGTGTCATGCAAAAGAATGACGATATGCTACATTGAACAGAGTGCTAAAGGAATTTTCTTGCCGCCCCTGTAGCCTCTCCGAGTGGGTTTTATACGATTCAGTCCGAGGGCTTTAATCCTTTGCCATATGGCGTTCAGTGGTGACCATTTGTTGCTCAATACAGCTACAGCAATGCTTCTTAGTTGGGCTGCGGAGTAGCCTTTCATGGTTGAGTGAATTCGACGATATCACAGGTCGTAATATCAAGTTAACTTTTGGGATCAAAAATACTCAGTTCAAACCTGTACGAAGTCATAGATATAGGATTATGACAACCGAGTGGTTAGATTGGGAAGCCAAATCAAATGGTGTCTACATCCAACACCAATTTAACCTGTGTGGTAGAAACGTGAGAGTGGACGGGTACTGTCAAGAGACCCTTACGGTCTATCAGTTCCAGGGTTGTTTTGGGCACGGGCACAGATGTCGGCTGAATCTAGCGGAGGTCAACTCCATCAATAAAAAACCCCAGAGAGGTATTGATGGAAGAGACCCAAAAGACTTCTTCCTACATCCAGGAACTTGAGTATAATTTAGTCGAATTGTGGGAATGCGAGTGGGAAGACATTCGGAAAAGCGACCCAGACTTGAGACACTTTTTTTACTCGATAAGACTTCCACATTGTAATGCAAGGACAATGTCCACGAAGCAGATCTTAAAGGGGGTCTTGGATAGGTCCATATTTGGTTTGGTAGAATGCGACCTTCGGGTACCGCAAGAAAAGAAAGATTATTTTGCCGAGATGCCACCCGTATTTAAAAACGTGGACTTTCATGCTACTTCGCTAAGCTCATACGCATGAAAAACAGCTTCAGTCTATTGGACAACCAATAATAAACACCTTCTTTAGAAAACAGACTTTTAAGTTTCTTCAGGTTTAATAAAGCATGGGAATGTGCCGGTGCTAGATCGATTGGTTGTAGAGCATATAATGGTAGTATTGCAGATTAGTCTGTTAAAAATTAATGATACTTTAAATAAATCTTTACACAATCCACATCCGATTTAAAATTTGAATCTCGGCTCTTTCAGCCCTTCAGGTATCTCCCGGAAATCGCCCCGTCTTATAATTTACATCAGACTCATTTATTCATTCATTCATTCACCCACCCACCCACCAAAGGTTTTATCATGAAACGTGGTGTAATGTTTACCTACGAGCAGAGGACGGCCCTTACCATTTCTGTCCCAAGCGAAAAGTCAGAGACGATGGGGTTTCTAAAACTGATTTAGATATATGAGGAGATTAGCCTTTCCAAATTCTCCACGTTCGTCCACACACACAAAAATTTCATAAATAAACGCGGACCCAGCTAATAAGAGGTCACGCAATTACTTCTGTTTGTAAGTACGCCGTAGTTCAGTTGATGTGTGTTTATAACATTTAATCAGATTCTGAAAAACCTGTTCCCGTTAACTTTTTAGGTCATGATTATGTTGTATATTGTAACTTATACTGCCATTGTCAAATCTAAGAATCTTTCTGTTTTCCTGTTCTTTTTGTTTTGTTAAACCCTCCGTGAAAAAAAAAATATGCTGGACCCACTGGGCGCAATCGGAAGGCAGATTGTATTACGGGTATATAACTGTGTTTGGGGGGGGGGGGGGGGCACAATTTGTGTTCTAATGGTCTGAACAGATGAATATATGTTCCCTGGACCCACACAGTAAAGCTTGAAGCATTCTGAAAATGTACACATTCTGAAAATTTACACATTGGTTCACTACTAATTTTCAAAAAATAGTACATTTCAAAATCCGCACCCCAGGCCCTCTGCAAACTCCCCAAACCACTCAGCAGTTGTTTATTTACTGTTTGATTAGGCCACAAAGCTATTGGCAACACTACAAGGGTAAACAGCACCTATGGTCTATTATACCCCCTCCCCCCGCTACCACCACAATAATAGCCTGATGTTATAGTCAAAAGCATGTGAAGGTTACATGTATTCAAAGGATTAAGTTTTTGTGCACACAGTGGAATTTTTTTTTGCACATTATAATGGGTCCATGTAGACTAATCTGCCCTCCACACTATTTTTCAACCTCTGAAGTTGCCCACCCAGAAATCACTACAGTATATGAAAGAGTGATGTTCAAGGGTGGTTCAAAAAATAAATCAGCGGAATTGATCAACACATTTTGTAGTTATTAAAAAAAGTATGAAGCTGGTCCTTCCACCTGCGCCCCTTGGCTGTTACGAGGGTTAATAATAAATAATAATAAACATTGCTTTTTTTTTTAATTGTTTGTGATAACAAATAAATACCTAAAGAGAGTATAAAGAAGAATATTCAGAGTATTATATCTGTCTTTCCCAAGTAATTTCTTCAACACCTGTTTATTGTAATTAGAAATTAAAATACCGGAAAGACGTTGAATGAAATAGATAAGTACCATAAAATAAGTACCTTCAGTGGGGAGAATGTGGATTATTTTTTAGTGGTGGGGTCATCATGAGGGTGAGTCTTTGACCATAATCCGGTGGGTTGAAGGGAGGGGGATGCTATAGCTTCCCGTTGGGCCCGAACAAGAGGGTGTGGGGGCGCTCTTTATACCATTTGGGTCGGGACTGACCAGAAATAAGGTGGGGGCGCTCTTCATCCCATTTGGGACTGAACAAAAACGAGGTGAGGGCGCTCTTCATTCAGAGCGGTGTCAGTTTTAAAAGAGGTTTGTGCCGACTTTGGCGGGGCCTACCGGATCGGTAAAAACACAGTTCGTGTCCCAGTCTTTGAACACATCAGGTGGCGATATTATTCAACCATCTCCACAATTATTGTGGTGTTTTGGAGCTTATCACGATGCTTATGGCCGGTTGTCCAACAGTTCCCAACATTCGTTTTGTGGAGGGGTTTCCCGACAACCTTCTCTCCTTGGACCAAACGAAGAGAAACCTGGTTGTGACGATCTCATGTTGGAATCGGGTAATAACAATAAGCTTACCAAACTTTTTACCAAGGGCAGTCATCACAACAATAATCACAGAGTCATCACAGAGTCTGTTTTATTGGGGTAAATAAATGCCCCAAATCAGTCTGAATGCGCATTATATGGTGCTCTTTAAAAACCCAAGAGATGCTTAACAGATCATGCACTTGGCACACCAGATGTATCAAAATAAACCCACATTCATGGTCGAGGCCTATCACGACGCGACGAGTTCCCCTTACTCTCATCTCTTCGTGGACTTGAAACCAGACACCAAAGAGCACATGCGTCTCAAATCTAACATCTTCCAGGGTGAATACCCCACGGTTTACGTTTCGAAGGTATAAAATGAAGCCACTCTTGCGATGGGGTTTCATTTGTAAAGATGTCTTGTCGCGTGCACAAGCCACTCACTACCTACACGTATTAGCAAAGGGTTCAAAGAAACAGCGCCAGGGAGTGATTGACGGAGCCGGCAGAGACCTCATAACCTGTCTTTGTGAGTGCGCCCTCAATGTTTTAAACGGTTACGTTTCCCTGACACCCGCCGAGAGAACCAAACTGGGAAGGCATAATCGAGAACTGAGAGCGCTGACCAACAGGACAAGCCTGCAGAAGAAAACAGCTTTGAACCAGAAGGGCGGTTTTCTGGGTGCGTTGCCGACGCCGGTGTTGGCGCACTGGGAGGACTGCTATTCAAGTAAACGTCATGGAGCATGCGAAGAAAATGGTGCTCGTACCGCAAGACACTCTCGCCAGAATGCAGGTGTCTAGATGCTTGGAGCAAAGCTGATCGCCCGCATCGTCCACGGTTTAGACACTGATCTGAGAAAGTTGCTCGAAACACAGGATCTGTCAGAGGGGAGAAAATTAAGCTGTACCAACAGACCCTACAGAGGTATATTGCGCTGAACAAACAGAGGACGGCTCCCCTGTCTATGACCCTCGAAAACGAACATACCACCAACGTGGATGGACCCACGTTGACGAAAGGAGCCATCAATTGACACAACCGATACAGAACCGGTTGTGACAAACCCCTCACTCAAAGTAGACTTGAAGGAAGAGACGTACGCTATGACGGGTTACCCCAGTTGTTTGCGACCGCATCCCATCTTCCTGCCAAAAAGCGGAAACTCCCTTTGTTTGCAACTGAGACTGATCCACCGGCCAAAAAGAGGAAAAGTAAACGTTATTCAAAAGTGGACGGCATTATAAACCTCGTCATTGAAGCTTCAAGTTTCGTCGATGGAGGAGTATCTGAAGAAGTTGTATTACGACAGAAACCATCCTTCTGGTTTCGGTGGTGTGGATGCTGTGTACCGTGCGGTTCAAAAAGTTGGAGTGGAAATCAGCAGAAAACACATCGTTAGATGGCTTCGTCTACAACCTACATATACGTTTCAATAAACCCATCTGGAGAAGTTTCAGGAGAAATCGGGTCATCATTGGTGGGATTGACGTTCAGGGATAAAACGGGGGCTTCGCTAATCAAGGCCTTTGAACGAATTTTACAGGTTGGGCGTATGCCCCGTCTGCTGCAGACGGCTAAAGTTTGTAGTTTACAAACCGTAAGTTTCAGAGTTTCTTGACAAAAAAGAACATTAAATTCTTTACCACTCACAACGAGAGGTTTAACAGGACTCTTAAAACAAAAATGTGGAAATACTTCACAGCCCAAAACACGTATATGCAGCCGTATCACCAAAACTGGTGTCCGCCTACAGCCGCTCGTTTCACAGAAGCATAAAGAGAACGCCTGCGTCCGTCGGCCCTGCAAACTCCGCAGAGGTATGGCGCACGCTGTACGGCACCCCCAAAGACAAATGTTCCGTCGTCACCACCTTCAAGTTTAACATCGGGGATTCGGTTCGCATAAGTATGGCTTCTAGAACTTTTAGTAAGGGTTACCTCCCCAACTGCACCACCTGAGCGATAGAATTGCATGGAACCCTCCGGTGTACATGTTGACGGATTACGATGACGAAGAGTTGAACGGTTTGTTTTACAAACAAGAACTACAAAGAGTCGACAGGATTGACGATATGTACAAAGTAGAGAAGGTGTTATGCACTAGAAAGCATCGTGGTGTGACGGAATATTTTGTAAAGTGGCTCGGTTATCCTGACAAGTTCAACAGCTGGGTGAGAGGGCTAGTCGGTATATAATACAGGGCTTATGGACAACCGGACAACATTGGACATGCGACAGGGCTTTGAGATGGATTCCTTTTACGCGACTCTCCCCAGGAATAGCAGCATGGATACCTACCCTGATATTGCGCCGAGTCACTACAGCGTAAATTTACCCTCTGCTCTGTCGTTCAAGGTGTAGAGGGTCACAACCAAATCTACTGCAACGCTGAAGAGGCTGAAGGAGGCATACATATTCACACCATTCCGGAGGGCTTTAACCAGACACCGGATGAAGTGCTCTCAAAGATTACACCCTCAATCGAACATGGCGACACAATACATCTCAAGTAAAACAAATACCTTTAAAAAGTAATTGTCAGAACGGCCGAAGGCGTCAGCATTACTTTCGTCGAACGTCTGGGTCACTTGTTTGGTTTTAACAAGGCTATGGCCATCACCGGTATAGAGAAGGCGACCCACGTCGTGGATATGAAGCAAATCCACAGCCTATTTGTGTACACCGACATCATTAGTACAACATTGTCAGAAACACCAGAGCACCTCTTCTACGAAATGTGAGCATGAAATTCATCAACACCATCAACATAAATATAAGGGACGACGTGGGCCATTATATTCCATTCATCGGCGGGAAGGTCATAGTGAAAACTACACGTCCCGCCACCTACTTCAACTGATTGAAACAACCGATATCATGATAGGTCATTTCGTATCCCACCCCGGACACTATGTGAACCACTACAAGCGACAACTCGGGCGTGGCCATCCTTTTTTTGACGGCGGCCGCACTCAGAAATGTTTAGGTCTTTGAAATATATTGCGTGGACTCTTCCGAAAGGCCATGCCCCTGATCAAGCAGGGGGCTAAGACATTGGGTCGTCAAGCCCTCCGCACCGGCTTGGGAATCGCACAGGTTGCTCTGGAAGGGAAGAACATGAGAACTGCAGCACAATTGAGACTCAAACAGACCGGACGGGTGATTCAGAATGGGCTAGGCGGGTGATTCAGAATGTAGATTCCCAACAGTAGTACTACTGAAGTCACACGCACCTCATTACCAAACCAAATTGGAACCGTCCAATACCCCCTTTAAGATCTGCTTTGTGGACAATGTCCACATATTACAATGTGAAAGTCTTACCAAGTACAAAAAGTGTCTCAAGTCTGGGTCGCTTTTCTTTGTCTTCCCACTCGCATTCCCACATTTCAACTAAATTATACCCAAGTTCCCGGATGTAGAAAGGAGTCTTTTGGGATAAATATATTCATGTCCCCGCCATAAGTTCCTGTATATAAACACGTTCCCTGTCCCATCTTCCCGTATTAAAAAGACATTCCCGAACTTATATAATCACGTCCCCGGCCGTAAATAAACTTGTTCCCGTCCCGTCGTCTTCCCGTTAATAAGTACCTTCCCGGCCTGTCTTCTCGTCCCGTATTCCCGTAAATAAACTCCTTCTCGTCCCGTCTTCTCGTCCCGTCTTCCCGAATGATAACTAATAAAATGTAATTTTATGCTGATCATGATCACTGCAAAAGATTTTCGCAACTGTTAAATTGTCCCCTCTCACTGCTGTACTCCGACACCCACTTTTGCAACTTGGTGGTACTACATCGTAATTCACTAAAACTATGGAAATGAACCGGAGCTTACTTGTAAGCCTGTGTTTGAATGGTTGTACAACTCAGGTCAGTGCGTTTCTGCATGAAACTGTTGTCAGTCGAAGCTGTGAATAAGAAGATAATTTCTAGAACACATGTTTTAGTCATGTAACCTACTAAGTCTTGATAATCACACATGGAAATGGAGAAAATTTAGCTACATCAACCATCACTTTGCTTTATGCCCTGCAAAAATAAAACCTTTGTTAACCACCTCCGTTCCTCAGCGGTTCTGGCGGTCAGCGATTCCGCAGAGCCGCCGTGGCGATCATGCTTATTAAAACCCTCCCCCGAGACAGTGCCACTGTGTTTCACTGCCCTTATTTGCATTTTTAAGCATAACTTTACTAATAAAATTTTTTTAAAATCAGGCTTCCGTGTAATCCAACTTCATACCTTCGAGAAACAAACTGCCAAAGTTGAATGGCCATGCTAACCCGGTGGTCATGTAGTGATTGATTCCACACGTGGTGACCAGGGCTGTCCCATTGCTTTGTGTACAAAGCAATCTAAGGGCAAAGGTTATCGCCGTGACTCATGGGGCTTATCATTGTGTCTATGCATCACCCAGGCCATTGACACAGTTTTCAATGCACGTGGGATCTTTGAGTGGCAGTGGGTTTTGTTATACCTCGGTAACAAACTGTGAAGTTTGATTGGTCGAGAACCAATCACGTGCCGTGCAACAAATACACATGTACCACGGCTGCACAGCGCGGCGGGTAACATGAGTGATGTGAACCGGTGTACATCACCTTGATCGTTCCCACCGTTTGGCGATTTCCAGCGCTTAGTACGAAACGGCCGCGGGTTCGAGGGAACAGTGAAGAATGGTTTCTTGTTTGAACAACTGTATTACTGTTAGTCTGCTTATTAAACTTTGCATACTCTGCGTAATTAATGTTATCATGTTACCAAGGTATAACAAAACAATTGTTGCACGCTGTGATTTGGGGTCCATGGGTTTTGTACACCCTCGGGTGAAAATGGCACCCTCGGCTTCGCCTCAGGTGCCATTTCCCCCCTCGGGTGTACAAAATGCCATGGACCCCGTCACAGCGTGCAACAATTGTATAATGGCATATGTGGACACATGTATTCATATATATTTTTTTTGTTAGGGGGTGGGATGGGAGGAGTAGGGGGCGGAGCTATAGAGCAAATGCTACTGCATTGGACCATGATTGGACTTTTTTGTGGTATTTTGGAAGGAAATTATTTCAATGCTATTTTTAGCAAAGCCTGGTAGAGTGTCCGTGGCTGTTCAAAGCAGTTGTTTACTCCACCCAACCCCCACTGAATTGTAGCTTTTTGGTTTTTATTAGCATGTATAAAGCTATAATCTGAAGACAGACATAGTTCGCAATTAGTAAACACATAACAAAGTTAATTATACTGTGTAGGCAAAGCAAAGGGCATTGAATGGAATTAGTCTGGGCAGGAAAGACCAGGGAAGATTTATAGAAAACAATTACTCCACCCAACCTCCACTGAATTGTAGCTTTTTGGTTTTTATTAGCGTGTATAAAACTATAATCTGAAGACAGACATAGTTCGCAATTGGTAAACACATAACAAAGTTAATTACACTGCGTTGGCAAAGCGAAGGGCATTGAATGGAATAATGTAGTCAGGGCAGGAAACAGGAAGATTTATAATAAACAATTGGACACAGGTGGCAGGGTAGAACAATGCCTCTGGACTCGGTCTTAGGGATTACAAATAAACAGTGATGACAGGGGTACAAGGGAAGCTTTTCTGACTTTGTTTCATTATACTCCTGCTCGCCAACAACATAAGTTCAGTTTTCAATGCTCAGTTTTCAATCAGTATGGCTTCCCATTTATCAGCAACTGAAGCCCTTCGTGGTGTTTTGGATGACGATTCCGATGGCAGTTCCATATCCTCTGAAGAATCTGAGCAGAGTGACCAATTAGTCGCAGATATGAGTATTGACACCAACGATGACACCGACGACGACGACACCGACACCGATGAAGACTACTTACCACCCGACAAAAGACCAGCCCTCGCTCCTACTGTTACAACCGACCCCCAGCCGTCCACATCTTCCCTGCCAGCAGCCCTGCCAGCAGCCCGTGGGCGTACCCGCCGTACCTGTGCCCCATCCCAAGCCCAGCCAGCCCCAGCAGCACGGGGTCGTGGCCAAGCCCGTCCAGCCCAGCCACAGCCAGCAGCACGGGGTCGTGGCCGAGCCCGTCCAGCCCCTCAAGCCCAGCCACAGCCAGCCGGACAATTCGACTCCCCGGATGGGACAGTTTGGACAGAAGACATTCCACGCCAAGGACGAGTTGCCGCAGCAAACATACTGAATGTAGCGCAGGGACCAGTAAACATACAGCACGATTCATCGAAACTTCAACTCTTTGAACTGTTTTTGCCCATTGCAATGCTGCAAATAATCCTTGATAACACCAATGTGTATGGGCTGTCAAAGCGAGGTCGACAGTGGACTAATCTAGCTATGGAGAGTAGGCATGTTTGCCCGTCCGACTTGCCTGTCTACCATGTCTGCGGCAAGATTTCAAGACATCCTAACAATGTTACGATTTGATGACAGGGCAACGCGACAGCAACGAAGGACCACGGACAAATTCGCACCTATAAGAGAGATCTTTGAAATGTTTGCCGCCTCATGCCGAAGCTACTACAGTCCAGGAGATTGTCTGACGGTTGACGAACAACTAGTTGCATTTCGAGGGAGATGTCCGTTTAGACAGTACATGCCCTCAAAACCAGCCAGATATGGGCTGAAATTTTGGGCATGTGTGGACAGCAGCAGCCACTATGTGTGCAATATCCAGCCATACATCGGCAAAGAAAATGATCAGAGAGAAGTGGAACTTGGCGCCCATGTTTTCAGGGACTAAGTCGAACCCTACTATGGTACTGGCCGAAATGTCACTTGCGACAACTACTTTACCAGCAAGGGTTTGGCAGAACATCTGCTTACCCAACGCATGACAATTGTGGGGACCATGAAGGGGCACAGAGGGGAGGTCCCAAAAGCCTGCGTAAGGAAAGTATCAAGGACAGAGAGAAACTCCTCCAAGTTTGTCTTCACTGACAAAATGACACTGGTGTCATATGTGCCCCAAAAAAACAAAAATGTCACGGTTCTGTCAACAATGCACCGTGACAAGGAGGTCGACCCTGTGAACAGCAAACCAGAGAGTATAATGTACTACAATTCCACAAAGGCTGGGGTTGACACAGTAGACCAAATGTGTAGCGTCTACAATTGTGCGAGGAAGACGAAGAGATGGCCATTAGTGTTTTTTTTTCAATTTGATAAATCTTTCGGGAATCAATGCCTACGTGTTATGGCTGAAACTTAACCCGGGTTGGCATGACAGAGATGCAAGCCGTCGCCACTCCTTCCTAAATGAGCTCATCCGGGCCTTGGTTGAGCCCCAGATCCAGATGCCGACGGATCATCCCCAAGGCATGAGGCGTCGAACGAGACAGGCCTATGACCTTCTTAGGATATGAAGTGACGTACCAACACCATCTTCCGCAACGGCCCAACGCCCCGATTCAACAAGGCGTATTTATCTGCCCCCAAGGTAACAGACGTCGGACAACCCGCACATGTACGGAGTGCCACCGTTTCTCCTGCGTCCAGCATAGCAGCAGCCGGAGGACAACAATTATAACCTGTGTGACATGCACAATGGACAATTGAACACTGAACACTGAACTCCCAACACACCCAATCAATCAGAACACTTACCGGATCATTATTATTATTTTGTTTACCATTTTATTCTTTTTCAACATTTTATTTCTTATTTCTTTGATTTGTCATGTTTTTCTTGTAAATATCTCATCGCCTTTCTTTACTTTTTTTGCTTATATCTCTAGGCTTGTCGGCTTTAAAATTTTTAAATATTTTGTGTATAGATCAAAGATGCCACCTTTTTGTTTGTTTTTTATTTTGTTTACCATTTTATTCTTTTTCAACATTTTATTTCTTATTTCTTTGATTTGTCATGTTTTTCTTGTAAATATCTCATCGCCTTTCTTTACTTTTTTTTGCTTCTAGGGTTGACGGCTTCCATTCTTTTTTACTATTTTTTTTAGATCAAAGATGCCACTTTTTTGTCTTTTTCTTTTATATTTTATTTACATTTTATTTGTTTTTCTTTTGTTTTTTATGATTTCTTCAGAAATAACCCTTTACTTTGCACATTTTATTTTTTACTGTTTCACTTTGTATTGATGGCGGTTGTTCAGTTTTTCAGTACATTATCTTTGAATGAGAAATCTTGTTTCATTGTACTTTTTTTCCTTGTGTATTTTTCTTTCACTATTCTGAGACGACCACTCAAGTTAGTGCCTTTATTACTCTAATTAAAAACAGTAATTAGCATTGATTATAAGGCACGATTACTATGCGGGAGCATTGGCTGTACAGGCAGCATATACTTATACCTAGACCCTCTGAAAGGTGTTGGGCTTGAAAAATATTGGAAATAGCTTTATTTACCCAGGCTAATTAAGATTTCCCTGAGCGCAGTAAACTAAAGTGGGTCTCATGCAGGGAGATTATTATTTTTTTTTAACGCATGGAAGGGCTGGACCTCACAGCAGCCGACCGGTCTCTCCGAGGAGCCGCTGGAATATTCATGTTTATTGAACCGTTCTGGCTGCGGACCTGCCCGGTTGCTATGGGTCCTTTTGTTATCATTGGATTAAAAAGTCCACAGAATTCTCCTGAGACTTAACAAACGATACACAATGTGCCCTCATTTAACACTGACTTTCGGTTCAAACCGGAAATTAAAAATTAATGTTTCAAAAAATCAAAACTTCTAAAGCACACTTTTTTTTTTTTTACAATCTTTACATCATTGGAAAAGTATTTATCAACTTAAGAAATGACACAACACAGAATGCGACCTAATTTGACCTTGACTTCCGGTTCAAACTGGATTTAAATTCAATATTTAAAACAATCATAACTCCTGAACCCCAAAATGGATTTTAATTAACTACACGGCATTACAAAGGGCTCCTAGGACTTACCTTGCACTACACAGTATGACCTTATTTGACCTAAGTTTTGGTTCAAACCGGAAGTTGAAGATTTATGTTGGAACAAAATCTTACTCCTGAACCACAAATCAAGGTGATAAAATAAAATATCATTACATCATAATTTGATGACATCGATCACGAACACCTTGTTTTTGTAGTAAACAAAAACTGATTGTTTAGTTATTATTATTTTTAAGCACTCAGTACTTTCCAAAGTACTGGGAAATTACAATATCTCCCCCAACCTTGTGAAGAATTTGAGGTACATATACACACCACACTATTTCTGTTTCAGCCAAGACTGATGTGTGTTAAGCACTGTATACTCTAACCCTATTCACAGGCATCGGTGTCGGGTAAAACAATTGTTCAGTTATTGTTGCCCGCTCGTAGAAAGGATCAGCGCTCTAAATTCTTTAGTCCTTTCAGTTCACGGAAAGTTGGTCAGGCAGCCCAGTTCGTCTTAAGTTAGTTTGATTGACGTGTATAAGAAAGGTTCATGTATTGTTCTGGGGTCAAGGTTTGCAGTATTCTTTATTTGGTCATGATATTTGGTGTTGGCTATTGTTAATGGTCACAAGCTAAACATGGTATGCTGGAGTGTAGGTGTGGCAATTGAGGGAATGTTCTGTGCATAGGGCAAGAGTAAAAAAGTGAGATAGTTTCCAACATGATTTCAACCGAGCAGGGTCGCAACTGAGTGAGGAGAGTGAGAGAGAGAAAGTGGGTCAGTACATAACCACCCGGCGAGTGAGTCCAGCCCTCGCAGGTTTTGGTGCAGACTCCACCGTACATGGAGACTCCATGCGACAGAAAAGTCCCAGCGCATTGTTTAGTAGTACTAGTAACCCCACAAGTTACCGATTTCCACCGGCGCCCGCGTGGGGGAAGAACCGGGGACAAGCGGGGTGGTCACTGCTCCTACTACTGATCTCAATGGCTTGCCACTGGAGGAAGCAGAATCTTCCCTGTGGGAGTTCGGCGATAGCCTCGATTTTATCGAGGCGAGCGCCGAGAGTTTCTCATGGGAAGACATGCTGCTTGATGATAGCGATGTAATGCTTGGGGGCGGAGTGGAAGACACACCGGGAGAGATCTTCAGTCAACCACAAGCAGATGGTATGTTTTGATTTTATTATTACTATATTTTTTTTATTTAGTTTGATCATGCTCTGTTTGTTTTTTTGTTTTTTCAATCCTTTTTAATGTTAAGGGCACTTGAAAATACAAGAAGAAGAAAAAAGCTCTATATAATTTTTATTATTATTATTATTATTATTATTAAAAGGGGCCAAGCGTCAGAACGAGGACGGAGCCCAGAAAGAGGAGCCTTCTCTGAAGAGGCGACGGGGCAAAGAGGGCTTAAACGAGGAGGAGTATGAGGAGTATGAAGAAGAAGACCCTCGAAGATTTTACACCATACAACAAGGGAGAAGGGGGAAATTGTATCAAAAATATCAAGGTAAATCATTTGATTTTCAGATTAGGCTTAGACCATCAAAGGGTTGTACTTTTGAAGAGGCTGTTCCACGGTTAGGAGAAATATTTGGAAGTATTTTGCAAAGGCTTGGTGAGGGGGTCAGAGCTGGTGATAAAATATAGTTTATATTCGATGCACCGGATTTGGAGTACCCAATATCCTTGCCGTTCCTGCATATTGACGAACTTACCGTGGAAAGAATTATGACCAGGCTTGTTGAAGTGTTGCAATCCTTTAAATCTTTACTATTAGACCATGATGTACATATACATTTTGAACACATTATCATGCCAACGGGTGGGGAAAATAACGATTGTTTATGTAGAATCCGTTGAAGATTTTTTAAGGCGAAAAAAGTATTATTATTAGGGTATTAGGGTATTAGGGTATTATTATTATTAGGGTATATTATTAGGGTAGACGATAAGGGTATAACTTGTGCTGTGCTCTGGCAATTGTAACGGGCATTGCTTCGCTCACATGGAAACGTAAGTTGCCAATATATAATATAAAGCGCAGGCGTAAGATTCAGGCTGATGAGGCCTCAAGGTTACATAGGAATGCCGGGGTACCTGAAGGTCCTTGTGGTATTCCTGAACTACAAAAATTTTCCGACACACTGTCTGATTTTCGAATTATTGCGATTTCACGGGAACACCAGCTAAGATTTTATTTAACGGCCCATCTGGAAGGGCACATACAATTATCCTATACAAACACGGTGATCATTTCGATCTGATCGAATCAATGTCTGTTTTTTTTTAAATAAAAAGTAGCTGTTGCAATGATTGTCTCAGTGGTTATAATGAGTCCCGAGCTGAGCACAAATGCAGGGCACGATGTACTATGTGCTTCACAGATGGGTGCAAAGCTACTGTTAATGATAAGTACATCCATTGTAACCTTTGCAACAGAGGATTCGGGGATACCGTTTGTTATCGTAATCAGCTAAAACTATTTCGAGACCATAAATCTATTTGTAAATCCATTAGAACATGCAAGGAATGTTCGGTTTGTGTAACAGCTGCTGATGAAAAGAAACCATGGAAAACATGACTGTACCAAATATTTCTGAAAAATGTGCAAAACCAAAGTCTCTTACACTGTAAACAAAATTTAGTCAAGGTACGAAGAAAATATAGTCAAGCTGACTAAAAGTTTTCGTCCGTCCCTTTTTTAAACCTTGCAATGAGGCACGTTATCACAGAGCTGTGGCACATATAAAGAAAAACATAACCATTACAAAATGGTAGATCCCAACCCCGTGATACTCCATGATATCCTACAGTGTACCATTACACACGTTTTAGAAGGGGTGTCAATCAACAGGGGTCGTCAATTTGGTCAGGAGGGGTGGTGGAAAAAAATATTTCCCATTGCATGCACAAAATCCTATCTCTGTGTGGGCGTGGTGTGAGTGAGTCACCGCTTGGTGACAAGGCATGGTTGTTGTTTCTGATCCTTGCTCTATGGTTTACCGGTTCAATGGGCTTGAAGGTATTCCTTGACATGTAAGCAACACAATTAGCTAAAGAAATCATTGAGAAAAGGCATAACAAACCCTCTTAACCTATCAATTACGCCGGCCAAACGTCTGTGACAGTAAACTGTAGCAATGTTAGGACCAAACAGGTGCCTCGTTGCCAGGTTAAGACCACGACGAATTACTTGTTTGGGTGGACCAGATAAAATTCGTCATGGAAATGCAATCCTTCAGTCATACTTTCGAAATTCACGCGAGTACGTTGCTTGACGAAAAAGCACGATTCATTCGGCGTCTCAGATTTCTTGAGCATGCGCACTAAAACATGCCTTGTGATACATTCGCCGAAGACATTCGCGCCAAAATGTATCGCCGAAATGTATCAAGAGCGTGTGTTTTATGCATTGGCCGCCATCCCATCGATTGTGTACGCGTTACTAACGTGTGTTCATCCGGCCATGCAGTGGTGCCGCTAAGGTCGTAAAATTGCAGAACTTCCAGAAGTACTATGGGCTCCAATTTTCGGTAAGTTGACATTTTGTTTCTTGTGGTTGTATCTGAAACTTCAATGGGCACAACGTTTTCTAGACAATAGAAAAATCATGGTAGGCCTAACGTAGTCTAGTGTATTGTTGGACTTCCGTCTTCATGTTTAGTGCAGTTGATACTGTTGTAAGTGTTACTGGTCGAGTGGTAGTGTCTAGCCCTAGCCCAGGTTGGACTCCTCCGTTGCATACAGAACTGATGAAAAGGCTAGCCCCATCCTTATGGACGTGCCGGCAAATCAAATTTAGGAGTATCCCCACATTTTAATTTTCGAGTTATTCTCGTCATAGCCTACAAGTCAAAACTCTATTTCTTATGATTACACAATTATGGTCAAGCGACCTTCGTGGCAAAAATGATGTGGAATTTACATCGACATTGACCCAAAGTTTATCGCCACTTTCATGTCAAGTCTGATACACGCACAGAGACCACCCTCAGCATGTACTGTACACGCCGCCATGCTCGTTAGTTTTGTTTCATAAGTACGTCGTGCATGCAGGCTGTCCGTGTGCACGACGCGCGTGTACTGTGTGTGTAGGCGGGCTATCTACGTCACACGCTGTTTGCCGGCCAATGATCTAAGCGCAGCTCATGCAAATGTCTAGTGACAGACTCAATTCACAGTTAAACCCACGTTAGCGCAATGCTTACCATACTTTTTGAATGGCCTTGGTTTCGCACAAAGAAGCGGGCAAGCCAGCACGGTATGTGTACGTGCGATTTGGTTGATGCATAACTCAACGATAGCGCTTCAAAAAGGTGGGGAGTTTTTGTCTCTGGAAATATTTTCAATGTTTTTTTATAATAAAGACAAATACATGGTTCAAAAAATTGCTTTTATTTCAATCTTTATTTATTTTTTTGATGAAAAGGTTAGATCGACCAAAGCAAGAAAAATCTAGATTTTTAAAAACAACCTAACAGTTACATCTCGAAGTCGAATTAAAAAATCCCTGATTATTTAAACTTTGGTATGTTTCTTTTTACACAGGTTGGTTTACCTCATGTCATCAGTCCTTTATCTCAATTTCCGCTAATACCAATATCACAAATATAAATGCTGTCCATTGACTTTTTTATGCCATTTGAAATTGTGAAACAACTCCTGTCAGGAACATCAAGCGAATCTTTCAATGTTCTCAGTGCATTTTTTCTACTCAAAATTTTGTAAGGTTACTATGTCATTACAGATGTTACCACAAGGGTCCAAGCTCTATAATAACATGTAGCATTGAAGGTTGCTTTCGGACATTTAAGTCAACAAGAACTTTTCAGAGACATGTTAGCAAAAAACATAGTGAATTTTGGGCACAATATGGCATACAAAGAGGTCAAATTGAAAATGTTGAAGATGATCCATGTCCAAAGAGACATTAAAGACATTGAACTTGAAGGTCGTGCATTTGAAATTAATCCAGTTGGTAATATTGATGTCAATCCTGACAAGCAGGTTGTGGCTTTTCTTGCTGGTCCGAGGGAGAAATTTAAGTTCCTCATGCGGCTTGCAACTTCATAGCAGAAGAGATTAAAAGTTTGATGGAGTCTTCTGCCTCGCAGTTAAAAACAAGACTTAAGTCAGCTTTACATGATGCAGATGATTTTGAAATTTAAGTTCCTCATGCGGCTTGCAACTTCATAGCATCAGAGACATGTTAGCAAAAAACATAGTGAATTTTGGGCACAATATGGCATACAAAGAGGTCAAATTGAAAATGTTGAAGATGATCCATGTCCAAAGAGACATCGAAGGTCGTGCATTTGAAATTAATCCAGTTGGTAATATTGATGTCAATCCTGACAAGCAGGTTGTGGCTTTTCTTGCTGGTCCGAGGGAGAAATTTAAGTTCCTCATGCGGCTTGCAACTCCATAGCAGAAGAGATTAAAAGTTTGATGGAGTCTTCTGCCTCGCAGTTAAAAACAAGACTTAAGTCAGCTTTACATGATGCAGATGATTTTGAAATTTAAGTTCCTCATGCGGCTTGCAACGTCATAGCAGAAGAGATTAAAAGTTTGATGGAGTCTTCTGCCTGGCAGTTAAAAACAAGACTTAAGTCAGCTTTACATGATGCAGATGATTTTGCAACTGTGGACCTAGACCAGGCATTTCGTGACAATTCTTGGGAGAGTGTCTTAGATTATTACAGCGACGCACATCATGTAAATTCCTTCTGTGCTGAAAACTTAAATTTTGTCCAACCTGTTGAATACATCATTGGAAAAGCTGTAAATGGAAAAGACCAGTTCATGCAGTATGTTAGTATTTTGGACACTTTGAAAGCCTTGCTGTTGATCGATGAAGTCTTTGCTGAAGTGGTACATTGACATGCCAGTCAAACTGATGCAGTTTTTGATTTTTGTGATGGTTTTAATTGTAAAAACAACAAATTTCTGTCTGTACCACACAATCTCCAATTTCAACTATACACTGATGATTTTTGTGTTGCGAATCCACTTGGTAACAAAGTAAAGACTCTAAAATTTTCTGCATTCTACTTTGTACAAAGTTCAGATCAAAGCTGAAAATGATTCAGTTGGTTTCTCTCTGCCCATCAGAATATGTTAAACCATATGGTATGCAGCAGGTCATGCAACCCCTTATCCATGATCTCCATGTACTTGAAACAGAAGGCATTTATGAACACACTGGTGGCAAATTTGCTTCTGTGAGATTGATGACAAGAACAGTGCAGAATCTACTTCTGCCACTTCTTAGTGGAGCTGAAGCTGTTTACACTGCTAACAAAGTGGATAATTTTGGGACAAGATACTGGCAAGGCTGTGGTGTAGTAACTGGCATAAATGAAGTAGACTTAACCAATTTTTGAATTGTTGAGGTGATATGTATAATTGGTGGGGAATCTACTTTGTCTGCCAACTGACATCTACTGTTGAATACATTGAGCATCTTCACGCCTGTATTGTTAATGAGACATGTATTTTCTCACTTACGAGTCCGGCACAACTGGCTGACTGCTACCCACTTGGGATTTACACAACAACTGACAATCGCAAATTAGTTGTGAAAAGACATCATATCTAGATAACATACCATACTGTTTGTGCAGCGGCCCAAAAAGCAAATGAACACACTTTTGTTTAAATATCAATTTAATTTCTGGCATATTAGCCCCCTGAAATGGGTGTGCGCAATACGGCCATTATATGCAGTCAAGCATGTAAAAGCAAACCTGCAATCTGAGCAGTTGTTCTTATACGAACGGTGCAATATCAATTTTATCATTTGGAGCAAGAAATGTTATTCCGTTTTTTAGTACGTGCACACACGAAAAGACTTGAGTGTATTTTATTATTTTGTTTTATCAACTTCAGGTACTTGTTTATGTTTGGTGAATCCAAAAAAAAAGCAGAAATAGCACAGTAGGGTCTGGTGCAAACAGTGATCAGCTGAGAGCTAAAACACAGGAGCTTTTCCAAGTTAAGGACGTGATGATTCAGACATGGGACAGGATTTGAAGAGTGGGTTGACATTGAGAATGCCTATCCTCGACACCACCGTTCAACACAGACGGCGGAAGAACCAACAATTATGGTCAACGGCAATGAAGTTGGATGACAAGTGTGTGGTACACCAGGGGCGCAGCAAGGCATTTATAATGCGAAGCGGCCAACCACCATGGAAGAGCTTGGGACCTCGCCACGTATTAACCTATAGTTTGCAATGGATCAAGAAATAAAAGAAACACGAGATGCAGGTGAAGTTGGGACCCCTGCAATAGAACTTGCTGTAAATAACCACAGGAAAGAGGTGTATCAACTGGAGAATAGGGTAGACCTTGATGACGATAGACCTCTATTCGACGGCATCTACCTGAAAACCAGACAGAAACACCTTCGAATCGCGACTTGGAATGTGAGAAGCCTTTACAAACCAGGAAAACTTGATAATTTGATTCAAGAAGCAAAGGATGTGAACATCGATGTGCTTGGAGTATGTGAAACCAGATGGATGGAAGTAGGTTACGTCGACAAAGACAGTCACAGTTTTATCTACTCTGGTGGATCCAAACACATGAATGGAGTTGGAATGCTTCTGAAGAAGAATATCACAGAATCCCTTATGGGATATTGGACAGTTAACGAAAGAATAATGCTGGTAAAGATACGAGCAAAACCTTTCAACATATCCATCCTACAGGCGTACGCACCAACACAAGATTATTTTGATGACGAGATCGAAGACTTCTATGGAAAAATAAAGAATACCATCAGGCAAGTAAAATCAAGTGATGTACTTATAGTCATGGGAGATTTCAATGCAAAAGTTGGCAAATCACACCAACCACCCACAACAGGCAAATTCATTCATTCATTCATTTCTTTTATTTTTTCCAACACACAAGAATAAGTGATGAAATAGCAATGTATTGTAATTTACATTATATTATAATAATTAAGAAATCTAGATAACTGTGTGAGGATGGAGGTCTCCAAGAAGCATAAGCTTGTCGAGTAGAGACCCCACTCGATACAAGAACAAAACAAGAACAATACAACAATATGAAAACACTATTACAACTAAATTACAACTTAGATATTGGTATAGCTAGTATAAAGTAAACTCGGGGTTGGAACAAAAGTTAGCCTGCTTATAAATATTTGCTGATTGAGTTTTTAATTTCCGTTTGAATAAGAATAAACTGCGTATTTTTCTCAGAGAGGTATTCAAGGAATTCCTCAGCTTAGGCCCTTCATGTTTGACTCCTTTTTGAGCTAGTGTGGTACGAGCATATGGATGATGAAAATCAGTACACTGCCTAGTGAAGTGATCGTGAATATCTCGATTTTTACTGAACATTGAACAGATAGTGCTAGGCAGTTTTTTATTGTTAAGCTGATGCATGAAGGTCCCAAGACGTAAAAGATATATGTCATCGACTTTAAGTGTTTTGTGTTTATGAAATAAAGGATTGCTGTGGGCCTGGTAATCAGTATGGTTAATAATTCTAAGTGCCCTTTTTTGAAGAGCAGTAATTCTATTAATTTTACCTATTCCACATTTACCCCATGCCAAGATGCCATAACTAATGTAAGGTAAAACTAAAGCATTGTATAGAGTGAATAAGATATTATTGGGATAATTTTTTTAAAGTTTGTTGATAACACCAATATTTCTAGAAATAATTGAGCAAGTGTTATTAATTTGCTTATTCCAAGAAAGAGATTGATCAATATACAATCCTAAAAATTTTACACAATCAGTGTTCTCGATAGGTGTGTTATCAATAAAGACATTCTGTATATGGAAATTGTGTTTTTTACTGAAAAACATGAAGTTAGTTGTCTTAATGTTAAGAGACAACCTATTGGCTTTAAGCCACTCATTGACATTTTTAAGCTCTGAATTCACCGTTCGAAAAAGTACATCAGGGTTAGGATGTGTATAAAACAAGTTGCTATCATCAGCAAAGAGAATAAATGAGAAAATATCTGAGGATTTATGGAAATCATTAATATAAATAGAGAATAACAGAGGTCCAAGTATGGAGCCCTGTGGAACTCCACATGAAATTTCCTGGAGGGAAGATGAAACGTCATTAATTGATACAAGTTTGGATAAAAGAATATCATGATTGACAGTATCAAAAGCCTTGGAGAGGTCCAGGAATATGCCTATTGTATTTGAATGTAAATCCATATTACTGGTGATATTATCTAATAACTGAATAATGGCATGAGTTGTGGAGTGTTTTTTCCGAAATCCAAATTGGGAATCAGATAAAATATTGTGATCATCCAGGAAATGTATCATACGTGTGTGAACAATACGTTCAAGAATTTTTGAGAATGAAGTGAGAATAGAAATCGGTCTATAATTATTAACATTCTTAGAATCACCATTCTTAAAAATAGGAGTGACCCTTGCAATTTTCATGCCATCGGGAACTATGCCAGTTGAGATTGAAAGATTCATGATAAAAGTTAGAGGTTTGGAGATTGCCAGAATCACATCTTTAATTATAGCACTACCAATATGATCATGACCAGCACTTTTCTTAGCAGGCAATTTACGAATGATGTTATGATTTTCATGCTCGGTAACTGGAGTGAAAAATATATAATTATGATTAGGATCTTGAAGAAAGCTATCGAAGTTAACCGAACTTGGTGAAATAGCACTGCTAAGTGAGTTGCCTATACTTGTAAAATAAGTATTGAAGTGTTCAACAATAATATGTGGATTATCAACGGAGTGACCATCAATGTTCATGGAGGAAATTTCGGACCGTGGCTTATTATGAAGCACGCTGTTTACAACTTTCCAGGTTCCTTTGATATTACCTTTTGTCTTATCAAATTGTTTAGCATAGTAACTTTGTTTAGATTTACGTATCAATTTAGTTAATATATTTTTGTAACGTACATATTTAGACCGATTGCATTCGTTAGGGTGTGAAATATATCTTCGATAAAGCTTGTTTTTATGATAAATAGATTTACATAAGCTCACTGTTATCCATGGAGATTTAGGAACTAACTTGAATAAGACTTAGACTTATGACTCTTTATGGGAATATTTTTGTCGTGGAGAGTATCAAAAATACCAATAAAACCCTTGAAGGCAGTATTTACATCAGGTGCATTGAAGACTACAGACCAGTCACAGGAATTCAAGTCGTGCTTAAAATTAAAAATGTTTTCTTGAGAATAATCACGGGTGTGAATCAGTCAGGAAGTTGGTCGTTTAAACTCAAAAGGGAAGGACGTAAATATAGGAAAATGGTCTGACAAATCAGTCACTAAAATGCCAGATTTTGGAGGGGGCAGAATATTAGAAAAAATATTATCAATAAGAGTGGCAGAGTTCTGGGTTACCCTGGTGGGTTTGTTGATGAGAGGTATGCACGATGAAGAAAATATTATATCTAAGAATTCCTGAGTCTGGCTACAGTGATCGTTATCCAAAAGATTAACATTGAAGTCACCAGTAACTAAACACCGTTTATTTTCATGGGTAATCCGTTCCATTATTGTACGAAAAGATACAGCGAAATCATTAAAGTTAACATTAGGGGGTTTGTAAATAACTCCTACTATGATATTTTTCTGTTTACCAGAAGGAATAATTTCAACGAAAATGGATTCTAGTGATTTACAATTGGATTTTAGGTCAGGTCTATGGGTATAACATAAGTTAGAGACAATATAAAGAGCTACCCCGCCACCAACTCTTTTATTTCTGTTGTTTGTTTCTAAATTAAAGCCAGGAATGTCCAGGTAATTTTTGCAAGATGTGTCTTTTAACCATGTTTCAGACAGTCCTATAACAGAAATATTTTTATTTAATTGGCCAAGACAGCTTTTCAGTTGATCAACATTTTTGTACAAACTTCTGATATTAACATGCATAAGAGAAAAGTTATTCGGAGGGTCAGTATTAACATAATCCTCAAACTGTTCGAGAGAATAATAGCAGGGGTTACTCAAGTTGTGAACTTCATTATTTGGATCATCCTGAATGTTCAGATTGTAGTCCTCTACTAAGAACTGTTGATTAGTATTAGAGTGATCACTAGTCATACTTCAAAACTAACAATACCAATAAATAATCTAGTCAGACAAAGTAAACAAACAATTATAATCAAGTTAGATAATGGACAGGGAGCAGCAGTCAGCAAGGTCTAGCATGCCAAGTGTTCCATGGAAAACCACAGATGATTATGGACCAAGGTTTGTTTCGGCGTTCGGGGTGAATTTTGAACCATTCAAATACAGCTGACCGTTTTTGAACACTGGGTTCTGGCCGTTGTTGTATGCCCTTTTCATCAGGTGACGAAGCGATCTTTTATAAGCGACATCAGCAGCTGGCAAATCTTGGATGATAAAGATACCAGTGTCAGCGAGCGCTGTCTTTGCTCGACTCAACACAGTTTGTCTTTCTGGACGATATATGGCTTAGGAGAACAAAACGACAGGGGAGAAAGACTGATACAATTCTGCGAGGAGCACAATCTAGTTATTGGGAATACCTTTTTCCAACACCCACAAAGAAGGTTATACACCTGGTCAAGTTCAGGAGACATGTACCGGAATCAGATAGATTTCATCATGATCAAAGGCAGATTTAAAAACAGCTTCAAACAGGTAAAGACATACCCTGGAGCAGACATCTACTCAGACCACAACCCAGTAGTGGCGACAATTGCTTTGAAACTGAAGAAAACACAAAATACAAGAAATGGCACAAAGAAATACGATCTATCTACTTTGCAACGACCAGACATACAGCATTCTTACGCAGTTCAGGTGAAGAACCGATATGAGACACTGCTGAAGGAAGACACCGAACAACATGAAAGTGACGTAGACAAGATAGAGGCACAATGGAAAAACATAAAAGAAAGTATACAACATGCCAACGAGGAAATTCTCCACCGGAAGGAAAGAAAGGCCAAACAACCATGGATGACGGATCATATCCTAAAACTCATGAGTGAAAGGAAAAAGAAGAAAAACACAGTGGAATATCACTCAATTAACAGATTCAGAAAGAGTGCCGAAAGACAAAGGAGGCATGGCTACAAAGGAAATGCGAAGAGATTGAAACCCTTGATAGAAAACATCAAACAAAAGAAATGTATGACAGGATCAAAGAGCTGACAAACACAAAACAAACAAACAAAGAAACTGGTTGCATAAGAAGTAAAGAGGGAAGCATCATCTTTGACCAACAAGAAATATCAAGCAGATGGGTGGAATATGTGACTGAGCTGTTTGGTGATGAGAGAGAACCAAAACCCACCATCAATAATGAGGATGGCTCACCAATCCTCCTAGAGGAAGTCAAACAAGCCATAAATCAACTCAGATATGGAAAAGCTCCTGGACCTGATAGCATCACAGCTGAGATGCTAAAAGCACTTGAGAAAGAAAAGCTAGAAACACTAACAGAAATGTGTAATAACATCTACAATACGGGCCATATCCCAGAAGACTTCAGACAATCAATTTTTGTGACAATCCCGAAGAAAGTGAAAGCTATGGATTGCACAGACTTCAGAACCATCAGTCAGATGAGTCACGTGGTCAAAATGTTACTCCGGATCATCTTAGAGCGTATTAAAAACAAGATCAACAGAGAAGTTGGAAAGGAGCAATGTGGATTTAGACCTTCTAGCGTATAAGTGTAAGACACATAGAACTAGACACGGATGTACATGTATGCTTTATCGACTATGCAAAAGCATTTGACAAAGTACACCACAAAGCAATGATCGACTGCTTGCAAGCAATCGGATTAGACGGCAAAGCTCCCGACTGATCGAAAACCTGTACTGGGACCAGGTAGCAGTGATACAGATTGGCAACACACTCTCTCCAACTGTTGAAATTAAGAACGGCGTCAGACAGGGATGTGTACTCTCACCCAGCTTATTCAATATTTACACATAAGTGATCTTCAGAGAAATTGAAGATAACAGAGGGGTTAATGTGGGAGGATTTAATGTGAATAACCTTCGATATGCAGATGACACAGTCCTCATGGCAAAAACAGAAGGGAATCTACAAAACATTGTGGACAATATCAAAGAAGAAAGTGAAAAACACGGGCTTAAAATGAATGTCAAGAAGACAAAAACGATGGTCATCAGCAAGAGGAAGTCAAAAACCAGCATCCAGGTTGACAGGAAAGAACTGGGACAGGTTGACTCATTCATCTACTTAGGACAAAAGATAACGGAAGATGGGCGATGCCAAGATGAAATCAAACGAAGGATAGCTATCGGCAAATCTATCTTCAATAAAAGGAAACACATCTTCACATCAAGAAATATCAACATCAAAACACGGCTAAGACTAATCAAATGCTACATCTGGTCAACAGTACTATATGGAGCAGAAACATGGACATTGACGAGAGATTCAATCAACCGACTCGAAGCATTTGAAATGTGGACACACAGAAGATTGCTGAGCATCCCCTGGGTAGCCAAAATGACCAACAAACAAGTCCTCCAAAAAGCACTGACAAAGAAATCCCTCATAAAAACAGTAAAATACAGGAAGACAAATTTCTATGGACACATGATGAGAAACCAAATGCTGCAGAAGACTCTTTTGGAAGGCAAAATAGAGGGGAAAAGACCAAGAGGAAGGAGAACATCGTGGTTTGATAATGTGAGAGATTGGACTGGCCTTAGCTATATGGAATGTGCGAGGGCATCTCAGGACAGAGATAGATGGAAAGCCATTGCAGCCAACCTTCTGCGAGAAGACGGCACCTAATTGAATTGAATGACATTGAAGAAGACGATCTGGTGGAAAACAACTCCAAGGTTCTAATCACAAAGCTAGCAATGCCACATACTGATTCAGAAACGAGTACTTCAAGTTTGAATTCGCTGATGCAGGATAAAATAAATGTGACACAACAGGATAAGTAACATTTCCTTTTTACAGTGGTCACTCATAGATGGTCTAAACTTTCAAAGTGTTTGAGCCAAGTAAGTGTCGTTCAGACATCTGCTATTGGAAAAAGAGGTAAACTAAAATCTACTGATAAAAAATATTCCATCAGATAATAAATTTAATCAGAATAAAACTTTCTCATAGTTGAAATTTGCTTCAAAAAGTTTTCCTCACCAGACTTAATACATGATAAACATGAAAACTTTAGAATATTTGAATTTTGTTTAAAGACTCACTTAAATTAGTGTTTATTTTAATTTGTCTTTTTTGTATTATTAAATATGTATTTTCAAAAATCTTATTTCAGCTGTCTGACGATCAACGGAGCTAGTGGTGAACCAGTTACAGCTATTTCACAGGAAGAGCCACTGTGTACTCCTGGGCCGTCCTCATCACAACCACAAACAACAATGTCAGCACCGACCTGGCATCTTTCTTACAAACTACCGACCATCCCAGCAATTTTTCTTACAAACTACCGGCCATCCCAGCAACTATCAACGCAAAGCTTCAAAGTGGTCAACCGCTGAAGGAGGCAGAGAGGTCGCCATTCTTGGATGCAATATACATAAGTGTGAAGATCCACACATAGTAAGCTCTTTCTGTTTTCAATGACCCAAATAATACCATACATTTATTTAACAATAATTGGAGTCCCTACTAGACTTAACCTGTTCACTCTGGGCATTTTCAATCTGCTATCTGTAGTCAGTTTTGTAGTCGAGTCACCTGTGTCGAGTCCGAGTCACGAGTCATTAGGTCCGAGTCCGAGTCCGAGTCCCGAGTCACTTGGTCCGAGTCCGAGTCACGAGTCACGAGTCACTTGGTCCGAGTCCGAGTCCGAGTCACGAGTCACTTGTTTAAATATTGATGGCAAACCAAATGTTGTAAAATAAGCATTGGAAATGACAAAATAAAACACATTTAATTTAAACAAAGTTCTGTACCTGCAGTTACAATTTTATTTGAGGTTTAACTCCTTGCCCCTTATCCAGAATATCTTTTAAGGATTTAAAAAAAAATTTTTCTCTTCAAAATAACCAATTATGTACTGATTATTTATTTCAGAAAGGTTAATAGCCAACAAATTTAAAGAAACTTTCTCTAAACCATAAACCTTGTTGGCTACCTACCTTTCTGAAATAAATAAATCAGTATATAATTGGTTATTTTGAAGAGAAAAAAATCATTTTAAATCCTTAAATTCTTAAAAACTTAATCCTTAAAGACACTGGACACCTTTGGTAATTGTCAAAGAAACGATACGGGGCGGAACGGCGGATGCCATGATTAAAAAAGTTTCCTGACCAAGTTTCGCGTGTGCGTGTTGACCATGTGTGGAAACTGGTGCAAATAACACACAGCCATCACAGTGCAATAATGCAAGCAGTGTTTTACAGGTACCAGACATGCCATTTCCCTGGTAATATGCACAATTGCTTCACGCAAACAGTGGCTATGGTGTTAACGTTGACAGATAACCAGCATTAATATTGGTGTCGTGCATCTCAGTGTTATTGTGCGTATTGAACATACGAATCGAACATACACGCGCTGTATGTACAGTGCCATCTACTACACAATACTACTACAATAATCACGAACACTATTACTCGCAACACCATACTACAGTATACTTCTTGTGCTAAGACGTTAATATTCCTCCATCCATGTGCACTCCGGGAATGACAATCGGATCATCGGAATCGTTTTTAATATTGAAAAAAGGTATTGTTTGTGAAAATACGTGACTCGCAAGTCACGAGTCCTCGGGGACAAGTCCAAGTCACGATAGTCGAGTCCGAGTCCCGAGTCCGAGTCCGAGTCTTTTGCAGACGTGACTCGAGTCAAGTCCGAGTCACCGAAATTGGGACTCGAGACGGACCCGAGTCCGAGTCCTGGACTCGAGTCATACAACACTGTCTGTAGTACACGACCATATTATTTGACACGTTTGACTGTAAATTGTATGCATTTCATTTAGACTAGTAATACAATGGCGTAAATCCCTGTCAAAAAGTGAGGGAGAGGTGGTTTTTTTTTTTCTCCTTTTTTTTTAATGAATAACCCCCTTTAAAAAATACCTTCAAAAAAGACCACCTTAAAGATGGACTAAAACGGAATAATGATAAAGGCTGTGTTGCTGTTTTCGTTCGAGAAATGTATAATGATTACTAATATATTATTATTATTCAATAAAATTTGTTCCTTCATGCAAAAAAAACACAAAATTGATCAGCGTTCTATGACCCAGAAAAACTCAGTTTCAGCAAAAGCCCTTAACTCATGAATAATTCATACTTTGTGTGTGACGTAGTACCCATGACGCTTTATATCTCGAGTCGATCGTGTGTCACGTGTGCGTGTGCATTTGACCGTACAATGCTATGCGGAGTACAGCGGACAAGCTAGGTTATATTTTGGTACAACTATTTTCGACCGAAAAACAGCGGAAAATGTCCGATAGCAGCGAGTATTGGGAAGACCACAGTATATATGGGGAAGAGGCAGTGATGGCAACTCTAGCGATGAGGGGAGCTCACCAGACGAAAGTGAAGGCGAAGGCGAAGAAGACGAAGAACGTGGCGCTGAGCCATACCGGTTCGAGCCACTTGCGGTGCCTGCTGTTAACCAGCCCGGTGACGGTGATCGTCAGGCCGAAGACGACGAGGCAAACCCTGATGGTCGACGGCTAAACACAGACTGGTAAGCCCACAAAATGATTTATGAATAAAATACTGATTGATGCTTCGTTTGATCAGTTCATTTCTGCTGTCAAAAATAGATGTAGGCTAGGCTTATTGTGGGCCATACTTGACAAAAACATGATCGAACATGATGGAGACCGTAGGTTTATTATCTACCTCCATTCATGTACATACAACATGTACATGTGAACAACACATGCACAGTCAGTAGAAATGTGGGGGTGGGGGTTAATTACTGTCTAGCGTTTTATGACTTATTGGCAAAATTAGCCAGTATTTATGAAGACATGAATGATGGGATGGGAATCACTGCTCAAAATTCAAATAAAATCATGATCTTTTGTAGTTTAAGTTTTACCATCAAGCTTTGAGCATTTTGACAATTTTTTTTTCCTCTCCCTTCAAATCAAACTAAAGGTTGTACATGTGTACCCCATGCATGTTTGATCTGTCCATGGAAAAATGTATTCCTTCAAGATGTACCGGGTACCTGTCCTTGATCAGTTCATGGGGGGATGTATTTCAAGATCAATTTTCAAGAAGTGCAACCCCAGTGACAAAGTTACTAAAACTATATTTTCCAAACTTGTTTTTTTTGTGGTAATACTAGGTGTTTGTGTGGCCATTGTGTCCTTCAGCCTTTGCTACCAAACTATATATGTTGCAAAGAAGTTGAGAAAAACAGAGAGCATGATGCGGCAGCTGGACATCAACATAGATGATCCGAACCAGTGCCTTACCATCCATGATTGGTTTGATGCAATCTGCCTCCACCCAGGAGTGCTTGCAACAGCATACCTTCAATACAGAGCATACTATGGCAGAGATGCAGTTGAAGGAACGCTTGACCAGTAAGTGATTTGAGTGTTGACTCTATGTACAAAGCCAATGTACCATCAATTTCAAACTAATATTGTAGAGCTGTCAGTTTTGAATGTTCTACATGTACATACGAAGCAGATTACATGTACTTTTGATTGACCAGAATGAGCATCACTGTTTACTTCAGAGTAACTGCACATCTGAATATGAGCTTTGTTGACCTGTGTGCATCTAAATAAATGTATGTCTTATTGTACATGCATTACATGTATGTAACTGTTTACTTTGGATCATGATTGCCTTTTGGCATGGTTATAGTTTTAAAGCAATTTAGGTTCACGTGGTGTTAACAAACAATATCAACACTCCACCATGCAAACCACAAATCTTGTCTTAATAATTTTGTCCGATGACTCGGCCGACGTAGTAGCAGTAAGCCTGGTGGTGGTACAAGTAGATACACGAATTCTCTCAATGTTTGGCGCTTTCGTGGGGATCGATCCAGGCTTCAAACGAAACTTTGTTGTCAAACGCAGTGATTTTTTCAAAGCACTTGAAGGTTCCATACAGTCCTCTGAAAAATTTGCTGAACAAATCAAAGGCCTACTTCTTGCCGAGAAGGTGAAATCCTTTCATGTATTATTCACGAACTTCACCCATTCCTTTGATTTTGCAGGATCCCGCGGAAATTGAACAAAATGAATCTCTGGATTCTTAGAACTATTTCTAGTGCATCCACCAGCAAGTCGGCATTATTGCAGCTGATACACTAGAAAAAAAAGCTTCGTAAAAACTTCATGCCTCTGCAGGAAAACGCATGCATAATACACACGGAATAACATTGCGTCTTTTGTTTACTCTCGGTTGCTCATGGGTAGTACGTCATCACTTTTCGCTGGTTTACGAGTCCGCTGGTACTATATCGTGGATTTCATTGTGGTTTTCAATGGATCTTTGCCGGGAACCAGTACAGGGCGTGAAATTTCAAAATCGAAGAATTGAGGTCTAATTTTATCGGTCAAATTGCAACAAAATTATTTAGAGAAAAACATGACCACAACAATAAATTGTTACCTGAACACAACATAAATTTAACATGTGAGTTTTCGTTGTAGTCCATCTTTAAGCTAATATTCAGCATCACTCTATCATAATAGTATATTTGTGCAAAACAGGAGAATTTTTTAAAATGATTATAATATTTAATTAAATTGTTTCCATGGGGGTGGGGGGTGGGGGGTGGGGGGAGGGGGGTGATCCCATGATTTATCCTCCAAAATGTGGGGGTATATTTCCCATCCCCCCGGGATTTATGCCCGTGTATAGGAAGTAAAGCACTAGCCTTACAGTTCCAAAAGCCAGTAGACCTGAATACAGTTATACATTTTAAAAACTTGGACAGGCTTTGTTTGAAAGTGTTTCTGCTTTAAAATGGCTGTAAAGTATTTATCAGTCATTCTCTTTTTGTTTTTTCAGCTATCAAGACGGGACAGTATGACCATATAATTCAACTCATTCTGGAGAAGTATCCTAAACTACAGTCACAGCAAACCATGTCTAATGCAAATTTGAGGGTAAGATGGTGCAACACTCCAAGATTCAGCCCAGCTAATGTGCCATCAGATTTAAGGATTTGCAAAATTTATAGGAATTGTGGCATTAAATCAGTGTACTTACACTCTTTTAACTGGGAGTGCCATGCCCTATCCTTCACTGACCTAGTGGTGCACTTTCCAATCCAAACTGTAATTTTTGAGCTACAATCCTCAACTTGATTCTACTAGTCATCAGTAGGGTGCCTCAAATCATACATAGATTATTTGTAGTTTATGATGCTTGTGCACATGCAGTAACCAAGTAATGCAGGTAATGAAGTTAACAACGTTGCACATCTAAAGAAGCCTAATGTGAGGGGCCCATAGGTGGGCATTCTTTGAGCAATTTTGATTTTTCGCTTTCTTCACCTATCCGAAAACTGCTGCATGTCTTCGGGTTCCCAACCCTTGAGGGCAAGAAATCTTCTCAGGAGAAAAGTGGATCAATTGCATAAATCTCTCACTTTGTGTTCCCTGTTCAGAGCCTGTGGAAGTATTGTCTACAGTATAAAATTTCCAACTGCAGGAAGAGAGAAGACAATGACATACCTGCAGTGAAGGCAAGGAAACAAAAATCCAGACAGTAGCACTTAAAACTAGACATATTGCATTTGTGCACAAATGCCGAGCTGTTTCGCCATAACTTTTTCAAATTACTCAATTGAATATGAAAGTTGTTTGTATTCAAAGCAGTATGATATATCAAGCCTGTTTTAAAAAGAATTTGGATTATACCACGTTTTGTTAGCAATTTATGACTTAAAGGGGCAAAAAACGAAAAAAATCATTAAAAATCATGTGATGACGTCATCACGACGTCATTTCAGAATTTACAAGAACTTGCCAATATCTAACGACCTACCAAGTTTCAACATGATCGCACTTATACTTCGGGAGATATACGACTTCAAAAAAGCACCTTTAATGCCGCGTCACGTGACCCCCGATGACGTCATTCATCTGAAACTTCACACATATGATGGCTGCCTGACGGTCAACATGTGTGTAAGTTTTGAAGTGATTACACAAAAGTTCTCCACACACATCTTCAAAAAGTCCATTTTGAACAGTTTTCAACCTGCCGCTAGAGGGCGCTCTTGTGTATCGTGACGTCATCGGTATTTTTTTTTAAATGCACACCCTTGCCAGACAATAACATCGTTGAAAGCAACTTCATAACTATTTCCAGTTTTGAATTACAAAGCACTTCCTGTTTAGACCGGAAGTAGAGGTCATGTGAGGTCACGCACACTGAATAAAATGAAGACCTAATTTATCCCCACCCAATCCCGCAAACAAAAACCTACGGTCTCTTGTGGTTGATTTCATATAGATTTTCAAATATTAAAAAAAAGGAAACTTTAAGATGACGTCACGTGACAGGTGATGACGTCATCATGACATAATTGTTTGAAAATCATCATTGCACCAATGCCTTTCAGCACTGAAAGTTTCATTGCAATTGCTCCTTCGGAACTATGCAAAAAGCCGCTTAGAACGAATTTTGTCTGAAAAATACAAAAATTTTTTTAACGAAAACAAGAGCTGGTCCGCTGCGCTATGCTGCGAAACAGCTAATTAGCCAGCCTTCAGGGAAACGGGCTGCCCAGTGGGGTGTTACCAACTATCTTCCTGCAAGGCAGACATCTGAGGATGATGCATCCATCAAAATACACACCAAATGGATGCAGCAGGAGATTGCCAGAAAGAAGCCCAACTATGTGAGGGTGCAAGAGGCTATGGCTGCAATGTTCTCTGACAGACTTAAACTCATTGTGAGTGATTGTGCTTCAGTTGCTGCAATAAAACGGTTGTATCCATGGCTTTTCGACGAAGAGGAGGTATGTTCTGCTTTATTAATCATTCCCTCCATCAAAATTCTGAAAAATCAATCTATCGTATGTTTCGTTTGACAGTTTGAATTTTATGTGAAAAAAATTCAAAGGACAGCACCGAAATTGCAATGCTCAAAGAATCTTAAGAGCCATTTGTATGATAATTGTATGGTACTTTTTTAGCAAAAAGCTCTTAAATAGTGCAAATGGGAGACTTTTGAGACAAAAGAAGGCATCCCAGGAAGTGGTCATTTTCTATTGTTCTCAGTAAGAAACAATATAAAAGGAACGCTTGCTGGGATGCCCACTGTTGTCTCAAAAGATTACAATTCAAGGAAGTACATGTGTAACTATTGCCAAGTTCAATGAAGCAAAAGTAATTATTCGGGACAATTTCCCCTTTATGACAGTTGCTTCAAGAATTCCATAGAATTGATGGGAAGTCATCAATGACAGCCCTTCTAGAAATACACAGACGCAAGTGACCGTGGCAAAACTGCTCAAGAAGAGACCAAAGGTTCTGGAGGCTGCTTTGGCGCAAATACCTCTGCAAAAACAGGATGCTGCAAGAAAAGTTATGCAATGCTAGAAGAAAAAAAAGTTTATCTTTTAGGAATAGGTCATACCTTTTTTTACTGGCAGCCATGTTGCATGCTAGGTTTTGTTCATGTGTCACAAAAGAAGCATGAATATAAGTGCTACCCTTGCATTCTGCGTGACAACAAAGAGGTACATTGGCATACACCATGGCTGCACAAACCTCTAGACATTGTATAACAAGAATATTCAAGCAACTTTGAAACTGACCTAGCCCCACCTAATATTAGAGGCCTGACATTTTGAGGACCTCCCTCCAATAATAGGGCTGGTTAGTTCGGTTGGTAGAGCACTTGTACAGTAATTGAGAGGTTGTGGGTTCAGGTAATTTGTCTTTGTTCACCCGATTTATGTTTAAACTTTATTATTTGTTCATTTCTTCAGTGTCAGGCAGACTAGCAAGCACTATGACTGATCAACATTGCTCCAAGAGAAGGTGACAGATATGCTGTTGTTTGAAGATACAGTATGTGAAGGGTTTATGTCCGAGTTTTTTAAATACGGATGGCATGGATTGAGAGCTCATTCTTTTCAGCTGGAACACCTTAAATGATGCTCTGTATGAAAATACTGTGACAGTTTTTTCAGTAGACACTGTATATACCTGCCAACTGTTCCGATTTAATTGGAATTGTCCAAATTTTTGAGGTTACAGACTGCAAAAATCAAAATAATCAGATTTGTGCAGCAATGAAACAAACAAGTTCTTGCAAAACATGGTGATATTTGCATGCGACAGTAAAGGATTTCTTATATAGGAGAACAGTAATTTTTGTACATTGTTGTTCATACATCATTTGTATATATGTACATGTAATTAGCTGTGCTCAATGCTTTTGGTGTTTCTATTTTTGAGGTGTCGGCGTTGGCAGGTATGCACTGTAATCAACAAACTTTTACAGGTGACTTTCGTTGTATATGTCTTGAAAATTGTGCCTATAAATCAGCACTACGTTGTCAAAAACCAAACAAAAAACATACCTTTAAATATTATTCTTGGTTTTTGATAGAATTTTGTCTTTTTTAACACACGGCTCTAAAGCAGTTTAATAATTTTGATTCAGCATTTTGATTTTGATTTACATTTTTACACAGGACTCCACTTCGACATCACCGGTTTACTTAGAAGTGAAGGTGCAGGAAGGCGATGATGAGAATATATACAAGAGTAGATGGCATTTATGTCACTAGCTCATCAGTCTTCATCACAGCATTTTCAATGTTTCTTTCCGTTTTTTGTTATTTTAACATGGCTTATCCAAGTTGCTTGAGGAAGACCTTAAATTTCTTTAAGGAAGTGATGCTTAACATCCAAGACAATTTGCCAATTGATAAAGAGTGTTGAAAAAGTCCTAGATAAATTAAATAACGCCCTGTCAAAATGCCACTAAGTAAAATGGGGAAAAACTAACAATTTACTTTTCCATACACAGCTGAGTACAAGTATGACAATGTAATACAAATTTGATTGACCCACACTTTGTCCAGTTATACGTTTTTGTTACACTATGTAAGGCATTTTGATTTACACTGGAATTTCTAAAATAATACACATGTAAACTTAATCATTTTCAGTTTTGATATATGGTATGTTGATTTTACAACCAAGTTACCAACTTGATGTGCATAGGAATTTTGTCAGTACTTTTAAAGGTTTAATACAGGATTGGTTTGGGATGAATGCATTCATTCCGATCATGTTTACATCTTACAACAAAGTTGTGAAAGTTTCCTCAAAATAGGTCTAACGTTTTTGAGAATGAACAATGGTTTCTGTTTTGTCAAGTTATTTCGTAAGTTCCTTTATGGAGCAGCTGTGTATAATATTTCAAAGAAAATTTGGTTTTAGATGAGCTTCATAAAATAGTAATAAGCTTTCAGACTAAAACTAAATTGTCATGTTGTTTTTTATCCTTTCCAATCCTTTAATATCATCTATAAATTACTTTAAACAGTGCCAGTTTATTTGGGATACAAATGAGTTAAATGTACACAAACAGTGCAGTATTAACTGCCACATTCTTGCCTTTTATTTGGTACATGTTGCATTTAAAGATTTTTAGGTTTTGAGCAATGAAGTTCCCTAAAGCTGTGACAAGTATGTTTTACCAAACACTTTTATTTTCCTTTTTGGCTTTAAATAAAACAAGCAGTAAAAACTAGTCATTTGACTAATTTGCTTAGTCCGTTCATTTATGACTAAACGTTCAGGTCGCTTGACCAATCAACGTTGTCGATTCAGACACCATGGAAAGATGAAGAAAAACTAGTCGTTTGACTTAAAAACTTTGGTATTATGACTTAATATAATAAATAAGTCATTGAATTTCAATGACAAATTAAAATAAGTCGAGACAGAGACCATTTTTACTACATTTGTTTAGTCACCTAGACTAGATTTTGTTTTCAGTGTATGACCAAAGATGTTACATGCAATCAGTTATGAAAAAAGCCCATTTTGTTTTAAGTGTATGACCAAAGATGTTACATGCAATCAGTTATGAAAAAAGCCCAGACTCAAGCTAGCCACACTGCCCGCGAAAAAAACACTGTCAAAAATATATTTGTTGATTTTGAATGTACACAAGACGGTGGTCTACACAAACCGAACTCTGTGTCGCGCAAGTAATTAGCGAAGACTGCGCAGGGCAGCCTGATGATTACGATTGCAAAACGTGTACCAAAAAGCAAGTTGTGTTTAAGGGTGATCAATGCGATAAGCAATTCTGCATTTGGTTGTTTCAGTCACCAAGTACCAGAAATTCAATATTTATATAATAATGCCGTTGGGCCTGATATTGTGTACTCTGGGCCTAAAATAATGTGTATTGATTAGCTGGTTACAAACGTAAAATTATAGGTTCCATTAATTGTTTACCTCTGGCCCTAAGTAAGTTGCCTGAAACCTTCAGGTTAACGCCCTTTGCACGCTACCATTCCCTACACACACTGTTTCCTGCCCGCTGGAATCTTTTTGCATAACCATTAAAGTTAATAACACACAGTTGTACTAAAAAGCCTTTTTCTGTGTGAAGGAATTATTTTATTGCAAAATGCTAAATAAGACAAATGTAGAGTATAATACTGACAACCATTTAGTTCAAACAGAATTGATTTTGGATGCCGAATTTAGAAAATACTTCCAAAGTTCATGAAAATCATGAACTTTGGAAGTGAGTATTTTCTAAATTCTGCATCCTCAAAAATTAACTTGTGTGTGTGTGCATGTGTTTACATGTACATGTACATCAGGACATACACAACACAAATTTGCAAATGTGACTAAAAAAGATCAAATAAATATAGTAAATGTTCATGTCCAATTGTTTTCTGAGTTTATTTTTCGTTGTACCCTGGTTCGGTGCCATCTTCAGGATCATATTCATAGATCATCAGTCCATGATGTAGCTGGTTGAATTCCATCAGCCATGTATAATCGTATCCCCTTGGTAAAGCACGTCGAAAAGCATCCCACCACCTTGGACTTTTCCCCTCCTTGCACAAAAACGATGCCATCGTCGTCAGATTCGGCCCAAATGTCGTCAATAGACGTGTATTCAATATATTCCATGTTGTCAGTAGACATAACTGAAGCATTATCGTCGCTATTGCCTCCCAAAACGTCCTCAAACTCCGATTCTCCTTAGTCAGAATCTGCGAAAATCTCCACGAATGCTGCTGCCGCGTCCATGTTTACTGCCTTTTGTTTTACGGTGAAAACAGTCGCGGAAAAAATCGGTAATTTCGGGATTTTTTCTATAAAAATTGTTGCGTTTTTGTTCGTAACATGGCTTCCACATATCGAAGTGTCCAAAAAGTAGCCGGATGAATGTCAGGGGTCAAAGGAAAGCTCGATTGTACGCAAAACAAGTAGCAACTTGTGTTGGGCGCAAATATGCGCCCATAGCAGTGAGGGAATAAACGTTGCGAGCGCCCAGAAGACCAGGGTGTAGATCCCTTTAAACATTGCATAACCATCGCATCCGCTTGTAACCTAACGTTCAGACGCCTTTTTCTATCGCAGGATACTATAGCGGTACTGCCCCCGAATGGGTTCGAACAGAATGATAGGCATTCAAGGGAATCGATGCGATGGTTACGCTATGTAACTAAAACAGAAGGGAAACACATCCAACTGGGGGGGGGGGGGAAGTGTAGTAGTCCTTAAAGTATTTTTCTTTGTTCCATTAAAATCGCCCAGGTGGCTCTCATGCATTCCTTTTGTTACGCAACGCCAGGTGCGTTTCTCCAACTCCACACACGCACGCGTATATAAAACTTCACTGCACATTCACTCCGTGCTCACATAAACCTTTTCGACCCTGGACGAGGATACAGCCCAGCCAGCACCGGAGTGTACGTATATTAATAACCTAGGCTTCAATTTATCATTTGCTTAATGTTAGTATTACTTTCTTAAACTTCTTGTTGCTGTGGTGTGCCGCTTGGCAGTAGTATACAGCCAATAGGCCCACCGCAGTTACAAGCCAATTAATTCGACCTGCGTTATAACAAGTCCGGCACAGTGTTGCCCCCTTCTTAGTTATTTGTAAAAGGCAAAGCAGCCAAGCTTCAATTTAGTTTTTATAATTTCCTTTCATATTTATATATATATATATAACGCAAGAACACGCTACCAAAGAAGAAAGTGGGAAAGTACAAATTTTACGAGTTTTGTTTTGAAACTAGCACTTTCTGTGAGTTTCATGGTTGTTATTTTCACGGCTGCCCAAATTGTTACCAAGATAGAACCACAATTAACAAACTAAGAATTGTTTCAATGAACGACCTACACATGTTAACGCAAGAGAAAAAAAGATTTTCAAAAGAAAAGGTACCGCAGAGTAAGTACGTTGAAATTTGGGAGTGCGAATGGAAAAAAAATGTCAACAATTTGTCAAAAGAAAAAAGGTGTTCATTGCCCGACGGCCAACACTAAACCTTAGAGACGCGTTCTGCGGAGGGCGCACAAATGCCACCCATCTTTTTTATGAGGTTCAAGGGCAAGAAATGATCAGATATTCAGACTTTTTGAAGTGGTAATGAATTCCATAAACGAGGAGCAGCTGATGCAAACGCCCTATCCCCCAACTTCTTTTAGAACGAGGCTGAAAAAGTTTTTGGATTCTAGATGATCCTAGACGAGTGACAGAGGGAGATTGTATGAGGGAAAAAATGTATCCAGGAGCCAGTCCATTGAGGGCTCGATATGCAAACAAACAAATTTTGTAAGAGATTCGCTCTCGAACAGGAAACCAATGAAGAGATTTTAATATGGGTGTAATATGTGATGAACGTCTTGTCTTTGTCACAAGACGTGCTGCAGCATTTTGAACCTGCTGTAATCGAACTATTTGATTATTAGGTAATCCAAAAAGTAGTGATTTGCAATTATCAAGGTATGAGGTGACAAAGGCATGAATTAGTTGTTCGGTTGCCACAGGGTTTAGATATTGTCTGATTGAACGAATATTTCGAAGGTTGTAGTTGGCCAGTTTAACACAGTTTGAAATCTGTGACTTGAGAGACATTGATGAGTTGAGGATGACACCTAGATTGCGAGCTTGTTCAACCGGAGATACTGAGGAAGAGCCAGTGTAAAGCAGGGGAGGGGTGATTTTGCTGAGTTGTCTTTTTGAGCCAAGGAGAAAGAATTCTGTTTTATCCTCATTGAGTTTCAAGTAGCTGTCAAACCATCCACTGTTGTATGTCGCTAACACAAGCTTAGAGCTTAGCCATGGATCCATCAATATCCTCTTGTACTGGCTGACAAGAGAAATATAACCAAGTCATCTGCATACATGTGATAATTAGTTCCGTGATCCTGGATAATACCTTGCAATGGCTGTGTGTAAATATTTAATAACTGTGGTCCAAGGACTGATGCTTGTGGAACAGAAAAGTTGAGATTAACGGATGAAGATGTTGCATTGGGCAGACACACTGATTGGGACCTGTCTGAGAGATATGATGAGAGCCACTGTAAGGCCAAACCATTGATGCCGATGAGTTTCAGTCGGTCAAGCAAGATGCTGTGATCCAGTGTGTCGAATGCGCTGCTGAGATCAAGCAGCACTAAGCCAGAAATCTTGCCGCTGTCCATATCCATTAGAATATCATTCTGGACTCTCGGCAGCGCACTCTCCACAGTGTGCATCTGTCTGTAAGCAGACTGAAAGGGGTTCTGAAGATTATGTTCATTCCAATATGACTGGAGACCAGAATAAACTACTCTTTCTATCACTTTGCCCAAATACTTTAAGTTGGAAATAGGCCGGTAGTTTTTAAGCTCCAGTTTATTCAGAGAAGATTTTTAGAGAAGAGGTTTAATGTGAGCATGTTGTACACAACTTGGAAAAGTGCCAGATTGAAGGAACACATTGACAATTCGTGTAATGTATGGAGCAAAATCGTTGACAAAGTCTTTTATTAAACAGGTCGGAATTGGGTCCAAATCACATGATGACTATGGGGCAGACATAATGATTTCCCTCACTTCAGTGACTGTAGCTGGAGAGAATTCCACCAAATTGTATGTGGTGGAGGAGAGAGGGGTAGAGTCCGCAAGGTCTCTGCTAGTCGTCGGGGAATCATGTATAGCTTGACGAATGGTAGTGACCTTGCTTACAAAATAGTCACAAAACTGATTTGCAAGGTCACAATCACAGAATGTTGATAATACCAAAGAGGCGTTTTGGATCTCCAGAACAGTTGTCAATAGTAGATAATAGTAAGCGCTCCTGGGCTGCAACTTTGAGATGGGAGACTAACTGTTTTTGTTGATTATATAGTGAGCGATCAGCAATGCTTTTAGTAGACCTCCATCGTCGTTCAAGTTGACGTCGGCGGCACCTGGCATTGCGTATATCAGCAGTCATCCATGGAGATTTGGGCTTGATGATTACTGTACGTTTTTTCTTTGGAGTTAATCTGTCCGATAAGGATGCAAGGGAATTTTCATATTTGGTTACACATGAGGATGCCGTATCATGCTGGAAATCAATGACAGATAAGGACTCATGAACACCCTTTAGAAAGATCCACCTATCCATCGACTTCAAATTCCGAGTTGTGATAGTTTTTCTGACAGGCTTAGGCTTGTGTAATGTTAGGCTACACTGAATTGCCAGGTGATCCGATACGCCTGGCAAAACATCTACATCAAAGAGAAAATTTTCAGATTCACGAGAAATGAATAAGTCAAGAGTGTGGCCACCACGATGGGTAGGTTGAGTAACATGTTGCTTCAAACCATACATAGATAACAAGCTCAGGAACTGTTTTGTATTTGAGTCATTACAGACATCGACCGATATGTTGAAGTCTCCAGTAAATAAAACTTCAGATGGGATGAGAAGGTAGCTGTTCAACATCTAAGAATAAGCTGAATGGAAGATGTCGTCCTTGATTACACACCGGGAAAACATGTTTTAAAGTGAGAGGGTTTACGTTGAATTATAGAATAAAAAATAAAAAATGTTTGACTCCGTATCCAACACAGTGAGGTTTGAGAGAGATGAAAGAAGTTAGAATAACAGATCCGTATAAAATAACACGCAACGCTAAAACTAGGCAAATAATTACAAAATCAATGGGAAAAGACTAAAGATTGGTTTACGACAAACGAGTAGTATTGGATAACTATGCCACCATCCCTTACAGTTATGCCTGCTGACTGGTCCAGCATGTCGTTGTATAGAACGTTTATACGAGTATAAATATTCTCCTGATTGATTATACATGTTTAAATAATTTGGGTTTGAACAAAGAAAAATTGAATGGAGCGGGACTTGAACCAACGACCTCTGGATTAACGTACCAGCGCTCTACCAACTGAGCTATCCAGCCCTATGTTGGCGGTCTCCCTATTTATTAGTCAATATCTTTATTCGGGGATGCCAGTCAGAAGCCATACAACCGTTCACTGCCGTGTAGCCAGGGATCACACCCAAGTTTACGATACAACCTGGGAAGCGGCAGCCACGGGATCATCTTAAGGGGATGCGACTTTTTAAATAATAAATATTAGGTAATAAACCACAAGGGAAACTGACTGGGTATTTTTTTTATTTATTTGGGTTTGAACAAAGAAAATTGACTGGGGCGGGACTTGAACCAACGCCCTCCGGATTAACGTACTGGCGCTCTACCAACTGAGCTACCCAGCCCTAGGTTGGCAGTCTCCCTATTAGTCAATATCTTTGTTCGGGGGTGCCAGTCAGAACCATACAATCGTTCACTGCCGTGTAGCCAGGGATCATACCCAAGTTTACGATACAACCTGGGAAGCGGCAGCCACGGGATCACCGTAAGGGGATGCGACTTTTTAAATAATAAATATCAAGTAATAAAAAACAAGGGAAACTGACTGGGTAATTTTTAAAAAATATTTTGGTTTAAATAAAGAAAAATTGACTTTATATACACGTCAATCAAAAAAACTTAAGACAGACTGGGCTGTCTGACCAACTTTCCTTGAACTGAAAGGACTTAGGAATTTAGAGCGCTGATCCTTTCTACGAGCGGGCAACAATAACTGAACAAATTTAAAAAAGCAGTAGAAAAATTGAAGTATTTTGACATCCCTGCACTAAGCTTGTTGCTTATGAAAGACTAAGTAAAAGCGAAAAGGGAATGAATGTGTTCGGGGTAAATGTTTAGCATAAATGTAGTTATTAATTTATACAAGATGGGTTAACTGTTGCAATAGAAATTAAGAAAATTGAAACTCCAAAATCTGTTCAATTAACTACTTTGCAAAGTTGAATGTTATTTTGTTTGACCTAAACAATTTCATAGATTATGCAATCAGTCTAAATAAGGAACTGATTTAATTTAAGCTTAACCTCATTATTAAAAACTTCATGAGTGGATCAATTTTGCTTACCCAAGGTTTGGTTCCATCGTGCACAAGACAAGGATACTTTTTCACAAGTATTGCTCCATTGGCTTGGTAGTAAGAAGTATCCCTCATATTGGGATACTTGAAGCGATAAAACTGGGCAGCCTCCTGCAACACTGCTGGTAGAGCACGATCAACCTCGTGCTCAAGCAGTAGCACAGTTGTCGGGTTGAGAGCTGGAAGCTCAAAAAATGCTGCAGTTGGCATGGCTGGTGGTCGTTTGATGGCCGTTATGGAAAAGATACATTACCATATATTGTTCTTCAGCTCCCCCCAAAAATATGAAACATACTGATTGTGTTTTCATTATTTTTCCAAGCAAGGTAAAGAAAATGTTAAAATTATTTTCCCAGTATACTGCAACAGAACATAATACTTGTTACAGCCCAGAATCTTTATTATAATAGCACAACAATGTACCACACTGTTTTTGTTTGTGTTTAGCAAGCTCTTCATTCAGTAACGGTGAGTAGGAAAGAGGGTCTTAATCTGGCTGAACAAACAACATGACGTAACAGATAAGATAAAGGTGGTTAAGATAAGATAAAGGGTGATAAAAGCCTGATAAGGGTTAAAAAAAAGGGAATTAGTAGAGGGATTAGTGTGATAACGGTGTGTATACGAGGATGAATGGGATTAGAGGAGGCTGTGTAAAGAGATGAGATGGTTGTGTAAGGAGATAAGATGGTTGTGTGAGGGGTAAGGTGGCTTAGGTGGTGGGAGATAAGGGTGTGGTTGGCCACGAAAATCTTGCGCAGTGATTGGTGGAAAAGTGAGAAGATAATGTGAAGTTTGGCTGTATGGATTGGTCAAATCTAAGAGATAAAGGTGCGATTTGGCCGTGAAATCCCAATTACCTGAATGGACAGAGACGAAAGATGAGACGAAATGTATGGATACAGATTGGCTAGAAAATAGATAAGAATTTTCCTTCGATCCGATTGGATCATCTCGATGAGGCAACCTTGGTTGTGTCAACGCTTCAGGATACCATCATGATAAGGTCCAAGCCTGGGGTTAGGAAGACAACACAGCCAGAGAGGGAACCGACGAAAGAACCACCCGCGAAGAGGACTTCACGTGTTGGTGTTCCGAACTTGAAAGATGGGTCCGTCCAAGAAGATGGTACTGTCTTGATCGGGGAAAAGAGTAACATTCAAATTAATGCATACGTAAATGCCCTTCGAAAATCGAAAGATCGGAAGGGTCTTTTTGTGGCACTTATGCCACATGTTTTCTTCACAGGAGTTGCAAGAGAGCAACTACACTGGTGGGAATGTGTTGTCAAAAGGTACAGTTGTTAGTAGAAAACCTTTGGACCAAGCCAAGTTTCAGGCCCTGTTGACTCAGGTAGATGGGGAGTACCAGGGTTTCTTTGACCCCGCAGACCAACCAACTGTCATAAAGGCCATCAATACTCGGTGCAGATGGGAGCGACACTGTGCCAAAAAAGAAAATGCATAGACGACATTCCCCTCCTCTGTATCCAACCTCCTATTGTTTAATTATTTGTTTGTATTTATTGCGTAACAATAAACGATGACTGGTTTGAAAATATAATAAAGAACTAGTAAACCGAGACATAATGTACACGTTTTCTGTGATATTTATTAGTATTCAGTTTCTTTAATGGGGGTGTGGTGGGAGGGGAGGGGTGGTGACTATGGCGCATACTCAGGCCAGAGAATAATCTTCAACTAGGGAATCAACAGTTAAAGATGGACTAAAACGGAATAATGAAAAAGGCTGTGTTGCTGTTTTCGTTCGAGAAATGTATAATGATTACTAATATATTATTATTGTTCAATAAAATTTGTTCCTTAATGCAAAAAACCACAAAATTGTTCGGCGTTCTACGACCCAGAAAAACTCAGTTTCAGCAAAAGCCCTTAACTCATGAATAATTCATACTTTGTGTGTGACGTAGTACCCATGACGCTTTATATCTCGAGTCGATCGTGTGTTACGTGTGCGTGCATTTTACCGTACATTGCAATGCGGAGTACAGTACAGCGGACAAGCTAGGTTATATTTTGGTACAACTATTTTCGACCGAAAAACAGCGAAAAATGTCCGATAGCAGCGAGTATTGGGAAGACCACAGTATATATGAGAAAGAGGCAGTGATGGCAGCTCTAGCGATGAGGGGAGCTCACCAGACGAGAGAGAAGGCGAAGACGAAGAAGACGAAGAAGACGAAGAACGTGGCGCTGAGCCGGTGATCGTCAGGCCGAAGACGACGAGGCAAACCCTGATGATCGACGGCTAAACACAGACTGGTAAGCCCACAAAATGATTCATGAATAAAATACTGATTGATGCTTCGTTTGATCAGTTCATTTCTGCTGTCAAAAATAGACGTAGGCTAAGCTTATTGTGGGCCATACTTGACAAAAACATGAACGAACATGATGGAGACCGTAGGTTTATTATCTACCTCCATTCATGTACATAATTAATATAGTGCTAGTGTACATGTAATGGTAATACCATAAGAGTGGGGACCGTAGAACAAAGGAGTACAAAAGGGACAATGCTGTCCTCACATTGGAATCCTTTGTATTTTTGTGTCCTTACATTTTTTCGTGCGCTTAGTTTATGGAGAGTGTTAAGTTAGAGGGACAAAGGAAAGTCCTCACATAGATAGCAATAAATTGATGCATGTACGTGTACAATGAATACCCTTTAAATGTACATACAACACGACATACATGTGAACAACACATGCACAGTCAGTAGAAATGTGGGGGTGGGGGTTAATTACTGTCTTGCGTTTTATGACTTATTGGCAAAATTAGCCAGTATTTATGAAGACATGATGGGATGGGAATCACTGCTCAAAATTCAAATAAAATCATGATCTTTTAGTTTTACCATCAAGCTTTGAGCATTTTGACTATTTTTTTTTTCTCTTTCCCTTCAAATCAAACTAAAGGTTGTACATGTGTACCCCCTGCATGTTTGATCTGTCCATGGAAAAATGTATTCCTTCAAGATGTACCGGGTACCTGTCCTTGATCAATTCATGGGGGATGTATTTCAAGATCAATTTTCAAGAAGTGCAACCCCAGTGACAAAGTTACTGAAACTATATTTTCCAAACTTGTTTTTTTGTGTGGTAATACTAGGTGTTTGTGTGGCCATTGTGTCCTTCAGCCTTTGCTACCAAACTATATATGTTGCAAAGAAGTTGAGAAAACAGAGCATAATGTGGCAGCTGGACATCAACATAGATGATCAGAACCAGTGCCTTACCATCCATGATTGGTTTGATGCAATCTGCCTCCACCCATATAACAGGAGTGCTTGCAACAGCATACCTTCAATACAGAGCATACTATGGCAGAGATGCAGTTGAAGTAACGCTTGACCAGTAAGTGATTTGAGTGTTGACTGTATCATGTACAAAGCCAATGTACCATCAATTTCAATTAATATTGTAGAGCTGTCAGTTTTGAATGTTCTAAATACGAAGCAGATTACATGTACTTTTGATTGACCAGAATGAGCATCGCTGTTTACTTCAGAGTAACTGCACATCTGAATATGAGCTTTGTTGACCTGTGTGCATCTAAACAAATGTATGTCTTATTGTACATGCATTACATGTATGTAACTGTTTACTTTGAATCATGATTGCCTTTTGGCATGGTTATAGTTTTAAAGCAATTTAGGTTCACGTGGTGTTAACAAACAATATCAACACTCCACCATGCAAACCACAAATCTTGTCTTAATAATTTTGTATGTTTTTTGTTTTATAGAAAATACCGCCATGTTGCATATCGGCAAGTGGTGAGGTGGTGTTGGGGCTATCTTGGTCGCTTCAACCGGGTGCCACTGCCATCATGTGTAATGGCAGCAATACGAAGGACATTCCCAAACCCTGATGGACAGTATAAAGGATTTTCGTATCCACCATTGGATTAGGCGGCTTTGCTTTGGTTTATTGTTTTAATTCGTAACATTTTCCCTAATTATAATGATCTGGAGGGAGTCACAAATTATTTTGTGCTTTCATAAACCATAATAATTTACGTGTGTATTATTTCATTTTGTGTCTTTTCAGAGGGGGGGGGGGGGTTGAAGTTGATTAATTTAACACTAATGTGAAATAAACTTGTTCTATGTTGCCAACAATACACTATAGTAACATGGTAACAACATTACAAACTTGGTGTGGCAGAAAGATGCCAAGAACTGAAATTTAAAAAAACCTTAGTACATGTACTTTTGTAATAAAGACAACACAAAATATGTATGTATTTGCAACCAACAATAGAGTTTATTTTTGAGGTTAAAATATCAATATTAAAAAAGTTGCCTCTTGATGACGAAAACAACTGAATCAAAATCATGTAGATACTTGGTTAAACCGAACTAAAATACAAGAATAGAAGAACAATAATGTGTACAGGCCATGTCATTCTGTCTTCAAACAAAGTTGATTCTACTACCCTGGCAATGCCCCCCCCCTAAAAAAAACCACCTAAGCATACACATGTACCAAAACATTTGTTTTAGCTTTTTTTCTCTTAGTACGTTTTGGGGGCACATGTTGCTCGACTTCCTTCTTTCTCTTTCCTTTCACTTGCACCCCAGTGGTCGTTTTCCCTGGACCAACAACGGTTTGTGATCCAACTGGTGGCTCCTCTTGGCCTGGTGTTGGTTGCTGTCTGCCAACAGGTTGGGTTATTTTTGCAAACTTTGACACGAAACCTGCAACTGCTGCATCTTTTTCCGGCCTTGTGAAGGTTGATGTCAATGGCCCAGGTTTACACATCAGCTGCGGATGCAGTTGTTTTGATGTCTTGATTTTCTTTGCATAATCTGTTTTTATGAAAAATAAAATAAAATAAATAGAATCATTAAGTAGGATTTGAAAATTTGCATGGCAGAAATACAATCTAGTAAGGTTTGAGGTAACACCATGTAATGACAACCTCTCTGTGAGTTGGGGTGGTTTGAAAAGAACCGTACAGGATTCAAAACAATACAAGAACAAAAGGAGTTGCGCATGCAACAACAGCAAGGGGCGAATCCTGGATTTGTTCTGGGTTCGGGGGGTGGGGGGGTGGGGGCAGGTTTTTCTTTTTCTTTATGTCTGATAGAAAACCTGTTATTTTTTTAAGTCCGACCTGGGGGGGGGGTCCCCCCCCCCAATCTGCACCTGAACAGTTTTTCAAAAAGCGAGGAAAGTACCATGAACAGTAAGAATTTGTACACTGTTTTTCAGTTTTCAATGGACAGCTGAGAAACTAAAAATGAGGAAATCATCTGATCCGCTGCAAACTTGCATGTCTGGGGGTTTATTAGCAGGTTTGAAACTGTACAAAATACATAATACTTACTGAAAGTGCTTATATATTGACAAGTAGCTTCTGGGCTGTGTAACCTCCGCTGTCTTGTTTTGATCGAGGGTGAACGACTGAGAATCTTAGGTGTCCCTTTCTCGTTCTGGCTCGTCTTCATCACTGCATTCTCATTGTATTGTAGTGTAGAGCTGCTAAGTAGATTCTATAAAAAAGAATATGAAAATAAAAAATTAAAAAATAAATAAAAAATCAGTGCTGAAAAAGAACTGGCCTAACTTGACAAATTCAAATAAAGTAAACACTCCATGTGATTGGCCATCCCAAGCCTATCAACAAAAATGATAGGACAAATTTGGACCAGGGATGGGAGCATGAACATATTTTGGAGCTGTGCCTTCAAAAAAAAAGGGTGAACAATTCTTAGGCATACACTCAGGATTCTCGGACAGCTTTGGCAAAAAACAATTGTCCAGCATGGACTAAGTTAAATACTTGTCAGCAAGACAAAGAAACTGGAACTGTATGGAACAGTCAAATTTCAAAATGGATTAAATAGGATTCACACATGATTGAGCATGAATATTCAACATGCCAGAAAGTAAACCAGAGCTTGAACATGCCAAAGCACGGCCATCATTCAGCTACTTACTGTGGCATCACTCAAGGCCACTATGTAGCTAATGCAGATCATACAGGTCAGATTCAGAGCATGCACAGCGGCGGCCAGTGTCATTTGACATGATGATTGACCACATGAAAAGAGTAGAGATTGTTTACTATTTTGTTTCTTATTGGGCCTAAATAAATCATGGAGATAGAAATCTCAAAAGCAGCTTAAATTATCATTTCGGATGTTTTTTATTAACAAGAACTTACCCGGCTTCTCTCTCTCTCTCTCTTCTGGAATGCTGTCCCAGTGAAGCCACCAACGTTACGTTTCAAGAGCCCTTTTTGCGACTCTGCACCTCACTCTGCGGCCACGGCAGACCCGGCGGAGGCCAATGACTCGGCCGACGTAGTAGCAGTAAGCCTGGTGGTGGTACATGTAGATACACGAATTTTCTCGATGTTTGGCGCTTTCGTGGGGATCGATCCAGGCTTCAAACGAAACTTTGTTGTCAAACCCAGTGATTTTTTTCAAAGCACTTGAAGGTTCAATACAGTCCTCTGAAAAATGTGCTGAACAAATCAAAGGCCTACTTCTTGCCGAGAAGGTGAAATCCTTTCGTGTATTATTCACGAACTTCACCCATTCCTTTGATATCGCAGGATCCCGCGGAAATTGAACAAAATGAATCTCTGGATTCTTAGAACTATTTCTAGTGCATCCACCAGCAACACATGAAGTCGACATTATTGCAGCTGATACACTAGAAAAAAAAGCTTTGTAAAAACTTCATGCCTCTGCAGGAAAACGCATGCATAATACACACGGAATAACATTGCGTCTATTGTTTACTCTCGGTTGCTCATGGGTAGTACGTCATCACTTTTTGCTGGTTTACGAGTCCGCTGGTACTATATCGTGGATTTCATTGTGGTTTTCAATGGATCTTTGCCGGGAACCAGTACAGGGCGGGAAATTTCAAAATCGAAGAATCGAGGTCTAATTTTATCGGTCAAATTGCAACAAAATTATTTAGAGAAAAACATGACCACAACAATAAATTGTTACCTGAACACAACATAAACAAGTTTAGATAGTAAATTTAATGTGTGTTTTCGTTGTAGTCCATCTTTAAATGTATCAATTATTGGGCAATATTTCGAAAAATAGAAAGTTTGAAAATGCCTTAATGCTATTACAGATCATGTCCCCTGACGTGTTTATACCTTTGCATGTGTAATACTCTTTCATGGGCCATTCTAAAGTGATTAGTGCTTGGCTTGGACGGTTTCACAAACAGCAGCTCTACCACAGGTCATGTCCCCTGACGTGTCCATACCTTAGTGTAAGTAATACTCTTTAAAAGGGACCATGCTGTAGTGCGCCCTTTTGGTTTATTTAATTTTCAGACCGATATTATGGTGTGAAACACGTTTTTATAAAAAAAATATATATAGTGTCCTTGTATCGCATATTTTTTGTTAAATGTTATAAATTTGCGTCAATACAAAATAGAGTTAGAGAGTGCTAAAAAAACCGAAAACATTAATTTGTCCCCCCAAAAACATTTGTCTGGGGATGGAGCTGGAGATGACGGAGTTTGATTCTTAACAACAGTATTTTATTAAAAAGTCAGCATGATATTGGAAATGTCGGGCATGATACATCTACAACTGCCAAATCTTCTTTCAACTTCATCTGACATTATTTACAAATTACGTCCCTTTATAATTTCTCCTTTTTGTTGACCAACAATATTATATTGTCGTTGCCGTTGTAATCATTACCAGCAGTGCAGAGCATCCCAGCCTTGAGCGGCCAGGCCGTCCGTCAGGCACGCGGCACGCTTGACCGGCTAGTGCTGTGGAGCTCACGCTGGATTTTGATTTCGGTGTGTTGCACTTTGACTAATTATTTGGATACAATTATCCTCATATTTTGGGTTTGATTTCAACAAATTTATGCAGCCTCTGAAGGAAAGGAATGAATATTCATATAGAATTCCCGCTTTTACATTTTCCTGTGACAATGGCTAAATTTTTGTGGAGTTTGAATATGGCAGACTGATTTTAGCTTTTTGCTTTCTGATTTTTGGGGATCAAACATTGTCAAACTTGCGAGCTGGAGATGACGGGGGTTGATTCCTAACAACAGTATTTTATTAAAATGCCGGAATGATATTGGAAATGTCGGGCATGATACATCTACAACTACAAAATATTCGTTCAACGTCATCGGACATTATTTACAAACAAAATTACGTCCCTTTTTAATTTCTCCTTTGTGTTGACCAAACATTCACTCTAAATTCATGACATTTTTGCCATGACATTTAAACTTTAGAACCCTTCCTGAGGGTAAATACAAATATATGGTAATAGAACTAATCAAAGGAGTGTCATTGTTTGATATTGCAATAGTAGATAAATGATTCTTAAGTTGAATCCTGCTGTTTCACAGTAAATCTTTCTAACATTGAAACCTCCTAATCATTACCTATTTCATGTCATGCCTTTAAGTTCAAACTATAATAAACTGTCCCATGCTCCAAATTTTATACAGCTACTCTCAGGATGAACATAGCAACTGCTTGCAAACTTCAATTTGATAATGGCACATACATTGATGATGACGATGCTCTCAAATTGGTCAATTCTGGAGATGTGATATACATTCTACCTTGTACAGCAGTACTAAAGCAGTTTTCACAAATCTTACCTGAGTATTGAATCGTGCTTTTGTCTGTATATGATGAATGACGTATAATGAGGAATTTCACAACAAAGTTGTTTTCTTTGTTACTTCAAACCACTACAGACTCAAAGTTTGGGGGATCCATCAGAGACGATGCAAACAACTGTGAATTTCATAAACCAGCAACAAGGTTTGATAGCTTGTATGTATGCGTACACAATACTTGCATTGTTAGGCTACTATTCTGCTTTCAAGAGCTGCCAGCAAGTTTGCAGGCATTCTGCTTTGCTTACTTTTAGCAGTAGTTATAAATTAGAAACAACTGTCATAAGGGGTGCTCCGTTAGCAGAAAACAGAAAACGTCTGCTTACGAAAAATTGTCTATTGACAAGTCAAAAGTATTTCAGGCATGTCCTTTTTGTGTTGCATAAGTTAACATTCAACCATGATGGTGAAATGGTCAGGGCAATTAGGTAGCCAGGTAAATCATGGACACCTATACATTGGTTTACCTATACTATTGAGCACCAATAATGATTGGAAAAAAAGATTTAAATGAAAAATAAGTAAAATGTGGAATAACGACAACCACTCAGTCCTGACTTTGCTTTTTCTTTTAAGTCAATGACACCTTGTCGTTCAATATAATTTACAATTTTCACATTGTATTATAGATGATAGTGATGATGGAAACGGAAGATGCTCCAGACATAGCTCATCTTTTGGAGGAAGTTCAAAATAATGTAGTAGCTGGTGGTTGATCATCACACGCTGATTCTAATGAGCCTTCAGATTTGTTGTTAATTTCTTATCTTTTTTAGGCGTCAATGTAAACTTACCCGCTTTAATTAAAACTTACCAACATGACCAGTCTCAGCCAATAAGAATGTCATATTCAGCAGGGGCACAGGCTTGGTAAATTGTACTGGTCTCAATAGGGTCATTCCATGTCAAATCAACCAAATTTCAGAAAAGTTCTCAAGTGACCCCCCTCAGATTTTATGAAACTATGTCAAACTGTTCCGCTGTGGCCAAAATGAACACGCACCAAAAATTACATTCATACTCCATATCGTTTACGAGATAAGGCCTCGTGAAATTTGCTAAAACCTCCCCTTGCTGGAGCTCCGCCCCCGCGCGTCGTCGCAAAAACGCTTCATCATGCAATTTTTCAAACTTTAAGAGCCCATAATTTGATAACGGTATCAATTACATTGGTATTTGCCAAATTGTCAGTTATAACCAGTTGTTATCCAAAAACAACTAACTTTATTAAAAGTTGATATTCAAATAATCCTGGGAAAAGGGTTATTCATTTGTAATTTTTACTTACATGTAAACATAAAACAAATAAAGCAGCTTTTACAGAGAAACTCACAAGTTAGTTTGATAGATTTCTTAAAAACAAAAGGTACGGAATGACCGTACCCAAACCAATATTTTACTCTCTCCAATAAGGTACATTCAATAGCTTTAACGTCAAGCATCATAATATATTATAAATGTCACTTTCTTTTTCTAGGTCAATCTGTGTATCTTCAGACACCTAGAAATTGCTGTCTAGTTAAATCAAGACAAATCGATGGCCCCATGCTTTTCTCAACGCACTCGAAGAGAACAAACAACCATCACCAGACAAGGACAGAATATTGGCAAAAACCAAGCCGAGCAATATTCAGATCCATTGCTATATTCGTACTTGAAATTTCACCTGCAGCCTTCGAAAATGGCAGCGGTACTGGTACTGAAGGTTTTGCAAGATCATTGGAGACTATGTACTACAACCATCACTCTGTCCGCCTTGCAATGGCAGCAAAAAAGAAACACGGATCACGCATTTCATCAGGTACATCTCAGAAACGGTTTAGAGATTCTTACAGGTGTGCTGATTGGCGGCCTTCAGTCTTTCCAAATGGAGAGGACAAAGACTCACTTGAACTAAAAAGAAGCTGGCTTCCAAAGAAGGACATAGATGAAGCTAAAGTAAGAGAATATATGAAACTGACATATATCAGCCAGAGATCTGTCATTAACAAGCGACAAGCAATTCCCCTAATGGATGTCAAAAAAACAGTGGCCTGTCCTGTTAAAGCAAACCTATCTGCTTGATCATTTTCAGCATCTTGTTGGCCTTGATACCAAGACTGTATTCATGGAATAACATTACCTTTAAGGGCCAAACAATTATGAATTTTATGGAGGAAAAAAAAGTCACCGATAAGTGGCTGACTTTTGTAGAAAGTGCCAAGAAACAGTCTAGGACCCCAGAGAGAGTTGAGTATGCTCGTGCGATTTGCACATCGCTGAACTTTTTCGGGGAAGATGAAGACCTGTTCATCAAGGGATTTGAGGTACCAGATTAGAAATCATAAGAATTTTCAGTTCCCAAAAATGTCATGTGCATTATACAAATATGATGTCTCACAAATCTTTTTAAACTATGATCTGTGAATATGTAAAGTAACTTCATTATGCCCACTTTACCATAATTGCATCTTCTATTATTTTATACACAGAGAAGCTTCTCATGTACAAGCCTGACCCGTAAAATATTTCAATAACAGTTATTGATTCCATTACAATTATTGAATAATTGTTGTTTCAGTTGGAAGTTTTCCCACAATATTTTTGAATTAAGGAATTCTTCTAGTTCTAAACTAACTAGTTCAGCCCCGGGAACAATATTTAACAAGTGTTTATAGAAAGAAGGCACAAGTGATATCAATTAACCCTTACTTTTCAAAAACATAAATTTAAGTGGTGAAAAATTCACTGCATTTTTTATGCTAATGTTTCTGAGACCTGCTGACAACTTTTTAAAGGGTCACAAAGTATAGCATTCCAATGGTATTTACCAAACTAAACAAAAAGGCCTCTGGTATAAATATAAATTAAGATGTCAGTGAATTTTTATTTTTTAAATTTTTTTATTTCCGTATTATAGGAAGCCACAAGACGTTTTAATTGTGAAATCTCCAGCCATGTAGAAGCATATGCAGGTAAAACTTACCTAAAAATAACTTACAATTTAATTTCTCATTCAACCATCAAATAAACTTTAATTGATAATTTCCACACCTGAAAGTAGGCTTGAATTGAAATCAATTATTTTGCATGCTTAAGGGTAAGTTTAGTATTACTGATGGAATAATTAACAGTTAAATCAATCTTAAATCAGATGGTTTCTTGTTCCCAATAAGAAATGTTGCGCATTTTGTCAACAGCCTCGTGCTCATAACAGAAAATTTGAAAGAGAGCTTACCATTACTTTTCTTACTTAACCTCACCCTCAATCATTTTAGAGGATACTACAATTTGGGGGATTGAAACCCCTCAACTACCTGCTTTGACCCCCCCCCCCCCCCAAAAAAAAATATATATATATATATATATCTAGTCATGAACCACAAGGGAAACTGACTGGGAAATTTTATTTAAATAGTTCGGGTTTGAACAAAGAAAAATTGACTGGAGCGGGACTTGAACCAACGACCTCCGGATTAACGTACCGGCGCTTTACCAACTGAGCTATCCAGCCCTATGTTGGCGGTCTCCCTATTAGTCAATATCTTTGTTCGGGGTGCCAGTCAGAAGCCATACAACCGTTAACTGCCGTGTAGCCAGGGATCACACCCACGTATACGATTCAACCTGGGAAGCGGCAGCCACGGGATCACCTTAAGGGGATGCGACTTTTTAATATTAAATATCTAGTCATGAACCACAAGGGAAACTGACTGGGAAATTTTATTTAAATAGTTCGGGTTTGAACAAAGAAAAATTGACTGGAGCGGGACTTGAACCAACGACCTCCGGATTAACGTACCGGCGCTCTACCAACTGAGCTATCCAGCCCTATGTTGGCGGTCTCCCTATTAGTCAATATCTTTGTTCGGGGTGCCAGTCAGAAGCCATACAACCGTTAACTGCCGTGTAGCCAGGGATCACACCCACGTATACGATTCAACCTGGGAAGCGGCAGCCACGGGATCACCTTAAGGGGATGCGACTTTTTAATATTAAATATCTAGTCATGAACCACAAGGGAAACTGACTGGGAAATTTTATTTAAATAGTTCGGGTTTGAACAAAGAAAAATTGACTGGAGCGGGACTTGAACCAACGACCTCCGGATTAACGTACCGGCGCTCTACCAACTGAGCTATCCAGCCCTATGTTGGCGGTCTCCCTATTAGTCAATATCTTTGTTCGGGGTGCCAGTCAGAAGCCATACAACCGTTAACTGCCGTGTAGCCAGGGATCACACCCACGTATACGATTCAACCTGGGAAGCGGCAGCCACGGGATCACCTTTAGGGGATGCGACTTTTTAATATTAAATATCTAGTCATGAACCACAAGGGAAACTGACTGGGAAATTTTATTTAAACAGTTCGGGTTTGAACAAAGAAAAATTGACTGGAGCGGGACTTGAACCAACGACCTCCGGATTAACGTACCGGCGCTCTACCAACTGAGCTATCCAGCCCTATGTTGGCGGTCTCCCTATTAGTCAATATCTTTGTTCGGGGTGCCAGTCAGAAGCCATACAACCGTTAACTGCCGTGTAGCCAGGGATCACACCCACGTATACGATTCAACCTGGGAAGCGGCAGCCACGGGATCACCTTAAGGGGATGCGAATTTTTAATATTAAATATCTAGTCATGAACCACAAGGGAAACTGACTGGGAAATTTTATTTAAATAGTTCGGGTTTGAACAAAGAAAAATTGACTGGAGCGGGACTTGAACCAACGACCTCCGGATTAACGCACCGGCGCTCTACCAACTGAGCTATCCAGCCCTATGTTGGCGGTCTCCCTATTAGTCAATATCTTTGTTCGGGGTGCCAGTCAGAAGCCATACAACCGTTAACTGCCGTGTAGCCAGGGATCACACCCACGTATACGATTCAACCTGGGAAGCGGCAGCCACGGGATCACCTTAAGGGGATGCGACTTTTTAATATTAAATATCTAGTCATGAACCACAAGGGAAACTGACTGGGAAATTTTATTTAAATAGTTCGGGTTTGAACAAAGAAAAATTGACTGGAGCGGGACTTGAACCAACGACCTCCGGATTAACGTACCGGCGCTCTACCAACTGAGCTATCCAGCCCTATGTTGGCGGTCTCCCTATTAGTCAATATCTTTGTTCGGGGTGCCAGTCAGAAGCCATACAACCGTTAACTGCCGTGTAGCCAGGGATCACACCCACGTATACGATTCAACCTGGGAAGCGGCAGCCACGGGATCACCTTTAGGGGATGCGACTTTTTAATATTAAATATCTAGTCATGAACCACAAGGGAAACTGACTGGGAAATTTTATTTAAATAGTTCGGGTTTGAACAAAGAAAAATTGACTGGAGCGGGACTTGAACCAACGACCTCCGGATTAACGTACCGGCGCTCTACCAACTGAGCTATCCAGCCCTATGTTGGCGGTCTCCCTATTAGTCAATATCTTTGTTCGGGGTGCCAGTCAGAAGCCATACAACCGTTAATTGCCGTGTAGCCAGGGATCACACCCACGTATACGATTCAACCTGGGAAGCGGCAGCCACGGGATCACCTTAAGGAGATGCGACTTTTTAATATTAAATATCTAGTCATGAACCACAAGGGAAACTGACTGGGAAATTTTATTTAAATAGTTCGGGTTTGAACAAAGAAAAATTGACTGGAGCGGGACTTGAACCAACGACCTCCGGATTAACGCACCGGCGCTCTACCAACTGAGCTATCCAGCCCTATGTTGGCGGTCTCCCTATTAGTCAATATCTTTGTTCGGGGTGCCAGTCAGAAGCCATACAACCGTTAACTGCCGTGTAGCCAGGGATCACACCCACGTATACGATTCAACCTGGGAAGCGGCAGCCACGGGATCACCTTAAGGGGATGCGACTTTTTAATATTAAATATCTAGTCATGAACCACAAGGGAAACTGACTGGGAAATTTTATTTAAATAGTTCGGGTTTGAACAAAGAAAAATTGACTGGAGCGGGACTTGAACCAACGACCTCCGGATTAACGTACCGGCGCTCTACCAACTGAGCTATCCAGCCCTATGTTGGCGGTCTCCCTATTAGTCAATATCTTTGTTCGGGGTGCCAGTCAGAAGCCATACAACCGTTAACTGCCGTGTAGCCAGGGATCACACCCACGTATACGATTCAACCTGGGAAGCGGCAGCCACGGGATCACCTTTAGGGGATGCGACTTTTTAATATTAAATATCTAGTCATGAACCACAAGGGAAACTGACTGGGAAATTTTATTTAAACAGTTCGGGTTTGAACAAAGAAAAATTTACTGGAGCGGGACTTGAACCAACGACCTCCGGATTAACGTACCGGCGCTCTACCAACTGAGCTATCCAGCCCTATGTTGGCGGTCTCCCTATTAGTCAATATCTTTGTTCGGGGTGCCAGTCAGAAGCCATACAACCGTTAACTGCCGTGTAGCCAGGGATCACACCCACGTATACGATTCAACCTGGGAAGCGGCAGCCACGGGATCACCTTAAGGGGATGCGACTTTTTAATATTAAATATCTAGTCATGAACCACAAGGGAAACTGACTGGGAAATTTTATTTAAATAGTTCGGGTTTGAACAAAGAAAAATTGACTGGAGCGGGACTTGAACCAACGACCTCCGGATTAACGCACCGGCGCTCTACCAACTGAGCTATCCAGCCCTATGTTGGCGGTCTCCCTATTAGTCAATATCTTTGTTCGGGGTGCCAGTCAGAAGCCATACAACCGTTAACTGCCGTGTAGCCAGGGATCACACCCACGTATACGATTCAACCTGGGAAGCGGCAGCCACGGGATCACCTTAAGGGGATGCGACTTTTTAATATTAAATATCTAGTCATGAACCACAAGGGAAACTGACTGGGAAATTTTATTTAAATAGTTCGGGTTTGAACAAAGAAAAATTGACTGGAGCGGGACTTGAACCAACGACCTCCGGATTAACGTACCGGCGCTCTACCAACTGAGCTATCCAGCCCTATGTTGGCGGTCTCCCTATTAGTCAATATCTTTGTTCGGGGTGCCAGTCAGAAGCCATACAACCGTTAACTGCCGTGTAGCCAGGGATCACACCCACGTATACGATTCAACCTGGGAAGCGGCAGCCACGGGATCACCTTTAGGGGATGCGACTTTTTAATATTAAATATCTAGTCATGAACCACAAGGGAAACTGACTGGGAAATTTTATTTAAATAGTTCGGGTTTGAACAAAGAAAAATTGACTGGAGCGGGACTTGAACCAACGACCTCCGGATTAACGTACCGGCGCTCTACCAACTGAGCTATCCAGCCCTATGTTGGCGGTCTCCCTATTAGTCAATATCTTTGTTCGGGGTGCCAGTCAGAAGCCATACAACCGTTAACTGCCGTGTAGCCAGGGATCACACCCACGTATACGATTCAACCTGGGAAGCGGCAGCCACGGGATCACCTTAAGGAGATGCGACTTTTTAATATTAAATATCTAGTCATGAACCACAAGGGAAACTGACTGGGAAATTTTATTTAAATAGTTCGGGTTTGAACAAAGAAAAATTGACTGGAGCGGGACTTGAACCAACGACCTCCGGATTAACGCACCGGCGCTCTACCAACTGAGCTATCCAGCCCTATGTTGGCGGTCTCCCTATTAGTCAATATCTTTGTTCGGGGTGCCAGTCAGAAGCCATACAACCGTTAACTGCCGTGTAGCCAGGGATCACACCCACGTATACGATTCAACCTGGGAAGCGGCAGCCACGGGATCACCTTAAGGGGATGCGACTTTTTAATATTAAATATCTAGTCATGAACCACAAGGGAAACTGACTGGGAAATTTTATTTAAATAGTTCGGGTTTGAACAAAGAAAAATTGACTGGAGCGGGACTTGAACCAACGACCTCCGGATTAACGTACCGGCGCTCTACCAACTGAGCTATCCAGCCCTATGTTGGCGGTCTCCCTATTAGTCAATATCTTTGTTCGGGGTGCCAGTCAGAAGCCATACAACCGTTAACTGCCGTGTAGCCAGGGATCACACCCACGTATACGATTCAACCTGGGAAGCGGCAGCCACGGGATCACCTTAAGGGGATGCGACTTTTTAATATTAAATATCTAGTCATGAACCACAAGGGAAACTGACTGGGAAATTTTATTTAAATAGTTCGGGTTTGAACAAAGAAAAATTGACTGGAGCGGGACTTGAACCAACGACCTCCGGATTAACGTACCGGCGCTCTACCAACTGAGCTATCCAGCCCTATGTTGGCGGTCTCCCTATTAGTCAATATCTTTGTTCGGGGTGCCAGTCAGAAGCCATACAACCGTTAACTGCCGTGTAGCCAGGGATCACACCCACGTATACGATTCAACCTGGGAAGCGGCAGCCACGGGATCACCTTAAGGAGATGCGACTTTTTAATATTAAATATCTAGTCATGAACCACAAGGGAAACTGACTGGGAAATTTTATTTAAATAGTTCGGGTTTGAACAAAGAAAAATTGACTGGAGCGGGACTTGAACCAACGACCTCCGGATTAACGCACCGGCGCTCTACCAACTGAGCTATCCAGCCCTATGTTGGCGGTCTCCCTATTAGTCAATATCTTTGTTCGGGGTGCCAGTCAGAAGCCATACAACCGTTAACTGCCGTGTAGCCAGGGATCACACCCACGTATACGATTCAACCTGGGAAGCGGCAGCCACGGGATCACCTTAAGGGGATGCGACTTTTTAATATTAAATATCTAGTCATGAACCACAAGGGAAACTGACTGGGAAATTTTATTTAAATAGTTCGGGTTTGAACAAAGAAAAATTGACTGGAGCGGGACTTGAACCAACGACCTCCGGATTAACGTACCGGCGCTCTACCAACTGAGCTATCCAGCCCTATGTTGGCGGTCTCCCTATTAGTCAATATCTTTGTTCGGGGTGCCAGTCAGAAGCCATACAACCGTTAACTGCCGTGTAGCCAGGGATCACACCCACGTATACGATTCAACCTGGGAAGCGGCAGCCACGGGATCACCTTTAGGGGATGCGACTTTTTAATATTAAATATCTAGTCATGAACCACAAGGGAAACTGACTGGGAAATTTTATTTAAATAGTTCGGGTTTGAACAAAGAAAAATTGACTGGAGCGGGACTTGAACCAACGACCTCCGGATTAACGTACCGGCGCTCTACCAACTGAGCTATCCAGCCCTATGTTGGCGGTCTCCCTATTAGTCAATATCTTTGTTCGGGGTGCCAGTCAGAAGCCATACAACCGTTAACTGCCGTGTAGCCAGGGATCACACCCACGTATACGATTCAACCTGGGAAGCGGCAGCCACGGGATCACCTTAAGGAGATGCGACTTTTTAATATTAAATATCTAGTCATGAACCACAAGGGAAACTGACTGGGAAATTTTATTTAAATAGTTCGGGTTTGAACAAAGAAAAATTGACTGGAGCGGGACTTGAACCAACGACCTCCGGATTAACGCACCGGCGCTCTACCAACTGAGCTATCCAGCCCTATGTTGGCGGTCTCCCTATTAGTCAATATCTTTGTTCGGGGTGCCAGTCAGAAGCCATACAACCGTTAACTGCCGTGTAGCCAGGGATCACACCCACGTATACGATTCAACCTGGGAAGCGGCAGCCACGGGATCACCTTAAGGGGATGCGACTTTTTAATATTAAATATCTAGTCATGAACCACAAGGGAAACTGACTGGGAAATTTTATTTAAATAGTTCGGGTTTGAACAAAGAAAAATTGACTGGAGCGGGACTTGAACCAACGACCTCCGGATTAACGTACCGGCGCTCTACCAACTGAGCTATCCAGCCCTATGTTGGCGGTCTCCCTATTAGTCAATATCTTTGTTCGGGGTGCCAGTCAGAAGCCATACAACCGTTAACTGCCGTGTAGCCAGGGATCACACCCACGTATACGATTCAACCTGGGAAGCGGCAGCCACGGGATCACCTTTAGGGGATGCGACTTTTTAATATTAAATATCTAGTCATGAACCACAAGGGAAACTGACTGGGAAATTTTATTTAAATAGTTCGGGTTTGAACAAAGAAAAATTGACTGGAGCGGGACTTGAACCAACGACCTCCGGATTAACGTACCGGCGCTCTACCAACTGAGCTATCCAGCCCTATGTTGGCGGTCTCCCTATTAGTCAATATCTTTGTTCGGGGTGCCAGTCAGAAGCCATACAACCGTTAACTGCCGTGTAGCCAGGGATCACACCCACGTATACGATTCAACCTGGGAAGCGGCAGCCACGGGATCACCTTTAGGGGATGCGACTTTTTAATATTAAATATCTAGTCATGAACCACAAGGGAAACTGACTGGGAAATTTTATTTAAATAGTTCGGGTTTGAACAAAGAAAAATTGACTGGAGCGGGACTTGAACCAACGACCTCCGGATTAACGTACCGGCGCTCTACCAACTGAGCTATCCAGCCCTATGTTGGCGGTCTCCCTATTAGTCAATATCTTTGTTCGGGGTGCCAGTCAGAAGCCATACAACCGTTAACTGCCGTGTAGCCAGGGATCACACCCACGTATACGATTCAACCTGGGAAGCGGCAGCCACGGGATCACCTTAAGGAGATGCGACTTTTTAATATTAAATATCTAGTCATGAACCACAAGGGAAACTGACTGGGAAATTTTATTTAAATAGTTCGGGTTTGAACAAAGAAAAATTGACTGGAGCGGGACTTGAACCAACGACCTCCGGATTAACGTACCGGCGCTCTACCAACTGAGCTATCCAGCCCTATGTTGGCGGTCTCCCTATTAGTCAATATCTTTGTTCGGGGTGCCAGTCAGAAGCCATACAACCGTTAACTGCCGTGTAGCCAGGGATCACACCCACGTATACGATTCAACCTGGGAAGCGGCAGCCACGGGATCACCTTTAGGGGATGCGACTTTTTAATATTAAATATCTAGTCATGAACCACAAGGGAAACTGACTGGGAAATTTTATTTAAATAGTTCGGGTTTGAACAAAGAAAAATTGACTGGAGCGGGACTTGAACCAACGACCTCCGGATTAACGTACCGGCGCTCTACCAACTGAGCTATCCAGCCCTATGTTGGCGGTCTCCCTATTAGTCAATATCTTTGTTCGGGGTGCCAGTCAGAAGCCATACAACCGTTAACTGCCGTGTAGCCAGGGATCACACCCACGTATACGATTCAACCTGGGAAGCGGCAGCCACGGGATCACCTTAAGGAGATGCGACTTTTTAATATTAAATATCTAGTCATGAACCACAAGGGAAACTGACTGGGAAATTTTATTTAAATAGTTCGGGTTTGAACAAAGAAAAATTGACTGGAGCGGGACTTGAACCAACGACCTCCGGATTAACGCACCGGCGCTCTACCAACTGAGCTATCCAGCCCTATGTTGGCGGTCTCCCTATTAGTCAATATCTTTGTTCGGGGTGCCAGTCAGAAGCCATACAACCGTTAACTGCCGTGTAGCCAGGGATCACACCCACGTATACGATTCAACCTGGGAAGCGGCAGCCACGGGATCACCTTAAGGGGATGCGACTTTTTAATATTAAATATCTAGTCATGAACCACAAGGGAAACTGACTGGGAAATTTTATTTAAATAGTTCGGGTTTGAACAAAGAAAAATTGACTGGAGCGGGACTTGAACCAACGACCTCCGGATTAACGTACCGGCGCTCTACCAACTGAGCTATCCAGCCCTATGTTGGCGGTCTCCCTATTAGTCAATATCTTTGTTCGGGGTGCCAGTCAGAAGCCATACAACCGTTAACTGCCGTGTAGCCAGGGATCACACCCACGTATACGATTCAACCTGGGAAGCGGCAGCCACGGGATCACCTTTAGGGGATGCGACTTTTTAATATTAAATATCTAGTCATGAACCACAAGGGAAACTGACTGGGAAATTTTATTTAAATAGTTCGGGTTTGAACAAAGAAAAATTGACTGGAGCGGGACTTGAACCAACGACCTCCGGATTAACGTACCGGCGCTCTACCAACTGAGCTATCCAGCCCTATGTTGGCGGTCTCCCTATTAGTCAATATCTTTGTTCGGGGTGCCAGTCAGAAGCCATACAACCGTTAACTGCCGTGTAGCCAGGGATCACACCCACGTATACGATTCAACCTGGGAAGCGGCAGCCACGGGATCACCTTAAGGAGATGCGACTTTTTAATATTAAATATCTAGTCATGAACCACAAGGGAAACTGACTGGGAAATTTTATTTAAATAGTTCGGGTTTGAACAAAGAAAAATTGACTGGAGCGGGACTTGAACCAACGACCTCCGGATTAACGCACCGGCGCTCTACCAACTGAGCTATCCAGCCCTATGTTGGCGGTCTCCCTATTAGTCAATATCTTTGTTCGGGGTGCCAGTCAGAAGCCATACAACCGTTAACTGCCGTGTAGCCAGGGATCACACCCACGTATACGATTCAACCTGGGAAGCGGCAGCCACGGGATCACCTTAAGGGGATGCGACTTTTTAATATTAAATATCTAGTCATGAACCACAAGGGAAACTGACTGGGAAATTTTATTTAAATAGTTCGGGTTTGAACAAAGAAAAATTGACTGGAGCGGGACTTGAACCAACGACCTCCGGATTAACGTACCGGCGCTCTACCAACTGAGCTATCCAGCCCTATGTTGGCGGTCTCCCTATTAGTCAATATCTTTGTTCGGGGTGCCAGTCAGAAGCCATACAACCGTTAACTGCCGTGTAGCCAGGGATCACACCCACGTATACGATTCAACCTGGGAAGCGGCAGCCACGGGATCACCTTAAGGGGATGCGACTTTTTAATATTAAATATCTAGTCATGAACCACAAGGGAAACTGACTGGGAAATTTTATTTAATTAGTTCGGGTTTGAACAAAGAAAAATTGACTGGAGCGGGACTTGAACCAACGACCTCCGGATTAACGTACCTCCGGATTAACGCATCCCCTTAAGGTGATCCCGTGGCTGCCGCTTCCCAGGTTGAATCGTATACGTGGGTGTGATCCCTGGCTACACGGCAGTTAACGGTTGTATGGCTTCTGACTGGCACCCCGAACAAAGATATTGACTAATAGGGAGACCGCCAACATAGGGCTGGATAGCTCAGTTGGTAGAGCGCCGGTACGTTAATCCGGAGGTCGTTGGTTCAAGTCCCGCTCCAGTCAATTTTTCTTTGTTCAAACCCGAATTATTTAAATAAAATTTCCCAGTCAGTTTCCCTTGTGGTTCATGACTAGATATTTAATATTAAAAAGTCGCATCCCCTTAAGGTGATCCCGTGGCTGCCGCTTCCCAGGTTGAATCGTATACGTGGGTGTGATCCCTGGCTACACGGCAGTTAACGGTTGTATGGCTTCTGACTGGCACCCCGAACAAAGATATTGACTAATAGGGAGACCGCCAACATAGGGCTGGATAGCTCAGTTGGTAGAGCGCCGGTACGTTAATCCGGAGGTCGTTGGTTCAAGTCCCGCTCCAGTCAATTTTTCTTTGTTCAAACCCGAACTATTTATATATATATATATATATATACAAAGATATTGACTAATAGGGAGACCGCCAACATAGGGCTGGGTAGCTCAGTTGGTAGAGCGCCGGTACGTTAATCTGGAGGTCATTGGTTCAAGTCCCGCTCCAGTCAATTTTTCTTTGTTCAAACCCAAACTATTTAAAACAAATTTCCCAGTCAGTTTATTACTTGATATAAATATTATATATATATATCAAGTAATAAACCACAAGGGAAATATTACTTGATATATATATTATATATATGTATCAAGTAATAAACCACAAGGGAAACTGACTGGGAAATTTTGTTTAAATAGTTTGGGTTTGAACAAAGAAAAATAGACTGGAACGGGACTTGAACCAACGACCTCCGGATTAACGTACCGGCGCTCTACCAACTGAGCTATCTAGCCCTATGTTGGCGGTCTCCCTATTAGTAAATATCTTTGTTCGGGGTGCCAGTCAGAAGCCATACAACCGTTAACTACCGTGTAGCCAGGGATCACACCCACGTTTACGATTCTCCCTATTAGTCTATCTTTGTATATATATATAAAATTAGTAGGGGAGATGGCCTTAGCTTTCGATCCAGACCGGACCTTCGTCAGAGGCATAAACAAGAACAAACACAACTAGATGTAAGTGATTGTAACTTACAATCACACAGCTGTTCCGTTTTGCTGACCTTAAAAGTTCTGTTTTGTTTCCCAAGATGTGAACTGCTTCTGTATTTCGTGTATGTGACGTAATTTTGTTCGAAATGAATGCTTGATTTCCAGAGTGATTATCACAGTGTAAACTAGGTTTATTAAGTTCGGATCTTTTTTTAGACCGGAAGTTAAGGTCAAAGTGAGGTCATCTTTTTGTTTAAAATGTTTCAAGTGTGGTAAGCTACAAAATAACTCAAACATTACGACTCTATGACATGTGGTTCAGGAGATATGATTTTGTAAAATTTGAACTTCCTGTTTGGACCGGAAGTTAAGGTCAAAGTGAGGTCATCACTAAAAAAAATTTGCAAATGTTGTAAGCTACAATTCAACACAAACATTACGACTTAATGACATATGGTTCAGGAGATATGATTTGTTTAAGTTTTGAGCTTCCTGTTATGACCGGAAGTAAAGGTCAAAGTGAGGTCATCACTGTACATGAAATGTCGCAAGTGTTGTACGCTACAAAGCAACACAAACATTACGACTCTACCACATTTGGTTCAGGAGATATGATTTTTTAAAGGAATAAGCTTTGAATTAGCGTAATTCGACACCTGATTACGTCACAGCAAAAAAAATGTGTTTTTCGTACTAATAAATTTTATAAGGAACACGATGGTAAAAAAAAAATTCCGATCGATGCATTCTAAAAAAAAACCTAAACCTACATAGGAATTGCATGTGCTGCTCATGTACACATTAATATACACTTTTAGCGCCATGTGTTTTGTACACAAAACGAAAACGTGCCAATAAATGACGTCATGATGACGTGACTGAAAATTTTAGGCTCGAATGCACATCTACAATTCAAGACCATAACTGAAAAAAGTTTGAGGATCGGATGTATACTTCTTGAGATATGTTGCGAACAAGATTGACTAATTAAATATTCACACCGCTGTCACGTGAATAATTAATTAAGAATTTTAATCTAATTACATCTAAAATTTAAGTCAGTGTATAAGCTTCAATATGGTATATGATTTGTCTACTTTTGATAATTTTAAGAGGAACATATGGCTTCTGAAAGAGACAGGTTAAGTCAATACGATTTTATGGAAAGAAAGAATAATAAGAAGAATAAAAAATCTCGACGATTACAATAGCTGTTCCGACTGAAAGTTCGGAACAGCTAAATATATCCATTTATAGCAAAAAGAGGAGCGAAAGATTAAGGGAGAGTATCCAGAAAAAGCAGGAAAATGTAGCCAATCAGTGTTGAAAATTTACTGGCTAAGAACCAATCAGAGTGAAGAAGTGAGGACAAAGGATGGTCAGTGTGAAAGGCTGGATCACTGGACCATAAAGGTGGTACCGCATTGTAGGTATTACAATGCGGGAAGCATGAAAGGGTAGGATTAGAGGGCAAGCCACATAAGAAAATGCAACTAACAATAGGAGGCAAGATCAAAGTAATTATAGAATAAAAGAATCAGTAGTAAGTTGAAACTAGGCAAGAGGATCCTGCAGAGAGAGCAGGTTTTTAATTCCTATGCAGAGGGAATAGGTGTTTGACAGGTTTATTTTAAAAAAAAAATTTTTGAGAGAGAAAAAAGAAGTGTAGAAATGGACCATGTGATAGGAACATGTAAATGACAATAACTGTATCTATTTTTTATTAGTTAAGTAAGCAAGAGAAAAAGCGTAAAAATAGACCAGTGGAGAGAACTTGTTATTTATAGGTATAGTATTTATTTTATATCGAAGAAAAAAACAAGCAAAGGTGTAAGGAAGGTGATGGGAACCTATTTAACACCAGTGTTTACGATGAGTCCAAAGGGTTGGACTGTCTTGAGTTGGTGAATCCAGTGTGATTCTCTGAGTTTGCGGTGTGTGTCGTCACCATTGCAAGCCTCAATCACGATGAGTTCAACATCTTTGACGCTGTGATTAAGGCTGTTGAAGTGGATGGAGACGGGGTACAGTTTCTTGGTCTTTGTGGAAGAGACATGGTTCGCAAAGCGAAGACTGAGTTTGGTCTTAGTCTCTCCCACATACTGTAGTCCACATCTTTTACAAGATATAACATAGACCACTTTGGGTGTGCTACATAGGGAGTCGGTCTTGATATTGTAAGAAGAGCCAGTGATATGACTCTTCACTTTAAGTGCAGGTTTGATGTAGAGACAGGTTCGACATTTAGAGCTGGTACACTTGTGACAACCCTGTATCTCTGTTAGTGGTGGTGTTTGGCCTGTATCTGGGGGGAGTTTAGCCCTGACTAGAATGTCTCCCAGGTTTTTAGGGCGGCGGAATGCAACCATGGGGTTCTCATGGATATATATATATATAATGATAAATACAAATAGTTATGACATTCTGCAGGGGGTTATTTTCTGTATACTTGGTTTATGGTGAGCACCATGAATGAGAGACTGGCCGGAAAGCATGTGCATATATGAATGTTTTATGTTTTGTACAAAAAAGTCTGTTGGGTCTGACACCCCCCCCCCCCTTCAAAAATCTCTGAATCCGCCCTGTGAACATTTTAAGCCCACAGATTATCCTTGTACATTAGATCTACCCTTTTTGTCATATTAATTATGGGAAGATGTACATTTAGATTTAGTAATAATCAACAATCTAACAAATACATTGGCGTTTGCTTAAATGCTTGTTTTTGCTACAGGTGCCAACCACTTTTTAAGCACAAAATGTGCAGTGTGCATTGAGGGGAGTCCACTACTGCATTGCAGTGATCTTGCCAAGGCTGTTAAGATGTGGTTTGTTGTGTTTTATGTATTCAAACTACAGTACCCAACGAATGTTGCAGCCAAACTGGAGTCTGTGCAAAGGTAATTATTTGAAAGCACTTTTTTTATCCTTAATAGGAGACGATAGCAGGCGTTCCACCCACTGGTTCTTTTCCATTGTTCTCAACAATGAGAACATTAGGAAGAGACTGATGAGTAGGGACGCCTCCTATCGCCTCAAAAGTCTCCCATTGAATCAAGCTGATAACCTCCAATTCAACTGCGTGATTGAAGTCCACATTGCACAATATTCATCATTACTGCTGGACAAAACAACTAAAGTGGTAGTTTTTTGGGAAGAGTCCTTATACTGGAATAAATCGCCACATTACCTTTGATCGTACCAACAAAGACACAACTGTTCTTGCTCCAGTTTATGTACTGCCAAACTTAACTTGTATAATATTAGGACATGCAAGTGTAAATCAAAATGAAGAACTGTGTTTTTATTGACTGTTGGATTCCCCCCCCCCCTAAATAATAAAAATATGCACAAATAGTAAGTCAGACTATGTCCTGGCTTTTGTTACAGCAGATGTAAGTGTACATTCTCCTATACATTAACTTTAAGTGAATTAGTCAAGAAAGAACATAATTGAATAAGTAATTTTTTAATGAAATTTTTCTTCAAAAACATAAATTTCCCTTCAAGACTATTACTGTAAACTTCCTTCACATGTAGGTCAGTAAGAACCAGATGCATCGAGTATGAAAAATTAGCATAACATAACACAAATCAAGTTTAGATTAATTGCCACTGGCATACAGAATTAGACAAATGTGTAAAACGATTGTTTCATCATCTTTTTGTGTGCAGACTCCTGTTCAAGTGAGACCGTAAGGAGGAAGCAAACGATCTAACAACACAAAAGGAGGGCCTAACAACAAAGTTGTGCGACTTTGCACAAAGTTGAAGGACTTTGAAGAAATGTGGGCTGTATAAGGGTATATTATGTAAATAAATTTGTGTTGAACCTTTTTCAGTTACTCTTTCCAGTTTTAAATGGTTGGGATACCTGATAAGTTCAATTTCATTTTTTTTGCATAGGGTCAAAACATTTTATCACACTGTTAAACACAAGACACCACACCAATTTGGTGTCCTGTGTTACACGTGAAACTTTTTGTTTTCTATTAATTTAATGGTTGAATTACAGTATACTAATAAGTGCTGATTACCTTTTATGATATTACTGTAACGCAGTAATTAATGTGAGCAGGGCTTTCCTGGTTAACTATATAACTATATAACTGTTCGGGTGAACGTGTGCGCCTGAGCAGAGGGCGAGTGTAGACGTCGAAATAAATGGTGGTACAACAAACAAACGTTTCGGCCAAATTTCAATAATAATTTATTTGACGGATATAACGATTGCAAATACACAGGTACAACAAATCTAGCTGGTAGATATACGAGAGGCGAGTCTCTGATGTATTGAGCAAGTTGGAGCACTCAAGAATGAGAGTCCGAACATGAACACTTTAAAAAGAGAATTTGGGGGTGTTATAGGGTTTCTGGAGGTTGGGTGTATCTAGATTTAGCAATGATGTCACAGAGAAAATACATAAGATCAGTGACATCATTTGAAAATAATAAGTTTGGATGAGGTAATGGTCAGCAGGTGAGTAATGGTCAGTGCCTTGGGGTTATAGCCTAGGAATGTGTGTGGTGTGTTTTACAAGATAAGGGAGTGAGCTTTGAAGTGAAATAGACCACCTGTCGACAATGTTACGATTACAGGGGATAGGGAGAATGGTGAATTTAGTGCCAGAAAAATGAGCCTTACATTACTTTTACCTGGGGGAAAGAAAATGTCCCCATTTTCAAAATTGGGAAGTTAAATTATACAACCGTACACAGGTACAACAAATCTAGCTGGTAGATATACGAGAGGCGAGTCTCTGATGTATTGAGCAAGTTGGAGCACTCAAGAATGAGAGTCCGAACATGAACACTTTAAAAAGAGAATTTGGGGGGGGGGTGTTATATAGGGTTTCTGGAGGTTGGGTGTATCTAGATTTAGCAATGTCACAGAGAAAATACATAAGATCAGTGACATCATTTGAAAATAATAAGTTTGGATGAGGTAATGGTCAGCAGGGGAGTAATGGTCAGTGCCTTGGGGTTATAGCCTAGGAATGTGTGTGGTGTGTTTTACAAGATAAGGGAGTGAGCTTTGAAGTGAAATAGACCACCTGTCGACAATGTTACGATTACAGGGGATAGGGAGAATGGTGAATTTAGTGCCAGAAAAATGAGCCTTACATTACTTTGAGACATTTTTAATGAACACCTTCTGATTTATGATAAGAATAAGTTGCAAGTTGAAGTTTCACGTGTAACTAGAAACGGGACACCAGTGAAATTGTTTGACCTTGTGTGAAGAAAAAAGTGAATTGTGAAATTTAAGTTTTACATTGAAGCATGGAGGTAGGATAGAAGGAGATACAACGAGAGACCACAGCCAATTAAGCCTATTAGCACCTCTGGCAACCCTGCAGTAAACCAATGGGGCCACCCGCTGAGCGCTTGCAGTTTTACGACCGAGATAAGCTCTCTGTGCACAGTGCCTAATGCCGCGATTCGGTCGTACGCGCGAACACAATTCATTACTGGAGTAAGGAACTCTCCGACGATCACACAGATCTGGAAAAGAAAACGCATGCGCAGTAGTATTTAACAGGGTATGCGCCGTAGTTTCCGTTCGATGCGTTGTGCAATTGTGAGCTTTTTGGTTTTTTGATCGACGATTTTGGACCATTTCTTCACAGGTTTGTACTCAAATCATATTTTTTTGAAACATGAAAAATATAAGATTATTGTTGATATTTAGAGGGTTGTTTAGAAGGCCCCTGTCGTCCCCTGTGTTCGAAAATAGAGTTTTATGAAGCAGTGTTTTCCTCTCATCACGACAAGTGCATTCACAATGCGTTGCTAGCTGGACCAAAACAAATATTGCCGTTTTAAAAATTTGTTTTCATCCGAATTAATCGGCGTTTTCAGAATGATCCCATCGAACAACATGCATTTTTATGGGAAAACCCACACTTTTACTCACTTATTATGAACAGTTCCCACCTAAATTTACTAGAAACAGAAACACATGGGCTTCGAAGAGGGTGTTTTTCTTGTCTGCTAGATACAGCGTTTTAATCCAGTTTTATCTACATTAATTCCACGACATCCAACCTTCATCTTTAAATATAATAATAATATATTGTATTTGTATAGCGCCTACTGCAGGCCAGCCTCTAAGCGCTTAACATTCATGTTCTCTGCAAGGTATTTGGAGCTACGTTTGAAGTATGAGACCTACTCCTTTACATAGCACCTTGTAATGGTTTACAAGGTGCTGTGGCGCAATATGCAGCCGATCAAACCAGGAACACCGGGGCGGACCCCTTCTCTTTTCGATAAGTGCACTGGGTTCTTTTTCGTGCGTTACACAACACACGGGACCAACGGCTTTACGTCCCATCCGAAGGACGAAGCAATCATGGTTAAGTGTCTTGCTTAAGGAAACAAGTGTCACGACCGGGGCTCGAACCCACACTCTGCTGATCAGAAACACCAGAGCTTGAGTCCAGTGATCTTATCCACTCGGCCACGACACGCCATATATGTGTGATTATGGAACGTTATTGATCAACTAAGCTGTTTTTGGAGGTAACATTTTCTTCGAGATTTGGAGATATTTATGTGACTTTCTTCTTCACGATATGTTGTTCAGCCATCTTTGCACACTTATTTTGGGGATATGTGTGCTACTGCTTGTACACCGGGGAACAACAGTTGGACTGAAATATCACTGCTACTTAGATGTGGTTTCAGATGTCACCCCTTTTGTTATTGCTGCAGTTTCTGCACAATATGAGCACCAAACTCTCTATGAAAATCGCCGATTTCATGGCCGGCCCATAAGTCGATACTCCAATTCCACAAGACTTTTCATATCGACCATTGCATTGTGCCATATCGGTTATCTTGGAGGATTACCCCGAGTGGTGATATTCATGCCAATCCAGGCCCTGAGGATCGAAATGGCTTGAACTTCCCCCCTTCTCCAATCCCTGAGTCTGGTCAACAACTTGGTACATCTAACAAACATGTCTCTGGTTTGATCTTCAATGCAAGGAGTCTCAGGAATAAGCTGAACGAATTGCGTTTGCTTTTGGAAACTACTGCACCTGGTATTCTCGGTATTACAGAAACATGGCTGACATCTGATGATATTTCAGTTGACCCTATCCTTCAACATTATGAATATGTCACATTTAGATGTGATCGCAACTCTGCCCGCAGAGGTGGAGGTGTTCTGATAGGTGTCAAGGCCTGCCTGAGTCCACGCCACCTCCCTGAACTTGAACATACTGAACTGGAATTTTCCTGTGTGGAAATCACGCTTAAACGGAGCAAGTGGGTACTCTGCGTAATGTACAGACCACCCAATTCTACTGCAGATTTCTGGGATAAATTCCAGACAGCCATAGATGATATACACCTGGCCACCTCAAACCATCAAGGAGTCATTGTTACCGGTGATTTTATTGTGGATTGGGCAAACCCCACCACGGTTAACATGCGTAACCTTACACGCATTGTTTCAGCTATGGACTTAACTCAGCTCGTTGATGCGCCGACTCGTCAATGTCTACATGAACCAGACAACGGAACTATCATTGACCTTTTCTTCACAAATCAGCACATTCTAGTCAACAATGTTACTACTTGTCCTAATCCTGTGGGGAGCGACCATAATGCTGTTAGCTTCAACATTAAGTGCAGTAAGACTCAGCCACCAAGATCCACCATGAGACAGTTCTTGTCCTTTAAACATGCCGATCTTGAACATTTTAATACTTTGCTTCATTTAGCACCATGGGACCTTTTCATGGAAAGCATGCCTGATATAGATTCTGCATGGGATGGGTTTCAAGATATCTTTGATGCAGCAGTACGCGATTCGATTCCAAGTAAAAGACAGCGTTCTAGAAGATCTAGTCCCTGGATTGATGATCATATTAAAAGCATGGTTGTTAAAAAAAACAGTGCCTTTAAGCTTGCCAAGCGCACTGGGTCTGATGAACACTGGCGTACTTATAAAAGAATCCGTAATGATGTTAAAAGAGCTATTAATATTTCCTATTCCAGGCATGTTGACCAGCTTTTCTGTTCAGAGAATGACAACAAAAAAAGATTCTTTTCTTTTGTTCGTAGCCAGAGAAAAACTCCTTGTCCCTCTGTCATGAATAATCGTGGTGTGATTGTGCATAAACCTGATGTGATTTCGACAATGTTTGGGGACTACTTTAATTCTGTTTTTGTTCCGGTTGATTCAGAACTTCCAGGTATTCCACCAATGTGTGAACTCCCTATTCCACCTGTGAGTGTCACATTCAGTATTGGTGATATTCAACAGATTATTGATCATTTGTCTAATGATAAATCCCCGGGACCTGACAATATCACGCCCCGGCTGTTAAAATCATGTTCGGCAATAATCTCACCTATTCTTCATGACTTGTTTTGTTTATCCTTGTTTCAAGGCAAACTTCCCACTCCTTGGAAAAGGGCTAATATTACCCCAGTTTTTAAGTCTGGTGACAGAAGCGCGATCTGTAACTATCGCCCCATTGCATTGACTTCGGTTGTTTGTAAAGTCATGGAATCGATTATTGCCAAGACCATTAAATGTCATATTAATAATCATTTGCTTTTGTCTTCCGAACAGCATGGGTTTGTGGAAGGGCGATCTTGTGTCACTCAGCTTCTGAATGTTACTAACAATTGGCTTACCATTCTCGATAAACCTTGTCCTCCTAAAATCGATGCTGTGTTTCTCGACTTTGCCAAGGCCTTTGACGTAATGCCTCACAATATTTTACTTCACAAGTAAGCTTGCCAATATAACATTACTGGCAATATTTGGAAGTGGATTGGGTCCTTTATTTCTGGCCGTTATCAGCGGGTACTTTACAAAGGTAGCTTTTCATCCTGGCTGCCAGTATCATCCGGGATACCCCAGGGAAGTGTCTTAGGGCCGCTTTTGTTTAACTTGTTTATTAATGATCTTCCCTTATGTACTTCTTCTGATTGCCTATTGTTTGCTGACGATACATTAATATTTAGACCTATATCTTGCCAACAAGATGAATGTATATTACAAGAGGATCTTAATCAAATCCACAGGTGGTGTGTTGAAAACAAGATGAATCTTAACATCAAGAAAACTAAAGTTATGCGCGTCACTTGTTCAAGAAATCCAGGTGTTCCTATATACAATATTAATAATTCTCTCATTGATGTTGTTACCAATTATAAATATCTGGGTGTTGTTTTAAACAGTAAAATTACCTGGAATGACCATGTGAACTATGTTGTGACTAAGGCCAACAGGATGCTGGGTTTTATATTTAGTGTTGCCAAGGACTTATCTCAGGAAGCCAAACTAGCACTTTACAAGGCACTCGTTTTACCCATTTTAGAATATGGCCAGCCTGTGTGGTATATACATAATAATAATCTCATCGATAAAATTGAAAGTGTTCAGCGTCGTGCTACAAGAGTGATTCTTAAACAAAGAATAATGGAAATGAACTATATCGACCGTCTGAACCTCTTAAATTGGCCCACTCTTGTGTCCCGACGCAAATTCCTTTTAATCTCTTATGTCATCAAAGCATTGTATGGTTGTATTGCTTGCAAAATTGTTAGACATGGTATAATGGTTAATGGCCGGCACACACACTGTGAGGTTCTGTCATCTCAGAGCCCACACACAAAGACTTCACGGCTCTGCAGTGAATGCTTTTGCTCGTGAATGGGATGAGCTACCAGAACATTTGAGGTCTGGTGTGGTTTTAAATTCCTTAAATAACTGGATTCATTCCCTCCGAAGCCATCACTGCCGACCTCACATTAACTGATCTGTTCCCCTTGCCATGTTTTTAACAAATTTGTTTTTAACTCTCTTTTTAAAAGTTCTTAATTGTTTCTATTTTTTTTTCTTAAACGTTTTATTTATTTGTTTATTAATTTATTTATTTATTTATGTATTTATTTATTTTTTTTTTTTTAATCTTTTTTTCTAATTTTTATTAAGGGGCCTCTTTGTTTATTTTTTGTTATTTTGTTGACATTCATTTATTTATTTTTCATATATTTTTCTAGTTGTATACAGCTGTATAACTCTTTTTAAACTGATAGGGGTACCGTTTTAAACCTTTGTGTCTCTTGCCAATTTTACAATTGTTATTAATGTTTTTGGTTTTTTTGCTGGTTAAGTTTATTATTTGCCTGGTGGGACTATATTGCATTTTTACTCATTCAGCGTCACTGCTTTTAATTATCTTTCTGTTGTCTTAACCCTTTCATTCCCATATACTTTGTACACAGTTACCCCCATATCCCGTATACTTTTTTAAAGAACACACAATTTGGGTTGTTTACCTTAAAATTAATCAAAAAAATAATCTTCATTATTTTGTAACAATATTCAAACACTTTATTACCCTGATGATTCTCAACAATTTCATGACCTTTCGTTGACCTCGGTGACCTTAATGACCTCTGACTTCCTGTTAAACCGGAAGTAGTGATTTTTATTTTTGTTTTCCATTTCCTGGCTAACTTGTTTTACTGATTGCTCTACAAACAAATTAACACCGTTTGAAATGTACGAACATCTACTTACAGTTTTCCAAGTTCCTTTCATTACATTTTCATATGCACGTATGAATTAACTCCTTGTATAGTATTGCATCACTCAAAAATTCAAACGAAAAAAAAAATGGTTTTGATAGTGCGTATAGACACTGCCATTGAGGCATTCTGTGAAATATTTAGCAGAAACTGAATAATTGTTTCTTGCCAAATACCTTTATAGCTATGATGTTGAATCTATGGTGCCATACATGTACTAGACCTAATTGACCTCTGACTTATAGTGATATTATAATAGTTATTTTAAACTGTCATTTTAAAATTAAATTAAATGATCCTTGGTTGACCTTTTCCAATTATTTTTGGGGAAAGAAAATCTAATTGAAACTTTGTTATTCTTCAAATATTGTCCCCAGTGTCAAGAGTTTTGTTCTTGAAGCCAGAAACTTCCATATACTTATGCCAAGGTGTGCCACATGCGAAAGTGGTGATACATGAAGAGCTACTTGGCACTTAGGGCAGTGGTGCTGAGACTCTGGGCGGGAAACTCTCTGCTCAAGGTTGTGAAACTCCTCATAAGGCCGAGGGTTCTTGCATTGAGTACAGATCCGATTCTTTCTCTTCCTCTTTTTCCCAGGAGTAGATTCTTGAAAGGGCAGAAGGTCGGGCCAGTGCTCTGAAAAGCGAGCCTCAAGACGAACACTATTACCTGCATCAGAAAATCTACCGCGTGGTTGAGGCAGATCATTGAGATTTCCTGTCTTGTACTGGCTCATGATTGCCTCTACAACTTGCAGCCGGTACTCCATGTGCTTTATGGTACTGTTTTCTCGCTTTCTAAAAAGAATGAAAGCGTTGAGGATTGCTATGTCTACCAAATGAAAGAAGTATTTGGTTGACCACTTCAGTGATTTCCTACGTCGCCCAGTCTCCAACCATCTGGTCCGACTTATCGACCCCACCCATTCGACTGTTGAAATCCAGTACCATGGTTGGTTTCATGATTGCAACTTCTGTTCCATCTTTGTTTTTCTTTGTCTTCCCTGAATCGACGAGCTGTGAATTATGTAAGTTGCTGATCATGCAACACGGTTTCTTCGATTTCTTTTCCCGCCATTTGAGAATGGTGAGATTCCCTTGTTGGCGGTGGATCATATTGCCAACAGCAACCTGTGATGTCTTGATTTCTGCAGGTCCTCCTCTTCTCCTATTATCCAGTGTCCCACATGTGTAAATGCCATGTTGTTCTAAGTGGTTGGACAGCTTGGCACTGTTGTAGTATCTGTCCATGTACAGCCGACGATTTTTGCCAAGGAGGTTAGGTTGGGCACCCTCACGCAACAAGTATGTGACAATTCTGGGTGTAGCTTCGTTGACAAAACGATCGTTTTCCTCTTGGCCCAGGTATGGAGTTTTCCTGTCCTCACCTGTGCATATTAGCAGGTTCCATGGGTAAGCCGACTCATCACACAGAACATAGGCTTTGATGCCATACTTTGCCGGCTTCTTAGGTATATACTGCTTGAAGAACAGCCTCCCTTTCCAAGCGAAGAGGCCCTCATCAATCGACAAAACCAAACCCGGCTCAAAGCTGCTCATGAATTTATCCTGGAAGTAGTCGACAACTTTCCGCAGTTTGAAAAGCCTGTCATATCCTGGTTCATCACGGCCAGCTTGGTCTTCGTTGTTGTTGAAGTGAAGGAAACGCATGATGTTGTAAAATCTGTTTCTGGACATGTACTCTCGAAAAGTTGAGACATTCAAAATAGCTCTTGTGCTCCAGTACATCCTTATTTCAGGCAGATCTACGATGCCCATGAGGAAGTTCAATGCGAGAAACATTTTCATCTCCGATAGGTTAGTTTCCTTCCATTCCTTCTTGATGTTGGAACCATCTCCATTGTTTGGCAGAGTAGAAAAGTACTGCAGTGCATATCTGTTAGTCTCGTTGCAGAGGGAGAGGGTGAATTCATCATTGACGAACAAATGCCAATAATCCAGGGGTGTGTGTCCCACATCTGCATCCAACTGCAGTACGCCATCATCAATACCAGTGAAATTGTTCACTTTGGGGATGTTATTTTGTTGAACCCAAGGAAGAACAAGTGCTGGTTGCCCATTCATTGCGTTGCGGTTGCCCGGGTGAGCATGTATCAGAGCTTGGTTTTGTTGAGCTGCTTCATCATTATCGTCAAGATCATCCTCGTCTACCATGCTGTCTTCTGCATCATTACCGTCACCAAATTCCTCATCTGAATCCTCATCCATGAGTATTTGTGCAATGCGATTGGCATCCATCATTCACTGATAATAGCTAAGGTTTTGTACAATAAATGCACAGTAGGCCTGAACTATACAGAAAGCGTACGAATAAAATACCACCACCACCACCACCAATAAAGCCAAATACTGTAGGCCTACTTGACTAACTTCTGAAAGGAAAACAAAATGCAGCAATAAAAATAGTTTTTCACAGACAAGTAAGTGATCTCTTTTGTGTTTTTGTGTAGTTCACGTAGAAGTATCCGTCAGTATTGATGTTTTTCACAGCATGCTCATGGGGTTTTTCTTGACAAGACGCTTGTGACGTATTGACCGTGGGTATAGAAGACCCATTGGTCATTTGCAGAACACCAGAAAAAAATACATGAAAAAACATTTGTGCTGTGCTGTTCTGAATTCTTTTGAAAACACAAATATTCAAAAAGTAACTCTAGTACTAGTACTAACTAGTACAAAATTGCTCGAATGAAGTATGGAGATACAAAAGCCCCACTATAGCTAAATAAATGAAACACCATGACAAAGTGTTCTAAACTTGGAAACCATGCATGGGCGCCGCCTACTTGAAATGTTGTTTACTTTTTTACAATTTACGCATGCAGCATGTTCATGCATTTTATTGTTTTTAATTCGACATAAATGAACTGAGATATTTGTCGAGATATTACCAAAGGTATATCTGTAAAAATTGTAAGGCCAGAGAATTTTTGAATTAATTAGTAAAACGTAAAACATTGGTGCGACTGCATCGTTGGCCGAAAGTGTAAATGCGTAACTACACCGTTGCATATGACTAACCATTTCAATTGACAAAAGTTCCCCCAAATAATTACAAACATCGACGGATTTCGATGATTTTTTAATTTCAGTTATAAATATACACACCTGAATACTCTTTATATCTTTAGGAAATCAAAAAGGCTCAGAACAGAACAGCACAGATGAAGTAATACTTTATGTTTTCAAGGAAAAACTCGGAGAGTAGAGGAAAAGCTCAACTTGACTGTCGCACAGCTTGACATACGTCGCGCTGTAAAAAAAACCTGGAAAAGTCCTCTATTCTCGACAGCAAACATTCTCAAAGCACATCAAAAGAGGGCGGCATTCATCAGCTGTGCTGTGCTGGTTTTTTTTATTCCGATAGTGTTTATGGTACGACCGTGACATATGCAAATGTAAAGCGATCCCGCCACCCGGGATATCCCGGGAGCGGGATCTGGTGCGCGTCTACGGAACCCGGGATATCCCGGGAGCGGGACTGAAAGGGTTAATGTTCTAAATGTCTTTATAGATATATTGTAAATAATTATTGATCTTTTATATATGGCCAGGGATATTGGAATTGAAGGCCTTCGGGCTACAGTTTTTAGGTAAACTTTTTTAATTCCAGGCATATGTCCCTGGCTTTTGTTTTGTACTGATTATGTTTGTATTTTGTATGTGTTTTTATGCCGAATAAATAATAATAATAATAATAGTATAGTAAAGTAAAAGTAAAAACGCTACTCTCTACTTTTTAACTTTAGCATGTTTAGTTAGGCCGACGCTAGGACTAGACTAGAGTTGGACAGGACAGGAGGTGATTTTTAATTTGGTTGGCCATTTTTTGACCTTGTGTAATTTATGATGATAGTCCATAAATTTATTACAAATTATGGCCGGCCTCGTCCCTGGCTATGGCCAAAAATGGCACGTTGGTACAATTCAAATGTAGGCCTATCTATGTAGTGATTTGTTATTAATTAGTGGACAACTGATGTGTAATTTTCATTCGGACCAATTTCTGAAAAATCTCATCAGCTTGAAAATTACCAAAAAATAAGAAAAACCATGGAAATAGGGTTTTTAATTGTTTTTGAAATTTTAATTTTTATTAACAGGGTTCTGGTTGTTAAAATGCGTTTCCACGTGGACTGTCTACGGGTTATTTGTAGGCTATGTGGGGAAGAACGTGCTATAGTGAATGAGCGTCAGCCTATTCCTAAGGGAAAGTTTGCCAAGCAGATAAGGTCAGCATTTGATGTTGCAGTGGAAGATGACGACGTCAATATTCATCCTCCTTTCATATCTAGGCTTTGTGAAGTGAAGATAATGAAATGGTGGAAGAAATTTGGTAGAAGAAATATGAAGGGGGCAACCTGCAACATATCACTGCACACGTTTGAAGTGGATCGATGCAATTCGTGTGTTGATGTTTCCTCACTACCAATTACATCAAGGTTAGCTGCACATCAAGCTGAGGCCACAAAACATGGCTTACTGGCGTGGTTTGGAAAAGATCGTCTGAAGATCGGCAAGATGAATGCAACTGGTGATCTGGTTGTAATTGTCACTGTATTTGTTGACATGGCTTGGCAGCTTTCTGTAGCTGGGGTGAATATTGTGGAAGATGTTTTCTCCTTCAGTCTTGCTGCACCACTAGATGTTCCTGATTGTTCACGTTTGTGTTCCATCATTTCTACAAGAGAGGTCTGCGTGGGAAATTGTAACTTTCAAGATTTGATTGACTTGAAGAAAGGGTCGGACGGCCAAATTCCGACACACATCACCCCTCAAAATGTTTTAGAGGGAGGCATCATCCGCCACCATAAATGTCATCTGTTAATCAAGGGTTCAGGTACATGTTGTGTTTGTCAAATACATCGGAGTGACTTGGCAGCTATGGTTGGACGTCTCAAAGCTAAGGAAGGGAAAGTAGTTGATGCTTCTTGTAAAATTACTCACAAAAGTATGACGGCAGGGCAATTGAGGCAGAAGGTCAATAGTCTCCAGGGCGAGCGCCATGTGTTGAAGAGGAGAAATGTCTTTTTGGAGGGAAAAGTTGCCTCATTGATAGTAAAAGAAAGTGTAGAGCTTGATGACGTCGCAGAAAGTGCCCTGAAGAGTGCCATACAAGTCGATGATCCTGAGATATTGAAACTTCTCCCTGAAGGTTCGCCATCAAGACTTCTTTGGGATCAGCAGGAGTCGGTACTCAAAGGTAAACAGATGCGGTGGCATCCCGCAATAATTAGATTGTGTATTGCCTTGGAAACTAAGTCGCCCTCAGCCTACAATTTGTAAAGGGAATCAAAATTCATCAGGTTGCCTCATCCAAACACCCTTCACTCATACAGCCACTTTGCAGATTCAACAACAGGTTTCAGCTTTGCGATGTTGGAATGGATCTTTGATGATTTCCATCTTGCCACTTGTTCAGAAGAGAGAAATGTTGTGGTGCTGTTTGACGAAATGAAGGTTAAGGCAGGCCTCGTCTATTCTGTAAAATCAGGTAAAATTGTGGGATTCATAGATGTTGGGGAAATTTCGAATGAAATCTCCAACTTTGAGCGTCAGTGCAGGGGGAATGAGAAGCCTCATGAGAAGCGTCCCATGTTTTAGTGTTTATGGTTGGCATTATTCAGCTCTCTTCATGTGCCAGTTGCATATTATGCTAGTAGTGGTGTTTCGAGCGACCAGTTATATCCCTGTGCAGCGGAGGTTGTCATGTACCTGGAGACTGCTGGCCTCAAGGTGCATGCTTTGATATCTGATGGTGCATGCTTTGATATCTGATGGTGCGTCAGCAAACAGGAAGTTCTACAGAATGCATGGCTCTTCATCAAGCACCCCTGTCTATTTCACCCCTAATCCTGTCGACCCATCAAGGAGGCTGTACTTCATTTGTGACGTGCCCCATCTGATGAAAACAACAAGGAACAATTTGGAGAATTCTGGTTACCATAGCCAGACCAGAAAACTTATCGTAAGTGTGCTTAGTTTGTACTGCTTTTTTCTACTTGTTCTTTCCCTGATTTATTCATTTTTGAAACAATGAAAAGGCCATAATTTCCTGAGGATTGAAAAACATTACCTCCATGATAATAATGAATTTGGAAGCTAGTAACAGTAAAATCTTTCACAAGTGATCAGTTTGAGCGGAAAGATGGACAGTTGAAAATGAAACTTATTTTATTTCCATTGTATTCATTCTTTACTATGTATTAAAAGTTCTTTCGTGACATTGTATAATTTCCCAGTATGACAAGCAGAACATCAGCTGGACCCAGATAATGCAGCTCTATGAGGGAGATGTTGGTCTTACCAGGTGTTCACTAGGACTGAGACGCTTGCACAAGTTGAGCCCTGCACATCTCCATCTCACGCCAGCACTCAGAATGAGAGTTTATTTGGCAGTACAATAAGCACAGGACCGTTTTGTTTTTTAATTTCTGAATTTTGTATATTTTACACCTGTGCATGTAATGGAATCCAGGGAAATGAAGCTTTCATGACCAGTATAGATTTTACCATGCAAAGCCAATTAGGCATTAAAAAAAATGTTAGATTGGCGTAACGGGCCCCCTAAAAGAGGGTAGGTAGGTAGGTAGGTAGGGATTTTTAAAAAAAATTTCCCCAGCAACGAAAATTACATGTTTTCTAATTGTTTTGTAAAATTCTTTAATCAGGTATTAAGTAGCACAGTGGCTAATGCTTTTGAGTCTCTTGGTCGACCTGGCACATCATCAATCGTCAAGTTTGTACGGTACATGGACCAGTTCTTTGATTGCCTTAACGTGAGCCGTCCTCTTAAGGGAGTGCGATCTCGTAAGCCTGCACTGGAGCCATACATGTCTCCTGATGACTGGCGTTTTGAAGTATGATAAACATTATTATTTTCAGTCTTAAATTGTACAGTTTACAGACTTGTTTTTAGTACCAATCCTGCTGAGAAGTATTACTTCTATTCTTGAAAAGAAACACCACATTTGGTCGAATTTGTCACAGGTTGGTTATGTGATTTGTACTTGTAAAACCCTCCATGGTAAAACTAGTAAGCTGAAGTTAATGTACTCTTTTAAACACCTTTATTCTCAGTGGTTGTCTACTGAATTCCTGGGCTTTTTCAAAGATTGGGAGGACCAAGTCAGCAAGATTCCGGGCTTGGACAACAAGACCAGGAAGAGCATGTGTCTAAGGGACCATGGATAAATTATGTCACGCGGACGACCGCGATCCAACTCGTTCCTTCGCAGGACAACTCAAACAAAAGAAAACCCACCGAATGTCACGCAGTGTCACGCGTTCTTCTGCAATCGCCCGGTCTTGGGGGAGAATCACTGTATAACAAAGGAACAATGGTGTTGGCCAAATGCCACTGCGTAGTTATAATCGGCTTACTAGATACACATTAGCTTTTCCCACCGCAATAAGTCTACTGTCGTTTGAATTTAAAACAGAATCCAAGTATAAAAACGATAAATATTGTAACTCTGGCCGGGTATATTTTCATGGTTTTCTTTTTTTAAGCCTCCAAACTTTGAGTTTTTGAATGGGTAAATGATTGATCCCGTCATGTCTTCTAGGTATGTCTTTGTATATCCGCCGTTGGTACAGTAATTGTTGAGGTAGGCATCGGGGAGTTGACATCACAAATTAGTCGTGAAGACATGTTTATTATTATCATTATACAATATCATTTACTTTTTACTCGGCCATTTATAAAAATACAAAACATAATAATAAATACAAATAACCTCTAGCGTGAGACACAAATTTTCAACAGGGCATCAAAAGTTAAATGTATCAATCGGGCAAGATTGAAAAGCCAACTTCAACGTCCACGGACATGAATTAAAAGCTACGGTCTTCTTTTCCGCCCTTTTTGACAAACACATTTAGCCAAAATGATTGTTGATTAAAACAACTACAATGATAACGAAATTCAATTATTCGGAAATCAATCTTCCCTCTTGTACCTGTATGGAGATGATTGGTAAATATAATGTTATGCTGGAACGGTTTCACGCACAACAGCGCTACCACAGGTCGTGTCCCCGACATGTTGATACCTTTGCTTGCGTAATAGTCGTAAAGGGGCCATGCTAAAGTGCGCCCTCTTGGCATATTTTGTGATTATTTTTTGACCGGGAATCGTGTGAAATACACTTTTAAACAAAGTTTTTGTCCTTGTATCACTATCTTTTGTTAAATGTTAATAAATGTGCGTCTATACAAAACAGAGAGAGTGTGTTTAAAACAAACAACAAATGATTTTATGAATTTGGGGGGTCAAATACAAGTACACGTTCAACCATTCAACTACATGTGAAAATATTGTGTTTAAACAACTGGGCTGTTTAAAATTTCAGCATAATATCGGAATGTCGGGCATGATACATCTTCAACTACCAAGTCTTCTTCAACGTCATCGGACATTATTTACAAATTACGGCCTTCTTTTTTATTCCCTTTTTGTTTGATAAACACATTAGCCATGCCAAAGATTGTCGTTGTGGTTACAAACGAGCAGTACATAGCACTCTCCGGCCTTGAGCCGCGCCGTCCCTCATAATTTGGGGTTGATTTCACCTTAGAAAGGGCAGAGGAAGTTAAAACAAACAACACGGTTTATATTGTTGATGTTTATTAAAAATGGTAAGCAAAGAAAACAAACAGACAATGGTAAACTTGCTTTAATATACAGTGACTACCAATAAATAAACGATGTTTAATTTGTAATGGGTAAAAGTAGCTCTTGAATTATATTGCAAACATTCAGGGCGATGTTTAAGGGTATATTTTTGTGGTACAAAGGGCCGTTTAAAAAAGCCATCATCTCAAGCTATTAGTTGCAGAACTTGGCACCGGCTCTGAAATGCCAATTGAAATAAAACTAAAGCTCAACTTCTCATAAAATACATACATTTGTACATGTACTTGTAGTAGCATTGTAGCAATTGCTTCCTGCAAGCTCAAGGGTTGACCCCGACCGTATTATCTCTTCAATCCATTGTCCGGTATACCCCAGCTAGACCGCAAACACTAATCCTTCACTCCTTTGTGTGCTACTTTCGCGCTGCCTAGTCCGTGTAATCTGACCAACAAAAGGCACCAACAACAAATTTCGACAATGAGGGAATCTAAAAATCACTGGAGCGCAAATCCCATAGTGTCACGCGGTCGTGACAATTTTGGAGCGACCGCGTTCTGTCACGGGTTAGTCTTGGTGCAAGACGTCACTATCTCATACTCGTAACGTAACGTGATAACCCTACAGAGGGCGCACTTTTCTTCTTGAAGTCATTTCGGTTGACGACTGTCTGTAGTAACGTCTTGGATATCTTGTTTAAGAAGGCGTGGCCAAGTTATTTCCATGAAGCATCAAGTCATGTTTTATTCATATTATTGACTAAAATGACAAGCTTGCAAGAAAAGCAAGATATGAAAGGTCACGAGGTCGTCGACACGATCGAGCATGATTGTATGCAGTATGCACGCGCACTCACGTTGATTGACCATGACTTCTGTATCGCTATCAACGCACTAAGCAAGTGATTCTGAAATTATTCAAGCTAAATTACATGCTTGCAGTCGGTTAGGTTTATCGGTCGGTCATTGTTTAATGGACGTTTGAATCTTGTACATTGCCGATGCCAACCATGTAATTTTAGAAAAGGTTATCTTTGCATCTGAATTACGGTACTTATCATTCTACCATTCGACATGCCCTGAAAATAAACTATTGGCAATAACAATTCTACTTTGTTTACTTTTACCTTTCTTTGAAACTACACGAATGTAATGAGGACTTTTGTAATTTTCTGTAGCGGGATAATTTACTGCATCTTTTATATGTAGGCCTAATTCACAAAGAAAGAGGGGTGAACTCAAGACTGTGTTTGGATCATGTTCGTACGGCCATCACTCCAACATGCTACTTTAGTATTTTATAAGTCGCTGCATATATAATAAGCGTTTCAAATACCGGGTGCCAGCGTCGTTGTCTCAGTGTGTGTTGCTCTTTGCGGTTTTGACTGGCTTTTCAAATACCGCGCGCCCTGTGCATAGATATGATGCAGTTTCTCTATTGCAAGGTCAAAGTGCATAAATAAATGTAATACAACTTTTTAGCCAGCCTATTTTTTTACCGTACATGTACATGTGTGTGGAAATCTATGTTCATGCGTTATTGTTAATACGGCCATTCCTTCATTCCTTCACTGTTCATGTAAACCTTCAACAAACAAAGACTAAGTTACAGGCACTAGACACGTTTGGTAATTGTCAAAGACCAGTATTCTCACTTGGCGTATCTCAGCACATGCAAAATAACAAATCTGTGAAAATTTGGGCTCAATGGTGGTCATCGAAATTGCTAGAAAATAATAAAGAAAAAACACCCTTGTTGCACAATGTGTGTGCTTTCAGATGCCTAAAAAAGGCTTCAGGCCTGAAGTCTTTCTCAGATTCAAATATTTTAGTGAAATTACCCCTTTCTCAAAAACTACGTTACTCCAGAGGGAGTCGTTTCTCACAATGTTTTATACTATCAACAGCTCTCCTTTGCTCGTTACCAAGTAAGTTTTTATGCCAACATATATTTTGAGTAGTGATTATTCTAAACAAAAGGTAAGCAATTTCAGAATAATCTAGAGAATTTTTAAGTCCAAACCCTAACCCACTGTCAAGCTCTTTTCAGAATGCATTTTATTCACTTTATAATAGTTCCTTGCGAGAAGGTACTTTTCGCCACAATACTAGGGATGTTAGACCAAAAATTGAGGTTGCTTATTTTAGCACCAAAGTCATACTGATGCGTAGAGAAAAAAATATCAAACTGAAGGGGAAAAAAATTACAGTAATCGATTTAACGGTTCAAAAGTTACAGATTTTTGAGTATTTAATTTAGGGGGTCTTTCCTGAAACAAGACAATGGCATTTTACTGTAGAAGCATGGCACCATGAGTGAATAAAAACAGAGTCCAAAGTAACTGATGTGTACTTTAAGTGATTTTTAATCTTTCATATCTCAAAAACCATTTATGGTACAATACTGAAATTTGAAATATGATAAAATGGGCAAGTTTTCTTTAAAATCAAGAATTTTGAACAATGTTAATTTGTCTAAAATTATGGTTACCATGGTAACTAAACAGCCCAAAATTGAATATTTGTATGTTTTGATCTATTTGTTAAGTTTAAAAACTCCATAACAATGCATGGCATTGACGCACAATTAAAGACAACAGTTACCAACACATGTTTTTAACTCTTCAAATCCCCAAAATTAGTAGATTTAAGTAAAATAATTTAGTTACCATGGTTACGCAGAGCCAAAAATTGATGATTACGTATATTTTAGGTTTTTATTATTGGATGATCTCTTTAACCATACGCGGCATAGAACTCGACTAAAACCAAGTTTTCAAGACATGAATTGCCAACATTGCACATCAACTAATAAAAAAGGGATCAATCAGTCTGGAAACATTTAAATTTAGTTGCCATGGTAACGAAATAGCCGAACATTGAAATTGTCATAACCCGATAACTATACATGGCATTAAACTCAAACTAAGAAGAGAAACTACCAGACAAGTTCTGTCATCAGTAGGCATACATATCCCAAACCAGTAGAGCTATATTAAACCTATTAGTTACCATGGTAACACATAGTCTTAAGACTTTCTTGTTTATTTTGGGGTGTTGTTTCATATTGACGTGTAAATGTGTTACCATACATAGCGTGGATCCTATATTAAGACCAAGTAACAAAGAAAAGTTTTGCCAACATTACACATCTGAAAATAAATTAAGAACAAAACACCACGATAACTAGCCTAAAACATTTCAAGTCTTGGTTGCTATGGTTACAGGTAAAGGTAGTTACTGCGATTTGCAATGATTTGTGGTTCTGAGAGGAAGATGAAAGGAGAAAACTTCTTGCATAATCTGTCATCAAGATTCAAAAACAGATGATGCACGACAAACTTGTGTAATGTACTTTCTCAGGGTTCTTCTAGTATACGAAGCTCTCCATTTAAGAAATCTTCTGCTAAGTTTATTTCAGCTTTATCCCCATCATCGTAATGAATTTCGTACAACACCTTCAACGGATCTTTGGTTCTTCCATCACTTACTCGTCTTAGCACTGTACCCACATACCAATCTTCAGCCCCTGTTGCTTCATCCTCATACAAATGCTCGACACGCTTGCCAGAAAAATCAGGAATATTTGGTATTGAGACATGACTTCGTTTTGATGGAGAAGCAAGACGTTTTTGTGATTCTCGGTGCCGTTTCTTTGACATGAGTTTTAGTTTGTCGTCCTTCATCTGTTTTTGAATCTTGAGGACGGATTCTGCAAGAAGTTTTCTCCTCTCATCTTCTTGTCTATAGCAACTTGATCCCTCAGTTGTGGACGCTTCACTTGGTACTACTGCATGGTTATGTTGAATTATGGTTTGCAAATTACTGATGAGCTCAGCAATCGTCTTCAATTTCCCTCCCTTACTTAGATACCACATTGAGGTTTCAGGTGCTCTTTGAAGCATCACTCGGTGACGAAACTTCAGTTGTGCTGCCAGTGTTTGTCTTTGCTTCTCAGACGAGAGGCCATCAACCTTTTCCTCAACCTCATCTTCAGCCCACAATCCCCCGCAATCGCTCAGCTGTCTTGTTAGCTCTTCCTTCTCTTTTTGCCTCTTCACGTCTTTCTCTTGTTTCAGCCTTTCTTTCTCAAGACGCTGGGTAGTGAGTTGGTCTTTGATTAGCTGCCGTTGCTTATAAAAAGCCGTTCTGACAGATGGCGCTTGTTCACGTGCTTGTGTGAGGAACTTATGTTGTTTCTCAGATGATAGCTTTTCGAACCATGAGCTTGTGTGATTTGTAACATACATAATTAAAGCTTCAAATGCTATTGTGTTAGCGTTTGGTTTTTCTCTTTTAAGCCGATCCAGCTGTCCAAAGTCGTGCTCTGATGCAATGTTGGTCATCGGGACAGATTTTGTCTCATGAATCAGCTCTGGTGATGTACTGACCCACTTCCCCCCAGTCAAGTGATCCGTCAACATTCGCTCTGAAACACGAACCATGGCAGCACACATTAGACGTAGAGCTTCGACTGTCATCAATTTAACTTGCTCGGAGATGTCTTCCGAATATAGAGCTCTGCTCACTTCATTATGCACTGATGGGACAAGAGATTTTCCAAGGTCGTCATCATCAGTAGGTTCTTCAAGTAGTTCTGAAGGATCAGCAGCCCATGAGTTCAGCTTTCTTACGATATGTTGGTATTTACTGTTCATCTCAAAGATATGGATGTCTGACTCAAGAACAGACCACAGTGGAGTTGTCAGACGTTGGCCAATTATCCCTAAAGCTCGTGCTCCAGCCAGATAGACGTCTTCTGCTAGATCTGCCATTACAGCTTTGATCAGATGGTTTGGTGTTGGGCAGTTCTTTAAGATGAACTCGGTCATATGGTCATGATGGTAAAATACAGCACCTCCGTCTTCAAAGAGAATATTGAATCTATTCCCCCGAAAAGGTTTAAGATGGCAAGCAAGACCCTTTCCTGCAAGAAAGTTCTCGAAAGGTCCCATCACTCCACTTGCCTCACAGCCATGTTCCTCAAAAGCCTTCACAGATGTGCGAACTAATCGTTGTATGCCCGATTCACCTTTGCTTGATCGAAAACCTTTTGCCATGGCACCTAGAGGCTGTGTGGCAATAATGCCCTCCCAGATTTTCAGTGCATTTTCAGCATGATCTGCTAGTCCTACTATGTAGTGAAGCCCACAATAAAAGTCGTTGACTTGGAGGATTTTCTCCTGTTGCTCAGTAGACAGAGAGCTCCAATTATCCATTGAATTTGGAAGATGCTTGCGTCGCGCTGATTCAAGAAGCTCAGTAAACTTAGAATTCACAATACATCTGTCGGTCATCATGTTCTTGAGGCTAGCAATTATTTTTGATTTGTTGATGTCCTTGTCATCATGATCAAGAACTTTACTTACTTCTGAAATTATACTATCAAAGGTTTCATAATATTGATATGCAGTCCCACCACTCATATCCTGAAGACCAATAACATATGTGCCAGACTCTGTTGATACATCAAAAGTGCCATAATGCTCCCCTCGCTTTGATGTGCCATCTAAATGTAATGTATTATTATCTCCCTTGAGAAGTTCTTCCAAAACTTGGATTTGGGACAGAGTTCTTGCCCTTATCAAAACCTGAGTAACCCATGTGTACTTTGGCAAGCGCTCCGCCTCAAGACCCCCAAGTTCGGAAAGAACTTCTTTAACAATGCCTGAAGCATGTCGTGCACCTACATTGTATTTAGTGAGCAAGTTTATGTACAACTTTACAACCTTATCATTGTAATGGCCCTTTTCATATGTTTGGACAACCTTACTTCCACTTGCCTCACAAGTCAATTCTTCTACTTTTTCTTCTAGGCCAGAAAGTATTTCTTCATACTTGTGCTTTAGATTGGTACATTTCGTACAGCCTTTTTCATCTGTTTTCTTATCCCTCTCCTCTTTGTAATACCTTACAAGTTTACTTTTGTTCCACTTCTGATGAACCATTTTTTCCAACTCTGAACTTAATTTTTCATTTTCTGTCTTGAGCTCTTTTACCGTAGTAGATAAATTTAACTTTGATGTGGCCCACCTTCTTTCCCTTTTATTTACATTCCTAGGAGTGTACTTCGAAACCTTTTCTCTCAAGGAATCTACAGTTTTTACAGTTTGTTTGTAACGTTCAGTTATTTCTGCAAGTTCTTTTGCCATGGCCCGTCTTGTGTTCTTCTCTTTCTCCCACTTCAGTTTTGTCACTTCGGTGAAAGCTCGCAACTCCTCCAACTCCTCCAGAGCTTGGATGTAGGCTTCAGTGACTGCAGTCAAGTCAATATCAGCAGTTGAATCTGGTTCTCCTGCCACATGCTCGTCAACTTTCACCATCTTCTCAACTTCGTCTAACATAAATGACATCACACTTTTAACTGAAGCTTGATCCCTGACATCCTTTAGTTTTTGTGGAATTTTGTACTCGGCTTCAAGAAACTGAATAAGTTTTTGTTTGTCTTTTCCACCCTGAATTTTCGCTTTCCTTTTTACAAGCAATGAAAACTGAGTTTGAACAGTTCCAATTGCAGGTTTGTCAGAGTCAGTTATTGAAAACAATTTTGAAATCCAAGATTGTGCGACCTTCCATGATTTACCGTTTCGTGCTCGGTATTCATTTAGTTCACACACAATGCCATTCGTCGCATGAACATTGCAGTTCACCACATCACTGTCATCGTTCCGCAACCACTGTTCAGAAATCCCTGCTGCTTTGCAGTATGGTCCTATAAACGATGATGATGATACAAGTGGGAAGATGTCATCAAGACGTTTTCCCGTCTGTCTCCGAACTTTACGAATAAAGTTTGACACGTTGGTAAGACTGTAGCTGGGAGCAAGCACCTTCAAAATCTGCAGAACAGTTCCCTTGAGAACTAAGCCGTGATTCTCAATTGCCAAAATTATTTTGGATAATATTCTGTAGGAGAGTTCACTCTCATCTGGAGTCCAATGATCTGTAAAAAACAAAAATAAAGAAGAAAGATTCATTTACAACAAATCAAACTCCGAGCTGCTCTTCATATGATTTTCCCAAGTTTTCATGAAATACAGTTTTGTGGTTTACAATTAATTTGGGGGTCAGTTTGTTTTCATATCCAAATTCCACGATCCGATTACAAATGGAGTAAGTTTAATTGATAGAACAGCCAAAAAAGCCATGGAGCCGGGCCCCTCCACTGAATGTGCGCGACACAGATCACGTGATACAATTCCCGCTGTTCCATGTAGAAATATTACTCCCCATCGTAAAAGCTTTTTAAATTTTACACTCTTTTTGTTTTTAACCTCATAAATTTCACATTTATATCATCGAACACACAAACTAAAGTATGCTATATTTACCTGGAACTTCCAACTCTGTCACAAGCTTCGAAATTTCCTCACAGGACCACATTTTCACTGCAAAATCTTCAGCGTAAAATCGCCACGGAATGCTACATCTTGTGTGTGGATGTAAACATGGTATAAGATGGCGTCCACGTCGTAACGGCAGAATAAAAACGGAGCCCACTTAAAAGCCACGATCAGAGGGTGATCCCGATTGACTATCGATCGCAAACTTGGTGAAATTGTACTAGAGATGTCAAAGAATATCCTTATGGTAACGATTAAACTGAAAACTTACGGAAATCTGAAATATTAGGCTTGGATTGAGCGCATGATTTCAACCGATCCCCATGCTCAAAAACGTGGCTTGTATCGGTAATCGTCGGAACTGTGTTCGGATAACATCGGTATGAATGGATACTCCAAATATGGGCATTATAACTGACCGGGATCACCTTCGGATGATCCCCGACATCGGCCGAGTTTGTAAGCAGCTGACACGGGGTCGTGCCGCGGTGCACTTCGCTGGATCGCTATGAGCGCTGCGCGGCAAGCGGGGTGAAATTTTAACCATTTCAAAAGAGTGTTATCAGCTCTTTTCGAGAAGTGTATGTAACAAAATTTAGCTCATACTAAAGGATATAAACTCCTCTTTCCAAAACTATTTTAAGAAATATGAATAAAAGTATTTTTAATAAATTTTCGAAAAAGGTATTTTTTGCACTCGTGTGTGTTCTGTGTGTGTGTGTTGACGTGTCGTTCGCCATTTCAGGATGTTATACTGCTTCCCATAACATGCCTAACAATACCATTCACAACAACGTCCCATAGCGAGCTAGCTGTTAAAACACATGGCGAATCATGAATAATTTACAAAAAGGTGCAAACTCGATCGTTGATTGGCTTCCCCGGAAAGTCGGGGGAAAAACAATGAAACACTTAAGCACCCTCATACAAGATATCCAAGACCTTCGCGCAAGCTGGAAATCGAACCGAGGATAGTGACGCCCTCTGTTGTTTGAATTGATCCATTTCGGTGCGAACTACCGTCGATGGATAGTGGACTCACTGTTGTTGGAATTGATCCATGCGAAGGTCTTGGAACCAAGACTAATGCTAGACAGGCTCTTTGGTTGTTTTGACTTTGTGTGTTGTCGAACCGGTCTGACAAATAGTCTGGCAACAAAAATACTGCTTCGAGTGTCGCTTGAAGTATAACAGGTACCACACCATACGTGCTACGTTTTTTCCAACGGTGGCTGAAGAGATTGTATTGTGTGATTAATAGTCAAATGTGTGATTAATAGTCAAATGTAGATAGTTATGACAAAAATTATAACATATGAATTGGAACGGGTACAGGGCTTATCTCCAGACCTCGCTCTCGACCTGGGCCATAGGTCACATAAGAATAGAACATCTTAAACACAGCGGTTAAGAGGAGGTTATGCATAATGCTTTGTTATGCATGAACATACAGAGGTGCTGCAGTGTCTACGGAACTTCCCCACACATCCTGGTCATTTTCTGACGTTCATCGAGGCATTGCGCCAGCCAAGGGACCAGCCTTTATGTATTAAAACAGACCAGGGAGTGGGCAATACTACAGTCTGTAGTAGGTTTTTGCCCTTTTTTCCCATAATTCCGCCCAGGAAATTTAAAAAAAATTCAACTTTTGGGCAGTCCACCATCAAACCATGCGGAAACAAATGGCAGGTGTTATTTGCACAGGGTAGAGTTCATTCACCTTGAAAATCTCAATACAAATCCTGCGGTCGGGAGGGCTGCCATCTGTTTGTACACATAAATCTTGGCAAAGTCTCAAGGGATAGGGTACTTGGTACAACCATCAACCATTCTGTATTGTAGCTATCAGATGAAGCCTGTGTGAGACTGGTTGACCTTTATCAAGGTAACAGACACCATGCTAACCCAAACATCCACATGTGTGTCGGGGGGGGGAGGGGTAGTAGATTTCGTAAAAACCTTCTATAAACTATAGTTAGTGTCCCGCAATACAGTATGCATTCGGAAGTATGCATTAGGCTTGTATTTAGCAAAATATTTTACCAAAATAACATTGTAAATGATTTGTTTTACAATTATTATGACTGACAACATCTACAAACCCCTTGAAAGGTCTTGGGATTGATAATAATGGGTGTATAGCTTTATCCCTGGGTGTGGTAAGATTTCACCAAACCTACTACAAACTATAGTAATGGTCTTGTCATACAGTCACATATTACGTAATTCGCATCCTCGAGGGTTAACGAGTCAGAAAAGACCAGCATGACCAGCGGAAGAAGGTACACCCCATGAGATAATTTGTTTGAACAATAAAAGTCGGAGAAGTAGTTTTTGTAAAAAAAATTACCCCCACTTGAGATTAAAAAAACAACAACCTAATTGTATATTTTTGTCTGCTTCAATTTTATTTAAAGCAACACATTTGAAGGCTCGCATTTATTTTAATTTTTTCACAACAAGAGGCACAGATTATAATTGTAAAATTTTGCAAATTAATGCTGCAATTAAAAGAGTGGCCTTGTTAAAACTGTGGAGAAACACTTGTATTAAATCACCTTATTTTATATTATCGGGACTTTACGTCTTCTTGTTTCAGCTTAAATATTTTTTGGAAGCTTTAAGAAGGATTATTTTTTTCTGATTCTCTCAGAGTTCGTGGATCAAATCAAATGCGTGCAGCAAACTCAGTTACTTAAAAAATGGAGATTAATGACTAGTAATACACTTCTTTGATAATCGACAGGTGTTTTATTTGACAATCAAATCTCTAACATTACCATTATCTCTAACAATCAAAAAGTCAACCTTATTTGGAATGCGAAGTAAAATTAATTAAAAAGAAAAGGGCAGGCAAAACTCATCAGGAGGATTAATCGCAAAACACTGCCTCAATAAGAAACTTATGAAAAAACATGTTTCATGAATTAAAATATATCAATACGATAACAATACTACATAGTTTGGAAAAAGATATACATGTACAAATTAACTTATTGAAAAAAGTTAGACCTGAAGGTAAAAATTCCCATTAATTTTTTACATTCTTAGGGCATCATTTGATTTCGTGATAAATATCCTCTAGTTTCATATGTAGTGAAATTCATTGCATTCCCGAGCCAGCTGTGATCCAGGTGTATAGAGGCATCAATGCCTGGCATCATTTCTTTTCATAGCTATTAAGTATGTATTGTAAATAGTTTTAGCTCCACTCTGACCAGGGAGAGTGTTATATAGTGTAGCTTTTGTAGTTATATAATCCTTTCTTTTGTAACCCAAGTAGGCACAATCACTATTCTACTATACTCTGAGGGAGAGAAAAAGCACATTGCTTTTTCTCACTGAATCAGTTTTCAGCTACATTTGAAAGAAGCAACATCTATGCCAGAGTGTCTCTGAGTATGCTTTATATTTACTGGTGGACTTGAAACGGGGATAGGAACTGACTTGGCAGTGTACAATCCTATACAGCAACTTTCCCCGTTGAAAGTCAACCTACCATTTACCTGTATAGTACACCTAATTTAACTTTATTTACAATCATAGGCTTAATTAGAGTAGTTAAACAATATAGTAATATTTGAGCCACGAAGTTACTGAGAAGAGATCGACCATGCAGCACCTCGTGGACAGTTTCTACAGCGGCAATAGCATTTAGGGTAAGAAGTTATACTTTATAGACTCGACTCCCTAAACGTACAAACCAGGAATCATTTGATACTTTTAACTGCTGAAGGCATGAAAACATGTAGTAATATTCAATTCAGGTTGAATTGAGCAATCACCTAACAATTACTTTCAGAAGTAACTAAATCAAATTTTACGAAATAAGATGAACTGTTTTCCTATTTTGAAATCATAACAATAGAAAACAAGTATTATACATTGAAGTAATCACGCAATAATTAACTTAGTAATTAAAAGTAAAAACAAGTATTTGAATAATTGATTAAACTCATTAAATGAAATGAAAACGATTTGATCACAGTGTTGCTAATCCTAAAATGTTTCTGCTGTGAGTCGATTGAAACAACAGTTTCGCCAAATGGATATCTATTTGAGAAAAAGGAGCTGGTATTATACATTCAGAATTAATCTAGCAATAATTAATTTCACAATTTGAAGTAAAAACAAATATTCGATTAAACTCAATAAATGAAATGAAAATGAATTTGCCAATAATGTAAGGTTTCTAATTGAGAAAAAGGAGCTGGTATTACACATTCAAGTACCTTAAGAAGTAATCCAGCAATAGTTAATTTCAAAAATTTAAGCATCAACATATACTCAAATTATTGATTACATACATTCAACGATTTGAACATGGTTTTATTATCAAATCACAGTTTGGCTAATCTTAAAAGGTGCCTACTGTATGAGTCAATAGAAACAACACAGTTTTGCCAAATGGTTTCTATTTGAGAAAAGGGAGCTGGTGCCATCTTTCAAAGCTGATAATCGAGATAGGTCTAGGCTGGACTTTCCTCTTACCCCCCTGCAGTTAGCTCCCACCCTTTCGGAATCCAAAAATAAGCAGGACGCCAGCTTTCTCGCAATAACCACATGTTCTGGCACATACTTCATGAACTTAGCCAGTATATCATCTTTAACAACAAATTCAACAGACCCGTCATCATTTGAAAAAGTGTCAAATAGATGCATAACATCGTCGGGTGATCCTACACTCCGTTCAATCCTCACAGGCCTGCTAACTTTAGCCAAAATAGCTCTCTCCAGTTTAGCTACCCGGCTCTCTAAGTATTTGACAGCCATCGCATTGAAAAACTGATGGGTCACTTGTGTCTAGAGAAAGCGATGAATCAGAACTTGAGTGTTTCAAACTCTGGGGGTGGAAGATCGCCAAGTAGGTGTATCGAATGGGTTCGTCAGGGTTGTGGCCGCTCCTCGAGACGACTGGGGCCAAAAATTACTCTGCCCCAATGGTGCTTAGAAGGACATCACGTGCTGGGACCTGGGCTGTGTAGTTGGCTGAAAAAGAGCTCTGGCCGGAGCAGCCAGTACATTTGATGTAGACTGCTTGGATTGACGAGAGGCCACGGGATGGCTATGGGCCTGGGCAGTTGGCGGGCAGAGGGCATGGGCCAGAGCAGCCAGTACATTTGATGTAGACTGCTTGGATTGACGAGAGGCCACAGGATGACTATGGGATCTGGGCTGGACAGTTGCATCACAGAGGGCCGGGACCGGGGCAAGTGAGGAAGACTGGTCTGTTGGAGGCTCTTCCTGCTCCATGGGCACGTCACTAAGGAGTAGATCTGTGACCTCTTGAAGAGCTAATTCGCCCTCCTCCAACAGTCCGTCAACGTTTTCGAAGGATGGGTTGTTCTCCACGTCAGAAACTTCGCTTGAAGATGAGGGAGCGGGGGAGCCTGTACTTCGCATAAAAGCTGCCTAAAAGAGATTACACTCGTCAATCATTATTATAGATTGATCCATAAAATCGAAATTATATAGAATTGTTGTCAAAATACAATTATGGACATGACTGCAACATCTATGTGTTTTGACATAAAAGCTGCCTGAAAGAGATTACACACATAAATCTTTATTATAGATTAATCTATAAAATAGAAATTATAGTATATAGAACTGTTGTCAAAATACAATAATGGACATGACTGCAACATCTATGTGTTTTGTCAAATCTGTACAGAACTTGGGTTCAAAATTTGGCATAAGACCAAATTCACACCACAAAACAAACTTGAGTTTGGATTGATTTGAAGTATCTTTTTCTTCCCCTCCTCCCAAATCATAAAATGTCCCCATGCATTCGTAATATGCAAAGTTGTGGATTCCTTAAATTTGCGATATATAGCACACCACTCTAAAAGAGGAAAGAGATGTCACAACACTGTTATTGGTGGAGCTGAGCTATCGAAACGCGAAAAGGAAAGTCAAACTTGACTGTTTGTTCTGTTTCGTAATTACCTTCTTTTTGACAGCGACTGTTGTCTTTACCTTTGGTTTCTTTGGTTTCTGAGAGAAGAAAAAAAAGACAATAATAATTACTCCAAGGGATTAGCCTCTCTCTATATAAAATATAGATGTATATACAATTCTGTAGTTCGATTACAAATTAACCAAATTTTACATAGTGATTGTATTAGTTGGTTTATGGATCGCAGTGACAGATTTTCTTGAAAAAATTGAAAAAAGTAATAATGTTTTGAAACAGTTCTTTTATTTTATGTGCCCCTCATGGAGTTGAACAAATATTGTATTCAAATCTTTCTTGTAACTAAATCCATCATTTTTAATTTTCCTCGCCCTGGCAACAACGAAAATTCAATTTTTGGTCAGATTATTAAAAGATTAAATCTTTTTATAAATTGATTTTTTTTTCTCGAGAAAACAGGTTGTAAAAACCCCCCAAATCATCATGGTTGGTTTTCGATCACACATTGCGATTACAAATACATGAATAATGTACAGCACAGCGGGCTGTGTGAGAATGGCTTTATCAATAGTGCATTTTTTGTAGGAACTTTGAGTTGAAAACTTAGTTGTCTTCTGTCTTCTTTGTACCCAAAACATGATTTGTGTCCAAATTTGATTTTTTGACATTGAAAGTCATCGGGAGACTTGTATTTAAGTAGCTTGGTGTTGGGTGATTTGATGCTGTAAAACAGTAAGAAGGTACAGCTATCGCAAGTGTACGAACCCTGCTTCAAACAACTGGATTTTCTATATTGGCATGCCTTTTCCAGCTGTTTGGTATGACAATCAGTACTTATTGAAACACTACATACGTTTAGTGATATCCCTTACCCTTTGTACAGTACCTTATCCCCCTGTTGAACCATACCGGACATACAAACTTACCTTGGTCGTAACTGCAGTTTTCTTTGAGGCCGCCTCCTTTTTCTTTTTACTCTTTGCCGGGCGAGTGGTCACTTCAGAATTGCTCCTCTTCCCCGCTTGAATCGACTTTGGTTTCTTAGTCTGCCGGTAAAAAAAACCACAAACGTATTAGAGCATCTAATTGTACGCAAGTACTGAGAGATTTAGTCGTTTCCAATAGAGAAAATTGAAATGAAAGAGGAAGAAACAGTTATTTATAAAATTTAAAAAATGCCCAACAGTAACATAACTGTCGGTCAATGTGGCTACATAAAGGCACTGGACACCTTTGATTATTGTCAAAGACCAGTATTCTCACTTGGTGTATCCCAACATAATATGCAAAAGAAAACAAACCTGTGAAAATCTGAACTCAATTGGTTGTCGAAATTGTGATAAATACAAAATCATCTCATTTTCTTTGTACCTGCACAAGTTGTTCCATTGGCGCTGGCGCTGGTCTTCCTTCAGTTATGTGTTCGTACTGAATCATCCTGCCGTTAGTAGCTTTAACCTGAATATAAAAGTAAGGACAACACAAACTTGTAAAATAATACAGTAGGGTAGATGGCTTTAGCTTTCGATCCAAACCGGGCCTTCTTCAGAGGCATTAACAGGTACAAACAAATAGTCATATCCATTTACAGAAAAAAAGGAAGTATAAGGGATGAGATCCAGAAAAAGGGGGAAAATTATAGCCAGTCAAAGTTTCTATTTTAGAAACAATCGGTGCGACTGACGCATTTCACTTATGCGCACCCGTTATTGTGGAACACGGTCCCTAAACGGTCGTCCACCTAACTCAAGTCCACCTCAGCAAGTAATATTTTAAGGGAAGCTTTCTATTATTATCTTCAAACTGTTAAAGTTTAATGTAAATCTGTGGACATTGTGTAAAAAGTACCCAGACCCTTAAAAGTGCATTTAAAATTTGTTGTCGTGAGTTGTCTTGGGGGTCGTGAGTTGTCGGTATTTAGTGCGTCCCCAAATGATACCGTTTAGAGCGATCGCACTAAATACCGACAACTCACGACCCCTCACGACAACTCACGACAACAAATTTTAAATGCACTTTAAAAGAACATTTGAACACAAGTCAACCGTTAAATATATGTAGATGAGTCATATGCATCTAAATCACTTTCAAACTGTTGAAAAATTTTTATTTTTAACTGAAAAAAAGTTTTTTTTTACCCCGAGATAGTAACGAACGGTAATATCCGCCATGTTGTCTTTCGACGTACCTGGAAGATACCATTATACTGCAGGGGTAATTTCTAAGGGCTGAGTTGTATTTTTTTCTTTTTGGTATTAGCTCCTGTTTTTTTCGTAAATAACTAAGCCGCCACTCTGGAGTTTGAAGTAACTAGGGGAGATTTAAATATAATATTTTGTTCAACTCCATGAGAGGCACATAAAATGGTAAATAATCATCTTGCATTTTGTATTACCCCTGCGGTATAATGGTATCGTCCAGGTACGTCGAAAGACAACATGGCGGATATTACCGTTCGTTACTAATTCGGGATAAAAAAAACTTTTTTTTTACAGTTAAAAATACAATTTGTTCAACAGTTGGAAAGTGATTTAGATGCATATGACTTTTCTACATATATTTAACGGTTGACTTATGTTCAAATGTTCTTTTAAAGTGCATTTAAAATTTGTTGTCGTGAGTTGTCTTGGGGGTCGTGAGTTGTCGGTATTTAGTGCGTCCCCAAATGATACCGTTTAGAGCGATCGCACTAAATACCGACAACTCACGACCCCTCACGACAACTCACGACAACAATTTTTAAATGCACTTTAAAAGAACATTTGAACACAAGTCAACCGTTAAATATATGTAGATGAGTCATATGCATCTAAATCACTTTCAAACTGTTGAAAAATTTTTATTTTTAACTGAAAAAAAGGTTTTTTTTACCCCGAGATAGTAACGAACGGTAATATCCGCCATGTTGTCTTTCGACGTACCTGGAAGATACCATTATACTGCAGGGGTAAATTCTAAGGGCTGAGTTGTATTTTTTTCTTTTTGGTATTAGCTCCTGTTTTTTTCGTAAATAACTAAGCCGCCACTCTGGAGTTTGAAGTAACTAGGGGAGATTTAAATATAATATTTTGTTCAACTCCATGAGAGGCACATAAAATGGTAAATAATCATCTTGCATTTTGTATTACCCCTGCGGTATAATGGTATCGTCCAGGTACGTCGAAAGACAACATGGCGGATATTACCGTTCGTTACTAATTCGGGATAAAAAAAACTTTTTTTTTACAGTTAAAAATACAATTTGTTCAACAGTTGGAAAGTGATTTAGATGCATATGACTCTTCTACATATATTTAACGGTTGACTTATGTTCAAATGTTCTTTTAAAGTGCATTTAAAATTTGTTGTCGTGAGGGCTCGTGAGTTGTCGGTATTTATTGCGACCCGTTTAAATAAAGACAATTTATATTAAAAAATTACAAATAAAAACAAAACCTTTTCAACAGTTTAAATGTGATTTAGATACATGAAAATGACTTACACATATATTTTACGGTTTATTGTTGTTCAAACATTGTGTTTAAGTGCATTTAAAATTTGTTGTCGGCAGTTGTCGACAGGCCTTGGCAGTTGTCGGTTTTTAGTGTGACTCGGCTTTTAGTGTGACCGCACGGGAGGGTCTTACCCTTGTTTCTTTTCCAATAAATTCACAGGGCATAATTTACAATAGTTGATTTAAAATAAATCATAATATGAATTTGATTGAACCGCATATTCACAATAAGACTACCTGTGTTACTCACCTCGCATTTAAAACGATCGTTGACCCCCACGGTAATTGTATCGCCCATGGAACCATCATCTTTTTGGCAAATCACGTCATCACCTTTCTCCAAGTTTTCTGGATGTCGTAACAATGGCCAATCTGTCACTTTGAGGTCAAACTTGAGCTTCCGCCGACTCTCCGGTACACGAATTAGCTTATTCGGAACCAAACTATCGAGAACAGACGACAAACCACTCCAGTGTAATTTGGAAGAAACCTCTCCAAGGCTTAAAACTGTACAAGGCAACCAAACTCCGCAAGCGGGATCTGGTGCTTGAACTTTATCACCGACCTTGAATAATGCAATAACGTCAACGAATTTCGCCAGAAAGATAGTGTCGGGCTTTTTTTGAAGAAGCAGCTTTATAGACCCGTGCTAACGCGTGGGCCTAGCAACGCAAATGTTTACGTCAACTTTGTTGTTGGGTACGCGTACCTCGTATAAAGTTGTGCGGGTGGAGGGGGGGGGGGATATTAACAATGGAAGCAGTTACAAGTAAAACAAAACACATCTCCATAAGCCCATTAAGTAAAAAATTGGACTAGTACATGTATGGCAATTTTTTACCAAAATCTCATGCATTAATAAGACCCAAAGTTAAAATAAAAGTGGGGATAGCAAAATCTTTATGTGAATGACTCACACTGAAATGAACAAATTTGTGTTTTTTTTTATACAATCAGAACAACCAATAATAGGTAGAACGTTTTAATTTCTACATGAATCAACAACTAGACATTCAGTTTTTGTCAACTACAAAAACCAAGTGTTCGGCTTCCGGGAGTACAAGCATAGTGAACAATTAATAATAATAAGAATGGCAGTTGCTTTGTTCTCAATATATTTAATAAATGGTCTAAATTGCAAAACATGTCAAAAAAACAACATAATGACGTCACCATGACACAACTTCAAATGATCACAGTTAATGTCCTTTACTACCAAACACTACGTTTCAACTCAGTCAGACTTTTGGTTTAAGAGATACATGTGCACTGCTTTAAAAAGTGCACCTTTAAAGCAATACCAGTGACACATGAACATTTATCATAAACTCTGCCACAGACTTCTAGTTTAAGTGTGTTTTGATACGTTTTTAATCTGCCGATATAGGGCGCTCTTCAATTTGGTGACGTCATCGGTCTTTTTTTTAAGCCAGACCCTTGCCAGATTACATCACCGTTGAAAACAACTCCAAAAATATTGCCAGTTTTAAATTACAAGGCACTTCCTGTTTTGACGGGAAGTAGAGGCCATGCAAGGTCACGCAAAACAAAATATAAAGACGGATTACTGTTATATAATTCAGCTAAAAACAACCCAAGGTATCTTGTTGTTGATGTTATACTGATTTTCAATTTGTTTTTATATTTACGTTTAAAAACCTTGTAATTTAACACCTGATGCCGTCATCGTGACGTAACGACTTTTGGATCATCTACTGGTTATTGTCTTCCTGCAAAGTTTCAAGTTAATGTAAGCTTCACAACCATGCGTTTTCTTGCGGACAATCGACTTTTACAAATATTTACGACTTCAGAAGAGACTATCTAACCAAAGGGTGGTATAATGAATACATAGTAGCCATATTTGTTCCAACCCAAACTTTAAAAACATCTTCTAAATAACGATTGGCAATAGTTCTGAAATATTATTCTTTTTTCATCTATAATAATAATAATAATACGAGACATGAATATAGCGCATAGTGCCGGAGCCTCTATGCGCAAGACAAAAACAATACAAAAAACAATGAAATTAATCTATGGCTCAACAGGCATTTCTAAGGTCTCCAAAGTCCACTTGCTCATCATATTTCTTAATGCCTTATTTGAAAATGAGTAAATCACAAAACTTAAACTTGAATAAAAAATACGAGTGCTACATTTTTATGTTTAATCTTATATTTTATTTAAGCAAGAAATGACATAAATTGTATAACACTAAATACTATTTCTGGCAATAACAGTGTGAGGAAAATAAAACAACTTGAACACCATTATGTATTTGATAGTTAATAAGACCTTAACATACTTTAGTTGTATATTGCTTTTGTCAAAACTTGTACATATTTAACACTGAATAAAAAAGAAAAGAAAAGGGTACATGTATTCGGTCACTGTTTGTAAATACTGTCAACACTTGGTAATGAGAACAATTTTATGTACAAAAAGAAACTTAACAATCAAAACATTATGGCTACTGCACTTATTGTCATCAATTGTACGTATTAAGCAAAAAAGAAACTTAACAATCCAAGCATTATGGCAACTGCACTTATTATCATAAGTTGTACGTATTAAGCATCATTCAAAACCAAAAGTATTTGGTCAAAGTCTTCTTAATATAAACAAAAAAGGTATAATCTTTTTTTGTTTTGAAATGAAATTAAGGTTGATACAAAATATATAAAGCTTTTTAAATTTAAATAGTTTTACCCGTACAATTGAAAATAAACACATTTTTTAAAGTACTGTTAATTTACATGACTTGTAAAGTATCTACTTGGCACTTTCACTTCTGTTTGGCAAAATGGTCACTGAATGTAACTTATAATTGGACTGATAACTTATTAACTGGACTGGTGATAAAAATAAATAAAAAACTCCAAACAAATTATATGTCCACCATACTGTTAGTTTTGGTCACTATTTTCTTGAGTCTTGCCAGAAGCAGGGGTTGCTATCACTTCCTTCAAAGCGACCTTGATTGAAGTGACTGGCAGGTGTGGATCCACTTTGGGATTTCGCAAAGATGCCCGCCAGTTGGAGGAGCTGGCCATTTTCGCGCATCCTACGTTCCTCAAGGGCCAGCTGCTCTCGTCGAAACTCCATTTCACGTACCTCACGTTCTTCCCCGTTTATCGCGTGTCTTTCTTGTTCTTTTTCCAATAGGAACCGTTCCTTCTCTAACTGTAGCAGCGTCCCAGAAGACTCGTCCCGTTGTTTCTGCTGAAACTCAATTAGCTTTGAGATGGATTGGTCGAAAGCACCTTCAATTTGAGACTTTCTTCCACGTCTTTTTCTGCGCACAGTTCCTGAAATTAAACAATAAAATATTAAGTTGGCACATGATTAACAATTCTACGTGTGTCATATTCAACAGACCTCGTAACCACATGTTAATAGTTTCTGTTGCTGAAAAGTGAAGTCATTTATTGAACATCGCTTAAAGTTGCATGACAAAAAGCCCTAACAATGAAAAATGTTTTTAGATTTAGTTTTAAAGGCCAGAAACCAATGTATATCAGTAGTATAGTCTAAGGAACAGAGACCCGATTTTTTGCGAGCAACCCTGTTGCTCTGAATTGCTCGGAATTTTTTCCGAGCAATGACCCGCCACCGCGTGACGGTGGATTGTGGGGGCGTGGTTGTGGTGAACGCCACGAAGTGGTGGGACAAAGGCGAGCCACGGAGTGGGGAGTTGTGTGGTTCACGCTAGTGTTCGGGAGACCCGAAAGGGTCGACGTGTGAACATGATGCAAGGCATCATGTTGCGCGGTGTGAAACACCGCAAGTAGTTGTCTCACGACAGTGTAACTGCGGGCAAACCGTTATCGTTTGCCCGCAGTTGTGAGGTGCGGCGCGTCTCGTTTGTATTTTCATGAAGTGAAAACAAAGGGGACGATTCCTCTACGTCTGACAAGACGTAGCGGAAGAGATAAAAAGGTGGTTGCCCTGTCTCCAGCTCTGTCTTTTTTTCTTTTTTTTTAATCGAATATGTCTGCACCACCTCGTTATGGAACACGTCCGGGCGTTTCTATATGTACATGTTTAGTTCTATGTCTTCCCTTGATGGCAAAACGTTGGGTCGAGTATTTACTTATTAAATATATATATTATACAGCACTCGGTCTGTACCATGTAGTTTTTGCACCGTCACCCTAAGTCAAAGTAGGCCGTACTCGCGCACGGGTGGTTTTCTTTGTTGAGGTGTACCATGTACTTTTTGCACCGTCACCCTTGACTGGGTACGTAGTCGCACACGGGTGGTTTTCTTTGTTGAGTTGTACAGCGTAGTTTTTGCACCGTAACCCTTGACTGGGTCAGATAGGGTGTTTGTTGAAAATACCGAGTCTCACCCGAATAAGTATTATTATCATTTATTTTTAATTAAATTTTAAATTATGTTATTCATTATTGGGTTGGCCATGGAGGCGCATGAATAACTGCTCTACGTGTAATCGGTCTCGTTTTGCACTTTTGACCAGAATGCCTGCGCAGGTCCGATCTGTTTTCACCTTAAGAGAGCGCGAAACGCCATTTTTGTTTTTGTTTTCTTTTTTTCTTTTTCCTTTTGTCCATTGTAGTCACGGGTGACTCACTCTGAACCAACACGTCTCGACTCGTTACAACAACAAACAATCAAAAAACAAACCAAAAAAAACCCACGCACAACCGGTACACAGCAGCGGTATCGATAGGTATACCGGGTAATAATCATCAGCGGGCCACGGTGACAACCTCGGTGGAGAACAAACTTTTGGCATCATGTCTCAGGACAGCGTTGATTGGGGCCCTGAATTTACGGTCACTCAAATAGAGAGTATAGACTCATTGGAAAACGAAGCGTCCCTTCAGAACGTGGAATGGAGCCCGGATTTTACGGCGAGTCAACTGCGGGAGATAGATCTACTGGAATCCACGGCGGTCGAACAAGTAAGTAACATAACATCAAGAACAACAACAAACTAATCATGTTGCATTTGTGCACAAATGCCGAGCTGTTTCGTCATAACTTTTTCAAATTACTCAACTGAATTTGAAAGTTTTTTTGTATTCAAAGTAGTTATGACGTTCAAGCCTGTTTAAAAAAAAAATTGGATTATACCACGTTTTGTAAGCAATTTATGACTAAAAGGTGCAAAAAATAGAAAAAATCATAAAAAATCACGTGATGACGTCATTATGACGTCATTTCAGAATTTACAAGAACTTGCCAATATCCAACAACCTACCAAGTTTCAACATGATCGCACTAACACTTTGGGAGATATACGACTTCAAAAAAGGCACCTTTAATGCCGCGTCACGTGACCCCCGATGACGTCATCGATCTGAAATTTCACACATATGATGGCTGCTCGACGATCAACATGTGTGTAAATTTTGAAGTGAATACACAAAACTTCACCACACACATCTTCAAAAAGTCCATTTTGAACAGTTTTTAACCTGCCGCTAGAGGGCGCTCGTGTGTATCGTGACGTCATCGGTATTTTTTTTTAAATGCACACTCTTGCCAGACACTAACATCGTTGAAAGCATTTTCATAACTTTTAGCACTTTTGAATTACGAGGCACTTCCGGTTTCGACCGGAAGTAGAGGTCATGTGAGGTCACGCACACTGAATAAAATGAAGACCTAATTTATCCCTATACAATCCCGCAAACAGAAACCTATGGTCTCTTGTGGCTGATTTGTTACAGATTTTCAAATATTTAAAATAGAAACCTTTAAGATGACGTCACGTGACAGGTGATGACGTCATCATTACGTCATTGTAATATACAGTGTATTGCACTAATGTCTTTCATCACTGAAAGTTTCATTGCAATTGCTCTTTAGGAACTAGGCAAAAGGCCGCATAGACCGAACGTGCGTTATCTTAATGGCTGTTATTACTGAAACAAATAAAAAAAAAAAAAAAATAAAAAAAAATAATAAACTAGAGCTAATTGCATTTGTGCACAAATGCCGAGCTGTTTCGTCATAACTTTTTCAAAAAAAATCATTTTTTCAAAAATCATAAAAAATCATGTGATGACGTCATCATGACGTCATTTCAGAATTTACAAGAACTTGCCAATATCTAACAGCCTACCAAGTTTCAACATGATCGCACTCATACTTCGGGAGATATCCGACTTCAAAAAAGGCACCTTTAATGCCGCGTCACGTGACCCCCGATGACGTCATCGATCTAAAATTTCACACATATGATGGCTGCCTGACGATCAACATGTGTGTAAATTTTGAAGCGATTACACAAAACTTCTCCACACACATCTTCAAAAAGTCCATTTTGAACAGTTTTTAACCTGCCGCTAGAGGGCGCTCGTGTGTATCGTGACGTCATCGGTATTTTTTTTTAAATGCACACTCCTGCCAGACACTAACATCGTTGAAAGCATTTTCATAACTTTTAGCACTTTTGAATTACGAGGCACTTCCGGTTTCGACCGGAAGTAGAGGTCATGTGAGGTCACGCACACTGAATAAAATGAAGACCTAATTTATCCCTATACAATCCCGCAAACAGAAACCTACGGTCTCTTGTGGCTGATTTGTTACAGATTTTCAAATATTTAAAATAGAAACCTTTAAGATGACGTCACGTGACAGGTGATGACGTCATCATTACGTCATTGTAATATGCAGTGTATTGCACTAATGTCTTTCATCACTGAAAGTTTCATTGCAATTGCTCTTTAGGAACTAGGCAAAAGGCCGCATAGACCGAACGTGCGTTATCTTAATGGCTTTTATTACTGAAACAGACAAATAAAAAAAAAAAAAAAAAAAAAAAAAACTTTAACGAAAACAAGAGCTGTTTCGCTGCGCTTTGCTGCGAAACAGCTAAAAAAACTTTAACGAAAACAAGAGCTGTTTCGCAGCGCTGCGCTACGAAACAGCTAATAACATAAAATCAAATTGCCCCGGAAGAAACCAACGAGTGTTATATTGTAGTAACCCTATTGTCATCATCTTTTTTATTTGCCACAGCGTCAACGGGAAGAGGAGGTCCCAGTCGAGCCAGATCTGTCGACCTGGTCAGATGATTCGGACACACCGGAGCTGCGTAGAATGGTTACGTCCCCATATCCCGGATGTTGTTTTTGGCCAGAGATTATTCCAGAAACTCCACCACCGTCTGCGGGTCCGTCGTTTGACCGGGTAAGAAAATAACTAAATCCGTTGTAAACCCCGAGCTTTTTTTTTCTTTAATTTTGTTTAATAGCTAGCCAGCTTATGACTTTTTCAAAATGGTGGCACGTGTAAACCCTTCAAGTGAGTAAGTCGAGACACATGGTGCTCCCACGGGTGCTGTAATGTTATGTATTCCTTTATTTAGTTAATTACTTATTTACTTATTTCTTAATTTTTTATTACAGCCCCACCAGGAAGGAAGGGGTGCGGTTGTTGCGGGCAAGAAAAGACCAGCCTCTGTGAAACCAAAGAGACGCAGAACACCGGACAAGGAACTGTCGACCCGTGGTGAGAAGAGAAAGTTAGTTAATGCTAGGGCTTCCCCAATTAGAACCAAACTAAATAAAACTAGAAAGAGTAGTCTTGGCAATACTAGGTTTTCTTGTGATATCTGTGGAAAATCGTATACCCGATCCTATAATCTTAAGCGCCACAAAGAAGTTCATTCGAGGTACAGGGGCGACTGTTCCACATGTGGAAAAAAGTTTACCAGTTCAGAAGGTTTAAAAAGACACATCAAAAGAAACCACTCTCGCCGACCCAAGACATATGACGACCCCTCACATTCCTCACAACCCACGCCGCCTCAAGGCGCCATTCTAGCTCCCGAAGACCCAATTAAGTTTCCAATTGCACCGAATGTAGACAATAGGGATGATGAGATGTTACCCCTTTATCGTAGTAACTGGGGTAGTATTAGGACCCATTACCTGTACGGTAGACAGACTCAAGATGTGTACAATTTACGATTGGGTCCTTCCTCTCCGCCAGTAGGGACCATCCAAGGTAGCTCCGACCGTGACGCACGGCCGGACCCGCCTCTTGCCAGAGTAGAGCTAACCAGTGGCGTGTCACTGAACGAGGGGTTAAGGGGTATTTTTCCAACTTTGACATGTAGAGTAAAACTGAACCTGTCGTTCGGGTTTGTCTTACGAAACAAAGAGACGGGAGAATTGCGTTATTTTCACTCTAGTTTTAACAACGCGGTTTTTACAACAACCCATCGCTGTAGCTTCGGAAGATGATTTTGAAATCTTCCTGCAAAAGATACACGACATGGACGTGCTGCAACACGCCATGCATTCACGGCCAGACACAAAGTGGGTCCTTGCTGATATCAGTAACGTAACAATTTATGCATATAAAATGCCCTCGTTTTACATAGGTGCACCCCGCAGCAACTACCCGATTACATCACAAACAACAGGGGTTTCAACAATCTAATCAGTAACCGTAACACCGGTGCGAGATATGAGGATAATTTTTGTCTGTTTAGATGTCTCGCCCAAAAACAGGGGCTTTCTTTGTACTCTCTAGAAATGCGCACCAAACACCTCGTCGATAGATACGAAGCAGAAATGAACAAGCGCCCGACAGAAGGTGTCTGTTTAGACGAACTGCATCACTTTGAACGAATATTCAAAGTGAATGTCAGAGTCTTCAGCCTCGTTCGCGAAGAGTACAAGCCCGAAGAGGGCGAGTACAGAGTAGTAGCCCGCCTGGTGCGGAGGTCACTGTGTAAGCACAAAGAAATAATGAACATCAACCTGTACGAAACACATTTTTCGTACATAAAGAAAATGGACATGTACAGCCAAGTGTTTACCTGCCCTAAATGAAAGAAGTAGACATGTTCAAAAAAGCAATCAATTTAAACCTGCCCCTTCAGATTGGTTTCTTCGTCTACCAATACGCTAAATTGCGCATGCTCGAATTTTACTTTGACTTCCTCATGCAATTTGTCGCACCACGCGATTTTCAGATGTGTGAGATGGACACCGATTCTGCCTACATGGCCATATCGGGTGATAGTCTCGATGACGTAATCAAGCCCGGTATGAAAGACAAATACCACCGGTAAAAGCACCTGTGGTTTCCGCGTCAGAACACACCCGAACAGTACAGTTATGATAAGAGGACCCCGGGGCTGTTCAAAGTAGAGTGGGAGGGTGAGGGTATCATTGCACGGTGTAGCAAGACGTACATATTATTTGTAGATATATATATTGCCCGTTTCAGAAATGTAATCATATTGTAAACATAAATAAAATCATACTTTGTAGTTAATTTTCTTTTGATGACACGATCCTATTGTAAAAATAATTAAAATCATACTTTGTAGTAAATAGTAAAGTTGTTAACTCTAAGAATAATTTATTATGGTGTTTTCCATTTCTTAATATCATAAACAAATAAAGAGAGTAAAATAAATAGCAAAACCGAACAACAACTCAGAGTACTGTTTCCGTCCTTCACGAGTTATGTATTTCATATCTGCTTTATAGTAAACATTCCAATCGGCAAGTAAAAAGCCGAAAAGTCATTAAAAAGAAATATACAGGTACCATTGAATAAATACGTTTAGTGAAGGGGGGAGGGGTAATGGGAGGGTTTTCGTTAATGGCGGGAGGGTCAAGTGAGTTCAATCATTTAATGCAGGTTGGGTTAGGTCGGGTGAGGGCACTGTTCATTTCTATGGGGCTGAACACAACGCCGTGGTTTGGGTGTAAATTGGTGAGGGCGCTGTTCATTTCTGTGGGGCTGAACACAACGCCGTGGTTTGGGTGTAAATTGAGTGAGGGCGCTCTTTATTCACAGCGGTGTCGGTTATAAAAGAGCTGGGTGAACTACGATTCCTCATTTTATGCGATGAGTTCGATACTTAAACATCCCTTTACCTGCGTCATCGCGGGGCCGACCGGATCAGGAAAAACGCAGTTTGTGACGCAGTTATTGAACCCAGCGGGCGGTGATGTCATTCAACCGTCTCCGGAAAATATTGTGTGGTGCTTTGGGGCTTATCAGGATGCTTATGACCGGTTGTCCAACACCGTCCCCGACATTCGTTTTGTGGAGGGATTTCCCGACGACCTTCTTACCTCCTTGGATCGAACGAAGAGAAACCTGGTTGTGATCGACGACCTCATGTCGGACGCGGGTAATAATAAAAAAATTACCGAATTTTTCACGAAGGGCAGTCATCACCACAATCTGTCTGTTATACTCATACTGTCTGTTATACTCAATCTGTTTTATCGGGGTAAAGAAATGCGCACAATCAGTCTGAACGCGCATTACATGGTACTCTTTAAAAACCCCAGAGATGCTTCACAGATCACGCACTTGGCACGCCAGATGTATCCTAACAAACCCAAATTCATGGTCGAGGCCTATCGCGACGCGACGAGTTCCCCCTACTCGCATCTCTTTGTGGACTTGAAACCGGACACCGAGGAGCACATGCGTCTCAGATCTAACATATTCCAGGGTAAATACCCCACAGTTTACGTTCCGAAGGTATAAAATAGTGCCACTCCCGCGGTGGAGTTTCATTTGTAAAGATGTCTCGTCGCGTGCACAAGCACGCTCCCTACCTTCACGTATTGGCAACGGGTTCCAAAAAACAGCGCCAGGGGGTGATTGACGGAGCCGGCAAAGACCTCATAACCTGTGTCTGTGAGTGCGCCCTCAACGTTTGAAACGGTAACGTTTCCCTGACAGCCGCCGAGAGAACCAAACTGAGAAGACACAGGCGAGAACTGAGAGAGCTGACCAACCGGAGGACGAGCCTGCAGAAAAAGAAGAAAGCTTTAACACAGAAGGGAGGTTTTCTTGGTGCACTGCTGACACCGGTGTTGAGCGCTCTGGGTGGACTGCTATTCAAGTAAACGTGATGGAGCACGCTAAGAAAATGGTGCTTGTACCGCAAGACACTCTCGCGAGAATGCAGGCGTCTAGACGATTGGAGCAAACACCGGTCACCTGCGTCGTGCACGGTTTGGACAGCGACCTGAGAAAGTTGCTGGAAAGACAGGATCTGTCGGAGGGTGATAAGATCAAGCTTTACCAACAGGCCCTTCAGAGGTATATTGCACTGAACAAGCAGAGGACAGCTCCCCTGTCTATGACCCTCAAGGACGAACATACAACCAATTTGGATGGACCTCCCACGTTGAAGGAGCTACCGATCGAAACAACCGAGACAAAACCGTCACTCGGAGTGGCCTTGAAGGAAGAGGTAGGCGACGACGAAGACGTAAACTACGAAGGATTATCTCAGTTGTTCGCGCCCGCTTCCTATCTTCCGGCCAAGAAAAAGAAACTATCTTTGTTTGCAGCCGAGACCGCTCTACCGGCCAATAAGAGGAAAAGTAAACGACGACATTCGACCAGGAAACAAAAGTGGACGGCGTTATAAACCAAGCACCGGCCCTCCGATCCTTCATTACAAGTCCGGCTTTCGCCATGGAGTGTTGTCCTCCTAAACCAGAGTGCGCACCGCAAAACATACTGAAAAAACTCCGCTGCTTGTGGGTGTGTTGCAACAGCACCCTCGTCATCGAAGATTCAAATTTCTTCGATGGAGGAGTACTTAAAGGTGTATTACGACACAAACCATCCTTCTGGTTTCGGTGGTGTGGATGCTGTCTACCGCGCGGTTCAAAAAGACGGAGTGGACATCAGCAGGAAACAGGTCATTAGATGGTTGCGCCAACAACCTACTTATACGCTACATAAGCCCATCCGGAGACGTTTCAAACGAAATCGGGTCATCGTGGGTGGTATCGATCATCAGTGGCAGGCGGATCTGGTAGACGTGGCCTCACTCTCTCGGTACAATGACGGCCGCAGAGTTTTACTGACGTGCATCGACATATTCTCCAAGTTCGCCTGGGTCGTTCCCCTCAGGGATAAAACGGGGACGTCGCTAATAAAAGCCTTCGAACGTATTTTACGGGATGGGCGTAAACCCCGCGCGCTCCAGACGGATAAAGGTTCTGAGTTTACAAACCGCAAATTTCAGAATTTCCTGACAAAGAATAACACTGAATTCTTTACCACTCAAAACGAAACAAAAGCCAGCGTGGTGGAGAGGTTCAACAGGACCCTTAAAACAAAAATGTGGAAATACTTCACTGCCCAAAACACCTACGCCTATGCTACCGTATTACCGAAGCTGGTGTCCGCCTACAACCGCTCGTTTCACAGGAGTATAAAGAGAATGCCGGTCTCCGTCACCCCTGCAAACTCCGAGGTCGTTTGGCGCACGTTGTACGGCACCCCCAACGATGAACGGTCCACCGTCACAACCTTCAAGTTTAACGTGGGGGATACGGTTCGCATAAGTATGGCAGCGAGAACGTTTAGTAAGGGTTATCTCCCCAACTGGACCACCGAACTTTTTTACCATCAGCGATAGAATTCCACGGGACCCTCCAGTGTACATGTTGACAGATTACGACGGCGAAGAAGTGAAGGGCACGTTTTACGAACAAGAACTGCAAATAGTGGACAAAAAGGACGACATGTACGAAGTAGAGAAGGTGTTACGCACTAGAAAGCGTCGTGGTGTGGCGGAATATTTTGTGAAGTGGCTCGGTTATCCCGACAGGTTCAACAGCTGGGTGAGGGGACTAGTCGGTATATAATACGCGACTTACGAACAACCGGGCAACATTTGACGCGTGAGACGACCTCGAGATGGATTCCTTTTACATGACGCTCCCCAGCAACAGCAGCATGGATACTTACCCGGACAACGCGCTGAGTCACTACAGCGTGAACTTACCCTCTGCTCTGTCGTTCGATGGGGCGTGGGAGGTGTGTCTCGCCGAGATAAGTTACCCGCGAAGGTGGCTCAACATCGTAGAGGGTCACAACCACATCTACTGCAACGCCGGAGAGACTGAAGGAGGCGTACATCTTCACACCATTCCAGAGGGTTTTTACCAGACACCGGATGAGTTACTTACAAAGATTACACCCTCGATCGAACACGGCGACACAATACGCATCAAGTACAACAAGTACCTTCAAAAAGTGATCTTCAGAACGGCTGACGGTGTCAGCATTACGTTCGTCGAGCGTCTGGGTCAATTGTTTGGATTTAACAAGGCTATGGCCATCACCGGTATAGAGAAAGCACCCCGCGTCGTGGATATGAAGCAAATCCACAGCCTGTTTGTGTACACCGACATCATCGAATACAACATCGTCGGGGACACGAGAGCACCTCTTCTACGAAATGTGGGCGTGGAAGGCGAAAATGGGGATACCGTAACAAAGACGTACGACAGTCCGCATTACGTTCCCCTGAAACAGAAATTCATCAGCACCATCAAGATAGATATAAGGGACGACGTGGGCGATTATATCCCATTCGTCGGCGGGAAGGTCATAGTGAAACTACATTTTAGAAAGCGTCGCTCCACGTACTTTAACTGGTCGAAACATCCGACATCATGAGACGCCATTTCGTATCCCAACCCGGACACTATGTCGACCACTACACGCGACAATTGGGGCGTGGAAATATATTGGGCGGGCTCTTCCGAACGGCCATGCCCCTGATCAAGCAGGGGGCCAAAACTTTTGGCCGTCAAGCCCTCCGGACCGGCATGGGAATCGCGCAAGACGCCCTGGAAGGAAAGAACATAAAATCGGCAGCGCAGTCAAGACTCAAACAGACTGGCCGTCGTATAGCTAGGCGGGTGATTCAAAATGTGGATTCCCGACAGACCCAACCGGTTAGACGGAATATAAAAAGAAAACACACTCGGAAAAGAGCCACTTCTACATCTGGGAAGCGACCGAGACGATCACTCGATATCTTTGATTAGCCGCTCCGAGACTACCACTCCAGAATGGCACTGCTACACGACCACTCCGAAGAGTGCACAAAGAGTGAACTCGATCTCTTTTCTCTACCGCCCACCCAGACTAGCGTAGAAAAGGGCCAGTATGTGGAGTACCACCCCATCTCTAATATCGCCGACGGGGGTCCCATCCAGTTTTTTGTTCCCGGTTCGAGCGAGGAATACATCGATCCTTCCCAGACTCAACTCTACGTCAAGGTGAAGGTGACTAAGGGCGACGGCGGCAACCTGGCCGAGACGGACGTGGTCGGTCCGTGCAACCTGTTTTTACAGACCCTCTTCAGCCAGGTCGACGTGACCCTTAATGAGCGACTGATTTCCGCCTCCACTCCCACGTATCCGTACAGGGCCATGATCGAGACGCTGCTCAGTTACGACAAAGGAGCCAAGGCATCTCAGCTGACGGCTTCGGGTTGGTCTAAGGATTCTGCCGGTAAGATGGATAACGTCAACTGCACGGCCGGTGATGCAGAAACAAACGTGGGCTTGAAAAACAGACGTAAACGAATCCTGAACAGTCGAATCGTAGACCTGATCGGGCCCATTCACGGAGATTTGTTCTTCCAGGACAAACACTTAATCAACGGAGTTGATCTGAAAATAAAACTGATTCCCAGCAGCGACGCCTTTTGTCTCATGGCTTCCGGGGACGCCCCCGCCTTCAAGATAAAGATTGTGGACGCGTCGTTGTTTGTGCGAAGGGTAACTGTCAGCTCCGCGGTGATGCTCGGACACATCAAAGCTCTGGAAAAAGGGACCGCCAAGTATCCCCTCCGACGCGTCGTCTGTAAAATTATGTCCGTACCAAGGGGAAACCTAACACTCACTCAGGATCACGTGTTCTTGGGCCAGCTACCCAACAGAATCGTTGTGGGCTGCGTGTCCAACGCCGCCTTCAACGGGTCGTACTCCAAAAACCCGTTCAACTTCCAGCATTTTAACGCCAACTACCTGTCGGTGCACGTCAACGGCGAACAGATCCCCCACACGCCTCTGAAACCGGATTTCGCCAAAGGAAGGAATAACTGCGTCAGAGCCTATCACACGCTGTTCTCCGGCATGGATAAAATGTACATAAACGAAGGCAACGACATCAGTCTGAGCGACTACCCCGACGGGTATACACTGTACGCCTTCGACCTGACCCCCGACTTGGCATGCGGCGGACACTTCAGCTTGGTGAAGCACGGAAACCTTCGTCTGGACATGCACTTTGCCTCGCCCCTCGAGGAGACCATCAACGTCATCATCTACGCCGAGTTCAACAACATCTTGGAGATTGATCAAGCTCGTAACATCATTTTCGACTACAACAGCTAGACGGAACGATCATGGACACCGGCGAGATAACGTCGATCTTAAAGAGAGACCGCTGTACCCATCAAGTCTTCAGGGGAGTGTTTGCGAGTGACAGATTACCGAGGCACCATCTCCCGCATCCCAGCGCCGTCGTAGTCAATACGGATCCTTCAACCAAGCCGGGTCAGCACTGGGTGGCCATTTACATCACCAGGGACGGCGTGGGGGAATACTTTGATTCTTACGGACAACCCCCGAGCCTGTCGCCTATCACAACTTTTCTCAAAAAGAACACACGTCAGATTGTACATAATCGTATAAGTCTACAGGGCCCACTGTCGGCTGTATGCGGTCAATATTCTCTGTTTTTCCTATTACACCGTTGTCGAGATGTCGACATGGGCAGCATCGTCGGGTTTTTCTCGACCGATAAACAGGAAAATGATATTGCGGTAAATGAGTTTATCAGAAAACACTTTCCAGGCGTCAACACAAATGTGTATGACTTGTCTTTTGTTACCGGTCAAATTTCAAAGCCCTTTTTTATAAAATGAGGGGGGGTGTTCTTTATTCATGTTTGATAACCGTATGGCCCATTTTGATTAATTTTGTGGGGGTTGTATTTACTTTAATTTTATTTGATAATTATAGCGAGTTGTGGCGGTGTTATGTTATGTTTATGACGTTTTGTTTACTTAATAAAGTCTTTGAACACGGATATAATACATCTATTGTGTTTGTTTGTTTGTTGGTTTGTTGTCCCGTTGTCTCCGCAGCCCCTTTTCACATTTTGCAGATGACAAACTTAACCCGACCCTTTAAATCGTAAGTACGTTTCATTTATCCTTATGACTGTTAATTAGAGATACGGACCCTTTAGAAAACAATAAGCATAAAACAATAAGACGCTGGATACGGTACATTTACTTTCTTTTTAAAACTTCTTATTGATAACAATTGTGTGGTCGATACAATTCCAATTACTTTTTTAACACAAGCTTTAATGAAAACAACTATACGGTCTTACAATTCCGATTACTTTTTTTTAACATATGAAAGAAACAAACGACGAAAGGCGTAGTTATAGTTACTCCGATCCTTTTAATCAATCAAGAGGAGAGGCCATTACAAAACCCAGGAGTTTGGTGACGTTGGGAAACAAATACGAATTGAATGTTTTTGCGATATCCTCGGTTTCGGTTTTCCACACCATCAGGATATCTTGAATTATATCGTTCAGAGTTTCTTTGGTCAGATCCGCATGCATAAAACTACCGTCGGCCAAAAGTCGACATGCAGCGAGGAATACATCGATGATCTCATTCCCGTCTATGGATGACACCACATGTTCGTAATGTTCGGACAGACAGACAGGCGTGGTCAACCTGGCTGGGCCAGTGCTCTTGACAGCCTTCGCAGGGAAGTTGTTGTAGATGTTGCACCCTCTGCACTATGCGATCCTTCACTATTCTACCCAGAATCCTCTTGAGGAGTAGTCTGACTCGGCCTCTACAGTAATAAAACGCTCACCGCCGATTGGAAACTTGACTGCCTTCCTCTCGTTCTCCTCCTGGTCAGGATCGGGCTCGAATCTGCGCTTTCTGCTGGGCATTTTCCCCTTCACGTGCTTCAACGGCACGGCGGCTGGTCCCGAGGCGTCGTCTCGTGCAGTACCCAGTTCGGCCATGGCACCTAACAATACGTCGGACTTGGGTTTGTTGGGCAACATCTTCTGCTCCCGCTGCTGGGTAGTCACATCTTGGAGGTTCCACACGCTGTGTCGTGTGTACACATTGAAATAGTACACCCTACCGTTTGAACTCGTGGCTTCACGCCAACCGGCTTCATACATGACGTGAGAAATATCACGGGTGTTTTCGGTTTCAACTCCCGCATCCACCATCGGTAGCGGTGGGTTCGGTACCGGGCTGTTATTCTCGGCAGAGTCAGTGTTCACCTTCGGAAGAGCAGCCATCGTATCGGTATGTGTGAGACAGAAAATAAAGGTTCTTGCTTCAAAACGTTCGGTTTTCAGCGTAAGTAATGAATTCGGAAAGAATAATCCTACTTATATAGAAGCCGAGAACGTCACTTACCTAAATTTAATCGACCAATCAGAAAGGAGTTGAGGGGCCGCGTGGAAAACGTGTCCGGACGTGTTCGATAAGGGGCGGGGCATGACGTCATAGCCTTGTCAACCAAACACAAAGGAACAAAGGGCCGTATGGGAAGCTTGTCAGGACGTGTTCGCTAGTGAAGCGTGACGTCATAGACTCATCAACAACAACAAAAAGAAAGGAACAAAGGGTCGTATGGCAAACGTGTCCGGGCGTGTTCAGAACGAGGTGGTGCTGACATATTCGATTAAAAAAAAAGAAAAAAAGACAGAGCTGGAGACAGGGCAACCACCTTTTTATCTCTTCCGCTACGTCTTGTCAGACGTAGAGGAATCGTCCCCTTTGTTTTCACTTCGTGAAAATACAAACGAGACGCGTGCGTCTCGTTTGTGCTGCGTGTTATGACTTCGGTGCTCCGTGATTTTAAAAAATCACTCCCGCACCTCACAACTGCGGGCAAACAATAACGGTTTGCCCTCCGTTACACTGTCGTGAGACAACTCCTTGCGGTGTTTCACACCGCGCAACATGATGCCTTGCATCATATTCACACGTCGACCCTTTCGGGTCTCCCGAACACTAGCGTGAACCACACAGCTCCCCACTCCGTGGCTCGCCTTTGTCCCACCACTTCGTGGCGTTCACCACAACCACGCCCCCACAATCCACCGTCACGCGGTGGCGGGTCATTGCTCGGAAAAAATTCCGAGCAATTCAGAGCAACAGGGTTGCTCGCAAAAAATCGGGTCTCTGTTCCTTCGACTATACTACTTATATCTGCACAGAGATTCTCATTAGCAGAATTTAATTTCCAGAAAAAGCACCGAGCATAAAGTGCTTATCACACATTGCTGTAGGGTAAATCAAATTAATGTTCCAAATTGTCTTTGATGATCTTGTGTTTCAAACCTAGCAGGGAATTTTATGTAGAATCGTTGAAAATAGCTACACAAATTATAATCATACCATCATGTTTTGGGAGCTTTGCTAGCGGTTTACTTGATCCTGGTAAATCAGCAAGGTCGTCAGTACCACTCACAGTTGACTGATTCCAGGATCGTCTTGGCTGTCTGGGCTGTCCTTGGTGTCCAAATTGTCCATTTCAATGTCCGAATCTGCATACAAGTAAAATACAATGTATAGGTTTATGAGGGTGAGAAATCCAAATAATAAACGATTGGAAGGATTTTAGTTGTTTTTATATCACATGTACCACTGGGTGAATACCATTGGTAATGATAAAATATTTGGTGTAAAACAAAACTTCTTGTTCTACATTTAAGCAGCTGACTTGTTTAAACCTTGCATAATGCTCTTTAGACATTTCAAGACGTTTCATTGTATGGAACATTGTTAAAAATATGAATTTTATTAAATAATAAAATACTAAACAAATCATACACTTCATCGGAGTTAGCAGTGAGTGACATTTGGTCTTAATAAAACAATAAAATTATATAACCAGAAAATGTATTTACCTTCTATGTTGAAGTTTGCTGAAGTGGGAGGTGTCTCATCCTCAAAGCCCAACTCTTAATCGGAACTCAGGCTGGCAACCATGTGGTGGTGAGCCATGGCATTGTTCATGGGCCGTCTCCCTGTAAACAGATACGTATGTCACAGAATATTATTAGGCCTGCATTTATTAATAAAATGCAATGTGGTAGGAAATTCATGTGGTATTGGGTATGAGTTAAAAACTCATTTGTCACCTCAGGCCAAATTGTGCTGTTATTGCATGTAAAATTGTCCATTATTTAAAAATAGGGGTTTTACACTACAGCCTATTTTCGCTGTTTGTGTTTAACTAAAGAATTAGGTCTGATGTTAGTCTAACGCTAAACGTCGCCATGTATTATTATTCTTTCTTTTGCCAAATCAAAATATTCGTTAGAACGTACATGCAGTGATAATTTGCCTACGGGTAGGGTTTATATAGGCTTTAGCCATGAACCCCGGCCCCCCACCAAACCATGCTTACTTAACACTTACCAAGTATTTCGTCCAGTTCATCGTAAAACGGAGAGGATGCCCGTCCACGTCCTGATGAGTTGTTAACCTTCTTCGCCTTTCTGTATTTCTTCCGAAGATACTCGATTATATCCTTCAAAGATTCCCATGTGTTGTATGGCCAATCTGGAAATCGCTCCACAAATGCAGTGCGTATGTTACCCCATACCCGCGAGTTGTACTTCATTCCTTCGAAGCCCTCCTGGGTTTTTTTTCTCTCCCCAAATTTCTATTAAACCGTCTAATCTCGGCGTGAGACCAATTTCGTTTTCTTTTTGTTGCCACTGTTCTGTCACCAGCACCTTTTCGTTTTCGGTTATTTTCTGTCTTGTCCGCCATCACAGAACGAAAACTTGAACGAAGAAAATAATGTTGAGAGCTAGAGCGTCGGGAACAAACGTACTTGTGTATTAAAAGCGTGAAGTAAACATCGCGGGGGCCGGGACGACGCGGGAGCACTGATCTCTATTGTCAGTATATTGTCAGTATTGTTTCTTTCACTCTTTGTATATTTTAATGTTCTCTTTATGCGCTTAGAGGCTTTTGCATTAGGCGCTTTACAAATGTCGTTATTATTATTATTATAATGGAGATCAGTGCGCGGGAGGCGTATTTTTTTTTTTACACCGCAGCGATTTTTTTTTTTTACTTTTACTGCCTTGAAATGAGACTACAAACATTACATTACTAACCCTAACCCTAACCCTAACCCGCTAACCCTAACCTTAACCCTAACCTAAATGTAATGTTTGTAGTCTCATCTCAAGGCAGTATTATAGTACAAAACCCCTCGCTGCGGTGTAAAAAAAAAATAAGCGCGCGGGAGTTGAGTTGTGCATCCGGTCAAGTCGCGGTCATAGGTCACGCAGGGCGCCCTCTTTATTGTTTTGGAGCCAGCTCGGTTAGTTTACCCATGGTCTCGGTAATTCTACCTGCGTCAAATAAATCCAAGTGCGGACGGTGGGAAGATTAACCCACCAGAATGTTACCCGACGTCATGGTAAAGTTACCCAAAATGTTTATCCAGTGCGAACACGGCTTAAGACTGCATGCAGCCTGTAGACCCAAACAAAACAACGAAGAGAAGACTTTGAAGAAACAGTCAGTTATGCGGTTTTGTTATGTTTGATTTTATGTTATTATCTTAACTGTTCTTCACTACACCAGTGACCTTATATCATCGTGTATTCGCGACTATGAACGCTTTCGGGGTTTTTTTTCCCAGCGAAGGATCCTGGCCATTGATCCGAAAGGGGGCAAATTCAAATGATCCGTTTTCGTTTAGTGTTTGGTAAACGAATTTAATTGCGTATTGTATGATTTCCTTCTCTCTTTTTTTAAGATGTAGTATACTACAAGACAAGTATTTAAAAAAAGATGTATTTTGTGTTTCTGTTATTGCTTTAACAAGTTTTAACGCAAGGTCTTTTGGCTTTTGGAGAAACTTCGAAGCAAATATTTTCTCGGACTTATTGTGACATGACTATAGTAGCCATATTTATTCATACCCAAATTTAAAAAAAAACATCTTCTAAATAACGATTGGCAATAGTTTTGAAATATTATTCTTTTTTCATCTATGGCTCAACAGGCATTTCTAAGGTCTCCAAAGTCAACTTGTTCATGATATTTCTTAATGCCTTATGTAATACATGTTTCATTTATTTCCACACTTAACCACCTCATCAAGCTTTCCCTAAGAACCACCGTTGTTGAATAATAATAATATTACAATTGTACAACATAAACCGCCAACAGAAATGTGTATGTTAATTTTTTACATCAATAAACTTTTTTGTTTTTCTCATGTCTGTGATACTGATGTCTTGTCATAAAATGGATAGGTGGAATACAGGTATAGTCTACATAGAAAGAAAAAATAATAATTCTGAGTTTGATGGTAGTTGGCACAAACTTCCCGGGCGAACGGGGCCGGGCCGTTAATTTATACATTACTTACAATGTATTTATTTTTATCATTTACCATGTATTTTTGTTGTTGTTGCAAATAAAGTAAAGTAAATAAAATATAAATTGTACATGTGACTCTAATAATACAATGTAATGTGTTTTGAGCGATTCCAGTCGATTGGCAGACTTAATAAATGTGTATTCAGTCAAATAAAATAAAAGTAAATCTTCGAATAGAGCTCAGTGTCCAGGTCAAGCCGTATTTTTATTACTAAAAAAATTACCGCGCCTTTTGATTTACCGAAATCGCACCTGCTTGAGACGGGGGTTACCCAATGATTATACAAATTATAGAAATGCAGGATTTATACAGGAAATTCGTGTTAACATGTCAGTAACGGGGGTCGACCGTTCAACCGTCGACTTGTCTTGGCCATCCGATTTCATAAAAATGGTGGGAGAACTTTGGACATTAACGGTCCTGATAGGGTTAATATTTTCAACTTATTTTAAAAGGATTGAAAACCAACACAATTTCACTGTATTTTTGTGTACGAGTATGTAACAGTTTTGGGTACTTTTTGTAACAAAAAACACAATGTCCACATATTTACATTAAGCTTACACCAATCAGAGAAAATAACAGTAGAAAGCTTGCACCTTAAAATGTTACTAGCTGAGGTGCTGTAGTTTTTTAGAATTGAGAAAACAATGTCACGAAAATACGTTTTACATTCTAAAATAATTTTCGTCTCACTGAGACGAATATTATTTTGTGTTTTGTGCCCTACAAAAAGTACCCAGACCCTTTAATATGGCAAGCCATAGGGGAATAAACTAATTATATACCTAAACAAAATATATATATAATTTGTATTTAATATATAGGATGTAATGTATATAATATAAAACATACATAAATATAAAACATATATATTTAAAATTAAAAAAATATCGGTTGTAAGTTACAAAATATATTTTGTTAACAAGCTACTTTTATTTTGTTTTATTTGTTTAAAACCAATTATTTTTGCATTAAACATTTATATTTATGGCAAAAATATATAATCGCACAAAAATATTTATTCACGGAAATCTATTATTAAGATACAACTATTTGCATTCAGTGAGGGAATAAGATTTTGTCGGTTTTCCTTTTTTTTGTGCAAACTGAAATGTAAAATGTTTTCAAAAAATATAAAAAGTGTACAAATTATACAAAGTGTTGGCAAAATCACGGCCCAAGATGGCGCTCTTGTATTCGAGGATGAAAAGGAAATTAGCGTGAAAGTAAAATATTCGATGCGTGTTAAAATATATAAAGTTTACAAATATAAAGTGTTGGCCAAATTACCACACGAGATGGCGCTATATTCGACGTGTCTTAAATAAAGTTTACAAATATAAAGTGTTGGCAAATTTACGGCCCAAGATGGCGCTCTTGTATTCGAGGATGAAAAGGAAATTAGCGTGAAAGTAAAATATTCGATGTGTGTTAAAATATATAAAGTTTACAAATATAAAGTGTTGGCCAAATTACCACACGAGATGGCGCTATATTCGACGTGTCTTAAATAAAGTTTACAAATATAAAGTGTTGGCAAATTTACGGCCCAAGATGGCGCTCTTGTATTCGAGGATGAAAAGGAAATTAGCGTGAAAGTAAAATATTCGATGTGTGTTAAAATATATAAAGTTTACAAATATAAAGTGTTGGCCAAATTACCACACGAGATGGCGCTATATGTTTACGTTTGTGTGTGCGTAGTAGAGCGCTCTCTCTGCCTGGCCCACGTGTGTTTTAGCTGCTCGCTGCACCGGATCATAAGAATGGCAAACCAAAGTCCTGCCGTTCTGCAACAGTTGCAGGAAAGCGTTTCTACACTTTCGTCCCTCTTGAGGGAATTTGGAAGACAGCACACGTCTCCTACAGCTGCCCAAAACAACTCAGCTGATGAACAAGGCTCGTCAATATTGCTGCGGTCGCCGTTGTAGGGCAACCCCGCCGACCACTAACGACCCCAAGGAGGGGAAGAGCTACAAGTACAACAGGTACTTACATTTATTTACAACATTAATTTGTAGTAAGGTAGCAGTAGCACTAGCAATTTTAAATAGGATTAGTATGACTAGCTACCACCAGCCCTCCCCAGTACTACCCTATTTAATATTATATACATGCATGAAATTAGTATTAATAATAATATAAATGGTTCGGCATAAAAAAATAAACATAACATCACCTAACACATGCGAATGATCAGTAAAGATGTTTTACATAGCTTAGGACGCCTATAAATTGATAAAAATTAAAGGGTATGACTATGAGTGGGTTTCTTTAGAAATGGAGGAAGGAAGTGTAGACACAGTAAGTGGGGCACTGGATTTCTTATAGTTCTAACTGACTCATTTACTAATGTCAAAATGTATTTCAAAAGGAGTAGAAGGGCCCAGTTATCTGGTCTTACAGGAACATTGCCAACTCAAGTAGTGTGCAGTGATTGTTTCCCAGAACAACTGTAAGAGTAAGACTGAAACATTTTTTTAGGGATCAAGATGTGAATCCAGACCGTAAAGTCCCAGTCTTGTCCCAGTCTTGTCCCCGCTTCCCAATTGTGTATGGCTTTAAACATATCTACAAGTATGAGCGAGCAAAATACAAAAAAGCATGGTGAGATTGAACGACGACACAGATAAGTCCACATTTGTAAATGGCATTATTAAGTTAGGACAACAGCTTTACTTGAGGGAACGTACTCAGAACAGGGACCAATTCACTACACCTACCCATACTTCTAAGTTCTATAGTTTATGTATCTTCCCACATTTTGAATGTTAAGCATGCAAGTAAGATAATCACTTTCACTTTTTCTTGAATCTCCTCACCAGCTACAGTGCCAGAAGAGCTCCAGAGGGTCTTTGGGAGAGGTCAGGAAAACAGGCCAAGGCTTTACAGTATTCCCTCTAGGCGGGGAGCTGTTGCAGGTGGTTCTGGAACTGTGAGACGCTCAGGTAATCATGGAGGTTATCTCACTATGTAGTAGTCTACAGTAGTAGTGAATAAATATATTTTCATACTTTTCGACTGGTTATAATACCACTTTGACTGAAGTACGTTTTATTGTTTATATTCTTTAAACAAATCCTGGACACTATCCCATGTGTTTCTATTTATCACTATCAGGAGCACAAAGTCTTCTAAATACAGAAAGTCACATGATGACCACTTTACATCTTCACATTGAGTTAAAACATATATAATATGTCACAAATATTTCTACAACATGTATGTGCATGTGTTTTTATTACGACAGACCTTTATCCCATTTTATCCCTTTTTATTCTAAAGCCTCATTTTTTAAGGATGTGGTTTTGCTGGAATATGGGCAGGAGAGAGCCCCAGCCAAAGAGGAACTCCTTGAGAGACAGTTGGTCTTTACCGCAGTTCCCTTCAATAAATCCATGGATGCAAGGGAAGTGGAGGAGGCAATTGAGGAAGCCCTGTCTTCTCACTTGTCAACCCTTAGCAAGCCAAGGTTAGTACAGGGTGCTGAAATAGAATGCAACTATTGGTAGCCTGCAGAAAAATTCAATTTAGGCCATGCAATCAAATACAAGATTATGCATCTTGATAGAATTTTAGGCTGTTAGCATGCACCTTACTGGCTTCCCTCTACAATTTTTGACCCAAGAATGCCCAAGGCAGGAACAGTTTACACTAGAATTTTAAATAATCTTTCAGTTACAATTTGTGAAGTAATTTACTTAAGAAAATGTAGTTGAACCCATCCTTGACCTAAGGGCTTACAGTAACTGCCCAGATGAATAGTAAGTTATGAACAATCTTGTAACCATTTTAACACATACCCTCTTTCATTTTTTGGATTCTCTCAATTCCATTCCATTCTCTCCCCTTACAGTTTTGAGTTTGTCAAAGTCACCCGCAGGCATGTCACCACCCCCATCATAAGACCGAACCATCTTTGGAATGGTGCTGCAGTTAAGCACTTGGCAGGCCAAGGCGATCTGTTTGTCCGGGCAACTGCACCCCTACCCATCAGTGAGGTACAGGTTATTAATTAAGTACTCATATTGTAATGACACACCATGCAATATAAACTTCCTGTGCATGGATCTGCTATTTTGTTGTTGGCACCTCATCTAAACAATGACATTTTACTGTTTAAATTCCCCTTTTAATTGAAGATATCAAGTGATGATGAAGAATTGCCCAGTGTTTCAACTTCCAACATTGTCCCTACTCCAACCCATGCCAGTGTTCCAACCCCTACTACTGCCAGAGTCAGTTTCACAAGACATACTGTTGTTTCACCAAGTTATGAGTAAGATGTCAGAATGATCAATTCAACACACTGTCATAATAGCCTTATCATGAGTATAACACTCAACCCCGCTCTATTCATGCATACAATGTTTAATAATTATATTAATTTGTGTCTAAAAGATTATGGTGTGATTTAGGTATTGATATGATTTTTGGGCAGTGGTGCAGCACTTGAGTCTTGACTTACGTAAATTTTTGCCAAATTAGGATTTTGACTTACACTTATGCCCTAAAAACTTGAATGTTGACTTTGATTCTGGCTTTGTTGACTTGTACTTGGACTATTGGACTTGACTACCACACAGGTTGTTACCAATGAAACTGTCAGGAAATATACAGTGATAGCTAGGTTGTAAAGGCATTTGAGCAGTAACTTTTTAACTTCTCTTCATATTGAGCAAGTTTGCATGTAGATGCATTTTGATTAATAGTGTTGTGTATAGTTTAGTTTTGCTACTATTGCAGAAGAATTTGTTGAATGAAAGGTTAATTCTAGCTTTTAAATTCACAATGTTTTTGTAACAGAGCCTATGAACAAGTGACAAGTGAACAAGTGGATGGAGAAGTCAGTGAAGAGCTCACTACCGGTGCAAATATCGTGTCAACATATTGTTGCATTCCCCGTCTGAACGGGTAGGTGGGGGTTGTCACTTCACACGGGGAATAACAATAAAATAATGTTCGGTTAAGGGGGACTCTGTCGAGGTAGAGGTACTGTAAACAAGCTCTTTGACTTTGGCACGGGGGGTAATGTGTATGTTGTTTCTGCCGGCGCACTTTTAGCGGGTGAGCTACATGATTGGGGGGCGGGGTCGACCAGAGAGTCATCTACCAGGGCCAATGATGGTGAAGCTGTTTGAGATGGGGGTGTCCCGGGCAGACAGGGCGCGCTTGACTTGCTCAGTGCTGCTACCTTCTGCTCAGCCTCCAAAGCACGTTCCTCTGCCCGCTTGAGATCTAGTCTGAGGGTCTCCAGCTGTCTTATCTCGTCACTAGTAATGCCCAGCGACACAGACGCAAATGACGGCTCAAAGTCATCGGCTTCTGCTGAGGCATTAAGCCGACGGGATTTTCGAAACTTTTTCGGCATGTTGTCTTTAGGTATACTAACTGAAAGGCACAGACTATTGTTCATTGATTTGTGCCGTGGAGGCGTTGGAACTTATATCAGACTGGCTAACATTGGCATCATCGTACCGGGCATGTAGATACACATGCATGTATAACTTAACTATCATTGTCATAAAAAAAATCCTATCGACAGAGTGTTAAAGTCTATATCCCACCGCTGTACCACCAGTTTTGCATTCCCCGTCTGAACGGGTAGGTGTGGGTTGTCACTTCACACGGGGAATAACAATAAAATAATGTTCGGTTAAGGGGGACTCTGTCTTTGGTTGGACAATCACATATGGTACTGGTTTATTTTCATTCTCACTTATAGTTATTACAGACAAGTCAGATATGCATGTACATTGGTTGGGGTGGCTTGCTCATGAAGGGTTTCCACCACTATGACTATAACATTACTACACTGAGCCGGAAGGGGCCTGTTGTCTTACGTGGTAGCTACTACTAGCAACATGGCTTATCTCGTACGCTAAATCAGTATACGGGCATAGGGACGGCAGGTGGGCCATCCACTATGCAGGGCGAGGCACAGCTATACCGAGGGGTTCATGGATACGTCCATGGTAGGCAAGGGGTTGCCACACCACGTTTCACGGGTAAGCCTGGTGGGGCCAGAGCTCACAGCGGTCGGGTATCAAATGGCCAACGAGACTGCACCATTGATTGAACGAGGGACGGTTATACAACGGCCTACGACTGCACCATTGTATATAGCGTACGAGACGGGACCATGTGCTTCAACGAGAGACGGAACCCACCGGTAATGCTACCAAGCATAAAGGGGTATGCTTTTCCTGCATAGCATATGAGTGTATCGGATCGGAGAGACAACAGGAACAACCTTCGGGTCAGGCAGCTCTCCCTCAACTGGCCTCAAACATGAGTTTATATAGACGTTAAATAAATAAAACATTAGCTAGGATTGGGGTCTTAGCCAATGGGAACTTTGGCTTCCACGCCCTATGGTAGGGACGTGTGCAAAAGCAGGTTACCCAACAAGACCTTGTTCCATATAAGGACTGAGTATCGGACCACGAAGAAGAGTGACTGCTTAGGAATGAAGGGGCGTGTTCAGGGGTTAAGCTCTCACTTGGGACGCTAAGCTATGGGGCTCGAAGCAGTGGGTTGTTCATGGGATCCCAGCACATGGAACACGGCTAGCGGCAAGGCGGCCAGTCACCGGTGGTCAGTGGCCGTGCTTCACCCACGAACTGTGTTCATTGTGCGGGGTGGACTCCGAGAAATGTAACAGTGAAATAGTTAGTCAGCGGACAGCTCTTAGCCCACGTGGAAGCTGGGCGTGGCCCGCACGCTAGGCTTTCGCTGGTGTTGAATTATGCAAGGCTTTCGCTGCATATGCAAGAGGGTGGTAGCGCTGGACCCTCGGACAATCCAGGGTCCGTCAGTGGAATATGTACCACGTGAACGGAAGGCGGGAAGGGACCTTGTGGGGGTATACAGGATATCGCAAATCTAGCAATATAGATGGGTCGATCACCGATCACAGTGGATTGATAAATTGACTATAGGAGCCCCAAAAGAGGGCGCTAGAACTAGAAATATCTAGGGCAAGAATCACAACAATATGTACCTTATACAGTGTGAGTAAAACTAATACATCTTTGCAGCTCTGTGCAGATCATGGATTTTTCAACATTGTATTTTGTGTCAAAATTAATGGTTGTGTTTTTAAATGTACACTTAATTTCTACCACTGCCAAGTAAACTCAAAAGAAGAGGTTACCAAGTTCGTGTTTAGACTTGTTGAACATATACTATTTTTTTATATTGATCTGTTGCTGAGGCTCCTCTTTATGTATGATCCCGAGTTTTTATTTTGGGTTGTAATATGAAGTTAGAATTTTTATTGTATTCAATCTTTCATGGGAAAAGAACAAACAGTAACAAAAGAAGCATTTTGGGTTTTATATGACGAACTTCAGGGAGTGGAGATTAAGTAGGGGGTCTTGGGTCCTTTGTTTACAGTTTGTGGCCCGTCTGTGCGGCACCTAAATGTAGCCCGAGCCCTTAATGTCGCCCGACCTATATGTAGCAAAGTTGTACCTAGATGTCGCCCAGGCGACATCTAGGTACAACTTTGGGGCTACATTTAGGTCGGGGCGACATCTAGGTACAACTTTGGGGCTACATTTAGGTCCGGGCGACATCTAGGTACACTTTTGGGGCTACATTTAGGTCGGGCCGACATCTAGGTACAACTTTGGGGCTACATTTAGGTCGGGGCGACATCTAGGTACACTTTTGGGGCTACATTTAGGTCGGGCCGACATCTAGGTACAACTTTGGGGCTACATTTAGGTCGGGGCGACATCTAGGTACACTTTTGGGGCTACATTTAGGTCGGGGCGACATCTAGGTACAACTTTGGGGCTACATTTAGGTCGGGGCGACATCTAGTATAACTTTTGGGGCTACATTTAGGTCAGGGCGACATCAAGGTACAACTTTGGGGCTACATTTAGGTCGGGGCGACATTAAGGGCTCGGGCTACATTTAGGTGCTGCACACCTGTCACACTATTTAGTAGGTAAAGCAAACTGATACGATGTTTCTTTTGTTGTACCTATTTTAGAGATGAAGCTGTGATGAAACAATATCTAACTGAGTGGAGAGATCAGATTGATGGGGATGAAGAACAAGTCGGGCTATTGTGAGGAGGAGAAAGCTGTTGGAAGATTGCTTCAGAAGATTCAAAGGTATTGTTTTATAATATGGAGTGAGCCAGTGGAATTACATTTGGCTGAAACTTATCACAAATTATCATATGGGTTAACATAGGACCAGATAATGTGAATTATTAAAGAAATAAAATATTGAATGTTAAATGTACCAGCTGGACTGTATGCATAATTAAGCTGACAGGCCATCATCTTTATAATGTTATCTAAAAAGGCTACTCTTGACACAGTCCCTTGTTTTTTAAAACAATTGAGACTCGATAGAAATTGTGCCGCATAACAAAATTTAATCAATTTTTCCTGTACTGTTTGTGCTTTCAGTAACAGTTCAGGTAAATTTCAAAGTTAGAAAAGATGTGAAAATATTTTATTTTTTAAGTATAGTCTACCATAATTTGACCTTTATATGCAGACATGCAATACTTTAAAAACCATCTTGTTTATTTATGTGTTAGCTTCAAATAAAATATAAATGCAAATTTGTTAGAAAGTTTGTTTTGGGTGAATGATTAGCACATTACTTGTCTGCCATGTGTCATTGAAAATTGGTGAAACTTGCTGTTACTGGGTTATTTCTCCACATATTCATTGCATGTGGAATGAATGAAGTTGGTCACATAAATTGATATTAGACTTTACAGATGTACTGAATCATTGTAGAAAATAGGAGCTATGCACAGTTAGATCCACAAGTGTTGCATATATGTAGCTGAAGTAATCGATTAAGGAATTGAATAATTTATACATTAACCATATCAACAAGTCACTTCTACTTTGCAGTATTAAAGAGTCGTTGATATCATTGCCGAAACAAATTCTGGTGTCTGTTTCTAAAGCCATATGAAAACTGGGAATTTAATGGGTAAATTACCATTTCTTTTGTAACTTCTATCAAATTAATAATGATTTCTGATATTTGCAGATGACAATACTATCTTGCCCAATGTGAAGTTGCAAGTAACTTTCTTAGGAGAGGCAGGTATTGACACTGGTGGTTTGTCCAGGGAATTGTTTACACTAGTTACACCTATGCTCAGGGATTCAGGGTTTTTTCGGGGAGCTGAAGGTGAGTCATGTGATATTGTAAGGCTCATTTTCTGGCACTAAATTCACCATTCCCCCTATCCCCTGTAATTATAACATTGTCGACAGGTGGTCCATTTCACTTCAAAGCTTAGCACTCCCTTATCTTGTAAAACACACCACACACATTCCTAGGCTATGACCGCGAGGTCCCCCAGGGCACTGACCATTACTCCCCTGCTGACCATTACCTCATCCAAACTTATTATATTCAAATGATGTCACTGATCTTATGTATTTTCTCTGTGACATAATTGCTAAATCTAGATACACCCCACCTCCAGAAACCCTATATAACATCCCCCAAATTCTCTTCTCTAATGTCATATAAATTGACATGGTCAATACGTATTGTGCATTTGTTTAATGTTTTTTTAAAAAGATGTATAATTTTGGGGGTATGCGCTATACAGTCAATAATTTCTGTAACATTACAAGGGATGTTAAGAAGTTCCGTGGTGTTGTGACTTAAGCAACTATACATTAAGCTTCAGGGAAATAGGAAAATGAAGTAATATTTCATTTGTCATGCCTTACAGGCTTAATGGTCCCAGCAAGAAGTGCGTGTGCTGTAGCAAACCAACAGCTCAGAACCGCAGGGAAGATTTTGTCGGCTTCAATTCTTCATGGTGGCCAAAAATTGTACTTCCTTAATCCTGCAATAGGGAGCTACATTTGTAATGCAGAGAGTCCAGTTATGACAATTTCACTGATACCAGATGAGTCGGCAAGAGAGAAAATAAAAAAGGTAAAGTTGTAATCAGTTTCCTTAAATGAAATTTGTTGCAACCTGAACCTCACCCAAAGTAAGCGTTTAGGTAAACAATTTTTTCAAGAGCTGGCAGAGAGGTTGTTTCATTTACACATACTTTCAAAATAACATGTCTTTCAACACCAGATCCATGATTGTGAAACTGAGGAACAATTGGAGCAAGCAACAGAAGATGCCATGGAACTTCTGCAGAAAATTGGTTGGAGGAGACTGGTGACACTCGTGAACAAGGACGAAGTGAGTTTAAGTTTATGTTTAAGTTCATGATCTTCCAAGTCGATGCCCAACTTAAAGTTAAGAAGGACATGGCATATCAACTCCAAATATCAACTCCAACTTCCTAGCAATAAAGAATGAGATTAATTTCAGCGAGGCATTTTTGTTTAACACACCATTCTTGTTTTACTTGCTTCTTTATATAACAAACAATTTCCCTGACAGTTTACCTTGTGACTTTTATGTGAATTTTAATTAAAAGTGTGCAATCTTATGATCTACACAGGTTGTACACGCTGCATGCTACTTTGAGCTAATACATAAACAAAAGGGGGAGCTGGATGCACTGGTGCAGGGATTAGACTTTTTCTCCCTAAAGGAATTTGGAAGGAACAGACAAGGTGAATTGATGAGACATTCACACAATAATGTGTGACTACAAGTCTTATTATTGCAGCATTTCAATTCCCAACTAGATTTTTGAAAAAACAAAACTCAGGTTTAGATTGTCAGGTATAGGAGGGACATTTGTTTTTTCGCCATGATACTTAAAGTCAAAAGTCAGTTATTTGCAATATAAGACGGGGTTTTGCCATTTCTCTCTTGGCCAATCAAGTGTATAAACTTGTGTCAAAAAACTACCAAAGGCAAATTTTATTTAACTTGACATGATTGCCTCATAAACATATCTGAAAAAATTAATGCAAGCGTCTTTGTCATACAGTTTTTTTATATCAAATTTAGATGATAATTAAAGATTAAGTAAACCATGTCAAAGGTAAAGGATGAATTAATTTACTTGAAAGACATCTGCTCTAGCAATGCAAAGGTCTTGGCTTCGAATCCCACTCGAGTGATTTGCCTGTGGATTTTTTTCACAGAACTCGGGAAAGTACTGATTATACAGTGCTAAAGGCACTGTACACCTTTGGTAATTACTCAAAATGTATATTAGCATAAAACTTACTTGGTAACGAGCAACAGAGAGTTGTTGATAGTATAAAACATTGTGAGAAACGACTCCCTTTGAAGTTATGTAGTTTTTGAGAAAGAGGTAATTTCTCACTCAAATAATAAAAGACTTCTGGCCAGAATCCATGTATTCCTATCTGAAAGCACACTTATTTGTACAAGGGTGTTTTTTCTTTCATAATTTTCTTGCAACTTCAATAATCAATTGAGCCCAAATTTTCACAGGCTTGTTCTTTTATATATATATTGGGATACACCAAGTGAGAATACTGGTCTTTGAAAATTACCAAACGTGTTCAGTGCCTTTAATACACATCGTGTAGGGTAAAAACAAAATCATATTCATTAGCAAAAATTAATATATATTACTTGAAAGGCTTATGCCAATATACAGTGATGTTTCTGATGAGCTGACTCTACTGCTCAATCTAGAGAAAAGGAAATGTTTGTGAGGATCTGTGTAGTACACAAGCAGTACAGAGTAAATCAGTTATGACATCACAGAATCTGGCAGAATTGCCAATACTCAAGTTTCACAATCAAAATAAATCAAAACTTCAAACAAGTATTTTTTTTATAATAAATGTTATTGAATGTTTACTGCTGTGTTTCTGTAACTTTCCTGCATTTAGTTAAAAGGCATTTGAGTATGGGGAAACTTAACTTTCAATGTATTGAATGTAAATTTTGTTTTTAAAACAGCTTGTTAAGTTGCTTGAAAATTACACAAACAGTTTAAGGGTGTATTTTGAAAAAAATTAGAGGATTTGATTGATGAAATGCTATTTCCCAAAGATGTGATAGTTTGAATTTAATTGCATCATTTATTTCCTGGCCTGATTATGTGCACAAGCACACCCATGTACTCGGTGAATTTGTTGTCTTATCTTTATGCTGCTTGTATGTATAACGTCGCATGTATTTTATCTTTAGATTTCATCCAAGGCCTGTTTGGACAATTACAAGACCTAAATGCAAACAGTGTTTTTGACCTGTTTGAGATCGAGTACAGCGCTTCAGGCTCAAACAACAGAGCGAAGGAGGAAGACACCATAATGCACCTTCTAGACTTCCTGGAGAAATGTGATACTAGAGGTAATTATATGTGCTGTACAATGAATGTCAGTGTGGTCGTCGTGTCACAATGAAAATTTGACTATAGCACTACATCATTTTGTTTTTCTTCATAGTATATGTAGAGGCTCTTACAACATTGCCTTTGCACCTTTTATAGCAAATAACATTGTTCAATACATGTATTGATATGCTTTCACGTTTTTTCCTTTTATTTACTTGCCCACTTCAGATCAAAGAGTTGAAGAGTTTACTCTAGGAGAATTCGTTAAGTTTTTGTCCGGTGTCAACAGAGTTCCACTTGGTGGGTTTAATATCAAACCTGTAATCACATTCCACAATGATAAGTATCCAATAGCCTCAACGTGTACCCTAACACTACAACTACCAAGAGGGTACACCACAGAAGAAGACTTTAACAGAGAAATGGTTTTTGGCATGAGAAATGCTCATGGTTTTGGCCTTGTGTAAACACTATAATGGTACTTAGATATACAGTATGTTCAACTAAAAAGGAAGCCCATATTTTCAAACTACCAGTTAAGTCCCAATTAGGTGAAAATTACGTTATCTTCTCTTTCATGTGATACCAAATTATGATGGTAGAATCATGCGTGACTGATTAGAAAACAATTCAAATTGCTTTTTGAAGTTGTAGAATTGGTTTTGTTCAAGATAAGCAAAGTGTTTAGGTAGACATTATGACTCAAAGAACAAAGTTTGTGATGAAAATCAAGCTTGTGTACCTGTTCAGGTTTCTAACCTTATTTTGTTCAAATTGTGGCAAATAATTGTAGTATTAGTTGTTGCGAACTGCTTACCAGCCTAAAAGACCTAGAATGGAATAAATGCGAAAAACAACATAGTCAGTGGCCTGAGCAAACAACTCTGATACTATGACCTCAGATTGCCTCTGCTCGGTCAATTATACCATTCTATAATATGGAAGTTGATAGAACGATCTCTCTAATAAGATATACACTCTCTGTATTTGGCACTGTATGATATGTGATATTAGTTTGTTTTTTATTTCATGATTAAATATTTATTTAAAGACTTTGTGGATTATACGCTTATGTGTGTTTCTGAAAAATAAGGGTCCAATTAATTGCAATATTCTATCTCAGATGTGCTTCAAACGATCTTTATTTATAGCATTTTAGATTACCTTTAGGAAATAAAAATGCCAAGTTCTTTCCAACATGTTTGCCATCATTGACAGAGCTTGTCAAATTTACCACTTTATATAAGTATTTGTTTTCAAATTAATAACTGAAGGGAACATTTATTGCGGTGTTGTCTTTAAAAAGATCTTTTTCACAGGTCATAAGTCATATGAAGATATTTTAATGGATGATTGGTTATTTAAAAGAAGGATTTGCTATTAACTGTAACACTGCTAAGCCTTTTACACCCCCATCACACGTATCTGTGATGAAAATTAAAATGAGGTGATTTACATGCCAATCTTGTCCTTATTAAATGATCTCACAAGTGTTAGGTAGTTGCATTATCATTTATCAGTTACATTCATATCATAATATTGTATCTAAATGCAACTTATTTGAATTTTTGAAACCTGTTTTAATTTTATGTCATTTAAGCGACTGACCCTTTTTAACTGTGTTGATTTTGCACTCGACATGTTCCAGTTTCATGGCAGTGTTTAGAAGCATTGCTCTGTATGACATCCTGTAGAACGCTAATTAACCCTTAGTTTTGGCTAAAGAAATGCCAAAAACCTCTACCATGTTTTGGAATTCCAGATTCTGGGTTAAACTCTGGTTTCTTGAGTCTCAGGGCCCAAATCCTTAACAATTCTTCACTTTGGTAAAGAGAAACAGAGGATTCTGGACTTCGAGGTTGTACTCATGAGCATTATAGACTTTTATCCATCTGCATGAAAAATTGTTTGTAGCTGCATGATAAAGTATTAAAAGTTATTGGTTGGTTGTGTTTAAAACATTCAATGCATTATTGTGATTGTATTTATTTATTTAATTTTTTGTTGATTTATCTAGGGGGCTTGGGATTAACTCATTCATAACCCATGCTAGATTTGGAAATATCAGGCTAGTAGGTAAAACGGTTCTGGGCTGACAAATCAAACTTCATACAAAACTTGTTTACTCGGAACAAATTTATTTTAGGAAAATAGGAAATTTCTCAGTTTAAATATTTCAGAAACATGTGACTGGGAAGCAACGTTTCTACTGCTACAACCTGTTGTTATCTCTTATCCAGCCTGCTCTTACCAATACACTTCCCATGGACAACTGTTGCAGAATAACTGCAAGACTGAAAATTTCACAAATAAAGGCATGACAAATACTACTGAACATGCTTAACAAGAGAGATCTGTACAATGTATTTGGGTCACATTTGGTTTCACTCATCTTTTATAGCATTCATGTTTTTCTTTGGGTAATCATTACTCCATTACATTCACACTCTATACACCTCAGTGGATGACCTCACTTCATGTTAATATGTGCACTTTCATATGGAGCTTTGAGTATGTTCTTCAGACCCATAACAAAGCACACTGTGACAGCAGTTGTACATGTACATGAAATTTTTGACATCCCCCCCCAAAAAAATATATATATTGTATATCAAACAGACAATGGGGGAAGTGGGAGGTTGTGCAATTTTTCCCTCAAATAGAATTGATTGCCTATACTGTAACCCTCTATTTCTGTACAGAACAACAAAACACTTTACTATGCACTTGAAATGATTATTACAAAAATAGCATCAAAAACAAACATTGGAATATTGTGAGCACCATATATTAAACCTTGCGGCAATCGGTTGAAGTCCTGATTCACAAAATGCACAGGTTGTACTTTTTCCATGCATTGTACTTCTGTAGAGTCATGTTGATAAACTTAAAAAGGGTCGCCGTCATTCTTGTAATTTAATTATTAATTTTTGGTATTGCACACGTTAAACCATATTTACACAGTATGCAAAACAGGATAAAACTACATGAGTGGACATACACTCAAAAACACTTAAAAAGCCAAATTTGCATAAGAATGTGTCATTAACCTACAATAACAGTATGGTTGTCTTTATCCACTGATTCCTGTCGTCTTTGATATGACTAAGAATAGCATTTTAGTACATTTGTTGCAGAATATTCAATACTTGAATGTAAATACTTATACCGCAGTTATTATCATTTGCCAAAGCATCAATGCGAGACAAATCACCTGAAACATCTTCAGTCACATTAAATAAAATTTGTGGAATAACAACATTATTATCTGTTTCAATAGGCGCTAGCACATCTCCATCAACTCCATACATGACCAAATCCAATTGTTCAACTTCTGCATCGCCATTTAAAACAGAAGAATAAAACAACTGAAGTGGTGACCTTCCTTCAGTTCTGATGATGTGATTGTTCCACATTTGTTGAAACTGCTGTAGTGCTCGATTTATTCTTGGCAAAAAAACAAAATGCAAGGCATACAGATGTAGGTCACTATCACGATCAAGAATATTGTTTTGTTCCATGTGTGAGAACAGTCTACTAAATGTTGTCACAGCACTATTGACGTCCCTCCACAACCGTTCAATTCTTTGATTGTGAACTGACCTTCCTGCTATTATACTACCTCTACCAGTTCCACGTTGTTTCAACATAAATTGTGCTATTTGAAAGTTTTCCGTCCCAAAATCTGTACGTACTCTTTATGGTAACCCATAATGCTGCACTCCAACATGAAAACAATTAAGTGCTGTTTCTGCTCTATTAATATTGTTGCACTGGAGATATGTAACAGTTCTGGTACAGCCATCAATGCCTCCATGAATGACGAGCCTCCAATGTATAAGTTTATGATTTCCGTCAACATGCCTAGAAGAAAGAAAATTAATGTAAACTTTTGACTGATTTTTAGTTTTTTTATTTTTCTTCCTGATTTTAATTGTTATTACTACTTCTTGGTGACCCTCCATGGGTGCCAGCTTTGAGATGGACAGCCTTACACATATTTTGCATTGTGATGTGTGAAAATTAGTTTGGGTAGATCAGAGAAAGCGAAAGTAGATCTTAAAAAAGGGAAGTCTTGTTTTGTCGTCCGTAAACACCACAGCTCCAGTGCTGGCAGGAGTACATCAATAATGAGCAAATATCAGGTAATGTCAACCTTGTAAAAATAGGCATATATAATACTAATTTCTATTTATGAGCAATTACATGGGTTTCAAAATTTCCCTTTGATGCTGTTATCTGACAGAATTGATCATGTCTGCAGCATTTTACAATAAACAAAAGCACCAGAGAATAATTACCAGAGGGCATTGGCATGCTGGACATTGTAATGTCTTCTGTTGATGGTGTAACGTCTTCGAAGAGCCGTCGACAGAGGGTTCACTCTGCGTATGCTGGCACAAGCTCTGTGGCGCTGCAGATTAACACCTCGATTTCTTAGAGAACCTAGGATCATTGACTGCCCTGTAGTTGGTAAAATGTCTAAAATCTCTAAAACCATTGCATCAACATCATTATCAAGCATATTTGTGTACGAAGTACAGCCAAAGGGCATTCCAAGTTCATGCCGCCTGTTTCTAATTGTTCGGACAGAAACTCCAAATATTTCAGCTATATGGACCCAACTGAATCCTAACTCGTTGAGAAATTCTAGTTGGTCTTGAGATACATTTATTCGTGGACGACCAACAGGCAATGATATAGGTGTACAAAAAAAATAATTTTCAGCTTCTCTTTCTACATCACTCCCACTGGCACTTGCATCAGTGCTACCATTATCACTCTGGTCTTGACCGACATCACTGAATACTTCAGCAGCCATTTGTAAAAGTTCAAGAAGAGATGTCAGTTCTCCCTGAATTCGTAATAGGTAATTGTATGAAGAGTCAGTCAAATGGTGGCCAAATGGTGCTGATCTTATATCAAAGTGGTGGGGTCTATGAGGATGTTGATGGTCAGGTTCAACTTCTGTATTGATTGTTAATCTAGCCATAGCCTCAAAAAGTTCGTTTGCTAAACCGCTAATTACCTCAAGGTATGCATGGCCAGTGTTTGATAATGCTTGTAACTCTGCTTGTAGGGATACATCATGTTGATGCTGTTGTTGCTGATCCTGGTGTTGGTGGGCAGTGTAGAAGCCACGGCCTCCCCCGCGTCGGCTGAGTTCGCTAACATATCCGGATGCCTCCCCCACGGACCTTGAGCTTCTACTGTTTCTTGTTCTTTGCCGTCGTGTTGGAGGCATACCAAAAACAGGAGGGACAACATGCACCACAATCCAATACCATAGCAAGATTTTGGTAATCGCTGCCATAATTAATACCAATACAATTTAACCCCTAATTTGTAATTTAGCACAGTATACACACACCCAGCCAGTAGTTAGTAGTAAACACAGCCACCACGTTCCCTCCTCGAATACAAGAGCGCCATCTTGTGCCGTAGTTTGGCCAACACTTTATATTACTTGTAAACTTTATATATTTTTAACACATTATTTCAGTTTGCACAAATTAATTATAATTTTCCTTGAATAACAACATTTTGTATCCTATAAATAATTCTCCATGAATGAATATTAGTGTACATTTATATTTGTGCCTCTAATATAATTTATATTATGTAAATAATTACGATCGTCATGAACATATTTGTTAACGTAATGTCAAAATAAATCTTCCTCAAAAATAAATTACAAAAATATATTTTGCTGCTTTTAAATATTTTTTGGAACTTTATAAATGTTGACAGATTTTATATAATTAATGTATATAATTAATGTACGTAATATATATAAAATGCGTTGTATCCTATATATAACATACAAATTATATATATGTATTTAAATGTATATAATTAGTTTATTCCCCTTTGGCTTGCCATATGTTAACTGCATTTTTTTATATTTGGTTATTTTTCAAATTTACAGCTTTAAATTGTCATTTTGTTATTTAATTGCTCTCTAAACAGGATGTTATAGCAACAAATTTTTGTTTTACAATTTTCTCCTCCAAATCTTGAAATATAATGCTGTAGATTTTACTAATCAATCTTATTTTTCTATGCTAACATTTTATTAATTGATAAATTCCACCTATTTGTTGCATTATATCGCACATTTTGTCGTGTTTGAGTTTCAAGGGATAAACAAATCTATCCCTTCCACTTTTCAGCTTGTTTTGAGCACCAAAGGAAAAATAAATATACCCCTCCTCTTTTTGGCTAAGTTTGTGCACTCAATTTTTACTTTCTTCTCTTAAAAGTATTTTATGGAGGAAAACAGCATTATTTTAACAATTTGGAAACAACTTCAAGGAAAGATGCTACTATTACCAGTAAAGGTAAAAAATTAAAAATCGTAGTTAGTGCATCTGTTCTGTGCTTCACCTCGCTCCAAGTATTTTTTTTTATCATGTCCCGTTTCTCCTGTTGTCGGTTTCGTTTAAAAGTTTAGAGACCTTGGAAACTTGGAAACAGGAGATTTGAATAATCTCTAGGAAGTGTATAATTCTTTACATGTATATTTTTCATTAAAATATTATTAGCATGTCTACTGGATATAACGAATAATGGTACAATATGCACAATTATTATTATTTGATGACTTTACCAAAAATAAAACAATGAGACTTATCACGAGATTGGTGTTTTATCTGTCTTTTAAAACTCTTGTTACAACTCCCCAAGGCGCGCGATCCGGGCTAGTGTGTGAGGTTTTGCACTTCATATTGTGCAAACACTAGCTTAGATTCTGAGGGCGACTGCATTCAAATTTCCTGCCAGCACGACGGTAGTTAGAACCAAAGATTATAGAGCGCCGAAGGCGCTCTATAATCTTTGGTTAGAACGTTGTTGGCCAGCGCCGCCGGTGTCATATGGGATTGTGTCCACTGGTTCCTGTGTCCCTCAATATTGACATGGACTGAAGATTTATTCAAAACGTTATCAAAGGAAGTTTCTACACAATTCGCCATATGGGGGAGGCATAATCTCTGGAGGCACGGAATATTTTACTCCGTCATATTTATAACCAGTACCCCGTTCGGCTTATTATACTTTTTCTGACCCAGTTTTTTATTTCCCCCATCCGTATTATTATGACTCTCTTTCGTTGTTTTCCCGTATGGTAATATTTCTCACCGTCGTGCGTTCTTTCCGCGTCCTGTTCATTTTTCCCCTTTCCGTTTTTAAATTTTATTTCCTCGTTCCGTATAATTTAATTTTATTGTTTTCCCGTCCCGTTTATTTTGTCCACCCTGCTTAATATTATGTCACTCCCATCCATTTTGTCATGTTCGCATGTTATGCGTAATGCGTGGTGCGCAATCCATTTCTAAGGGGATGTGTTGAATGGACCCTTCCCAAGAAATATGCTAATTAAATTAACGCATGTGTTCATACACTATTGGTTGGCAAACACCTACTTTGGGTACGTTCACACGAAGAGCTAACTCCGCTGCTAGCTAACAGCGAAAAATTTGTGACCGTGTGAACGCAAAAATAGTCAACTTCGCTGCTAACTCCAAAAGTTAGCAGCGAAAATTTCCGCTGCTAACTTCAGTTTTACGACTTAGCAGTGAAACTTGATACTTTAACAGCGCTATTTTGCCGCAACTGACCTTAACCACTTTAGACCAATTCTGTTGATTGTTTATCAGCTGCTGGAAAATATTGGAGTTACGTAATTTTAGTTACGTAATTTTTCTTGCGCGTTCCACGTTTCACTCCCTACTGTACGGTTTCACATTCCACGATCATTTTATTTCCACTTATATTTTCCACTGAATTCTCCAAACAAGTTTAATTTTACAATTTATTGTACAATATGGCTTCTTCATCATCGTCTCGAGCGGCAAATTGGACAACTGAGGAAACTAAGGTCCTTATTGCCGTATGGTCCGAGAAAGACACGCAGGCTGCTACAGACGATCCTTTCACCAGAAACAAAAAAATGTATGCCAAAATTGCCAAGCAAATGACAGCAACTGGTTACCCGCGCACAACGAGCCAAGTGAAATACAAACTCCAGTTTTAAGCAGCGGTATAAGAGAGTTTTGGACTCAAACAGACGAAGCGGCAGAGGTCACACGAGTTGGGAATAATTTGATATTATCGATCAGATTTTAGGCACACGACCGGCAATAAATCCGCAAGAAGGCCAGATCCTCGAGTCAGCTCTTGATCACTCAGCAAACAGTGGTAAGAATTTTGATTTAGCATAAGTTCCCCCTCAAAATATTTTCTCATACACGGTGATTAGTTTGCCTATATAGTAGCGCATCGACAGTTCAAAACAAAGTATTTCTTATGGTCAGAAATATTCATTTTAAATTAAAAAAAATTGTAAAACTTTGCCGGATGTGATCTTCCCACAATGTTTGCGGCGTTCTCTTTTCGTTTTACCACCATAAAAATAAAAAATTTGTATCTGATGATCACCTTGCAGAACTTGACGAGTCCAGATCACAGGCGGCATCTGAAGCGGACAGCGACATCTCGATGATGAGTGACAGAAAACAGGAGAGATACTGGTAATTATTTTTCTAATATACCCCACCTACAAATTGTGTACAGTCAGACCATAGTTTAAAAAATGTGATTGTTAACACGCATTATTACTTGTATTAAGGTTTATTTATTAATTTGTTTAAATAGAAACCACGAGTGCAGACGATGATGCAACAACAGAGGACGAAGAAGCAGTGGCACCACCACCACAGGTTGCCGAAAATGATCGGCCAGGACCATCCCAAGACGAAACACCAGTGCAACGTGGTAAGTAGGTTTGATACAATCTTTAATTAAAAAACAATTGTGATGATTATTTATTTATTTATTTAGTTGTTTGTTTAATTCAACCTGGCAAAGAGTGCCTTTTCAAAATAACAATATTTGTAAGTACAATTAATTAAAAGAAAGGATAAATTAAAATTATTAATACTTGGGGTGCACTTCTTTTTTGTTTAGGAAAAAGGCAGAGGCCAACACGAGCCGAGAAAAGCGTGAACATGATGCTTAAGAAATTCATGGACAACCAGGATCAACAAGATAAACGATACTTGAATTTTGAAAAGCAGCGAATGGAGGAGAAAAAGAGAGCAGATCGGGAAGAGAAGGCAAGACAGGATGAGCTATCCTTTTTGAGAGAACAATTGCGAGAGCAACGACTGGCTCGGGAAGCACGGGGTGAGAGGGAAAAGCGTCAAGATGACATGATGCATATGCTAATGCTTCAGATAACTGGGAGACAGCCCAATCAACAACCCCATCAACACCAGCACCAGGCTAATCGACCCCACCTAGAATATCGTCAACATTACCCATACCTAGATCCATACACGCAAAGCGATGTTCACCACGACCCAACCCATTTGCCCCTATCATCCGGTCCCACCCAAGGGCAACCGCCCTCCAATCCAGACAACCGCCCATCGTATCATCGTTTGTAAACTATTCTGTAAGTCTTGAGGTCAATTTGAAAGGTAGCACATTGCTTTTCCTTCAAAATATTATCAAAAATCCATCACTAATAATAATTTTGTATGATTAATTTTACATTAACTCAGACATTTTCAAGTTCTTACAATTTTGACAAAGAAACAGTGGGATGATCTGAGGCTTGAAGTTCAATCCATTTATATGTATTTCCACCCCGATGAATAATGAATCTAATAACCATGAAGCAATATTTCAGCTTTGATCATTATTAATGTTTACATCTGCTCTGAATTTATCTTAGTGTGCACATTGTTGTAGAAACAAAAGCTTTTCACACTGCACATTGTTTAAAAAGTCAGTAACGTATTGGCAAGTTTAAAAAAGTGTAAATAGATTCACATAAAACTAACCTTTTTCTTACTAACTTTTACTGCACTTTTGCATTTTAAAAAAACTTTTTTTTTAAATACATAAATGCCTTTTATTTTGTCAGTATCATCAGCAGGCAATCGTTTATTGGCGAATTCAGAATGTGACTTTTACTTGTATATAATTTCTTTTTATAATCAGCAGTTTAGCAAAGTACATTTAAAAGAAGTGTAAACTAGTATATGCGTTTGGTAATCACTCTTAAAATTAATGGCAATAACAACTGTTGGTTTTAAGCCTACAGCAGCTTTTAATAATACATGTATAAAGTATTTTGATAAACATTTAACTTCGAAGTTATGTGGTTACGTAAAGATATCCGTTTTTATGCATACCCCGAAATTTTAATCTGAGAATAATAATAATAAACCGGATTTTATATAGATAGCACCCTAAACCCCAAAAGGGTCCCGAGGCGCTTCACAGAGGATAACAATTTTTAAAAATTAAGCAAAATACAGAACAATTTAAGACAAACAGATTAAGAATGCTTAAGAAAATTACAAACGTCCAAAACAATGATTAAAAATTTAAGCAAGTTAAGAAAAATACTGAACAAGTTAAGATAAACAGATTAAGAATGCTTAAAGAAAATTTACAAACGTCCAATAACAATGATATAAATATAAATGGTCAGTCTCCATTTACATGAAACGGGCAGATTTAGAAACTTTAAAAAGAGCGAATTGAAGAAAATCCATTAAACACAGCGGTAACATTTCTGATTGTGTAATCCTTCTCAGGTAAATGTTCTTGTATACAACTACATTATAGTGTATATAGGATTAAAACAATCCAACGGTTCCAAAAATCAAACCTGGTATACTTGGCCTGTAAATAAATAAACATATAATTTACATATGCACAAAACAAAATCGCAAGTTCATATCTTTCAATACAAATGAAATTACATAAACGGGTTATGTGGGTGGAGGTTCCTGATTTTATGTCCAACGGGTACCATATAGTTCATCAAGGCATTGCGAATTTCATGGGCCTCTTCTTCATCATCATGTGCCCCCCGGGGATGATGCCCATTCATATCTGCATTTTATTCTTGGTCATGGAGCCAGTGTTCTTGGAATATTTCCCCCTTTCCTCACAAATGTTGTGAAGGATACAGCAAACTTATACTAAAATGGGAACAAACTCAAGGGCATGGTCATTTCGTTTATCTAAAATTCTCTATCGACCCTTCAGACGACCGAAACTCCTTTCCACAACACACCTCGCACCACTCAGCTTGGTGTTAAAAATCTGCTGCTGTCTCGTCAGCCTCCCGTTGTCACTGAACCCCTTGATAAGGTTCTTTGGCAAGGGGTATGCTGGATCCCCTAATAGCAACACTGGCACCTCAACACCATCAATATCTTTACTTAGATCAGAAGGAAACAAGGTATCTGTACTTAACTTTTTGTACAAATTAGAGTTCCCCAGTACTCGAGCATCATGGACACTCCTGGCCATCCCAAACAAATATCAACAAATAAGCCACTGAAATCCACAACTGCCTGTAAAATAATTGAATAGAACCCTTTCCTGTTATAGTAGTCTCTGGCATTTTCTCGAGGTGCTTTGATTGGTATATGTGAGCCATCGATGGCGCCAGCGACTTGGGGAAAGCCGTTCCGTCTCTCGAATCCACGTAACGAATTCTAGACAATAAATAAATCAAGCTTAGTTAAATACAAATAAGGAAAGTTAGTGGAAATACTCTATATACAAACGAAATCCGATCCAAAAGGCCAAAAGTCACAGTTATACAGTTGACAAATAAATGGAAATTAAGTTTTACCTGAAGACGTGCACCAGTGTCCATCTTGATTGTGGGTTGAAAGACATCTTTTAATGCAGCACACGTCTGCTGAACAATCACACATGTGGATTTCCCAACACCAAACAAATGTCCTAATGTTCGAAATTCAATGTTGGTGGCCAACCTCCTCAGTGTTATGGCCAGGCGGTGTTCCACACAGATGGCTTTTCTCATGTTGGTGTCAACCCTCCTGATTTGGTCTTCAGTTCGTTTGACGACAAATTGAAATGTGGCCCATGACATCCTGTATTTTTTTAAATAAAATAAAGACAGAATACATTTTATTTGTTAGTAATATAGGATCAGAATGTGCATTATTTAAAACAATAACACTTCTAATGTAAATTTAAAGTGACAAAAAAATGTTTAAATCGTTATTTGTTTTAAAAACATTAAGAATAATGAGCGGTTTATATTAAACACATTATTTTGGAGACATAATGGACCGAAATTTGAAATCAAAAAACTTTTCTAATGGCATCAACTGCTCACTAAATCTACTGAAAACGAAATAATTCGGAGAAAAACATTATTTTTTTTCACAAAAAGGGGTTAGCATACCTGAAATTTGCTAGCCAAATATCATCAGTCCACGTTGCTAACACCACGTTCTCCCACCAATCCCTACTTTTCGGTAAGCAGTGAATAGTTCGGTTGATCTGTGATCCCTTCATGATGACTGATATCGCGTGCAAAATACATGCAACATGTTGTTTTCGCCGCAAGATGTACTTCCAAAAACGAAGCCGAGTGTTTTTCTCCCTAAGGAGTCGTCTACCCATTTCCCGTTTCCACCGCTGACGAAACTTTCTAGTCTTTTCAACCAACTTCACCTCATCTGCACTCTCTAAAGCAGCCCTCGAACGTACTCTCAACGCAGCCAACGCAGCCAAAATAACTGCGAAAACTTGTAAAGAACCATGAAATTGCCATGTTTGTGATTATCACTATCAGAAATAAAACAAAGGCCAACTTCGCACAAAGACCATTTGTGGACCGCCAGCTGATTCTGACTGGTACCCAGCATGTGTTTTGGGGCACGAGTACCAGGCAATATCGGTCCGCTTACACGAAATGGGAATTGTACGAACTTGGCCAAAATAAAGATCGCTAGCCCGCCGCTTTGACAGCGGAGACACATTTTGCCAGCGGGGGAGACATAAACACCGAGGGGGCGCGCGCGCGAAAACAGCCGGAAGATGACGTAATGGTTTTGTGACCTTTGCAGACAGCTATCGGCAGTTAGCACGAATATTTAGCAGCGAAGTAAGCAGTGAAGTTAGCTACTCGTGTGAACATCATGCCCTTTCTTGTATTATATAAATCTTTTATATTCAATAAACGACCTATTGATTATAACATGACTGGAAAATTGTGAGTATAACGAATGTGTTTTTATTAATTAAGTACTGCTGCGTAAATTTCGTCACGTATGAAGGGGGAAAAGAAGAAGTGTTTGTTTGTTTGTTTGTTTGTTTATTTATTTTTTGTCTCTACTAAATCGTCTTAATAAATATTTTAAAAGCTTAATACACACGGTAGGTTTTGCAGGTATCCCTTAGGACGTTTGAGTCCTAATAGAAAGCTTTCGGTCTGATGAGCTAGCTGTGGCTCGTGGTACAACTTCGATCTTGCCTTTATTGTAGAACGCTAAGTAACCAGATAACGAAGACTATGAGCCCGTAATTGGAAACGAAGCGACTGCGTGCGTTGTGTGAATTGTTTGATCGCAGTGTTTTGCAGAACTTTCAAGTGAATCTTTTCACGTTTATCCAACCGTAAAAATGTAAACATACAACCGGACATTTGGTATGATTTTACGATTTGGTTTTTATCGTGTTGTGTTTAAATTAAACACGGTACTGAAACCGTTTCGTGTTTTTTTTTGTTTCAATTATCGTATGGTGTTGGAGGGCCTTCAACTTCACCAGTCGACAGCAAACCGAAACGCAATACAATCATGGATGCTTTCAGTAAAGGCCAGAAGTATCAGAAAAATGACAAAACTTGAAAAACTTAACGGACGCTGTCACTTTCTGCATTGGGAAGGACGCATGCCGATGTCCACGGTGGAAAATCCGGGCTTTCGTCACGAACTATAGGTCTATGAATTTGCACAAATGATATAAACACAACAACAAAGGATCGGGAAATTGGTTCAAATAAAGTCGGATAGTCCATAACACGTTTTTCCTTAACTTAAAGATCTTTGTTCAAGTTGTCCACAGACATCGGAAATTTGTTTTTAGTTTGAAGTGGGCAGTGCATGGCAAGTTATCCCACATCCCCGTTTTGTTACTTACAGAAGAAAAGAGCTGTTTTTTTAAACGCATTGAGGCTGTTTTAATGTTACTTTAACGTAATGTGACTTTCCTTTATTTATTACCGTACCATGTTGTATTGTGGTTAACAGTTTAGCCTAAATGACGGGCTATTAAATGGTTAACAGTTTAGCCTAAATGACGGGCTATTAAAATTAAACAACGGATTTTGAAAATCTATCCGTTTGTATGGTCTCTAAGTACATTTTTCGTTTAATTTGTTCATAAATTTGGTTTTAAATAGGCCCGTGTACTTTTTCAAACCCTGGACTCCACCCTCCAGACTGTAGAGTTGAGCCCTGGCCGAGCCCTGAACGCAAACCTCAGACTCAAAGCCGCCCTACAACTTGATTGACACTTCTGCGCCAGAACGCATTGAATCATGACCGTCCGTTGTTGAACACTTTTTTGTTTATACTTTTACTTCGGCGACTGTCTCCTTACATCAGCGACTCATAAAGGCTGTGTCCAAATTTTGTGTGGCCAATCACGAGACGGTAATTGCGGGGAGCGTTCTCTGCTCAATGCTATTCGCCTAGCAAGCGGAGGCGGCAACGGTTTTCATGTCTTATCTGCACTGTAAAGCCAAAAACATGCGGGCTTGTGCAATCACTGTTTGGTCTAAAAACATGTGCGGCAGATCAAGCCGAAAACCAGTATATTATACCGTCTATCTTCAGTATATTAAGCGCTGTTTTTAGGCTTCATCTTGCGCACGGGAAATAATCGATATATCGAGTATACTCGATATTGAACTTTCGATATATCGGTTATTGGAAAAAACTGACATCGACGGACGTTAGTGTATAGAGAAAGCACTGTTGCTGACCATTCCGCTCCATGAATTATAAGGTTCAAAGTCCATGAAGCCTGTGTGTATAGTCTCAAATAACGGAAATGTAAGCAGTACAATTTACATCAAATAACTGTTCATGCTTTTTCCCGCAATCTGGGACATTATTATTGGCTTGCTCTGTGACAGATGCCGCCTCGTAAATCTTTGTTATTAGGTGTTCGTGCATTATGTGCACGAACACCTTTTGTATTTGTTGGTTTTTTTTTTTGTTTTTTTTAGGTGTTCGTGCAACATGGTGCACGAACACCTCTTGTTATTGTTCTGGTTTTTTTTCGTCTCCATCTTCTTCTTCTTCTTCTTCTTCCGGAGAACTCTTCTCTACAGCATAACTCAAGATTGAAACTGAATTAAACCTTGAAAATCAGACATTTGAACCTTAACATGAGGACGGCACATAACTGACGACGTCATTATGACGTCATCAGGTGTCGAATGACAAGGTTTTTAAAGTTGAAAACTGACCATATGCTATTCGCTGTATCGTCGTGAATGTGAAAGCTATGTTTATAGTTGGGCATTTGATAGATCAAGATCAGGGCAACATTTGATAAGTTTACGCCAAAATTGTACGACCTTTACTTCCGGTCGTACTGAAAGGTCAAAGTCTGCCTTTGGGTTTTTTCGTTAAAAAATTCAATTTGTTGTCATAACTCAAGATTGAAAATGAACTGAACTTCGGAAACCCATCAGACAATTGAACTATATTACCAAGACCACACAAATTTGATGATGTCATGATGACGTCATCGGGTAGTAATTAACAATAAATCAAAGTTTAATATTTGTAAAAAGATCATAACTTATGAACCACATGTTGGATTTAGACAATCTACATATCATTGGACAGGTCAACAAATGCAACACAGAACGTGACCCCATATGACCTTGACTTCCGGTTCAAACCGCAATTTGAAACAATGTAAAAATTCTGGTGTAAAAAACTACGTAATATTTCAACATAAATATTGCATCACGTTATAGATGAGTGCTCCCTCTCCAACTTTTGCACAGATGATAACATTTTTATCTTTGCATCGGGTCGAAACTGGACGTCAAAGCGATCGTGTCTGTTGAACCACGTTGTCCAACAACACGATAATGTAGACCTACACGGCGATACAATGTACGCTTAATCTATACAGCCACGTGTGCACTGCACGTGTAGCATAGTCAGTCTGCACTGCACACAATATCTGTTCCTTTTATGTGCAACGTATGCACGAGTTTCGGAGCTTGACCTCCCCATGAATATTTAATGAGCGTGGTGTAGTCTCAGGAATTTCATCAATTTCTTGTAATCAAAGTAATTTCCCGCCAAAATATTTACATATTTATAGAGATGAATAACCGACCTTCAATTCAGTTGTACAATTTACTGTTTTCGTTGTCAATTATTATTTCTAAAATTGACTCAAACATTTTGTTTCAAAACGAAACAGTTTGCCTCGTAAAACATGGTACTTACTACTAATTTTCAATGTTATCACAATGTATCGTTGGGCTGGCCGAATTGATAAGGTTATATTCTATTCAAATGTTGTACATTTTACATTTGATTTCATTTAGTTTAGTCAGGGCGCTCGTTTTGCTAACAGTTCTCACAATTTAACGTTAATGTTTGTTGGTGAATATGCCGCCATGACCGCTTATGGATTTCCTGATCGCTGATTGGTCAACCGCAAAATATCACACTCATCCACTGTCCATACCCGGATGTACTTGTAAACAAAGTGCGTGGCCCCTGTTACCGATTGTTTTGTTGGTGTCTTTGGGGAAATTTTCAAACTGAGGGATTGGTGGCCAAAACACATTTGTTTAGACGATCTGGGGTACTTGGAGAATAAAGGATATCATTTTAAAGGGGGTGATGGTCTGAATAATTAATAAATTGTGGAATAAAAGGTTAAATTTCGAAGGTCAGTTGCAAATTTCAAGTTAAAAATGTTTACTACTTGTTTATTCAGAAATTTATATACTCTTATTCCAGAAGAATTTTTAAAATCATGGTCAGGAATTACTTGGGTAGTTGGATGGTTGAAGGGTCAAAGTCCTATTGTATGGGTCATTAACGCTCAATACAACAAAAACTAAAGTGAGCAAGATAAGATTTGTTTTATATTACATCAACAATTCCTTTATTTGAAGTCACATACGCTGCAAGTAGGAATACAGTTGGCGTCGCTCGCTATTTCATTTTATATTGCACACCCAATTAATGATAGTTTGTGTAATATTGTTATCAAGTATACGTCATCAGATAAAGCTCCTAAGACTTAACAAACGGTACACAGTGTGAACTCATTTAACCCTGACATCCGGTTCAAACGGGAAGTTAAAAATGAATGTTTAATTCAAAAAAACATAACTTCTAAAAGCATACTTTTTTTTAAAACAATCTTTACATCATTGGAAAAGTATTTATCAACTTAAAAAATGACACACAGAATGCGACCCAATTTGACTTTGACTTCGGGTTCAAACCGGATGATAAAATTCAATATTTGAAATAATCATAACTGTTTTGTTTTTTTCGTCTCCATCTTCTTGTTCTTCTGAAGAACTCACATACGCCGACACACGCACGGTAGTGCAACAACTCATGTACACATACGCGGAACTGGACTTGTTTCCAAGTCTGTGATCGTGGATTTTGTTTTGTATACCTGATTTTTAGTATTGCCTAAAACAGTGCCCACTTGTTGATTAACCCCCATTACTGAGATTGCGAGTTAGTGTGATGCCGAATGAGCGGCAAGAGTTTTGCGAAATATTTGCGAAACATCCGCGATCTGAAACATGGTATCTAGTCAACACTGAACCTGTACCTTTACATATTACATGCTTGTTAGACTATCGCATGTTGGTAACAACTTAAGCGGGCTTAATATTTGCTCATAAATATTTCTAGACACCAAAAACCAATGATCATCACCAAGTTAAATGATTGTAAGTTAAAAGATTGTATAACAACTGAGTCACGTTTAACTACAATTCTAGATAGTATTTAGGTCTCAGATGTGTCCAATACTTATTATAAAGTTTTCATAGTCCAGTGTAGTCAAGAAATATATCATAATAGGCCTACAGGTATTTTTTGTGAAATAATCCAGTTACTTATTAGATGAGAAATCTTTCATTAAACTCATAACCCATACATATTATTTTTTAAAGTAGCAGGGCCTATACATTAACAACATTAAAGTTACATGTCTAAACAGTTAGCAATTTGCTGCATCAAGCATTACAAATGGTTAGTTTATTTTTATATGTAAACTATAAACCTGTTAAGTAGAAATATAAGATAGATATAAATTCATAACTGGATAACTAGCTTGTCAAAAGACATCACATATACATTAAGTGTGATGTACAGATAAGCTGTAGATGTTATGCAGTCACTATGGGTTAACAAGATTCAGGGGAGATATTTAGACCAATAGTTAAGATAAAAGGGAAAAGTACAAGGTCTGACCTTTGACCTAAATCCATATAGGGTTTCAATGACTTTTCTGACTATTTAATAGTTTTGCTGATTTTACAATGACAAAATAATCAGAATCTTCACTATTGTACAAAGAATAGCCTGCATGTAGTTCTTAACGTTGATGCTAGAATTTTATAACAAATAATAGCCTGCACATAGCTTTTAATGTTCATGTTAAATTCACATGTTCACATTTTCATTCTTGCTTTGTTCCAGATGCAAAGCTACATTGATCTGAGCAGGTACTATGTGATAAAAACATTTTCCTTTGAAATGCACAGTACCTCATTGAACTGCACAAACCAATGCTTAATGACTATGCAATGGTCCATCTGTAGTGTGTACACACAAACGTACACACATACATATGAGTTAAAATTATATCAAACATCCACTCTGGCAGGTATTGGTTGCTGACAGTGTTGGGTTGAAAGTTTGTAATGTACATGGTCAATTCCAAAAAGACTTGAGTGTCCACACACGAGTCGCTAGTGCTGGTCAATGGATTATAGTGAGCGACTAGTTCAGTTGTAGGATCAATCCTAATGAGATTGATTGATCATCCAGCCCAGTAGCTGCTTCTTGAGAGCTATTGAAGTTTAACCTATTCCTGTTATGTAAAGAGACAAAATAAAAGTCATTGAAAATTGGACCACTGTCATTGGGGTTATGAGACCATTTCATTCATTCATTTCATTTCATTTATTAATTCTGGTTGTGAAGCCAAGGACTCTCAGAAAAGCAAACTTATTCACTATACTAGCCAAGAACCCATGGAGAGAAGACGTGGAAAGAAGTTCCAGTTTAAGATGAGGGAGGGAAAACGAGAAAATTATTTCAGAGAAAATCCACGCAATCAGGTAGGGACTGAAAAACCAATTCATGTAGTGCTCCTGGTGGGATTTGAACTACGGTCCGACAGGTGGAAAGCAAGGCAAGATACAACTACACTAACCTGACTGCCTTAATTTAGAATATATCCAAAGGTTGTGAACATAACATCTGCATATTATTTCATTAGTTTCAAGTGAGAATGATCAATGTAGCATTGTAAGATGTGTAAATGTGAATAACCTGCAAATATTATACTACTGACAATTGAAATTAGGTTTTTTAATACTTTATTCCTAAAACAATTCATAACTAGACACTAAGTGTTTGTGAACAAAGCTGTTCCGTTTTGTTGTACTTTGATTAATTGATCCAGACATAAAGTGAGCCTAAGTTCAAGATTGAACGATAAGGTTCCATTTCCGGTTGACCCGGAATTAAAGGTCAACATGGGCTTACGGTAACCCAAGGCTAATCTTCAATGCTCAAAGACTCTATCACTGAAAAAAAAATGAAAATGGGTTGTGTAATTCTTGAGTAATGATCCCACTTCCGGTTGACTCGGAAGTAAAGGTTAACATGGGGTCATGGTAACCCTAGTTTAATATTCAATGCTTAAAGGGTAAATAACTAAAACAAATTGAAAAATGGCTAAGTAATTATTGAGATATAGTCCCACTTCCGGTTGACCCGGAAGTAGACGTCAACATGGGGTCAGGGTAACCCAAGTTCAATCTCCAATGCCAAGGAGTCTATAACTGAAAAAGTTTGAAAATCGGTTGTGTAGTTCTTGAGATATGGTCTTACTTCCGGTTGACCCGGAAGTAAAGGTCAACATGGGGTCATGCTTACCCAAGGCTGATCTTTGGCTGGGTGGTTTGGGGATTTTTTACACATGTAAAGAATTACATACATGTATGCAGAGAAAAATCATTGATTGTTGATCATGCAGTATAAAAATCCCAGTGGTCTGGTTGCTGACAGTGTCAATACAAACTTGGTGTTTCCGATCGCTACAAAGTGAGTTCGGCTTCCAGTCTTGAAACTTGTGTCCTTAAAGCAAGACAATTAACCATTATTGCTTTGTTCTTTGAATCAGACAAAAAACCATAGGCTCTGTGTGTTAAGTAGTGTGTAAAAATACAGTTACACTTACCACCAATAGAAGGAAGATCGATTCGGTAAGTCTGGAAATGGCTGAAGATTGTGCCACATTAAATTGTAAACCCTCACAAGGTGTACTACCTTGTAGGTGCTGCAATTCCAAAACAAAACCAAGCTCAACTGTCATAACAATTAATAATAATAAGCTCTTTGTGATTTCACAGAAGATTTGAACTGTAGTTTTATGAAAACACTAATTGAAACAAGGCAGCCTTCGGCAATTATGGGAAATTGTTAGTGTAAGTATATACGTCTTCCAGTAACAATAAGTGCGTCACACAGTATTGTAAAAACATGAATACATGCAATGGAATATCAGATACACAAAAAATAAGAGCATAGCAGTATGGAATGACCAAGTTTTGGACTGGTCACTGTTCAAAGTGAGTTACAAGTCTTTTAACAGTTAGACAGTGGGCGGCCATCAACAAAGGCAATTAGAAGCGATGAACACCTTGTACTCTTACTGTTTATAATATTTCCAGGGCATCTGTCAGTCCCCAGAACCATGGAGTTGTGCCAATACACATTGATTTTGAAACAGTATCTGCTGTGGATGACTAGATTCCAATGCATGAGTGAAAGTCTCTACCACAGTATCAACAGGTCAAAGTTTAAGCTGATCTTTCTGCTTAGGATTGAGCTTTCCTCAAGAGTCAGCTGTCTTTAGCCTGCAGCATCAGGTCTTCCTCAAACTATATGCAGCGATTGCTTCCCACATGCATGTATACTGACAACCAGTGAATTGAGGTCACACTTGTATGTGTCTTTTTAGTGCAGGTGGGTCTTCCAATTGATCTCTTCTGATGACAGTTCTCCATGGGGGTCTGTCTCATAAGAGAGACAGTCTGTAATCATGGAGCCTTGTAACACAAGGACATGAACATCTTGAAGGTCATGGTTGACGATGGTGATAAAATAGTTCTTTCTTATTAGTTAACTTTTCATTTAACACACTGTCTGCATGTTCATAGAGCTGGTAAAAAAACAAAGCTAGCTTGATATCACACTCAATACATAACCATGTTTGTGGTCTTCTCTTTAAGATTAAAATTTTTTGTAAAAGTATAATACCTATAAATGTTTAACTCTCTAAAACAATGTAAGATTAACCTGTTCACTTCAGAGGATACATTAAAGCACAAAAATCTCTTAAATACAATAACTATACTAGCATTCAACTTTCTGTGTATGTTTGTTGGTAATCATGCCAACATACCACTTGTGGTGAGGCACCTTTGTTGGTTGCACAGTAACCTGTTTCAATGAGTCCCAGTAGTCAATATTTGGTGTTGTTGCTGGTCAAAAGGCACTGCAACCAGTTACATAGTAACCTTTGGATGGATTTGTCCTAAATGGCTTTGTCAAAGACCTGTTCCTTCCACATACGTGCCAAAATTGTATTAAGATAATTTAAGAACTACTGCATTTATGGGGCATTTCATCTCTCAGAATGCCGTCTTTTCGACCAGGTGTAGGTCAATGATCGGCCATTACATTTAATGGCTTTTCAACAGTCTCTTTGTGCTTCAGGAAAACAAATGTAGATTTACAAAAAAATGATCAATGAAAATCTGCAAAATATTAATGAGATAAACGTCGTCAAATGGGTGTCCAAACAGAGTTTCCTTGACAAACTAAATGTTTTTGGTAAGGGGGAAAATTTGCCTTTTCATTGAAAAGTCATGCAATTATCCTGCACAGGTAATGGGAAGAGGTTTTATCTGAAGCGCATTGGTTACTTTATTACTTTTATCATTTCATTAATCATGTCTGTATCATACTTTACTACATTATTCAAACTTTTATTTATACATGTACATGTAAGTCTGTATCACAGTATAGTGGAGTATGTTTATCTATTGTTCACTCTTTCAAAAGATAACAAATAAAAATTTACATTTAATGTAAATTGACTAAAACTGCAGCACAGGACAGTACAATTTTAAATATTATGAAATAAATACAGGAATTAAGACAACACAAACGAATAGTTTTAAAAACCCCAAAACAGTGCAGTACAACATAGAGAACAATGGCTAAAGTGAAATACCACAGATCACAGACTGATACCCTTGCACCCCCTCCCCCTACCCCCTTGAGCATCGTCAATGAAAACACGAGCAACTTCAAACCTTCGAACTGTTGGAGTGACTGATAAAAATACATTGAGAAGTACTTCGCAAATTCACAACATCACATTCTTACTGCTCAGTCACCCCCCTCCCCCATCACCCCCATCACCCCGCTTCATGATGAGTAAAATTATCCACTGAAATCATTAAAACTTTAATAGGGACTTTAACAGAGAAATTGAGATGCTTTCTTAGCCTTTTCTCTCATTTTAATGTTTTCTTAACTTGTCCTCTCATTTTAACATAGTTTTCTTAGCTTTTTCTACCATTTAATGTTCTCTTGTTTTGTGTCTCATTTTCACGTTTTCTTTGTTTCTCTTGTTTTAATGTTTTTTGTTTTTTCCCACTTTGTATGATTTATTTAAAACAGTATTTCAAAACCATACATAAAGTTCCAACTTAATTTACACACTGAATTACTATACATGTAAAATACTCCCTGTTCTAAAAATTCTGCTACAATGTCTTCAAGTCAAGTTTTATAGCTTCATGATAACTATAGTACGTTGGTCTAACTATAGCTACAATATTATCTATACCTCTGATATATACATGATCAATTAATGTGCCATTCTCTGTTGTTGCATCTGTTACATATTGCTTGTATCCATGCTCTATCATTAATTTCTCAATATGTGAATGTTTATCATAAATATTTTCATTAAAATCTCCCATCACTATACATCTATTACTCATCTTGTTGATTTCATAAATTAACTTGTTTACATTCTCCATGAAATGTTTCATCTTATAAGTAGAGGGTCGGTAAATGACAACTACTATTACTGAAATGTTAGATATTATATGAAATGCAATGTACTCTAGATTCTGTACTGCAAGATTTAAACGACTGAAGTTTTTATCTCTTTTTCCATACACTGCAACTCCTCCATGACTTTGCTGCTGTAGTGTCTTCATTTGATCATTATATGACAAAAGCTCTCATTTGATGGTAACATTTGAAATCGTCTAAACTGCAATCTATAATTTGATTAGCATCTATCCATGTTTCTGTTAGGCAGATAAAATCCGAGTCCATCATTTCTCTTTGACATTTCAAATCTTGATAATGAGGTAATACACCCTGTATGTTATGCAGTATGAAAGTTGTATCTTTAGGAGTAATGTTTTCATCATTTATACTTTCCTCAATTCCTCTCACTACAGGCATTGTCTTTAGAGCTTCTGCTACTGATTTATCACAGTATATCAACTTCTCATCAAAACCTTCAATAACAAGACCCTTAAGTGATGTCACACGACTCAAACTCACATATGCTTGACCTGCTGAAAATGTTCGTTCAAGACACACTACTGCTTTATGTGTTGTCATACCTTGCACTTTATGTGCAGTACACGCCCAGGCTAGTTTCAATGGAAATTGTTTGTGGATACATGGCTTTCCAATATGCTCTTCCTGTATCTCAATTGCAACAGTAGTAATCACATCTGATGAGGCTGTTTGATAAATTCAACAACCTTGTCATCATTATCATCACTTAGTTTAGAAGCATCTTCAATCCAGAACAAACAATGTGTATGAGGGGAACCTCTCATCTGAAACTCAACTCTGTAAAAGTAGTCTTTGACCTTTCCAATAGGATTAGCTTCCGACATAATTACCTCTCTTAAAAAAATATGAAATCTTCTATCAAATACTCTGGCCACAGTCACAGGATTACTCTTTAGTATCATACATTTATCATTCCAATCTAATTCCTCTATCCTCCTTGGATCTCCTTGTTGTTTCAGGCCATCTCATATCAGCAGCAGAAAATGAACAGAACCACGTTGGTTTACCAAGTTGTCTAATCATTGCAAGTACATCTTTGTGAGCTGATTGCCAATATGGTGGAGTACCTCGTATTGGTTTTAAGAACTTGTAACCACTTTTATATTTCAAAATGTTTCTCAATTTGTCCTTATCATTCAGCATTGATGCAGTTACCCTCTGTCCAGTTTGTGTTTTTACAGAACCTTTACGAAGAGCAATAGATACACATGACAACACCTGTTCAATCTCAGATAAATACTGGGCATAGAAAATATAGTCAGTCTTTTTAGCAAATCTATTGTCTACATTCATTAATCTATTATGTAAATATCTACAAAGTGTTATTCTAATATCGCGTTTATCTTTGAATATGGGACTACCATTTGGAAATATTGTTGGAAAGCATTTGGCTTCATTTCCTTCTTCCATTAAGACTTACTGGATTATTGCCTTCACATGGAGCTACACAAAATATATCATCAAAATACTGATCTAGAATCTCTTGACCAATATCTGCTGGTTGCATGCAACTATCAAGCTGTACTCCACATAATCGTTCCTCATCAGTAATCTCTTCACTTTTCTCATCTGTTGTGACATTCTCTGCCTCATTTATGTCTTCATTTGACACTTCAGGTATAGGATTAACCCAATCATGTTCAATTACAATGTCTTTATACCATTTGTTATTCTTCTTTAAATAATGCAAGGCTTCTTCAACATGCTGTTTATTCACATACTTATACTCATAATAACCTTTGTATGACAATTTGCGTTAAGCTTGATTTGTATTAGTTCATTTTCTCCACTTCTTGGTAAAAGACTACAGATTTTTCAACATTAGCCGGTACACAAACACAGGGTCCCACTATTCCATTCTGACCACCTTTAGGAAGATTAACAATTTTCATAAATGCTATATTTCTAGCTACTAGATGCTGCTCTAATGTATTAAGTCTTTGTAATTCTTCAGGAATCTGTCAATGATAAATTCTGTTCTTACCCAACTTTCTATGACAAGTATAGCAAATCCACAAACAAGATCTTACTTTTGCCATATCACATTTATCTGCATTACATTCATCATTACATTGATGCAAGTATTTCTCTGTGATGTATACTGATGAATTGTATTTATTCTTGTTACATTTTACAACTTGGTTTTTAAAGAGCAATTTGCAACAAATGGCACAAATATAATCTGCTCCATGGCTCATTTTGTCTTTGAAATCAATGATTACATTGCTTGTTTTTTGTCTTCTGTCCTTTGAACTTCTTTGCTGTAAAGTGTTAATGATTGTTCTCTGTTTATACAAGACATTTTCATGATAGTTCCTTTTTATTCTATTAATCAAATTATGTTTATGTTGGCCACTTTGAGAATATTTCTTTTTAATTCCAATAATTTTTTTATGCCTATAACTTGCATTACTATAATATCTTGACTTATCAGAGGCTCTTTTGCCAATTTTGTAACTGCCTTTTAAATTGTACTTAGTTCGTTTGGCATGTGTAACTTTGTCTTTAGTCTTGTACGACATTCTGTTTGCCTTTATTTTTTTTTCTTCTACAAATTACATTTTCTTGGTACTCAGTTCGCATGCTCCTCTTCTTACTTTCTCTCCAATCTTTTGGTGATATTTAATTTTCAAAGCAATCCTTTTTCTTTCTCTGTAGTCTAAATCATCGGCATATTTACTATTCATGTTACTTTTTGGTTTCTCTGTATTTTGGATTATCTTGGTATTTAGTTTTCATGGCACCCTTTATCCTTTCTCTGCACTCTGGATCATCTTGGTATTTAACTTTCATTGCACTCTTTTTTCTTTGTCTGCACTCTGGATCATCTTGGTATTTTATTTTCATTGCACTCTTTCCCTTTCTCTGCAGTCTGGATCATCGTCATATTTAATTTGCATTGCACTTTTCTTCCTTTCTCTGCAGTCTGGATCATCGTCATATTTAATTTGCATTGCACTTTCATTATATTTTGTTTTCTCTGCAGCTATTTACTTGAGCTTACAATCAATATTACCATGGTACCTCATTTTATCCAATGTTTTCCCTGATTGCCTTATGCTGTCATCTATACTGCTTGTATATTTGTGAATAACTGTCTCTTTCTTTTTCTTGTATTCATTATATTTCAAACGTTTATTATCTCTATCTCTTTTCCTTCTCATAGCTGAACTAATTTTTCGCTTGTTTTTTCTCCCCTTTCTACCTAAACTCATTTGACCATCATCTTGTATCTGTTCATTGCATTCCAGACTTTAATTGGTGTTATTGTCATCAGTTGTCAAACTATCTACATCCATACTTTGTACTTTCCTTCTTCTCCCTGTTTACTAATTACATCATTTATTATCACATTATTAGGATCTGTTTCCATTGGTAACATGTGCACTGATAACACATCATAATGTATACCATTTGTATGATTCAGATAGATTGCTTCATCTGATGTTACACTTCCAATTTCTATCATTCCAGAGAATATGTACCATCTACCATTAAATGTGTATACATCTGTTTCAAGCATATGTGCAACAGCCATAATCTCTACTTCAGTTGCCCAGACTCCAGAACAAAACATTCTTTGCCTTTGAACATAATCCTCAACATTATTGAATTCTTCATGTAAGTACAGATTGCCACATTTCAACAAATAATTCACAGTAGCTAGCCTCAATCTCATATGGCTACGTTCACTTCCAGAAAGCGCAAATGAAATAGCTCTGAAAAAACAATTTCCATCACCCTGAATATGTCTCAACTGCTTAGGATGTCCCATTCTGTCACATTCTTTGGATACTACAGTATGTGAGTACACTCTATTTATTCCAATTGATTTACACAAAGACTGCTTGTGATCATATGACAATTCTTTAAACTTAAATACTACTTCTTGAGTTGTTACGATTATTTCAATGTCATCACTATCTTTAATGTTCACCTTATTATCTTTCAAGCCATTTATAGTAGTTCCACTAATTTGATCATCAGAATCACTGACGTTAATTAATGCACTTTCTTGATTTGGAATTTTAGTCAAGGTTTCATTTATAGCAACATCATTGATTTCTAAATCATTTAGCTCAGGTGTCTCTTGTTTCTGCTCAATGTCTACAGCGGCAGCAATAAAGCAATTATATGTACCATCATCCTGACAGACAGTCACTCCTGTAAATTCAAATTGTTCATGGTTATTTAAATTCATCGAGTTAGCCAATTCAGTACAATACATGTGAACATCCTTCCAAGCTGCTGCACATTTCATGATACTTGTTCCTTCACTTGTTATACGGCCAGTACAGTTTCTAGAATGAGAATCACAAATATAGTACATACTATTGTGAGAAATTACACGAAATGTGTTTCCATTAAAACATATGAAACAACTATTATATTTCTGCAATGTTTGCTCAAGAGCTATGTCCAGCTGCATCATATTAAATTCTGACAAATGACCTTCATCTTCAAACATACCACTCACTGAATCATGATAAATCATAGTAAAGTTCTTGTTGAATACAATTAACTGATTGGGCAATTCATTAATTAACAAATAATCACTGATCATTGTGGAACTGTTTGATAAATGACCATACAATTCATTGCCGGTATTTAATATGAAATCCATGTCGTTGCTTGTCCATTGTTTCAGATCTTTCATATGACTGTACATCATTGCACACAAGCTGTTTGCAACATACTGTTTACCACTATTTACCCCAAATTTTGAGTTACCTTGATGAAAATGTCCTTGTAAAGTAAATGTTTTGGTCTCTTTCAGTATCACATCTTTCTTCAACTTATTCTCTTTCAACTCTTCATGAGGAGACACTGACCTCTTCTCTGTTCTGTGCAGTTTTAGGGAATGTTGTTGAATACTGTTGAGACATTCAAACTCTTTGCTCATAGCACATCCAGTACGCTCTGTTTTCTTACTTGTGTCTTTTGCAGTCTTTGCTGGTTGGTTTGTTGCTTTACTTCTTAGAAAGTATCCTCCAATTTGTTTCTTTATTGGAATTTTATTCTGTCACGTTAGATTTATTTGTTTCATTGGCACAGTTAACTTCAAATCTAAGAGGCTCAAGGCTGTTGTCAATCTGTTCATTCTCTTTGTCAGTAGACATACACATATCACATGCCTGGTTCACATTGTCTTCATTATGGGTACACATTATAATTTCATACATATTTACATCTATTGGAATTCCAAAATCACAGAAAAGAGAATCACAGTAGTTATTTTCCCTGCACTTGCAACATACCCATACACATGATTTATTTCTCAAAATGTCATTTCTCTCTATAACTCCCATGCATTTAACATGAAACCACTTACTACATTCACACTGTACTTTAGCTTCTAATTAAGGTTTTTGTATCTCACGATGTAACGCAGGTTGTTCAGTTTTCAGACACTGATTTTGAAAGGTCTTTTCACCATCGTTCATCTCTACATCTTTGATTTTCTTTGCAAGATTAAGAGTTCTCTTAGTATGAGAAAAAATCCCTTTCTGTGATTTATCCTGTGATCGTCTCTGCTCATTGCTCATACGGCATTCTACGACTTTGCCACCTTTCCGGATATTATGACACTTTCTGAATGCTTCTCTTCTCTGTTTTCTTCTGGATACTTTCTTTCTCCCTCTTCTTACAATAACCTCTTCAACACAGTCCAAAACCTTTCCACCTCCACAATGCTGTGTCCAATTATAGTTTTTGAGCCATTGTAAACCAAACAGATTACTCACTCTTGAATAGCGCGTGATTCTTTCTCTTCTCAGTGTACATACTTTCTTCCTTCATTGGCACTGCAGCTTTCTCTTACGTTCATGCTCAGCCTTCTTAAGGTGTTCTTTTCTTGGCTGCAAAACTCCATCATAGTAAAGTTTCATTATCTGTTCTGTCTCATCATTGTTTACATTCAGTAAATTCTTGTTTTCAACGATTCCTCTGATAACCTGGCTCACCCCAGTTACCTGGCACACCCCAGTTACCTGGCACACCCCAGGATTTGGCTTTGTTCTGAAAACCTGGCTCACCCCAGGTACCTGGCACACCCCAGGATTTGGCTTTGTTCTGAAAACCTGGCTTACCCCAGGTACCTGGCACACCCCAGGATTTGGCTTTGTTCTGAAAACCTGGCTCTCCCCAGGTACCTGGCACACCCCAGGATTTGGCTTTGTTCTGAAAAACCTGGCTCACCCCAGGTACCTGGCACACCCCAGGATTTGGCTTTGTTGTAATAGCTTGGTTCATTTCAAGATTTTGCTTAGCCATCATAAAATAATTCTAATCTCAATTTTTTTTTTCTTCAATGGTTATGTTTCTCCAAGTATAATTTGTCTCTGATTATTTGGTTATGCAAGATCTTTTTGGTTATAAAGTTCTGATTACTTTGTTATTCAACTTCTCTTTGATTCTCAGGTTCTAGTTTCACTGATTTTTCACGTTCTCTTTGATTCTCAAGCTCTAATTCATTGGTTATTCAACTTCTCTTTTGATCTCAAGTTCTGATTATCTGGGTATTCAAGTTCTCTTTGATTCTCAAGTTGTGGTGTTTTGGTTTTAAACGTTCTCTTTGATTCTCAAATTTTTCTTTGATTATCAGGTTCTGGTTTCACTGGTATTTCAAGTTCTCTTTGATTATCGAGTAGTGATTCTAAAGTTATTCAAGTTCTTATAAATTCTCAAATTCTGGTTCTCTGGTTTTTTAAGTTCTCTTTGATTGTCAAATTCTGCTTCTATGGTTATTTAAGTTCTCTTTGATTCTAAAGTTCTAGGTCACAATAATTCTCAAGTTCTGATTCTCGGATTATTCAAGTTTTGATTATCTGGTCCTGATTCTGTAGTTTTCCAAATTTGTTAGTTCACAAGTTCTGTTTCTCAAGGTATTAAATTTCTCTTTGATTATCAAATTCTGATTATCTTTGGTTATTCAATTTTCGTTACTTTTTATTCCAATTCATATTGTCTACTGATCGAATTCAAGTCTCTGTTCATAACAATTCTTCTTTTCTGTTTTGTCAAGGTATAACTATATGTTTATTCTAGTTCTTTCTTCTGTTAGTTATAATTTTTTGTTTATCTAAGTTCACTGCAGATTCTCTGTTTATTAAAGCTCTTAGTATAGGTTTATTACTCTTTATTCAAGTTCTGACTCTTTGTGTATTCAAGTTCTCCACACCAACACCCTGAAAGAAAAAAAGAAGACAACAAATCATTACAAATACTGTCAAACCCCTACATTAAAAGTTAAAGAATCTTAACACATTGACAATGGCAGTACATCTCAAGCAAACATCAAAATACTACACATTACAAATTAGATGACATGTATATTCATAATTATTTTCAACACTGACTTACACCTTTGTACCGTGAATGATTGATTCTGATCAGAACACCTTTGGCATTGATGCCCTCATTGTTTAGAGCTAAATGACTGATTCCCACATCAAGGCTCGAATTTGGGAGAAAAATCCCCAAGACTGCAGGGCTTATGGCTGAACATTTTAACTGGACCAGCAAATGTTGTACAAGACCAGAATGAACATGAAATTTGAGTCCTGACACAGTTCAGCATGCATTTAACTGTTTCTATTTGAACAATTAAGCACTAAGACATGTTAGAGAAGATAAAACCTCATCTGTCTTTGGGTACTAAGTCTGTAAGTATACTTCATTTCTCAACAGAGTTGAAAATAGTTTCCAGACTCAAGGTCAACATTTGAACATTGTTTCTGTTCAAGGTATTACACAGAGAGTTATTGTTAATTGTACAACACAAGACTAACAGGCTTATCTGGTCATAAGTTTACTGGCCAGACACTAAAACCACTGGCCTCGGGCCTACAATCCGGTTTATAGCCCAGGTTCTTTGAATCACAGTGAGTGCATACTCACATTTTCTCACAAGACAACATCACATCCTGGTACTTATTATAAGTCAGGGTTTCATTGTGTTTTTGATATTGGCAAAAAGGGAAATTAATTCAGAAGCTCCACAAAGATCCCAATATCATACAGCAGGCAGGCATGGGAAATTTTCCTCATACCAACCAAAACTTGCTAATGGATAATATACAAAAACATTCTATACTTTTATTGACCTGGTAATTTATGAAGACAAGAATACCATTACATACATGTACATATAAAATGTCTAAACCTTTCATTGTATGACTTCTATTGCACATATACCCAGTACCAATTATCTTATAGTAAACACTTATGAACTTAAAACCGATATTTGCTATAGCACCCTTTTTGACATGAACATGAGTAGCTGAAATTTGTATAAGGTTTAACATCCCCTTCAAGATCAATCTCTGTTGTGTACCATGGCATGGTATAATGAGAGGAAGTCTAAATAAGTTCATAATGAAGCTGTGAGGAAAGCTTCCCCAGAAGTTTTACCATATTTTTCTTTCATCCTGAAAATTAAGAATACTCTTCTTTGTGTAGTATAAATTGCTTCACATATTTCAATGGACTTTAAAAGTACGGTAACCCGTAGAAGAGGCATCAAGTCAAAAAGCAACTGGTCCTCTGTCATTCTTCTTTGATTTTGTGATAGTCTAACTGTATGCAGTTTAGGGTGACCGTGTAAAAACATGATTCATTTGAGATGGAATCGCGTCAAAATACTTGCATTTTTACACGCGCACTAAGCGTCCTACAAGCGCCATACGTGCGCTCGAAAGTTTTTAACCAGCGTGTACGCAATGTGGTCACCGTTGGGAGCCAATCAGCGTTGTTTCTCAGTACATCTCTACCAGGTTAGTGACGAGAGGTATCGATACGGCGCGCTGCCCATGGTAGCGAGGCTGGACTGGTCCCAACTTGAGCGTTAAAGTTGGGGCGTCCCAACTATAAATAGTTGGGATCGCAGTGAACACAAAGCACCCAGCCCCATGAATGAACTATAAAAAAACAATAGTAATCATAGTATGAAGTTTATAAGACCACTTTTCCTTTCCCTTGAGAATATTTGACATTAATTAGAATGTTGGTTTTCCAAGAGAAGGAAAATTAAATGCCTAGGCCTAATTTGAAACTGGAAACGTCACCCGGCATGAGCATGAGGGCGCTCAGTCAGGAACCTCTAACAACACTATTTTACGAGTTTAATAGCAGTATACTATCATTCCAAACCTCGTCCTGGGTACCGGCTCGCAACCGGCTCTCCATCATAACAGTTTTGACATAAGTTTGTATACAGAACCCAGACCTGGGTTTGAAATAAACAACGCCAGTGCGTCTGCTCATGGAGGAAGGAAATTGTTTTCCCTTCCTCCAGTGGTCTGCTGTAGTGTTACACAGTAATTCACGCATGATCGATCACGGTGTTGAACTCTATGGGCGATCCCAACTATAGTTAGTGTCCCAACTTTAACACTCAAGTTGGGAACACTCCCAACTATAGTTCGAACAATTGTCAAGTTAAGACGGAACAGTGCCACGCCACTACAACTAAGTTATTCGGACAATTGTCAAGTTAACGGAACAGTGCCACGCCACTACAACTTAGTTGCTTAGCATGTTATGCTTACACTGCAATTTCAATTTCATATAACTGTTAAACCATAAAAGCACAAGAAAAGCCAACGCTGCACCATTATCCCCGCATGCCTTGCTCGCTCAAAACCCCTGGATTTGGTTCATTAAAATATGCTAAAAATTTAGCACATTTTAATTAGCCCCGTGGCCGATCCATATTATCTACGAAACGTCACTTGTTTGCGTTGCGTATAGAATGGTTTATATTCGGGCAAACAAAGTCTATGTTGAAGATTGTTAATCCCCGGCGTATGCTTTTAATTAGTCGAGTTAACGTGTACAGAATGAAGATGAATGAGAAAGGTCCGACTCCGTTGGCAATACTCAGGAAGTACATAGGCCTACAATAGAGAATGTATATCTCCAATTGTAATATTTCAAAATAGGCTTTAATGGAGGATTCCCTGTACTGTGCCAATTACTACCGATTGTTTATGTATTGAATATACTGATCATCTAAAACTTTATTCTACTTCTCGGTAAAAAATAAATGACCATCCCCTTGTAATATCTATTTCTTAATGTCTCCGTATTATTCAATGCTCTTGTACTTAGATTGAGTTGATAAATCTAGCTGTTTGTCAATACCATGACATGTCTTCAAAATGTACCACAAACCTGTCAAATATTATAGCCTACCGTATCATTTAGGCCTATAGGGGCCTATCCTTATTCCATCTTCTGTGGGTTGTCCTGAACAACCATGAGAAATGTTGTCTTTACGGCTCATGGTGCGTATGTACACGCGTCCGATCTAGGTATTATATTATATATCTATGGCCCTATCTAGTCACTATAATAGAGCTCAATATGACTATACCCAACCCCCCCCCCCCCCTTCCGCTAGTGCGGCGGCAGTGTGAGTCCGAGGCTCTTTCAGCCTCTCTCACGCACTCATCCCGAGACCGTCATGCTGGTCGTAAGAGTACCATGATGGATCCATTTGCTGTCGGGGGTCGCCACAGTTCTCTGTCCTCTGTCAACGTACAAGAGCAGCAATACTTCGGCCTGCCTAGTCTCAGAGGTTGTCAGACTAGGACTTTCTTGTCTGCCTCTCCGTCGCTTACCCTCAACTGTTCCTTGGAGGATGGTTCTGGCCAATGAGTCGCGACAAGACACTTGACCGTCCCAAGCGAGCTTGAAGCGTTTCAAGTTGCACCAGCTCTCAGACCCTTGTCTTTTTGATTGGTGGCATATTGTGTCAGGTATATCTATCTAATGTCTCCAAGCGCCCCCCCCCCCCCCCCACCCAATACTTATCGTGTGCGCGCGCGCACTTTTCTTGCTTTTCCTTGCACATAGCATAAATTACTTTGGAAAGGATACCGGATACTACCAACCAAGGACCATCACGCACTAAACTTAATCTGTAAGAAGAGTTCTCTCGTCCACTCGATTCGTTCATCAATTCTACTTGAACCAACAATGATATTGATGAGCATAAAGTTGGGAAACTCATACAGCACTAACCGTAAGTTGAACTTTATTGATACATTTTTAGCCGACTCTTATACCACTGAAAATATTAAACTAAATCTCCAATTCCATTTCAATGTTTTGCAAGTGCGATCCCGGTCCGTGGACCAAACTCAGAAATGATTTAATGCGCCAACAATCTGCACATACAGACATGGGCAGCGCGTAATGCTTTAGTTGTTGCAATCTCACCATTTGAAGAAAACGGTTTCCCAATGATGACCTTCTGGATGCACTTACTATAACAGTTACGATTAGGAATTAATTGGGACTGCATGTTAGAAGAATAATTTCACCTTCATTAGACCAGCAGAAACATCTTTCACCCATTGTTTTTAAACCCTCCCCTATAAAATCCATCAACCCTTCCTGAATTGATTGAACACACCTTCAGCTGTATAAATTATTGATGCCAAATTTGGGGCTTTTAAAGGACATGAAGTGGCTGGCTGATCCATAAGTTTATCCATGCCCAAGATTGTGCTACCATGAATAATTTAGGATTACTTTTTCACTTGGTTTTATGCCGGTATTACATCTCATTCTTGATTACAAAGTTAAAATGCCATATTTATTATCAATTTATACTTCACTTTTCACGAGAGCTATACGATGCCAACTTCCATTACAGAGTTATAAAATGATTAAGATGCAAACATCATTGTAAATTTGACAAGGCTTAAGTTCAATACAACTAATTATTTTTGACATCCTCACTTTCCTCACTTTGTTTTAATTGTGTCATTTCAGATGCCAAGCCTTGTAGACCTATGAAGCTCCTCCAAACCCTATCTACCTCCAGTACGAATAACAGTCATTGCCCACAATCCTGAAGACCCACAAAGATGTGTTATTGGTGATGATACTGATGCAGTGGAATGTATCATATACAATGACAAAGTTCAGCATAAATTTGTTCAAGGAGTATCACTGTTACTCATCAACAGCTTTGTGAGAAAATTTCCCGACAAGCCCTCAAATATTGAAATCCGCTCAAACACAAGGGTTTCAAAAACAGGAAGGATCGAAATTTCTGACGACATTCGCAACAAAGGGATGCTATTGATAAATCCGCAACCTGCAGATTTTGTCAAATTCGACACAATTCCAACTTCACCCATGAAAAAATTAGTCTCAATTCGGGGACAAATTGTTGCTGTAAGTATTTCTATCACAGAATTATAAAAAGCCGAACAAGTTATCAAGTCGACCACATGAATGTCTTTCATATACATTCCATCCCCACATTTAAAACCAATTGTGTTTATTGTTTATACTTGCAATTGCCATATTTCAAATAGCATAAAATACTCTGTACTCTGATACGCATTTCACTCACACTAATTGTATGAATTATTCACTACTATGCTGTTTACACATTCAGGACATGGCCATCCAAAGAAATCCTCTTTTGCAATGCTGTAACTGGAAAAGATATCCAATAACAAACAACAAACAAACTAGCAACAACAAATTTTAACACTTGGTGTTCCTAAAGGTTTTACCTTGTAGTGGTGAACATAAGGACATTTGCCCTGTTTACCAATTCAGATCATTAGGGAACCAAAATTGAGTAACTGTATCGTTTTATCAATGTCAGTAGAAAATTGTGAACCTTCCATAGATTACATTTTTTAGTTGGTTGTTTGAAGCAAAAAAAACCCCACAATTAAACACATTACTGTTTCATTATATACTTTGCAATATCTAACCTTTTTATTATAACTTATAACTGTAATTTCTATAGGAAGAGTTATCCAAAACTATTCAACACAAACGAAGAGATCTAGTGGTCAAGAACATAACTCTCAAAGACGACAAAACAAAATGCCGAGTAACTTTATGGAACCAACAAGCCTCCTCTTCTACAGTCCTTGTTGGCGACTTGGTAGAAATCACTGACACTGTTACATCACGCTGGAACGAAGAAACATACCTCAGCTCAACAAGAACAAGTGAAATCAAAGTAAGTGCATATTTTACCAACTTGTAATGCTTTCATACACAAGGCAACATTTATGTTCACAAGAATTTACATTTCGAAAGTTGTGTAACCCTTAACAAACATTATTTTAAGGAACTAATTTTCTTCCTACATTTTGAACATCTCTTATCATTTTTACATATTGCTTCCAAAGTTCCCCCACATTCATTATATATTGCCTTCAATTATTTTTGCCAAGTCCTCTGAAAATCCTTGCTTATTGAGTCTTTAATTATTCATTAAGCCCACGGTTATAAGAGGAACCTACACATCCCTGGAAGAGTATCCAAATCTAAAATATTATTTGCATTGCCCAATAATAAAATAAACAGTACTTTTTAGTTTGGCACAATTTTTTAAAAGACAGTGTTACTCCTTAATGCTAAACGTCATAGTTTCAAATAATCTATATCAAGTTAAATCTTCGCAACTATTTCATTTTCCATGTTATTCTGCAGTTCTATACACAAGTGCACAATGTATCTACAGTCATGGTTGATAAAAATATTTTCCGACATTTACAGTGTTCAACCCTAGTTGACCTTCATGTATTACAATTTGTTACCAATGTATTAAAGGTGAACCTGAAGAATGAAGGACTACGTTTGTAATTATCCATCCACTGCACATTGCCCTTATAGACTAGTGGCTTGTGTCTTTGCATAACACATTCTTCACATGTTACCCATTTATTTGAATGTGAACTTTTACATGCGTTATAAGCTAAGTTTCTCTACAAACATTTATACACTATACATGTACTTTTTTCAACAGCATGTCTACTCAGATCAGGCACTTGTCACGGTCATTGAATTTGACTCACATGATGAAGATATGATGACTTTAAATACAGATGAGGAACCTTACCCTACCTATGATGTATCAAATACAAAGCTAGCTCAAGCATTCGATATTGATATTTCGTGCTAAGAGAAACTTTAACACAACGCATTCCATTTGAATGCAAACTAATCAAAAACAAGGAAGGAAGTGTCACAACATTTACTTTAATTGTGTAAATAGTTCATTAGTGTCCCAAAAGTTGCCAACTTTATTGTTTTTCTTTCCTTACACATGTTATCGAACCAAACTTTGCCACTAAAAATATCATTACTGACAATCAAAAACTTGTTTATCCTTTAGAAAAATGTTATCACATCAGACAAGTTCATCACTATAAAAAATCATACTTGTATCTAAGACACAGCTCACTCAATCATTTTATATTGATACCTCAGACTTAGTACACTTAGCAGACTTAGACTTAGTTTAGTTTTGTGTTAAACATTACCAATTTCGTTATTATATTTTATTTCTTATGTTATCAAACTAAACTATTTCCAAGTGCTTAATTGTAAACTTTAATTTCACTTACTATCTACATACTGTTTTGCTTTTGTTTGTATGAATTCATTTTTAAATAAGTAAACTTATTCACGGAAAAAAATATTAGTTGTATCTGAGACAAACTCACTCAATGGTTTGATAATGATATCTCAAATTTGGAAGCAACTTTGGCACTGCACATTAAGTGTCACAATATAATTTACATTTATTCTGTTAATAGTTCAGTATTGTGTTTAAAGTAACTAGTTGGGTTATTTTTGTTTGTTATTAAACCAAGCTACTTACAATTATAAGTCCTTAAACTTAAACTCTAATTTCACTTACAATCTATATACTGGTTACTTTCAATTTCTTGAGAAAACTTTAAATGAATCAGACAAGTTATTCACACAAATATATCAAAGTTGTATCTAAGTTAAGCTAATTCAATGGTTTAATATTGATATCTCAGACTTGGAAAATACTTTGGCACTGTGCATTCCCTTTTGAATGCAAACTGATCAAAAATAATGAATGTAAACTTTCTAATTTCTTTAGAGAAATTCTATAAAAACACTCTAAAACTATCAACTTGTCAGGTCACAAGTACATTCGCTATAACGATTATTCTCTACATTCAAATTCATCACTAAAAACATTTTAAAAACCTTTGCCACCCCCCCCAAAAAAAAAAATAATGTGTATAATCTTGAGTCAAAAACAACATTCATAGTTATTGTCAATCCAAACGTTAAAGGGCACCTCTATGAGTGACTTAACTTTGTACTAAGACCTTTCAACCAGCACCAAGGCAATGCAATAGGGAGGGGTATGCATCATTGTATTTATTAGTTAAAAATAACAACTAATCATCTCTACCTGAAATTGTTTTGTAATTGTCACAAACTAATTTCAACCAAACCAACACCTAATCATTGCTATCAATTGAGGTTGAAAACATGACAGCCGTTAACCCGTATATTCTTGTTAAATCACTTTCATTTTCAGTTTTTACACGCGTAATGTTTCATATGTACAGTTTACAATCATTTTTACAATCAACCATCTGAATCACTTTTAAGTTACTTATTTGTTATATTACCCTATACTCTATTATAGCAACAGTTGTGTTTCTTTTTACTAACATCCATTCTCGTTATTTATACTATCACGTATACTAATAAATAAAGCACAGCATTTTTCAAATTGTCATACAAAACCTTTCTCTGTACAAATAATTCTGTCGTTCCTAGACTGATTAAACATGTAGTTTTGACAAAGTAGGCCTACTCTCTAAATAACTTAATGCATTTGTATGGACAATGGTCATTCTGAGTGACACTGTTGCACATACAACGAAGATTGTACTAAGTTATGGACTTTATACTTGAAGTTGCCAAAATCATTATCAGAAAACACAACAATTCAAACATTGTATACAATGAGCTCAACACTAAATCAAGGGAGCTAAAACCCCTTTCGGTTTCACGTCATGACTGTGGTTCATGAATACCAACTTTCAGTTCCACCTTGCTAGTCAAGAACTGTTTTGATTTCATTTGTTTATACCAAAGAAGCCCTTACCCCCCCCCCCCCCCCCCCACACACACACACACGTAGGCTACTCCTATAACGAAAGCGTCTTCACGAGCTCCATTGCCTGGGTTCTCCATGGACACAGTTATACACCCCTTTCATTATTCGCACTTTGGGGAGTCAGACTGTACACAAACGAATTGACTCCAAACATTTTAGACGGGCGTTATAATGCAGAGGTGCGTTCCACGTTGGACAAGGGGTCAATGACAGTTTAAAACACTTGTGGAAAGGACACCGCCTGTATTGGATGACGGATTTAATTGCTTCTTGTTATCACCCCACTTACTTGCCAAGAGCCCAGGGACAGTGATCATCCAGGAGATCCTAGACAGAAGCATTCCACATTATCTTAGATTGGGGGGGAGGAGGGTCAATTTCCAGTGTTGTGTAACAAACAAATTATGGCTTGTGGCATTTGTTCCTGCCATAAAAATGTACACAAAATCTGGTAAACCACTGCACATAAACACAGAGCTACCTAGATCTAACCCTCTGATAAATGCAACAATCTGTACAGCTGTCTGTTTTCTATAGCAGGCTTGGCTTCCTAAGTCTTGCCGACTAGTGCGTAAGGCAACCAGTCAAGATTTCCATAACTGATTACATTCTGCTATTGTCAGTCCAGCGCCTTGGCCGCTCTGGCATCCGCTGGACGTTTCTCTTAGTCTTGAAATCAAGTCGATAATTGTTGTGCAGTCTACTTGCAGGGACGGTACACATATTTTTGATCCCAATATGTGTGTGAGTCGGTCGCAATTACCGTCTTGAATAACTTGTACCCAGCTTTGTACACATGCAATTTGACTTGCTACCAAAATTGCACGGAGCAGTTTAATTGGTTAAGAATCGCCAAGACATGAATATTCATCATACATGAAGCGAACAGAGCTACCAGGCGCACTCTTCATTCTTTGATAGGGGGGTTATTATCCATAGTAACATTTTATGATAATGAATTGGTCAAATTTATCTTACAAGAAAGTTAGGAAATTATTATAACAATAACAGTATTATGCTCTTTACATTGATGTTGGCAAATAAACTGTCATTAAAAAAAATTTTTAAAAAATGAAGATACATTTCCATGTTTATAACGAATTCTTCCAATTTTGTCAGACGAGCTACCATTGGCCCTCTCTATGGCAACTTCTGCATATGCATTGTATAATTTACCATATATGAATATTCAGCTAGGAACAAGCTACACATTCAAAATTTGACCTGACGAACCGTACCACGCGCTACCTACGACCGTTGCATAAATGTATAATCGCACTGTGACTGTTGCATCAACAGTAAGATGTGTGTTCACTGACTAACCACTTGTCATCAAGTCTACGTTTCTCTATGATCTGAGTGGGCTAGCTTTGCGAACTACGCCCTCAACTTCCCCGCTCGCGCTGGTCTTTTTCGTGCATATTATATACAGGTGCCGCATGCGCCTTCAGTAAAGCCTAGGGTACATATTGCATGAGCATGTAATGTGTGTACACGTCTGTGTGTAGGCTACAATTCTCCGTGTCAATGAATAGGTTGATCTGGCAGGATCCCCCAGGCGCTTGTATGAATAATATCTGATGTTATTCACAAGTGTGACGTCAGAAATTCGTCTGCGTTCCTCGAATTTATTAATTGAAGGGCAAATCGCCCTCAACATGTAGGGTTGTACATAAAACCAAAGTTTAATATTTATAAAAAATCATAACTTCTGAACAACTTCTTGAATTTTGACATTCTACATATCATCGTTCAGGTTGATAATTAGTTCAAAAAACGCTACACATACTGTGACCGCATTTGATCTTCACTTACAAAGAACTCCTAGGACCATGGAGGTAGGAATAGCCTCCATGCTAGGACTTACCTAGCGCTACATAGTATGACCTCATTTAACCCAACTTTTGGTTCAAACCGCAAATAAAAGATTTATAATGGAACAAAATCTACTCACCACAAATCAGGTTGATAACAAAATATCATTAAATGATAATTTCATGACAACAATCACGAACACCTTGTTTTTGTTGTAAACAAAAACTGAAAGTCTAGTTGGTTTTTTAGGTGTTCGGGCATTCCGCCCGAAAACCTATTGTTATTGTTTAGTTTTTTTAACCTCGTCTTCTTCTTTCCCACTGAAACTTCTCTCGCAACTTTCGCAAAAAGTAAGGGTCGTAAAGACTTGAAACTTGGCATGCACTTAGACTTTGGTGTCTAGACGGAACAGAATCTTTTTTGGGTTGATGACGTCATCGATTACGTCATTACGTTAAAAAAAGTCTAATAAATTGACAAATTCATATCTTGAGAACTAAAAATGCTACACACAAGATCTTTGTTGCATATAAAAGGTCTTGAAATGTACATTTGGAATGCACATTGTGACCTCATTTGACCTTTACTTCCGGTCGAAACCGGAAGTTAAAGTAAAAATTATGTTATTTTAGGCTCTGGAGCCTAGATGAAATAAAATATGAACAAACTTTCAATGCATAATATTTTGTTTAGCTCATGAGCATTCTAGAAATATGATATATGACGTCATAGCTACGTCACAACGAAAATCATAGACGAGGTCGAATTTTTTTATATTTTGCTATCTCCAAAATTAAAGCTTGTACGGACTTGAAACTTACTATATACCTAGATCACAGTGTGTACATAACAAAATAAAAATTTTGGAATGACGTCATCGATGACGTCATTACATCAAATTGAAGTTTTATATTAAAATAATCATCTCAAGAACCATATTTGCTACATACATGATCTTTGCATCATCTAAAAGCTTTTGAAGTATTAAACAAATCTTACACAGAGTGCGACCCCATTTGACCTTTACTTCCGGTCGAAACTGGAAGTTCAAAATTCAGATTTCAAATGTTTTTTTCTCATTAGCCAAGAAGGGTTTGTCTTGAAACTTTCTATGTATATAGATCGTAGTATGTATATGACACCCAAATTGTTTTAATTTGATGACGTCTTCGATGACGTCATAACAATAAATCAACGTTTAATATTTTAAACAATCATAATTGGAGAACCTTAAATGCTACATGTAAGGTACTTGCACCATAAAAAAGCTTCGGCCGAATTATACAAATCACATTCAAAGAGTGACCCCATAAGACCTTTACTTCGAAGTTGAAATTTCAGAATTATTTATGAGTTTGTTAAAAAATACACAATCGTTCTTCTTAGACTTTGGCATTTTTCCTAAGGTAAAATGTCGTCACCAGTTCATTCAATCACAATCTGACATCACTCACGAACACCTGTGTTTGTTGTTTACAAACACTATGTTCTTCTCCATCTTCTTCTAGGGAACTCTTCTCTACAGCATAACTTAATATTGAAACTGAATTGAACCTTGAAACTTATCAGACAATTGAACCTTAATATAAAGACAGCACACGTGTCATGACGTCATGATGACGTCATTGGGTGTCGAATTACAAGGTTTTCAAAATAGAAAAATGACCATTTTCTATTCGCTGTATCTTCGTGAATTTGAAAGCTAGGATGCTCATAATTTGGCATCTTATAAATCAAGACTGGGGCAACATTTGAAAAGTTAACGCTAAAATCGTACGACCTTTACTTCCGGTCTTAACGGAAGGTCAAAGTCTGCCTGTGTTTTTTCGATTTTTGGTCATAACTCATAATTAAAATTGATTTTAACCTTGAAACTCATTAGACAATTGAACCTTAATATGAGGGCGGCATAGACTTAATTACGTTATGATGACGTCATCGGGTGTCGAATTACAAGGTTTTCAATTTTTTTTAAATGACCCTTTTCTAGTTGTATTTCATTGATGTTGAAAGCTATGATGTTCAAAGTTTGACATCTGATAGATCAAGACTGGGGCAACATTTGGAAAGTTAACGCCAAAATCGTATAACCTTTTCTTCAGAAAATGACCCTGGGTCGAAGTTTGCCTTCGATTTGTTTCCTTTTAAAAATCATGTTATGGGCTTTTCTTCGGCATAACTCAAGATTAAAAGTTACCTGAACACTGAAACTCATTGGACACTTACATCTTAGTATCAAGACGACACAAACTTGATGTCATGATGACGTCATCTGGTCTTGAATTACATTAAATCAAAGTGTAATATTTGTAAAAAATCATAACTCATGAACCACATGTTGGATTTTCACAATCTACACATCATCGGATTGGTTGTTAAAAGTTCAACAAACGCTACACACAACATGACCCCATTTGACTTTGACTTCCGGTTCAAACCGGAAGTTGAAAATTAAAAAAATTCATATCCCAAAAACTACGTAATATTTTAACATGAGGCTATAGATGAGTTATCCTGCCGAAACTTTTGCACAGATATTATAGCATTTTAATCTTTGCATCTGGTCAAAACCGGGCGTCAAAGCACCCGTGTCTGTTGACTTTCATTGTATGACAACGCACGATAGTGTAGGCCAACACAAACATACGCCGACACTGTACACAGCCACGCACGTGTACAACGCACGTGTAGTTAAGTTGACATGTACAGTAATACATGTAGCGTCGCTCGCTATCATTGTACATGTACATTGCAAACCCAAATAATGATAGTCCGTGTAATATTTTTAAAATTAATATCTCTTTAACCACACGTTGGATTTCCACAATCCATACGTCGTCTGAACAGTATTGATAAATTAAACACGCACTACACAAAATGTGACCCGCTTGACCTTAACTTCCGGTTCAAATCGGAAGTTTAAAATTTCACAAAATTCATATCGCAAAAACTACTTATCATTTCAGCAAAATTTTTGAATAAGTTTGTAGAACGTTGGGTGTTCTAAATATTTTGCACAGAGACGATATCATTTTGACCTTTACTTCTGGTCCAAACCGAACGTTAAAGCCCACATTTTAATGACCCGCATTTAAAGCTCTGTTTTTCTTTTTCGAAAGAGCAACAATTTCAGCAGAGATCCAATGGTGCCTTTTCCTGCCATTAAATGATAGTCCGTGTAATAATTGAAAAATTCATAACTCCTTAACCCGCGTTGGATTTTTACAATCTATGCATCATTTGGAAGGTATGAAACGATACACAAAATGTTATGCCATTTGACCTTGACTTCCGGTTCATACCGGAAGATGAATTTAATAATTAAAACAAATATAACTCCTCAACCACTCATTGTATTTTTATCAAGTAAACGTCATCAGAAAGAGCTCTTAAGACTTAACAAACGATACACAGTGTGACCTAATTTAACACTGACTTCCGGTTTAAACCGGAAGTTAAAAATTAATGTTTCCAAAAATCATAACTTCTAAAGCACACTTTGTTTTTTTTTTTGCAATCTTTACATCATTGGCAAAGTATTTATCAACTTAAGAATTGACACACAGAATGCGACCCAATTTGACCTTGACTTCCGGTTCAAACCGGATGATTAAATTCAATATTTGAAATAATCATAACTCCTGAACCACACATTGGATTTTTATTAACTACACGGCTCAATCTAAAGGGCTCAAATCAGGTTGATAAAATGACGTAAGTTTTGGTTCAAACTGGAAGTTGAAGATTTATATTGGAACAAAACCTTACTCCTGAACCACAAATCGAGGTGGTAGAATAAAATATCAATAAATCTTAATCAGATGACATCGACCACGAACACCTTATTTTTGTAGCAAACAAAAATTCAATGTCTAGTTTAATATTTAAATCTTTGAAAATTCGTATCAAATCAAGGATAACAGATCCTGGGTTGCTTTTAGCGGGATTTTACAAAGGTTGTATAGGTCTTCGATTTTAATTGTTTGCCTGAAGTTACGTGACCTCTTCTTTTGGTTGAAACTGGACATGCCTTGTAGTTTAAAAGGGTCTGGTTAAAAAAACAAGATTGACAACGTCATAAAAAAAGAGCGCCATCTGGCGGCAGGTTAAAAACAGTTCAAATTATACTTTTACTAGATGCTTTCGGCAGAGTTTTTATAATTGTTTCAAAATTGTTTTACATAGCGACCTTCATGCAGACAACATAGTGTGTTGAAACGTAGATTGATAACGTCATCACGTGCTACTTGTATCGCTTTCAAGGTGCACTTTTTAAAGCCATGTATATGCCAAACCAAATGGCCAAACGAGTTGAAACTTGGTGTATTGTTAGACAACGACACTGACTGCTGAAAAATGTAGTGGCGAAATGATCACGTCATCTCAGATGTATTTTTTTGTGCGCTTTTTTCTATCAGGCTTTTTGCACCAGGCATGTACTCCCCAAAACCGAACACCTAGACAAACTCTAAATTTCTAGTATTTTATTTTAGTTTATTTATTTCAATAAATTGAATTTTTCATTTCATGCAAAGCTGTACTTTATTGTGTTTAATATTTTGCTTTTTTGTATTATTTAAATTAGTTTAGTTCATTTATTACGTTGGTTATTTAATTTGACTTATTTATTTGTTCATGCAAAACTGTCCTTTGATGTATTTTGTTTTGTATTGTATTGCATGCTTAGTCTAGGTTACTTTTGTTTATTAATGATAACTGAACTTTAACTATCTTCTTTGTTTATTTTTATATCAGGCAAAGTGAACTCGATATTTATATGAAACTTGTGATTTGCCATTTGATACAGTGTATTTCCTGTTTATTTGTTTTAGAGGCTAAGTAAATGTGTGTTTTTGTTATGAGCAATACATCGCATAAAAAATTTACCAAGGTTAAAAAGCAACAAACATGTATGAAGATGGGCCAAGATAATGTGATTGAACAGAGTTGAATCAGGTAATTGTACGGTGGCTTATTCGCCAATTCCTAGAGAACCCGTTTTATTTACGGCGATATATCGCCGTACTATTGCGTTAAATCGCCGTACTATTGCGTAATCTCGCCGTACTATTGCGTTATATCGCTGTACTATTGCGTTATATCGCCGTACTTTTGCGTTATATCGCCGTACTATTGCGATATGTCGCCGTATTTTATTGCGTTATATCGCCGTACTATTGCGCAATAGTACAGCGATATAACGCCGTAAATAAAACATGGGTTCTCTAAGAAATTGGCGAATATGAGCCACCGTATAATTGAGACCACACATAACTACTCGCAAGGGGGGACCTGGCGCTATTGCCTGCTGATTTTGCCACCCGGATATCCGAGCACGGACTATACTTAGACCATGACATTTCCTGCATGTACCATGGCATGTAGGCCTACAGTGTTTTTCAGGTTTTATTGTAAGATGTGAAGGGGTTATCTCAAATCATATTAATCTTTTTAACTCTACTATACTTGACGTTATTTTAACATAACACAACATGGCCTAATGTAAACAACCCTTAGACCATGCACAGTATAGCTTGACAGCTTGCACGTACAAGTACATGTACATGTATGCCTACATGTACATCAGTGGCAAACCTTACACGAGGGAGTTTCGACACGCCAGAATCAAAGGAAACTCGCACAGCGTTCAGTGTTTTTAGGACGTGTGATGCCCGTCAGAAATGTTGGAAACCGGACAATAATTAATTCGCCAGTTTACTTCACCGGTAAAGCCACTGCAGGATTGACTTGGTGCAAACACTGCACCCATATACAGGGAGTGGATGTCTCTGGAAACTCACTCCGTTCGGGCAGTGATAAGGCGAGACATCTAAATTCCCTCGGTTCACAAACCGTCCCCCGGTATCCCACCTGGTTTACTCAAATCGGTTGAGCAACCAGGTGACACTTGTCCGGTTCAAGTGTATGATTTCCCTTGTATCGCATCGCATTTTGCGATGCAATTGGAGCGATTTGAGATGCAATTTTACAAAGTGCATCGCACAATTTGCGATGCAATTTGCGATACAATTGTTACAAAATTGTTGGTTAAAAACATAAGTTTACACCAACAAGGTTCGGGTTTAACATTTACCTAAGCTGTGGCGGAGGGTTTGAGGACTTGCCTTTTGTTTAGCGTGACGTCCAAAAACCAAAGAGCAAGGGAAACAATCGCGCACGCCGCCGCGCTGTGAACAACATTCCCCCACAAGGAAGCACTTGGCAGGGTTCGACATTTGCAGTCGCAAATGCAAGTGAAAACAGCGGCGAGCGAGTCAAAACCCTTCCTCTACTAGCCCGCCAGGCGAGTCAAAATATTGTTCCTTTTCACAATAAATGAGGGGTACGTGGTAAAATCCCAAAGAGACATTATTTTTAAGTTCGTAAAATGGTTTAGCAAGTCTTGATATTTGCTAGATTTAATGTGGCCGCGATCGCGATCGTTCGTAAGTAAAACACGCACTCACATAACCACATGGTGGTATATAGTGAGTATCCACATGCCCACAACGTTCGCTCGCCCGCTCGCCCGCCTGTATAGTCCACGCAGGCACACGGCACATGGTGCATTGTACAGTACAACAGCAGGTCCAAAGTCCATCCTAACCAACATTCCGCACACTGTGATTGGCCCGTCAATAAATTCATATTCATAAGGAAGCTTGGCTAGCCTCCAACTCGGTACACGTTCACAAGTCGAGTAAAGAATTGCTGAACAATGTGGCGCAGGCCTGCGAATTCTGTACTATACACAGCGTTGGATTAAGGCTCTTGATAAATAATTTAAGCATCGTCAACGTTTTGCCGATAGAGGGCGTTGCAGGGCAAAGTTCATTGGATTTTTTCTCAATGTGCGTCAACGATCGATCGTTAAAACGAAGATTTCATTGCAAAAGAAGTTCTATAAAACCGATTCTCAAATCACAAATCCATGAAAATCTTTGTTTATGGGGAAAAAGGGACTATTTAGGGCAAAAAATAGGGGATAAGATCGTCCAAAAAGAAACAAATTTCCGTGTTATTTTTTCCGGTTTTTTTTACGCTACAGAAGTTGTGTGCATTAATACACGTGGGCTAGAGGAAAAACTTGCGGGTAACCCAACATTTTAGTTGACTCCAAGGTAAAAAAAGTAAAGGGAATGGGCCTATTTTATATTCAGCTTTGGAGCGTCTTATTCTTTAATTATAGACATTCTGAAAAGTAGCCTTGGCCTGAAATTAGGCCTGAAATTAAGCTTAAAAACCACACAAATAAACCTGTGTCACAGGGTAAAATTTTAAATTTGCTATACATAATTTATGGACTGCTTTGCAATATTTTGAGATTGTTATGCAAAAAAAAATCGTTCCCTGACTTACTGTCTAAGCTTCAAGCTCTTCCGTTTAGTGCCATTGTTGCTGAGTTTACAGAATGGTTCAAGCCCCGCGGCAATATCAAAGGCATGCCGCTGGCAGGCAACTTTGGCTGGCTGCTTTCAAAACTACAAAAGTAAATCAGTGAAGGATTAATTTGGACAGAGGAAAAGCCTACTGGAAATCACAAAAAGCAGTCAACGTTTCTTTTTTACCTGATTTAAAAGCTGAAATTTTGTTCATTGATGTCCAATAGCTATACTTTTGATGGGTCCACAAACACCAAACATATCCACAGAAACAATATTCCAGAAAATAAAAAGAAGATCCACGACTGTTGTAAACGCTCTGATTGACGTGTAAGCTTGTGTGCGCAAGCGCGAAATGCGTACAACTCTGATCGACTTTCTCATCAACTGAAGCAAACTATTCGTTTAGTGTTAGTTTGATATTGATACTGTTTAATTTTGTTATATGAAGTGAATGAGTCGATAATGTCTTTGGTGATATTTCTCAAATTATAGTTAAAAAATCGATACCAATGCATACCAAGCTTGAAGCATGAACGTGGCGAACTTGCTATGGATATTATAGGCACGCGTGGGCAGTACAGAAAGTTGTGGAAGTCTGGAGAGGGAGTTCGGTAAGCTACTTATTCTATCCGCTCCAATGACTTTATGGTCACAGCCCCAGAAGGGACAAATACCGGGTCAGGAAGAACGTGCACCAGGCAAAATAGATAAAGAAGGGGACAGTGAATACCGGATAAGCAAACCGGGGGCGGTTTGTGAACCAGGGGAGAAAAGAGCTAGCGCCTAACAATGTCGTCAATGGGGGCAGTTACAATTTAGTGGGCCTTCGACCGGGGTCGCAAGTCTTTCTTTTGTAAAAAATGTCGGTATTTATTATTGATTATTGATTATTCTAGGGGGGTAGGAAAAACATTTCTTTTCCGCCTGGCGTCGTTACCCCATCTTTTGCAGTGGTCCAGTGGTTCTACCTTGTTTCTGGACTATGCGAAGTTCTGCCAGTTTTTCCCCTTCCCCTCGCAATCCTATCTTTCCCTCTTTCCCTCTATCTCTTCTGAGTTAGTCTAGACCCTACCAATCCTCGATACTTGTCCTGGACCCTCCCTGGATCATCTGAACTCCGCCTCTCCGAAGGGTACCGGAAATAAACATGTTGCAGGTCGTAGCGGCCTGGTAGTACAGGATCCCGAACTCAGTGGTAATGCTCTGAGAGGCTGATCTATCTGCAGGTGTAGAATGTCGAGGTGGTTGTTCTGCCATGGACATGCATAGATTGGTGGTCCGTGCAGCCACTTTCGGTTGCATTCCTGAGGCCATCGGGGTGACATTGTTACAACAATGTGTCCGCACGAGTTCATTTGGTTCCTCTGATTGTTTTGGGCAGGTTCCAAACTAAAGACTAGCTTAGACTCTTTTTTTTCTCCAATAAATCCAAACATGACTACACAAAGAATGAACAAAGAAACCTTACCTGCTCGCGCAAACCCACCTTCCCGTGCGTGCGCAGCGTTCAAAGCCTCTTGGTATTGCCTTTTCCGATATCAGGGGCTTTCGTTCCAACTTCACTTCTGTTCAGTCTTTTGTCCTCAACAACTCTATCTGAGAGCAGACTGAACTGTGACATTTCTTCAGTTACCAGGATATATCTTTCATCGCCTTGACCACCCCCCATCACATGGTCTGGGTGTCTATGTCAAAGAAACTCCCCTTAGCCCGTGAAAGCACTTTGGAATGTGACAACCATGTGCTTTCGCCTTTCGCTTCTCCTTTCCATAACCTACCTGTTTTTCCTGTATCGTTCACCTTCATCATCATCCTGAGCTGTGCTTGATGCTATCTCTGATAGCATTGACTCTGCTATTTCTCAGCACCCTTCTGCTCAAGTCATGGTTTTTGGTGACTTCAATGTTAATCACAAGGAAGTGGCTAACTTGAGGAGATTGAGGGCGCTCTTCCAGTAGGCTGCACCATGGTTTTTAGTGCTCTGATTTTAGTTCGTTTTTAGTCATTTTGCTGTTATTGAGTTGGCGTTTTGTCTCAAATTTGTGAACTGTAAAGCATGCAAGTACTTGAGACCACCTGCACTTCTGTATTTTTGAGGAGTTAGATTCAAAATAAGGTGCCGACACCACCACCTTTCAGCAAGTCCACATTAGGAAGAAACCATTTGTGTGTGACTTTTTTCATTAGGAACAGCATTCTCATTCTCACATAGAACAGTCCCAACAGTGTGAAACCATTTTGCTGTATGTTTTATTACTCATCATGATGTCAGCCGAGCCAGCTGCCCACACAGCATCCACCACATTAAAATGAGATTGGCTTCGTGATTGCTGCCTTGGGAACTCATTCTTGTCAATCTGACCTTTGACACCGACCTTCAGTACCGGCAATCAGACCTTAAAGAAAGTGATACTCTTGCTACGTAAGTTCAACTTTCACAACATGGTGTCCAACGATGTAACTGAGTATGGAGATGAAGGGAGAGAATGATGTTGCCTTATCCCGAGTTCAACAATTTTTGAGATTTTAAAATAAGTTGACTAAGTTGTTTGCTGATCCTGCTGTGTCTATCATCGAGCAAAATGTTGCTGCCAGTGACAGTTGTATGTGCTGTTGCTGTATGCTTTTGTCGGAGTGCCACAACTTTTCCGACTACAGCTGTTATAACACCCCCGAATGGGCCTTCAAGATAAAGACGAGGTTTCCAATAAACCTGTACATTACTACTCGAATAGCGACAGTTCCTTCCACATATCCCTTCAAGCCATGCTCTCTGGTGACATTCAACCCAACCCTGGCCCTCCACAAGAGTCATCATCAAATTCTACCACCAATCCTTCTAGTATCAAACGGAACATAAACGGAGTTTTGTTCAATGTGAGAAGCATCGTCAACAAACAACTTGTTTTCCAGTCTGAATTGGAGATGAACAAATTTGATCTTGCTTTCATCACCGAATCCTGCTTGGATGACACAATTTTTGACGGCGAACTGAATTTGAGCAGTAACTATACTCTTTTAAGAAAGGACAGAAACAGACATGGTGGTGGGGTTTCGGTTGCTATTGATAATTACTTATCGCCGATTCGTATGTACGATTTTGAACATCCTGATCTGGAGCTTATTATACTATAAATTTGCACTACCCATGGTAAGATATTGATTGGCTGTTTGTATAGGCCTCCCAGTGCCTCAATTAAAATGTTTGATCATTACCAATCGGTTCTTGACAAAATTTCTCTTTCTGCTCAGCAATATCTTGCCATTACCATACTTGGTGATTTTAATGTTGATGTCAGACCTGCATTATCTGATACTTGGAACACTATGACTGGTTCATCCTTATTGCAACGTCTACTCTCTGTTTCTGACATTCTAAATTTGGAACAGTTGGTGTCATTTACGACTCGTAAAAACAATTCCTCCTCATCCCATGGATCTGTGATTGACTTGTTATTTACCAATAGGCAAGATTTATTTAAAACTGTTGCTGCCCATCCTGGACTGGGATCAAGTGATCACAATGGTGTAATTTTTAACATGCTGACCTCGTACGATTATAAAACCATGATTCGTTCATTTTGTCAGTATAACAGGGCTGATATTGACACCCTCTGCAACACTTTCAACAGAGCTCCTTGGGACACATGTTTTTTGTCAGATGACATTAACGAGGTCTGGGAAAATTTTAAGGACCTGTTATTTGCTGCTGTTAAGGACGTTGTCCCAATCGCCACACAAAATGGCAGGAAAAGGCACCCTTGGATCTCTGCTGAAATTGTTGCTCTTTCGAAAAAGAAAAACAGCTTTAAAAATTGCTACTCGTAATCCCAGCAAATCGAACCTTTGGTCAAAGTACAAAGAACTGTGTAATGATGTTAAATACCTGACAAGACAGTCGTACTGTGCTTACGTTAATGACTTAGCTCTTAACTGTTCTTCTAATCCAAAACGATTTTGGTCTTTTGTTAGCAGTCAGCGACGCAAAAGCACTGTTACTAGCTTTACAACTAATCTTGGTTCAGTTGGTGATGCTGCTGGTATTGCACATGGTTTTAATGATATTTTCCAAGGGAACTTCACCAGGGACACAGATAATACCGGTGATATTTCTTGTAACCATACTTGTTCAGATTTTCGTTTAAGAGATATTTCCACCAATTTGGGTGAGGTTAAACGATTATTTTTGAATCTGAACAAGTACAAATCCTGTGGTCCGGACAATGTTTCTCCTATGTTACTCAATCTCGCTGGTGATAGTTTAGCGCAACCGTTTGCTAAACTACTTAACTTGTCCCTTGCTACTGGTGTGATTCCTTTGGAATGGAAATTAGCCAACATAGTTCCTCTGTTCAAATATGTTGATGCTCATATAATGGCCAACTACAGACGTATTTCACTTTGCTCTGTCGTTGGTAAGGTTCTGGAAAGGATAGTTTCTAATCATCTCACCAACCATATGTATAGGGGGTATAATTTCTCCTACTCAACATGGATTTTTACCCAAGCGCTCTTGTGTTACTCAATTATCAACACTTTACCACAGTTGGGCCAATATCTTGGATGCGCATGAACCACATCGTATTGACTCCATATTTTTAGACTGGTCCAAAGCTTTTGACCGAGTTAGTCATTATGTTCTTCTGCAAAAATTACACAAGTACGGTGTTTGTGGACCAATGCTAAGATGGTTTCATTCATATCTTTCTAACATGTCTCAACGGGTGCAGTTCAGGGGCTCACTTTCTGACTGGGCCAAAGTTTATTCTGGAGTGTCACAAGGGTCAGTCTTGGCGCCGTTACTTTTCAATATTTTTGCCTTTGATTTGCCATTTTGTGTTCATTCCAATCTTAGACAATATGCTGATGACACTGTGTTGTACAGGGTAATCAAAACCCATGACGACGAGGTGGCACTCCAGGATGACCTTCGGCGCATTCACTCCTGGTGCAATATTAATCATATGACTCTTAATCCTGATAAATGTAAACTCATGACTGTGACACGTTCACGCAATCCTCCTAAACCAACTTATACAGTTGGTTCTCATTGTCTGGAAATTGTAGATAAATATAAGTATCTTGGTGTCACGATGTCTAGAGATTTAAGTTGGAAACATCATATTTATTATGTTGCCTCTAAGGCCACTCGACTTAATGGTTTTCTAGGAAGTTGTCAAATCTAGGGATCCCAAAATCCTTAAATCTCTTTATTGTTCCATTAGCAGGCCTATTCTAGAATATGCGGCTCCAGTCTGGTGCCCTGCCCTCTCCACGTATCAGGATACACTGGAGAGAGTGCAGAGGTGCTTTACTCGGTTTTGTTTCAATCTTCCTAAAAGGGCCTTTTGTGGTAATACCAATGAAATTGAGTATTCTGATAGGTGTATACAGCTGGGTCTACCTTTCTTGAACAACAGAATCAATTTTCTTTCTATTGTTTTTGTGGTTAAATACTTGTATAACAAGTTTGATATGCCCTGTGATAATCTTATAAGCATTAATCCTATACACACTGATATTGTTAAATTTCATCATCAACTGGCACGGACTAATGCTGCTCACCATTCTCTGTTTCACAGGTTCCCTAGGTTGTGGGATGAGCTCCCAATCGAAGTGAAAGATTTGGTTGTTTTTGGCTTGGCACGCTTTACAAGTTCACTAAGACTTCATTTATTGTCCCCTGGTTCTGGGTCAAATCTGATTCATGTGGTGTAGTTATGTTTCCACTGCTCTTTTTATTCTCTTGCTGGACTTAGGTCTTAGGGCATTCCCCCCCCAATTTTTACACTTGTATTTTTAATTTCCCGGTTCTTTGGGGGTTTTTTTTATTGTTTATTTTTTTAGTTCTTGTCTGCTGTATCGTTGTTTTTTGTTTTTTTCTGGCAGTGCTTGGAGAGCAACTCGATAGTAGTTTAGGCTTTTTTGCAATCCTCAGGAGGCATTGTCTTGTTTTGTTTTTTGTCGGTTGTTTTTTTACTGGGGTGTTTTAAGTGCAATTCCTTGTTTTAAATCTTTATATGTATATGTATCTATTTTATGTCTCGCTACTGTTTTTATCCTGTGAAATCAATAAATGAAATGAAATGAAATGAAATGAAATGAACTTATTCTCGAAATATTGACATTCCTGGTATTGCAACACATAATTTTTCCATCTCACAGGATTTTACTCAGATTGTTTCAGCACCTACTCACATTCCGGATCGTGCCTCCGATGGTAGGTACTTGTTTGACCTCTACTTGTGTTCTAACCCAGATGACTGTGTTGCCAAGGTCCTGCCTCCAATTGGTAACTCAGATCACTCAATTGTCTCTGTTTCTGTATCTTATTCTTCTCCCACAATTACTACCAGCCTTTTCATCGTACTGTTTTTTAGTTTGGAAAGGCTGATTGGGATGGTTTTCGATGTTTTCTTGCTGATGTGCCATGGTCTTCAATTCTACAGATATTTTCATGGTAAATGTGCCGCCAGTGTGTCCGACCTAGTTCCTCCTATCAGGATGTTTGAGCGTGAAACCAGACTTTCTGCTTCTTCTCACCCATACACTCTTGATTTGCTAAAATTAAGGATTAAGGAGCCATTCCAACAGCCTTTTTCCACGTACTGCATCTCTTTGGAACTCCTTGCCTGGTTGCATGTTTCCCTCCATCCTACAATCTAGACTGTTTTAAGAGGAATATCAATTCCTACCTTCAGCTCCCTTCAGTTATTTTCAAAGTTAATAATTTTTCTTCTTGTAGCCCCTTACCAAGAGTGGCTTTTGAGCCTTGTTTGGGGCAAACTTGCATAACAAATTTACATTTTTTATTTTTTTAAATTGACACTTGTGCTGCAGTTTCAACCACAGCATGGGTGCGGACCTATGGGACATTAATTGGAACCACAAGTGCTATACCAAGATAAGTTGAGAATAGAATTTCTTGTACTTTAGACTCGGGATTGATTTTTTCTAATCTGGATTTTTTGGCCGACAGTTGCAAGCTGAACTGATTGTGGGCAAGTTCAACCAATATGCATTTAAAGGTGCGTTTTGTCTTTGCAATGGTGGAGGAGAACGCAGCAATATGTTGTGGGGGCATTCCCATGAAAAGTGTCCTATCGCGTTCAACAAAGCATTGTGGTTGTCTATCAGGTGAGTGAGTAGGTGATTGGGACGCGTGGGGTCGAGGGGAATTGCAGCCAATTGGGCTATTGTTTTCATATATTGGTTTTGGCTGTTCTGGTTGCCGTCGAGTGTTTGAACGCATAGATTCCTTTACACGTTAGCTCACGCAAACTTTTATTTAGCTCGGACCAATCAAAATGTATATCTTATTGTTCTGGCCCGTTTTGTTTGACCTGAATCTGTTTTACAGTATGTGGTGCTGAGCTAATGACATTGGTCTCGGAAAGAAACATGTCTCACTGTTGTTCTTTCCTGGCGGGCTAGGAGTCTATGCTTATGGGCTGTGCGTATAGGACTAGCTACTGCTCAAAAATGTCCGATTGTGCTGTAGGGAATGGGCGCATTGTTAATTGGCATACTCGGTGCCCGACTTCTTTGAGGGATTCTTATTCCCTTTGTCGTTTTGGAAGACAGTTCGGAACAGATAATTATATGATTTTTGATAATTATATGATTTTTTTCACAAACATTTTGTAGTACTTGTTTTTTGCTTTCGCCTTAATGTCGGTCTTTTTTAACGAAGCGAAACTATCTGCCTGTAAGCGCACCGACTAATTGCAACAGTTGTATGTCACCGTCCCACTTACAACACTCCGCCATAATTTCAAAAAAAATGCATGAAAGTAACTTGTTCCATCATAGTTTGACAACTTGGGTATCGATGACAGACAGCGGGCCGAGTGCCGAGTGCCGTAATTTGGTTGTTGAGGCAAGTTACCTGATTATTTGACTTTTTGGTTAAGCCCCCGGCATTCTCTGTGCTCGCCTTTTGTGGAATGAAGTGCAACCAAAGAAATCTGTTCCGTGTTATTGACAAGCTTTCTTCTCCCAAGTGTATGAAAAAGCTCCCAAGTTTTGACAATCCTATTGATCTGGCCAATAATTTCGCCAATTTCTTTGAGGATAAAATTAAGAAATTGTATGGTAGATTTGAGAATATACATCCATCACCCATCTCCGTTGATATTCATGATCATTGTAACTCTTCGTTCGCCACTTTTCGTGAAGTCACTTCTAAATCCTCCTAAACCAACTTATACAGTTGGTTCTCATTGTCTGGAAATTGTAGATAAATATAAGTATCTTGGTGTCCCGATGTCTAGAGATTTAAGTTGGAAACATCATATTTATTATGTTGCCTCTAAGGCCACTCGACTTAATGGTTTTCTCGGAAGTTGTCAAATCTAGGGATCCCAAAATCCTTAAATCTCTTTATTGTTCCATTAGCAGGCCTAGTCTAGAATATGCGGCTCCAGTCTGGTGCCCTGCCCTCTCCACGTATCAGGATACACTGGAAAGAGTGCAGAGGTGCTTTACTCGGTTTTGTTTCAATCTTCCTAAAAGGGCCTTTTGTGGTAATACCAATGAAATTGAGTATTCTGATAGGTGTATACAGCTGGGTCTACCTTTCTTGAACAACAGAATCCATTTTCTTTCTATTGTTTTTGTGGTTAAATACTTGTATAACAAGTTTGATATGCCCTGTGATAATCTTATAAGCATTAATCCTAGACACACTGATATTGTTAAATTTCATCATCAACTGGCACGGACTAATGCTGCTCACCATTCTCTGTTTCACAGGTTCCCTAGGTTGTGGGATGAGCTCCCAATCGAAGTGAAAGATTTGGTTGTTTTTGGCTTGGCACGCTTTACAAGTTCACTAAGACTTCATTTATTGTCCCCTGGTTCTGGGTCAAATCTGATTCATGTGGTGTAGTTATGTTTCCACTGCTCTTTTTATTCTCTTGCTGGACTTAGGTCTTGGGGCATTCCCCCCCCCCCAATTTTTACACTTGTATTTTTAATTTCCCGGTTCTTTGGGTTTTTTTTTTTTTTTTTTTTTTTTTAGTTCTTGTCTGCTGTATCGTTGTTTTTTCTGGCAGTGCTTGGAGAGCAACTCATAGTAGTTTAGGCTTTTTTGCAATCCTCAGGAGGCATTGTCTTGTTTTGTTTTTTGTCGGTTTGTTTTTTTACTGGGGTGTTTTAAGTGCAATTCCTTGTTTTAAATCTTTATATGTATATGTATCTATTTTATGTCTCGCTACTGTTTTTATCCTGTGAAATCAATAAATGAAATGAAATGAAATGAACTTATTCTCGAAATATTGACATTCCTGGTATTGCAACACATAATTTTTCCATCTCACAGGATTTTACTCAGATTGTTTCAGCACCTACTCACATTCCGGATCGTGCCTCCGATGGTAGGTACTTGTTTGACCTCTACTTGTGTTCTAACCCAGATGACTGTGTTGCCAAGGTCCTGCCTCCAATTGGTAACTCGGATCACTCAATTGTCTCTGTTTCTGTATCTTATTCTTCTCCCACAATTACATACCAGCCTTTTCATCGTACTGTTTTTTAGTTTGGAAAGGCTGATTGGGATGGTTTTCGATGTTTTCTTGCTGATGTGCCATGGTCTTCAATTCTACAGATATTTTCATGGTAAATGTGCCGCCAGTGTGTCCGACCTAGTTCCTCCTATCAGGATGTTTGAGCGTGAAACCAGACTTTCTGCTTCTTCTCACCCATACACTCTTGATTTGCTAAAATTAAGGATTAAGGAGCCATTCCAACAGCCTTTTTCCACGTACTGCATCTCTTTGGAACTCCTTGCCTGGTTGCATGTTTCCCTCCATCCTACAATCTAGACTGTTTTAAGAGGAATATCAATTCCTACCTTCAGCTCCCTTGAGTTATTTTCAAAGTTAATAATTTTTCTTCTTGTAGCCCCTTACCAAGAGTGGCTTCTGAGCCTTGTTTGGGGCAAACTTGCATAACAAATTTACATTTTTTATTTTTTTAAATTGACACTTGTGCTGCAGTTTCAACCACAGCATGGGTGCGGACCTATGGGACATTAATTGGAACCACAAGTGCTATACCAAGATAAGTTGAGAATAGAATTTCTTGTACTTTAGACTCGGGATTGATTTTTTCTAATCTGGATTTTTTGGCCGACAGTTGCAAGCTGAACTGATTGTGGGCAAGTTCAACCAATATGCATTTAAAGGTGCGTTTTGTCTTTGCAATGGTGGAGGAGAACGCAGCAATATGTTGTGGGGGCATTCCCATGAAAAGTGTCCTATCGCGTTCAACAAAGCATTGTGGTTGTCTATCAGGTGAGTGAGTAGGTGATTGGGACGCGTGGGGTCGAGGGGAATTGCAGCCAATTGGGCTATTGTTTTCATATATTGGTTTTGGCTGTTCTGGTTGCCGTCGAGTGTTTGAACGCATAGATTCCTTTACACGTTAGCTCACGCAAACTTTTATTTAGCTCGGACCAATCAAAATGTATATCTTATTGTTCTGGCCCGTTTTGTTTGACCTGAATCTGTTTTACAGTATGTGGTGCTGAGCTAATGACATTGGTCTCGGAAAGAAACATGTCTCACTGTTGTTCTTTCCTGGCGGGCTAGGAGTCTATGCTTATGGGCTGTGCGTATAGGACTAGCTAGTGCTCAAAAATGTCCGATTGTGCTGTAGGGAATGGGCGCATTGTTAATTGGCATACTCGGTGCCCGACTTCTTTGAGGGATTCTTATTCCCTTTGTCGTTTTGGAAGACAGTTCGGAACAGATAATTATATGATTTTTGATAATTATATGATTTTTTTCACAAACATTTTGTAGTACTTGTTTTTTGCTTTCGCCTTAATGTCGGTCTTTTTTAACGAAGCGAAACTATCTGCCTGTAAGCGCACCGACTAATTGCAACAGTTGTATGTCACCGTCCCACTTACAACACTCCGCCATAATTTCAAAAAAAATGCATGAAAGTAACTTGTTCCATCATAGTTTGACAACTTGGGTATCGATGACAGACAGCGGGCCGAGTGCCGAGTGCCGTAATTTGGTTGTTGAGGCAAGTTACCTGATTATTTGACTTTTTGGTTAAGCCCCCGGCATTCTCTGTGCTCGCCTTTTGTGGAATGAAGTGCAACCAAAGAAATCTGTTCCGTGTTATTGACAAGCTTTCTTCTCCCAAGTGTATGAAAAAGCTCCCAAGTTTTGACAATCCTATTGATCTGGCCAATAATTTCGCCAATTTCTTTGAGGATAAAATTAAGAACTTGTATGGTAGATTTGATAATATTCATCCATCACCCATCTACGTTGATATTCATGATCTTTGTAATTCTTCGTTCGCCACTTTTTGTGTAGTCACTTCTGACGAAGTGATGAAGATGATCAAATCTTACCTCCTGCAAGTTGGACCCTCTGCCATTATCTGTTTTTAAGGAGTGTTGTTCTGAACTGCTGCCAGTCTTCACAAAGATTAATAGGTCTTTGTCTTTTGGTCATTTCCCTAATCATCTTAAGGAGGCTTGCATCCTGCCACTTCTGAAAAAGCAACATTTGGACCCGGAGTGTCAAATTATCGTCCTATCTCTAACTTGAGATTCATCTCCAAATTGATTGAACGTGCAGTTGTTAGTCAACTTCAAGACTATCTCTGTGAAAATAACCTTTATGCTAAGATGCAGTCTGCTTATCGTCCTTTCCACAGTACTGAGACTGCTCTCATTTGTGTGCAGGATGAAATCTTGCGTGCACTGGACAATCATAAGGAAGCGATCCTTGTGCCGTTAGATTTTTCAGCTGCATTTGACACTATCGACCATGAGCATCTCCTTCAACTTTTATCTTCTCACTATGGAATTACTGGAACTGCCCTTAACTGGTTCTCTTCCTATCTAAACAACAGAACCCAGCATGTTCTCATCAATAATGCTAAATCCGATTGTCATCATCTCTTGTGTGGTGTTCCTCAAGGTTCTGTAGCTGGGCCTCTTGAATTTATATTGCTCAGTGCACCCTTACAAGACTTCATTGCTGCCCATGGCATTTCTAGTGTTGCTTATGCTGACGATACCCAGCTTTACGTTACATTTGATCCTGCTGATCGCGCTTCTGCCATTGCTAAAGTTGAACTATGCATTCAAGATGTCAAATCTTGGGCTTTGTCCGACAAACTCGCTCTGAATGACTCCAAAACTGAGATCTTATTTTTAAGATCTCGTTTCACAAAAAAGATTTCTCCGCCAAACTAACATGTTGCCCAGTCTGTTATTAAACCATCTGAATTTGCCTGTAACCTCAGTGTAATTATGGATTCTTCATTGTGCATAAGTAGACATGTTGATGTTTGCAAAGCAGCTCTCATAGAAAAATAGCACAGATTCGCCGCTACTACTCTTCGCTTTGTTCAAGCTTTCTTCACAACTAGACTTGATTCCAGCAATTCTCTTCTGTATGGACTCCCTGATAAAGATCTTGCTATAATTCAACGTGTACAAAACACTGCTGCTCGCCTCGTTTCTTGCTAATGCTTGCCTCGTTCTCACCATATTACACCAGTACTAATGAAATTTCATTGGCTCCAAGTTAAGTTTCGTACAATTTATAAAATTCTTTTAACTTTCAAAGCTCAAACATGTCAATCTGCTGCTTATTTATCTGGACTTGTTCACCATTATTCTCCTACTCGGACTTTACGTTCATCTCAACAGTCATTGCTTTCATCTACAAGAGCTGCTTCCATTTTTTATGGCCACAGATCATTTTCTTACGCCGCACCATTTCTTTGGAATGGTCTTCCTGTGCATATTCGCCAGGCTAGTTCTTTACACTGTTTTAAGTCTGTTAAAAACTCATTTGTTTGAAGCTGCTTGTTTGTGATCTGCTTATTTGTAATTGTATCTTTCACTCTTTGTACATTTTATTGTTCTCTTTATGCGCTTTTGCATTAGGCGCTTTACAAATGTCTTAATTATTATTATTATTATTATTATTATTATTATTATTATTAGAGTCTGTTTCTGGGTCAGGAACTAGGGTTTTTGTACTCCAGATATTGAGCATTGTCAGTCTTCTATGTGTGTTGGCAAAAGTGATGCTTCACTATAAAAATTTTCAACGTTGCATCAATCACTTTATCCCCAGATAATTCTTTGGTGTTCCCTGTAATTGTGTCCCGGCTGGAATTTGGTTTTTTGAAAAAAGCCATGATTTTCAAAAGCCACGTAATGTCGTACAATTTCTCAACAATTTCGGCCATTCGGACTTCGTTCGATGGCACTGTAGAGGTAGGACGTGTGTGCCAGGGGCTCCGCATTGACTGAAGTCATTCAACCAAGCCACGCCTTCACGAGGAGGTAAAAAGACCGGCCGCACAGTGGCAAGCCCCCCCCCCCCCGTTCTCCAACCCGAATCTTTGGAGGAAGAAGAGACCGTAAAGCCGGGCCCTAAGAGTGACCACAACAGCGATTTTGAGGCATTCGTCCGACGAACACTTGCCAAAATAGTTGAAGGACAACTTCAACTCGAGACCAAACTGGCTGCCTCAATCCAGTTTAATAGTGACAGAATTGAGGATTTTGAGAAATCTGGGTCGGCTGTAACAACATCCCTCTCCAGCTTGAAGACAGAAGTTGAAACCCTAAAGGAACAGCTCACAAGGCAGAAGAACGACATAAACAAACAAGAATACTTTTCGCAACTGAATAACTTTAGAGTTGTAGGCGTTCCAAGGTCAATAAACAAAAATTGTAATCGCGGACATTCTTAAGAGCAAGTTTGGATGGGAGAGTTGCCCATGTATCAGGAGAGCCCACAGGGATGGAAGAGAGTCGCCTGAGGGTCGTCCGCCCCATGTGCTAGTAAAGCTTCTTTCCTACCAAGATAAAATAAAGATCATGAAAGTCCATCGGAAGGTACCCATGGGGTCCGACATCTTCATGGTTGACGACCTAACAACCCAAGACTTGAAGGAAAAGATAAAGTGGAAAACTCAGGTAAAGTCACTGTACGACAGTGGGGTCAAGCTTCGCTTTTATGCAGGACATTGGAGAGTGGGGATTTGCCATTTACTTTCAAGAACAAGGACATTTAGGCTGTTCTTCTGATCAAAAAGAACTGATCTCAATGTGGTTAAATTGATATAATATTTTGTATACCTTCTACACAGTGGATTGGCGTGGATTTTATTTTCCTTTCTCTTATTTTATTTTACTACTCCTTATGATCAAAGGCACTGCCATTCGTCCATTTGAAGAAACTGTGTAAATAGTTAATGTACGGGAATGTGGTGTGTTCTTTTGCTCCTCACTTCATACTGCGTGGTACCAAAACTTCAGTTATAATTTAATTTAATTTAATTAAAGTGTTGTTGAATTTGTATCGGAGATGGAGAGTGTTGTTTGCTTTTACCCAGGCGCTATTGTGTGGGTGTGTGTGTGTGTGGGTGTGTTTTCACATTCAAACCGGGGACCTATAACAAAAGAGGACAATAGGGTCCCCGGTTGGGTTAAGGTCCCCAGTTGGAAATTGTGTACAAAACCAATGGGAGCTGTTGCCAAAAAGTTAAAGTCCAAACAAAAGAGGGACAATAATAATAATAATAATAATAAAGACATTTGTAAAGCGCCTAATGCATAAGCCTCTAAGCGCATAAAGAGAACAATAAAATATACAAAGAGTGACAGAAACAATTACAAATAAGCAGATTACAAATAAGCAGCTTCAAACAAATGTGTTTTTAACAGAGACTTAAAACAGTGTAAAGAACTAGCCTGGCGAATATGCACAGGAAGACCATTCCAAAGAAATGGTGCGGCGTAAGAAAATGATCTGTGGCCATAAAAAATAGAAGAAGCTCTTGTAGATGAAAGCAATGACTGTTGAGATGAACGTAAAGTCCGAGTAGGGGAATAATGGTGAACAAGTTCAGATAAATAAGCAGGAGATTGACATGTTTGAGCTTTGAAAGTTAACAAAAGAATTTTATAAATTGTACGAAACTCAACTGGGAGCCAATGCAATTTCATTAGTACTGGTGTAATATGGTGAGAACGAGGCAAGCAAGAAACGAGGCGAGCGGCAATGTTTTGTACACGTTGAATTTTAGCAAATCTTTATCAGGGAGTCCATACAGAAGAGAATTGCCGGAATCAAGTCTAGTTGTGACGAAAGCGTGAACAAGACGAAGAGTAGTAGCTTCATCCAGGTAGCGGCGAATCTGTGCTATTTTTCTGATAGCCATGAGAGCTGCTTTGCAAACATTATCAACATGTCTACTCATGCACAATGAAGAATCCATAATTACACCGAGGTTGCGGGCAAATTCAGATGGTTTAATAACAGACTGGGCAATATGTAAGTTTGGCGGAGAAACCTTTTTTGTGAAACGAGATCTTAAAAATAAGATCTCAGTTTTGGAGTCATTCAGAGCGAGTTTGTTGGACAAAGCCCAAGATTTGACATCTTGAATGCATAATTCAACTTTAGCAATGGCAGAAGCTCGATCAGCAGGGTCAAATGTAACATAAAGTTGGGTATCGTCAGCATAAGCAACACTAGAAATACCATGGGCAGCAATGAGGTCTTGTAAGGGTGCACTGAACAATATAAATTCAAGAGGCCCAGCTACAGAACCTTGAGGAACACCACACAAGAGATGATAACGATCGGATCTAGCAATATTTATGAGAACATGGTGGGTTCTGTTGTTAAGATAAGAAGAGAACCAGTTAAGGGCAGTTCCTGTAATTCCATAGCGAGAAGATAAACGTTGAAGGAGATGCTCATGGTCAGTAGTGTCAAATGCAGCTGAAAAATCTAACAGCACAAGGATCGCTTCCTTATGATTGTCCAGTGCACGCAAGATATCATCCTGCACACGAACGAGAGCAGTCTCAGTACTGTGGAAAGGACGATAAGCAGACTGCATCTAAGCATAAAGGTTATTTTCACAGAGATAGTCTTGAAGTTGACTCACAACTGCACGTTCAATCAATTTAGAGATGAATCGCAAGTTAGAGATAGGACGATAATTTGACATACACTCCGGGTCCAAATGTTGCTTTTTCAGAAGTGGCAGGATGCAAGCCTCCTTAAAATGATCAGGGAAATGGCCAGAAGACAAAGACCTATTAATAATCTTTGTGAAGACTGGCAGCAGTTCAGAACAACACTCCTTAAATACAGATAATGGCAGAGGGTCCAACTTGCAGGAGGTAACTACAAGTGCTCGCAGTAGGCCCAAGTAATGAGTTGTCCGGTAAGGAGTCATCACAAGGTGTGAGACCAAACAGGAAGATGATCAACAGAAGGATGAATGGTTTCATTGTTCCAGTAGCAAGGTGCCAAAACTAGCACAGTACAATAAACAGGCACACTAGAAGATTATCCCGAATTACCAAGGACAGGTTCAATAAACAGTGGTGATTGAAGAATCCATACAAGTAGATGGCAAAACATGGTTGAAGTCCAAATACAGAAGAAAACTCTGCGAAACATTTCCATTAAAAACTCAAATGTAGAATCAAAAACACAGCACAAAAAGAGTCCAGTAGAATCCTGGTACAAAGCCCTATCCACAGATATAAAATTGAACACAATAGGAGCTCAAGTGACAAAAATAATTGCAGAAGAGAGAGAGAGAGAACACTTGGGTGGTCGCTTGTAAGGCGCACCAACCAACATATACCTGGTAAGGATAGTGGGAGGTCCTCCAATAGGAGGTCCCCGATTGGAGGTGTTTACACACTTGTGTGTGTGTGTGTGTGTAAAGAAGAAAAAGGTGTATTTCTTTTCCCCAGAGTGGACTGTAATATCTTTAATGTATAGTTTTCATTCGACTTTACATATTTACGGAACCCCACGGCCAGGATTGGTCGTGTTTACTTCATTAATTTTATCTCGCCAACACGGTGTTCACGACTGATTTATTTGCTGGTTTAGGGGTTTTCTTGGGGAGGGATTTTGTTACGGGGTTCGGGATTTCCGGGTTGGTTTGGATGGCATAAAAAAGACCCGGGGACTACCATTTATCATAGCTTTTATTTACACTGTTTGGTAGGCACTAGAGTGTACTCAAAAGTTTGCTTTCCACATTACTTATGCTTTAGTTTTAAGGGATTGCTTCTCAAAATTCTCTTTCCTTATTTTCCATGGTTTCTAGTCATATTTCCATTGCCTCCGTGAATTGCCGAGGCTCGGCCAGTTTTGAGAAACACAGGGATGTTTTACAATACCTCAGGTCCAAAAAATTGTTCTATCTATTGTTTACAAGATGTCCATTTCAATGCAGAATTAGAAGGGCTTGTCTGCACTGAGTGGGGATTTCAATGCTTCTTTAGTTCCTTCAAAAGTAATTCCAGAGGTGTTGCTGTTTTTTCTTAACATTAATTTTGAGTTAGAAATATCCAACATGAAGACCGACAAGATGGGTAACATGTTGGATTTAGACATTGTGACTGGTGATTATACATTGACTATTATTAATTTGTACGGGCCTAATTCAGATGACCCTGGATTCTATGATAATATTTTTAAAATTATGTGTGATATGGAAAATACCCATACTATTCTATGTGGAGATTGGAATTTAATTTTGAATCAGTCTTAGATTGTATTAATTAAAACAACCTCAACAACCCTTTAGCTAGAAATAAGGATTTAGAAATGTGTAATGATTTTGATTTTATTGACTTGTGGCTTATACAGAATCCAGACCTCAGAAGATACACATGGATGCAACCCCACTCGCTTAAACACTCCAGACTAGATTTTTTCTGATTTCATCTGAGCTTAACATCAAACTAGTTAGCTGTGATATTAAACCAGGTTACAGGAGATATCATTCTTTAATTTACATTACCTTGGATCTTAGTAAATTAGAACACGGCTATGGCTACCGTAAGTTTAATAACGCTTTGCTGAAAGATCCACAATATGCAAGCCTTGTTAACCATTTGCACACTACCATTTCCTGCATACACTATTTCCTGCCCGCTGGATTACTTTTAGCAAATCACTCAAAACAGACACACCTGTACTCATCAGCTTTTTTCTGTATGAAGACTATTTTATTGCAAAATAAGATAAATGTTGAGTACAACATTTGCATCCAGGTAGTACAAACAGAACTGATTTTGGATGTATAATTTAGAAAATACAAGTTTTCAAAGTTCATAATTTGTTGTTAAGTGTTGCGTGTCAAGGTTCTAAAGACGGATGATGGTTTGATCACAGATCTCTTTGTTAAACCCACAGATAAACACCAATATTTCCACTCAACCAGCTGTCATCCCCAACACTGCAAAACCAGCATAGCCTACAGTCATGCCCTGAGACTCCATCGAATCTGTTCTAATGATTCCGATTTTATCCACCACTCACAGGAACTTACGAAACATCTTGTCTCCCGGGGTCATAGCTCCCTGGCAGTCCATCGAGCAATCCAGAAAGTCAAGACTCGTTCCGGGGAGTCGGTACTTTCCAAAAGACCCGTGCAACAACAGAGTTCCAAGGAGAAAGTTCCCTTTGTTGTAAATTTCCACCCCTCACTTCCTCCCATTTGTACAATTACCAGTTATAACCATCATATTCTTCACACATCAGATCGACTTCAACGTGCTGTACAAGAACCCATAGTTGCCTACAGACGGCCTACAGTCTCAGGGATCTTCATGGCTCATTCTCCGCTAAAGTGTTCCAAAATGTCTTTTTCGTGTCACTAGTAGTTTTTCAAGGTCTGCAAGTTCGTTTTTTATTTTAAAAAATGGTTTTATGTATATAACGTATAATTAAGTCTTGTGAGTCAGAGGCAATAACGCAAGTGAAGCTTTTCTCCCTACTTTTTCCATGTCGCCAGCTTTGGTGCAAACATACAAAATTACAAAATCCAGTTGAATTTTTTCCCCTGGACCTCTTTAAAAGCATGTCGCCAATAATGTAACCAGATACGTTACCAACTTTCTGATCCTTACAAATCTGTTAAAATAATGAAGTAGATGAATATTCCCAAACATGATACAACTAGTAGACTTGAGGGCTTTATAATGTAAGTGGTAAAGAAAAAAATAGTTTTATTCTTTTTATATCAAGACAAATTAAAGAAAAAAGTGAACACGTTACGTTTGTGCAACACCACATACGTTACCTAAATGTGTCTTCCCTATGAAGTCAACTACCATACCATACTACAGTACATTGGGACAGGCTGATAATGCATGGGTATTAAGACGGTGAGTGTTTTTGTTTTTCAAGTACAGCATGTTTTAAAACAAGGATGATCAGATAGTTACACCAGATACGTTATACCACATACGTTACTAAAAGAGTAACGTGTGGAAAAGCAAATACGTCATCACCTCCCGCTAGTTTTAACACGTGACCTTGTGCTTTCGACATGTTTGCAGTGTAATGGCTCGTTTCGGTGGTAAAGATTAGTGTATTTTAGGTGATATTTTGGTGAATAAGCTGTGGTGTTCGGTGAGTAATCTTGTAAAATGGAATTAGGAATACTTGTGGAGCATTTGGCCACAAATGAAGAGGATGTGGAACTTTATATTGATGTAATTACATGTGGAAACATTATGAAAGGTTTGCATCAAAACATTGTTTAGTAACGAATCGCCATTGTTAATTATACCTTTGTAGACAAACTGGTAACGTATCTGATTAGTCTCGGTAACGTATCTGTTAACTTGTATTCTTAAATTAGCAATGCCTGTGTAGTTGGAACTTTGGCTTGGTACTTAACTATTTAAATAATCAATTTGCAAAATAGCAGATTGGATTTAAGTTGGGGGTGGTTCTGTGAGAATCAATACTGTTTATTTTCATATTACTATCATTGTAAATAATTAATATTTTACTAATTAACATTTCGACTCAATTATTGTGTTTGTTTTATATCTTATTATTAATACAAGTATTATTGTTAATATATTTATTATTAATTGAAAAAATATATTGTTATTTATTTATTTATTTATTTTATTTTCAGGTACAACATGGGCAAAACACGTTCTGAAATACAAAAGGCCTGCCTCTAGGGAAAGGAAGAAAAGAAATGACCCTACATTTTTGGAAAAGGAAAGAGACAAGTTGAGTATCGCATTCCTGCTTCTGAACTGAGTGAGGCAGCATTGAAAAAGAGAAGGAAGAAGAATAAATTCCACTGCAAACGCTACAGGGAAAATAAAATAAATCAACATGAAGCTGATGTTGCAGGAACCAGCTCTGACATTCAGTCACAGGAAATTTCAAGTTCAAGTGAAGCTCAGACATGGCAAATTACGTTCCTCCACTTCATTGCCGCTGGTGGTAAAATTTGCCTTTCCTAAAAAAACTAAAACCAATGAGAGACGATCGAAAGCTCTGAGAAATGCCAACAATAAACTAAAAGTATTGACATCTCAGAAAAGTCAATTGCAAAAGCGTGTGAACAAAATACAGAAACGTTATTAAAGGCTTGCTAAAAAGACAGCAAAAAAAGCCTCACCTTCCGTGTCTACTGCAGAGATAACCCCCAGAAGTAAAACAGCCATAAATTAAAGAAGCTGGTTTAGATGAACGTGCCTTGCCGAAACCTCTTCGGAAAAATCTTGAGTTTGCAAACTTAATTTCTCACCAGATTAAACAGACACATAAGGAATCCCCAGGTCAAAAGGAGCAAATGAAGTTCATGGTTGGTTGCGCTGGGAAGATTGTGAAGAAGTATAAATGCCTCGGTGAACTCCACAAAAATACTGGGCAAAGACGGGGTACTCTGTCCAAAAATTGCGGAAGACGATCGCTTAAAGCAGCAGTTAAAACATTGCTACAAAACAAAGTTGTTTCATTCTATGAAAGAGATGATGTCAGTCGCTGTATGCCCGGTAAGCAAGATGCTACGAAGACCAGCCTATGTAAAACTGACATCAGTGCTCTCTAGAAGTACATGCTTATGTACCATCCATCAAAATATGGCATTTAAGCTGAAATGTATGAGTTTATTGGGTGTGGACATTCCCTCAAACCCAGAAACAGCCAGTAAAAATGTAACCAGTGATAAAATGACAGAACTGCTTAACGAAAACAAAGTGGAGTATGAGGCCTGGCAAAAGGTGGAAGTCAACGGCATAAAAAAATGCGAATTCAAAAGATGAAGAGCAGTTGAGCTGAGTTTATTGAAATAATGAAACACAATTATGCATTATTTCTCGCGCATGTAAACAGGGTTCGTCAACAGTACAACGCATTGGCCGACTTGAAGAAAAAGCTACCACCAAATGATGGACTTTGCAGAAAATTTCGCCTGTCAGAATGCCGAAGAGATCCAGAGTGCTTACTGGAACAGTACCAGTGTAACTTTGCACCCGGTGGTAGTTTACTACAAACGACCAGAAACCGAAGGTCAGCTACAGCACAAGAGCTTTGTATTTGTGTCTGGCGTTGGGGATCATAATGCAAAAGCTGTAATGGCAATTCTCAACAAACTAGTTCCTCTCCTCAAGGACCACATTCCCCATTTGGCAACGATTCATTTCTGGACCGACAGTCCATCTTCCCAATATCGCAATCGTTTCATATTTAGCATTCTCTGTCATCACAGTGACCTCTTTGTAGTAAGTGCCCGCTGGAACTATTTTGAATGTGGTCACGGTAAAAGTGTTTGTGATGGAATCGGTGGTACCGTGAAGCGCCAAGCAGCGGATGCAGTGAAGCAGGGAAAGACAGTAACTCAAGATGCTACTGATTTCTTCTCATGGGCATCATCAAACGAGGAGATTACTTATGCAATGTACTCTCAGCAAGACATTGATGAAGCTTCCGAGTTCCTGACTACAGTGGACCGTCAACCGATTCCAGGAACAATGAAAATGCACGCAGTAGTTCCAGTTCCCAAAATGCAACTACTTGTAAGACCAGTATCATGTTACCGTGACAACTGTTTGAAAGGTACGGATATGTGTGACGGATGGGTGGAGCGAACTGTAAAGCTTAAAATACCGAAATCCACCGAAGTTGTTGCACAGGACCATGTGGTCAAAGCTCTGGTTGATGAGGAAGATTGCGATGCAAAGATGACTTTCATGGTTACGGTCAAATCTAAACAGCGTCCCACATTTAAATGGCCCCACCCCTCTGATGAAATATGGATTCCATTTGAGGATATTCTTACCAAAGTAGCAGCTCCTACAGCAGTTGGAAGATCTGGGAGGTTCTTTCAGCTAACAAAAGAAGAATTAAACCAAATCGATGGCTTTGCGCAAGCAACAAAAAAGTAAATAAGCATGGAAAAGTCCTGTAACATTTGCACCTGTAGGCTTGCGTCCGTCCCGTCCACGGTATTCAGATTTCATTTCATATAATACAAGGGAATATAGTTTTGAAACTGTAATCTTAAATCAGTTCGAAATTTTAGTCCGTTTGATATAATCATTGCTGATGGGGTCCAGCTTATCTAAATTGTTGTTGAATTAACTTTTTACGTTGAGAAATACTGTATTATAAAATACTTGTAATGTTTATGATTTATTTACATTTAGCCTCACTTTAATGTTGTCAAGTGTCGATCACAAAAAAACATTTATACCGAGCAAGTTTTTAAGAAGAGGAGCCAGATGCGTTACCATTATATGTGTGCCACTTCAATCATATGTCCTGCTCCGCAATATTATTTCTTAAAATGACCTGTTAATCAGAACAGTAATGTTCAGGTGCCTAGTTTTATAATAAGATGAATCAAAATTTCAACTTTGCGGGCTATAAATTGTAAAGGCTTTTAAGGTGGCCCTTAGATACAGGAACACTCAATACTTGACACTTGGCAAGATAATTAGAAAACACTGCACTTTTTAAACCATTAATAGTCATCACAAAACTTCTTTAAAGTACCTCCATGTCATCCAGGATTTCTGCATCGTTTCTGGATTTCTGCATCGTTTCTAACAGGGTCACATCGCTAAAATTAAGTAATGGCCGGTTGTCACTAGACTTAAGTTCAAGTCAATTGTTCAAGTCAGCATCGATTGAGGGCGCCGTGCAAATTATTTATTTACATGTTGACTGATAGTGACGAGTATGAAATAAAAACGAATCAAAACAAAATGGTGATTTATTTAATTACTTGGTGACTGATTATTTTGTGCTTTGTGATCAGATGATTATGAAATAAAACTACTATTTGCCACAGTCACATCACACTGCCAAAACATCACAGCCCTAATTGAACCATTGTCATGCTGCCAAAGCCAATGCGGAGAGTGCGCGTTCACTGAAGCAAGTAATTGTAATGATATAGCCGCATTGCTATAAATTGGCCTTCCTGGACAAAGTACGAATACTTCCAAGATTGGAGACTCAAGATTAAGTATCAAGAATCAAGAATAAGAATCAAGATCAAGACCAAGAACAAGATCAAGATCAAGATCAAGATGGCTCACCGATACCCGTGCATTGTATGCGTTAAACATGTTCGGTCAAACCAGCATGCGCTTCAATGTGAGCGGTGGCAGCATCGAAGATGTAACACCGGATTCTCTCGGGAGGCTTATGTTGAGTTGATGTCAGTTTCGTGGAGCCCTGCTTGGATCTGCGAGCCATGCTCTAGTACAGACTGAGTTCTCTGATGTCCCAGTGGCTGAGAGTACTCGGCAGTCTTACCAGATCATGGCTGTGGATGGCGAAATATCATTCAACTTGAGTGATCATTTAGAAATCCCGCAGGCACAAGAGGAAGACACGATAGCTGACCCAACTGTTCATGACGAACTCGAGGGACTCGGTGATGTTCCGGTGACAACCTTCAAGATCACCACTGGAGGTACAGTTCGGGGCAAAAACATTCTGGTTGACTCCAACGGCTACACATACACCATGAAATGAAGAAGGACCCCACTTCTCCATTCTCTGCATGGGTGTGTGGCTTGCGGAGTAAGACCCAGCATTGCCCTGTGTCTGTTCTTCAGCATGGTGATCGTTTAAGGTTTGGACGAAACAAGAATCACCTTAACGGTGAACGTCTTCCGCCCAGCCAGCGACATCGTCGAAGGAGTGTTGACTGAAATGGTGCCTGCCAATGCTCCCGCCGCCTGCCCAAGACCAAGCAACCTTACACGAGCTGCCAACAGAGCTCGCCAAAGTCAAAATATTACAAAATACGGACAATATAAAGGTATGGGATAGAAAATATCGCGTGCCGAGATAATGGTACATAAGAACAAAAATATACAAAATACGGACAAAATAAAGGAATTTTAAAGATATTTTTAGTTAGATAATAAAAGTAATCACATTTCACAAAAAGGACATTCAAATAATTAAACAAAATGACAATTCATTAAGTATTATTTTGTATCTCAACGAAAATTATATCCTTATTAAGGAATAACACATTTTACTGAAGGTACGAAGTGACTCGGCTGAAGGTACGAAGTGACTCGGCTGATGGTCACTTCGTACCCCGCCCACGGTACGAAGTGACCAATTTGGTTACGGTACGAAGTGTCCCGAAGGTACGAAGTGTCCAGGGTACGAAGTGGCCGACATCCGATTTTACAGGGCATTGAGGCACTAGGAAACCAGAGAGAGACTGTTCGTCTGAGTAGAGAGAAATTATGGATAAGACGTCTCCAGACCATGCAACCCCATGGTCTGAACATCCAAGAAGGAAATGACTAATAACTTTTTGTCTTTGCCTTCACCTTTTTACCACAGATAAGCCCCCCCCCCCCATTCTGCCTCATTCACCAATAAACTACCTTTCTCTCCCTCTCCCCATCAATGATTTTGTCCTTTGTGTTCCCCACCTCTTGTGGTCAACCAGCCCCTTCCCCCAATCCCCCTCCCTTTTCTTACCCTCCTTTCTGTTCAGGCTCCTGCTTTTTCTGTGTATTTTCCTCTCCGTCATCTATTTCCACTTGACTGCTTTTGTTACATCAGTAATGTATACATGTACCTGTTTATGTTTGTAGTCTTGTCATTTAGCCTTCGAGAAAGACTCTGCTAGGGTCGAAAACGTCAGGGTCGAAACGTCAGGCCACTATTTGTTTGCATTTATACCATAGGTCCTTTTGGTTGGTAGGCAGTTTGCAACAGCTAATACTATTTTTCATTTTCCATTTTATCTCACAAAGTAGCAATTGTACCATATAATTCCAAATATTTAAGAAGCTTGTTATTCTCAGTGTTACCTCATTGATTTAGTTTTTGAGTTTGTAAGATATTGCCATTGTACCTTTTCAGAGAGATATATGCAAAAAATGATGGTAAAGTAAAGAACCTGTTGTTACATGGCATCCCAAATATAGTAGTATTTTGTTGTTAATAGTGATGTTCATAACACTACAACTTGCCAAGAAATCATACCAGCTTCTTCAAATCATACCAACACCAATCATACTGCCCCCAAGTAAAGAATTTTGCCAACAAACTTCCACATCAACCTTTTTTGATTGGATTGTTTGTATCAATGAAGGGCGACTCAAAACAGTAGGGCAACCTGTGCCTTCATTATTTCCCTCATTAATTCTACAGTTTCAAAGTCTAGATTTGAGAAGAAGCTTCAGTTTTGGAGAAATAAATAAATATATTTCTATGGGTTTTTTTGTTTTTTTTGTTTGCTGAAACCTAAACCATCTCTCTGTCCAAGTTGTTTTAGTTTTATGAAAAAAAGTTTGCGACTCCACGGCATCCACTGATTTTATAATTTTATAGAGTTTCTCATTCCCGACAGGTTCCGTTTCTTATCAACGATTCATGCAACTTTGTAAGTTCGAGATTTTGTGGAAGTCATGTAATTTAACCACACCCTCAAAGTCCCAGACTGATGCGAACTTTTACCAAATCCCTGGGAGGGCAGTGAGTTCTTTTACTAGGGCGGTATTTACGTTTACTTGCATCATTTACGGTTTGTTTGTTGCATTACCGAAACTAAAGTTTGGAAAATTTGAGAAGTCGTTGTTTATTTATTTTATATATTTATGAACTATTTGTGAACAATTTCAACAAACGCCTAAACTTATCGACCATATGTAAGGACGTGTCAACGCTGGAAACTGAGCTCTTCGATGCTAATACTTTAAAGAACATGGCGGTACCAGAACGCAAATAAATTGAATATGTACGTAACCGACTGGCAAGTAATTTGAATAAGTCGGTCGGTTACACACACCCAAACAACAAAATTCGCAGACTATCGCTCAAAACAACATTATAATTATGAATATTCACATGTGTTTTTGAAAATTTACTCCTCCATATTCATAATCAACAAAACCTTCTAATTTTTATGTACATACTCATAACCAATAATATGCACCATCAGATTTTTCTACTTTTTTTCACAATAAGGTACTTAAAGAATAGTGAAATCAGCTGGAAAAATGATTCCTGCACGTCGGCGTTTTTGTTGGTGTAATGATGGCACAATTTCAAATATCAGTGTTTATAAAGTTGCTCTCATATGAATTGTTTTTGTCACCAACACTAGGTTCTCATGCCCCGTGCATGCCGCATGAGAAAATAATTTATCATAACATGGCCTAGAGGAGAACGATATTTTAGAACGATCTTAATAAAACATTCTTTATTTTAGATCCTTAATTTGAAGAAAATTATGTTTCACAGCTTAACGCAAGTAATCTATGATGTGCCTAAGTTCTGTGCTTCTTGCACACACAAAGATATTGAATCTCGGCAAGGGTTATCAAACTACTACAAGCTTAGTGTAAAAACGTTTAAGAAACTTAAACTTTGAATACTTAGTGCTCATCAAATACATTACGCATTAAACGTAACCAACGTGATGCTCTACCACACAAAGTTCTCAACCTTTGTGGGAAAAGTCCAAGCCAAACTAATGTTATGATCGTTACCCATACAAAGTATTGCAACGACCTTACGTTCATCAATAAAACAAGGACATACAAATCCACTATTAATATCATCCAGAAAACAACTACTCCAAAATCGATATTCAATGTGAACTTGAGTGGGGAATCAATAACATTCGAACCATGTTCCTGACTAAGTACTGAACGAGGCTCTCTGAATGGATTACTGTGTTTTCCACGAGTACTTCTCGTGGAGCATTGCACTTTGCTTACTGTTGCACTTGGCTGTGCCTCATTGGCTGATGAGGAATCTTCATTTGGAAAGACAACTCCTATTTCAATGTCAGAATCAGAGGAAGAGTCTACGTGTTCTATTGGTGGTAGTTTTGATTGTTCACTGTTATCAACATCAGAGTGACTTTCATTACCATTCTGAACATCATTGCCCTCCATTACTGCTCTCTTTAACTCTGTGGAGTGTACATTTTTAATTTCACCAGAGCCATCTGTTAATTGAATACCATAAACATAGTTTTCCAAGTCTGGCTGATCAACAACTTTGTACTGTTTCGAAGAGTACATGTTTTGAATTTTGTGGCGAACAGAAAACTGATGTTCTTTGAGATACACAACATCACCACTATCGAAAGTTTAAGGTTTAGCTTTCTTATCAAACACCTTCTTACGGGATTTTGCCACTAATGCCAACTTCTGGTTTGCAATGGTGAACGCTTTCTTTAATCTATGCTGATGTAAGCCAACCCAGTCACTACATTCATCTTCCTTGCCACCTAGCAACAAATCTACCGGAAGGCGAGCTTCACATCCAAACATTAAATAGAATGGTGAAAACCCTGTAATTGAATGAACAGTAGAGTTATATAAGAGTACACTAATTCACACAAATATTTCGGCCAATTACGCTTTTCTTTCTCTGTCAATGTTCTCAACAGATCATGCTATGTTCTGTTAAAACGTTCGCACTGAGAGTTCCCTTGAGGGTGATATGCTGTTGTTTTAGATTTACGAATGCCATATAATGAACAGAGATGATGAATTAAATTGGACTCAAATTGTCTACCCTGATCAGAGTGTATTCTATCGGGAACACCAGACTTAACGAACCATTCTTTCACAAGTGTTTTAGCAGTTGTAATGGCTGTTTGATCCTTAGTCGGAAATGCAATGGTATACTTGGAAAAACCATCTGTGATCACAGGAGCATTTTCTATTCTATCTGAAGACTGCTCAATGACAGTAAAGTCTATCGCAATAACCTCTAATGGGCGTGTAGCTAGTAAATGTCCAAGGGGGTTACGAGGCTTTACAGACGGTTGCTTAGCAACAGCACAGTTTTTACAGTTCTGTACCCAGGTTTTTACATCCTTGTACATTCCTGGCCAATAACATATCTGCTGTGCAAGTGCAAAGGTACGCTCTTCACCTTGATGCCCATTCTGGTCGTGAACTGCAGTAAGAAGTACTTTTTGCATGGTTAAAGAAAGAACAAATTGTTTAATTTTTATACCAATAGTGTTCATTCTCTCTCGGTACAAAATGCCGTCTTCTTCTATTATGCGATTAGTTTGCCTGAGAAGAGTCTTTAAATGATGAGGTTCTTTCTTCCTCTCAGAGGCTGTGGGACCGTCTGTTCTCCTTAAAATATATCAGAAATCGTGCAATCATGGGATCACTCTGATGTAATTGTCTCAACTCAGTGCTGGTATATGAGGGAAAAGCTGATATCTGTGCCGAGATCTCCGATTGAATTCTACTGCATGCTAAGTCCTCTATCTCGTTAGCAACCGCTACTCTTAACTCTGTAGGCGGACACAATAGTGCGTTATCGTTTTCAGGCAATATTACAATTTCTGTCACAGTAACGGGTAGTACTCATGTTTGACCCTGTTCTTCATGCTCAGCATCTCGTGGTGTCTGTCGAGATAACGCGTCTGCATTGCGATTCTCACGCCCTGACCAATATGATATGTTGAAGTCGAATATACTCAAATTTGCAACCCACCGTTGCTCTGTAGCACCCAGCTTTGTTGTTTGTAGATGACTTAGTGCATTATTGTCGGTCCAAACCTCGAAAGTACTGCCGTATAAGTAATCTTTGAACTTGTCGCAGACAGCCCATTTCAGTGCCAATAACTCCAATTTCATTGAAAAAAGTAGTCTGGTGCGGCCATGGAGTGAAGACGTACACCTTTTTTTGCTCCATACGACTTTTAAATTTCACCAAAGAAACCTTCTTCAATCTCCAATATTATTAGACATCCGCCATCCTGATTAAACATTACATTCTGATACACAATTCTACTGAGTACTACTGGTTTCTGATGTAAACATGCCACCCAAAAAGGACAGCAAACGGTCAGCTGCGCCCACTTCACTGGTCACGTCTGGGAAGACCAACGATAATCCAATGGCTGACGAGGACTTAATAACATCAGTGCTAAAATGGGAGTTACATGATGTCAAAGCAGGAATTGAAGAGAAACTTGATGTTGTCATTACAAACCAAAAGTCTCTCCTACAGCGAATGGATAAGATCGAATCAAGATACAAAGAAATGGAGAATACAGTATCCTTTGCATCAGAAAACATTGAAGATTTACAGCTTGAAAACAAGAACACACTAACCAAAATGGCACAGATGTCAGCACAGCTTGAAGGGGCACACAAGAAGATCGACCAGCTACAGACTGAAACCCTCAACCTTGAGCGCCACTCCAGGAGTTTCAATTTACGGTTCGGCGGCATCCCGGAACTTCCAAACGAACAGGCATATGATACACTAAAGCAGATTTTGTTTGAGGAATGTGACCTCTCACCAGAAATCGAGAACGCCCATTGCAGTGGCCGCCGGCCAGGATCCCCCAATGATAAACCTCGTCATATCGTGGCAAAATTCATCTATCGGCCCGAACGACAGCTGGTTCGTCTTGCAAAAAACAAACTGGCCAAACGGGGAATCTACATAATCCAAGACCTTCCAGCTGTCGATGTTGCAAAAAAGAGAAGCCTAAAAGAGGTTATGTACAAGGTGTACAAGGCGGGTGGTAAAACTTTGTTTCGGGACGGTGACCTCTTTATAAATGGTCAGAAATATCACCCTCCTCCGGCCACTTCCACTTCCAGGACTGAGTAGAACCCTGCTGGTGGCACCTTGTCATTCATCAAACTTACTGTCATTCATCAAACTAACTGTCATCTATTTATGGGTACATAAATTCACCTAATTTATCTGGTGTAACTTAACTTATTCACCAATTATATGGAGCATTATGAGGTTGTTGTCAACTCGGTAAATTTATTGATCACTGATCTGATTATTGGGTTGTTGTTTTTTTCCTTTGATAGTCAAAAAACCCTGTCCCGCTCTAGCGTCCCTACAAGGTCTGTGTGTTGTTGTTGTTGCTGTTGCTGTTGCTGTTGCTGTTATTGCCGTCGCCGTCGCCGTCGCCGTCGTCGTTGTCGTTGTCGTCGTCATCGTCGTTTTAAAAACTGTCCTTCCTGTATGCCTGTTAAATTTCCATGTAGCATTTGCTGTAACCCTGTAAAAACCAATCAAAATAGTATTTTCTGTGACTGCTGTAAACTCTGGACTCACCTGAAATGCACAAATCTTAATCTTATCGATTACTTTAAGCTAGCAAATGATGAAGAAAACTGGTTGTGTCCTGAATGTCTCAGCACCGCCCTTCCATTGAATTGGCTTGACTCTGAAGAGTTTGATTTGATGATCTCGAACTTGGATCAAAGTTCAAACTATTGTCTAAATTTCAAAACCGTTACTGATCTCAACCTAGATTCTCTTAAATTGCCAATTGATGAAGACCTTGAAAGCTCAGACTCTAGAAATTCCTGCTATTATTCTCTGAACAATTTTATTGATTTTTTTAATCATGATCCTGTTCAAAATTGTTCTTTTTTGCACCTAAATATTAGAAGTTTATGTAAACGCATTGATCAATTTAAAGCATTTCTTCATTCCATTACTCATAATATTTCTGTCATAGGATTGACTGAGACTTGGTTAAATGCCTCTTGTAAAAATCTACTTAATATACCTGGATACATCCTAATCAACAAAAACAGAGTTGGTAGGATTGGGGGTGGGGTTGCCCTTTATATATCTAATGATTTACAATATACTCCTAGACTAAACCTAAATGATTTAGGTGATGCTTCATTTGAATGTATATTTATTGAGATTATTACCCCTCACAATGCCAAGAATATTGTTATTGGAGTTGTTTACAAGGCCCCTGATGCCAATTTTGAAAACTTTCTTACTTGCTCTCAAACATTATTTCACCAACTAATGAACGAAAACAATCACTGCCTCATTACTGGTGATTTTAATTTGAACTTACTAAACCCAGATAATTGCAGACAGCCCCAGGAATTCCTAGATACTGTTTACTCCTCCTCCTGTTTACCACTGATCCATAAACCAACCAGAATAACAAACACATCAGCCACTCTTATTGATAATATGTTTACAAATATACTGCCCCAACCTAAATCTGGCATTATTGTCACTGACCTATCTGATCATTTTCCAATATTTACTTCTTTTCCAATGAAAGTTAATCGCCTTAACCTTCATCATACTTCAACTCGTGATTACACGGGTGATAATATTACTAAACTTAATGGAGAACTTTCTACATGTGACTGGAGTACAGTGTTAAATGCCAGAGATGCTAATTTATCATTTATAAATTTTATGGATATTTTCAAAGGCAACCTAGACAAACATATTCCCATCAAGCATTGTCATCCTAAATCTTATAAGCTTACCCCTAAATGTCCCTGGGTCACTGTCAGCCTTTGTAAATCTATTTGCCATAAGAACAAGCTTTATCATAGATATACCGCCAAACCCACCGACCTAAATCGTTCTAGATATGTACGATACAAGAATATACTTACTAATGTCTTACGTAATGCTAAGCGTAATTACTATACTAAGCAGTTTGAGCGAGCTTAGGGTAACATAAAAAATACGTGGCAAATAATCAATAATGTTCTCAAAAATAAGCAGAAACCCAAAATAGACACAAATCAAATAGATAACACAAATGTCAGTAACCCTCAATATATTGCTGACCACTTTAATAACTACTTTACAAACATTGGTAGAAACCTATCCAGTACAATTAAATTTAATGACTCAAATTTTTCTGATTATTTACTGAACCCAAATTCTAATTCACTTTTTGTTTATCTCCTGTCACAGAAGAAGTTATTGATATTGTAAAAAATTTGCCCAACAAAACAAGCTCTGGTGTTGATCTCATTAGCAGTTTATTAATTAAACAGGTGATCCTGGCAATCTCCAGACCCTTGACATTCATTATGAACTACTCTATCTCAACAGGCATGGTTCCATAGGACATGGAGGCTAAAATAACCCAAATTTTTAAAAGCGGTGATCCAACTGTTGTTAATAATTATCGACCAATCTCTGTCCTTACTTCGTTCTCTAAAATTATTGAACGCATTATTCATAAACGGACTTTACAATTTCTTGATAAATATATTATTAAATCGGATAACCAGTATGGATTTCGGTCCCATCACTCAACTAATTGATAAGGTTACTTACTGGTTTAGATGCTTCCTCTGCTACAATCGGTATTTTCCTGGACCTCTCCAAGGCCTTTGACACAGTTGACCATAAAATACTTTTGTCTAAACTTGAATATTATGGAATCAGAGGAGTTGCCTTGGAGTGGTTCAGGGATTACCTCTCTAATCGTCAACAATTTGTGTCCATTCAGGGTACCCAGTCTAGATTATGTAAAATATCATGTGGTGTTCCACAAGGTTCTATAATGGGTCCTCTTTTATTTTCTGTTTATATTAATGACTTTGAAAAATCTTCTGATGTACTCTTTCATCCTTTTTGCTGATGACAGTAACTTGTTTTACAGCCACAGTGATGTAAACATACTATTCAATACGGTTAATAGAGAAATGGAAAAAGTATCGATATGGACCAAAGCTAACAAGTTATCGCTTAATTAAAAAAAAACAAATTACATGTTGTTTAGCAAAAAACAATGCCAACAACTGTCGGGAATTTGTATTGATAATAACAATATTACTAAAACCGATTGTGTTAAATTTCTGGGCCTATACATTGATGAAAGCCTTTCATGGAAAAAGCATATCAATCATATTTCCACAGTCGTCTCTAGAACTATTGGTATTATTTCCAAGCTTAAGTGGATCTTTCCCCAGGATATATTAATGAATTTGTAAAATACCCTTATTTTACCTTACATTAGTTACGGTATACTTGCTTGGGGTAATAGTGGCACCGGTCATGTTCATAGAATCCTTAAATTACAGAAAAGAGTTCTACGTATTATTAAAAACGTTAACGTTCAGGAACACAGTCATCCCCTTTTTTTATATTTGCAGTGTTCTAAAAGTTAATGAAATTTATTCTCTCCAACTTTGCTCTCTCATGCATCAATTTAAAACTAACAACTTACCCAAATCCATCAGCTCTGTTTAAAAAAAATGAAGAAGTTCATGATCACTTCACAAGGCAGTGTCATGAATTTCATCAATCTTATACTCGCACTACACTTTCTAAAATAACTGTGAAATATGCGGGGCCCAAGCTATGGAGCTCTGTTGACACCACCTTGAAAAAAATCTCTAATCCATCACACTTTAAATGTAAATATAAAAAGACTGTTACAAAAATATTTATTGAATAACTGATCTTTTTTCACAGGGTTATATCATTACATATCATTATACTACATCATATTATATTATGTAATGGATTTTTTCTCTTCTTATGACACAAGTATTTCTCGTTTTACGTTTGTGAGTTTTGTATGTTAACATTGATCTTATTTTCTAATCTTCTAATCTTTGTTATAAATGTTATAGGGGGCCTCTACTTGACAAGCTTTGCTTCTAGAGACCCCCTTCCACATCCATGTTGGTATTTTAAGTTTTAACTCATTTTACTTTTAAAATGATACCATCTTTTCTGTTATGTACTGTCATGATTTTGTGGAAAATAAAGTAAAGTAAAAAAAATAAATAAAAAATAACTATACTGACGCATGTTTCGTTCATTAGGTCGCAAAGTCTGACTTGCGTAGGCAATATCGTGTCGTTTACCATCTTGGTCTTGAGACAAAACTGCGCCCAGGCCATCTAAACTAGCATCAACCTCAACGATGAAGGGTTTGTTGAAATCTGCATACCCCAGCACTGGCGTTGAGACAAATTTCTCTTTCAATAGGTCAAAGGCTGATTGACACTTGTCGGTCCACCTTCCTTGGAAATATCTAGCCGATTTTCCTTTAGACTCACCAATTAGGGAATGCAATACCTGGGCAGTATTTGCAAATGACGGTACATACCGCCTGTAGTAACTGGCAAAACCCAAGAACTCTCTTAGCTGCTTTACCGATCTAGGAACAGGCCATTCTCTCACTGCCTTGATCTTACTGTCATCTGTTGATATGCCATCTGCTGAAAGGACGTGTCCCAGGTAGGAAACTTTACTTCTGAACAAATGACACTTAGAAGGTTTAAGTTTCAGGTTATGTTCTTTCAATCGATTAAACACAATGTCTTAATATTGCAAATGCTGATCAAATGTATGTGAATAGATCAATATGTCATCAAGGTATACAAGGACTATTTGAAATGCAAGATCACCTAAACACCTTTGCATAAGTCTCTGAAATGTTGCTGGAGCTCCACACAAACCGAAAGGCATTCTTACGTACTCGTAGAGATCTACAGGAGTTATGAAAGCTGTCTTCTCACGATCAGAATAGTGCACTCTAACTTGGTGATAACCACTTGCAAGATCTAGGGTTGTAAAATATCTAGCACCTAATGGAGTGTCCATCGACTCTAGTATGCGTGGTAGTGGAAAGGCATCCTTCTTTGTACAGTGTATTAGCATTAAGTCTACGATAGTCAACACACATTCGTAGCGACCCATTTTTTCCGAGCTAAAACTATTGGTGCTGCGTATGGGCTGTAACTCTCTTTGATAATACCAGCATGAAGGAGATCTTTTATGTGCTGCTTAACCTCTTAAAATTGATTTGGGGGTATTCGACGAAATGTTTGGGCGACTGGTTCATCAGTCTTGGTGACAATACGACGTGTCCCCAAGATCTAAGTTGTCTTTGGCAAATATGTCACGATGTTTTCGAAGGAGAGCATAGATTTTGTTAAGCTGATCATCAGACCCCTTAAATTCTGACAAGTCTACTTCAGTCGTGAAGACCTGCTTCGCGTCTTTGTCTGGTTCAACCTCTGAAAGAGAAATCCTAATCTCATTCGATGAAACTTGTGTAAATTCAACATCTGGAGCATCACTGCCAGTTACGGTTTCTACAGAGTGTATTATACCAATACGGGTTTTACCATGGACAAACACTCCTGAAGAAGAAAGATTTACGATTCTCACAGGAAACGTTCCAGCTTTAGTGTCGACAATCGTGGCCTCAGCTATGACACCAATTCGAAGATGGTCAGAATTACGCAATGGCTCGACAATTGCAAAATGGGGAAATGAACCTTTACAAGTTGCCATAACTGTACAGCACGATTCTGCAGGTATGTATACTGAAGAATTGTTTACTGTAGTCACTATATCAGAACGAACAGTCTTTTTCATTTGGGACGTTGGTGAGCCCATAATATCAATGTTATTGTCCTGCATCAACTCCAAAACATTCATTCCAAGTACTGCTGGAACTACTTTCTTTTGTTGGCGATGTTCGTCATTAGATGAATCTTTAACTACTAGAATACCAATCTGAGGTAAAGTAATACCTTTAACTTCTACGTCTACTTCAAGATAGCCAATGTAGGGTATTTTCAGTCCATTTGCACAAGTTAACGACAACCAAAGGCCTTCAGTTACTAAATCAGCACCATCTGGTTTCAAATAATGAAAAAAAAAGTCTTCTGTCACAGTGGTTACCATGGACCCTGTGTCAATAAGGCACTGGACAGTAACACCGTTCATCCTTATTTCCAGTGTAGGGCATCCCCGTACAAAACGATCATGACGATCTCTCTGGTACAGATTGTCGGTGTAAGATGAGCCCATTTGGGTCCTCTCCACTTGAGGGCTCTCTACAGTGGGAGGCATTAGTTTGACGGCTGATCTTTGGTTCTGTTGGCCTCAGCTGCTTTGCGATACTCTTCCAATTTAGCTTCCGCCTGTTGTAGTTGAAATCTAAAACAGTTTGACATTAAATGTCCCTTACGATGGCAATGGTCATAATAAGTGGTATTTCTGATATTAGGGTAAGATTGATGACTGCCCTTGGTTGCGGCTTCTGTTGAGGAACATGCAATTTTAGTAACTCTTCAATTTGAGCTTGCTGGGCTTGGAATTGAGCTTGCTGTTGTTCCATAATACCCTTTAGTTGGAGTACTTGTTCTGTAAGGGTTACTCTCTGTGAGGACGATGTCCCTTTAATTTCATTAACAGTTACTTTTTCATCTTTGCCCTCTTTGTTATCTTCCTCTTCTGCCCATTCAGTTGCTTCCTTACGGACATACTGGGGGAATCCCTTAACTGTTTCTTAAGATGTTTACGTAACATATTATCACATACACCCTCAGAAAATTGGTCACAAAGTAGCTTATCCTTAGAAGGGATCAAGTGTGGACACTTCTTTGACGCCTTTCTAAAGATTTCCATCAAATGGTGGGAAAAATCTCTCAGACTTTCATTAGTTTTTTGTTTGCATTCGAAAAAAAATAGTTGCAATTGAACGCCTGTGGATTTAACTCCAAAAACCTCATGTAAAATTTTCAACAAGTCCTCTACATTACTACGCGCTTCTTGAGGGCGTAGCTTTACTTCTTCTCGAGCGGGACCCTCAAGATGTTGGAACATTAAATAGACCTTGTCCTCTTCAGACAAAGGACGAGATGCCAAAGACGCCTGATTATCACAACACCAATCTTCTAGTGAAATATCGGACTCTTTTCCCGTAAAAGATTTGACTTTCTTTTGGGATGGCATGAGTAAAAATGATGCCGAACTCTATTTCTTTTTACTTTCAGTAGCATCTTCTATTTCTTTTGACAGTCTATCTATCTGTTCCTGCAAATCTTCAAGGTCAGCTCCCATCGCCATATTTTGTTACTATGTTGCCTAATGACTCACGAAAACAAAATGCAATAGTGATTTAACCCATGTGTAAATAGGTAGTACCTGAAACATGTTCAAGGCCCTACATACGCAATTTGTACTGGGAAATTACAAAGAAGCAAGTCACTATATCACAGCAAATGGTATGACAAATATTAAAAACACACATGTACAACGAGTCATTAAGTAAATAGGATACACATGAAGATTCGTCTTCGTAGAAATGTTCTCAGTCATTGGCGTCTTCAGACGTTGAAGTCTCAGACAGTGGGTAGAAACGCACGTCAAAGCTATGATGTCACCTTTAGAGCGACTTGATATTGGCGTCTTCCTTCCATTACGTCACAGGACAAAATAGGGGGAATTACGGAAATTTTGTTTTCGTTAGACCCAGTAAATTTCTCGTGGGAACGATTATCAAATTTGACTACAATATTAATGATGGTTGTTGCGAATTTCACAAACAATGCTTGGATGCAATAAATGTTTCTGTATTTTTTTTTCTTTTTTTTTTTCAAATGCCGACTACGCCTTGTGTGACCAAGCTAAAAAGGCGGAAGAAATTGGAAAGAGAAACGATTCCAAGTTTGTTTGAATCTGAGGTGCTTTTATTACATCCAAAACAATATTTACTAAATAAAGTCAAAATCACAACAATGATCAGAAATAAAAGTGACGGAGGGCATAATTTGCCTCCCTTTGTTATTAGAAGTTCCAATTTAAAGCAAAGTAAAGATCGAATAAAGTTCACTTAAATTAAGTTAGTTTAGGCTACAGGTAAATTGACGCATGTAATCGCCTCTAATTAGTTGGAAAAAACGTTTCGTTTGCAGCACAGAAGACAAATTTGTCTGTAGATGAGGTGAGGATGTGGTTCGAGCATTTGGAGAGTATTCAGCAGCGAAGGTTAAGTGGCATTCAGAAATCAAACACAAGGCAGGCACTACAAGAGCAGGAACCTGCTGGCTATGAGTTGGAGATAGACCGCAATATATATAATCAGCATCAGCACCTTATCAAGAAACTAATAGAGAACGCAAAAACATAGTTCTATTCTGATTCAGTTGCTAAGTGCTCAGAAAATCAGAATCGCCTCTTCCGTGTTGCAAAAACGTTACTCCACAAGAACAGAACTCCGGAACTTCCAAGTTATGAATCAGATCAAACTCTAGCAGATGCATTCCAGGACTATTTCATTAACAACATTGCAAACATTCGCACTAGTATCGTGGCACAAAATGTAATGTCTGTAAAATCTAGTGTTTTAGACTCACACTCTGTTCCTGCTAATTTAAGCTATTTCAAACTGACTACTGTTGATGAGGTTAAGAAAACAATAATGAGGGCTCCCACTAAACACTGTGAACTTGATCCAATACCCACATCCTTACTAAAGGAATGCGTTGATGCCGTTGCTCCATTTATTACTGACATTGTCAATAAATCTCTATCCTCAGGTTCATTTCCTGACGGCCTCAAACTGGCTCATATCAGACCTCTCCTTAAAAAGGCAACCCTGGATAAAGAGGATCTGAAAAATTACAGGCCAATCTCTAATTTAAAATTTGTTGGAAAGATAGTTGAACGTATTGTTTCGCCTCAAATAGTATCATTGCTTACCACTTGCAACTCACGAGATCCATTTCAGTCAGCCTATAGGGAAAACCATAGCGTGGAAACTGCGTTGCTGCGTGTCGAAAATGATGTTTTTACCGCAATGGACAACGGTCAAATTGTCGCCCTGGTTTTACTAGATTTAACTAGAAATGGCTCTCGAGTGGTGCAAGTCTTATCTCAATAATCGAATGCAGTTTTCTTGTATAGGGAATTCATTTTCTAAAACATCGATGCTCAACTATTCAGTGCCTCAAGGCTCAGTTCTTGGCCCGCAACTATTTGTAATGTACACCTCTCCAATCCGGCACATTATTGAAAGTTTCCAGCTTCAATACCACATATACGCCGATGATACCCAACTGTACCTATCTTTCAATCCTTCACAGCGAGTGGTAGATGCCAAACTAAAAACAAATTGAGGCTTGTGTAACTGAGATTCGTCATTGGATGGAAATGAATTATCTTAAACTGAATGCTGATAAAACTGAATTTATGTTGATTGGGTCCAAAAAACAGCTCGACAAAATTCATGTTGATCACATTACTGTCGGTGGCTGTAACATTACTCCTGTCAAACGTGCCCGTAATTTAGGTTTTATGATTGATTCAACAATGTCTCTTCATCAACATATCTCTCAAGTAGTACAATCCACATCCAACAATCTCAGAAATCTAAGCAGGATCCGAAAATATCTTTCCCAAAAAGCAACAAAACAGTTGGTTCATGCTTTCATCACTTCTCGTTTGGACATGTGCAACTCGCTTCTTCATGGAATTCATCAAAAACAACTTGACCGTCTTCAGTCAAAGCAAAACACAGCTGCCCGCCTAATTACACGTTCTCGACGCTCTTCACATGTTACCTCAATTTTATGCAATCTTCACTGGCTTCCAATACAATTTAGAATCATTTACAAACTCATGATCTTAACCTACCGCTCATTACATGGTACTGCACCTTCATATTTATCTGAACTCATCAGCCCTTATAACTCCTGTCGAGCTGGTCTTCGCTCAGCAAATCAACATCTTCTGACTGAACGGAGATCTTATCGCTCCTGGGGAGATAGATCTTTCTGTACTGCTGCCCCCCGTCTTTGGAACAGCCTCCCTCACAACATTCGCTCTATATCATCCCTCAACTCCTTCAAAACTTCCCTCAAAACCCACCTCATGGTGATTGCCTACAACGGCGCAGTTTAATTTATATGTATTGTTTTTTCTTTCTGTAAATTGTTCTTTATTGTCGCGCCTTGAGCGCCTTCTTGTTAGGTGGATATGTTGCGCTATACAAGTGTTATATTATTATTATTATATGAGGCTGCTAATGCCGCTGGCGATGATGCTAAAGACACTGATGGTGAATCAGAAGAGGACTTTTGTTTGTGTCACCGGTAAGTATGTGTGCACAACTGCAAATTACTTATTTTGGGGGTAAGCGTGTTAAGAACACATAAAAAACACTGATAGAACAGTTTAGCTTACAATTGCCCTCATTTGTGAGATTTCAGCATGTGCAAGTTCTCCTATGCGTTTGATGATTTGTGCCAGTGGATTATTTCCAAATCTAACCATTCTTTTTATCTGCTGGCGATAATTTTCAAATGGAAAAGCTGATATACTATCCAAACTTCCGTGTTCTCTAACATCTGCACTGATGTGGATCATGCTATGCACATTGTAGATAAGAAATTCAGGCCCATGCAAGACATGTGCTTGTTCCACAAAGTACACTAACAATGCATGTGCATATTGTGCTTGTTCCACAAAGTACACTAACAATGCGTGTGCATATTCTATGTGTTGATGTGCATGGCGTGGGCACACAAGAATTGAAATTGCAACACTTAATGTCAAAAAATGGCCGTAAAGCTCTTTTTTCAATGTCTTGTGTAGGACAATCTTTCCTGTGTAAAGCAAAAATTGTCTAGACAGTACTCGGTAGCTTTCCACCGGTCGATTTCATCAAAATGTCTAGGTTTCCGTGCAAAAACTCTTGGTATACACTTTTTGAGATCTGTTAACTTTCTACCGATTTGTTGAGATTGCTGAGCAGATATCCTTACTTCCTTCTTTCCCCTTAGCCATGTCAACAATAATTTGTTCATGACACCAAGGCAAGCTTGGTGCATGTAATCAATAGGAAAGTCTTTGATCATATCAATTGGTACATCACAGAAAGGGGACAAATTATGATGGTGTTCTTCATGTGTTTGAAGCCTGAATGATTCGTTGGTGCAAGCATCTACATTTTGGATTTTAGGATATGTCATTCTGCCAATCCAAAGACCACTTTGTGTGCATTTATCACATCCTGAATAACCAGAATACTGTTTTTATTGATTGATTTTACCATTGCCTTTGCTGGAGCATCACAAATTATGGCTCTTAATTTGACTGCAAAGCTTTTGTGATCACATTGCAGCCCATGCTGAAGAAGTTGTGTCAAATCTGTTGTTGTGTCTCGCAGAAAGTCAAGATTTGCCGTTTTTTTGTCACCAAGACAAAGTGCGACTGGAATTTTTGTTGTGGCACTAAGTGAATGGCACATAAAATTGGCCACAAGCTCTTCTTTGAGCTTTTGAAGAGAGGACTACTATCAATATTTAGGGAGACTTCCAATGTGTCAACTTGTTCTCTGGTCGCTTTTGAGTATGTCTGAAATTTCTTGTTCATCTCATTAATCAGGCCCATATCAATGTACTCCATACCTGATTTAACAACTGTATGGACATCTCTTACTGTTCTCGTCAAAGTTCGGGCAGAAGATGGCAATTTAGAATGTCCATGGGTCCTCAGGATTTTAGGAAGGCCATCAACGGCATTGTGTTTCACTTGTGTTTCACTTGTGTGTCATCAACATCATTATGTTGGTCAACATCATCATGTTGGTCAACATCATCATGTTGGTCAACATCATCATGTTGGTCAACATCATCATCATGTTGGTCAACATCATCATCATGTTGGTCAACATCATCATCATGTTGGTCAACATCATCATCATGTTGGTCAACATCATCATGTTGGTCAACATCATCATGTTGGTCAACATCACCATGTTGGTCAACATCACCATGTTGGTCAACATCACCATGTTGGTCAACATCACCATGTTGGTCAACATCACCATGTTGGTCAACATCACCATGTTGGTCAACATCATCATGTTGGTCAACATCATCATGCTGATCATGTTGCTCAATATCACCATGCTGATCAAAATCACCATGCTGATCATGATGTTCAATATCAGCATGGTCAATATCATGGTGCTGATCAAAATCAGCTCTTGACTCATCTTCGCTATGGTCTGTACTCAGCACACTTGTATGTTCATCAAGGTTTATATTTTGATCATGATCATCGTCAACATGTACTGACTGCCAATTCCTTTTTAACTCGTCTACGTATAACTGATGATCACCTTCACTTATATTAGCGGCGACAACTTCTTTTCTCATCCATTCTCCTTTCAGTCATACTCTAGGTTAAAATGAAAAAGTAATATTTCCATTTTTCTTTCAACAGCATGAATTCCTACAAGTACCAAATCCCCCCTGGTAAATTTCTTGCAGAACATTAACTCACTTGAAAGAAAAAAAATTATGTTCATTCAAAAAAATATTTGAATGTGTGCATAGGCCTAAATGTAATGCACTTTAAATATGTCATTTTTTTAAACAACTTCCATATTAACTGTCCAAGAAAAATGTTATACGAGTGACAAATCGCCACTGTTTTCACGATGAGGCAATTTTTCATGTTTTGCGAAAACTGCGTTTGAAGTTAAACTATTTTTGAAACCATTGTTTCGGATAGTTTGCCATTTAAACGGTTAACTTTTTCCCAAGGATGAAAGTGGAGATCCTAAACCATGCAAATATGTTATTTGAATCACAGTACCTTTAATTAATGAGTAATTAACTGTTAAACACGAGTTTCTCTTCGTGAAAATGGCGCGAACGAGGTCTGTGTGCAGCACGTCGTGTACGAACCAATGCGTAAACGACGAGTGTCTGTTCGTGACTGAAAACTTAATCTTGGTCACACAAATTGCCTCTTCGTGAAAACTCAAAGCGCAGTCAGTCGTTTTTTTTGTCTCGTGCCAGCACTATGTAATACAATGTAAAATTTGACAAATCTTAGTGTGGCTGTTCGTGAAAACGCAACAGTTGGAGTTTGGTAAAATGGTCCTTTGTGCTAATTATAGTGTACTTAGAAAAGTATGGTTGATGTCACTCGATAACATTAAAAATTTGTAAAAATACCAATTTGCCAAAATGTGTGAATTGCTTCTTCGTGAAAACAGTGACGAAATGTTACTTTTGATAATAAATCATCTTGTAATAACTTCTGATGTTCAGATGAAAATCAATTTAAGTGCTACGTTAGTTTTTTAAGTGCAATAAAAAAAACACAGTAGTACTAGCATTTACTAATGCACTTACAGCTCCAATGCAATAAGAAGCCGCACAAAAACTCAAATCTTGCCTTGAGAACATGAGCAGAACTTGGGTCTGATACACAATGCTTTTTATCTTAAGTTTTAATACTTACATTAAATTAAGACGATGATGACCGATTTTGTAGTCCTTTCTCTATGGTAGTACGTTTGATCAGACTGAGCGTGAGAACTGACTGCTGCCGCTATCCTCTTCTAGACCTGTCCACCGGCGGGCCAATGCAACGCGCACACATGGCATGCGGGAGCTAGAGAGCATGGCTGGCAAGCAGCCAAAGTAAAGTGTCATGCGCTCGCACTGTGCATGTGATCGGACGACTCGAGTTTTGCACATCAGAGCCGATTGTTTATGTTGAAAAAATCGATAATTGGTTCGATCCGAACGGAATAATAATGACATTAAGATTTCAAGACCAAATAATCGATTGTTAGTAACTTTTGACATCGAGTTGAATCAAATACTGCAAAATATATACAAATGCGTGGGAAAGTGCAAAAACGCGCCCAGATTGTGCTGGGGGGGGCGGACTGGGGTTTTGCGTAATCATTTGCAATCGTGATTTGAGTACACTCATTAAAAAGACAAGAAGAAATCTTTGAAATTTTAAGTAATGTCCATTTTTTACATGAAAACAGTGGTTAAGCTCGTAACATTTTTAAGTACGTATTCCCAGAATAAATGCAATAACATTACGATGTCAAAATTGTCCGTCGACAAAGTGGATCTACGGTTGTCGTCTGTTAAAAAAAAACAAAAAAAACTTGACTTTCCCAGTCTTTTGACTGTTCTCACGAACAAGTAATCAGCTATAAATGTTTTTCGCGATATAGCTTCCTGTACCCCACACATTCCTAACTTTATGCTTTATATTATTTACATATTTTCAAACTTTTGATTGCAAACATTCAAGATTCAAAGCTATCTGAAACAAATACGCCCGTTTGCAATTTGACTAGGAAAAGTTTAGTAAAATATAGCGCCCTCATTCCTTTGTGATTTGCAAACAATTATTGTACAACGATATTAATTTTATTCTTTTAAAATTTTAATAAAATATTTACGAACCATTCAGCAATTTAAAATTACGGCAATTTGTATAAGGTTTATAACCAAAATTGACAAAATAAAGGAAAATGTGCAAAAATAGATTGTTTATTTTATCAACACTCATGGTTTTTTTACTTATATAATTACTTTAAAATTGTAAAATGACTCGAACCAATATTTTTGTTGTGCCTCTTTTTCTTCGCCGTAGTTTTCATTTGATAAAGTCTGGTAATTTATTTTTGCGATACAAAATAATGTTTCCTTGTGACAATCGAAGGTGTTCTTTAACAAAATAATCCCCCCAAAATGATGAATTTTAACAACTTGTCACTGTTTTCTAAAAACCCAGTATGTATGCATAGCTTTTTGCTTGTCAAATGTTAATGCAACATAGGATTTGTACAAAATTTTGTTTGAGATGTTGCATCAACTACCTGAACTTAGGGTTAAAAGCTTATTTAAATACAAAAAACAAGAACAAAATTACCCGCCAAAATGTTGATTTTAAACATCTTGTCACTGTGCTTTCAAAAACAAGATGTACATAAAGTTTTTTTGCTTGTCAAATTTTAATGCAACATAGGAAGTGTTTGAGATGTCTTGTCTACTACCTGAAATTAGGGTAAAAAGCATAGTATTTCAATACAAAAAACAAGAAAAAAATTACCCGCCGAAATGTTGAATTTTAACATCTTGTCACTGTTCCTAAAAGCGCCTTCTTCTGTAACATCCTCCTCACATTTGCCCATATGACCAGACTCCTCTCCATAGATCACACTCCATCCATATCCGGGCGATGTCAGGGAACAGAATATTGTAAAGGAGTTGCAACGTTTTGTATAAGTTAGCATGTAACATGACGAAACTGCTACCTCTAGGCAATGTTATGACAAAAAGTGGAAGCTACGTTCCAAACATTTTCCAAATGAAACATTGCAACATTGAAAATACGTCAGTATGTAACATGACAAAAGCGCAACCTTCACGCAACGTTTCTAAAACGACGTTTGGGCGATGTTAAGGAACAGACAGTTGTAACAACGTTGTCGTTAGGTTTGCATGTAACATGACGAAAATGCAACCTTCATGCAATGTTGCAACAAAACGTGGAAGGAACATTCCAAAACAATGTCCAAATGATACGCTGTTGCAACGTTGTATATGCGTCAGTATGTAACATGACAAAAGCGCAAGCTTGTGGCAATGTTGCTGCAGAACTTTTTCAGCAACTTTATACAACGTCAGCATTTAACGTTGTTGCAACATTCTATGTACGTTACTATAGGTAACATGACAAAGCCGCAACCTGCAGGCAAAGTTGCAGTAAGGGAGCACGTATCAATTTAACCTCCTGAGAGCTGCTAAGAACCTTGTGGTTCTTGACAGAGTTATAATGAGCATCATTATCAACAGGTCAATGCACACAGCTAGGCAACATTACAGGCATAACTCTTGATCACCAGCTTTTGGTACACAAAGGGACAGATAGGTGATTGTTAATCCTGGATCATTTGGACAAAGGCTTTTTGTGCCCAGATTAGTTTGGATGGGCCAGAACTTCCAACAGATAAGCTAGAGAGCTATTGGGGTTTTATAAGTTATGACTGCAAAAAAAATATATAAGGAACACTTTGATGTGTATAAATTTAAAAATATTTTTTTAGCACTTCGCTCTGAAATTCGTTGGTGCAGAAATGAATCGGATTTGGAATTTAAAATGTTGGACTTAGTTACACAGCACAGGACCATGGAAGATAAGAATAGGCTTTTCTACGTAAATCTGTATTTATAATTCCAAGAATAAATCCTGGACCCAGCTATGTTTGCCCTCCGCATTTAACAAATGGTTTCTGGTATGGTGTTCCATAATGTGCCACCTTTATTGTTTTGGGGTGGTTTTTTGCGTCTTGTTTTTTTCTTCTAAAAAATAATGTGACGCAAAAAACAAATGCGACGGGGAAAAAATGCCACGCAAAAAGAATAATATGCTGCCAAAAAAATAATGCAACGGAAAAAATAAATAAATATTAAAAAGGGGCCACGTATTGAACAACATTTATACTCTGTGTTCTGCAAAAAGAGTAGATCGTGTAGTTTTTAGACATACCATTGGACATACCAAGTCCGTCGCTCCAGAAAGGTTCCACAAACGGCCACGTATTCAAACACGCAGACATGACAAAAAGTACGATGAGTCCACAAACCACCAATAAAAGTAACAACTACTGCGTACATGCCGCGCATGCTGTGCTTGTACACTACAGTAGGCACCGTACTTGTTGCTTTCGTCTGGGTCCCACTGTTCATTCTTGCTTTAGATTTGGAGAAATCTAGAGAACGCAGACTATTCTAATTCGACACCTAAATTGCCAAACCAACCAAAGATGGACTGTTCCGAGTTGTTGCTTAATTTGTAATATCTTGAGTGAAATCAAACCCAAAATATTTAGTAAAAGTCCAACAACGGGAGATTCAAAATTCAGCGTGAGCTTGACCGCACTCAACCGCGCCTGACGGACTGCGTGGCTAAAAGAACGGAGGATGCTCCGTACTTCTTGTGTATGACCATAACGACACTCTTTGGCTACGTATTATTTTGTCAACAAGGGAGAGAAAACAAGTCTGTAACTTGTAAATAATGCCAGCTGACGTTGAACGAAGACTTGGTAATTAGATGTAAAAAGCCCTATTTTTCTATATAATGCTTTTTTAAAAACAAAACAAATACAGCTGTATATGCCCTAAACAGTTTTGAAAGAACATGCAGTTTAGGCCGTGGGCCAAAATCTGTAGAAGACCCAGAAATTGAAGTTCGTCTTAACTTTTTAGGGGCAACTTGCATTTCAGTCATCTTTACTAATTCGATGGTGCTGATTCAAAATCTGACTGTTCCCATGGGCTCAGATTGCTCGTTAAGCCTATGCGGACTATTTTTGCTCATTTTTGGTCAAAAATAGTATTTTGTGTATAACACTTTTCCAGTCAAATGATTTCAAATTTGATAAGAACAGCTTTGAGGTCCTTGTACATGGAATAGATCATTACTCAGTCTTCAAAATTGATCCCCATGGTGCTAAACCAAGTTTTTGTAAAAAAAAACCAACAACACTTTTTGGGGGTAAAGTTTTCAAAAATTTGTATTTTACAGTCTTTTTATCTCAAGATCTTGGCCATGTATGATTGGTTTCGAAAATTTAAAAATAATAATAAAATATAATAAATAAATATGTTATACAAATTGCACTAGCAAAATTTCAGCTAGTCATTAATTATGCAAATATGCATGTATGCGAAAGAGTTTATGCTGAACTGACGCAATTAAGGGCAATAAAACCAAGTGACTACAGATAGTTATACAGTATTGTTATGTCTGGTTTATTAAAACAATGCATTTGTTGCCCAGGGGCTAACTTGCTACAAAGTTTACAATTTAAAAACAATACAATACATGTACTGCTCATGATTTAAAGCCTTAAAGGCATATTCTTTTGTTCAATTAAAGGGTGCACATGTCTTGAGTTTCTTTTAATTATAACAATGTTATGTGAGAAAAATTATAAAGGACCAGATTATTTCAGATGGACCAGATTATTACAGATGCACCATTACATTTTGAGATGCCAGAATTGCTTATTAGACTTGGAAAACTAAAATAAGTGGAAACAACCTAGATGGCTGTGATCATTTTATCAATTGCCTTTAATTTCATCTTCTGCATCATCATCAAAGTCTGTGAGTGAGTTCTTGCAATCACTGCACTTGCAGAGTTCAGTGCAAGGAAGATTTGCTTTTTGACAAGAGCAGCTTGAAGTGTTGTAGTGAGTTTTCCGGCACACACAGTGCACACGCTGCAGTGCTTTCGCAGGAGCTGCAAGCTTGGTCATCCATTTGAATGTTAGGGTTTTTATTAAGTAGCTCCCAGCCATGGCCGAGTGGGCTCGATGCAGAGATCTACGGAACAAGACATCATCTGTAATTGCTTGCTCCTTGCATGGAACTCAATGCAGCCCTTGTAACAACTCCAGTGGTATCTGACTTCAATTGCGACAATGTCTTCTCTCTTTGATGTCAATCAAAACCGGTTCGTCGTCGAGAATCTCTGTAGCTCTGAGCAGCAAACCTCCTGTAAAAAAAGGGGTATATTTACATGTAGTTTAATCAATGGGAAAATACAGGCACACCATGTTCCTCACTAAGTTAGAACCAAGGAAAACTTGGTGGTATCTGACTTCAATTGCGACAATGTCTTCTCTCTTTGATGTCAATCAAAACCGGTTCGTCGTCGAGAATCTCTGTAGCTCTGAGCAGCAAACCTCCTGTAATAAAAGGGGTATATTTACATGTAGTTTAATCAATGGGAAAATACAGGCACACCATGTTCCTCACTAAGTTAGAACCAAGGAAAACTTAAGAGGCAATGTGAAATAAGGAAATGTATACCAACCTGACTGGTGTTCACAGTTTGACAGTCTTTCCCTTCCTCTTGTTTCTTTTAACATATAATACATCTGGATGGCAGGACATGTGGGTTGCGCTACTGCTGTGCATGTGAATCTCCTGATGATAGCTGACTAGATTTTCCTGATGGTTCAAGGGTCGACTCAAGTGTTCCTTCAACTGCAGTGGAACTGCTTTGAACATCAGTAGCCCTTTTAGCCAAACGTTTTCAGCTCTTGCTAATGTGTCTTATTTCAAAACCTGTAAACATCAAATTTTTAAAAAGTATGTTGGTCCGAAGTGGGGGATACTGACTAATGCACAGTACTGGCAAGTAGTAGAAAAACTACTACACTGTAAACAACTCTGCAATAAAATCTAAATGATTATTGGAACAGATTGGAACAACATTGAAAATATTACAAGCATGAAGATATTGTAGAAGAGACCAAAATTACAGCACCTTATATGGAAATATGGGTGGGTTGCTGATTGTTATACAATATTAGTTTTAATTGTTTTAACTTGTTTAACAATTGCCTTTAAATATTGTATATAGGTATTTTTGTGAACTGTTTCTCTGAGTGGAAAGACATCATGCTTAAGTATTTTACCCAGAATAGAATGACATCCTTTTAAAAATATTAAGTGAGATTATGAAATAAAAATAATCAACACAAGTCATGCCAAGTTTGAAAGACACCGGGGTTGTGTGTAAAACTATATCAACATTGGAGGATTCAGGTCTGTTATTAGCATGGTTAGGGTTAATACACAGTCCTGACAGTCTTCAGTTTGAAAACAATTTGAAATCTAAAAACAAAACAAAAATGTTTTCCTCATTTGTCTAGGTGTTAGTAAACTCTTGCTGTTGCGGATGACCCGAATTGAATCCACTGCACGTACTGGATGTGTCGAACAGTGAAGGCATGTCTTTTCTGACATTTCACGATGCAAAGTTCTCTTGGATTTGTGAAGGTGTGATTGACGGCAAACTTCAGTTCTCGGTGTAAGTCTTGATTAAAAAGTAAAGCAGATGTCTTATTCAAACTTCTAGTACAAAATGGCTAAAACTTAATTAATGCCACAATACAGCACATCAGTGCTTTGGGAAGCAATTTTGCAAGTTTTTTCTATAATTCGAGACCACTGCATGACATTACATAACACTTAGTTATTATACAAGCGTGTGTGGAATAAAGAAAAAAACAGTGCTTCTGCGTCCCATGTCAACATGGGATGCAGATATTTTGGGGGTGCATATTCCATGAGCACGTGGGTGATTCCATATCACCCCCCCCCCAAAAAAAAAAAGAAGAGAATTTTTAGGTCTTGACTCCACCCATTTTAAAGGAATAAACCATAAATATATACAGTATATACACACTCATCCTATTCATCTACCATTCTTGATATCCGGTCAACCATCCTGTCTTACCCACATAGAGCACACAGCCATGCCACCAGGACAAAGGCTCATTCAGTACTCAACTGAATATCTCAATAGACTGTGCCCACCCTATTGTACCGATGAATGCCATCTAGACAGTGAATCCTGTTTAAGATTCGGAAGTTAAACTTACAACGTAAATCATGTACTGTACACATTGAAAGTCAACTTGAAGCAACAAATAAACTTTGTTCTCGATACTGGAAATATGGAAAAAGGAAGAGATGGAGGAAACGTGGAAAGAGAGGTGGCAGGCGCACCAGTGCAAGCCCTCGAATTCCTGTCATTGAACCCCAGACCAGACTTCCAAGACATCATCAGACTCGGGAACGAGTGTTGATCCAAATTCATGTCCCATCTTCTGGTGCCCCATCAAAAGTGAACTCTCCACCATCATCACGTAACCAATCTCAAAATGATTGTCAACATAGGGCATTGGAATGCTCGCTCCTTGAACAATAAGACAACAGATATATGTGACTTCATATTAGACAACAACGTAGATATCATGATCATCACCGAGTCATGGCTCAGGGGAGATTATCACGATGATCACATCATAGCTGATATCAACACACACTACCCAACTTCTGTGTGACACATGCACATAGGCAAACCCGGGGAGGAGGAATATGCGTTTACTATCGCTTGGGTCTGAAAATTTCTGCAAATGACACTCCTGCCTTCCCATCAGTTGAGCTTATGGATTTTACAGTGTGGACAACACCCTCCACTGTTTTCAGACTGAGTGCTATCTATCGACCACCCCCATCCTCCAAAAACAAACTTACCTTTGATGGATTTGCTCGCGCATTCACCTCCTTTTTAGAGCTGGTAACATCAGACAAACATCAGCCACTTCTGATTGGAGATTTCAACATTCAAGTTGATAATGTCTCCAACAAAGACTCAAATACGTTTTCCGACATCCTGTATGCGGCTAGACTTCAACAACATGTCTGTGATGTTACGCATCAAGCCGGACACACCCTTGACCTTGTGATCACCAGGAAAGATGGACATCCTCTACTTGATACGTCATGTGTCTCAGGACTACCTTCCGATCACAAGGCTGTTGTCTGTTCAGTTAATTTTGCTCGTTCACAGTGTCCCAAGAAACTGATTAAATGTCGTATTAAGGTGAAAGATATAAATTTGGACCAGTTTTGCGCAGACTTACGTAAATCCATGTCGGCGTTACCCAGCAAATCATGTCCATCTGAACTCGCAGTGCAAGTTAACACTGTACTTCAGGAACTGATGGACAGTCATGCTCCCGAGAAGACTATCCAGGTATCCCAAAGACCATTTGCACCTTGGTACGATGACAATGTGGCAGAATCCAAACGCCAAAAACGTCTTGCAGAGCGTCGTTCAGCGAAAACTGGATTGATGATCGACAAAGAACTATATAAAGAAGCGTGCAGATCCTACAGCAAGACTCTATTCCAATCGAAATCGCAATATATGAAGCAGGAAATTGAACAGCTCAACAACAAAGGGCTCTTTCAATTGGTACACAGACTTTCCACTCAATCATCATCCCGAACCTTGCCGAAGCATGACTCAGACAAGAAACTGGCTAATGACTTTGGAATGTTCTTCTACAGTAAAGTCCAGAGCATTGTGAACAAACTTAGTAGCCAGTCAATGTCTGAGGAAGGTTCAACAAAACTCCAGCTGCAGGCCAGGTTTTCAGAATTCCAAACGGTGTCTGAGGATGTCGTAAGGAGGGCCATCAAGCAAAGCCCGTCCAAGTCTTGTCGCCTGGACCCAGCCCCGACTTGGCTTGTCAAGACCTGCCTCGATGAGATGTTGCCCCTTATCACTTGGGTTATCAATCTATCATTGTCAACTGGAATAGTCCCATGTATTTTCAAAACTTCTCACATAACACCTGTTCCAAAGAAATCTCTCCAGGATCCTGATGACCTTGCCGGTTACAGACCTATTGCCAACCTGATGTTCCTCTCAAAGATCTTGGAAAAGATTGTTGACAATCAACTGCGTGCTTATCTTCGAGAGCACAATCTTTGTCCAGCCATGCAAGCGGCATATCGTGCAAATCACTCGACAGAGACGGCTCTTACTAGAGTCTACAACGACATCCTTCTGGCGGTTGATAAGGGTCAGGAAGTCATCCTTGTTCTTCTCGACTACTCTTCAGCATTTGATTCCATCGACCACAAAAAGATCACTCGGTGCTTTCAGCAGTCTTACGGCATAGACGGAACGGCCCTTAGCTGGCTTACCTCCTACCTCATAGACAGAAAACAAATCGTAGTGGTTAATGGTACTATGGGAGATGAGTACCCCCTTTCTTGGGGAGTTCCACAAAAATCAGTAATGGGGCCGCTTTACTTCGCCATGTATACTGGTTCTATATCTGACACTATATCTGCTCATCCGGGTGTTAATCACATAATGTATGCTGATGATACCCAATTGTACATCGTCTTGAAACAAAATGAACTTGCATCTGGAGCTTCAATCCTTGAGCATTGCATTACTGATGTGAAGTCCTGGTCGAGTCAGAATAGTCTTCTGCTGAATGGTGGGAAAACTGAGGTGATCCATATCGCGTCACAGTTTCGTAAAAGAAATCCATCACCAGATCTGATCATTGATGGTGTGCGCATCACTCCTTCCACTTCTGCAAGGGACCTCGGGGTTATAGTTGATAATGCCGTCACTATGAAAGAACACATCAAGAAAATCTCTCGCGCCGCATCCTTAGGAATATTCAAAATTGGAAAACTTCGACAATACCTAGACCGTACCTCCACAGAACGTCTCGTCAACGCACTAGTCACCTCCCATCTTGATTATTGTAACAGCCTCCTGATAAATCTCCCTGCTTCTCATCTTGCCCCACTACAGTCCATCCAAAATACAGCAGCTCGCCTCATCACTCGGTCCAAAAAGTTTCAGCATATCACCCCAGTACTTCACTCATTACACTGGCTCCCCATTCCCCTTCGCACCCAGTTCAAAGTTCTTCTCCTCACCTACAAGATATTGCGCAACCATGAACCATCATACTTAGCTGAACTTTTGTCTTCCAGAACACGCCCCTCAATCAACCTTAGATCTTCATCGTCATCCCAGTTTGCACCAGGTCCCCGTACCAACACACGATACGGCGATAGAGCCTTATCAGTATGTGCCCCCACATTATGGAACAGTCTCCCCTCCTACATCCAGAATGCTCAGACAATTGGCAGTTTCAAAACACAATTAAAAACCCATCTTTTCAATGGTTTCCATCAGTGCCAATGAGATTACAATAATTTTCCACATAGTCTAATGATATTTGTCTCTTCTAAATAGCCTGTTATATTGTATATTTCGTGTACCTTTTGTATTATTATTGTATATTTCTAGCTTTAATTTTCCCGTTTGCTTACTTAATCGTTTATATTTACTTTGTGAAGCGCTTAGAAACTTATTTTTAGTATAAAGCGCTATATAAATGTAATCAATATTATTATTATAAATAGGTGTTTTCCACAAAATTGTGCAAGTTTGGTATCAAAATGATCAGAATTAAATGCTCTAATCAAATGTGTCCTTAAATTAAGAAAAACATTTAAGGTCACCATGACCTTTGACACAATACATTGACCTTTGACCCAGACTTTAAAAAAAAATCTCATTCCAGAAATTTCATGAAAAAAAATGCTTGATAGAGCAGATTACCACGTACAAAAAACCATTACAATTTCTTTTGGGTCTTGTAAAATGAAAGTTCTGTGGTGGTTTTTCCAGAAAGGAGGTGGGGTGCATGCAAGTAGTATTCAGTTGACACACATTACCACTTACATTAGGCTGCATGCATGCTCCATCCATAAGTTAACCAACGTATTACTTTATAAAAACATGATTACATGTACTTATATAACCTATATAAAAACATGATTACTTATATAACCTACCTTTGTACAGAACATATCTGTGGCGTTTTCCTTTAGCAATGATGGTAAAGCACAGATTGCTTTTGTTGTCCGGAAATTTGTATTAAAAATAATATCAGGAACACTGACATTATAGTTCTGATAATACAAAGCTTCTCCATACTGCAGGTCTGGTACTTCACGCGTACAGTGAAGGTGACTGATGATTTCCATACCCCTTGAAAATATCTTTGAAATAATTTCTGATAAAAATGTACGATTTCGACCAAGTGATCCATTTGCGAAGGTAAAATAGCCCTGCTCCTATGTAAGAGTGAACTGCTGAAACAACAGCACTTAAAGGTGCATTCAAAATTGTTTTAAAAACTGCAGAACTTTTCCAGATATTGAAATATGCATTCCAAGCTTCAATACGACTAACAAAAATCTTACAATGTAATATTTTGTATGAAGATAATTACGCTATTTAATTATATTTTTTATACTTATTATCTGACTTATGATCAGCAGAAACCGGTATGTTGTCTTCATTTCTCCTTGCATTGTAGACCTCTAAAATGCTGCAAGCACATCTGTCAAGGCAAACTTGTAGCAAGCTCTTTATATGAGATGTCACGTGTATCCTGTGAAACTCTGCCAGAAGCTGTATAAAAGACAAAAAATACAATGTTTGTGCACAAGGGTACCTCAAGACTTTACTTATAAAGCTGACAGTTCCATAGATACTGTGCTCTACACCAGCTCTTAGTATTGTTATGCCATTTGTCTCTGAAGCAGTATTATCTCGTAACAGTGGCTGGAGGATTCTATTCATTCCATACTTTTTTATGTGAGATGAAATGCATAGACCAGCAAGCTGTATGCTTTGCAGTTTGGATCTATATTTCAGCGATATGTTCCCAAGAACATAGTAAAAAGCACCAAACTTAAGTGTTTGACTTTGTTCCCTAAAGGATTTGCCACACAAAAGTCATCAAAATACAGCTGCATTTGGAGATTCATTTGTGTGTCTGGAGAACAGATCATTGTTAGCAAAGAGAATGTGAACAACTGTTGACTGTCTGTGTAGACTTGGTTCCAAGTCTGCGATCGTGGCTGTTAGTCTACCCGATAGCCAATACATTATTGCCTGAAATAGCGCCCTCTTGTAACCTCTGTCATTAGCCTATGAGTTGGGGCGCGTGATAGCTAATATGTGGGGGCGTTTTTCGTGGCTGATGCAGAGGAATAACCGCGATCTCAGACTTAAAATCAAGTCTACTGTGTAGGCAGTGAACTTATTTTGTTGAGTCCATGGTGAACTTTTTATGGGATGTGTGTAGGCCTGTACACATCCATGTACATGCATGTCAACCTGAAATACAAAACAAAGGTTTCTTAATTTAAATCCTTATTGAGTTTGGGTACTTTTTGTACGACACAAAACGCAATGTCCACAGATTTACATTAAACTTACACGGTTTGAAGATAATGATGGTAGAAAGCTTCCCTTAAAATATTACTTGCTGAGGTGCTGTAGTTTTTGAGAAATGAGGAAAACAATGTCACGAAAATAATTTTCGCCCCAGGAGACGAAAATTATTTAAGCTTTTACAACGTACTTACCAGTACTGGTATTTGCGCGACTCTCCTGGAAACATCGCTCTGTGATTTTCCTTTTTTTTCAAAAACTTGACGACTAATGAAGCTGAAACTTCTACAGGTAAATGATATTACATACATCCTCAATCACAGTGAGTAAGGATTCATGTCATGGCCAAAAACTTGACCTGCAAAAGGTATCAAAACCCTTTAAAAATTAAATAAATTCAAAACAATCATAAAACTGTTTTTGCCACCTTTGTAAAGTGGCTATAATAACTACATGCTGTTGTTAGCTAATCACGTCATGCATGTCATAAGCATTTATGGAGATATTAATTTATAGGCCTACTATTGTTCCGGCACTGATGACTGTTATACTAATGAATAATTACAACAGAATACAATAAATTCATTACCGTATTTCATATTTCACCACCCACAGCACACGTTGACACCAAAGATCGTTTAGCGCTGTAGGCGCAAAATAGGGAACTCACGCACAAACGTGAAGTACGCACTGGGCGTGTTTGGCCGCCATTTTAGTTAGCAGCGAGAGAGTTGATCGGTGATAAAAAAAATGGGCGTGGGAAAAAAAGTTTTTTAGTTGCACATAAGCGTACACTCGGGCACGCGTGTTTGTCGCTACACCCCCTGACAGCCTGATCGTGGAGTACATCATACATAAAAGTTGATGATTTTATGGGGTGTAACCACCAATTTTGGTTTCATCAATCATTTTTTACAAAGAACACAAGGAAGGTAGCGGACAACTTTAAAATTTGAGACAATATTCATGATATTCACTACAAAATTTAGGGACTTTAAAAAGGGTTTCCGGCCTTCCCCTTGTTGGGTACTTTTTGTAAATTGTAGAATGTAGGAGTAGGGGAGTAGGACACAAAACAGTGACAATGTCCATAGATTAACATTAAACTTCAATTACCACGGTTTGAAGATAATGATGATCAAAGCTTCCCTTAAAATATTACTTGCTGAGGTGCTTCAGTAGTTTTTGAGAAATGAGTAAAACAATGCCACGAAAATAATTTTCGTCTCACTGAGACGAAAATTATTTTAGCATGTAAAATCGTATTTACCAGTTATAAACATGTAATATATACAAAAACTGGTAATTTTTACATGCTAACACTGAGACAAAAATTATTTTCGTGACATTGTTTTAAGGGCAAAGTACACTCGTCATAATGTTCAATAAAAGTGGTAAGATCGTCATTCACACAAAAACAACGAACACGTAACACTAACATGACTAACTAACATATGGTCCAATGTTATGGAATGAAGATGACCGTCCTTGAAATTGGTCTGGGCATCTGGGCCTCTTCTCGATTCGTGTGCCAATCATTCTGGATCTCTGTTACTATGTTACTGTTGACGACTGTAACGTTTATGTTCCTCTGTCTGTTTTATCGTATTGTATGTATTTGTAAAATAACTAATGTCCTTGGATTTGGACCTTGCTTCTGCGGAGTATTTTGAGCAATTTGCCATGATTGCTGTCAATCTTGTCAAAGTGTTGTGGTTTTAATTATAGAACATTTATTCACTGTTTTGTTCAAAGATGACAAGGAGCAACATCTCCCACCTGCTCAATCGAGCCATGTGTGATCTACCTTTGTACAAAGATGCAGTTATGCAGTGAGAGACATGAATGGTATAAACACTAAACAGCGAGGGGTGTGTTTGGGTGTGTGTGTGCCTTCATATTCACTACCTTATGGAGACCGAGAACAAAACAGAAAAGGGAAAACAAAGGGTCTCCATAGGGAAATTCTAAAGACTGGGTTGCTCCACAAGGAATTTTGTGTACAAAGTCTATGGGAGGTTCTTAACTACAGGAACAAAAGGAAAGAACAAAAGATGTCTCCACAGGGATGCAAAAACAGGAATGTGTGTGTGTGAGTTTGTTTTCACATTCAAACCGGGGACCTATAACAAAAGAGGACAATAGGGTCCCCGGTTGGGTAAAGGTCCCCAGTTAGAAATTGTGTACAAAACCAATGGGAGCTGTTGCCAAAAAGTTAGAGTCCAAACAAAAGAGGGACAATAGGAGGTCCCCGATTGGAGGTGTTTACACACTTGTGTGTGTGTGTGTGTGTGAGTTTGTTTTCACATTCAAACCGGGGACCTATAACAAAAGAGGACAATAGGGTCCCCGGTTGGGTAAAGGTCCCCAGTTGGAAATTGTGTACAAAACCAATGGGAGCTGTTGCCAAAAAGTTAAAGTCCAAACAAAAGAGGGACAATAGGAGGTCCCCGATTGGAGGTGTTTACACACTTGTGTGTGTGTGTGGGGGGGGGGGGGTCGGATTCTTGCCAATACAGTTTGAAATATACTCCACCCCCTTTGTCGTGTTTAGGGGGTCGGATTCTTGTCAATATAGTTTGAAATAAATTTGACCCCCTTTGTCGTGTTTAGGGGGTGGGATTCTTGCCAATATAGTTTGAAATATACTCTAACCCTTTAATCGTGCTTAGGGGGTCGGATTCTTGTGATATAGTTTGAAATATACTCGACCCCTTTGTCGTGTTTATGGGGTCGGATTCTTACCAATACAGTTTGAAATAAACTCGAACCCCTTTGTTGTGCTTAGGGGGTCGGATTCTTGCCGATATAGTTTGAAATATACTCGACCCCCTTTGTCATGTTTAGGGGGTCAGATTCGTGCCAATGAACTACAGTTTGAAATATACTCTACCCCCTTTGTCATGTTAAGGGGGTTGGTTTCTTGCCAATATACATGTAGTTTGAAATATACTCTACCCCCTTTGTCGTATTTAGCGGTTCGGATTCTTGCCCATACAGTTTGAAATATACTCGACCCCCTTTGTCATGTTTAGGGGATCGGATTCGGGGTCGGATTCTTGCCAATTTAGTTTGAAATAGACTCGACCCCCTTTGTCGTGTTTAGGGGTTTGGATTCTTGCAAATTTAGTTTGAAATAGACTCGACCCCCGCTGTCTTGTTTAGGGGGTCTAATTTTTGCCAATATACATGTAGTTTGAAATATACTCGACCCCCTTTGTCGTGTTTAGGGGGTCGGATTCTTGCCAATTTTGTTTGAAATAGACTCGTTCCCCTTTGTTGTGTTTAGGGGGTGGGATTCTTGCCAATATAGTTTGAAATAAACCTGACCCCTTTGTCATGTTAAGGGGGATAGATTCTTGCCAATTTAGTTTGAAATAGAATCGACCCCCTTTGTCGTGTTTAGGGGGTCGGATTCTTGCCAATACAGTTTGAAATAAACTCGACCCCTTTGTCGTGTTCAGGGGGGTTGGATTCTTGCCAATTTTGAACTATACTCAACCCCTTTGTCGTGTTTAGGGGGTCGGATTCTTGCCAATATATATGTAGTTTTTATACTCTTCTACCCCCTTTTTCGTATTTAGGGGTTCGGATTCTTGCCCATACAGTTTAAAATATTCTCGACCCCCTTTGTCGTGTTTAGGGGGTCGGATTCTTGCCAATAAAATTTGAAATAAACTCAACCCCCTTTGTCATGTTTAGGGAGTTGGATTCTTGCCAATTTATTTTGAAAGACTCGACCCCACCCCCTCTGTCGTGTTTAGGGGGTCGGATTCTTGCCAATATACATGTAGTTTGAAATAGACTCTACCCCCTTTGTCAGATTTAGGGGTTCGGATTCTTGTCCATACAGTTTGAAATATACTCGACCCCCTTTGTCGTGTTTAGGGGGTCGGATTCTTGCCAGTATACATGTAGTTTGAATTATACTCTACCCCCTGTTGTATTTAGGGGTTCGGATTCTTGCCAATATACATGTAGTTTTAATATACTCTACCCCCTTTGTCATGTTAAGGGGTTCGGATTCTTGCCCATATAGTTTGAAATATACTCAGCCCCTTTGTCGTGTTTAGGGGGTCGGATTCTTGCGAATATACATGTAGTTTAAAATATACTCGACCCCCTGTTGTATTTAGGGGTTCGGATTCTTGCCAATATACATGTAGTTTGAAATATACTCTACCCCCTTTGTCATGTTAAGGGGGTCGGATTCTTGCCAATATACATGTAGTTTGAAATGTACTCTACCCCCTTTGTCGTGTTTAGGGGGTCGGATTCTTGCGAATATACATGTAGTTTAAAATATACTCGACCCCCTGTTGTATTTAGGGGTTCGGATTCTTGCCAATATACATGTAGTTTGAAATATACTCTACCCCCTTTGTCATGTTAAGGGGGTCGGATTCTTGCCAATATACATGTAGTTTGAAATGTACTCTACCCCCTTTGTCGTATTTAGGGGTTCGGATTCTTGCCAATATACATGTAGTTTTAATATACTCTACCCCCTTTGTCATGTTAAGGGGGTCGGATTCTTGCCAATATACATGTAGTTTAAAATGTACTCTACCCCCTTTGTCCTATTTAGGGGTTCGGATTCTTGCCCATACAGTTGAAATATACTCGACCCCCTTTGTCGTGTTTAGGGGTCCTTGTTTTAAATTTGGACACCCTGTTTTATCTATCATTTACATGTAAATGAATTGTATGTGAACAATTTGGACACCCTTGTACCAAATCCTGGCTAAAACCTTGCTAGGGCATATTTTTGTGTTACCTTCAGGGATGTCGAGTTCAGATTTATATCAACAAAAGCACACAATTTTTAAAAATATAAACATACTTTTTTTAAATACCTTTTATTTCATTGAGTTTGCCAGCATCCAGGGGCATGGTGGAATCTTGGCTGTTATGGGCCTGCCGGAACCCACATGCCTTGCCTTTGGCAAGTGGTCCTCCAAAAACAGCCACCAGCAAGGAGAACAAGAGGGTCTCTTTGTTGGTGCCTTTGGAGAAAGCCAACCTCTTCTCCTGCTCACTGAGCAGTGGAACTCCACCGGGGTAGAGTGGGGTCAAGGACTGTGAATACAAAAATGTAAAAGTTGGCTGTATTTATCAGGCAAAATACTGTTTTTGCAAGTTGTGAAACACTAACAAAGGCACAGCTTAAAGGGAATGGATATGTCTGGTAACTGAAACCTACTGTTTGTTTCAATCCTATATATTTAGACCATAGAACTAACCTGTGAACATTTGATTTGATACTGCAGGTTCCCATTGGTTTCAACAGAGCCCCATACCAATTGTAACTGGACCTTATGGGATACTACAGGTTCCCATTGGTTTCAACGGGACAATATTATCACATACTAATTGCATGTTACTGTTCATAATGGGATACTGGATGTTCCAATTGGTTTCAACGGGACAGTGTTTGGTGCCACACTAAATGTAACTGGACATGATAGGATACTGCATGTTCCCATTGATTTCAAATGAAAAATTATTACATACTAGTCTTAACTGGACAAAACAGGATACCTGCATGGTCCCATAATTTCAACGGGTGAATATCTATTATCCCATACCAATTGCAACTGGAGCTTATGAGATACTGCAGATTCTGTACTTTTAATGTCAATGGGAAAGTGGAAAACCAATAGTTATTTGATTCTTTCCTAATGGGAGTATTATTAATTTTGTTAAGGTTATATGTGGTAACACCATGTGTAATCTCTGAAAAGAACTGGTGGTTGACAACTTGAGTACTATTTACCAAGGCAAATGATCAAGTATTTGATAGTTTGTATTTTAATCATGATACCATTAGTGTTTTATTTTCATTATCAAACACATACAAGTTAAATTAGAACAATGAAACTGCTATTAATTCCATACTAGAATACATATGTGCGGTCTATGTCACAGAAATTAAATTAGAGCTTAAAATTTGTAGGTTTTTTCATTCAATGGCAATCACATTTATGTACTTCAATTGATACAATCTATGAATAATTGGAGCCTTCCACAATGGCATGAAATAATCATTCATAGACTTACGAGTGGACTTTATTACCTTAATCATAAACTAGGACAACATCCCAACAGAATGTCAATACATACAATGTACAGATTCCTCTTGCATAAATCTTCTTGTACGCTATTCAACCTTTTAAATTTAAGAGGATTGGGTGCTGCCTGTCATCACCTGAAGTGTTGGGGCCTGCAAATTGTACCTAGCGGAGCATGAACTCCCAAATTCAATAAAATATTTATTCAGTAAATAAATTAGACAACTATCATTATTTGAATAAAATCCTTAATCCTTGTAAATTTTAAATTAAAAACAATAAAGCAAATCAGAAGTAACATGCCATCAGTCTACATGTCAACATAATTTGGAGGCAAACACACACATAAGAGCAGTTTCTTAATTTTACGTAAATGCAGATTCCAGCAATTACTCTTGCATGGGCTACATGAATACTGTTTGGAAATTCAACGCACAAATTAATGTGACTTACCTCACATCCTATTTCCCTATCAGAAAAGGCATTTACTTCAGTAAGACGAATTTCTTTATACAGGATTATACACTCGTTGCCAGTACATATTACTCTTTGAAGTTCCCCCACTGTCCCACCTTCAGTTAAAAATAAGTTGTTGTTTCTAGTTTTACATTTTTGGTAATGCACAGTGTGAAATAACAGTCACCTAATTGACATTCTATTGAACGTTAACACCTCATTAGCAACAATAAAGTCACTTGATTGGATAGTAGCCATTTCTTGTGGAGTTAAATTAGTCATCCGGCCTACTCCAAATAACTGAATTTCACCCACAACCAATGACGGCCAATGACGGCACTAATTTATTTGCACACAAAGGATGTTCACAATATCTTGTTTTTATATTAGATATTCTGTAAGCATGTTTTAAGGTTTGAAGAGACTTGAGCAACACAAATTTGTACAAGGTTTGCATTATTATACCTCGATCGCCATGGAGAGCTTTTATTTTACCATTTGCTGCTTCAAATGGAAAACACGAATGAGTCCAAAGGGGTCCCCACACCTGCACTCCTCTTGCAAGGTGAGTGAGGGAATGGACATTAAAAGTCATGCTTGCTGGGCCATACAAGACCTGCATGTTTGCAACAAATGAATACAAAAGGATGTCTGCCCTGTTAACAGCTGCTTTTGAAACGGATTTCTGGAGAAGTAAAAACACTGCCTCTACTAGTGCACAAAAATGAATGAAGTATTTTGTTGGAAGGACACCCGAAAGGCAAGGACAAGAATAACAGCAAATTATACCATTCGCTTGCCTTCCAGAACTTCCTTTCTGATATTGGTCTTTGTGTCCGGGGAATAAAGCTTGGAAGTTTTACTTGTCCTAACAAGTTATTTATTTGTACCACGCTATTAGCCGAACCAATATAAAATTGATTAGTAGCAGGTGATCCAAACCATAATTCTGCTAGTTGCCGGGCCACACCAAGGAGGACACAATGCATGAAGTCAACTGGGAACCCCCATACAATCGGAAAGTATGGCAAATTTATAAGTGGACTGGGCCCTTTTACTCCCCTAACAATACGACCTTCATCAATAGATGTATGCATGTCCTGCAGCATTTCATGATCAGTACGTTCAGTATAAACACATACATTGACAGGGTATTTTACAGTTCTATCCACATTTACCCCTGGGTGATAGCACAACCCACAACCCATATAGCCATTAAACTGAACTGTATTTTGCATGGTTTCACGTGCTGGCGCATCAACATTACAGGAGAGGCCATATAATTTACAATTAACAAATTGCCCATTGTTGTTCCAAACAACACCTTCTGTAATCAACTAATTTGCCTGAGAAACAAATTCCTTCAAAAATATATTCATCTTTGGCTCAGTTTTTCCCAACCAAACACCAGCCAAAATTAAATTGTCCTTTCTCATTTTGTAAGGAAGTTCATTTACCATTAAATAAATTGGCCATAAATAATATTTTGAAGATTTGAACACTGACATGCCATCACTATTAGAGGAGTAAGACAAATTTGTATCATTGTCCAGAGGCTGCCCGGGCTGACACATCTTCTTATAAATTTCCCCATCAAAAATGTCCTCAATGCCATCATGATTGATTTTATTTCTTTAATGTCTGTAAGAGAGATTTCTAGCAACTTCGGGTGTTTCAAATAATGATGAAAACAGACCTTAGATTTGTTGTTACAAAAAAAATTCCATTTGACAAATTCTTCAGTAAACAAGGTCTCTGACATTGAGGACAAGGAATGCTTTGTGGTCTGGCCTCCTGATATGTGCAAACTAGACTAAAGCAATGATGACAATAAAAATGAAATGAAAATTTCAGACGTTTGTTCTGAAATACCTTTTTGCAAAGAAACTTGCTTGCAACTAGCACATTTCGTCCAAACAATTCATTGATGAACTCAAATAGGCCAACAAGTGCTGCTTAGGAAAGTGCATGCCTCATTACAAAAGACTTTACCATCAACAAGGCTTCTGCACGAGTAGTTACTATTCCTGCACATAATGGGCTGTTCAGTGTTTCATCAACATCAAACATGTCATCATCTTCATCATCGTTTGAGTTTGCATCTTCGGATGAGTGTACGTCCTCCTCACTGCTTGAATCTGACGGCTCATTTGGACCATCATCGTCACTTGAAAAGGAGTTATCTGACTCTGATGAACTGCTTAGCCTGTCAGATGAGACACCATCATAACCATCAAAATTGTCTGGATTCGTATCCTGTGTAAATGTAAAATGTACAGTTACTACTTATTTTGAAATGATCAAAATAACTTTTGCCAAGTTTCAATCTGAAATCTTACAGTACGTGTACCAATCCCCTGTGAATCTGAAATGCTGTACGCCACATTTGTTTTTTTATTGCAACAACCCTGATCTTAAGAGTAACTATAAATATAAATATAAATAGTAAACTTGCGGGTACAACCATGTGTAAAAACTCTTTGAGGGAGTGTTGGCTCTGAAAAGAGCCGGTTTGGTCTCGACGTTTCGAACAGTATACTCTGCTCGTCTTCAGGAGAATGTAGTATTTGTAAAGTTCTCCTGAAGACGAGCAGAGTATACTGTTCGAAACGTCGAGACCAAACCGGCTCTTTTCAGAGCCAACACTCCCTCAAAGAGTTTTTACACATGGTTGTACCCGCAAGTTTACTATTTATATTTATATTTATAGTTACTCTTATCCTCCACACCATGCAAAGCTTCAAACACCATTTAACCCTGATCTTCATGTTTACTCACTTCATGGAAAGTTTCACTAAAGTGCAGAGCTTCTTCCAAGTTGCAATCACTATCCTGCCTCTCTGCAGAAATTGTCGTGTCTTCAAACGGAGAAGGTGCATGATCCTACATGTAGTTTAAAGAAAAAAGGGAAATCATAAAGATCAACTTAATGGTGTCTGTATGTAATCAGATGTGCCACAGTACGAAAGTCTTTGAAATTTATTTATTACCACACACAAGAATTTTGTGCTACGGAAAAAATAAATAACATAATTAGGCATACATGTACATCATTTCACACAGTGTGCCAACCCAAATAAAATATAACAATTATAAATGCTATGTAGTATTTGTAAGATATTTTGGGGTACAACAATAAACGTCGTTTGACTATGATCACAATTAGCATCATATTCATACTGAGGGCAAGAACTGAGAACCACCACTTTATTGTCAGTTCGACATTTGAATTGATTTGTGTGCCAAGTCCAAAAACCCTCCATTGTACAAACAAGTGATATTTCAAACTTACATTTTTTAAAAGAAGTAGGCCGCTAACGTTAGCTCCGTTCTCGTGTTCTTGTTTGTCGTTTTTTGAAGCCATCCACCTGTGTTTGGAAGAGCGTGGAACGGCAGCCAGAGGACTGCTAGTGCTACTGCTAGGTTCTAAATACGATCTATGCGAACGCTTAAGTTTCCAAGAAACAACAGACGAAACAGACAGAGCAGAAACTTCCTCTGTTTCGGTTGCGGTTGCAGTAGTCATGGTGGATGTAGAACTAGTCGTACTAGCTGTACTAGATGAACGATCGGGGCGAGGGGAGGAGGCGGAGAGGGGAACGATCGAAAGGGCTGTCGGCCATTTTGTCAATTGAAAATAATCTCATACTCGTCCCCCTAACGCTATTAAAAATATATATCTTTTGATAACAATAAAAAGTATTTTAATTTTGTTGAGAAGGCAATTATTTTGAGATATCTAATAAACTGTAAGCAATTATTACTATTTGTTTTTTTAAGATAAAAGTTTCACGAACGTGTGGAGAAATAAAAAATGTACTGACTACGATCTGGCTATTTGACCTCGCACACTCTCTCGGCGTGCCACGTCCCCCCTCCCCCACACGCGCTGTGCACCATGCGTGGCATGCGCAGTAGCTAGCTAGCCCTAGGTACATGGGTATGTACAGGTACATGTACATGTAATCGGTATGTACACACAAGTACTGCAGGCATGCAGTACTCCCTACCACGCATCGAGTTCCGTGTGCGTGCATGCACGCAGTGCTCTCATGTCATCGGCGTAACTCACCACGTACACATGTACGTTTAACGTTCGAAAAGCAACTTTAGTTCTTCCTTAAACGAAAAGTGTTCTCAGTAGTGAACAATGAAGGGAAAGATTAGATTTGCGTTCGTCGGGTATCTAAAAGACAACGAGCGGGAGACAGTGCCCATTAGTTATTTTAAGAAATTTAATCCAGTGGATGCTGAAGACTTTGACTCGACGAAGGTGTACTTGGTGCAGTGGCGTGGCGACCTTACTCATGCCGCCGCCGGAAGCAGTTCCGACGATGAAGATCCATGTCTCCAATGGTACAAATCGCAAGTACTGATGCTTGGAGGTAAATATATTCTATGAATTATATTTGATAAACCGGAAAATCTACCGTTACCTTTTATTGTGGGCTAAAAAAAAAATTCAAAATCCATCATCATTGAATCATGTGAGCGATGATAATTACAAAGAATAACATGTACTGACGTATGTAGCACACTCTGTCTAGGCCCTAATAAAAGCTACAGCAACTTATTTTTGGAACAATTATTGATACCATCAAACAACACTAAATTAAACCAATTAAATAACTCAACATGGCTGCGACAGTAGTTTTGCGTACTTGAGTTGAATTATTAGTTTGCTGTAATCGCATTTTATTTAATTTTTTTTATTGTATTCAATTACTTTACTATCCATTAGCTTCTGTTGAGGAAATTCAAGCACAGAAGGATGCATCCAGGGTCAGAGTACCTAAAGTGCTGGATACAAGTGTGGAAGAAAGTTCATCCGAAGATGTACAAGTCACAGGAAAAGAAATTGCCAAGGGACGTGTAAGTTGCATTTAATTCTAAAACAAATTTTCTAGTTTGTGAGCAAACATGGCTAAGAGGAAGGCATCACCTCTTTTTCCATCAGCATCAGGAGACCAGCCAATGATGTGTGACAACAGTGCATGTGCAGCTAAACTGCACGAAGCAAAGAAAAGGTACAAGGAGGCACAGACAAAGCACAGTAAGCTGGAACAAGAAATAAAGAGACTGAAGACATCAGCTGAAGAATTTCAAAACTTGAACAAAGACCTGCAACAGCAACTTCTGAAGACTCTCCGTGGAAAAACACAAGGTACACAGTAAGCTATAGTAACATCAAAAGTTTCTCCATCTTTTGGGCAGCATAATTAAAGGTACATGTATGGTAGACTATCCATGATGAACTGACTATATAAATGCATTCAAACTATAACATTGAAGTTGGATGCATTTAACAATTAGTATGATACCCATGAAAATTTCTGCTTGTTCTGTTTGGTCATTTACAAGAAAATAACAAAAATGCATTCTCTGCCCTGAGCCCCTGCAGGTCGTTTATTTGCATTGTAGTGAGAAAACAATTCAGCTCACTATCGCTGTGTTCTTGAAAAGTACATGACATCAGAATTTCAAATAATTTTTAGTTACCATCTCTGAAATAAGTTCTGCCATTCTGATTATTAAGGCCTTTTCTTATCAAGATGATAGAAATTTGTACCACCTGATTTAATATGAAAAAGGTGAAGGTTTCACAAAATTCAAAGTTTTCCCGATGTGGATTTTATTTATTTATTTTTTTCTTTACAATAAAACCACAACGTTCCATTCCACAAAGAGCTGAGATGCTGAGCTCCTTTGCTTGAAATATGAAGGAATTCAATTTTCACCATACCCAGAAGACAACATTTAAGTTTGTTATGTTGGAAAAGTTATGTATCCTGTTTTTAAAATATTGTTTCAGTCATGTCTAAGCAACCAGCAAAACAACAATCCGAGGAGTCGGTTGTTTCTCATGAAGATAGTCAAGCTAGTACCTCACAAGCCTCCAATTATGTTGAAGAGGATGGAATGGTAAGAAGTTTTTATTGTTTTAAAGTGCATGTTTAAAAGAAATGTAAAGGGAAAGTCTACACTTACTAAAGTCTTTGCTAATTTGAACATTAAATTACATATTACAAAACATATAGTATACCTGAGCAGAAAATTCAATGCACCATGATTTTAATGTCAAATTTTCCAAGAGTGAAGGAGACCACCAGTTTTATACATGTATAGTGCATATGTGTACGACTGTAATGAAAACCGTTTTTTATGACGCATGCTGAGGAAGCCTGTAGTTTCTGGCTTTTACTCACAGATTTCAATTGGTGCTGGGATCAGCTTGACAACTAACCAGTGGGAGGCACTGCAGTGCCAGAAGACGCATTCTCTGTTTGTCAAAGGTCTGGCTGTTGCAGTTTGGGGGACTGACATATTGAAAGACAGGTCGGTAGAGGGAAAAGTGTGCCCCCGATATAAATCCACGCGTGAAGCCAGGGCTCCCCTAAGTCCCCTGAAGGTCAAAGTTATGAAAGGTATGTGTATCTTATTTCACTGCTTTAGAGTTGAACACAAATATCATTAACAATTACTGCAGTTTCAGACAGACAAACTTAAAGATGAATTACCCGATCTTCTGAATGAGAAGATGGAAAACAGAATTACACAAACTAATGAATTTCGAATGATTTGTAGCCGTTGCCAAAAATATTATTGATGGTGAATAACCATGAAATAAAACATTAATTTAATCACTTTCATTTGCATACCGAATTCTACATAGCAAATAGGTCACGATTCACTTTGCTTGCTTAAAGTATGAACCCGCTTTAAGTAAAAATATTTTTGAAGAGGACATGAGGTGATATGAACCAAATAAATGTTTTTTCTTTGTTTAATTTAGAGTGTTTTATGGACCGACTGGCACGATTACATGTTACCCCAGAAGAGAGGGCTTTGGAATCGATAAAAATTTAAAAATATATAACGGAGAAAATCCAAGATATTAAGAGATTGATTAGGAAACAAACAGTAAATGAGTAGACCCATTCATATAAAGGGAACGTACTTTGGTTTTTGGAACCTTTCAATGGAGATGGCCGGGTCTACGTGTACAAATCTACCGTTTGTTTCATAATCAATCTGTTGATATCTTGAATCCTATGTAAGTGTAGATTTATAGGGCCTACAAACAAACTAACCAGTGAAAATTTCATTTCAAAAGGTTGTAGTGTTTTTGAGATATCTGAAAGTCAGGAGCGGTTATGTCCACGCAGGAAGATTAAAGGGTGTGTACAACATTGGTAAGGTTGAAAAAATAAAAGTTCACAGATTTGCACATAACTTACATGGTATAAAGATTGTCATGGTGGTAAACTTCCATTGAAATAGTTTTGCTTGAAATGCCATACATTTTAGGAAATTAGTAAAACAACTTGTCTTTATCCTTGAAAAAAAGTTTAAAACACATAATGGGGTTTTTTCACTGTTTTCTCATGACTCTGAAGACCGATTTAGCTTAAACTTTTACAGGTTTGTTATTTCATGTATATGTTAGATCACATCAAGTGTGGATACTAGTCTGTGACAGTAACCAATGTTGTACATTTGCTTTTAGACAAACTACAGTAGCAATTTATAAAACAATTCAATCTGAGAGCATATCGTTACAAAATTCATAATAATACCAATCCTCCATAACAATGTTTTATTTGAATTAATGCCATAGTTGAGAAAATATCCTTTAAAGACCTGCAAATCACTACTGCTTATTTCGATTGCAACCATCGCAATAATTGCTGACAAAATATAAACCTTTTTTCCTCCTCTAAACCTTGACCGATGAACTTGATGGAATTTCCACTGGTTGGTATGGTGTGTTAATTGAAAACTATAGGATGAAAATGAATTTTAATCTTCCCGAAAAATCTACACACCTTTTAACCAGTTGGAATCAAGTCTGAGTAACAATACTGTGATGTTTCAGCACATTGACTTTCACTATGGAACAGCAGACATGGTAGTACTGTAAATAGACAAAATTAAGCAAAATGAGTCGGGCTTGATCAAATTAAAGTTTTTGCATAAGTGTTTTTGTATTTACAGCACACCTGTTTTTCAAAACAGTCATACTAGGGTTCCTTCATGAAAATTAATGTGCTGGGACCTTAGTCTTGTTACTCAAGACTTGATTCCAATTTGATTATCACCTTATCAACTTGATTATCACCTCTATATATACACAGCCAAAAAAGTTCACATCTTGTACTTGTTCTCATAATTACTCAAGAATCTTGCCATTGTTTAACTTTTTAAATGTTTATTTGTAACTTATCGTCTTGGTAAATGACCAAATGAAACTACCTCAAATAAGTTTTTGATCTGCATGTACATGGTAGATCTCCACTAGTATAATGCACATGTATGTAGTCACTGACGCCAGGAACTGACACAAACGTAGATCATACCAGTAAAAAGTAGCAATTGGAGAAAAAAGTGTTAAAGTTTATTTTTTTATTTTTTATCAAGCTTTCCTACAAAGTTCCAGGGTATTTTCAACTAGTTTTCTAACTGTGGGGACTTGATGCTTTTAACTTCATATACATGTGTATACGGTACTTTTTACTGCTTTTCGTCCTCAATTAATAAGCAATAAAGTAAGAAGGTTTGTGTCAGTTCGTGGTGACGAAAACTTATGAAACCAGGCATTTTCCGTCGCCGTAAACTAACACCATCCAATGTAATACAATGCATGTGTATCAGTTCATGAAAATGAAGGTGCGCGCTACACACCAAGGTTTGTGTCAGACCTTGGAAAATGGTTTTTGCACTTTTGAGGTTTGTGCACACCGTGTGTTGCAATGGTAAATTGAATCTTTGTGGCGAAGACAATTTACAGTTTCGGTGCAAAGTTGCATAGCATCATCATTGCAATTACAAAAGTTGCGTTGGTAACGATGTATTAAACTTGGTTTTTTTAGTTTTGTTTAATAAGGTTTTACATGTTTTATAAATAATGTATAGGTTTTTCCAGACAAATTTTCAACAAATCCATCCATTTTAACACCCGGCTTATTCAATTCCTTTTGAAAATAAATGCTTCGTTTATTCAGCATTCAACAGTCATTTCACCAGTTTAGCATTCACTGTTCAAATAAGATCATTCAAATTTATTACTCTGCAAGACTTAAAACATTTCATAGAAGCCAGCAGCCAAAACTAGTCAACCATTCAATTTTATCAAGTGTACATAGGTAGTAGAAATACAACTCAAGAATGGTCAATGTGTAGTCTTAAATGCCTTTGAATGAAATAGAATGACTGAAACGAATGTTTAGAATTATTCGTACATTATTCTTACAATATCTATTAGAACTTTAAAGACTATCGTAGTATCAATTACCTTCAATATTGTGTCTATTCACAAGTCAACAATATAAACCAAAGAGAGCCGATTGTATTCTGAATGAAAGCTTTTGACTTGCCTTCTACGTACTAAAACTCATACATAAGTTAAAACAACTCTGTCTGGTCCTTGCCATTTCAATTTTTATTGTGTGTCTTTTACTCAACTAATGGCACTACTATTATTCAATGTTGTCATCAGTTTTTTAACGCTGCAGTAATCTACAAGAGGTTTCTCAGGGAAATGTTAGATTTAAAGTTGTTTTTGTAGCATCACCAATTGATAAACATTAGCTTTCAATCTGCATTTCAACTTATATTTTCAAACTATATTTTTATTTATGTATTTTCTACAACCGTGTGCTTTATTATTTTATATTTACTACAAGATTTTGCAATTACAATCAGAATACATGTACATACTGCTTTGCCTTAATATAGCGTTATTTTTGCCTCTAATTATATAAATTTTAAATTAATATTAGACTCATCTAGGTTTCCATGGGATCGTTTTCAACGAACTGGAAACCATTGAATTTGACACAACATGATTCTATTTAGCGGGACCCAACGGGATCCCATTCAGCAGGATCCAACGGGATCCCATTCAGCAGGATCCAACGGGATCCCATTGAGCGGGGTCCAACGGGATCCCATTGAGCGGGGTCCAACGGGATCCCATTGAGCGGGGTCCAACGGGATCCCATTGAGCGGGGTCCAACGGGATCCCATTGAGCAGGGTCCAACGGGATCCCATTGAGCGGGGTCCAATGGGATCCCATTGAGCGGGGTCCAATGGGATCCCATTGAGCGGTGTCCCATTGAAGTGGGTAGTCCCATTTGAATTTGGGGAGATGGGATCCCGTTAGGTCCCATAGAATTGGATCCCGTTGGGTCCTGTTTAAACAGGACCCAACGGGATCCCATTGTCCCAAATTCCAATGGGATCCAGTTCATTGGGATCCTGTTGGATCTTGTTCAACGGGATTCAACTGGATTTTTCTCCTGGGCTTTAACGATAAAAGAAAAAACAAAGTTCTGGATGTTACATATACTTGAATGTCTTACAATGTCTGCAGTTGTAACCGATGTGTTTAAAGCTGAACTACATGGCGACAGTTGTGGTGGCGGCGGGCTAGCTCTTGAGTAGTAGTAGTAGTTCTTATATAGCGTATTTTACAATTCTGGTAGTGTAGACCAATTTCACATAAGGTTTTAATAAATTATAAAGAATATTTCATGGATAATATTTTATTACTAAGGTGTCTTTACAATGCATGTCATCCACGTGTTTGCAACTTTCAACCAAGTACATGTCTGTCTGTCCACTTTTTTAAAACAAACAAATTGTGCATCAAATGTTTCTCGTTTCGGACATTCCCCTTCTGAAAGAAACCCTTTATTTTCCCAAAATTTGTTTTTTGATAACCAACAAGAATGATTAATAAGTAAAGGAATAAAATCTTGCAGGCTTGCGTCTGAAAAAAGAACAGACCCTTGTACATGTAGTGTACACGTTTAGGTTATGAGCTAGTTGACTATTAAATTGTAAGTGTTATGTCTTGGACTAATAAACCTGAACTGAAGGGCATTTTTCAACTACATACCTTACAGGTGAGCATTTCCTTAAATAATGCTTGCTGAGCCTTTGCCTTTTCACCCACTTCCTTCAGTTTGGCTTCTCGCCTTTCACCTTCGTTGGGGGCTTTGCTTTGGGGTTGGCTGTCTTTCTCTTGGTAAGCTCCTCCTCCTGCTGCAGCTGACTGGTGAAATCCGCCAGCTTTGGCGTCTTCTTTGAAACCCTTTTGCCGGTTGTACTGGTAGTTTCCCCATCTTGTCCATCACTTGAGTTTTGCTTGAAGGAAATTAGGACACTGGCTTGCTCTTCTTGGAGCTTCTCCTTGTCCTCTTAAAATTAATTACACAAAATTAAACACAAATGAATTGAATACATAAACATGGGCTATTTTTTTTTAGATTATAAAGCAAACAAAACGAACTATTTCTATAGATTGTGCATCACCTCATCAGTTTTTAAGTTATAATACAAATTACAAGTTAAAATTGAACGTTTCATGCCAACGAATTGTGAACGAAAGCACTTTTCTGAAATACAAAATAACTTCACTCTGGTTTGATGGATGGAATACCTTCTCCAGGCATGCCAGAAGTAGCGTTTCCTAGCACTGCTTCATGTCGGAGGGCTACAAAATAACACAAATTTTGATTTTTCTATACATCTGCTGGTGACCAAAACAGCCCTTACATTTAATTAAATAACATGTCATTAAAAAAATCATGTCACTGAATAATACAAGTCATAAGTACATGCACCGAAATCAAAGGAAAAGTCGCCCGAAACTCTGCAAACCACAGAAGTTATTTACTACCAATTTTGATGTTCCGGGAAGTAGAATATATAAATTTTCCAAAAGTTTTCCAAGGTTTATATTTAGTCCATAGCCCTTACACTTGTTATAGGGCCAAAATAAGGTTTACAAAATATCACACAGCAAAGAGTAGGCCTAACCAATGCCATTCACCATGGATACTTACCGCTTATTCGAAGGATTTTACCGGGATATTTCTTGGCGCCCCTGAATCTAATATCAGAAATTTTGCCTTCCTTTCTGAAATCTTCTCCAACATTGGCCAGTCTCTCGATGCTCACTTGTTTGTCTTCAATCCAGAAGTTCAAACACCATGCTTTGGACTTAATTGCCCTTTGCTTTTCAGGCACATCACTGACCTTTGACTTCGACTGAAGATCAAATAATTGCTGAACAGAGCCCTAGTCCATTATTGTACAAATTTTGCACAGTACTAACTAGAATTAGAATTTGAATTCCGTACTAGAATTAGAATTTGAATTGATTGAGAGACGGAGGTCATGCGCGTGTGTACACGTTGCAAACAGACATGTGGGAATTCAAGTACATTACATACATATACACTGCTGTACATCAGGCGCCTGCTGCCGTTGGTTTGCAACGTGTACACGCCACGTTGCAAATGGACCGCTCTACTTTTGTACAGGGGAGGAAATTTGTAGGATCTGGATTGTAGTGCCATTTTTGTAACTTCGATCAAAGTCAAGCAACTACATATACAATAAAAAACAGTCATAATTGTTTCAAACATATATCAGGTAATAAAAAATTTAAGAAGTTCTTAATCAGACAACACCAAGCGCCTTATGTGACGTCATAAAGTTGGGCAATGGTAATTGTAAGAAGCAAGCCTCACACAAAACTGGTCCCCACTCGACCTGCATGATGACTATGTATGGTAGGAAATGGAAACTAGTCTACAACTTCGTTCTGTTCCAGACATTGACCAATTCGATCGGCCCCACGGTGCAGGGACCAAGCGATAATTCACGAGCGATCTCGGGAGTCGTCGGGAGATCGTCAATGTTCAGATATCAGTTGTACACGCCGTGCATAAAAACTATTACAGTACATGTCGTGTTAGTCGGTCCAGTCAGTTAAGTGACAACAAAGTATCTGGTGCAACACGGCATTTTTTTAAAAATAGATTCATTGATTTTATCGTTAAAAATAATGAGTAGCAATCCTCAGACAAACTCTGAAAAAGAACGTAAAGGACCCTATGCTTTTTCCCTTGCTAAAGGGAATTTATCTGGCGATAAAAAAAAGGTCGCCCCGGTACTACAAAATGGCTGATGCAACAATAAATTGCACTATAACATTGACAATGGAGACGTTGTTGGACCAGCCTTGCTCGACTGGTACGCGCCTGGTCCTACCCCAAGTGTCACTGTCAGTGACGGGGAAGACGTCCAAGGCACTGATGTCCATGAAATCTTTGTCGATGGCTTTTCGGCTGATGCTGATGGGGCGCTGTACTCCTTATAAGTTTCATTTTTTTAAATATATATAATCAATCTCGGCTAAAAATCTGTAAAATGGATCTTGTGTGACTTCTCTTACAGACATTGGTTGAGACTTTAACTAACACGTTTTTTTTTTGTTTTTTTTTTTTTTTTTAAGAAACTTGTCTCAAGTTATCTGACACAACAATTATATTCATACCAAATAATATATTAGCTGTCAACATCTGTGTGAACCTCAGGTGAGGTTAACATTATAGAGAGCTCCCTGTTTTTTATTTTGATTTTTGTACGGTGGTACCAACAATCACATGTGCATTCAGTTACAGTACTCTAACCTCTGGTAAAAAAAACCTGCGGCCAAACAATTAAGTCATATTGTCCATTTCTATAGTATGATGAGGATATGGCCTAAAGGTCAGGATAAGATTAAGAGAATTATATTTGGAACTGCACCGTTTGTGTATACCACTTTATACCACTTGCAACAAACATGACAGCAGTGAGCAGCAGACATATGTAAGCTATTCTTCCCCACTGTAATAATTTCAGATGTTGAACTTGAAGCAGAACCACAGTTGAACTGGCAGTCTTTGGAGGCAATTTCTTGTCACGTCCAGGTTGATGATCAAGCTGAGGTTTATCCAGAACATGCAGAGGACCCATCCTTTGAATGGTACGACACCAGAATATGATGAATTAAACGATGATTCTGACATTTCGTCACAAATGGGCAATGCATTTGATGACAAAGAGCCCTCAGATGATTTGTTGTATAGTGGTGCACCTATCACATTAGCTTCAAGCATGCTGTTAATACTGACTCTTGTGTTAAGGCACAGCTTGACTGGAAGCTGCCTTGTTGATATATTGACTCTCGTATCTCTCCACTGTCAACAACCAAATTTATGTAGAACTTCACTCTTTCTGTTTCGCCAGTATTACTCCAACTTGTCCATGCCTCTCAAATTTCACAAATTTTGCTCTAAGTGTTACTGCCTTATTGAAAATGTGTCAGACAAATGTCCTTCCTGTAGAATCACCATTGGGAATGATTTGAAATCGGTGTCTTATTTCATTGAAGTTCCATTGTTGACACAGCTTGAGAGTGTTTTTAATCGAAAGGAATTTGGTGAAGGCATCAAGTACAGATTTCAAAGAAAGAAGAAAACTGAGGGAAATATAGAAGATATTTATGATGGCAGCATTTATAAGCGATTTTCATTTCCAGGGGGATTTCTTAGTAAGGAACACAACTGGTATACTGATGGACTGTCTCTTTTTAAATCATCTCGGTTTGCAATGTGGCCTCTGTATTTCGCAATTAATGAATTATCTCCCAAGAAACGTTTCCTCAAAGAAAATATGTTATTTGCAGGCCTGTGGTATGGTGAGACTAAACCATGCATGGGAACCTTCCTTAAACCAACCAAGGATATTTATAATCGAGTCATTATCAATAATTTTTATAATGAAGAAGTTAAAGTATGTGGAGTTTTGTTATGTGGTACTTGTGATATGCCTGCTAAGGCTATGGTGCTTAACATGACACAGTTCAATGGTCTCCATGGTTGTCCAAGGTGTACCCAACCAGGAGAGGTTATTAATGTTGGGAGGGGACATGCCCGAGTTTTTCCTGCAAATGTAAGTGATTTTGATGGCCCCCAAAAGAACACATGGGCAAACTCGAAAAGCAGCAGAGGAAGCTTTCTAAAGCAAGCGCAATAATCTTGGAATTAAAGGGCCATCATGGTTTTTATACCATATGCCAGATGTTATTCGCTGAACTGGGATTGACTGGATGCACCAGGTTTTACTGGGAACAGTAAGAAGGTTGTTTGTGCGGTAGATTGCGTGCAAAAGCACATGCTCGTACGAGCTTGCGGTAATCTTATTTTTCTATAGGGGGAGTCTTGGGAGGAAAATGGGATTATAAAACAAAGGACAGCAATAAATATTCTTATGTTTGTCGTATAAGTTTCAGGCTCTTACCAAGTACTGTAGAGCTGGAGATAAATGCTTAATCATGTCTACTTCTTTGTTGACTGGCGTGAAGATTATAGAGTTGACATACTATGTGCGCTAATTTATGCAAACACTCTGAAGGACTGAAAATGTTGACCGACATAGGCTACTGGACAAAGAGTGTACTGTGCGTTTCTCCCCTTCGTGTAACAAGTCCACTCCATTTCTATCGTGTTACACAATCCTCTACTTTGTTCATTTATTTTACCCATTTGTCTTTTATGTTAGAATTGTTTTGCTTCTGCTACTGGCTCATCCAGGTTTTGTGGGATAGTGTTTTAAAACTTAAGTGATTTTTTACAATTGTATTGTTTTAGAAATTCTTAGATTACTTGGTTATTATTTAGATAAATTGTATTCTGGCCTTAGCATTTTAAATTGTATCTCTGTGAAGCACTTTGAGAATCTTTTTAGGCTAACTTCGGCATTATTTTTGTTGCTATTGTTATTATTAGAATTTCTTTATCTAATCACATTATTATTATTGTTATTATTATTATCTCAAAAAAGAGGAAACAAAATGTAATTTTCAAATAATTTCATCTTCAATGTTTTCCCCTATATATTATTTGTAGTAAAACACACCATAAGGAGGTTATTGGTCGAGGTTAAATTGTTTTTGAAATTATATGGATCAGTTTAAAACAGTTTAAAACTCATTATTAACCTCAATTATGCATTATTTTGGTTTTTTCCCTACCATTTACAAAGGTAGGCCCAGATTACTGGATTTGGGAATTCAATATTACTCAACTTTGGTTTGAAGATTGTGGGATCCCCAAGTACTTTCAGGTCTCGTTTTGAAACTTTACACACCTTGAGTATATAAAGTGCTGTTGTACTCAAGGTGTGTGAAGTTTAAAAACGACACCTGAAAGTATTTGGGGATCCCAACATTCCTAAGCAAATTATTACACTGGCTCAGAAATGCTTCAGTCATTGCAATATACATTCTCCGGATTTAAGCGAACCATCATTCATTGTCGTTTAAACGTAGTCTAACAGATCGGACAATTTCAAAATTCGAAAATTTATTTAGCAAATTGAGATCATTCAAAACCAAATGATTGTTTCGGGCATTTTTGAATGCACAAATGTGCATTCAAATTCGTATCTGCAGTATGAATGCTTTCTGAGTTAGCTCGGGGAAAAGCGTGAAACTTTCACTGAGTTAAAAGGGAAACATACATTGATGTTTCTCGGAGAGTATAGGTTCAATTCCTCTGTTAGTTTTCAACAAACACACAATACACTCCCTGTCAACCTGTTGTAGAATTCTCATCCAGGTATCACGTTTTTGTGAATTGCCATTATTGTTTTGTGCGGGATTTTTTGCACTTTCATTGTCTTACTTTTGGTGCGTGCGAGTAGCTTCCCCGTGTGTACCAGGGGTTTACACTCGTGGTAGCCACGGAATGAGGCTAATTGAACGCTGCGGTGTTTTCTCTTAGCGCTCTGGGAAAATTAATGTCAAAGGTTGATGCGTAGCGGCGCGACTTAAAAAGGTGAAAACATACAGCTCCGTCATTTCCGTCGTCTGCTCAATTGGAAAGCGTCGATGTCCGTGGTGTTACAAATTAATTATATCATTCATACTTTGCACACACTCACCAACTGTTTGTTTTTCAGGAAATGCATTTCCTTTCTATTTGCCATAATTGTTTCATAGACGATAAATCAGTGTATTAATTTGTAGTGTTTGTACTCTCGTTGCAATCAACTTTTCCCCCGTCATGTTGGTTTGATACGCCTGAAGCCAGAAACTACGTCATTACACCCGGGCATACACCAGAGACCGCCCGCGAGCTGGGTATGTGGTGGCTGACACCGGGGCAGACACGAGTATCATGTGATGGCTAATCGAACGCTCTCGTGTAAGTTTTACTTACACGTTTAAGCTACTCGAACGCACCCTTTGATCACGGAGGAATTGCCCCATGCTTCGACTGTGGTAAAAAAATTTCTCTTGAGAATTCGTACTGGTACGGACTTCATAATCGCAAGCTTTCAAAATCATTTCCCTGATGATTGCCAATCCCGAACGCCTACTTGACCCAAATTAGGGAGTTTAAAGTACTTGTCGAACAGTATTCTAACACATAATAAATGTTAAAAAAAACTATTATTTCCGTTGAATATATTAAAATATTTAAATGTATTTCCCCCAAACTGATAGAAAGGCTTGTGCGCTTCGACGACCGTTTGTTTGATTCTGTTATTTTTTAATTATATATTTTATAATTCAACTTAAACTAGACATTAGGTGTTTGTGAACAAACACAAGGCTGTTCCATTTTGTTGTGCTTTGATTGAACAAATCAGACATTTAAAGTTAGCCTAAGTTCTAGATTGAACACCCTTTACCTTTGCCAGGCCCTTGTTTTGACTTGAAGAACCTAAAGTTGATCTTTGTTCTGATACTGACTTTAAAACTGAATTGAAACCTGACCTTCGTTCTATCTGAACCATATTGCTATAAGACTCCATTTAGTACCCTCACCCCACCCGGTTCAGGAGTTTGAACTTCTTGTTTGGACCGGAAGAAAGGTCAAATTGGTTTAATGTTTTGAATAAATTGTTTAATGTGCAATAAACTACAAGACGGCACAAACATTACGACTTTATGACATGTGATTGAGGAGATTTATGTTTTTTGCAAATTCTGAGCTTCCTGTTTGGATCGGAAGGAAAGGTCAAAGTAGGGTCATCTGTATGAATAAAATGTCGCAAGTGCTGTAATCTGCAAGACAACACAAAGATTACGACTTTGTGAAATCAGGTTCAGGAAATATGATTGGTTACAATGTTGAGCTTCCTGTTTGAACCGGAAGGAAAGGTCAAAGTAGGGTAATTTCTTTGAATAAAATGTCGCAAGTGCATGAGGTTCAGGATGAAACATAACAATGTTGAAATCATTCCAAATTGCGGGAGGGGGGGGGGCTAAAAGGGATAACTTACTAAGATGCAGTTGTTATATCAGATTTAGAAATAAATGGTGGCAAAAATATAGTAGGGTTGTATATTTATACACCTTTGTCCACTCTGTGAGTGTTAGAGAGCCTGAGAAAAAGTAAATAGGAAGCATGGTTTTCATTTAACAGATTTATGAGAAGTGTTTTATTGAAATACTTATTCTTGAATAAAGTGGTCACAATGATTGTAAAAAAGACTGATGACAATTAATAAATCAGTAGACAATACAGTACTAAACGTTTATTGAATGCTATTAGATATAAATGTAATTGTGTTTGATCCTATAGTTAGATATAATTGTCGGGAAACATTTGGTTTTGAAAAGGCAAAGTTTCCATGCGCCTGTTTTATCAAAAACCAGCCATTGTTTTGTTAAAAATACAGAATCAAAATGTGAAGGATTGTTATGAAACTTGGAGTGAGTAACAAGAATTGTCCTTATTACTGGTTAGTTGGTTTTTGAAGTTTTTTTGTTGTTGAAAGTTTAAATAAAAATAGCATTTTGTTATCTATTATAACAGGATCGATGTTTATCATTTGCAATGTTTTTGTTTGTTTAATTTGTTGTAGTCATTTGTATATGGGTTTGTTCACAATATTGGTTTAAAAAGTGTTATATTTGAGGAAACTCTGTGTAAGGCCTTAAAAAAATGGGGTTGGATTGCCTTTTCCTTTTGAGTGTAAAAAATAACAAAATCTCGGTTGCGTTTTTGTTCTGTTTCCTTTTTGGCAATTGACATTTTTGTTTTCATCAAGTAATGCTTACCAGGTGGTATATACGATTGCCCTTTGTTTGAAGTAAAGATGACAGACATTAGTTTTCAGCCATACATCATTGTTTTCATCACATCGTAAATAGGGCGATTGTAAAATATTTTACTTGTCATGTTTTAGTTGAGGTGAAAGGTCATTCCATCTTGTTTGGGGGTTTTTTTAGGCCCAAATTCGCCGCAGTGAAGCATTTAGTGTATTTGTACAAAAATGGCACAAAATCCCAGTGCTCTCAACAAAAATGTCAAAGAAATTCTCTTGATATTAAGAAATTGCAGGCTATCATCTTGAAAGATTAATGTTCATAACAGAGTCGGACTTTTGTTAGAAATTTGTAGGAAAGAGTGAAATATAATGAATCGAAGACCCAGTTCTGTTGTCCCTCTATAAATGCAACAGACCTCAACTTACAAGTACCAGGCATAATTAAAACAAATCCTGTGATTAATCATGACATTATGGGTGTGCAAAATCAGGATGAATCTATGTTTAGAAAATGGACAGTATGTTGTCTCAGTTAGGGCTATCTGTCTTGTTATAAACACAACCCTTTCGCCCGAAAAAATGCTAAATATCCACAGGAATGTGTCAGTTCTGACTTTTTGTACAATCATGAAGTGATAAAATGGTGTAAATTGAACAAACAAATGTGTAAAGTAATGTGTTCTGAGTTCATTTTCCTGTCCATCCTATCTGTCTCTGTTAAGAACGTTACACCTTTTGATTGACCCTGTATTTTCTGTAATAAGCCATATCGTTTTTTGGTAAGAAGCATTCGCTAACAGCAATGGAATGTAGAGAAAAAACTGGGATAACAAATATTACTTGCTTTTAATCACGTTGCATACTTCAGTGAAAGTTGATTGAGATGTAACTATTATTGTGGACAAACCCATTTGTTATTGATTAGAAAATGAAAATAAGGTTGTTTCCAAAGATCCACAAAGTATGGTTCGGCGTGGAAAGTCTCATCATGTACTCATCATCTATCATCTGCATCTTCTTCAGTTGTCTCAGGCCTGTGGCAGAAAGCAAATGTTTGAAATAATTGAATGGTTTTGTTCCTTGGCAAGACACTGTGATAAGTTTGGAGGAGCATTTTCTTGAAGTGCAGGTAATTAGTTATTCATTTGCAAAATGTTGGGATAGAGTGTTGATGTTTTAACATACATGAAGTGCTTTTGGTAAGCAGAGCCATGTATTTGGGCCTGGGTCTCACAACTTAGCGTATAAAGTGAACTATCCCTCATTTAAACGAATGAGCCCAATTTCCTGGCTCTGGTTACTGCCGAAATCCATGCTTACAGTCACCCATTCTCCGCCTATTTTGCAAGCGTCAAATTTTTGAGCTATTTGTGTAAGCGAAGAATGCCTAGTTACATGAAGTACACACGCGCACAAGCCAAAGTTCCCTGCTAACCCCTGAAATACGCTTGACGTAAGCACGGAATTCTCTGCTTCCGTAAGCGTTGATTCTTTGCATACGGTAAGCAGTCATGAAATTGGGTCCAGGTCACACAAGTTAGTACGCAAACCACACAAGACTGTATATCATGGAATTAGGTCTCACAATTTAGTACGTAAAGCAATCACACCACAGGTCTTACAATAGTAAGTAAAGCAATCAAATCACAGGTCTCACAAGTCAGTAAGTAAAGATTGGTCTATGCTGTTGTATTAAAATTGTAATTGTAAAAAAAAATCTTTTTTAATATCGTGTATGTAATTTTTGTTGCAATAAAATATTAAATGCGATATAAGTTAATAAGTTTGTACATAACACGAACTACCACTCTTATCAAGGAATTATGAATTCGAAACGAATTATGAATTCGAAACGAATTATGAATTCGAAACGAATTATTGAAAACGAATTATAAATGTGTTACTATGCCTGCTTTCCGCTGATAACATCTCAGTGCATGCCACAACAGGGCTTTAGTAGCACATAATAATTTTGGGTAGCCGATTTAATATTTGGTTTATGCTATTGTACTAACATTTGTTGTGTCTTTTTAATACTGAATGTTTTTGTTGGGCTAAAACATTCAATATTGGATATGACTTTATTGTTAATTTTGGCTCTTCATGCACACCCATGAAAAATTTATTTTTTCTTTTCTACACCTTTCCACATTCAGCTACAATTCGAGCCTCATTGCAATCCCCCCAACAGGTTTGTTGTTTGCTACATAGTGATTTCCCGAAGTAATGCATTCGCACAAGAACCTTAAAAACGTGGTTTTAGGCGAATGGGTAGCCTTGTTTCCTTCACGATTCAGCTTCAAGTAATGAGTTTGCATAAGAAACCTAAAAGATCGTTTTTCGGTGAACGGGACCCAAGCGCAGACAAGTCTGACACGCGGGCAACATCGTCCCAACACACGGCGTTCTATTTTCTACGTTCACGCTGATCTGAACGTAGACTTGTGCTAGTCGGCGCAGGAATGACTCTATAATATACTCTACAAACAAAAACGCAATAACACGGGTCAAAAATGGGTTTACGACTTGATCGAGTTTCAAAAAAGCAAGGAAGAGCACCATTAAAATGGTATAGCGCCCACAATTGTATAAAAAGCATCTCCATGTGTTTTGTACACGGGCGAAAATGCGCAATACCAATACGAAAACAATACCTGTTCCGACTGTATGTCGGAACAGCTAATAAAAATCTCGACAAAAACAATACCTGTTCCGACTATGTCGGACTATGTCGGAACAGTTATGTCGGAACAGCTAATAAAAATAATAAAAATCTTGACGAAAACAAAACCTGTTCCGACAGTAAGTCGGAACAGCTAATAACTAGACATTAGGTGTTAGTGAACAAACACAAAGCTGTTCCGTTTTGTTTTAATAATAAAAATAATAAAAATAATAAAAATCTCGACGAAAACAACAAAAGTTGAATTATACATTGTTAAGTGCCTTCAAATGAAATTAAATAAACAAATCTTGAATGAAATTAAGAAAAAAAAGGGACAACAATATTAATTGAACGGAAAAAAATCCTGGATCGATGTAATTAAAAATCTGCGGGAGCCATCTATGGAACCATGATCATGAATGTTAATGCAATTTCGACGGGGAAAACACTTGAGTTACATTTTTTTCATGAAAGACACGTACTGTTTATTGTTTTGCTTTAATTGCAATTTTACCTAAACATTTTACATGTTGATTACTCTGAATTAACACATGAGTTTGAAAAGAGTTAGAAAAGACAGAGTAGTTCATTGCAGTTTTCACTCGCATAATTATGGCTATAAGGTTGAGTCTTTTATATTATAATACAATAAGCCTGTGCTTGAAAAACATAGGGCCTAGATCTTGATTTTCCCTTTTGTTACCATTTGCGACTTTTGTTGACAGAGCTCAAAGTATCTGTTCTTTACATCAACTAAAATTTACGAGTAAATCAACGGCTGACCGCGCTGAAACGCATGAGGGCGATATTCAAAAATCTATCCAGGGAAATTTGCAAGCCTGGACCATGCCTGGATATTCAAATGATTTTATGCAAATGTGTAATTGGTTTTTCACTATTTTTCTCATGACCCAGGTTTGTCAGTTTATGTATATGGTGGATTACATAAAGTGCTTACACTGCCAGCATCTAGTTTTTTAGCAAAAACCAATTCTGTAATATACCTTTAACTTAAAAAACATTGAACATGAAATTTTCCTTTTTTCCACTTTTCAAATAATGTATAACTTTCTACTGTATTGTGTCAAATCTATTAAACCTGAATGCAGTTTGAAATACTTAAGAAAGTCAGACGTTGTCATTACTAGACTTTGTCTCATACACTTTTTCTGATCTGGACTTACACTAATAATACTTTTGTCTTTGAGAAGCATCTTATACAGTTGTCGATTCTCTAAGGCTTTAAGAATGTCCTGAGCACTTGTGGAATTCCATAGTGTTTCAGCAATTTCCTTGTGCATGCTCAAAGTGCTAACTGTGTTATCAAAATTGCACAAAAGCACAATCAAGTCTTCTTTTTCTGCATCAACTGGGGCTCGTCTTCTACAACCTACAAGATAAAAATGTGATTTGCCTGTATTATGAATAATAAAAATGACCCGCACAAAATAGTTAAATCTATAAAATAATGTTTTAGTATCTGTATATAGATACCGAAGTCTGCGTATAGGGGTAGAGCACAAAGGGTCAAGGTAAGGCGCACTGCGCTGTAAAGAAAGGGAACCATGACTGCACAAAATAGCCTGTCAAACGTTTCTCATGTCGGCAAATCGCCATAGAGAAGAGAGTTTGGCAAAAACAACATTGTGAAAGTAGAATCGGATTCTAGGATGGAATCGTGATCCTAAATCCTTTAAAAAAAAAAATTAATTAATTTGGAAGTTGAAAAATCTATGTCGGAAAATTAGGCAAGAGTCGACATCATGTACATAATACTGTTGTGGTACTGCACATTAATGGAAATCCCTTACAAAGTGTCTTGTCTTTTGAGCTAATTTTTTAAAATTTATTTCGGGACTTCAACGGTTGGCTGCGACAGACAATATGGATAACCACTTTCAGTAATAAAATAAAAAAACGTTTGTCTGTTCAGTACTTGATGAACAGATGTAAAGGCGTCGTCTACTCTTCAGGCAATAATAGGCGTGGTTAAAAAGTCTGCAAACCGAGTTGTTGTCAATTCTTCACGAGCTTATGAATGATGGCACCTTCAGAGTGCTACCAGGCATCTAAAACCCGGATTTTCAACAAATTGCGCGCTGCCTGCTCTGACTGAAAAAAAAAGTTTTTCTATCGGATATAGTAAGAAAGTAAAGTTTTTTTAAAAGGGCGTGACGCCTCCCCGCAAAAAAAATTCATGATCTGTCACTGCTACACAGTATATGTAGTCAGATAATTCGGCTTATCAGAGGTTCAACTTCACAATTTTATCAACAGGTCTATCTCAATAAATAAAATGCTTTGATGTGTACGCTTTTATACACCGCTCCAGCTATTAAGAATCTGAACACAAAACGCATGCGCACTACTATTAGCAAGCTTTTTACATTGCGCAGTTCATTATCTTCAAAAAAAAATTTTCCACTGAGTATTTCGATGTTTTGATCGTCGAATATTGGCCAATTCAAAGCTGACTTACAGTAAATATAACATTCAGATGTTACAATAAAGGGTCTTTTTAGCAATTTATTTTAAGGATATTTCCGATGATCTCCGGAAGCCAGCCAATTGACAAATTCAAAGACGTGTTGTTTAGCTTTTATAATTTCAATCCTCCTAATATGTGCAATGCTGTGCACTTAAGGTATAGCAGTGTTGGATTCGTAGGTCGAGTAGGATCGTGAGCCAGTCTTCCGTTGTTAGTGCGATAGGGAATTATTACATGTATAGCGATCGTGTATAGCTCATTTGGTTTTTGGAAAATTAAAAAGAGAACGGTTATATAATCAAAAGACAAAACATAGGCTGGATTGCTACTGTACTAGGCATTTCTTTTATCTTTTTATTTAGGATTTCAATTTGGTTTATTTTTTAGTTGACTTGTCTTTTTTTTTAAATCTTGGTAGTTAATTACTGTTCTGAATACATATGATTAAAAAAAAAGTTAGATTAAAATTGTTTTTTATTCTTTCTTTTTTAAAATATGGCACAAAAACACTCATGTTCTTTTGCATTTAAATTTGTGTTTGTTTTCTTAATCTGTTTATTAGTATTATCATGTGTGATTTGAAAAACTTACCGTTTTGTGAATAGTAATGGTCATTTTGTTTTTCCTTCTGTTTCAGGTTTCAGGTTTCTGCAACTGTTTGCAGCCAATTTGTAGACTGTGTGGTTCTGCTGGAGCTATCATCTTGATTTGGTTAACAATTTTCATAGATTTACATGGAAGGTAGGGTATGTGGTGTTTCTGTAGATCCCACGAGTGCAGTGTTTAATAAATTCAGCTCCATCTTAAACATCCAAAATGCCCAAGAGTTTTGTCAACTACTATCAACTTGTGATGTTTGTCCAGGAAATTCAGATTTCAGCGACTTGGTCAACATGAAGAAAGGTCCGGATGGTCAAATTCCTGTGAGAATCACCCCAAATATAAGTATATTGTTTTCAATTCTTCTGGCACAATCCGTCATGCAAAATGCACCCTCATCATTCCAAGAGACTGTAATTGCTGTCCACCCTGCACTGTGTATCGAAGCGACTTGGCATCACATAGAAGCAAAATGAAAGTAAAGATGAACACCCCACATGACCTTTCATCCACCACTCCTAACAGCTACCTCTCTCACTCACAGCTTCATGCCAAGATGACGAAACTTCAAGCCGACAGAAGAAGATTAAAGCGACAAAGTGGATATTTGGAACTTAAGATTGAGGAGATCTACAGGAATGAAAGTGCCATCCTTTCACATCAGCAGTCAGCAAGCCTTGACAAGTCTTTAGAAGACTGTGCAGAACAGATAAACAGTGCGCTTCCTGTTGGTTCAGCAGCTCGGTTGTTATGGGAGCAACAGAAATCTTCCATTCAACAGGGAAAGTCGATGAGATGGCACCCGTCTATAATTCGGTGGTGCATTGCTCTGCAAAATAGTTTTTCATCTTCCTCCAACTTGTTAAGAGAATCCGGTTTCCTTAAATTACCACATCCAAACACACTTGCCCCATACAGCCACTTTGCAGAGTTATCAACAGGTTTTAGTCCAGATATGCTAAACAGAATTGTCACTGACACCGGTTCTCATCAGGGGAGTCAAGAGCTGAAGCAAGACATCTTTCGGATTTACAGATGTGGGGAGGGAGCCTTGCGAACGAAATAAGTGCTTTCGAGAGGAGGTGCAAGGGTGAAGAAGAACCTCCTGTGGCCTCGCATGTCCGTGTACTGATGATCAGGGGTATATTCAGTAACCTCCATGCCCCCATTGGGCACTACCCTACCACTGGAGCTTCGAGTAATGATTTGTTCTCATGCAAATGGGAGGCAATTGAGTTTGTGGAAACAGCAGGCTTTAGAGTTCGTGCTGTAGTTTCAGACGGTACATAACCCAATAGAAAGTTCTATAGATTGCATTCCCCCATACAAGCACGGCAACATCCATCACATACTGCACCCCTCACAGGTTGGACCCAACAAGGCATTTGTACTTCATCTGTGATGTGCCTCTTCTGTTGAAGACTACGAAACAACTTTGAGAACAGCCACTACCACAACAAGACTCGCACACTCCACGTAAGTTTTTAAAAGTTGAAAGGGAGAAAAAAGGGGGATCTACAACTTTTTGGAAAATTCAAACATGTTTTTAATGATGGTTACACAGAGGATGAAAAATATATCTCCAAGGTTAACTGACTGTAAAAAGATTTTAACCGGGCATCACAATATCTGTTGAAACTAGAAAATGTGTAGAAAATTTGAATGTATTGTATTGTAAAATCAAAACTATGACCTTAACCATTGAAATAGTCATACAATTTTAAATATTGGTCAAGTGAATAAAGTTTTGTTGGGGTTTTTTTTCATGCCAAAAAAGGGCAACATATCATAGAACTGCAAAGAACACTTGTTTTGCAAACTGAAAGTTTTAAATTTAATGTAACCCATATTACATTTTTATTATTGTTTTTCAATTTACCAACAGTACAACAAACAGGACATTAGATGGACACACTTGTTAGAGTTATACGAGTGAGATGTGGGACTAGACAGATGCTCTCCAGGACTCCGCCGTCTTCATAAGATTTCTTACGAACGTCTTCACCTTACATCGTCTCTTAGAATGCGGTTCTACATGGCTGTACAGGTACAGTATATCTGACACTTAGGCTATATCATATAGGGACTGCATAATAATAATGAGCACATGGTAAATCATGGGTTTCCACCTACTAGGTTGCTCATGGTGCATAAACAAAGACAAATTTAAATTTATTAAAAGGAAAAAAAAACGTGGGTTTTGAGGGATGATTTGAATGTAACATGTGTAAACCACAAGTAATTGGCACACGCTTATGTTTTTTTTTTTTTTTTGGGGGGGCACCGACACTTAAATTTTGCTATTCACCTTGAGTCGCCTAAGACCCCCCCCCATCAACCCAAGCTATAGCACTCCATAATGACCAGTGATATTTGAAATTGTATTGTTAGATCCAGAGGACTACATGTCTTAACAAATTTTTCATTCCTACTTTGCATAAAGGTACTCAGTAGCACAGTGGCGAATGCTCTTGAATCAAGTGGGCGCACAAGCACATCTTCGACTGTCACATTCATCAGGATGTTTGACCAGTTTTTTTATTGCCTCAACGTGTCAAACCTGTACCAGGGGTCCAACACAAGAAAACCAGCTTTGGCACCTTATACAAGTTCCCAAGATTGGCGCTTCAAGGTATTAATTTAAAAATCCCAATTTCTAATCATGTTCTCGTGTGTTCACTTCCCATGATAGAAAAATTTTAGACTTTTTTATTTTTTCAGAATCTCATCACCAAGTATTGTAATTACAACGAAGGTAGAAACAGATGCATTGATGTTTGATCTCACTTTAAAACCCAGACTGGAAATTTTCCATTTTATTACAGTGGCTGAAGGAGGACTTCCTCGGGTTCCTGGAGAAATGGCAAGCTGAAGAATGGACATGGCGACCGAGTGAGATACACGAGTGCTTGGGGGTCTCTGTTGAACATGCCTATATATTATTAAATCTAATCGATGCACAATATCTTGATCTTACCAATACGCAACAAAGACACACTATAGCCTCTTGGGAGCATCTGATGATCAACCATGCCTGCTGGACGCAAGAAATCCACCAAACCAGTGAGTAATTCTAGATCTCCCCCAACTTTATCACCCCAGTCGCCAAACCCAAGCTCAGTGCGGTCCTTTTCCGACACCAACGACTTCGAGCACTTTGTCCGCCAAACCCTGACAGAGATTCAATCTGGACAAAAGGACTTACGTAACCGTATTCAAAGACTTGAAGAGAATGTCAATGACTCCATTGAATTCCAGAATAAGCGCATTGACTGCTTGGAACTGAAGATGAAAGAGCTTGACCGTTTGACAGAAGCAGTCGCCAAGGCCGAGAAAATCATGGTCGACCATGCCGAGCACATCAATAAGCTTGAGCGCTTCTCTCGGAGAAATAATCTTCGAGTTATTGGCTTTCCACAGCAGAAAGGTGAAGACTGCCTGGCTCTTTCTCAGGAGCTTCTCAAGGAGAAGTTCAACATGCCCGATGTTCAGCTGGAACGTGCCCACCGTGATGGCCTGTGCAGTCTCCCCTTTTTCTGTGTCGAAGACCTGACCAGAGCTGACTTACAGGAGAAGAGGAAATAGTCGGCACAAGTCTCTGCAGCGTACAAGGAGGGAAGGAAATACAGGTTTGTTGCTGGTAAGTGGAGAGGTACTGGCGGTGTACTCGCTGACTTCTACCGTCAAGCGTAACATCCACCATCTACCATCTTCTGCATCATGTTTTGTTGCTGCATCTCATCCAATGAGCCATTGTGATGATTTTTCACACCTAACTGCTTTTGCCTGTTTTGTTTCGCCATTCATTTGCTTTAAGCATCATTTGCTCTATTTTGTTTATGCTTTGCATTGATTTATTTTTCCCAATTATTCTTATTTGTATTATTTACTGTGCATTTTAGCATCAACTCCATTTGCTTTATTTTGCTATTAAAAATGCATTCAATTATTCTTATTTACTGTGCCTTTTAGTATCAGCTTCATTTGCTTTTTTTGTTTTGTTTATTCATTCATTCATTCCGCTACTATCATTTTCTTGATTTACTGTGCCTTTCAGCTCTATATGTGAATGGTGCATTGATTTTGTTCACTTATTGCAGCTAGTTTTTTCACATTCTACAATTCCATTTTATCTTGTTTTTGTCTTTAGCCAAATCATCTTGTTATTTTCGCTTGCTGTTATTTTATTTGGCTTTTGTTAATTTGAGTTCAGTATTGGTTATTAGTCTCCCATTCAGTTTGTATTATAGTTATCCCGTTTTCCCTTTCGTCCTCTTATACTTTGATTGATTGATATTTGTTTATCCCTCTTTTGTCATTGTTCTATGTTGTACTTTTGTCTGTTTTTCTAGGATGTTTTCTGATTATACTGATAATAATTCCCTTATTAATAATGGTATTTGTTTTAACTAAAAAAGTGAAGGATTTAACGCTCTTGACATTCCTCGCCAAGGTTATTTTTCTATTTTTTATATGAATTCCAGGAGCCTCTGTAGGCATTTCTATGACATTTAGGATTATCTGACCAATTATCTCATTTTTTTTCAATTTACGGTTTCATTGAGACCTGGTTCAGAGAAAAAAAACCTCCGTACATAACAATGACCAATTACAAGCTGGTTCATTCATCACGTTCTCATAAGCTTGGAGGAGGGGCAGCAATGTTTGTTGATGATTCTCTTAAATTTTGTGTTCGACATGATCTCATGCCTCCTTTTGATGGTTGTGAGTCTGTGTTCACTGAAATTGAACGTGAATCTTCATCTAATCTGATTGTAGGAAATATATACAGGGCTCCTGGTACTCATTTGGATAACTTTCAACAGCTTTTTGACTCATGCCTTAATGCAATTGCCAAAGAGAAGAAGCTATGTTATATAATGGGTGACTTTAATCTTAATTTGCTCAACTGTTCTGAGCATCAGCCCACCAATGACTTTGTGAATACTATTTATTCCTATGGCTTTCGTCCTCTGATTGATCAACCTACACGCATCACTCCACACAGCTCCACCCTTATTGATAACATAGCCACCAACAATGTTGCTGATGTCTCTGCAAGTATTCTCAACACTGACATTTCTGATCATCTGCCCCTATTTCAAATCACTGACTCTTGTTTCCTCAACTCTACTCCTACTCATAACACCTTTGTCACGAGGAACATCAATCGCAACACCGTGCGTTCGTTCACAGTGATATTGAATCTACCGACTGGGGTGAAGTCTATGAATGTCAGGAAGCTGAATCTGCTTATAATATCTTTTTTTCTCGTTTTTCTGACATATATGATCATCACTTTCCTCTTGTTACCAAAAGGATAGGCAGACATAATAACCAACCCTGGATTACTCAAGCCATCATCAATTCTTGTAATAGAAAAAACAGATTGTATATCAGCGTTTTCTTTGTAATCCATCTACGGGAAACGAACAACTTTACAAGAATTACCGTAATCGCCTGACTTCTATAATTCGCCATGCCAATAAAAGTTATTACTCCTTTAAGTTTGACAAGTGCAAAAACAACACGAAGAGCACTTGGCGGGAAATCAACCAACTTCTTGGTAAAGGTAAAAGGGCGAGCGTTCCTAACGAGTGTCAAAATGGCGAACAGGTGTTCTCAGACCCTACTGGTATTGCCAATGCCTTCAATTCTTATTTCACGAACATTGGTGCATCGCTTGCTAACAAAATTTCTCCGACCAACTCACACTTCATGGATTACTTGCACAATCCTAACAGATCTTCCTTACTTCTTTTTCCGACTGATCCTTCTGAAATAATTGATATCGCTAGTAAACTAAGCAGTGACTCAAGCTGTGGCTTTGATGAAGTAAGATCCTCTGTTGTTAAGTCAGTCATCTCCTTTATTGCGCACCCCTTAGCCCATATCTTTAATAGCTCCTTTGTCACAGGCTCTGTTCCTTCAAATCTTAAAATTGCTAAGGTCATTCCTGTTCTTAAAAATGGCGATCCCAAGGACATCCACAATTATCGGCCTATTTCTGTTCTTCCCTACTTGAACGACTTGTTTACAATCGCTTGTCTAAATTTCTTTCTAACTTCAACATTCTCTTTGACAATCACTTTGGCTTTCGAAGCAATCACTCTACTGACATGGCTCTTATTCACCGAACTGATCTCATCTCTGGTTCATTGTGTGATCGACTGTATACAGCTGGAGTGTTCATTGATCTTTCAAAGGCCTTTGACACTATTGATCACGCAATTCTCCTTTCTAAACTTAACTTTTTATGGTGTTAGGGGGTGCGCTCTTAAGTGGTTTAAGGACTATTTGGACAACTGTCTTCAATATACCAATGTTGGTGACAGCAACTCTACTAAAAGCAATATTACTCGCGGTGTTCCCCCAGGGGCCACTTCTCTTCTTAATTTATGTAAATGATTTACATAAATCATCTTCCCTGCTTTCCTTTCTCCTGTTTGCTGATGACACAACTATTATCTTCTCTAATTCTAGCTTTAACGGTCTTGTCTCCATCCTCAACAATGAGCTTGTCAACGTCTCTTCCTGGTTCAAATCTAATCAACTCTCTTTGAATCCTACTAAAACTAAATGCATCTTCTTCAATAAATACAACAGTTTTAATTATATTTCTTCTATCCACATTGACAATACTCCCATTTCTATTGTCCGCTCTACGAAATTCTTGGGTGTTATTGTCGACGAAAAACTCAGCTGGACTGAGCATATTTCAGCGGTCACCAAAGTCGTTTCTCGTAATACCGGCGTCCTATCTAAACTTCGTTCTTTTCTTCCACCTTGTACTTTAGTTTCTCTTTATAACACACTTATCTTGCCTTATCTTAATTTATTGCAACATTGTCTGGGCACGCTCGAGTAACAACAAACTTCATTCCCTCACTATCATTCAAAAACGGGCCATTAGAATTTGCACCCTTTCACACCCCTGGGCTCATACTGGGCCTCTTTTCGCTTCTCTGCACACTTTAACACTCTCAGATATTAATAAACTCCACACAGGGATTTTTATGTACAAGCACGTTCACAACCTTCTTCCTACAGTGTTTTCCTCTTATTTTTCTGCAGTTCAAACCATTCATAGTCATAACACCAGATCAAACCTCAATATTTTTCTTCCATTTGCACGCACCACCTATTCTCTTAACACCTTGAGATTTTACGGACCTCGTCTTTGGAATGGTATCAACGGCAAGATTAAGTCAGGGTCATCTGTGGGTTGTTTTAAGAGCTCTTCCAAGAAATATCTTGTCTCTTGTTATCTAGAGTAGCTTCTTCTCTTTTTTCATCCTTCACCTCTTTAAGTTTCTAGTTATGGTTTACCCCCTCTTGTTCCGTCCTAGCTCGTTTAGTAGCGCTTTCTTTGTTTGTCTGTCCTGTTTCGTCCTTGTTTGTCGCTCTGTTATAACTTTAGTTCTGTTCTGTAGTCAAGTATTTTGTTTATAAGGCATTTCTATACAAGACTTTGTCTTTTGAATATGCCTCCATATTTGACTCTTGTTTTCTTTGTGTCTCATTTAGTTATTATTCTAGCAGTTCTTTATACATCTTGGTTCAATACACCTTATAACTACGTGTATGTTCATTTTGCAATAATATGGAAATAAATGTCGAGTTGAGTTGAATTGAATTGAATTGAAGTGGATGATCTTCAGAATGTAGACAAAGCTGTGAAGAAGATGTTGATCAGCAAAGAAACACTTGATGGCTGTACATAACAGGTTAGCAGTGCACACGTCAAGCAGAGTAAATTCAAAATATTTCTTTTGTATTTACCTCCAGGCTCCAGTCAAAGCAATTATGAATAAGATGATCAAACTTATGTTAAACAGAATTGTGTTGTTGTATTCTCGTTTATTTTGCAGTCAACTCATTTGTAGAGCTGTCTACAGCACTCCTTGATCAACCTGATGTGTCTTTCATACTTAGCGAGAGGTTTAATCAGGATCCACTTGAACAATACTTTAGTAAGCAGAGAGGGGCTGGTGGACGATGTGAAAACCCAACTGTGTCACAATTTGGGCACACTATGCATGCGCTTTATTTCGCATCAAGTTGTGCCAAGGCATCGAAGAGGGGCAACTGTAGAGGTAAAGCAGGAGAGACTGTCCTTCTAGATGACACACCACTTCCAAAAAGAGGAAATAAATCTTAATTGTACATGGACACATTGAATTGCCACGGGATCAAAGTTTGAATGAATTTTTTTTTCGTTTTTTTGGGGGGGTCTTAGAATTGGAACGAAAAGGGTGCTAGTGGATGCCTTGCACAACCACAGAAGGCATACTGTAAGTAGGTTGTATTTTGAACACCATAACATTGTCCTCCTTTTTTGCAAGAGTTGAGTATCAGCCAAGTAATATTGATGTACACATGTAAAAAAAAAAAATAAATTGCAAACGTCAAACATCCCTAAAATAATATCCTCAAACAATTTCTGATTCTCCCTTAATGAACACCACAGCTGGCTATTTATTCCAATATGCTTGCTACATATATAATAAAAATATTATTTGCAGTCGGGAAAAGTAAACCTAGCCAATGGTTTTTGAGAAATTATATTTGATATAAAAAATTATTAACTCAATGCTTTTTCCTAAATTCAACTTTTTTGTTGCAACATGATTTTTAATAAACCTTTAAATTAAATTAATTTGAAATTGTAGCAGTACATTTAACTCTTTTTGAAGGTCTTCACGCAAGGCTTTCTCTGATTTTCGTGAAATTGTTTTATTATTGGATTTCTTCAAATCAAGGTAAACTTTGATGAAAGCATTCGTTCTGATTTTTACCCAAAGTTTAACAATGTCCAAGAGTTTCTTTGAAGCGTCACCACTGGTTTTATTTTGTGTTAAACCACACCAGTATGCATGTACTCTTGGCTTATCTGAAACTGTTCATGATGGCTCTTTGAATGTCAACATTCGGCATAGAGTCCAGTTTAGAGACCTTGTCAAAACTAATCCCGGACAGCCATTGGACGGCGCCGGTCCAGGACCAGGTTTCTCATCCCATGTTGAATTCTCTTGTAATGATTACTTGAAGATCACTACATGTTGACCCTCGTTGTCTTAACCCAATTGTCGTGTTAAGCTGCTTAATGTGTCGAAACTTGTCAGAGAGTACTGATGAAAAGCACGACAAACCAATTCATTTGCCTCAGGTTTAAGTTTGAGACCTGATATTAGTTTCTTTATTGTTAATACTGTTTTTCTTTTTCAGAATACAGCACATCCAGTATCGGAATGGTTTCCAGTGAAAGATTACACACATATTGTGTTTCTCTCCTTAATTTCTTGCCGAGTGTATGATGTACCACAGAGGTAGAAATAGTACTTGACTAAATTTTGTAATAGTCCAAATTTACGAGAGGCTTAGACTTGTATCATCACGACGTGCCTTTGTTTTGTATATTTAAACAAAACAAGTGTCTTTTACAGTTCATTCTATCAAAGGTCTTAAATAAACAAACCGTTCCGTACGGAAAACAATGTCAAAAAATCAAGCCAGCCATTAAAATACAACCGACAGCTTACACTCTGCTTGACCTATTTTAACGACATCATCATCAAGTGTACATGTAATGAGAATCCAACTTTAATTGAATTCCTGTTGAAAAATTCTAAGAATTATTAACTTAATGTCAATATGAATAACATAGCTTGTGTAAACTAATTGTGATTTATTAATCAATAAAGAATCAATTTTTGTTAAAAATAAGTTTGATTCAGTGAATTGCATATTTGATAGTTGTACTTGTGAGTATGTTCAAGCTTCGTATCCAGATCTGTAGCCAAGATGAAAAGGAAGTCGGAAAATGTCGCTACATATAAAATGAAAACATTTGAGTCTCTGCCCTTTCAAATAATATGTACAATTGTATTTTTCACAAGAGGACGGCATGTAATTTGATGACGTCATCAATGACAGACACATTGGATTGTTACAATCCATGTTGTCTGAACGGTCTTGGTAAATTAAACACGTGCTGCATAAAATGTGACCCGTTTGACCTTAACATCCGGTTCAAACCGGAAGTCGAAATTTAATGTTTCAAAAAAGCATAACTTCTGAACCACACATTGGGTTTTTGACAATCTATGCATTATTGGGAAGGTGTGTAACAAGTGAAGAAACGATACACATAATTATACCCCATTTGACCCTGACTTCCGATTCAAACCGAAAGTTAATATTTATTATTCGAAAAAAAAATTACTTCTTAACCAAGCATTAGATTTTTACAATATATAAATCATCGTAATTGTCTTCACAAACGCTAAACAAAGTGTGACCCAATTTGACCTCGACTTCCAGTTTAAACCGGCAGTTGAAGTATTAAATTGGAAAACAATCTAACTTCTGAACCAGACATTGGGTTGATATGGTAAAATGTCGTCACCAGTTCATTCAATCACAATCTGACATCACTCACGAACACCTGTGTTTGTTGTTTACAAACACTGTATGTCTAGTTTTGTGGGAAATTATTCAAAGGAACAGGCAAGTCAATTTTCTACATGCTTTGTTTTTTTTAATAAACATTGTATTTTAAATTTTTTTTACATGTAATGACAGTTAACATCGATGTCCCATCAACAACTCCAAGATATGAAAAAGCTACATGTACTTCCCCCTCCACCTCGTCAAAGAAGCAAGTGAAGGAGCCAAACATTGAATCAAAGAAGGCTACAAAGAATAAAGTGCAGCTTTAAAAAAGCAAGTGACTTCTACATGAACATGTCCAAACATTTCTTTATTGGTGTTCCAGATACAAAAACAATGACCAAACATTTCAATTTTGAAAACAATTGCATATAGGTAAATACATTAGCTTATTAAATTGTACGTGTTTTAATTTTATGGATTCCTGCAGGAAAAATATCTCAGACATGCAAAGTAAAAGGAAGACACATCGTTTTTTGTCCCTTTCTTTGTTGTTTTATATTCTGAACTGCTGAAAGCATTGCAAGTATTATAAATAAATTTAAGGACTGCTAACAAATGTTCAATATTTTATTAGACTATGAAAATAACTTTTCTCATCACCTGAACAGCAAACTACTGCATATACTCCAATGTGTCTGTCATTGATGACGTCATCAAATTACATGCCGTCCTCTTGTGAAAAATACAATTGTACATATTATTTGAAAGGGCAGAGAGTCAAATGTTTTCATTTTATATGTAGCGACATTTTCCGACTTCCTTTTCATCTTGGCTACAGATCTGGATACGAAGCTTGAACACTCACAAGTACAACTATCAAATATGCAATTCACTGAATCAAACTTATTTTTAACAAAAATTGATTCTTTATTGATTAATAAATCACAATTAGTTTACACAAGCTATGTTATTCATATTGACATTAAGTTAATAATTCTTAGAATTTTTCAACAGGAATTCAATTAAAGTTGGATTCTCATTACATGTACACTTGATGATGATGTCGTTAAAATAGGTCAAGCAGAGTGTAAGCTGTCGGTTGTATTTTAATGGCTGGCTTGATTTTTTGACATTGTTTTCCGTACGGAACGGTTTGTTTATTTAAGACCTTTGATAGAATGAACTGTAAAAGACACTTGTTTTGTTTAAATATGCAAAACAAAGGCGCGTCGTGATGATACAAGTCTAAGCCTCTCGTAAATTTGGACTATTACAAAATTTAGTAAAGTACTATTTCTACCTCTGTGGTACATCATACACTCGGCAAGAAATTAAGGAGAGAAGCACATGTGTGTAATCTTTCACTGGAAACCATTCCGATACTGGATGTGCTGTATTCTGAAAAAGAAAAACAGTATTAACAATAAAGAAAATAATATCAGGTCTCAAACTTAAACCTGAGGCAAATGAATTGGTTTGTCGTGCTTTTCATCAGTACTCTCTGACAAGTTTCGACACATTAAGCAGCTTAACACGACAATTGGGTTTAGACAACGAGGGTCAACATGTAGTGTTCTTGAAGTAATCATTACAAGAGAATTCAACATGGGATGAGAAACCTGGTCCTGGACCGGCGCCGTCCAATGGCTGTCCGGGATTAGTTTTGACAAGGTCTCTAAACTGGACTCTATAACGAATGTTGACATTCAAAGAGCCATCATGAACAGTATTTCAGATGAGCCAAGAGTACATGCATACTGGTGTGGTTTAACACAAAATAAAACCAGTGGTGACGCTTCAAAGAAACTCTTGGACATTATTGTTAAACTTTGGGTAAAAATCAGAACGAATGCTTTCATCAAAGTTTACCTTGATTTGAAGAAATCCAATAATAAAACAATTTCACGAAAATCAGAGAAAGCCTTGCGTGAAGACCTTCAAAAAGAGTTAAATGTACTGCTACAATTTCAAATTAATTTAATTTAAAGGTTTATTAAAAATCATGTTGCAACAAAAAAGTTGAATTTAGGAAAAAGCATTGAGTTAATAATTTTTTATATCAAATATAATTTCTCAAAAACCATTGGCTAGGTTTACTTTTCCCGACTGCAAATAATATTTTTATTATATATGTAGCAAGCATATTGGAATAAATAGCCAGCTGTGGTGTTCATTAAGGGAGAATCAGAAATTGTTTGAGGATATTATTTTACGGATGTTTGACGTTTGCAATTCTATTTTTTAAAACTCTTTTTGAAGGTCTTCACGCAAGGCTTTCTCTGATTTTCGTGAAATTGTTTTATTATTTGACGTTTGCAATTCTATTTTTTTTTTTACATGTGTACATCAATATTACTTGGCTGATACTCAACTCTTGCAAAAAAGGAGGACAATGTTATGGTGTTCAAAATACAACCTACTTACAGTATGCCTTCTGTGGTTGTGCAAGGCATCCACTAGCACCCTTTTCGTTCCAATTCTAAGACCCCCCCAAAAAAAAAAAATTCATTCAAACTTTGATCCCGTGGCAATTCAATGTGTCCATGTACAATTAAGATTTATTTCCTCTTTTTGGAAGTGGTGTGTCATCTAGAAGGACAGTCTCTCCTGCTTTACCTCTACAGTTGCCCCTCTTCGATGCCTTGGCACAACTTGATGCGAAATAAAGCGCATGCATAGTGTGCCCAAATTGTGACACAGTTGGGTTTTCACATCGTCCACCAGCCCCTCTCTGCTTACTAAAGTATTGTTCAAGTGGATCCTGATTAAACCTCTCGCTAAGTATGAAAGACACATCAGGTTGATCAAGGAGTGCTGTAGACAGCTCTACAAATGAGTTGACTGCAAAATAAATGAGAATACAACAACACAATTCTGTTTAACATAAGTTTGATCATCTTATTCATAATTGCTTTGACTGGAGCCTGGAGGTAAATACAAAAGAAATATTTTGAATTTACTCTGCTTGACGTGTGCACTGCTAACCTGTTATGTACAGCCATCAAGTGTTTCTTTGCTGATCAACATCTTTTTCACAGCTTTGTCTACATTCTGAAGATCATCCACTTCAATTCAATTCAATTCAACTCAACTCGACATTTATTTCCATATTATTGCAAAATGAACATACACGTAGTTATAAGGTGTATTGAACCAAGATGTATAAAGAACTGCTAGAATAATAACTAAATGAGACACAACGAAAACAAGAGTCAAATATGGAGGCATATTCAAAAGACAAAGTCTTGTTTAGAAATGCCTTATAAACAAAATACTTGACTACAGAACAGAACTAAAGTTATAACAGAGCGACAAACAAGGACGAAACAGGACAGACAAACAAAGAAAGCGCTACTAAACGAGCTAGGACGGAACAAGAGGGGGTAAACCATAACTAGAAACTTAAAGAGGTGAAGGATGAAAAAAGAGAAGAAGCTACTCTAGATAACAAGAGACAAGATATTTCTTGGAAGAGCTCTTAAAACAACCCACAGATGACCCTGACTTAATCTTGCCGTTGATACCATTCCAAAGACGAGGTCCGTAAAATCTCAAGGTGTTAAGAGAATAGGTGGTGCGTGCAAATGGAAAAAAAATATTGAGGTTTGATCTGGTGTTATGATTATGAATGGTTTGAACTGCAGAAAAATAAGAGGAAAACACTGTAGGAAGAAGGTTGTGAACGTGCTTGTACATAAAAATCCCTGTGTGGAGTTTATTAATATCTGAGAGTGTTAAAGTGTGCAGAGAAGCGAAAAGAGGCCCAGTATGAGCCCAGGGGTGTGAAAGGGTGCAAATTCTATTGGCCCGTTTTTGAATGATAGTGAGGAATGAAGTTTGTTGTTACTCGAGCGTGCCCAGACAATGTTGCAATAAATTAAGATAAGGCAAGATAAGTGTGTTATAAAGAGAAACTAAAGTACAAGGTGGAAGAAAAGAACGAAGTTTAGATAGGACGCCGGTATTACGAGAAACGACTTTGGTGACCGCTGAAATATGCTCAGTCCAGCTGAGTTTTTCGTCGACAATAACACCCAAGAATTTCGTAGAGCGGACAATAGAAATGGGAGTATTGTCAATGTGGATAGAAGAAATATAATTAAAACTGTTGTATTTATTGAAGAAGATGCATTTAGTTTTAGTAGGATTCAAAGAGAGTTGATTAGATTTGAACCAGGAAGAGACGTTGACAAGCTCATTGTTGAGGATGGAGACAAGACCGTTAAAGCTAGAATTAGAGAAGATAATAGTTGTGTCATCAGCAAACAGGAGAAAGGAAATCATTTACATAAATTAAGAAGAGAAGTGGCCCGAGGATAGATCCCTGGGGGAACACCGCGAGTAATATTGCTTTTAGTAGAGTTGCTGTCACCAACATTGGTATATTGAATACAGTTGTCCAAATAGTCCTTAAACCACTTAAGAGCGCACCCCCTAACACCATAAAAAGTTAAGTTTAGAAAGGAGAATTGCGTGATCAATAGTGTCAAAGGCCTTTGAAAGATCAATGAACACTCCAGCTGTATACAGTCGATCACACAATGAACCAGAGATGAGATCAGTTCGGTGAATAAGAGCCATGTCAGTAGAGTGATTGCTACGAAAGCCAAAGTGATTGTCAAAGAGAATGTTGAAGTTAGAAAGAAATTTAGACAAGCGATTGTAAACAAGTCGTTCAAGTAGGGAAGAACAGAAATAGGCCGATAATTGTGGATGTCCTTGGGATCGCCATTTTTAAGAACAGGAATGACCTTAGCAATTTTAAGATTTGAAGGAACAGAGCCTGTGACAAAGGAGCTATTAAAGATATGGGCTAAGGGGTGCGCAATAAAGGAGATGACTGACTTAACAACAGAGGATCTTACTTCATCAAAGCCACAGCTTGAGTCACTGCTTAGTTTACTAGCGATATCAATTATTTCAGAAGGATCAGTCGGAAAAAGAAGTAAGGAAGATCTGTTAGGATTGTGCAAGTAATCCATGAAGTGTGAGTTGGTCGGAGAAATTTTGTTAGCAAGCGATGCACCAATGTTCGTGAAATAAGAATTGAAGGCATTGGCAATACCAGTAGGGTCTGAGAACACCTGTTCGCCATTTTGACACTCGTTAGGAACGCTCGCCTTTTTACCTTTACCAAGAAGTTGGTTGATTTCCCGCCAAGTGCTCTTCGTGTTGTTTTTGCACTTGTCAAACTTAAAGGAGTAATAACTTTTATTGGCATGGCGAATTATAGAAGTCAGGCGATAACGGTAATTCTTTTAAAGTTGTTCGTTTCCCGTAGATGGATTACAAAGAAAACGCTGATACAATCTGTTTTTTCTATTACAAGAATTGATGATGGCTTGAGTAATCCAGGGTTGGTTATTATGTCTGCCTATCCGTTTGGTAACAAGAGGAAAGTGATGATCATATGTCAGAAAAACGAGAAAAAAAGATATTATAAGCAGATTCAGCTTCCTGACATTCATAGACTTCACCCCAGTCGGTAGATTCAATATCACTGTGAACGAACGCACGGTGTTGCGATTGATGTTCCTCGTGACAAAGGTGTTATGAGTAGGAGTAGAGTTGAGGAAACAAGAGTCAGTGATTTGAAATAGGGGCAGATGATCAGAAATGTCAGTGTTGAGAATACCTGCAGAGACATCAGCAACATTGTTGGTGACTATGTTATCAATAAGGGTGGAGCTGTGTGGAGTGATGCGTGTAGGTTGATCAATCAGAGGACGAAAGCCATAGGAATAAATAGTATTCACAAAGTCATTGGTGGGCTGATGCTCAGAACAGTTGAGCAAATTAAGATTAAAGTCACCCATTATATAACATAGCTTCTTCTCTTTGGCAATTGCATTAAGGCATGAGTCAAAAAGCTGTTGAAAGTTATCCAAATGAGTACCAGGAGCCCTGTATATATTTCCTACAATCAGATTAGATGAAGATTCACGTTCAATTTCAGTGAACACAGACTCACAACCATCAAAAGGAGGCATGAGATCATGTCGAACACAAAATTTAAGAGAATCATCAACAAACATTGCTGCCCCTCCTCCAAGCTTATGAGAACGTGATGAATGAACCAGCTTGTAATTGGTCATTGTTATGTACGGAGGGGGTTTTTCTCTGAACCAGGTCTCAATGAAACCGTAAATTGAAAAAAAATGAGATAATTGGTCAGATAAACATCCTAGAAAAACAGACAAAAGTACAACATAGAACAATGACAAAAGAGGGATAAACAAATATCAATCAATCAAAGTATAAGAGGACGAAAGGGAAAACGGGATAACTATAATACAACATGAATGGGAGACTAATAACCAATACTGAACTCAAATTAACAAAAGCCAAATAAAATGAGATCAGTGTCCCTCTTGAGCTGTTCCACAAAGGTCAGCCTTCTTCTTCCTCTTGAGGCAGTGCCTTGGTTGGGCTCCCACAGTATGGTTGGGTGGGCAGCAAGCTCAGGGTGGCGGACGCAGTGGCCAGCGAGATTAAGAAGACGCTGTCTGATCTTGTGAGTCACTCTCTGAATGCCATTGCAACCAATCACGGCGCATTGAGGAAGAGATGTCCAGAGGTCAGTGACCATCCCCAAGAAAGTGTTTGGGTACTTGGCCGCTGGACTCCGACAGAGGAAAGTTGTAAGATTTAACCCTCCAAGTTTCTTCGTTTCATGCACTTTGCCTCTGTCGGGATATCTGCGTTGGATTGCGCCAGCCCAGCTTCTACACCACATTTATTTATATCTTCATCCCCTGTCCTGCTCTAGGGGAGTTTGATTTTACCTTTTTCTTTCTTATGAGCCTAGGTTTAAAAGTTAAAGTAAAGATCGGCGTGTCACTTAACATTTAATTTGAACGATCACTGCTTATTTTCTATTGTGTGAGCATAGTGTTTCAGGATTTGATTATTTAAGTTCCCTTTTTAAATGCTCTTATTTTGTCTCAGTACTATTTTGCTTTGAACTTGATTTATTTAATGTTGCTTTGGTACTCTGCATTTTTCAATATTGTATTGTGAGAAAGAATACAGTACTTCATTCAAAGTTGTTATTTTCTTTGTGCACTTGTTGAGATGCACTGCTTTATTTTAATCCTGGTTGCATCACCCCATAATAGTTTTTTTGTCCCCTTCACCACAACTGAAGGTTACTCTTTAATTTCTTATTGTCTGCACTTTGTCCTTGGTTTGTCCAAGACCAGAGACTTTTACCAGAGTCTAAGACTAAGAGATTTTGTGATTGATTGATTTGTTTCATAATAGTACTTGTTAAAAGATTTTATGAGCGTAAGAGACAAAGAATAGTTTTGTTTTTTAAGTTTCATTGATCATAGTTTTGCTCTATGATTTTGATATAGCTTTGATTTTACTTTCTTGTTTGCTTTTTAATCTTTTGCATTTACTTTTATTTTAGACTTATTGGAAGTCTATTCCAAATCACTTTTGTATATAATTGTTGCTTAAAGTTAAAGCAACTCCAGTGTTTTTCATTGTTTATTACATCATTCTTATGTTCTTATCCTTACCACACACTGTCCAAGGAGTGTTACTTAATTGGTTTAATCCTTGACTGTACATCATTTAGCCTTGGGCACTGGGTAGAAGGTGCCAATTGGCACCCCTCATAGCCAAAGTAACTTTATGGTCTGCCTTTTTGTATAAATTTTACTCTCTGTACATGGGAGTATTGACTCTTCATATTTTTAGGCACCCCTCATAGCCAATGTGACTTTTAGGTTTGTTGAGAATTGGCAAACAAAATTAAGAAAAAGGGAAAAGCTTCATAGAAACATTTAATTTCGTTTTATTGAATGCTGAAAAAATAAAATCCATTGATTTGATACAGGAAAACAACAGTATAGAAATGTAGAGAATTGTGTTATTGTTTAATTTTTATTGATAATAAACCATCTTTTCATAAATTGAGTCGTCCGAAGGTATCAAGTTGATTTGGTTTGAACAATCTGAAGGTTACTTCATTGCAACTGCTGTGTAGCAATTCGTAACTCATTTGTCTTTTAATAAAAACGCAAAATTTAATTTCCAATAAAGACAAAATGTTTTTTTGTTGTGCTTCTGGAGCAGTTCCTGCTGTAGCTGTTTGTTCAGCTGCTGGGTCGTAGTTGAAGACTCCTTCAGCTCGTCCATTGCTCTTGACTCGGCCTCCCGGCACTTCCTCTTCGCATTTTTCACTCTTGCCACACACTCTGCTCTGTTGCAGCCTGTGTCACTTGAACTTGGTTCACCAAATAACGGGGATGTCCGTTTTTTGGCCAACTTCACTTCTATAACACTTTTCAGACTCTGCTGCTGTGACTTCAATTCAAAGTCTTTCCTTTCTTTCTGTAATTTTGATAAGATTAATGGAATATGCCCTTTCAAACAAGAAAAGTGGTGTTTAACCGACAGTTCATTTCAGAGGTTGGCTCACTTACAATCTTAAAAATAGTTTTGGTCATACATATATAACTACCTCCTTGGACAACATTGCTTCGTACTGGAATATGAACTAGGGATTAGTTACTTGTTTAAGAAGTTTTTTAATTCCATTAAGATATTAACGTAGTAGTGCGGCACATTTGATTTGCCAATTTTCGATGGGGTTTGTAACTCCAGAAATTTCTTTAAAAATGTTTGAAAATGTTTCCAAACGTTTTCAAACAATGTAAAAAAAAAATTAGTTCTCCCTTCTCAAATTGTTGGTTGAATTTGTTGTATTGAACTGTATTATATATTTTACTTTTCCACTATTTTCTGTGTTTTTCTTCTTTTTGCGTGGATTTGTAACAATTATTTTCCAGATATTTACCACATGATGATATCCGTTACAACAGTAGAACCAAATATAGCATTAGTGAATTATAAAAGCTTAAAGATGCCAGTCAAGCTTACTTTGTGCCTGCAGAAATTAGTCACAGAATTTATGAACTTGGACTTCGAAGACGTGTTCGTCGTGGACGTAGAGCTGGCAGAGACATGCGTAGGAAAATCACCATTCATACAACTGTGAGAACCACGAACAATAGTCTTGAGGATCCATGTCGCCATCATGACAGTCGCATCAGAGTTTTAACCCCTATTCCTAAAGCTCCAGCAATCTCCAGTTCAACCTGTACATGTCAAGTCAACGACTTTCGCTCTTTTCTCCTGACAAATGCTCAGTCGTTGGTTAATAAGCTTGATGAACTTGAGATCATTCTTCGTCAAGAATCAATTGACATTGGTATTGTCACAGAAACTTGGTTCCACCCAAATCTTCCTGACAATATAACCTCAATTAATGATTACCAACTCTTTTTCAAGAATCGCAGCCATATGAGAGGTGGGGAAGTGGCACTTTATGTTAAATCTGACATCAAAGCAAAGCAAGTTCTGAAATCATCGTGCCTGATGAGTTGGAGTGTGTGTGGACACTTGTACAGCCTAAACGACTTCCGTGGTCAGTCTCCGTTATCACAGTTTGTGGTGTATTTAACCCCCCGGGCAACCCGCATCAGCACGAACTTGAACTTCATCTTCAAGAGACTATGGACTTGTTGGCAACAAAATACCCTGACATTGGTTTTGTTCTACTTGAAAACTTTAACAACATGAACTTAGTTCCATTGCTTGTTCACAAAATCTCAAACAAATTATAAAATCTCCTACCCGCAAGGATGCAGTTTTGGATTTAATTATGACTAACATTGATTGTTTTTATGATGCTCCCTGTGTATCTTGTCCAATTGGTAAAAGTGATCATTCTTGCATTGTCTGGAATCCTAGTGGACATCAAATTAAAAAAATTGTTAATAATAAAAAGACTTATCGTCCTATGAAAGATTCTCAGGTTCGTGATTTGGGAGGTGGATTCAGGTCTAGGACTGGAACAATGTCCTTGATGCATTATATCAGTCTGTAGGCGATGCTATTAATTTGTTCTTTCCATTGACAACAGTTAGATGCCATAATAATGACAAACAATGGATTAACCAACAAATTAAATCTTTGATTAGGTCACGCCAAAGTGCATTTTCTAAAGGTGAAACAGGTACATTCAGATTATTACGTAATCAAGTGAAATCTGAATTACGTCAGTGTAAGGTCAATTATTATGCTAATAGGGTGCGTGAGTTGCAGTCCACTGACCCCAGAAAATGGCATCAACAAATACGCTCGATGACCAGGAATGACAAGGCTGGGCTGTGCATTTCCATCCCAGGTATCAGTGAGCATGATCATACCAAGATTGCTGATTCTATCAATGAGGCCTTTATTAAAGTGAATTCCACCTCTGGATCTTGGTACTCTGGAAGCTTTTCTTCCTGCTCCCAGTCTCCCTCCTAAACTTCATCCGTGGGATGTCTATGCGTAATGTGTTGTTCTCACTGTGCTTGTTAATATATACGCAAAACGCTCAGTAAATTCAAAAGTGGCGCGTTTGCATTTAATTCACTTAATTGAAGAATGCTTCTCAAGAACAAGCAGATGGTTTTGATTCATTGATTTCCTGATTAAGTTACTGCAAGAGAATTTCAGTTTACGGCAAAGATTACATTATTATTTTTTCACAGCAACAAATTTAAGGAAAAGAAGAAGAAGCTTGCAATGCACCTGACCAGCCAGATCAGTAACACCTCATCGGCATATCGGAGATATCCAATAAGTAGGATATGAATAGGGGAAAGTGCCACTCTTTGGAACTCACACAACATTCTTCTGTGTGGCTTGATGCAATATAAAGCGTCACTTCATGAAAATATGCAAAACCTGTTGTCACATGCAATATAACGTATGCACAATGGGCTGCAATGCACATGAAAAAAAAGAAAACAAAGTTTAACAAATTATTGCTAAATTGTGTCATCGTAACTTTGAAAGTAAGGCCTTTCAAGGCTTGATACTTTTTATAAATACATGTTTTTACATTACTAAAGTTTCTGATATCTTTTGGCAAGCAATTTATTACCTTGTGAAATCTGTGCCAACATCTCATCTGCAGCCGATGGACCAAGGAGTCATCATGAACATGAAGGTTCATTACCGAAAACCTCTCGTCCGTAGTCTTATCCGTAGCTACGACTCTGGCGAGATTCCGAAGACAATCGATGTGAAGCAAGCAATCTCCATGCTTTTGAGGTCTGGGAAAATGTCAAGCCAGAGTCTTTTGAGAAGTATTTTGCTGAAGCGGGGTTCCGCGAAGATAAGGGAGAGGAACTCAATGATGTTGGAGATGATGGTAACAATGATGCCAGAGATGACAACATTTGGGAGCGTATGGCCAGGCACCTTAACTTACCTGCCACGTCTTTCCAAGATTACGCCAATGCGGACACCGATGTACAGTGCACCGATGAGCCATCAGAGAGGGAAATTGAGGAAGGGGAGATGAAGGAAGAGGATCAGGATGGTGTCCAACAGCCATCATTGTCCCTTCGAGAGGTACATGACATCATGCCGAAACTACAAGGCCTTTTGTACAGCTTAAAAGACACCAGCGGTGATGTCTTTGCTGCCCAGTCGCAGCGAAAGATCACCAATTGCTTCCAGAAGTAGTAGAAAATATAAATCCAACCAGCTCTTTTCTTGCCACCAGTAACAAAAGAGATTAATCCCATGCAATGTCTTGTTGTTTTAAATACGGACACTTTACTAAAATAAGTTCTTTTTACAATCATTGAATTGAACAAGAGGGAAAAAATAGACGCCCCGCTTAATATTTAATTACAAAACACTTCCTCCATCCATGCGCAAACGTAACACCAGCAACATTTCGTTGGTAACCCAGGCTTGAAATGCTACTTATCTTGCACAATAGGGCGATTACCAATGAAAATGTACGTTCAGCATGCTAGGCTCTATGCAGTACCGATTTTGTTACTTGAACAGCAAGTTTAACTTCTCTTTGCTTTGACTTATCATTGTCACGGCCCAGGTGTACGTAAAGAAACACCCCTAATTGTGGTATATTCCTACTTTGTATATTCATTTCAAACCTTTTGTTGCTTTAAATATCTCTTTATCATTTAAATTTACGAAGCGCCCCCTACGTTCTAATTTGTATATTTCCCGCATTCTGAAATTGGCCGAACCTTTATCAACACCTTGTTCACCAATTTTTACAGGTATGAATATTGTCTATTTTATATATCTCTTTGCATCATTTATTAAATCTTTCAACTCTTACCTAGGTACCAAAAGAATGTATGTGAATTCTAGTGTTTCTTTAAATCAACATACATTTGTATTATTTAGTGTATTTCTAATCAATTTCCTTACGGTTTACATGAGATATGCGGTTCGCCAAGGTGGCGACCGGAAGTTTTTATTGTTACTTAAACTCGATTCATTTTCCATTTATACAGTTGTTATTATTATTTAACTTGAGTTTACCATCATTCTGAAATTAGCCGAACCTTCATCAACACCTTGTTCACTATTTTTTACAGATTCAATAAAGAACCGGATTCAAGAGAGAACTTCAAAGCCAGTTTCCCCGTGCCTATTTATTACAGTGACTTAACAACATGTAAATGGTCACATCATGAATTTTACAAAAATTTAAACTGCTTTGATTAATTAGTCAATATTTTTGCATATCGTTGATATTTGTTTGTACAGGATGCTCGTTCTAGGAAGCAAACCGTTCCGTTAATGTGCTGTGAAGCGCTACACGTCTGTTGTATACGTATGTACATGCAGATGCACGTATGTAGTGCATGCAATATGACGACATGTGTTTCTATTTTTAGTGTGCTGCGTTTAAGACGAGGTTCGGATAATACAAGGAAAATGGGCCAGTCCGGCGGACCTCGTATTAACGAGAGTGGACTGTAGTTGGGAATTGTTAATTCAGAATCCATCACATCAGTGGTGAGACAGGTTTCAGTGAAGGCAAAGAAATTGTAAAAGCCATCAGGTTGCAGACAAGCAGTCAAAGAACTGGGATAAACATTCAGCTTGTTCTTCAAACTCCTTACATTTTGTAGGTACATCTTGCAAATTGCACTTGAATGATTCCCAGAAAAGTAAGATGGATCAGATGAAGATTCAGGTCTTGGGTTGACCTCAATGTCACCAGAAAGAATAATGTTGAAACAAGCTGTGGTGTTTGCATAATATAGAGTTCTGTTCCTAGCAAGCTTTATCTTGTACTTAACCCATTGATGAGTGGAGATTGGTAGCACAAAGCAGGGTTGACACAAAGGAAGTGGCTTGGTAAGACTCTGACTCTGACTCACTATGTGTTTATGACAATGGGGTTGCTCGGCGTGATTACCAGCTTGTAGACTGTAGCATCATTTTCGAGTGGAACCTGATGTTAAACTGACTGAAAAACACTGAAAAACTTGAAAGTGTTGTCAGGATCTTGATGATGGGGTACATCAAAAGAGTCAGCAAACAAAACTCTATCACATGGTGTAAAATGTGGACTGGTCAGAAGACTCAGAGCAACCAAGATGAGGAAAAGTGTGAGAGCAATTTCTGAAGCATGTTGATAGACTGCCAACTTGTATTGATTTGATCCCATAGAATCCTATTAAATTAATGGGATCCGATTGACACCAGTTGTGTCTTACTCAAAATATCAATGTGACTTAATGGGATTCAATGGGAATGTTCTCAATCCCATTGGTTTCCCATTGAATCTATTAAAACAATGGGATCCCATTGAATCCCATTCAAAATATCAATGGGACTCAATGGGATTTTGGATGAGCCCTTTTCAATAGGGTAGGATTTGTGACAAATTGTTTTGAAATAATTTAAAACGACGACATTGAAAAGCACGGGAGACGTTCAACCTGTACATGTCAAGTCAACGACTTTCGCTCTTTTCTCCTGACAAATGCTCAGTCGTTGGTTAATAAGCTTGATGAACTTGAGATCATTCTTCGTCAAGAATCAATTGACATTGGTATTGTCACAGAAACTTGGTTCCACCCAAATCTTCCTGACAATATAACCTCAATTAATGATTACCAACTCTTTTTCAAGAATCGCAGCCATATGAGAGGTGGGGAAGTGGCACTTTATGTTAAATCTGACATCAAAGCAAAGCAAGTTCTGAAATCATCGTGCCTGATGAGTTGGAGTGTGTGTGGACACTTGTACAGCCTAAACGACTTCCGTGGTCAGTCTCCGTTATCACAGTTTGTGGTGTATTTAACCCCCCGGGCAACCCGCATCAGCACGAACTTGAACTTCATCTTCAAGAGACTATGGACTTGTTGGCAACAAAATACCCTGACATTGGTTTTGTTCTACTTGAAAACTTTAACAACATGAACTTAGTTCCATTGCTTGTTCACAAAATCTCAAACAAATTATAAAATCTCCTACCCGCAAGGATGCAGTTTTGGATTTAATTATGACTAACATTGATTGTTTTTATGATGCTCCCTGTGTATCTTGTCCAATTGGTAAAAGTGATCATTCTTGCATTGTCTGGAATCCTAGTGGACATCAAATTAAAAAAATTGTTAATAATAAAAAGACTTATCGTCCTATGAAAGATTCTCAGGTTCGTGATTTGGGAGGTGGATTCAGGTCTAGGACTGGAACAATGTCCTTGATGCATTATATCAGTCTGTAGGCGATGCTATTAATTTGTTCTTTCCATTGACAACAGTTAGATGCCATAATAATGACAAACAATGGATTAACCAACAAATTAAATCTTTGATTAGGTCACGCCAAAGTGCATTTTCTAAAGGTGAAACAGGTACATTCAGATTATTACGTAATCAAGTGAAATCTGAATTACGTCAGTGTAAGGTCAATTATTATGCTAATAGGGTGCGTGAGTTGCAGTCCACTGACCCCAGAAAATGGCATCAACAAATACGCTCGATGACCAGGAATGACAAGGCTGGGCTGTGCATTTCCATCCCAGGTATCAGTGAGCATGATCATACCAAGATTGCTGATTCTATCAATGAGGCCTTTATTAAAGTGAATTCCACCTCTGGATCTTGGTACTCTGGAAGCTTTTCTTCCTGCTCCCAGTCTCCCTCCTAAACTTCATCCGTGGGATGTCTATGCGTAATGTGTTGTTCTCACTGTGCTTGTTAATATATACGCAAAACGCTCAGTAAATTCAAAAGTGGCGCGTTTGCATTTAATTCACTTAATTGAAGAATGCTTCTCAAGAACAAGCAGATGGTTTTGATTCATTGATTTCCTGATTAAGTTACTGCAAGAGAATTTCAGTTTACGGCAAAGATTACATTATTATTTTTTCACAGCAACAAATTTAAGGAAAAGAAGAAGAAGCTTGCAATGCACCTGACCAGCCAGATCAGTAACACCTCATCGGCAGATCGGAGATATCCAATAAGTAGGATATGAATAGGGGAAAGTGCCACTCTTTGGAACTCACACAACATTCTTCTGTGTGGCTTGATGCAATATAAAGCGTCACTTCATGAAAATATGCAAAACCTGTTGTCACATGCAATATAACGTATGCACAATGGGCTGCAATGCACATGAAAAAAAAGAAAACAAAGTTTAACAAATTATTGCTAAATTGTGTCATCGTAACTTTGAAAGTAAGGCCTTTCAAGGCTTGATACTTTTTATAAATACATGTTTTTACATTACTAAAGTTTCTGATATCTTTTGGCAAGCAATTTATTACCTTGTGAAATCTGTGCCAACATCTCATCTGCAGCCGATGGACCAAGGAGTCATCATGAACATGAAGGTTCATTACCGAAAACCTCTCGTCCGTAGTCTTATCCGTAGCTACGACTCTGGCGAGATTCCGAAGACAATCGATGTGAAGCAAGCAATCTCCATGCTTTTGAGGTCTGGGAAAATGTCAAGCCAGAGTCTTTTGAGAAGTATTTTGCTGAAGCGGGGTTCCGCGAAGATAAGGGAGAGGAACTCAATGATGTTGGAGATGATGGTAACAATGATGCCAGAGATGACAACATTTGGGAGCGTATGGCCAGGCACCTTAACTTACCTGCCACGTCTTTCCAAGATTACGCCAATGCGGACACCGATGTACAGTGCACCGATGAGCCATCAGAGAGGGAAATTGAGGAAGGGGAGATGAAGGAAGAGGATCAGGATGGTGTCCAACAGCCATCATTGTCCCTTCGAGAGGTACATGACATCATGCCGAAACTACAAGGCCTTTTGTACAGCTTAAAAGACACCAGCGGTGATGTCTTTGCTGCCCAGTCGCAGCGAAAGATCACCAATTGCTTCCAGAAGTAGTAGAAAATATAAATCCAACCAGCTCTTTTCTTGCCACCAGTAACAAAAGAGATTAATCCCATGCAATGTCTTGTTGTTTTAAATACGGACACTTTACTAAAATAAGTTCTTTTTACAATCATTGAATTGAACAAGAGGGAAAAAATAGACGCCCCGCTTAATATTTAATTACAAAACACTTCCTCCATCCATGCGCAAACGTAACACCAGCAACATTTCGTTGGTAACCCAGGCTTGAAATGCTACTTATCTTGCACAATAGGGCGATTACCAATGAAAATGTACGTTCAGCATGCTAGGCTCTATGCAGTACCGATTTTGTTACTTGAACAGCAAGTTTAACTTCTCTTTGCTTTGACTTATCATTGTCACGGCCCAGGTGTACGTAAAGAAACACCCCTAATTGTGGTATATTCCTACTTTGTATATTCATTTCAAACCTTTTGTTGCTTTAAATATCTCTTTATCATTTAAATTTACGAAGCGCCCCCTACGTTCTAATTTGTATATTTCCCGCATTCTGAAATTGGCCGAACCTTTATCAACACCTTGTTCACCAATTTTTACAGGTATGAATATTGTCTATTTTATATATCTCTTTGCATCATTTATTAAATCTTTCAACTCTTACCTAGGTACCAAAAGAATGTATGTGAATTCTAGTGTTTCTTTAAATCAACATACATTTGTATTATTTAGTGTATTTCTAATCAATTTCCTTACGGTTTACATGAGATATGCGGTTCGCCAAGGTGGCGACCGGAAGTTTTTATTGTTACTTAAACTCGATTCATTTTCCATTTATACAGTTGTTATTATTATTTAACTTGAGTTTACCATCATTCTGAAATTAGCCGAACCTTCATCAACACCTTGTTCACTATTTTTTACAGATTCAATAAAGAACCGGATTCAAGAGAGAACTTCAAAGCCAGTTTCCCCGTGCCTATTTATTACAGTGACTTAACAACATGTAAATGGTCACATCATGAATTTTACAAAAATTTAAACTGCTTTGATTAATTAGTCAATATTTTTGCATATCGTTGATATTTGTTTGTACAGGATGCTCGTTCTAGGAAGCAAACCGTTCCGTTAATGTGCTGTGAAGCGCTACACGTCTGTTGTATACGTATGTACATGCAGATGCACGTATGTAGTGCATGCAATATGACGACATGTGTTTCTATTTTTAGTGTGCTGCGTTTAAGACGAGGTTCGGATAATACAAGGAAAATGGGCCAGTCCGGCGGACCTCGTATTAACGAGAGTGGACTGTAGTTGGGAATTGTTAATTCAGAATCCATCACATCAGTGGTGAGACAGGTTTCAGTGAAGGCAAAGAAATTGTAAAAGCCATCAGGTTGCAGACAAGCAGTCAAAGAACTGGGATAAACATTCAGCTTGTTCTTCAAACTCCTTACATTTTGTAGGTACATCTTGCAAATTGCACTTGAATGATTCCCAGAAAAGTAAGATGGATCAGATGAAGATTCAGGTCTTGGGTTGACCTCAATGTCACCAGAAAGAATAATGTTGAAACAAGCTGTGGTGTTTGCATAATATAGAGTTCTGTTCCTAGCAAGCTTTATCTTGTACTTAACCCATTGATGAGTGGAGATTGGTAGCACAAAGCAGGGTTGACACAAAGGAAGTGGCTTGGTAAGACTCTGACTCTGACTCACTATGTGTTTATGACAATGGGGTTGCTCGGCGTGATTACCAGCTTGTAGACTGTAGCATCATTTTCGAGTGGAACCTGATGTTAAACTGACTGAAAAACACTGAAAAACTTGAAAGTGTTGTCAGGATCTTGATGATGGGGTACATCAAAAGAGTCAGCAAACAAAACTCTATCACATGGTGTAAAATGTGGACTGGTCAGAAGACTCAGAGCAACCAAGATGAGGAAAAGTGTGAGAGCAATTTCTGAAGCATGTTGATAGACTGCCAACTTGTATTGATTTGATCCCATAGAATCCTATTAAATTAATGGGATCCGATTGACACCAGTTGTGTCTTACTCAAAATATCAATGTGACTTAATGGGATTCAATGGGAATGTTCTCAATCCCATTGGTTTCCCATTGAATCTATTAAAACAATGGGATCCCATTGAATCCCATTCAAAATATCAATGGGACTCAATGGGATTTTGGATGAGCCCTTTTCAATAGGGTAGGATTTGTGACAAATTGTTTTGAAATAATTTAAAACGACGACATTGAAAAGCACGGGAGACGAAAGAGGCCCGACACAAAATGGGTTGTACTTGAAATCACTAACAAGGCGTCCTCAGAGAACATGTGCCAAAACCTTATAAACATGATATTTAATATTAAAAAGTTGCATTTTTAATGGTGATCCCGTGGCTGCCGCTTCCCAGGTTGTATCGTCAACTTGGGTGTGATCCCTGGCTACACGGCAGCCAACGGTTGAATTGCTTCTGACTGGCACCCCCGAACAAAGATATTGACTGATAGGGAGAACGCCAACATAGGGCTGGATATCTCAGTTGGGAGAGCGCCGGTATGCTAATCCGGAGGTTGTTGATTCAAGTCCCGCTCCGGTCAATTTTTCTTTGCTCAAAACCCAAATTAATTAATAATGTATCCAGTCAGTTTCCCTTGTGGTTTATTATTTGATATTAATTTTTAAAAAGTCGCATCCCCTTAAGGTGATCCCAGCGCTGCCGCTTCCCAGGTTGTATCTTAAACTTGGGTGTGTTCCCTGGCTACACGACAGCTAACGGTTGAATGGCTTCTGACTGGCACCCCTGAACAAAGATATTGACTGATAAAGGGCTGGATAGCTCAGTTGGTAGAGCGCCGGTACGTTAATCCGGAGGTCGTTGGTTCAAGTCCTGGTCCAGTCAATTTGTCTTTGTTCAAACCCAAATTGATTTGTTAATTTTTCTGGATAATTGATTATTGCTTGTAATTTAAACTTATTTAATAAATAATTCTACATTTTAAAATTTATGTCATTGGATGTGTTCACATTTTAAAATAAATCTTGATAATCATTTTTATTACTTGTTAGCTCATTTTTGTATCTATGTTTCTTAATTCTTCGAGAGTTGTTTTGTTAAGGGGCTTGAGGAGAGTAGAAGTACCTTCCTCAATTTAGTAATTTTTTTCAGATGGATGTGAGACCTAAACACCGCTTTACTTGTGTCATCTCCGGTCCCACGGAGTATGATTGATCCTCCTTCAGACAATGTTATTTGGTGGTACGGTGAATACCAAGATGGTTCGACCTTTTAGCTAGTCTGGATTTGTGGAGGGGTTTCCCAGTGATCTATTCCACAAGGATATATCACGGGCAATTAAAAAATTCTGGCCTCAAATTCAGAGCAATGACACTCTTGGAAATATTTCCGAACCCAACTTTCATTGCTTTCAAAAAAGACAAAAATGTACGGGAAATGATCGCAGAGCAAACCTGCCACCAGACCGAACTGAGTCTGAAAGCAACCTCAATCACCATTCTCGGGCAACTAATTTAAATGAAATACAAGAAACACTTGAGGATTTAATTGCTTTACTATATAACAATCCAACCAGGCCCGCGAGAGCACATTTTTTTCAAGGGGTGCTGTATTTTCCAGAGAATTGGGGGAGTGCAGAGTGCGAAGCCATTACGGCGTGGGGTCCGGGGCCCTTAAGCGGGCCCCGGAAGCTTTGGGGTCCTAGATGCTCTGTCGTGCAATCTGAGCCATTATTTGGCACTTAAATGTCCCTTTTCGAGGTGGGATATTATCGACGATTTAAAAAAAATAATAACCCCGCAATGCATTTTATTAAACATAAATAACACAAAGGAAATACAGCACTGTATATTCTACAAGAGTTGTTCTTTTTTAAAACAGCATCGACAGCTATGTTCCGACAAACATTAGTAGATCCATTTCTTTCACTTTGCTTTCTTAAAGTGTGTTTATAGTGATAAGTGAAAGGGGGAAAAAGTATGTATATGTTATAAAACAAGTCCTACTGATTCCGAATAAAATATTAATTTACCATTATATGTTGGTTTACATATGTAAAAGAAAAGACAAATTCAGCGTCCACTGGACGCGCTCCGAGCCTGAATCGAAAACGCAGACATTCGGTTAATGATATGCGTGTGACCCCGAAAACGTCATATACGTGATCCGTAGTGAGGCCACAAAATCACATGACGCGGAAGTGGAATCGCATAGCGACATACAACGCATTGACGCAACTGCTTTTGCCGATCGCCCGTCGCAAATACCTAGCTGATTTTTCCTGGTCGGTTATTTTTGCAATTAACAAATAAGAGTTTTTGTTGCAAATTGCTGTGGGCGGATGTATCTTTAGTAAGACTAAAAATTCCAAAGTAGTTTTGGCTGAAATTTCCAAAAGATGTACATGTATACCTGTCAACTCAGCGAGCAAGGATTCGCTCTGTCAAGCTGATGACGAAAGCATTCATAATTATTATGTTCGGCACATTTCGGCCATGACTGTGTCAGTACAAAAACAGGGAGAGACCCCATCAAGGGTAAGTACATTGTGATGCCGATTTAATTTGTATTTTTTTCTTATTTTTTTGTTTTGTTGTGTACAAAGCCTATGAAACAAATCACAATAAAAGTCAGCTCGACAATTTACCAAATAATTTTTGAAATTTGTTTAAACTAGTTTACATATTCTGTAAGTGTACGTTAAAAATCATGCATCATATTAATTTACTATGACTTAATCATGTTTGTCAACCTTCAGGACTCAGTTGTGTTTTGTTATTGTTGTTAATTGTTTTCTTTCTTGCATAGGTACTCCAACAACTGGAACATGAGTATTGCGAACATACTGACTCATCTGAAGAAAGCCATGATCCAGAACAAGACATATGGCTGTGAGTAAATCTCAATTGCTTTAAAAGCATACTGTATTGTGATAGTCTTTCTACTAGCATTTTCCAACCCAACAAATTCATCGTTGAAACACTAGGCCCTGGCCCAATCATTATTACATGGGTTCCTGTGAAGCCAAGTCTGTGTGTGGTTTCAGCTTTGTTATGTTATCATATTTATTTTCGTACTGCAAAACATTTAACCGACTGTTATATTTTGAATTGTGTGATTAGCAGATCTTGAGGACAAAGGCCCATCGTTTGCAACTACCACGAATCCCTTATCTGACCATCCAACACAACGTCGTCCAGGATTCTTACTTTCCGCCCACCTCGAGAAAGGATTTTCTTCCGAGCAAAACATACTCAGACAAATACATGTACATGTATATCCTTATTATTGTTAAGTCCATTGAGGTTCCTTAACATATATCCACATTATTTTGAAGACCATCGAGGTTCATGTTTACTTTGATGATGAATTATTCTTTGTTTTTCTGAAAATCTGAGCTAAATTGTCCCCTTTGAAACTTAACGCTTTACAGTCCCAAATCCTTCTTCATTATATCTATAAAGAGGTTTCATGTGACTTTACCCAAAACCTTTTCCAATGCTGCGTGCACAAACAGATGCTGGAAATCATTTAGCAGCAGACGCGTCACCTATTCATATTGTGTATGGCTTGACCCAGCATGGCTGCCTAACAAACTTTCCCGGGGTCATAATAATAACTTTCGATTTATATAGCGCATAATAATTAACACTTAATTCTCTAAGCGCTTTACAACAAAAGAGTACGCTATACAATCTACATCAACATATATAAGGGGACAAATAACACCACTGCATGCACGACACATCAAAACAAGAGTTGTTAAACTACTGTAAGAAAAGGTGTGTCTTCAAGGCTCTCTTAAAATCATAAGGGGAAGATGTATTCCTGATCGTCAAGGGCAGAAAATTCCACAGAGCAGGAGCCGAAACCGAAAAGGATCGGTCTCCATAGGTATGCATATTAACAGGGTGTACTGCAAGGAGGTGTTGTGATGATGATCGAAGTGTACGTACTGGATGGTGCTTATGAATTAGATAAGACATAAGATGGAGCAAAATTATTCTGGGCTTTAAAACACATGATAAGAATCTTGAATACAACACGTCTTTCTACGGGCAACCAGTGTAGTTTCTTAAGAAGGGGAGTGATGAAATCTCTTGAACGAGCACCCACTACTAACCTAGCTGCTGTGTTTTGAGTTCTCTGTACCCGGTGTAATTACTTTTTCGGAAGGCCATACAACAATGAATTACAATTATCAACATGGGACATTATCAAAGCATGAACAAGTATATTAATAGATCTACTATTTAGATATTGCCGGATTTTTCCAATTTTCCGAATGGCTGTGAATGCCAACTGACAGGTTTTAGTGATGTGATCAGACATTGTGAGGTGCCTATCCATGATTACACCCAAGTTGCATGCCTTACTAACTGCAGCAATGTCGACTCCATCAACAGTGATAACAAGAGCATTTAAAGGAGGTGGAGCAAACTTTGATATAAAATGTACAACTTCAGTCTTGGATGCATTGACAAGTAACTTGTTTCTAGTCGACCAAGAAGTAATAACGTTGATGCACGTGTTAATACGACAGATGGCAATCTCTCTGTCACCTGGTGAGAACGTTAAATACACCTGTTCCTGCCGAATTCCAGGTTCCTAAGTTTGTTTATGTCGCCATTTTGAAAAGCGCCCTCTGTCACCGTACTTGTGTGGCGAGACTATGGGTCCGAGAAAGAGTATCCAACGCTCAACAAATTAATACACTAAAGTCACAGTTTTCATTTTCTGGTGATTCAAGACCCTTATTATTCACTTCAAATGATGCCTTGCCTATTACATTCACCTTTTGCTACTTTAAACCAACAAACTTTATGATTTACCTTGAAAAACTGAGTAAAGATGTATCAATCTAAGAGAGAGGTTGAAAAAACTATTTCCACCACCGCCTCGACACCCTGGAACTACTACTTGTCAAGAGGGGGCGCTATACACAAAAAATGAGATGATTTGGCACTAACAACACCTAAATGTCATCTGCATATATCATGGAATGCAGTCCATGAGCTTTGATGATATCATATAGATGTTGCGCCCAGGGTAGTGAATATTTACGATTCACCACAGGGTTGATTTCATAACTGTAAAAACGGATGAAGTAATAGAAGACAGTGAGTATTTGCTGAGACTTATTTATTTCATGTGTGATACCACTGCCATGTCATCCAGATATGTCACAATTCACATCACATCAGTGATACATCTAGACCCAAAAGGCTAACTGACAAGTACATTATCAATAACTCTATAAAATACTTGAAAATGTCTTACAATAATAACAGTAAAATGATACATTAAACAGTAACGTTTCTTCCTCAAACAGACCTATATGATGAAAACAACATATTTATCATAACCATTGAAAACTAGTGTTAATTTCCAACTCACAGTGTAGGCCTTTGTGACTTTATCACTACCAATAATACTCAAAACACAGTCCTATTTAACTTCCTAGTCTATGGTAAACCATGGAGGTAGAAAGAAAACCAACACTAAGAAACACATAGGATAAAGGATATAAAGAAAAACATTAACTTAAAAACATTCTGGGAGAAAAGTTTACATAACAAAACTGGACCCTTCTGTTTATAGCCTGGCACTTGACTCTTGCTATGGAACCCAAAGTGATGTGCAATACACATCAGGTCAAGGTAGCTACCCTATCTTTCCAGCTACATTGACCATAGCCACAGGGCTTAAGAGTTGATTACTCTTCCAGGTGTGATTGTGCCACATAGGTAAAGCATGGTCTCTAATCACCAGAGCTTACTATATGATATATGCCTTGCTATCTACTGTACTGCAAAGATAATGGCACCTCTGAACTATATGTAACCTAACTAAAAACTACTATGACTTTTCTATCTCCAAATACACCTTACTGAGGAAGTCATTCACCAAAATCCTAGTATCAATTAATTCTATAAAGTCTTAAGCTTTCAGACACTTAAATATGATAACCAAAGCAACATTAGAAAAAGGAAATAATCAATGAATAAAACAACACTTTTAACAATTTTAAGAAAGGTCTATACAGTATTAACTAGAGCACAAAGTTCATGAAAGAATCAACAAAGTTCAAGTATAAAGTGATAGATCTGAGTGGTTTAAAAGTAAACTGGAGTTATCCCCATTTTGATCTATGTGAGATGGAGATTATTAATTGATAAAGAAAAATCCACATACCTGTAAAAACGGATGAAATAATAGAAGACAGTGAGTATTTGCTGAGACTTATTTATTTCATGTGTGATACCACTGCCATGTCATCCAGATATAAGACAATGGCTGTGGAAACCACACACTACTACTGGGGTGTTGCTGGGCACTGCTGATTGGCATTACCAGAACAAGCCCAGTCTATTGTACCGATCTCGAACCCTGATATTCGGGGTTCGCTAATTATGGACTCAAAGGCGTTTAATGAACGTAAACCAGATAAGCAGCGCTTCTGTTCACGCTTCACGCACATGGTTATTGGTTATTAATACAGCCACAGGTGCTAAAGTGATTATTTTTATGCTAATGACTACTCGATCACTGCATGACCACCACAGTGGCAGCATACACACAGTAAGTGTGTGACGTTTGTTTTCTTTTGTCCAATGGGCGGACACTGTCAGTCCGGTCACTGTTTCTGAGCATCAAAGAAAACCAAAGCTTGGTGCTCCCACAATTCAGTTGTTTATAAGCATGCCACTAATTTTGTTCAGTGGTCACAATATAGATTAATATCGTTTGATATTTAATTATAAAACAAGATGGTTGATACAAGTCATTTTGGTTGGCCCAGGTGCAATATCCCTTGTGTCTTCGAAAACGAAAAGTGGTTTTTAGATTCCGAACACTGTTTCTATTTTGGGGGATTCTTAAGCCGAAAACGTAAACTTGGTTGGGCTCCTTTTGACACTTTCTTCACTCAGAATGGCATAGTTGTTCGTGAAGAGGTTAAAGGTGGTCGGTTTCGGACCCATATCAGCATCCTCTGTTTTGTGACACTAATCACCGGTGGGGGGCACCTTCGTGACACTGAGGCCCAATTGCACACATACATCCCTGACCTTGAAGATTTTAACATAAATCTCTTTGAGCTCAGGGATTTCTTTGGAACCAAGTGTGTTTCAAGTTTGATTGGGCAACGGGCCGGGGAGAACATCCCCCACGTTCCCAATCCCATACAAAGTCGCAATATTGTTTCAACTTCAAATGCTGTTCAAAAATTGGACGATGAAGCCAACCCTCCACATACAAAGGCTATGTGTAAATCAAGACTGAAACGTCGACTGACTGCACACAGACAACAATTGTTCAATCTTGCCAAGGACATTCATGCTGGTGGAAAAAACGACCTTCTTTGTGCTTTAGCATGGTAAGAAATCTCTTAAACATCGAACTTGGAAATCGTAACATTCAAAATGGATTTGTAACGTTATAAATATATGGCAGTCTTTTAGATTAAAACATTGCGATGGCGTAGCCAAAAGTGTGTGTGTGTGTGAGTTTGTTTTCACATTCAAACCGGGGACCTATAACAAAAGAGGACAATAGGGTCCCCGGTTGGGTAAAGGTCCCCAGTTAGAAATTGTGTACAAAACCAATGGGAGCTGTTGCCAAAAAGTTAGAGTCCAAACAAAAGAGGGACAATAGGAGGTCCCCGATTGGAGGTGTTTACACACTTGTGTGTGTGAGTTTGTTTTCACATTCAAACCGGGGACCTATTACAAAAGAGGACAATAGGGTCCCCGGTTGGGTAAAGGTCCCCAGTTAGAAATTGTGTACAAAACCAATGGGAGCTGTTGCCAAAAAGTTAAAGTCCAAACAAAAGAGGGACAATAGGAGGTCCCCGATTGGAGGTGTTTACACACTTGTGTGTGTGTGTGTGGGGGGGGGGGGGGGGGGTGGGTAGACCAGTGAACTGTCATGTACTGATCGCTCCACTCACACTGCCACTTGGCCGTGGCCCCGTACGGCAAACTTGTCGCACTGTGTCAGGTTGTAAAAACTAAACAATGAAAAATACCCCTTCAACAATGCTTTGAATGCAATCTTGATCCGTTGATTAGTTTTGGTGTAATTTTATGGAGAATCTCTAGTAAAGCCGATACACATTTGGAGCGATCGACCTGTTGGGAAAGGACCGTTTTGAACATGTATCAAGCTTTAGGACTTCTAAAAAACACCCAAACGAATCGGAGGATCAACGTTTTATTGCATCCAAAACATTACGGAGAAGGGTAAAGTGGAAATTTTGGGGGAACACTCATTTATTTCTGTTGTTTAAATGTGAAAATTGTCACAAGGGCCACTGTTTACGGGTGTGTGGGAGTAAGTGTACTAACATTTCCTCGACACCCGATGATCTCTAAGGTTTTTTTTCAACTCGGTTGAAACAAATCTCCCTTAGCACTGCTGTATTATTCTTTTTCGCCTATTTGTTTTTAGTACACACAATTTTGTTATAGGCTACTTGAAGGAAAACGAAATCGAAAAAAACCCATTCAAACTATTTTTTTCCACTGCAGGGATGCCTCCTATGGGGCCAGTGAGGAGGAATGGGCAAGACATTTGTCCAAGGAAGATTATAGCCCTTTTCACACGACGGAAAAAACGAACATTCTTTACGAAATTTTACAATTTTTTGTAAAAAATTACAATTTGGGCTAAGTGTGAAAGGACAGTAATATTTTACATCGCCTACATTCCTTGCGAAATTTTCGCAAACCTTGCAAAATTTTGTAGTAGGTCCCGACCTCCGACAAAATTTTACGCTAGCGTAATTTTTCGCAAGGAATCTAGTCAAACCTTCGTGTGAAACGATCCATTGTTTATTGACCGACAATCCTCGCGAAAGCAGTATTAACACGCATGCGTGAAGAACCTTCGGGAGCCGACCTTTGTGTGTTTACACACCGTTACCGGGCACTGGTCACCGTTGCGACTGTGACAGGTGTAGAAAACCCTAGTGTTTATGTTAGACTTAATTACCCTTCCACTGTTTATATTTCCCTTTAAGCTCTTCTAGCACCCCTTTAGTTAATTTCTTAGGAATCCTCTTGTATAAACAATGAACCCTTTGCATAATCCTTGGTAGTGTGGTTAGTCAGCCATGTAGTTTAATTCAGATAGCAGCCTGGCAGCGCAAGTGAAACACTCCATTTTTTTTGTGTCTTCATGATTGAAGTTTTGCCTGCATCAAGTTTATCCTGCTATGGACTCGGTAAGCTTTAACTTTGTTTTATTTTGACGTTGTTTAATTAGTTTATTATTTTGACAATCATTATTCCTGCATTTCTTTGGAACTTAGTTTCTAAATTTGTATTTTTAAGATCTGTCTTGAAAGTAACTTTTCTTATAAACATGGATTTCAATCTTAAAGCCTTTGTGTTTCTTTATAAATTTGATAGGAGAACTGTATTTTAATCGGTTGTATTTCTTGTTTTTTATTTACACAGGTTTTAAAGCCATTTTGATTTAAATCTATAACTTTCTTTGGCACTGTGGGTTTTTTTTGGCAATCGTTTCCTCGTAGCACCAAGATTTCTTGGCCTTCTTACTCTTATCTTTGGTTGATGTCTTCGCCGGTCGTTTTTTGGAGGATATTACGGGCATAGTATTATGAATGGACTCCCCAACGTCTTCGTGAGTGTCAGCCATTTTGAAGAATGTTTACATGGTTTATTTTTTACCGACCGCGACACACTGTGCACACGCGACATACGTCATCATTTAACTGGTACTAGCGCTGTTTAAGAAAAAAACTCTATAGTTCAGTGGTAACCAGCTAAGTCTGTACTCTCGTCTCATGGAACGTAGTCACATTTTTACTTGGTGTCGTGTGAAAGCTTGCGAAAACGGTCAGGCGTGGGATGACTTCAGCGCTCGTTAAATTCGTCGCAAGGAATGTTGGGTTTTTTTTTCTCGTGTGAAAAGGGGTTAAGTCAGCATCCTGAAAACCATCAGTCCATCTCCTGATAGTGGTTCTGACACATTCTTTGACGAAATTGTTAGGTGGGTCGATTACTACCATTATTTTACACTTTGTATAAGCCCAGTGCTTATCTTTTTGCCATTTCTGTGGGCGTTAAAAAGAAAACAATAAAGGATATGTGTTTAATTGTACAAGTTAAATGTAGTAAGCCAAATCAGCATGTCTATACGTGACCACGTGGTAGGAACAAAGTTCAAGTTTCTAAATAATAATAAACAGGTTGTGAAGTAGTTGACTTTGTTCTATTCTTAATTACAGGAATGAACTGCATGCCATTTTTCAAATGACAGCTGAAGAAGTTCTCAACTTGGAAGACATGAAAAATGTTTGTGAAATAATCAAATGGTTTCGAAAGAAACTTCCGGGAACATTAGCTAGTGCTAGACAGGTTAAATCTCTAAGAAAAAGTATGATGAGGAGTTTGAAGGAATTCTGAAGCCAGTTCAGACGTCGTCTGGAGTCAGAATTGATCCCAATGCTCTCCATGAGTCCCTGCGATATGTGTATTACTATCTCGATGGTCATGAGTGGTGGAGGTTATATGGCGATGCGAGAACATTTGGCAGGCGACAAACAACCGTTTTTGGCATAACGAATATAAATAATTGCCAACTTCTCAAAGGAAGTGGATTTCACAGCCCTTATGACTTTTGGCAAATAGCGCTATTCTATTTCGCTGATGACAGGCCCAACCTAGAGGCAAATCTTGGTGCCAAAGATGGATATCTGAACGAATGGGTGAAGATGTTTCGTGAGGGGCACCAAATCTTCCTATCTTCGGACTCGAAGTTCCAAGAGGCTATTGTCAGGTGAAAGGTGGGGCCGTTGACAAACACTGGATTCAGTATTTTCCGGGAAACTTCAAAGGAGGAAAATGCATTGTACGATCCTGTAAGCGGTCTGCGGTCAACACTGGATCTACCGTTCGGCAGAGAGCACATAGACAAGTTAATAGACATACCGATGGCCAATTTCGGAGTGTGTATTGACCATGCCATATCAAGGATAATGGAACATCAACTCCGTCTCATCATAAATGATGTCCATTCGTAAGTATTTTTTTTTTTGGTTAAAGATGATAAAACACCTACATTAAAACAATGAAATGAAGGCAAACAAAGGTTTCTGGTTTCTGGTCTGAGGACGTATCAGATTTTATTTTGTATGTATATTTTGTTTTTTTGTTCGTTTTTTTTTCTGGGGGCAGTGCTAAGTGTGATGGTTTCAAGTTTCTTATTTTCATTGTCTTACAATCTGTTTGTCACACAACCACTGTAGGTGGTTCCCTCAGACAAATTAACAGAATGAACATGACATGCGCCCATGAAATAAATGAATGCTGAAACCTTCCAATTCTATATTTACAATTGCCTTAATTTATTTACACAATTCAATTATGCCAAAGTTAACTCTTTCACAAGACTCTAAATACAAATTACACGATACACGATTTTCAAAACACTAAAAAAAAAAAAAATGGGGAGACTAAACTCGTCTATCAATTTTTAACTTGTAATCTCCTCAGCGATGAAATTTCCTCCAACTTTTTACAGTGCTAAATTCTAGTCAACAGAGGAACTTAACTCAAACTTCACTCAACTTGCGAAATAATTCCGTGGTCAATACTACTGAACTTCTTCTTTTTCTTGTCAAAATTGTCCGCCTTTCAATTCAAAATTAGTCAAAAAAGAAATCCTCTTTTTCTACTTCAAAATCCTCTTTTTCTACTTCAAAATCACACCGCAATTTCCTCCTAAGAAAGAGTCTTTCAATTGAAATACATTTAGAACAACCACAAGTTCTCACTTAGGTCTTTCTAATGTCACTTCGAAATAAATAACAATCTTTTCACATAATTATGGGAACACTGCTTCACTTCTTTTACAATTTCAAAATTCTAAAGTTCCCAGGAAAAGTAAATCTCAACTAGGTGTGTCTCCGAGGTTCAACCGGAGCTATTCTCAACAATTTCCTCCTGTTACAAAAATCCTCAATCTCAGAAGGTAAAATTACCTCTCCACAAAATTATCAATCTGAATTTGGTCCGCAACGGCTTCCAAACTTTTAACACCTTTCAATATCTCAAAATAGCATGCCACTTCTCAAATTAGAAAATTCTACATTCAATCATCAAAATCTATAATATCAGTCTGTCTCAAAAAGTACTTAACTAATGCATTATTGCATCATTATACAAAATACATCAGGGAACTTTCTCTCCACCCAAAAGTAACGACTTGCGTTTTCTGTAGATGATTCCTGTTGCAAATGTTCGAAGGTAAACTTCGGTCTCCTCAAAGTTCAACACATCGGGTAGGGGTAGGGTACAACTCTCAAATGATGTTAGGTCGATCGTTCCTCAATCCTGCCCTCATACCAGCCTTCTAGCTCGGAATTTGTGCCATCTATAAAATTAGTATTATAATACACCAAATAATTTCTCCCCTAGGAAAACATATTCACATCATTTAAAGGCATTTAGGCTTATTCAAGGGTTACATTTTTACATCAAAATTTGTAAATATTCAAAAGGTAAGTTTCCATTTTTAGTTTTGTACTGAATATCTTACATAAAAATGTCACAATAAAATTAACTTACGGTTAGGAGTTCTTGTTGCTGTTAAAATATCAATGGTGTCTGCAAGCTATTGCAATTTTTGGTCGATATATCTATTTGATCGCAGATTTTTGGCTAAACTAAATGTTAGCCATTTTGTTTAACAAGGTTGTATCTGCTCGAAGGTCCTGTAAATTATCTATAACCTTCCTGCTGGCATAGTCCGCCTTCGAATGACTGAGACCGCACCCCAACTTAAGGCTGCCAAAAATTCCAGGATTCCCTAACCATGGCACTTAATCCCAGAACAATAGTCATGCACCAATAAACATAAACTCTCTCAGTCACTTCATGCATACCTGTCCAAATAAGGACTTCTCACTCAACTGAACTAGCCTGGCTGCTTTTTGCATAAATTAAATAAATATTCAGTGGGTGGGAAACTACTAGCCAATCAGAATGTCTTCTTTCAAGCAGGCACTATATATACAGGGTTTTAAAATAAAAATAGGTTAATATTACAAAGTGAAAACCAAAAAAATACAATTCAATGTGACATTTCACTCCCCTTCAAAAAAAAAAAATGTATTTATACATTTTTTTTCTTTTTCTGCTGTTTCTTACTCTGCTGATGAAGATCGACTTAAAAAGTCAGCTCCTATGTTGTCACTTCCTTTTATCGCTTCAATGTGAAATCTATAAGGTTGTAGGGCGAGCGCCCAACGCATTATTCTTCCGTTTGCTACTTTTGATTTTTGGAGGAATGCCAGGGGCTGATGATCTGTTTCAAGGGTGAAACTTCTGCCATAAAGATATGGTTCAAACTTACGAACTGCCCAAATTATTGCCAGACACTCTTTCTCCATTACTGAGTAGGATTTCTCTCGAGGAAGTAGTTTTTTGCTGGCATATGCAACTGGAAACTTTTCACCATCTTGTGCCTGTAAAAGTACTGCGCCAAGACCCAAGTCTGAAGCATCTGTTCTAAGAATAAATTCTTTGTTAAGATCGGGAAGGTGAAGAATTGGTGCACTAGTAAGCTTGTCTTTAAGATTAGAAAAAGCTTGCTGTTGACTAGCTCCCCAAGAAATTCTGGTTGGTTCTTTGTTTTTGGTTCTATCAGTCAAGGGAACCGCTATTACAGAGTAGTTTGGAATGAATTTACGATAGTAGTTTGTCATGCCAAGAAATGATCGAAGTTGCTTTTTCGTTTCTGGTTGTTTTGCTTGTTGTATGGTGATTATCTTCTCTGGTCGGGGTTGTAATTGACCCTTTCCAACCACATGACCTAGAAATTCTACTTGTTCGTGCCCAATGAAGCACTTGGATGGTCGTACGGTCAAATTTGCAATTCTTAATCTCCGGAACAATTCTGTCAGAATTTGTACATGTTGTTCCCAGGATGCTGTATGTACTAATATGTCATCTATATAATTCATCACACAGTTCATGCCTTGAAGAAGTTTCCGCATAATTCTACTGAAAGTTGCTGGTGCGTTTACTAGCCCAAAAGGCATGACAGTGAACTGGAACAATCCATCTGGTGTAATAAATGAAGTTAGAGGTTTTGTGGATTTATCTATAGGTACTTGCCAATAGCCTTTGCTTAGATCTATCTTTGTGAAGTAATTATCAGTAGCTAATTTGGTGAACAACTCCTCTTGATCAGGGATGGGTTCTGCATCAAATACAGTTACTTGGTTCAGTTTTCGGAAGTCAACACAGAATCGATTGGACCCGTCTGGTTTTTTGACTAGGACAATTGGTGAAGCAAATGGTGCATTGGATGGTTCCACTATTCCCATCTTCAACATAGTGCTTACCTCCTCCTTGACGGTGTCTCTTAAGGCATGAGGAAGTGGGTATGGCTTACTGCGTATTGGTTCATTTTTGTGTAGAGTGATGGTGTGACGTCCTAATGAAGTCTTCCCTGGTAGATCTGTTAGAATATCTGGATAGTTCCCTAGCAGTTGGTTAACTTCTCTGCGCTGATCTTGATGAAGGGTTGTATTAATATTAACATCAGCGATGGACTCTTTGGCTGTTAGAGGATGAAGCTGTAGTAATTTCTCATTAGACATCGAGTAACACTTTAGGGTTTCATTGTCACTGTCGGTTTCAGCCTCAATGACAGAAGTACACACCAGTTCAAAAAGACACTGAGAAGAAGTTATGGGGTTCATGATCGTCACTGACTTTTCGGGTCTCTCAAAGTACTTTTTCAACAAGTTGGCATGAAACACTTTGGATTTACCGTTAAGATCAATGCGGTAGTCCATAGAACCAAGTTTGGCTAGAATAGGGAAAGGACCTTTCCAGTGAAGAAGCAATTTATTTCTATCTGTAGGTAAGAGTAACAATACCTTGTCACCGACTGAAAATTCTCTCACTTTACTTCGTTTGTCGTAGTTGTGTTTATATCTAGCACTTGACTTCTGAAGCGCTTTGTGTGCGGCTTGACATGTATTTTCTAGCCTCTCTCTCAAGTCTATGATATACTGATAGGTGGTTTTGGTCTCGGTTGTTTTCACTTCTCCTGTCCACAATTCCCTTAATATAGTCATCGGACCTCTCACTTGACGACCATAGAGCATCTCAAAGGGAGAAAATCCAAGACTTTCCTGTGGCACTTCTCTAATTGCAAATAAAAGTGGGTTGATGTAGCGGTCCCAATCTCTGGGTCTTTCTGCACACATGCGTTTTAGCATTTGTTTAAGAGTCCCATTAAAACGTTCTACAAGTCCATTGCACATGGGGTGATACGGTGTGGTTGTTAACTGATGTACTGAGAGGAGCTTACTAACCTGCCTCATGACTTCAGAGGTAAATTGTGACCCTTGATCGGTTAACATCTGTTTTGGAACTCCAACTCTGGTGAAAACACTAACTAGAGCCTCTGCTACACGTTCAGCTTCAATACTAGGGAGAGGTATAGCTTCAGGGTACCGAGTGGCGTAATCAATGATGGTGAGTATATATCTGTTGCGTCCTTCTGTCATTGGATGGATGGGGCCAACAATATCCACAGCAATTCGTTCAAATGGAGACTCAATTAAGGGCATGCTACCAAGAGGGACTTTAGTTACCCTACCCTTAGGTACCGTTCTTTGACACACATCGCAGGATCTACAATAACGGGTAATATCAGCTGTCATGCCTGGCCAAAAGAAATTACTAAGTACTCTGTCAATTGTTTTCTTAGGCCCTTGGTGTCCTCCTAATATTGTCTCGTGAGCCATACGCATCACTTGTGTACGACACTTCTGAGGAACCACCACTTGATCAAAGACATTACCATATTCGATGTTTGGAGCCTGAAATTGTCGATACAGTAGCCCATTCCGATACAGGAATCGGGACGTAGCCTGACTACGACTAACCTTCTCAGACTGGTTTTCTGCAAGTTCTCTGGGTCGACGGAGACTAACATCCTCCTCTTGGGCTTTCTTTAGACTTTCAGCTGTCACTATGTCATTCATCGGCTTTGGTACCTTCAGTGGATGAAACGGCTTCTCTAGAGACTTTGTTTGAGCTCGGGTCTGGACGGCACAGACAGGGGCTGTAGTATGTGTCCAATATTGATCTGGATCATCTGGAGATCGTACACCTGTAATATTTCCTATTATAAGATCGTAAACTGGTTTAGTCATACACAATGCTTCAGTGAGTCCAGTGAAAAATGGAGTGCTCACAGTTATCAAGGCAACAGGAACTTGCCTGGCGGTTCCATCGATAAGAACGCAGGTCTTTATCTCACCAGTAAGTTGATCATCACTAACAAGATCACGCCTGATCACAACACCACTGCATCCGCTATCTCTGAGGACAGACACTGTGTGTTTTCCAACTCTTCCCGAAGTAACTGGCATCTTCTTTACAGTTTTATCACTACATGCATCACTCATGATTGGTAAGAAATGACCACATTTAAGAGTTACTTGATCAAAGTTTTGTCCAATACAGCATGCTCCTGGCAATGACACTCTGTTAACTACCATACAGGCAACAGTTTCAGTCTTCTCTTGATGGTCCTTAGAATTACAAGAACAACGACCATAATTTGAGCTTCGATGTAAGGTATCTGTTGCATTACCTGGATATGTCACCATAGAAGCAACTGGATTTTTGTTCCTGTAGCAATTTTTGGCAAGATGGCCAGGTCTGTGGCAGATGAAACATGTGCGGGGGGCACTGTTGTTAACAGTCGTGTATCTACAATCTTTTGCCATATGACCATGTTTATGACAGATATAGCAAGTAACCAAAGGTTTGGATGGAGAAACATTTGATGATCCATGTGGAAATACATGTGGTACTGCATTCCTGTGCTCTATCTTCTTAGGCGTAATTGTAATATCACTTCTCTGATTTGGATTTCTAGAAGTAAAGGGGTTTCCAAACATACCACCACGAGCTTCAAGATATTGTTCAGCAATAGTAGCCATAGTGTCAATGGTTTTAGGCTGTCGTTCTTTAAGAAAAAGAGCTAACTCACGACCACATCCAGCTGTGAACTGTTCTCGGAGCAGGAGATCACTCAAACCCTCAAAGGATTTCTCTGCCTCTGCTAGGTCGATCCATCGAGTTAGGTAGTTCGCCAGTCGTGTGGCAAACTGATGTCCACTCTCTCCCACTTCTGGTTTAGCTGTTCGGAGCTTCAAGCGGAACCCATCTGTTGTGAGCTGAAACCGTTTCAACAATGATGACTTCAGCTTCTTGTAATTGCTTGCTTCATCAGTGGGTAGTCTAGAATAAACTTCAAGAGCTTTTCCTGTTAACAATGCACTCAAATTAATAGCCCAATCTTCTTGACACCAGTCTTGACTAGTTGCATATCTTTCATATCGTTTTAAATATGCGTCTAAATCATCTTTGCTTTCATTAAAAGCTGGTAATTTAGGAGTTCTGGCCTTTTGTCTACTAACACCTTTTTCTACAGTTGACGACGTATCTAGACCTGGTTCTTTTTCTTCAGTTTTCAACTTCTCAAGTTTTATCTTTGTTTCTAGGATCTGTTGGTCTTGCCTACGAATTTCCAATTGGTGAACTCTCTCTTCCCTAGCTAGTTTATCTTTCTCTTTCTTACTCTGACTCTCTTTTTCTTTCGCCTCATTCTCACGCCTTTCCACAAAGTCCATCAACTCTTTACCACTCAACCCAAAACTTTTCCCAGCCTCAATCAGGGTGCAGATATCCATCTTAGTTTTAGTCGCGAGCACAAAGAAGCATAAAAGCGCGGCCAATAACAAGCAGATCACTGAAAACTTACTACAAGTACTTGATCTGTTCACTTTCCATTCATTCCATGAGACTACACATTTCACATGTTCATTTTTATCTCCCGGACAAGCCCCCATAAATTTGTCACACAACCACTGTAGGTGGTTCCCTCAGACAAATTAACAGAATGAACATGACATGCGCCCATGAAATAAATGAATGCTGAAACCTTCCAATTCTATATTTACAATTGCCTTAATTTATTTACACAATTCAATTATGCCAAAGTTAACTCTTTCACAAGACTCTAAATACAAATTACACGATACACGATTTTCAAAACACTAAAAAAAAAAAAAATGGGGAGACTAAACTCGTCTATCAATTTTTAACTTGTAATCTCCTCAGCGATGAAATTTCCTCCAACTTTTTACAGTGCTAAATTCTAGTCAACAGAGGAACTTAACTCAAACTTCACTCAACTTGCGAAATAATTCCGTGGTCAATACTACTGAACTTCTTCTTTTTCTTGTCAAAATTGTCCGCCTTTCAATTCAAAATTAGTCAAAAAAGAAATCCTCTTTTTCTACTTCAAAATCCTCTTTTTCTACTTCAAAATCACACCGCAATTTCCTCCTAAGAAAGAGTCTTTCAATTGAAATACATTTAGAACAACCACAAGTTCTCACTTAGGTCTTTCTAATGTCACTTCGAAATAAATAACAATCTTTTCACATAATTATGGGAACACTGCTTCACTTCTTTTACAATTTCAAAATTCTAAAGTTCCCAGGAAAAGTAAATCTCAACTAGGTGTGTCTCCGAGGTTCAACCGGAGCTATTCTCAACAATTTCCTCCTGTTACAAAAATCCTCAATCTCAGAAGGTAAAATTACCTCTCCACAAAATTATCAATCTGAATTTGGTCCGCAACGGCTTCCAAACTTTTAACACCTTTCAATATCTCAAAATAGCATGCCATTTCTCAAATTAGAAAATTCTACATTCAATCATCAAAATCTATAATATCAGTCTGTCTCAAAAAGTACTTAACTAATGCATTATTGCATCATTATACAAAATACATCAGGGAACTTTCTCTCCACCCAAAAGTAACGACTTGCGTTTTCTGTAGATGATTCCTGTTGCAAATGTTCGAAGGTAAACTTCGGTCTCCTCAAAAGTTCAACACATCGGGTAGGGGTAGGGTACAACTCTCAAATGATGTTAGGTCGATCGTTCCTCAATCCTGCCCTCATACCAGCCTTCTAGCTCGGAATTTGTGCCATCTATAAAATTAGTATTATAATACACCAAATAATTTCTCCCCTAGGAAAACATATTCACATCATTTAAAGGCATTTAGGCTTATTCAAGGGTTACATTTTTACATCAAAATTTGTAAATATTCAAAAGGTAAGTTTCCATTTTTAGTTTTGTACTGAATATCTTACATAAAAATGTCACAATAAAATTAACTTACGGTTAGGAGTTCTTGTTGCTGTTAAAATATCAATGGTGTCTGCAAGCTATTGCAATTTTTGGTCGATATATCTATTTGATCGCAGATTTTTGGCTAAACTAAATGTTAGCCATTTTGTTTAACAAGGTTGTATCTGCTCGAAGGTCCTGTAAATTATCTATAACCTTCCTGCTGGCATAGTCCGCCTTCGAATGACTGAGACCGCACCCAAACTTAAGGCTGCCAAAAATTCCAGGATTCCCTAACCATGGCACTTAATCCCAGAACAATAGTCATGCACCAATAAACATAAACTCTCTCAGTCACTTCATGCATACCTGTCCAAATAAGGACTTCTCACTCAACTGAACTAGCCTGGCTGCTTTTTGCATAAATTAAATAAATATTCAGTGGGTGGGAAACTACTAGCCAATCAGAATGTCTTCTTTCAAGCAGGCACTATATATACAGGGTTTTAAAATAAAAATAGGTTAATATTACAAAGTGAAAACCAAAAAAATACAATTCAATGTGACACTGTTCCTGTTAAAGGAGGAATGTGAACAAAAACCTCTTCTACCTTTACACCTTATTTTAGATATTTAAAATAGCAATTCCTTATTCCTGCTCTTAAATTGTTTTCTATGGAGTAACACTGTATGTTGTTCGTTGTTAAAATCCTCTAGGGACATTCGGGTTACCAAAAACACAATTTTCTAGTTTTGCTGTAAATATATATATTTTTGGGGGCTCATTTTCAGAATCACGTCATTGGTGCCAGGTTATGAAGGAGCGAGGATTCGAACGGTAAAAACTTTGTGTTTTGTTTTTGGTACTCTATTAAAACTGCAAAATCTTTCGAAGTAGAACTTTACTTTGGTTTCAAATGGTTTCACCCCAACACTGACGACTGATATAACAAAAGAGAAAATTGTTTGTTGTTGAACTTGGTGCTTACACCAAAGTCTAACCTTAACAACAACATTGTGAGAACGTCAAATTGTTAGCTGGGTTCCAAGTCATGCGGGGGGAAAATACAAGCATCCGGTGGAACTCGAACTCACGACCCCGCATTCTACTCGAGAGATATCCTATAACCACAAGACCACCAAGTGCGTCTGGTGATGAGCTACGGTAAAAGAAAGTCAGTTCGAATCCTGTAATTACCAATAGGTACCAAAAAATTGCAAAGTAATAACTGCTGTTTACCACCCATGCAATTGTTATATCATTTTGAAACTTTCCCATTTGCTTAATGTTTAAACCATATGTCTCAAAATTAAATAAACTTGTTTCCCCCGAAATGGTCAAGTATATCATGATAATCATACATGGTATGAAATGTTGAGCATTTACTAAAGAATACTATTCATTTTTCGGTTTCAGTAAAGAGACCAGCCCATACACAATGCTGAAACGCAAGGAGAGGCAGGACCGAAGACCTCTCACAGATGTGCTAAATGAAGATCATCAGAACCGAAGAAAAAAACAGAAAAACTCGTGGACCATTGAAACGTCCCAAAACGGGTTACGTGGAGTTCATGCAGCATCACTTTCCCCTAGTAAGTACTGTATCAGAAGGTGCAAAACTCCAATGAGGAACCAGTGCATGGTGCCTATGTTTTATTGACTTTTTGTAATATAAACCTGTTTCTTTAATTTCATAATTTTGTTTTTGTCATTTGTTCGGCAGATAATAAATGCGAATCCACTCCTCGCAAACGACATGGTAACCAGGAACCGTATTATCCATGGAATGTGAAAATGAAAACCAATACATGTAGCAGGGATTGCAAATTCACGTCAATTGTTAACTGATGGTTATATTGTTATATTCAGTAGTTTCGAGCGATGCGAGTTTGAATGTGAGGGTTTTTTTATATTTAAAAAAATTAACACTTTTAAGTTTTTCTTTTAAAGGTTATTCACATGCGGCCATATCCTATGGGTGCGAGAGGCACTGTTCATGCCTAGTTAGTGTTTCCGGGAATTGTTTATTTAAGATTAGACCGGCAGCTTGTGTGACTCGTCTGGATTACATCAGAATGGACTGTTGTAAAGCCACAGTTAGAGGCTAGACGGCCATGGTTCAGTGCTTTCATTGCACAGTACATTATAAGGTTGTAGAGAGCAGTCATTACTGCCACTGTACTTGAACAAATCAACACCCTTAACGACAAAGCAGACTTGAAACCAGGGTGAATGCAAGCATGGACGGAGAAGGTACAAGTTATGTCACCCCTTTTCAAAATGGACAGATTGTTGAAGTACTCGATATTGAGTTGGGCGTTTGGAGAGAGGCTAGTGTAATTAAAGTTGAAGAAAGTGGTTATCTGATACAGTACATAGGTTGGTCGTCCAAGTTCGATGATATATTGCCTACTTGTAATTTCCGTGTAAAATCACAACAGTCCATACGAAAGCGGACGCGACGCAATAAACCTCCGTCAAGAATCGCGATTTCAACTCATAAACCTGCTTGCCTCGTTAAAGATGACACAGTTGACATAATTGTGAATAATCCCTTGGAAAGAGCGACTGTTCTCTTAAACGATCCTTTCCAATACAAACTACAAGTAACTTATAGTACAGGATACAATGCAGAGGTGACTTATGACGAACTTGAACAATTCGCAGTTGCTTCTGCGAAATATAAGAGTGCCGTACCTAAGCGGATAGCGAAAGCCAAGAAAACCCCGAAAGATTTAAGGCCCACTACCAAGCCCATGCGTAAGCGACAGATTAACTTGCCTCCAAAAAACCCAATGCCTGACGTACAACCAGGACCACAATCATCAAATATCCCTTTAACTGAAAGTGTCTCCTGCAAAAGAATTCAAGAGCAACAGGAAGTTACCCAGTGTATCATTGGTGACGAAATCATTGGTTGTGGAGATTTCCTAGTACCTGAAGCCAAAGATGTAAACTACAAATTGACGAAAACAATAGTTGTCTGGCGTCCGGTTATGTCGTCAGGCGTGTAGGACAGAAAACGCTGCTACAATGTGGAGTATTTTGCTCCACACTTGACGACGCAGTGCGTGTTGTCAGTTTAGCGACTGACTGTTTCTGGCAACATCGAAAGAGAAGTTCTCAACTTGCCGCTGAAGAAAGAATTAGACTTCAAGCTGCACCATCAAACAGTGATATTCAACAGCATCGAGCTGTTTTGAGACGCATTTTGACATCGCAGATAAAGAAAGATTTTGGTGGAAAGAAGCGTCAAGTAAAGATGCTCATAAATTTTGACAATCGCGTTGATGCTTCAGAGTTAAGTTTGAACGCCGGTAATGAGTTTCACGAGGAGTATACTCCAGAAAGTTTTGTGGCTTTGGATGGACTTTTGGGAAGTCAATGGGACTGTAAACGAAGCAATGACAGCGGCAAGTATGCGTATGTTTGCCGCATAAGCTTCAAACTGATACCCAAGAAACAAGAGATTGAAACAATTGCTCATCTTGTTTCTACTTCATCATTGGACTGGCGCAATGAATACAGACAGGACATCTTAAAGGAGGTAATAGTACCAAATACCATTTGCTTTTGAGTCTTGAAAAAGTCTTTCCGGTTTTTTTTCTTCTTTTTTTTTTTTTTGGTTGCCATTTTCAATGGACTCAAAGTTTTTCCCCTTAAAGCAGTCTCTGGAGCATTGGACTACAATATTCTTTAAGAATAAAATCCGATTGCGACTTCATTTTCTGGAATTGTGTTTTAAAAATAAAATGTGAGTTGCAAGGGCTTTTTATTGATTAAATTTTAAGTATAGGCGTGCGAGTTTAGATTTAAGGGGAGCGAGATTCCAAATTCTGTACTTATTCTGCTTATTGATGACTTTACTTTTTTAAGTATAGGGGTGCGAGATTGTAAATCCTGTACTTTGCTTATTACTGATGACTTTTCATTATTAAGTATAGGGGTGCGAGTTTAGATTTAAGGGGAGCGAGATTCCAAATCCTGTACATTGCTTATTGACGATTTTAATTTCTTGATTGTGGGGACGCGAGTTTAGATTTAAGGGGAGCGAGATTGTAAATCATGTACTTTGCTTATTACTGATGACTTTTAAATCTTAAGTTTAGGGGTGCGAGTTTAGATTTAAGGGGAGCGATATTCCAAATCCTGTACTTTGCTTATTGAAGACTTTACTTTCTTGAGTATAGGGGTGCGAGTTTAGATTTAAGGGGAACGAGATTCCAAACCCTGTACCTTGCTTATTGATGACTTAAATATTAAGAAAAGGGGTGCTAGTTTAAATTTAAGGGGAGCGAGATTGTACATCCCGCACTTTGCTTATTACTGATGACTTAATTCTTAAGTAAAGGGGTGCGAGTTTAGATTTAAGGGGAGCGAGATTGTAAATCCCACACTTTGCTTTATGACTTTTCATTCTAAAGTATAGGGGTGCGAGTTTAGATTTAAGGGGAGCGAGATTGTAAATCCTGTACATTGCTTATTGACGATTTTAATTTCTTGATTGTAGGGATGCGATTTTAGATTAAGGGGAGCGAGATTCCAAATCCTGTACTTTGCTTATTACTGATGACTTTTAATTCTTAAGTAGACTTAAGGGGGGCGAGTTTAGATTTAAGGGGAGCGAGATTGTAAATCCTGTACCTTGCTTATTGGTGACTTTAAAATTTTAAGTATAGGGTTGCGATTTTAGATTAAGGGGAGCGAGATTCCAAATCATGTACCTTGCTTATTACTGATGACTTTTAATTCTTGTGTATAGGGGCGCGAGTTTAGATTTAAGGGGAGCGAGAATGTAAATCCTGTACCTTGCTTATGGTGACTTTAAATTTTTAGTATAGGGTTGCGATTTTAGATTAGGGGAGCGAGATTCCAAATCCTGTACTTTGCTTATTACTGATGACTTTTAATTCTTAAGTATATAGGGGTGCGAGTTTAGATTTAAGGGGAGCGAGATTGTAATTCCCACACTTTGCTTATTACTGATGACTTTTCATTCTTAAGTATAGGGGTGCGAGTTAAGACTTAAGGGGGGCAAGATTCCAAATCCTGTACTTTGCTTATTGACGATTTTAATTTCTTGACTATGGGGATGCGAGTTTAGATTTAAGGGGAGCGAGATTTAAAGGCTATAATTTGCTTCATGATGACTCAAATTTCTCAAGTATAGGGGTGTGAGTTTAGATTTAATTGTAAACCCCGTACTTGGTTTATTGACGACTTTAATTTCTTAAGTTTAAACATTGTACATCTTTGGTGATTATCAGAGTTGTAAATAAATGATTTTTTAGTTAACAAGTTCACACCTGTTAAATTGTTGTTTATAACGTTGTTGTGAAACTTTGACATCGGTCTATTGGGAAAATGATGATAATATTCAACCTTATTCACGTGGCCTTCTATTATAACTATGTTATAACGTTGTAAAAACATCACAAAACGTGCAACAGTTTTTTTTTTTCTGAAGAACGTGAGCACTTACTGGTAATACTTTTGTGAAACTTGCACACATTAAGATACACCACTTGGATTCGGCAAATTGACTGGTCCATATTTTAAACATCCATGTGTTAATTGTTTCTGCTGTGTACAACGACTCAAAAAACGGGTTTTTAATCATTTAAAATATTTGCAACATACATAAGACTGGCCCACTTTGCAGGTTGCTCTACATACGTTACAGCTTTTGCGTTCTGAAGGACCTGACATGAACAATTTGCTGTTACACATCAGTGGTGGCTGACGGGGGTTCCTTGGCAGCGAGTAGTTCGGGTGCTATCCACGGATACCGTCTCCTCCATATCACTTGTTCCTCTCTTGACATTATATTTAAAAAGATTGTTTTATAAGTAAAAATGATAACACGGCAAAACATTAATTATATTGTTTGTTTGTTTAAAAACAATAATTAATTCAGCTTTATTTAGGAGATCTACCGTATCTAATTCAGTAGTTGAATTATCATATATACGTAAAGGCATTTGGGTCTGGAACGCTCATCGTTTGGGGGAATCGCTCTATAAAATGGTAACTCGTTCATATCATGCAATTGGTGTTGTGGATGTTGGCCATAATCGTTGAAAATATAAAAAGTACAAAAGTAGTACAAAGCTTTGTCATGTACCGAAACCTTGTAAACGGTCCGAAGGAATGAACAAAATCCTTACATAAATCAACACATTCTGGAGTTTTTATCTTTTAAGTTGCATGGCCCGACTTTTAACCGCTTTGACCAGAAAACTTAGCTTTAAATGTCAAATAGCTACTTTTAAAGATATACAATTTAAACTTTCATTAGGTTATATAATGCACATACAACATACACATAATGTGGCACATTAAAATCCAACATGCACCGTTTTATTTCATGGCTCATTGCCTTCAAAATTGAAACTCGAAATATTATTGTTACATGGCTGATACATAATCATCAAATTCTTTCACTCGTAAAACTGTGTTTTCCTTTTCGACAAAAACACGGTCCATCCAACTTTAAACATAAAAAAAAAGTACGTTCAACATATGTTTTTCTTGGAAAAATAATATTTACAACCGCATGGCGTTGAGCAAGTAACATACTGAAATACCTTTGAAATCGTTGTGCACAACATTACTCTGGTGGATTGCCAACAACCCATCGACGATCTGCTTGGTGACAGTCCACGGGACAGTTTTCTTCAACTTTTCATCTTTGAGGGACTGCCGTATGGTGCAGCGGCCCCAGTATTGTGTAACTAGGCAGAACGGTTCCTCTGCTACACATACGCCAAACAAGAGGGGGAGATTTGGGCTAGACTTAAAAACTTTAACATAATTTCTGCCTCGGCAATTACTCTGCGGCGCAACCTCTTTGCTGTGAGCTGTTCTGGGTTAGTAAACCTCTTTACCGCCACTGGGATGCCCTTTTACGTAGATAATGAACAGTTGCCAAATGATCCTTTTCCAAGAAATCTTCCAGCAGGTTGGACAGCATCTCGTTCAAGGAACAAACATGTTGGGAGCAATGAACCGGCTTTCTCCTTATTTCTTACTCTCCTCGATCCCTGCTCCAAAATATCCACCTTCTTTGTGAGGAATGCAACGGCTTTGCGAAGTTCTTTAGTCTCTTCGGGTGTACTGTTAAGTTGTTGGATCAAATTTCCAATCGCCGGAACCATAGGTAAAATTGGACTGAATGGACCAAATTTGTCAGCTTCTGGTCCTTGCTCTATGGTTGAAGCATAGGTTGAAGCATGACATGTCGACAGTTGAATTCTGTAGTACGTGAATGCTGGCTTCATGTTACATTTAGTTTTTCCTGGCTTTGAACGCTTTACATCCTTTCCAAATGTTGCCTTGATAAGCAACCCAATCCCGCGAGAACTCATGTGTGGAAAATGCTCATGAACCTTCTCCCTTGCAAGCTGAACGAGCACTTTCCCGTTCTTATTGAGCTCAAAAATGCCCCGAACCTCATTTGGAGTTTTCATGTTGTAGTGTATCATGGATCAGCGCGTACATAGGTTATGGACTGCGTCCTGTGTTGGGTGGTAGCCGTCCAAATAAACATTGTGGGTTTTAAATTAAATTCACCTTTACCAATGACCGGAAGCTGAGCCTAATCTGTATCAAAAGTGAACTCCTTTCTAATGAAGTGATACGAGTTTTGAGTACATTAAAACAAAATTTTAAACTGTTTTTACTTAATTATTTGTATTAAGGCCCCTCCCACAAAACATAAGCAAAAAGACTCCCCAGATGCATACTTAAAGAGAGAACCATCAGGATAAACAAAACATTCATCGTGTAGCGAGTCCCTTCTAAAAAAAAACCCAACAATCCGATGCACCACTATACCACCCTACCAAGTAAGCTGTCTTTGTAAAACTAATCATCTACCATCAAATTGTTAACTTTGGCTGTACAGTATATTAAATGAGCTTACTTCACATTTTGAACAAAATATTTATAACTCGATAAAAGTTTGATATGTTTTCCAATCCTTCATTCGGATCATTATAAGCAATCATTCTTAACTAATCAAGCCAAAAGCTTGATTTTATGTACAATGGACGAGAACTTTTCAATATTTTGGGTGGTGGTGAAGCCTATTGTAAACTACACCATGACAAAATTATTGTCAGTAAGAGGACGAAAATGCAGCCAAAACATCGTCTCCGTAGCTATGAGTATGACGGTCTGTTTGGCATGCAGGGAAATCTCGAACAGAGTAACGTTGAGGACGCCGGCGGCACACACACAGGGAAATCTATGTTCCCCTCACCGGAATGATCGGACTGAATTAAGACCGCCTTGGACAGTGCTATAGTGTACAATTTGAGAACGCTCAAAGTTGATAGAAGTCCTACTTTTTATTACAAGGCAACTTCTAAGGAAAATACAGGCGGTAAACGATGTGCCTTTTTTTTAAACTTTCGGTGATGAAGAAAATAAAGCATGGGTACCACTGTGCCAATAAAGGTTTTACAATAGAAGTAGGTGTTTTATTTATTTATTTGTTTAAAATAACTACTTGATTTATATTCCCGTCAGGATGTGATAATATTCAACCGCGAGATTCCTCACGTGTGATCGGTTGAAATTCGGACAGTTACAAAAATAAACCGTTGGCTGCGCCTGTATTATCCGTGTTGTTATATGGTTCTAAGCATACAAATGGCAGTAACCATTTGGGCAAAAACCGTCTCTCAGTCTCGACTTCCATTATATGAACAGGATGTACAGAGGGGGTCTTTTGAACTTGCATGAACAAAAGATGCATCCTTAAACCGCTCTATGGTCAAACTATGTCAATAATTTTACCCATTTTGAGCCGTTTTTTAAATGAATTCCCCACCTTGACACAATCACACACGTTAATCATTTCACCCCATGCATAAAATTATCAATGATAATTGTCTGCTAATATGTTTACGCTTTGTACAATAAATACTAACCATGCTGAACAATTGAAATTACTTAAGATATGTTATAAATTTAGTGGTGATAGAGAGAGCACTTCAACAATATAATTGTGAATATTATTTTAAACGGTAAGCCTTTTGAAAATTGGTACCCAAAACGAGCTCACAAAACACTTATTTCACAATAATCCTTCCGCCCCTGTTTCACAGCTACTGCAGTAGTAAACGCATGCATCCATAGGCCCATGAAGCATAGCAGATAGAGCCTGTAGCAAATGCTTGTCAATACGCCCACTTCCTGCCTAATCATTTCACTTGACTTGACAAGATTGACAGGCAGAGGCCCCAGCTTCTTGTGGTCACAAACCCAGTCCCGACCAGTGTCACGGATTCTGTTCACAACAGCTGTTTCTGTAATAAACAGGGCAGAGGTGCTAATCACCAAGACCGGTACAATAGACTGGGCTTGTTCTGGTAATGGTGAAAAGCAAGGCTGTTGAAATTTTGAGGGTGGAATTTTAACAACAAAATTCTTCACAATATTTCCAAGGTCCCTAAATATAGATGCAGTATACAATGTGTAGAGGAGAGGTCCCATAAAAGAGCCTTGCGGAATTCCACAGTTGTCTTCGACAGAATAGGAATGTTGGTCCCAAATTTTCGCAACATGAGAACGCTCCGAGAGATAAGAAGAAAACCACTTGTAAACCAGGCCTTCAAATCCATACCGCTTTGTGAGTCGGTTGAGCAAGATGGCATGGTCAATGGTATCGAAGGCTGCACTATAGTCCAGTTATACCAAGAGAGCTTCCTGCCGTTGGTCAAGTGATACAAGAATGTCATTCTGGACTTGCATTAATGCAGTTTCTACACTGTGGTATCTCTTGTACGCCGACTGCGTTGGAGTATGCAAATTTTCCTCAGTTAGATACTCCAAAACTTGAGCACTTACAGCTTTCTCAATTACTTTGCTAAAGTAATTCAAGTTCGAGATGGGGCGATAATTTGCGAGATCATCCTGTGGAGCACCAACCTTCTTCAAAAGAGGGGTAACAATGGCTTTCCTAAACACATGAGGCATGACTCCCGAGATGAGACTTGCATTGACCAATGCAGTTAGAAAAGGAAGCAGTTCACCAGTACATCTTTTTGTGAGCGTTGTTGGTATGGAATCAAGCTCACACGATGCAGATGAGGACGACTTAATTATACCCATCACAGCATCCTCAGTGACCTCCTGAAATTCATGAAGCTTCGATTGGCATTGTTCATGTATGTCAACAGATAGGTCCTGAAGGCTTGCTAGCTCCAGTTTGTCCTTTAACCTTGTAATTTTTTGCTTGAAGAACTCTGCAAAACGATTAGCTAGCTGTACAGGACATTCAAAGCTGGGAAGGACTGACCCTCCTGTTGGGATGAAAGCTTACTGACCAGCCTAAACAATCTTTGCTGGTCACTGGATATAAATTTTTCGTGGTAGAAATCAATCTTAGCCTTCAACAGGAGCTTGTTATATCTTTGGCACTGCGCTCGGTAAATGTCTTTGGAGACTTGAAGGTTGTATTTGACAAGCTTTCTCTCACAGCGTCTCCTTTTACGCTTAGCCTCACGAAGAGATTCCGAGTACCAAGGACTCTGAGGGTGAAGAATGACATCTCTTTCAACCAGTGGGGCATGGTTATCCAAGATTCCTCTGAGGCCCTTACACACCTGCATAGCCATGTTTTCGACATTTTCCTGATCTTTGAGCACAGATGAACATACACAAGATATATCTTGACTAAATTTGTCCATGTTGATTTTCTTCATATTTCTTGTGAATACATGCTTTGTGATTTTCTTTGTTCAAAAAGCACGTTACAAACCGCTGAATGATCGGATGTCAGGTGGTCATGCGTAGAAACATCAGACACAAAACTGGTATCAGATCTACTGATGATGAGATCAAGCGTGTGACCTGATGTGTTGGAACAACTTGGTGAAACTGAAGGCCATTGGATTGGAGTGTCTCGATGAAGGATTCAGCATAGCAATTGCCTGGAACATCCACATGTAGATTAAAATCACCAGCAATAAGTAATTTCTGTTGAGATACACAGAGAGATTCAAGAAGTGTAGAAAAGTCCTGAATAAAATCTACTGGCGATGTTCTGTTCTTTCTGCTTGATGGCGGCCTGTAGATAATAATAAACCGCATCACACTAGCTGATGTTCCAGATAATGTTAGGTCCATATACTCAAAAGAATTGGCTGAAAACGTCTTGTTAGCTGTCAAGTTAAAGCCCTTGTGAAGCAGCAAGCCTAAAGTCGTTGTCCCAACCCGCCTCACTTGCAAGTGCGTGCTGTCTACTTGCAAAAACGTGGGCAAAATTTGGGGATCCGTACGTGGTGAGTACCGCCTCAGTACGGATTTGGGAGCACGCAGACACGCCGTAGCACTTTTAGCACTTGCTCTACGGACGGCGCACGTGATAAGTGCGTGGTCCGTGCTTAATCAGCACTTCCCCAGTTCAACTGTCCAATGAGCACGCAGAACTCACGTGGACCGTACCGATAAAGCACTGATTTCTGCAGTATATATAAAAGCCGAGCCGACGGACGAGTGCCAACATTTCGTCTCCAAGATGCCTAAGAAGACACAGAAGAAGGGGTCAGCTGCATCTGCAGCTCAATAGACAGCGCATACGGCCAGAGAGGCCCAACAGAAACGGGCCGCGGAAGATGAGAGGGCCAGAGAGGAAGAGGAGAGGAGGAGCGAAGAAGAGTCAGATGGTGACGCCAGAGAGTCTCATCATGAGTAGAGTGCTGCTGGTGGATTGGAGAGGGGGTCACATGAAGAAGGGGGTGTGACAAAGGAGAAGGCCAACTACTCGTTCTCAGCGAAAAAGGAGGAGCGCCTGGTTGAGTTCTTCTCGGTCAACCCGGCCTTTTACGATAAGTCCCACCCAAAGTACCAGAACCAGCAACAGAAGGATAAACTCCTGGACCAGCTGGCCAAGGAACTCCACACAACCAGTAAGTACCCTCATTTTCCACGTGTTGCTGTGTACATTTATTTTCAGGAGAAACATGGGTCCTTTCATGTATAAACTCTTTCATAAGCACAGTTGTCGAAGTAGGATTGTACCATATAATGTACCATGAATTATTTGAGCTATATCAATAATTTGGTACTTTCTTTTTCTGTTCAACAGGAAAACAGATCCAGGGCTGGTTCAAACACATGCGGACTTCAGTGGGAAAACTCTACAAGACCAAGTCAGGCCAGGCTACCCAACCTCTCACAGCAAGGAAGAAATGGCAACTGCAGAATTTCGCCTTCTTGAAGGCCCACATTGTCCCACGCACCTATACTGTAGAGACCACACCGGTACAGATTTCCTACAGAGTTATTACATGGATAGACGTTTCTAGTTTTTAAACATGACAACATTTAAATACACAATTGTACATTTTACATGTAATATATTGTGGTACAAACATGTAATCATTCATTTTTAAATTTCAGAACATGTAAATTGAAGAAAGGAAACTTATTAATGTGTAACTTATTTTCACTTTCAGCTGGAGGAGACGGGAGAGCAAAGCGAGGATGAGGAGTCACTACACTCGATCCCCACCAGGCCAGCATCTCCATCTCCGTCCGCCTCCGCGGCCGCCCGCAAGACCAAGCCTCCGGCCAGCAAGAAGTCGAAGATCGACGACCTTTTTATGAAGTTCTTGGACAGGCCCAGGCCCGAGGAGGTCCTGAGTAAACAGGTATTTAATGTTAATACTAATGGTGTGAAATGCACATTGCATATTGTATGTTTGCAATTGTACTTTGCTCTATTTATATTGCACAGTGTGTTACTTTACTTCACAGTGAATGACATGTACTGTTTGATTTGATGTGTATAATGTTTTTTACAGAAGTACCACATTGGTGTTTATATTATATACTTACCTTTACGTACATGTGTGTTTGCAGTTGGATACAATTGCTGCTGCCCCTGCCCCTGCACCCCCACAACCAGATGAACGCACAGCATTTAGCCAGTGGATCGCACCCAGGATGTCAGGGATCCCCCACGATAGGTGGGACGACTTCCAGTTGGCTGCTATGCGCCTGATGCAGGACTACAGCAGGCCCCGACCCAACCCTGACACATCTCCATCTCCAACTGCACAGCCCAGGCCTATGCCACCAGTCCAGCAGCAGTGGCCGCACTTCCCGCAGCAGCAACAGCAGTGGGGTTAGACGCAGACATTGCAGCAACAGTGGCCACAGCAGCAGCAGCAGCAGTGGGGCGCCTCCACCCAGGTGCAGCAGCCATCGCAACAGACATCGCAACAGGTGTGGCAGCAGCCCAGCTCCTCCTCTCAGCCACAGATCCAGCTCCTTGACGCACCCTTGCACCCACCCGCCACCGTTCAGCTGTGAGACAGACTCCCGAGGTAAATACACTTGTCAATTGAGCTTTGATATTCCTTTAGGGCTAGTTTTAAACAGGGCTGTGCCCAGGAGGGGGAGGGGGTGGTTTCGGGTGTCCGCAACCCCACTAAATTTCTCATTTGTATATCAAATACATAATGCATTTTATTGGAAAAATTTTGGCACCGGAACCCCTCTTGAAGAAATTTCTGAGCACGGCCCTGTTAAAGACTAGTTGTAAAGACTTGAAGAAAGTAGAAACTATATAAGAGAAGTAGATAAAACTTAACATATGTGACCCGCCATCCCAAAACCAGGCGGAAGTCGGCAAATGGCTTCTCGAGATACGAGCAAAAGCAATGCAAATCGCTCCCTCGGTCGAAAACGGGGTTTAATAAAAAAATAGTTCCCAAACACCTACTCTTTAACTTGTGATATTTCAACATGACAATGAATACCGAAAAGTGGTATTCTGGACACTTTTGTAAAACATGTTGTCAAGCAATCATGGTGAAACAATTAACTTTGTCCCTCAAAACAGTCAAAAATTCCCGAATTTTCACGCTACGTAACGTCGAATTCCATAACGCGACTGGTTAACAGCATACATCGTTGGAAAGCGGAAAGCCTCCTTATTCCAAATATGGTATTTTCAGAAGGCGGGTAATTCAGGTTAGCCAATCAGACCTCGTTTTTTGTCAAAGACGTAGCTGTAAACAAACCTAAGCCACGATAGCAACGTCGGTCCCGTGACTAAAATAGCGCTCGCTCATTGGTTGGTATTGATGGCTACGTCACCGTTCTCGCCACATCCACGACAAGCCAATGGGTCAACTTGGCCCCGGTTGTTACCCATACTTGGGGGCACGCTGCTGCATCTTATGTATAACAAAACAATATGTCGACTTATGTCTGTAATGCTTATCGGTACATGCAAGTCGTATTTTTCGTAACGAAATCAAGAGTGGTTTTCTGTCCTAATTTTTCTTATTGAAATCGGTGTTAAATCCCAGAGATTTTTAAGGTGACTGATACATACGTTTTGGTTAGAAGTCCACTTCATGACGTGGTAAGGTTTTCAATCATGAATTCCGAGTCAGATCGCAAGGGCAGGATCGCAAGACTCATCAACGATGCTGCATCTTGTGGGCTTAATGAATCGGGTGGCATGGCGGGGTTGACAGAAGTGATTGGTGATTATTTCAACGATTTGAGTGAAAGAGTTGATTCAGACGAGGAACGTGAACTTGACTCAGACAGTGATGATGAGTTAAAGAGATATACAGCTGCTGATGGTCCTGATCGCGATGTTTACATGGTTAGTAATAAATAGTAGTTTTACTTTTAAGTTTTAGTACTGCCACAACTGCTCAATTTGTTTTATATTTTTAGTGAAGTTTGAAGTTTGTTAAATTGTTTGGTGTTCAATTAACATGCTTTTATTTTTAAACACCAACATAACAGTAACACTCATTCATGACATAAATATCCTTGAGTGACCTGCAATGTAATTTATCAATAACTACGCTATGCGCTATTGTTATTAATGATTATTATTTATAGCCTAGTTAATGTTAGGACTGACATAAGTTTCAAGCTGAGCATGCTGAGCAATTGAGTCCTAGTCCTAAGTAAGAATCTAACCCTATGTTGAGAATCGAGTCAAATTAATACTGAAATAAGACTCAATAACGTGAGTACTCCTACATTCCCAGGCTGAGTAATAACGGCCTAATTGCTAGTTTAAGTTTAGCATGTATAATAGAAGAAACATTTTAACATCACTTGTTTAGCACGTTTAAAAATCAACAGAATTCAAAGTCAAACATTATTTTAAAAAACCTTTGTATTAACCATTTTTGTTACATGTTTTTATATTGTAGATGAGCCTAGAAGATGATGAATTTGAAAGTGATCATGACAGCCACACTGATCTGAGTGATGTACCCGAAGCTGACCCCACACAACTTGCTGAAAATGCAGCCCTGGACATTGCAGCAGGGATTTTTGACCACATCGAAGTTCCCCCCAAGCCATGTCATTGCAAGTGTAAGCTAGCTGATGGCAATCCATGCATTCAGCAATTTAATGAAGAGGAGATTAAAACTATCAGGTAAAATCGATAAGCATTCTTGATCATAATTGAGTCTTGGAAAATGCAGAAAAAAACTAAAACAAAATGTAAAAAAACTTCCATTAATTTGTGCTTCATTATGCAGTTGTGTATGATTTATTTCATCCTCATGTTCTGTCACTTTATCCAAGAATTGCGTATTTTGTTCAGTGTAATTGGAAAACTAAACAAATTATATTAAAGTATTTCCTGACAAAAGAAGTATTGTTTTTTATTTCAGTTTGAATGTACGTGAGATGTCATCCTTTGAGAAAGACCTTTTTTTGTTGGGCATCATTTGCGCAAGCATCAACAACTCGGAAGCAACACAGAAATCTAAACGTGTCAACCGAGAACGTCAGCTTACCAGAATTCGTTGCTTTTACTATGAACACAGGAGGATCTGTCGCGATGCCTTCCTGTTTCTGATGAGTTTGTCTAAGGATAAACTAACCAATCTCAAGAAATGGTACCTGACACATGGAATCTGCCCACGTAGAAAAAAATCTGGTAATTTATTGAAAACTGATGGAAAAATTGTAAGTTTGTACACGATTTTAACCCAAAGTGGAGCATAATTTTGTCTTGTTACTTTTTGCAGCACTTCAAAGGCTAATAAAAATAATTATACTTTTTTGGTACAGTGACAAGTTCCTTTTCTTTTTTCTTGTTTTTTTATTTAGGCTTTTGCTTGGGGTCAACACTAAATTTAATTTGTTTTGGTTTGTTTTATGTTTTTCAGGGGGTCGCCGTAAAACAGCACTTAGCGTCGTGGACATCCAGAGAGTTGCTAGATTTGTTCTCAACTTTGCTGAACAACATAGCATCATTCTACCAGGAAGAATTCCTGGGTTCAAAAGAGATGACGTAAAAATTTTGCCAAGCTCTGAAACAAAGTCATCTGTATGGCGTCGCTACAAAGAGGCATCCACGCCTGAGCACCGAATTGTTGGCATTTCCACTTTTAGAAAACTGTGGAGTGAACTTTTGCCGTATGTCGTCATATGCAAGCCAATGTCAGACTTGTGTTGGACCTGTCAACAAAACAACAACTTAATCAAGAGGCAGATAAATGTACCAGAGGAGCAGAAGACCGAAGCTCTTCGTACCCAGGAGACTCATCTTCAACATGCAGCGGATGAAAGGGCACACTTCAGAAGAATGTGTCATCAGTCTAAAGTGGTTGTGCAAACCCTTGGTCTTGAGTCTCTCCAACCCTCCCGCCCCTTGACAACACATACAACATTTCATAACAGCTTTGACTTTGCTCAACAAGTTCATTTCCCATCCGACCCACTCCAACCTGGCCCGATCTACTTTAAAACACCTAGAAAATGCCAGATATTTGGAGTTAATGCAGAAGGCTTCCCTGCTCAAGTAAACTATCTCATCGATGAGAGTGTTGCCTGCGGAAAGGGGGCTAATACAGTTATTAGCCTCATACATCACTTTCTTCAGACCTATAGTGTTGGAGAGGCACACCTTCAGCTCAATGCCGACAACTGTGCCGGGCAGAACAAAAACAATTACATGATGTGGTATCTGATGTGGAGAGTTGACACAGGCTTGAATGCATCTGCAACCATTGCGTTCATGCCTGCTGGACACCAAATTCTCACCTGATTGGTGTTTCGGTCTCCTAAAGCGTCTTTTCAGGAGGACCAAAGTTCCCTGCCTTGCTGATATTGTTGATGTTGTTGACAAGTCCACAGAACGAGGAATTAACCATGCTCAACTTGTTGGATTTGAAGATGGCACCGTTATCGTATTAATTTATGACTGGGTGTCATTCTTAAGCCCTGCATACCGTAGATTGAAAGCGGTTAAGCGGTACCATCATTTTTCAGTAGACCAAGAAAGGCCCTACGTCATAGTATGTAAGGACTACATAGATACACCAGCAACTGAACAGGTCATCCAGCATAAGGAAGTCCCCATTGGTATGCCAGACAGTATCCAGCCTGCTGGCCTAGATCGAAGCAGGAAGAAGTACCTGTATGATGAAATTAGGCAGTTTTGCACAGAAGAGACAAAAGACATTGTCTGCCCTGCTCCACCCACTGATGAGTAGTATTGTACTTAGGGGATGTTATTGTGTAATATTTAGGGTTGTATATTTTCCCTTGTTTACAAACCTACATAATTTTGCATCAGGAAAATTGTAGATGTGATGCTTGGTCAATGACAACCTCCCACAAAACAAAACAAAATTAAAATGAAACAACTTCACTGTTAACAGCACTTTGGGTGATATTGCAATTTTTTTTAAAACTTCTTTTCCAACAATTTTGTTATTATTATTTTATTTTATTTATTTATTTATTTTATTGTATTTTTTGTATTTTTTATTTTATTTGTTTGTTTATTTATTAATTTTTTATTTATTTATTTAATATTTATTTTTAGTTTTATTTTTATTTATTTATATAATATATATATAATACATAAATATTTTGTTTGGGGGGGGGGGGGGGGGGGTTGGCGTAGGTTATAAAGGAGGGGTTGTGACCGGACCGGGGTAGTTAGTTTGGAGGGGTGGGCTTGGGGTATAGAGCAATGAATGCATTATTTTTGGCTACATGTACTTGCCCCTTTTACGCCAAGTTTGTTACCAGCACATGTACATAGTTTTGTAAGGGGCGGTGACTAGGTTACAAAAGGAGGGTGTGTGACCGGTGTGGGGGGTAGGGGGGTTGTATATAGATTGGAGGGGTGGGCTGGGGTGGAGAGGGATAAAAGCAAAATTATTTACTTCATGTACTTGCCCCTTTCATGCCAAGTCCTCTACCAGCGCATGTACGTAACCTTTAATAAGGGGCGAGACTGGGTTATGAAAGAAGGGGGTGTGACCAATGTGTAGGGGGGGGGGAAATTTAGTTGAGAGGGGTGGGGTTGGTGGTAAGCTCATAACTTCCTGCTTTGTATTCATCATAATCTATAACAACCGTGTTTAAAATGAGAATTTAAGACTATCCTCTGAGCCTTGAATCAGTGTTTGTTGATGTTTTTTGAATTATGCATGAAATTTAAATAAACCATAACTCATGAATTTTCAATTGAATTGATTAAATTTAGTGTTTAAAGTGTTGACACGGGCTTTTTGACCAAAATGTGCAAAAACAAAATGTCTACATGACTTACGAGTAGGTTGTTGCTATGGTCAATGTTGAGACCCTTCATGTGAGATAATGAGTAACTTCTTATCAGACTTTAACGCTCTTATCAAATTCATCACATTGAGACTCTCCAACTTTAAAAAGCTGTAACTTTAAAACTATACCACATACAAGAGTGCAGTATAGCTCATTGTAAAGAGTACAAACGTGGCTTTCCAATGGTGTAAAAATATCGTTTAAAAATATGTTGGACTTCAGCCTGGTTTTGGGGTGGTGGGTCACATATTTTCTAGCTTATAACTGGCAATACTTTTTATTAACTTAGCATACAATTATAATTACTTGTTCCTTCTTTCTTTTTCTGCTCCAGCTTGGTGCACCTCGGTCGCAGTCTGTCCCTCCCCTCCTGGATTCATCAATCACTGGCAGTGGTCTTACGGATTTGTTTATGAAGCAGTTGACCCAAGGTATCCCCTCGGGCAACACCAGCCAAGTAGCAGCATCACAGGCAGCCAGTCCTTCGGGTACACAGGAGGACTCGGGGGACACTGACAGCTCCCCAGACTCCCCCACCAACTACTGTGTTTTGTGGACTTAAACTGACTCCTTCCAGTGTGGACTAGGGGTTTTCTTTGGACTACTATCCAGTGTGGACTAGGGGACTAGGGGTTTTGTGGACTACAGTGTTAACTTTTTTTCGTTGCTCATGTTGGAATGTTCTTGTCCTTATGCTATTATTACTTATCACTTGTGTTATTGAGTATAATAAAGATCTGGTTTGCCTTAAAAGTGCCTGTCTTCCTTGATTTGTACTTTGAACGAATGTCAGAGCTCAAGATTATATGATGCATGGGGCAAAATGATAACAAAAACCTCCCCCCAAAAAAAAGAAAGAAAGAAAGAAAAAAAAACAAAAAAAGAAATAAATCACTAATTTTCGCAAACGGTAAATTTATTAAAACCATTTGTTAAAAATTATTTTTTTTTTTTTTTATTTATTTATTTATTTTTTTATTTTATTTTATTATTTTTTTTTTTTTTTGGGGGGGGGGGCTTTGGAAGTAAGAAGTGAGACCGAAACCATTCTGGTATATAAAATTAAAGTTAAGCTTGATTTTAAATAAGAAAAAAAGCATTTTATTATATGTTTGACACACTAAATGTTTATTCACACATGAATACATAAAATTAAATCATGAGTTCATGGAATGTCCCGAGAGGGCCCGAGAGGTCTGACAGTTCATCACCCTCTCTTTGTGGGTCATGGCACGGCGACTGTATGGCTTCATGAGCCACTTTCGCAGGGGAAAGGCATTGTCGCCCACGATGAAGTAGGGAAAGTACGTCAGAGGCATAAACAAGGCATACACAAGAACAAACACAAACATATCCATTTATAGCAAAAAGAGGAGCAAAGGATTAAGGGAGAGTATCCAGAAAAAAACGGGAAAATATAGCCAATCAGAGTTGTAAATTTACTGGCTAAGAACCAATGAGAGTGAAGAAGTGAGGACAAAGAATGGTCAGTGTGAAAGGCTGGATCACTGGACCATAAAGGTGGTACAGCATGAAAGGGTAGGATTAGAGAACAAGCCACATAAGAAAATGCAACTAACAATAGGAGGCAAGATCAAAGTAGTTATAGAATAAAAAGAATCAGTTAAAATAGTTAAAACTAGGCAAGAGGAACCTGTAGAGTGAGCAGGTTATTAATCCTCTCTAAAGGGAATAGGCTATTGACAGGTTAACTTTAAAACGTCTTGAGAGAGAAAAAAGAAGTGTAGAGATGGACCAGTGGAGAGAACATGTAAATGACAGTAACTGTATCTATTTTACATCAATGAAGTAAGCGAGAGAAAGAAGCGTAAAAATAGACCAGTGGAGAGAACATGTTATTTGTAGTTATTGTATTTATAATAAATCGAAAGTGTAAGGAGGGTGATGGGGATTTATTTATCACCGGTGTTTACGTTAAGTCCAAAGGGTTGGACTGTCTTGAGTTGGTGAATCCAGTGTGATTCTCTGAGTTTGCGGTGTGTGTCGACACCATTGCAAGCCTCAATCACAATTAGTTCAACATCTTTGACGCTGTGATTGAGGCTGTTGAAGTGGATGGAGACGGGGTACAGTTTCTTGGTCTTTATGGAGGAGACATGGTTTGCAAAGCGAAGACTGAGTTTGGTCTAAGTCTCTCCCCTACTAATTTTATATAAATAGATATAAATATATAAATGGATATGTTTGTGTTTGTTCTTGTTTATGCCTCTGACGAAGGTCCGGTATGGATCGAAAGCTGAGGCCATCTCCCCTACTAATTTTATATATCACCGGTCATCGGGATTATTCTGTTTGCAACTCTACGGTTTCAACAGACCCTCACCATTCATAGTAAGAAACTTAATTTTCTGTTGTGGTATCCCTTTGTGGTGAACCCTTTGGGTTGCTTGTCTTTTGTTTTTATTTGTTTTTATAAATGGATATGTTTGTGTTTGTTCTTGTTTATGCCTCTGACGAAGGTCCGGTCTGGATCGAAAGATAAGGCCATTTCCCCTACTAATTTTATATATCACCGATCATCAGGATTAGCCTGTTTGCAACTCTACGGTTTCAACAGACCCTAACCATTCGTAGTAAGAAACTTAATTTTTTTGTTGTGGTATCCCTTCCTGGTGATCCCTTTGAGTTGCTTGTCTTTTGTTAGCTGTTTCGCAGCGAAACAGCTCTTGTTTTTGTTAAAGTTTTTGTTTTTATTGTTTTTTTTATTTTTATTTTTCAGACAGGAAGTCATTGACATAACGCACAATTCTTTCTAGGCAGCCTTTTGCATAGTTCCTAAAGAGCAATTGCAATGAAACTTTCAGTGATGAAAGGCATTGGTGCAATAATGATCCCAAAACAATGAGGTCGTGATGGCGTCATCACCTGTCACGTGACGTCATCTTAAAGGTTTCTAACTTAAATATTTGAAAATCCGTAACAAATCAGCCACAAGAGACCGTAGGTTTCTGTTTGCGGGATTGTATAGGGATTAATTAGGTCTTCATTTTATTCAGTGTGCGTGACCTCACATGACCTCTACTTCCGGTCGAAACCGGAAGCGCCTCGTTATTCAAAAGTAGATATAGTTATGAAGTTGCTTTTAACGATGTTAGTGTCTGGCAAGGGTGTGTAATTAAAAAAAAATACCGATGACGTCACAATACACAAGAGCGCCCTCTAGCGGCAGGTTGAAAACTGATCAAAATGGACTTTTTGAAGATGTGTGTGGTGAAATTTTGTGTAATCACTTCAAAATTTACACACATGTTGATCGTCAGGCAGCCATCATGTGAAATTTCAGATCGATGACGTCATCGGGGGTCACGTGACGCGGCATTAAAGGTGCCTTTTTTAATGTCGTATATCTCCCTAAGTGTTAATGCGATCATGTTGAAACTTGGTAGTTTGTTGGATATTGGCAAGTTCTTGTAAATTCTGAAATGACGTCATGATGACGTCGTCACATGATTTTTTATGATTTTTTGAAAAAGTTATGGCGAAACAGCTTGGCATTTGTGCACAAATGCAATATGTCTAGTTTTTTTTTTTTTTTTTTTAATTTGTATTTTTCAGACAGGAAGTCCATTGACATAACGCACACTTCGTTCTAAGCGGCTTTTTGCATAGTTCCTAAAGAGCAATTGCAATGAAACTTTCAGTGATGAAATACATTAGTACAATACACTGCATAGTACAATGACGTAATGAAGACGTCATCACCTGTCACGTGACATCATCTTAAAGGTTTCTATTTTAAATATTTGAAAATCCGTAACAAATCAGCCACAGGAGACCGTAGGTTTTTGTTTGCGGGATTGTATAGGGATAAATTTGGTCTTCATTTTATTCAGTGTGCGTGACCTCACATGACCTCTACTTCCGGTCGAAACCGGAAGTGCCTCATAATTCAAAAGTGCTAAAAGTTATGAAAATGCTTTTAACGATGTTAGTGTCTGGCAAGAGTGTGCATTTAAAAAAAATACCGATGACGTCACGATACACACGAGCGCCCTCTAGCGGCAGGTTGAAAACTGTTCAAAATGAACTTTTTGAAGATGTGTGTGGAGAAGTTTTGTGTAATCACTTCAAAATTTACACACATGTTGATCGTCAGGCAGCCATCATATGTGTGAAATTTCAGATCGATGACATCATCGGGGGTCACGTGACGCGGCATTAAAGGTGCCTTTTTTGAAGTCGTATAACTCCCGAAGTATTAGTGCGATCATGTTGAAACTTGGTAGGTTGGTAGATATTGGCAAGTTCTTGTTAATTCTGAAATGACGTCATGATGACGTCATCACGTGATTTTTTATGATTTGTAATTTTTTTTTGCCCTTTTAAGTCATGAAATGCTAGCGGAACATGCTATAATCAGTATTCGAATTTAAACTGGTTTGACGGGTTGTACAAGCTTCGAAAAGGAAGTGACGTCTTCATTTGTCAGGCTTGAATGATATGTCATAAATACCTCAAAAACAAACTAATGTCATTGTGACGTTATCACTTGTCAAGTTATTAAGGGTACAGTTTTGCCAGATCTATCGTACAAAATATATACTTGCATTAACATTCATTTTTCTATTGAAAAATTGACAATGCAATAAATGAACGTCACCTCATTCGCCCTTAGTTTACATTTTTAATAATCATCTTGTGGAAAGAGTTTTATAAATAAATGCACCCATAAAGCACATTGTTGCCTTCATTATATAGCGCCCTCTTGGGCTGAGTTGTGTATCTTTGTGTAGTGACCGGAGTGTACCAAATAATTCGTCCTTATTTTCCTGCATTTGGATTTCCGTTGTGTCATTGAAAGAAAACAACGTTATTCTTAATATATCCAAAGTGATTGGAATTCCCCAGTGTAAAACGTAATTACGGGGTGACATTGATTTGTCGTTGTTATCATTTTAAGTGATCAAAACAAATTTTAAAACATGAACAAGGTTTGTGGATAGTCCCATTTTGGAAACATCCATTATGTAATTAGACCTACCTGCTTTCAGGAAAGGGTGCTTGTGTTTCTTACAACAGTATACCTTTTAAGTATATGCAAAGTTGCTTTAATGTGTACGAGCATGAGAGCTAAAGCTGTATGTTTCTGTTTTGACAAGATTTATTTAGCTGATAATTAACCCCTAAAACTTTATTAATTTTAGCATTTTGTTCACCAACTTCATGGTGTATTTCTTCTTTCCAACTTTATTAAACGTGCAATCTTCTAACTTGGGTAAAATGAACTTGGAAGCTAAACGTACTTCAGTTGCTATATCAAGTGAAATATTTTTTCTTTTTATAATTATTCAATTCATATCAAAGTACAAGCAATAACTTAATGAAGTCCACAGATTTTCTTAATTCTTTAATTTTTTTATTTCGTACTTATAATCATTCGATTGTATACATTATTATAATCAAGTGAAATATTTTTCTGCTTAAATATAATTTATTCACATCATTTCAAAGTACAAGCAATAAGGTAATAAAGTCTACAGTTTTTTTTCAACTTGACAGTTTTTTAAATTGGTGATTAAAGAGACCCATTATGTAGACTTTTATAATGGTTTACAAGGTGCTTCAGCAGCCACTCTGATCCCAGGAGCAAACTCTGTTGCTAGACATGGTAACCGTTGTTGTGATCTTGTATTATTCAACACAAAGGACAAAGCAGTAATGCTTAACTGTCTTGCTTGAGAACACAAGTGTCACGAGTGGGGCCCACACCGACACCCTGCTGAACACTAGACAGAACTATACTGACTTTGCAGTTAAGTAACTTCTCTAAACCATTATACCGGTAATCAGGGATTATGTTACTGGTCGGACCTACATGTAGTGTTTTCAGAGAGTTTGTGAATACTGTTTTTGGTAAAACCAGAAAGTTGGCTTTGTTTTTACAAATTACATTTATATCTAAATTGTCAGTATCCGTGTTGTTTTGTCCCAACAGTCTAACAATTTTATAAATAAAGTGATGCGTACTACATTAATATCAAAACATTCTTGAAAGCTAAGGGTAAATTTGTAAAGGTTTGTTGATTTCATAGAAGGTTAATTCAAAGTGCGATGCTTTCTAAAAAAAAGGGGCTTTATCAATTTCCATGCAGGAAAGCTGTATTTCTTTCTGAAAGATTGTACAGCAAAGTCTGTGGCAGGATACTGCACTTACAGCTGTATGTCCCATCCAAAGGACGAAGCAATAATGGTGAAGCTTTGTTCATTTCATGTAAGATTAATTCATAGTGCGATGCTTTTCAAAAAAGTGGCTTTATCAAATTTCAAGCAGGAAAGCTTTTTTTGTAAATACATTACTCAAAGAGTGTACAGCAAAGTCTGTGGCAGGATACTTCACTTAAAAGTCTAAAATATCTGCTTATCTCTTAACACTGATTGATTGAGTACAAGAGGTATTAATACAATGAACTTCATTCTGTGTCATTTTATCTTGCGAGTGTATTTCTGTCAAAAATAAAGCCTTCGTTGCAAAAGATAACATTTGAGGTAAAATACATGATTTTTTTCAGAGTGATATGTCTCTAATAACCCAATCAGATCATCTTGTGCTGGTTTTCAATATTGCACATCAGTCAATCACATGTGAGCAGGGGGTAGGTGATCTTGTTAAGTCATAAGGGAACATCAATCAGGCACTAATCCAGTGTGTAATGTTCCTTACTGAAGATTCTGATTGAAATAACCAACAGAAGAGTGTCGTTCACAGTCTGAAAAAGGATCTCTATTTGATTTCCTAAAAAGAAAAGACAAACAAAGGTTATTCAAGGTGATTCTAAATGCATTTCATATACCATCTTGTAATGTAAGGGTAAAAAGGGTGGTGCAAATTAATTCACAATAACTCTTTACTGATAAAATGGCAATGTACTTATTTTTTCTGATATGACCCATACAAATGCATTTCACAATGTACATCATTTTTTTTCTTTAAATGAAACCAGGTGAAAACAAACTAAAAAACTTCTCAATTTGTTAAAAAGATGTCCTACAAAATATCACATTTGTAGGCATGAAATTCACCTATACTTCAGTGAGACTGTGGATTTTTCTGTCCCAGGACTCAAACACACTTTGCATAGTGCTTTTTACACATTGCTTTTAGTGTAAAATTAAAATTTATGTATTTCATATATGACATGACAAATTATTAATGATTTAGTGGTTTTACCTCTTTGACTGGTTGATAAAGGGTTAGTCAATGAAAGTGATGATGACCTGATGAGCAGAAGGTTACCTTCTTGAAAGCACTTGTTCATAGAGAGTACACCACATAGTACATCACATACACATGGTAAGCAGCTTAGCTAGCTACAATTGGTTGAGGACAGTCTATGGTACACATATTAGGTACACTTGTTCATACATCATCAGCTGCAACCAATGGTGAAAAGTCAGTCGAATGAACACAGTCAGTGCAGATGACAAACAGCTAGTGGGGTAGAGTAGCTCCATCAGCTGGTAGTACCATGGTTGAGTTTACTGTCAGCTCCATCCAAAGGTGGAAAGGCAGACAGTATCAATACATGTAACATAGATGATTAGCAGCAAGTGAGGGTAAATTTGCTCCATCAGTTCGTAGCACCATGGTTGAGTGTGCTCTCAGCTGCATCCAATGGAAGACAGTCACACAGAATGAACACAGTCAATGCAGATGATAAGTGGCAGCCAGGAGGGTGACCAGCCACAATCCCTTGTAGTCCGGGGTACAGTTTCATGTTTGATGTACACCATCAGTTTAGAGTAACAGCAACAGCAAACAGTGTTGGCACAGTCACTACAGTTGACAAGCAGTCAAGGGTTGTTTAGCTCCATTGCTTTTTGCATGCAGCTGATACTGATGGTACAGTTTGATGGTTCATGTGTTAGCTATGTTATCAACAAAGAACAAACAACACACATTTTACCACCTGAGTCTATAACATACTTTATTTTTTTGTGAAAGAATCAGCCACATTTAGTGGTTGTGCAAATGGCAGCAAGCTATTGTTAGTTGTGAATTGGGCATAATAATTTGGTATTGATTAAATACTGACAATCATGTGAAACCCTGTGTTGTAAAAGCCATAAATAGCGCAAGTGACATGTGAATCACTGGTCTCTGTTGGTTAGGTGTCAATGCATTATTTGACCATACAGATACATGGTGCTGAAATGCAACTTTCTTTCACACACGTCTGATATCAAATCAGGTTGTGTTTGAGTGATAACCTATCGACAGCTAACCAGCCATGCTTGGTAGAGGACCAAACACCAAAAAAAATTATTTATAAGCTGTATCAGGTACTTCTAACTACAGAATGAAACTTACCTGCTATCAGCTGGCATGTCTGATGATCTGTTAGTGACATCTGTTGTCATGTGGAAATCATGATTATGACTTCCACTTATGATAAGCCTGTGGATTTTTTCCACAAGGCTCACAAGCACTGTAGATTACAGTGCTTATAATGTATTGGTGTTTGTGTGCAACATCACCTTTTTCTAGTCTGACAATTTCAGTTAACACTACAGCAAACAGCATATTCCTTGATCGTATCTTACCTGTACAACTGGTTTATACGTAGGGAGTTAGTCAGCTCCATTGACTTGCTGCTATTGTACAAATTCTGTCACTGAAAAAAAAAATCACCAAGTTGTCATTTGTTACCTACACATATATATCCTGATGAATGAACCATCTCATTCTATTATAAATACCATCTACATGTACAATTTTAGGTCTTATTTTGCACACTCTTCTGTACATATTTATGCAACCGTTGTCAACATTACAAAGTTTGTACTTAGTACATCACATAATAGAGTTGTTTGTGTACTCTGTACATGTATGTTCTCCATTTCATTGTACACTAGTTTATTCAAATGTCATCAATTACCGTGTATTGTTTATGCGTGGCAATGTGTTTAATACCTTGTTCATCACTTACAACTAATATTGATATGAAATAAAAGCAAAATTGGGAAATTAATGTGTACAAATGAATTGAAATAAAATGAATTGCTGTATGTAAATGTAAACTGACAATTTATAGCCGCCTTCAACAATATTAAATAAACTGATTTACTTGCATTGCATTAATATAGTGACACATGCGTTAACTTCAGCACATACTTGTATGACAGCACTTGCACTGCAGAGTGTCATAGGACAATCTGAATGACTGCAATTTAGTTTTCATGTTCAATCCAAACTTGGTTTATAACAACTATTTGTTTTTATACCCCATGTACACTACCCTTTTCTATGTACTGGTCAATTCTCACATTGTACTATATTTTCTAACAAGAGTATGGAATAAACGTCATATTGAATTGAATTGAAAAGTGCCACCATAACATAACCATTGAATTTCATCTAAAACTTAATTGCAATTGACTCATGATAGCTGTAATATGTTGGAACTACATCGGTCTGGATAGAATCCATGTTTTTGATGTAAACATGGTCAATTAGTGTTCCTCTCTCAGTAGTGGCTTCAGTAACACACTGCTTATAACCATGTTCTTGCATCACTTTCTCAACACAAGAAGATTGTTCGAAAATATCTTCATTGAAATCACCCATAATAATGCATTTGTTGGATACTTTGTGTACTTCATCAAGCAAGAGTTTGAGAACTGCAATAAAATCTTTCATTAAATAAGATGGTGGTCGATAGATAACAACAATGGTTATAGAAACTTCTGAAATGATCTCAAATGCAATATATTCAAGATTTGTCACTGGAATATTCAATCTAGAAAGCACTCTGTCTTTTCTGGCACAAACAGCAACACCACCATGACTCTGTTCCTTTAATATCTGGGTAAGTAGACTACAATTGTCATATGAATTACATCTTCGTTGGTGATACCATTTGAAATCAATCAAATCCAGATCGTAACATGGCTCTCTATCAATCCATGTTTCAGTCAGACAAATGAAGTCAGATGACATCATATCTTTATTACATGTAAAATCCATTTGATGAACTTGTAATCCTTGAATATTATGCATCATAATGGTTGTACTGTCATTATCATCTTCTACAAGTTCATTATTGCTCTTGTCATTATTGTCATCAATAAATGATGCCATCTTACTCAGTGCATCCATCACTTCTCCATTGCAATAATTACATTCTCATTGAATCCTTCTATCACAAGTCCATTAAGTGAGGTGACTCTACTCAAAGCAACATATGCTTGTCCTGCAGCAAATATACGATGAAGACAAATAACTGCTCTGTCTGTACTGAGTCCTTGAACTTTGTGAACTGTACAAGCCCATGCCAACTTGAGAGGGAACTGATGTCGCACATACTGGTTAGTTACACTTTCTTCTACCATTTCAACAGGTACAACATGCACATCTGGATTATTTGAAGACTGCCTTTTCAATTTTGACCCAATAGATTTGTTATCAAAATCAATTTCAATACGACTTGGTGATGACTGAGCTGCTAACGTAATTATTTGATGAACAGTTCCAACTGCTCCATTCACAAGTCCATCACTTACATCGATATTTCTCGTTAACATTACCCTAGCACCAATACCAAGCCACAATGATTTTGATAATGAGGATTTTTTTCCTTTTATTTCAGCACGCTTCATATTACCACTTCTTTCATCTTTCTTCAAATCCCTGGCCAAAATACACACACAGTCTACACACTTTGCAAACAGGGTTTTCAAATTAAATTCATCAACTTGCTTGTTACAAGGGTAAATATGCACAGCATCACTCCAATCTTCTCCAGTTTCACGTGATTGCAACATTGTTATGTCATCCTGCCTTAACTTTTCCTGTTTCTTTCTTACACGCAATCTGTTCAGTACTTCAGCAAACTGTGCATCTTCCTTTTGTCTCATTATCTCAGTCAGTTCTACTTTCAGGAAGTTATCATTCCACAAATCACATTGAATAGTGCTTTGGTACAGAGATTTCCCTTTTACTGGAGGCAACTGATAGAAATCTCCAACAGCTATTATACTGACATTACCGAATGAACCATAGTCTCTTGTTTGTTTTATCTGTCGTAGACGTCCATGAATGTAGCACAATAACTTTTGATCTACCATCGAAATTTCATCTATAATCAAAATGTGTAACTGTTGAAATTTATTCCGAAGCGTACTGATCTTATCTTCACCGAGTGGCTGGTATGGCAATATAGCATTTACAGGTATTGAGAATGCATTGTGAATAGTGGCACCGTTAATATTGAAAGCTGCAACACCAGTAGGAGCTGTAAGCAATACAGATACATCATTAGGATTTTCCATCATTCTAGCAAACAGTCTTGTTGCTTCATAATAAATTGATTTGATCAAATGACTCTTTCCTGTTCCAGCACCACCAGTGACAAAAACATGAAATGGCTCTATATGTTTCCCATTTGTCTTGTCCAAACACCACTGTCTGATTTTATAGAAAACTTGTTTCTGCTTAACATTTATTGACCTGAACAATGCAATTGCTTCATGCTTGGATATTCTATCTGAATATGGCTCAATGTTGCTCAATACTTCTTTATTACTGTCGGATTTCAAATCAGGAATTTCACATTCATCTTCAGAATCATTTACTAATTCAGGACGTTGGTTTTGGCATTCAAGTCTCTCTTGTTCTGTTTCAGGACAAATCTGAGCCCATGCATCTTCTTGTGGACCAAATTTCTCAAGAAATTGTTTTGCTTCATCCAGTGCCTCAATATTAGACTCATACAAAGATCGATTCTTCTCAACAATGCACTTGACAGACTGCAGCTCATTATTCAATCGAACAAAACCGTTCATGTAAAAGTCTTCATACAAATCGAACTTTGACGGCTTCAGTTGTGCATCAACACGATATGGAAGAAATAATTGAAGGACACTCTGATAGTATTTCTCTGGACATTTGACAACTGAAAATCTAGGGTATCTAATGACTGCTGGATCACTTCGACTTCGCTTCTGTATATAACCTAAATGATTCTTTAATGTATGAACTGGCAACCGTTTCTTTTTATTTTCTCCTTTGGTTTTGTTGCTGCCTGTATATATTACTCTATATTCTGAACAGAATTTTCCTAAGCACATTGACTCAAATTCCTCAGTATCTGGCCTTGCAAGGTACCGATCAATTCTACTCGTCATCCATATGTCATCATCTCCATCACATTTACTTTTAATCACACTTATCGGTAAACTCATTCTGACAGGATTCTCACCAACAGGTATAAACTGTACTTCTCTAGATCCTTCTTTCAATCTCAAACCACAGACCCGATACACTGCTTCTTGTGCTGATACTTCACGATTATGCAGATACACAGAACCAAGTTTTTTCATACTGTTTGGCATCTAAATTACCTTTCTGTGCCTCACTCTGAGCATGTGACAACAAAACACCCATTTCACGTTCAGCTTTAGCCATATACGATACTATGTAGGCCACACAAGCATACACATCACAGATAAACTGAATATCCATGTTTGCATTCCAACATTTTATCAAATGAGGGTTGTACAAATCCACCAAAACATCCTGTGGTTGTCTTTTCAGTACAATAGTGGTTTTCTTGCTTAACACATTGTTGGCCTTCTCAAATTCCTGTTGTGTAATACCAATATGCTCAAACAATTCATTAGTTGTCATGTGTTGATTTTCTTCATCTTTTATTGCAACCCAAAGTGACTTCAATACTTTTTTGGCATCATCACTTTCATTATCATCATTTTCATCATTCTCTTTTTCATCATCTGTTGGCTGTGGTTGTGCAATAAATGTCTGTTTAGATGGTGGTCTAGGGAAATTAAACCTGCACTCCGTACCTTTTTTCTTACACGACTTTGAATGGTTGCGACTATGAAGTTGTACCCGACTAATAATATCATTAAGTTCATTATCTTCTTCCTCAGATGGCAACTCACAACTGACATATCTATCAATAAATGTAACAACATCCTTGTCCTGATCATGTCCTAATCTTGGTGCATTTTCAATCCAGAAAAGACAATGTGTATGAGGAGATCCTCTCTGTTGAAATTCCACTCTGTAAAAATAATCCTTCACTTTTCCAATAGGTTTAGCCTTCGACATAATGACATCTCTTTAAAAAGTATGAAATCGCTTGTCAAACATTGTAGCTGCAGTAACAGGATTACTTCTCAATACATTGCATTTCTCATTCCAGTCTAAATCATTTACATCTCTTGAATCACCTTGCTGTCGCAGTATTGTGTTGATAACTTCAGGCCATCTCATATCTGCTGCTGAGAATGAGCAAAACCAAGTTGGGATTCCTAACTGTCTTATCATAGCTAAAACATCTTTCTGTGTTGCTTGCCAATATGGAGGTGTTCCTCTGATCGGTTTCAGAAATTTGTATCCACTATCAGACTTTAGAATATCCCTCAAATGTTCCTTGTCATTTATCATTCTTGCTTCTACTTTCTCATCATTGTACATTCTGCCAGAGTTTTTACGCAATGCAATAGAAACACATGACATCACTTTTTGAATTTCCAACAAATATTGTGCATAAAAAATGTACTGCGTGTTTTTTGCAAACCTGTTATCAGCATGCATCAGTCTGTTATGCAGATATCTACACAGAGTTAGCTTCACATCACGCTTATCATTAAATATGGGAGTTCCTTGAGAAAATAATGTTGGGAAACATTTTGCTTCATTGCCTTCTTCCATTAAAACTCTAACTGGATTATTTCCTTCACATGGTGCAACACAAAGTATATCAAAATACTGATCTAGAATTTCCTGACCTATATCTGCTGGCTGTAAACATGTATCAAGTGGAATTCCACGCAAGCGATCCTCATCAGTTTCCTCATCACTGTCATTCTTATTAACTACTCTTTCATCACTTTCTGCACTTACTGCAACATCCTCTAATAATGGATCTTCCCAATCAGTGTTAATTTCAATATCTTGATACCACACATTATTATGTTTAAGATAGTGCAATGCATTCTCTACATTGTTCTTGTTGACAAACTCATACTGATAATGTCCACGGTAAGTCAGCTTTCTCTTTAATTTCACTCTAATCATCTGATCATCATTTCTACTTCTTGGTAATGACTTCACAGTTTCTGTTACATTGGATGGCACACATACAACTGGTCCCCTGACACCATGCTGTCCTCCTTTAGGTAATGCTATCATCTTGATGAATGGGATATTTATTGCAATCAAATGTTTTTCTAAACCATTTAAACAATCTAATTCCTGTGGAATATCTGTGAGTGTTAAATTATTGACATACGCCTCTGCTGGAAAGTCATTATTGAGTAGTTTCCTATGACATGTGTAGCATATCCACAAGCATGATCTGCTGGACTTTAACACAGGACAACTTGATGGACAATTTTGACTACAAGTATGTACATAATTTGCAGACAAAAAACTAGAGTCTCTGTATTTATCTTGTTTACATTTCAGAACCTGTTTTCGAAAGAGAAGTTTTTAAGACAAACAGCGCAAACATATTCAGGTCCTTGTGAAATTTCTTTCCTAAACAACTTTGTCACGTGACTGATACTGACTGTTCCTTTCTATTCAAGGCACGCTTGCGATTGTTATTAATCATATTTTCCTTATAAGCTTTATTCGTGTGATATTTCTGCTTTCCATACTGGATTAAGTTTTTCTTGTAAGAACAATTCAAGTGATACTTTCTTTTAATGTTCTGAATAAGTGCATTTTTGTATATTTTATTCTGATATTTAGCTTTATTGTTTGTGAGTAGTCTTTCTTTTAATCTAGCATTGTTACAATATTTAAGTTTGCTCTTATTAATTAAGTTCTCTCTATATCTAGTATTGTTCCAATATTTAGATTTGCCCATGTTAATTAGGCTCTCTCTATAGTTAGCATTGTTCGCGTATTTTGATTTCCCATTACTAATCAGCGTTTCTCTAAATTGAGCATTTTCTCTGTACTTTTTGTTACTATTGATTTTCACACTGTCTCTATATGAAGGATTGTCTTGGTACTATATTTTCTTACATACAGCTATTTCATCCTTGGATTTCTGATATCTTGCTTTTCCAGCACTGAGTCTTTCAGATTTAAAGCATAAACTCTCCTGATATTTTGTTTTCACCTTTTGTTTTATAGTTTCAGCATTTTTATTGTAACATTTCTTATTGTATTTTGATTTGTCTTGTTTGTGTTCATCAATGCTATGTTTCATTCTGTATTTTTCTCTAGCTTTCTCCCTTGCTAATTTTTGCTTTAATTTCAAATTGACACGCTTTTTCCTTTTTGGTTTCACAGTTTTTGCAGTCACTTTGTTCACTACAGTTTTTGCTGTCACTTTGTTCACTACAGTTTTTGCTGTCACTTTGTTCACTACAGTTTTTGCTGTCACTTTGTTCACTACAGTTTTTGCTGTCACTTTGTTCACTACACTTTTTGCTGTCACTTTGTTCACTACAATTTTCAGACTATCGTTATGTTTAAATACTATGGATTCATCACATTGCACTGTCTGCTTCAAAGATGTTTTTTGTTTTCTTTTCACCTCAGATAAATGCACAGTTATCTCAGCAACTGACAAAACAACATCATAATGGACTCTTCCTCTGTGATACAAGTAAATTGCCATTCCTAAACTTGGACGGTTGTTGTCAAAATAATTTGTAGAAAATCTATACCAATTGTTTACATCATCAAATGTACATATGTTAACTTGCAACATATCAACCATTGCCATTATTTCAAGCTCTGTTGCCCATGTTCCACTATCATACATCATTTGTGTCATTACATAGTCCTCCAGGCTGACAAATCCTTCTCTCAAAACACATTGAAATTTACCTTGGTTTTTCAACAAGTGATCAACAGTAGCAATCCTCAACCTCATATGACTGTTTTCAGATCCTGATAGAGCATATGAAATTGCTCGGAAAAAACAATTACCATCACCTCTAATCTTCTTCACATGATCAGGCTTTCCAATTACAGCACATTCTTCAGAGACAATAGAAGACTTCAAATGTGATTTTTCAATTTCAAGCTTATCACAAATACTTTGTTGAAACTCAAACGTGAGAGGAGTAAATGTCAACACATTTGGTCGAGATAGGCCAATGATTTCAATATCCAGACTTTCAGAACCCGTTCCAGTATCTACATGTAGCACATCTCCTTCAATGTCATGACTGTTCATTTTATTACAATTCAAGCTCCCAACATCAGAACTGTTACTCCCATCATCTACACTATTTCCAAGTCTACAAGTAGAAGCACTTTCTGATTGATCATCCTCCTCAAGAGTCAAATCCACTACATCATCTTGCAACATATCCATACTCCAGTCCTTACAATCATCAACTACACTATCAGTACAAGTATGTTTGGCTTGCATATGTTCCTGTGTACATGTTACAGCATTGTCGCTTATGCACAGATTGACACCAGTTATTTCAAACTGTTCATTAACTGAAAGATTCATTGATTGAGCTAAATTGAGACAATACCTGTAAACACCATGCCATGAAATTGCACGCATCATAATGCTTGTCCCATCTTGAACTTGACTGCCATGCACATTTCTAGGATGAGAATCAAACACATAATAAATACCATCTTGAGCAATCACTGCAAAAGTGCTCCCATGAAAACATATGAAACATGCTTGGTATATCTGAATTGTTTGTTCGACAGCTTTTCTAAGTGAAATCATGTCGTACTCTTCTAAACTTGGATCATTTTCATTAAACGTTCCAGTCACAGGTTCCCCGTAATTCATACTAAAGTTGCTTTCATACACATTTAAATCAGTTGGTAACTCACTAACAAGCAGATAATCATGGTTGAACTTCTCTGTAAAAATTCATATAACTCATTACCAGTATTGAGCACATTGTCCATTTCATTCATTTGCCAATATTTCAAACAATTTGTCTGACTTCTCATAATAGCACTAAGGCTCATTGCCACACACTGCTTTCCACTATTCCTTCCAAATCTAATATCACCTTGATGACAACTGCCCTGTACAACCAATGTTTGATCAATTACCTTATGGATACTATTCACAATTTCACATTTCATTTTGGCAGGTTTCAACTCACATGCATCTTTGAATGTCATTTTGTAGCTCTCATTGTTTGTATTTGTATCAGCCTTTCTTTTCGATGTGTGTCTACGACAGTCTGTTTTATTTTTGTATCTTTCTCTGTGATTCACTGTTTCCATCTGCTTTTTAGATTTCTTTGGCCAAACTTCAATCACATCAAATTCACATTCAACTGCTTCTTTCTCGAGTGTAGTTTTTGGAGCATTACTGGTACTACTGTGTGTTTTTGCTTTTACAGTCTCATTAATGAACAGCAACGATCTAGAATTTTGGGATCTTGTAACCATTTTAGGCGTCACTTCAGATTGTGCTCTTTCATGTGCTTTGTCTTTAAATTTTGATTTACAGCTTACACTTGGCTTTTCAGAGGAAGTTGAATTTGTTTTTTTCTTTCTTAAGTTGTAACCACCAGTTTGTTTTCTCAATGACTGCTTACTTCTGTTCAGTTCAACATACCTGTGTTCTGCCATTGCTGAGCTATGTTGTTTTGCTTTCTTCTTTGCATCCAACTGATCCATAAACCCATCAGTGAAACACTGGTCCATTCCATTATGTGCCACGTGAAAAAAAATTTTATCTGTAGATATACCAAAATTATGAAACAAAGTGTCACTGTAATTACCATGTCCACATTTACAACAAACCCAAGTGAATGTCTTAAAAATCAAATGTTTCTCCATATCCAAAAAACCTGAACAACTAGTGTGAAACCACACACGACATTTATCACATTGCATCTTTGTGCCACATTTATCAATTTTATCACAAAGCCAACAGCTAGTTGAATTGCCATGGTCTTCAACTTTTAACTCTTGGAGTTTTTGTTTTCCAAATTCACAAGTCTTTCTCTTCTTACCAGCTTTTGACCTTATCTTGCCTTTCATTATATTTTTGACTTTCTTTGTTCTTCTATCTTGTTCTGCATTGATGATTTTGTTGATAGTTCTACCTGTATGACCAAATATGGTTTTCCTCAGCTCTTCATGTGTATGTCTATCTTCCTTTTTTATACGAACCTCTATAGATTTACCATTTCTGCGATAATTATACATCATGTGTTTCTTTGACTTTTTGGTCACTCTTGAGTGGCTCAGTACTGTGTGTCCACTTGTTTGAATCTTCCAGATCTTTCTTTGTTTTTCATCATTTTTATCATTTCTGTTATACTTATTGTATCTTATCCGGTTTTTTTTTAAACTCAACAACATGCTCTTTCTTCTCAAACCTCTCATGGCTTTCAATCTTGTGCCTCTTATGGCTTTCAATTTGACCTCTCTTATGGCTTTCAATTTCACTGCATTCACAGCTCTTATTGTTCACGTCATCGCTTCTCTTCAAACTCATTAAACCTCTCTTCTGACTTTTCTGACTCATCTCAGCATTTACATCATGACTCATTTCACAGCTTTCTTTATTGCTTTCCTTATTGCTCATCTTGTAATATTTCTTATGGCATATCTTATGGTTCATATTGCAAAATTTATTGCAAGCCACTTAACCTTTATGATCTTTGACTTAAAGTTAAAAACAACGTTAATTCTGAACTTCTTCTTTTCAATGAACGAACAACTCTGACTTAGTAAATTTTTAGTTTCAAATCATTTCATAAATCTATAATTGTTTGCTTTCAATTCTAAATCGAGTTCGGTTTCAAACTTCAATTAGTAATTATTCACAACTAATCAAGTTCACTTTGTAATCATTTACATAAACAATTCCACTTCACATTGTAATCAATTGCATAAGTAATTCAACTTCTTTTTGTAATCGTTTGCATAAGCAATTTCACTTCACTTTGTAATCGTTTGCGTAAGCAATTTCACTTCACTTTGTAATTGTTTGCATAAGCAATTTCACTTCACTTTAAACGTTTGCATAAGCAATTTCACTTCACTACGAATCGTTTGCATAAGCAATTTAAGTTCACTTTGTAATTGTTTTAATTTAAGCAATTTAAGTTCACTTTGTAATTGTTTTAATTTAAGCAATTTAACTTCACTTTTAATTGTTGCATAGGCAATTTAACGTCACTTTATAATTGTTTGCAAAAGCAATTTAACTTCACTTTGTAATAGTTTGCATGAGCAATTATTACATACAGGGAAGGAGTAGCAGAGTGCACTGGAAGAGGCTTCAAGGACATCCGCCTTTATTCCTGAAACAAAAACACAAATACAATATATGAAATATACATTGTATTTTTTTGACAGTCCCACCCCCAACATTCACTAAGCTTCACAAATCCCTCTACATCCAAATCGTTCTAATTAAAAACTTAGCCCTTGAGCACACGTAAACATTCACCATGTGTCAAACTAAACACCAAACAGAATTAAACACATCTAAATTTGATGCTGCTGCAACCTACCCCATACCTTCCAATTTATTAACTATCATTGTTGTCTTCATTAAAACATGTCCAGCATGTCCATGTTACGCAGTCACCTAGCCTATGTTACAGATGTGAGGCAAACAACACTAGAACTTAAATTCGAATTTTGTTTTTCCGAGAGAAGGGAAACTAAAATGCGTAGGCCCCACTGAGACCAGAGACTGAGAAAACCAGAAGCGTCAACCGGAGGCCGCTGTCCGCTGTCCTCTAAAAACACTATTTACACATAGTTAGCGGTCCATTGTGAGCGATATACTATCATTCCAGACCAGTTTTGACAGAGCCGAGACCCAGATTTGAAATAAAGAATCTTGTTTATTAATGCCGATCGCATCCGGACCCATGATCGATCGATCACACGGTAATGTCCTGTTGAAGTCTTTGGGCGATCCCAACTATAGTTGGGACGTCCCAACTTTAACACTCAAGTTGGGACCAGTCCCAACTATAGTTGGGACAATAGTCAAGTTGGGACGGAACACATGCACTCAATGCCTGAACTAGCTGTTGTTCTTCATACATGTCGTTATCCCACTGAGTGTTTTATCTGCTACATAATGAAGTTAAATAAATGACAAATGAACTTTACAAGCATGGTAAATAATAAACTTGATAAATCTAACTGCAATTGCTCTATGACATACATATTTGGAGTAATGGTCATGTCATGTCGCGATGTTTCAGACATCCTATTAAACAGATCTCATTCTCATAGTAGTCATAGACACATGAACATGGTTGTCCTAGTAGTACTAGGCCAAGTATTGTACTTCTACTCTAGTATGCGTACTACTACTTTACTACACTAGCATGACTTGTTTTATTATATAATTACTAACATCGAAGACGTCAAAATATGAACGACCTTACGTCGTGAATGAATGGGAATATAATTGAAACACACACACACACACCAGCACCACGGCTACTTTTACTAATTAACTACTCTGGTGTAGTGCTAGTAGTAACATACATTCATTTTTATACTTCAATAAACATAAATAAACTCTTTGAAAAAATATACTAAATAATTTCAGAAAAGAACACTTTTTTAAACGGTTTTTCTCAGTTGGATCATGCACTCAACTTCATACTTACACTTACAGTACACGATTAACGATAATGCGATATGTTCAGTCTGGTCTCGGACTGCTAGTCATGCTGCTGCTGCACGGACGGGGGGACATCCACACACTTGCCATACGTTCGATGCGCGAGAACAACCAAGAGGCAGAAGCCGATAGTCTGGTTCACGACCTATTATCTTTATCATTCAGATTTCGACAATAAAGGAGGGCGCTATTCATTTTCTGCAGCTCATTATAGACCTTTCCATTGTTGATAAACAAACAGCGCTGGTTGGCATGGACCGCCGAATGTTAGTAAAACATTCAATCAGGTTAGCAGATGTTTTAACCAAATTCAACATTTTCGGCAAACTTTTAATTAAATAAAATACCTCCCATAGTCGGTTGCTTTGTTTCCAATAAATTCAACACTATTTTTGAATATTTGTGTAACATTGTTACAAACTGTAGCTATCAGTTTTTGTTTTGAATTTATGGCTTTCCATAGTTTTCCAACCTGGGTTGGCAAAAACTTGGGCTGTGACGTTGCAAAAGAAAAGTCTATAGACCTTTCTTTTGCAACAGACCTTTCTTTTGCAACGTCACAGCCCAAGATTTTGCAAACCCAGGTTAAAAAACTATGGAAAGCCATCAAATGCAGAACAACAACAGATAGCTACAGTTTGTAACAAAGTTACACAAATATTAAAAAATAGTGTTGAATTTTCTGGAAAGAAAGCAACCGATCATGGGAGGTATATTATTTAAATAGAAGCTTGCCGAAAATGTTGAATTTGATTAAAACATCTGTTAACACGATTGCATGTTTTACAAACATTCGGCGATCCATGCCAACTAGCGTTGTTTATTTATCAACAATGGAAAGGTCTATAGATCTTTTTATGCAACGTCAGAGTCTGAGTTTTTGCCAACCAAGAATGAAAGCCTATGGAAAGCCATAAATGCAAAACAAACACTAATAGCCATAGTTTGTAGAAATGTTACACAAACATTCACAAATTTGTTGAATTGTTAGAAACAAACAAATCATAAGAGATATTTCAGCTCATGATTATTTACAGAAAATATTGAATTCTGTCACAATTATTTTATTACAAGATTAATTGTTTTCTAACATTCGGCCGGCCATACCAACCTACGCACTTTGTTTATCAACAAAAGATAAGTCTTTTACTTTAGATTGCACATACGGACGTACAGATGAAGACAAGGAGAGTGCCAGGAGGGGGAGGGAAGCATCATTAGATGACCATGTATATTTTGCGTGCGATACCGCAAGATTATCCGCATTATACATCTAACTATTTCCGAACTACTGCGCGCCGTCTGTCCACTTGGACATTTTTCAGCTGAAGTTTTTTTTCCTTCCAAAAACATCCGCATTTCAGTTTACTCTATTAATTATGATAAACCATTTTGTTGAGGCCAATATTGCATTGTCCATACGTCCTAGGGGAAATATAAATTATGTACTGACTTGGCATATCAGCACCAGTAAATTAACCTGAAGCTGATCGGAACTGCACTATGCTTTCCAACTATGTCTAAAGTCAAAATTTCCTTTTACTACATACACTGTATTTGAATGTAAAGGTTTTACTTTGTGTGTTTTGAGAAGCTGATTTTTTCAAAAAGGGATTGATGGAAAAGCCGTGTTTTGGTTTCAAATGGGTGGGGGAGACTATACAACACAGGATGGAATTGCTATCCATAAACCAAACTTATGAAAAGAAATTATTGCAGAGACTTTTGTGATTGGGCATAGTTACCCCTCAATGCCCACACCTCACCCACTTACAATTAACCATGGACGAAAGAATGCAAGTGATATAATAGGGAGACATGCCACAGAAAACAAAAAGTATCTTTGAAATGTACCAATTAGCACAATTTGACCGGTAGAAGATACTTGTTTTAAAAGAAAATTCTCAAATGATAATAATAAGAACTACGAAGAACTACGTACAACTCAGGTTCAAGAATTTATTCTTTACAATCTTTATACATGTATATATAAAACAATCATTTCCACTTCACTCAAGATGTGCACCATGCACATCATGTTTTTAGTAGATTGTAAGCAAGTCCCACGGTCTATACAACTGAGTTAGACACACAACATGTTTCAAAAACTAATATTTATTTTTGTATTATTTGATATTGTATGTAGTTTTTTTTCCCATTGCTTTAAACATTCCTTTTCACATTTCTATACATGTGAATATACTTGTCGGTGTTTTAACATGATTTAGCAAACTATCGTATGGCATGTTTCTAATGCTTTCGCAAAATTTTGTGATTTTCACCTCACTCTGACACATTAATGTTTACCCCTACTTGATGCTAATTGTAATACCCATGAATAATTCGATTCTAAATTATGTTAACATCATATCAATGTTACTAAGATGTATCTAAACCTATTCTCATAATTGTTCACTTGATAGTCATACAATGAACTCAATTGAATAAGTAGTGAAACACACTTTTGTTTTGCCTCAACTATATATTTTCTATGGAAACACAACATATGTAATACAAACACTTTATAAAATATTTACAAACACAAATTTAAAACTCTTTAACTACCCCGATCAAAAATCCGCTTGAACCCAAATAACTAGAATCAACTGATTCAACATCATAGTTTCCAATTTCCATACAAACTGACAAATTTGTTTCACTGTATCAACTAAATTTTACTATGTCTAATTGTATAAATCAAGAAATTGGTGTCAAATTTTGAATTATGTAAAGACAGTTATTATCATTTAACTGTTTTTACATAGTTTCTCAACTGGTTTTAACTGATTTCAATTTAACTGGATTGAAGTGAAATTCTGATCTGATAAATGAACTACAAAATGCCATTTACATGAACCACAACCCCTTTGCACCTCAATCTACCAAAGAACCACAATTAACAAAGACCCAAATCAATGATATTCCATCTTTGCAGACAATTCAAAGTTATTTGTGTTATTAAGATCCTTCACAATATCATTCAACAACTGTGTTCCAGAGCTTTATATTAATACCCTTGGCTACATTAAGTTGTATTAGTACTACACAATGTCAGCAATAACACGTCTCCCTCACTCCCTTCCATTAATTGGTTTTCAACTGATTCCAGTTAAATTAAGTTCAAATGGAATTCTGATCTGGGTAGATGAACGACAAATAAGCAACTTACATGTACCCCAACCCCTTTGCACCTCAATCTACCAAAGAATCACAATTACAAAAAATATCAAATGCATACAATACTTACAAATACAACATAACGAGAGGCTACATGCATGTGCAAACCATCAATAAAAAAAATAATAAAAACAATGAACCAAAAAAATAATTTTCTTAAGCCTCCTTAATTTTCGTAAGCCTCCCGAGACCCTTCCCCTAAATGCGTCACTAAGTTTAATAACAACAATAATAATAATAAAAAAATAAAATAATAATAAAAATATAATAATAATAAAAACACCATTTATATAAGGCCATACACAGTACATACAGAATAATATAGTAATTATAAGTAAAAGAACTAATTAATAAGTAAACAACAATGCATAACCAAATAAAACTCAATAAAAGTAATAACCATAATACGAAAGAGAGAGAGAGGTTAGCAGTTCACCCCCTGCCAAAATCATCTGCAACTGGCTCTTACAGTAAAAACATCAAATGAAACACAAACAGTACAATCAGTTAAAAATACCCGATCAGATGAGTTACAAGAAAGGCTAATCATAAATAGAAAAGATTGCTAACATGGTCACCCTCAGCTTAGATCCTTAGCATCTCACTCTTCAGTATAAACATTAAATGCAATAACATATAGCTTCAATTACAATATTTTTTGAACAGCAGACTTTTTACAGATGAATTGAAAGAAGAAAGTGAACTAGCTGAATGAATGGGTTGTGGCAAACTGTTTCAGAGGGCTATTTAGTGTCGAGTACGATAAGATGACCATATGTAACAATAATGATCTCAAAAAATAGTCTACAAATTTATAACTTTGTCACTGCTGTACTACGAAAGTCTTCACAATTTTGAAAAACACATTACACTTACACATGTCAAAAAGTTTACGTTTCAGTACTACAAACAACAAAAATACCATTGTTACTCAAACACTGTATCTAATTAGCCATCAATTCGCTTGAGGTGAGGAAACTCGAACAAACAAATTGGTATTTTTGAAGTTAATTTTTTTTTCTAAGGATATCTTAAACTTTGTGACAAGAAATAGAGGGGGCAAACTACTTCAACCACTAGTAATAACAAAAATGTCACCTTCACAAAGACCTCCTGTGCGATGTTAACTACATTATGTCATGCAATCAAGGTTAATAAAACAAATGTCAGGAATTATCATTTCAGTATAAAACCTGAAAGATATCAGTTTGAGTTGAAATTTCACTCATAATTTATGTAAGTAAAATTGAAAAACTACTTGTTTCCTCTTTCATGTCAACTATTGTTCCACGAAAAAAATCACGCTACAGTAGTCAAAATATAACATTTAATGTGCCTTTATGAACACATCAATTTTAAAATATTTTCTTTCTGTTTGATTTCTTTGTGTTTTTCTTTCTGATCTGCTTCTGTTAGTCACATAACATCTTCACAAAAGCAAGCTGTATTCATTCAAGCTTTGCATAAATAAATAACACTGAAAGATGTGCCTCTCTTCATAGTGTAAAAAAACTTTTTTTTTATCAAAGTTGACAAATGACTTATTTACCTTAATTGCATTATATAATGTTGTTTTGGTTAATACAGTTTAAAAACTCAACGCTTTTTGCACAGATGTTCCAGCCGCTCCTTCTTGAACATCTGTCATACCCAAATCAATGATATTCCGTCCTTGCACAACAAATTCAAAGATATTTTTGTTATCAAGGTCCTTCACAATAACATCAACAACAACTGTGTTCCAAAGCTTTATAGCAATGCCCTTGGTAATATGAAGTTCTAATAGTTCTCCACGAACCTCACATGTCAATAGTAACATGTCTCCCTCACTCCCTTCCACCGAGACCACTTCTGCTTGTACCTCTTCCACTGTTATCTGTATCAATACATTTCCATGTCCACTTCAAGTGGCGTATCCAAATATTCAAATTTTAAGTACAAAAGTAGCAAATTGGCCACTGTTGACTTATTAAATACAAAAGTAGCAAATTGGCCACTGTTGACCTCTTAAGCAACCAAACAACTCTGTGCATTGACCCTAAGCATGCTGAAAGACTAAATAAGCAGATCTTTCTACATCTGTCTTCTCCTCCTGCCTGTTGACATCTATTGTTTCGACAAAGTATCAACCTCTAAAAAAAATGGGCCACTATTCACTAAGTCTTTACAGAAGAAATGGAACTGAATTTTGACTCTCAGTGACTGCCTTTACAAACAGAACATTTAAACCACATTCTCTTTAGGTTAAGTACACACAAGCATTTATACAGTCAAGTGAAACCAAAAAAATAATACGAAAAAAAAGGTTGCGCATTACTTAACCTGGCAACGAGGCACCTGTTTGGTCCTAACATTGCTACAGTTTCCTGTCACAGATGTTTGGCCGGCGTAATTGATAGGTTAAAAGGTTTTGTTATGCCTTTTCTCAATGATTTCTTTAGCTAATTGTGTTGCTTACATGTCAAGGAATACCTTCAAGCCCATTGAACCGGTAAACCATAGAGCAAGGATCAGACACAACAACCATGCCTTGTCACCAAGCGGTGACTCACTCACACCACGCCCACACAGAGATAGGATTTTGTGCATGCATTGGGAAATATTTTTTTCCACCACCCCTCCTGACCAAATTGACGACCCCTGTTGATTGACACCCCTTCTAAAACGTGTGTAATGGTACACTGTAGGATATCATGGAGTATCACGGGGTTGGGATCTACCATTTTGTAATGGTTATGTTTTTCTTTATATGTGCCACAGCTCTGTGATAACGTGCCTCATTGCAAGGTTTTAAATAATTCAGAACATACTGGATTATAGAATGCACATAAAACAATTAAGAATCAGTATTTAAAAAGTGAAAAGTCTCATAAAGCAAAAAAATCACTAAAAGCACAATTAAAATTAACCACTGATTGTACAAACACTAATTGAAATGAGAGTCTCACCAATAATTTGTATAATGAACTTCATGATATCCTACTATTCACCGATTACAAAACAATTCATTAATAGTTTCATTCTCATTATTGAATGTAATAGCACATTTGTCACATACATTGACACAGTAATGACATTTTTTACTATAAGAGAAAGCCACTTCTATTTACAAATATAAAATAAATACTTTTTACTCACATCAATTGTTGTCTCCACTGTCGATGACCCTGCCATTTCTTTCATATAGTTGTTCCATTTTGTAGAGATGTTTGTTATCTTAACCTTATCACCACTTTTCACAGGGCTCATCCCCTTTGAAATCCACAAAGCCACCTGTATAGACCCAGAGCCATCTTTCACTCGAATGTTTCGGACGCTTTGATCACCTTTAACTTGCCTTGGAAGCTCATCCTGAATAAACACACAATAACACATACATGTTACAAAACTTCTAAAAAAACACAGTTCAAACATTTGCTTTAACCCTCCAGTTATTTAACCATCTCAATCACCTACAGACAAAATTAATTTCACTTACTATCCAGCCCTACAATACTTTAAACAAAACCAATCACCAGTAATCAGATCACAAATGTGTCACTTGAAACCGTGGCAACTTTCGACAAAACTCACGGTTCAGCTCATTGCGTGAAGACACAGTGCTAGACACAATAGACCGGAATCCATCAATACAGCAAACATCAATGTTTACCAGTAATAACAACCAATGTCTAAATTACAATTAGATACCATACCCACAACAACCTTTACATAACGATGCATTAAAAGTCATCGTTTACTCCATAAACCTCCATCATCAAATAACTTTCTGCAACACAACTTCTTGCCAATGCATTATCCATGCATTTTTTAAATTTATGCATTTGGTCACTCACAAAATCTTATAATCTCATAGACTATCACCAAAAAAAATTTGTCTACAGTGCCGATTGAATTTGTCCTATTATCAAGCTTTATTTTCAGACACCCAGTTTCCCCGAGATTCAGCCTAAAAAAAAAAATGCATTTTGCCCTGTTTTCGATCCCATCTCTCGATTGCATCATCATTTTTCACGGGCGAAAACACCATCATAAAGCATAATTTATCAGCATTCACACAGTGTATGATTCATATTTTTTTTCGTGGAAAAAAACACCGTCGTTTTTCCATATCCTTTTCTAAGTTCCACCAAATTCCGCGTGGGACGAAAGATTTTAGTCTGCACATCGTGACTTTTTCGCAGATGAGCCTACATCGCCCTTGTTTTTTTTTTTTTTTTTTTTTGGGGGGGGGGGTTTCAACGGGCGAAACCGCCCTCTACATCTTGAAATTGTACTTTAACTATTAATACAAAAACTTTTGTGGTTATTTAAAGAAGCCGCCTATTAAGCAATGGTAAGCGGCGTCTTGACAACGGATTTCCTGTGATCGCCATTGCTTAACGTTAGTTTTAATGTCACCAACGTAAGAGTCTGAACTCGTGTGATAGTAGTTTTGTCATTTTCTCATTAGAACTATAATTAAAAAATCACGGAGATGGTAAATGAATAATTCAAGCACAAAACCTGAAAGTATTATTTTACAAATATTGACCGAAACATTGCAAAAATTAGACAAAAACAGTCGAATCCTTATCATTGACTAGATAGTTTGTGTTCAAAAACTGCGTGGTTGTACTGTGAGACTATACCATTTTATCAGGGGTGTGTAGAATAGCTAGCTCGAGACGCCGGTAATCGTGAATAGATTGACACGGCCAAAATATGAATTATGAATGATATTATTAAAACAATAGTAAAAATGTACACATATAGTGAAATTAATGAAAAATTTATTGTTTTTGGGGGGGTTGTTGAGCAAATTCATAGTGTGCATATTATACCCCTGCATAAAAAGCTGTACACCTATATCCTAAAATAATGGCCCATAAAGTTTTTTATAGCCCCGCACCAAAAAAAAAACAACGTAGCGCGCGTGTAAGATCTAGATCACCTCCAAAACTATAACATGTAACTTGTATCTTGTGTGCATTTTAGCTGTCTTCTTGACTGAACAAATTCGGGTGTAACAAATTCTAATAAAGTTACTGGCAAGTCAAGGATTTTTGTGAAATCATTCGTAACAACTTCCTATATTTTCTATAATCCTGAATACATTTATGTCAATACTCACTTCAACAACCACCCCTTCAATCGACACGCGCCGACCATGGTAAGAAGCTTCATCTTCGTGAATCTCACCGATGGGCACAACTCCACTGACATCCAACACATGTTGTGCTTTCTTCATTGTTTCACCGTCAATATCATGCATAGCCCTGCACGGACTTATTTTGCTACGCTTGTTCAGGATCATCACCCCTGAAGCTCCCCGGTTGAATTGCCGAATCAAGAAGCAACCATCAACCTTGAATTGAGAGGCTACTCCATCGTAACACACTGCTTTTATGAAGCCACTCCCATCCACGAGCGCCACTTCCACGCACTTCTCTTCAACTTCACTCGTCTTAACAACTTTCACTCGTACCCCTTTAGGATAAGGCTTACTACGATTATCAGATTTCCTAATCTGTTCAAGAGATTCCATCGTTCTGCAAAGACAAAAATAAAAAAAGAACTTAATATAACCTAACAAAATAATTCCTGAAATCGATTAATCATAATACGTTTATTCAATGTTGCAAAAAAATAACCAGTATCACATAACAAATAATACAAAATCCTAAAACATATTCAAATATAATACATATTCAAATATTATACATACAAAATAATACATACAATATATAACATACAATTTGTGTTGATTTTGGCGCTACATGTATATAAATGTTTCCTGATTGATGATTGATTGATGAAAAAGTAAACTTTTTATAAAAGTGAAACAAACTAAACTTTAAACAAATGGCAATATCTAGGTCCGGGGAGAAGCAACAGCTTTTGTTTCTCAGCCTGGACGGACAGACAAAATAGACAGCGTACATGAAACGACAGCACAAAACGGGTGTGCGACGCACCAAAGCAATACAATATATCCTGAATTCAGAAAAATCCTGACAACACTTCCTAAAATCCGAACAATTCCTGATAAAATATTCAATAATTCAGAAAAAAAATGATTGTAACAGCAACCACTGTGCTAAATTCACTCTAGTTTTACGTGTCCTGCTGTCTTGAATAACCATATAAGTAGAATTTCTCCCTTATTGGAATAACCAAATCGCTGTGTATATTTGTAGCTCACAGACTAGACTGGGCCCCCCAAAAAGTACTTGCCTTTTAAACCAGTAATTCCATCAAATACAACGACTTCATTGATAAACGTGCAGTGACATTAGCCCTTTACACACGAAAAAAAAATAAACGGGGGGTCCTTGGTAGTGTGAAAAACGCTTGTAACCCATAGCTGTGTGACAACTCTCCCATAAACCCAACTTATAAACAATGCTAGTGTTTTCACCCTCAGTTAATTTAGCTGAGATAAAAAAAAGCCACCCAAATTATAACAGATACAGTGATCACTAATCCTTCACATGGTCAGTCAATTAACTACAAAATTATGGCTATCTACCTCTAGTAAACAACGAACTGTAGCAATCTACAATCTTAGCAGTAACACATGTTCCATCCTGATAATCCTTTATGCAATTACGTATTCATTAAAACACAAAATACTCAATGCAGGCAGCTGAACCACAAAGTGATTAACGTGGGAAATGAAATGCTTACAAAACAGTAACATAAAATACACCTACAAAATTACTATTCTAAAGATTACAACTTAAATGAAACTATTAAACTAAAACATTGTCTAACAGCCAAGTGTACTAAAAGGAAAAAATAAACAATTTCATCCTCCAAACAGAGACAAAACCAGATCTCCAATCTAAACTAATACAAAGCAATGTATGTAACCCAGAAATATAACATGGTCGGATAAATTACTAATAAATAGAAAACCGCTAAACGTTAAAAACTAGCTTGCTAAAAACAACAGCAACCAGGATCAATAAGAAAAGGCATCAAACTATTCTTACAAAATTAATACTAACAACAAAATTGCTTTACCTTCACAGACAAAAAACCTTATTTAATTTCTCGGACATACCTTCCAATGAGACAAGATGAACATAACAAACCTTTAAAATTCTATTTAAAAAAAGGGTTATTTAAAAAGTAATTGCTGAGAGATTCTTCCTCTATAAAAAGTAACATCGCCTAACAAAAACCAACACCAACACTAAATGCAACATAATCTACAGACAAAACAACATCTATCTACCTGTAAATTAAACAAATAAAAGAAAAACCGATAATAATACATATTTATTTGCATTAACAAAGTATACCAAAAACCACCAAAGTTACATTCACCATGTACAATCTCACCAAAGATGGTACTTAAGACAAACTTTGCTCTAGGAACTTCAAAATATTTGAATGACAAAAAAAAACACAGTCAACCGGGGCTTTAAATAATAAGACTTTCAGATACTGCACAATCCTATGAAACTCATAAGATATGTAAATCCCTAATAAACATCTTGAAAATGCCCAGCAGGGCATGGTTGTACCGCCCCAACTTGATCGTCCTAATTATCGTTGGGACTAGTGGTCCCAACTTGAGTGTTAAAGTTGGGGCGTCCCAACTATAGTTGGGATCGCAATGCCATAATGCACCCCATGAATAAACTAAAATCATTTATAGCAGTAAATATCATAGTATGAAGTTTTTAAGACCACTTTCCCTTGAGAATATTTGAGATTAAATATAATTTTGTTTTTCCGAGAGAAGGAAAACTGAAATGTATATAAGCCTAGTGAGACTGAGAAAGCGTCATCCCGGCGGCACTGACCATGAGGCACCTGTCAGAACCTTCTAGAAAACACTATTTACACTGAGTTGGCTGTCCATTGAGAGCGATCAACTATCATTCCAAACCAGTTTTGACATGATTTTGTACAGAACCCAGACCCGGGTTTGAAATAAAGAATCTTGTTAAATAACGCCAATCGCATCAGAACCCATGATCGATCACGGTGTCCTGTTGAAGTCTATGGGTGATCCCAACTATAGTTGGGACGTCCCAACTTTAACACTCAAGTTGGGACCAGTTTCAACTATAGTTGGGTCACTAGTCAAGTTGGGACGGAACATGGTCACTAAACCATCCTTCCCTTGCATTACCAAGACAAAAGTTTAGCCACGATACTGAAAAAAGTGCCTCCAAACTTAACTAAAAATAAAGATATACATGTAAAACACGGAAAGCAAATCTTAGAATAGACAATCATCCTTGAGGAAAAGAGTATTAAGAGACGTTCATCAAATTAAAGCAAAATCAAGTTTCTATGATTGACAGTGCAAAAACTTCAACTGGAAACTTCTAAATTCAGCAAACCTTTCTTTCGAAACCTACCATAAATAACAAATAGTTTTCAAACAGAATCCAAACAAAGTTAGCAATCTTTAGAATAGAATATATGACTCTAAAAAAAAGATGAAATAAAACAATAAATATTCAATCAAACGTTTAAACCACCATGGCCGAAACTTTAAATTACACATCACAAACAAAGTCAAAATGTACTATCACCCAAGATTAATTGCTCTGACCAGCTCAATGAATAAGTAAAAAATGTTTATACATACAAACTATACAATACAAATTATAAAGAGCAATTTAAAGACAAACTCACCAGAAAAATTGAACGGGTGTGGATGAAGAAAACTGCTGTCCACGGATGGTCTTATTCGCTGCTCGGTCACTTACTTGCTCACTGACTTTAGCCAAACACATGTCCAGCGTCTAACACAATGTTCAACGAGTGATCTAATACTCTTATACAATTAACTAAAATATGCACAATGAACCATGGGAGGGGGGGGGGGGAGGGAACACGAAAAAGAAAAAGCGCCATCAACGTTGATACTCGCCTCATTCATAAACATGCCTTACATGCATGTAGTCCAATCTCTGTTCATAAAGTCAGATCGCAGCAATAAAGCGCTCTGATTGGTCCCTAGACTTGATTTCAATTCTGAGATCGCGATTATTCCTCCTTTGCGTCAGCCACAAAAACACCCCCATAGAACTATCACGCGCCTCACTGACTCGCAATCTCAGACTTGTCCCCCTTGCGTTTATGTGTATACATATATTCAAAGATAAATTTAAATAATCAAGCATACGCCAGGGAGCTGGCCATTCAGGAGACGGCAAATACCTTACTGCAGCGTCTTTTACTGACAGGCTGAACTCGCTTAAAATTGTTGCTTTATGTTCATTCGATATTGCATTTGTATAGTCCTTGGTATGTAGACAGTTTTTAAAATACATAGATAAATTTATCTTAATGTAATAAAAACACATAACAAAACACATGATTCCTACTCCGCGATAACATTTGCACCCTACAATTTAAAAAGAATGGAGTTCACAACATTCCCCGTATATGATTTTGTTTGAATATTCATGTTATCGAAGGTTTTTGCTATTCCGACCAATCAGATTGTTACGTCCACTTTCGAACTAATTCGCCATAGGGTGTGAACAAACCGTTGAACAATGGTCCCAAGTCTGTGATCGTAGGCTAATGACGTTTTTATCTACAAGAGAGCGCTATTTCAGGCAATAATGTATTGGCTATCGCATAGACTAAAAGCCACGATCACAGACTTCGAACCAAGTCTAATTAGTCCCAGGCTTCATACCAAAGTGTGCACAAACACCATTGGGTACTAACCGGGAATCCACTCCTACGAACAGTTTGAAACAAATGAAACTCATTGTTCAAGATAATGTATTCATGATTCAATATAATTACTTTTCCTGTTTACATTACCCCATCAGTGGTTCAATGCCACCCCTGTACATGTAGATTGTAATTTTGAAACTCCCAATGTAATAATGCGACCATATTAATAAACTATCTAGGTTGTAAGTTATTGACAGGTGTTTTTACATTGTGAAACGCAACAACGAAACTTAGGAAACCAATCGCCGCACCAAGCAAGCAGAAAATGGTCAAATGCTGTCACACTTAACAACAAAATTGTGCCAAACACCAATGATGTCGACAGGGGACACACGCCTAGAAACACATATTGTAGAAACACTATGACACAAGAAGAAAATTCATTGTTCAAAATTGTGTAACACAAGATACTGTTAGGTGTTACTTGAACACCCGATAGATAAAGATGTTAGAGATAACGGGCTTGAGTGCGTGGGAAAAGAAGTAAGACGGAAGCTTGTTAATTGACGATTAAAAGAAAAAAAATTTGTCTACAGTGCCGATTGAATTTGTCCTATTATCAAGCTTTATTTTCAGACACCCAGTTTCCCCGAGATTCAGCCTAAAAAAAAAAAATGCATTTTGCCCTGTTTTCGATCCCATCTCTCGATTGCATCATCATTTTTCACGGGCGAAAACACCATCATAAAGCATAATTTATCAGCATTCACACAGTGTATGATTCATATTTTTTTTCGTGGGAAAAAAACACCGTCGTTTTTCCATATCCTTTTCTAAGTTCCACCAAATTCCGCGTGGGACGAAAGATTTTAGTCTGCACATCGTGACTTTTTCGCAGATGAGCCTACATCGCCCTTGTTTTTTTTTTTTTTTTTTGGGGGGGGGGGGGGTTTCAACGGGCGAAACCGCCCTCTACATCTTGAAATTGTACTTTAACTATTAATACAAAAACTTTTGTGGTTATTTAAAGAAGCCGCCTATTAAGCAATGGTAAGCGGCGTCTTGACAACGGATTTCCTGTGATCGCCATTGCTTAACGTTAGTTTTAATGTCACCAACGTAAGAGTCTGAACTCGTGTGATAGTAGTTTTGTCATTTTCTCATTAGAACTATAATTAAAAAATCACGGAGATGGTAAATGAATAATTCAAGCACAAAACCTGAAAGTATTATTTTACAAATATTGACCGAAACATTGCAAAAATTAGACAAAAACAGTCGAATCCTTATCATTGACTAGATAGTTTGTGTTCAAAAACTGCGTGGTTGTACTGTGAGACTATACCATTTTATCAGGGGTGTGTAGAATAGCTAGCTCGAGACGCCGGTAATCGTGAATAGATTGACACGGCCAAAATATGAATTATGAATGATATTATTAAAACAATAGTAAAAATGTACACATATAGTGAAATTAATGAAAAATTTATTGTTTTTGGGGGGGTTGTTGAGCAAATTCATAGTGTGCATATTATACCCCTGCATAAAAAGCTGTACACCTATATCCTAAAATAATGGCCCATAAAGTTTTTTATAGCCCCGCACCAAAAAAAAACAACGTAGCGCGCGTGTAAGATCTAGATCACCTCCAAAACTATAACATGTAACATGTATCTTGTGTGCATTTTAGCTGTCTTCTTGACTGAACAAATTCGGGTGTAACAAATTCTAATAAAGTTACTGGCAAGTCAAGGATTTTTGTGAAATCATTCGTAACAACTTCCTATATTTTCTATAATCCTGAATACATTTATGTCAATACTCACTTCAACAACCACCCCTTCAATCGACACGCGCCGACCATGGTAAGAAGCTTCATCTTCGTGAATCTCACCGATGGGCACAACTCCACTGACATCCAACACATGTTGTGCTTTCTTCATTGTTTCACCGTCAATATCATGCATAGCCCTGCACGGACTTATTTTGCTACGCTTGTTCAGGATCATCACCCCTGAAGCTCCCCGGTTGAATTGCCGAATCAAGAAGCAACCATCAACCTTGAATTGAGAGGCTACTCCATCGTAACACACTGCTTTTATGAAGCCACTCCCATCCACGAGCGCCACTTCCACGCACTTCTCTTCAACTTCACTCGTCTTAACAACTTTCACTCGTACCCCTTTAGGATAAGGCTTACTACGATTATCAGATTTCCTAATCTGTTCAAGAGATTCCATCGTTCTGCAAAGACAAAAATAAAAAAAGAACTTAATATAACCTAACAAAATAATTCCTGAAATCGATCAATCATAATACGTTTATTCAATGTTGCAAAAAAATAACCAGTATCACATAACAAATAATACAAAATCCTAAAACATATTCAAATATAATACATATTCAAATATTATACATACAAAATAATACATACAATATATAACATACAATTTGTGTTGATTTTGGCGCTACATGTATATAAATGTTTCCTGATTGATGATTGATTGATGAAAAAGTAAACTTTTTATAAAAGTGAAACAAACTAAACTTTAAACAAATGGCAATATCTAGGTCCGGGGAGAAGCAACAGCTTTTGTTTCTCAGCCTGGACGGACAGACAAAATAGACAGCGTACATGAAACGACAGCACAAAACGGGTGTGCGACGCACCAAAGCAATACAATATATCCTGAATTCAGAAAAATCCTGACAACACTTCCTAAAATCCGAACAATTCCTGATAAAATATTCAATAATTCAGAAAAAAAAATGATTGTAACAGCAACCACTGTGCTAAATTCACTCTAGTTTTACGTGTCCTGCTGTCTTGAATAACCATATAAGTAGAATTTCTCCCTTATTGGAATAACCAAATCGCTGTGTATATTTGTAGCTCACAGACTAGACTGGGCCCCCCAAAAAGTACTTGCCTTTTAAACCAGTAATTCCATCAAATACAACGACTTCATTGATAAACGTGCAGTGACATTAGCCCTTTACACACGAAAAAAAAATAAACGGGGGGTCCTTGGTAGTGTGAAAAACGCTTGTAACCCATAGCTGTGTGACAACTCTCCCATAAACCCAACTTATAAACAATGCTAGTGTTTTCACCCTCAGTTAATTTAGCTGAGATAAAAAAAAGCCACCCAAATTATAACAGATACAGTGATCACTAATCCTTCACATGGTCAGTCAATTAACTACAAAATTATGGCTATCTACCTCTAGTAAACAACGAACTGTAGCAATCTACAATCTTAGCAGTAACACATGTTCCATCCTGATAATCCTTTATGCAATTACGTATTCATTAAAACACAAAATACTCAATGCAGGCAGCTGAACCACAAAGTGATTAACGTGGGAAATGAAATGCTTACAAAACAGTAACATAAAATACACCTACAAAATTACTATTCTAAAGATTACAACTTAAATGAAACTATTAAACTAAAACATTGTCTAACAGCCAAGTGTACTAAAAGGAAAAAATAAACAATTTCATCCTCCAAACAGAGACAAAACCAGATCTCCAATCTAAACTAATACAAAGCAATGTATGTAACCCAGAAATATAACATGGTCGGATAAATTACTAATAAATAGAAAACCGCTAAACGTTAAAAACTAGCTTGCTAAAAACAACAGCAACCAGGATCAATAAGAAAAGGCATCAAACTATTCTTACAAAATTAATACAAACAACAAAATTGCTTTACCTTCACAGACAAAAAACCTTATTTAATTTCTCGGACATACCTTCCAATGAGACAAGATGAACATAACAAACCTTTAAAATTCTATTTAAAAAAAGGGTTATTTAAAAAGTAATTGCTGAGAGATTCTTCCTCTATAAAAAGTAACATCGCCTAACAAAAACCAACACCAACAATAAATGAAACATAATCTACAGACAAAACAACATCTATCTACCTGTAAATTAAACAAATAAAAGAAAAACCGATAATAATACATATTTATTTGCATTAACAAAGTATACCAAAAACCACCAAAGTTACATTCACCATGTACAATCTCACCAAAGATGGTACTTAAGACAAACTTTGCTCTAGGAACTTCAAAATATTTGAATGACAAAAAAAAACACAGTCAACCGGGGCTTTAAATAATAAGACTTTCAGATACTGCACAATCCTATGAAACTCATAAGATATGTAAATCCCTAATAAACATCTTGAAAATGCCCAGCAGGGCATGGTTGTACCGCCCCAACTTGATCGTCCTAATTATCGTTGGGACTAGTGGTCCCAACTTGAGTGTTAAAGTTGGGGCGTCCCAACTATAGTTGGGATCGCAATGCCATAATGCACCCCATGAATAAACTAAAATCATTTATAGCAGTAAATATCATAGTATGAAGTTTTTAAGACCACTTTCCCTTGAGAATATTTGAGATTAAATAGAATTTTGTTTTTCCGAGAGAAGGAAAACTGAAATGTATATAAGCCTAGTGAGACTGAGAAAGCGTCATCCCGGCGGCACTGACCATGAGGCACCTGTCAGAACCTTCTAGAAAACACTATTTACACTGAGTTGGCTGTCCATTGAGAGCGATCAACTATCATTCCAAACCAGTTTTGACATGATTTTGTACAGAACCCAGACCCGGGTTTGAAATAAAGAATCTTGTTAAATAACGCCAATCGCATCAGAACCCATGATCGATCACGGTGTCCTGTTGAAGTCTATGGGTGATCCCAACTATAGTTGGGACGTCCCAACTTTAACACTCAAGTTGGGACCAGTTTCAACTATAGTTGGGTCACTAGTCAAGTTGGGACGGAACATGGTCACTAAACCATCCTTCCCTTGCATTACCAAGACAAAAGTTTAGCCACGATACTGAAAAAAGTGCCTCCAAACTTAACTAAAAATAAAGATATACATGTAAAACACGGAAAGCAAATCTTAGAATAGACAATCATCCTTGAGGAAAAGAGTATTAAGAGACGTTCATCAAATTAAAGCAAAATCAAGTTTCTATGATTGACAGTGCAAAAACTTCAACTGGAAACTTCTAAATTCAGCAAACCTTTCTTTCGAAACCTACCATAAATAACAAATAGTTTTCAAACAGAATCCAAACAAAGTTAGCAATCTTTAGAATAGAATATATGACTCTAAAAAAAAGATGAAATAAAACAATAAATATTCAATCAAACGTTTAAACCACCATGGCCGAAACTTTAAATTACACATCACAAACAAAGTCAAAATGTACTATCACCCAAGATTAATTGCTCTGACCAGCTCAATGAATAACTAAAAAATGTTTATACATACAAACTATACAATACAAATTATAAAGAGCAATTTAAAGACAAACTCACCAGAAAAATTGAACGGGTGTGGATGAAGAAAACTGCTGTCCACGGATGGTCTTATTCGCTGCTCGGTCACTTACTTGCTCACTGACTTTAGCCAAACACATGTCCAGCGTCTAACACAATGTTCAACGAGTGATCTAATACTCTTATACAATTAACTAAAATATGCACAATGAACCATGGGAGGGGGGGGGGGGAGGGAACACGAAAAAGAAAAAGCGCCATCAACGTTGATACTCGCCTCATTCATAAACATGCCTTACATGCATGTAGTCCAATCTCTGTTCATAAAGTCAGATCGCAGCAATAAAGCGCTCTGATTGGTCCCTAGACTTGATTTCAATTCTGAGATCGCGATTATTCCTCCTTTGCGTCAGCCACAAAAACACCCCCATAGAACTATCACGCGCCTCACTGACTCGCAATCTCAGACTTGTCCCCCTTGCGTTTATGTGTATACATATATTCAAAGATAAATTTAAATAATCAAGCATACGCCAGGGAGCTGGCCATTCAGGAGACGGCAAATACCTTACTGCAGCGTCTTTTACTGACAGGCTGAACTCGCTTAAAATTGTTGCTTTATGTTCATTCGATATTGCATTTGTATAGTCCTTGGTATGTAGACAGTTTTTAAAATACATAGATAAATTTATCTTAATGTAATAAAAACACATAACAAAACACATGATTCCTACTCCGCGATAACATTTGCACCCTACAATTTAAAAAGAATGGAGTTCACAACATTCCCCGTATATGATTTTGTTTGAATATTCATGTTATCGAAGGTTTTTGCTATTCCGACCAATCAGATTGTTACGTCCACTTTCGAACTAATTCGCCATAGGGTGTGAACAAACCGTTGAACAATGGTCCCAAGTCTGTGATCGTAGGCTAATGACGTTTTTATCTACAAGAGAGCGCTATTTCAGGCAATAATGTATTGGCTATCGCATAGACTAAAAGCCACGATCACAGACTTCGAACCAAGTCTAATTAGTCCCAGGCTTCATACCAAAGTGTGCACAAACACCATTGGGTACTAACCGGGAATCCACTCCTACGAACAGTTTGAAACAAATGAAACTCATTGTTCAAGATAATGTATTCATGATTCAATATAATTACTTTTCCTGTTTACATTACCCCATCAGTGGTTCAATGCCACCCCTGTACATGTAGATTGTAATTTTGAAACTCCCAATGTAATAATGCGACCATATTAATAAACTATCTAGGTTGTAAGTTATTGACAGGTGTTTTTACATTGTGAAACGCAACAACGAAACTTAGGAAACCAATCGCCGCACCAAGCAAGCAGAAAATGGTCAAATGCTGTCACACTTAACAACAAAATTGTGCCAAACACCAATGATGTCGACAGGGGACACACGCCTAGAAACACATATTGTAGAAACACTATGACACAAGAAGAAAATTCATTGTTCAAAATTGTGTAACACAAGATACTGTTAGGTGTTACTTGAACACCCGATAGATAAAGATGTTAGAGATAACGGGCTTGAGTGCGTGGGAAAAGAAGTAAGACGGAAGCTTGTTAATTGACGATTAAAAGTGGTATCGTTCGAAGGAGTTGTGTTTCTTGAAGCTTGAAATTATAAAATAAACACTAGTAGTGGTAGTTGGATTTAGGGCTTACTATAGTTCATTCACAGTTCAAGTTAATTACCTTTCCTATTTCATACCCACCTTACCGCAAGTGCACTACACAGGTCTTTCCACATTATTTATTTCAACATGTTATAAATTTTGACTGCATCCAATATTTCTTGCTACAAAAGACTCGCTTTCCTAAGTCCATTTGGATTTCAATTTATAACGTCTCTGTATCACTGAGTTTCAACTTTTTTTCTACTTTGCTTAACGCCATGTTTAATGTTTCCCAGTTCGTTTCCGCTTAACCAAGTACTATTTGCAAATAATACAGGTCTTAATTGCTTGGAATACAACACTATTTGAATAGTTCCTTATGAGCAATTGCAATGAAACTTTCAGTGATGACAAGTACTCGAACAGTGATCATTCTAAAACAATAATGTTATGATGACGTCATCACCTGTCACGTGACGTCGCCTTATGATGTTTCAAGTCACGTATTTAAAAAATACATATCAAATCAGCCACAACAAACCGCAGATTTTGATTTTAGGATGATTGGATAAATATAATTTACATCTTATTTGATTTCGTGTGCGTGACCTCACATGATGTCATGATAATGTCATCACCTGTCACGTAACATCATCTTAAAAGTTGTTTATTTTAAATATTTACAATCTACATCAAACACCAGAGACCGTACATTTCTATTGTGGGATTGGGTAGAGATACAATATATCTTTATTAAATATTTCGTGTGCGAGACCTCATATGGCCTCTACTTCCGAGAAAAACGGATCAAAACCGAAATTGACTTGTACAATATGCATTAGCAACAGCTATGACCTTGCTTTCAACAATGCTAATGTCTGACGGTGATGACCAGTTAATACGAAATCAATAGACCTTTCCATTGTTGACAAACAAACAGCGCTGGTTAGCATGCACCGCCGAATGCTAGTAAAACATTCAATCGTGTTAACAGATGTTTTAACCAAATTCAACATTTTCGGCAAGCTTCTAATTAAATAAAATACCTCCCATGATCGGTTGCTTTGTTTTCAATAAATTCAACACTATTTTTGAATATTTGTGTTAGGTTGTTACAAAATGTAGCTATCTGTTTCTGTTTTGCACTTGATGGCTTTCCATAGTTTTCCAACCAGGGTTGGCAAAAACTTGGGCTGTGACGTTGCAAAAGAAAGGTCTATAACATCACAATACACAAGAGCGCCCTCTAGCGGAAAGTTGCACACTTATCAAAATAAACTTTTCAATGTGTGTGATAAAGTATTGTGAGAGTATTGTGTAAACACTTCAAAATTTGCATACATGTTGACCGTCAGGCAGCAATCATGTGTGAAATTTCAGATCGATGACATCATCGGGGGTCACGTGACGCGGCAGTAAAGGTGCCTTTTTTGAAGTCGTATAACTCCCGAAGTATTAGTGCGATCATGTTGAAACTTGGTAGGTTGTTAGATATTGGCAAGTTCTTGTAAATTCTGAAATGACGTCATGATGACGTCATCACGTGATTTTTTCAGATTTTTTCTATTTTTTGCACCTTTAAGTCATAAATTGCTTATAAAACGCGGTATAATCCAAATTCTTTCTTAAACAGGCTTGATACGTCATAACTGCTTTGAATATAAACAAACTTTCAAATTCAGTCGAGTAATTTGAAAAAATTATGACGAAACAGCTCGGCATTTGTGCACAAATGCATGTCTATTTTTTTATTATTTTTTTAGCTGTTTCGCAGCGCTGCGAAACAGCTCTTGTTTTCGTTAGTTTTTTTATTATTAGCTGTTTCGCAGCAAAGCGCAGCGAAACAGCTCTTGTTTTCGTTAAAGTTTTTGTTTTTATTATTAGCTGTTTCGTAGCGCAGCGCTGCGAAACAGCTCTTGTTTTCGTTAAAGTTTTTGTTATTTTTTTAAAAAGCTGTTTCGTAGCGCAGCGCTGCGAAACAGCTCTTGTTTTTGTTAAAGTTTTTTTAGCTGTTTCGCAGCATAGCGCAGCGAAACAGCTCTTGTTTTTGTTAAAGTTTTTTTTATTATTATTTTTTTTATTTGTATGTTTCAGCCAAAAACAATTGTATGCGTTGATTTGCAATGTTCCCAATGAGCGATTGCAATGAAACTTTCAGTGATGAAAGGTATTGGTGCAATAATGATCCTAAAAAAGTGATGTCATGATGACGTCATCACCTGTCACGTGACGTCATCTTAAAGTTTCCTTTTTTTAAATATTTGAAAATCTATATCAAATCAACCACAACAGACCGTAGGTTTCTGTTTGCGGGATTGGGTGGGGATAAACTAGGTCTTCATTTTATTCAGTGTGCGTGACCTTACATGACCTCTACTTCCGGTATAAACAGGAAGTGCCTTGTAATTCAAAAGTGGAAATTTGTATGAAGTTGCTTTCAACGATGTTATTGTTTGGCAAGGGTGGGCAATTAAAAAAAAATACCAATGACGTCACAATACACAAGAGCGCCCTCTAGCGGCAAGTTGAAAACTGATCAAAATGGACTTTTTGAAGATGTGTGTGGTGAAGTTTTGTGTAATCACTTCAAAATTTACACACATGTTGATCGTCAAGCAGCCATCATATGTGTGAAATTTCAGATCGATGACGTCATCGGGGGTCACGTGACGCGGCATTAAAGGTGCCTTTTTAACGTCGTATATCTCCCTAAGTGTTAGTGTGATCATGTTGAAACTTGGTAATTTGTTGGATATTTGCAAGTTCTTGTAAATTCTGAAATGACGTCATGATGACGTCATCACATGATTTTTTATGATTTTTTGAAAAAGTTATGGCGAAACAGCTTGGCATTTGTGCACAAATGCAATATGTCTAGTTTATTATTAGCTGTTTCGCAGCAAAGCGCAGCGAAACAGCTCTTGTTTTTGTTAAAGTTTTTGTTTTTATTGTTTTTTTTATTTTTATTTTTCAGACAGGAAGTCATTGACATAATGCACAATTCTTTCTAGGCAGCCTTTTGCATAGTTCGTAAAGAGCAATTGCAATGAAACTTTCAGTGATGAAAGGCATTGGTGCAATATTGATCTCAAAACAATGAGGTCATGATGACGTCATCACCTGTCACGTGACGTCATCTTAAAGGTTTCTATTTTAAATATTTGAAAATCAGTAACAAATCAGCCACAAGAGACCGTAGGTTTTTGATTGCGAGATTGTATAGGGATAAATTAGGTCTTCATTTTATTCAGTGTGCGTGACCTCACATGACCTCTACTTCCGGTCGAAATAGGAAGTGCCTTGTAATTCAAAAGTGGAAATTTTTATGAAGTTGCTTTCAACGATGTTATTGTTTAGCAAGGGTGGGCAATTAAAGAAAAAATACCGATGACGTCACTACACACAAGAGCGCCCTCTAGCGGCAGGTTGAAAACTGATCAAAATGGACTTTTTGAAGATGTGTGTAGTGAAGTTTTGTGTAATCACTTCAAAATTTACACACATGTTGATTCTTAGGCAGGCATCATATGTGTGAAGTTTCAGATCAATGACGTCATGGGGGGTCATGTGACGGGGCGTTTAAGGTGCACTTTTTGAAGTCGTATAACTCCCGAAGTAATGATGCGATCATGTTGAAACTTGGTAGGTTGTTAGATATTGGCAAGTTCATGTAAATTGTGACATGACGTCATGATGACGTCATCACAAATAAAGTTATGAATTTTTAATTTTTTGCACCTTTAAGTCATAAATTGCTAACGGAACATGGTATAATCTAAATTTTTGTTTACACAGACTTGACGTCATATAACTGCTTTGAATACAAGAAGACTTGCCATGAAATGCTAACGGAACATGCTATAAGCAGTATTTGAATTACCAGGCTTAATAGGTTGTACAAGGTTTGGATAACGAATTGACGTCTTCATTTGTCAGGCTTGAATGTCATAAATGCCTTGTCGAAGAAAACAAACTGATGTCATCGTGACACTTCATCGTGAAGTTTTTAAGGGTAGTTTTACCAGATTTATCGTACATAATAAATACAATCTCACGGCATTTATTTTGTTATATTGTCAAATTGACAATGCTGTAAATGCACGTGAACTCGTTCGCCCATCACATTTTTTGAAGTCATCTCATGGATAGGGTTTTATAAATAAATGCACAAATAAAGCACAGCCTTCGTTAAATAGCGCCCTCCCGAGGCTGAGTTGTGTATATTTTAAATTATGGAGGGTAGAAATTAATTCGTCCTCATCTTCCTGCATTTAGATTTCCGTTTTGGTATTGAAAGAAACATTATTTTAAAAATATTATCCAAAGTGATTGGGATTGTCCAGTATAAAACGTAATTACGGGGCGACAGTGATTTGTCCTTTTTATTATTTTAAGTGACCCAAACAATAGACCCATTTTGGCTACATCCATATTGTAATTAGACCTACCTGCTTTCAGCAAAGGATGTTTGTGTTTCTTCAACGACCACTCTATTGTTTCAGTTATTTTTCTATTGTTTTATACAACAGTACATGTGTACATTTTTAGGTACCGGTATCATCTTAATGTAAAGTTGCAATAATGTCAACAAGGTTAATTGTATGTTTCTTATTTTGGCAAGACCCATTAAGTTGATAATGAACCCCTACTAAAACTTTATTTATTTTAGCATGTTGTTCACCAACTTCATTGTGCAATTCATCTCTCAAACTCTATTACACATGTTATCTTCTAATTTGGGTAAAATGAACTTCATTTGCTATATCATGTGAAATATCCAAGTAGAAGCAGTAACTAAATGAAGTCTGAAGTAGAAGCAATAATTTAATGAAGTCTACAAATTGTTTTAATTCCTTTCTTTTTTATTTCGTATTGGTAATCATTTGATTGTTTACATTATTAATATCAAGTGAAATATTGTTTTAATTTTAATATAATTTATTCAAATCATTTCATAGTACAAGCAAAGGTAATAAAGTCTACATATTATTTTCTTAATTTGCCAGTTTTTAAAATTGTGAATGCCGTTTTCAGGAACACCAAAAAGTTGGCTTTGTTTTTACAAATTACATTTACATCAAAACTGTCAGTATCCTTGTTGTTTTGTCCCATCAGTTTCACATTAATTTATAAATAAGGTGATGCATACTACATGAAGATCAAAACATTCTTAAAAACCAAGGGTCAATTTGTAAAGCTTTGTTCATTACATGGAAGGTTAATTCAAAGTGCGATGCTTTTTCGGAAGAAAAGGCTTTATCCAGTTCCAAGCAGGAAAGCTGTTTTTTAAAACATATTTCTCAAAAGTTGACAGCAAAGTCTGTGGCAGGATACTGCACTAACAGCTGTATGTCCCTTCCAAAGGACAAAGCAATAACGTTGAACCTTTGTTCATTTCATGTAAGTTTAATTCATAGCGCAAAGCTTTCTCAAAAAAAGTTGTTTTGTCAAATTTCAAGCAGGAAAGCTGCTTTGTAAAAATACCTTACTGAAAGAGTGTATAATAAAGTCTGTGGCAGGTTACTGCACTAAGCACTCTAAAATGTCTGCTAATCTCTTAACACTGATTGAATGGGTACAAGAGGTATTAATACAATAAACTTTATTCTGTGTCATGTTATCTTGTGAGTGTACTTCTGTCAAAAATAAAGTCCTTGTTGCAAATTATAGCATTTGAAGTCAAAATATATGATTTCTTTCTTAGTGTTGTGTCTCAAATAACCCAATCAGACCATCTTGTGGTGCTTTTCAATATTGTGCATCAATCAATCCCATGTGAGCAGGGTGTAGGTGATCTAGTAAAAATCAAGAGGGAACATCAATCAGTCACTAATCCAGTGTGTAATGTTCTTTGCTGAAGATTCTGATTGATATAACCAACAGGAGAGTGTCGATCACAGTCTGAAAGATGAGCTGTATTTGATTTCCTGAAAAAAAAAAGAAGATAAACAAAGATAGAGCACACAATAAAGTAATGAGCTAACAATGTATCAATTGGCAAACACAAGTTGAAGCATTTATATAAATGCAAAGCTATCAGTATTACACCCTCCAAGTGTCTCATAGCATTATTTAATTTTTATCACGAGTATACTCACTGGTTCAAAGAGACCCGTGTAGAGGTACATGGATAAAGGTTATTTAAGGTGATTCTAAATGCATTTCATGTACCATTTTGTAATGTAAGGATTAAAAGGGTGGAGCGAATTATTTCACAATAACTTTTTACTGATGAAATGGCACACGTATGCATGACACCACCTATAGTGAGCCTGTGGATTTTCTGTCACAGGACTTAAACACACACAATGCGTAGTGCTTAGTAACATTGCTTTTGGTGTTCAACTAAAAATTATCTATTTCAGATATGACAATAACCAATTAATACTTTAGTGGTCTTACCTCTTTGACTGGTTGATAAGGGTTCAGTCAATGAAAGTGATGATGACGTGATGAGCAGAAAGTTGCCTTCTTGAAAGCACTTGATCATAGACAGTTCACCACACAGTACACCACATACACATGGTAAGTACCTTAACTAGCTACAATTGGTTGGGGACGTAGTTTATGGAACACATAGGTACACTTGTTCATACATCATCAGCTGCAACCAATGGTGAAAAATCAGTCGAATGAACACAGTCAGTGCAGATGACCAACAGCTAGAGGGGTAGAGTAGCTCCATCAGCTTGTAGTACCATGGATGAGTTTACTGTCAGCTCCATCCAAAGGTGGAAAGGCAGACAGTATCAATACAGGTAACAAAGATGATTAGCAGCAAGTGAGGGTAAATTTGCTCCATAAGTTCGTAGCACCATGGTTGAGTGTGCTCTCAGCTGCATCCAACGGAAGGCAGTCACACAGTAAAACACAGTCAATGCAGATGATAAGTGGTAGCCAGGAGTGTGACCAGCTACAATCTCGTGTAGTCTCAGGTACATTTTCATGTTTGATGTACACCATCAGTTTGAAGCAACAGCAACAGCAGACAGTGTGGACAGTCAAAACAGTTGACAAGCAGTCGTTTAGCTCCATTGCTTTCTGTATGCAGTTGATGGTACAGTCTGATGCTTCATGTGTTAGCTGAGTCATCAACAAAGAATAAACAACACACATTTTACTGCCTGATTCTAAAACATACTTAATATGTTGTGACAGAATCTGCCACATTTAGTGATTGTGCAAATGGCAGCAAGCTATTATTTATTGTGAAGTGGGCATAATAATTTGGTATTGATTGAATACTGACAATCATGTAAAACCCTGTTTTGTGAAAGACATAGATAGTGCGAGTGACATGTGAATCACTGGTCTCTGGTGGTTAAGTGTCAATGCATTGTTTGACCATACAGATACATGGTGCTGAAATGCAAGTTTATTTCACACACGTCTGATATTTAAGTCAGGTTCTGTTTGAGTGATAACCTGTGACTTTTAAATTATCATTCAAGAGACCTATCGACTGAACTAACCAGCCATGCCTAGAAGAGGACCATACACAAATAAACATAAATCTGTATCAGGTACTTCTAACTACAGTATGAAACTTACCTGCTATCACCTGGCACGTCTAATGATCTGTGTTAGAGACATCTGTTGTCATGTGGGAATCATGATTATGACTTCCACATATGATGAGCCTGTGGAATTTTCTTCCACAGGGCTCACAAGCACTGTAGATTACAGTGCATATAATGTCCTGGTGTTAGTGTGCAACATCACTTTTTTTCTGACAATTTCAGTTAACACTAAAGCAAACTGCATATTCTTTGATCGTATCTTACCTGTACAACTGGTTGATATGTAGGGAGTTAATCAGCTTCATTGACTTGCTGCTATTATGTATACAAATGTCACTGATGAGAAAAAACAAAAAGCCACCAAGTTGTCATTTGTTACCTACACGTATAATTCCTGATGAATGAACCATCTCACTGTATTATAAATACCATCTACATTACACTTTATGCTTTATTTTACAACCTCTTCTGTACATATTTATGCAACCACGGTCAAAATTACAAAGTTTGTACTTTGTACATCACATAATGTACTTGCTTGTGTACTCTGTACATGTATGTTCTTCATTTCAATGTACACTAGTTTATTAAAATGTCATCAATTACAATGTTTTGTCTATGCGTGGCATTGTGTTAAATACCTTGCTCATCACTTAAAAACTAATATTGATATGAAATAGAAGCAAAAACGAGGAATTAATGTGTATAAACATATAATTTGATGTGTGTACATGTAAACTGACAAATTATAGCCATCTTCAAATATATTTAAAAAACTGATTTACTTGTACTGCATTAATTGAGTGACACATGGTTTAACTTCAACACATATTTGTATGACAGCACTTGCAGTGTAGAGTGTCATAGGACAATTTGAAATACTGCAATATACTTTTCATGTTTAATCCAACTATGGTTTTCAACAACTATTTGTTTTATATCCCATGTACACTACCCTTTTCTATGTACTGATAAATTCTCATATTGTACTATTTTCAAACAAGTGTATGGAATAAACGTCATATTGAATTGAATTGAAAAGTGCTACCATAATATAACCATTGGATTTCATCTAAAACTTAACTGCAATTGATTCATGATAGCTGTAATATGTTGGAACTACATGGGTCTGGATAGAATCCATGTTTTTCATGTAAACATGGTCAATTAGTGTTCCTCTCTCAGTAGTGGCTTCAGTAACACACTGCTTATAACCATGTTCTTGCATCACTTTCTCAACACAAGAAGATTGTTTGAAAATATCTTCATTGAAATCACCCATAATAATGCATTTGTTGGATACTTTGTGTACTTCATCAAGCAAGAGTTTGAGAACTGCAATAAAATCTTTCATTACATAAGATGGTGGTCGATAAATAACAACGGTTAAAGAAACTTCTGAAGTCATCTGAAATGCAATATATTCAAGATTTGTCACTGGAATATTCAATCTAGTAAGCACTCTGTCTTTTCAGCAACACCACCATGACACTGTTCCTTTAACATCTGGGTAAGTAAACTAGAATTATCATATGAATTACATCTTCGTTGATGATACCATTTGAAATCAATCAAATCCAGATCATAACATGGCTCTTTATCAATCCATGTTTCAGTCAGACAAATGAAGTCACATGACATCATATCTTTATTACATGTGAAGTCCATTTGATGTACTTGTAATCCTTGAATATTATGCATCATAATGGTTGTACTGTCACTATCATCTTCTACAAGTTCATTATTGCTTTTGTCATTATTTTCATCAATAAAGGAGGCCATCTTACTCAGTGCATCCATCACTTCTCCATTGCAATAAATACATTTCTCATTGAATCCTTCTATCACAAGTCCATTAAGTGATGTGACTCTACTCAAAGCAACATATGCTTGTCCTGCAGCAAATATACGATGAAGACAAATAACTGCTCTGTCTGTACTGAGTCCTTGAACTTTGTGAACTGTACAAGCCCATGCCAACTTGAGAGGGAACTGATGTCGCACATACTGGTTAGTAACACTTTCTTCCACCATTTCAACAGGTACAACATGCACATCTGGATTATTGGAAGACTGCCTTTTCAATTTTGACCCAATAGATTTGTTATCAATTTCAATACGACTTGGTGACAAGTGAGCTGCTAACGTAATTATTTGATAAACAGTTCCAACTGCTCCATTCACAAGTCCATCACTTACATCAATATTTCTCGTTAACATTACCCTAGCACCAATACCGAGCCACAATGATTTTGATAATGAGGATTTTTTTCCTTTTATTTCAGCACGCTTCATATTACCACTTCTTTCATCTTTCTTCAAATCCCTGGCCAAAATACACACACAGTCTACACACTTCACAAACAGGGTTTTCAAATTATATTCATCAACTTGCTTGTTACAAGGGTAAATATGCACAGCATCACTCCAATCTTCTCCAGTTTCACGTGATTGCAACATTGTCATGTCATCCTCCCTCAACTTTTCCTGTTTCTTTCTTACACGCAACCTGTTCAGTATTTCAGCAAACTGTGCATCTTCCTTTTGTCTCATTATCTCAGTCAGTTCTACTTTCATGAAGTTATCATTCCACAAATCACATTGTATAGTGCTTTGGTACAGAGATTTCCCTTTTACTGGAGGCAACTGATAGAAATCTCCAACAGCTATTATACTGACATTACCGAATGAACCGTAGTCTCTTGTTTGTTTTATCTGTCGTAGACGTCCATGAATGTAGCACAATAATTTTTGATCTACCATTGAAATTTCATCTATAATCAAAATGTGTAACTGTTGATATTTATTCCGAAGCGTACTGATCTTATCTTCACCAAGTGGCTGGTATGGCAATCTAGCATTTACAGGTATTGAGAATGCATTGTGAATAGTGGCACCGTTAATATTGAAAGCCGCAACACCAGTAGGAGCTGTAAGCAATACAGATACATCATCGGGATTTTCCATCATTCTAGCAAACAGTCTTGTTGCTTTATAATAAATAGATTTGATCAAATGACTCTTTCCTGTTCCGGCACCACCAGTGACAAAAACATGAAATGGCTCTATATGTTTCCCATTTGTCTTGTCCAAACACCACTGTCTGATTTTATAAAAAACTTGTTTCTGTTTTACATTTAATGACCTGAACAATGCAATTGCTTCATGTTTGGATATTCTATCTGAATATGGCTCTATGTTGCTCAATACTTCTTTATTACTGTCAGATTTCAAATCAGGAATTTCACATTCATTTTCAGAATGACTCATTAATTTAGGACGTTGGTTTTGGCATTCAAGTCTCTCTTGTTCTGTTTCAGGACAAATCTGAGCCCATGCATCTTCTTGTGGACCAAATTTCTCAAGAAACTCTTTTGCTTCATCCAATGCCTCAACATTAGACTCGTACACAGATCGATTTTTCTCAACAATGCACTTGACAGACTGTAGCTCATTATTCAATCGAACAAACCCGTTCATGTAAAAGTCTTCATACAAATCAAACTTTGACGGCTTCAGTTGTGAATCAACACGGTATGGAAGAAATAATTGAAGGACACTCTGATAGTATTTCTCTGGACATTTGACAACTGATATGTCCATATGTGATCATCTCCATCACATTTACTTTTAATCACACTTATTGGTAAACTCATTTTGACAGGATTCTCACCAACAGGTATAAACTGTACTTCTCTAGATCCTTCTTTCAATCTCAAACCACAGACCCGATACACTGCTTCTTGTGCTGATACTTCACGATTGTGCAGATACACAGAACCAAGTTTCTTCATACTCTGTTTTGCATCTAAATTACCTTTCTGTGCCTCACTCTGAGCATGTGACAACAAGACACCCATTTCACGTTCAGCTTTAGCCATATACGATACTATGTAGGCCACACAAGCATACACATCACAGATAAACTGAATATCCATGTTTGCATTCCAACATCTTATCAAATGAGGATTGTACAAATTGACCCAAACATCCTGTGGTTGTCTCTTCAGTACAATAGTGGTCTTCTTGCTTAAGACATTGTTGGCCTTCTCAAATTCCTGTTGTGTAATACCAATATGCTCAAACAATTCACTAGTTGTCATGTGTTGGTTTTCTTCATCTTTTAATGCAACCCAAAGTGACTTCAATACTTTTTTGGCATCATCACTTTCATTATCATCATTTTCATTATCATCATTTTCATCATCTGTTGGCTGTGGTTGTGCAATAAATGTCTGTTTAGATGGTGGTCTAGGGAAATTAAACCTGCACTCTGTACCTTTTTTCTTACACGACTTTGAATGCTTGCGGCTATGAAGTTGTACCCTGCTGATAATCTCAAAAAGTTCATTATCGTCTTCCTCAGATGGCAACTCACAACTGACATATCTATCAATAAATGTAACAACATCCTTGTCCTGATCATGTCCTAACCTTGGTGCATTTTCAATCCAGAATAGACAATGTGTATGAGGAGATCCTCTCTGTTGAAATTCCACTCTGTAAAAATAATCCTTCACTTTTCCAATAGGTTTAGCCTTTGACATAATGACATCTTTTAAAAAAGTACGAAATCGCTTGTCAAACATTCTAGCTGCAGTAACAGGATTACTTCTCAATACATTGCATTTCTCATTCCAGTCTAAATCATTTACATCTCTTGAATCACCTTGCTGTCTCAGTATTGTGTTGATAACTTCAGGCCATCTCATATCTGCTGCTGAGAATGAGCAAAACCAAGTTGGGATTCCTAACTGTCTTGTCATAGCTAAAACATCTTTCTGTGTTGCTTGCCAATATGGAGGTCTTCCTCTGATTGGTTTAAGAAATTTGTATCCACTATCAGATTTTAGAATGTCTCTCAAATGTTCCTTGTCATTTATCATTCTTGCTTCTACTCTCTCATCATTGTATATTCTGCCAGAGTTTTTACGCAATGCAATAGAAACACATGACATCACTTTTTGAATTTCCAACAAATATTGTGCATAAAAAATGTACTGAGTGTTTTTTGCAAACCTATTATCAGCATGCATCAGTCTGTTATGCAGATATCTACACAGAGTTAGCTTCACATCACGCTTATCACTAAATATGGGAGTTCCTTGAGAAAATAATGTTGGAAAGCATTTTGCTTCATTGCCTTCTTCCATTAAAACTCTGACTGGATTATTTCCTTCACATGGTGCAACACAGAGTATATCATCAAAATACTGATCGAGAATTTCCTGACCTATATCTGCTGGCTGTAAACATGTATCAAGTGGGATTCCACGCAAACGATCCTCATCAGTTTCCTCATCACTGTCATTCCTACCAACTACTCCGTCATCACTTTCTGCACTTACTGCAACATCCTCTAATAATGGATCTTCCCAATCAGTGTTAATTTCAATACCTTGATACTACACGTTATTATGTTTTAGGTAATGCAATGCATTCTCTACATTTTTCTTGTTGACAAACTCATACTGATAATGTCCACGGTAAGTCAGCTTTCTCTTTAATTTCACTCTAATCATCTGATCATCATTCCTACTTCTTGGTAATGACTTTACAGTTTCTGTTACATTGGATGGTACACATACAACTGGTCCCCTGACACCATGCTGTCCTCCTTTAGGTAATGCTATCATTCTAATGAATGGGATATTTATTGCAATCAAATGTTTTTCTAAACCATTTAAACAATCTAACTGCTGTGGAATATCTGTGAGTGTTAAATTATTGACATACGCTTCTGCTGGAAAGTCATTATTGAGTAGTTTCCTATGACATGTGTAGCATATCCAAAAGCATGATCTGCTGGACTTTAAAACAGGACAACTTGATAGACAATTTCGACTACAAGTATGGACATAATTTGCAGATAAAATACTGGAGTCTCTGTATTTCTCTTGTTTACATTTCAAAACCTGTTTCCGAAAGAGAAGTTTAAGACAAACAGCACAAACATATTCAGGTCCTTGTGAAATTTCTTTCCTAAACATCTTTGTCACATGACTAATACTGACTGTCTGTTCCTTTCTATTCAAGGCACGCTTGCGATTGTTATTAATCATATTTTCCTTATAAGCTTTATTTGTGTGATATTTTTGCTTTCCGTACTGGATTATTTTTTTCTTGTAAGAACAATTTAAGTGATACTTTCTTTTACTATTCTGAATAAGTGCACTTTTGTATATTTTATTCTGATATTTGGCTTTATTGTATTTGAGCAGTCTTTCCTTGAATCTAACATTGTTACGATATTTAGATTTGCTGAAGTTAATGACTGTGTCTCTAAATCTAGCATCCTTACAATATTAAGATTTGCTAAAGTTAATCAGTGTGTCTCTATATCTAACATCGTTGCAATATTTAGATTTGCCTTTGTTAATTAGTCTCTCTCTATAGTTAGCATTGTTTGCGTATTTTGATTTTCCATCACTAATAAACGTTTCTCTAAATTGAGCATTTTCTTTGTACTTTTTGTTACTTTTCATTCTCACACTGTCTCGGTACTTCTTTTTCTTACCTAGAGCTATTTCATCTTTCATTTCCTGATATCTTGTTTTTTGAGCACTAAGTCTTCCCGATTTAAAACATACATTCTCTTGGTGTTTCATTTTCAACTTTTGTTTTATAATTTCAGCATTTTCTTTGTAATATTTCTTATTGTACTTTGATTTCTTTTGTTTGCATTCACCATTGCTATGTTTCGTTTTCTCACAATCCTTCTGTTTGGCTGTTTTACACTCTTTTTGTTTCATTTCTCTCTGCTGCACAGACTGTTTGTACTTTTCTCTAGCTTTCTCCCTAGCCAATTTTTGCTTTAATTTCAAGTTTACACGCTTTTTCCTTTTTGGTTTCACAGTTTTTGCTGTAACTTTGTTCACTACAGGTTTCAGACTATCATTATGTTTAAATCCTATGGCTTTATCACACTGCACTGTCTGTTTTGAAGATTTTTTTGGTTTTCCTTTCACATCACATAATTGCACAGTTATCTCAGCAACTGACAAAACAACATCATAATGAATTCTTCCTCTATGATACAAGTAAATTGCCATTCCTAAACTTGGACAGTTGTCAAAATAATTTGTAGAAAATCTATACCAATTATTTACATCATCAAATGTACATATGTCAACTTGCAACATATCAACCATTGCCATTATTTCAAGCTCTGTTGCCCATGTTCCACTATCATACATCATTTGTGTCATTACATAGTCCTCCAGGCTAACAAATCCATCTCTCAAAACACATTGAAATTTACCTTGGTTTTTCAACAAGTGATCAACAGTAGCAATCCTCAACTTCATATGACTGTTTTCAGATCCCGATAGAGCATATGAAATTGCTCGGAAAAACAATTACCATCACCTCTAATCTTCTTCACATGATCAGGCTTTCCAATTACTGCACATTCTTCAGAGACAAAAGAAGACTTCAAATGTGATTTTTCAATTTCAAGCTTATCACAAATACTCTGTTGAAACTCAAACGTGAGAGGAGTAAATGTCAACACATTTGGTCGAGATAGCCCAATGATTTCAATATCAAGACTTTCAGAACCCGTGCCAATATCTACATGTAGCACATCACCTTCATTGTCATGACTGTTCATTTTGTTACAATTCAAGCTCCCAACATCAGAACTGTTACTCCCATCATCTACACTATTTCCAAGTCTACAAGTAGAAGCACTTTCTGATTGATCCTCCTCCTCAAGAGTCAAATCCACAACATCATCTTGCAACATATCCATACTCCAGTCCTTACAATCATCAACTACACTATCAGTACAAGTATGTTTGGCTTGCATATGTTCCTGTGTACATGTTACAGCATTGTCGCTTATGCACAGATTGACACCAGTTATTTCAAACTGTTCATGACAGATTCATTGACTGAGCTAAATTGAGACAATACCTGTAAACACCATGCCATGAAACTGCACGCATCATAATGCTTGTCCCATCTTGAACTCGACTGCCACGGACATTTCTAGAATGAGAATCAAACACATAATAAATACCATCTTGAGCAATCACTGCAAAAGTGCTCCCATGAAAACATATGAAACATGCTTGGTATATCTGAATTGTTTGTTCTACAGCTTTTTTAAGTGAAATCATGTCATATTCTTCTAAACTTGGATCATTTTCATTAAACGTTCCAGTCACAGGTTCCCCGTAATTCATACTGAAGTTGCTTTCATACACATTTAAATCGGTTGGTAACTCACTAACAAGCAGATATCCATTACTCATGGTTGAACTTCTCTGTAAAAAAACATAACTCATTACCAGTATTCAGCACATTGTCCATTTCATTCTTTTGCCAATATTTCAAACACTTTGTCTGACTTCTCATAATAGCACTAAGGCTCATTGCCACACATTGCTTTCCACTGTTCCTTCCAAATCTAACATCACCTTGATGACAACTGCCTTGTACAACCAATGTTTGATCAATTACCTTATGGTTACTATTAACAGTTTCACATTTCATTTTGGCAGGTTTCAACTCACATGCATCTTTGAATGTCATTTTGTGGCTCTCATTGTTTGTATGTGTATCAGCCTTTCTCTTCGATGTGTGTCTAGGACATTCTTTTATATTGTTGTATCTTTCTCTATGATTCACTGTTTCCATCTGCTTTTTAGATTTCTTCGGCCAAACTTCAATCACATCAAATTCACATTCAGGTGCTTCTTTCTTGAGTGTAGTTTTTGGAGCATTACTGGTACTACTCTGTGTTTTTGCTTTTACAGTCTCATTAATGAACAGCAACGATCTAGAATTTTGAGATCTTGTAACCATTTTTGGCGACACTTCAGATTGTGTTCTGTCACGTTCTTTGTCTTTAAACTTTGATTTACAGCTTACACTTGGCTTATCGGAGGAAGTTGAATTTGTTTTTTTTCTTTCTTAAGTTGTAACCACCAGTTTGTTTTCTCAATGACTGCTTACTTCTGTTCGGTTCAACATACCTGTGTTCTGCCAATGATGAGCTATGTATTCTTGCTTTCTTCTTTGCATCCATCTGATCCATAAACCCATCAGTGAAATACTGGTCCATTCCATTATGTGCCAACTCAAAAATATTCTCATCTGTAGATATACCAAAGTTATGAAACAAAGTGTCACTGTAATTACCATGTCCGCATTTACAGCAAACCCAAGTGAATGTCTTACAAATCAAATGTTTCTCCATATCCAAAAAACCTGAACAACTAGTGTGAAACCACACACAACATTTATCACATTGCATCTTCCTTGTGCCACATTTATCAATTTTATCACAAAGCCAACAGATAGATGAATTGCCATGGTCTACAACTTTTAACTCCTGGAGTTTTTGTTTTCCAAATTCACAAGTCTTTCTCTTCTTACCAGCTTTTGACCTTATCTTGTCTTTCAATATATTTTTGACTTTCTTTGCTCTCCTATCTTGATCTGCATTAATTATTTTGTTGATAGTTCTTCTTGTATGGCTAAATATGGTTTTCTTCAGTTCTTCATGTGTATGTCTATCAACCTTTTTCATACGAACTTCTACAGATTTACCATTTTTGCGATAATTATACATCATGCGTTTCTTGGACTTTTTGGTTACTCTTGTGTGGCTCGGTACTGTGTATCCACTTGTTTGAATCTTCCTATTCTTTTTCTGGCGTTCGTGGCTCTTCTTACATGTACATATTTCAATTACTTTCCTTTTCAATGAACGAGGACACCTCTGCTTCACTGGTACTACAAACATCACATTCATCTTTATCATACTTTTCTTATATATGTGACAAGTATAAAGTAATACCCCCCTCCCCCACTTAAATAATTTCCTTAGACATTCAATTTCCTTTTTAATGAATATTCATATCGTCGGGCGCCACCAACGGCGACCCCCTCCGTCATTATTCTCTGCGTCGAAGACGAACCAACATGATTGTAATTTCTCTTCGTCTTCTTTACAGGTAAAACAACCTTCTATTATTTTATTTTACTTTACTACCACTGCTCAGATTATCAACTAGTGCTCAATAATTTTGTCTCTTTCCATACCTAAACTTAACTTGACAGAGTTTGGTCAAATGTGTTATTTCCGTTGTTTAACTAGACGTATACCGTAATACATCGTAGTGCTACTTGATTGTTGTAGTAGAAGTGACACGAAGGTTTATGCTGTATAAATACTTATTGCCTTTGAGTTATAATTTTCCGATTTAGGTACAAGGTTCAATTGAGGTACAAGACAACCTTCGATTAGTTATTTTTAAGGTTTAGAAAGGTTCTAGAAAATTAATTCGTTTGAAGGGTTCGGTCGCAAGATGGCGACCGACCAGGAGTTTAGGCGGGAAACACAGTCTTTATTTAAGAGTTAAATAGTTAAGTTATTTCCTATGGAGCACATAATGTTTATAAGTGTCGATGTTCCTTTCACTAGTACAATTTATAAGTGAACACAAGGGATTTAAAATCAATCAATCGTTCATGGTATATTCTTTTAATAGATTGGTTCATTCCGTAATAGTGTAGTTATTTAATTTGTAAATAGTACTTTAATTCATTTTAGCCTCCGTCATTATTCTCTGCGTCGAAGACGAACCAACATGATTGTAATTTCTCTTCGTCTTCTTTACAGAATAAACGTAATACCAGCCGTCAGATTCTCCTCGTATCCCTCATTTATTGGCCTCAAAGTCTGAGTGTCACATATACATGATGCTTGCCAGTCTTCTCAAAAGTGCGATGACCTCTATGTCTTTCCATTTGGTACACATTTTGATTACTTTGATTCATATGTTTCCGAGGGCCAGTTTTGTGAATCTTAAATGGACTGTTCTCTCTCTGCTTTTCATCACTTCTGTCATAGCTTCTACAGTTTTGGAGACTTTTTCCTTGCCACTTAGGCTCAACATTGTCCTTACTCTTCTCAGGCCTCTCATTGTTTTCAACCTTATCATGCTCATAACTTTCCATCTTACCATTTTCATGACTTTGATTCTCAAGCTTCTCATCAATCTGATACTTCATATGATTTTCATGTTTCATATAACTTCTATCATCATTACAATGTTTATCAATCATATCATTACAACGTTCATCAATCATACCATTACAACGTTTATCAATCATATCATTACAACGTTCATCAATCATATCATTACAACGTTCATCAATCATATCATTACAACGTTCATCAATCATATCATAACAACTTTTTGGGCTGTCACTGATAGCCTGCACATCTGCAAGTTTCTCAGTAACGTCCTCAAGCATAGACACTTGAGTACTTTGTGAAAAGGAAGAATAGATCACAGAAGAACAAACACAAGTGGAAAAAAAAGTGGTCAAGTCAGAAAGAAACACACATCTGTCAGAGAACATCCTTCCAGTCCACCTCAGACATCGCAAAGCCACCTCCTCTTCTCTCAAAGCTACATGGTATTTCGGCATCTCGTTCTGAAAAATAACAGAACAAAACAAACCCAATATGTTAATGCATTGACTGTGTATTAAAAAAAATGTATATTTATGATGAAACAACTATGAGAACTCAATCGCTATGGCCACAGTAATTCCAAATTGAAATTGGTTGCACTTCCATTGCATTGTTTGTAATTTTGTAATGTTCTGTTTATGTTTGCTAGCAAATAAAATGAAATACAGCACATCCAATTACAGACCAACATGCTGCATGCATTTACCCTGCAAGTGATGATATCACTTTGCCAAACAATACCCAACAGAACAACAAAGATTATACTTACAAACAGGCAATTTGTAACCATTTCAACTCACTTGTCCAAACTGTGCAAAAAGCCACTATGGACTTAGACCTATCTTTTATTCAGTTTCAGTTAAAAAGATCACTATTTAAAATTATACAAAAACAAATGAAGGCCTATACTACTGCTCTTTATTTAAATAACATAAAAAGAAATGACAGCTATACGATCATCACAAATTGCACAAACATTGGGAGTTCACACTCACAGGCCTACTACAGTAAAATAATTATTTTTCAAAATGTAAACAAAAACAACATTTCTTAATAATTGTATTGAAAAAGTGAAAGCTTCCATGAAAGCTACACCTTTCAAGAAACACCTAAATGAAATAATGATAAATCCCCCAACTTTGTCAAAGATAAAATAACTATTGCACAAGTTTTGTTTTCTAGAAAAACTTGCTGCCTAATTATCAACCAAAAAAACCACTGACAAAGTCACAACGCACTGTCCATGCTGACTATCTAATCCAGATTGAGTACTTTAAGTTTCTAAAATCTAATCTTTATTTTAACTTGTGTCGGTCATGACGGTATGTCCAACTCTCAACCTAAATAAAAGACTCAGACAACTGTTGACGTTACAAAATCACAACTAATAAACGAACAAAATACATAATACATGAACAATAAATGTAAAGTTTTCCAGAGAATTTTACAATTATAAAGCTACATAAAAATAACTCCCATTAGGCCAATCCACTTTGTATCCTTGGCCAGCCCAAACACTTGTAAACTAAATGCAATCAACGTGTGATGGGATGTTTTTAAAACATTTGCCATGCCAGCAGACGGGGTATCTACAAACATGACAAGTAACATTCGATCAGTTAGTTTCAACTATTGGAGCCCTGCCGGACCAAAACCACAACAGGCAAGGCAATTTGACAACAGCACACCCCCGCCCCCCCCCCCATACATGTGTTCAATTTCAAAGCATTCATATAAACGGAGAAACCCTTCACTATGATATGAGTATGACTATGCCAGAAACACGAATAATGAAGATGATTTCCTACTCAAAGTCAACAATTTCTCTGAAAAGCTAAGAGGCTATGACATCTGACAGATAAACAAAATCACACAAAAAGTATCACACAAAGAACGATCAAATTTGATTCACAAACAGCAGGAAAAAAACGAAAGCAAAACTCCATCATTGGTTTTTAGATTCCCCAATTTTATGAGACTAAGCCTATGCTTTTCAGAGTTCAAGAAAACAAATTTGATTTCGTCTATCAATTACACGATTTACAAATACATTCACATCAACTATAAAACACGACTAATATAGTTACTAATATATCCCTGATATAAATAACATGTATACAAACAACAAGCTAAACACATGAAAAATATTTACTCTTCTTCACACAAGTGCTGTAACATTATTTACCTTCGATTGGCAACTCAACTATGACTGTGTTTACACGAGGGATCAAGTAGATAGTTAATAACGAACATTAGGCCGTGTCCGAAACGGCGACTTCGGCTAGAGCTACGGCTAGATTGCCCGCGTCTGCCTACTCTTCAACACTGGCAGACGCGCTGATCTAGCTGTAGCTGTAGCGGACACGGCCATACTACTATGCTATGCTACAAAGTCTACGTACGCGACAATCCAGCCTCGTTTCCATTGATATACGACAACAACCTCGTTCCCAGTGGTGAACGCCATTTCCTTTTCGTCTTAGAATGCATTGGTCGATCATAGCCATCATAAGCCAACCTCGTTCCCAGGGGTGATCGATCTCGCCGCGCAATTTTTTTCCAGCATGCCTTGCTCGATCATAATGACGAGAGGTATCGATACGACGCACTGCCCATGGTAGTGAGGCTGATCATAGGCCCTTTTCGAAACGACTAGATTTGGCTTTGGATTCGGCTCTCAGGTTAGCTTTGCCCCGCCGGTTGTTTTGCCTATAGTGCGTGCTTCGGGTATACGCGCTCAGGGCTTCAGACGAAAGAACGGAGCCTCAAAGCCGAATCCAAAGCCGAAGCCGTGATTTCGAATAGGACCATAGCCTCTGGAAATGTAGCCTTTAGTCAAGGCGCACGCGGCACCCCCACATCAAACACGACCCCAGATATAGCGCACGAAAAAAACCAGCGCGAGCGCCCCCAGATGTCAAGCACGACCCCAGATACCACGCATGAAAAAAGACCAGCGCGAGCGGCGAAACCTAGCCGCGTGATATCTGGAGGTGCCGCCGCCGCCGCGTGCAACTTGATTAAAAGCTACTGGCAATGTAGTCTTGGTCCAAGACGTCACTATCTCATACTCGTAACGTAACGTGATAACCCTACAGAGGGCGCGCTTTTCTTCTTGAATTAATTTCGGTTGACGACTGTCTGTAGTAACGTCTTGGATATCTTGTTTAAGAAGGCGTGGCCAAGTTATTTCCATGAAGCATCAAGTCATGTTTTATTTATATTAGTGACTAAAATGACAAGCTTGCAAGAAAAGCAAGATAAGAAAGGTCACGAGGTCGTCGACACGATCGAGCATGATTGTATGCAGTATGCACGCGCACTCACGTTTTGATTGACCATGACTTCTTCATCGCTATCAACGCACTAAGCAAGTGATTCTGAAATTACTCAAGCTAAATTATATGATTGCAGTTGGTTAGGTTTATCGGTTGGTCATTGTTTAATGGACGTTTGAATCTTGTACATTGCCGATGTCAGCCATGTAATTTTAGAAAAGGTTATCTTTGCATCTGAATTACGGTACTTATCATTCTACCATTCGACATGCCCTGAAAATAAACTATTGGCAATAACAATTCTACTTTGTTTACTGGTCCTTGCTCTATGCTTTTACCTTTCTTTGCAACTACACGAATGTAATGAGGACTTTTGTAATTTACTTATTTATCTTTTATAATATGTAGGTCTAATTCACAAAGAAAGAGGGTGAACTCTAGACTGTTTTGATCAGGGGGGGGGGGGGGGTTCGTATGTGATGGCCATCACTCCAACATGCTACTTTCAACAGTATTTTATAAGTTGCTGCATATCAGGAGCGTTTCAAATTCCGGGCACCAGCGTCGTTGTCTCAGTGTGTGTGTGTGTGTTGCTCTTTGCGGTTTTGACTGGCTTTTCAAATACCGCGCGCCCTGTGCATAGATATGATGCAGTTTCCTTTGCAAGGTCAAAGTGCATAAATAAATGTAATACGATTTTAGCCTGCCTATTTTTTACCGTACATGTACATGTACATGTACATGTGTGTGGAAATATGTTCATGCGTTATCGTTTACCATTCCTTCATTCCTTCACTGTTCCTGTAAACCTTCAACAAACAAAGACTAAGTTAGCACTAGACACGTTTGGTAATTGTCAAAGACCAGTATTCTCACTTGGCGTATCTCAACATATGCATAAAATAACAAATCTGTGAAAATTTGGGCTCATCGAAGTTGCTAGAAAATAATAAAGAAACATGAAACACCCTTTAAAGATTTGTTTTCATTGACTCTCAAATTAGAGCAGATGTAACATTTTCAAGATTCCGCGTACATTTTTCTGTTTGTGTTTGCATGTACTTGGAAAGAAAGAAACAATGAAGCTCATTTCCCTGCAAACGAATATTTCGGAGTTCTGTGAACTTATTAAAGCAAATATTTCTATGATTAAACTAGTGCCGAATTTTTGTTTGACTTTTTCAAACGTAATCCTATGATATGGTAAATAATACAAAATTATACCCTTAGAATTGCAAAGTAACGATAAAACCTTATTTACGTGCAAACTATTTAAAGATTATTCACACGAAAACAACAAGTTTGTTTTTGTTGCTTCAAATTTTCTTTTTTAAGTTTGCTGAAAAGATAAATAATAGAGCATCAATTTATTGAATAACAAGCAAATGTGAAATTTTGCCATTAAATGTGAAGGTGTTTTGGTAGGTTGTTAGATATTGGCAAGTTCTTGTAAAATTTAAAATAACGTCATGATGACGTCATCACATGATTTTTAAAGATTGTTTTCACTTTGCACGTTTTAGTCATAAATTGCTTACAGAACGAGGTATAAACCAAATTCTTTTTTGAACAAGCTAAATACGTCATATCTGCTTTAAAACACAAATCTTTCGTATTCAGTTGAATAATTTGAAAAAGTTATGGCGAAACAGCTTGGCATTTGTGCACAAATGCAATATGTCTAGTTTATTATTATTATTTTTTATTAGCTGTTTCGTAGCGCAGCGCTGCGAAACAGCTCTTGTTTTTGTTAAAGTTTTTTTTATTTTTTTTTTATTATTTTATTTTTTTTATTTTTTTTTTATTTGTCTGTTTCAGTAATAAAAGCCATTGAGATAACGCACGTTCGTTCTATGCGGGATTTTGCCTAGTTCCTAAAGAGCAATTGCAATGAAACTTTCAGTGATGAAAGACATTAGTGCAATACACTGCATATTACAATGACGTAATGATGACGTCATCACCTGTCACGTGACGTCATCTTAAAGGTTTCTGTTTTAAATATTTGAAAATCTGTAACAAATCAGCCACAAGAGACCGTAGATTTCTGTTTGCGGGATTGTATAGGGATAAATTAGGTCTTCATTTTATTCAGTGTGCGTGACCTCACATGACCTCTACTTCCGGTCGAAACCGGAAGTGCTCGTAATTCAAAAGTGCTAAAAGTTATGAAAATGCTTTCAACGATGTTAGTGTCTGGCAAGGGTGTGCATTTAAAAAAAAATACCGATGACGTCACGATACACACGAGCGCCCTCTAGCGGCAGGTTGAAAACTGTTCAAAATGAACTTTTTGAAGATGTGTGTGGAAAAGTTTTGTGTAATCACTTCAAAATTTACACACATGTTGATCGTCAAACAGCCATTTCATGTGTGAAGTTTCAGATCAATGACGTCATCGGGGGTCACGTGACGCGGCATTAAAGGTGCGTTTTTTGAAGTCGTATATCCCCCGAAGTATTAGTGTGATCATGTTGAAACTTTGTAGGTTGTTAGATAATGGCAAGTTCTTGTGAATTGTGAAATGACGTCATGATGACGTCATCACATGATTTTTAATGATTTTTTTTCATTTTTTGCACCTTTTTGTCATAAATTGCTAATAAAACGTGGTACAATCCAAATTCTTTTTTAAACAGGCTTGATACATCATAACTGCTTTGAATACAAAAAACTTTCAAATTCAGTTGAGTAATTTGAAAAAGTTATGACGAAACAGCTCGGCATTTGTGCACAAATGCAATCATGTCTAGTTTTTTTTTTATTTGTCTGTTTCAGTAATAAAAGCCATTGAGATAACGCACGTTCGTTCTATGCGGGATTTTGCCTAGTTCCTAAAGAGCAATTGCAATGAAACTTTCAGTGATGAAAGACATTAGTGCAATACACTGCATATTACAATGACGTAATGATGACGTCATCACCTGTCACGTGATTTTTTATGATTTTTTCAATTTTTTGCACCTTTTAATCATAAATTGCTTATAAAACGTGGTATAATCTAAATTCTTTTTTAAACAGGCTTGATACGTCGTAACTGCTTTGAGTACAAAAAAACCTTTCAAATTCAGTTGAGTAATTTGAAAAAGTTATGACGAAACAGCTCGGCATTTGTGCACAAATGCAATCATGTCTAGTTCCTTTTTTTATTTGTTTCAGTAAAAAGAGCCATTGACATAACACACGTTCGTTCTAAGCGGCCTTTTGCATAGTTCCTAATGGGCAATTGCAATGAAACTTTCAGTGATGAAAGGCATTGGTGCAATAATGATCTTAAAACAATGATGTCATGATGACGTCATCAACTATCACGTGACGTCATTTTAAAGGTTTATATTTTAAATATTTGAAAATCTGTAACAAATCAGCCACAAGAGACCGTACGTTTCTGTTTGCGGGATTGTATAAGGATAAATTAGGTCTTCATTTTATTCAGTGTGCGTGACCTCGCATGACCTCTACTTCCGGTCGAAACAGGAAGTGCCTCGTTATTCAAAAGTGGAAATAGTCATGAAGTTGCTTTCAACGATGTTATTGTCTGGCAAGGGTGGGTAATTAAAAAAAATACCGATGACGTCACAACACACAAGAGCGCCCTCTAGCGGCAGGTTGAAAACTGTTCAAAATGGACTTTTTGAAGATGTGTGTGGTGAAGTTTTGTGTAATCACTTCAAAATTTACACACATGTTGATCGTCAGGCAGCCATCATATGTGTGAAATTTCAGATCGATGACGTCATCGGGGGTCACGTGACGCGGCATTAAAGGTGCCTTTTTTAATGTTGTATATCTCCCTAAGTGATAGTGCGATCATGTTGAAACTTAGTAGGTTGTTGGATATTGGCAAGTTCTTGTAAATTCTGAAATGACGTCATGATGACGTCATCATATGATTTTTTATGATTTTTTGAAAAAGTTATGGCGAAACAGCTCGGCATTTGTGCACAAATGCAATATGTCTAGTTATTTTTTTTTTAGCTGTTTCGCAGCAAAGCGCAGCGAAACGGCTCTTGTTTTTGTTAAAGTTTTTTTTATTAGCTGTTTCGCAGCAAAGCACAGCGAAACAGATCTTGTTTTCGTTAAAGTTTTTGTTTTTATTATTTTTTTTAGCTGTTTCGCAGCGCAGCGAAACAGCTCTTGTTTTCGTTAAAGTTTTTTTTATTAGCTGTTTCGCAGCATAGCGCAGCGTAACAGCTCTTGTTTTCGTTAAAGTTTTTTTTAAATTATTTTTATTAGCTGTTTCGCAGCAAAGCGCAGCGAAACAGCTCTTGTTTTCGTTAAAGTTTTTTTTATTATTTTTTAAATTTTTTTTATTTGTCAGTTTCAGTAAAAAAGGCTATTGACATAACGCACGTTCGGTCAAAGCGGCTTTTCGCATAGTTCCTAAAGAGCAATTGCAATGAAACTTTCAGTGATGAAAGGCATTGGTGCAATAATGATCTCAAAACAATGTTGTCATGATGACGTCATCACCTGTCACGTGACGTCATCTTAAAGGTTTCTATTTTTAATATTTGAAAATCCGTAACAAATCAGCCACAAGAGACCGTAGGTTTCTGTTTGCGGGATTGTATAGGGATATATTAGGTCTTCATTTTATTCAGTGTGCGTGACCTCACATGACCTCTACTTCCGGTCGAAACAGGAAGTGCCTCGTTATTCAAAAGTGTAAATAGTTATGAAGTTGCTTTCAACGATGTTATTGTCTGGCAAGGGTGGGTAATTAAAAAAAATTACCGATGACGTCACAGTACACAAGAGCGCCCTCTAGCGGCAGGTTGAAAATTGATCAAAATGGACTTTTTGAAGATGTGTGTGGTGAAGTTTTGTGTAATCACTTCAAAATTTACACACATGTTGATCGTCAGGCAGCCATCATATGTGTGAAATTTCAGATCGATGACGTCATCGGGGGTCACGTGACGCGGCATTAAAGGTGCCTTTTTTAATGTATATATCTCTCTAAGTGTTAGTGCGATCATGTTGAAACTTGGTAGGTTGTTGGATATTGGCAAGTTCTTGTAAATTCTGAAATGACGTCATGATGACGTCATCACATGATTTTTTATGATTTTTTGAAAAAGTTATGGCGAAACAGCTCGGCATTTGTGCACAAATGCAATATGCCTAGTTTTTTTTTTTTTTTTTTATTTTTTTTTTCAGACAAAATTCGTTCTAAGCGACTTTTTGCATAGTTCCAAAGGAGCAATTGCAATGAAACGTTTAGTGATGAAAGGCATTGGTGCAATGATGATTTTAAAACAATTATGTCATGATGACGTCATCACCTGTCACGTGACGTCATCTTAAAAGTTCCTTTTTTTTAATCTTTGAAAATCTATATCAAATCAACCACAAGAGACCGTAGGTTTCTGTTTGCGGGATTGGGTGGGGATAAATTAGGTCATTTTATTCAGTGTGCGTGACCTCACATGACCTCTACTTCCGGTCTAAACAGGAAGTGCTTTGTAATTCAAAAGTGGAAATAGTTATGAAGTTGCTTTCAACGATGTTATTGTCTGGCAAGAGTGTGCATTAAAAAAAAATACCGATGACGTCACGATACACAAGAGCGCCCTCTAGCGGAAGGTTGAAAACTGTTCAAAATGGACTTTTTGAAGATGTGTGTGGAGAACTTTTGTGTAATCACTTCAAAACTTACACACATGTTGACCGTCAGGCAGCCATCATATGTGTGAAGTTTCAGATTGATGACGTCATCGGGGGTCACGTGACGCGGCATTAAAGGTGCCTTTTTTGAAGTCGTATATCTCCCGAAGTATAAGTGCGATCATGTTGAAACTTGGTAGGTCGTTAGATATTGGCAAGTTCTCGTAAATTCTTAAAAGACGTCGTGATGACGTCATCACATGATTTTTAATGATTGTTTTCGTTTTTTGCCCCTTTAAGTCATAAATTGCTAACAAAACGTGGTATAATCCAAATTCTTTTTAAAACAGGCTTGATACATCATTACTGCTTTGAATACAAACAACTTTCATATTCAATTGAGTAATTTGAAAAAGTTATGGCGAAACAGCTCGGCATTTGTGCACAAATGCAACATGTCTAGTTATTTTTTTTATTTGTCTGTTTCAGTAAAAAAGGCTATTGACATAACGCACGTTCGGTCAAAGCGGCTTTTTGCATAGTTCCTAAAAAGCAATTACAATGAAACTTTCAGTGATGAAAGGCATTGGTGCAATAATGATCTCAAAACAATGAGGTCATGATGACGTCATCACCTGTCACGTGACGTCATCTTAAAGGTTTCTATTTTAAATATTTGAAAATCAGTAACAAATCAGCCACAAGAGACCGTAGGTTTTTGATTGCGGGATTGTATAGGGATAAATTAGGTCTTCATTTTATTTAGTGTGCGTGACCTAACATGACCTCTACTTCCGGTCGAAACCGGAAGTGCCTCGTTATTCAACAGTGGAAATAGTTATGAAGTTGCTTTCAACTATGTTATTGTCTGGCAAGGGTGGGTAATTAAAAAAAATACCGATGACGTCACAACACAAGAGCGCCCTCTAGCGGCAGGTTGAAAACTCATCAAAATGGACTTTTTGAAGATGTGTGGTGAAGTTTTGTGTATTCACTTCAAAATTTACACACATGTTGATCGTTGAGCAGCCATCATGTGTGAAATTTCAGATCGATGACGTCATCGGGGGTCACGTGACGCGGCATTAAAGGTGCCTTTTTTAAAGTCGTATATCTCCCTAAGTGTTAGTGCGATCATGTTGAAACTTGGTAGATTGTTGGATATTGGCAAGTTCTTGGTAATTCTGAAATGACGTCATAATGACGTCATCACATGATTTTTCTATGATTTTTTCTATTTTTTGCACCTTTTAGTCATAAATTGCTTACAAAACGTGGTATAATCCAAATTCTTTTTTAAACAGGCTTGAACGTCATAACTACTTTGAATACAAAAAACACTTTCAAATTCAGTTGAGTAATTTGTAAAAGTTATGACGAAACAGCTCGGCATTTGTGCACAAATGCAACATGTCTAGTTTTAATTTGTATTTTTCAGACAATTCGTTCTAGGCGGCTTTTTGCATAGTTCCTAAAGAGCAATTGCAATGAAACTTTCAGGGATGAAAGGCATTGGTGCAATAATGATCCTAAAACAATGATGTCATGATGACGTCATCACCTGTCACGTGACGTCATTTTAAAAGTTTTCTATTTTAAATATTTGAAAATCCGTAACAAATCAGCCACAAGAGACCGTAGGTTTCTGTTTGCGGGATTGTATAGGGATAAATTAGGTCTACATTTTATTCAGTGTGCGTGACCTCACATGACCTCTACTTCCGGTCGAAACAGGAAGCGCCTCGTTATTCAAAAGTGGAAATAGTTATGAAGTTGCTTTCAACGATGTTATTGTCTGGCAAGGGTGGGTAATTAAAAAAAAAATACCGATGACGTCACAATACACAAGAGCGCCCTCTAGCGGCAGGTTGAAAACTGATCAAAATGGACTTTTTGAAGATGTGTGTGGTGAAATTTTGTGTAATCACTTCAAAATTTACACACATGTTGATCGTCAAGCAGCCATTATGTGTGAAATTTCAGATCGATGACGTCATCGGGGGTCACGTGACGCGGCATTAAAGGTGCCTTTTTTAATGTCGTTTATCTCCCTAAGTGTTAGTGCGATCATGTTGAAACTTGGTAGTTTGTTGGATATTGGCAAGTTCTTGTAAATTCTGAAATGACGTCATGATGACGTCATCACATGAATTTTTATGATTTTTTGAAAAAGTTATGGCGAAACAGCTTGGCATTTGTGCACAAATGCAATATGTCTAGTTATTATTTTTTTTATTTGTATGTTTCAGCCAAAAACTTTTGTATGCGTTATTTTGCAATGTTCCCAATGAGCGATTGCAATGAAACTTTCAGTGATGAAAGGTATTGGTGCAATAATGATCCTAAAACAGTGATGTCATGATGACGTCATCACCTGTCACGTGACGTCATCTTAAAGTTTCCTTTTTTTAAATATTTGAAATTCTATATCAAATCAACCGCAAAAGACCGTAGGTTTCTGTTTGCGGGATCAGGTGGGGATAAACTAGGTCTTCATTTTATTCAGTGTGCGTGACCTTACATGACCTCTGCTTCCGGTCGAAACAGGAAGTGCCTTGTAATTCAAAAGTGGAAATACTTATGAAGTTGCTTTCAACGATGTTATTGTCTTCCAAGGGTGGGCAATTAAGAAAAAAATACTGATGACGTCACAACACACAAGAGCGCCCTCTAGCGGCAGGTTGAAAACTGATCAAAATGGACTTTTTGAAGATGTGTGTGGTAAAGTTTTGTGTAATCACTTCAAAATTTACACATATGTTGACCGTCAGGCAGCCATCATATGTGTGAAGTTTCAGATCAATGACGTCATCGGGGGTCACGTGACGCGGGATTAAATGTGCCTTTTTTGAAGTCGTATATCTCCAGAAGTATCAGTGCGATCATGTTGAAACTTAATAGGTTGTTAGATATTTGGAAGTTCTTGTAAATTTTGAAATGACGTTATGATGACGTCATCACATGATTTTTTATGATTTTTTTCATTTTTTGCACCTTTTTGTCATAAATTGCTAATAAAACGCGGTATAATCCAAATTCTTTTTTAAACAGGCTTGATACATCACAACTGCTTTGAATACAAACACGTTCGTATTCAATTGAGTAATTTGAAAAAGTTATGGCGAAACAGCTCGGCATTTGTGCACAAATGCAATTAGCTCTAGTTCCTTTTTTTTTTGTCTGTTTCAGTAAAAAGAGCCATTGAGATAACACACGTTCGTTCTAAGCGGCCTTTTGCATAGTTCCTAATGGGCAATTGCAATGAAACTTTCAGTGATGGAAGGCATTGGTGCAATAATGATCCTAAAACAATGATGTCATGATGACGTCATCACCTGTCACGTGACGTCATTTTAAAGGTTTATATTTTAAATATTTGAAAATCTAACAAATCAGCCAAAAGAGACCGTACGTTTCTGTTTGCGGGATTGTATAGGGATAAATTAGGTCTTCATTTTATTCAGTGTGCGTGACCTCGCATGACCTCTACTTCCGGTCGAAACCGGAAGTGCCTCGTAATTCAAAACTGCTAAAAGTTATGAAAATGCTTTCAACGATGTTAGTGTCTGGCTAGGGTGTGCATTTTTAAAAAAATACCGATGACGTCACGATACACACGAGCGCCCTCTAGCGGCAGGTTGAAAACTGTTCAAAATGAACTTGTTGAAGATGTGTGTGGAGAATTTTTGTGTAATCACTTCAAAATTTACACACATGTTGATGGTCAGGCAGCCATTATATGTGTGAAGTTTCAGATCAATGACGTCATCGAGGGTCACGTGACGCGGCATTAAAGGTGCGTTTTTTGAAGTCGTATATCTCCCAAAGTATTAGTGTGATCATGTTGAAACTTGGTAAGTTGTAGATATTGGCAAGTTCTTGTGAATTTTAAATTGACGTCATGATGACGTCATCACATGATTTTTAATTTATTATTATTATTTTTTTTTAATTTGTATTTTTCAGACAAAATTCGTTCTAAGCGGCTTTTTGCAGTTCCTAAAGAGCAATTGCAATGAAACTTTCAGTGATGAAAGGCATTAGTACAATACACTGCATATTACAACGACGTAATGATGACGTCATCACCTGTCACGTGACGTCATCCTAAAGGTTTTCTATTTTAAATATTTGAAAATCCGTAACAAATCAGCCACAAGAGACCGTAGGTTTCTGTTTGAGGGATTGTATAGGGATAAATTAGGTCTTTATTTTATTCAGTGTACGTGACCTCACATGACCTCTACTTCCGGTCGAAACCGGAAGTGCCTCGTTATTCAAAAGTGGAAATAGTTATGAAGTTGCTTTGAACGATGTTAGTGTCTGACAAGAGTGTGCATTTAAAAAAATTACCGATGACGTCACGATACACACGAGCGCCCTCTAGCGGCAGGTTGAAAACTGTTCAAAATGGACTTTTTGAAGGTTTGTGTGGAGAAGTTTTGTGTAATCACTTTAAAATTTACACACATGTTGATCGTCAGGCAACCATCATATGTGTGAAGTTTCAGATCAATGACGTCATCGGGGGTCACGTGACGCGGCATTAAAGGTGCGTTTTTTGAAGTCGTTTATCTCCAGAAGTATTAGTGTGATCATGTTGAAACTTGGTAGGTTGTTAGTGGCAAGTTCTTGTAAATTCTGAAATGACGTCATGATGACGTCATCACATAATATTTTGTGATTTTTTTTCATTTTTTGCCCTTTTAAGTCATGAAATGCTAGCGGAACATGCTATAATCAGTATTCGAATTTAAACAGGCTTGATAGGCTGTGCAAGATTCGAAAACGAAGTGATGTCTTCATTTGTCAGGCTTGAATGTTATGTCATTTAAATCGAAAACAAACCGATTCGGACGTTATCACTTGTCAAGTCTTTAAGTATACAGTATTACCAGATCTATCATACATAATCGATACAATGTCACGGCATTCATTTTTCTATTGTAAAATTGACAATGATGTAAATGAACGGCAACTCATTCGCCCATACTTTACATTTTTTAAGAATCATCTTGTGGAAAGGGTTTTATAAATAAATGCACCAATATTGACACCTTCATTAAATAGCGCCCTCTCGTGGCTGAGTTGTAAGACTGCATTTGGTTTTCCGTTTTGGCATTGAAAAAAAAAAAATGTTATTTTTAGTAAATTATCCGAAGTGATTGGGGTTGCCCAGTGTAAAACGTTATTACAGGGTTACATTGATTTGTCGTTGTTATCATTTTAAGTGATCAAAACAATTTTTAAAACATTAACAGGGAGATTTGTGGCTAGACCCATTTTGCAAACACCCATTATGTAATAAATTATCATTTTAAGAGATCAAAACAATTTTTAAAACATTAACAGGGAGGTTCGTGGCTAGACCAATTTTGCAAACACCCATTATGTAATAAGAACTACCTGCTTTCATCATAGGGTGTTTGTGTTTCTTCAACGACCACCTTTGTTTCAGTTGTTTTACTATTGTTTTTTACAACAGTGTACATTTTAGATACTGACTACCGGTATATATTTTAATGCAAAGTTGCTATAATGTGTACGAGCGAGAACTAAGGCTGTATGTTCCTCATTTTGGCAAGATCCATTTAGTTGATAATTAACTCCTACTAAAACGTTATTAATTTTAGCATTTTGTTCACCAACTTCATGGTGCAATCTTCTCTCCAACTCTATTAAACACGTAATCTTCTAACTTGGGTAAAATGAACTTAGAAGCTAAACATACTTTAGTTGCTATATCAAGTGAAATATTTTCCTGTCATAGTTATTAAACTCACACAATGTAGAAGCAATAACTTTAATAATAAAGTCTACAGATTTTCTTATTTCTTTTATTTTTTATTTGGTGTTTGTAATCATTTGATTGTTTACATTCTTAATATCAAGTGAACTTTTTTTTTTAAATATAATTTATTCAAATCATTTCAAAGTACAAGCAACAAGGTAATAAAGTTTACATATTTTCTTAATTAGCCAGTTTTGAAATTGTTGATTAAAGAGACCCATTATGTAGACTTTTATAATGGTGTTCAAGGTGCTTCAGCGGCCACTCTGATCCCAGGAGCCAACTCTGTCTGTAGACATGGTAATTGTTGCTGTGATCTTGAACGTGCATTACTCAACCTACGAGACATTCGAGACATACAGCTGTATGTCCCATACAGAGGACGACGTAATAATGGTTAAGTTTCTTGCTTTAAGGACACAAGTGTCACGAGTGGGGCCCACACAGACATTCTGCTGAACACTTGACAGAACTATACTGACTTGGCAGTTAAGTGACTTGTCTAAACCATTATACCGGTAATCAAGGATAACGTTACTGGTAGGACCTACATGTACAGTGCTTTCAGAGAATTTGTGAATGCCGTTTTCAGGATCGCCAGAAAGTTGGCTTTGTTTTTACAAATTGCATTGTTATCAAAATGTTAAGTGTCTTGCTTTAGGTCACAAGTGTCACGAGTGGGGCCCACACTGACACCCTGCTGAACACTAGACAGAACTATACTGACTTGGCAGTTAAGTGACTTGATGAGTGTTGTTTTGTCCCATCAGTTAAACATTTTTATAAATAAAGTGATGCATACTACATGAAGATCAAAACATTCTCGAAAACCAAAGGTCAATTTGTAAAGCTTTGTTCATTTCATGGAAGCTTAATTCAAAGCGGGATGCTTTCTTAAAAGAAGGGGCTTTATCAAATTCCAAGGAGGAAAGCTGTTTTTTAAAATACATTACTCAAACAGTGTACTGCAAAGTCTGTGGCAGGATACTGCACTTACAGCTATATGTCCCAACCGAAGGACGAAGCAATAATGGTGGATACTGCACTTTGGAATCTAAAATGTCTGCTAATATCTTAACACTGATTGAATGGGTACAAGAGGTATTAATACAATGAACTTTATTCTGTGTCATGTTTTGTTGCAAAAGATAACATTTGAAGCCAAATATGTAATTTCTTTCTCAGTGTTATGTCTCAAATAACTTATTCAGACCATCATGTGCTGCTTTCCAATATTGTGTATCAGTCAATCTGATGTGAGCAGGGTGTAGGTGATCTTGTACAAGTCATGAGGGAACATCAATCAGTCACTAATCCAGTGTGAAATGTTCTTTGCTGAAGATTCTGACTGAAATAACCAACAGAATAGTGTCGTTTACAGTCTGAGGACCTCTATTTGATTTCCTATAAAGAAAAGACAAAGATAAGGCACACAAACAATTAGTGAGCTAACAATTTATCATTTGGCAAACACAAGTTGAAGCATTTACATGTATATAGATGCAAAGCTATCAGTATTACACCCTCTAAGTGTCTCATTGCATTATTACATTTTTATCACGTGTATACTCACTGCCTCAAAGACAACCGTATAGGCCTAGAGGTACATGGATAGAGGTTATTTAAGGTAATTCTCAATGCATTTCAGGTACCATCTTGTAATGTAAGGGTTAAAAAGGGTGGTGCAAATTACTTCGCAATAACTATTACTGATAAAATGGCAATGTACTAATTTTTCTGATGTGACCTGTGCAAATGCATTTTATAATGTACATCATTCAGTTTTTTTTAAAAGAAAACAGGTGAAAACAAAGTAAAAATACTTCTCAATTGTTAATCAGATGTCCTACAAAATGTCACATTTGTAGGCATGACACCCACCTGTAAGTGAGACTGTGGATTTTCTGTCACAGGACTCAAACACACACATTGCATAATGTTTATTATACATTGCGTTTAGTGTACAACACAAATTTATGTATTTCAGATACGACAATAACAAATTGATGATTTAGTGGTCTTACCTCTTTGAATGTTTGATGAAGGTTCAGTCAATGAAAGTGGTGATGACCTGATGAGCAGAAGGTTACCTTCTTGAAAGCACTTGTTCATAGAGAGTACACCACATAGTACATCACATACACATGGTAAGCAGCTTAACTAGCTACAATTGGTTAAGGACATAGTTTATGGTACACATATTAGGTACACTTGTTCATACATCATCAGCTGCAACCAATGGTGAAAAATCAGTCGAATGAACACAGTCAGTGCAGATGACCAACAGCTAGAGGGGTAGAGTAGCTCCATCAGCTTGTAGTACCATGGATGAGTTTACTGTCAGCTCCATCCAAAGGTGGAAAGGCAGACAGTATCAATACAGGTAACAAAGATGATTAGCAGCAAGTGAGGGTAAATTTGCTCCATCAGTTCGTAGCACCATGGTTGAGTGTGCTCTCAGCTGCATCCAGTGGAAGACAGTCACACAGAATGAACACAGTCAATGCAGATGATAAGTGGCAGCCAGGAGGGTGACCAGCTACAATCCATTGTAGTCCTGGGTACAGTTTCATGTTTGATGTACACCATCAGTTTGAAGCAACAGCAACACCAGACAGTGTTGGCACATTCAATACAGTTGACAAGCAGTCAGGGGTCGTTTAGCTCCATTGCTTTCTGCATGCATTTGATAGTACAGTTTGATGCTTCATGTGTTAGCTATGCTATCAATAAAGAACAAACAACACACATTTGACTACCTGATTCTATAACATTCCTAATTTTTTGGTGAAAGAATCAGCCACATTTAGTGATTGTGCAAATAGCAGCGAGCTATTATTAGTTGTGACTTGGGCATAATAATTTGGTATTGAGTGAATACTGACAATCATTTGAACCCTGTTTTGTAAAAGCCATAAATAGTGCAAGTGACATGTGAATCATTGGTCTCTGTTGGTTAAGTGTCAATGCATTATTTGACCATACAGATACATGGTGGCGAAATGCAACTTTTTTTCACACACGTCTGATATCAAATCAGGTTCTGTTTGAGTGATAACCTATCGACAGCTAACCAGCCATGCTTGGTAGAGGACCAAAAAAAACCAAACACATTTATAAGCTGTATCAGGTACTTCTAACTACAGAATGAAACTTACCTGCTATCACCTGGCATGTCTGATGATCTGTGTTAGAGACATCTGTTGTCATGTGGGAATCATGATTATGACTTCCACTTATGATAAGCCTGTGGATTTTTTTCCACAAGGCTCACAAGCACTGTAGATTACAGTGCTTATAATGTATTGGTGTTTGTGTGCAACATCACCTTTTTTTAGTCTGACAATTTCAGTTAACACTACAGCAAACAGCATATTCCTTGATCGTATCTTACCTGTACAACTGGTTGATAAGTAGGGAGTTAGTCAGCTCCATTGACTTGCTGCTATTGTACAAATTCTATATCACTGGAAAAAACAAAAAATCACCAAGTTGTCATTTGTTACCAACACATAATTCCTGATGAATGAACCATCTCATTCTATTATAAATACCATCTACATGTACAATTTATGTCTTATTTTGCACACTCTTCTGTACATATTCATGCAACCATTGTCAACATTAAAAAGTTTGTACTTTGTACATCACATAATAGAGTTGTTTGTGTACTCTGTACATGTATGTTGTCCATTTCAATGTACACTAGTTTTTTTAAATGTCATCAACTACAGTGTATTGGTCATGCGTGGCAATGTGTTCAATACCTTGTTTATCACTTAAAAACTAATATTGATATGAAATAAAAGCAAAATTGGAAAGTTAATGTGTACAAATGAATTGAAATGAAATGAATTGCTGTATGTACATGTAAACTGACAAATTATAGCCGCCTTCAACAATATTCAACAACTGATTTACTTGCACTGCATTAATATAGTGACACATGCTTTAACTTCAGCACATACTTGTATGACAGCACTTGCACTGCAGAGTGTCATAGGACAATCTGAATTACTGCAATATAGTTTTCATGTTCAATCCAAACATGGTTTTCAACAACTATTTGTTTTTATACCCCATGTACACTACCCTTTTTTATGTACTGGTCAATTCTCATATTGTACTATATTTTCTAACAAGAGTATGGAATAAACGTCATATTGAATTGAATTGAAAAGTGCCACCATAACATAACCATTGAATTTCATCTAAAACTTAATTGCAATTGACTCATGATAGCTGTAATATGTTGGAACTACATGGGTCTGGATAGAATCCATGTTTTTGATGTAAACATGGTCAATTAATGTTCCTCTCTCAGTAGTGGCTTCAGTAACACACTGCTTATAACCATGTTCTTGCATCACTTTCTCAACACAAGAAGATTGTTTGAAAATATCTTCATTGAAATCACCCATAATAATGCATTTGTTGGATACTTTGTGTACTTCATCAAGCAAGAGTTTGAGAACTGCAATAAAATCTTTCATTACATAAGATGGTGGTCGATAGATAACAACAACAGTTAAAGAAACTTCTGAAGTGATCTCAAATGCAATATATTCAAGATTTGTCACTGGATTATTCAATCTAGAAAGCACTCTGTCTTTTCTGGCACAAACAGCAACACCACCATGACTCTGTTCCTTTAATATCTGGGTAAGTAGACTCGAATTGTCATATGAATTACATCTTCGTTGGTGATACCATTTGAAATCAATCAAATCCAGATCATAACATGGCTCTCTATTAATCCATGTTTCAGTCAGACAAATGAAGTCAGATGACATCATATCTTTATTAAATGTGAAATCCATTTGATGAACCTGTAATCCTTGAATATTATGCATCATAATGGTTATACTGTCACTATCATCTTCTACAAGTTCATTATTGCTCTTGTCATTATTGTCATCAATAAATGAAGCCATCTTACTCAGTGCATCCATCACTTCTCCATTGCAATAAAAACATTTCTCATTGAATCCTTCTATCACAAGTCCATTAAGTGAGGTGACTCTACTCAAAGCAACATATGCTTGTCCTGCAGCAAATATACGATGAAGACAAATAACTGCTCTGTCTGTACTGAGTCCCTGAACCTTATGAACTGTACAAGCCCATGCCAACTTGAGAGGGAACTGATGTCGCACATACTGGTTAGTTACACTTAGCACCAATACCGAGCCACAATGATTTTGATAATGAAATCGAGGGTATCTAATGACTGCTGGATCACTTCGACTTCGCTTCTGTATATACCTAAATGATTCTTTAATGTATGAACTGGCAACCGTTTCCTTTTATTTTCTCCTTTGGTTTTGTTACTGCCTGTATATATTACTCTATATTCTGAACAGAATTTTCCTAAGCACATTGACTCAAATTCCTCAGTATCTGGCCTTGCAAGGTACCGATCAATTCTACTTGTCATCCATATGTCATCATCTCCATCACATTTACTTTTAATCACACTTATCGGTAAACTCATTCTGACAGGATTCTCACCAACAGGTATAAACTGTACTTCTCTAGATCCTTCTTTCAATCTCAAACCACAGACCCGATACACTGAACCTTATGAACTGTACAAGCCCATGCCAACTTGAGAGGGAACTGATGTCGCACATACTGGTTAGTTACACTTTCTTCCACCATTTCAACAGGTACAACATGCACATCAGGATTATTTGAAGACTGCCTTTTCAATTTTGACCCAATAGATTTGTTATCAAAATCAATTTCAATACGACTTGGTGACAACTGAGCTGCTAACGTAATTATTTGATGAACAGTTCCAACTGCTCCATTCACAAGTCCATCACGTACATCAATATTTCTCGTTAACATTACCCTAGCACCAATACCGAGCCACAATGATTTTGATAATGAAGATTTATTTCCTTTTATTTCAGCACGCTTCATGTTACCACTTCTTTCATTTTTCTTCAAATCCCTGGCCAAAATACACACACAATCTACACACTTTGCAAACAGGGTTTTCAAATTATATTCATCAACTTGCTTGTTACAAGGGGAAATATGCACAGCATCACTCCAATCTTTTCCGGTTTCACGTGATTGCAACATTGTCATGTCATCCTGCCTTAACTTTTCCTTTTTCTTTCTTACACGCAACCTGTTCAGTACTTCAGCAAATTGTCCATCTTCCTTTTGTCTCATTATCTCAGTCAGTTCTACTTTCAGAAAGTTATCATTCCACAAATCACATTGAATAGTGCTTTGGTACAGAGATTTTCCTTTAACTGGAGGCAACTGATAGAAATCTCCAACAGCTATTATACTGACATTACCGAATGAACCATAGTCTCTTGTTTGTTTTATCTGTCGTAGACGTCCATGAATATAGCACAATAACTTTTGATCTACCATCGAAATTTCATCTATAATCACAATGTGTAACTGTTGAAGTTTATTCCGAAGCGTACTGATCTTAACTTCACCGAGCGGCTGGTATGGCAATCTAGCATTTACAGGTATTGAGAATGCATTGTGAATAGTGGCACCGTTAATATTGAAAGCTGCAACACCAGTAGGAGCTGTAAGCAATACAGATACATCATCAGGATTTTCCATCATTCTAGCAAACAGTCTTGTTGCTTCATAATAAATTGTTTTGATTAAATGACTCTTTCCTGTTCCGGCACCACCAGTGACAAAAACATGAAATGGCTCTATATGTTTCCCATTTGTCTTGTCCAAACACCACTGTCTGATTTTATAGAAAACTTGTTTCTGTTTTACATTCAATGACCTGAACAATGCAATTGCTTCATGCTTGGATATTCTATCTGAATATGGCTCAATGTTGCTCAATACTTCTTTATTACTGTCAGATTTCAAATCAGGAATTTCAAATCCATCTTCAGAATCATTAACTAATTCAGGGCGTTGGTTTTGGCATTCAAGTCTCTCTTGTTCTGTTTCAGGACAAATCTGAGCCCATGCATCTTCTTGTGGACCAAATTTCTCAAGAAATTGTTTTGCTTCATCCAGTGCCTCAACATTAGACTCATACAAAGATCGATTCTTCTCAACAATGCACTTGACAGACTGCAGCTCATTATTCAATCGAACAAAACCGTTCATGTAAAAGTCTTCATACAAATCAAACTTTGACGGCTTCAGTTGTGCATCAACACGATAAGGAAGAAATAATTGAAGGACACTGATAGTATTTCTCTGGACATTTTGACAACTGAAAATCGAGGGTATCTAATGACTGCTGGATCACTTCGACTTCGCTTCTGTATATACCTAAATGATTCTTTAATGTATGAACTGGCAACCGTTTCCTTTTATTTTCTCCTTTGGTTTTGTTACTGCCTGTATATATTACTCTATATTCTGAACAGAATTTTCCTAAGCACATTGACTCAAATTCCTCAGTATCTGGCCTTGCAAGGTACCGATCAATTCTACTTGTCATCCATATGTCATCATCTCCATCACATTTACTTTTAATCACACTTATCGGTAAACTCATTCTGACAGGATTCTCACCAACAGGTATAAACTGTACTTCTCTAGATCCTTCTTTCAATCTCAAACCACAGACCCGATACACTGCTTCTTGTGCTGATACTTCACGATTATGCAGATACACAGAACCAAGTTTCTTCATACTCTGTTTTGCATCTAAATTACCTTTCTGTGCCTCACTCTGAGCATGTGACAACAAGACACCCATTTCACGTTCAGCTTTAGCCATATACGATACTATGTAGGCCACACAAGCATACACATCACAGATAAACTGAATATCCATATTTGCATTCCAACATCTTATCAAATGAGGATTGTACAAATTCACCCAAACATCCTGTGGTTGTCTTTTCAGTACAATAGTGGTTTTCTTGCTTAACACATTGTTGGCCTTCTCAAATTCCTGTTGTGTAATACCAATATGCTCAAACAATTCACTAGTTGCCATGTGTTGGTTTTCTTCATCTTTTAATGCAACCCAAAGTGACTTTAATACTTTTTTGGCATCATCACTTTCATTGTCATCATTTTCATCATTCTTTTTTTCATCATCTGTTGGCTGTGGTTGTGCAATAAATGTCTGTTTAGATGGTGGTCTAGGGAAATTGAACCTGCACTCAGTACCTTTTTTCTTACACGACTTTGAATGCTTCCGACTATGAAGTTGTACCCGACTGATAATCTCATTAAGTTCATTATCTTCTTCCTTAGATGGCAACTGACAACTGACATATCTATCAATAAATGTAACAACATCTTTGTCCTGATCATGTCCTAATCTTGGTGCATTTTCAATCCAGAAAAGACAATGTGTATGAGGAGATCCTCTCTGTTGAAATTCCACTCTGTAAAAATAATCCTTCACTTTTCCAATAGGTTTAGCCTTCGACATAATGACATCTCTTAAAAAAGTATGAAATCGCTTGTCAAACATTGTAGCTGCAGTAACAGGATTACTTCTCAATACATTGCATTTCTCATTCCAGTCTAAATCATTTACATCTCTTGAATCACCTTGCTGTCGCAGTATTGTGTTGATAACTTCAGGCCATCTCATATCTGCTGCTGAGAATGAGCAAAACCAAGTTGGGATTCCTAACTGTCTTATCATAGCTAAAACATCTTTCTGTGTTGCTTGCCAATATGGAGGTGTTCCTCTGATCGGTTTCAGAAATTTGTATCCACTATCAGACTTTAGAATATCCCTCAAATGTTCCTTGTCATTTATCATTCTTGCTTCTACTTTCTCATCATTGTACATTCTGCTAGAGTTTTTACGCAAAGCAATAGAAACACATGACATTACTTTTTGAATTTCCAACAAATATTGTGCATAAAAAATGTACTGTGTGTTTTTTGCAAACCTATTATCAGCATGCATCAGTCTGTTATGCAGATATCTACACAGAGTTAGCCTCACATCACGCTTATCACTAAATATGGGAGTTCCTTGAGAAAATAATGTTGGAAAGCATTTTGCTTCATTGCCTTTTTCCATTAAAACTCTGACTGGATTATTTCCTTCACATTGTGCAACACAAAGTATATCATCAAAATACTGATCCAGAATTTCCTGACCTATATCTGCTGGTTGTAAACATGTATCAAGTGGAATTCCACGCAAGCGATCCTCATCAGTTTCCTCATTACTGTCAATCTTATCAACTACTCTTTCATCACTTTCTGCACTTTCTGCAACATTTTCCAATAGTGGATCTTCCCAATCAGTGTTAATTTCAATATCTTGATACCACACGTTATTTTGTTTAAGATAGTGCAATGCATTCTCTACATTTTTCTTGTTGACAAACTCATACTGATAATGTCCACGGTAAGTCAGCTTTCTCTTTAATTTCACTCTAATCATCTGATCATCATTTCTACTTCTTGGTAATGACTTTACAGTTTCTGTTTCATTAGACGGCACACATACAACTGGTCCTCTGACACCATGCTGTCCTCCTTTAGGTAATGCTATCATCTTAATGAATGGGATATTTATTGCAATCAAATGTTTTTCTAAACCATTTAAACAATCTAATTCCTGTGGAATATCTGTGAGTGTTAAATTATTGACATACGCCTCTGCTGGAACGTCATTATTGAGTAGTTTCCTATGACATGTGTAGCATATCCACAAGCATGATCTGCTAGACTTTAACATAGGACAACTTGATGGACAATTTCGACTACAAGTATGGACATAATTTGCAGACATAAAACTAGAGTCTCTGTATTTATCTTGTTTACATTTCAGAACCTGTTTTCGAAAGAGAAGTTTAAGACAAACAGTGCAAACATATTCAGGTCCTTGTGAAATTTCTTTCCTAAACATCTTTGTCACGTGACTGATACTGACTGTCTGTTCCTTTCTATTCATGGCACGCTTGCGATTGTTATTAATCAAATTTTCCTTATAAGTTTTATTTGTGTGATATTTTTGCTTTCCATACTGGATTAGGTTTTTCTTGTAAGAACAATTCAAGTGATACTTTCTTTTAATATTCTGAATAAGTGCATTTTTGTATATTTTATTCTGATATTTAGCTTTATTGTATGCGAGTAGTCTTTCTTTGAATCTAGCATTGTTACAATATTTAGATTTGCCCTTATCAATTAAATTTTCTCTATAAAGAGCATTGTTGCAATATTTAAATTTGCCCTTATTAATTAAGCTCTCTCTATATCTAGTATTGTTACAATATTTAAATTTGCCCTTATCAATTAAGCTCTCTCTATATGTAGCATTGTTACAATATTTAAATTTGCCCTTATCAATTAAGCTCTCTCTATATTTAGCATTGTTGCAATATTTAGATTTGCCCTTGTTAATTAGGCTCTCTCTATAGTTAGCATTGTTCGCATATTTTGATTTTCCATCACTAATCAGCGTTTCTCTAAATTGAGCATTTTCTTTGTACTTTTTGTTACTAATGATCTTCACACTGTCTCTATACGAAGGATTGTCTTGGTACTTCTTTTTCTTACATACAGCTATTTCATTCTTGGATTTCTGATATCTTGCTTTTCCAGCACTAAGTTTTCCAGATTTAAAGCATAAACTCTCCTGATATTTTGTTTTCACCTTTTGTTTTATAGTTTCAGCATTTTTACTGTAACATTTCTTATTGTACTTTGATTTGTCTTGTTTGTGTTTATCAATGCTATATTTCATTCTGTACTTTTCTCTAGCTTTCTCCCTTGCTATTTTTTGCTTTAATTTAAAATTGACACGCTTTTTCCTTTTTGGTTTCACAGTTTTTGCTGTCAATTTTTTCACTACACTTTTTGCTGTCACTTTGTTCACTACACTTTTTGTTGTCACTTTGTTCACTATAGTTTTTGCTGTCACTTTGTTCACTATACTTTTTGCTGTCACTTTGTTCACTACAGTTTTCAGACTATCGTTATGTTTAAATACTATGGATTCATCACACTGCACTGTCTGCTTCAAAGATGTTTTTTGTTTTCTTTTCACCTCAGATTATTGCACAGTTATCTCAGCAACTGACAAAACAACATCATAATGGACTCTTTCTCTGTGATACAAGTAAATTGCCATTCCTAAACTTGGACGGTTGTTGTCAAAATAATTTGTAGAAAATCTATACCAATTATTTACATCATCAAATGTACATATGTTAACTTGCAACATATCAACCATTGCCATTATTTCAAGCTCTGTTGCCCATGTTCCACTATCATACATCATTTGTGTCATTACATAGTCCTCCAGGGTAACAAATCCATCTCTCAAAACACATTGAAATTTACCTTGGTTTTTCAACAAGTGATTAACAGTAGCAATCCTCAACTTCATATGACTGTTTTCAGATCCCGATAGAGCATATGAAATTGCTCGGAAAAAAACAATTACCATCACCTCTAATCTTTTTCACATGATCAGGCTTTCCAATTATTGCACATTCTTCAGAGACAATAGAAGACTTCAAATGTGATTTTTCAATTTCAAGCTTATCACAAATACTCTGTTGAAACTCAAACGTGAGAGGAGTAAATGTCAACACATTTGGTCGAGATAGGCCAATGATTTCAATATCCAGACTTTCAGAACCCGTGCCAGTATCTACATGTAGCACATCACCTTCAATGTCATGACTGTTCATTTTGTTACAATTGAAGCTCCCAACATCAGTACAGTTACTCCCATCATCTACACTATTTCCAAGTCTACAAGTAGACGCACTTTCTGATTGATCATCCTCCTCAAGAGTCAAATCCACTACATCATCTTGCAACATATCCATACTCCAGTCCTTACAATCATCAACTACACTATCAGTACAAATAGGTTTGGCTTGCATATGTTCCTGTGTACATGTTACAGCATTGTCGCTTATGCACAGATTAACACCAGTTATTTCAAACTGTTCATTAACTGACAGATTCATTGATTGAGCTAAATTGAGACAATACCTGTAAACAACATGCCATGAAACTGCACGCATCATAATGCTTGTCCCATCTTGAACTTGACTGCCATGGACATTTCTAGAATGAGAATCAAACACATAATAAATGCCATCTTCAGCAATCACTGCAAAAGTACTCCCATGAAAACATATGAAACATGCTTGGTATATCTGAATTGTTTGTTCTACAGCTTTTTTAAGTGAAATCATGTCGTACTCTTCTAAACTTGGATCATTTTCATTAAACGTTCCAGTCACAGGTTCCCCGTAATTCATACTGAAGTTGCTTTCATACACATTTAAATAGGTTGGTAACTCACAAACAAGCAGATACTCATTACTCATGGTTGAACTTCTCTGTAAAAATCCATATAACTCATTACCAGTATTCAGCACATTGTCCATTTCATTCATTTGCCAATATTTCAAACATTGTGTCTGACTTCTCATAATAGCACTAAGGCTCATTGCCACACACTGCTTTCCACTGTTCCTTCCAAATCTAACATCACATTGATGACAACTGCCTTGTACAACCAATGTTTGTTCCATTACCTTATGGTTACTACTCACAGTTTCACATTTCATTTTGGCAGGTTTCAGCTCACATGCATCTATGAATGTCATTTTGTGGCTCTCATTGGTTGTATTTGTATCAGCTTTTCTCTTCGATGTGTGTCTAGGACATTCTGTTTTATGTTTATGTCTTTCTCTATGATTCACTGTTTCCATCTGCTTTTTAGATTTCTTCGACTCAACTTCAAACACATCAAATTCACATTCAGGTGCTTCTTTCTCGAGTGTAGTTTTTGGAGCATTACTGGTACTACTCTGTGTTTTTGCTTTTACAGTCTCATTAATGAACAGCAACGATCTAGAATTTTGAGATCTTGTAACCATTTTTGGCGACACTTCAGATTGTGTTCTGTCATGTGCTTTGTCTTTAAATTTTGATTTACAGCTTACACTTGGCTTATCGGAGGAAGTTGAATTTGTTTTTTTCTTTCTTAAGTTGTAACCACCAGTTTGTTTTCTCAATGACTGCTTACTTCTGTTCAGTTCAACATACCTGTGTCCTGCCATTGCTGAGCTATTTCTTGCTTTCTTCTTTGCATCCATCTGATCCATAAACCCATCAGTGAAACACTGGTCCATTCCATTATGTGCCAAGTCAAAAATATTCTCATCTGTAGATATACCAAAATTATGAAACAAAGTGTCACTGTAATTACCATGTCCACATTTACGGCAAACCCAAGTGAATGTCTTACAAATCAAATGTTTTTTCATATCCAAAAAACCTGAACAACTAGTGTGAAACCACACACAACATTTGTCACATTGCATCTTCCTTGAGCCACATTTATCAATTTTATCACAAAGCCAACAGATAGAAGAATTGCCATGGTCTACAACTTTTAACTCCTGGAGTTTTTGTTTTCCAAATTCACAAGTCTTTCTTTTCTTACCAGCTTTTGACCTTATCTTGTCTTTCAATGTATTTTTGACTTTCTTTGCTCTCTTATCTTGATCTGCATTAATTATTTTGTTGATGGTTCTTCTTGTATGGCCAAATATGGTTTTCCTCAGCTCTTCATGTGTATGTCTATCAACCTTTTTCATACGAACTTCTACAGATTTACCATTTTTGCGATAATTATACATCATGCGTTTCTTGGACTTTTTGGTCACTCTCGTGTGGCTCGGTACTGTGTATCCACTTGTTTGAATCTTCCTATTCTTTTTCTGGCGTTCGTGGCTCTTCTTACATGTACATATTTCAATTACTTTGCTTTTCAATGAACTAGGACACCTCTGCTTCACTGGTACTACAAACAGCACATTCATCTTTATCATACTTTTCTTATATACATGATGCTTGCCAGTCTTCTCAAAAGTGCGAGGACATCTATGTCTCTCCATTTGGTACACATTTTGATTACTTCGATTCTTATGTTTCCGAGGGCCAGTTTTGTGAATCTTAAATGGACTGTTCTCTCTCTGCTTTTCATCACTTCTGTCATAGCTTCTACACTTTTGGAGACTTTTTCCTTGCCACTTAAGCTCAACATTGTCCTTACTCTTCTCAAGCCTCTCATTGTTTTCAACCTAATCATGCTCATAACTTTCCATCTTACCGTTTTCATGACTTTGATTCTCAAGCTTCTCATCAATCTGATACTTCATATGATTTTCATGTTTCATAACTTCTATCTTCATTACAATGTTTATCAATCATATCATTACAACGTTTATCAATCATATCGTTACAACGTTCATCAATCATATCATTACAATGTTCATCAATCATATCATTACAACGTTCATCAATCATATCATTACAACTTTCATCAATCATATCATTACAATGTTCATCAATCATATCATTACAACGTTCATCAATCATATCATTACAACTTTTATCAATCATATCGTTACAACGTTCATCAATCATATCATTACAATGTTCATCAATCATATCATTACAACGTTCATCAATCATATCATTACAACTTTTTTGGCTGTCACTGATAGCCTGCACATCTGCAAGTTTCTCAGTAACGAGAGTACTTTGTGAAAAGGAAGAATAGATCACAGAAGAACAAACACAAGTGGAAAAAAAAGTGGTCAAGTCAGAAAGAAACACACATCTGTCAGAGAACATCCTTCCAGACCACCTCAGACATCGCAAAGCCACCTCCTCTTCTCTCAAAGCTACATGGTATTTCGGCATCTCGTTCTGAAAAATAACAGAACAAAACAAACCCAACAATGTTAATGCATTGACTGTGTGTAAAAAAAAAGTATATTTATGATGACACAACTATGAGAACTCAACTGCTATGGCCACAGTAATTCCAAATTGAAATTGGTTGCACTTCCATTGCATTGTTTGTAATTTTCTGTTTATGTTTGCTAGCAAATAAAATGAAATATAGCACATCCAATTACAGACCAACATGCTGCATGCATTTACCCTGCAAGTGATGATATCACTTTGCCAAACAATACCAACAGAACAACAAAGATTATACTTAGAAACAGGCAATTTGTAACCATTTCAACTGACTTGTCCAAACTGTGCAAAACACCACTATGGACTTAGACCTATCTTTTATTCAGTTTCAGTTAAAAAGCTTACTATTTAAAATTATACACAAACAAATGAAGGCCTATACTACTGCTCTTTATTTAAAAAAACATAAAAAGAAATGACAGCTATACGATCATCACAAATTGCACAAACATTGCGAGTTCACACTCACAGGCCTACTACAGTAAAATAATTATTTTTCAAAATGTAAACAAAAACTAAATTTCTTAATAATTGTATTAAAAAAGTGAAAGCTTCCATGAAAGCTACACCTTTCAAGAAACACCTAAATGAAATAATGATAAATCCCCCAACTTTGTCAAAGATAAAATGACTATTGCACAAGTTTTCTAGAAAAACCTGCTGCCTAATTATCAACAAAAAAAAAACACTGACAAAGTCACAACGCACTGTCCATGCTGACTATCTAATCCAGATTGAGTACTTTAAGTTTCTAAAATCAAATCTTTATTTTAACTTGTGTCGGTCATGTCGGTATGTCCAACTCTCAACCTAAATAAAAGATTCAGACAACTGTTGACGTTACAAAATCACAACTAATAAACAAACAAAATACATCATACATGAACAATAAATGTAAAGTTTTCCAGAGAATTTTACAATTATAAAGCTACATAAAAATAACTCCCATAAGGCCAATCCACTTTGTATCCTTGGCCGGCCCAAACACTTGTCAACTAAATGCAATCAACGTGTGATGGGATGTTTTTAAAACATTTGCCATGCCAGCAGACAGGGTATCTACAAACATGACAAGTAGCATTCGATCAGTAAGTTTCAACTATTGGAGCCCTGCCGGACCAAAACCACAACAGGCATGGCAATTTGACTACAGCACACCCCCGTCCCCCCCCCCGTACATGTGTTCAATTTCATAGCATTCATATAAACGGAGAAACCCTTCACTATGATATGAGTATGACTATGCCAGAAACACGAATAATAAAGATGAATTCCTACTCAAAGTCAACAATTTCTCTGAAAAGCTAAGAGGCTATGACATCTGACAGATAAACAAAATCACACAAAAAGTATCACACAAAGAACGATCAAATTTGATTCACAAACAGCAGGAAAAAAACGAAAGCAAAACTCCATCATTGGTTTTTAGATTCCCTAATTTTATGAGACTAAGCCTATGCTTTTCAGAGTCCAAGAAAACAAATTTGATTTCGTCTATCAATTACACGATTTACAAATACATTCACATCAACTATAAAACACGACTAATATAAGTACTAATATATCCCTGATATAAATAACATGAATACAAACAACAAGCTAAACACAAGAAAAATATTTACTCTTCACACAAGTGCTGTAACATTATTTACCTTCGATTGGCAACTCAACTATGACTGTGTTTACACGAGGGATCGAGTAGATAGTTAATAACGAACACTAGGCCGTGTCCGAAACGGCGACTTCGGCTAGAGCTACGGCTAGATTGCCCGCGTCTGCCTATTCTTCAACACTGGCAGACGCGCTGATCTAGCTGTAGCTGTAGCCGAAGTCGCCGTTTCGGACACGGCCATACTACTATGCTATGCTACAAACTCTACGTACGCGACAATCCAACCTTTTCATTGATATACGACATCAACCTCGTTCCCAGTGGTGAACGCCATTTCTTTTTCGTTTTAGAATGCATTGGTCGATCATGGCCATCATAGGCCAACCTCGTTCCCAGGGGTGATCGATCTCGCCGCGCCATTTTTTCCCAGCATGACTTGCTCGATCATAATGACGAGAGGTATCGATACGACGCACTGCCCATGGTAGTGAGGCTGATCATAGGCCCTTTTCGAAACGACTAGATTTGGCTTTGGATTCGGCTCTCAGGTTAGCTTTGCCCCGCCGGTTGTTTTGCCTATAGTGCGTGCTTCGGGTATACGCGCTCAGGGCTTCAGACGAAAGAACGGAGCCTCAAAGCCGAATCCAAAGCCGAAGCCGTGATTTCGAATAGGACCATAGCCTCTGGAAATGTCGCCTTTAGTCAAGGCGCACGCGGCACCCCCACATCAAACACGACCCCAGATATAGCGCACGAAAAAAACCAGCGCGAGCGCCCCCAGATGTCAAGCACGACCCCAGATACCACGAACGAAAAAAGACCAGCGCGAGCGGCGAAACCTAGCCGCGTGATATCTGGAGGTGCCGCCGCCGCCGCGTGCAACTTGATTAAAAGCTACTGGCAATGTGACTTTTTATTTAAATTCAGATGTTCATTCCCATTTTACCCGCCAAGCTTCTAATTTTCATATTCCTTACACTCGTACGTCCCTTGCTCATAAAACTATTAAACATAAGGGACCCATGCTCTGGAACATGCTTAACAATCAACTTAGAGTCTCCGAAAGTTTATCTATATTTAACGTGTCTTTAAACCTGACACATTGGAATCTTACTGTGGATGAGTGTCTAATATATACATGTACGTGTACTTATATAATCTAAACTAGTATTTTAGTGCTGACCGAGAATGGGTGGTCTCGTCTGATGGGGATCCTCACCCACGAAGCCCATTTCCATGCATGTTATTCCTTCCGTGGGATCCCCTGGGTGTGATCACTCATTCTCGTTTGGTAATTTACTGGTAGACCTGCAAGGCCGTTGTGTTAGTTTTAGTCCACTGTTTCGCTTTCGTCCTTCGTCTGTTTGTTTTAAAGTGATCTACTTAAAATAATTGTTTGAGTACATGCTTGTGCATTGAGACCTATGTTATACTATTTTTTCCTTAGTGACTCGACTCGACCACAGACCTTTTGGTTCACCTAATTGTTATTATCCGTCTCAGTGCAAATGCATGTCTTTAGGGACCATTGCCTACAAGCTCTACTTCTTACATGGATCCCTCTGCAGTGCCATGTTTAATTTAATCTTTTTTTTTAAATCTATACTGTTAAATTGTATTGCATTTATTATATCAATCAACTGTTTAAAATCACTAATAAGAACAAATGTACAAATTTTAGGCTTTGTAACTGGCAATTTCTATACATTATTTCCGTAAATGTTATGGGTATAATGCTGTCATAACCTTCAAATCATCTACCTGTCATTATTTACGAATAAATCATCAAATTTATAAAGACACTTTGAAAGTAATTTCAACAACAAACAAACTCAAATGCTGCCAAACCTGCTGCAAACCTAGCGCACCGATAACAACAATGGAAGATGTTGTGACCTTTCGTACTACTTACCTACTTCTTGAAACTGTTATTTCTTTATCCATATTTCTTGATTGAATATCGTATTGGACAGACCTGTTTCCAGAATTTCGAACACAAAATATCAATTACTTGACAGTCTCAATAATTTTACACACTTTCACAAACTTGGTCGATGTATCAAGTGTTGAAAATGACTCCTAAGACCATTATGATCGACTTTTGGTTTAAGAAAATAGCAACTTCATTGCGTAATTTTCTTAGAAATGTTAATGGTAATGCTGCCGAGATCTCTAAATCATTTATCTGTTAATATTGACTAAAGTACCAAGTCCGAATAAATCCACAAACTTATAAAAACAGATTTTTAAGGCAATTTGAAAACAAAACACTTTAAGTTGCTAAACTGGAATCACACAGACCTAACGTGCCGTGTGCAACAAGGAGAAGATGTTTTGACCTTTGAACTACTTATCTTCTTCCAGATAGTGTTTTAGCTTTATCCAAATTAGTGGTTTTTTTTCATATTAACACACTTGTTTTCTGAATGTCTATAAACAAATGATAAATTTGTGACAATCTTTTCAATTTCACGAACTTTCCAAAAACTTGCTCGGTGTATCAACTGTTTAAAATGACTTTTAAGACAACGGTACCACCTTTTGATTACATAAAATGGCAATTCTAGAACGTAATTTCACAGAAATAATATGATTAATGCTGTCAAGACCTTTAAATCATCTATCTGTCATTATTTGCTTAGGTACCAAGCCCTAGTGAGGCATATGTTTTTATAGAAACACACTTTTAGAACAATTTAAAAAACAAATACCTCAAAATGACATCCTCAATACATCTTAGCGTGCCGTGTGCAGTTAAACAAAGGTACATGACTTGCCATTCGAACTAGTTATTGTTTTATCTAAATTTTGTGATTTATTTTCGTGTTAACACACCTTTTTAATAAATTATTTGGATACAAATGCCTAATCCATACAATCTCTCTATTCTCACAATTTTTCACAAACTTGATCGCAGTATCAACTGTTTAAAATGACTTATAAGACCAAATGTACCAACTTTTTGGTTTCAAAAATGGCAATTCCTATTCGTAATGGCAATTTCCATACGCAATTTCACAGAAATATTAGTGGTAAAGCTAATAATGTAATTGTTTTCTTACATTGCATGTTTAAATAACTCATCAAATAAAAATAAACAACACTTTCAAGGTAATTTCAGAAAAATAGAAACTCAATTGCCTAACCTACATCACACAAGCCTAACGTGTCGTGTGCAACAAGGAGAAATTAGTGTGCCCTTTAAATTACTTCTAGATAGTGTTGATGTTTATCCCAATTTAGCGAGTTTGTTCGTATTAGCAAACCTTTGTCCTGAATGTCTATAAAAATAAAATTAAATCCTTGACAATCTCTCTAATATCACAACATAATAACAAATTTGACGTTCAGTGTGCCCATCCAAAAGTTTTCTGGCATAAAATTATTCATTTCACTGGAAAAAAAATATATAGTGTGTTTCTAATACCAATAATATGACCTTTATTTAAAAATACTGAAAACCTTATCAAAAACATTTATCATACAGACCCAACAATCTGAAATTACTGCACTCACACACATTTTTATAATCTCTAAAACAAATTTAATCATTTTTCACAAACACATTACACGGATTTTAAACATAGACAATTTGTGTTTCAAAATAAACTTAATTTTTACTTTATTTATCACCATGTCCAATTTCTGTTTCACCTAATCTACAAAAATGTATATCTTCAGAATAAATGTTTAAGTATATTATTTCAAAAATATATGTTTTAAAAGTGTATACTGTTTCAAAAGTGAACATCATTGGTCATATACTAGTGTCCACACTTCATGTGAACCAACATATACATGAAATAACAAACCTGTGAAAATTTAAGAAAATCAATCTCCATCAAAATAATAAAATAACAGTTAAAAACATTTCAAGTTCTAATCTTTTTCCTAACATCAGATTTATGACCATATCCATACTATGTGAATTATATACATTTGTGAACATTGATATTTCCAACCTCAAAACTGTTGTACACACCCTTTAAAGCCCCCTCAAAGTAAACAAACTCAACAACCCATTAAACAAGGTTCACCATATGACCATTTGCTTCTGATTGGATAACATGTAATCCTCATCACAATCCCACACATTATTGGTCAAGACAATCCATGAACAGTCATTGGTTGATACAAGTGTATTTTCATTGGATAACACTGGATCTCCATCATGATTGGATGAAATTACTTGGAACAGAAGCCTTGACTATACTTTTGGAAACTATATAAAGGACACATTTTAATCAAACTTCAGTGTCGCCAATTCTGTGTTACGAGAGCCAATTCTATGTTACAAGAGCCAATTCTGTGTTACGAGAGCCAATTCTGTGTTACGAGAGCCAATTCTGTGTTACGAGAGAGCAGATTCACTAACATCCTACGACTGTGCTGCCAAACTTGGCTGGTAAGTATATCATCCCCACAAAACCAAGCACTGATCCGCCGAACTGTTCAATACTAACTTGGATACGGCGTCCGAGGATCAGAGATCACATCTACATGCTCAACAAAATCAGGAATATTCTGGCACCAGCCTAACTGATTTGAGAGTTTTTAAGTACAGATATTTAGTTCACTACATACTCAACATACATTTTACTAATGATTACAAAACTATATTGAATATTTGATGTACTACCACTGTCATTCCACTTCTATGCAATCATATCAGCTACAACACAACTGTTGAAATAACACGATTATATTCAATTAAATAACAATACCAATTTCAACCTGTATATGTTAATAAGTTTAGAAACTAAAATAACTTGACAAAACCTTCCCCAGACATAACTTGTACAACATGTATTTTCTCTCCCTAGAAAAAAAAAAAAACCGAAATGAAATACCCCTTTAAATAAACTACGTGTAGTCAAATAAACAATGAATTCCATAAATAAGAAAAAATTGAAAAATAGCTTTGCAAATTATCCAGATAATGTTTGAAAAGACTCACCTAACCATAGTTACAATAAAGGCAATCAATTGATTCACTTTCATCTCAACAGACAAAATGGACACCATCTATAACATCAACAAGTCATCCTCAAGAAAGGGTCCATACCCAAAAGCTTTGAGAGCTAAATTGTGAAGATTGTAAAGAATGAGAAGGCCCATGAGCTCAGCCTTGCTGATAGTACAGGAGCAATAAAATGTGTTGCGTATGACAACATCTGCGAGCCTTTCCACTCTGGAGACGTAATCACAATGCGTCAGTTTGAGAAAGGATTCACTGGAATCCTGATGGCCAACAAAAACACGTGTCCATCCTTGTCCTTCATTGAAGAGCCCGATCAGTGACGAGATAATGGCTGTTGCTCTAAACCTAGTGGATCCACCAATGCCACCTGTTGCATCTATCTCATCTCTCCTTCAGGATGACAAGGAAGGTATTCCTGTAAGCATCGAGGGAATAATCACACATGTAAGAACTTCCATACATTCAATAAAAGATTAAGTTTCAACAAACCTACGTTACAAATCATCTCTTTAACCCTAACAATTCACAATCCAACATGATCTAAAAAAAAACATATGCATAATTTGGATAGTGTGTTCAGCAATTACTTCTACAAAGCCATTACAGCTTACTTGAAAAATGAATTGTCAAAAAATCAGAGTAAATGGTTTCACGATAGAGCAAATTGTCTTTACATACAAAGAATGGGTATCACTGCCAGATTTAAATGTAAAAGTATGTAATCAAAACCATTACAAGTACCTACAGTTTTTGTGAAATTATCTTTCATACTGTATATAATAAAAATGATGGTTTTGCTTTTGTTTCCATCTAAGGATGAAGTACCAAGAGAGGTAGGTCCGAAGAGAGTGTTGGTCAGAAACATTGAAGTGCAAGACGAAACCGGAGCAATCCAACTGGCTCTTTGGAACGCACATTCAAGGAGCCCGATTAAGTCTGGAGACAGGGTGAAAATCACCCACATGTCCCCTAAGAACAACTACTTAAAGGCGATAACCCTGTCATCAACCCAGAACACAACAATTAATGTACGTATTGAATTTATAGTAATTTTTTCCAAATATTATTATATAACAGGTTGCCATCTTTCAAATAAAATTTTATACACTCCAACAGCTTACCCATACAAAACTACAAAAAACACAACAATTATTTTATATGCATTGGTAACAATTCTGTACTGAAATAATTTCAACACAATTTACAGATTCTCCAAGAAGAACATAAAGAGAGGACAGTGGAGATTGTCACAGTAGAGGGGACAACTGCTTCCCACATCATTCTGCTATGTGAGGCAGACGACAGTTTGATAAGTCTACATATGCCGAAGGAACTTGCACAACAAATATGGAACTCAACAACATCCTTGGGCATAACAACAGCGCTTGAGGGACAACAAGTCTACACAATTGTTGTCCAAGCAGCATATATATTCGCCTCAGCCATGATGATGATGTACCATCAACAAGCACAAGACCCAACACAAGTTCTAAACCCACAGCACCTACAGCACCCAGTACAGCCACAGGACCCAACCCTCAACAGCAAAAACCCACTACTGCTGGAACAGTACCAAGACACCCATCAACTGCTACTGCCAAACCAAAGGCAAAACTTTCCAAACAGTAAACTTACAAAACCTATATGTTATCTCTCTAAACCAAAGGCCAAATACAATAACGAACATATTGTGATGCGATCACGCTAGATGAGTCGTATGTTGGCAATTTCATAACGGAGAACAAGGCAAAACAAGACAAACTACATGACAGGTCAGGAGTAACATTTTCGGGTTTTTTGTTGTTGATAATGATAGATTCAAGTTCTAAAATCTCACTTTTTAACATTGGCGACTTCCTTTCTGATAAATAACAACACTAAAAGGTTACAATTAGCATGTCAATAAAGCTTGCTGATGTACACTTTGAAAAATAAAAAATATAAAAACATTGTTCACAGCTCCATAGTTCATGATAGTTAGTTACACGTAAAGTTGTGCACAAGTTCTCTCAACCATGCAGCTATATAGTACATGTATATAGCTCCATGTTTCAACCAAGTTGTTGTTTTTATCTCAAATGAATGGCAAAAAATACTTCAACAATGATTGAAAACATTCACATCATACCTTTGAAAATTAATACGAGTGTTTCTGTTACCTACAGATAACTTCTGCAACACAAACACGTTGACAAGTTCGATCACATCTGATCACTGCATTCCGTGTGTAAAAACACCAAAACGTTTATCAAAAAAAGCGAAGATCGCCATTATTGTGTGTACATTACTATCACGATGTGTTACTAACCCTTGTACACACACAGACAACCTCGTTCCCAGTCAATATAATAGAGATCAGTGGGAGCTGCCCATAACATGGTAACGAGGATGACACAGGGGATTACAGCAACTTCCGACCTTTCAACCCTTCTTGAACAAAAATTAACATTCGTCAAACTTCAGCGGCCTTCGGCGCAGTAACACAGGGCACCTGTGGGCAGCTGTACTGTAGGTGCGCGCTTAATAAATTTGTAAGCCCCTTTTCTCTTCGTTTCAGTTACCCTTCTCATATCACTGAACTTTATGCTTCACCTTTCGCAACTTTTAACTAAAAGTTGTATAAACACGGAATTTTGATTATAGTAAAGGGAGAGCTTAATATGCTCTATCCAGATGTACACACAAATTAGAAATGACAAGAATCGACAAACGACTCATTTTGCTTGATCGCATCACATATTTATCATCCAAACCTACACTATAAGAAGGAAACAGGGCGTCACTATTTACTATTTCCCATTTTTTGCTATTTCGTCCAACTTGGCCGTCAAACTACATATAGCTGACCAAGGTTAATAATTCACAGATATTGTGATACAATAAAATTATACTAAAACAGTGTATTGCAGAGGTGATATGTATCATTTAGATCCAATTTTCCTGATGGGTTTGTTTTTTCACTCTTTTCCCGCAATTTTTCCAACATAATAGGGGGGGGGGGCCTAAAAACTAACTAAATGAAACAACAGCCAAAAAGAAGGCGAGCTTGGACAAAAATCATGTTTCTCATTTTACTTGGCCTAAATTTCAGTATAATACAAATTTTACAAAAGACAAATTCCATGTAAATTTTCATGTAATAGACTTTACGTTACAAGCCTATACTTTCTATTTGTATTAATCAAAACCAGGGCCCCACTTCATACCGCAATCCAATCACCAGCAATACTCATCTATTGTCCATTGTTTCACTTAACCAATGGACTAAACACATTTTTAAGCACAACACATAATTCATGTTTATACTTGTATCCGTCATTACTATTAAGTATTGTACTTCTTAACTTATTTTCTACTTCGTTGTTATATGTTTTTGAAATTATATTGAAAAGAAAATTTATATAACAAAAATTATAACAAATATGTAAAAAGATGCTCCAAAAAACACTGAAGGTGTTTATCATTTTTGATTGTCTCACAAGTTATTTCTGTAAGTTGACTTTCATAAATTTCAATCAATAAACAATCATTTCAGTACATTAATGCCTTTGCTTTACTTGTGTGTGTGTTTGTTTGTTTAAATTTATTTTTTCTACATTAAGTCACATTAATAAAAAACTAATAATAAAAACACACATTTCCACACCTGACTGATACATGAAACCGACAATACAATATACCTCTGTTGCTCCCAGTCACTGTCTTGGTGCATCGTAACATTGGAAATGCCTTCAACCTCAGATAAACACCTTGGTGCCCAACCCTATACAACAGCCATACAATCATTCTAATAACTTGCTAAATTACCTATGTCAAACACTTTCACAGAAACCCAATATCTCAACAATACAACAGTTCCAATCTGCAAACATGCCATTAATATATTTACAATGTTTCCAGCAATTGAGCAAACAATCATCTAAATCAAAACCGTTGTATACTCACTACCTATATCCTGACAATTATCAGTTTCTCTCCAAGCATTTCCAAACATACTACATAATAATTAATGGCCAATGATGAAAACAACTGAAAGTGAAAACTTCCCAAGCTAAATGATGGAACTCAAAATCATTTCCACCTGGGAAAAAAAACTTCTAAAGATGTTACTGAGGCCATTCATAACACCACATGATCATTCATATACTGCAAAAATCATTTCCATTTCAAAACGTTTAAAAATACTACTAGAACCACTTATATTTTACTCCAATTTGTTAGATTATTTTAGTATAACCATATGTTGTAGTCAAACCTCATAAATACAAACAACACATTAACCATCAATTATATAATATCTTACCTAACACCCATACCCTGGTAGATTGTCAGTCTCTGCCGTACTTCTGACACCCTGGATGTAAAGGAAACGCTACATCAAAAGAAAATGTCAATAAATTGTCCATAGTTTTACCTGATTAAATTATATGACACTTCCTAAATATATTCCTTGTGTTTAATACCTTTCAAATATGCAGCAATTTACAACCTAAAATGACCTTTTCAGATATTTTAAATAATGGTGTACATAAATAACTACAAAATTAATGGTCATGTAATTTTGTTCCTTTTTTAAGTTTAGCATTTTCTTTTCTATGGATTTTATCCGCGAAAAAATAGCATAGTTGCGGACCTTTGATGAACTTCAAACTTTGATTAATTAAACTGGATAACAGACCACCAAATAAACAATGCAAATGAAATCACTTGGTTATTTTGTATTAATACCATTTTTTTATCCATTATTTATTTGCAAAAGAAAACAACAGCACACAGCTTTCAGTGAAGAACCCTTGTCTAAATTTGTATAAACAAAACTTTGTGTAACATCCGTTGGATTGCTTTTAGCAACCTAATAGAAAAACAATTACATTGTCACGATTAACAAAAGGTTTAATACTATTAATTTGATTCTAAAGTGATTTGTATAATAAGTTCCATTGTTGAAAACTATTTCTTTACCATGTTTAAATCTTTCCAAAGCACTCATACCCGAACATACACGCATCGTTGTCCGCAAACTTTGACATCTTTCCCAAACTCGCACGGTCATAAACTTGGCAACAATATTTCACCTGATGAAAAGATGAAACAGAAATATCGACAACATAATAACGTCACCCATTCAAAATAAGATCGATGAACGCCCAATACACAACAGCGCCCTCAAGCGGAAGGTTGAAAACAAATTTAAATGGACTTTTTGAACATTTGTTGGTAAATTTTTGAGTAATCACTTCAAAATGTACACATTACTATTAAGCTGGCTTCATGTGTTTAAAAGTTACAGATCAATGACGATCAATGACGTCATCGGGAGTCACGTGACACGGCATTAAAAGTGCCCCTTTTAAAAGTCGTATAACTCCCGAAGTATAAGTTCGATCATGTTGGTACTTGGAACACCGTCACATTTAATTGCAAACTTTCACATGTGGCCATTTTTCATTTTTGTGTGCATTAAATATAAACTTTTCATGATATATTCCGAGAAAGTACGAAATATATGCTTGGAAAAAAATTTTCCTTAGGCAAAGTCTATAAACAGTGAAATTTGTGCATAAATTATTAAGTTGCATGGTTTATAAAAAAAAAAAAAACATTTATTCGGAACTCTTCCAATTTCAAGTCAAATTACACATTTTTTATGCAAACCTTTTCATCTTGCCAAAGACATGTCGACTGCGCCATAATATTTGTACAATATGAAGCCCCCAAATACATGAAGCAAAACTTTTACCCCAAAACATTACAAAAGAAACACAATATTTAGACAATAGCAACTGTTTACCAACTTGTTATTTATTATAATATTTACATGCATCATGTTTTAAAAAATAATCAGTATTTGTCACAAGTTAAATACCTTAGCAGTGTTATTAAATTTCAGATAAATAATTTTTGTAACAACGAATGAGGGTCATCTATTTTATACTGGCCCACACAAATTATGTTTTAGGTGTACACATTTTATGTTGGGATGAAAATATTGTAACCCTTAAGCGACAGTGTAAGCATTTCCCGGTAGAGATAGAATATTCAAATCCTTTAGAGATGTTGTGTGCATTTTCCAGTGGGGATAGAATATTCTAACCCTTTAAAGATTTGTTTTCATTGACTCTCAAATTAAAACAGATGTAACATTTTTATAATTCCGCGTACATTTTTCTGTTTGTGTTTGCATGTACTTGGCAATACTTGGAAAGAAAGAAACAACGAAGCTCATTTCCCTGCAAACGAATATTTCGGAGTTCTGTGAACTTATTTATACATTTTAAAGCAAATTTTTCTATGATTAAACTAGTGCCTAATTTTTGTTTGACTTTTCAAACGTATAATATTTTTGAATCTTGACGTAACGTTTATGATGAGGTTGATCAGATATCGAAAACCTAAAAAAAACACCCAAAAAACCCAACAAAAAACAAACAAACCCTAGACATGTGAATACGCGCCAAATTATGGCACGCATGCACGGAATATCGCAACCCTCCTCCCCCACACCTCCTTAAATCATGAGGACTAATTTTCAAAGATTTAATTTTCTGCATCAATTATAATCCGACTGATGTTATAGCTTTAGGTAGGCCTTTGCTACTTCTTGGGTGACTTGTCTTTTCGAGTGGATTAATTTTATTGCTAGAAATTCATATTAAAATAGTTTTTTTTCTTACCTACCAAAAAAAGAAGTCGGTAGGTAGGCAAATATCATAATAATATGCAAGTGGCAACATTTGGCTTCTGTTAGTGTACAGGCAGACAGACAGATAATTTAAAACAATCTTTAAAATGTAAGAACATACAGAATACTCACATTAAAAGTATATCTTGTAGCACCTCTTTATGCTCCCCCATGCCAAACTTTCAGCTAACTATGCACACTCATTCGTGTTTGCCTTTAATATTCGTAAACGTGACTGCGAGCATAGAGGTTCTCTATGCTGCGAGTAAGCCTTATGTACGGGAGTTGAGCAGTCATCAAAAAACCATTCCCCGCGTCCCGCGAGCGCCAAAAAAAAAAAAAAATGGACTGAGTGAGACTTACCATCGACATAGCAGATTCTGGACGAGTAGATTCTGTACACTAGACATTCCGTCAACTTCAGTATTTATCAGTGAATAGGGTGAAAAAATTATTCCAAGTCCCGTCTTAATTAAAACACCGTTCTCCATGGTTAAACACATGACCAGTTTCTGACATTAACAGTGGGCAATTCACACGTCATAAGAAGATAAGCCAGTTTGCTTTTAAGATATCTAGACCAAAATGTGTGGCCGATTATCGTGCAGTTTCGTGACGCATATCAAGCATGAGCATTTTTATTATCTTGAATTGAAAAGAAAAATATGGTTAACAACGTACCATAAATCCACAATCGATCTTTTGGCCAGTTTTCTTGTAATGGGCACATTTAACTGCCATATTTTCAAAGCATAGTGCGAGGCTGGGGGAAAGCATGACCTCATCAATGACCAATCAACGTTGGCTTTACGAGACCGCGCGGCAGCAGTTGCGGTGAGTAAACCAATAGCTGTAGAGCTGTTATGTTCACGAGGTCATGACCTCTGCACACCTAACGATAGAGACGCACAACAATTACATTACTGCATTATGGCTGCCCTTCCTTGTCTGCAGAAAAGATGTCGCAAAGAAAATGTATTTTGCATTTGTCTAGCGTTGGAACGAAAGTTTTACAATTTTCGGAAAAAAGTTGGAGAAAGTTCCTTTCATGTGCAAGAAGATGGAAAGAAATAGATGGTACTGTCGAGCGTGAAATTGTCACCAAAGCAGAGGCATGTCTTGGGCTCTTCGAGCTCGAGCTCAGCGATCGCCATGTCGACACTGACAAAGAACACATCGTCGATGATGAACAACTGTCACAAGATCTCTCTCAGGTAACGTCCAACGATACCTTTTTTCTTCTTAATTTAAAAAAATATCGGAACCCAGGGAAAAATTTCCGCATTCAGCCACCAGCTTTTTGGCGTTTAAAAAAAGTTTTTTTCATTTTTTTTTCTCCAGTTCATACCTGAGGATGTGTTCTATCGATTCGGTGAATCTTGAAAACGTAAAAAAAATAGTTTTCATAGGGGATCGGTTTAAAAACTAGGGATATTTGGTTAAATCCTCAAATTTTGGCGGAAAAAAACCCCGCTTTTTCCCACACTGTCTTCTTCTCTCCTGTCTCCTCACTCACCCAGTCTCCATGTTGTCCCTCCATGTTTCTACCTGTATCTTATCTACTGGAAGGAATGAACGTTTAATCAGATAATGCAATGTACTTACGGAGATTCGAACCTGTAACAAGAGAGAGAACAAATTATTAAGAAAGCATAGCCTGTACCACACGGCTATGAGGCATTGACACCAGAACGGTTTGTTTGTCGTACATGTTTCTCCCAATACCTGGTTCACCAAAGGTCATAATGAATATGTAGTTTTTATGAATATTAAAATAAGCTGGGTTTGTCCAATGGCTTGCATAAACTGAATATTCATAAATTTGTTTTGGATTATTCCATTAGTACAAGCCCTAGGTAAGTTCAACGCGTGCTTTGTGGGTTGTTCTAATTTCCCTCCTAAATATCATCTTCGATTATTACCCATTCCACAAATCAAAAAGTCCTAGCGAACTGTCCAATGCGCATGAACGATGACCGACTGATTGGAGTATTGCACAACTTATACAGACACACACACAGCAGGAAAACGAAACAACATGGCGTTTGTTTTCATCTCACTGCAAGACGAAGCCTTGCCATTTTGGGACACCTTTTTAAGCCTTTAGAATTGTTAAATTCTGCCTGTTTTCTAGCTGTACATGTTCGGTAAACCCTCCTTGATAGGTAAAAATATAATTTAGTGAAAAAAAACCAGAACTTAGGGAGATAAGTTGGTGGCGAGCAGCGGAAAGTTTGCCGAACCCAGTGATGTTTTTAGTCTTGATTTATTTTATTGGCTTTGTTTTTTCTATGGCGATTTGTTTCCAAGCGCTCCACGTTTACTTTTTGTCCAGAGAAAATAATAAATGGTACTGACTTGCATACCCTTACCTTAGAGATGCTTAGAGTTAGACTAGAGGCCTTACTATTAGTTACTACAGATCCTCGTGATGTTTTTCAGAAGTGACTTTTCCAGGAATTTATTTATTAATCCTTTAAAGATTATATCGTGGTGATTATTCACAACGTTTGTCCTTATTTTAAGTTAGACCAACAACATAAACTATAAATATAATTATAAAGGCAGGGTGTTTGTCATTTTTTACTACACTTGCAATGTTGCAGTACTCTACTGCTACTACTCTACTCTAGTGTTAGTATTTAACTAACCATTTAAACAAATCTTTTTAATATATTCTTCCATTCAAACTTGTGAAAAATGTTGTCTTTATTTATTCTGGCCTTTCATCTGACAAAAATAAACATGGAAATGATTTTTATTCAGTTGAGCTTTTTAATTTAATTTTATTGTTTTATTCTTTGATTTGTTTTACTTGAAGATGGGGATGACCTCGGGAAAAAATGTATGTTTGTATCTGAAACCTTACTTGTTATGAATATGAGGATGGCAATGGTAGGCATCCTGTGAAATTATTTCATCTGAAATACCCCAGTTGTTGGAAACCAATAAAAACATTTGAATCTGATTAACAATTCAGGGATGAATTGTTTATTAGATTTCTGAAGGTTGGTGTCCGTTCACGAATGATGCAGCCAGAGATGTGGTTGGCATGTTTGGTAAACCTGGTTGGTTTCAACATTTTTGTGACAGTACCGTGACAGTTTTTAGCTGTTTTAGAATGTATCCAGCTGAAACGTTCAGCTGAAAAGGTATTGGACTGAAGACTGGTGGTAGTGGGATTGGTTGAAAGATAAACATGATCGACCAATAGTGTAGATCGACTGAACATGCCCAACATATACACTCGATGGATGCTGGTTTTTATAAACTTTTGGACTGCATACGCAAAACCATATGTATGTATGGATGATTAGCCAAAAGAAATTATATAGTTTTTATAATTGCTATTACTTTTTTTATTTGATTTACAGATTTATGGGTACCACTCTGAGTGCTACAAGCGTTTTTGTGACATTAACCAGATTTCAAGGGCTGAGAAAAGGAACGAGAAGAAACGGAAACATCAAGGTAGGCAGACATTGAATAATTCAATCAAGATTTAAATGTGCAGTAATAATAAGTTTCTTATTGCTTTTCAAATCTTCTTGCATGTGTAGTTTTGTTTTTTCACCTCTATTTCTGATCACGATGCCCATCCCTAAGTCACTTCATTCCTCTGTTTCTATAATATATTTTGTTTTTTCCTATTCTCATTGTTTTTTTCTCTTCATACATATTCAGACCAAGATGAAGTTGAGCAGGGAAAAGGCAGCACTGAACCCCAGCGAAGAAAACTGAGTTCATCATCAAACTTCCTCCCTGGCAACCCAGAAAAACCTCATGTTCTTGCACAGGTGTGCATTATCTGCAATAAGAAAGACAGATGGAGTAGAGAGAAAATATCGAGGAAAACTGTGCGTGACAAATACTCACAGTGCCAAACCGTGACTGCAGGCCAACTGTTAGAAGCAGCACGACAAAAGAAGGATGAGAGGCTACTAATGCAAATCGAGAATAAAGATCTCATAGCTTTAGAAGTATGCTATCATCGTCTTTGCTATAATGAGTATACCCGATTCTTGACACGGTCTGGTCCATCGGATGAAGCACCCAGGTTCAAGGATGCTTACACAAAGTTCTGCGAAGAAGTCATCCAGAAAAGAATAATAGAAAAAAATGAAGTTCTGTTCCTAACGTCACTGCGTCGCAAGTTTATCAAGTGTGTACAAGAAGTTGAGGAAGTCGTCTGCACTAATTACCGGACCCACAATCTGAAGAAACGCCTGAAAAAACATTCCCCACACTCATAATTCAAAGGTCATATGCTAAAAATACAAGCGACTTGGTGTACAGCCAATCTCTTGCTGCATAAGAACTGGTGGAGACAGTAGTTGGCTCAGATACATCATGTACTGATACTGATAGTAGATACAGACAGCAGTGAAGCAGCTGTAGAAGCAGAGAGATTTCCACATGAAACTGCAAATTTTCACACACTCTTCACTGCATCAGCTGTACTACGTAATATAATATATAGAATTCACCTGTCAGTCACTTCACTACCATGGCCATCAACTTCAGATGATTTATCCTTGCAGACTGAACAGTGACTTTATCATGTAGGACAGGGAGTATTTGTTATTACGAATGTATATATCAAAATAGGATGGAAAAGCCCGAAAAGGGGTCACCATGACCATGACAGAATAAAACAAAATAATGTCATACAGTAATAATTTTGTTTTGCGATTCCTTTATTTAAGTAACTTATTAATCATAAGGATATTAATAAAGATTAAGGGGCCGTCCCAAAATTTTCACTGTCATAATAAAGAGTATATTAAGACACTTAAATAATGTGCAACATTGGGGGGGGGGTCTCAAAAGTAGTACTCTATGACCTGAAAAATGTTGACATCAGCTGTAGACGGTCTCTAAATGTGTTAACACTAACAGTTAAATTTGAGCAAGAAACAAACAGTTGATAGGTATAATCTTTTTAAAGATAAAATAATTGGCCTTTGGAGTAGACAGTGGTAGATCCACCCCCCAATGGGCCAATTCTTCAGCTCAGAGAAGGGGGGAAAACATAAAAAGATAGCTTATTCATGATAAACATTTCTTACAAAAATTACCCCATTGAAATGTACACAGTTTTCTAAAAATGGCCAACAGAGGGCGCTATTTTCATGATGCTTAATTAAAATGCAAATAACTGCCTAACTGGCAAGTTTCATGATTGTGGATTTATATGTTAGCAATCCACATGTAATTATCTATTAATTAAAACTGTTTCCACGCTCATGCATGAGGTGCGCCACGAAACTTGATTTCTAAGCACCTTTTCACTGCACGCCCCATGGTCTAATCTACGCTGTTTCACGTATTGCCCAGTAGTCATAGCAACACTGTGACATGGCCTTAAACCACAGTCCATGCAGGGCTTGATTACGTAATTTTAATTGACTGATGACTGCTGTCCTGCATTGGGCCCTGATGTATGTAGCTTAGACGATACATGTACATGTTGTAGCGATTCTACAAAGTTCCATCATTAATGCCCAATGCTCTTGTAGTACATGTATGGCATCTTATTATTATGGACCTCAACAAAAGCTTACCATAAATTAACAAGGTTTATTAGAAGTACATCTACGTGTAAATGTACTGTTTGTTAAGTACACCGCAAAACAGCTTGTCAATAAATACTAAAGTGATTACTAATTTATTTATTTATGAAAAAAACACACTGCCAGGCAAAACACTGCACATGTTTACATGATCTATATGGGATTTGTTTTACAAGTGCTGTAACTTTGTAGGCAGTGACGGGAAATACGTGCTACAAGGACATAGCTCTGGCCAAGGAGGCTGTTCTGAGTGCTCACTAGTATCAAGCTGACAAAATCCAATAACAAACTTACCCTAACCATCATTTTTATGTAAATCGTCACATTTGTTGCTCAGTGCAAACTGCTTATCGATTTGGAAAGTGGAAAGTGGAATCCAGTTTGAAATAATAAGAATAAAAATAATAATGTAAAAATGGAAATACTTTGAAAATGGGTGATAAGATACCCCAAACCTTAAACCTTACACCAACTGATTGTACATTGTCTTTTCATTAAAAACTAAAACCCATGTGCCCAGTAATCTTAGCAACGCTCTGACACTGCCAAAAGCAAAGTGAAAATTACTAAACATCAGTTAATGACTGAGTCCTTGTTCTGACATTACCGTTACCTATATTATGGTGTGTGTGCTGAATAATATTTTTTTTTTTTGGGGGGGGGGGTAGCTCAAATATTTATGTTGCTAACGCTTGGCCCAATTAATATTATATAACTTATTCATTCTCGGGTGAAACATTGCCTGGTAAAAACAGCGCCAAGAACAGTAATCAAATGTTGGCAAACATTTAAAGTAAATCGTCTGCTTCACAATCTGGTATTGTTTGTCTTCGTAAATGTTTTTTGGTCAGTGAGCGAATGGCTGCAGTAAGAATATCGTAAAAACTGTTGACTCAAGAAATAGAAGTCATCCTAATTCCTATCAGGATCAGCTATATGACCACAAAATTATATGCGCAATGACCATTAGTTTTGTCAAAACATTCAGATTACTGATCTGCAACCAATCGAGTAAAAAAGAAAACGACAGAGGAATTTACTTGGCAGACAACTCAATTTGCTGTCCCTTGAGCCGGCTATTTTGACCCTTTGACCTCTGGTCAACCGCCACACATAAACATTGGTTACGTGTTCTAAAAATCCAGCCAAGGTCGTACTCAACTGAAGGCTGAAGCAGTATCCAAATTTGTATGTAGTTTGGCTCATGGAGCGTACGATCTCAACTATTACGTAAAGGGATCCCCTTCGAGATCACATAAAACCATCTATTGGATGTGGAACACTATAAGACTGACCTAACGGTCTAAAGATCCTTTTTAGCACTCTTCACCGAAAATGTATACTTCCACATAGCCTACAAATTCTCGTTTGTGACATTTTCCTTTACATGAACAACTATGTTTCAAGCAATGACAAGATACAAACATCAAGGAGATGTTCCTTGTTCTATTGATTATATCAGTTTTGTCTAACAAAAGTACACATTAATTTGGTTCCCCCTAGTTTTATAAACATTTAGTGCCAGGGAAACACTTTCATGGTTTGTGTTTTGTTTTAAATATGACCGGATTGTGAACATTTGCATGAAGTTTAAGTTTGAATTAAATATTTAGAAATGAAAAATTCAAATTTATTCATGCATTGGATTAATCACAATCTGTTTTTAATACTTGAAAATAATTATTTAAATTCATAAATAAATAAGAAAAAAGGTATTTGGATCATCACCTTGAGCAGTTAATAACTCCATCATGGCATTTTAACAAGATGGTCAAGAACATCAGACTTTAACGTATTTTTTAATTTCCTTTAAATTTTGCAATAGCTGCTATGGTGTCTAGCCGGCCCCTTGTTCAGACCTTCTTTCCGTCCTTTATCTAAGATGTAACTGTGAATAACTGGTACGGTTTACTAGGTGGGTTGTTACAGCACTTATTCGGTATTCAACAATTCACCAAGAACACATTACCAAAAAGGTAATTAAGCAAATAAACTTACCACCTGTGGAAATTGCCACCGTAATTACAGCAGATTCTAACAGTTATATTCATACATGGCCCGCAGGATCATTTATTGCTGAGAAGCTACGTATAACTTTAGCCTTCTTTGAATTTCTTAGTTTAAAGGTATTTTATAGCAAAAGCTCGGCTATATGAACATTTAACCCAGTAGTCAAACCACAACAAACGACAACATTGACTCTGTTCTCAACATCCAGCCGATTCAAGGCCGCAGCCCAAGGGTCGAACTCGTATTTTAAGTCCCCATGTGTGTATCCCTGGACATTCCGAAGTTCGTAGGTTTTTTTTCAGTACTGAGTTCCAAGTAAGTGCAGGGATCGCCTCCGATTACCCACTCTTATGAAATCGAGAGGACCCATAAAACAACCACGGCTGGATAACTATATGGGTTGCGTGAAGAACACTATAGTACCCTACCTGGAGGTCACATTTACCATTTCCAAGGTACTCTCCACCAAATTTGTTGTTCTATCCAATTTCTTTTTAAATCCCGCTGTGGACAATTTTATGAAAAACCATGTTTCAAGTGCAAACAAGCTCTCTGCTGATACCATTGTCTGTCTCACCATGAAAAACACATCTCATATTCGTCAAAAGACACTTTTAATGGTTTGTGTTTTGTTTTAAATTTGACCCGGGTATTTGTGTTTCTTTCGGAATACAACATGTAGAAAGAAACATAATGTGTGAATTGGATGTACAATTTCTCATAGCTTTTTGAAACCTGTGGAAAATTTCCCTGTATAACATAAAACACATTCACTGATACTTCACAAAACAATCAACATGTCTGCCTACACACTTGAAAAAAAAAAAAGAAAAAAGAGGGAAAACAAACCAAAAAACAAACAAACAAGTCGGTAAAACATAAACAAATCATAAACAAAACAAGAAATGTAGGGCATATTTACCCTTCGATGTTTGCACCATCCATGCCAATGTTAATATTGCATGTGAATAAACAGTTTATAATGTGAAGTTGACCTTTAATAATTGGGCTGAAGAAACTACTCACTTAATGGAAGTAGAATTAATTATACCTCCATGCTTAAACCATGCATGTATAGAAACTCACTTCAGAAGAAGCTAATTTACTAAAAGGACGAAGACTCGTTTGTCAACGAAATATCAGTTATGTGCAGAATGTACACCCACACTATACATCTACACAGCTCTCATTAATTAACATCCTGTTCAAATCTTGAAATTTTAGTAGTGTCCATTATTTACACGTATACAGTGGTCAAGCTCGTAACATTTAAAATTACAGTATATTCCCAGAATAATTGTAAATAATAACATCTTACGACGTCAAAATTTCCCGTTGATAAAGTGGATCTACGGCTGTGTATTAAAGGATAAACAGATGAAAAGGCATTCACTTGCCCAGTCTTCCAACTCTTATAATAAAGCTGTTTAAAAAAATAGAAATAAAGGTCCTTTTACCCCAGGCATTCCTATCTTAATGTTTCATATAATACCCATATTTTAAAACTTTTGAATGTAAATTACCAAGGTTCTATCTGAAACAAATACGCACATTTGTAAGTTCACCTTTGACTTTAACAAAAGTTCAGTAAAGTATAGCGCCCTCATGCCTTTTGTCTTTGCAAATAATGATTTTGTTGATGATTATTTATTCTTTTAAAATTGAGATAAGTTATTTATAAACCCTTCAGTGGTTTAAAATCATGCAATTTGATAAGTTTATAAATGAAATTTGCAATATAAAAGAAACAGTGCAAAAATATATAGTGTTTGTATCAGCACTATTTCTTTTTTTTATACTAACAAAATGCCTTATGAAGTATGATGAACGAACCAACTTTGGTTGTGGCTCAAATTACCACAAATTTATTTGTCTCGAGTTAATCTTTTCTTCTTTTTAATTGCATTTTAAAAAGTTTGCTTATAATGTGGCGGTAGAAAAAAATTATTTCCTTGTGAATTTATGTGTAAAGCCGTGTTCGCATTCGATTAATGTTTTACCGAGACCGTGGTTAACATTCCAATAGGTGAAACTTACCAGCGTCCGCACTTGGATTATTGACGTAGGTAAACTAACCGACACGACCGGTAAAACTAAGCGACTAACTTAGGACAGACACAAGAGGGCGCGACTGCCGTGACCTTTGACCGGGATGCATGACAGCGAGAGTGCAACCGAACTTCCGTCCGTGTAAATTACATGTGCTCGGGACGTGTAAATACTTACATAATACGTGTACACTACGTGTGGCGCGGCGGGTCGGGGGACCGGATGTGGCTTTTTACCGGGACGGCTCTTACCCAGATCGCGTTCGCACTGGACTTTTCGGCTCGGTTAAACTGACCTGGTCAATTTAACCGGGCAGACGTGGGTCGGTTAAACTACCCATTCAGGTCGGGTAAGTTACCTGGGAGGGAAACTTCCTGGGCTGTTCGCATTGGACTTAAAATGGTTAAGTTACCCATTTGCTCGGTTAGTTTACCCAAAATAAGTCCAATGCGAACAGGGCTTAATTGTCCATTTCAATAGTTTCATAATTTTAACATGGTCGAGCCAAGCTTAATTGTGGGAGAACTTCGACTACTAGCAGTTTTGCTTTCCTTTATATAGTTTGCTACCGATCGTTGTCAGATAATAATCATTTATAAAAGATATTAAAAGCGATTTTCAATCGAGAAAGTTCTGAAAGTTTTTAAACAAAATAAATCCCCAAATGTTGAATTTTGACATTTTGTCAACGCGTGCTCTAGAAAACCAGCATGAATGTATAGCATTTAGCTTGTGAAATGTTAATGCAATTTAGGAATTGTACAAAATTTAGTTTGAGATGTCGCATCAACTACCTGAACTTAGTGTAAAAAGTTTATGTCCATACAACAAGCAAGAAAAAAATTTACCCCGAAAATGTTGAATTTTTGACATCTTGTCACAGTGCTCTCAAAACCCAGTATGAATGTAAAGCTTTTTGCTTGTCAAATGTTATTGCAACTTAGGATTTGTACAACCATTTTTTTTTAAATGTCCAACCACTACCTGAAAATATTACCATTTTCCTTTTGTTTCAAAAATAGCAACAAATGCGAATATTTCACTGGTAGGTGCGCCCTCAAGTGCAGTCGTGTACAAAAAACCTACTTTGTGCCCAGCTGGCTATGCATCGATCCCAGTATGGAATGTGGGCACTCTTTTTTTGTCCACATGGTATGACCATTGAGAACCTTTCTCTATGGTATTGTTTTGTCCCAACTTGATCATCGTCCCAACTATGGTTGGGACCAGTGCAGCTCCAGCTTGAGTGTTAAAGTTGGGGCATACCAACTATAGTTGGGATCGCCCTAGAGCTCAACAGGATACCTTGATCAATCATGCATTGATTACACTACTGCAGAGCCGGTCGCGTGCCGGTCGCGTGCCGGTCGGAAAGACGAGGTTTGGAACGCCCTTTGGTTGTGATAGTTTCGTTCACAATGGACGGCTAACTCGGCGTAAAACTGTCTTTTTAGAGGGTTCTGACAGCGGCCACATGCCGGGTGAAGTTTTAAGTCTCAAAGTAGCCCTATGCAATTAATTTCCCTTCTCTCAGAAAACTACTAACATAATTCGAATTAAATTGAAATATTCTCAAGTACTAGTATAAAGTGATAATAATAACTTCATACTTATTTAATATTATTTTTATTTATTTTATAGTTTATTCCTGGGGGGGGTCTGTGTTTACTGCAATCCCCACTACAGTTGGAGCGCCACAACTTTAACACTCCAGTTGGGACGACGAATGTCAAGTTGGGGCGGAACAGTATGACCATCTGTCCTTGCATTTCTGTATGCTCTGTGGCCAACTATGGAGATATGGCATTACTATTAGTATTTGGGCCACGAATGTTGATTTACCATTTATTTCGTGGTGAACACAACACATGGATGAAAAACGGTTTTTAAACAATGTTAGTGGAATATCTCGCCCCACATGTGCCTTGATTTCACGTACGGGATCTTCTTGGTATCGTGATGAAAAAAGGTTAAAACGAGATGGCTGGTAATAATGTCACTTACTGATTTCTTACTGAACACCCATTTTGTTCATAAAATTGCATGTTTTACCACCGCTTTATATGCTGCTTCAATTCAATAAAAGACTCTGGTGTCTTGCTTGACCCTTTGGTTTAGCTCAGATCGAGATAAACAAAACCACACACACCAACAACTGGGAGGAAATAGCCACTGGTGTCCCCCCCCCTGTTCGCACCATTGTTATGTAATTGGAGGCTGTTGCAGTGCCCAGGGGGAATAACAACAGTACCAATCTCTGAAGCAATCTAACATAACACGAGTGACCAGCTAACACTCGATGCTTACTGATCGTTTCTGAATCTGCAGATGAAATTCAGCACAATCGCCGTGTAACGGCCATATACATGTACTAATATAATATAGCAGAGTGAATATGCGACTCTATTCGGACAATCTTGAATACAGAATGTGAACCCTTTGGATTTAGTTGCTATCCAACGCATACAGTTTGCAATGCGTACAGTCATCATCAACAAAATGAAATGTCTATGCGAGCACGCGAGAGAGTGCCCTGCCAAACATCAAACTGTCATATGTACAGCCCAGAAACAGTTCTCAAGTCGAATTCCAAGTAAGTTAACAAGTATACCATGTGAACATAATTTAATAAAATAGTACACACACATAATTAAGCCCAATTAACCATGGATGTGATATCAGACTCGGATGTTATTTGGTTAGGGCCCAAACACTAGATGTGATTTTGGTAATGCAGCCAGACAGTGGATGTGATATTTGCTATGCACAATTACTATGGATGTGATTTCTAGCTCGGATGTGATTTTGGCCGGGCCCGGGACAGTGGATGTGATTTTGGTAATGCAGCCAGACAGTGGATGTGATTTTGGATAGTGGCATTTAACCAAGGATGCGATTTTTAGTCTTGGATGTGATTTTGGCAAGGACCTAGACAGTGGATGTGATTTTGGTAATGCGGCCAGACAGTGGATGTGATTTTGGCTATGAGCAATTATCATGGATGTGATTTCTGGCTTGGATGTGATTTTGGCAAGGGCCTAGACAGTGGATGTGATTTTGGTAATGCAGCCAGACAGTAGATGTGATTTTGAATAAGTGGCAATTAACCAAGGATGTGATTTCTGGCTCAGATGTGATTTCGTTGGTGTGGATGTGATATTGGACAATCTGTCCTAAAATCACATCATATCGATTCACTCTTCCTTTTTTGTTGTAAAATCACATCCAGGCCATTCACAGTGTAGGGGCTAGTGTGTTACAGCACGTGACAAAAATATTTGTTTCCATTCTTTGTAGTTTTCACAAAATGATTGAATGGATCATAAACTCATGTAGCAATGTGATGGATGTCACACTAATTACAATAATTCCCAATACAAACACTGAAGGCCTATAAAATATGGGCTTGGGATGGGAGCTTAACAAAAAAATGCAAATCCAGATTTTGTTCAGTTTTCACAAAGTTGGGGGTATTTTAATTAGTATGTTACTCACAGATTCCTATGCATACAGTTGAGATTGCATTCCCCCCCCCCGAAAAAAAACCCATCCCAGTTTTGACAACGAAAGGAATGGAAACTGTGTTTTCAAATATTTACCAACATCAATCAGCATCATCTAAAAACGTGATTTTAGTACATGTAATGTACTGTGTTGTCAAGTATGAAAGTTAGTTAGAAAAAGCAAGGAAGTTGATGACAATTAATTTACAAATCATCTAGGTCTGGGTGAACCGTTCATAGTTGCCATCTGCATCTGAAAAGGTTGTCCTTTTTTTTTCCATGATGCATGCTGAAATTAGGGGCACTCGTTGTGCTGACCGAGGTATCCATAGCACCTGGGCCCAATTTCATGGCTTTGCTTGCTGCATAATTCTGCACTTACTATCACCATTCTCTGCTTACTCTGCAAGCGCCGAATTTCTGCGCTAGCTGTGTAAGCGGAGTATGCATAGTAACATGGAGTACGCCACGCACAAGCAAAAATTCCATGCTAACCCGTGAAATATGCTGACGACAGCGCAGAATTCCCTGCTTTCTTAAGCGCAGATTCTTTGCTTACGGTAAACAGCCATGAAATCGGGCCCAGATCCAATGACCTGCTGATATAAGACCCTTCTGTATTTCCTGTGAAATAAAATGAAAACAGTTTGGTTTTAAAATCAACATACTGTACACATGTAATTGTATGTTGTTGGTTTAATAAACCAGAGGTATTTTTTTCTTACTTGGCCAGTCTGACAGGGAAAGGTGAAATAAGCAACAATTAATAAAAGAACTACACTCACAGATATTTCTTTAGAAAAGATATTTCCATTTAAATTTGCATCAATGAATGCACCTTTTTTGGACGGGGGAACCACCAAATAGACCTGCATGGCTCATATATGTCTAGGGAATTTTCCTGATACAAAGCTAAATTGTGGTGGGAATTGTCTCGCCTTCAAAGTGGAATTCTCAAATCAGATTTATTTTCCTTAAATGGCCTATTTACAATTATATGCTCAGTCTTACTTACCTTGCAAGGTCACGTTCAATGGCTCTAGCACTGTACTGTTGCTTAGAGTAGGAAGTCTCGAGAGTGTCATGATTGAGACAGTTGCCTCGTACCAAGGATGGTCAGTGATGTGAAACAAACATTTCTGCAAAAAAATATATACATATTCCTCAGTGATGCTAGGTCTATAATAAGCTTTGAATTGTGGTACAATTGTACAACACCAGCAACGTCTTTCTTAAAATAAAAAGTACAAGATCAAACAAATAAACATCATGTGTCCTATCAAGTGATAACAGTGTAGCCTGAAATCTGGCATGTCTGGACAGTTCTGTAAACTCCTCTTTCGCTTTTTCACATCAAACTTTCGAGGGAAACGGCTGTAAATGCACAAGTATTTATTATGATAAATGACATTAAAATTACCAGTTAGTGTTGTTTAAACTTTCGTTGGTCATCGACGGTCGTTGCTGGTTCTTATGTAAGATCTGTTCTGTATACAGGCGGCTTTTTTGCCATACCGGTATTCGCCATGCCTGTGGCTTTAATCTGAATCACCGCGAGTCACCTCTTCATTGTCGGGCTCAACATAGTCACTATCCTCGCCCGATGCTGCCAGAAATATCACTGAATCTGTGTCAACGCTGATATATTCCTAATGTTCCTAACTGGACTTGGACATCTTTCTTGAAGTGTAATTTAACAATCAGCGATGATAAACAACGTGATTTTTGTTCGCAATCATTTCCACGTTGCATCCCCGTGCGTGACTCCGCGATAGAACAGCATGCAATTCTAGGTACTAGACTTAGTCAGCAGTGATGTTAGAGGCCGTGTCCGAAATGGCGATTTCGGCTACAGCTAGATCAGCGAGTCTGCCAGTGTTGAAGAACAGGCAGACGTGCGCGATCTAGCCGTAGCTGTAGCCGAAGTCGCCGTTTCGAACACGGCCCGAGTCGGACATGATTGCTTACCCTGTGAACTTGTAACGTAATAGTATAGTACCAGCGACTGAATGCGCGGTCACCACATATAACGCATACAATGGGGTGTCAGCATGGCGCGCGTGATGAGTCTGGGTGTTAGACAGTCTGTCAATGTTTTCATGCAAGATACGTCACGTAGCAACAGTCGTGACCTCGGCCTTTTCAGATTTGCGGCACGCGGGCTTTTCTAAAAAAGCTACAAGATTTTGAAAGTGGATTAAAATGGGAGTAGGTCACTATAAACGCACTTTAAAGACCCTAAAAAAAAATTAAATAAATAGAAATAAAATAAACAGACAAGACACTGGTAAGTCTCACAAATCGTTCAGTAGTTACAATAGTAAGTACAGATTTAAATAATTGGAAATAAAATACAGTGAAAAACTAAATATTTTTATTTTTCAATTTAATTCTTTTTTTTTTATTCATGTTAGAATATGAATACAGCAGTGTTTTCGTTTCTTAAAAATTAGATTCACCATATCCCTGTCACCACAACTGGGATATCCTTTAACTTCCAGTTTGCAGTCAAAATGAGTAAATAAAAAGTCCCCCTCCAAATATAATTCCTCTATTGCAACAGATGTCCTCTCAGACAAAAGCACGGGGCCGAACTAATGTATTCATGCACCGGTGATAAATTTTAAACACTGAATAGCAAACCTGGGCACAGATCCAACCCAATAAAAAAACTAAATAAATATATAAAAACAATGAGAGATGTCTCAGAGGAGTATGGCCTTGTAATTCATCTGGGTAAGACAGAATACCTCGTCATCCAGAAGGTATTAACAGATGCGACAATCACTTTTCGTGGAGCTATTATACCACGTGTCAGCAAGTTTCGCTATCTTGGCACAACAATAACTCACAATCTCAATGACAGCGAAGAGGTCCGGATAAGAATAGGGATCGGAAAGGCTGCACTACGGAAGTGCAAATACTTGGCATCTTCCCTTGACACAAAGTTACAGCTAGTACAGTCTTTGGTAATTGCCAAAGTACTGTATAACTCCACCACACTCACCTTCAAAGCAGCTGACCTAAAGCACTTCGACGCTTTTGGCAGAACGATTTGGCGAACCATGCTGGGTATAAAGTGGTCAGACTTCATCACAAATGAAAGGCTGGCTGAACTGATCGGTGGTCGGTGGTGTCTCACGAGTGACGAGGTCTTAGAGCGGAAGGCGAAATGGTGCGCTCATGCGATGAGACAGGGAGGCCTGCCCAGCGCAGCTATAGATGGTCTGCCTACAGGTACAATTCAAGGCAGAGGCCGCCCTAAGCTGTGCTGGATAGACAACGTCACAAAGTTGAGTGGAAGAAGCGTCGAAGAACTGAGACGAGCAGCGATTGACAGACACCAGGTGATGGCCGCAACACCAGGAGTGCGCCCCCATTACAACCTGAGGACGAGGCGGCCACGGACGCAAGTCTATGCCGAATGATGATGATTTGGATAATTTATTCTGCAAAGTAATAAATGTAAAATCACAAATCAAAACTTAACCTTTTGGCAGGCCGCAGTGCAAATTTAACAAAGAAATAAGTAACATCTTCAGATTGGTTGTTTTTGTTGAGCTTAGCTCTTACCAAAACAATTTGCCACCCAGGACATATTTCTGACACAACTGAAAGGGAATTTAGTTACACTGTACATATGTAAATTCTTTCTATTAAAATGAAAAAACCTGTGCCATGAGATGCATGTACAGGATTTTTTTGTCGGTGCTGACATCAGCTCACAATTGTAACAACTGCAAAAGCTACATCCATTTTTCATTTTGTTCATTTGTTTTTTTTCTGTGTGAAGGCTCGGAAAAACGATTGGAGTTTGCTTATATCCTTCCACTCTCCCCAACTATTGAGCCAAATTCGAAAGTTTATAACCACGGTTATGTAGAGGCTTGCTACTGATTCATGAGGTCACGAAAATTAAAATGAACATTTCACATGAGAGAGAACGCTCCAACAGCTGGTAGATGGATATGTCTTTAAATAGCTATAAGTTTAAAAGGGGGGACACACCCCTCCCCACCCCCATCCCACCCCCACCCCCGGGCAAGACCGCTACTCAAGATGAAAGTGTCCACCACTACCCTAACCAAGGGATGCTTTGGCAAACACCACATTTCATTATGCTTGAGCTAAGTTTAAAAAGGGGGAGACACACAAGGCATTGGTGCAATAATGATCTCAAAACAATGATGTCATGATGACGTCATCACCTGTCACGTGACATCATCTTAAAGGGTTCTATTTTAAATATTTGAAAATCCGTAACAAATCAGCCACAAGAGACCGTAGGTTTCTGTTTGCGGGATTGTATAGGGATATATTAGGTCTTCATTTTATTCAGTGTGCGTGACCTCACATGACCTCTACTTCCGGTCGAAACAGGAAGTGCCTCGTTATTCAAAAGTGTAAATAGTTATGAAGTTGCTTTCAACGATGTTATTGTCTGGCAAGGGTGGGTAATTAAAAAAAATTACCGATGACGTCACAATACACAAGAGCGCCCTCTAGCGGCAGGTTGAAAACTGATCAAAATGGACTTTTTGAAGATGTGTGTGGTGAAATTTTGTGTAATCACTTTAAAATTTACACACATGTTGATCGTCAGGCAGCCATATGTGTGAAATTTCAGATCGATGACGTCATCGGGGGTCACGTGACGCGGCATTAAAGGTGCTTTTTTAATGTTGTATATATCTCTCTAAGTGTTAGTGCGATCATGTTGAAACTTGGTAGGTTGTTGGATATTGGCAAGTTGTAAATTCTGAAATGACGTCATGATGACGTCATCACATGATTTTTTATGATTTTTTCTATTTTTTGCACCTTTTAGTCATAAATTGCTTACAAAACGTGGTATAATCCAAATTCTTTTTTTAAACAGGCTTGGACGTCATAACTACTTTGAATACAAAAAAAACTTTCAAATTCAGTTGAGTAATTTGAAAAAGTTATGACGAAACAGCTCGGCATTTGTGCACAAATGCAACATGTCTAGTTTATTATTTTTAGCTGTTTCGCAGCATAGCGCAGCGGAACAGCTCTTGTTTTCGTTAAAGTTTTTTTATTTTTTATTTTTTTTTTATTATTATTTTTTTTTAATTTGTATTTTTCAGACAAAATTCGTTCTAAGCGGCTTTTTGCATAGTTCCTAAGGAGCAATTGCAATGAAACTTTCAGTGATGAAAGGCATTGGTGCAATGATGATTTTAAAACAATTATGTCATGATGACGTCATCTTAAAGTTTCCTTTTTTTTAATAATTGAAAATCTATATCAAATCAACCACAAGAGACCGTAGGTTTCTGTTTGCGGGATTGGGTGGGGATAAATTAGGTCTTCATTTTATTCAGTGTGCGTGACCTCACGTGACCTCTACTTCCGGTCTAAACAGGAAGTGCTTTGTAATTCAAAAGTGGAAATAGTTATGAAGTTGCTTTCAACGATGTTATTGTCTGGCAAGGGTGTGCATTTAAAAAAAAAATACCGATGACGTCACGATACACAAGAGCGCCCTCTAGCGGCAGGTTGAAAACTGTTCAAAATGGACTTTTTGAAGATGTGTGTGGAGAACTTTTGTGTAATCACTTCAAAACTTACACACATGTTGACCGTCAGGCAGCCATCATATGTGTGAAGTTTCAGATTGATGACGTCATCGGGGGTCACGTGACGCGGCATTAAAGGTGCCTTTTTTGAAGTCGTATATCTCCCGAAGTATAAGTGCGATCATGTTGAAACTTGGTAGGTCGTTAGATATTGGCAAGTTCTTGTAAATTCTGAAATGACGTCGTAATGACGTCATCACATGATTTTTAATGATTTTTTTTCCGTTTTTTGCCCCTTTAAGTCATAAATTGCTAACAAAACGTGGTATAATCCAAATTCTTTTTAAAACAGGCTTGATACATCATTACTGCTTTGAATTCAAACAACTTTCATATTCAATTGAGTAATTTGAAAAAGTTATGGCGAAACAGCTCGGCATTTGTGCACAAATGCAATATGTCTAGTTTTATTTTTTATTTGTCAGTTTCAGTAAAAAGGCTATTGACATAACGCACGTTCGTTCTAAGCGGCCTTTTGCATAGTTCCTTATAAGCAATTGCAATGAAACTTTCAGTGATGAAAGGCATTGGTGCAATAATGATTTTAAAACTAATGATGTCATGATGACGTCATCACCTGTCACGTGACGTCATCTTAAAGGTTTCTATTTTTAATATTTGAAAATCCGTAACAAATCAGCCACAAGAGACCGTAGGTTTCTGTTTGCGGGATTGTATAGGGATATATTAGGTCTTTATTTTATTCAGTGTGCGTGACCTCACATGACCTCTACTTCCGGTCGAAACAGGAAGTGCCTCGTAATTCAAAAGTGTAAATAGTTATGAAGTTGCTTTCAACGATGTTATTGTCTGGCAAGGGTGGGTAATTAAAAAAAATTACCGATGACGTCACAATACACAAGAGCGCCCTCTAGCGGCAGGTTGAAAACTTATCAAAATGTACTTTTTGAAGATGTGTGTGGTGAAGTTTTTGTGTAATCACTTCAAAATTTACACACATGTTGATCGTCAGGCAGCCATCATATGTGTGAAATTTCAGATCGATGACGTCATCGGGGGTCACGTGACGCGGCATTAAAGGTGCCTTTTTTGAAGTCATATAAGTCCCGAAGTATTAGTGCGATCATGTTGAAACTTGAAAGGTTGTTAGATATTGGCAAATTCTTGTTAATTTTAAATGACGTCATGATGACGTCATCAGATGATTTGTTATGATTTTTTTAATTTTTGCACCTTTTTGTCATAAATTGCTAATAAAACGTGGTATAATCCAAATTCTTTTTTAAACAGGCTTGATACATCATAACTGCTTTGAATACAAAAAACTTACAGATTCAGTTGAGTAATTTGAAAAAGTAATGACGAAACAGCTCGGCATTTGTGCACAAATGCAATCATGTCTAGTTATTTTTTGTATTTGTCTGTTTCAGTAAAAAACGCTATTGACATAACGCACGTTCGCTAAAAGCGGCCTTTTGCATAGTTCCTAAAGAGCAATTGCAATGAAACTTTCAGTGATGAAAGACAATGGTGCAAAAATGATCTCAAAACAATGAGGTCATGATGACGTCATCACCTGTCACGTGACGTCATCTTAAAGGTTTCTATTTTAAATATTTGAAAATCAGTGACATATCAGCCACAAGAGACCCTAGGTTTCTGTTTGCGGGATTGTATAGGGATAAATTAGGTCTTCATTTTATTCAGCGTGCGTGACCTCACATGACCTCTACTTCCGGTCGAAACCGGAAGTGCCTCGTAATGCAAAAGTGCTAAATGTTATGAAAACGCTTTCAACAATGTTAGTGTCTGGCAAGAGTGTGAGTTAAAAAAAAAATACCGATGACGTCACAATACACACGAGCGCCCTCTAGCGGCAGGTTGAAAACTGTTCAAAATGGACTTTTTGAATATGTGTGTGGAGAAGTTTTGTGTAATCACTTCAAAATTTACACACGTTGACCGTCAGGCAGCAATCATATGTGTGAAGTTTCAGATCGATGACGTCATCGGGGGTCCATGACGCAGCATTAAAGGTACCTTTTTTGAAGTTGTATAAGTCCTGAAGTATAAGTGCGATCATGTTGAAACTTGGTAGGCTGTTAGATATTGGAAAGTTCTTGTAAATCATCACATGATTTTTTATGATTTTTTCTTTTTTTTGCACCTTTAGTCATAAATTGCTTACAAAACGTGGTATAATCCAAATTCTTTTTTAAACAGGCTTGATACGTCATAACTGCTTTGAATACCAAAAAAAAATTCAAATTCAGTTGAGTAATTTGAAAAAGTTATGACGAAACAGCTCGGCATTTGTGCACAAATGCAATATGTCTAGTTATGCTTGAACTTTTTAAGCATATCAACACAGTGCTTTAGTGTATGGCAAATGCAGTCTATTAGTAAAATGACATTATTCATACAGTTTTATTAATAACCCCAAAAAAAATTAATTTGCAGTTTTCACGCTTGGGGATAATAATAATAATAATAATAAAGACATTTGTAAAGCGCCTAATGCATAAGCCTCTAAGCGCATAAAGAGAACAATAAAATATACAAAGAGTGAAAGAAACAATTACAAATGAGCAGATTACAAATAAGCAGCTTCAAACAAATGTATTTTTAACAGAGACTTAAAACGTAAAGAACTAGCCTGGCGAATATGCACAGGAAGACCATTCCAAAGAAATGGTGCGGCGTAAGAAAATGATCTGTGGCCATAAAAAATGGAAGAAGCTCTTGTAGATGAAAGCAATGACTGTTGAGATGAACGTAAAGTCCGAGTAGGGGAATAATGGTGAACAAGTTCAGATAAATAAGCAGGAGATTGACATGTTTGAGCTTTGAAAGTTAACAAAAGAATTTTATAAATTGTACGAAACTTAACTGGGAGCCAATGCAATTTCATTAGTACTGGTGTAATATGGTGAGAACGAGGCAAGCAAGAAACGAGGCGAGCGGCAATGTTTTGTACACGTTGAATTTTAGCAAGATCTTTATAAGCTGTTTTGGGTTGAGATACATATTTGCAACCCATTAAAAGTAGTTTTAAGTAATCCCCAGCCGTGTTGCACGAAAATTGAAAAATAGAGACATTTTGCCTCCATGTATTATGGCCTAATTGTTCCACAGTTGATGATATTTGTTCATGCGTGACTGACACAAGGTCATGCAGCACAGAGTTATATGTTGTTTTAGACCTGTCTTTGGATGCAGGATCCTGAGATACTATGGAGTTGTCCTTAGTTACTGCTGAGTGGACTTCAAATGTAAGATCACAAACTGTTCCAGAGTAGTCTTGTGACACAGTATCTTGGCCTTTTGAAAGAAATCAAATTCTAAAATATTAGCAATTATTTTAAGAACTGAAAACTTAAAATAATACATTTTGAAAAATTATCAAAGTTATATTAACTAGAATGTAATATTTCTAAGCAGCATTCTCAACTTTCACTACAAAATTATAAGTGATTTATAGGATTGACGATTCATCTGGTCTGCTCAATAAAATACACAAAAATTATTGTATTTTATATATTTAAAGCGCAATTAACACTTGCATTATTATTAACACAATTTAGCCATAAAGTTTGACACACCTTTAAAATTGAGAACAAATTTGATTGTTGTAATTATAAAAAATAAAGCAAAGAAAATATCGTACCAAGACTTATGTAATGGTACTCTCCAACATGCCCCCAAAAGCATAGGTGAACGAGAAGAGGATGAAGTTGTGTTGGCCTGAATTATGTTCATCAGGTATCCTTGTTTAGTGCTCACTACCTGGCTAGTGACAATATGGATGTCACATCCTAACAGTCATGCCACTTCCTGTATAGCAAATGCATCTGCCCAGGTGCCACTTTTACATAGGCTTTTTTTTCATCTTCACAACATCAAACGCATTAGTCAATTCCTTACACAAGACTCTCTTTTAAAACTAATTCATGCATTTGTGACCAGTCGACTTGATTATTGTAATAGCCTTTTGTATGGTCTGCCAAAGTCACAGATAGCTAAACTACAAAGGGTTCAAAACGCAGCTGCCAGAATTGTTACCAACACACACCGATTTGAACACATCACACCTATAATTCGTCAATTACATTGGCTGCCTGTTTCGTACAGGATTAATTTTAAAATCCTGTTGTTGACATTCAAAGCTCTTCGTGGTCTTTCTCCAAAGTACTTACAGGATCGTGTTTCCATCCAGAAAGTATCTTCATATAAACTTAGGTCAGGGAATAATAGTATTTTCTTGGAGTATCCTTCTGGTAAAATGTTGACTACATTTGGTGATAGGGCTTTTTCTGTGGCAGCCCCTAAGCTTTGGAATGCGCTACCGTTTCACATATGTAGCGAACAGAAACTCATCTCTTTTAAATGTAATATAAAAACCAGTTTTGTAGTCGAGTCACCTGTGTCGAGTCCGAGTCCGTTTCACGAGTCATTAGGTCCGAGTCCGAGTCCGAGTCCCGAGTCACTTGGTCCGAGTCCGAGTCCGAGTCACGAGTCACTTGGTCCGAGTCCGAGTCCGAGTCCAAGTCACGAGTCACTTGTTTATATATTGATTGCAAACCAATGTTGTAAAATAAGCATTGGAAATGACAAAATAAAACACATTTAATTTAAACAAAGTTCTGTACCTGCAGTTACAATTTTATTTGAGGTTTAACTCCTTGCCCCTTATCCAGAATATCTTTTAAGGATTTAAAATGATTTTTTTTCTCTTCAAAATAACCAATTATGTACTGATTTATTTATTTCAGAAAGGTTAATAGCCAACAAATTTAAAGAAACTTTCTCTAAACCATAAACCTTGTTGGCTACCTACCTTTCTGAAATAAATAAAACAGTATATAATTGGTTATTTTGAAGAGAAAAAATCATTTTAAATCCTTAAATTCTTAAAAACTTAATCCTTAAAGACACTGGACACCTTTGGTGATTGTCAAAGAAACGATACGGGGCGGAACGGCGGATGCCATGATTAAAAAAGTTTCCTGACCAAGTTTCGCGTGTGCGTGTTGACCATGTGTGGAAACTGGTGCAAATAACACACAGCCATCACAGTGCAATAATGCAAGCAGTGTTTTACAGGTACCAGACATGCCATTTCCCTGGTAATATGCACAATTGCTTCACGCAAGCAGAGGCTATGGTGTTAACGTTGACAGATAACCAGCATTAATATTGGTGTCGTGCATCTCAGTGTTATTGTGCGTATTGAACATACGAATCGAACATACATGCGCTGTATTTACAGTGCCATCTACTACACAATACTACTACAATAATCACGAACACTATTACTCGCAACACCATACTACAGTATACTTCTTGTGCTAAGACGTTAATATTCCTCCATCCATGTGCACTCCGGGAATGACAATCGGATCATCGGAATCGTTTTTAATATTGAAAAAAGGTATTGTTTGTGAAAATACGTGACTCGCAAGTCACGAGTCCTCGGGGACAAGTCCGAGTCACGATAGTCGAGTCCGAGTCCGTGTCCGAGTCCGAGTCTTTTGCAGACGTGACTCGAGTCAAGTCCAAGTCACCGAAATTGGGACTCGAGACGGACTCGAGTCCGAGTCCTGGACTCGAGTCATACAACACTGATAAAAACCCACCTTTTTAAAACCGCTTTTTAGTGTGTCTTCTTCTATGGTCACCTTGCCAGTTAGTTTGTATTTTAGCATAGATAGGGTTAGAGGCGTCTGTCTCCTGAAAAGGTCAAAACATTACCGATGCCAGCAGGGATAGGCCTATGTAACAAGTAACTATTAGTTCTCTGTTGGCGGGACAGACGTATCCCCATACTTTTGTTTGGGCACTGGCCTGGTGACCAGTCTTTTTTCTTTGTCTTTTTCTTCCACTCTGTGCTTTTTAACATGTGTTCTGCGCCCTTGATCATTTTGTATGCAATTATTATATTATTATAATATTATTATTATTATAAATATTCAGGAGTGACAAGATCAAAGAGTGGATCTTCAATCTCATACAAAAAGGGCATGAAGAATTCCATTATATTCAAGAGAAATTCACCACACAAACCGGGTTTTGATTTTTAGTTTTACAGTACATAATTTGATAAATTGCTACAAAGACTTGGGTTGATACCATGTGAATCTCTCTTCAGAGCTGTAAATATTCTGAAAAGAAGCATATTGGTCATTTTGTACGCTGGAAGTCAAATTCAAGCATTCAAAGCATTCCCTCTCAGTAATTGCTTCTGCCCACAAATACTTTTCAGAACCTTGGCAGCTCTCAATTGCCACATACATTTGTAGTGTGTAAATTTCATCATGCCATGCCAGGTTTCAAGCCTTGTCTCACTTGATATGGAAAGCTACAAGAACTCAACTAAATGGAATCAAGATAAGTGTCTCCTCTGAACTTCTCCAAAAGCAGTCCGCACAATTATGACATGAACTTTGCTCTCCAATTCACCAAATTCATAACTTTTTTAGTGCTGACATGATAGCTTACCAAATTTTTAAGGAACTGAACCATTTCTGCTCTAAGTTTTGCTGCACTCTTTTGGGCCAATCCTAGTCTTAAAAGCTGGTCTTCAATGCAGTGGAAAAAACAGTTGCCGTCACCAGGAACATCTCTGCGAATGGACATCCACAATGTATGGACATTATCCTGCAGTCGATTGAAGAAGGACTGGCTCTGTTTCTCAACTATTGGGAAAAAACAAACATGGTTGAATAATGACATGTACATGGTTCAGCAACACACATGGCAGCAGGGTTCCACATAAAACGTAAGGTGTGCTTCTGATCGAGTACAGGCATTATTGTGTTTAAAATTAAAATATATTTTGCAGCCAAAACATTTTGCTGAGTACACAAAACGTACTTGGACCCTAATAGCCTAAAGGCCATCTTAACGAATAATTAATTCCGTATATTAAAATCAATGTATTTCAAAAAAGATTATTATAAAATATAAAAATTAAAATTTACTTGTACTCTTTGTTGAGGGTAATGAGATGATCGTTTTACTTAGTTTTCTGATGCCACACTCCCACAGAGTTCTTCCACCTCCATTCCTCTTCTTAGGCCCCATCCTGTAAAAAAGGGGGACCATGAGTGTCACACTTACATAACAACTACAGGGTACTAATATTTGGGAACAAAAATTAAGTAATTTAAATTTGAGGGACCAATAAAGTTATTATTAGATTGTTGCCAGTGAAATAATTACCATGATAGGGGGTCCCTTGAAAAAGTCTCAATGCTTTCTGATTGTTATCATGCCCCATAGTACGGCAATCCCCTACTGTACTGATTTTGTAAATAGTTGGCCATGTGACTGTCTGACTGTTTTGTTCCAACTATTGTAAGCTCATCAGCAATGCCAAGTGAAAAAGCTGGAACAAAATATAAACAAAAAATGCTTAAAAAGAGGTCACGGGGGCATACGCATCGAACAGTTAGGCATGCTATTTATTAAGCCTAACTAGCTGTAGTGTAAGTGTATGCACACGACAATGCAAATCCTTAGTGGTGTTGGGACATACGGATACGGGTGATACAATGTACCTTTTGTAAAGACCGAGGACGCAAATCTGAAACTTTCCTTCGATTCGAGACTAGATAAAACCTTCTTTGTCCACACTTCAAATGACATGGATAAATTAATAATCAGAAAAGAAAGGGCTTACACAACAACAAAAATAAAACAAAATCTCACCTGTAATACTACTCAATTTTCAATAAACTTCTAAAGTCGAAGATCCATAAATGTGGAGCGGCTACACACGGTACAGTACAGATGCACATGTATGTACAAATCCTTTTTCCCGCTGATGCACAATCGCATCGAGCTTATAACGGGAGCGATACGGTAGGCACCAGTGGCACGAGGTTGAACTGATGGCCGAATCCCTAGCTGTGTGTACCATGCATGCATGGCAGACTAGTTGGCCACATACCAAGGGTCCTATAGCAGACTACGAACCGATCATAATGGTTTGGCGCTGGCGGCAGTGCACGGACTTGACAACATTGTGATCAACACACTTACAGCTAGTCTCCCTCCCTCACGCATGGCATTGTATAGTGTGTTTTTAAAAGCAGTTCTATCTGAGCCTTGCATGATTTAAGCGTAGCGGCGCCGGCTAAATAATGAGTTAAACAATTATTTATTATAAAGTGTTACACATTTTTTCAGGGTTTTTAGGGGTGAGTTAAAAATAGTTATTATGTTACAACGAACATTAACGTTCGAAAGTAGGGGTGCTATAGCATATTCCAGCACCCCCGTGATTTTTTGTAGGGGTGCTGCAGCACCCACAGCACCCCCCGCTCTCGCAGGCCTGAATCCAACACAGATAAACGCCTTGTCACTCATATTCACAAACATACCAACGGCTATGTTTCCCCTCCCATACCCTGGTTGCAACCTCACATCTTTCTAAGATGTTCAAAGAGATTTACCCGATTCTCTGAATCGACCCACATGCAAGTGATGAGGAAGCGAACATGACTTCAGAAAGTCAGCTATGGCTATCCAAAGGATCTGAAAAAATATCCTTTATCTCGAAACCCCCGTTCACTACCGCCCCACATGGTAAAAAAAAAGTAATATTTCGGTTGTTCTATTTCCCCACCACTTCTGTTACAATAACACAAGTTACCACACTCACAAATACAGCTTTCACTTTAAACGAAAAGTCAACAGATACAGTGTCACTGGATGGGATAGCACCAACATTTATTATCCTTTTCTTATTGTACTCCCTGCCCCCATAAGGGACAGCTGTTAGTCGTTGGTCACAAAAAGCATGCCCGTGAATTCCCACCTGTCTCATGAGGAGCGGGAATCTTCAGGTTGCTTGTACCTGAACCCACCAGTACCACAAGAGCTTACTTTTCAATCTGTGCTACACCAAACCACAACCATGTCCGTACATTACGGACGCAATATGGATTCCTACTTCAAAAACCTACCACAAACACTACTATTTTAAGTGATCTTAACCTATACATAGCCGACATATGGATTGTAATCGGTTCACACAATTGATGTCACTAATAAATAGTAAGGAAGTGTCTTATAACAAAACAAATTCCGAACTATGGCAATCATTTGGAAATCGTTGATACTTTTAATTTCAAAACACCCCTAAATACATTCAACCAAAACATTTCTTAATACGTGTATTTCCACAAATCCGCATTCGGATGGAAAACCATATACACAATTTTTTTAAAACACAACCTGAGACCTAGCTACTACCAATTGGTTTTGCAAAAGGTTTCAACACGGGATCCTAACAGAAAACCTTTCCCGCGTTTTTCCAACCAACACATTGGCAAAGTCCATTGTGTCGGAGGGATTGCAATGGACTTAACCGCTTTTGTTCCCAAGAAGACCTGTGAACACCCACGCAACCCCCACCTTACCCCCGTCTTACACTGGAACTTACAGGTTTCGATTGCCTTTGATTCTCTCGCACAACCGCACATAAACAACCCATCTCCCGGGACAACGTTCATTCGTAAATTGTCTTCTAAACTGAGCAAGTCATCTCGAAAAAGCCTGTGCAAAAGCTGGTGCCTATTTAAGCCTCCAATTATCTTAACAGCCGTCCATGCAATTAAAATTTGTACCGGTTGAATCACCGGTTGGAATATTAGCCCCGCCTGAACCGACGGGTGCTGGCATGCTTACAGTTTCGGCTTAGTGGTAAATATTGTTCCTGAAAAAATCCAACCATTTATTGATGGACCGCCTTTTCATTTCCAATTTAGATTGGGAAAGTGCCCGAAAAACAAGTCTGGCAAGTCACTGAGACGAGCCCCGCCACGACCATTCCAACGCACTCGAGGATTGCATCTTATGATTGAGCACGTCGTACTATCGAATCTCCCACAATCCACACATCACCTGTTCAGAACATCAGATTATACTAAATTACAACGTCACTCCTTACCCAACCCCGGTAAAGAACAACGTGCTACAGGTCGAATATATGTTGCAACTGAATCAGAACGCCAGCGGCCCATATCCTTAATATCACTGTAAGGAACACCTAAATCAAATGCTGGTGAAGCCGCCCCAATGCGAACTAGAATGTGAATTACCAACTCCAAAAAAAACAAGGCTTTTTTTAATACCGCATTAAACTGAAAACGAGTTAGAGTCCTTCCATCGAAGTGACAGAAAATGAGCATGTGAAGAGGGGGGCCTCCCTGCAGCAAAGTCTGAAAATGCCTTAATGGGGCAAAGAAACTGGTCATGTGATTGCACCAAACAAATGAACCGGTTTTGTCTGTTTTTGTGAAATGAAAATGTATTAAGACAGAAGTCGTAGGCGTCCCAATATCAAGAAACTGAACACCAGAAAACTGTAACAGTGACTTCTGGAAACGAGTTTTTGAATCAGCAGTAAATTCGCCAATGCGCATGAACCCCAAAAAGGCGCCCCACATGGCTGCCAGAAACAGTAAAACTTCAAACTGGTTCATACAAATATGTGGGAGGGCAATTAATATATTAGTTAACAATGAAATTGAAATTGGCAACCTGTTGTCATTGGATGGACGGTCCCTTCGGCAGCCTTACAACAATTTAGCTACCAAAAAATCAGAAGTTGGATCAGGCAAACCGTTAACCTTATAATGAAACCCCACCCCAGATACGTATGTTGCAATGGAACTGGGAGCCAACTGCTTTAATGACAACCGGGCAATAAATTCACGCCATCCATAATAATCTTTGAACCTCACCTTCTAACACATGCGGAGGTGTTCTGGGATTTGTGTCATTATAGGATTCGCCCTCGGGGCCAACATACAACACCCCGGGAACGTGAACCGCTTTGAGCAATATATTGTGCATAAGGCAACGACACACAAAATTAAGGACACTTTGCATAATCCTATCACAATGAGAAGACTGGCTATTGATAATATGAACAACTGCACTATTGTCCGAGCGAAAAAGCACCTTTCGGCTTGATAGCCAATGACCTCAACAATGCACAGCTACCACAAGTGGATAAAATTTGAGACAGGCAATTGACGGGGGGATAGTCAAGAAATGCCGAAGTGTCCCCCAAAGTAACCCCCAAAACCAATACTCGCGGCTGCATCGGTATAAAGCCAGATTGTGTCACAGGATCCCAATTCCGCTGGCGAAACGGCAAAATACCATTGAAATGAGTGAGAAATTCCAACCAGGTTAACAAATCAATCTTGGCCCCCGCGGAAACCCGAACTTTATGATGGGGACTGTCAACCCCTTTGGTAAGGCCAATCAAACGCCTGGTAAATGCTCGCCCTGGTGCAATTGCCCAACAAACAAAATTAAGGGATCCAATTAATGATTGGATTTGTTGCAGCGTTAGTTTCGTTTTACGCAATGTGGTTTGAATCATATCACAAAAAGCCTGCACTTTTTCAGATGGTACTCGAACCTGCTGTTCCACTGAATCAATTTCCAAACCAAGAAAAATAATGGATTGACTTGGACTTGTGGTCTTCTCCAACGCAATTGACACCCCTAATGAGGAACATACGCCTTTAAATGTATGTAAAAACGCAGCACAACTTGGCGCCGATGCTCCCACAAACAAAAAATCATCCAAATAATGAGCAACCAACTCTGATTGGCTTACTTGACGTACTTTATATTCAAGAAATGTGCTGAAAGTCTCAAAAAGGGAACAGAATATGGAACACCCCATTGGTAAACATTTGTCATAATAATATTTACCATTGAATCGAAAATCCAAAAGCTCATAGTCTGTAGGGGACACCGGTAGTAACCAGAAGGCCGATTTGATATCTGATTTGGCCATCCAAGCCCCGTGACCTGCCCCCATTACCATGTCCACAGCTTGATCGAATGACGTGTAATGCACAGCGCATTGATGTTTATCAATGAAATTATTAATTGATTCACCTGACGGAAATGATAAGTGATGAATAAGCCTGAAGGAATTTGGTTCATGTTTGGGAACTAAACCAATGGGTGAACACTGCAAATTCGGTAAAGGGGGAAAATCAAAAGGGCCTGCAATCCTACCACGACTAATTTCTTTATACAATTTCTCTTCTACTAGTTGTGGCTGCTGGGCAGCCGATGAAAGGCAATCAGAATCTCGTCCCACCCAGGGCCCGTTAAAACCAATTTTGAAACCTTGGGCAAAATCACTCAGAAGGAAATCGGCGGCCTCCCTGTTTGGGTAATGGCATAACCAACTGCACAGAACACCTAAGTTAATTGGAGTTGGGGGCACGAAAATCCCGCTGAATGGTTTTGGCAGCCCCTTTTTGTTCGCAGTTACCCCTATCAACACGGTAACCTGCCTGGTGTGTGACCGGCCCGTTTTGCCAACTACGAGCCGAAGGCTTGGACGAAAAATTCCTAGGGCCATGCCGTACTGTCCTAACGTTACTGTTACTATTATTACCATTAAATGTAATGTTGCTAGCCCATGTTACAACGTTTACATTTATGGGAAAAACGGCAACGCTGCCAATAACAACCTTTGTCAGTATTAAAAGAAAAACAAATATGAGCAGCAGCAACCTGGGAGCCAGTGTTCGCCCGACCTGAAGTAAAACCGGTCCGAACGTTCTCATTGTTGTTTGTACTTGCATGCCCTGGCACCAGAACCGACGCAGCAGCAACTGTCACCCACAATTCTACATCTAACTCCGCCCATGATCGTGTCAATACCATTGATCTTTACGCAAGCAGAATTGCTCGTCATATGACCGCCAACCAAGACCTGGGAACTGCAAGGACACGGTTTTTACTGTCTCCGCATATTTCAATAATTCTGCACACCGATCTGGATGGCGTTCAGTGTAAATAGACATGAATGCATGGAAGGCACTCGTCCATTTGTCTATTGAATCAATCTTTCTCTTTGGAACGGAAGCTGGTTTAACCACTACTTGATTGCCTTCCACAGATTGCCTTCCGTGGCGTCTTGCGTCAAGGCAAAAACAGCATTGTCACGGAGTAACGCAGTAAAGTCTACATACTGCCCGCCCCAAATCTTTTCTTTCAATGTCACGGGCACATGCATACCCAAAGAGCACTGTACTGATGGAATGGAAAGTGGTCTACCAAAGTTAACGGAAGGAGCACTGACGGTAGCATTACCAAGATTACTACTACCAATGATACCAAGCCCACTATTATTATTAATAACAGTATTATTACTTATACCGGTACCAGTACCATTTATTCCAGTGAAAACATTATGCCCAACATTGTGTTGACCCTGCCCAAAACCAGCCACATTAATGGGTACGTTGGGCAAAACTCCAAAGTTGTTATGCAGATTATTATCTCCCATGATGGTACCCTCAAAACTATTGGCGTTAGACCCAAGTATATTCATGGCATTGGAAACGTTCCCAACATTAGCACTACTAATAGGCCTATTAATACTGTGAACACCCAATCCAACCACTGACTGAAGCAATATGACCACCGATTGGTCCTAGCTGTCCGGTTGTTCTGACAGGAACAGGTTGTGGCATATTGACGATACTGCCAGACCCAGCGTGCATGACGTCTGCCACGTTGTTGGTTTGCGAGCCTATCGCACGGTGAGGGGTCATATTCTCGTTGTCAATTGGCATGACGACCGGAGCGCCTCGACGTCGAGCAGGCCGACGACCGTGGCCTCTGCTGGTGCTGCCACGACGACCTCGACCGGCTCCCACTACAGGCACCAGTCCACTTGGAGCCGCCAGTCGAGAGGATCGACGATTCGTCCGCCGTTGCGAAGGCATGGCCCCAGAAAAACTCCACTGACGCAATGAATCAAAGAATCGTCAAATAGGACGAACAGGTGTAGTTCGACAATGTTAATTGATTATACACAATCAATAATGAAGCTTGATTGTAAGCAGGAAAGACAATTAACGGTCCAGTGTGAACTGTAGCTTAGGCTAAAACCGAATTTAACTGTGTAATCAAATTTCGATAAATTAAGTCGAGAATTACTTTCAACATAGGAGATAACTATTGCATGATCTGGTTCAAATAATAGCTGTAACAGAAGTGATTCAAATTTTGTTTAGTGTCCGCTCGCCACGTTGTCGTTGTTATGATTGGTCCTGATTGGTCCCGACCGGCCAATCCTTTCAAACACTTCGGGATACTGTGAATCGCTTGGAAAGCAATTTCATGGTTACATAAAACCATGCAGGTGAGAGACAGTAGTGGGCGCCATCCATGAAGTGCATTGCAGGGCATAAAACATTTTATCAAGGAATGATAAAATGGATTATCAGCGGATGCCCAAGCCCCACAGCAAAAGTTTCTGAACTTGTGGACTTTCCTTCTTTCCTGTAGTTACCTCGCAACCCACATATGTCCGTGACACCGCAGACATTTTGCGAAAACTAGAAGAAACCTCATTCCCACAAGAAGTACTTATTACTAGTATTGATGTAGGTTCAATGTACACAAATGTCCACCAAACCGAGGCTATCAATTCTGTCTGCGACGCACTCGACCGAACCAACCACCAGTATACCATCAAGAACCCACACTCCTCTCACATCCGAACTCTTCTAAAATTTATCATTGGAAGAAACTGCTTCCAAATTGGAAATAAATTTTTCCTACAGTTGGATGTGCCATGGGCTCCACAGCCAGTCTAGAAATCTGTGACATAACCCTCCATGATCTCGAAAAACCAAATCCTCCAACAAGCTGAATACATTTTCACTTGGTGGCGCTATAGAGACGACATTCTCATAATCTATGGCGGCAAAATTGAAGAACTCCAAAAACTGGTAACTACCATGAATCAAATGCACTTTTGAGGCCTCAAACTGCTCAATCAACTATCTCGACCTAACCATATTCAAAGGTGATAGGTTCCGGGAAACTGGTATACTAGACACCATAGTCTTTACCAAACCCACTGAAACCTACCAATACCTACACAAATCTTCTCGTCCCCCACACGTCCATTTTGCAAGAAACACAAAGAACAAAGAGGATATAACGAAAAAGTCGAGTTGTTCAAAAACAAACTCACAGCAAGAGGTTGCGCCCAAGATGAAGTGAACACACAGATACAAAAAGTATCACATCATGAATGGCCAAACATGATCCATTAGAAAACGGAAGTAAAACAAAACTCAAAAACACCTCTCGTCTTCAAGACAACCTACAACCTGGCACTATTCCACAAGGATATATCATGGGCAATTAAAAAATTCTGACCTCAAATTCAGAGCGATGACACACTCTGAAATATTTCCGAACCCCCTTTCATTGCTTTCAAAAAAGACAATAATATACAGGAAAAGATCGTTAGAGCAAAACTGCCACCAGACCCAACTGAGTCTGAAAGCAACCTCGATCACCATTCTCCTGCAAATAATTCATACGAAACAAGAAACACTTATAACAATCCAACAACGGATAAACGCCTCGTCACTCATATTCACAAACATACCAATGGCTTTGTTTCACCTCCCATGACCTGGTTGCAACCTCACATCTTTCAAAGAGATTTACCCGATTCTCTGAATCGACCCACATATACTGATGAGGAAGCAAACATGACTTCCGAAAGCTAGCTATTGCTACTCAAAGGATCTGAAAAAATATCCTTTATCTCGAAACCCCCGTTCACCAACCCACATAGTCAAAAAAGGTAATATTTCGGTTGTTCTATTTCCCCACCACTTCCTCGTTTCAATAACACAAGTGGAAATAGTCCAACACAGTTACCACACTAGAATTTGTTTTATATCAAATACACTTTCATTTTAACAAAAAGTCAACAGATACAGCGTCACTGGATGGGATGGCACCAACATTTATTATCCCAGTCATTGGATCGCGCAAATTTTTTTTTATTGTAAAAGATGATCTTGTGTCGGAAACAGTCAACAACACAAAGGTCTATGATTTGTTTACTAATTGGTTATTTTAATATTACCTAATTTATTCTACAGAGGTAAAGAAATGCATACTCTCCAGAATAACATCTCTGGAATCAAAGCAGCTAGTGATGGAGGAGTCACTTCAGTTCTCGTCAACATCCATTGAAGAAATCCAGGCCAAAAATAAGATCTTGTCGGATGGGTTTTCTGGGTTGACGACGCAACTTAACGCAACAGAAACAAAGATTAAGCAACTGGAGGAGGCTACTCTTCAACTTGAGCGGCACTCCCGAAGTTTTAACCTGCGGTTTGGGGGTGTTCCGGAAACATCGTCGGACCCCTCCACCCTGCCTTACGAAGCTGTCAAGCGGATCCTGGCAGGAAAATTCCATATGCCAGGAGCAGAGATTGAGGTCGCTCACAGAACTGGCAGAGCCCGAAGTCTCCTACCGACAAACCCGCCACATCATTGCCAGGTTCATTTACCGCCAAGAGCGCCACTCAATTCTGGTGAACGTCAAGACGGCCCTCACTAACTCTGATGTTTTTGTCATACCCGATCTTCCAGCAGCCGATGTTTCCAAAAAAAGAGCAGTGCGAGACGTCATGAAACGGGCATGATTATGGGTGATTATAACATAAATTTACTGCAATCTGATACCGATAGTGCTGTGCAAAATTTCATGACAATTCTTGATTCTCAGTCATTCTATTCCACCATAAACAAACCTACTAGGATTACAACTGATAGTGCAACTTTAATTGATAATATCCTGACAAATGATTATTTAAACCACACTGCAGGGGTTCTGATCAGTGACCACCTACCAGTATTTTTAATTATTGATAATCTTAGAGAGAGTTTTCAGACTAATGTGAAATGTACAAAGCGGGTTTATGATAACGATAATATTGACAAATTTATTCGTGATCTGAATGCGACTGATTGGGATTGTATACTGTCAGTGAATGATATCCACTGTATGTACGATAATTTCTTGGCTCATGTTTAACAACTCTATGACAGGCATTTTCCTGTGATTGATGTTAAATATCGTTATGATAAATCTAAGTCTCCTTGGATGTCCGAGGGTTTCTACAATTCTATCAGGAGGAAAAATCACTTGTACAAGAAGTTTCTTAAAACTCGTACTTCACAAAACAAATCTAATTATAAAAATAAACTGAACTGTTATAAAATTATCTAAGAACTACTTGTGCAAAAAAATTAATAAAGAAAAAAATAACATCAAAGGTACATGGAAACTCATAAATTCATTACTCAATAAGCATAACCCAATAGCAACTGCAGGTATGTTGTACAATGGTCATTTACTCACTGAAGGAAATTGATAAATTGTACACTGGAAACAACTCACAATAAACAACTCAGTACACCTTTTTTCTGTAAAGTCTTGTGTTACAAGTTGTGTTTATTTGGTGGACCATAAGATACTTTTACTGACTGGACATTTTTTTCTTCAATGTAACCTCTTGTAATTGACCTTTGACCTCTTGAGTTTGCAACAACATTATGAAATAACAATCAAATTTGCAACAAGTCTGCCTGGTGGTGCTAACTTTTTTTTTCTCAGCAGTTTTTTTATGTTTCTATGAAGTAAAATGGTTATCCTGGAAATATTCTGCCAAAATAATGAATTACCACATTCTTAGAGTTGACCTTTGACCTTGAAATTGGTCAAAACATACTAAAATCCAGTTTTACAAATAAGCCTAGCTTGGCATGATTGTTTGTCACATTGATTTACGATCATATGTATCAGTCTCTCGTATGAACAAGTGATCAATATAATAAGTGAATATATGTAGGTTTGCTTAGGTAATGGACCATTTTATAAAATTCACATTTGACCTTCGACCTTGTAAAGGCCAAAAATATTGAACATTTTTTAGTTACAAATATGCACCGACTTGGCTTGAATGTATCTTGCTTGAGCAGTTACCCCGTGTCTTAGTGCCCCAATGAATGAGGAAATAAATCAAGGAACATTTCCCTGGGTATGATTGCATTTTATAAAGTTGACCTTTGACCTGACATTCTAGTTATCTTTATACACACTGTTTACTTTGGTCTGGAACCAGGTTAGCAGAGTACTTATAAAATGTTGCATTCATTGTTCAGTATGCCATTCACCAAAACAGTGGATTCTGCACAAGTTCACTGAGCATGTAGAACAACCAAATGACGTCTGGACTGATAGATTGCCTTCCGTCATCCTGCCATTGTGCTTGCAGCATACGCATACACGCTTTCTATCTCCAAACTGAACAAGAGGGTGGCCAGGGTGTAAATCCTTTGTCAGGGTTCGTGATACCGGTCGCTTGATAAGACCCACTGATGTTCTCTTGCGTGATGTGAAATCATCCATCAACTGATGTACGATTGCCGTCTTGAAGGCCTTTAGTGACCAGCTCCGCTTTTCTTTCTTATGTGGTCTTGTTGACAATTCCCATAGGATGTATGCGTTCACAAGTGCCTGGTTGAACAATCCCCAAAACAAATACTTCCACCAACGTCTCCCCGTTCGTCCAACTTTATAGTACGAACGGTACTGATCACAGTGGTCAACACCCCCCATGTACTTGTTGTACATAGCGATGACTGAAGGAATGGTAATCATTTCATATTGTCGAAACTTTGTACGGGCCCTCTCAACATCAGCGCCATCATTGTTGGTAGCAATGGTGTAAACATTCCTCTTATCTTTCCAGTTTGTGACGATTATTTGGGAATGATCCATCTGCCACTTGACACTCTCATATTTTTTCAGACTCGCATTCTGTAGCTGTATTGGTATGCCTACCCTGTCTTTCCTCAATGTTCCGCAGTAGTAAGTATCAGCTGCAAAAAGATCCTCCACAAGAGGCAGAGATGAGAAGAAGTTATCTGCAAAAAGGTGGTGATGTCGCATGAGGTAGTGTTGCATCAGTTCCATCACGACTGTATACGCTAATCCAAAGTCTCGTATCAAGTCGGTGTTGGCAGCACGTCCTGTATATACACGAAATGTCAAGCAGTAGCCAGTGCTTGAGTCACATAGGAACCACAATTTTATTCCCCATTTTTTTTTTTTTTTTGGCATATACTGTTTCCATAAAAGTCTCCCATTGTACTTTATCATAGCTTCATCCACGGATAAATGTTTTCCAGGGATCAACATGTGTTGGAAGTTCTCATCGAGTGTTTCGACAAAGTTACGCACTTTGTTGATTCGGTCATTATTATCGATGGGGTCAGCTGGATTGCTACAGTGAAAGAACTGTGACAATTTCTCATACCTGTTTTTAGACATGCGTGAAGCTATGTAGCTGTCATTCATCATGGGGTCATTACTCCAGTAGTCATTGTACTCTGGCATTTGTTTCAACCCCATGAGGATATTTATACCAACAAAGGCCTTGATTTCATCACCATAAGTGGGTTTCTAGTATTGGTCCGACGTAGCATATTCGTTGTTGACATCTGGTATGATTGGTGGCCTTTTGCAGACGGCATTCATATTCGTATTGTGTGCCAAAGAATAAAAAAAATCATTCCCAACAAGGCAGAGCAAAAAGTCCAACTCTTTTGCATCAAATGGAAGGTTGCACTGGGGCCCCGGGGTTTCTGTGTAGGGATGAATGATGGGATCAATCAAGGTATTGGACCATCCTGCTGGAGGGGCAGTGTCACCATCTTTGTTTCTGATTTGCCTCTGTCCTCTTCCTCTTCCACTACACCCTCGGCCTCTACCACCTTGACCACTTCCACGCCGACCTCTGCCACGCCGACCTCTGCCTCTACGGCCTCTGCCACTACGCTGACTCGGACCAGGGGTATCTTCATCACTATCGTCAACTATGTTTGCATCATCGGAAGAACTTTCAGTGCTTTCTAAGTCATCATCACTGTCTTCTTCGCTACTCGAAATAATCTAGAAAAATAGAGAACATAAGAAAAAAAAAAATAAATTACTAATTGTGGTATACCTTGGTTTATCCTTCATACTTTGAAGGTGAGGCCTATATCAGATGAATCGTAATTTGTTATTTTGTTATGGTTTGTATTTTTCATAATTTTGTGCTAGGCTTATTTCAGATTTTGGCTTATCTTATTTTCTTGATACAAACAAAATGAAGTCAAAGATAGCAAAAAAAAACCAAAACAAAACAAAACAAACAAACAAACAAAAACAACGTCTCAAACAATGCTTTTCGTCAAATGCTTTTGACTTGAATCCAAACTAATTTCTTTATCATAATATTTGTTTTGGTAACATCAATTTTGAAGCAGTGGCTGTTATGTTGGTGGCGGGATTTTACCATGTTGCAGTGAACTCGAGCAGACTTTTAGATTTACAAATAACTTGGGGTTCAATCGTATGTGCCCGACTAATGATTTTATGAATTTCAAACCATAAAACCATAAATATATTTTATCTGACACTGTACCTGTCGTACATATACTATGTAGTCAAAATTACATGATAAAAAAATATTGAACACTTTGAAGTAGATGAATGGATACAGTAAAGTAGACAAAGCAAACAATCAATTCATTTTTGCTTGTCATTAGGACTCTTACAGTGTTGACAATGTGAGAAAAAAAATAAATGCATGTATGGGGGAAAAGAAATGCACAAAACCCCTCAAAACATCGTTCATGTTGCACTATTTTGTATGTATTTTTTTGAAATTACTACACACCCGTTTCAATGATAACAATATGTTGCTATAATTTTTGAAATAACATCATGTTTTGTGGATGATGAAAGTAGTATTAGCACGTTTACTACAAAAATAAGAACATGAAGACGTGAATCCAAAACGTTGTCAACGTAAAAACACAAGGCGACTGACTAGCGTGATTTTCATTCAATGGAGACGGAAAACATTGGCTTACATCTTTCACAATTTGAAGCTTTGAGTATCACAAAATAAAGTCGAAGATGGCAAAATAATTACCTGTGAAACTTCAATGTCACTTGCATCCAATTGTAGATCCAAATTGTCATTATCGTCGTCAGAATCTTCCACTACAGCGTGCAAAGCTTCTCGTAGCGTTAGTCTGGAAGTGGCGGCCATGTTTCGCAGTTGCACGCACAGCGCCGCGGTGCGGTGAACTCGACCGGAATTTTTCGACACTTTGACCTTTGAGTTGGGTTTACGTCATTTTTTTCAATGGCAACAATATATATTTTTCATGGCATTCGAAAGGGGAGGTACCAGCCTTCCTATCAATGTATGGCACTTGGGGGCGCTATTCATCAAATTGCTTTGTTAATGCATTGAAAACACGGACTGATTTTCGGGCGGTTTCAGGCGGTACAGTGAGTACTAGGCTGGGCGGTTTCGGGCGGAACAGTGACTAAAGGGATAAACAAAAACTGAACCCCACGTATATTTGTACCGATAGAAACAAATTACTGATAGCAAAGACATTGCTGATGCCTTTAACAGGTACTTTGTTGACATAGGGAGTAACCTTGCCAGCAAGCTACCATTATGTAACACTCCTGTTGACACATTCCTTAGTACAAGATGTTCGAATTCACTCTTCTTGACACCCATTACGCAAGAAGAGATTGTAGACACTCTAAACAAGATTCCGTCTGGAAAGGCACCTGGATTTGATGAATTGAACTCCTGTGTTATTAAACGGGCTAAGTACTAACTGGCTAAGCCGCTGACTGACATCTTTAATAAATCTATAACAGCTGGAGTCTTTCCAAATGGGTTAAAAAAGGCTCAGGTTATACCAATATATAAAAAAGGCTCCAAGCATGACATTGGAAATTATAGACCCATCTCTGTTTTATCAACACTTTCGAAATTATTTGAAAAGTTAATTTATACTCGATTGATTTCGTTTATATACAAAAATGACCTTTTGACTGAATCGCAGTTTGGCTTTAGACGTAACCGCTCGACAAGTTGTGTAATGATCTAGATGTAAATCATTTTTCACATTACGTGTCCAGCCCTCTAAAAGCCGACCCGACCAAACCTTGTATCTGGTCGGGTCGGGACGCATACTTTTGGAGGATTTTTAAAGTAGAAAATCAGCAGGGAGTCGGGGGGACTACGATTGTTATCGCCACTAATCCAATAAATGTTTGACAAAGGTGTGAAAGCCATCCTGCCTGAAGAAATCCATGTGGATTTATTTCAATGGAACACTAGGATATTGAGGGATATTGTATTTAAAAAAATTAGAATTGTAAAAAGTTATTTGGTTTTCTTTTTTGAATTGTAAAAATCCATCAAGGAATGGCAGAGAACGGTTAATCGTTTGTGTAGATTTTCTTTCCGCCGGCTGTGTCGTGCGTGCGCACTAATATTGTGTATAGATAAAGTCGTGCTGCCGGTTAAAATAGGACTGTCCTCGACAAACATGCGTACGTTTAAGGCAAACTTATTCTTTCAACTTGTTTTGTAAAATAAAACATCGGGAAGTAATTCGAAGAGTGAAAAATAATTCGTCTTTTAAACCGCTGCACTGGCCCTCGAACGCCACAGCAAGGCGCATTTTTAGTATCCATAGTCGGATGTGCACTGTTTTACTAGTCCGTGATAAGTCAAGAATGCTTCCGCCGGCCAAGTTGGTAGCGTGGGTCTTGTTGTTTCGCGTCATTTCCCTTTGAATTGGGCTCCGTCGTGTTTCATCTTAGACTTTTCTTCAAATCAATCATGCATTGCTAATTTTAAAGAGAAAATGACGGGAAAATTCGATGTTGGCAGCCGCGTACAAGCTGTAGATGAACTGGGGAGGTGGTGTGACGGAAAAGTAGCGGAGAAAAGATGTGATGGTGTTGTAGTTGTGAAATTTCCCGGCTATCGAGGCCACGAAATTTGCGCAAACGTCGATGATCACCAGGTGATAAGGATTCCAGTGCCGCCACTCAACGAGCAACAAAGACGTAAGTCACACAACATTTATCAAATATTTCCCATGTTTTGTGTAAAAATGTACTTTCACATAATACTTCATTAAACATGTAGGCCTATAAGTACTATTAGTATTAAAGTTGAATACTGTTGGAATCATGGAGGTAGGAATATTCCTACCTCCATGAATTGTGAATTGCTTCACGCCGGGATGTGTAGGGCCCAACACTAATCACTCTACTTTGCTTAGAGGAGCTCATCTTCCTTCGTCGTGCTCTGACATTGATAAGCGGAGCTTACAACAAATCTTGAACAAAAAATTAAAATGTTATTTACAGAAAAGCCGTGAAAGAAAAGTTGTTCAAAAGCTTGACAGAAAGAATCTGCCACACGAACACGTGGCCTAAACTACGTATTATATTAATCAAATATCCCGCTTCATACTCAATGCGTGATAAACGCCAAGCGAATTGTGACGTCAAAACAACAAGTAATCTTTGTTGTGACAAGATGAAGAATGAACCGGGATTTAGTCCCACTAGGGTTGACATGGAGGCTTTCCTAAGTATTTTTTGTACCCAGGCCAATATGCAGCCATGATCACTATGATATCCGTTTTCTTTGTTCCGTATTAGATCAACCCCTCGTCCCCAACCAACTCGTGCCCCGTACTGTTTTCGCTATATACTTGTAGAATATATATGTCCATACACCCAATGACAAGGCCGGGTTTTGACTCGCGCTGTTTAAAATATACCACTTATAACTAAAGACAGATTGATGAACTAACAATTTATTTATTTACAAGGTTAGTTTGAAAGAAAAATCCTTTTACAGTTTCAAGCATGTTTAAGGATGGATATCGTGAGGGTAAAAAAGGGTCAATAAATAGCCTAAAATATATAGTGCTGTTATTAATGTCCATTTTATACACCCGCATGCGGAAGAGGACATCCATACCGATTCCATCCCAATTTCTTCCAAAATACACTGTGTAATGCATAGATGCATTTTCCTAATTCCGCAACCGGGATCTATGGACTAACGCTAAAAAACAAAACAAAAACAGTGATTGTCCTTCAATGTAGAATTGGTACAAACTCTTTTTTCCCCTGTTAATTCAATACTTGGAAGGGAATATCTCACATTTTCGAACGCAAAACAAACGTAGATTTTGCACAGGAATCCTGAGACACTCGGTTTCCCGCGCTTTTTCTGACAGCCTATTAAGTGGAACAGGACGCTAATCCCCACTTGCATCATGTATAGCCATGTAGTTGGTTTTATGTTGCTGCCTTGTTATTAAGTCCGTGACGCCCTTGGTCCAGCAACTCGTGGCTAGATGAGGTCACCCAACGCTTTTATGACACCGCCTCAATGCGGTAACATAAATCTGATTTTTTTATTGTTTACATAATTGTTATTTCACTCACAACCGTGTACACATGTTCAAACTCACGTTTTAGAAGGGGTGTCAATCAACAGGGGTCGTCAATTTGGTCAGGAGGGGTGGTGGAAAAAAATATTTCCCATTGCATGCACAAAATCCTATCTCTGTGTGGGCGTGGTGTGAGTGAGTCATCGCTTGGTGACAAGGCATGGTTGTTGTTTCTGATCCTTGCTCTATGGTTTACCGGTTCAATGGGCTTGAAGGTATTCCTTGACATGTAAGCAACACAATTAGCTAAAGAAATCATTGAGAAAAGGCATAACAAACCCTCTTAACCTATCAATTACGCCGGCCAAACAGCTGTGACAGTAAACTGTAGCAATGTTAGGACCAAACAGGTGCCTCGTTGCCAGGTTAAGGGTCTTTTTATTTTACGGAATGAAAACACTTTTCCGGAAATTTTGCTGCAGGAATACGGAACGCTATTTTTGTTTGCTGGCAGCAAAACTTGATTTTAATTACGCTAATTAGCCTAACTAATATTTGCATTTACGGAAAGTCCGTAAAATTACGGCGAAATTACGGAATATTTCACTTTACGGACATTTTTAACAGTGTAGGCTACCCTGTGGTTTATAGCCCCCACCAACCACTCCATGATTTATTGATCTTCCTCTTTCTTTGTTCCCACTTCCTGTCTGTTTTGCCGCCTTAAATGGCTTTCCCGCCTTTCACTTCTTTCCCGCCTTTCACTTCTTTCCACTTGTCAGAATATTATCTCAACCCCCCTTTTTGTATAATAGAAGAGTCTGCAAAACTTTATTTTCTTGTGTAAACCCAGTAGTACAGTCCTCCATTGTGTAGCACAGTAGCCCAGTAGTTCTTTGAAACTCATAATCACCTATTATAAGTTTCTAAGAAAACCACAAGGTATGCAGCATGCAGCTTTTTGTTACTTTTAGATTTGAATTTGCTTTTACTTTTAGATTTCAATGTATGGTTAGTCAGCAAATTTGCTTTTTGGGGTTGTCATGCTTGAGAAAGAAATCACTTTGCATCTTAAAGAAACAATTCAAATTCACAATAGTTGCCAGGGTCTGGCATTGACAACAGCCGTGCACTAGTGGGTCAACTTGGAGTATAGTCAGATTTAGAGCGGGAGAGTGGGCAGATGATTTTGGAATCAAGAATGAGAAAGACGTGAGTTTGATATGGTTTGATCGTGCCTCTAAAAGAATTTTGTCATCAGGCGTAGCTACAGCTATAGCAGACGTAAATTTTGGGCAGCGACTTTTGAAGACATTACTTTTGTAGTGGTCTAGTTATTGAAGGCATTGCCGAGTGCAATCGTCTATTTGTGAGAATCGTCAGGGCCAGTGTTGCCGCTGTACAGATAAGATTCACCATGATGTAGAAATCGTAAGTTATATTTATTTAATTCTAAGTTTCACAGTTTTGATTTTAGACAATAGCATTCATTGTACTTTACCTAAATACAAAGAGCAGGTTGTTTGATTAATGGAAGAATTGTTTAATAGATCTGGCCTGTAAATATTTATGAATGATGTCACTGATAGTCACAGATATTTTGGCTTATTTCAAAATGAAGACTTCGTTTACCTGATTTTGTTGAGTATTGTTTAAGGAAAGTGTTCTAGCAATACGACCGTATATTATTTCGGGTTTCCTTGATTGTTTTAATTATTATAGATGGTTCTGAGGTCTGAGCTAAGAGTTCCAAGTTCCGAGTTCCGAGCTAAGAGTTCCGAGCCAAGAGTTATTACTGAGTTGTTCTGAAAATTCATCCTGAGAAAGGCTTTAAAGAGAGAGAGAGAGAGACGAGAAGGCCAAACCGATTGAAGAGGCCAAGGGCGTGGCAAGTGAGCGGCCGTGACTACCCTCACCCACAATTAGGAGCCAGCACCCAACTTGGTGAACCAAGTTTACTGTTACTAACTTGGCTTATGGTTACTATAGCCACTGAATTGGTTGGAAGTACTCAACAACTAATAATTATATTGTGATTGTATATAAATTTGTGACAACTTGTAAGTATTAATCAACTGAATTTGGTACTAAGAATGTTTGTAGATAAATGATTGTAAATAATGATGTGCACAGAATTGTAAATAAGAATACAGTGAAACTGAACTTAATTGTCTAGTTTATTTTCTTTCGTTGTTGTGAGAAGAACAGTGTAATATTAATAGACACACATGTCGGGTATTAGGCAACGCTATAGTCAGTACAACTGAGAAATATCTTGACACCACTTGCCCGTCTGTTTCTATTGGTTGTGTTTGTTTGGGGTGGGGAAGAGACGCGGAAGCGTGCAACGGTAGCTGGACACCCGCACAGGTCGGCCCTTGCGTGTTTCATACCCGCCACGCATATTTGGGTTTTTTTTGCGGCGGGGTTATTTAGTCTGTAGTTAGCTGAGCTTGCGTGAGGGTCAGATGATTTGTGGGTGTTGATTTAGGGAAAAATTTTGCTTATTCAAAACATAGATTGGGGGTTTTGCCAATTCAACGGTGTGTAATTGCATAGAGAAATGGTAATAGCAGTGTGGTATGTTTTTATTTATAGGACTCGGTTAGTCAACTGGCGGGGAAATACTTATAGTGCAGTGAATACAATATTTATTACTTCAACAATGACTGAAATGATTGAATTAAAATTCTAATCAAAAGTGTGACCAAAATTCCACATTTATAAGGATACCGCACATTTCTGTTAATACTTTGTCTTCATCCAGGTCATTTTTTTTATAGATTGACATGGCCTCCTATGTCCCCTTTATGTTTCTCCTGTATTATTTTGTTATATGTTGATAAATTGCTTACTCATTTACTGAATAACAACATAAAATAAAGACAAGCAGTATGTAGTCATGGCCAGCATTAGTGGGATAACGTTGCCCTGGACATCAACAAAGAAAGAAATAACAACAATAGATATAACGCAATAGTACGGCGATATAACGCAATAGTACGGCGATATAACGCAATAAATAAAACATGGGTTCCTTAAGAAATTGGCGAATATGAGCCACCGTAGTCTTGACTAATAGCGCGAACTAGTAAAAATAAAATTTTGTCTCAGACTAAAAATACGTGTCCAGCTAGCGCAAAACGTGCGCCGTCATGAGGTGTGTGCACTGCTGATCTCTAATAGAGATGGGTGTGTGCCATAGAGCTATATATTAAGAGCTTATTATATAGCTCTATGGTGTGTGCACACTGCACAGAAATCGGCATTGCTCAAAGTAATAGTCTGGTTTCCCAACTGCACACGTTGGCAATACGTGTAAGTAGCTAGGTTGGCACCCAGTTATGGACAGTAAAACCAAATCGCCCCGACGTTATACTCCCGGCCTTGGGGCGGTTGATTGAACCGCGTGATGTACTATTTGCAACGATTACGTCCGTGGCAAATGCGAAATTGGACGTCACGTTACAAATTACAGTTTTGCCGATCAAACAACACACAACGATTGCTTCATTTCACCAGAAGTATATACACAAGTACACAAAAAAGTGGGACTTCATTTTGAAATCAGTTCGTGAGGAAAAGTATGCCTTCTGCAATGTTTGTCGCTGTGTTTGTGACATCAACATCGCTCACGGACACGGTGTGGGTCATGGTCACGGTGGATCGTAAAAAAAACCAACCAACAACCCCAAAACCGTGGACACATCAAAGCAAAGGCTGTCTCATCAAACCAGCGGATGACTAGCTTTTTTGTCACAGAGGAAGAACATAATCCAGTTATTCGTGCTGAGGTATTGTTATCAAATTTTCTCGTGGAGCATAATCTCCCTATCTACAGTTTTTACATGATCTATGTTGCCCGACTCCAATATTTCAAAGAAGTACAGTTCTCATACTTGCAAACGAACAAAAACAACAGCAAGAGCTGAGTATGTTCCATGGCCGATTAAACCAAAAGTAATTTTTTAAAAAGGGGGTGAGGGCAAAACATGCAACCTACGATTCAAATCCCTTCGTAATTATGCACAGGTATTCGTATATGGTGTATTAGTATGTACTACACTAGTAGTAGTTCGTAGGCTAGTAGTCAACCAGAAAACCTGCCATACCAGCTGTACATCGCAGTATAGCAGAGATAATGGAGATGTCAACATTCAAAATTTTAAAAGAGTGATTTTTCATCAGACACCTAATGAAAGCGAGAAATTGCCTTCATAACATTAAATCTAAATAACATTAAATTGAATGCTTTGTGTATACAGTATTTATGCATCAAATCAAACATAAAATGAATTAGAACTATATGAGGTTGGTAGTTAAACAACCTCCATAGTTCTAGGAGTTGTACAAAAATTGTACATACCTTCACTGAATGTTTCAACCTCCAGAGAACCACAAAGTTATTTCTGTTAAATAATAGGCCTACCATCTGATCAAAATGATTGGTTATGATCGCAAAGGAAACACTAAAAGTGCAGACTAATGAAAATAATGGCTGACTTCAGTGACTATTGAAAAAGCCAGCTTAAGTTATTGTCTTGGTTTGCAAGTAAAAAACAATAATTATAAGGGCAACCAAATCCACCTAATACAGGATGATAAAAAAAAACTATTTGTTTTCTATTTTAATGTTTTGTTTTCAATAACACAGTTCCTCACATGTTTTATTTACTAGTATACTGAATGAAGGAAACACGTCTAAAAAAATCATACAAATGTGGTATTTAGCCAAACCCAATAGCGTTAGTAAGGTTGACATTGTGACTGGACAGAACTACATTTATACGTACATGGCAATACGGATACATTGTACCATTGTCTACTGCTTAATATGTTTGTACTATACATGGGGGCAGAACATGTACCAGTTTCCTAACATGCTTTCACCATTCAAGTGAGCAATTTGTTTTAAGAATTTGTAATTAATCATACATGTACCATGTCTTTTGAGGATATTATTATTTGCTGTATAATTCTTCAATGTTATCATCATTTTCCATAAATAACCCAATCGCTTGATGATGGATAGAGATTAATTATGAGCAATATACTGAAATATGCAAAATTGTGTTAATTTGTTGACATTGCTATCGCGAGTTTAATTTTCATCTACATGTAGGTGTTATAAAACACTTGTTTATTGATATACTGTACAGGGGTGAACACATACACTGGTACAAGAAGACATGCGAGGGCAAACAGAACAAGCAAGGAACAGCTAAAGTTTCTTGCAAAGTGTCGTCAAGGAGATGTAGTGTGTTTTGAAGATGGGGAAGGAGTCGTTGATGTTGTTGATCCCTTCAACCAAAACCTTCTGCAAGATGGATCATCTTTGGATATCCGTTTTGTCGTGCTGCCTGGTCAGTAGATTTTTGTCATACAGTTTTTATTTTTCAGTGCTGAGCATTTTCGCTTTGCATGTCTCTGCACTGCATATAATATCTTAACTTTTTTTCCCTTGGCAGGCCCTCAAACTAACACAACCACTACAATTTGCAAGCCCTGATCAAATCTTGCCAAGGTCCCCCTTGAAAAAAGGTTCAGATTCATGGTTCCTGATTTACCCTATCTGTACAGCACGGCCCTAAAAAAAGTGTTTTCCAATAACCAAGAAAAATGCCCCCCCCCAAAAAAAAGGGGGAACATCTTTAAAAGCATTGAAGGTATGATACATGTTTAATTGGTTATTTGAACAATACGTTTATTACAAACATCTAGTTTTCAAAATACACATGGAACTTATCAGTGACAATAACATTAAAATCGGTTTTCATGTTTTAAAGAAAACTGCAAACAATTTCAGATACAATTTTCTCGAAGATGACAGCATTTCAGAGGTTGATTTTTCATTAAGATTTGTATTAGTACCGGTATTATCTTTATAAACAGTGCTCTTTCACACTGAAACTGAACAATTTTGGGGGGTCTTCACCAGTCCTGTATCTTACACTAAAAACATACACAAAATTCATACCTGATCAAACTTCAGGCCTCAACCTAAACGCAAGCCTTTCGCCAAAGCCATCTTGGCTTGGTTTGTTATTGGTATTACACAAGGCGGCGTAGCCACGAAGGGACTGGAACTGGATGCCAGAAGGATTTTTCCAACTTGTCCAGAATTTCTAATGTTTGTTTTTATTTCTTGAGTTTTGCAACCCTAATGGGGTAAGCAAATTCCCAACCAGTTAGAAGCGATTGGATCATTAACATTAACCTATGAATGAGTCTGAGGCTTGCATTTTTAATTAGGAAATTGTTATCGTGGCATTGTTGAGTTTATTGATTATCTTGTTATTCATATACACATTCTCTCTTGTTTTTGGACAGGTGCCCAGTCTGAGTCGCAACCTTCAAAACGAAAGAAGAAAAGGAAGAAAAAAGAAGAATCAGGGAGTTACCATTTTTGCAAAATAACAAGCATTGAATTGACATAAATTTTAAAAATGTTTTTATCTGTAATAATGAGAGGGTAATAAATGCTGGTGCTATTCTTGTTGAACGGTCCAAAACTGCAAAAGGGAAGTTCAAAATATACTAAAAGGAATGATATAAACAGGTAAAAAAAAAAAAAAACTAGACCTAGAATTTTTGTTTATTACAAAAATACGGTGTTCGGTTGAACGTTACATGATGACGTAGTTCAAAAACATTGAACATAAAAAGATGAATTTTTATACAATGTGTCGTTTTTATAGTTAAACTTGTACCACACTTTGTAACAACTCCCGTTTCTTGACAAATGTTTATGTTTGTGTTACATTGGCATCAGGTTTTATTTTCGTTTTTTTTGTTTTGCACCTTATGAAAGCCCTTTAAAATGTTCCCTCATCTGGCAAAGGATGTTGTGCATTACAGACTTGAGAATCCCATTGAAATGTGTTAGAAAAGTGTGCCATAATGCTATCGTTAATGCAAAGCCACTCCGGATTTTTAGGTTTAGTTTTTCAACTGAAAATCTTATTGACCAGATGCAAAGATTAAAATGCTATAATCTCTGTGCAAAAGTTTCGGCAGAATAACTCATCTATAACCTGATGCAAAATTCATGTTAAAATATGACAGTTTTTGAGATATGAATTTTGTGAAATTTTCAACTTCCGGTTTGAACCGGAAGTCAAGGTCAAATGGGGTCATGTTGTGTGTAGCATTTGTTGACCTTTTAACGACCAATCCGATGATGTATAGATTGTAAAAATCCAACATGTGGTTCATGAGTTATGATTTTTTACAAATATTAAACATTGATTTAATGTAATTCAATACCCGATGACGTCATCATGACATCATCATGTTTGTGGCGTGTTGATGTTTTTATATTCGTCGAGATACAGCAACAAGCAAATGGTAATTTTTCAACATTAAAAACCTTGTCATGACGTCATCAATGTCGTCATCATTCCCAAAAAAGTGGCGGTTTCATCTACTCACTATTGCCTATGTACACAGTAAGTTTTAAGTTTGTACAAGCTTTACTTTTGTTTTAAATTGCTGGAGAAGGTTCAGAGGGAAAGAAGAACGCGAGGAAAAAAAAAACGACTTAGAATTTTTGTTTATTACAAAAATACGGTGTTCGGTGGAACGTTACATGATAATAATAATAATATATTGTATTTGTATAGCGCCTACTGCAGGCCAGCCTCTAAGCGCTTAACATTCATGTTTCCTGCAAGGTATTTTGGAGCTACGTTTGAAGTATGAGACCTACTCCTTTACATAGCACCTTGTAATGGTTTACAAGGTGCTGTGGCGCAATATGCAGCCGATCAAACCAGGAACACCGGGGCGGACCCCTTCTCTTTTCGATAAGTGCACTGGGTTCTTTTTCGTGCGTTACACAACACACGGGACCAACGGCTTTACGTCCCATCCGAAGGACGAAGCAATCATGGTTAAGTGTCTTGCTTAAGGACACAAGTGTCACGACCGGGGCTCGAACCCACACTCTGCTGATCAGAAACACCAGAGCTTGAGTCCAGTGATCTTATCCACTCGGCCACGACACGCCATAATGATGACGTAGTTCAAAAACATTGAACATAAAAAGATGAATTTTTATACAATGTGTTGTTTTGTATAGTTAAACTTGTACCACACTTTGTAACAACTCCCGTTTCTTGACAAATGTTTATTTGTGTTACATTGGCATCAGGTTTTTGGTTTTATTTTGCACCTCAAAGCCCTTTAAAAATTTCGCCCATCTGGCACGGGATATTGTACATACAGATTGTGCAATGCCAGTTGTATTATATTATTTCAATTAGTTATTTGTATTTTCCTGTTTAACCGGAAGTCAAGGTTAAATGGTTAAGTTGAATGTTGTGTATGTCGTTTCTTAAGTTTCTTAAGTTATAACTATCAATAAATAACAATTCAAATGTGTTGTTGAGAAATTACTTTTCTTGTGTACCGCGTGTTTAATTTATCAATACCGTTCAGACGACGTATGGATTGTAACAATCCATTGTGTGGTTAAGGAGTTATGATTTTTTCAAATATTACACGGACTACCATTATTTGGATGTGCAATATACCATGAAATAGCGAGCGACGCCAAATGTATTCCTATAGGTAGCTTTACAGTTTCAATCAAATATCGTATAGCGACGGCGCTAACAATCTTTGGTTTCAATACAGACATGTTAACTTAAAAACCACGCGCACAATGTACATGTGGCTGTATGGACGTGTAGTAGCGAGACCTTGACTACACGTGCTCGTACACGTGCGTGGCTGGTAGACACTTGCGCTTTGATGTCAAGTTTGAACCAAATGCAAAGATTAAAATGTTATTATTTCTGTGCAAAATTTACGGCAGGATAACTCATCTATATCCTGATGCAAAATTCAGGTTAAAAGGTTGAATAGTTTTTGAGATATGAATTTTTCAAACTTTCAACTTCCAATTTTAACCGGAAGTCAAGGTCAAATGGGGTCATGTTGTGTGTAGCATTTGTTGACCTTTTAACGACCAATCCGATGATGTGTAGATTGTAAAAATCCAACATGTGGTTCATGAGTTATGATTTTTTACAAATAATAAACTTTGATTTAATGTAATTCAATACCCGATGACGTCATCATGACATCATTAAGCTTGTGTCGTCTTGATACTAAGGTTCAACTGTCTGGTGAGTTTCAACTATCAGTTACTTGTAGCTTTTGTTAATCTTTATGCAAGATCATAGCATGAAGGTTTGTCATATGAAACTTCAACTTCCGGTTTTGACAGGAACTAAAGGTCAACTGGGGTCACACTCTGTAGAAGATATCTAGAATTGCCCAAAAGCTTTGAAATGGTGTAAGGCCATGAGAATGAAAATGATAGATTTGCGTCCACCGCCCGCTTGCTCTGAAAGCTACCGCCGAAAAATTTCATTATTTTCAAAAAAATTATTTTTTTTCACAAAAAGGACTCTGCATCACAAATTTTCAAGTTTCAAATCATCAAACAACGGTAAAAGGTTATATTTACGCATTTTATTAGTAGTATACAAGCAGGGTTCTCCACAGGGTGGACAATGTACAATAATAACATCTCTCATGATAGCGCGGGGTCGACTTAATTATTGAGTCTTTGAGACAAGGTTCCGTTCATCGACTAAAAATGTAGTCAGGATGCCCTGCGACAGAGAAAAATGCACGCGAAATGCCGTCACGAAATAGCCGACCTCTGGGTACCAGTCGCTGCACACTATTAACGGTGGCTTGTGCATGTGTACATGTACGTCGTGATTCTGTTGCCCGGGCGCTCGACGATTTTGTCCCGGCGCTACATTTTTGAACGGGCGCATTTGGTATTTTGAGAATTTTGGACGGACGCTTTTTTTTTTTAGTACGCATGGTATGTGAGACAGATGTAGGGAAATCTAAGGAGTTTGTGTACCCAATATAGCAAGATCACTAGCATTAATAACTACATACACACTTGTTATATTGCAATTACATCGTTGAAGAAGCTTACTACGAGAACATAATGAGTAATGAAAAATGAAAAAAGCCTCATGTCATTTCAAAAATGCCCGGACGCAAATCTATAACTTTCATTCTCATGGCCTAATGATTATTCATGTACCACGTTTCATTTATAAGATACACATTTTTGTATGTGCAAACTTATACTTCCGGTTTGGACCGGAAGTGAAGGTCAAATGGGGTCACACATTGTAAACATTTGTAGAATCGTCTAAGGGTTTTAAAATCACGTAATTATATTAACAAAAACATTTAAGTAAATGAAATAGGATTTTTTATTTACAAAATTTCAACTACCGGTTTCGACCGGAAGTAGGCTCCAGAGCCCCAAATAACATAATTTGTACCTTTAACTTCCGATTTCAACCGGAAGTCAAGGTCAAATGGGGTCATGTTGTGTGTAGCATTTGTTGACCTTTTAACGACCAATCCGATGATGTATAGATTGTAAAAATCCAACATGTGGTTCATGAGTTATGATTTTTTACAAATATTAAACATTGATTTAATGTAATTCAATACCCGATGACGTCATCATGACATCATCATGTTTGTGGCGTGTTGATGTTAATGTTTAATTGCCTTATGAGTTTCAATGTTCAAATCAATTACAATTTTGAGTTGACAAAAACTTGATTTCTTTTACGAAAAAACACAAAGGCAGACTTTGACCTTCCGTTAAGACCGGAAGTGAAGGTCATGCGATTTTTGCGTTAACTTATCAAATGTTGCCCCAATCTTGATGTATCAGATGCTCAATTATGAGTTGCATAGCTTTCAAATTCACGAAGATACAGCAATTAGCAAATGGTCATTTTCAACATTAAAAACCTTGTCATGACGTCATCAATGTCGTCATCATTCCAAAAAAGTGGCGGTTTCACCTACTCACTATTGCCTATGTACACAGTAAGTTTTAAATTTGTACAAGCTTTACTTTTGTTTAAAATTGCTGGAGAAGGTTCAGAGGGAAAGAAGAACGCGAGGGAAAAAAAAACATAACAGTAACAATAGTTGTTCGGCTGTTAGCCGAACACCTAAAAACATATAAAATAATGTTTTAATATAAATAACAAAAAAAATCAAAATCAAAGAGTTACCATTTTTGCAAAATAACAAGCATTGACTTGACATAAATTTAAAAAATGTTTGTATCTGTAATAATGAGCTGTAACAATGAAAGGGTAATAAATGTTCAAAATATACTAAAAGGAATGATACAAGCAGGTTATAAAAAGATAAATACATATAATGTATGAAAAATGTATAAAAAATGTTAACTGTAATATTGAAAAGATAATAAATTTTGGTGTTATTCCTGTTAAACTGTGGGCGTCTCAAATCTTAGTTTCGTACGCTTAAGTCTCCTACACCCTTCATCAATAGCAGAAATGCATTGCCTCCTCCAAAATGTTTCGTAGGCTTCAGGTGCCATAGCCGCATAAGCACACACAGTTTTCTTGATATAAGCAAGGCGCTCATTGTCAAGACTCAATTTTCCCTTGAGGCCCCTACAGTTTGATGAGGCCATCTCTTCCTCTGTGAAAAGGTGCCGAACCATCAGTAATGCAAGGTTCGGCACAGATGAGCTTGCTTTACTTAGTGTTAAAACTGTCGTTGGCGACATGAAACTATTGTCCAGCTCCTTTTCTTGTGCTGGTGAGTGAGGCTGATGAACGGGCAGGGCAGGCTCCTTAACCTCACTCACAACTGCAGAACACTCCCGCTCCTCCAGTCTAGACAGGATCTCCTTAAGTAGTTCCTTATTTCGGAGACAAATCTTCCTAGTTTCCTCCGCAAGAGCTATGCATTTGCAGGAATCCTGAAATTCGAATTTAAATGCAGTGTTTAAACAAAGTGCAAAAGCTGGATTCTCTATGCCCAGTGGGAAATCTGTGACTTTGTACTTCTGAGCAAAAAGGTCCCTCCACCAGTTAATTCCAAGTCGCTATGAAGTATCACAAAGCAATGAAATCTTGAACATGTACACCACAAAATTGTAAAAATTAATCCCCACACTGTTCAGTTGCAACCCCTGGAATTAAAATAGGGGGTCTTCAATTGTTGTTTTCTTAACTTTGGAGAATGGTACTGGCACGAACTTCATTATCAATGAATTCAGATGGACGTGAAGTTTTTATGATGAATAACCAGATCTAGATTATTACCTTTAACTACTACATGTATTAAATGTAATTAAAATACCACACTCACCTTTGAAACAGCCGCATTGTCAGTGGTGGAAGTGGCCCCTGAGAGTGTTTGAGAAGATAAGTCACCCTGTATTTAAAAAAAAAATGAAAATAAATAAAAATAAATAAAAAAATACATTATTAAAGAAGTAAAATCATGTCCTAATCGTGCATACAGTATGACACCTGTAAAAAAAAATCCTCGTATATAAATGCAATTGATGCTTTTCCGATGGCACTTTGACGATTGAGAGCCCCCCAATGGTAGTGGTGTCAACAGGCCAAGTGAAAAAATGTAAACTAGTTGATTGTCCAGGTTTATAAATAAAAAGGGGCATGGGGGCTTTTATTTTTTTCGGCAGTACAACTGCCGTGTATCTACAAAGAATAATTCAGCTGAATTTTTCTTGACCTTCCAATTACGATCAATTGAAGTTTTAATTACAAATATAGATTTTTGTATTTGTCCCAAAGTGTCATTGACAAGAAAGCAGGTATATTGAACTCACCATTTCCCATGCAACATCTACGACATCAAAAGTTGCATTTGCCACATTGTTGTGCTCATCTCCTCGCACTGGAGTTGATGCCAACACAAACAGATCAGTAGCTTCTCCATGCGAATACTAAAAGAATTAGGAAGCAGTGTAAAGAACATTGAAAAATATTCAAAATTGTAGCTGGAACAAACCTTTCTATACGTTTTTTTTTCGTCGCCATGCGCCTCATGCAACGTAGGATACGATGTATGCTGCACCACCAACGATACTGTTCATAGCACATACATGTACATGCGCGGTATTACCAGTTACAAAATCTCGTGATCAAACTGGCAATGCTGCGCACAGCATGGTTAATGCCCGTCATGTAGTGCGGCTACAGCTACAGCTAGATCAGCGCGTCTGCTAGTGTTGAAGAATAGGCAGACGCGCGCAATCTAGCCGCAGCTGTCGCCGTTTCGGACACGGCTGTATTTTGCGCAGCACACAACGTATCCTACATTACAAGAGAGCATCGCTGCCATGATTCACGAAGCTCAAGGATTCTCCAAACACTTGCATTCGAATTCAACATTTTTTTTCGCGGAATGAAATCCTTGGAACTTTGCAACATTCCCTGAGAGTCTAAAGAACTCACAGTCACAGAAACAAATTTCGGCGAGATCTGGCTGCAAACAAGAATGACAGGTGCATGAAAGTGGCGACGGCAAATAATGTTATTGTGGTGAATGCATAACTCTCAGACCAACCTCACTCACTTGTTCCGATGAAACGTCCTCCATATCGACATCCGAGTCCTGCTGTTGACTGGGAAGTGAAGTTTCAAGGTTGGTGAATGGTGAACCAGGTTGAACTGCGGGGGGCGCTCCCCTGGTTATGACCTGTGCGTGCTACACATACAAACAAGACCAAGCAACATAAATTTGAAATACATAGACCTTATCCACACATCGCTTCAGTGATTTAACTTTATCCTGAAATGCTTCACTCAATTTTAAGGAAAACAAATCATTGCTAAGTATTACCTCCTTTTCCTTAGTTTTCTTACTGCGTCCCTTGCCAGTCCTAGCTTTTTTCGCAGTTCTCTCTTCACCGTGGTCAAGTTCATGAGCCTAAAAAAATAAAACAAAACAAAACAAGGAAAATTGATAATTATAAATGAACAACTGTATGCATCTTATATTTGAGGACCTGAAACTTTATGCAATAAATAGGACCTTCACACTTTATGGTGTCAACAAGAGGCCGTACTTGGCGTCAAGTGATGGCTTTACTCCACAGACAACGCAACATAACTCAAAACAAGAAGTTTGAAATACCTTAATAATGCGATTTAAATTACAGTGGAAATACGGGTTTATTGAACGTCACTTCGTTGATTTAAAAAAAACAAAAAAAACAAAACCTCTTTGTTGTCTATCATAGAATATTGCTAACGCCAAATATCAGCAGACAGGACCACTACCATAGTGGCCAGGTCGGAACGACCTTAATTTACTCTTTATTTACAGTAGTGAAACCGTCGAGGCGACGCTAGTACGACCTCAACAAGACAGAAGAATACTTCATTCAATGTATAAAATAATAACTTACAAAATTTCAACGCGCGCAATGCTGATTATAAGTGTTGAAAATTTACAAGTGTGTATACGTACCTGCTTTGCAATCTTCTTTGAGCCACTTGTTCTTTTCGCCCGTGCACGTTGTCCCCTAACCTCGACAGGCTCATCTTCGTCTTGTCCAGCGTCCGTGGCTTTTTGGGCCTGTTCCTGTATTTGACAAAAAAACGACAGTCATAAGTTCGCCCGTCTGGCTTTGTTTAGCGTGATCCCCCGCCCACAGTAGGAAAACTCGACTCACTGTCCGCAACTGAACCGATGCAGCATTTCGCATCCCATGGACTCTTTAATACAGCTAATATGCCACTCCCTGCCAAACGTTATGCTTAAAAATTTTATATTTAATAAGTTACCATACTCACATGTACTGGTGTTGAAATCCCAGAATCAGCTGCCATCTTTATCATCTGCTCTTTCAACAGCTCTGAATGATCATCTAAAAAATACAGCCACAAGTATTAGCTTAGCATGCTTTTAGTGTAATTTCAATTTAAAGGTCGTCCAGTGTTATATTTCGACGCCAAATCGATCAAGTATTGTTTCTATTCAGTGGAAAAATATCAGTATGATAAAAAATAAAAATAAACTTTGCCTTTTAAAAGTGGGTTTTCTACAAGAAAAAATTGAAGGGGGAAAGTGAAAAACATTCGTCAGCGCACTTTAAGATTTGTTTCTGAAAATTTGTTAGTTCACCATCAATGTATTTCACAACTACACGTGTACATGATCGCTCAAAAATCCAGTTAGTACAAAAAAGACGCCACCGGAACATCTCGTCGTCAGATTTTCTTTTACAGAAATATGTCTGTTGCCTTAAAGTTCTTTAACTCGCAACAAAGGTCTATATATTTAAAAAGTATGATCTCTAAATTCAAACGGAATACAACACGTGTAAATGAATAGGCCTACAGTAGTTTAAGATTTGTTTCTGAAAATTCTTTAAAATACCAACTGATTAATTTCACCGTCAATGTATTTCAAAAGTTAAGGTCGTTTAAAGTGGGATGCACTCGGAACATTTCGTCGTCAGATTGACCTTAGTTAAAAAATAAATGTTGCCTTTAAGTTCCTTAATTGGCGCATATATTCCTGTACTTAAAACAATGTTGTTTCTCTTATTTAAAAGGAATACAAGTCGTAAAAATGAACAGTCTTAACAATATTAATATAATCCACCAACCTGAAAGATGCAAGATTGTACACTGGACAACTTCCCTGTCCCAGCGTACTTGGACGACGTCACCGGTATTCAACTTCGACGGATGAATGTCTTCAACCAGTTTTGTCGGCACAATCCCCGTTGACTCCTCATTTTGAAACCAAACCAATGCCTCCCTGTAAACTTTTTGCAAGCGACGAAATGACATCTTGTTCATGCAAAGACGGAGTCGAACGATGAAATGGGCAGGAGACTTTGATCCAAAGTTTATAAGGGTTAAGCTATTTCAATGGCCCATAGCTTTTATTTTTTCGAGGATCATTGGTTCCCCAAAGCCCCGTGTTGTGGTTTTTGACATAGTGTGGGGATTACGCCGGGATGTTCCCTTTATCTCTTTGAAGGTACATATGTAACGTACACAAATGTATAAACATCAACAACAATTTCCCCTTGACCGGTTTCGTCGTTATTTCATAATACACATGAACTTAGAAAATAATTTACGCTCATCGGTTGTAGAAATAATCTTCAAGTCTTCTCAAGTCTGTGTATATAACTAGATAGGGGCTAATTGAACGCCTTGCAGTGTACCCTCTTCAAAATGCAGAGGCAGTATTCACCAAAGACATCTGAGCGCACAATAGATGGCGCACGCGTGGCTTAACCAAGCAAGCGAACAGTCCGTAAAAGCAGTAATCTTCTCAAGGCACCTTCTCAATATCAAAGAAGACCGCTTGTTTCAGTGGCGTTACAAGAGGGAGGGGGCAGGGGGCAGGGGGCCTTCGCCCTCGCTCAGAACCTTGCCCCCCCCCCCCACTGCCCCATATGAATTCACATAAAAGCATATACACATGTACATGTACACCTGTACTTTATTTGGTAATGTTTTACTTCTTTGGCCCCCTAATAAACACAATGGTGATGTGCGTGATTTTTCCCCCCTGGCCGAGTGTGCATATACATTGTGTACTTTTTCCCAAGTTCCGCCGCTGTTCCCCTTTTTTCGTTTAATTAGCGCCATCATGAAATATCATTTAGACAACATTTCTATTATGATTGTACCAAGATCAGAGCAAGCCCCCATGTTATTTCTTTTGTTCAGCTGAAAACACATTTTTTTTTTTTACTGAAAACCCTTGTGTATGAGGTTCGACTTATTGCCACTTCATTACTTATATTACATCTCCTTATTTATTTCATTTTTATTTTGTTTTTATTCACGCAGAACAAGACAGGCATATATCATTCTCTCTTTTGAATTTGTGGTGGCTCTGAAAAGAGCCGTTTGGTTTGTTTATCAATAGCCAGAGGCACATCCATTCCTCTGGATGATCGCAGGGATGACTTTCTGGAGGTGGTTGATGTACTTGACGCACAGCTCTGCTGTTGGAACTTCCCGCCAGAAAGTGCAAATGCCGTCAACCAGCTCATCTTTTGTCTTCGGTTTGACCCGGCGGCGGAGATGGTGCTTGAGCTGATGCCAGAAGTTTTCGATCGGGTTGAGATCCGGACTTTCTGCGGGAGTTTTCCACCATTTGATCCCGGCTTCCAGCATGTAAGTTGTGGCGACATTGCTGGTATGCTTGGGGTCATTGTCTTGCTGGAATCGGTGCCCGTCTGGGAACTGGTCATCAAGGAACGGCTTGAGCGTATCGCGTAGGATGTTATTGCGATAAAATTCACCGTCCATGAATTTTTCGAAGACTAGAACTGGCGTTGCACCGCGCTTTGATATACCAGCCCAGACGTGCACTTTGGTTGGGTGCTTCACTTTCGACTTTAGCTTTCGGGGACAACCTTTCTTTCGAAAAGTTATCCGGCTGTGGCTTTCCAGCTGGATACTGCACTCATCAGAAAAGACGACATCGTCAAAAGTGTCTCGATTTTGCAGGGCAAGCCTACAAAAATCAAGACGCTTTTCACGATTTCCAATTTTGATAAGTTGGCAGTACTTCGCACCGGTGCACACCCACTGTAACTTACGGCGAATTCGTTTCACAGCCGATAATGAAACATGAAGTCCTGCAGCTTCAGCCAGACAGCGTTGCAGATCAGGAGCTGTTAATTCGTCATCATTTTCGAGGAGTGTGTCGATAAACCTGAGATGTTCGGGCAAAAAAACAGATGGACGACCCGATCTATGCCTGTCAACAAAGCGCCCAGTTTCAGCATAGCGTTCAATAAACCGACGAATAGTTCTAGTGGACGTTGTTATATCGTCCTCTAAAAGCATTCGACGAATTTCTAGAGCAGACTTCCCCTTCGTATTTAACACAGCGATACGATGTTTTGCGTAAAGGGGTAGACGACGACCTATACTGAACGACGAGGTAGACACACTTGTGAAATTGTAATTTGTACTGAGAAATTGAAACTTTAGGGAAAGTGAGCTAAGCAACACGCATGCGTCCCACAAAGCAACAATGTCCTCACTTTGAAGTCCGCCGTAGAATTGCAAACACAAGTTACCGCTCCTACAAAGCTACCAATGCATCACTACCCCTTCTTGCTCCCATTGTGTTGTCTCCTTGCCAACAAAACATTAGAAACAAACAAGCAACCCAACAAACAAGAAAAACACAACTAAAAGGGAAATAAAAATCTAAAAAGGGGATTAAAAAATTGGACTTTGTTGTTTCTGTTTTGGGTCAGGAGTCTCTTTGCTAAGAAAGGGTATATGAGGAACCGTCATCGAACCATCCACATACAACGCAAAATCAAGAAGAATATTTAAAAAATTCCTCTTGTTTACATTTACATGGTTTGGATGACAGAATTCGGCAAAAAAAGTAAATAAATACGACAACAAAAAATACTGCAACATTATTTGTTAGTTTGTTTGATTTAATCAAACAAACAAGAAAAACAAGAAAAGTAGGCTATTAAATACAAAGTCAAAGGAGTAACATCACTATTTTATCGATCAAGTATTCCAGAAAATGAACAAACCAAACTGCCCATACGAACACATTTTAAAATTTCCCTTACTTGGAAAACATTCCCCTAAATATAATGTGTATAAGTTTCCCCCTTTTATCGTAGAAAAAGCCCCCTTTGCAAGACACAACACGCTGGCAGCTCAGAAAAAACACACAACTGAACGGGAAATAAAAATCTAAATTACATATATTTGTCAGGTGTTCGGTTACCAGCCGAAAAACTATTGTTATTGTTTTGGGGTTTTTTTTCCCTCGTCTTTTTCTTCTCAAGGAAACTTCTATCGCAATGTAAAGCTTGTATGAATTTGAAACTTATGTACAACCCAACCAGATTTTGGGATACAGTCCGCCAACAGCTGTTTAACTCACCCGCATGTGTTGCATTAATTTTTCAGTCAAACTTAAAATCATTATAAAATGCATCATTATCTGTTTACACCGTTTCAACAAAACTTTACAATTACTTTATACTACAGAGCTCTTTCTAGTTAAATCAAACGAAGGTCAGTTTTTGTTTGATGAAATGTAGAAAAACAAGGATAATACAATCGGCGCCACTGTGCGCAACACCAATCTTTCGATCAATACATTTTTTTTCTGGCAAGAAGCACTCCGACGACCTGGGGGAAATTCTCTTTCTCGGAAAACATCCGTTTCTTGGCTGCGTAAAAAAGACGATGATTTCAAGTAGGACAATTGTACAACACGTGTTCAAGTTAACTGTTAACGGCATAGGAACATTTTATTTTTGTTTGGGTGGTTTTCAATTATTTGGGTTAAATTCGCAACGTCAGACCAACCCTTTTTCCGGTTGATAATGTGCCGCATGTCACGTGAGCTATGCGGGGCGAAAAACCCCACAACGGAGCTGTGTGTAAACCACTGTTTCTATGAGGGGCGAATCGGCACCACGCGCAGCGGCTGCACTCGGACAACGGTGTGTGTATAAGATTATACATGTACAGACATGTACAGTGTACTACGCGTTAAGACTAAAGTCGAGCCCGGATCAATTTGAAAGGCTAACGATGATTAAATCACACCATGCATGATACCCTGGATAACCGAGAGGGCTTGTTTGTAACGTACAAATGTAGGTGTTCTTCTTGTTTTTGGTCACTGTCTTCGCAATTTTTTGTTTGGGTAGAAAATTAAGGTGGGTAGAGTCTACCGACGATGTTCTGCAATTGCATGCGATTATGAGGACGCCGTAAAAAACAAAAACAAAACAAAACATTGCACTTGTGCCAAGATTTTTGGACATGAAAGGACTCCAAACATTTGTGAATTAATGCAGTCATACCGACTTGTGTATATCTTTGAATGTATTCTTGTTAACCCACCGTAAAATTGTTCTCACGTGTGTGTGTGTGCGTGTGTGTGTGTGTGAAAAGGGTTGTCCATGTTTTTACATAACATTACCAAAAAAAGGCTGTCGTATTTTCTGTAATGCAAACAGTGCATTTTTGGCTTAATATTTGTTATAATACTAAACATGCCCCTTCCGTCCTTAGAGTAAGAATCATGATGTGGAGGAAAGGGAGGCGATACCATCGTGCATTTCCCCAGAAGAGGCAACAAGTCAGCACATGCAGGCACAACAGATGGACCACACAGAAATTGACTGCAAGGTTTTTAGAGTTGGACATCACCAGTGTGGAAAAGTTTTTGAAGTAAGTTTATAAATATTGCCTACTCTTCTCCTTGTACAAACATAAATGCTGCGTACACTATAAAGTAAAGTCTTGTAGTTGTAATGCCTTGACAAGTAAAAATGCATGTAAGGGGATTGTAAATGTATGCAGACTGAGGTCACTTGTCTCTTTACCAATCCGCAATGCCCTCACTTTACATGTACATTTTTTTAAAGTCTGGAAGCAATTTGTATTTAAGAATCTGCGTACAGTTACACAGAAGCTCCTTTCACTGATCATGAAAGTGTATCTTTCTGTCACTTTAACCAGTTAACATCAGATGATTTGACTAGTGGTGAAACTTCATGGTTTTTCAAAATGGAGGACAAATGTAAGATCTCATTTCCAAGTTTCTGTGTGTATCGAGGACCTGCTCCTTTTTCGTACACATACCAGCCAAGAACACACATAATTTTTAATATTCTTGTCATTTACACAGGTGCATGGTCTGTCTATTTTGGTTATGATAGCACAGATAAACCTGCTGGATCACACAGCCTTTTGTTGGCCATTGGTTGGAGATGAGGTGCAACAAGACATAGGTGTTTCTTTGAAACTAGCGAGTTTGAAAGACATTGGCCACCCAGTGTCTGGAAGAGCTAAAAGAGTCTCTACAAAGTTAGTTAGGGACTCTTTTCAGGCATCTAAACTCAATATGAAAAGCATTACATACCGGGCAGAATTCAGGAAGTTGCAGCTCTCCAAGTTCCTCATGAAGGAGATTTCCCTCACATTCTGGTCAGCTAGCAGACGGCGAAGCTTTGACTTGGGACTGTTGTCTATTGAACATGACTCTGATCTTCTAGGGCTAGCAATACCAGACTCCACGTGCGTTGAGTTCAGCTACTTAAAGGGAACTTTTGAGAAACTGGACACTTTGCTTAGTGGAAGCTGGGATATTGCTGTTCGGGATGGTGTGACAAGGTATGTGACAGTTGTGCGCTTTAAACTAACAAGTGATCTGCGAATCTCCGGCTGCATAAAAGTTGCAGACTTTGATGGAGTCCTTCCAACGGGTACAAGTACCTGTAGTAGTCTTATCATGTACAGGACTGCATTACAAGACCACATGAAGGCTTCAGCAGTGTAATTTATCTCTGCAATTTTAGTATTGTTGTGGTCCCTATAAACCTTATTAAGATCTGGAACGATTTGAAATTTTAAAGTTAGGTCAAGATTGTACATGTAGGTGTACCTCCATTGTTGCATCACTTCTTTTTAACCTTTAAGTTTCATCATGCCAAATAAGTACACGTTGTACTGTACATGTATGTTTCACTATGGTTCACATCACACATGTAAATCTTGCATTGTAGCCATTTAGTTTTATGTACCACGTGCAATGATGGGTACATGTACATACATGTACATGTACTTGAGTTTTAGTAGTAAGTGCCACATGCACATTGAACATTGTAGACATATAGTTTCACATGTTACAGTGTATGCTTTATTAGTGAATACATGTAAATTTAGTATGGTGTTCATTGTAGCCACTTATTAGTTAGACATGTACATGCAATGATACATCATTACATGTGTTTGTTTCAGTAGTATGTGTATATTGTACATGTGTACATGTACATGTAAATATTGTATATGGTAGCCATTTAGTTTCACTTGCCTCATGCACACTGTATGTTTCAGTAGTGACAGAGGTGCTATTTGTCCAATTTAAATCAGAAGTCAAATTTTTGTATTTTCATCTCATATTTAAATTTTTTTTAGGTGTTCGTGCAGAAGCCCTTAACGCCTCTTGTTAGGCATGTTAGGTGTCGGGCATTTGAGGTGAAATTATTCATGTGATCTAACTAGAAGTCAAGGCGGGAAAACAACATTTTTTAATAAGCCTCATTCTTGAATAAGATACGCAATTAATTTATAGCAATACCATCGTAAAGTCTGATGACCATTTTATCTGGTCGAAAACGGATGTTGAAGTTTTTTGTCAATATCTAAAATAAGTTTGTTTGAAGTTCACGTTATTTGGCATTATTACTGATGTTGCAGTGAGCAAAAATGGTACTAATAAGTATGAAGATAGATTTTTGACTTTGTGCAACACTGCAAATTTATGAATTTAGTACTAATACCAATCTTCATGTGAAATCTTGACCTCTGAAATACTGTAATCTTCAAGAAAAATGTATCTGGAAATGCAACAGCTGATTTCAATTGCAACAATCAAAATTAACAAAATTTGACCAAGCACAAAAAACAGAAACCGTTATTTGCAGTTTTCTCGAAAACAACACTGATTTTCACTGGCTAGTTACATACCCCTGTAAGTGATAAATCTTGTTCTGTTGACTTCTAATTTAGAAACAGGCTGCAATGATCACTTTTTGAAGCTTTTTACATGTTAAAACCCAGGGGCTTCTGTGAGTGCTGCTTCTAACCTGGCCCCTCTATTTTCATATTTTTGGTAATAGCCAGTGGCAGCTCTCTAATGTAAATATTGTACATACATTTTAGCCAATTAGTTTCATGTGCTTACAATGGTATGTTTTAGTAGTAAGTACATGTACATGTAAATACTGTATTGTACATGCCAGTGCATTTGTATGGTACAGCAAACAAATGTTTTGCCCCGTGAACAATGAATTGTACATTGTAGCGCTTGTTTATTGCAATAGTGGTTGCTTGGTGGTTGGATCACAATGTTGGCTCTGTTTAGCTTGTACGCGGCTGCTAACATGAATTTTCCCGTTGTTTTCCTTGTTCTTTCTCTGATTTGTACTATGGATATTTTTGGAAAAGTTAAGCATTTCCAGAATGCTCTCAGATGCTTGAAGCATGAGCATGGTGCTCAGCGAGCCTCCTGTGCAGTAGATGCATTAGCAGAAGTTTATTATTTTGGTGTTTTTAAGTATGATCCCCAGAGTGGAGTAAGTGGTGAAAATCCTCTCTTGAAGAGACTTATCAAGTTGTGTGATTTACGCGAGGAGATAGGTCCATGCTGTGAGATTAGAGAGGAATTGTGGGACTGGCTGTCCGACAATGTTGCAGGATATCATCCTAAGGGTCGTGGAGATGCAGAAATTCTACAAGCATTTGAGAAATTTCACGATAGCAGCAGGAAGTTTGTGACAGGATACAATGGACATGGGACATGCCCAACCTGTCAACAAAAATATCCTGTGAATTGTATCATTAACCCTGTTTTGTTTTATGAACACTCAATTAATGAGAAACATAAAGGAAACTTAAGCGGAGGCCTGAGTGGGGCTATAGATAAAGCTGTGAGGAGTCAATGTCGTCGTGTGTTATGTCTGAATTGTTCTGTATCTTTACATACTGTCTTAGAGGGGCAGTGTTTCGAAATGCCAAATTTTCTGTTGGTAACTCTTGGCCTAGACAGGAGTGGACGAAACGTTATGAAGCCTGAAGTAGTTGTTGATGAGCATGTAGCTGTTCATGGGACATCCTATACATTGACAGCAGCTGTGCAGATGAGCCCAGGTCACTTTTATAGCATTGTGAGAGTGAATGACAGATATGCAGTCTTGGATGATCTGAAAAAATGGCATTGCATTCTTTCCATCTTTCTCCGCTGCAGTCCAACGCCTTGGCATAATTAGTTCAACTCCCTCACAGGGTGAAATCACAAGTAGAAACTTCGCTGCAGCTGTCATGAGAGGAAGACATAGCAACAAGGAGCTTTTTATTATGAACAGCGCAAAACGCATCTCATTGAACCGTAGTCATGATGGTGTACATGTCCTTATTTATGCAAAGGATACAAGTCTGCTGTCATCAACTCTACCAGATTTACCTCACTCTTGTCAACCACCAGTAACAAGGACTAATTCACCTTATCTTTCTCAGTGTAACAGTGCTTCCTGTGGTGATGGTAGTACTCCTTTCCGGCCACCAGTAACAAGTACACCTGATCCTTCTTAGTCAAATGTCACTTTCTCTGGTGATGATACATGCAGTACTCCTTTCCGACCACCAGTAACAAGTACACCTGATCTTTCTGTCTAACGTTACTTTCTCTGGTGATGATACATGCAGTGCTCCTTTCCGACCACCAGTAACAAGTACACCTGATCATTCTCAGTCTACCGTTACTTTCTCTAATGATGATACATGTAGTACTCCTTTCCGACCACCAGTAACAAGTACACCTGATCTTTCTCAGTCTAACGTTACTTTCTCTGGTGATGATACATGCAGTGCTCCTTTCCGACCACCAGTAACAAGTACACCTGATTTTTCTCAGTCTAACGTTACTTTCTCTGGTGATGATACATGCAGTGCTCCTTTCCGACCACCAGTAACAAGTACACCTGATCATTCTCAGTCTACCGTTACTTTCTCTAATGATGATACATGTAGTACTCCTTTCCGACCACCAGTAACAAGTACACCTGATCTTTCTCAGTCTAATGTCACTTTCTCTGGTGATGATACATGTAGTACTCCTTGCCGATCACCAGTTGGAAGTACTTTGTCTGGTGACAGTGAAAATGGAACAAGAGCTTCTTGCCAACTACCATCACCAATTACTTGCAACTTTAAAGTACATGTGCCTGTACTCAAAACCAAAAGTTTGAATGTTCCCCCTGCATCTCCATGTAAACAACAAAGGTCAACATCTGCTGGTAAAGAAAATGCCAACCCGCTGAAAAAACACTAGTTCAGACAAAAACAAAAGAACAAAAATTATTTTCAAAACGAAAATGAAACAAGTGAAAGCCATCCCATTTTGGAAACGCTAACAGAGAAAGTGGCCCATATGTCTTTTGTTCAGATTTGTGGGCATGACATTCCACATACTATTTGTAGCAATAGCGTATATTTTTCTTGCCAACAAATTCTAACATTAGCAGGAATTAAGTTTAAATGTGGTTTTGCAAAGATTGATAAAATCCTTGACAAAAGGTTGTCAAAAGGCCCACCGTCATTTTTGGTTCGAAAGAAAAAAAGGGAGTGGATCTCAAAGCGCGCTGTATTAGAACTACTCAGAGTTAACTCATGCTACAAGAAAAACCAGAAGAAGGTTATTGAAGATACTATCTTAAAAGTATATGCTAACACAAATGCAAGGAAAGACATTACAAGAAAACCAATGGAAGAACAAATCTGTGAATCAATTGGGAAAGAAACAACAAAATGTACTTATGTGAATTCAAGCACTGGTAAAAATAACAATTCATTTGTAACAAAGTCTATGAAACTGGATGGATTGTCTGTCCCATTTATGATTAAGGACGACAAAATACTTGTTGGTATTGAGCAGATTGCCAGCTGTGTTAAGTTTTCCGAACACATAAAAAAAGAAGGTTGGAAACACATAGACGCATGTCTAACAAAAAATGATGTGTGCGTCAATGAGTCATTTGACACAAATACAAAAGGAAAGAGAAGGTTCTTTATTAGTATTGATGCTCTGCTTGTTTTGCTTACTAAGTTTAATACTGGTGATCCTGCAAAAAAGAAATCACTTAAAGTAGCTCTGCTTAGTGAATTACAGAGGCACGTCAAATATCATGTAATGGAAAAGCCAAAACAGGAAAGCTTTAGCTTTGCTCCTGACCTAAAAAATTCTCAAGTTAACTCTCAACAGTCTGAGGAATTATTATTACCAGTTAAAAATGATTCCAAAGCAATGAAGGAGCATGTACAAAAGATGTACAAGGATCTTCATCCAATTAGTCCAGAAGATATATATATTTCAGAAAATTTAAGTGGAACAAGGCTGATAGCAGAAATGAGGAAACAAGTTCCTGGCATTCTACCCTCATCAAGGCAGGTCAGATATGTTAAACATAGATACTTAGAAGAATTTAACGCCATTTTGTTGCCAAGACGTACGGCTACTGGCTGGTATATTAATCCTGCGCGTCTTCTAGACATACTCGCTTTCAAATATCCATTTCTAAAGAATGATTTAAATGTAAGACTATGGGGGGATGGTAGGGAAATTGGTGGACGCCACAGCACTTTCCTTACCCTGTCACTTCTAAACAATGATCTCTATTTACGTAATGTTTCCTATCAAAGCCCAGAACATACTTATCCATTTACAATTTTCTATGAAAGCGATTCTCGGGACAATCTTGAAATGAACATACAGGCAAGTAATTTCATTGAAAACTTTATATCAGAATCTAAGACTTGCTCCAACTTTTACCTGTGTGGTGATGAAATGTTTATCATTAAAATGTTAGATGGATCAAAACAGCTCAGCCCAACATCAGAATTTGGATGGAACTTTTATCACCGTGCAGGTAAAGAACAGAAAAGTGAAGTAGCTAAAAATGGTCTGAGAACAGATATTGACGTTCTTGTCGACAGGGAACTCCCAGAATCTTTAATTCCATCAATACCTTTGAAAAATATAGTTTTTGATACCATGCATGGACTGGCGCGTATAGTTGAAAAATTACTCTCCCTAGAAATCGAAAAAATATTGTCTGAGGGAAATAAAAATGAACAAGTAAAAGGCAACTCTCGCCAACGTCTAGATAATTTGATTTCAAATGTGAATAAGAGAGGTGTCAGGCAAGGAAATTTTCAAATACGTTTCGATAACAGTGGAAAGCCTGAACAGATCACTTTAAACAAAGACCATGCTCTTGCTATCATAAGCCCTACACCCATAGGTAGAGAAAAAGACTTTCCACATGTGCTAAAAAATGTTGTCCCTGAGAGATTACTGATTCAAACACTGCCAGCTGAGATAATACACTATATAGATGCATTACATGTCCTTACAGAGTTTGATTTAGTTTGCAAACTTTGGAATTGTATTTATCATATGTATGTAATTTTGAAGGATGATCCTCAACCCAAATTACTCCCAGGAAAACCCAAAGGTTCCCTTCTTTCCGAAGACTATTCCTGGGGTTACAGTATGGAAATATTATCCGACTACAAAAAACGCGCTGAATGTTTTTATCAACTGTTTTGCAAGCGCTACACATGGCGATCCTTAACTCCGTACATGATTAAATACATAGATTATGCCCGTTTTTTCATGCAGTCCTCAAAATTCCCAATGAGTCGCTTCCAGGCTGAAGGTGGTGAACATCTTAATTATGTACACAACTGTTTTTATTTCCAACACACTACTCGTCATGGAGGTAGAGTGAAAGTTGATCCTCAACTTTCACTATTATCAACAATGTTCAGGAAATTATATTATGAAATTTTATCATTAGAATCACGCACTGATTTTCAAGTTTTTGTCATGAGACACAGGGCTGCATGTAAGATACAGGGTTTTTTCCGTGGGTATTTGACACGCAAGTTCTTATCTAAGGATAACACTGAACCCTGTAACTTTTCTCAAATTTTAAGTAAACTTCAGTCCATGCATTACCCACCATCGCCATGCAAGCCGTCAAAAACAGGAATTTTTTCTGACTTAACATTCATACTTGTTGGGTGTGTGCCAAATCAGTCTGGCTGCAAATGGACCCAAGATAAATTGCTAAAAGAAATTTCATTACATGGCGGACGAATCAGCAAGAACCTACCAGGCAATACTAAGGGACGCTCAACTAAATTGTACCATATCCTAGTAAATGAAAAAACTATTCTTAAATCCAGCAAAGTTCCTGATATTGTTAGAGAAGCACTTCATCGCAGATATATTATCTTAGACTACAGTTTTGTTTTCAAGTGCATACAACAAAACACTCTTCTTGACAAGGACATGTTTAAACCAGAACTAAGCAGCTTATTAAAACACATAAATCTGCAGCAAACACTCCATCAACAACATTTCAGTAAGAAGGCTCGGATGATGAGTATGATTAAAAAACCCAGTAGGAATTGTAAAGCAACTTTGCAACAGAACACAGAAAGGAAGAAGGTTGAGAGAAATGCTGCTGTTTTTTATGCTAATTTAAAGCGTGGGGAGAGATTAGGTATTGGTGTGTCTTTTCTTGATCATGTAAATTTATTTAGTTCTGCAAGTTTACCACTTTGCCTGATGAAGAAAAGCTCAAGTATCAGAACATGTGGAAGGAAAAAAAGGAGCGATCCATTGAGCACACAAGACAGGCAAACAAACTAGATACGTATAATCACACTGATACTCCGCTATTCAAACACTTATAATTTAACAGTGCATTTATTTTTATTGTACAGGTCAGGTAAAGTTATGCCCATGAAAATAGTACTATGTCAATTACCCTTTTCGGCAATGAGTTGTAATGTTCGTCGCCGTAATTTCTTGATATGTCATAAATTACACCAACCAGTTTACTTCTCCAGGCCAGGTATACTTATTTGACATAATTTTATGATATTGTTTGCTTCCATAAACAAACAATTAAGTGCTCAACTTTGTGTTTCAGTTAACTCCATGTTGTTGTTTTTTCTTGATTATGGCGGCTTAACTGTATAAACTTTGCTGTAAAGTTTGTCTTAGTTAAGATCTCTTTTGTACTTTCGAGTACCCATTGCTTTTGTAAAACTTTGTTGAACATATTACATCTTGTACATGTGTACATGTACATGTCCATGCCTTTTTTATTTAAACACTAATCCTTCTAAATCGTCAAAATGTACCATTAACCTATACTCCTTGCCTAATGTTTATTGCATGTGTCCTATATCATTTAATGTACATGGTGTTATTGGTTTCTGTAGTAAATTTTATTATCATTGTATATATCACAATTTGCCTTTTAAATTCTAGATTTATTTTTTAATAGTCTGGTGCTGTTTACACAAAAATGTAATTTTGTCAAAAAAAGAAGAGTATTTAAAATGTTTTTTTTTCCACATTTTGTATGTTTCCATTATGATCGACATTTTCCTTAATTTTCAATTTGTAAAACGTTATAGTTTTGTAACTGCATTAATTTGTGCAACGATAATATCATATCAACAGGCAATAATCATTTTGCCCATTTATTTTTTACTGGAGTAGTGCTGGCATGATGCCGAGAGCAAGTGTACGTGTACATGTCCATGTCATTTTCGTGCCTTTACAGCTGTTGTGCAATGGCGACCAGATAGAGCATAAGGGTATATTTAAAATTCCTCCAAACTTTTCAACACAAAATGATTCCAACTTGAAATTAAAATGAACTTTAAAAATCAACATTAACTTGAACTTCCACTTAAATAATGACGTCATGGTTACGTTATTAAGATGCCCTTTTACTGTCATTCATATTTTATATTTAAACACTAATCCTTCTAAACCGTCAAAATGTACCATTGACCTATACTCCTTGCCTATTGTTACACTTACATAAATGGTTACAAAACAGTGTAGGTGGTGTTATTGGTTTCTGTAGTAAATGTTATTTTCATTGTTTATGTCACAATTTGCCTTTTAAATTCTAGATTTATTTTTAAATAGTCTGGTGTTGTTTCCACAAAAATGTAATTTTGTAAAAAATAGAAGAGTATTTAAAATGTATTTTTACACATTTTGTATGTTTCCATTATGATCAACATTTTCCTTAATTTTCATTTTGTAAAACATATTAGTTTTGTATACATTAATTAGTGCAACGATAATATCATATCAACAGGCAATATTCATTTTGCCCATTTATTTTTTTACAAGAGTAGTGCTGGCATGCTGCCGAGAGCGAGTGCTCTGGCTTTGAAGAGACCTAGATAAACTATAATTTTTTTATGCATAGATTTGACAGCAGCACTCCAATCACAGACCATGTACATGTATACTAAGTTTTCACCAAGAGACAATCTAGTTAAGCAATTAATTACTCATTAAATATACTTGATTTGTTGAAAATCATAATATATTTGCATAATTGAAGACCTCCATGTTTTGTAAAATAACAATTAGTTTGCAAGCAATCTGCACAACAATGATTTTTGAAATGAGAACATGAAAGATTGGCTTACAGGGGCTGAATTGTCTCTTCGTGAAAACAGTGACAATATGTGATGTGTGAAATATTTACCTCTGAAATTCTGTCAGCTTTGAGAAAAATCAATCTGAAAAAAGCAACGGCTTATAAATGCTTGGAATGAATGCATAGTTTAAAAAAACTAATGATGTTTCATACCTTTAAGTTATTTAAAGTTTGTTTACACCAATACATATTTATTTTCCTTGTCTTATTTGTTGCCAAGAAGTATCAATCTATAAAGAAAAAATAGTAGTGTCAATATATTTTTAAGTGGTTTAACTAATTTGAAAAATAAGTGAATGGGAAGGTGTCATGATATAACCGATGAGTAACTATTACCTACCTCCTTTCACTATTTACATGTACCTACTAAGATGTACACTCAAAAAAGATCAAGTTATTACTTTTTGTGTCTAATATATTCATTTAAGTATATGTGTTGTTTGAAATAAAAAAATTGTAAAGAAAATATAAATTGGCATCTGTTTCTACTTTCTTTTCATATTGAACTGTTTTCATTGTCAAAAGTATCCTATTCAGTCGCACACTCTTATTATAGTTGGCTGAAGGATGATAGAGAATAGGCCTACATGTACATGCATAAAACGAGCCATGAAAATGTTATCAAAATTATTGATTACATTTGTACATGTATCTTAATGGAGTAGCATTCGAATGCCACTAAACACAATTTTCTGAAAGATGACTGTATTCTTGGTATTTCTCAGATCAAAAAAACTTTCAGACGCAACTTATTACAGTATCAGTAATCTATTTGCAATATTGTTTACAAATTCCAAAAAGAAAACTGCAATCATAGCTTCCAAACTGGCTACAATATCTTTGCAACAAAATAAATAAAATGTACATTCATGTATCATGACTGAATAAGATCTAGAATCAAAGTATAATGAGCTTAATTGACCCATTAATGACAGAACTATCAAACTTGTACTTAAAATCTTAGAAGGAAAAGGTACAGTGTAATTTAAACACATGTACGCTGTACATTGTGTCCATGCATATTTCCAATGGTCACTTCATGTAATTTTTAAAAGTAGTTCCAGCAATTATCCAGTCAGTTCCCTGTCCAGAGCAGGTTGTTTATTTAAGGGATTAAAGGGATTATCTCAGTTGGATGCCAGGACAGTGTGTTTACTCAAGGACCCTCCAAAAGTATGTGTGAAACCAGCAATATTTTTTTAAGGGCTGGACACGTCATGAATTGGCATTTTTGTGGATTTATCTAAAGCATTGGATACAGTAAACCACGATATATTGATGCGTAAATTAGAACATTATGGTGTCCGAGGAATAGCCCTCGACTTGTTTAAAAGTTACTTATGTGATAGATCCCAATATGTTTTTTGTATAATTCTGTAAAATCTACAGATCGGCCTATTACTTGCGGTGTACCACAGGGCTCTGTATTGGGTCCCTTATTATTTATCTTGTACATTAATGACATCTGCAATACATCAGAAAAAAAAATGTTTTGTTTGTTTGCAGATGACACAAGTTTGTTGTCTACTGATAAAAATGTAGACTTAGCTGTGCAGAACCTTAATCTTGAGCTCCGGGAAATCACTACTTGGCTTTTAGCTAATAAATTATGTATAAATGTTCTCAAATCAAATTATATTATATTTTGTGCTAGCCAGTACATGTACACTCAGTCTGTTCCTTTAATTTTAAATAATACCAATCTTGAACAGGATAAGGGTACTAAATTTCTGGGAATACATATTTATGAGAATTTGACTTGGAAGAAACATAGACTCTATAACAGCTAAAATATCAACAAATATAGGTATAATGAATCGTCTTAAATATTTCCTTCCCAGTAGCATATTACTGACCTTGTACAACTCTTATTTTACCCTATCTTAATTACTCAATTTTGACTTGGGGGTAGTCCAACTCCTAAATGTTACAAACTGCTCACTCTCCAGAAACGTGCAGTTCGGGTCATTTCTAAAGCTGAGAAACGTGCAGTTCGGGGCATTTCTAAAGCTGACTATTGTGAGCACTCTGGGCCTCTTTTTGATAATTTAAAACTGTTAAAATTCGTTGACCTTTATCATTTTAACTTAGGAAAATGTATGTATAAATATATGAATGTTTTACCTGCTTGTTTCAAATCCTGTTTTACACTAACCTCAAACTTCCATTCCTATTATACCCGCTGCTCGGAAAAATTTATGTTAATTATTGTAGAACCACGTCCAAAAATGGTGTTGTCCAGCGAGGCACTTTATTCTGGAATAGTCTGGATGACTCTTTTAAATCATTACGAACTCTTTCTATTTTTACTAAAAAAATTAAAAACTCGTTTTTTAAATCAACGCTAAAATACTGTATGTAATTTTGGTATATTATGGAAATAACGGCCTTATTTCTGTCTTACACTCGTTATGTCCTGTCTTTTCATGTATGTCTGTTTTTTTTGTCTGTCCGTCCATAGGCTGGGGAACAAAAGCTATTGCTTCTCCCCGGACCTAGATGTTGCCATTTGTTTAAAGTTCACTTTTTTATCACTTTTATAAAATGTATATGTACTTTCATTTTGACCATATTTTAGCATTCTGTATTATTCACTTTGTATTACTGTGATTTGTGCAACATTGAATAAACGGTTTATGATTGATTGATACAATCAGTCTTAATTCACATTATATGGTCCTGTTCAAAAACCCTAGAGATGCCTCTTAAATTAATCATTTAGCCAACTATGAACCCCTGCGCTTATCTGTTTGTCGACCTAAAACCAACATTGTCGGAGGAGTTGAGAATGAATAAATATATTTAATGGTTATTTTCCATTAGTCTATGTACCGAAGGTAAAAAAAAAAAATGTTTTGCGGCCAGACAGTCATTTGATGATGTCAAAGCGTCTGCACCACCACGCTCCCTATCTCCAGGTTCTGGCCAAGGGGGCACCAAAACAACGAAGAGCTATCATTGGAGCAGCCAATAAAAAATTCCTGCGGTATTTGTGTTAGTGTGCCCTCAACGTCCTGAATGGAGTTATTCCACTGAAAATTCTTCTGATAAAAAGAAGCTTCGAAAATACAAACAACAACTCAGGTCCCTCGTCAATAAAAAAGTAAGCGTGTAAAAGAAAAAGCGGATTTAGAGTCAAAAGGGTGGATTGCTTGGTGCTTTACTTACTCCAGTTTTAAGTGCACGTGGAGGACGCTAAGAAAATGGTCCTGGTCCCACAGGAGACTGACAAAGTTACAACTAGCTAGACGTATGGAACAAACACCGACCACTCGTGTAGTACGTGGTATAGACTAGACACGGATATGAGACAACTTTAAGAGACAAGACATGACCAATGACGAGAAAATAAAATTCTATCATAAAACTCCATGTTTTTATACACTAACATTTTCAAACATCACACCGTGGGTGACACGAGGGCCCCCTTGTTACGAATTGTAAACGTGGAAGGAATGCATGGAGCACCAATTACCGAATCATACGACAGTCCACATTACATACAATTGAAAAAGAAACTTGTGGACATGATAGAAATACATATAAGGGACGACATGGGGCGATCTTTTCCATTCACTCTTTAGCAGGGGCATAGTCAGGGTCCCCTCTCCATAGGGGGGCGATGTGGGGGGGGGGCAAGATGTTACTGTAGGAAACACCTAATTCCCAAGTTAAACAAACTGCCTGGGAACTCTTGAGCAATTTCCCACTTTGAACTATGCCATAAACATTCAAATGTTTCCTTAACAATGCAATCGTATTGTCAAAGCAATTAATCACAAAAGTTCACATGTATATTTGGGTTTTCCTTTGTGACAGATCTCATTGGGCGATGGGATATCGGTCTACAAGGACCAGTGGGAAGTATTAAAGAGCCAACCCAAACACTCACTATTCGTGATGGGGTTGGCAGTGGCGACATGGGGGACGGGAAAAGCGTGTAATCGTTTTAGGAACAACAGGGAGGCTAGGCAACCACTCAGTCCCCAAAAATTGAGAATGTTGAAAGGTATCTGCAGCATAAATTATCATCAATGCTGATTGTATGACTCATGTTGTTACACATTGTGTAAGTCAATAATTCATATGGTCTTGGGGGGAAAAAATACAACCTTGCATGGGATAAAAGCTGCAACCCTCCACCAAAGGCATTTCAGGCAGCTTTACAAATCTGCTGTAAAATGCTGGCCAATGGGAGACTTTCGTACCAGGTTATTTTCCATTGATGGTCATTCTGAGTGTGTGCATGATTTAAATATCCATTATTTATGTCATTCTGAGCATGCGCGTGATATAAAACCCTATACAACTTTTGGAAAGTTTCCCATTGGATTGAATCCATTCCATACCAATGCATACTTGTTGTGGGTTCGATGGTTACCACCTTTCAGACCACTGGTAAAAGTACACAAATGTGCCAAACGGGATCTAATCAAAAAAAGTTAGTCTACTTGAACATTTTGCAGGATTGCAAACAGTTTTCAATTTAAAATTGCAATTTGTTTTTTAAAGCCTTGACCACTTTTGGTGGAATTGCACTTTTGTACTTACTTATTATCTGTACATTTTTAGTACACAGTTATTAAGTTATTTATTTATTATTTTAAGTTTAGTAATGTTGTAGCCAAAGTTTTAAGGTTTTTTGTGAGTGTTATTTTACATACTGCAACGTATGGTTTTGCTTTTTATTTATTACAGTACAGCACATTATATATTCAGCACAGTTTTATGTATTTTCACTATACATGTACTTGTGTTTTTATGTCTACAACTCTAAAAAAAAAAACAACAACAACGAAGACTTTTATAAATAAAATGTTTTCATAAGTTTTCATGCATTTTGGAATTTGAACTGACTCAAAATGTTAGGTTAAATTTAAAGACAACAGCCAACCGACAGTTGCTCATTAGCAGTGATGTGACATCTTCAACAATGACAAATTACCGATAAAACTGGAATCAAAACATTTAGGGCGACTTCAAAAGCCACGAATTGGATCCAGTTGAATGAGTTTCAATAGCACCGACTGTAATCATCTCAGAATCCTGTCAGATCTGATAGGATAAGATTCTGTTGAAAACGTTCCCTGGATCAAATTGGTTCCAAATGGGATCCCATTGAAGGTGATCCCATTGGATCACAATGGTATCCCATTGGAAGTGGTCCCATTGGGTGCCAATGGGATCACAATGGTGGGATCACAATGGTGGGACCATTGGATCCCAATAGGATCCCATTGTATGTGGTCCCATTGCATCCCAATGGTATCCCATTGAGGTGGTCCCATTGCATCCCAATGGGATCCCATTGGGGTCCCATTGAGTGTGGTCCCATTGGTGGGATCCCATTGAATGTGGTCCCATTGGATCCCATTGAATTTGATCCATTTGCGTTCAATGGGATCCCATTGAATCCCATTGAATGTCCCAAATTCCACACCAATCCCATTGAATCCCATAAATGGGATTCAATGGGATCCCATTGATTTTTTTCAATGGGATTTAATGGGATTTTTTCCCTGGGATCCTGTTGATGAATCTGAGATGAAAGCTTTTATTTCTTTAATTTTTGCCATAGGTATCAGCAGATTACCACGATACAACATAAACTGGTTGACTCTTGACATTCTGCGAAATTCCTTTTATTTATCTATCATGTCTCGCAATCATTTCTCATTCATCCTTCGCTACCTCCTTCTATCGAACAATGAAAACAAGCTCAGAAGAATAAAAACATTTCAAGACTTGATTCTACTTCGTTTTATGGCGGTGTACCAGTTATACCAACATCTTTCCCCAGATGAGAATATGCTTAAGTTCAAGGGACAAAATCAACCCTTTTTTTCATGTTTTTCCACATACATACTAAAGTTGCTTCAATAAAGATCATCTCATTTTAAAATGAAATAAAATAATTGAGGCTTTTTAGGGCTACACGGTTCACCTATATTGATCTTCACCTAATCATGCTAATGAATGATTTTGTTTGTATTTCTTGTCATATAAACTGTTAGTGTAATTGTAAGCGACGCTTTAGAATAGCTTTAATTGGATAAGATTTTTTACGCATATTTTATAATAATATGCATTTCCTTACGAATTACAGTGATCTTTTTTTCGTTTATTACAAACTAGAGTAGTGACACTAATAAGCTAATATAGCTTCTTGTTTTAAACTGTTTATGTCAAGAATTGTGTTATGTCAACAAATTTTATCATATTTATTTGTTATTGAAAGTGTAAACTTTCTGACACAATGTAAATCCATTGCTCGGATCTTGGTGATAGGGAGAGGTTTTTTTCGTGTCCTTTTTTCTGTAATTATACTTAGTTAATCTAAAGGTACAAACCTTCCCACAACATGACTAATATAATAAAACCATACAAACCATAAAATCATACAAAGTGGAGTAAATTTAAGCTTAAACATGTTACAGTATTTGTTGCGCTATGCATTATAGAGCTCTCAATTTCTGGATTTTTTTGCTCACAATATATTTTGTTTTGATTGTTATACAGAATTCCTGATTTTCTGCAAAGATGCAGCATTCAGATTGCCTTCAGGTTGTCTGTCGGCTGTGTGGGAAAAAACCCGCTGTTGTACAAAACCGTCATCCTATAAGAAAAGAAGCACTTCCCAGAAGAATATATGCAACTTTATCTCTTGATGGGGTGATGATAAAGCTGGCTTGCATCCGCCCTTTGTTTGCAAGCCCTGTGAAGTCATGCTGAAGAAGTATTGGGGGAAACACCCCCAAAAACAACAAGAAGGCTTCCTGCAAAATTGGGCTGGCAACTTTCGACCAGAGGGAATGTCAAAAATGTAAAGAGGTTGCTGGTGATGAAATTGTAGCACAGCTACTAAAGAATGGGGTTCTCTGGCAAGTGACTACAATCTTGTAGCTTGGCAAGGTTAAACAAGCTACATATAATGATGATGGGTCCGTTAGGTAAGGCAATTATTTATCTTGTGGTTTGTAGTGATTTGTTTTGGCAAATTTGGGTTAATGGAGTGGGGGTACATCCATCAGTCAATAAGTTTTTTTTTTATGTCCCGGAAAAGCTGTCATGTGAGTCAATGGTCACTATTTTTCATTGAATGTCAACCTTAATGGTCTGAGGGCAACAAGTGCAGTAACTTCAAGTCACTTGTAAAGAAGAAGGAAGGGCCAGAGGGGCAAACACCAGTGCACGTTATGGCACATGACAACCTTGATGGTCAAACCATTAGGTCAAACCATTAGGCACAAGTGTTGCCAACTTATGACTGAGAGTAAAGTAAGTTGTGAATGGTGTATGACTCATTGCGGTGCCTTGATGTCAATGGCCGAACAGGAACGTTCAAAGAAGAACCACAACATGATCCTTTTCTCAACTGTGCCCAACATTCACAAACGAGACAGCTACAGGAAAAGTGTTTACTTCTTCAGAAGGAACGGAAAAATTTGAAACGACGTGGGGTTGCACTTCAGGAGAAAGTGTCAGAGTTGAGGACGAGAGAGGCATTTTGTGTGTCAGATAATCCGAGTGACCATTTTAAGTCAACCCTATCAAAGTGTGAGGAAAGTCTGGTGAACTCCCTTGAGAAGGGCTCTGCTTCATAATTATTGTTGGAGCAACAAAAAGAGGCAATATCTAAAGGGAAACAGATGCGCTGGTATCCAGCATTTATTCGATGGTGCATAGCAATACAAAGCACATCTTCAAGCTCCTACTACCTTATCCGACAGAGTGGGATTTTGAAACTTCCTCATCCAAGCACATTACACTCATACACCCACTTTGCTGATCCAACGACTGGTTTTAATGCTGCTTGACAGGGTTGTGCAAGAAAACCATATTCTGTCTTGCTCAGACCATGAAGGAATGTTTTTTTACTTTTCAAAGAGATGAAGGTGAAGGCGGGTCTTGCGTTTTCCATGAGGTCTGGAAAAGTGATTGTTTTACAGATGTGGGAAGTATTGCCAATGAAGTGGAAGATTTTGAAAGGAAATGACGTGGCGAATGTGAGCAGGTAGTAGCTAGTCATGTTCTTGTTCTCATCTTAATTTTATACTTAGCAACTCATCAAAACTTCAAAGTGATGACCAAAAAAACTAAAGTGAATTGACGTTCTGTTTTTATTTATTTTTATTTTGTTGTCCACAATATACAAGTGCTATATTTATTTATACTATTCTTCTACCAACAAGAAGTCTGTTTGTTGGGTCCAGTTGTTGCAGCTATATGTGAAGGATGTCGATAAGAATCGTCAATATCTTGATTTGAGCCGCCTTCATAAGCTGAATCATGAACATCTTCACTTGACTCCACCATTAGGGATGAGAGTTTACATGACTGCACAGGTAATATGATAACCAATTAATGGCTTTTTACATACTGTTGTGAAAACAAACATGTGTTAAGTTTGCAGTCATGCCAAGCAAACTTTTTCTACTATCGTTGTAAACTCAAAGTACTAATTGTCATCTACACTTATAGTCCAGGCATTATTTGATATGACCTTGGACAAATTGCAACAGAATGTGTCTCAACAGTTTTATGCTCTTGGAGGTGTCCACTATAACATATCAAAACTCTTAAGAAATCCTGGTGGTGGAAAGTGTCATGGTGACCATTTTGAAAAATGGCCGCCATAAACCCGATATTTCCCAATATCTCCGCTTCTAAATGACTTAGGGCTTTAATTTTTAGTGCTAAGCATACATTTTCTGGGGCCAGGAATCCAATGATACACGTTTCAATAAGCTAAACCTGACCAAAAAGCATTATTCTGAGGATGTGTCAACTATTTTAATACACTGAACATATTGGCCAACACTATCTAAATTAGGATTCCTGTTAAATAAAACAAACTGCATGTGCATGTTGTACAACGTGCTATCACAAAGAAAGATGATTTAGTATACATGTACATATGTAGTTACCATGAAAAATTAAGTAAACAATAAACTACCTCGATCGGGGGCAATTCCTAAACTCCATTAAAAAATACAAACAGTTAAAGTCAGATGCGCGTGGCCCTATCACATATATATCAATACTCAAGTCTACTTAAAGTCAATGCCAATAATAATCAAGTTAACAGCTTAAACTTTTAGGTCTACACTCAAAAGTGTGAAACAAATCTAATTCTTACATTTTGTTTCTTTGTAGTCTGTTTCTTTGTTCAAATTACCTCATTCAATTCTGAGCACTTTAACGACAGATGAGAAAAGAGGCATAAGCTCACTAGCATACATCATTAGCGCTAACTTAACTTACACACATCCTGGAAACACACACACACAAGTGTGTAAACACCTGCAATCGTGGACCTCCTATTGTCCCTCTTTTGTTTATACTTATTTTGCAACAGCTCCAATTGGTTTTGCACACGTTTTCCAACTAGGGACCTTTACCGAACCGGGGACCCTATTGTCCTCTTTTGTTATAGGTCTCGGTTTGAATGTGTAAACAAACTCACACACACAAAACTATTATTCACACTCATACCCCAATGACCAAATGTTGCCAGTAATAACTAAAGGTATGACAAAGCCACCATAATTTATAATAATCTTTAGTATTTCATTAATTATCTTGAACTTAACTTCTCCCTAAATTATTATGCATAGTCCCAATGGGCTCATGTGCATTTCTAAAAAATGTCTCATACAAACATGTATAGTAACACATGTGTACGTTACACAATGCCTATGATACATTGCATGAATTACTTTCACTTTTCTTGACTTTCCTTACTTAAAAATCACCCTTTTTCTAAAGAGCATAAAAATACAAATTATCACGACAATGATCTATAACCTTTCAAGAATGTATCAAGTAAAGGATGGGTCTCCACTACTCTAGTTGATTTATGATATTAAGGGATAGAAATCCTACTAAAAATTGGCTGATGCTTACCCGTTAAAAGTTGATGCAGTAGTGACCTCTAGGAGGTCACACAAGAGTGAGTAAAAACAAAGAGCGCCACCACTCATCATTATGTGATTAGTGACTGCATCAATATGATGCACTATAAAGAGACAATACATTTTAACTACAGCAAAAACAGTAAATTATTGAAACAATATAGTGAGAAACATTAATAACATTGAGAAATATCAAACTGGAGAACTACATATCATTAAAACAACACTTGGTTTAGAAAGCAGAAGTAGGGCTCCTCACAACAGCACTTAAAATTAAATCTCAATGTTATTTAGAAGCGGAGATATAGGAAAATATCTGTTTTATGGCGGTCATTTTGGAAAATGGCTGCCATTTTTGCTTTTTTGGCCAGGTTAAGCATATCGAAATGCGTTTCATTTGATTCCTTGTCAGTGAAAATGTTTGTTTAGCACTTAAAATCAAAGCTCTGTTATTTAGAAGTGGAGATACAGGAAAATATCTTTTTTTTGGGTGGCCATTTTGAAAAATGGCCGCCATGGCACTTCAACCACCAGGATTGCTTAAGAGTTTTGATATGTTTTAGAGGACATATTTTGGGGTATGAAACAGTTTACAGACTTTCTGTTGCAATTTGTCCGAGGTTGACCCAATATTTTGCATGAAATGCCTGGACTATTAATATTTTTCCCTGTGATTTAAACTTGAGGTTTTGAGTGGCACAGTTGCGCATGCATTCAGATCACAGGGGAAGTCAGAGACAAAGTCAACCGAGACATTTGTTGATTTTTTTTGACAAATTGTTTGACTGCCTGAATGTATCCAACACCTTCAAAGCATGACGGCTGAGGAAACCTGCACTGGAGCCATACAGAAGTTGTGATGCCTGGCATTTTGAGGTGAAAACAATATTTGTAAGCAATTTTGTTAGAAGGCAACTTTTGTTGCGACAACCCAAAAAAAGAATTTATTCTTTTTAAGCGTCAGTCTTTTAAAATGAATTTTCCAAACAATATTTTAACCAAGTTTACTGACACAATTTTTGTGTAATTACATAAATGTATGTGCCTGAAAAGTATTTGCTACATATCTCTATGGTATCACCCTGTTTCATTTCAAATTTTCACAGTGGCTGTTGACATACTTTCTTGGATTTTTTAAGAGCTGGGGGATGAGGTAGAGTCTCATCAGCTAGACAAGGCTACAAAGAAGATGTGTCTGAGCAAGGAGACAGTCAATGGAATCAAACGGGTAAATTTAGTCCTTAATTATTTGAGGCATTATTTGTTCAGTTTTTCCTATGTCCCTATTTAAACTTAACTTGCCTTGTTTTGTCAAGGCAAATTGAAAGTTAAACTTGCCCCCACTGAGCTTCAGTAAGAACACTCAAACATGTTGCTTTTATTTGTGTGATTTTTTGTTGTTCAGTACTCTCATTCGTTGAAATCGTCAGGATAGGGTACACTTTCTCTCAAGCAAGAAATTCAACCAAGACCCATTAGAAGAATTTTTCAGCAAACAATGGGGTGCAGGGAGATGCAATGACAACCCTATGGTAGAGCAGTTTAGACATAACATGCTGGCCTTGCATGTTGCTTCAAGCAGTATGAAGGCATCCAAGAGATGTATCTGCCGTTGGCAGATAGACCTGATCAAGAAACATTTCTTGACAGTTACTCTTCCCGGAGAAAGTAAGTTTTGTCCAAGACTTCAACGCTTTTGGGTCCTTCTGCTATACATTATAATGTTTCATTGTGTTACAAAGGCTGAATGACCTTTTCCAGTGTACACAAAGTACTTGTACATTATATTGCCCCAGCAGAAGGTCACAAGCAATACAATGGTTCTTTTGGTAAAAAGTAGGGGATGACTGTTGCATATTTGTTGCTATGTTAACATTCATTTCCTAAGAAGAATTTAACTCTCCTACAATGACTTATAAATGGTAGAAAAACAATCAAACTTTCACACTCAGTTTTTTTGTAGGTCTTTTTTGGACAGTAATTGCTTCATCCTTTTGCTGGTAACAGTTTCTTAACATCCTTCCGGGCACACAACAATTTAAGCTCTGCTGTATCGGGGGGGGGGGGGGGGGGGATACAATTTCATGTTCAGCCAAAAACCACAAATTCTTACATTTCTTTTAGCCAGCTTGAGCTTGGTTAACACTTACCTAATGCTTTTGAAAATACTCGTTTATTTCCATCTTATACTGACGTATGGAGTTATTAATCTCGGTTTCCATCTAATTTGAAAGCAAAAATAGAATTTTTTTACAATTGTACCTTGTCAGGGTTGAGGTGTTTCTTGCCCATCCTCAACTTGATGTTAATGTATTTCACTTTACCCAGTATCAAGTAACTATTATGTACATGTCCCAGGCACTTGCACTCACTTAAAAGTATACACTCGGTCAACTTGTTTTATATCACATTTTACAAACAAGTTTTTTGTTTTCTACAAATGTAGAGAACTTGTGACGAAATTAAGGCATTCAATGTAAAATGTACATTGTTTTATTTTGTAAGTACATACATCAGATTTGTGTTAGGTGGCGCCCTTGCTGGATGTATGGCTGTATAATTGCTCTTCAAACACTACTGTATTTATCCTTCAAGGTGATAATGGAGTTTGTAAAAGTGGCCTTTGAACGAAAGCTTTCTGTTGTGCAAGAATGTGTGCTTCACGCTTGAGTGGTCAAACAATGCGGTAACGAAAGGGTTAAGTGTATTTTAAGTGCTATGGGGTCTTTTGTTTATTAATCGCTTCTTTGTCAATACCTGTCGACCAGTTTGATGCCAGTATTATTGATCATTTCTGCATAATTCTCCACTTGGTATTTGAATGGTATTCAATGGTATTCAATGGTAGCCAATGGTACCTCAATGGTGTATCCAATGGTAAGTACTGTACTGAATGGTGTTTTAATCAATTTTTCTAACAAGAACTTTGGAATAGAGATAAACTTATTTGACCAATGTTATCATTTTGCCCGGGATCATCTCTTTGTGGTGGCTCATGCTCATCATTTGACTCTGAATCAGGATCATTCCCTTCATCCGGATCATCATCATCGTCATCATACGGATTGTCATCATCATCATCATCATCAGGATTATCACCATCATCATCATCAGGATTATCACCATCGGGGCATTCACCAGCATCCAGACCCTCATCTTGCTCAGGATCATGATCTTGTTCAAGATCATAATTGTTTTCAAGATCTTCAGGATCACAACCTGGATCAGGTGCATTGTTGTGTTCATTATTTACATCGGAATCTGGATTAATCAAACTATTCCCCAACTCGGAAGCATGCTCAAGCTCATTCTCATTTAATGTGTGAAAATCTGCAAAATACATCAATTAAAACAATTTTAAATACAAAAACATACCTGTTAAATATTTAGAATATCATATGTTTGCGTGGTGCATTTTATTTAACTTTCCTTGAGTAGTTTGTATAATTTTTTCATTATTTAGATACACAATAAAAAGTGTGTATTGTGCACTTACACATGACATGCAAATAGTGAACCAACAACAGTCAATAACCAGTTAATAAAAAATCAGCAAATTTCAAATATAATCATTGGATCACTTATATGGAATCAACCGCAGGCAAATCTCAGTAAATATAAATCAATCGAATAGAACATTTATAAAAAAAATACCTTTCCTTATTCCAATTCCACAATGTTGTTCTGGGAACTTTCCCATCAGGATATTGATAATACTTCTTGTACGGACCACGTTTTCAGCATCCTTTTGGGGGAACCTCCATCTTAATTCTCTTGAACTGTTGGAGAAAAATATACAGAAACTGGGTTATACTTAACTGGTAAATATGTATCCCATGAACCATGTAAACTAGACACACACATTTGATCAGTTGCGATAATTCTATTCATAGCTTTGCGTCTTGATCACTTACGCTCCTTAAGGTCAGGAGGATTGAGGGTTACGATTATTGCAACTAACATTGTTAATTTTTCACACTTCCCTGAAAATGCCGTTTACACACTTAATTTTATGAAGTCAATTAAGTTGGAAACCAATTTTCACTTAATGTTATAAAAACCAATGTTGAATTGACTTGAACTACAAAATGGATTATGTTCACAAAATTGTTAAAGGAGCAATCGCATCATTAGTGCCATCAAGGGTTCCTCAGCAAATAATGCATGCTTCCAGTGCTAGTAATAATAAACTTTCTAAAACAGAGTGCGCCACCATTTGACACAGCAAGATGTCAAGTGATCCGGAACCAGCCAACAGTACGATCAAAAACAAAATAAAAAATACTGCTCAGTATTTGCGTAAAATTTTTCTTACACAATCTTAAAATTTGAAAATTAGTGTCATTCACCCTGGCATTCAAAATTGAAAGGTGAGAAGTTAACAGCGTTTTTCAACCAACATTTCTTTAAAAATAGTTTTCAAAATTTCCATAACTTATTTATCGATGATGTTTATTCAATCCTTGACTGCTGTGGGCACTGGTCTGGGTAGAAGGTGTGACATTTTTTACCAGTGTAGGATAAACTTTCCCACAGTCATTATTCCTTCACACTTACTTTATTTTAAGATAGGCTAAGTGGATTGTTTCTTGTTAAAGGATTATACATTTTTTTTAGTATTATGTATTTAATTTTAGTTTATTTTATAGTTTTGAATGGCATCGGATTAATTTTAGACTTGGCTGCTGGACTCCGACAGAGGAAAGTTGTAAGATTTAACCCTCCAAGTTTCTTCAGTTTATACATTTTGCCTCTGTCGAGATATCTGCTTTGGATTGCGCCAGCCCAGCTTTTACACCACATATATTTATTTATATCTTCACCCCTGTCCTGCTCTAGGCCAATTCCTATTCAAGAGAGCCAGCAGGACAGTGGACTTCAAACAACAAAGTTCAAATCATCAAATGCGTTCGTCGTCATTAAACTGGTTGTACTGGAAACAGTAATCCTGTCCCCTGATCAAGGGCAAGGAACTGTTTCCACATCGCTTCAAGCCCCCCCCCCCCCATCTTCTTCTTCAACGTCCCTGGTTTTCTTCAAGTGCTTTATTCGTCATCATCCCAGTTCATCATCAATTCCTGGAGTTCGTCCACACACCTTCACATCCATCCACCGACAGATAGGCCATTCATTTTCTCTTATATTTTTACATTGTTAAGTTTACTTTTATTGCTTTTGTTATTTTATATTGTCGAGACCCGGGTTTTTCAATTCTCAATTTTCTTTTATTTGAGATTATTGCAATCTCAAATATTGTTATAATTATAATACAGCGTTTTAAATCATCCATCCCTTCCAGTAGTCTGGATACGAATAAACCACCTCTATAACTTTTACAACACATATCAGCGTCCTGAACTGTTTCAACTATAAACAAAGTAAAGGCAATCCAAAAAAGGACAAGTTTGGGCAAAACACTGGCTTAATTAGTGCTTCCAAACTAAAACAAAAGTAACAACAAATGCAAAGAACTACAAAAGTTTAGACAAAGGAAACTTATCCAAACCACTTAAAATACAATGAATCTCCTTAGAAATGGAAATAATTATAAACACCAATATGGATTGTAGTCTAGCAGTAATAAGAAACAAAGGAAGATTGGTACTTACATAACAAGGATGGGAATAACTCAGAAAACTGGGAATAGCTCAGACTCTTGAAAATGACTTGTTCACACGATGATAACTTGCAATAGAATGACTTGTTGCACAAAAGCTACACTATACCTGGGGATAGAGCTGGGGCTGACCACACTGACCATACCCTGGGAAATAAGACCCTCAGCAGGTGGGCTGCTGCTAAGTCAACAATTAGCTAACTTAAGAGGGGCCAGTCACTTAAAGTGCTGGTCACATTAGAACTACTGAATTTTTAAAGTATTACAACTTATTTTTTACATTATGTAATTGTTCCTAGAGCTTGGATTTAAGCACATGTAAGAAGACAAAAAATGAGTGTGAAATGATGGAACTGAGACGCGAAAATGCTGCACCTCGACGCACATTAGCAACAATTGAAGGCAAGTGGTCTGGTTAAACATAATAAGACCAAAATTAAGACCCCTTTGTCAAATTAATATAACCATGTAACTTTAAGCAACTGTAACGGAGTTAAGAGATAAGCTGTTAAAGGGGGACTGTCGCAAAAGAGGTATAGAAATAGTTTTTCAACTCAATGTCCTCCCCACCCCTAATTGTCCATCATGTTCATTGTGAGTAATATGGTGACTTGGCTGGGATTGTACCATCCCAACAGCAAATGTGCAAACTCCAACATTTTAGATAAACATAACATGGCAGCACACCATCTACATACTGATTTTTCATTATTTAAGCAACTATTTTATTTTGTTTCATTCAAACAGGTTTCACCATCACCACGAGCCAGAAACAGAATTTCACCATCACCAGGAGCCCGAAACAGCAAATCATCGCCACCATAAGCCCCAAACAGCAAATCACCATCATCTGCTTCAAATACTTGGAAGGCTGTAGCCGTGGAGTGTAACGATGTAATGAGAACTATGTTTTTTAATTTATTTAATTTGCTCTTTCTAACCAGTTGCCGAAATAGACAGCTTTAAAAAAAAACTTATGCCATCTTTTCAATTTAAACAGTTCAGCAATTCTGATGGAAAAGTTGTCTTGTCTGCTGAGACAATGTCCTTCATCCCAGTGCAGTGCCCAAGAAAAATGGTGAACGCCCTTTTCACAGCTGCATTGACCCAGGAAGTTCTCAGCACGCATTCCTTAACTGGGTCTGTGTGCAACCTATACAAGGATAAGACCCCCAAACCTGGGCTACCAACATCTGAAGTTACTGCAATTAAAGGTACAGAAACTTAAGTATAGATACACTGCAAATGAAATATTCGTCACATTGTTGGTCTGAACAGAGATTGAAAGTGTCTTACTCCTTGAATGTTAGTGTCAGATATGCAAATTGCAATTCAAACCTATGAATCTGTCATGGGTTGGGTAACAAGAAGTTACAATTTTGTTTGTCTACAACGAGAGTATCATCGATCAGTGTTTGTAAGGGGGGGGCTGTGCTGAGGTTTGACGTTCATAGGGATTGGCATTTTGTGAAGCAATACTCTCCTAGCCCAAACCTCTACTTTTGTCTAAAGCACGACCATGCAGTCTCTGTACATGTCAACAAGTACTCAGAAACATATGCTCAATTTTTTTTTTTTTTTTTCACTAACCAATTAAATAAATTGTGTGACATTGATTGTAAGTACAACCTACCTCAGTTGCTTCTAAAACTTTTGATATTTTGGGGGAACTATTTTTAAATCTATAGCCTTCATATTTTGGAATAACAACAAATTTGTATTTTTGATTAAATTGAGGTCTTTTGCCAATTTCTTTCTCATCACAGATTATGTAAAGCAACGCTTCCCCTCATATACCGACAGGCTTTTTAGTATACATGGGTGGGAAAAGCTAACCAATCTGCAAAGATCCACAAAGATCTGATTGTTCATTGGTTCAGTTGTTAAACGGCAAGGTTTATTTTTGGTAGTTACTCCACAAATTAATGACCATAAAAAATTACTTGGTAAAGAGCAGTGGGAGCTGTTCATATTATAAAACATTGTTTGAAACGACCCCCTTTGAAGTTAGGCAGTATTAGAGAAAGAGGTAATTTGTAACCCAAAAATTTGAATCTGAGAAAGGCTTCAGGTATGAAGTGTTTCTCTGGCACATAATTCAAAGCATCAATGGTGTGTTTTCTTTCAATTGGTTATCGAAATTGCAAGAGAATACTCTTGCAAATTCAATGACTACCGGTAATTGAACCGAAATTTTCACAGGTTTGTTATTTTATGCATGTGTGTGGATACCAAGTGAAGATACTGGTCTTTGACAATTACCAAAAGTATACTCTGCTTTTAATTGGAAAGTATGCTTATGGTTCTTAACATCGGTTTTTAATTTATTTTTTTCATTCTCACTCTCGCTGTTTCTGTACCACACAATCAGGGCTCAAATTTTGGGGAAAATTACACAAGGTCGTATGGCTTGAGCTTGAACAATTTACTGGACCAGAATTGTTTTTACACAGTTTAACATTTAAACTGTTGAAAAAGTTGAAAAAGCACCAAAAGAAGCTCATTTTTTTTGTAGAATTGAAAGATATTTATCAAAGTGTAAGTCATCATGTAAGCAAAAGCACAAGACTGCCTCGGGCCTGTGATCTAGTGTAAATTTGAACCCTGCATTTTGTGTTCAACCTGCAATATTTTCGGGGTCTCTAAGCTGGTGATCCTAATTATTATTTTTTTTATGGGGTGCGTTGTTTCAAATCTTTTAGAATTTACCGTTCCCTTAGATTCTGTAAAAGAGAGCTATTTTGGTTGACTGTTTTTATTAGTATGTGGTGTAACGCTGAGATAAAAGAACACTCCAGTAATTCCTGTGACATTTGTTAATCTAAGACCAAATCGTTTTTATAATTTTGACATATTGACAAATACACCTCCCCCACCATTACCCAAATTCTGTGTCCTGTGAAAAATTTGAAGTTTGAACTTTTCAAACTGCTTTTTGAACATGTTACTACTCCAATAAAGCAGATTTTGTATTCGATTTATAAACAAACGAGTTACTATTTGTCATCATTTAAACTGTTTGGGTAACTATTTGACATACGTTACACTGATTTTTTACTTCATTGAAACAAAACAAAACAAAGAGAAGGAAAACCTGGCTGCAGAATGGGATTTATCACACAATGTTTGTAACTTTGTCAACACTAACAACACTATCAATTGTGTAAAATTGTTAGGCATTCTTGTTCAAGAAGACCTGAAGTGGAACACGCAGGTTGGAAGTGTGTGTTAAAAAAATCAACAGGAAACTTTACTTTCTTCGCATGCTCAAACGTTGTAATCTCCCACTGGCTGACCTCATTGCAATTTATTTACAGTATGTCAGGCCCACTCTGGAATATGCCTCCCCTGTGTAGTTTTGTGGTTTGACAAAATCACAAAGCAAGTGCCTTGAGAGGTTGCAGAGAAAAGGTTTTTCGCATTACTCTTTCCACTGACGTCGTCAATTCTAATCCATATAGTGAAATCTGCCAGACACTTCATATTCCACCTGTCTTTGCCAGGCTTGAAAAGCTCAGCCTTAATTTTGTGAACTCATTGTTGAACTCCAGCATTCACAATGGTTGGCTTCCTCCTAGGAGAAATAATAACGTAAGAAATTCCGACCAGTTGTCTGCTATCAAATGTCACACTAACCGCTACTAGACAAGCACAATTCCATCCCTGGTTAACCTGATCAACAAACAATAGCTTGTTTTATTCCTCTTGTCAGGAAGTCAGCCACTGTGAATGTCGCACTAATCGTATCAAAAATCAATAGCTTGGGTTTTTTTTTTGCTGTTCTTGTTTTTAAACTGTTTTCGGTGTGCAATGCTTTCCCGATCTGGTTAGGGACTGTTCTGTGATTTGGTTTTTTTCGTGCAATTCTGGGTCTTTTGCCGTTTTTTGGGCGGTCTTGTGTCGTTTGTGCATTTTAATGTTTTTTGCTTTTTATCGTTTTAACTACCTTTTTATTGTATTAACAGCCAAATTGTACATTTGAAACCACAATTCAGTTTTTTTACTGCTAGTGTCTTTTAATCAATATTGATGAAATAAATAAACCATTAATATATCATACTTTGTCAACACTTTGTCAACACTATCATACAAAGTGCCAGCACTCTGTATTCAAGGTGCTCACTTCGTCAAACTTTAGTGATTTGATAGTTATGTAAATTAATTAAGAAAGTATGTTGTAGATTCGAATTTTTTTTAAACAATCGACAATTGTTCTAAAATCTAACTTAATACATTTTGGTGAATCACTTTGTCAACACAACAATGGATACTTAGCAACTAGTTTATGGTTAAAAGTTAGTAAGTTTCACATTCATACAAAGTGTACTCAGGAAGAGACTGTTAATTTTAACAAATCTGTTAAAATAACTCAAGACAACTTCAGAAATTCGCAAGGCAACATCAGGACTTTTAATTATGCATTATGCAATATTCTGAAATAAAATGTTTAATGTTGAAAAAATTATGAATTTTAAAGTTAATGGCACTCATAATATTATGAACTTATACTTGTCTCCACCATATAAGTTAAATTTTCCATTTAACCATCCATGATATGGCAACAGACCTGATTTGCATTTACACCTTACATTTTATTTGTAGTAGCAGTATTGAATGGTGTTATTGATAAAAACATTGGTAAATACCATAGGTGTGATCACCTGCATGTAGTTATAGGTTGGATGTGGCTGGATCGATCACTGCAACATCTTGCAGTGAAATCTAGGATGTCCTTAGCAACACTGCAAGCAACAGTCGAAGCTGTAGCTGTGACGGCCTATTTGGATTTGGTAGAGTAGTACCATTGATGGGACCAATGGTCAGACCAATCATATTGGCATATTTAAATGGTACCTACCGTTGATGTGACCCATGATATTGAAAGGCACTGTGGTGTGACCGACGGTATTGCATGTATCAATAGTGTAACCAATGGTAATGAATGTACTATTGGTGTGACCGATGGTAATGAATGGTATATACACCATTGGTATGACCAATGATATTAAATGGTACCATTGGTGTGAACAATGGTACTGAATGGTGTATACCATTGGTCACACCAATGGTATATACCATTCAATACCATTCGATACCATTGTGGTCACACCAATGGTATATACCATTCAATACCATTGATATACCATTCGATACCATTGGTCACACCAATGGTATATACCATTCAATACCATTGATATACCAATCAATACCATTGGTCACACCAATGGTATATACCATTCAATACCATTGGTGTGACCAATGGTATTGAATGGTATTGAATGGTATATACCATTTGTGTGACCAATGGTATCAAATGGTTATATACCATTGGTGTGACTTATGGTAATGAATGGTTTTTACCATTGATTCAAAACGACGGGCTGAATCTTATTTACCATTAATGCAATGGTATTTATTCATGGTAATACCATTGGCAATTACCATTGAAAAAAAACGTTCCAAAACACCATTGGATGGTAATGGTATATTTCAATGGTAAATTCAATGGTATACCATTGAGTTTTTTTTATAAGGTTGGAGCTGCACAGCCCCCGTTCCATGCGAGTGTTTGTACATAGCCTGTACAGTGATTGCCATTATGTACTATGCATTCATACACTGTAAACGCTCTACTTGAAATAAAGAATACAATGGCTCACAATCTCGTCAAACCACCCTTCACCCCAAAGAAAGGGCTTGAACTCAAGATGCTTAACATTGTATGCACTACGAAGAGAGGCTACCATAGAGGCATGTTGCGCAAGAACTTTCCACTTCCAACTTTGATCACTGCTCAAACTCATTCATCTTTAACAAAGCCTTTCCATAGGTCTGTATGTTAGCACTCAAAAATCAAGACTAGCAATCTGGAATGCTAACTCATTGAAAAAGAAGACAACTTCTATCATCGATTTCATTATTCACAATCACAGAATCAAGGCTATCTGGAGATGATCGTGACAGTCGTGTACTTGGTGATGTGAAGAGAACATTGCCCTCATTTTAACGTCTTCAATCAACCTCGTGAACATAGGAGAGGAGGTGGACTGTGCCTTGTTGCTCATAAAGGCATTGCTGTTAAGCAGAATCACCAGCAGAAATTGAAGTCCTTGGAGTACATAGACTTATGTGTGTCTGTTGGCAGTTTGTCTGTTAGACTTTTTATCATCTACCGACCATCGCCGTCTCAAATTCACAAACCATGTTTTTCATGGATTTCTCTACTCTGCTTGAGACAATAACCATTATCCCTGGTCATATAATTATGGCTGGTGATTTTAATTTTCACATTGATGTCGATGATCGTGATGCTATAGTCTTTCGAGAGATGCTAGATTCATCTGAACTACAGCAGCATGTTGCTGGGTCCGCGCATCGCCATGGCCACACTCTGGATCTGGTTATTACCCCGATATCTGAACATGTAGTGGCCGACAATGAGTTCGAGAGAGATCACCACAGATCACCTCGCTGTCAAATGCCGCATTTGACAACTCGACTTATCTCGAACTCGTCCTATAAAGAAACTGGTTAAGTCTCGTGAATTGTGCAAAATTGACTTTCTCAAGTTCAACAGCGATATTGAACAATCGGCTTTAGTTACTAAAGTAGTGATTTACCTCAATTTGTTGCACGCTATAAACTTATTCTTAGCGAGTTGTTGGATTACCATGCTCCAATCAAGTCCAGACTGCTAACACTACGACCGAATGCACCTTGGTACACTGACAACCTTCAAGTATCAAGGTGAAACGTCGCCGACTTGAGCGTGCCTTGATTGCCTCTGGACTTGCCATTGATAAGCAGCTCTTCGCTGATCAATTTAAAAAGGCTAAATGTAAATTCTACAGGGCCAAAAAGGTTAGCTGTGACACTCTGCAATTATTTCAGCTTGTGGACACCTTTTTCAGAGCTACACCCGTCAAGCGTCAAGTACTCCCGCCGCAAGACTTTGCACAGTTGCTAGCAATGACTTTGCAGACTTATTTTATACAAAAAATTAAGAATCTCTGCAGTAATCTTGACACCATACCACAACCTGCCACATCTGTCGATATTTCAGATATATGAGCTTGGGCTGTTCAAAACAAAGTAGCTTTAAACGATTCTAAGACTGAGGTTGTTCATCTGAGTTATCGATTTGTAAAAGTACCCTCCCCACCTCCTATCATTATTGGGGAATCACCTGTTGAGAAATCAAATTCTGTAAGAGATCTAGGTTCATCATTGACAGCACTTTGACAATGTAAGAACATGTGCGCTTTGTCACAAAAACATCTTCGTTTCCACTTATTAAAGATTAAAGATTAGTCAGATTTGCAAGTACCTCGACAAGAAGGCAGCGGAACGACTCATACATGCTTTTGTTTTGTCTCGTTTAGACTATTGTAATAGTCTACTTCTTGGTCTCCCTGCTAGTGACTTTGCCAGACTTGTTGCACGGGCTAAACATTGTGATGAAGTAAAGCCTGTGCTCTATACTCTACACTGGTTGCCTGTTGCACATACAATCAAAATCAAAATCCTGCTACTAACGTTTAAAATTATCCATGAGCTTGCTCCAGTTTATCTCAATGAGATGATTACTCAACACCAACCTAATCGCAAGACTCATAGACTCATCAAGGTTGGGTACCTGGGAGCCATCCCTCGTGAACTGACATACTACTGGATAAGCATCGCCGGTCTCACCGAAGCCCGCATAGAAGGAACTGGAGACCATCGCCCTAATCAGTACATGATGTACCACTCGGGTGCTACAGGCCGCATGGAGGGAGTTGCCTTGCTTCTCAAGTACAAGGTCAGTCAATCCCTTGCACAATGGACACCAGTCTTAAACCGGATCCTTCACGCTCGGCTGCATCATAAACAGTCTCATCACCATCATCGTTGTCTATGCTCCAACAGAACCTGCCTCTGCAGCCGATAAGGATGACTTTTACAATCAACTGTAACCACTAATTCATTCTAACCCCCCCCCCCCCCCAGACCAACTACTTGTCATTGGAGACCTGAATGCTGTAAGCGGAAAAAGTCGCGCAGGTTCAAGGTTGTCATTGAAAACTTCGGTTCCAGACAATCAAATGACAACTCGGAACGCCTCCTTATGACGTGCTCCCTCACCAACCTGTCAATGGTTGGCACCTTCTTCAGAGGGAAAGAAATCCACCGTTGGACGTGGCTATTTAACGACGGCCATACCAGAAAGGAGATCATCTGTTAACAACAGATCCCTCGCTCTTCAGCTCCTACAGAGTCTTCAGAGGGGCAGAGGTTCCAGCTAACACAGACCACCGACTAGTTGCTGCCGTGATCAAAATTCAGGTCTACCGCAAACCACCAAAACCAACCACCAGGGGCCTTGATGTAAGCTCAGTCGCAGGCAACACCAACACCGCAGCCAAATACAACATCGCAGTCAGCAACAAATTTGAAACACTTGGCACTCTTGAAGAAGACCCAGAGTCTGCTTGGCCCACCAATCAGTCAGGAATCTTATCTGGCGCTTCAGAAACCATCGGCAATCGCAGACACCAGCGGCGTCCCTGGCCGACTCCAAGTACTCTGGACGTGCTTGACCAGAACTAGCTGCACATCTCCGCGGTGACACTGCCGAAGCTTGCAGGCTTAAAGGTATCTTCAGAGCCAAGGCCAAGAGCAACCTCGAGGAGTTTTTTGCCCAGTTCGCCGACACCGCCAAAGAAGGGCTGCGTAAAAATAACCTCCGCCCAACCTTTCTGGCCATCAAGTGCATGTGCAGCCCCCCACAACGCCTCCCCAAAAACTAAAACTGATGGCACCCTCTGCAAGTCGATCGAGGAGACACTTGCCCACATGATTATATTTTGTCATGAGTACTTAAGTTCTGAAAGTACAACCTGTTTGAATACAAGTAGATATGTGGTTGTGATAATCGTAACCAAGGGCGTCTATGGGTGGGGGACGGGGGGGGGGACATGTCCCCCTCACATTTTAGACGAGGGGACAGCATATCAGATGTCCCCCCCCCCACTTTTTGATTGACTGTTCATTAGAAATATGCAACAAAATATAAAAATATACACAATTTTCTTTATTTAAATCATTCATTACATTTTTTGTTCAAATAAAAGAATAACAAACAAACGGTGAACTGTTTTTTTTTATTTTCATCTTTTTTTTCTGATGGACCCTGCGCAGAATGGTATTTTGGGCCTATTATTTAAATGTATTTTTTCAGGACTTGCTCACCCGTCCACCCTACTTTTCAGTAGTGATCGACGCCCTTGATTGTAACCCTCCATCTTCAGAACGCTTTCTTCATAGAAGTGCCCCTTCACCATCACCTTGCCCTCGCGCGATATCCACCCCCTGGCTCATATGCAAGGATACACATCTGACGATTGTGCTGACCTGGATTGTCATCTCCAATGTCGATATTCAAAAGCTCTCTGCAGAGTGCACGTTGAAGTGCAATAGCCATTGAATCTAGAATGTTGTTCATTGTCTGTAATTAAAAAAGGAAATATTATGCATGAAACAATGGTGTGTGGCTACAACATTTCTAGCAGAAAGGCAAGGGTTCTGAGTGAGGGTGGGGGCTCAGGCCAACTGCTAATTATGTTCTTTGTGAATTAGGTTGATATCAACCTAATGCTTTAAGATTGTACAAACAATTTTTTTGACAATTTAGTTTGTTTAGGCCTAGGCCTTCTCAAAAAATATTTTTGTTTAACTAATCAGTTGTAATTTGTTATTTTCTTTACAACTGACAGTCAACAGGAAAGACAACAAAAATAGGTAACTTTTTCACATGAATGAAGCGATGTAGCTTTTGATGTCACATGCATTTTAACTTTGTACATATGAGCCATTAACTTTGTTCATATGAGCCATTCTAGAATAGAAATAACACTTCTGTATAGATTTGACTATGGAGCTGTCACTAAAATTACATGTCATGTTGTTATTGCATTTACTTTCCATACCCACTATATTATTGATAAATTAGATGACTTCAGGAACAATGTAATGTGCCAAATAAAATGTGCTCACACAGTTTGATTGCAGTTCAATTATTTATCTTCTCTTGGATAGTTACCATTAATCGTTGTTGCCTTTGGTCATGAAGATGCATAACTGCTTGTACTTGCTGGGGTTGTATTGCTGCTCCCCTGCCTCTACCTCCCCTTTCTTCTGACCCCCCTGCCTCCTCTAGTTGCCCTTCCAGTGCCTTCACTACCACCGCTTCCCTCTCCCACGTCCTCTTGCCCTAGCCCTTTACTAACAATGAACAAACTAATAAAACTACAAATAGTAATTTTTTTTACTTTTAAAAATACAAATGTAGCTGTTCAACAGTCTAAGATAAAACAGTAAAATCAAGGGAAACAGGCTTATTGGTCAGAAAGAAGGATCCCTTAACCCTCCGAGCAGCCACTGGAAAAAAATTACATGCTGGATCCACTGGGCGCAATCAGAAGGCAGATTCTATTACAGGTAAATAACTGCAATTCTTGTTCTAATGGTTTGAACAGAGGAATATATGTTCCCTGGACCCACACACTAAAGATTGAAGCGTTCTGAAAATTTACACATTGGTTCACTACTAATTTTAAAAAAATAGTACATTTCGAAATCCGCACCCCAGGTTTTTTTTTTGCACATATAATGGGTCCATATAAACTAATTTGCCATGTCACACTATTTGTCAACTTCTGAGTTTACCCACCCAGAAATCACTACAGTATTAGCTACTCATTTTATGATATACAGATGCACTGGAAGCCAGTAGCATGACCAGTGGGACCCCCCTACCATTATTTGCGCCACCAATGCCTCCACACATCAAATGTTCCGACATGATTTATTTTCCCCTACTGCCCATTAAAAAAACAATTAGGTTTCACCACTGACTGTAGCAGCACCTAAATATTTTGATGAAGAATTTAAAAACGTCCTAGCTTGAACTTAAGAACACGCAATGTAATGTAGTGTTTTAGTTTAAGTCTGGAGACAATAAAAAGAGGCTTGACACCTTGTTCTGGGTTGCTTACTGGCAGGCTCACAATTTACTCTGCAGCCTATTTTATTCAGCATTCAAATAAAACTTGGTACAAAAACAGATAATAGATCAAAAAATAGATCCATAAATCTTATAAATTCTTATGTCAGGTAACAACCAATGTTAAAGATTACTTTCCCCTAGGTAACCATCCAGCTTAGTTCACATCAACGATTGTAAGTATGCATGCATAACATTTAGTTCAAGGGTCAATGCTGCTCCATATAATGTGTACTTCATACCATGTATAATTTATTTATCACACAATTGTTACCCAATATTACCCAAAATAACATTCTTGAATGTTATGTTTAGTAGGATATAAGATCACATCCTACTCACCAACTGATCCTCCTGTCTAGTTACTGATCATTAAAATGGCTCCATGAGCGGTCTTCTCACTTGCTTCCTCCACCCAAAAAGCTGGATTTACTCTCTCATCACTTCCCAAGCGTGTAAACTTTTAGAAAACAACACAGAAAATGGACTCAACAACTAGACCTGACCAACTAACCCAACTAAATTTTACTGCGCCCCATACTGGTTAATTACCGATCTCACCTATGAAGATGTGACTAAGAGCTTGTACAATTATGTAAAACTAATTAACATATAAGCAATGAAAGCTAGAACGAGACTAAATTCTTTATAAAATAAAATAGTCCCAAAAGTTGTGCCTTTTTACACCCTTGCCTTTTGTATCAGTCCGACTACCATTAAAGCACAACGGCGCCCTCTATCAGTTAACAAAATCATTTAACCAAACTTTATGTTATCACAGCAAAATGCTTATTGGTATTTTACAATTTTTGATTCATCACTTTCTCCCCTACTAGTTCGACCAACTCCTCAAGATTGATTGAATGATTCAGCATCTCATAAGGATTAAACGTACGTTCTCCTTTTCCTTACAAATCAGCGGATCATATTCACAAATATAGGTATACCATCTCTATGATTTCCCTATCAACAACCCATTTTGTTTCCTTTACATAACATAGAACATATAAAAGTTACAATAAAAAACTTGTTTCTCTTTCAACACAAGAAGGAAATACAATTCTTATATTATCATCTGAAAAAATAATGCCCATATGCGAGATTCAAAGTACCTCGCTAGCTGGCGCAGCGTTCTTTCTTAGTGACATCCCTAATGTGTTCAGGTGGACCCTATCAAGGTTATAACGTAAATTCTACCTCACAATTACTTCCATTCGGAAACACGTGAGAATGTATTCTCTGGTTTAGGAAACATACCACGTATTCAAAGCTAACAAAAGAAAGTGATAATGACCCCTCTATATAAATCCCCCTCCCAGTACCAGTTCCCTCAGTGTTTTTCTGGTCCATACCACCATAGGACCTTGTGCAATAGAGCAGCGTGTTTTTTGTCCTTGAAGATAGTATTCTAAAACAGACAGCTTTAGCAGTGAAACACGATGGCTGATGATGCCATGGTTCAGGTAAATCCGTCGGAAGACGAGACCTTTCACACACAACTTGAAAAAGAAATTGCTTTTTCACATCTTGCTGGCACTGATGCCGCAGCGCCTGTGCCTGCTCGTAAGCCACAGGCCAAAAAGCGCACTGCTAAGCGCAATCTTTGGCCCAGGTCGCCGCCATGAGCCAAACATCTGCGAGCGCGACAGAGCCTTCTACCGGCGCTAATTCCAATCTGCAAGCTACGGTAAGCAAAATGCAGCAGTCAGTTGCTTCGCTAGCCAATGCGTTTAATTGCTTCAGCAATAGCTGGCTTACTGGCCATCTTCAACAGGAGGAAGTTGAAGAGGGTGAAATAACAGATTTTTACCCTTAATTGGATAACCCTGCACCTGAAAGGGGCAACGTTGGGTTAAGTTGTGACTTGAGCGGTACCGTACCCGAAAGGGGCGACAATTTTCAGACTGTGATGTCGAAACTCTCTTGCTCGGAGTTGGTCAAGATGACGATTTGCTTTATGAATTGGCAGCCCTGGTCAAAAATGACGAGAAAGTGGGGCTAGCCATTAACAAACAGCTCAAACTGTTAACGCCCTGTGCAGGGGGAAAATCCAGACTGAGAAACTGGACGAAAAGTTTAAACTGTACAATAAGCCTCAACCCGTAAATCTGGTCTGTTCTGAAACTGGCAATGTGTTCTCGCGATGCAAAACTGCAGAAGATTCAAATTCTTTTGTACATGGTTCTATTGCTATTTCTTTGGTAGCAGATGAACTCTTGACACGGCCAAACTCATTCGCAACTTTATTGATGCGATTGTAATTCTGGGACATGGCAACTCACTGCTAAACTTGCGCAGTCGAGACACAATTCGACCAGACTTGAGCCAAAGTTATGCCCACTTTGTTCCTCACAAGTCCCGTGTACCAACCTTTTGTTTGGGGACGACATTGGACAGTCATGCAAGAGCATTCAAGAGTCCAACAAAATTGGATCAAAAGTACAAATGCATGGTGATTTTGCAAATCGCCGCAAAAGAAATGCTTCTTATGGTGTACCACGCCCTCTCAATGCTTGGCAATACAATGCCAACAAGCCATGCTTCGGGAGAGACAATTACAGCCGTAGGGCGGCGAGGGCGCCATACTTCCGACCAGCAGGTCGTGGTGGTTCATGAAGCAAGCACGGATGGGGCAGTTCCGGGTCATCTGCATATGCCCCCCACAACGTGAACCAAAGCCAGCCAAGTACTTCGGGCTCGTCATCGAAGCAGACATGACTAGAAGTAGAACAAGCTGCTGGAAATTTTGTGAGTAAGTACTTTGCTCAAACCCCTGCACTTATCGCAGGTAGATTAAAGCATTTTGTTTTTGCTTGGACAAATATTACCTCTGATAAATGGGTCCTCGACACAGTGGCTCACTGTCACATTAATTTCGACAGAACGCCTTTTAAAATACATGGGACAACTCCGATTCAATTTTGAAGTCAGAAACAATTATGATTGATAAAGAAGTTGAGCCTATGCATAAGAAAGGCGCAGTTGTTGAGGCAAAACCTTGTCCAGGGCAATTTTTGTCTAACATTTTTCTGGCACCGAAAAAGGATGGTTCCATGAGACCGATCTTTAATTTGAAACACTTGAACAAGTTTGTCACATATCACCATTTTAAAATGGGGACACTGGAGTTTGCACTTGCACTTATTCGCCAGAATTGTTACCTTACATAAGTAGATCTAAAAGATGCCTTTTTTACAATTCCAATTGCCCTTGAACATCAGAAGTTTCTTAGATTTCTGTGGCGAGACAAATTATGGCAGTTTACCTGTTTGTGTTTTGGCCTGTCAAGTGCACCACGCATTTTCAATAAGGTCATGAAACCAGCAATTGCAACTCTATGCAATGCAGGTCACATATCTGCTAATTACATTGATGACTCATCCTTATTGGAGACTCGGTGAGTGAATGCACAAATAATTTTCTATCCAGATGTGCACTCATGAATGAGCTCGGCTTTGTAATAAACCACACCAAATCGCTATTTTATTAGTAGCACAAGTACTAGGCAGGTTGGTTTCAAGCTTTCCTGCAGTGCCGTTAGGCCCTCTGTTTTAAAGAAACTTAGAAATAGCCAAAGACGAAGCCCTAAAGAAGCATGAGGGAAATTTTTATGCTAACATGTCTTACCACAGGAGGGTGTCTCTGAATTACATTGGTGGATTCACAATTTGAAAGATGCATATTGTTCCATAACACCTCGGATTGCAGAGGCTCAAATTTACGCTGATGCTCCCCTTAGTGGTTTGGGGGGCTGATCACCCAGCCGCCAATTTACAAACCAAAGGGAGGTGGACCCCCCTGGAGACGACCTTCCACATTAACTATCTGGAACTGCTGGCAGTTTTCTATGCTCTTAAGGCATTTGCCGATCTGTTACACAACAAAACTATTGCTGTGTATTTAGATAACACCACAGCAGTAGCTTACATTAATCATATGGGAGGTTGCCACTCCCCGATACTCAACACTCTGACCAAAGAACTATGGCTCTCATGTTTACAACTTGAATCTTGGCTAATTGCATACCATATTCCTGGGGTAGAAAATATTTCTGCAGACTCTTTGTCAAGGTCAACAGAAGATCACCTAGAATGTAAACTGAATGTTCAAATTTTCCAGAACATTTGTCAAGATTGGAAATCTCACCTTCGGTTGACTTATTTGCATCTAGAACAAATTACCAACTCTAACCATTTGTTTCATGGCTCCCTGATCCTGAGGCAGCAAATATATGACCGTAATGAGGAATCACGTGTTACCCTCCCAATGTTAGCGCTTGAGGCAACCTTTTGACTTACCTGTATATTTGCAGATTTTGCAAACGAACCCACACTGGACCTTTCTCGGTGGGCCAGTGCAAAGGGCACCCAGTTTTTTCTTTGCCTTAAACACTGAGGGAACTGGTGCTGGGAGGGGCTTTATATAGCGGTGTCATTATCACCTTTTTTTGTTATGCTTTGAATACGTGGTATGTTTCCTAAACCAGAGAATACATTCTCACGTGATTCCTCATTACGGTAATATATTCGGCAGACTCTTTGTCAAGGTCAACAGAAGATCACCTAGAATGTAAACTGAATGTTCAAATTGTCCAAAACATTTGTCAAGATTGGAAATCTCACCTTCGATTGACTTATTTGCATCTAGAACAAACTACCAACTCTAACCATTTTGTTTCATGGCTCCCTGATCCTGAGGCAGCAACTTTCGATGAATTTTCATTTTCTTGGTCAAATGATATAATTTATGCCTTTCCTCCATTTGGTCTTATTGACAGAGTACTGCAGACGATAAAACAATACAACTCTGGCAAACACAACATTGGTTTCCAAGAATTCTGCGTCTGTTGGTAGCAGATCCAGTAATCATTCCAAGAGTTCCCGAACTACTCCATCTAACGCACGCTCCAGAGCGTCGACACCCACTGGAAGGCCAGCTAGTGTTAACGACTGCAGTCTTATCAGGCAATCACTCCAAAGGGGAGGCTTTTCACAAAGAACTATCGGTATCATTCTGCAGGCTTGGAAACCAAGCACGCAAAAACAATACAACTCTGCCATTTCCAAATGGCTACGTTTCTGTGCTCAATGGTCGCACCATCCAATTCAGGCCTCCTTGAGTTCTGCTCTGGACTTTCTGTCATCATTAGTTGATGGAGGTGCAGAATACAGTACAGTAAACACTGCAAGAGTTCTTTGTCAGCATTATTATGGTCAACATCAGACTAAGTTTGGTACACACCCACACGTCATACGCTTCATGCGTGGTGTATTTAACACCAGACCACCAATGCCTAGATATTCAAACACATGGGATGTACGCCAATTGCTTGATTATGTCAGTGATTTAGAACCTATACAGTCAATACGCCTTAAACTATTAACATTTAAACTTATTTGTTTATTTGCCCTAACAACAGGTCAGAGGTCACAGACCTTATCCATGTGTGATATTTCCAACATGTGCCTTAAAAATAAACACGTTTTAAATTAAAAGTTAATCAAAACATCTAAGCCAGGTAAAACACAACCGGTTTTGAAACTTGCAGCTTATCCACAGGATAACACTATTTGTGTCATGAGAACACTGTCAGAATAATTAAAACAAACAATTTGCCTTCGCAAAACTACTCAACTTTTCATAAGTTTTGCTGCCCCACACATGGAAGTGGGCTCTTCAACCATTAGTCACTGACTGATATCTTGCCTCGAAAAAGCAGGTATTGACACCTCAATTTTCAAGGCCCAGTTTCCGGTCTGCTTCAACTACTGCAGCCGCTAACAGAGGGGTCCCAACAGATGTTATTTGAAGCTTCTGGATGCTAACCCGATTTATAAAGCACAAGATCAAAGCTTCAACAGTTTGTTAGAACCCAAGATGATACAAGTCTCAAGAGACTTTTTCGCCTCATGACAAGCTCCGACTCCATATCAACGGACAAAATACGCGTTTCGTTCACAAATTTGCAGGGCTTGGCAAAACGCCCAGTATTTCACACATGTGGACCTGTGTTGGAACTACCCTCCACATAAGACAAGTTTCCCGAGCTTAGAAAGGAACTCGAAGCCATTCTTGCAAGTGATGAGTGCTTCTGCATGGACATTGCGTAAATAAATTGAGCAAACAAAGGTTCCCCAATAAGAGACTGGAGGACGTAAGTTGCGTTAACATTGGAAATACCTGCGTAGTCTGCTTCCACCTGTCGTCCTAAAGTTTCCCAATCCTGATGTGCTCCCATCTATAATGCTTCCCAAAGCCTAATAAACGCTTTCATTTTCTACTTCTGTATTTCGCAACAAACTGATTATTCAAACTTTTTTGTTATAGCTATAAATTTATTTGATTTGATAATGAATCTTTTATTTTATAATTGACGACACTCAACATGTTCACAATAGACCTGTAACACACTGAACAGAAAACTCATTTTGTAAACATAAAATCAACTATGGACTATACCAGTAGAGGAGGAGGGGCGGCGTTAAACTTATATAAATCAGCTGGATGCCACTTTTTAAACTGTGTGACCTTGTAAAAACCCTGCGATTTGGAGACGCTTAAAAGCAGACTTCAAAAGATTCATTGAAGGAATAATGTTTTAGTTCATTTAACATTCTACTGTATAACTCTCTATTTTTGTATCCAGCATGTTTCATATTGTATTCTCTGTTTGGAAACTGTCGAAGTAGTGTGTACAGCTCAATTGCCTTATCTGGAGAAGATGGTGCATTCCAGCCATGTTCTTCCATCAGAAGAAGACACAAATCAAACACTGTCTTATCACATGGGTAGTTCTTTGGTGTACATTCGTCTCGACAAAGGCGAATCTCTTCATTGTTGACTCTGCATAAGTGGTTCTGTGCTCCATACAGGTGTGGAAGGTTGTAGACGAGTGTAGGTCTACCACTTGGATTTACTCGATTCCGGTAAGGACGAATTCGATGAGTGTTCCATAATAGAACGACTTCGTCAAGATTATCCTGTAAATGAAAAAGGGGGTTCCAAATTAAGGGTTTCTATGACACATTATGGCGTGTCGTGGCCGAGTGGATAAGATCACTGGACTCAAGCTCTGGTGTTTCTGATCAGCAGAGTGTGGGTTCGAGCCCCGGTCGTGACACCTGTGTCCTTAAGCAAGACACTTAACCATGATTGCTTCGTCCTTCGGATGGGACGTAAAGCCGTTGGTCCCGTGTGTTGTGTAACGCACGAAAAAGAACCCAGTGCACTTATCGAAAAGAGAAGGGGTCCGCCCCGGTGTTCCTGGTTTGATCGGCTGCATATTGCGCCACAGCACCTTGTAAACCATTACAAGGTGCTATGTAAAGGAGTAGGTCTCATACTTCAAACGTAGCCCCAAATACCTTGCAGGAAATACTGAATGTTAAGCGCTTAGAGGCTGGCCTGCAGTAGGCGCTATACAAATACAATATATTATTATTATCCCCCCAAATTCGTTGTTTAACATCCTCCTTTACTTGTCGTTTGTACCATCAGGAAGTTGTACAAAACCCTTATAGGCCCACATTTTGAGTGACTCCTTTTCGGCTTTAAAGTCCTTTTCATACCACTATCTTCACCCCCCACCCTCCCTGCCCCCTCCCCCTCCCTCCCTCCCCCCCTCCCCACTACATGATTGTGTGCTATCCAGGGCCGGCTAGAGCCCTACCCCACCCGTCACGCACAGATCTTTATGGAGAAACCACAGTATTTGAGGGTCCCATTGAAATAATTTGCCTAATGTATGGCGGCCCGAAGGATCACCACAGTTACATTTACTATTGTGAATAATATTGCCGTAAATATATATTTGTGGTGTCCCTAGTTCAGAGCCACCAAAATAAGGAGATTGCATGCAAGATTGTATGCTAACAACACTGATATTTTTGGGGGGTTGTGCAAAGTTTAAGTATACCACACCTGTACTATCTGCAGAAAACATAATTGTATCAAACTCTTGTCGAGAAAGTCGCCCGTGAAGGAACCGTCATCTTTGAAGGTTTGGAAGAGTATCCTCCAGAATTGGCCACACTGTTTGCGCAAAAACCCCACCACCATTCATTCTCTGGTTATGGTTGCTCGAACCGTATCGGAAACTACACCAAGATAATATGTCGGGATGATCATATCTCAAGAATGTCTGCATTGCTTCGACGTATACATTCTCTGTCCCTTGGTCCGCTCGCATAATTTTGGGGCACCCCTTCCTCTGGTTTACAGCGTCAATGAAATAGTTGGCCACAACACTTGGATCACTGTTAGTAGTGTATGCCTCCATCCAGATTATTTGTCTGGAAAATCCATCCACTGCACCGTTAATACAGATCCCATATGGCTTTAGTTTATCATATGAATCTACGTGCCACGCATAGTCGGGTCCAGAATTTTGATATGCCTCCTCCTTAATCGATTGCGTTTCCTCAGCATGTTTCCTTCAGGATCAATAATATGAAGCAATAATCTCACTGTGTCTTGGCTTACAACCAATCCATGTTGAGTACATTTTAAGTGCATCATCTTATATCCATGTAACTGTCTATACGTTTCCATTTCTGCCATTAAGAAAAGCGCCACTTCCAAAATATCACACGTTCTTCCGCCGATATAATCCCGCTCTCGACAAAATCCTCTTCAAACTCCTGAGACTTAGCACTATTCCGTTTAGTTGAGCCAAACAGTGTAGTATTTCACGATTGTTTAAGCCCAATTCAAAGTAGAATTTGACAAGTGCCAATTTCCCCATGATAGCTAATCACGTTACAGTTCATGCAGTTACAGCGCAGTGGAAAGCCTGTAGCTATTGTCGAACGACTTAATTATCTCGTTTGAACGACTTAATTATCTCGTTCGAACGACTTAGTATCTCGTTTGAACGACTTAATTATCTCGTTCGAACAACTTAGTATCTCGTTCGAACGACTTAATTATCTCGTTTGAACGACTTAGTATTTCGTTCGAACGACTTAGTATCTCAAACAATCAAATCAAACCATTTACAATTAAGCAAAATATTGCTTCTTTTGCTTCACTTGTTTTTAACCCATAACAAAAAAAACCCCATGTAATCAATCATTTACAAGTAGGCAAAATATTGCTTCTTTTGCTTCACTTGCATTTTATCCCATAACAAAAATAAAACCATGTACAGTGAAGTCAACAATTAACAAATGAGCAAAATCTTACTTCTTTTGCTTAAATTGTTTTTATCCCATAAACTAAATAAAACCATGTTATCAATTTACAAGTAAGCAAGATAAAGCTTATTTCGCTTAAATTGCTGTATCACACAAAAAAAAACATACATTAACGATTAACAAGTCTAAGCATAATAATGTTTCTTTGCTGAACTTGCTTGTTTCCTGAAAACAATATAACCACGCAAACAATGTTTTACCAGTAAGCATATTGTTGTTTAATTCGCTTAACTTGTTTTTATCCTGTAAAACGAAAAAGCGTGCAGCCAACCCTTTACAAGTAAGCATAATATTGCTTGTTTTGCTTATCTTGTTCCTCTCCAGTCAATAAATAAATAAATAAAATAATGTAATCAACCATTTACAAGCATAACATTCCTTCTTTTGATAAACTTATTTTATACTGTGAAAAAAAATAAGAACATGCATAAACGTTTTACAAGTATTCAAAAATAAAACAATTACCCCTTTACAAGTCGGTAAAATATTGCTTTTTTCCCAAACATTTTTTTATCCAGTTTCTTTTCTTTCTATTTTTTTTTAAATCCTTTTTTCCTAATTGTTTTATCCAGTTTTTAATCCAGAAGGCAACTCAACAAAACCCCTGAAAAGTCAGCGTGATTCTGATTTGCTTTCTTAACTTTTGTCATACATTTTAATAAATATATAAGTAGCAGTAACTGTTGCAGTCAAAACAGGAATGGGTTTTTTTCTTGGCCCTTTTTTAAGTTGTTATTTTTTTTGCTGAACTCTTTCCTTTCCAGTTCAATAGTAAATAAATCAAAATTACTTTTATACATATGAGACCATAAGTAGTTAAGGTAGCTTTTCTGGTACACTTTGACCTTTACCCTAGAGAACAATGAAAGGTCAAACTGTACCGGAAATCGGAGAGAAATATGAACAATGAAAGACCAAACTACCAGAAATAGGAGAGAAATATGGATCACTTTGACCTTTCCCCTAGAGGACAATGAGAGGTCAAACTGTACCAGAAATCGGAGAGAAATAGGAATTAAAATGAAATTACTTGCTGTGGTGCAATGCCTGTGTGTATGTTGGTAGCAGTGCTGGCAGGGATAATCCCCGAACAAAGGGCATGTGGGACTGGCTAGGGAGAGGGAGTTAATCTTATCGATCTATAAAGAGGGGGCAGTGTGTTGGTAGGACCGGTGAGTGCTGGTTGGGAATATCCTCTGACAAAGAGGGCGTGTGAGAATGACTTTGCAGTTTTACTGACTAGTTGAAGGAAATAAATCCTATTGATCCATTGAAGATGACGTTGCAGTATTATTAGTTACGGTTATACATTGTATAAATTCCACCCGCAAAGCCCTTTGATTTACAAATATTATCGCTAAATTATCATAACATCATAATTTTGGTCAGTTGTAAGGTCATCATGTCTGCAGGAAAACATCGTTTGATAGCATCTTCAAGGGTTGAGCCAATGTGTAGCGGGTTGTGTTATACGTATCAAGAAAACCAGAAAGAGGACAGTCTTCCACGATTAGTTCATTTATCGACCCAGAAGTCTGTCAAAAGTCATGGAAAAAGCTTGTTTTAGCACTTGGTTCTTCAAATGCTGACGTATACAAACATCAAATAAACCATATGTATAATCATTGGTCTATATGCTTTAACGATTTAGTGCAATGGCATCGAAGTAGTGATAAAGAAGTCACGATTGAAAAGATGATATTGGCGTGTCAACAAAGCAATTTCTTATAATGTATATGAATTTTTACTTTCAGTGTAAAACATTATTTCGGGCATGGAAGTGTTGACGATCTGTTTACTGTAATGTTTTCTTCCTAGAGCGTGGGAACGGAAAAGGCCTGCTATCGTTATTGCACCACACGATGTAAACCCTATAGCCAACATTACTACCTTTAGAATCATCGGATAATAGCCTATTATCGGATTATCCGGCCATGTTATTGGGGGTAGGGGATTAGTTGTATTGATAAACGAGGCGGGGGAGGTATTGACGTGTTAGGGGCGCCAATTTCAAAAAGACACGGGCTACTGAACTCAATCGTTTCAAACTGTCAAACCTTTTTGGGGACGAAGATGTTTTAACTTACATTAAATATCATGGATAAGATACAGAGCTTCATAATCATATTTATGCGTGAAAAGATGGGTAGTCTAATCGTAGATATCGTTTTGTTCGTACTTGTTACGATAGCCCTTTCAATAAATGTGATACAGATTGTTAACTTACAAAATATAGGCGAAGGAATTTCTGTGGGACCAAGGACCGTAACAAATAATCCAACACACACCGTAGCATATGAGAATACTGTACATATTTTCAGGCCTACAGTGTCCCAAGAATTCAGTTGTCAAGATGCTCATGTTCTGTCTTTAGGCGAACAAGAATTTATAAGTGTTTGCTATTATCAGAAAAGTGTCATCATAGACATCAAAACATTTTTGGACAGGCCGCAGGGACTGTATCCCACCGTGAAGGGTATTAATTTAAACGAACAATGGAAGTCGCTGAAGAGGGTTCAACGCAGGGTGGATAACTTTATACGAGAAGTTAATAAGGGATAGCGCGTGAGTTTGTGATATGATTGAGTAAAAATCGGCTGGCGTTATTGCACAACACGATGTAACGCTTAAAAGAGATAATCCTCATTATTCCGCAATACTGCAAAGTCATTCGATTATGTCATATCCAAAAAAAGTCTTAAGATTTCTGTGTTGTGCAATAATATAGCGTTCAAAAGGAGATAAAAAGCGCGTGGAAAGTTCATTTTCAAATCATTAAACGACAACATGGACTGCCAAGAACACGAAACAAGAGCTGTCTGGTCACCCCAGCGTGGAGCGCTACCTAGTTGCAGTTGGGATTTGGCCGGTAGCCGAAATGAATTCAGCAAACTAAGAGACGAAACGAAACATGGAGAAAAACATGTTTTGGCTCAACTGCCTATGACAAAACCGAAGTTCATTAAAACGGAAGCAGAGACCAGAAAACGTGACTTATTGGAACAGAGGATGATTACCTCCTCCAAATTGACTTCGCCACAACCGGCAAAACTTTTTTCAATAACGTTTTATAGGAGATTAAAACTGACTGACAAAAGGCATGTTGTAATTGAGACATTTAGATAAAAATCAGGGCTTACAACAACCAAGCAAAAAAAAAAAGGCTTCCCATTGGTTTCTGGGCGAGGGATTAACCTCACCGTTCAGGAGTGGCAGTGCCTTAATACAATGCTTCCAGCCATCGACGAAGCCGTCGAAGAAGTTTCCGACGCTTGTATTGGTTAACTAAAAACTAAGAAATGGTTACTAACATACCCGAAAGCGTGTTGTAATGTAAAAACGAGTGGATAAAAAGCCCATGACAAATCTCTTGGAGCCACAGATCTTCAGAATCAACAAACAACACCGCAACAGCATCAACAGCAGCGACAAAACACCAACAAACAATATGGCCGGAAACAAGTTTTTCCCTGATAATTTCAATGCTGAGGAAGAGTGGCAGCGACTCGACGCCTTGAAAAAGGACACGGATGTCATGTGGGGACATGCTCTCCCTCATTCTTGACCCCCGCCACCTCCTCGGGTCTTCCAAGACCAGGCAGAGTGTAAGTTTTATTTAATTTGTTTTCTCCCACTCCTTAATTGTTCTTTTCAGAACAACCCCCCCCCCTTCCCGAGTGTTAGTTTGTGTTAATGTTAAAGATCTGCTCACAACAAGACTTTCTCCTTTGTTGCTCCCCAAATGTGGAACAACCTTTCAGAAGGCAGAAGAAATTGTAACTCTTTGCTATTGTAAAAAAAAATAATAAAAAAATATAAAAATTACGCCATTTCTCTTTGTGTGTTACTTTCATAGGGTCGGACATTCTTTGTCCAGATGATGTGTTTTTGCCGTCGCCACCACCTGTTTCACCCATAAGACCATCACCATCACCTGTGTTCTCCATAATGTCATCACCGCAACCTTCACCAGCTTTATCTCCCATACCATCGCCGCCGCCATCACCTGCGCCAAACACGTCACCAGCAACCTCTTTCAACACCTCTATGCGCACGTAGGGCTCTACGTGCGCATAGTACTTCTCTCTATGATTCAAAGGCACCATAGCTGCCTGATGGATGATCCACAGGATCAATTTTTCATGTTCATAGAAAAAAATTTAGAAAATTTTCGCAAGGATAGCGATGTCCTTGTGCGTCAATGGCTCGAAAGAGTCGGTAGTATTGACACTAGGACATCGCTATTCTTGCGAAGATTCTGCGGTGGCAGAAATACTTGAATTTTTATTTTTTACGTTAAATACGGAAGAGGGTATGGAAGAATTAAGAGAATATGTTGTTTGACCTTTTCCCAAGCCCTCTTCCGTATTTAATAATTGTGTTTTACTTGCTTACGTATGTGTGTGAACAATTGTATTATTATTATTTTTTATTTTGTTCCTTTTGTTGATTATTTTTCTTAGTATATTCTATATTGGTTGTTTTAAAATACTGTTTTTCATTGTATGTTTTATTGTAAAAAGGATTTACTTTTGTAAACTTTGCTTTTAAACATTTAAAACTAACAACTGTACATAACTGTTTGATTGAAGTGAATAAAATGAAAAATATTCTTTTTACATGAAATCAGTTGTTGAATTGTGTTATTTATTAGTCGTATTTAATAAATACTTGAAAATAAAGGGGGGTGGATTCATTTTGACTTTGCAATACCTTCAAGTACACAGATATCTTGCAAAAACTTATCAATACATATAATAACTCGACACATCGTTCGATACGCATGAAACCCAGCGAAGTGTCTGAAGAAAATGACGGGAAAGTGTGGAAAACGTATGGTGACGTCAGACGAACACCCAAACCGAAATTTAAATTTAAGGTTGGAGACAAAGTGAGGATCAGCATAGCCGCTAAAGTATTTCGAAAGGGTTATTTGCCCAAATGGTCCGAGGAAATATTCAACGTCAGTCGACGTATACGTAATGTGCGACCGTTTTATGCTTTGAAAGATTATGCGGGCGAGGAAATAATGGGAACCTTTTATGAAGAGGAAATACAAAAAGTAACTAAAGACGCGTCTGATGCGTATAGAGTGGAAAAAGTAATTCGTCAGAGAACAAAACGCGGTCAAAAAGAATATTTTGTGAAATGGTTGGGATATCCCTCTCTGTTCAACAGTTGGGTAACTTAACTTGACTAAAAACAACAACCAGACACTACCGAAGGCAGAAACTATTTGAGCTCGAATCATGTCGGACCAACAATTTCATCTCACCTTCCCCAGAAACGCTTCTCTCGATGTGTACCCGAACAATACACTATCGGATTACACGACCAGACTATTTAATCCCATTCAAGTAACCGGTAAATAAGAGGTCAGCCTGAGTGAAATTCAATATCCTCACTGTTACTTTAACATCACGGATAGAAATAACTCGCTGACCTACTCTAAAAATGGTAGACTTACAAGATACTTAAAAATACCGCATGGTTACTACGGTACCATTCATGAAGTTCTTGACACCATCAACGATTTTTTGATTGACGAAGCCAAGTCGAGTATGAGTTTGGTGGTAGACAAGAAATCAAGAAAAGTCTTAATCAGATTGAAACCGGGTGCTTACGTGGTATTTAACGATGATTTATACAAGTCACTCGGATTACCCCGCAAAGCGCTCTTTGAAACGACGGCAGGGGACTCGGCCTGCGGATGTTTACGTAGGAGTGTATGGTCTCTATATATACAGCGATATAATAGAACCCCAATTTGTAGGCGATGCTAATGTCCCCCTGCTAAAAATAGTACCGTTGAAGACCGGTAGTAAATCTATGGGGGATATGATTTCCACGTCGTACATGATGCCTCATTATATTCCGGTGAAAACAAAAAACTTTGACACAGTTAACGTTAATATAAGTCTACGTACAGTATTATAAAGCTCAGGCGGGAGGTGGAAATTACTTCAAAGGAGCACAGATGCAAAAGGGTTATGGTTTAGGTAGAATTCTGTCTGGGTTATGCCGATCAGTTCTTCCCGTCCTGACCAGGGCAGCTAAGACAATTGGAAAACAAGCTCTCCAGACGGGTCTGCAAATGGTGAATGATGCGCTCAATGGTCAAACTAACCCAGCCGCTCGTCAACCGAATAAAAGACTATCCCATGGAGTACGCAAGAAGGTTATAAAGAGGAAAGCTAGAGGCCGACCCACGATTTTATCCCCTAGGAAGCGTCCAAAGAGGTCACTCGACATATTTGATGCTTAGTCGTCATCATGGCGTTCGTTCATAAGAATTCAACAGATCGTACCAAGTCAGAACTGGACCTCATTTCTTTGCCCGGTACGCAGGCTAGTTTGACCAGGGCCAGTTGGATTCAGTACCAACCTCTGACAAATATTGTGGACGCTGGTCCGATTGAATTTGTAATAAATGGCTCCAGCGATACTTACTTGGACTTGGCACAGACCATGCTCCACGTACAGGCTAAAATCGTCGATGCTGATGGAGCGGCGCTTGACGATGACGTACCTGTGGCTCCCGTGAATCTGATGTTACAGTCTCTATTCTCCGAAGTCGACATTTCTCTAAATGATCGTGTTATAACGCCATCAACACTCAAACCAAAATTTGTGGGACCCGACAGTAATTATCTCATGGCATATCAGACGTTATTTTCGGGTCTAAACAATCTTCATAAGAATTCGGGAAACGATATTTCTAGATCGGACAACGCTAACACCCTCCATGCATTTGACTTGACCCCTGATCTTTGTTCCGGCGGTCATTTTAATCTAATACGAAGCGGTAATGTATGCTTGGAACTCGCCTTTAGAGATCCATTAGTTAATACCGTAAATGTACTCGTCTATGCGGAGTACGATTCGATTCTAGAAATAGACAAGTCCCTTAACATACTGATTGATTATTCATCATGAATACCATGCAATTACTGAGCGTTCTGAAGGCTGACAAAATAACCAGACAACAAAATGGTGGTGTTTCCCCATCGATAAGTTACCCGAGAAAATTTCAAGCTTTCCCATTCTATTTGTCGTAAATACAGACAAAAGTGATCAACCGGGGGATGCATTGGGTCGCTTTATATTTTAATGAAAACAAGAGGGCAGAATTTTTGATTCATACGGTAACCCACCAGACAATATGATGCGGATTTAATGCGGTTTATTGACAGACATTCCTCGGGGATCTTATACAATGACCGCTGTCTTCAATCTCTGGACAGTACAGTCTGCAGTCAGTATTGTATCATGTTCGCTCAATACCGGTGTAGGAACGTTGCAATGCAGACTATTGTTCACATGTTTACTAGGGATACCCGTTATAATGATGCGTATGTACACCACTTTGTGGAATCCCGCTACAACGTTGCTCTACCGGTATCAGATGTTGATTTTGTTATTAATCAAATTGTGAGAAGTTTTCAAAGCGTTGTAAATTAGTAACCTCTTTCTATTGTATAAAAAGTTTGCCGTGTCTTTGTAATAAAAGTTTTAATTAAATAAATTGAGTAAAGTTTTCACTAAACTAAAACAGACAAAACAAACAAGTTTGAATTAAATAATAACAGACAAAACAAACAAGTTTTAATTAAATAATAAACAAAGACAAAAACCCCATAATTTCAATGTATCAATATTATCTGCATGTACTTTATTTATTTCGCCATAAAACAACGATAATACAATTGACAATGTTTATTATTGTTTACGTTATTACAAAGACTCCCATAGTAATTGTTTTTTAGGTCTGTGTCTAGAAAAGGACCGTGTGACTCTCTTTCGCTTAGATTTTGAAATTTCTGTAGGTAACACAGGTAGTACCCTTTTTTCATTCGGTGTCATCAAGTTTTGCTTGTGACGTTGAACAATGGTTCGGCGTGACACATTACCCAATAGCGTTTCGGGCACGTTCATACTCGCCAAACCACGAACAAATTGTTGCCTAGAGGGTCAAATCCTTTTCTAGCGTGTAACACATCATTGATTAAATCCGTAATGTTAGATCCCTTTACCACATCTTCACCAATTTTTAGCTCGCCCTTATCGTTCCAATTCATGGCGTCATTCTTTTTAATCTTTTCCAATAATAGTTTGGCTTTACGCTTGTACGTCTTGGGTACACCTTCGATGATTTCTGCGGCACTGTCAGGCTGATTTGCAGGGGTTGCCGTGTTTGTTTTGGTGTCATCTTTGGTCATGTCATAATATTCTTTCGGGTTACTCATAGTCACGGTGACGGGTTCTTGCTTTCTGGCTCGATCAAACTGTAGGTAGCGTTGGAGCGCTTGCTGATACAAAAGCACCTTGGTATTGTCATCCAGGTCGGTTCTGTCCAGAGTATCCTTCATGTTCCCGTTCCAGCGATTGTACTTTTGTTTCTCCAATGTCTCTTTTCAAAAGTACATTTTGGATGGCACGCTTGACTTGATCCACGGGGGCATTCATCTCAATTTTCTTGGCGTAACGCATCAGTTTCCTAGGAACAGACCACCTAATGTTCTTAAGATGGGTGCGATGAGCGAGCCCAAAAAGCCACCTTTTTGCACAAGTAGTTGTTTTCGTTTCTTGTGGGAGAGTCGTTTATTAGCCAATTGTCTCAGGTGTGTCTTGTGACGTGATAACTTCTTCCTCTGAGCAGAAGTCAAAGGTACATGACCTTTTAACACGTTTAAGGCACATTCGCACAGACATGATTATCAGTTCTTTGTCGGCTCCTTTTAAAATATCTTTCCTTATCTTGGGTGAAGACTTGCCCAATAGTTTTAGGTCATGGGCATTGTTCCTGAGTCACTGCGTCATCTTGACGAAATGAAGACAAAGGCGTTTGTACGGGTCTGTTATACCTTGGGTATATAGGCGTATGGCGTCTCTCCCTTGGTCCTCAGCCTGTACTTCTCCGGCGTGTTCGGCTTTAGGTCTATAAATAAGTAGCCATAGGGCTCTTCGGTGGCGTCGAAATAAGCTTCAGACATAAATCGTGTTTGATTCGGGTACATTTGTTTGGCTAAATGGGTTATTTGGGATCTATCTCTAGGATTTTTAAAAAGAACGATGTAGTGACAGTTTAAACTTATAGTTCTACTTTCTTTTGATTGATAAAATAAGTTCTGTACTATTTAAATTACAGATAAATTACAATGATGAGACCCTTTGGTAAATAATTTAGTAATACGAGAATCGTTACCGCATTCAGACATGAGATCGTCGATGACGATTAAACTTTTGTGTCGTGGGTCGAGGTGATCGGACCAATCGTCCGGCAACCCCTCCACAAATTGTATACCAGGTTCACTATCAGACAATTTTTTGGAAAAGCGGCTGAAATTCTCCATAACACCACACAATTCTCTCAGGTGCAACAAGAATAACATCCTTTTTCTGTTCCAATAACTTTTTCACAAAGACTGTTTTCCCACTCGAACTTGGTCCGGCAATAATGCAAGTAAATGGATGTTGCAGTTTAGTCGACATGAGATCGTCTGAACTTAAAATAATAATACAGAGTAAAAAATAGCACTGAAAAAAGCTCTGCGATTGGTTATTCGAGCGATGTATTGTTCGCAAGAAAGAGTCAACAACTCATTTACATGTTCTTCTCGAACCATAGTCTTTCCAAATATAACGGATACAATACTCGTAAACAGCAAAATAATAATTAATATCAGTTTAAGCATGCATGTTTTATTTCGTGTGCTTGCTATAGACGACGCGGTAATCTTTTGTGCTTGACTTGGTCAGTATTTCTTTCGTTTTACTATTTCTCACTATTTTGTGAGGGTCTGATATCGTCATCTTTTGAGGACCTACACCTTTCACCATGTCGACCACTGAATCGAAATTAATCTGTTGCGAATTTCTAAAGTTTAGGGTAAACCCCCTCACTTTACAGCACGTTTTACCAATGTCTAATCGATACGCGTAGTTCTTTGGCCCCCCGACACAAAGGTCTATATATAGTTTCCGTCTTTCGGGTTTATTTCATTCGTCAAATCGCCCATATAATCACCCTGTGGAGGATTGTACTGTCCTGGTTTGTTTACGTAGATGACACTGTCCGTATCGTAGTACAATACGGACTCTTGTAATTGTTCGAGTATTACGTTTGTTTTAGCGTTTGGTTCAACAAACTCTTCTTCAGCTTCGTAACGAACTTCAGCAATTTCGTGATTGATGAAATTTATGTCATGTACAACCTTATCATCGGCCAATAATATGTCTTACAGTTTGGCTGGATCACTCAATACTTCGACTTTTGGCATGTTAATTCTCTGGCCAAATTTCCCCCAGAAACTGTTTAACATGAGTTTGGAAAGGGCTCTCAGGCCTGGATTCTTTGTAATCTTTGATGCATCTTAATGGATTCCTTCCCGTTGAAAATAATCATCGATGTATTTTGTCTTGTCATTTTCGCTGACGACCCAATTTGGCCATCCAGAAGCTTCTACTTTAAGCTTCAGAAAAGTGTTAATGTACTCCGTGAATAAACCACCTGTTTGGGTTCGCCTGTCATACTGTTCTCTGTGTTGAAAATGCCACACAACTTCTCGATCACTCTGTACCCCAATTCAATAGCCTTTTCCAGCTCTATAGATACCCACGTACCGTGAAGAGTTCGTTCAACAATGGTATGCTTACACAAGGTCTGTTGTGTTTCTACGCATGCGCGACACAAAGGGAAGGTTAACTTGCCTCCCGATCGATAAGGGAGCACAGGGTGGTATAAATTTTGCGCAGGGAGAACGTGACATTTGATGAGACCGTAGTAATTTGATACATCTTTAAAGTTTTCAGTTATGATTTCGGGATGGTAGAGTGGATAAACACAATACTTATTTGAGAACGGGTACAATGAGCACACGTCAAGGTAGTTAATTACCTCATCCCCGACGTTTGATGAAACAAACGAGTAGCATTGGTACGTCCACCGTAGAATGCGTCCCTTGGATTTAACGTTGCGCGGGGTCCGGTAATCGATTTGTGCTGGAGGGTACTCTTCATGTCTTCGGGTAAGTTTTGACAACGGCTTTCCACTCACATTCCCACATCTGGACTAACTTTGTACATGTCGATTGCAAGAAAGTTTTCCTTTCTAGGGTGCGCGTGTCAGTTCTGACATTGGCGTCATCAATGTATTATTGATGTCTTCCTATTTGGATAACACTTGACGCACCTGTGAAAGTAGCATCCATTGAAGGAATATATTGTTTGACTTTCGGCGTCATAACCGTCCACTTTATATTTGCCAATCTGCTTTTCTAGCGTGTTGTATATATTTACCCTCCGTCCAGTGAACGTAGTGTAACCATTGCAAGGCGACTTTGGATTGTTCCTTGGAATCATACCCGTTGGGAGGTAACAGGGCAATGGTATCAGCACTCAGGAAATTTCTCCTGTACACCAGATTACACGCAGAGGCTATTGTAATACAACTCTGAAAGGGATCGATACCCTCGTCATTCTCCCCCTGGAAGGATGCTTTCTTGAATTGGGTTCAAAATTGAAAACAGCGACGAAGAATTTGTACGTCACTGATACAATATTTCAACAATTCATCTTGCAACACAAAATGTTTTCCCTTTTCTCCTCTGTACCAATCATAAAATTCCTGTCTCTTTTCTGGACTCATATTGTCTGGGGCGTAGTACTTGGCATCCGGAAAGGGGCCTTCGTACTCCTGGTTTTGTTTCGTATTCCATAGGTGAGGGAAAAACCCTTTGTGTAATTCTTTCTGGCCGAATGTTTGAGCAGTTTACTCAAAGCCATGGGTAAAAAGTTGATGGAATCAACAATTTTTCGTTTGTACTTTGGTAGTGTGATAGATTGTATCTTACACCCCGTCCCGTGTAAATAACATCGGGTATGATAGCATTGTCGTACAGGAAACTGAGAAAGAAATACCCATCCTACGCTTTCAAATTATGCGCCAGAGCGGTTGAATTATCCATCTCTTTAGAACTAAATAACCAATCGCAGAACTCTATTTTACATTTGTCACCTTTAAATATCTTCTGACGAGACTCTGAACAATGTTTACACAATTTATACAGTGGGTCATTGATACAAATGACAGAGTTTTTATCATTCAACAAGTCTTGAATTTTCACGTTGCTCTTTCCACCCTTTTGCATTCGCATGTGAACGAAATGAATTTCAACCATGTCATCTAATCGAATGAACTGATAGGATTGCAACAGTTGCTCGATACGAGCCAAGAATCTCTCCACGGTCAATTTGTTTACCCGTAAAAATGGTAGGGCGATGGGAAAATTCAAGTAAGAGGAATGAAACACTAACCTCACTCTGTCATCGGCGGAAAGACCCTCCATGAGTCGTTCCAAAATACTCCCAAATATGGAACCCAAGCGAGGTAAAAACTCACGCAACGACAAATCTTCCAAACTCTTGAACTTAATTCTATAATCATACGTTGTGGCCTGATATTTTTTTACAAATCTATCTTTAACATCTACAATCTCATAATATCTTTCTGGTTGATCCAGAATCTCCTCATCACCTTCCACTCGATCCAATCGCAATCTCTTCCTTCGTGGTTGATCCTCTTCGGTGTCCAAGGAGGATGAGGATGCGTCTCCTGCATGGCCTTGTCCCTGCTCTTGTTCCGGTTCTTGTCCCGGTACTTGTCTTGGCTCTTGTTCCGGTTCCGTGGTTTCCCACGGATCGTCGTTTGAGTCGCCATCATCTTCGTCATTGTCTCCACCACCTCGCTGATTTGGTACGTCATTATGTACAGTTAATTCGTATAGGCGGTTTAGGGCAAATGCCGATTGTTCTTCGTTGAGATCATCGTTATCAATGAGAATACCTAGTTCTTCATACGTTTCACAACTCTGTATCGCTCTGTTGATATCCATGTTTTCATTCGCTCCATCCATGGCTTGTTGATTCGGTATCTTTTCAATACGGGTGACGACGTTAGGTATCTTTTCCATACGGGTGACGACGTTCAATAGCAAGGATGGTATTCGGATACATTTTTCATAAATATATAAATTTCTCATCCTATTCCGCCCCCGTTTTATAAGGCAAGGATTGCACAACACTATAAAAAATTACACAGCACCTTGTAATATATAACAGAGAAAATCCAAAATCCTGCAACGTCGTCTTCAATGTATCAATAGGATTTATTTCCTTCAACTAGTCAGTAATACTGCAACGTCATCTTCAATGGATCAATAGGATTTATTTCCTTCAACTAGTCAGTAATACTGCAACGTCATCTTCAATGGATCAATAGGATTTATTTCCTTCAACTAGTCAGTAAAACTGCAAAGTCATTCTCACACGCCCTCTTTGTCAGAGGATATTCCCTACCAGCACTCACCGGTCCTACCAACACACTGCCCCCTCTTTATAGATTGATAAGATTAACTCCCTCTCTCTAGCCAGGCATTGCACCACGGCAAGTAATTTCATTTTAATTCCTATTTCTCTCTGATTTCTGGTACAGTTTGACCTCTCATGGTCCTCTAGGGGAAAGGTCATTTTAATTCCTATTTCTCTCCGATTTCTGGTACAGTTTGACCTCTCATTGTCCTCTAGGGGAAAGGTCAAAGTGTTCCATATTTCTCTCCTATTTCTGGTAGTTTGACCTTTCATTGTTCATATTTCTCCGATTTCCGGTACAGTTTGACCTTTCATTGTTCTCTAGGGCAAAGGTCAAAGTGTACCAGAAAGGCTACTTTAACTACTACCATAACATGAAACAAAATTAAATTAAATGCAACGAAACTAAACTTAATGAAATGAATAAATAACTTTATTTTCAAAAAAATGCACGTTTTATCTATAAAATAAATATATTTGAAAAAAAAACACTAGTAGGTGAGTGTTATCAAACTTTCAACGGTCAGCATACCTCCTATTCCATTCTTTTTTAAGTGATGACTATTTTAGTTAAATCAAACTCTTACAGGTATCTTGTTGCTTCATTTTCTAAAAATGCATTCGCTATTCAGTTCACAAATGAATAAACCATCTAATTATAAGTAAACTCTAATGTCTTTTCAATGTAAGTTAGACAGTGATTTAATGAAGTCTAATGTGAGACTATTTAGCCAAGTTTCACCCCCCCCCAAAAAAAAAAAATATATATATATATAATTGTAATAAAAAATAAAAAAAAGTAAATAAAATAATAAATAAATAAATAAATTAAATAACAAATAAATAAACAAATTTGGAGAGTGCCCAACACCAACTAGACATGTAAAAACCGCCACCCTCTGTATAATTATCGTTTGTCTCTTTTCTTGGGTTAAAAAAACTAGTGAAATGAAATTCTTATCTTAAGTTAGCATTTGCCTTCACTTCTTATCTACTTCAAAACTAAATAAACAATCCAAACTTTAAACAAATCTATACAGTGTAAAGTGAGACCATCATTCACAAAGGACATGCTCTGGACTCTCTACTCCCTCTATACAAACAAATTTAAAAAGAAATAAAGAAAGAATTAAAAATAAAACTCATTTTAGAAATATGAAAAAGACTCCAGTTGTAGGTAGGTTGACACAACTTTACATGTCATCATAATTTGCACATTAACTACTTCTTACTTTTATCTCTCTTAAATGACACGATGATTTTCTTGACCTTGTAATTTATGTCACGCCAAGATCTACCATTGAGATTTGGCTGAGATTCTTGTATGCAGGCTTCACATGCAGACTTTCCCGGAACTGCTTCATTTTTAATGAAAGAGTGAACCTGCTGCCGTACACACTGAGTTTCTTGTTTGCTCCAAGGCTTTCAACCCGCTCTTTCTGGGGAGGACCTTGAAAGAATATTAAACATAAAAATAACATGAACACTTTGTAATTAGGAACACTAAACAAACATCCTGTGCATTACACAACATGATGATTTTGCCACATAGTATTCTCTTATTTTGGCGGGTAGACTTGATGCAAATGAAACAAGAAGCAAACTTCTCAACATCCATAATCGTTGTTTCAGGTACCATTCCCTTAGGCTGTGGCCCAAGGTCTGAAAAGTTTTCTAGTTTATAACTTTCGAAATGCACCTCTGAGCTTTACTTGAAAACCACGATGGGCGAGTTCAAAATGCAATATAATAATACTCTTTTGTTCTTTTTGTCAAATGTTGATCACTTCCCACTATTTCTCATGTCGTCATCCTGAAAGAATGATTCATGGATATTGTATTTAACATGATAAATATGTAATGGATTTTGACCCTCATTCTGCCCATAAGACCAAGCTTTCAAACTCATGCAGAAAATTGCTAAATTAGTTTTGGTAAAGGTCTTCTGTCACTCAAGGGGAAGGGGCTGGTCGAAAGATCTGCCCACTAACTATTTTTTGTTTTGCATTTATATCATAGGCCCTTTTGGTTGGTAAGCAGTTGGCAACAGCTAATACTATTTTTCAAATATTTTAATTAAGTACCCATTTCATTAATACAGTTGCAGTTGATAAACATTGACTTGAATTATTACCACAAATATGAGTAGCAATTAGATGTGCATTACTTACATGATGTTTGACAGCCTTCTGACACCTAATTACTAAGTATTTATTCAGTAACGATACCTTGAGGTGCACTGTCTTCGTCAGCATCTGAATCCAAGTCTGGTACATGAATGTCTGCAAATACAAGAAGTGAAATTTAAAAAACAAAACACAAAACACAAAAATGTTGATTTTAAATGAGCTAACAAATTATGAAGGGGTTTTCTCATGCTAAATATAACTACATACCTTTAAGATGAATTTCATCCAGAGACTTTCCAACAAATTTCCCGATGTTGCCTCCATCAACTGCCAACATCAGTTTTGCGACCTTTGTCAGTTCTACCGTTGGGGAAGAAAGCCTGTAGAAATCCTGGAGCACTTGCATGCTATGGCCAAGGTGATCTGCGAGCCAGTCCAGTTGGCTTTCTTTCAGGTTCAGGATCTGGCTAACTGTGGCAGTATACTTGCGCATCTTTGTGGAGCGAAGTCGATGGGGCTTCTTTAGTTTGGCCTCTTTAGCTCAACAGAGAGCGCTATACAAGTTTACTGGAATATCACACTCCTCCCCCACTAAAAAAAACCCCAATGGTGTTGACAATTTAACAGGGTTTGGCGAACTATGTACAAACTTTCCAAGATATGGTCGATTGTGAGAAAAAATGCTTATTTTTTCACCAAAAAGTAATGTCTTCCAAATAATATTTACCTTTACCATGTGTGACAAATACAATGTAAATAAGAAAATGTTTTACTTGTACCATGGCCACTTACACCATAATAATACATCTCATAAACAAAATAAACCCATTTGGCTATGTTGTCGCCTCAATAGTAAAATGAGTACTAATAATACACCTTGTACTGGTTTACATAGTTTCAATGAGTCTGTCAGGTTTTTTAATCACCCGTTTAGGGTATCTTCTGTCTGGCGAATGTACTGGAGACTTGAGGTGTTACAGGTGTTTTTGTTGGTTCCTGTAACTGCGTGTCATCACTGCCAGAGTTGTGCTCAACTGGCTCTGGTCGTGGACATGGAATCGATGGGATGGGTTGGTCATTTCCACTTTCAACGATGATTGGTTCTAAGTTTGAATCAGTTGGTGGCAAAACTGTATCCCTACTGTGTGAGGAATCACTGCTTTTCCAGCTGCCAGCAAGTGATCTGCATGACAATGCCTCAGTTTTTCTCCCACCTTCACAAGATAGGTCAAGGACCCAAACTTTTTGCCACAACCCCTACAACGTACCGGTCTTATCTGTACTCATTGCATAATACCTCTTCCCAATACACAGATATGGCGTTAGCGAAGCACAAGGAGCGACGCCTACTCTTTAATTATATAAGAAAACATAAGTAAAATTGTGTACATATTATATTCAGTTCCAAACTTTACTGAATACCTTTTACAAGAGATCTTTGGATTCGTAACTTTGTCATACTCTGGAATATTATACCACCTATAGGCTGAATTTTCCATTAAGCTAACATTGTACCTTGTTCTTAAACAAATCATTAGGAGAACACGACTTCCAAGAAAAACCCAGAGAAGTTACTCTGGAAACCTGTGCCCAAAGACATTCAGAGTCCCCCTCCGTGAAGGTGTTGAACCTCACCTTGGCCGCCAAAATTAAATATAAATCAATTAAATTACTTATTTCATATGGAGAAGTACGCTGTGAAAGTGCTTGCTAGAACTGTCTTCAATACCTTTTGTAACCTCCTTTTAAACCTCAATCTTCACCCCTATTACATAATATCCACCTGATATGCACAATACATTACCCAAATTCCTATTAGACAATTATTTCCCGCTATACTTCGAACCGCGAGAAATGCACATTCTCTACCACCCCTGAAATTCGGAACCATGACTTTATCACCATTTTCATATTCGGGGTGTCAGAAGTTTTTTGCTTGATTTGCTTATCACAAATTCTACCAAGTACATCTGGCTTTAACAAACTAAATCATGTTCTGGGTGCATGCTTAAACAATAATTCATACGGTGAACACTTGGTTGAAGACTGAGGTGTGATGCGATAACTTAACAAGAAATTGTCAAGTCGGTGACGAACAGAGACCTTTGGACTCTTCCCAAAATCATCTTCCAACCCGACTTTTTTAGTGCTTTTTTTGCAATTTGAACACTTCTCTCTGCAGCACCATTGGATGCTAGATGGTAAAGCCGGTACACACGAGTGTGCCAAACTCCCTTTCTGCTTAGAAAGAACGCAAACTCTTCTGAGGCAAATTGAGGTCCATTACACTGTGAATGGCCTGGATGTGATTTTACAACACAAATAGAAAGGCTATATTGTTGGATGTGGTTTGGGGCTAGGATGTGATTTTATCCAAAATCACATCCAAGCCAGAAATCACATCCATGATAATTGCTTACAGCCAAAATCACATCCACTGTCTGGCTGCATTACCAAAAACACATCCACTGTCTAGGCCCTTGCCAAAATCACATCCAAGCCAGAAATCACATCCATGATAGATGCTCATAGCCAAAATTACATCCACTGTCTGGCTGCATTACCAAAATCACAGAGTCCAAGCCTGAAATCACATCCTTGGTTAATTGCCACTATCCAAAATCACATCCACTGTCTGGCTGCATTACCAAAATCACATCTAGTGTCTGGGCACTAGCCAAATTACATTCAATCCAGAAATCACATCCAGAGTTAATTGTGCATTGCAAAAATCAAACCCACTGTCTGGCTCCGTTACCAAAATCACATCCACTATGGCTGCATTATCAAAATCACGTGTGAGGCAGAAATCACATGGGTACGTTTCGCTGCTAACTTCGCTGCTAGCTATATTAGCAAACATTTTTGACCGTGTGAGCACAAAATGTTGCTATTATTGCTGCTAACTGAATGCAGATAAAGGAATTTTAGCAGTGTGTTTTTCTTGTGTGAACGCAATTGACCTTAGCTAGCTGTAAACATGATTTTAGCTTGATTTTTCAACGCTGTTTATTTTTTTTCTCCTTTCGTTGCATGTAGGCCTAAACATTTTTCTCTCACTTGCTGCCGACATTACTAAAGTTTTTACATCTAAGTTGACGTCATCTTTATTCATCATAATGGTTAAATTATACTCATAACATATAAAGAGAATAAAGCTTAGACGAAAGAATCGGCCACTTTTAGGATCCATGTTAGTAAAATATTAAATCGATCCAAAAACGTTTCCCTCGGCCGCCGGCAACCTTGCGAGGTGATCAACCTTTTTCTTATAGACAGGCAACGCACGTGCTGTGGTACGATGACATCACACACAAATGGGGACGAAATTTTAACACTGAACTTGGCTGATGATGCAATGTGTTCAGTGACAATTTAAATAATACAATCACTGCAAACTTTTCATATATAAGCTATTCTTCGAGCCAACATGTAGATTTCTTCAACAAAACTACTACAGTGGCAGAGAAAAGCAGTGAAGAGTTAGCAGTGAAGTTAGCTGCTTGTGTGAACATCGTACACCCCAATGTCACATCTTGGTTCCCCAAGCGGTTGCGGGCAAGCAGAAGGGGTGGGACGCATTATTATGAACGAGTCCAATAGACTTTAAAAACTACACAAAGATCACAGCCAGCATCTGTGGTTGACTACTAGTTTAAGTTTTGCATCTTATCACCGTGGGAAGTGGACTGTGATACATCTTTACTTACCGGCATGGTCAGAATTGCTAACCAGATTATGTCAATAACTCAGAGAATCCTAATTAGTTTTCAGATGTGTTTTATCTTCCATGCAGGAGCAGTATTTATGTCGGCATATAGTTTTACAGTTGCTCAGTCACCGTAAAACACCATTAGAAGATACATGCACAGTACATGTAGGCCTTCACATATCAGTTTGCTTTTAAGATATCTACACTGTTTCACATATTGCCCAGTAGTCAAAGCAACACTGTGACATGGCCTAAACCACAGTCCATGCAGGGCTTGATTACGTAATTTCAATTGATCGATAACTGCTGTCCTGCATTGGGTCCTGTTGTATGTAGGTTGGACGATACTTGTACATGTTGTGGTGTTTCTTCAAAGTTCCACCATTAGAACCCAAGGCTCTAGTAGTACATGTATGGCATCTTATTCTTATGGACCTCGACAAAAGCTTACCATAAATTAGTAAGGTTTATTAGAAGTATATATACATGTAAATGCACTGTTTGTCAAGAAATACTAAAGTGATTACTAATTTATTTATTCATGAAAAAAAACCACCAAAACACAAAAATACTGCCAGGCAAAACACTGCACATGTTTACATGATCTATATGGGAGTTGTTTTACAAGTGCTGTAACTTTGTAGGCTACCTAGGCGGTAACGGGAAACACGTGCTACAAGGACGAACATATAGCTCTGGCCATGGAGGCTGTTCTGAGTGCTCACTAGTATCAAGGTGACAAAATCCAATCACAAACTTACCCTAACCATTTATGTAAATCGTCAAATTTGTTGCTCAGTGCAAACTGCTTATCGATTTGGAAAGTGGAATCCAGTTTGAAATACTATGAATAACAATAATAATGTAAAAATAGAAATACTTTGAAAATGGGGGATAAGATACCCGAAACTTTAAACCTTACACCAACTGATTGTACATTGTCTTTTTATTAAAAACTAAAACCCATAGTGCCCAGTAATCGTAGCAACGCTCTGACACTGCCAAAAGCAAAGTGCAAGTTACTTAACTTCAGTTGATAACCGAGTCCTTGTTCAACATTACCATTACCTTTATGGTGTGTGTGCTGAATAATGATTTTTTTTTTTTTTTTTTTGGGGGGTGGGGTAGCTCAAGATTTGAGATTGCTAACACTTGGCTCAATTAATATTATATAATTTATTCATTCTCAAGTGAAACATTGCCTGAGACTGGTAAAAATAGCGCCAAGCACACTAATCAAATGTTGGCAAACATTTCAAGTAAATCGTCTGCTTCATAATCTGGTATTGTTTGTCTTCGCAGGTGTTTTGGGGTCAGTGAGCGAGTGGCTGCAATAAGAATATTGTAAAAACCGTTGACTCAAGAAACAGAAGTCATCCTAATTCCTATCAGAAATAGCTTCATGACCACATATATGCGCAATAACCATTAGTTTTGTCAAAACATTCAGATTACTGATCTGCAACCACAATCGAGTATAAAAAAACTGACAGAGGAATTTACGAAAGCCCGTTAGTGCCATCTTTATTTATATTTTCAATGCATTTATTTATATTTTCGATGCATTTATTTATATTTTCAATGCATTTATTTATATTTTCATTGCATTTATTTATATTTTCAATGCATTTATTTATATTTTCAATGCATTTATTTATATTTTCAATGCATTTATTTATATTTTCAATGCATTTATTTATATTTTCATTGCATTTATTTATACTTCCAATGCATTTATTTATATTTTCAATGCAATTTTGAAGCAGCTGTTCTTAAACCGGAAGTTGTCACCAAACATGGCTGCGGCGGCTTCGGACGCACATAGTCTTCGTTTTATCAGGCGTTACTTTAGATTAGGGTTTAATTATGACGAAATAATTGCTTCACTTGCTTTTAATCATGACATCTTCATCAGTAAGCGTAATCTGAACCGTAAATTGCGTAAACTTGACCTTTATCGGCGAAAACACCACACAGATATTGTTGATGTTGCATGTTTTATAGAAGGGCAGTTGAGTACCTCGGGGCAACTGTGCGGTTACCGGTGGATGCACCTGAGGTGCCTTCAAAATGGAATTCGGGTAAGCCGAGAAACAGTGCGTCTTCTTCTTGGATTACTAGACCCAGAGGGGGTCGAGCAAAGGCGGCGGCGGCGACTACAGAGGAGGACATACAACGGGAGAGGACCAAACTTTGCATGGCACCTGGATTCCTATGATAAACTTAAACCTTACGGGGTTTGTATAAACGGGTGCATTGATGGTTACTCCCGACAGATCCTCTGGCTTGAAACCTCTTTGACAAATAGTGACCCTGGCGTTATTGCCGGGTATTTCATGCAAACTGTGAAAGACAAATTAGGTTGTCCTCGACTAATTCGGGGTGACGCTGGAACAGAAAACAGTTCTGTTCGACAGATGCAACAGTTCTTGAGAAGAAACTCACAAGATGCATTTGCAGGAGAGAGGAGCTTTATTGAAGGCAGTAGTCAGAGCAACCAGCGCATTGAGTTTTGGTGGGGTATTCTGAGAAAACACTCCTCCCAGTACTGGATGAACTTGTTTCATGAGCTGAAAGAGGATGGTCTTTTTACAGGTGATTTCTTGGACAAGTCTCTCATCCAGATGTGCTTTATGAATATAATCCAGCAGGTAAAAGCTGAAACATACTTATTCAAGTTCCTTTTTCTTATCACTTTGAACCATAGGCCTACAAAAGATGACTTGCTTCCCATGACATTAGCCTACCCGTTAAATTTAACTTTGTTTATTCCTCATTACTGGGTTCCCTTCACAAAAACAGCACACTCAAACCTGGCATGAACATTTTGAAAATGAATGCTTTCTTTTATTTGGGCACACTTTTTAATTTTAAATTTGTTTTATACAATGAACACACTCTTTCCAAATCAACTGCAACCTACCCTTGCAACTGTGGATGTGGGTTTGAAATACAAAATTCTTTCCCTATAATGTTTATTTACAGGATGAGCTTGACACTGTCAGGACTGAGTGGAATTGTCATCGAATCGCTCCATCTAGAAACCACGAAGGCCCGTTTGGTCGTCCTGTCATCATGTATGGGATCCCAGAGATGTATGGAGTACATGACTTCCTTGTACCAGCTCAGCTTGATGAAGTTGAAGTTTGTGAAAGTGAGTGTACACCTAAAAGCGTTAATCCCTGCGACACAGACATTTTTGAACTCAGCACAATGCTAATGAGTGAACTTGGCATCGACGCCCCTAAAGATGCTGAAGAAGGGTTAAGTCTGTACCACTTTCTGAGAAGTACAATTCTACAACAAATGTAATAGCTGGGGTCTGCAATATTTTACCCTTTCAGACTATTGTTTTGTAGAATTAAATGGTGCATGTGAATTAATTACAGAAATAAAATTCCATTATGCAAAGAATAAAGCATACATGCACATGTACTTGTCTCTTTGCCAAACACAACAGTTATGACACAAGAATAATGAAGCCATCCTAAGATTTGATCATAAACTCACCACAAACTGTGTTTGGTTGTTATTGTTGTTGCTATCATGTGTAATTTCGAAATGCCTGCAATGCTGCAATACTACAACTTGTTTTAAGTGCAGGCCAAATATGTTTTTGTTTACACATGCTGTCACTCAAGCATAAAGTGGGGGAGTATTAACCCAACTGTCTTTATTAATTACATTAGATGATGTTTATCCTTGGATTCACAAAACAAAGGTCAATTATTTGGAAAACAGGTCCACAACACCAATATTTCAATGTAAGGCCATTGGCTATATTCACAACAATGTATTTTTATGGCCATTATAACAACAACTGTAAAGAACACATAGCTAAAGCATGTACTAGCTGTCAGGTAACAAACTCAACTGTGACCACCGAAGAAAGCGTAAAAACTATAACAGTAAACAACAACTAATTATTTCAAACTCGACTATAACCAATAGTTACAAAAATACTCAAACTGAGTTTAGAAATACTGATTAAAAACTTTTAATTGTTGCAAAGAGGAACATGTACTAAAAATAAAACAAAAACAGTAATATTAAAGGTAAAATATAGGATTGGTGCAGTGTTCTGTACTTACTATGTGTGATTCAATGTGTGCATGTAAAAACAACCTTTTTAATAATTGGAGCTCAAATTGTTTCCCGAGTGCGAATTTTTTGTGACTTTGACAGTATTTTAGGCAGTTTATGGGAGACTAGTATCGGCATGAACTTCATAATCAGTGTACTTTCAGACTAATACAAAGAAGCCAAACTTTGATGAAACAAATCTTATATTTTACCTTTATGCATTGACTGTTTGAGTGAGGGCTATCTAAAACGTTGGCTTAGTAAATCTAGCTTGAGAGTTTTTCTGTATAATTACAGTACTCATTATGAATAATTTATGGTTCTCGAAGTTGAAAGCCTTGTTTGGGGATAAATGTTTTCCCTGGCAATTAGTTCCAGCTTTCTTTGTAGACGAAAATAATTTTGATGAATAGTTATAATTGCACTGTGCACTGTAAAGGTTGTTAATACTGGAAAAGAGACAATTTCTAAGGTCTAGTTCACTAGCAAATGGACATGTTTAAAAAAAAAACTAGTTCAATTAACCCACAGAACCATACTTTGTACACATGTGTCCAAAATCTGCTGAGTATATTCAGTGTCCAACCAGTAACTTATATTGTGGATGTCACTTTTAATGTATACTAAATGTGTAAATGCAACATCCGAGAAAGATAAGTGGAATTAAATTGGTTTGAATTAATAAACATCACAGCCTGCGTTTAATTTAAAAAGTCAAACTGTTGATGTTGCTTCTTCTTTCACTTGTTTCTAAAATTTCAACCCTGATTATGATTAATGTAAGATAATAAATGGCTACACTTCAAAACTTAATACACTTGACCAAAACATGATCTAAACACCAATACTCTTAAAAGCAGCACTGCCTTGATCTATCTACCCTTATGATGAATCAAATAACCCCTTGTAGCATGATTTTTTTTAAATCAGCCCAAAGCCTTGGCAACCATTAACTGCTTCATCCATTAACTGGGAGAAATAGTCTGGGTCATCGATCCCTCGGGGCAACCATAGCACGGGACCACAAGTGTGAGCAGACGGTAAACGTTTGATCCCTGTGACAGGAGTGTAGAAGCTCACTCGAAGTTGCTTTCTGAAACCACCTGGAGGGATGCAATCAGCTCCAGTCCAAAAATCTAGTAATTGTGACAAAGTCACGTGTCCTCTTGAGACATTTTGTCCTGGAAAAAAAGTAAACATGGTAAATGTACATACTGCCAACCAAGGGGGTACTGCCAACCAAGGGGGTAAAACTATCTTGAAAAGTATGGGGGGTGATTCTGAAATTTCGGTATGAATTGCATGAATCACGAGTTCGAAACAGCACATGCATTTAATTTTTACTTTTGTAGGCTGACCCATGGTATAATGGTAAAGAGTGTGATGTTATTTTGAGACAAGCTATTCCCACTTTTGCTTGTTTACTCTTTATGAATTAGTCAAATAACCACATTTTGTTTCACCACTAGGCAAAATCTGGGGGGTGGTAAACATGATCTTGTGGGTATATTTTTGTATTTGAAGCACATGTAATGTTATGGAATACGGGCTGTACAAGGACAGGTAACATTCTTAAACTATGGTAACAGAAACAGAGAAGCCTTTCTAAAGAATCCTTGTTGAATATTCAAAATGTTAAATTCAATTGCTTGCTGTTTTCACTGTTATGCACAGTGAATTGATACATGTAATCATTTGTTTAATGAGAACACTTGATCACAGCTACTTGTTATGTTTGTGCCATAGGCAGTGACTTGTCCACCATGGCAGAAAGTGCTGTAAGTTGGCCTATGTGGGGAACTTGATAACTTTTGTCCAAACAAATAATATAAATTATTCATTTGCATTAAACAAATTCAAATCTGAAAGGCTTTCTATTAGTATTACTAAGAGTCAACTGTTTCACCTTGGCAAGTCCATATCTGGCAACTAGTTACCTGAGCAATGTTGCAGAAAGATTTCAAAGCAGTACAGTGTGTCATCTTCCCGTTCTCTGAGGTTAGATCCCTGTGGAGATGTGTCCACTTCGTACAGGTCCTTCATGTCCTTTGGGTTCAAGGGTGTGTCGTGCTTTATCAAAAGGAATCTTGTTGAATCTGGGTTTTGCTGGATATCTTGCCAGAGATCATCCCCTAGTCCACAGATAAACTGATTCAGTGCTGGCTGAACCCTTTATGGAGAAATACAACAGTCATTAGTTCTCACAATGTATTGTAATGCTCCAGGGCTTAATTGCATTCCTTGGCGCCCCCCCCAAAAAAAAATTAACAGTGCCCGCCCAGGTGCCCCCTACATGTGTTTCATTAAAACATGGTCCCTGCCCACCCCCCACCCACACACACAAACACACTGAGAAGCCGTGCCCCCCCCCCCAATGTGCAGTGCCGCAACTAAGGGGGGGGGGGGGTATGTTCTCCCCCCAGCTGATGGCCGTGCTTCCCCCCCCCCCCCCCTGGTGCCCCCCCATTTGAAATCTGAAGCCAGTGCTGTCCATGCAAATGCACTCTGAAGTTGACAACAGTGCCACCTTAGGAAAGATATGGTGCACCCCCATGTGCCCCCTGAAATTTTACCCTAGTTACGCCGCTGCCCATGTGGGTAATGCAGCTGGATCAATCCTTTCCTTTTAGTCGATTATTTTTGTCTAAAAGCACAGGCATTCCCCCCTTACCTGTACACAAAGTAGTGGTCCAATAATCCTTGCACAAGTTCAGTTCTCTGGACATTCCGGACATTGTTTACCCCCTGGTCAATCAACCAATCTGTTAGGTCCTCAACAGTTGCTTGGAACTGTTCTGAAGAGCAGCCTTGTATCTGTATTACGCAGGAAAGAATACGAGATGTTAGTTGGTCCATATCCACAACTGGCTTGTTGGGGAGTCTTGGAATTACCCCCCCCCCCACAGTGTGTGCATTTGAAATACAAGTGTTTCCTTTGGGGAGGAGGGTACAGTCTGCCAACACCCTCCCCCGTCTTACCCCAATCATACCAATTACTGTTATGAGAACTATAGTAGAGTACTCTCCACAAGCGTTCTGCAAGTGTTTAGCCTACACCTGCTTAACAAGAACTCAAAAGTTTAAATGAGCAGTACATCTCAATCAGCTAGTAATATAAAGAGTTGGTAAAATGTTAACAACCCAATGACAGTGAGTGTAAATGCAAATGACATTTTTAATTAAACATTACCTTCTGTACATTTTCGCGAAATGCTGCATCAGAAATGTTGTCAACTTCACTTAAGCTTACATGACTTTTTCCCACCATAGCCTGAAATACTGATGGGTTCAATCCATTCAGTCCTGGACCTCCATGGCTCAGACTCCATTGTACTAACCGTGCCGCTGTTCTGTAGGTACCCTTTTGAATATGCGCAATGTTGTATCTAAACGTCAGATTGCCTCCGTAACCATCAAATATGTCCTGCCTGGCGAGTTCTCTCATCAGTAATCTGAATGAAAATACCAGTAAGGACATGACTGTCTTGTTTGGAAGGTCAGCTGGAAATACTGTAATGAGCTTTGCTTAATAATAGTGGTGGAGGCAGTAGGTGGTTCATATGATTCCCTGTACCAATTGACACCTCTTAAACAAATTAAGAAGTGAAATGTTGTGCAGACATGTTCTTAAAGGTTGAGGTTGTAAGTTTTATCAGTGGAGTCATTACCCTTCATTTGAGGCAATAAACTATAAATTTGAAATGTACACCATGTGTCAATTTAAAAACATTTTCTTTTCACATTTTCAAGGTAAAATCTCCACAACAAGGTGGGAAGAAATTACCAGACATTTATACACTATGTAAAAATGTGATGCTTCAAAATTGGCATTCAGGTACACTTACTTGAAAAACTCCCTGGTGGGGCCACCCCCATCTTCAGCTTCTTCACCAGCAAAGGAAACATCGATTGGTCTGGCAAAAGTGAACCCTTGGTCTTGAATGGCATACATTACTGACTTCCACAACTTCCTTCTGTTTACAATTATCTGTACCGCCTCTCCTGTCACTGACTGCTCAAGGGATGAAATGACTTCTTGAACTGTTTTCTGTGACCTGTTTGGGGGAAATAATTCTGTAGTGACCTTATATGCCTCAATTGTTATCAGCCATTAAATCTTACAATCATGTAACAAGATTGAGCTGTCATTGTTTATTACTAATACTTACCCACTTCTTGATACTGGTTGACTTTCAGTCAAACTCTGTTCGATAGCAGCAGCTAAGGCAAAATCTTCTTCGTCATTATCATCACTGCTGCTGATCAAATCCACATATTTATCATAGGCTGATGTACTTGCAGTACATGCAGGCTCCTCACATGTCTGCAGAACAAACACAAAGAACATGAACCACAAAGGCATAATTCATTTGCCCAATACATGAACTTCAAAGTAACAATTCTCCTTAACACTGAAGAGGGAGCTTTCAAGTGCCTGCAATATATACTGGTACAAAGGTACTTTAATCTTTTCTGCTTTGTCTTTACCATGTGCATTTATTGCAACCTTTCATGGTCGACATTCACTTGCTTGTTGCCATGAGTCTCTACACAATGATCTTGTTAATTGAATTTTACCTTGGTTGTGTTAGTCTTCAAAACACTGTCAAGTTCCACTACTGGAGGGGATCACTTTCCCATGCAGACAGGATTTTATTCTTTTTTGCATTACAATACATTCCTTCTTACATTAAAGCAGAGTGCTGGCTGCAGTGTTTCAACTTTTTAAAATGATCCACTTTGACATTCTAAAACCACCAGTAACTATATTAGTAGTTTTTGTGTGTGAAACAAGTGTTACAATAAAACATTCACCATAACTACTTTGTCAGTGCAGAATTGTAAATCAAAATGTTCATCTTAGCATTGTCACCTTTTTGCTTCTTTGATGGTCATGACTACTTAATTGCTTAATAAGTAAATGGAAGCTTGCCCTATGTGGATGGCATAGTAACTCAAAAAAAAAGAAGAGTTAAGTTTCGGCAAAGTATTGAAACATTGTTACCAACAGTCATTAAAAAATATATCAAGGCAGCCCTTGTTATATGCATACCTGGTGTCTCCGATGAAACTTGATGGTGGGTGTGTCTGTGTCTTGAAAGCTTGAAGAGGCGACCGAAGACTATATAAATGTACAAATAACATCATGTCATTTTACAAAGAGAGGAATTCTCATGAATAGAACTTGTTATCAAAAGTGGATTCATTCATTTGGTCATGGTGAAATTACTAAAACAGTATCTTTGATGGTGACTGACACAAACTGTACCTCTTTAAGCCTGCATTACTTCATATTTGTTAGGGTTAGTTTTCTTTTCTTTAGGAGAGAATACTCTTTAAAGGACAGTGTTTTTAAGATAACTGATAAGACTCTGCAAAATAAAAATTTCTTATTTTCCTCCTGAATTTTTTTTTAGGTATAAGCCATTCATGCGGGACAGATAATGTTGCACAAGAAATTACCTCATTAAGTGCAGCAGTTGATGTCTCCAGCTCAGACTCAGAAGATATGTCAGTGCCTCTTTCAGCAGTCTTATCTCTTGTCTGAAGGTAGAATCGAAGTACTCGCATTTTCGTTTCCTTGTACATTTCATCAACAGTACGACTGCTAAGGATGTGCTGGTGTGCAACATCAACCAAACTTGTTTCTTGGTCCTCAAGTTTCCCCTTTGTTGATTCACCACCTTTGAAAAACAGACCCTCTGCAATTTTCTGGACAGTGTCGGCTGTTGATGTCCTGTTCACAGTAAGTGACCGTGTGCCACCTCCATGTGGTTTCCGGACCAGCTTGAATTTCTGATCATTTTCATCCCAATGTAGCCACCCAATATCTATTTGTCTTGACTCCTGTTTGGGTTTTCGTTTCCCAAGAAACCCTGGCTTCAGATCTCCTCCACGTCTGGTTTGGAGTTTCATTCTTAATTTTTTCAGCAGTTCTCCTTTCTTTCCATCCTCTCTTGTTTCTTCATCATCCTTTTCCGCTGCAGACTGTGACTGTGCTACTACTGTACGGCAAAAATGCTTTACAGCAATTCTATCTCCAATGCGGGTAATAAACTTGCTCAACTCACTTTCCCCCATTAGCATTATTGTCTGCTCATCAACCTGTGTATCACAAAATTCACAAAATATTGAAAGAAAATGTAAATTAAATAAATAAATAAATAAATACATACATACATACATACATACATACATACATACATACATACATACATACATACATACATACATACATACATACATACATACATACATACATACATACATACATACATACATACATACATACATACATACATACATACATACACACATACACACACACACACACATGCAAGTGTGTAAACACCTCCAATCGGGGACCTCCTATTGTCCCTCTTTTGTTTGGACTTTAACTTTTTGGCAACAGCTCCCATTGGTTTTGTACACAATTTCCAACTGGGGACCTTTACCCAACCGGGGACCCTATTGTCCTCTTTTGTTATAGGTCCCCGGTTTGAATGTGAAAACAAACTCACACACACACACACAAGTGTGTAAACACCTCCAATCGGGGACCTCCTATTGTCCCTCTTTTGTTTGGACTTTAACTTTTTGGCAACAGCTCCCATTGGTTTTGTACACAATTTCCAACTGGGGACCTTTACCCAACCGGGGACCCTATTGTCCTCTTTTGTTATAGGTCCCCGGTTTGAATGTGAAAACAAACTCACACACACACACACAAGTGTGTAAACACCTCCAATCGGGGACCTCCTATTGTCCCTCTTTTGTTTGGACTCTAACTTTTTGGCAACAGCTCCCATTGGTTTTGTACACAATTTCTAACTGGGGACCTTTACCCAACCGGGGACCCTATTGTCCTCTTTTGTTATAGGTCCCCGGTTTGAATGTGCAAACAAACTCACACACACACACACACAAGTGTGTAAACACCTCCAATCGGGGACCTCCTATTGTCCCTCTTTTGTTTGGACTCTTACTTTTTGGCAACAGCTCCCATTGGTTTTGTACACAATTTCTAACTGGGGACCTTTACCCAACCGGGGACCCTATTGTCCTCTTTTGTTATAGGTCCCCGGTTTGAATGTGAAAACAAACTCACACACACACACATACATACATACATACATACATACATACATAAACAAATAAATAAACAAATAAACAAATAAATAAACAAATAAATAAACAAATAAATACATAAATAAACAAATAAACAAATAAACAAATAAACAAATAAATACATAAAACAAAACAAACAAATACAAAACCAACCAAATTGCATTGCTTTGATCACATTGTTGAATAGCCTCACATGTCACAAAACCTAACATCCAGTCACTTCTTTGTGAGATAGATTAAATAACTAAGTGTTAAGCACCCCTGCACCACCTGCATGATTTGATTCAGACTTCTGCAGTTAGTGTGTTTTACGTGCTAAACAGTGGCATCACTGAACTCGGAAATGTAGAATCTAAATTGTCTAAGCTCTTGTACTTTGCTTCAATTTTTGGTCTTATGACTTCAAGGCACAAAGTATGAAGTTTGGCTGCAGAATGCCTTCAATGAAAGCTGCAAAGGCTTGTCTAGCCAGGTTCTTGTTTGCCCACCCTCCCCCTTGGGTTAGAAATATATAAAAAAACAGCATTTATATGAACTGGGGGATCCAGGGTGGGTTGGTTGCGACAGGTATGATTTGGGGTGTGATGGGCTGCAATTCCAAACGTACAAATACAATTTTAAAAATAACAAAGAGATTGGTGCATGTGGGGATAACAATACAAATGTTATAAAGTTGAATGTGGAAAGTTACATGTAAAGCTTTAAACAAGTAAATAAACTGCTACATGCACAGTGTATGATACAGTAAAAGGCAGTTAACACACTTGCAGATTCTTTTTTAATTTTTTAAAATTATTTTATAACTGTGTACAATAGCCTTTTCAGAAATTTACCAATGAATTCATCTCTAAACTGGTAGCCTACACTGCAGTGCAATGCAGAGACAGGCACAGGGGTTGCTAGCCCCTGCAATAGCAAGAAATGTTTTTTATTGTTGTTATTTATGTATTTCACAAAGTTGGGGCTTTTGTTATTCCACCAGTTTTGACCAGGTCATATGGTGAACGCAGCTTCGCTTACACTGCCTCAGCCTTATGGAACAATCTCTCAGAATATTTGAAAAATATTGATTCCATTGATAAGTTTAAGATTGCTTATTCATGCATTTTTGTTCGATACCCAGTATATCTTGTATCTTGTATTTGTAAATCTTGTATTTGTATTTCTTTGTCTTTATTTTCTCCACAGCGCATAGGGACATGTTTAATCACTGTGTTATGCGCCATATAAAAGTGGTTAATTATTATTACTATTATTATTATTATTATTATTATTGAAGGAATCATTATTCTTTTACAATCTATGGAAAGTTCCAAACCTAATGGCACTTTAGGCATTCCTGGTTTTCATCTACAAATAATGATAGGGATTGTGTTAAGATAAATGTAAATGTCTGCACACATCTATAAATACAACAGAACAAAAACTTTCAAAACAAACTCATTCCTTACTTTCTCCTGTTTCATCCTCTCTATTAATTCTTGAGGAATTGACCTACTGGCCATATACTTTGACAGCCGATCACTCATGTTATGGCTGAAAAAAATAAAAATAAATGTAATGCCAAAACAGTTGGTAAAAGAAGAAAACATCATCTTTAATAATTTAGCTTCTGGATTTGGGATTGTATATCATTTGTGTTTTAAATGAGCCACACACACCCATGAAAAATACTTAATCCACTGCTTTATACAACACTTTGTAGGCCTAGAAATCGTAAAGTAAATAAATAAAATTTGATTTTTTTTGTTTTATAGTTCTTTTATGCTCTTTGGCCCATGTTGCCATTATTACAGTGGTGCAAGTGCACAAAAACTGCCTTATGGAGACTTTAAAAGGAAAGGGCAAGAACGGTCTCCACAGGGGAACTCTATAGAGAGAGATGCACACAAGGAATTTTATTTTCAAAGTCTATGGGAGGATGTTAAGTACAGGTACAAAGGAAGGAACAAAAGATGTCTCCACAAGGATGTCAACAAGGGTGGGTGTGTGTGTGTGTAGTGGACACAAGGAAGGGCATATGTGGGGTCCTGACAACAATGGAACAAATAGACCCGTACCCCACAAGGTCATTTCAATAGGAACAATTGAATTGGGCCCCACAAGGGAATTCTTCTGAGAAGGGAATAATAGAACAACAATAGCAGTACCCCACATACCGGATCCGTAAGGATGTGTGTGTGTGTGGGGTAGGGGGGGGGGGGAGGTCACCAGCATAGGGGGATCGGAGTGTGTACTCTCCATAGAATTACAATGTTTGGATGGTAATAAATGACATAGGCCTATCTATGCCTGATTTAGTAATAATAGTGGTGTGCCTCCCACCCATTTAACCCGCCACACCGCTCACCGTCACATCAATCACTTTTAACTTCGTTAACGAGGAATATGTCTTTGGAGCGTGTAAAAGTTTGACATTATAACTCTCTCATTAACATTACGATATACTTAGTATACTATACATAGTAGTGTAGCCACATCCCGCCACCCGCAGCCCACTTTTCGGACACGACAAAAAAATGATACTTTGTATTTATCGATTTTTGGAACATCGCAATTTGTTTCGACAATGATCATTTTCATCATGAGCACAACATTTTTTGTGATTAAATACTCCAGTCGAATGATGAACAACTACACTTACCGAGCTGATTTTGATAACTATACTTTAGCTGTTTAGTCTGCACTGTTTAACACTGCACTGCATTCCCTGCAAGTAAAGTACTTGTCACTCCGGCCGTACCGTAGCTAGGGACGCAAGCGCCATCGTGTACTGCATGCACACACCGATATTCGATGCGCACACACACACACCACGCCACCACGCCGCCCGGGCCCTCGGAAACACAATTTAATACAAAATAACTGCTCTCTAAAAGTATAAATAAATGCAATGAAAATATAAATAAATGCAATGAAAATATAAATAAATGCATTGAAATATAAATAAATGCATTGAAAATATAAATAAATGCATTGAAAATATAAATAAATGCATTGAAAATATAAATAAATGCATTGAAAATATAAATAAATGCATCGAAAATATAAATAAATGCATCGAAAATATAAATAAATGCATTGAAAATATAACTAAATGCATTGAAAATATAACTAAATGCATTGAAAATAAAAATAAATGCATTGAAAATATAAATAAATGCATCGAAAATATAAATAAATGCATTGAAAATATAAATAAAGATGGCACTAACGGGCTTTCGTAGGAATTTACTTGGCGGACAACTCAATTTGCTGTCCCTTCGGCCGCCTATTCTTACCCTTTGACCTCTGGTCAACCGCCGCAAACATAAACATTGGTTACGTGTTCTAAGAATCCAGCCAAGGTCGTACTCAACTGAAGGCTGAAGCAGTATCCAAATTTGTATGTAGTTTGGCTCATGAGCGTACAATGCGTAAAGTGATCCCCTTCGAGATCACATAAAATCATCTATTGGATGTAGAATACTAGGACTGACCTAGAGGTCTAAAGATCCTTTTTTGCACTCTTCACCGAAAATGTACACTTCCTACAAATTCTCTTTTGTGACATGTTCCTTTACATGAACAACTATGTTTCAAGCAATGACAAGATACAAACATCAGTGAGATGTTCCTTGCTCTATTGATTATATCAGTTTTGTCTAACAAAAATACACATTAATCTGGTTCCCTCCAAGTTGTATAAACATTAAGTGTCAGGAAACACTTACATGGTTTGTGTTTTGTTTTAAATATGACCGGATTGTGAATATTTGCATGAAGTTTAAGTTTGAATTAAATATTTAGAAATGAAAAATTCAGTTATTCATGCATTGGATTTATCACAATCTGTTTGTATTTGGATCATCACCTTGAGCAGTTTATAACTCCATCATGGCATTTTAACAAGATGGTCAAGAACATCACACAATCGTTTTGTAGAATGTCCATAAAATTTTGCTATAGCTGCTTTGGTGTGTTTTAAAAAAAAAGATCTGGTGTCTAGATCATCACCTTGAGCAGTTTATAACTCCATCATGGCATTTTAACAAGATGGTCAAGAACATCACACTATCGTTTTGTAGAATGTCCATTAAATTTTGCTATAGCTGCTATGGTGTGTTAAAAAAAAAAGATCTGGTGTCTAGCTAGCCCTTTGTTCAGACCTTCTTTCCGTCTTTTATCTAAGATGTAACTGTGAATAACTAGTACGGTTTACACTAGGTGGGTTGTTACAGCACTTATTCGGTATTTAACAATTCACCAAGAACACATTACCAAAAAAGTAATTAAGCAGTTAAACTCCACCTGTGGAAATTGCCATCATAATTACAGCAGATTCTAACAATCGACATGTGCAATATTTTGTTTAATGGGCTTGAATGCTATTTTGAGCATGAATGTTCAAAGTTTTGAAAAGAGAGTTTCAAAATAGAGAAAGGGTTTCAAGGTCCTGGGGCCCAGTCCCTGCTGAGCTGCGAGTAATTGTACCATTGTGTATGAGTGACTGGAATATATTGACTCATGTGACTCCTGAACATGGTAAAATTAATAAAGAATTTAATTTTCACTGATCAACAGTTATGTTCATACATGGCCCGCAGGATCATTTATTGCTGAGAAGCTACGTATAATTTTAGCAAAGGGTTCAGCTATTTGACCAATTAACCCAGTGGTCAAACCACAACAAAGCGGGTATTTGTGTTTTTTTCGGAATACAACACGTAGAAAGAAACATGTGTGAATTGAATGTACAACTTCTCATAGCTTTTTGAAAGCTGTGGAAAATTGTATAACATAAAACACATTCACTGATACTTCACAAAACAATCCACATGTAGGCCAACACACTTGAAAAAGAAGAAAGAGGGGAAACAAACAAAAAAACAAACAAACAAGTCGGTAAAACATAAACAAATCATAAACAAAACAAGAAATGTGGGGCATATTTACCCTTTGATGTTTGCACCATCCATGCCAATGTTAATATTGTGAATAGACAGTTTATAATGTTAAGCTGACCTTTAATAATTGGGCTGAAGAAACTACTCACTTTGCTTAAACCATGGAGGTATAGAAACTCACTTCAGAAGAAGCTAATTTACTAAAAGGAAGAAGACTCGTTTGTCAACCTACATCGAAATATAAGTTATGTGCAGAATGTACACCCACACTATACATCTACTACAGCTCTCATTCCTCTCAGCCCTGTTCAAATCTTGAAATTTTAAGTAGTGTCCATTATTTACACGTATACAGTGGTCAAACTCGTAACATTTTTAATTACTGGTTATTCCCAGAATAATTGTAAATAATAACATCTTGCGACGTCAAAATTTCCCGTTTATAAAGTGGATCTACAACTGTATGTTAAAGGATAAACAGACGAAAAGGCATTTACTTGCCCAGTCTTCCTACTCTTACAATAAAGCTGTTTAAAAAAATAGAAATAAAGGTCCTTTCACCCCAGGCATTGATATCTTTATGTTTCATATAATACCCATATTTTCAAACTTTTGAATGTAAATTACCAAGGTTCTATCTGAAACAAATACGCACATTTGCAAGTTCACCTTTGACTTTAACAAAAGTTCAGTAAAGTATAGCGCCCTCATGCCTTTTGTGTCGGCACTCTGTCTTTTTTTTTTACGAAGAAGTGCTTTTGCAAGTATGATGAACGAACTAACTTTGGTTGTGGCTCAAATTACCACAATATAATTTGTCTCGAATTAATCTTGTCTTCGTTTTAATTGCATTTTAAAAAATTTGCTTACTATATGGCGGTAGAAAAAAATTATTTTCTTGTGAATTTATGTGTAATTATGCATATCAAAAGTGACCGATTTTGTGAAACAAAATCCTCCAAAATTCTTATTTTTAACATGGTCGAGTCAAGCTAAATTGTGGGAGAACTTCGAATACTAGCAGTTTTGCTTTCCTTTATACATAGTTTGCTACCGATCATTGTCAGATAATCATTTATAAAAAATATTAATAGCGATTTTCAATCGAGAAAGTTCTGAAAGTTTTTAAACAAAATAAATCCCCAAATGTTGAATTTTGACATTTTGTCAACTCGTGCTCTCAAGTACCAGCATGAATGTATAGCTTTTTGCTTGTCAAATGTTAATGCAATTTATAAATTTTACAAAATTTAGTTTGAGATGTCGCATCAACTACCTAAACTTAGTGTAAAAAGTTTATGTCCATACAACAAGCAAGAAAAAAATTTACCCCGAAAATGTTGAATTTTTGACATCTTGTCACAGTGCTCTCAAAACCCAGTATGAATGTATAGCTTTTTGCTTGTCAAATGTTAATGCAACATAGGAATTGTACAAAAATTGTTCAACCACTACCTGAAAACATTACCATTGTCCTTTTGTTTCAAAAATAGCAACAAATGCGAATATTTCACTGGTAGGTGCGCCCTCAAGTGCAGTCGTGAACAAAAAACCTACAGGAAGCCAACTTCATGCCCGGCTGGCTATGCATGGATCCCAGTATGGAATGTGGGCACTCTTTTTTGTCCACATGGTATGACCATTGAGAACCTTTCTCTATGGTATTGTTTTGTCCCAACTTGACAATCGCCCCAACTATGGTTGGGACCAGTGCAGCTCCAGCTTGAGTGTTAAAAGTTGGGGGCATACCAACTATAGTTAGGATGGCCCATAGAGCTCAACAGGATACCCTGATTACTCATGCGTTGATTACACTACTGCAGAGCCGGTCGCGTGCCGGTCGGAAAGACGAGGTTTGGAATGCCCTTTGGTTGTGATAGTTTCGCTCACAATAGACGGCTAACTCGGCGTATAACTTTCTTTTTAGAGGGTTCTGACAGCGGTCACATGCCGGGTGAAGTTTTAAGTCTCAAAAGTAGTCCTACGCAATTAATTTCCCTTCTCTCTGAAAACCACTACCAGAATTTGAATTAAATTGAAATATTCTCAAGTACTAGTATAAATTGATAATAATAACTTTATACTTATTATTTTTATTTATTTTATAGTTTATTCATTGGGGGGGGGGGGGGGGGGGGGGGTGTTATTATTTTTATTTATTTTATAGTTTATTCATGGGGGGGGGGTGTTCTGTGTTTACTGCAATCCCCACTACAGTTGGGGCGCCACATTTTTAACACTCAAGTTGGGACGACGATTGACAAGTTGGGGCGGAACAGTATGACCATCCATCCTTGCATTTCTGTTTGCTCTGTGGCACGACTATGGAGATATGGCATTACTATTGGTATTTGGGCCACGAATGTTGAATTACCATTTATTTCGTGGTGAACACTACACATGGATGAAAAACATTGATTAAACAATGTTAGTGGAATATCTCGCCCCACATGTGCCTTGATTGCACGTACGGGATCTTCTTGGTATCGTGATGAAAAATGGTTAAAACGAGATAGGTTATGGCTGGTAATAATGTCACTTACTGATTTCTTACTGAACACCCATTTTGTTCATAAAATTGCATGTTTTACCACCGCTTTATTTACTGCTTCAATTCAATGTAAGACTCTAAGAGTGTGGTGTTTTGCTTGACCCTTTGGTTAAGCACAAATCGAGAAAAAAACAAAACCCACGCATCCCAACAACTGGGAGAAAATAGCCACTGATGTCCCCCACCCCCCCCCCCCCCCCTGTTCGCACCATCGTTATGTAATTGGAGGCTGTTGCAGTACCCCGGGGAAAAACAGCACAAATCTCTGAAGCAATCTAATACGAGTGATCAGCTAACACTCGATGCATACTGATCGTTTCTGAATCTGCAGAAGAAATTCAGCACAATCGCCGTGTAACGGCCAGATACTATTATACAGCAGAGCGATATGCGACTCTATTCGGACAATCTTGAATACAGAATGTGAACCCTTTGGACTTAGTTGCTATCTAACGCATACAGTTTGCAATGCGTACAGTCATCATCAACGAAATGAAATGTCTTTGTGAGCACGCGAGAGAGTGCCCTACCAAACATGAAACTGTACAAATGTACAGCCCAGAAACAGTTCTCAAGTCAAATTCCAAGTAAGTTAACAAGTATAGGCATGTGAACATAATTTTATAATTTAGTACACACACATAGTTAAGGATTAAATGTACTTAGGTGTTATTTTTGTGATAAATCCGGACAGTGGATGTGATTTTGACTAAGCCCAATTAAAGACCAAACAAAATACCTCCAACCAACCCTCTCCATTTCAAACATGTATTTATTAGTACATTACCTTAATGTCGGATTTTTACACTTTTCTTGTATTAAAAAAAAGGGGGAAATTCGCGGCCAAAAAACACTCCGCAGCAGCAAGCCGTTCAGAAACATGAGCGCCTATAACTGATGTTGGCAGCAAACATTTTGCGTGAAATAGTGACGTAGCTGGATGTGTGATATTCTCGTGTCCACGATGTTACACAGACAGCACCGGTCTGGTTGCGGTCTACCTGTGCGTTGCTAGTTCAAAAATAGTCTGGTTTGACATAGCAGCATGGGAAGTGCAGGTCGTCACAACTGTACTTTTTAGCGAAACAAATCAACAATAATTTTACTAATTTTCACATGAAATTTACTATCCAAAAACTTTCATTCAGTGTATGAAATCCTTGAGTCAAGTTTACATAGGTTTCATGTTTTTTTGTCGTAAGAATTTGAGCAAAAGGTGAGGTAAGCTTACCTACCATTCTGTATTGTCTTGCCGGTGTTCAAGATTTTTGGCGTTACCCAAATCTTCTGTGCCCGCGGCTTTATCATCTGCCACTTCGGGCTCAAATTGATAGCGTTCAATTCCCCGAATTTCCCCGTGTTCAGCATCAGAGTCATCAATATACAATACAATACAATACAATACAATAAATACATTTATAGAGCGCTCCAACACATCAAAGATGGTTTCACAGCGCTGAACAGTCTAGAAAATTAACCAAATAATCCGGTTATGCAGGTCAAAGTTCAAACAGATAGGTTTTCAGAGCCTTCTTAAAAGCGTCCAAGGAAGTGGAGCAGCGGATGCACTGTGGAAGCTCATTCCAGAGTCAAGGTGCATGTGCCTGGAATGCATGGTCACTAACTGTGCTGTATGTTCTGGGCACATGGAGAAGGGTAATGTCTGAACTTGAGCGGAGTCCAGGTCTACCAGAGTGATGTGGTACGATGAGAGAGCCAAGATAGGTTGGGGCTTTGTTTTGAAGACACTTGTACACAACAGTCAGAATTTTGAATATTATACGTAGCTTGATTGGAAGCCAATATAATTGCTTACTAGCTGGTCACTAGTTGCATTTGATACTTCCTCTCAATCAAATTCACTTTCGGACGACGACGACATGCTTGAACTTTACTCACGAGTGTGTGAACGTGTGCCTTCATATTCACTACCTTATTATATGGAGACCGAAAATAAAACAGAAAAGGGAAAACATGGGGTCTCTGTAAGGAAATTCTAAAGACTGGGTTGCTCCACAAGGAATTTTGTGTACAAAATCTATGGGAGGTTCTTAACTTCAAGAACAAAAGGGAAGAACCAAATGTCTCCACAGGGATGCAAAAACAGGAATGTGTGTGCGTGTGTATGTATGTATGCATGTAAGTCATAGGTCATATAGTATATTATGTACACGGCGCGTCACACGATGCGGCGCAATAAACAGTCGTTTCGTTGTCTCACACGTCCAGCTACGTCATCTTGAAAGCCTCTAGAAAAGTGCTCCCGACGGCTTTTGTTTCACTTTCTGATGCGTGAAGGCAGACGCAAAGCATTTTTTCATAATTTCTTTTGGGGTATATTAAAATTATGACACCACTACTTTTTTGTTTTTTGTCTTAATATATGTTTGAAATGGTGGAATTATTTTGGGTCATTTTGTGCCCTCTTTAACCATGGATGTGATATCTGACTTGGATGTTATTTGGTTAGGGCCCAGCAGTTACCTTTAGATTTATATTAAAATCATTTACCATTTACTTTCAAGTAGAAATGGTATGTGTATGTACTGCAATTGCAGTTTCAATTCAACTGAAAGTAGCATTCTTTAAGTCTAACACAGATTGGTCAACGATTTCTTACACATGCCAACTTGTACACGTGTATATTGTTTACTAAATGCTGCTTAAAATGCCATTCCAACCTACTGCAAAAAGAGTACGACCATGTAACAACAATGGGCGAAAATTCTGATACTGATTCGCAGGGTGCGGGCCGCTGCCATACGTACAATGTACAGTCACGTTTCAGTAGCACTCAACCATCATACACTGCGCCCTGCTGTCATGCATGTCATGTGTAGTGTACGATATAATAATACTGTCGAGTGCCATGATTGTGTTGTGTGACTACTTTCAATTTCAAAGTTCCACGCCTAGGCTATAAACTTGTGTAATTAAACTTGTGTAGTGTGTAAGCCTAACTAACCTAAAGTAAAAGTACATGTCTTGATAATACATTACCTCGAAATGTTTGCTCAATTTCTTGAACCCTTTCCTCCGTGACTGATGCATCCAATCTACCAAGAATTTTCTCCATCTTCGCCTCGGGTGGTCGTCGCTGATGTTCGCCGTATCTCTTGTGCAGTACACAAAATGGCGACCGCTGAAACTTTTTCTGGGCTCGTTATGCAAAGCAGCGTATCCGTGAAAAACGATTAGCCCTAGTAAGTACGAAGTTGTTTCGTGATTGGCTGGTTTCGATAAACACAAACCACTTCAAAGTCGAGGAAAAGCTTGGCGGGAAACGTTGCATACACTCGAAAAAGAGATACTTTTGTTCCGTTTGTTGAGCAAAATCACCCCGGCAAGCCAACGGAAGAAAAAAGTAACTAACAAAAAACAAAAAACAAAAAACAAACAAAACAAGGGGTCGATATAAAAATTTTAAATGAAATGAACAATCATCTGTTGGGAAAAATCGTCTTTTATAAAGTTCAAACACACAAAGTACTCTTTCATAGTTCTTGTAGCGTGTCATCCACTTTTCACTCCATAGAGAGTGAATAGCGAATCACTCCACCTTTAGGGTGGTATAAAGGCGCACTTGATAAAGAGTGCTTCAACTTTATACGAAATTTACTACGGAGAGTGTTTATTTTTCACTCCACTCAGAGTGAATTTCACTTTAAAAAGAGCGATTTCAATATCACTCAAGCCAGGGAGTGAGTTTTTCACTCTTTTACATTAAGAGAGTACTTTCTACCTAATCCTTGCAACATCATTCTGCTCAAATATCCTAATAGACAACCAGGGCAAAGCCAAGAGTCCGGAGAAGAAGCATTCTGAAAAGTGTACGCATAAAACACTGACTCAAAAGTTTGCAAATCCCAACTTAAAAATGGGAGCATTTAGGGCCTATTTATAGAGGAATGATAATAAAGAAAATTTACAAGAACAAATAAATTCACCTTGAAAAAATATGAAAACAAAATAGGCCTACTGCACAAACGGTAAGGTAAGGAAAGCAGAGAGAAAATAATGTATAATTATATAAATAAACAAAAGCTCTACTACCATGTAAAATTATGAGGGTTGAGAATAGAGAGCAAGGGGGACTTTTAATTTTTCGATCGTACCCATTGCCAGCTAAAGATGAGCCCGAGTGAGTTGTACGCGTTATACACTCTGCCATCGATCTACACGTATACTTCTCGCGCGAAATAGTTAAATGTACCAAGTGCCACTGTATTAACACCACACGCACCCCATGCTGTGCTCCAAGGCCAGGGCCCTGTATCACCAGTACGTGTAATAACACTTTCCTTAGTTTACTTTATTTAAAATGCACGACCTCTGCAGAAACTGTTCACCAGGTAAGATGTTACTTTATTTTAATTAACTCATTATTGATATATTATTACTATTAGATAGCAGCCTTAAGTAAAAATAGTAGAATTCATGAATCATTATTAGTAATTTAAAAAAGGGAGAGTTATTTAGTAATATTTAATTCTTTTTAATTAATATGATTCATGAATTCTACTACTTGTACTTAGCCTATACTAGGGAGTTCGGTGGTTTTTGCAATTTTTCATCACACCTCTACAAATTTTGTATCAATGGAAAGCTTGTTTCAAGAAAAGTTCACTGGTGCTTAAATCAGCTTCATAGCTTGAAATACAATGGAGTTATGCTATTTTAAAGAGGCGCAGAGAAGCAGACAATTTAAACAAAACGATACATATCCAGTGAAAGAAGCAAAACAACAATAAGGGAAAACATATATACATGTACGAAATTTAAACAATGGATACCAACAAACTATGGATTAAAGAAATACATCTTGAAAAGGTGAGTTTTTAGAGTAACTTTAAAAGTGTTAACATCAGAAATATTTCGGATATCTTGAGGAAGACCGTTCCAGAGAGATGACCCAGCATGTGCAAAAGAACGATCACCCCATAAGTTGTGTGTTTTAGGAACAAGTAAACATGAATTGGAGGACCGAAGATTCCTAGAGGGACGATATTGAATGAAGAGATTGGTATTGTATTCGGGAGCGGAACCATGCAGGCAATGAAAAACAAGCAAAAGTAACTTAAATACAATTCTAGAAGGCATAGGGAGCCAATGGAGAGACTGTAATACTGGTGTGATGTGACTTCGACGATTAGATAAGGTAACAATCCGGGCAGCTGTGTTTTGCAGTCTTTGCAATCTGGCAAGCTGGGTGCTTGGTAATTGATAGAGAAGAGAATTACAAAAATCTAAACGGGATGAAATAAGGGCATGAACAATCTTTTCAGTGGCAGTTTCAGTTAAATACTTTGTTACGCAGCTGGTAACGGACTGATTTACAAAGGGCAGAAACTTGACGTGACATGGACATAGTAGAATCAAATTGAACACCAAGATTTCTACACGAGTGACTCAAATACACAACTGAACCTGCAATGCTAAAAGACTGAACATTTACCTTAGCTAGTTGTACTTTGGAGCCAAAAAGCAGAAATTCAGATTTGTTCTGATTGAGTTTTAATGAGTGGGAACTCAACCAGGTTTGTACTTCTTGTAAACAGGATCCAAGTGTTCGTATAGTAGCCACAGCATCACTTTGGCAAGGTAAAAAGGACACAAAAAGCTGAATATCATCTGCGTAACAATGGTACTTAATTGAATGTTTATGTAAAATGTGCTTCAGACCCGTCAAATAGATGGAGAAAAGCAATGGTCCTCCGACAGAACCCTGGGGAACTCCACAATTTAAAAGAACTGGGTTTGATCTAGACTCGTTGATTACTACTATTTGATGACGGTTGAATATGTAAGATTGGAACCATTTTAGTGCTTGACCCCGGATTCCAAGTGAAGCAAGAGTGTTTAAAAGCAGTTCATGATTGACAGTGTCAAAAGCAGACGATAGGTCCAAAAGCACCAATGCAGTAATCCTCCCTTTATCCATACAATTGAGAATATCGTTAGACAGGTTATTAGCAGGGTCTCGATACTATGGTGGGTACGATATGCAGACTGATGATTGTCTAGAAGTTCATGGACCTTTAGATATTCAGAAAGCCTTGAGAAGACGATGCGTTCAAGGACCTTGGATAAATAAGGTAAGTTAGAAACTGGCCTGTAGTTATGGAGTTGATTGGAATCAAGGGATGGCTTTTTGAGTAGCGGATGAATATGTGCCAGTTTCAGAGCAGCAGGAACAACTGCCTGTTGAAGACTTAGGTTGACTATATTGGCTATAATTGGTGCAAAGGTGGCAGCACAGTCTTTAATGAGATTTGTAGGAATGGGGTCCAATGCACAATATTTGCTAGGGGATTTCCGAAGAAGCGACTCAATTTCCTCTGAAGAAGTCAATGCAAAATTGTCTATGGTCGCTTGACTTTGCAAAGGTAGGGGTTGAGGTGCATCTGGGGAGAGATTGCTGCAAATGTTGTCAATCTTTGTTACAAAGGAATGACTGAAGAGCTGTGCCATTGACTTACTGCATGTATGAGGTGAGAGACGACCTGTCTGCTTGCGATTCAGAAGACGATTGGCAACAGAAAATAATCGCTTTGAATCATTGCCACAGTCCTCAATGACACTGACATAGTAAGCTTTTTTGGCTTTACGAACAAGCGAATTCACGAGTTGACGTTGGTGACAGAAAAGTTGCCGATCTATTTCCAATCTGCAGTTGGAGCGCCACTTTCGTTCAAGTCGTCTGCGCTTCTGTTTCTCTACCGCAATTCTGTGATTGTACCATTGCGAGTTGAGACGCTTTGGGATGCTGCGTGTCTTAGCAGGAGCGTGTGTATGTAGAAGGTTGCCGAGGGTAAGATTATAGCGATTGACAACAGTATCAACACTGTCAGAAAAGGCCGGCTGAATATCACAAAGCTGTACGTTTCTAGCGAATAATAATCTGTCTATAGCCTTGATGTTCCTTAGAACTGATGTTCTCACAGAGTGTTGAGGTTTCTGTAGATGTAGATGGCAGGTAATAACTGAGTGGTCTGATATACCTGGTACAACTTGAAGATCAGAATGAACTTGATTATCTGACTTACGGGTAATAAAAACATCCAGAATGTGTCCTTTCTCATGCGTAGGTGATGCAATGCCCTGTGAGAGACCATGGCCTGAGAGTAGGTCGTTGAATCTTCTCGTGTTGGGCGCAGATACGTTGTCAAGGTGAATATTGAGATCTCCAGTAACAACAATGGGTGAAGATCTGAAAATTCTTTCATCCAGCATTAATGAGAATTCATTAAGGAAGTCAGAAAAAGAAGACCGAGTACCTGGGGGTCTGTAAGCAACCACGATGTCTAGACTGACACTGGTTGAGGTAAGAGTACCAAGCATCATTTCGAAACAGTGAAATATTTCAGATGATTTGATGGTCATTTTCAGTTCGTTGCGAAAAAGAATACCAACTCCACCACCCCTTTTTGTAGTTCTGGGTTGATTCTTAAAGGTGAAGCCTCTAGGAACAAGATCGGCCACTACAGCATCATCAGTTGAGGTTAGCCAGGTCTCACAGACACAACCACATCAAAATTGTTGTCTAAAACGAAGTCTTGAAATTCTGTTGATTTGTTTCGAAGTGATCGAGCATTCAGCATGCAGAAACGTAAATGATCACATTGTCTCTCCTTGATGTTATTAAATGGGGAAGGTGAAGTTACTGAAGATTGAGAGACTTTAGACGTGTGATATGCCGCTCTCGTCTCTTAGCACCTTTGCTGCCACGATGAGTTTGCCTTTTGCGGGCAATTCCAAGGGTTTTAATTCTTTGAAGAACTGTGTAGTCCAATTGGTTCAAGTTAGTATTTAATGGGTTCAATTTGTATAAGGAGGTTCGATCATACAAAATGTGCTGGTTACATGTACGTCCGGAAGCATTGTAGATAGACCCTTGATGAGACTCAGTCACAGGCTGCGATGGACCAAGATTGGGGCTGACATCACCAGATTTCACAAACATTAGTTGGTAAGTTGCCACTGAATTGGCGTTGTAGGCAATGGGTGTCCCATAGTATTTCCTCACATGGGGTATTTCCACACCCACTTGTACAAAAGTTCTATTGAGTGCAGTGGGGTGCTGTGTGAGGCAAAGCCCCTCACACAGGAGGACAATAAGGATAAGGTGAGTAGAACTGGTCGTCCTCATTGTCAGTGTTCAGGTTATTGTCCAAGATCAATGGTGTTCAGTCAAGCTTGAGACCATCACGTAGCAGTCAAAGGGAACATGGAGGATATCAACAAAATGTTGAACAACCTGAAGTAAAATCCGTCGGATTGGAAAATAAGTTCTTAGCAAGTTTCATATGACACCCATTTTGTCCTGTAGCTTCCACACACATGAATTAATGAGGTGGTGAAAACATAAAGACACATCCAAAAATATAAATACAGCACAGAAACACATTGAAATACGAGCAGTGTGAGAGGGCAACCGTGAGGTGCACACGTCCCGTCTTAATCTTGTATGAGTACATCTGGGTGTCCTCTTCATATTGAATGTTGAACCACTGGGGATATCCTGGAACCTAAAGACAAAACAAAGGGGGGGGGGACACCTGATTATTAAATGTCTGCATGCAATGGAACTTGTTATATTTTATCATTTGATATAGCAGCTGGTATAAGGCAATGTAAAGACAAACATCATATTATTTTAAACAGAAGGCGGCAGCAAAGTAATTGATGTAGCAGCAGGTACAAGGAAATGCAAGTTCACAAACAATCTCAAGAAAAGAAAATCATGCAAACAAACATCAAGTAATAACAAGCAACTGAAAATCATAAAAAAACAAATCTGCAAACAATGTAGCATTTGTACAAGTACTCTACAAGTGTTGTATGACTTAATCACTCATCTATCCAGATGAAATCTTGCCAAAGGCACCAAATTTACCCTTATCAAAAGTTAGTAAATGCAGCAGTCAACATGTTATGAAAAAGAAAACTGTTAGTGAATTAACATCATTTGAATATAGGACAATATTTCCCTAGTAAATGGGGAGATAGTAATTCTCATTTAATACTCATAATATCACCATACTTCTTGTATGAAGAATGAAAGCTATGCAGTGCAGAAAAGCAAACAAGAAAATGTGAATAAAAGGTACAAGTGCCTTCAAAAAGATGGATGACTTCACATCTGTGTTCACAGATTATGCTTAGTGATGGATAAACATGATGAACGATGACTGAAACTCTGCAACTCCCAAGTAACATTATCCAACCTGTGAGATTACTCTGCCAATGTGGTAATCTTCCGTCTCCTCTGTGATGAACTTGTGGCGAACTTTCTTGCCAACAAGTGTTGGTGACTGGTCTCCACAGGTTTTGCCACCTGCATCTAATTCAACACTTAAAGAATGCCTTATCAGTTTCTTGAGATTTTCCGCTAGTTTTTCACATCCCCGTGGAACACGTCCACCAGTGTGGTCCTTTTCAGAGAGTTCATAAACATCTTTCAAATCCGGATCTACAGGCTTCTGCTCAAACACATTATGTTGAAAGTTAAGTTGCGCTTTAAATGCTGTGAGCTTCTGCGTTTTACTTTTTGGATTGCAAGATTGTCATCAAAGGCTTCTTCAGACTGCCATAGTCCCCAATAAATAATATCAGATGTGAAGTTTTCTTTCTTGTTCATGCGTCTTGCTTCCAACTCCTTGGCTGCTCTCATCTTCTGTTTAATCATGGATCAGCGAGCTTCCTGGATTTGTTTTTGTCTATCTTTGAAAGCCTTCTTTACTTTCTTTACACCTCTGGCAACTCATGAACAGTTTTCTCTTTTCAGCAGGATTCTTCTGCTTTAGCCAATCTAAAGTCTTGTTATGTGCAGACATAATGCATGCCTCACTAGCCTGGCTTTTCCCTCATCAACCTGTCAAGGTGTCCGAAGATGGATTCGGAAAACTTGTTGCTCTTTTGCAAACCCCTAGCCTTTTCCCTGTCTCCTTGACTGGCATCATGTCAACGGCCGCCTTCCAATTGATCTTGGAAAAGTCTTGAGGCAAAGGTTTGCGTCTTGTTTGCCGAGCTCACATTGGACCAGTACCAGAAATTCCAGAAGGACATCGACGCAAGACTCACAGCGGCAAGGGAGGAGGCAGACCAAGACATCAAGGCCCACTTCAAGACTCAAGAAGAGCTGACCACAGCCACCAAGCTCAATTTGGAAATAAATTTTTCCTACAGAAAGTCGGATGTGCCATGGGCTCCACAGCCAGTCCAGAAATCTGTGACATAACCCTCCATGATCTCGAAAACCGAATCCTCCAACAAGCTGAACACATTCTCACTTGGTGGCGCTATAGAGATGACATTCTTATTATCTACGGCGGCAATATTGAAGAATTCAAACAACTGGTAACAACCATGAATCAAATGCACCATACTCTCAAATTCACTTTTGAGGCCTCAAAACGCTCAATCAACTATCTTGACCTTACCATTTTTAAAGGCACTAGGTTCCGGGAAACAGGTATTCTAGACACAAAAGTCTTTACCAAACCCACAGAAAGCTATCAATATCTACACAAATCCTCATCCCATCCCCCACATGTGTTCAACGCTTTCATATACGGAGAGACCCTCCGCTTTGCAAGAAACACAAATAACGAAGAGGATTTCAACGAAAAGGTCGAGATATTCAAAAACAAACTCATAGCAAGAGACTACACCCATGATGAAGTGAACACACAGATACTAAAAGTATCACATCATGAACGGGCAAACATGATTCACAATAAACCGGAAGCTAAACAGAACCTCAAAACACCTCTCGTCTTCACGACAACCTACAACCCAGCAATATTCCACAAGGATATTTCACGGGCAATAAACAAATTCTGGCCTCAAATTCAAAGCGATGAAACACTCTCGGACATTTTTCCGAACCCACCCTTCATTGCTTTCAAAAAAGACAAAAATATACGGGAAATGATTGTTAGAGCAAAACTACCACCAGACCATACTGCGTCTAAAAGTAACTTTGACGACCACTCTCCCGCAAATAATTCATATGAATTACAAGAAACACTTGAGGATCTAATTGCCTTACTCTAAACAATCCAACAACGGATACACACCTTTGGGCACTCAAAAACAAAGACATACCCACGGCTATGTCCCCAACCCCAAGTATTTGTTGCAAACCCACAAACATCTTTTTTCAAAAGATGTCCAAAAGAGATTTACCCGATTCTCTGAATCGACCTACATGCAACTGAAGAGGAAGCGAACAAGACTTCCGAAAACTAGTTATTGCTACCAAAAGGATCTGCAAAAATATCCTTGATCTCGAAAAAAACCTGTTCACCACCGACCAACATGGTAAAAAAAAAGGTCATACTCTTTCGGTTGAACTATTTCCCCACCACTTCCCAGTTAACATAACAAAAGTGGAAATAGTCTAGCACAGATATTACATTTGGAATTGTATTACTACAAATACTCTTCTAAATTTACAAGTCAACATATACAGCGTCACTGGATGGGATAGCACCAACATTTATTATTGTACTCCCTGTCCCCATAAGGGTCAGCTGTGAGTCGTTGGTCACAAAAGCATGCCCGTGAATTCCCACCTGTCTCATGAGGAAGGGGAATCTTCAGGTTGCCTGTATCTGAACTCACCAATACCACGAGAGCTTATTTTTCAATCTGTGCAAATTCGCCCGCAACCACAACCATATATTATGGTCCCTACCCTCATTTACGAGGCCTACCAAACCAAACCACCCACAATGTATTAACAACTAAATCCGATCCAACATTGGATCTCTACCACACCAAAATAACCAACCACAAAAACACTACTATTATCAGTGATCCTAACCTATACATATCCAAACATATGGATTGTAACGGGTTTATTAAATTAATATCACTAGTTAATGGTAAAGAAGTATCTTATACAAAACAAATCCAGACTATGCAAACATGGAAATCGTTGATATTTATACTTTCAAAACAAACCCTAAATAAATCCAACCAAAATGATAGTTAATACTTCTTTTTCCAAAAATCCGCATTCGGATGGAAAACCAAACAATAACTTGTATTTAAAAATACAACCTGGGACCTTATTCCACTTTGGTTTTGCAAAAGGTTTCAACACCTCCCGCATTCCTTGCCAATGGTTCGAACAGGACTCTAACAGAAATGTTTCCCGCGTTTTACCCAAACCATTCCCGCCTGTTTCCAACCAATAAACCACACTGCAAACCACACACATACATTGGACTTTTGGCTACCGCCTTTGTTTACACGAAGACCTGTGAACACCCACGCAACCCCCATGCCTCACACTTGAGCACCCACATGGTCTAAATGCCTTTGTGACTTCCCACACGTCCGCACCAGAGACATAAACAGTGTGTCTCCTGTGACAACGCTCATCCACAAACATGTCTTTCAAGATCAGCAAGTCTGCCCGTAAGAGTCTAGTATCCAGCCCAATGGTGTTCCAGTCTCCTCCTGCCGCTCCTGCCCGGAATCAAGACCAAGAACCCCAAGTTTCTGCACGGCGGACATCTTGGACCTTTCTCCAACTACTTCAACCGAGTCCTTACCTTGCGGGAACAGATCACTCATCGACCGCTTGGAAAGAGATTTGGAGAACACCTTACCGAAAGGACCAAAGTACACCGCTACAACACAACCAAGAAAGCAACTTCCGGCCGAAGACTTTGATTTTGTAAAATCCCTAGCCTTGAACGTCACCACTCTGACTCAAGCTAAGGCCCACATTGACAAACAAATCAACTCGTTAACCCGAGCAGTCAAAGCCCAAGTTGCCCCAACCTACATCAGCTCGCAGGCAAGACCGCCTCACCCACACCGCCTCCTGACCTACGAGAGTTCCTTCCAGGATTCTTGGAAAAGTCTTGAGGCAAAGGTTTGCGTCTTGTTTGCCGAGCTCACGTTGGACCAGCACCAGAAATTCCAGAAGGACATCGACGCAAGACTCACAGCGGCAAGGGAGGAGGCAGACCAAGACATCAAGGCCCACTTCAAGACTCAAGAAGAGCTGACCACAGCCACCAAGCTCTATCACTTCTTCACACGGAACAAACATCTTCGAAAGGCCAGAAGCGTAAACGAACGGAAAGTCATTGACTTTTCCTTATAAAACAAAACGGTCTTTTTCAAGACCACCCCATCTTCCAAAAAGAGATCTAAATCACTTGTCACTGTGTCTATTTATTAATAGTATTCTGCTACACATAAAGCAAATATTATTTTTACCATAAATATCAACCCACTTATATTTCACAATAAACAATGGTTAATCGTAAATACAAAAAAGGAAAGTCACTCGCACAAAACCATAGAAAAGTACAACGCTTTTCCCGCCACTGCTCAACCATGTCCCAACAAAGACAACATAGTCTTTTAACTGATTTGGCTAAACAAAGCGAACATTTCATAACAAACCTTTCCAATGTTGAACTTTCTACACACCAGAAAATCGCATTGGGTAAAGGTCTCAATTTTGTTCCTACCCCCGCCAAACCTACACGCCGTTCTCTTTTGAGTGATATAAACACCTTCAATCGAAGAATGAGAGTCGCATACCTAATGCATAACAAGACTTCCAAAACGCAACCCTTCAAACCACCCTCAACATGGCATCCACAATCGATTTTTAATCTCACACTTGAGAACTATTTGGAGGCCACCAAATTTGAACTTGCTCATATTCGTTTAAGACAACAGAGAAACAATATGACAAAGAATCAAATATCAGCTTTATCACAGTTGAAAAACAACAACCAAATCGTGATCAAACCATATGACAAAGGCAGAGGAATCTGCATTATGAACCTAACTGACTATCTAGCCGTAGGCTACCGCCATCTTAGTTCTCAGCACTATGAAGAGCTGGAACAAGATATCACACAAGAAACAAGTCAGCTGGTCCACAATGCTCTCACAAAAATGGTAAACCAAAACATCATCAGCCGCAAAACATATGAGTACCTCGACCCCCTCACACAGAAAGTGGCGTTCCCTACTATGTACTTTCTACCAAAAATACACAAAACTCCACCACCAGGAGAACATTTCATTGGTAGACCTATCATCAGCGGATGCACAAGCCCCACGGCAAAAATTTCTGAATTCGTGGATTATTTCCTACTTCCGATAGTTACCTCGCAACCCACATATGTCCGCGACACAGCGGATATTTTGCGAAAATTAGAAGAAACCCCATTTCCACAAGATGTACTTATCACTAGCATTGATGTTGTTTCAATGTACACAAATGTCCGCCAAACAGAGACAATCAATTGTGTATGCGATGCACTCGACCGCAACAATCACAAGTATACCATCAAAAAACCACACTCCTCTCACATCCGAATTCTTCTAGAACTCATAATTGGAAGAAACTGCTTCCAATTTGGAAATAAATTTTTCCTACAGAAAGTCGGATGTGCCATGGGCTCCACAGCCAGTCCAGAAATCTGTGACATAACCCTCCATGATCTCGAAAACCGAATCCTCCAACAAGCTGAACACATTCTCACTTGGTGGCGCTATAGAAAGGAAATGCATTTCCTGAACAACAAACGTTAGTGATTGTGTGAAAGTATGAATGATATAATTAATTTGTGTCGTCACGGACATTGATGTTTTCCAATTGAGCAGACGACGGAAATGACGGAGCTGTCTGTTTTCACCTTTTTAAGTCGCGCCGCTACGCAACAATCTTTAACCTTAATTTTCCCATAGTGCCAAGCGAAAACACCGCTGCGTTCGATTAGCCTCGTTTCGTGGCTACAAGTGTAAACCCCTGGTACACACGGGGAAGCTAATCGATTGCACCCCTTTTAATGTATCGTAATTTCCTGTGTATAAGGCGCACCGTCGCAAAAGACGCATGTTTGACCGCACACAGAAGAACACCAGGCGCCACCCAACACAAAGGGTTCATTTTGTTGCCTTAGAGCGATCACACTATTCGAAGCATAAATTAAACCGTAACCACATGGGCTGGTCACACGTACAGCCATGAAGAAAAAACGTAAAAGAAAAAAATGTAAATTGATACCGACCTTCATCCATTCAGCCAACGCTGTGCATGCTTGCTCGCGGTTTCCGATCCTGACCTTCCTTTTGTTAATGCAGTCCGGCCCAATCAGCGACCAGAAACGATGGTCCACGTCTGAAGATATTGCAACACGAACATCGCTGGATCAGATTTGTAGACTTGCCCAGTCCCTCTGAGCAGGTAGATGTTGCGCCCTCTACCGGTGAGTAAAGCAAAAGCTAGCGTCGCCTATATATAAGATATGCAAATAATCCCGTCACAACCGGGGAGACGTAACAAAAATGTATTATTATATTTGTAAACAATTGTTGTAATGTTTTTTTGTATTTAAAGTTCTTTTCCTTTTTTTCAAAACTATAATTTGTTAATCACGTTCGTAAGATATTTGTTTAATACATTGCTTCTCTTAGTGTTAGTTCTGTTTTCAAGATCATTAAACTTATTTTATAACTTACTAATAAAATAAACAAAACAGACACATGAGCCATCTCTTTTCTTGCTTGGTCGTCCTGGTAAGGACGGTTGGTTTTGTTGGACTCTTCAAAATTTATTTGAAGCTATATTTCAGGTGGCCTGGTGGAGAGAATACGCAAAATTTCATCTTCATCTTCAGGCTTGCAGAAAAAACCAACCGCACACCTTTGAGCAACACCAAAACGCAGTGAATGGAAGAACCTTGTTGACTTCGGTGTCAAAATGATGCTGATTGTCATGTTGACAGACAAGTTGGGCTGGTCGAATATATTTGACAAAATCTTCGCTGAATCTCTATTGAAGCTTGCCCTCTAGACGCCCTCGCCATCTACAGTTTAAACTGCATAGCAGTCTCGAAGAATGGCTCGTCTCGACGAAGTATGTACTTTCCTCTAAAGACAGCTATTTTTGCCATAATGTGGCATACCGACAGCGAGAACATTTTGAACTATCGTCTTCATTGTCGCTCTGTGTTAAAAATGAAGCAACAGGAAATTAGGTGTTTAAATACCATTGCCAGGGATCCAAAGGAGGATTCTACCGACAATTCTATTGTTTTCAGTGTAACCAATCAGGTGCATCCTCGCTGTTCCTTGCGTTATGGTTGGGTTTTTGGGGTTTCCACAAGAGTAACTTCCAGATAAACCAATAAGGGGCATCCTCGCTGCTCCTTACTTTATGGTTAGTTTATTTTTGTTTCCACAAGAGTAACTTCCAGATTAACCAATAAGGGTATCCTCGCTGCTTCTTGCGTTGAGGTTGGTCATTTTTTTCAACAAGACAAGCTTCCAGGATCCTCCATTTCTTAATGAAAAGACCGGATATGAAAGGGTGGCTATCTTTTTTTCGAAAAGTTATCTTTGCTGTCAGATACAAATTAGTTAAGAAATGGCTTCACGAAGAGCGAGCTACATGGCTGAGTTTAACCTTATAGCAGTTAAGTACGCCGAGTAACACGGCAATCGGGCAGCTGGGCGGGAGCGCGGCGTAGATGAATCCATGGTGCGAGAATGGAGAAAGAGCTGAACGGCATTGGAAAAAAACATGAGGAACAAGGAGACAGTTTGTCATAGATCGGAGACACAGTGGGAGGGCTGTAACCACTGTAATGATTAGACGGCAGGCCAGTCACTTAGCCAAGGAGCGGGGTTTGGTGGAGTTTGTCGGTGACTCGAGTTGGTGCCATCGCTTCATGAAATGGGCTGGTCTGTCCATCCGGACCCGCACTACCGTGGGGCAGAAAACTCCAGATGACTTGGAGGAGAAAATTACCAACTTCAATCTCTTCACCGACCGCAATATCAAGCGACTGAATCTCAGCGATGACAAGGTCATCAACATGGACGAGGTGCCGATGACTTTCTACGCCCCGATAACACAAGACGGTCACCATAACAACAACTTGCCACAAAAAGACCAGTTTCAGGGCAGTACTGGCCTGCACTGCCAGCGGGAAGAAGTTGAAGCCCATGCTCATCTTCAAACAGGTGACCATCCCAAAGGAGAAGCTGCCATCGGGTGTTGTCGTCATGTGCAACAAGAAAGGTAAGTTTATATTAATCCAATTTTAGCATAATTCACAAGTGCAAATGAAACTCATTTTTGGATGACGAAGTGCTTAAGTTCTAAATTACAACATAAAATATTGTTTCTGGATAGATTTGAGATTGTTCAAACTTAAAAATTTCTCAATTGAAACTATTGAAACAGGTTAATTGTTTTATTGCCAAAACATTGACGCTTGAAATTTTTTTCCCCACAAAAACAATCAATTTTTATTATCGACAAGTTTATCGTCGGTTGTATTTGTTTCCTTCTCTTTATTTAACTACATTTTTGGATGTTTTCCTTGTGCAGGCTGGATGAACACCGATATCATGAAGCACTGGGTCAAGCGCTGCTTCAAGTCAAGACCAGGAGCGTTCTTCGACAAGAAGTCCCTTCTCATCCTAGACTCCATGACGGCTCACAAAGACGAAGGTATTCGGGATATCCTGAAGAAGCAGCATGACACTATCCTGGCAGTCATTTCCGGGTGGAATGACGAAGAAGCTGCAGCCACTAGACATCAGACATCAGACATCAGCGTCAACAAGGTCTTCAAGAGCCACATCCGGGAAGAGTGGGAGGAGTGGATGTCCGAAAGGAAACCACTCCTACACTGAGATGGAGAGAGTGCGACGGGCGACCTTCGCTGATGTTTGTTGGTTGGGTCTTGCGGGCATGGGCTGCTGTAAAACATTCAACTATCATCAACGGCTTCAGGAGGGCGAACATCATCCAAGGTGAAGACATCGCAGAGGAAGAGACAGCCGACTGTCGGGCAACAGAACTCGACGACAGGTTGCTGGCTATGTTTCATAGCGACAGCGAGGATGACGCCTTTGACGGCTTTCCAGACGTCTAGACAAGATCTCAAAAACAAAAACCAACCGGCTCTTTTCAGAGCCACCACATCATGAAAAGACAGTCTTATCATAATATTATCCTAAATATAAACAATTCTTAAAACAAAACTCATATAACCATATTTAAAATAAAAATCCTGTCCTACTAATATAAGAAGATAATATTACGTTAAATTCCCATAATACTTTTTAAAACAATCGTTTTAGAAGAGGCAATAAATAAATGAACGATTAGAATGTTTAATGAAACAAACGAAAGTGCAATTCGTAGGTAGGCCTTTTGTATGTTTTCTTCAAATAAACATTGGTACTTCATATTAACCTAATTAGTACATTAAGTCTAAAGCAGACTTCGAAGATATCCTGTACAATAAACACCCTCAACGTTCACACAATAGAGGTTGGGTGAATGCCATATCCAAACATTTAAGTAATTCTGATTGCAGCATTTTCGGAATGAAAATAGACATAATTGCATTTGTGCACAAATGCAAAGCTGTTTCGCCAATAATATTTTCAAATAACTAATCTGAATATGAAAGTCTGATGTTGTGTACATAGTCAAGTAAATAATACAAGTATATATTTCGTACGATAGATCTACTGATTATATCATGTTCCCCTAGGATTTCATGACTTAAAGGGGCAAAAAATACAAAAAAATCATAAAAAATCATGTGATACGTCATCATGACGTCATTTCAGAATTTACAAGAACTTGCCAATATCTAACAACCTACCAAGTTTCAACATGATCGCACTTATACTTCGGGAGTTATACGACTTCAAAAAAGGCACATATAATGCCGCGTCACGTGACCCCCGTTGACATCATTGATCTGAAACTTCACACATATAATGGCTGTCTGACGGTCAACATATGTGTAAATTTTGAAGTGATTACACAAAACTTCTCCACACACATTTTCAAAAAGTTCATTTTGAACAGTTTTTAACCCGCCGCTAGAGGGCGCTCGTGTGTATCGTGACGTCATCGGTTTTTTTTTTAAATGCACACTCTTGCCAGACACTAACATCGTTGAAAGCATTTTCAAAACTTTTAGCACTTTTAAATACCAAGGCACTTCCGGTTTCGACCGGAAGTAGAGGTCATGTGAGGTCACGCACACTGAATAAAAAGACCTAATTTATCCCTATACAATCCCACAAACAGAAACCTACGGTCTCTTGTGGCTGATTTGTTACGGATTTTCAAATATTTAAAATAGAAACCTTTAAGATGACGTCATGTGACCGGTGATGACGTCATGACATCATTGTTTTAGGATCATTATTGCACCAATGCCTTTCATCACTGAAAGTTTCATTGCAATTGCTCTTTAGGAACTATGCAAAATGCCGCTTAGAACGAACGTGCGTTATCTCAATGGCTTTTTTTACTGAAACAGACAAATAAAAAAAATAACTAGACATATTGCATTTGTGCACAAATGCCGAGCTGTTTCGCCTTAACTTTTTGAAATTAATCAACTGAATATGAAAGGGTTTTTTATTCAAAGCAGTTATGACGTATCAAGCCTGTTTAAAAAAGAATTTGGATTATACCACGTTTTGTTAGCAATTTATGACTAAAAGGTGCAAAAAATGAAAAAAATCATAAAAAATCATGTGATGACGTCATCATGACGTCATTTCAAAATTTACAAGAACTTGCCAATATCTAACAACCTACCAAGTTTCAACATGATAGCACTAATACTTCGGGAGATATACGACTTCAAAAGGTGCACCTTTAATGCACGTCACGTGACCCCCGATGACGTCATCGATTTGAAATTTCACACATATGATGGCTGCCTGACGATCAACATATGTGTAAATTTTGAAGTGATTACACAACATTTCTCCACACACATCTTCAAAAAGTCCATTTTGAACAGTTTTTAACCTGCCGCTAGAGGGCGCTCTTGTGTATCATGACGTCATCGGTATTTTTTTTCAAATGCACACTCTTGCCAGACACTATCATCGTTGAAAGCATTTTCATAACTTTTAGCACTTTTGAATTACGAGGCACTTCCGGTTTCGACCGGAAGTAGAGGTCATGTGAGGTCACGCACACTGAATAAAATGAAGACCCAATTTATCCCTATACAATCCCGCAAACAGAAACCTACGGTCTCTTGTGGCTGATTTGTTACAGATTTAATATTTAAAATAGAAACCTTTAAGATGACGTCACGTGACAGGTGATGACGTCATCATTACGTCTTTGTAATATGCAGTGTATTGCTCTAATGTCTTTCATCACTGAAAGTTTCATTGCAATTGTTCTTTAGGAACTAGGCAAAAGGCCGCATAGACCGAACGTGCGTTATCTTAATGGCTTGTATTACTGAAACAGACAAATAAAAAATAAAAACTAGACATGATTGCATTTGTGCACAAATGCCGAGCTGTTTCGTCATAACTTTTTCAAATTACTCAACTGAATTTGAAAGTTTTTTTGGTATTTAAAGCAGTTATGATGTATCAAGCCTGTTTAAAAAAGAATTTGGATTATACCACGTTTTGTAAGCAATTTATGACTAAAAGGTGCAAAAAATAGGAAAAAACATAAAAAATCACGTAATGACGTCATCATGACGTCATTTCAGAATTTACAAGAACTTGCCAATATCTAACAACCTACCAAGTCTCAACATGATCACACTAATACTTCGGGAGATATACGACTTCAAAAAACGCACATTTAATGCCGCGTCACGTGACCCCCGATGACGTCATTGATCTGAAACTTCACACATATGATGGCTGCCTGACGAACAACATGTGTGTAAATTTTGAAGTGATTACACAAAACTTCTCCACACACATCTTCAAAAGTTCCTTTTGAACAGTTTTCAACCTGCCGCTAGAGGGCGCTCGTGTGTATCGTGACGTCATCGGTATTTTTTTTTAAATGCACTCTTGCCAGACACTAACATCGTTGAAAGCAACTTCATAACTTTTAGCACTTTTGAATTACGAGGCACTTCCGGTTTCGACCGGAAGTAGAGGTCATGTGAGGTCACGCACACTGAATAAATTAAAGACCTAATTTATCCCGCAAACAGAAACCTACGGTCTCTTGTGGCTGATTTGTTACAGATTTTCAAATATTTAAAATAGAAACCTTTAAGATGACGTCACGTGACAGGTGATGACATCATCATGACATCATTGTTTGAGGGGCATTGTTGCACCAATGCCTTTCATCACTGAAAGTTTCATTGCAATTGCTCTTTAGGAACTAGGCAAAAGGCCGCATAGAACGAACGTGTGTTATCTCAATGGCTTTAATTACTGAAACAGACAAATAAAAAAATAAAAAATAAAAAAAACTTTAACGAAAACAAGAGCTGTTTTCGCTGCGCTTTGCTGCGAAACAGCTAAAAATAATAACTAGACATAATTGCATTTGTGCACAAATGCCAAGCTGTTTCGCCATAACTTTTTTAAATTACTCAATTGAATTCGAAAGTTTTTTTGTATTCAAAGCAGTTATGATGTATCAAGCCTGTTTAACAAAGAATTTGGATTATACCACGTTTTGTTAGCAATTTATGACTAAAAGGTGCAAAAACTAACAAAAATCATAAAAAATCATGTAATGACGTCATCATGACGTCATTTCAGAATTCACAAGAACTTGCCAATATCTAGCAACCTACCAAGTTTCAACATGATCGCACTAATACTTCAGGAGATATACGACTTCAAAAAATGCACCTTTAATGCCGCGTCACGTGACCCCCGATGACATCATTGATCTGAAACTTCACACATATGATGGCTGCTTGACTGTCAACATGTGTGTACATTTTGAAGTGATTACCCAAAAATTCACCACACACATTATTATTATTATTATTATTATTATTATTGGTTTATTCACACCATATTGCAGCCCGAAGGCTGAATTGCACAGTAGTTACAATAGGTAAAAAAAAAAAAAAAAACAGGAAGTAAAAAAATTACATAGACTATAAAAACTTTAAAGCGCAAATAACATATATATAGGCGATGTAAATCATTGAACCCCCCCCCAAAAAAACAAAACAAACAACAACAACAACAACAACAACAACAGTGCACAAAAACAAGCACAAACATTTGTTTAAAAGGCATGTAGCAATCCAGTCAGATACACAACAGGGCTATTATGAATTCAATATAAAATTTAAAACTATTATTTTATAGAAGATAAAAATAAATCAATCCTTAAGCATGTCATTTAACAATTCAGTAAGATACGGAATAGGGCTATTATGAAATCTTTTTGTTGAACCTCTATGTTTGTAAATCACCCGTTTGGTTCTTAACTCCATACCATGGACCTTATTCGGCTTGGGGAACCAGTCAGCAAATTGTGTAGACCTGAAAGTTTTCAAAGCAAATTTAGAGCAAAGTTTGTTCCTCCTTTCAAACAAGGAATCCAGATTCAACACACAGAGCTTGGTCATAATTATAATAATTAGTGCCAAGCAGAATACGACAAATGCGTTTTTGAACTAGTTCTAGCTGGTTGGATTGGCCCAGAGTCAGCGATGAATGCCAGGCAGGGGCAGCATATTCCATTACTGGTCGAATGTAACCCTTGTAAACAATAATCAATTCAATTGTGGTTAGTCCGGCAATCTTCAGTTTACGTAACATGAATAGTTTACGATTAGCCTTACTCATCAAGTCAGTCACGTGAGCATCCCATTTAAGATTACTCTGAAAAGTGACACCTAAAAGTTTAACACTTGAAACACATGGTAATTGAATATTGGAGATAGAGTACAAATTATCAGGGGGATTTTTACGACCAAAATAGACCTGCAATATTTGACATTTTGCAGGATTCAACGAAAAGCCATTATTCTTAGCCCACTCATCCAATCGATTTAGGTCAAATTGAATGTTACTTTCCTGATTAAATAATCTATTTTCACCCAACACATCTTCAAAAAGTCCATTTTAAGAGCTTTCAACCTTCTGCTAGAGGGCGCTGTTGTGTTATGTGGCGTTCATCGATCTTTATTTTGAATGGGTGATGTTATTATGTTGTCGAAATTTCTGTTTCATCTCTTCATCAGGTGAAATATTGTTGCCAAGTTTCATGACCGTGCGAGTTTGGGAAAGATGTCAAAGTTTGCGGACAACGATGCATGTTTGTTCGGGTATGAGTGCTTTGGAAAGAAATAAACATGGTAAAGAATGATTTCAACAATGGAACTTATACAAATCATTTCAGAATCAAATTAATTGTATTAAATTGTTTTTCTATTAGGTAGCTAAAAACAATCCAGCGGAAGTTACACAAAGGTTTGTTTATACAAATTTAGACGGGTTTTACACTGAAAGCTGTGTGCTGTTGTCTTCTTTTGCAAATAAATAATTGATAAAATAGAATGGTCTTAATACAAAATAACAAAGTGATTTCATTTGCCTTGTCCCGTTGGTGGTCTGTTATTCAGTTTAATTAATCAAAGTATGAAGTTCATCAAAGGTCCGCAACTATGCTATTTTTTTCGCGGACATTAACCATCGAAAAGAAAATGATAAACTAAAAAAAATTAAAAATTAAATGACCATTAATTATGTAAACCTATTTCTGTACACAAATATTTAAAATATCTGAAAAGGTCATTTGAGGTTGTAAAATGCTGCATACTTGAAAGGTTTTAAACACAAGGAATATATTTAGGAAGTGTCATATAATTTAATCAGGTAAAACTATGGAAAATATATTGAAATTTTCTTTTGATGTAGCGCTTCCTTTGTATCCAGGATGTCAGTAGTACGGCAGAGACTGACAATCTACCAGGGTATGGGTGTTAGGTAATGTAGGGAAACCAAGGGCGCCCTCAGTGTTCACATCAGTACTCCAACTTTTGTGATTTACTGTAAAAAGTTAACTTTGGGGCCGCGACCTGTATACTGACTGTGCTGTGCTATATTGATTGTGTATTGTGTGCTAGTGCTATAGCATAGGAGGATTAAAATAAGTACAGGAGATTATTTTATATTTTACACGTCCTCTTATGGAATTTGTTGCTGCTATTGTATTCTGGTGAATCCTCGTCCTTTTTAAATAGAGGACCGGCCTCCTTCCCGTGTCTCTGCAGAATGGCGTCGTAGACAGGATTGAGCATTCTGCCAGTTTCAAATTTTTTTCCATTTTTTTCCATTTTGGGTTTGTCTATGCATTTTCAACTTTTTGATGATGTGTTACTTGCCGTGGAATATATAAACCTTTTAGCGTATAATTGTAGCGATCTATGGATGTGATGGTCACCATTTAGCTTTTTGCTTCCCTGCATCGACTAAGGACTTCATTTATATTTTTTATTTACATTGTATGTGTGTAATTTGTATTGTAAAATTCTATCCATGTAGAATTGTATGTAATATTTGACATTCTTATCCAAGCTAATTTGCAGATCTGTTTTACATTTAAAGACAGTTGTGTCTCATTTGGATCTTTTAAAGACTCATTCTTTTTAGAAACAGATCATTTTATAGCCAGTTGTAGGCCTGTGCTTTGGATAAAGTGGTTTTAAGTCAAATGGTTTTATTATTGCACACATTATTATTGTAACTTTGTAAGTTTTTAGCTAACCGCATTTTCTTTCTGCACCTGTGTGAATGGTGTACAGTTTATGACTTCCCATGTATTTCAATTATCTTGGCATATTATTGTGACATTTTTAAGTCTTTGTAAGACTGTATGTCAGTTGGGTATTTTTGACTAGCAATTGTACTTTTGGTCTACAGTGGTTAGACAATTTAGGACTTGGTGTTTATATTGTCTGTTTATGTGCAGACTGGTTGTGCAGGTCAACAATTTAGGCCTTATGTTGTATTGTTACAAGTCATATATTGGAGTGTACATTGCTAAGTGTTATTCCAACCATGTCTTTGCTGGATTCTATTTTGAAGTCAAATAGTGAGTTAGCTAAAACTTTAGTTCGTTCCGTCACAGCTTTTGCATGTGATTAAACTCTTGATCACAACACTGGAAATAATTTCATACCTGAAATTTTCGACCGACACTTCGGTCTTCATCAGCAGGATGACGCGGATGTTGAACCTGTGACCTTGCGGACATGTGATCCCAAGACCGCGTCATAGACTCCTGGGAGATTGTAGCGGCCCCCGTCTCGGTTCAGGGAGGGTTTGTAGGCTCTGATGTAGGCTGCCTCCTTAACTCCCCTTTGGAAGTATCTTGCGTCTCTGTCTAGAATAGTTACTTTGGAAATGTCTACAGTGTGGCCAGGTGACTCTATATGGATGTGTTGGGAAACCTCTGAAGAGGACGAACTGGGGCGGCGGTGCTCCAAAAACCTAGTCTTGAGTGATCTTTCGGTTTCGCCGATGTAGGATTCGGTGCATTGGCCCCGTGTGGTCTGTCCTTGACAAGGAATTTGGTAGACCACTTCCGTTTGGTCCTTCGTGGCTGTTTTGTCCTTAGGTGAAACGAGTAGTTGTTTTAAGGTATTTGTTGGTTTGAAACACGTGTTAATGTTGTATGAAGCAAAGATTCTTCTAAGGGCTTCCGATGTCCCTTTGATGTATGGAAGGACCACCAGTTGTTTCTTCTTTCGTGGCTGGTCGGGTTGTGGGATGTTGTTAGTTTTAGTGACCTTCGGGTTGGTGACCCTCTTGAAGGCCCACTTGGGATGACCGCACTTCTGTAGAGATCGGTGGATGTGACGCTTTTCGTTGTCCTTCTCGATCTCGTTGGTGATGATGGAGTCAGCCCGATGATTAAGTGTTCTGATGACACTCAATTTATGTTCGACTGGGTGATTGGAACCAAAATTGAGATATTGGTCCGTGTGAGTAGGTTTTCGATAGATTTGTATTTCTAAGCTGCCATCCTCATGAATCTTGGTCAGTGTGTCTAGGAATGCAAGGGATTTGTTGTCCTCTCTTTCGGTGGTGAATTTGATGTCCGAATCCAGAGAATTGAGATGCTCTGTGAATTCCTCCGCGTGTTGCTTTTTCAGTTTGGTGAAGGTGTCGTCTACGTACCTGTACCACCAGGCTGGTGGATGGGGGGCTGTGGAAATGGCTCGCTGTTCTAGCTGTTCCAAGTAGAGATTACATATGATGGGTGACACTGGCGATCCCATGGCCGCACCATGTATTTGTTCGTAGAAGGTGCCATTGTACACAAAGTAGGTACATCTCAGGCATGCTTTGAGGAGTTGGACGACCTGACAAGGTGAAAGGCGTGTTCTTTCACTCAATCCTGTATCTTGTTCCAGGTTAGTTTGAATGATGGGGAGTGCTTTGTCAACCGGTACGGAAGTGAACAGAGCTGTGACGTCATATGACCTCAGCTCTTCATCTTCATCCACTTTATTGTTCTTGATGATATCCACAAAGTGTTTTGAGTTGACTATGTGATGTTCGGTGTCTCCTACTAGTGGTGAAAATATCCCTGCTAGGAGCTTGGCACAGTTGTACGTGATGGTTCCTATGCTGCTAACTATAGGCCTGAGTGGGATGTTTTGTTTGTGTACCTTCGGCAAACCATATAATTTCGGCGGTGTCTCTGTGGTGGGGTATAGCTGTCGATATTCAATCCTATTAATTCCTTCTTCCTTTTCCAGATTTTGTAGAGCGGCTACCAGTTCTTTCTTGTATTTCTGTGTAGGGTCTTTGGTACCCAATTTCCTATATGTAGCCTTGTCATTGAGTAAAGTTTCACATTTATGTTGATAATCATCAGTGTCCAATACAACTTCAAGTCTACCTTTATCAGCCGGCAAAATATGGATGTCTTTGTCCTTCTTGAGTTCGTTCAGGGCTAGTTGCTCTTCCTTTGTCAAGTTGGAACTTAGTTTCTTAGGTCGATTCAACAGATTGGCCGTCTTCGATCTTAGTTCATTTTCGTTCCTTTCCGATAGACCTCTGCATGCAGTTTCCATGCAGGTGATGATCTCAACGACTGGTATTTCCGACGGGGTGACTGCAAAATTAAGTCCTTTTGCTAGTACTGAGCGTTGGGGTTCCGTTAGAGATTTCTTGGATAGATTTCTAACCCATTTGTCGATGGTTCCCGGTTCAGTTTCCAAGTTTTTGCGTGATTTATCTGTCCTTTGGGTTTGGAGACGAGCGAATTTGTTTGGTTGTCTCCGTTTGCACAACTCGTGTTCGTTCAATTGCGCCATCTCGCATCGAGATTTTGCTTCCGCTACTTCCGCGTTACAGAGTCTGCTGGATTGAACAATCTTTTCGATTTTGTCTTGTTGTTGTTGTAGAAATTCCAATTTATGTACTATTTGTCCCACTCTGACGTTCAGAAGGGATCTCTCTGCTTTCTGCAAAATATTATTGGCTTTGTGTCCTTTGACGGTGCTAGACGGGTGCAAACTCCCCGGTGTGACTTCGTGATGTTTGCAGTGAAGACTGAACCGGAGGTGGTTGCGATAACGGGCATCTTTTCGCTTGTTTTTTCCCAGAGTCTGATGTTTTTTAGGCAATCTGAGCCATACTCACTTCTGATGTTAGCGTGAAAGTTCATCCTTGAAAGTTCATCCCAACACAGATGAACTTTCACGCTAACAAAGTCTAAGTCCTGTCAAAGGTGTAGTTGAAAACATTGAAACTATATTAAATAACAGATCCACTGCCCTTTGTAAGCTTTTTGAAAGGTTGAATGCAGACAGGGTTAATAATTTGCAATCACTGACCCTATTAGTACTTTTTCTCATTCAGTTGAGGTGGAAGATGCTATGTTGAAGAGGCTGAGCCACTAGTTTGTGAACAAGTTTGTTGGAACTGCTGTTTTTTATAATGTAGAGGTGGCAGGAGGAGTTTTTGTTTTTTTCTCTGTGAGTGTTTTTTGTGATAGTCACCATGCAGTTTCCGAGGGCCTTCTTAGTGTTTTTAGTAGCCATTCAGTTGGTTTGCCAAATGGCAAAGCCAAAGAAAAAAGTAGGGAAGTCTCCCTTGTATTTAGGGATTGTAATTTATTTTCATTTATGTGATCCTGTCTTGGCAGTAGCGGTGACCATCGGTAGGCCTACAGTATACTTTATCTTGGGTCTGTGGCCAAATGCCATTACTTAAATTGTAAATGTATTAGCAGAGGAATCCTGCATACTTGTAGTGTTAGCTCAAGCTGCCTCTGATCAACCTGATGGTGTCGCTCTTCATAAAAGAGACAGGATGTTTTCCACACCATTTTTATGTAGTCCTTTGCATTGTATAAATTTCAAGTTTCCTTTTTTGTTTTTTTCCAACTTCTGGATAGTTTGAAACTTGCTTTCGTTCATAATTTATGGAGGAGATTTACATGTATTTTATTATACAACTACTGTTATAACACGCCATGGAAAATTTGGTATAATTTTATGTGCATGTATGTGTATTGACTTTTGGATCTATAAAAAATATAATTTAATGATTGTGCAGATGCTTTTATTCAGGTTTATATCCTGACTTTTCAAAGTTTGGTTCATGGAGATAGTTGTGATGTATATTTATCTTTCACAATCTTTGTGATAAGGGAATTTGATGATATCTGATTGCATTTCTAAAATTTGTTCCCTAAGAACGTTTTGTGACGGGATTATAGGTTTCCAATTTTAGTGTAGTTGCTAAGTGAAATATTTTTGTCAGCAGTTTTATAGTTTGGTGTGATCCAACTACTTATTCTCACCAATTAATGGGAAATTTTTGTATACCCTTTTGTAGTGAGATCTATTTGTCTGACATTTTCACCATGTTTACTGCCATTTATAGGACCCTTTTCAAGAAATGCTTTTGTTGTATTAAATTCTTCTCATATTGTTGTCACTTTATGTACTAATAGTGATGGGTCTTCGCTCCCTTAATTGTGGATGCATACATTTTTTAGTGATTGATAATATATTCGCCTTTTTGCTTTCTAAGCAATTACCTGAACAGTCAGCCAGCTGTATTTTATTCTCCATTGTAATCTTCCTTAGACTTGAAGGGAACCAAAGTGTTTTGCCTGCCTGTTAAGATCCAATTGTTCATTTGAGATGTACATTGTAGTTTAGAAACAAACCATTTGTCTGTAGTGTGATCAAGGGAAAATGTGATTTGGATTTCATGACAAGGTTTTGCATTTTTAGAATGATTTTACACCGAGTGCTGTGTAAATTATTCAGAGTTTTAACACGATTTTAAATGACCATTTTCTTATATGTGTATTGTCATGGTTGCTCTATCATAAATAGTGACAAGCGACTCCCGCGCCATGTGAGTGTATCAAGTCTGGTTCAACTCTGGTTGACCTCAATGTATTACATTGTAACAACTTTGGTATTTGAGATTGGGTTCAGGACTTTGCTGATTGTATGTGTGGTTTACATGTGAAATTTGCTATACAGGTTTTGCATTGGGATGTACTTTTTACTTTAGTGGTTTTGGAGCTGACCTTGGAACAAGTTTTTCGATGAGAATGTTTTTTATTTATGCATAGTGTGTGTCAGTTTGTATTTAGAGAACCTGGTCTTAGTGATAATTCAGTGGATATACTTGTATGCAATGTATTTTCCATATGTGTGAGGAATTGTTTTGTATCTTGTGTGATTTATGAATCTCAAATAAGTCAAATTGTGACATCGAGATGCTTTGGGTTTAAAGTTGTAAGTCATATCAAATGTTATTTTCATAAATCCTTTCAAGGTCGCACTTGTATTTGTTTTGTTTGAGGTTAGCTGTATCACAACACACTGTGTGTAGTGACTACCTGACATTGATCCATGTGTTCTACCTCAATATGTTGTTATTTAAAAGTTAATACTGTTTTTGGACCACTCGGGTCGTGTGGTCATAAAGTAGGGAGCCTGTAGGGAAACCAAGTGCGCCCTCAGTGAAAATCAACTTAGAGAAATAACTTGTAAGACAATCAAAAATGATAAACACCTATAGTTTTTTTGGAGCAAAAATATAGTATCATATGTTATTCGGGGGTATTAGTCATGAGAAGGTTATTGGCAAGAATATTAATTTTAGATGTTGGGAAATTATATATTCTACATTGATTGTTAATTACTAAAAAAAAATTTGCACCAGAAAATGTTGATCGACATTTTTAACTTTGCATATACAATCTAATAAATCAGAAGGGAATGTTTTGAGTTAATAACATTTTATTGGAAGAGGTTAGTCAACTGTCAACTTGAGGATGTTACTATGAATGTCAAGTTATTTAAACTTTTTTTTTCCATTTTACATGTTTGTTATAAATTTTGTTATATAAATTTTCTTTTCAATATACTTTATAAAAACAACATATACAACGAAGTAGAAAATAAGTTAAGAAGTACATAATACAAAATAGTAATGTTGGATAAAAGTACTAACATGAATCATGTGTTGTGCTTAAAAATGTGTTTAGTCCATTGGTTAAGTGAAACAATGGACTAAAGATGAGAATTGCTGGTGATTGGAATTGCGTTATGAAGTGGGGCCCTGGTTTTGATTAATGCAAATAGAAAGTATAGGCTAGTAACGTAAAGTCTATTACATGAACATTTACATGGAGTTTGTCTTGTAAATTTTTGATAATACTGAAATTTAGGCCAACGAGAAACATGATTTTCGTCCTTGTTCACCTCCTTTTTGGCTGTTGCTTCCCTTTGTTAGTTTTTATTTTTTTGTGAAAAATTGCGGGAAAAGTGAAAAAACAAATCCCAAAATCAGGAAAATTGGATTGAAATGATACATATCACTTCTGCCATACACTGCTTCAGTATAAATGTATTCTATCACAATATCTGTGAATAATTAACCTTGGTCAGCTATATTATGAAGTTTGTCGGCCATCTTGGACAAAAAAATGGGAAATAGTAAATAGTGATGCCCTGTTTCCTTCTCATTGTGTAGGTTTGGATGAGAAATATGTTATGCGATCAAGCAAAATGAGTCGTTTGTCGATCTTTGTCATTTCTAATTTTTGTGTACATCTGGAAAGAGCATATTAAGCTCTCCCTTTACTACTTTCAAAACTCCGTGTTCATACAACCTTTAGTTAAAAGTTGCGAAAGGAGAAACATAAAGTTAGTGATATGAGAAGGGTAACTGAAACGAAGAGGAAATGGGGTTTAACAATTTATTAAGCGCGCACCTACAGTACAGCCCCCCACAGGCGTGTCACTGCGCCGAAGGCCGCTGAAGTTTGATGAGTCGTAATTTTAGTTCAAGGGTTGAAAGGTCGGAACTTGCTGTAATCTCTCTGTGTCAGCCTCGCTACCATGGCATGGGCAGCGCGCACTGATCTGTATTTATATTGACTGGGAACGAGGTTGTCTCTGTGTGTACAAGGGTTAGTGTACGCACACCGTGATAGTAATGTAACATATATCGCGCAATATACACACAATAATGGCGATCTCCGCTTTTTTTATAAACGTTTTGGTGTTTTTACACACGGAATGCAGTGATGTGATCGAACTTTTCAACGTGTTTGTGTTGCAGAAGTTATCTGTAGGTAACAGAGACACTCGTATTCATTTTCAAAGGTATGTTGTGAATGTTTTCAATCATTTTTGAAGTATTTTTTGCCATTTGAGATAACAACTTGGTTGAGAGAACTTGTGCACAACTTTACGTGTAACTATGGAACCGTGAAAAATGTTTTATTTTTTTTCTTTCTCAAAATCTCAAAATCAGCAAGCTTTATTGACATGCTAATTTTAACCCTTTTGTGTTGTTATTTATCAGAAAGGAAGTCGCCAATGTAAAAAAGTGATATTTTAGCACTTGAATCTGAACATGTTACTCCTGTTGTCATGTGGTTTGTCCCGTTATGCCTTGTTTCTCCGTTATGAAATTGCCAACATACGACTCATCTAGCGTGATCGCATCACAATATGTTTGTTATAGAACTGGTTTAGAGAGATAACATAGGTTTTGTAAGTTTACTTTGGTTTGGCAGTAGCAGTTGAGGGGTGTCTTGGTACTATTCCAGCAGTAGTGGGTTTTTGCAGATGAGGGTGGGGTCCTGTGGCTGTACTGGGTGCTGAAGGTGCTGTGGGTTCAGTACTTGTGGTGGGTTCGGTGCTTGTTGATGGTACATCATGGCTGAGGCGGATTATGTTCGCTGCTTGGACAACAAATGTGAAGACTTGTTGTCCCTCAAGTGCTGTTTTTATGCCTGTGGACGTAGTTGTGCTCCAAATGTGTTGTGCAAGCTCCTTCGGTATATGAAGACTGATCATGGTGTCGTCTGCCTCACATAGTAGAATGATGTGGGATGCAGTTGTCCCCTCTACTGTGACAACCTCCACTGTCCTCTCTTTTTCTGTCTTGGAGAATCTGTAAATAAATTGTGTCGAAATTATTTCAGTACTGTATTTTTACCAATGCATATAAAAATAATTGTGGATTTTTTGTAGTTTTGTATGGGTAAGCTGTTGGAGTGTATTATATTTAATTTGAAGATGGCAACCTTTTATATAATAATATTTGGATAAAATTTATTATAAATTCAATACGTACATTAATTTTTGTGTTCTAGGTTGAAAACAGGGTCATCGCCTTTAAGAAGTTATTTTTCTTAGGGGACATGAGGGTGATTTTGATCCTGTCTCCAGACTTAATCAGGCTCCTTGAATGCTCATTCCAAAGAGCCAGTTGGATTGCTCCGGTTTAGTCTTCCACTTCGATGTTTCTGACCATCACTTTTCTGGGACCTACTTCTCTTGGTACTTCATCCTTAGATGGAAACAAAAGCAAAACCATCGATGTTTTATTATTTACAGTATGAAAGATAATTTCACAAAAACTGTAGGTAATTGTAATTGTTTCGATTACATATTTATATATTTAAATCTGGCAGTGATACCCAGTTTGTGTATAAAAGAGAATTTGCTCTATGGTGAAACCATTTACTCTAATTTTTTTACAATACATTTTACAAGTAAGCTGTCATGGTTTTGTAGAAGTAATTGTTGAACACACTATCCAAATTATGCATATGGTGTGTATTGTAGACCATGTTGGATTGTGAATTGTTAGGGTTAAAGAGATGATTTGTAACGTAGGTTTGTTGAAACTTAATCTTTTAATGAATGGATGGAAGTGCTTACATGTGTGATTATTCCCTTGATGCTTACAGGAATACCTTCCTTGTCATCCTGAAGGAGAGATGAGATAGATGCAACAGGTGGCACTGGTGGATCCACTAGGTTTAGAGCAACAGCCATTATCTCGTCACTGATCGGGCTCTTCAATGAAGGACAATGATGGACATGTATGTTCTTGTTGGCCATCAGGTGAATCCTCTTTCAAACTGACGCATTGAGATAACGTCTCCAGAGTGAAAAGGCTCGCAGATGTTGTCATATGCAACACATTTTTATCTCTCCTGTACTATCGGCAAGACTGAGCTCGTGGGCCTTCTCATTCTTCACAATCTTCACAATTTTAGCTCTCAAAGCTCTTGGGTATGGACCCTTTCTTGAGGATGACCTGTTGATATTATAGATGGTGTCCATTTTTGTCTGTTGAGATGAAAGTGAAACAATTGATTGCTTTATTGTAAAAGTATGGTTAGGTGAGTCTTTTTAAACATTATCTGGATAATTTGCGAAGCTATTTTTTCGATTTTTTCTTATTTGTGTGAATTCTTTGTTTATTTGGACTACACATAGTTTATTTAAAGGGGTATTTCATTTCGGGTTTTTTTCTAGGGAGAGAAAATACATGTTCAAGTTTTGTCTGGAGAAGGTTTTGATAAGTTATTTTAGTTTTTAAACTTATTAACATATACAGGTTGAAATTTGTATTGTTATTTAATTGAATGTAATCTGTGTTATTTTAGCAGTTGTGTTGTAGCTGATATGATTGCATAGAAGTGTAATGACAGTGGTAGTACATCAAATATTCAATATAGTTTTGTAATCATTATTAAAATGTATGTTGAGTATGTAGTGAACTGAATATCTGTACTTAAAAACTCTCAAATCAGTTAGGCTGGTGCCAGAATATTCCTGATTTTGTTGAGCATGTAGATGTGATCTCTGATCCTTGGACGCCGTGTCCAAGTTAGTATTGAACAGTTCGGCGGATCAGTGCTTGGTTTCGTGGGGATGATATACTTACCAGCCAAGTTTAGCAGCACAGTCGTAGGATGTTAGTGAATCTGCTCTCTCGTAACACAGAATTGGCGACACTGAAGTTTGATTAAAATTTGTCCTTTATATAGCTTCCAAAAGTATAGTCAAGGCTTCTGTTCCAAGTAATTTCATCCAATCATGATGGAGATCCAGTGTTATCCAATGAAAATACACTTGTATCAACCAATGACTGTTCATGGATTGTCTTGACCAATAATGTATGGGATTGTGATGAGGATTACATGTTATCCAATCAGAAGCAAGTGTGTCATATGGTGAACCTTGTTTAATGGGTTGTTGAGTTTGTTTACCTTAAGGGGGCTTTAAAGGGTGTGTACAACAGTTTTGAGGTTGAAAATATTATTGTTCACAAATGTGCAGATAATTCACATAGTATGGAGATGGTCTTGGTTGTAAACTGTCATTAAAATAGGTTTGCTTGAAATGCCCAGATAGTTTTTGCGAAATGAGTAAAACAACAGTCTTTAACCTGCTGGATTAAATCTGATATTAGGAAAAAGATTGGAACTTGAAATGTTTTTAACTGTTATCTTATGACTCTGATGAAGATTGATTTTTCTTAAATTTTCACAGGTTTGTTATTTCATGTATATGTTGGTTCACATGAAGTGTGGATACTAGTATATGACCAATGATGTTCACTTTTAAATCAGTATACACTTTCAAAACATTTTCTCAAGATACTTATAAATTTGTGTAGATTATGTGAAACAGAAATTGGACATGGTGATAAAACTAGTAAAAATTAAGTTTATTTTGAAATACAAATTTTCTGTTAAAAATCTGTGAAATGTTTGTGAAAAATGATTTTAAAAAATGAAGAGATTATAAAAATTCGTGTGAGTGCAATAATTTCAGATTTTGGGGTCTCTATGATAAATGTTTTTGATAAGGTTTTCAGTATTTGTAAATAAAGGTCATATTATTGGTATTAGAAACACACTGAAACTTTTTCCAGTGAAATGAATAATTTTATGCCAGAAAACTTTAGGATGGGCACACTGAATGTCAAATTTGATATTAATTTTTTGTTATAGACATTCAGGAAAAAGGTTTGCTAATACGAACAAACTCGCTAAATTGGGATAAACAACAACACTATCTAGAAGTAATTTAAAGTGCACACTAATTTCTCCTTGTTGCACACGACATGTTAGGTTTGTGTGATGTAGGTTAGGCAATTGAGTTTCTATGTTTCTGAAATTACCTTGAAAGTGTTTTTTTTTTTTAATTTGATGAGTTATTTAGACATGCAATCTAAGAAAACAATGATATTATTAGCATTACCTCTAATATTTCTGTGAAATTGCGTATGGAAATTGCCATTACGAATGGGAATTGCCATTTTTGAAGTCTTATTGGTCATTTTAAACAGTTGATACTGTGATCAAGTTTGTGAAAAATAGTGAGATTAGAGAGATTGTATGAATTAGGCATTTGTGTCCAAATAATTTATTAAAAAGTTGTGTTAATACGAAAATAAATCACAAAATTTAGATAAAACAAAAACTAGTTCAAAAGGCAACTGTACCTTCTTTTAATTGCACACGGCACGCTAAGTTGTATTAGGCATGACATTTGAGTTTTTTTGTTTCTGATGTTGCTTTAAAAGTGTGTTTTTATAAATCATACACTTCATTAGGGCTTGGCACCTAAGCAAATAATGACAGATAGATGATTTATATGTCTTGACAGGATTAATCATATTATTTTTGTGAAATTACGTGCTGAAATTGCCATTTATGTAACCAAAAGTTGGTACCGTTGTCTTAGAAATCATTTTAAACAGTTGATACAACAAGCAAATTTTTTTAAAGTTCGTGAAATTGAAGAGATTGTCACAAATTTAACATTTGTTTATAGACATTCAGAAAAAAAGTGTGCTTATATGAAAAAAAAACACTAATTTGGATAAAGCAATAACACTATCTGGAAGAAGATGAGTAGCTCAAAAGTCACAACATCTTCTCCTTGTTGCACACGGCATGTTAGGTCTGTGTGATTCCAGTTTGGCAACTTTAAGTGTTTTGTTTCTCAAATTGCCTTTAAAATGTGTTTTTATAAGTTTGTGGATTTATTCGGACTTGGTACTTTAGTCAATATTAACAGATAAATGATTTAGAGATCTCGGCAGCATTGACATTAACATTTCTAAGAAATTTACGCATTGAAGTTGCTATTTTCTTAAACCAAAAGTCGATCATAATGGTCTTAGGAGTCATTTTAAACACTTGATACATCGAGCAAGTTTGTGAAAGTGTGTAAAATTATTGTGACTGTCAAGTATTTGATATTTTGTGTTCGAAATTCTGGAAACAGGTCTGTCCAATACGATATTAAATCAAGAAATTTTGATAAAGAAATAACAGTTTCAAGAAGTAGGTAAGTAGTACGAAAGGTCACAACATCTTCCATTGTTGTTATCGGTGCGCTAGGTTTGCAGCAGGTTTGGCGGCATTTGAGTTTGTTTCTGAAATTACTTTCAAAGTGTGTTTTTATAAATTTGATGATTTATTTGAACATGGCACCCAAGTAAATAATGACAGGTGGTGATTTGAAGGTATGACAGCATTATACCAATATTATTTTTGTGAAATAACGTAAAGAAATTGCCAGTTTCAAAGCCTAAAATTTGTACATTTGTTCTTATTAGTGATTTTAAACAGTTGATAGATATAATATAAGCAAGTTTGTGGGTAACCGTCAAATTTGAGAGATTTGGTTGGCATTTGTGTGTACATAATCAGTAAAAAGGTGTGTTAATACGGGAAAAATCACAAAATTGGGACGAAACATTAACTCTTTTTAGAAGTAGGCTAGTGTTGGAAAGGTCACTGTACCTTCTTCTTTTGTTGCACACGGCACGCTGAGTTGTATTGAGGATGTCATTTGATTTTGTTTGTTTCTGAAATTGCTTTAAAGGTGTGTTTTTATAAATCATATACTTCATCAGGACTTGGCACATAAGTAAATAATGACAGATAGATGATCTTGACAGCATTACTCATATTATTTTTGTAAATTACGTATTGAAATTGCCCTTTTCTTTACCAAAAGGAGTGGTACAAATTTGGTTTTTGAAGTAATTTTAAACAGTTCTAGAACGAATTTTCTGAAAAAATTCGAAAGTTCGTGAAATTGGAGAGATTGTCAAGGGGTTGACATTTGTGTATAGACATTCAGATAAAGTGTGTTAAATCGAACCAAAAAAACAAAATTCGGATAGGAAAATTAACATTTTCCAGAGTGTGAGCATGGAGGAAACCTATGACAGTTGTATGAATATAATTGCACTGCGAGTGTTGCATGAACGGCAAAATGTGTGCCTGTTATAGGCACCACTGACAGACCAATAACTCGAAATATTGTCGTATCACTTTTGTTATTGCACTTTCACACGAAGTTTTATCTACCTGCATGGTTTATATATAGGAATTTCCCCTTTGTTATTTCGAGTAAGTTATTTTTCAAATAGAAACTAATTGTGTTAATGTATCATTGAGACACGCACATTCAAGGCTCATTTATTTTCCACAGTATCAACTTGTAAAAAGACATTATCACTCACTCAAGAGCGATCGGTGTAAAGAATACAACTTAACAGTGTAACGCAGAGATTTATATGTTATATGGCAATATTGGCAACACTCTGGTTAACTAGACTAGAAGAAACGTGATGTGAGCGGACTGGAGTGTAGAATGGTGGCAACAACTGAAGAAAACCACTTGAGACAATTGTCTGGGTCTGGTCTTAGTTTATTTACAAGTTGACTTATAGCAGTACAATTGTTACAGAGGTGCTGGACCTAACTCGTAGGTTTGAGATGCGAGTCTCTTGTATAGAGAAAGTTGAAAGAGTAGTCGAGGCCCAGAGTGAATGTTGGGCAGAGGTTATATAGGATTTTGGTGGTGGGGGAACTCTTAATTTAGAAATTATGTAACACAGTAATAACATAAGATTGGTGACATCATTACCTAGAAGTGAGATTATGTAATGGTCAACGGGGGGGGGGGGGGTGGGGTGGGTTGGTGCATGGTGGGTGGTACTGGTCAGTACTGGGAGACCTTGATGTCATAGCCCAGGAATGTCAGTGGTGGCTTTACTGGAAATGGGCTGACAGATGATATGGGCCACCTGTTGAGGTGTAACAACTATTTGGGAATTCTAGAGATAACAGTGGGAAATCATCCTTACAACAGTATAGATATTTTAAAAAATATTAAATTAAACGTGGCACTGCAGAGGGATCCATCTAAGAAGCAGAGCTTGTAGGCAATGGTCCCTAAAGACATGCATTTGCACTGAGACGGATAATAACAATTAGGTGAGCCAAAAGGTCTGTGGTCGAGTCGAGCCACTAGGGAAAAAAATAGTATAATATAGGTCTCAATGCACAAGCATGTACTCAAAAAATTTTTTTTTAAGTAGATCACTTTAAAACAAACAGACGAACGACGAAAACGAAACAGTGGACTAAAACTAACACAACGGCCTTGCAGGTCTACCATTAAATTACCGAACGAGACTGAGTGATCACACCCAGGGAATCCCACGGAGGGAATAACATGCATAGAAATGGGCTATGTGGGTGAGGATCCCCACACGAGACCACCCATTCTCGGTCAGCACTAAAATACCAGTTTAGATTATATAAGTACACGTACATGCATATCTGTACACTCATCCACAATAAGATTCCAATGTGTCAGATTTAAAGACACGGTTAAATATAGATAAACTTTTGGAGACTCTAAGTTGTTTGTTAAGCATGTTCCAGAGCATGGGTCCCTTATGTTTAATAGTTTTATGAGCACAGGAAGTACGAGTGTAAGGAATATGAAAATTAGAAGCTTGGCGGGTAAAATGGGAATGAACATCTGAATTTAAATAAAAAATTGATTTAATGGCAGGAGGTAAACTTTTGCATGACAGCCGATACATCAGAGACCCAAGCTGAAGACGATAAATATCCTTTACTTTTAAAGTATTATATTTGATGAAAAGGGGATCTGCATGTGCGTTAAAATCCGCAAAATTAATTATACAAAGGGCTCGTTTCTGCAAGATAAGAAGTCTACTTAGTCTACTTTGAGATTGATAGCAGACCTAGCTTCCCATGCAAGTATCCCATAGTGAAGATAAGTTCCAATCAAAGTAATGTAAAGGGAATGCAATACCACTTCAGGGAGGAAATGTTTGATCCTATTAATCACACCAATGTTTCTAGAAATAACTTTACACACGGAATCTACATGAATATTCCATGTAAGGCCACGGTCCCAGAAACTTACAGCAATCAGATTTAGTGATGATAGTCATTAATCTTTACAGAACAAGGAAGGTCACTGTAAGTGTTGCTGAACAGCATGTAATTAGTTTTTGTAATATTAAGGGATAATTTGTTAACCGTAAACCAATTAGCAACATGTTTAAGCTCTTCATTAACAGTATTTACCAGATAATTAAGGTTGCTATGGAAAACAAATAAATTTGAGTCATCCGCAAATAATATAAAAGAAAGCATACTGGCAAAATTAGTAAAATCATTAATGTATAAGATAAATAACAAAGGCCCGAGGATGGATCCTTGTGGTACACCATACGTAAGGACATTAGACTCAGAATTTATTCCATTGATCGAAACATATTGTGGCCTGTGTGTGAGATTACTCTTAAACCATTCTAGGGGAATTCCGATGAGGAATTTCCTTGTAAAGTTATGGGAAAAACTTAAACGAAATTATATGGTTATTGATACTGACATTCAGATTATTTTTCAGAGTCGCCCCTAGATTTACCACTGTTAGACAGAGACATCATGGCAGCAGAGAACATTGGAGTTAGCTAGGAAATGGGGTCGAGTTCAAATTGACAAGTAACTACTTCGAGTATGAACTAGGATTAGCACAACCGCTTGTTAAAGGTAGACTCAAGTCGCCAATTGCCTTCTGGGAAAGTATCACAGAAAGTAAACTTGTTTTGGATGTGGTTCAGCAAGGATACACGCTACCCCTACTGAGTACTCCACCCCCATGGATTATGCGTAACAATAAGTCGGCGTTGGACAATAATGATTTAGTTATGGAAGCCTTACGTGAATTGTTAATTAAGGGTTTAATTTTTCAATGTAATGAACCACCAGACGTTGTTAATCCCTTATCAGTATCCATTAATAGCTCTTGGAAGAAAAGGTTTATCTTAGATCTCAGATACATAAACAAATTTTTATGGAAGGATAAAGTAAAATTGGAGGATTGGCATGAAGCTTTGGCTTACTTCCAAAAGGGGGACTTTATGTTCGCTTTTGGTCTGAAGGCTGGATATCATCATCTTGATATTTTTCCCGCTCATACTAAGTTTTTAATCTTTTCTTGGGACATGGATAATTCGACCAAGTTTTTCTCATTTTCAGTGTTACCTTTCGGATTATCAACAGCCCCGTATGTGTTTACCAAATGCCTCAGACCTCTAGTACAGCATTGTGGAGAGAAAGGCATCTTCATGGTTGTTTCTCGATGATGGCTGGGGAAGACAGAGTAATGCTAGTTTGTGTACCAAGGCGGCGCAAACTGTCAAAGAAGATTTGTTGGCTGCAGGTTTTGTTCCAAATGCTGAAAAATCCAAATGGGCTCCCACACAGTCCCTTATTTGGCTAGGTCTTTCCTGGGATGGTGAACAGGGATCTTTCCATATATCTAATAATAGGATTAAAAGTGTTCAACAATGCATTTCTTGTGTCCTGACCAATCCTCCCACAGTTTATCTCACTTAGTCCAGTGTTTGGTCAAATAACTCGGCTCAAAACTAGATACCTTCATTATGAGATCAATAAGAAGGTTCACTGGGACAAGTTGTACAATATTGAGAGTGGTCACAAACTCGTAGAAGAGATTTTCTTTTGGAAATCTGAGTGTGTAAAACTAAATAACATATGTGTTGGTGAATACTCCATTCCACAGGTACTTGTATATGCAGATGCTTCTAGCACTGGCTGTGGAGCATAGACTGCGGAGTGTGGGGGCTTGGAACTCCAGACGAACTGGAACACAGAGCAGAGAGGTAAAAGGTCCACTTGGAGAGAGTTGCATGCAGTCAGTCTAGCCTTACAAGCTTTTGTTTTACAAACAAAGGTGTTGTGTCAATTGTTAAGAAGAGCAGCATGGTGCCCGAGTTACAGTCACTGAGTTTGAATATTTTTGAAACTTGCCAGCAGCATTGCATAGTGCTTCATATACAATGGTTGCCAAGACTTGAGAATCAGAGAGCAGACAGTTTAAGTCGAGTAATTGATTTTGATGACTGGGGTGTTTCTATGACATTCTTTAAATTCATAGATGGAATACGGGGTCCTCATCAATTCTAAATACTGCTGTCCTAACACCAACATTGTGGATGCTTTTACATGCAACTGGTCAGGTGTTAACAATTGGCTGGTCCCACCTATCAACAAAATATAAGACATGTTGAGGTATCTTAAAGGGTCATTTCGGCCTTTGCTGGTTTCAGAGTAGTTCTTTTAGCACATTAGTGGTCAGTGTTATGAAGTTTACTAAACCTGAGAGAATTTTCATACAAGGCAGATATCAAAATTCCATTTTTGTTCAGCAGAGTTCAAAAGCTGGGTAATATGTGTTCGTTTATCAGCACTTATATATTTTGTGAGGTCTCAAAAGTTAGATATCCTAAAAGATCCTATCCACTGGAGATTGTCGCATGCCAATGGTTGATTACAATGAATGAGATCATTGATCAACATCTGCCACATGGCAAGTGAGACTGACGACCGCAGGGTGTACGGCAGAGCAGGCAACTGAGAAAGTTTTACGGAGCCTGAGATGGTTGAATATAAACATACTTATGTATCTTTTTGTGGAAAATAAACTGTGGGTTGATTTGAATGTTGCTTCCAAATAATTTATTACTGTTTTTTACAGATTTACGGCTGAAGATTAAGAGTACAGCCAAACATTAAGTGAAGTATTGACAGCATCTAGAGCCCCCAACACGGTAGCTAAGTACAATACAGTGTTTACAAATTGGAAAATCTGGTGTTGGAATCAAAATATGTACGAGATGCCAGCTACTGAGTCTTGTATCAGTCGTTATTTAATTAATTTATATCAGTCAAGTGCTCCTTGTTCCAGAATTGAGGCAACGTTTTATGCTATTAAGGGGAAACATGATTGTTTGCCAGATTTCAAGAATCCTTGTAATGGTTCTTTTTTTACATACAGTCTTGCTGGGCCTCAAGAAACTTTTAGCTAAGCCAATAGTTAAGAAGGACCCTATAACTCCAGAGATGCCTAAAGCAATTGTGAACAAATATGGTGGCTCAAACAGTTTACTTGACATAAGATTATGTACCATGACACTTGTATCTTTCGCAGGCTTTCTTAGGCATGATGAGTTAATTAATATCCGTCGATGTGATGTAAAAGTGTATGTATCTCATGTTAATATTTTCATCTCCAAGAGCAAAACTGATATTTTCAGACAAGGTGCCTGGGTAATGATTGCAGCTACTAATACACCTACTTGTCCAGTCAACATGTTACCCACATATTTTGAGGCTGCAGAGTTAAATGCTGAGACAGATGAGAGCTTTCTGTTTAGACCGCTGCAGTATCTGAAATCCCAAGACAAACTTGTTCCCAAGGAAGGTCAGTTATCATATTCTAGGTGCCTAGAGTTGCTCAAAAGTGCTCTTAGACCGTCTTCTTTAGAAGCATAGACGATGGCGTTCAGAAATGGCAAGATTCCTACATTGAAGATTCGGAGCAAAGTAGATTTGGGGTGCCTATGAATTTGGGTATTTAAAGATGGCTACTAAGTTTCTACCAAAGTGTGTAGTTTGTTATCAAAATATTATGATGAATTTATTTTTGAACATTCTTAATTAGTTATCATAGTTAACTTAAATTATCGTGAAATCATGTTTTTAAAGATTGACATAAGTCTGAAAGAAATAAAGTATCGTGAAGGCATAACCTGACTACTATGGACCCGTTCTTTAATCTTCAGCTTAGGAGGGGACAGCGGTCCACTTCGGGCTCTGTATTGTTAACATGTTTTCTCTTACAGGTGTATTCAACAGTAGGTAGGCGCATGAGAAAATGTTTTATTCACGGTCGAGGAACAAGTTAGGAAATAAATGTATTTTCTCATGGGGAGTCTGCCGGAGTTATGAATACAATAGAAAGGAATTTTGTGATTGTGATGTGCACTCAGGCATGTATGGGCCACAGTAGGTGTGTGGAAGACCACTTACTGATTTGCACACAAGCATACGGACGTGCCAAAAACAGGCCAGCTTTACTACCATCCATCTTAAAAAATAGTACGTTGTACAGCATTTCAGTTCAGCCAAGTTTGTTGCACATGGGCATGGACAAGGTTATATTTAGTGTACAAATTCCTGATTGTGATAATGTAGTTTTCACAAGATTCTAATATGTTTGACTCTATTTCCGCCCTTGTTGTAAGTAGCTAGCGAAGTTTTCTCCTGATGGTGCCGTAATGGCACATTCAAGTAAACGATTCCATCTCCATGGACTCATCGTTTTCGCTTCCTCCAGCAGTTTTGGCACTCCAGGCTTGGCCTCAAGATCGGTGCTCCCCAAATACAGGTCTGTCTTGTTAACATGTTTTCTCTTACAGGTGTATTCGACTGTAGGTAGGCGCATGAGAAAATGTTTTATTCACGGTCAAGGATTGAGTTGGGGAATAACTATAAATAACATGTTCTCTCCACTGGTCTATTTTTACGCTTCTTTCTCTCGCTTACTTCTTTGATGTAAAGTAAATAGTTATTGTCATTTACATGTTCTCTCCACTGGTCCATTTCTACGCTTCTTTCTCTCGAGAAGTTTTTAAAAAATCAACCCGTCAATAACCTATTCCCTTTGCTGAGGATTTAATAACCAGTTCTCTCTGCAGGTTCCTCTTGACTAGTTTTAACTTTTTACACTGTTTCTTTTATTCTAAAATTACTTTTATCTTGCCTCCTATTGTAAGTTTCATTATCTTATGCGGCTTGCCCTGTAATCCTACCCTTTCATGCTTCCCGCATTGTAATGCCTACAATTCGGTTACACCTTCATGGTCCAGTGATCCAGCCTTTTACACTGACCATCCTTTGTCCTCACTTCTTTACTCTGATTGGTTCTTAGCCAACCCATTGTGTGTAAATTTACAACTCTGATTGGCTATATTTTCCCGCTTTTTTCTGGAGATTCTCCCTTAATCCTCTGCTCCTTGACAATAGAGGGCTATAGAGGGCGCAATGGATTGACACGTCATTTAAAAACTGCTCCGTAAATTAACAAAATTCCACCACTGAATCCACCTTCACCTGCTCTCAAATCGTCTCAAATCGTCAAAACACTCTACTTCAGTTGTGCTGAAATCAAGGTAACTTTCAATCTTCATAATCGCCAATATGCCACAAAAAAAAGACAAAAAACGGTTGGTCACGACTGCTGACCATGATGACGACCAAGCCAACGGTGATGGCGCCATGTCGGACTCTAATTCCGACAGTCTATTTTCCATACTGCGACAAGAGCTCAAAGAAATGAAGTCTTGTATCCAAAATAAACTTGATACAGTTCTAAGCAACCAACAATCTCTTCTTTCGAGAATGACTTCAATTGAGGACAAACACCAGGAGCTTGAAAAATCTGTCATTTTCACATCCCAAGCTGTTGATGACATGAGCAACGCAAATATAGCACTCAAAACTAACCTCAAGGAAACAAGCTCAGAACTGGAATCTATGAAATGTAAAATCGCTCAGCTAGAGGAATCTACCATTCAACTGGAGCGATACTCGAGAGATTTCAATTTGAGATTCGGAGGCATCCCAGAGGTTGAAAATGAACACCCTTACGACATAATAAAGGATGTTCTGGCCGACAAATGTAGTCTCCATCCAGAGATGGAACAAGCTCACCGATCAGGACGCATCCCAAAAACACCCACTGACAGGCCTCGACACATACTGGTAACGTTCCTATATCGTCCTGAACGACTAGCTGTTCTGAAACGTGCCAAGGAAGCCCTATCTAATAGCGGGATCTTCGTGCTACAGGATCTCCCAGCAGCTGATGTAGCTAAAAAGAGAAGCCTGAGAGAGGTGATGAAAGACGCTTACAAAGCAGGCAAGAAACCCGCGTTCCGGAATGGTAATCTGTACATCAATGGACAGAAATACACCCCTCCACCATCTGAGACGCGTCCACACTGAGAACTGTCATAGCTTCATCAAGCCTACTTCAATTATTAACTATCAGCTGGTGGTCTTAATTAAACTAAGTCTGGTATCAATCTGTGTACCTTGGATTATAATTACAGTTTGGTACTTGTACTTAATTATTGCATTTACGGCAGCAGTTTTGAGATGCAACAATCCATGTACTGATCATAACTTGCGTTCCTCATGAATATATTTAGTTACACTAGTTGTTTTGTCAGTGTACTGTCTTATCAAATGTCATTGATGTGTATGTTGTGTGTATCGCAGGTCAGCAATAGTCTAAAACCAATACCAAGTTATTTTTGGCCTTAATCCTGTAATTGATGAAGATTATAATAACAATGAACTGTTCAGTTTGTCTAATAACTCCATTTACTATTCTACTGAAAAGGTTCCCATGACAATGGATGAAAACTGCTTTTCATTGTTACACATTAACATTAGAAGTCTCCAAAAAAACTTTGAACATCTCAAAATACTTCTTAAATCGATAAAACATAAGTTCTCAGTTATTGCACTCTCTGAAACTTGGCTTAAAACTACTCCCCATTGTTACTATTCCTTACCAGGTTATGAACTCATTGTGAACAATAGACATGGTTCTAAAGCTGGTGGTGGTGTTGCACTTTACATATCTAATGAATTGAATGTTATAATCAGAGAGGACCTTAATGTTTCAGATGATTCGCTTGAATCCTTATTTGTTGAAATTTCAAAACCAAAAGCAAAAAATATTGCAGGAGTTGTATACAAAGCGCCATCTATTGCCCACGATGAGTTTATGACCACTTTTCAAAATATTTGTTCTATTATCAGCTGCAACAACAAACCTTGTGTTATCTCTGGCGATTTCAACATCAATTTACTTAATTACTCGAATTATTATTCCCAGTCATTTATGGATTTACTGACTACCAACACCTTCCTCCCATTAATTGACAAGCCTACCCGTATTACAGATACCTCTGCTACTCTTATTGATAACTTATTTTGTAACATATTACCTTGTCCCAAATCAGGTATCTTATTGTCTGATATTTCAGACCATTTGCCGATCTTTATGTATACACAGTCCCCAAACTCCAATGTCCACAATATTAGCACTGGTAGTTATAATAATAACAATCCTTCTAATCGTAATTTCTCCCAATCAAATCTACATAACTTTAACGAGGACCTATTTGCCTCAAATTGGGCCGATGTTTTCTGTTGCAATGACCCGGAAGAGTCATTTAATGACTTTATTAATAAGTTTAACTATTTGTATGACAAATATATTCCACCTAAACTTCAAATCCATAAATCAAGTCGTAAACCTTCACCTAACTTACCATGGATAACATTCTCACTTCTAAGATCAATTAATAAGAAAAATAAACTATATCGACTATATATGTCTAATCCTACAATCCCACACAAAAATAAGTACACTAAATACAAAAATACACTAACTAGCCTTTTACGAACTTCTAAGAAAAACTATTACGCCAATCAATTTGAAAAAGCAAAAAAAAGTATTCAAAACACCTGGAAGCAAATTAATTCAATTTTAAACAAAAACAAATCTTCAAAAACTATTAAAACAATTATCTCTGATGGGCATTTAATTTCCAGTCCTGATGAAATTGCCGACTGCTTCAACTCCTACTTTACCAATATTGGTCCGGATCTTGCAAGTAAAATTCAACAAACTTCTCTCAGTTTGACTGATTACCTGACTAACCCCAAGAAAAATTCATTGCTTTTTACCCCAGTTAATAAATATGAGGTTACTGATATAGTTAACAATCTAGAAAACATAAACATGTTTATTATCAAAAGCTCAATAACTGCCATATGTGAACCACTTGCACATATTATTAATACTTCTTTTATGACAGGTGTTGTACCATCTCAACTAAAGGTTGCAAAAGTTATCCCTGTTTTTAAAAAAGGTGACTCTAGTTGTGTTAGCAATTACAGACCAATATCTATCCTGTCTTGTTTCTCTAAGATTTTTGAAAAATGTGTTTATGCACGTACTATTAAATTTTTAGATAAATTCAGTATTTTGTCAAACTCCCAATTTGGATTCCGTAGTAAACATTCAACCTCCCATGCCCTTTTATATTTTATTGATAAGGTTTCCAAAGCAATCGATGACTCTAAGCACACACTGGGGATATTCCTTGATCTTTCAAAAGCCTTTGATACAATCGATCATGATATCTTACTGCATAAACTTTCTTATTATGGCATTCGAGGAATTACACTTGATTGGTTTAGAAGTTATCTTTTTAACAGATCTCAATGTGTCCATAGATGGTACTAATTCAAATACCAGAATCCTCTCACATGGCATACCTCAAGGATCAATATTAGGACCATTGCTCTTTTTAATATATATTCATGATTTTACACAATCCTCAGATGAACTTTCTTTTATATTGTTTGCTGATGATTCTAATTTATTTTATTCCCATAGTAATCTTAATTACCTCATTAATAAGGTCAACAATGAACTGATACATGTCGCAAATTGGTTCAGGGTCAATGGACTATCTCTCAATATTGAAAAAAACAATTTCATGTTATTTAGCAATGAAATGAAATTCCTTGCGATGTAAAAGTTGTTAACACTGTTATTAAAAAAACTGAGTGCTGTAAATTTTTGGGATTATATATTGACTCGGGATTAAAGTGGGATTCTCATATTGACCAGTTATGTAAAATAATTTGTAGAAATATTGGGGTGATTAATAAGATCAAATTTCTTGTCCCAGCAAAAGTACTAGATTCTCTTTATAACACATTAATCGGATCGTATCTTAATTATGGTATACTGGCATGGGGAGGTAGTTCAATCAACAAATTGAACATAATTCTCCTACAGAAACGGGCTTTACGTACCATTAATTTTGCTGATTTTCGTTCACATACAAGTCCTTTTTTTACTAAACATAAGACTCTTAAAGTCAAAGACATTTATTATCACCAACTTGGGTCCCTCATGTACCAGTCTACCCGTAATACTTTACCATCCTCAATTAATAGTATATTTACACACAATCATGAGATTCACTCGCACTTTACTCGTCAAGCCTCCAACCTTCATATACCATATACTCGTACTTCTCTTGCTTATAAAACAGTCAAACTTGAGGGACCCAAGCTGTGGAACTCGCTCAACTCTCAACTTAAAGCCTCTAAAAGTCTTTCTGTATTTAAGCGTAAATTTAAGTGTACTTTGTTGAATTCATATTGTTGATATGTTGTCTTTCCTACATTGTAAATTTAAGTACTTTGATGAATTCATATTGTTGATAGATGTTGTCTTTCCTACGTTGCTGACCTGTCTTTGTTTGTCTTTGTTCGTTTTGTCCATTGTCGTTAGTAGAGTTAACTACTTTCATTGTTAGCAGCTTGTGCATTGAGCCTTTTTGAATACACTTGCCCTTCCCGGAAAAATGTGTCCTACATGGAGTGGTATCTTCCACAACACATCAATTTAAATAATTATCGGCTCAATGCACAAGCTTGCTCAGGGAGCCATACCCTTACAAGCTTTGCTTTTTTTATGGGTCCCTCACAGTTTCACGAATGTCAATGCTTTATTCATTAAATTAATCTTATCAAACAACTATTTATTTCTTAATTTCCAACTTACATTGCCTTTGATTTGATACTGATTGTGATTTTGAAACTGTGGAAATAAACTGAACTGAAACTGAACTTGCTATAAATGGATATGTTTGTAATTGTTCTTGTTTATGCCTCTGACGAAGGTCTGGTTTGGATCAAAAGCTAAGGCTATCTCCCCTACTAATATAATGAATATATGCCTCGATTCGTTTGACTAAATCCTCTGCAAAGGGAATAGGTTATTGACGGGTTGATTTTTAAAAACTTCTCGAGAGAAAGAAGCGTAAAAATAGACCAGTGGAGAGAACATGTTGTTTACAGTAACTGTATTTATTTTACATCAAAGAAACAAGCAAGCAAAAGTGAAAAGAGGGTGATAAGAGGTTATGCTCACAAAATACGTCCCAAAATGCAATGAACGATTTTGCATTTATCGCATCGCATTTTGCTATGCAATTTTAAAAAGTGGATCGCAAAAATTGCGATCCAATAATGCAATACACTTTTTGCAACATTTATTCTTGATACAAACAATTTAACAATTTTTTACCGACTTTCATATCAATATTTTTTTCCCGAATAAAATCAAACGCTAAATTAATAAGCAATACAAGTTTCACCGTGCGACCATGTGCAACCATCGGCATTTGTACCGCCTGATAATGTTACCATAGGATGTTACTAACAGCTGCAGTTTGTATAAAATGGAAGTTTTTCTGCATGGTAGTTGGAAAATTGCAAGAATTTTTTTCTTGTTTTTTTTTAAATCATGTCGCTAGACTATTCCAGCCCTACGGTACACTGCAGTACAATACTTTTACGACGATCGTAGTTTCGTACATGACCCCCTCCCCTCCAATCGAATACCATACCGTAGGCTCAATAACACAAGTATTATTCATATTGTAAAATACCCAACAAACATTTAAAACTTGTGTCTGACCTGTGTCCCAGTTTTTAAATTATTGTTATTCATTTATTAATGAGAAAAGTTGGACAATAACTTTCTGAAAAGAAAGTGTGTCTATTGATAGTTATTTTGACTTTTTCAATTCAATTCAAGAAATGATTTTTTTGATTTATTATTTTGTTTTCTTGTGCATCAATACACTTGCAAAGTTAAACATTTGAAGCTGATTTTGGTGTGTTTACTTAATAATGAACCAAGTACGACATTGACAGTTGTAAGCTAAATAAACAATAGTTTGAATGATAATCGTTGCGTCCTTTATCTGGTGACGCTGGATTTCGAGTTAGCGTGCAAATTCTTTTCCAGATTCATGCCAGGAGACGTGACTTTTGTATTTTCATGTCACAGTGGATGACTAGAACAAAGGCCGTCCGTACTTTCCGCTATGGAGCGGGCACACAGCATTCTCAACATACCCTGGAAACCACACTTAATTAAAAATTTAACACGATGCTGAAGTTTACATAATTATTTGCAATATTTAAGCATTTTTAAATTTGCTATGCAAAATTAATCGACTGCTATGCAAAAATTTGATTTTGCTATAAAATAGAAAAAATTGCATAGCAGTTTTGCTACGCAAAAATTTGGGGCGAAATCACTCCCTGCAAAATGTCATACTTCCCCTCAAAATAAAGCTTAGATGTTAGGCTATTTAATCATGGCCAGTACCCGGGCGCCATTTCTAAGGCAGCGAATGGTGGCCGTGTCAAAGGTTACAAACGATATACATTCCGAATGTAGCCCCTTCTAACTAACGAGGGGTCGCTTTAGAACCTGCACCTGTCTCGCACGGAGGTTGTGTGTTTGGCTAGTTGTCTGGTTTTGACCTCTTAAAAAGAGTCATGCATGCAGAGCGCTATAATCCAGTGTATGGGATGACGTCTTTGGGACCGAAACCAATCTGCGCAGAGATTTACAAAATGGAGGTCAAGGCGCCACGTCACTTCATTGTTTACATTTCTTTCGTAGGGGGTGGACGTGATTTAACTGCCTGGAAATTGTTGCAAGTATATATTGATTAAATTGCAGAAAATTTGCGGAAATTTAAAAGTTTTCATAACATCGAAAAATGTCAGAAAAAACAATGTTTCAAATTTGCGGTACGATTATATAAAAAACGACATTGCAACATGTGTTGCATTCATTTCGTGAACAAAATTAAAAGTAACTTTTTAATTTTAGGAAATTTCCCTGTTGCTAATTTTGTTGACTTTGGTGGGGCAAAGACAAAACCAGGTCCGTTTTATTAGGTGTTCGTGCAATATGTGCACGAACACCTCGTTATTGTTCTGTTTTTGTTTCTTCTCCATCTTCTTCTTCTTCCACGGAACTCTTCTCTACAGCATGACTCAAGATTGAAACTGAATTGAACCTTGAAACTTATCAGACAATTGAACCTTAATACAAAGAGGGCACAGAATTGATGACGTCATAATGACGTCATCAGGTGTCGAATTACAAGGTTTTTAAAGTTGAAAACTGACCATTTGCTTTTCGCTGTATCTTCGTGAATTTTAAAGCTATGATGCTCATAATTGGGCATCTGATAGATCAATACTTCGGCAACATTTGAAAAGTTAACGTCAAAATCGTATGACCTTTACTTCCGGTCGTACTGAAAGGTCAAAGTCTGCCTTCGTGTTTTTTCGTAAAAAATCAATTTTTGGTCATAACTCAAGATTGAAATTGAATTTAACATTGAAACTCATCAGACATCTGAACCTCATTATCAAGACCACACAAACTTGATGACGTCATGATGATGTCATTGGGTATTGAATTACAATAAATAAAAAATGATTATTTTAAAAAGATCATAACTCATGAACCACATGTTGGATTTGGACAATCTACATATCATCGGACAGGTCGATAAAAGATCAACAAATGCTGCACAAAATGTGACCCCATTTGACCTCCGGTTCAAACCGGAAGTTGAAAAATTGTAAAATTTGTGATCTAAAAAACTACGTTATATTTTAACATAAATTTTGCATCACGTTATAGATGAGTAATCCTGCTCAAACTTTTGCACAGAGATAATAACATTTTAACCTTTGCATTTGGTTCAAACTTGACGTCAAAGCCCATGTGTCTGTTGAACGACCTTGTACGAAACACACGGTAGTGTAGGCCTACACGTAAATACAATGTATTGTATGTCAAACCTGTAACAGCCACGCACGTGTATGATTCACGTGTAGTAAGGTCTCGCTACACGTCCAAACAGCCACATGTACATTGCGCGTGTGGTTTAAGTTAACATGTCTGTATTGAAACCAAAGATCGTTACCGCCTACGGCGCTATACGATCTTTGATTGAAACTATGAATACATTTGGCGTCGCTCGCTATTTCATTGTATATTGCACATCCAAATAATGGTAGTCCGTGTAATATTTGAAAAATTCATAACTCCTTAACCTCACAATGGATTGTTACAATCCATACGTCGTCTGAACGGTATGGATAAATTAAACACCCGGTACAAAATCTGACCCGTCTGACCTTTACTTCCGGTTCAAACCGGAAGTTGAAATTTAATGTTTCAAAAAATCATAACTTCTGAACCACAAATTGGATTTTTACAATCTATGCATCATTTGGAAGGTAGATAACAAGTGAAGAAACGATACACAAAATGTTATGCCCTTCGACCTTGACTTCCGGTTCAAACCGGAAGATGAATTTAATAATGAACAAATTAATAACTCCTCAACCACTCATTGTATTTTTATTAAGTAAATGCATCAGAAAGAGCTCCTAAGACTTAACAAACGATAGACAGTGTGTCCTCATTTAACACTGACTTCCGGTTCAAACCGGAAGTTAAAAATTAATGTTTCAAAAAATCATAACTTCTAAGGCACACTTTGTTTTTTTGCAATCTTTACATCATTGGCAAAATATTTATCAACTTAAGAATTGACACACAGAATGCGACCCAATTTGACCTTGACTTTCGTTTCAAACCGGATGATCAAATTCAATACTTGAAACAATCATAACTCCCGAACCACACTTTAGATTGTTATCAACTACACGGCATTACAGAGAGCTCCTAGGACTTACCTAGCGCTACACAGTATGACCTCATTTGACCTAAGTTTTGGTTCAAACCGGAAGTTGAAGATTTATATTGGAACAAAATCTTACTCCTGAACCACAAATCGAGGTGATAGAATAAAATATCTTTAAATCTTAATCTAATCACATCGATCACGAACACCGTATTTTTGTAGCAAACAAAAATTCAATTTCTAGTTTTATTTTATTTTTTTATGAAATAGGATTTTCTCAAAACACTTTTTTGATGGCAGCTTCAAATTTCTTTATTCAAACGACTCATGACGGTGCTATAATACAGTTCATGAAAATTTCAAACCTCTTTCATAAATCTCAGGCTTGATATATAAATAAGTGTAATCATTATGTTTAATTTATGACTAATTATTGCCAAAGAAAAATACTTAAAACACTATTTTGTTAAATTGTTACAAATGTTTTAGTTTAAAATATTTAATTTTGTGTGAGTTGAGAATGGTTCTGAAAAAAAACTCAAATACGTTGTACATGCTAAAATGAGATGAAAAATATTTTTGTGACATTGTTTTACTCATTTCTCAAAAACTACTTTGAAGTCTAGTAGTCTACAGGGATTGTGGGATACAAAGATATTCATAGTTCAAAACGCAGTTTTGTCATTGAAAGATCTAATCAATTAAAGTATCACATACATGTACAAAACCTAATGCCATGAATGTTTAGAGACTGGTTTTAGATTTTCACAAGCTCTTATTGGACAACAAAAAAACTAGAAAAAGCCACAGAAAGTTATTATAAAAATCATCAAAACCATATGAGCAAAGTGAAAGGAAAGGAAAATGTTCAGTGATTAGTAGAGTCCTAGGTTCTGTCCTTTCGGCAAAACCGCCGGCAACCCTCATCGATCGTGGTTATGCAGTCTCTTCCAAAATGCATCAAACTGTGGGCCTGGATTTACTCCAAACATAAGTTTTCTCACATAAGCCATCCTCACAGACTCTAATGGAAGAAGACCCCTAACCCCCCTACAAATAGATGTCCTCATCTCCTCCTCACTGAACATTTTCCTTACCAAACTGAGAGCCAGATTCAGAAGCCATGAGGAAGATCTCTCCATTCTGGCGAGTGCGGTCCTGTCGATCAGCTTGTCGGGATCTATTGTGTCATGTGTTGAGTTGTTTAGGTTTGGGCTGTAAAGGCTTGCTCTTGCTGGTGGTGTTGTTTGATCTGTGAATCGAGATTGTAGATGTTTCAAAATCAGAGTGTTTTGGTCTAAAATCTCTTTCATTATCTTCATCATGGAACTGCAGTTGTTGCAGGGCATTGTGCAAGTGGGGAGCCTGTAAACAATTGGGTTGGTTTTAGGTCAAAATTTTAATAATGTAACCTCTGCAATCTCTATCAAATCTAAGGAGGAAATTGTGATAAATCTTTTCAATTGGCCGAATTAAAACAAGGTCCTAGGATTGTATTTATCTGCATTTATTGTTGTTTTACTTTTTTGGGGGGGGAGGGGTCAACTTTTCCCAGAAAAAAATTGGAAATCCGATTTAAAGAGCGGTTTCAGGATAGTCTTCAAGATAGTCTTCAAATAGTCTTGCATTCATTTTTCACGGTCAGGAACCATGAACATTTTAAAACTTTGTTTTATAGCTCAAATGAAAGCTTGTTTTCCTTTCTCGACCCCATTAAAACTTGAATTTCAAATCAAAAATCTAAATGTTAACCACAAATACAAAATACCTTTGTTATATCTGCAGTCTCGGCATCATCATCCATGTCCAAGTAATGTTCAGATGGCCAAATGAAATCTCAAAGTTGTCGGCTTGGCGGTGCTGAGCAGAGGGGGAGTAACCCTGTGAATGGCGATGCCGAGGGAAGGCTGTTCAGTTGACGGCGATACTGGTCGGAGGTAGGATAACCCAGTGGATGGTGATGCTGGACAAAGAAGAATAGTCAAGGGGACGGCGATGCTGAACGGAGGGAGAATAGCTCATTGGTCGGTGATGTTGGGCAGAGGGAGAGTGAGTCAAGGGGCGGCGACCAAGGGTACCAATGGTTGAAGAAGAGTCATCCATGGAACGACGACTCAGTCTTCCATTGGTTGAAGAGTCAATCAAGGGGCGGCGACCAACGGTACCAATGGTTGAAGAAGAGTCAATCAAGGGACTGCAACCCAGATTACCCTCATCTGCTGGACTTGCTGAAGATGGGCCCTCAGACCTAAACAGCACTCTCGCTTCCTATGTGAAAAAATGATTTTTGTGTACATAATGTCAAAAACAATTCAAGTTACTGTTTCCAGTGATATTGTGTGGATCCACACAATAGCTCAATTACCTTTTCAGATTTTTTAAAATCCGAACACTGAATGACATGCGCATGTGCAAGCAGTGTTCCAAAATAGGTTGCTTCTTGCCCATAAAAAATTGAAAATTAATACTTTGCTCATTACAACAGTGTCTAAGCATTAAAAGTTTTGTTTGATAATGAACACAGATTTTTAAAAATTCTACTATGACACTGCCAAAATAATCAAGTGCGCCACTACGCAAAAACAAAATTATTTACAAACAAGAAAATTCAAAGTCAAAAGTGTTTTAAATTATAGAACTCTCCTCCAGAAACTGAAAATTTGAACCCTCTAAAGTAAGTTATTCGTAACATGTCTCTCTTTTTTCTTCATTAGTTTAGTTGCTGCAATAAGAGTCAGTCCTCCTGCTTTCCCTGTCTTGGTTGAAGACTTCTTCCCTTTAAGCTGCATTCTTCTCCGCACCCCCTCCTTTTCCCGTCTTGGTTGTGGATTTCTCCTTAGCTGCAGCCTCCTCCTCGCCTCCTCTTACCCGCAACTTGGCTGGAGATTTGTTCTGCAAAGAAAGCAACTCATCAGATTTAAGTTGTAATTATTAACCATTGGTAAACTTTAAGATTACATATAGAACAAGTGGTTTCACAAACTGTTGTTGGAAGGTAGCAACCGTAACTATTTATCTGACTATCCATGTTGTGATGTTTTTTTTCTATGCGTAAAGAAACTCCTCAAGCTTCGAGTGAGAGAATGGAAAGTCAATACCCCAGGATAGATTATTTTTCAGAGAAAATCGCAAGGCACAAAAATGAAGTTTTTAATTGTATTTTCCAAATTCCCAATGCAAACTGAAATAGTCGAGTGACATACCTCTTTAGTTGTCCTTTTTTGCTCCTTCTGGGATCCTCAACATTCTCCTCCTCCAACATTGTCTCGGCAGAGTGTCTCTTGCGAGGGCCATCATTTTGCTGTAAATACAAAAGTAAAAACTCTACAGTAAAACAAAAATGAAGTCAGAAGGTATTATCAAAAATATGTTCACCTCTAAATTTTTAAGCAAACACTTATGCTATATTAAATATAATCTTTGCTAAACGTTAGAAAATGCATCCGGGAAAATCATCATGCAAGAGGACAGTTAATAGCTGAAATCCGTTAAATTGACTTTAATGAAAAAGGGGCAAGCCACTTGGCTTCATTTAAATTTCAAGGGCACCCAGACAAAATCAATTAGCACCAAGGCCAAAGCAATAAAACTGTTGATTTACCAAAGTAAGCACAATTCAGAGTACCCAAGTCATGAGTATCATGGCTGACTTAACGCCAAGCACCCGCGTTTTGTGCGGTCTGCTGTGTGAGTTCTTGATCAAAGGCTATAGAAACTTGCACAAGCCTTTGTAAACAATCGGAATAAATATGATAAATACATACCTTGGATTTAGCAGCACGGGATGCCATCAATTGTCTTTGAAATTTAAGCAACTTCCCCACTGTAGTACCAGTGAATTTGTCGGTAACATAAAATAGACGACTTTTGGATTGGCTAGACAAACTCGTCGTCCCTAGATGATGGCGTTTTAGTTTTCCTCTTTAGGTAGTCTAGTTGAGTTGGATTCTCGATATGTACAAGGTTTGACACATTTGGTTGTTTTATCTCCGAATCGCCAGTGGTACCAACATTCTGAACCTGCCCGTGGCACGTCTCTAGACTGCCTGGATGGACTTCAGTACTTTTTATTTCCTTTAGAGCGATCTCTGCTACGACTATGCCTACTCTGTTGGCTAAATTAGGTTTTGCACTAATGTCGTTAGTTGGTTAATTTGAGCTTGCAATTTGCCAAATTTTGCATAATCGCTTGAGATGGTGTATTTGAGCAAGCGGCTATTGCAGGTGATGGGGATGCCACTTCGACAATTTGTCTGTAATTCGTGCAGAAGTGCGCTTCACTGATTTCCTTGTGGAACATAGCATTCCATTGGCTGTGTCTGACCATGCTGGAAGTTCTTTTAAGAAAATGTTCCCTGACTCATAAATTGCAAAACAATACTCATGTGCCAGAACCAAGACAACACACATTGTGAAGTCCTTAGCTGATGAAGATTCCTGCAGCCTTGCCAAGCGAATGAAAACCCCAAAATTCAGCCTGGCCACTGATGGTAGCACCGACATAGATGCTATCAAACTTTACCCCATAATTGTGAAGACATTCGAAGAAGATGAAGGAAAAGTAGCTTGCGACCTCCTTGCAATGAAAGCATGTGCTGAAAGGTCAACAAGTGTGAAAATTTTCAAGCTTTTACACGATGAGTTAACAACAAGTAGTATTTCATGGAAAGACTGAGTTTCGGAACTGATAATGCGTCAGTCATGGTTGGAAAACACAAAGGCGTAGCAACTCTAATAAAGGGACGAAATCCAAACATCTATGTGATGGGCTGCCCCTGCCACTTAATGCATTTAGCTGCCAAAAAGGGAGGGAAGACCTTAACATTCCAAATTGATGAGCTGCTGGTTGACTTATGGTATTATATCGACAAAAGCCAGCTTAGACATCAGGCCATAATCAATCTACAGCAAGAACATGGAGTCCAAGTTAAGAAGATTCTGAAACATGTTTCTACAAGGTTAGTTTACCAATACCGTATACATGTTTTGTATACTTTGAATAGTACTTTCACATTTTGGGGCGAAACTTTCGTAATTGATCAGCATAAACTTTGATTTATGAGGAAGTTGACATCATTTTAGACAAAAATATGTGTAATGTCTTTGATTAGTATTCTTCGAACTAAGACTAAGAGGTTCTAACACTAAAGGCTCCAGAGAAACTAATGACTTGCCATATTAACATATCAACGCTTGTAGAAATTGAAAAAAGATGCAAAGCGACTATTTATTTAATATAGCCTTACATATACATACATTTCTCAAATTCCACAATGTTTTTAAATTATAGTTGTTTCAATTATTATAATACAGCTAAGGATACAAAAAATGTATTTTATTTGACAGATGGTTGTCCCTTGGCAAGGCAAGGGAAATGTATCAACATCTACCAAAAAGTGTGAAATCTCCCATCAAGCAATTTGACCTCAGCAAGTATCTCTTCAAGCAGGAGGAGTATGCACAAAAACACTCAAAAGCCAAAGCCTCAAAAGTATCTTCAAGCAAGGGTACAAGTGTATCCAACAAAAAGCCTGCTGGTAGTAAAATCCCATCTGGTTCACTGAGGCCCCACAAATCAACTCTGGTATATCAGCAGATGAGTAATCCAAATTGCAAACTGTATGCCTTGTTCCTCAATACAGTGTTACATTTTTTTGATCATCCCAATGAGGTTAGTTGTCCAACTTATGCAAGTGTTGCTTTTAAGAACAGTTGTTTATGCTATTTTAAAGTATTCAATCTTGTTTACTGACAATTATTATTACTTTTTTATGTTGATATTTGATGTTTGTTAATTTCAAATTAATCTTTAACTACTGTTTTTTTGTTTTGTTTTTTCATTAATAAATTGTTCAGCTGTTTGTCATACTTTAATTCAATTATTAAGTCATTGTTATAATTCACTACAATATTGTAGTGTCAAATCATATCACCTCATTTGTTGTTATGTTTTTTTGTTCTTTATTTTATCAATATGTTGATATTTGATAGTTTATTTATATTTGTTTTGTTCATTAATGTTGCATATCAGAATTGTTCTATTAATTGACTCATTTTCAAAATTCACTACAATGAAATAAAAATGTTAAATCAAACATGTGTATGCTATCTTTAAAATGTTTTTGTTTTTGTAACTGAATAATTAAATAACTTCACTCTCAATTTATGTGCTTTAATTAAATTTTGCTTATTTCCCTTGATTTAGATAATATAGACAAGTTTATTACAAAAAAATAGTTTAAACTGAAATGTTTCATTGTTTCATGTATAACAAATTATTCAAGTTAAAATAAAATGAGTATGTACATGTAAAATGTGTTCAATCATTGTCATGCTGGTAAATGACTGCATACGTTCAGGCCCAGTATGAATACACCTGTATTTGCCTTTGCCCCTGATCACAGGTTTTGCAGAGAGATGAACCTCAAATTCACCACATACATAATATCCTTCTGAACCAACTCGCAAGCATTTTGTCCAAATTTGTGAAACCAAATGCTATTGCAGAGGCCAAAGATATCACCACATTAGACTTGAGAAATAAATCTGTCCAAAAGAGCAATGAAGAAATCCAGATTGGATATGAGTGCCAGCGTTATATTAATGAAAATAAGGACACTCAACTTGAAAGGATTCTACACTGATGTCAGGAACTTCTACATTGCATCATCACAATATATGATAGACCGCTATCCATTCAATGATGACATACTTGTTCATGCTGAAGTATTAAACATTGCCAATAGAAGCAAGGCAAAGTTCCGGTCAGTGGAGTACTTTGTGAAGCGTTTCAAGCTTGTACCTGACGAGGCCATGGATGAACTACAATCTGAATTCAACATGCTTCAGATCGATGACTTACAAGGCATTGATTTGAACAATCGTAAAGACCATCAATGTCATTTGGTGTCAAAGATTGATGATCCAGCGCAGATGAAGAAATACAAGTTTCTAGCCTCTGTCATGAAGAGCATACTAATCACCTTCCACAGTAATGCAGACTGTGAAAGGATTTTCTCCATGGTAAGCTGGTAAGCGAAAACAAAACCAAGCAACGGGCCAGCATGAACACAAAGACACTGGGGTCATTAATGACTCATAAACTGTACTTGCAGAACAGAGGCCTTACCAGTTACAACAGCAAATATAGCGATGTAGTACTTCGGAATGCAAAGGCAGCAACCTATCAATCACTTCATCATACAGTACAGGGAGAAGAATCCCAACCATCAAGATCCACAGGGAACTAAGAAGTAGGTACTAATTTCCCTCTATTGGGAGAGGAGGAAAAATTTCATTCAAGGTATAATATGAGTGAAATTCATGAATATGGTGTGGGTGGGGGCCGAGCAGACCCCTGGTGTTTTTACGCTCCGCTCGCGCTATTGCCTGTTCCTATTTCTGACTTTTCAATATTGGCAGGTATGGTCCTCGGTTCAACAGAAGAGTGGACCCGCCGGTTCGGTTCTCAATTTGGAACTGAGTAGAACCGGGGAACCGAAGGAACCGTCCAAGCTTAGTGACGATACTACATAAGCAAATTTAGTAGATTGGCAAGTAATATTTCAGGTTTGGAACTGTGCCTCTACTTGGAAGAACCATATTGTTGGATCTTTCGGCTAGAAAGGTGGTAATTTGAGACTTACGGCTGCTAATGGCACTGAAGTTTCAAGTGGTTTAGCCATAGTAATCTTAAAGTTTTAAAACAAACTTGTCAAAGGTTAAATCAAGTACGATTGTGAATAAGGGCTTGACGATCCGTGGCAAATTATTTATACATTGCCAAGTGCAACTGTTTTCTTAACTTAGAGTCGCCATGAAGACCATCGTACAAGTGTGCAAAGTGATTTCGAACAATGTGCGTGGTTTTTCCACGATGATTTCGTCTTGCACTCTTTCTAACTGAACTATGCCAGCACATGGTTTTTAGAACTGATTATGGCTTATGATTTGGCTATTAATATCATCAATGGTTGTATCAAGTTCGTGCTGGTATATGTGGAGATCGTTATCAGAGAATTTGAACTCAGTTTCTTGCTGCTCTGAAATTTAGCAAGCGATGCAGTTGGTATTGTAGTAAATAAAACAATATGGTATTTTGGCGTGCTGATATGATCGCCTCTTTAAATTTGATTAGTTCAGTAAATAAACTGTCGGCTGTGTGCTGTGAAGGTTTTAACACTCTTTTTTATGAAGACTATCATACACAAAGGTTGTTAAATCGTTTACTCCGGCGGCTAATCTTACTATAATTTGATCTGAAGTATTGTAACTGGAGTTTACAAATGCCTAGACCAACAAGGTTATAAATCTTAGCACTTCAAAATGAAATTATATCAACAGTGAATGAACAATCTGGTAACTTTAGATACTTATTAAAATTGTGTGCTCTAGAATCGGCCAGAAATGAACAACGAATCATCACCAATTATTAATGTAGACGATGCTACGCTGGTCCGTTACACTCCAGTCAAATAATTAATGTTTCACAATATTTACAATACTTATAGTTTTACGCCTAAGAGACTATACCTAAAAGACTGAGGTATCCTCTAGCCAAAAGGTTGCTGTCTAGGAGTGGTTTACTGCCAATTCAGTTCCCAGTCAACCTTTGGACGACCGTTTAAACGCTAACCCTAAATAAAATAACAAGCTATTAAGAGAGGTCTAGCTTGTCTCTCTTGAAAGCTGGAGCAGAGTGAGCGATTCTTTGTCTCCATGGGTTTTTATATGCCTAAGTACACTAATTAAATGATTAGGGTCTGCTCTATGCATACACAAAAGAAGTTAACTAAATTCCTTTATATTACACTCAGGGTTTTTGGCTATTCCTAGCTAAGGTAGAGTCCATTGTGACTATTCACAGTTGACATTCCAAGAACAGTTACACAAAGGGGAAAGGCAACAGTCTCCCCATGTAAGCACTGATAATTAAGACATGTGCTTGGCAGCTGTTAATGGAATTTCACTACAGTTATATACCAACAACAAAAACAACAAATACAAGAAAAGAAAATTGTCCTGGAAGAAACCGACAAGTGTTATATGAATATTTTTTCTTAGCTGTCCCGATGTATTAGTCGTAACAGCTTTTGTTTCTGTCCAGATTATTATTTTTTTTATTAGCTGTTCCGACGTTCAGTCGGAACAGCTTAATGTTTCTGTCGAGATTTTTTTTCTTTTTCTTTTCTTTTTCTATGTTATTCTTTCTTTCCCCACCAAAACCCCATTGACTTAACACATGACTTTTCTAACCGGCAAATGTCATTTTTAGAAAACAAAACTATAGTCAAATGTTATAACATATGGAAAGTTATGCCTGGAACAAGTTTTTAGATGTAATCAAATTAAAATTCTTAATTAAATATTCAATTCAATTCAATGGACATTTATTTTTCATGTCGACAATGACAATTAAGAAAACATTTGAAAACAAATAACAATGAGTATAATAATGCAGGATGGATGCCAGATAATTTAACAGGAATACAATGTATAGAAATTTCAAAGAAAATAACTACAAGGACTTGGACACGACAAGGACAAAAAATCCAAAACAAAACAACGAAACAAAAAACAAACAATGACACGGACCAGACTAATCAATATAAATTATTATCAACACAACAGTCTTTGTACAATTAGTGTATACATTACAATATCTAAAAATACATATTCAAGAGGTGCTGTTTGTTTCTTTGAGAATGAACTAAGTGAACGAGACTTTTTAATATTAGAGTTGAGGTTATTCCAGAGTAGGGTACCACGAGATACAATGTTGTTTTTTTGAAAACGTTGTTCAGTTAAATTTTGTATACAAATCACCTTTGGATACTGCCTGAGTTGAATAAGTATGGATTGACGAACAGTGTAAAAAGATCATTAAATTCGTTAGGCAAACAGCCACTTTTATATTTATACATGAATTTACCTAAATTAAAATTGTACAAATCAAGTTTAAGGACCTTGAAGGCTAGAAACAGTGGTGTAGTGTGATCCAAGAATCCAGTTTTACTAATGATTCGAACAGCTTTCTTTTGTAGGAGAGTGAGATGTTTACATTGTGTAACTGTTAAGCTTCCCCAATTAATAAATGCATAGTTTAAATACGACAAGATGAGAGAATTATATATTGTTAAAAGAATACTTGTAGGTAGAACAAACTTCAATCTATTCATAACGTCAATGTTTGTAGAAACTTTGAAAGGTTTTCGTCAATATGTATTTCTTCGAACGTATTTGTGCTGCCTTGAACAAAATATATAACTAGTCTTGAGTATATTAACCGATAACTTATTAGCTAGTAGCCAGTTATTTATCTTAACTAGTTCAGTATTTAAAGTATTTACAGCAGTGTCCACATTGGGGTGGTTATATAATATGTTTGTATCATCTGTGAAAAGGCAGTATGAAAATATGGCAGATGTGTTACATATATCGTTAACATAAATAATAAATTTCAAGGGCCCCAGAACAGAACCCTGGGGGACTCCACAAGTGATTGATTTATGTAACTCCTGAACCAGTCCAAGGCAATCCCACGTACACCAATATGTTTTAGTTTTCGAATGAGTATATCATGATTTACAGTATCAAAAGCCTTGGACAGGTCTAGGAAAATACCAATTGAAAATTCTTTGTTTTCGATAGCATTAGTAATTTTATTTAGCACACTTGCAATTGCTAATTCAGTTGAGCGTTGTTCTCTGAATCCATATTGCGAGTCTGATAACAAGTTGTATTTATTAATAAAAGAAAAGAGACGGCTATACACAATTTTCTCAAACACTTTAGACAACACAGGCAATAATGAAATGGGTCTAGTTACAAATATCGTGTTTGTTACCATTTTTGTAGACAGGTATAACTTTTCCTACTTTCAGTCTGTCGGGAAATATCCCTGCAGTAAACGACTTATTGAACAGAATAGTCAATGGCTTTGCTAATACATTCTTGGCTTCTTTTATGACAAAAAGAGCTTAAGTTGTCGTAACCTGGTGCTTTCCCGGAAGAGAGTTTAGAAATGACAATGACAATTTCTGCTTCAGTGATTGGGTCAATAATGATAATAATGAAATAAAGAATGCTGATTCTTATCAGATAGAAACGTCTCAAAAGATTGATCACATGTGGAAAGTTCTTGTGCTGTGTTATTACCAATATTAACAAAGTAGTCATTAAAAGCACTAGCGATGTCATTATCGTTTTTAATACGCACACCATCTCGGTCAAAGTACGAAGGACTAGATTTAGTTTTTGATCTACACAATAATGAATTGATGAGCTTCCACGTACTTTTGGGGTTGTTTTTTTCTATGTTAAACTGGTTGCCAAAATTTTTTGATTTAGCTGTTCTGATCAAGGATGTAACAATGTTTTTATATCGTTTATAAGTACATTTGTTGTGGGAAGTAAGGTTTTTGATACATTTCTTGTACAAGTAATTTTTTACAAATAATTGAGTTATAAATTCCTTCACTTAACCAAGGAGATTTGTTTTTATTAACTCGGCATTTTTGCACCTGCTTAGGGAAGTTTGTCGTAAAGTTTCATTACACTGTCTAAAAATTTATCGTAAGCATCATTCAGATTATTTATAGAGTAAGTTTTGCATATTTGTCTTACTATAGTTTCTCCTATAAGTTAAATTTAATTTATCCGAGTTTAGAGATTTACATTGATCTACAACCATAACAACAGGAAAATGATCACTAATATCTGTTATTAAGATACCATCTTTGTGGTTTGAAAAGTTATTAGTGAATATATTGTCGATCAAAGTCTGACTACTATCAGTAATTCGAGTGGGTTTGTTAATTAAAGGGTAAAATGAATGAGAAGACAGTGTCAATAAACAGTTGCACAGAACTCTCTGTGTCGAGGTGTAATAAGTTCATATTAAAATCGCCCATTAAAAAGCAACGCTTGTTTCCAATAAGTGCTAATGTATTATTGAAAGCTTCTGTAAATTGTATACATGGAATATCTGTTGGTCTGTAAACAATTCCAACTATTACATTAAGTGTATGAGAAATGTTAACTTCGAGGGGCATTGGTACACATGTCGTCTCTTATCTTATAAGTATAATTGTCTTTGATATATAATGCCACACCACCACCTCGTTTTTTTTGGCGACAAGACCCTTCGATTTTATAACCTTGAATATTGATAAGAGGATCGTTAATATCAGTGAGCCAAGACTCAGATATACCAATAATAGGAAAATTGTCTGCTAAAAGCGTAAGATAATGTCGAATATCACATATATTCTTTGAAAGACTTCTGGCATTAATATGCAATAGCTTTACATCTGTATTAGAGACATATTCATCAACAAACTGATTCTGATATTGAAATTCACAGGTAGTAGTTGGAAACTGAAAATTAAGATCTAGATCTATGTCTGAATGAATGTCAAAGGAGACATCTCTATCCTCAATAATTTCTTCCATAAACTTTCATTACAACAGAACATAGGTGACAGATATAGCAAACAATAATTATCTGGCCTGGTCTCAAAACACACATAAGACAAACACAAATACATGTCATAATTTGGAAACAATTAATAATTCGGAAACCTAACTGATTGTACTAGCAGTTGACAGCCTAGAATGGATCCGCGTCTCCTAGTCGGAAGGATCTAAATGCACCGCTGTGGAGTTTATATGTGATGGCTGCAGGAACAGAGTGTGGGATGTATGCAAAGTGTACTCGGCTGTCGCCTCTTATCTTGGGGAGGTGGTCCTCCCTCAGCTCCTTGCGCCCTTTCCTTACGTAGTCTGTGACGTCATCAGAGATGTAGATGTTGGAGCCTTTGAATGGTTTGTTCCGTAGTGATTTCGAAGCTTGTTTGAGGAGGTATTGACGATCAGTGTAGCGTAGCAGCTTGCAATGGATAGGTCTGGGCCAGGTGTTGTTATTGTGATTGTTGGCTTTGTTGGTTGTTGATGGTCTGTTGTTAGGTGACTTGTGTGTTGGGGGTAGGGTGAGCCCGTTCGATCTGAATTTCATGGCCGTCATGGAGATTCATGTGGTTTGCGAAGAAATCGGACAGGAATTCCTCACATTGCTGGTTTCCCTCTGATCCTTCCGGTATGCCATGCAAGATGATGTTGTTTCTGCGGCTTTGGTTTTGCAGGTCTTCCACCTTTTTCCCCACCTGATAGATATCAACATGGGTGCCATCGAATCGGCTGTTGACACTTGCTCTTATGTTCTTACACTTATCACTCAGGAAAGATGCCGTAGTTCTGAGCTCTTCAATCTCCTGCTGGTTGGCAACCTTTTCCATCGTTTCCTGGAGCTTGATCTCAATTCCAGAGACTCGAGACCCTAGATTTTCGAGGGATCGGATGATTTTGTCCAGTTTTGTGTGCACTGCAGTGATGTCTTGACTGCACGCGCATGCGTGGCAGCCATCTTCACCATGGCGTTCTTCACTTGGGGTAACGTCTTTTTTTGAAGATCTTTTTTTGGTGGTTCTGGTTGTTTTTTGAGGCTCCCACAGGTCGGACATACTCAGCACAGGTTGATGATTGCGATTGAGTGAAGACAGGGCTAATTATTAGCGGTGTTAGTATAAGTTTTGTATACTTTGACGGAGCACGAAATGAGACGGTGTTAGTCAGGTGCCCATAACAACCTTATTCACGTTTTAGCGGTATGAATAAATAATTAGCCAATCTTGTTCTAATCATATCTCGAGAAATATACATGTACATCCAATCCTCAAACTTTTCAGTCAAAAACTTGTTGGGTGTTGTAGATGTGAATCGTGGTATGTGTCAGCACGTCATCATGACATCTTTTGTTGTCCCGCTTTCGTTCTGTGTACAAAACACATGGCGCTAAAAGTGTAAATATTTTGACAGACAAACACAATATTTTCAAATAAAATTACTTATTAGTTTCCTAAGACACAAACTGTTTTGAAAAGTTAAATGCTTTTAATAAAAGCTGTTTCAGGCCCCAAAAACTAATCATAGTACCTATATAATTAATAATTGGTGAAACTTGTAACTGGCTAATAACATGGTGCTTCATAGACTACACCCAGTCACCTGTGTGTTTGTGGTTGATCTTCTCTATGAGTCATGCAGTACTGTGAGGACCTTATAAGGTTGGGACTTTCTTGAGTCTAGGAAAACGTGAAATGCGTAGCTGGTTTATTTAGTTCCTAGCCCATTCGATTTGTGCATGAGCAACACATAGTTCCTACGTAGATTTAGGGTTTTCGTGTGAATGCATTAGATGCGAAATTTGTTTACCATCGTGTTCCTAATAAAAATTATTAGTATGAAAAACACAATTTTGTTTCTGTGACGTCATCAGGTGTCAAATTACGGTAATTCAAAGATTATTCCTTTAAAAAATCATATCTCCTGCACCGCATGTCGTAAAGTCGAATTGTTTGTTTCGTTTACTAGCTTACGACACTTGCAACATTTTGTTTATAAGAATGACCTCACTTACACCTTTACGTCAAAATATTTAAATTGAAGACGGATCATTCAGGAAAGTTGGTCTAATAAAAAGAATCACTTGCACCTATATTGTAAACAATTAAGAGTTACAAAAGTTTTTCAAACACAGGAATTGTAGACTTCATGTATCTATCAGTTTTGCACTTAGGTACAACTAGCGAAGGCGTGGAACTGTTTCTTAGTATTCTGGTAGTTATTATTCAATTTAAGAGAGGGGGAGCATATTTCTAAATCTGCGGAATGTAAAAGTTGTGTGCCAAAGTTATACAGTAAGGTGTCGATCCTAGTTTCAAGACTAGAAATACCTAGAACTTCCAAAGCATTGGATCAAATGTGATACCGATGAGAGCCTAACATAATGTGACGAGCTTGTTTTTGTACATTTTCATTTCTATTAGCCAGTTTTTTTTTATATATCGAGGTATGCCAGACTTGGCTGGCATACTTTAAAACTGGTATAATGTAGCATGTGACTGAGACAAAGTCAGCCAAGGGAGTGTCATAATTTTTTTTAAATACACAAGGTAAATAATCTTCTAGAGACTCTAGAGACGATATCAGCAACATGGATGTCCCTTTTGAGATCACTCTGAACTGTGACTCCCAAAAGTTTCATGTTATTAACCGTGTTTAGGGATATATCATTAAGAGTAAACATGGGGTTAGGTGTAACTCGTCGTAGGAAACTGATCTTCATTTTCACTATATTTAATTATATCCCCGAGGGTCAGGTCGTCCACCTATTTCCAACGTCTAACGGCTTCCAATGGCAGCATCGTTAACTTGGACCAGAAATAATATAGGGCCAAACTTAGTTCCTTGTGGGACGCCACAATCAATGGTTTTGACAGAGGAAGTGTGATTAACGAGTTTGGTTTTTTGGGTGCTATTGGAAAGGAAGCTGCAGACAATTGGAATAATTGAAAGTCTAACCCCAAGGTTGATAAGTTTCTTGATAATAATGTAGGGAACCCAAGTGCGCCCTCAGTGTTCACATCAGTACTCCAATTTTTGTGATTTACATATTTACTGTAAAAAGTTAACTTTGGGGTTGCCACCTGTATACTCACGCTCTTTTCCAATTTAGCTATGAGCAAGAGAGAGCACATTTTATTTGAGTGGTATTTCTCACTATTTTTGTAGGGAGCATGGCTCTGGCCATGCTCCAAAAACCATTTATCTGGGGAGGGTTAGAATTGTGGAGCTGTCTGTAGGTATTGCTTGGTATTTGACCATCCTTTTATGAGAATTGTCATTATTTTAGGGCTGATCGGCTACTGTACTGTAAACTTGTACGTTGTATGTAGCCAGCCTCGCGGTTGACCTTTTGCCCTTTACACAAGTGACTGTGCTCTGCTATATTAATTGTGTATTGTGTGCTAGTGCTATAGCATTGGAGGATTAAAATCAGTACAGGAGATATTTTACACGTCCTCTTATGGAATTTGTTGCCGTTATTGAATTCTGGTGAATCCTCATCCTTTTTAAATAGAGGACCGGCGGCCTCTTTCCCCTGTCTCTACAATAATATTATGATTAACAAGATCAAAGGCTTTGGTGAAGTCAATCGCAGCAAGGGAAGCATACTGATTAGGCTTTTCAAGTCCCTCATATACAGAATTTAACATATCCACCAGGTAATGAGTGGTAGAGCTGCCCTTAATGTTACCGTATTGTTTAGGATCAAGTTTTACAGAAGTACCATTAATAATGTTTTTGGCAATAAAGGATTCAAACATTCGAGCTAACACCGGTGTCAAGGAGATGGGCCTCAATTGATCAAAAGACAAAGCATGTTTAGTTTTAGGAACTGGTATGATAGTGGCAGTCTTCCACACTTCAGGGAAATTACACATCCTCTGTATGTTTGTGCCATTTAGCTGGCTGACAATTCCTGAGGTTGTACACAGAGTCTGCGTAGAACTTTCTTTTGGCTTAATTTCACTTTGTTGCGCAACATACGCCATTCCATCTGATCACCCCGAGTGTAGAATGAGCACATACACAGCTATGGTATATTATTGTCATACCGCCCTTTTGTGACTAGCTTTAGTTAGGTGTCACATGTAAAGAGTTAGAGTAAGTCACCATCTTTGATACAGTCTTGATATATATTAAACATATCTTACTCCTACTCGTAGTCTCTTGCCTAATATAACATGGTGGCAGCCGTGATCTCAACCTATAAACATGCCAACAACTCCACAACCAGCTGGCCAGCCACAGCTCACAACTCAACTCCAAATTCCGGGTAAATTTGACGGTGGAAACGGACCTCAACAAAGTGAATTGTGGCCAAAATGGATCAGGCGTTTCGAGCAGTATCGTGTGGTTTCGGGTCTGACAACAAAACCGGACCACGAACAGGTTAGCACTCTCTTGTACGCTATGGGAGATTGTGCCGATATCTTAATAACTTTAAGGATCTCGGAGGACACAGCAAAGTATGATACAGTAGTACAAGCATTGATCACACACAATGAAGGTCGTCGAAACATTATTGTAGAGAGGGCTCGCTTCAATAAATGCAAGCAACAGCCAGGGGAACCAATTGATGCATTTATTTAAGACCTATACAGGCTAGCAGACCACTGAGTATGCAGAACTTAAAGATAGCTTTAATCAGAGACAGGATTGTCGTTGGTGTCACCAATGAAAACTTTCTGACAATCTCCAATCAAAATCTGACCTCACTCTTGACAGAGCTGTACAGCTTTGCCGTCAAGCTTTGCCAATCTCGTAAACAAAACCAAGATATCATGAGAGGCACCTCCGGTCCACTGCATCCCATCGCAAGAAAAAGGGAATGAGTAGGCCTACAACCGGAAAATAGAAAAGTGTACAGTCTAATCCACATCCCAGCCAGAACACTTCATGTAAATGGTGTGGGAAAGAACAACACAAGCACTCAACTTGCCCGGCCAAAGATTCAACTTGTGCTAACTGTCAGAAAAGGGGACACTACAAAGCTGTTTGCCGCAGTTCATGAAGTGCAGGATCATGAATATGACGATGACTTGCCGTTCCTCAGTGAAATCTCCAGTATTACGGATAACTGGAATGCTGACAAATCTGTCAACAGACACAAAACACGAACAAATCCCTTCGCAGGCCAGGTAACACTCGGCTTCCAGTTCTAGGCATGCTCAACGCCACACTACAGTATCGTCGCAAACAAATTAGAGAACGTGTATTCATCATCCAGGACTAGAAATGCTTATTGCTAAGCAAAACAGCATGAGTTGAACTTGGCCTCATACAACGCATCAATGAGGTTCAAACTGGGTCAACATCAGCCAAAATCCGTGCAGAATTTCCTAAGCTTTTCACAGGTTTTGGAAGATTAACGAATGAGTACCATATAACGCTATGCCAAGATGCAAAGCCTGTTTGACTGCTCACTACGGAAATTTCCACACCCGTCACTTCCAAAGGTGAAATCCGAAATTGACAAGATGCTAACACAGGGAGTCATTTCTCCAGGGACAGTGCCCACTGCTTGGTGCTCTGGAATTGTCCCTTAACTCTTCGTGACACCATAAAAAAAAATCACCATTTTGCCATGCCTTACTTGTTGAGTAACAGTTTGATATTAGCGTGTAATACATTTCTGTGAAGAACCAAATCACTTTTAAATCACCCAAATCATTGGATATAGACCCTTTTGACTAAATAAAATCAATTCAAGCAAAATTGTATTTTGAGATGAGCCCTTATGTCTTTTTCTGCTCAATCAACCATTTCTTTGTTCACACAACTTAGCAAAACTAAGTATTTGCTACACAATTCCTATGGGAATTCCTGGAGAGCGGGTCATTGTTGGACTGTCTTAGTGAAAAACAAACCCCGGATAGTGATAAGACATTTGGCAAGCTATTTGGCTAGGTGCAGTTGTGGAACTTGGAATTTTTTAGATTTTTTGACCAAAAAAAAGGCGGATTAACGACTTTTTAATTAAAAACTGTTACTCAATAAGTGAGCGATTGTGTCATTGAGTGTTGACCCAAGTCTATTGGTAACATACAGATATGCGTTGACCTCACCCAGCTGAACAAAGGCGTGGAACGCGAGATACATCCTATGTCTTCGGTCGACGAAAGTCTCGCTAAGCTCAGCAAAAGCAAGATTTTCACCAAGCTTGATGCTAATAGCGGTTTCTGGCAATTTCCACTGGATGATGACTCAAAACTGTTGACAACATTCATTACACCATCTGGTCAATACTGTTTCAACAGACTGCCATTCGGCATAAGCTCAGCGCCAGAAATTTTCTAGCGCACAATGTCATTAATCCTCGAGGGCCTTGATGGAGTCATATGGATGATGTCCTTGTACACAGTACCAATCAGACAGAACACAACAGTCGGTGAGAGCAACCCTACAACGTTTACAGGACGTGGGACTGACACTCACTGACAAATGTGAGTTTTCAGAGAACGATAAAGTTCCTTCATCTCAGATTTATGCGGTTCAACCCGATAGTCATGTATGTACCTGGCAAGCATCAACTTATGGCCGATGCACTTTCACGAGCTCCAGTCGGTATGCCAGAAAATTCTGACATCGCACTCATTGCAGAGATTGACAGTTTCGCATCCTTTGTAATATATGCACTGCCTGCAACTTCGCAACGCCTCTGCGACATCGGCCAAGCCCAGCAAGCAGATGAGGAATGCACACAAATCAGACAATATTGTACACAAGGCTGGCCTACATACATGCCCCACTCACCGTTGCTTTGACAATATTGGCAGAGCCAAACCATCTCGCAATCGTCGATGATTTGCTCCTGTACGATGAACGCATCGTGTTCCCCAGAATAATGTGACTCGAAATCCTCGACTGCATACATCGGGACACTTTGGCATCACAAAATGTCGAGCACGATCACATACATCGGTATGGTGGCCTGAACAGTCAAAAAGTATTAAGCAAATGGTCACAAATTGCACCACATGTGCAAAGGAACGACCTGAGATCACGGAGCTGCTTATACCAACCTCATTTCCATCATGCCTGTGGGAAAGATTAGGTACAGATCTTTTCCAGCACCAAGGAAAAGTTTATCTCATAGTGATCGACTATTACTCCAGGTGGATGGAAATCAAACAGCTCAATGAACAAACATCAGATTAATGTACTGAAACAGATATTCACAGTACATGGGATTCCAGATGTTGTAAAGTCCGACAATGGCCCCCAATTTAGTGCTGAGACTTTTCAACAGTTCGTAGTAACCCATGGATTTACGCACATGACCAGCTCGCCACGATATCCACAGGCCAATGGTGAGGCAAAGATAGCCATCCACACTGCAAAAGCTCTTCTGAAGAACTCTGACCCATATCTTGCTCTCCTCACTTATAGGTCAACCCCACTACAAAATGGCCTTTCCCCTAGTGAGCTACTGATGAAAAGACGATTGAGGACACAACTTCCCGTCCTACCAAGACACTCGGACCAAGTGTGCCAAATCACTCTAAAGTACGCGGAAAGAAAGATGCCTATCAATCTGCCCATCAGCACTCTTTCAACCGACACACAATGCGCGAGAACTACCCACTCTCAGACCGGGTGACCCTGTATGGATTCGTGACCAAAAAACGCCCAGGTCAGATAGTGAAAAAAACTCAGTCACCCCGGTCTTACATTGTTAAAAGTGACCAGGGTACAGCTCGACGCAACCGCAGTGCACTAGTTCACACACCCAGCACAACACCTGAGGCTCCAGTCCCTATGGAACATCGTCAGCAAACTCAAAACACTTCCAAAATAACTAATGATAACACTCCAACTCCAATAACTGTGGACAAAATGCAAACTCACACACCAGTTGTTGAAACAAAAACTCGCTTAGGGTGTATCGTGAAACCCCGTCTGTTCGGATCTGTGAACTTGAGAACCTGTTTACTTAAGAACTGTGTTCACTTAAACATTGCCTTTGTTATTGTTTACATTTAATCTGTTGTTTGAAAACATCAACTTTCTAAAAAATCAAGTGGTTTGCAGTTGAAACTCTGTTGAAAAAATATTGTTTAAAATGGGGGGAAAATACTATCATTCATTTTGACTCTGAAAGTTTCAAGTTATAAAATCAGACTTAAGGGGAGATGTAGAATGAGCATACACAGCAATGGTATATTGTCATACCACCCTCTTGTGACTAGTTTTGGTTAGGTGTCATCTTTGATACAGTCTTGATATATAATAAACATATCTTACTCCTACTCCTAGTCTCTTGCCTAATATTACAGCGAGTAAAAGCTTTCTGGCTGTTTCTGATAAGTTGTTTAATTTGTAGTCATCCATGGCTTGTCCTTGAGTCGCAATACTGAACAGACTTCGGGAAAATGTTCCTCATAGACGTCATTGATTGTAAATGAAAAATCCCTGAGCATGGCATGAGATGACTGGTTTGAAGCAATGCTGTCCCAATTACAGCCAGTCACCCATTGCCCGAATGACTGCACTGAAGAGTCTCGGTAGGGGTGCCTGTAGGTGGAAGTAGGCTTCACAGATGGATATTTAGTCACTGGATTAGAGAATACAGCAGTGGTCACTAGGTTCATTTGGTTATAGTCGTTTGGGTTCAGTAAAAACCGTGGGGTGGTTGGTAAACATCTTATCCAGTATAGCATTGTGCCGAGTGGGGAAATTGATCAACTGTTCTATATGTAAATTGTTCTCAATGGTGTTAGTTTTGAGATCATTAAAGTCTTCTAATAGAATGATTGTGGCAGTTGTATCAAATGATTGCATATCGTCCACAGTTAGAAAAATGTGCTCAAGCATTTCACTGGCATAGGTAGACCCTGGAGGATAGTTAATCACTCCAATGTAGAAGTTAGATACTGACGTGAATGGTTGGATAGTGTCTGCATCTTGAAACTCTCCTTGGTATAGACAGCTACACCTCCTCCTCGTCTTCCATCTCGGCACTTGGACGAAATATGAAATCCAGGGATGTCAGCAGATTGTATTGTAATGTCATTCAACCAGGTTTCTGTCACGGCAGCTGTATCGACTGAATTCTCACTGAGCACAAGCTGCAGATCTTCCAGCCTGTTATTCAAGGAGCTAGGTTGGTGTGGATAACAAAACAAGTGCTTGGAACAGGAACAAGGTGACGAGGGGACCTTTTACAATGTCTAATAAAAGTCTTGTGGTATGTCGTAGCAGATGTCTCCACTAGACGTCGTCCTCTTGTATTAATAGTAACAGGGAAATGCCTAAAAGCCTGTCGACTTGCTCTACTCCCCCTCTTCTTCTCAAACAGCTCTAATGTCTTCAGGCTTCCATAAGTAGATGTAGATATGCGTTGTTTTCCTCCACCTTTTTATAGTTTCAGTTGATTCTGAGTAAGTAATGCTCTGGTAGTCTGTGGAATAGCAATTATGTGGACCCGGATTTCTGAGCACATCCATGAAATTGTTGACATCGGTGGGTGGATCGTGACCAAGGATTACCATGCAAGTACGGCCATGCTTATCCCACTTGGTCGCTGGTGTCTTAGTGGAGCAGAAATCAGAGTCACACAATCTTAAAGTTGTAGCTATCGGGAGATTATCACCGACACATACATTTTGTGGGTGTTTAATCACAGGAAATGGAGAGGAAACTGTCACCACATAACCATTGGCAAGCGAGGGCTGAAGCTGATGTTGTAGAAGTGTAATGGCTGTTACAAACGTGACAAAATTCATGGTGGCCATTATTGTCCATCGAGATTACATAGGTAGTATAGTTCAGCCAACAATTCAAGAATGAAAATGTCTTCAAATCAAAGTTCACGGTCCAAAATACGCTGAATCAATTAACCAGACAACACAAATAAAACCACAAAAAAAAAATAGAAGTGTGGATGGCGATCCAAAAAGGAAGATTTTTAAGGATTAAAACTGCAAAGTACAGCAGAGATAAAAATACAAAGGCAGCCAGGATGAACAGCGCCCTCATGAACAATGTAGTAACTTTATTGTTATCATCTTTTTTGTTTACCACAGCATCACTGGGAAGAGGAGGCCCCAGTCGAGCCTGATCTATCGGCCTGGTCAGATGATTCAGACACACCGGAGCTGCGCAGAATGGTTACATCTCACAATTGGGCTGTTCGTACTGACCAGAGAGTATCCCAGAAACTCAACCAACGTTTGAGGGCCCATGGTCTGAAATCTGCCTCGACACCCGCTTCAATGCAAGAGATGTTCAACCGGGTAATAAAATAACCAATCTGTTGTTAAATTAAATCAGAGTTTCCTCTTTTGTTTCTTTTCTTTTTTCTCTTTTTATTAAATTGACTTTTTGATTGATTGATTTTTTTTTTTTTTTTTTTTACAGCCCCAGGAAGGAAAGGGTGTGGTTGTAGCGGAACAGAAAAGACCAGCCTCTGTGCGACCAAAGAGTCGCAGAACACAGGACGAGGAACTGTCGACCCGTGGTGAGAAGAGAAAGTTAGACAGTAGTAGGTCTTCCCTTTAAAACCTTCAAACTTAAAAAAAAACTAGATATTCAGTTTTTGTTTACTACAAAAACGAGGTGTTCGTGATCGATTTCATCAAATTATGATTTAATGATATTTTATTTTATCAACCCGATTTGTGGTTCAGGAGTAAGATTTGTTCCCAAAATAAATCTTCAACTTTCGGTTTGACCCAGATGTAAAGGTCAAATGAGGTCATACTGTGTAGGGCTACGTAATTCTTAGGAGCCCTTTGTAATGCAGTGTAGTTTATAAGGATCCATTTTGTGGTTCAGGAGTAATGATTATTTCAAATATTGAATTTGATCATCCGGTTTGAACCGGAAGTTAAGGTCACATTGGGTCGCATTCTGTGTGTCATTTCTTAAGTTGATAAATACTTTCCCAATGATGTAAAGATTGTTTTAAAAAAAAATGTGTGCTTAGAAGTTATGATTTTTTGAAACAAACTTCCAGTTTGAACCGGGTTAAAAAGTCAGGGTTAAAAGAGGTCACATTGTGTATCGTAAGTCTTAGAAGTGCTTTCTGATGACGTATACTTGATAATGAAGAGTGTTTGAAGAGTTATGATTTTTTAAATTATTAATTTCATCTTCCGGTTTGAACTAGCAGTCAAGGTCAAATGGCATAACATTTTGTGTATCGTTTCTTTACTTGTTTACACACCTTCCCAATGATGCATAGATTATACAAATTCAATGTGTGATTCAGAAATTATGATTTTTTAAAACATTAAATTTCAACTTCCGGTTTGAACCGGAAGTTAAGGTCATATTTTGTGAAGTGCGTGTTTAAGGAGTTACGAATTTTTCAAATATTACACAAATATTAGCGACGCTACATGTATTTGCACATGTAGATGTAAAGCATTCAATACAGAACATGAACATGTAACTGTCAACTAAAACTACACGTGTATTGTACACGTGCGTGGCTGTGTACAGTGTCGGCGTATGTTTGTGTTGGCCTTCAATATCGTGCGTTCTCATACCATGAAAGTCAACAGACACTTGCGCTTTGACGCCTGGTTTTGACCAGATGCAAATATTAAAATGCTATAATCTCTGTGCAAAAGTTTCGGAAGGATAACAACTCTTCTATAACCTGATGCGAAAATTCATGATAAAATATAGTTTTTTAGATATGAATTTTCTAAAGTTTCAACTTCCGGTTTGAACCGGAAGTCAAGGTCAAATGAGGTCATACTGTGTAGCACTAGTCAAGTCATATGAGCCCTTTGTGATGAATAAAAATCCAATGAGTGGTTGAGGATATTAGTTTTGGTTTTTACCCTACACCGATGTGAGTAAGCACTGTATACTCAGTACTTTCCCGAGTTCTGTGAAAAAAAATCGCAGGCATATTACTCGGGTGGGATTCTAACCCACGACCTTTGCAATTCTAGAGCAGTGTCTTACCAACGGCGCTATCTCATCGGTATCCATGGTCGTTCGGTCTAGCTGTTGTAGTCGAAGATGATGTTACGAGCTTGATCAATCTCTAGGGTGTTGTTGAACTCGGCATACATGATGACGTTGGTAGTCTCCTCAAGGGGCGAGGCAAAGTGCATGTCCAGACAAAGGTTTCCATGCTTCACCAAGCTGAAGTGTCCTCCGCATGTCCTTTACCCTGCTGGCCTTTGTTTCATTTTGAGTGGAAAAAAATTCAATGTTCTTCTTTGTCAAGAAACTTTGAAATTTATGGTTTGTAAACTGACCCTTTATCCATCTGGAGCAGGCGCGGCTTACGCCCATCCCGTAAAATTCGATCGAAGGCCTTTTTTAGCGACGTCCCCGTTTTATCCTAGAGGGGAAAGACCCAGGCGTACTTGGAAAATATGTCGATGCACGTCAGTGAAAAATCTGCGACTACCATTATACTGAGAGAGTGAGGCCATGTCTACCAGATCCGCCTGCCACTGATGGTCGATACCTCCAACAATGACCCGATTTCGTTTGAAACACCTTCAGATGGGTTTGTGTAGCATGTAGCATGTAAGTAGGTTGTTGACGCATCCATCTAATGTCCCGTTTCCTGCTGATTTCCACTCTGTCTTTTTGAATTGCCTGTAGACAGCATCCACACCACCGAAACCAGAAGGATGGTTTGTGTCGTAATACACCTGCTTCAGATACTCCTCCATCGACGAAACTTGAATCTTCAATGACGAGCCTGCTGTTGCAACACACCCACAAGCAGTAGAGTTTTTCAGCATGTTTGGTTGCGTGCACTCTGGTTTGGAAGGACAACACTCCATGGCGAAAGCAGGGCTTCTAATGAAGAACTGGAGGGATGGTGTTTTACTTATAACGGTGTCCACTTTTGTTATATCGTCGTATCGGTCTTAGTTGCAAACAAACAAAGTTTTTTTTCCTAGCCGGAAGATGGGATGCGGTTGTGAACAACTGGTGTAATCCTTTGTAGTTTACGTCTTCGTCGTCACCTACTTCTTCCTTTCAGGCCACTTTGAGTGAGGGTTTTGTTTCGATCGGTTTTTGTCTCAGTTGGTTTTGTCTCGATTGGTTTTGTCTCGGCTTCTTCAATCAGTGGCTCCTTCTTCAACAAGGGAGGTCCATTAAAATTAGTGGAATGTTCGTCCTTGAGGGTCATAGACAGGGAAGCCATCCTCTGTTGGTACAGCTTGATTTTATCCCCCTTTGACAGATTCTGTGTTTCGAGCAACTTTCTCAGGTCTGTGTCCAAACCGTGCACCACGTAGGTAATCGGTGTTTGCTCCAAACGTCTAGACGCCTGCATTCTTGTGAGAGTGTTTTGCGATACGAGCACCATTTTCTTCGCGTGCTCCATGACGTTTACTTGAATAGCAGTCAACACCGGCGTCAGCAACGCACTCAGACAACCTCCCTTCTGTTTCAAAGCTTGCTTCCTCTGGAGACTTGTCCTTCGTTTGGTCAGCGCTCTAAGTTTTCTCTTGTGTCTTCTCAGTTTGGTTCTCTCGGTAGGTGTTAGGGAAACGTTACCGTTTAAAACGTTGAGGGTGCACTCACACAGACAGGTATTGAGGTCGTTGCCGGCTCCGTCAATCACTCCCTGGCTGTTTTTTGGAACCCTTTGCTAATACGTGTACCTGACGAGACATCTTTACAAATGAAACCACAACGCAGGAGTGGCATTAATTTATAGCTTCGGAACGTAAACAGTCGGGTATTTACCCTGGAAGATGTTAGAGACACATGTGCTCCTCTATGTCCGGTTTCAAGTCCACATTGAGATGAGAGTAGGGGGAACGCGTCGCGTCTCGACCATGAATTTGGGTTTGTTCGGATACATGTCCTGCCAAGTGCGTGATCTTTGAAGCATCTCTGTGGTACTTAAAGAGCACCATGCAATGCGTGTTTAGACTGATTGTGCACATTTCTTTACGCCGATAAAACAGATTTTGCAGTATGAGTATGAGTATAACCGACAGATGGTGGTGATGACTGCTTTTGGTGAAAAGGTTGGTAATCTTTCATTATTACCCGATTCCAACATGAGGTTGTCGATCACAACCAAGTTTCTTTTCGTTCGATCCGAGGAGGCGAGAAGGGAAATCCCTCCACAAAACAAATGTCTGGACGGTGTTGGACAGCCAGTCACAAGCATCCTGATAAGCCCCAAAACACCACACAATACAATAATTTAAGTTAACAACAGATTGGTTATTTTCTTACCCAGTCAAACAATCTCTCAGTGTCGAGGCAGATTTCAGACAATGGGCCCTCAAATGTTGGTGGAGTTTCTGGGATACTCTCTGGCCAATACGAACAGCCGGGTTTTGGAGACAAAACCATTTTGAACAGCTCCGGTGTGTCCGAATCATCTGACCAGGCCGAAAGATCGGGCTCGACTGGGGCTTCCTCTTCCTGGTGACGCTGTGGTAAACGAAAAAGATGATATATAACAAAAAGGTTACAACATTATAACACTTGTTGGTTACTTCCGGGACAATTTTTTTTAATTTTATTTTATTTGTTGTTGTTGGTATGTAACCTACCCGATGGACCGCTGCGGATTACAGTTCATCTTTCTCCCATATTTGACTCGTCGTTAAATCCGGGCTCCATTCCACATTATGCGGGGACACTTCGCTCTCCATTTGGTCCATGCCCTCCATTTGAGTGGCCCTAAATTCAGGGCCCCATTCCACGCTTTCCTGGGACATGACACCAAATCTATGTTCTCCGTCAGCATGTCACTGTAAGCCGCTGATGATGTGAGAGCGGTAGACCTATCACTTACTAAGGATTTGCTTTGTGCAAATGTGATGTGTTTTTTACTTGGTTTGTTGAAATTTGGAGTTTGTATATCTTCTTGTTTACTGTTTACGGATGTTACGTTATATGTTATACCGCCCTCTTGTGTTGGTAACTATGGGCAGTTGCCATGTGGGCAGCCATCTTGTTATTACTAGTATTCTTGAGAGTTAGAGAACATGACCGATGATACTAGAACAGAAGTGTGTCTTTGTCTCTATTTATAAACTATAAATAACATCCGTGATAGCTCCAATGTCCACTTTGTTATTGTTCAAAATCAGGCTCAGTTCATCAACTTTGTTATTGAGAGAACGAGGATTACATAACAAGGTAGTCAGTAGCTGATAATGGCACTTCGGTCGCTCAGTTGTTATGTTAATGTGGTTCTGGATTCCTCTCCTTTGTGTGGGTTTCAAAATAGCGGACCTTTGCGACATTACTACTGGAATATGGCGAAGTATGTGATTTGAGTGTCGACTGTACAAAGCCAATGTACCATCAATTTCAATTAATATTGTAGAGCTATGTCAGTTTTGAATGTTCTACATACGAAACAGATTACATGTACTTTTGATTGACCAGAATGAGCATCGCTGTTTACTTCAGAGTAACTGCACATCTGAATATGAACTTCGTTGAATGAACTTCGTTGACCCATGTGCATCTAAACAAATGTATATCTTATTGTACATGCATTACATGTATGTAACTGTTTACTTTGGATCATGATTGCCTTTTGGCATGGTTATAGTTTTAAAGCAATTTAGGTTCACGTGGTGTTAACAAACAATATCGACACTCCACCATGCAAACCACAAATCTTGTGTTAATAACTTTGTATGTTTTTTCGTTTTGTTGCATATCGGCAAGTGGTGAGGTGGTGTTGGGGCTATCTTGGTCGCTTCAACCGGGTGCCACTGCCATCATGTGTAATGGCAGCAATACGAAGGACGTTCCCAAACCCTGATGGACAGTATAAAGGATTTTCGTTTATTGTTTTAATTCGTAACATTTTCCCTAATTATAATGATCTGGAGGGAGTCACAAATTATTTTGTGCTTTCATAAACCATAATAATTTACGTGTGTATTATTTCATTTTATAATAATAGCAATAATAATATCAGCTCTTATATAGCGCAATTCCAAGATGATCATTGCGCTTCACAAACAAACAAAAACAACATCAGCAATGTGAACACATACACTAAAATAAATGGGTTTTGAGATTGCGCTTGAAAGCATCAACTGTTGGTGAAGATCTTATGGTCTGTGGTAACTGGTTCCAGAGAGTTGGCCCAAACACACTGAACGATCCATCGCCTATCCGTTTTTTACTCTTTGAGATGATGAGACGAGTAACGTCCTGGTTCGAACGTAGGCCTTCCCTCGATGGTAAATGGGTGGCAATGCAATCTGTAAGATAGACCGGCGACAGATCATTCAGAGCTTTGTAAATATAGAGTAGTGTTTTAAACTTGATTCTTTTGTATAACAGAGGAGATGTGGAATGCCGACGTGAAACCTGGAATACAATGCGGGCCGCCCGGCTTTGTAAGCGCTGCAGACGAGCCACATCTCTGTTTTTGCATCCCGAAAGGAGTGCATTAGCATAGTCTAACTTTGAAAGCACAAGAGCCCGCATTGCATTAGAACAAGCATCACAGTCCAAAAACCTGCGAATTCTTGCCATGTTCCACAGAAGAAAGTTAACAGATTTGCACAGAGATGTAACATGATCTGACATGGTCATGGATGTATCAAAAATGACCCCCAGGTTCTTGATGGTTGAAGATGGAATAATTTCAGTAGACCCGATCTGTTTTGTGATGTTAGATAGCCTTTTCATGTTGTATGGGGATGCGGCAATAAAGAACTCGGTCTTAGAGTCGTTAAGTTTAAGCATGTTGTTCGCAAGCCATAAACGAAGCTCCTCCACACAAGATGCCAGCCTAAAGATGGCACATGCTGCGTCACCCGGAACCTTAGGATTAAAAAACATGTAAATCTGCAAATCATCTGCATAAATGTGAAAGTTTAACCCATGACGTCGAATTACACAAGCAACATGTTGAAAATACATAGTGACAACACTAGGGCCAATGAGTGACCCTTGTGGAACCCCACAGTTAAGACCAAACTTATCTGAAAGTTTACCCCTCACAGAAACTCTAAACTGACGGCCTGTTATGTAAGAATTGAACCATTTGTGCACTGTGCCCTCGATACCAAAGCCATGTTCCAGACGGTGAAGTAGGATGCCATGGTCAATGGTATCGATGTCGTGATGTCGTTTTTCACCTTGAGCAATGCCGTTTCAGTGCTATGCTTCTTTTTGTATGCTGACTGAAATGGTTCATCAAGATTATTTGCTTGGATGTGCTCGTTGACCTGGATAATGGCTGCCCTCTCAATTACCTTGCCAATGAAACCTATGTTAGACACAGGCCTATAGTTGTTTAAATCATTACAATCCAAGGTAGTCTTTTTTAAGATTGGGGTAACAATGGTTTGTTTGAGATCAATTGGAAACACACCGCATGTGAGAGAAGTATTTACAATATCAGTGAGCACTGGCAATACAACATCATGTTCTCTTTAAGTAACCATGTTGGTAGGCTATCAAGAATACAACTTTTGTTTGTACAACCCTTTACAATGCGACAAACCTCCCTTTGATCGAGCTCTTTAAACCTATCCATAACATTCTGAATAACAACATAATTGTACATATCATGGTCCATTTTACCATAATTTCCGTTTGTACTTGCTCTTATTCTTTCCACCTTTTCGATGAAAAAGTTGGCAAACTTATTACTTAGCACATCCGGCGTATACAGAGTAGGTAAGATTTTTTCGTTCTGGTTTAGTAGAACACCAATAGTTCGGAAAGTTTCTTTGGCCCCAGTTTCACGCAATTTATCGTTGTAATGCTTTTTCTTTGAAATCGCCAACAGTTTATTGTAATGTAAATGTTGGGTCCAATAGGCATCCTTGTCGACCCGAAGTCCACTTTTCCGCCACTTCCTTTCAATCCTATGTTGCACCTGTTTCTCGGTCCTGATTTCATCGTTATACCATGGAGGTCTTGGACGAACATAACTTGACATTGTACTCATGGGTGCGTGTATATTAAGCACTTCAACAGATACCTTATTGAAATGCTGAAGCGTTTCATCCACCGTTGTATTCCTAGGTGTGTTAGCATTAAGTTGAGATTCTAGATCACATTTCAGGGCCACACTATTAATTTTCCTAAAATCACGGACAGTACGCACAACTTTTAGAGGAGGGGGCTTTCTCTGCTGCAAGACACATCTTATCATGCTGTGGTCCGAGCCATAGTCGGTACTAACATCACAAAATCTGATTAAATTTTCATCAAAACGTGTGAATATCAGGTCCAGTATATGGCCCGATCTATGAGTAGCCTCTTTTACATGTTGTCTTAGATCAAAAGATGACAAAAGGGTCATGAAAGAAGACACATCGGACTTATTGGACTCATTTACATGGATGTTAAAGTCACCCAACATGACAAGTTTGCCCGGCAGCAGAGATAGCTCTTGTAAAAATTCCTCAAACTTTTGTGTCTTTTCAGAGGGGGGGGGGGGGGGGGGGGTTGAAATAAACTTGTTCTATGTTGCCAACAATACACTATGGTAACATGGTAACAACATTACAAACTTGGTGTGGCAGAAAGATGCCAAGAACTGAAATTTAAAAAAACCTTAGTACATGTACTTTTGTAATAAACGACAACACAAAATATGTATGTATTTGCAACCAACAATAGTTTATTTTTAAGGTTAAACTATCAATATTAAAAAAGTTGCCTCTTGATGACGAAAACAACTGAATCAAAATCATGTAGATACTTGGTTAAACCGAACTAAAATACAAGAATAGAACAACAATAATGTGTACAGGCCATGTCATTCTGTCTTCAAACAAAGTTGATTCTACTACCCTGACAATGCCCCCCCCCCCCAAAAAAAAAAAAAAAACCCACCTTAGCAAACACATGTACCAAATCATTTGTTTTAGCTGTTTTTCTCTTAGTACGTTTTTGGGGCAATAAATTGTAAAATACAAGAATAGAACAACAATAATGTGTACAGGCCATGTCATTCTGTCTTCAAACAAAGTTGATTCTACTTACCCTGGTAATGCCCCCCCCCTTAAAAAAAACCCACCTAAGCATACACATGTACCAAATCATTTGTTTTAGCTGTTTTTCTCTTAGTACGTTTTGGGGGCACATGTTGCTCGACTTCCTTCTCTTTCCTTTCACTTGCACCCCTGTGGTCGTTTTCCCTGGACCAACAACGGTTTGTGATCCACCTGGTGGCTCCTCTTGGCCTGGTGTTGGTTGCTGTCTGCCAACAGGTTGGGTTATTTTTGCAAACCTTGACACGAAACCTGCAACTGCTGCATCTTCAAGTAGGATTTGAAAATTTGCATGGCAGAAATACAATCTAGTAAGGTTTGAGGTAACACCATGTAATGACAATCTCTCTGTGAGTTGGGGTTTTGAAAAGAACCGTACAGGATTCAACAATACAAGAACAAAAGGAGTTGCGCATGCAACAACAGCAAGGGGCGAATCCTGGATTTGTTCTGGGGGGGGGGGGGGGGGCAGGTTTTTCTTTTTCTTTATGTCTGATAGAAAACCTGTTATTTTTTTAAGTCCGAGCTGGGGGGGGGGGGTGTTGAACCCCCAAACTTCCCCACCCCCCCCCCCCCCCTGATCTGCACCTGAACAGTTTTTCAAAAAGCGAGGAAAGTACCATGAACAGTGAGAATTTGTACACTGTTTTTCAGTTTTCAATGGACAGCTGAGAAACCAAAAATGAGGAAATCATCTGATCCGCTGCAAACTTGCATGTCTGGGGGTTTATTAGCAGGTTTGAAACTGTACAAAATACATAATACTTACTGAAAGTGCTTATATATTGACAAGTAGCTTCTGGACTGTGTAACCTCCGCTGTCTTGTTTTGATCGAGGGTGAACGACTGAGAATCTTAGGTCTCTCTTTCTCGTTCTGGCTCATCTTCGTCACTGCATTCTCATTGTAGTGTAGAGCTGCTAAGTAGATTCTATAAAAAAAATACGAAAATCAAAAATTTTACAAATTCAAATAAAGTAAACACTCCATGTGATTGGCCATCCCGAGCCTATAAACAAAAATGATAGGACAAATTTGGACCAGGGATGGGAGCATGAACATATTTTGGAGCTTTGCCTTCAAAAAAAGAGTGAACAATTCTTAGGCATACACTCAGGATTCTCAGACAGCTTTGGCAAACACAATTGTCCAGCATGGACTAAGTTAAATATTGTCAGCAAGACAAAGAAATTGGAACTGTATGGAACAGTCAAATTTCAAAATGGATTAAATAGGAGCATGAACATGCCAAAGCACGGCCACCATTCAGCTACTTACTGTGGCATCACTCAAGGCCGCTATGTAGCTAATGCAGATCATACAGGTCAGATTCAGAGCATGCACAGCGGCGGCCAGTGTCATTTGACATGATGATTGACCACATGAAAAGAGTAGAGATTGTTTACTATTTTGTTTCTTATTGGGCCTAAATAAATCATGGAGATAGAAATCTCAAAAGCAGCTTAAATGATCATTTCGGATGTTTTTTATTAACAAGAACTTACCCGGCTTCTCTCTCTCTCTCTCTTCTGGAATGCTGTCCCAGTGAAGCCACCAACGTTACGTTTCAAGAGCCCTTTTTGCGACTCTGCACCTGATTCTGCGGCCACGGCAGACCCGGCGGAGGCCGGTGACTCGGCCGACGTAGTAGCAGTAAGCATGGTGGTAGTGTGACCGGTTTAGATCGAAAGACAATGTGGAAACCAATTCTTCTAACTCTTGCCTCTGGGCTTTATTTACAATCTGTCGGAGAAATAGCAAAGACTTGAATGAGATGTCTTTCTCTCGACATCAAAGAGTAGAATCATCAAATTAAATAATTAACAGTATTGAAATAAATTAAACATTAAAAAATACAATATCTATGTCTACAAATTATTTTAAGCGTAAGGCATAACTAGCAGTTCATAAATGGCTACGGGGCGGGTTTCACTTGGCCCCGAAAATACACATTTTGGAAAATAACACATTCTTGAAAAAGGTCTAATGTCAAAAAGATTACCAACTAAAGCCCGGTTCATACTTCCTGCGAACGCGAATGCGAAGCGAATATTGACGTCACAAATTTGCAACGAATAATTCGCAGCAGTTGAAATGTGCTCAACTCCTGCGAAACATTCGCTGCGAAAACGGCCCTGTGACGTCAAAATTCGCTTCGCATTCGCATTCGCAGGAAGTATGAACCGGGCTTAAGTCTATTAATGACGATTGAGGTTGGATGGCAACATTTAAGGTATAAATAATATAAAAACAATCCGTCTCCTAGCAGGTTCCCACCAAAATCTTTATGGCGTCCGCCATCTTGGAAATGCATATCTAATTTGGTGAATACCAATCCGGTTTTGTTTAAAGAAACACGATGCGGGCCAACTAATCATCCTAGTAGATGGCTGAATATTAAATTAGATCAAGGGAAAGAGGATTGTGTGTCATTTTCTAAACTTTCCACCAAAATTGTGTACAAAGCCCTCAAAGCAAGAGAATTTGTCCGGCCAAAGGCCCAAGAAAAGTGGGCTCAGATTTTAAACCTTTCAGACGATTTTAATTGGACCGGTGTTTGGGGAAAAATTCACCAAAACAATTCTTTTGGATGCTAAAGATAAAGATGTGATTTTTAGACTTTGTCACAGGATACTTCCAACCAGGGACAAACTTGTTCGTATGGGAATTACTGATAAAGTAGAGTGTCCTCTCTGTAATTCTGCAACTGAAACTATTGAGCACTTGTTTTTATACTTCAAAACAGCGATTGAACCCTGGTTATATGTTGAACATTTAATTAGAAAACAAATTGGTTGTAGCTTCTTTTGTTTAACTGATTGTTCTATAATTTGTAGCACCAATCTGTCGTTTGTGTCCATGATTATTGTCGCTATGATGATTAGGGTTATTTGGAGATGTAGATGCGATCTTGTTTTTAATGAAGACAAAACGTACACCCAAGTTAATATTGTTCAATGTTTCAAACAAGCGCTGAAAAACTTCTTGGTCATGGAAAGTAACCGACTCAAAACAACTGGTTTTAATAAAGTTAAAAAATTTCTGTGCTTTCTTCAAGATGGCAGACTTATCTTTAAGTTTTAATTATTTTGCCTTTACTTAATGGCTTTTTTTTTAGGGTTTTCATTTAAACATTTTGATGTAAATTTGGTGACATTTCATTGTTTTGTTTTGTTTTTAATTTAATTAAGTCCCTTGTTTTTCCTTATTTCGTGAAAACGTCACGCTAAATTGTTTTTATTTGTTTCTGTGTATATACTTGTATATTTATTTAATGTTTGTTATTTCTATGTTATTGTGCTTCTTTATTAATGTGGATTAAGTGATGTATGTTGTCGTTTGTTGAATAAACGGAGTAGAATAACTCCACTCGAAAGAAAAAAAAAAGATGTGTGAATACATGAATATATTAAGTCTGAAGAAACATTAAAAATACGTTTTTTCCTATCCGTCACATCATTCCCCTTCCTAAAAAATGTCGTCCTCGACATACGTTTTTTTCTATTTCCAAAAGCAGCAAAGTAGTGCAAAATTATTTATTTATTTATTTATTATTATTAATACTATTATTTACATGATTTTAATAGTCTGGTAAACATGACAATCCAATATTTATACAAACATAAAGATTGACATAAATTTTGTTTTTATATACAACTTTGTTGACTAATTTAGGTTTTATAAAAACAAAAACCACGCTTAAGTCTGATGCGTTTGGGGCATTAAACACCAACGATATAAATGAAACGTCCAATCTCAATGTTTGGTTAGTTCAAACTCGATCAGCCAAAAAAACAAAATAAAACACGGTAATTTGAGGATTAGTGGGGGGAAAGAGGAACATGATTAAAATCTCAGACCAATCCGTTTTCTAGCTTTGGCTATCTTTGGGCTTTTCCACCTTTCCCACAACTTCCTTCCTTTCTCCAACTGTGCAGAGTAAGTGTCTGACGAAGAGGTTGGTTGTTCACTTATGTTGGTGAAGAGAGATTTATGATGGAGATTGCATGTTGCTTTGGTTTCGGTCTCTTCGGTGATTTTAACTGGTTTGGTGTTGTCTATTTCAGTTTCATCATCAGTTTCTTTGTCCATGGGAAGGAACATGCACGGTGTGAGGAGATTTCGATGAATTGTGCGTTCTTTGCCGTCTGAGAGGGATCTTACTTTGTACACCGGTGTGTTGTCATGTTTGGTGACGATGGTGTATGGACTTGATTCCCATCTGTCTGCTAGTTTGTGAGTGCCCTCGAAATGTTTCACCTTGGCCTTTTTCGCTGACTCGTTTGCCATTTCGTAGGAGAACACCAGTCGTTCTTTCAGTTTCTCGACGTAGTCGTTATAATCTGGTTGATCGTCGTTATGTTGTGCGTCTAACCCAAACATAAGATCAATTGGCAGATTCGGATGGCGTCCAAACATCAGGTAGAATGGTGCATAGCCTGTTGTATCATGACGGGTTGCGTTAATTCTTCCAGTCTTTCTTCTGGTTGTCCTCCAGTGTTCCCAACATGTTCAAGAGAGTGTGGTTAAATCGTTCAGTTTGGCCGTTACCTTGAGGGTGGTATAGGGTTGTCCTGCTTCTCTTTATCCCGGAGACTTTGCAAAGTTCCTGTATGAGCTGACTCTCGAAGTTGCGTCCTTGGTCTGAATGTATACGTGTTGGGAAACAGTAATGTTGGATGAATTTTCTCCCAGATGACCTTAGCTACAGTTTCTGCCTTCTGGTCATGTGTGGGAAAAGCTTGAGCATATTTTGTTAAGTGGTCAGTTATTATGAGAACATTTTCGAAACTACCTTTGCTGCGTTCTAGTTTAAGGTAATCTATGCAGACGAGCTCGAGAGGTTCAGTTGTAGAGATGGACACTAGTGGTGCTTTTACTTTTGATGGAGAGGTTTTTCTAAGGCAGCAACGCTTGCACCTGACACACCATTCTTTTACATCTTGTGCCATTCGGGGCCAGAAGAATCGGCTGCGAATCATGTCGAGTGTCCTGTCATATCCCACATGGCCGATATCATCATGCAGACTCGACATTGCTGTTGTCCTGTAACATTTTGGTAGTACAAGCTGGTATGTGACTGTCCCGTCAGCTGCCTCACGACTTCTGTAGAGAATGTCATTTCTAAGCACCAGCTTTTTCCACTGTCTGATGTAGATGAGGCATTCGGGGGTCACCCCATTTCGCTGGGCAAAATCCGGTCTGCATTTCTGTTCTAGAAACCATATCACCCTTGATATATCTTGGTCATCTCGCTGAGAGAGCAACTTATTTGGTCGATAATCTTGGAAGTTCATTTTCATCACCAGCTTGTGGTTAAGGATGGAGAAGTTTGGCTTGGCGTCTGGTGGTAACGTGGCACTTCGCTTCTGTTTGTTTTTTAAAAATAGTGGCCAAGGGTTGAATAACCGCTGCAGATGGCCTGAACAACATCGGGAGTGATCTCCAAGGGTTCTTTATTGATGGAGAGTGGTGTTGTCATGATAGGAGGTTGTGTACTGAAGGAGACAGTCGGTGGTTCTAATTCAGGATGTTGTTTTCTGGACAGTGCATCGGCTATTACGTTGTTCTTGCCCGGTTTGTATTTCACTGTGAAGGAGAATTGTGACGGGGCTGCCACCCACCGCTGACCTGTTGCATCTAGTTTTGATGTGGTGGTGACGTAGAGTAAGGGGTTGTTGTCAGTGAAGACTGTAAAAGTACTGCCAAGAAGATTTTATCTGTCACTGCCCATTTTAGCGCAAGAAATTCCAGTTTATGGGCTGGGTAACGCGGTTCAGCTTGATTTAGCCCTCTACTGACGTAGGCTATTACCTTTTCCTCTCCGTCTTGGATTTGGCTGAGGACGGCCCCTAAACCCACGCCAGAGGCATCTGTCTGAAGGAGAAAGGACTTACTGTAGTCTGCGTAGCCTAAAATGGGAGACGAGACCATGAGTTCCTTGAGCAGATTGAATGATGATTGTGCTTCGTCAGTCCAGATATAAGGAGGTGTTTTGAGATGCGACATTTTGTTCTTCCTACGTTTGGGATTACCTGCAGTCAGTTTGTAGAGTGGTGCCACTATCTTTGCGTAGTCTTTCACATAGCGTCGATAGTAGCCGGTGAATCCCAAGAACCTTTGAAGCTCCTTGCGATTCATTGGGGTAGGCCAGTCTCGAACCTGTGAGATCTTATTTGGGTCGGTGGCAATACCTTTGGATGAAACAATGTGGCCTAGGTATTTGACTTCCCTCTGAAGTAGGTTGCACTTCTGGGGTTTGAGTTTCAACCCATGTTGACGGAGACATGAAAATACTTTATCTAAGCGTTCGATGTGTTGGTCAAACGTAGAAGAAAATACTATTATGTCATCAAGGTACAGTATGCAGGTGGAGTAGTTTAGCTCACTGAGACACATCGTCATGAGGCGCTGGAAAGTGGCAGGAGCGTTCTGTAGGCCGAAAGGCATACGGTTACATTCGTATAACCCCATAGGAGTGGTGAATGCGGTTTTCGCCTTGTCATTCTCTTCCATTTCTACTTGCCAGTAACCTGAAGTTAAATCTAGGGTCGTGAATAGTGAAGCGTTGCCAAGAGCGTCTAGGGCTTCCTCTATGCGTGGTAATGGGTATGCGTCCCTTGTAGTTTTGATGTTTAGCTGGCGGTAGTCGATGCATATGAACCGTCTTTCTTATGAGCAATGACCAAGGGTGAAGCATAGGGACTACAGCTCTTCCGTATGACGTCAGCATCTTCCATACCCTTCAGATGTTCCCCGACTGCTTGATACTGGTTAGGTGGAATGCGTCGGTACGGAAGTCTAATTGGCTTATCATCAACGAGGGGAATGCAGTGTTTGACCGTTGTTGTGTGGCCAAAATCCAGTGTGTTTTTTGAGAAGATGTCCTTATGTTTCTGAAGGAAATCTGTTAGTTTGCTTAGTTGTATTTCGTCTTCTACTGTAGAGTTGGAAAGGTTGAGTTCTGGAATAACCTCATCAAGGTTTTCAGCTGCTGTGATTGAATTCACTTTGCTAATCTGTGTTTTGCGAGTAAGATCCTGAGTGTTGTGTGTGTCTTCATTGGGGGTTGGATGGAGAGCTTGTTGTGAATCTTCTACCTGCAGGACATATGGAACTTGTGCCAGCTTGCTGTTTTTGTGATCTTGATAGGTTTTGTTGTTATATTGCAGACCCTTACTGGAACTCGACGGTCGGGGCCTATATCTGCCACAATGCTACCAATTCTCAAGCAAGAGACGTGACTGTTTTCAATTCCTTCAACGATAGCAGTGTATGGATCGCCAGATGGGTTGGGTTGGGATTGGCACATTATGTCGACCTCTTCACCGGCAGGGATACATCGACAGTGGCTACCGGTATACTTGGCATATCCCATCTTGCCACTGTGATTAAAGTTGTTTGAGGTAGTTGTGTTGATGTAAGCTGTATGCCAGGCTGTACTTTCTTTTTCAACCAGTTCCATGAAATGTTTGCCTCGTGTTTGTTGCTGGTGTTTCTTTGATGCCCTGATTACGTTTGTGCCTATGAGAACAGGTACTTGAGTTCTGTAAGGATCTGTGGGGACGACGAAGGATGGTACGTCCCTGTACACGAAACCCATGACTTCTATAGTGATAGGAATTACGCCCAGATAGGGTACTGCAGATCCGCTGGCGCCTTCTATGTGGACATCTGCTGATGTAAGTTGTAGGTTTCTGAGTGATGGATGTGATCGCCATAAGTCTGTGGTGATGGAAGTTATCTGAGACCCAGAGTCAATGAGGGCTCTGCATTGTTCTCCCTGAATGTCAATGACGTCTTCGTTTTGTGGTCCAATCAGCTTTTGATGTTGCGGCTGAAGGTGTGACTGCGGGGTTTTGGCATAAGCAGAAGGGCGTGTTATTGGTTGCTGGCCTCTGACGGTTTGCCCTTTGACCGTTGGCCTTGGTAAATAAAAGGAGTTGATTGACATCCTCTGGCAATATGTCCTTCTTGGCCACAATTATAACAGACGTAGACTCTTTGGGGCTGAGCTGAAGATACAGGCCAAATAGGTTGATGATGTCTTGAAAAGCTGTCTACTTGTTTGGTCAGATGTTGCATTTGGAGTATGATGTCCTGGATGACTTCAGGTTTGTACTCTGATTTTGGTGGCCGTTCAAATTGCTGCTCACGGGGTTGTTCAGGTACCCTCTGTTCTGATGGAGAAGACGGTCTACTGGGTTGAGTAGGAGGTTTGGTGGATTGAGACTGTATTGGGGCTTTGGTTGGTTTGTAGTTTAGTGCAGCATCTAATCTGTTTTCTCTTTCGATGAGACGGAGTTCTGCCTGAAGCTCACGAAATGGCATGTCACGTGGTCTCATGGGGGCTAGTCTCTGCGTGATCTTTTCATCTTTGACTCCTCGCATGAACTGTTGTGTCAACATACAGTTTCTGTTAGACTGTGGAATTGGTCTGTTCAAGCGTTCTTCTGTCGTTCGAAGGGTAGCCTCCAACTCAACTGTATAAATGCTTGCGGACTCATTATTGTGTCTGATTCTCATAAAATTCTGCCAATGGGTCTCCTTCTGACATCATATCACCAAACTGCGCCTTCAACTCTGCAAATGCGTCTTTTGGAGTCTGGAGTTCCTTTGGTAGATTGAGAATAAGCTTCCTGGCTGAGCCTCCCAGATATCTAACGATTGTTGAAAATTGAAGATCAGGTAGCGTGCGTCTCGTACCCAGTCATCGATGGAGACTGTCTTTTCTTGGCCTGTGAAAGTGGGAATGTTTTTAACTTGGTGAGACGGCATCAGTTGGAGGTGTGTAGTTGCTAGTTGGCTTCTTTGATGATTAGATGGAGATTGGCTAACTCTATGGGATGTTTTTGGCAGACCCATGAAGGAGGTAGGGCTTCGTCTTGGTGTTGCTGTCCTTGTGCTGAGAGGGTTTCTCATTTCTGACGGAGATTTATTTTTTGTGGGAGGGGTAGTTTGATCGTCCATGCTGTGCACTCGGTTGTTCCTTGTATGAAGAAGAGCTTCGTCGTGGTATTGACCCAGTAGTGGCAGGATTATAGATGCTCCTTGCATGTTCTTGTTCTTGTTGTGGTTGCTGCTGTTGTTGCGGTTGCTGCTGCATTGCAAGGGTAAAGTTTTGGCTCACTCGTCTCCGAAGTTGAACCAACTCTTCTAAGAACTCTTCCGGTAATGAGGTTGGATGACGGCGTGGTCTTCTTGGTAAAGGAGATGGTAAGGGGCGTTGTGGAGTTAGAGGAGGAGGATGATCACCTCGAAATGTTGTGGGTGATGGCAAATAATGAACAATAATAACAGGCTAAACGGGGAAATAACATGTCACCAGCTAGGATTAGACAGCTATGAAATTCAAACCACACACGTTGAAAACAAATATCCAGCTCAATTTATCACCTTACGATGTACAGGTAAGTGCACTTTTTGCGAGTATAGGGCCGACAGGATTCGTTTTGAAAACGAACTATTACGTACCTCCAAAATTCTTTCAGATGTCAGAATCGATAGTAATTGCACCTAGTTTAATGTACTTGGAGAGACTTCTATACCGAGTTTGGAATCCGGAATTTGTTTTGTGTTTTTATTGTATAGAGTTCACTGCTTACTATAAGTTGCGGTCTTGATGACTTCCAATTTTGGTTTGGCTGGTGTAGCTACTGTCTTTGGTGTCCTTTATATATTCAGGTGCGGCAGGAGTCTACTATTGTTCGACGATCAAGTTCTTGTGAAGGAACTATTCTATAGTTACGTCTGTAACCAAGGTTATTGTTGTTAAAAGTTGTTGTACTATTGGGTAGCGTCAACTTGAGTTCGTTGGCGATCCATGGTCATGTTGACTCATCAGACGGCAAAGGATCTGGGCCGTGGCCCTCCGATTGGTGTCTCCCTGGTAAAACTGTGTCTGGTTTCGGCAGTGTCTATCTGATCCTGTAGAGCCTGGATTTTATGGTTGGGTCGGAATTCTTCTCCGTTGATTTTGGGATGCCGTTGGTGTTCAAGGCTGGCTGCTTAGGCTGGAATAGTTCTGTTGCGGCGGTGTTTGAATTACGATGGTATTTTGAAGTCTCAAATAGGTAAGTGATTTTCCCTTGCAGTGTTGATTAGGTTGTTAATTTCCACAAAACCGGATCTTCCACCATTTTGTGACCGGTTTAGATCGAAAGACAATGTGGAAACCAATTCTTCTAACTCTTGCCTCTGGGCTTTATTTACAATCTGTCGGAGAAATAGCAAAGACTTGAATGAGATGTCTTTCTCCCAACATCAAAGAGTAGAATCATCAAATTAAATAATTAACAGTATTGAAATAAATTAAACATTAAAAAATACAATATCTATGTCTACAAAATATTTTAAGCGTAAGGCATAACTAGCAATTTATAAATGGCTACGGGGCGAGTTTCTCTCGGCCCCGAAAATACACATTTTGGAAAATAACACATTCTTGAAAAAGGTTAATAATGTCAACAAGATTACCAACTAAGTCTATTAATGACGATTGAGGTTGGATGGCAACATTAAAGGTATAAATAATATAAAAACAATCCGTCTCCTGGCAGGTTCCCGTCAAAACCTGTATGGCGTCCGCCATCTTGGAAATGCATATCTAATTAATGAGAAACCTTGCAAAATTGTACAAAATATATTACAAGAAATAATACAAAAGAGCTTGACTTTCTCTTTTAAATCATCCAAACTAATGGGTAATAAATGAAGAGAAGATTGATTAAACTGAGTCCTACATAAGGGCGCACTTGCGATTGACAAATCTCAATTTGGAATCGTGGCAAAACAACATTAAAAACTGGCTATAAATCTAATCGAAGGTATAAAACAAGTACAAATGCAATGGATTGTTTGAGTAAATGTTATTTATGACAAAATATAAAGAAATCCTAAATAAATTGGAAAATGATCATACCTGTCGGAGAAATAGCAAAGACTTGAATGAGATGTCTTTCTCCCGACATCAAAGAGTAGAATGATCCAATTTGGTGAATTTGAAAATCGTGCTGCCGCTAGGGTAGCTTGATCCGGGGTTAAGATGTGTGAATACATAAATATATTAAGTCTGAAGAAACATTAAAAATACGTTTTTTCCTATCCGTCACAGTAGTACATGTAGATACACGAATTCTCGCTTTCGTGGGGATCGATCCAGGCTTCAAAAGAAACTTTGTTGTCAAACTTAGTGATTTTTTCAAAGCACTTGAAGGTTCACTACAGTCCTCTGAAAAATGTGCTGAACAAATCAAAGGCCTACTTCTTGCGGAGAAGGTGAAATCCTTTCGTGTATTATTCACGAACTTCACCCATTCCATTGATATCGCAGGATCCCGCGGAAATTGAACAAAATGAATCTCTGGATTCTTAGAACTATTTCTAGTGCATCCACCAACACATGAAGTCGGCATTATTGTAGCTGATACACTAGAAAAAAAAGCTTCGTAAAAACTTCATGCCTCTGCAGGAAAACGCATACATAATACACATGCAATAACATTGCGTCTTTTGTTTACTCTCGGTTGCTCATGGGTAGTACGTCATCACTTTTCGCTGGTTTACAAGTCCGCTGGTACTATATCGTGGATTTCATTGTGGTTTTCAATGGATCTTTGCCGGGAACCAGTACAGGGCGGGAATTTTCAAAATCGAAGAATCGAGGTCTAATTTTTTCGGTCAAATTGCAACAAAATTATTTAGAGAAAAACATGACCACAACAATAAATTGTTACCTGAACACAACATAAACAAGTTTTGATAGTAAATTTAATGTGTGAGTTTTCGTTGTAGTCTATCTTTAACAGATGCAAAATACCACAGACAATAATCCCAAACTAAAACAAAAGAAAACAAGTAGATCAAAAAGAAAGGAGATTGCGTTAAAAAACTACCAGTTATTTTCAAGATATAAAAATTAATTTTAAAATTAAGTGCAATTATCTTAAAAACTCATTTAACGAAGCTGCTGATAAAAAGCTACTGATTAATAATGTACAATGGGATATGAGAATTTTCAGACCTATCTGTGCGGGTTCTGATTACGTATACACATATGTTACATATAATTATAACAGCTTAAAATACACACACAAAAATTAACGGATACAGAATACCACAACAAAGATCCCGAGCTAAAACATAAGGAAACAGGCAGATCTACAAAGTAGATTGCATTAAAAATCGGATGTTTTTCAGGAAAAAGAAAACATCTCAAATTAACTGCAATTATCTTTAAAAATTCATTCGACAAAGCTACTGGTTAAAAAGCTACTAATTAAAAAGGCACCATGGGATAAGAGAATTTTTAAACCTATATGTGCGGGTCCTGGGGACGGGCAGTTTATTGGTAGATCTTAGATTATATGACACTTCACGGGGATGGGGGAGGAGGCTGTGTAATTTATGAGACGGATCCTGGAGTTTCTGAAAATAAGCCATGCACACAATTCATTACGTCTTTCATGCAGTGATTGGATTCCGAGAGAAACTAATGTAGGGTTATAACTCTGCCCTGGGTATATACACCTTATGGCTCTCTTCTGTATCATTTCTATCTTGCTGGACAAGTAGTTAGGCAAGCTGCTGTGCCATACTGTGCCATACATCTGCAACATTAAGTAACCAATCCTTTCACACAATCAGCATCACAGGTCAAACATAATTGACATGATGAGGGAACCAGATACATGCAAACAGGTATGCCTCAACAAGCTCTAATCAAGACAAGACATTGTGGACTACAGCAACCTCACAGAGCCAAGGGTATGGGAGGGTACATCTTCATGACGAGCTTTTTCCGTTATTGTTTGAAGATTTAAAAATACAAACAGAAATACAATAAATATACTTACTGAATAGCTTCTAATTCGCCAGATCTCCTCTTGTTGTATGTCAGCAGCCTTGTCTGGGTAAGCTGAATGATCTTTCGATATGTCGTCCATATTGGATTTCCTTGATACCCATCATCAGCTGTCAGCTCTTCCCTCAGGTGCTTGGACAGCTTCTCAATATCTTTGGGGTTTGGCAGCTCAGTGACTTTATTTAACTTCCTCTCATTAAGTTGTTTTCTTGCCAACCTTGTCACTTTTTCTGACCACTCTACTTTGACAGCTGATAGAAAACCTTTTGCTTCCTCTTTTGCCTCTTTCCACATCTTGTTTCCTCTATCTTTATCAAACTCCCTCAAGGGTATGACTATCTTAGTATTTGTCAGACGAATTAAGTCATACTTGATCTTTATGGCATTCGATGGACTTTTCAAGTCCTCCTCATCATCCATGTTACGAACAGCCGTATCCAAAGCTGCTTAGACAATTGTGTCCATATAGGCCGGTCTGATGTATTCCCACAGCTTTTTATTGTTTCCACTGGGTCCGTCTCCCTGCTCATCTATCTTGTGTGCATGAAGAAGCAATTTAGCACAATTTCTCTTATGTTGAGATGCATAGTACTTTCTTTTAAGTTCATTCTCAATATTCCGTCTGAGCCAAGATTCCCCCGATGCCACAATTAGACAATCCTTTTGGGCAACCTCAGTAGTTTTATCTGGCGTCATCATACAGAAAACTTCATTCCTCAGGAGAGCTGATGCTGTTGAGTCGACCTCATCAGAAAGTACATGTAAATTGCTCTGAAATAGAAGTTCACGCTTTCTAGGAATGTGAGACTTGTGTTTCTGTAACACGAGGCCAGGACATGTTTTCTTATGTTTTGGTAGTGACTTTACAAGTATCCAACCCAAACATTTTGGACATGGTCCATATTGTTCGTAATTAAAGTTCTTTGTTGGTCTTCGGAAAATGATAAGTTCTCCTTTCTTATCCTTGGTAACCTTTAAGTTAAGACTGTGGTCTCCTTTTGCTCGTAACATTTCATTGAGTGGTGCTACATCAGGGTGGGAATCCTTGCTTTTCTTGCTGCTCTTTCGAACAATTTCTTTGACTTCTTCATGGTGATGTTTAGCTTTTGTGTGACTTGGAATATGTTGAACAAGCTTTCCACAGAAGTAGGACGCATGATATGTATTCTGTACACGACCCCGCTTCTTTTGCCTGCCAGCTTTAGTGGTTTCTGATCTTAATACCTTCCTTATGTAAATGGATGGTGTATTGCTATCTCTGAGGATCTCATTTTCTTGAATTTTCTCCTCCTGTTCTTCATTTCCTCCACTCTATTCTTTTTTTAAAATATCCATTTTCCTTGGTGGTTTCAGTGTCACTTAACCCTGGAGGTCGAAAGTTACGTAACATGTGACTGTATGACAAGTGCACTACTACAGTTTGTAGTAGGTTTGGTGAAATCTTACCACACCCGGGAATAAAGCTATAAACCCATTATTATCAATCCCAAGACCTTTCAGAGGGTTTGTAGATGTTTTAAATGATCACTTGACGGACTTCCTTCGGATGAGGTTGCATAGTCATCATCAGACTCCCCTGCAGGAGACTCTCCTTATCAGTCTCCATTTCAGATTCCCCTTCATAAGACTCATCATTATCACCATCATCTTCATGAGGAACCTGTCCTGCAGACTTCTTCCTTGCGGTTTCCCCCTGCCCCATCATAGATGCATCGCGTCTGCTCTGCTGACACTTCGCACTTCGAAGATTAGTTTGGTTTTTCCTTGTGTCTTTCGTAATCAATTTATTTGCAGGAAACTGCGGGATTCATATGGAAGATTAGCCCTATACAACTCCCTAGATGTTTTTCTGAGTCTGCTTGTTAGGCAGGTGGTCAGCAGCCAAGTGTCACGGGATATGATGTGACTTGCCTCTGACCTGAAACATGATGGCCATATTACTAGTTGAACTGGATAAGCCCTGACGGAGTCATGTTTAGCCCCATGGTTGCTGCGATGCCATCGTAACCGGGTGATTTAGCCTATTGGTTGGGCCCGCCTATTCCGCCGTTGCAGACACCCCTACACGCATTCGGGTTTGAAGTCAGAGTTTTCCTTCTCGTAGATGGGCTGCCTTCCAAGGCTTACGAGCCCCATCTGCCCGTACCAAAGTACGAAGGTGGAAAACCGACAAATCGAGAACCGCTTAAATCAAAAGCGACCTCAAGACACGTTTGTCTCCCTCAACGGTACTGGAAATTTGACTTACTTATTATAGCCCGAGCAAGAGCGTTAAACAACTCGTTATTTTTGTAACTCTTATTTATTTAGTTATAATCAATTTGCGAGGCTCCGCGAATTTAACCAATTGTAATTCAGAGCGAATTTTGGCTTTTTACAGCCGAAGAACGTTGCAGAATGAATGAATAAAATTCTTGTATGTTGGTTGCGAGGCAGCAAGCCGCTTCGCCATACCACTTGTTCACAAATCGTTCTCCACTGTTTTCTTATTTAATTGTTGTTACATTTTATGTTACTCAGCAGGGAGATTTAGATTTTGTTTTCCTGATGGAAGCATGAAGGAAGAAATACATTAATGACTCTGGTGAACATTGTTTATATGGTTGTACCGTGTATCTGTTGGGTGTAGCAGACAAGCAGCCTTTATGCAAACACACGTTGGTTTCGGTGGTAAGCTGTGGCGGCGATCTGATAGTAGATAAAGCTTGTTTCCCCTAGAACGCATGACTCTAGTTCACTAATGGGCTATGGTGAACACCACTGTGCATATAGCACCCTCTTGTTTAGGTGGGGCTATTATTCCGATCAATTTATGTGCATTTGCAAGCGATGGAAACACTCAGTGCAGTCTTTACAACGATCATTACGTGTGCTTCAACACTTTCACCAGTCAGATTACGCTAGAAGTTAAGGTAGCAAGCGTGCCCCCTGTTTTTGGCAGGCGTGCCAAGATTTTACGGGCAAGTATAACGCCCCATGCTTGTGGCAAGTGTTTGGCGGCAAACGCAAGCTTGTCCAGTGTTTGAGGGCAAGCATACCCTGTTCTTTGTTGTTAATATTTGGTCAAGTATGTACCATCTTGTGGCAAGCGTGCTCAGTGTTTGTTAATATTTGGGCAAGTATACCCCGTTTTGTGGCAAGCATGCCAATATTTTTGGGGCAAGTAGGCCTCATGCAAACGCAAGCTTGTCCAGTGTTTGAGGGCAAGCATACCCTGTTCTTTGTTGTTAATATTTGGTCAAGTATGTACCATCTTGTGGCAAGCGTGCTCAGTGTTTGTTAATATTTGGGCAAGTATACCCCGTTTTGTGGCAAGCATGCCAATATTTTTGGGGCAAGTAGGCCTCATGTTTTGTGGCAAGCGTGCCAAGTTTTTAGGGGCAAGCATGCCCCATGTTTTGAGGGCAAGCATGCCCCCATTCTTTAATCTTAATATTTTGGGTGAGAGCTCTTCATCGGTAATAATCATACTTTTTAATGCAGCTTTTGCTCACTTTGGATTTGGGCACAAGGTGCTGAGATGTAAGCAATTTTGAAAAGCCTGGGGGCTCTATCGTCGACACATGTTTTCTTTGGAATGTTACTAGTTACATGCAACTCACCCCGGGCACTGGGCTGGGCTCCGGTGGCGTTCGGCTAAAATGTATTTGGTCCCCGGTCACATAACTCTCTGGCTCTTGAGATGGTCCTTCAAAGCCACTGTTTCAGAAATTAGCCCTCATCTCCTCCTAAGCTTAGGTAAGCTGTCCTTGGCAGCAGGTCTCAGTTCCAACGAAATTGGTCGGTATTTTAAGTAATCAACAGTGTTACATACGTTTTTCCACAAAGTTTTATTTCACGCTTTGTGAATTGTAAACACTGTGCCCAGCACCAACCATTCAGGTGGGGCTAATATTCCAATCGTATGTACAAGCGGTGGCAGCACTTTAGGATAATAATTGTGCTATAACACTTTAACCTGTCAAATTACGCTTAATTTATAATAATGATTTGGGGGATAAACGTGCACCCATTTCTTGGTTGTAAACATAAAAGAAATTTTTTTTGGCAAGCGTGTTACCAGTGGGCACACGACGTCTTACAGTTGTAAAATTTTGACATCATATAAATGTCTTATTTTGGTCGTACATGCAAAACCAAAAGACGCCTTTTCCTAACGACTAAGTGACGTCTTCTTTTGACGACTAAGTGACGTCTTCTTGACGACCAAGTGATGTCTTCTTTTGACGACTAAATGACGTCATGTTCTGACGACTTAATTACGTTATTTCTAGACAACTAAATAACGTCTTTTGTTGACGACTAACTGTGGTTTGGGCACTGGCCTGGTGACCAGTCTTTATTCTTTGTCTTTTTCTTCCATTCTGTGCATTTTAACATTTGTTATGCGTCTTTGATCATTTTGTATGTAAGGGGCGCAATATCAATTTTAATTATTATTATTATTAAAAAAATGCTGTTTACTCGTTAGGAAAAAGACGTCACGTAGTCATCAGGAAAAGACACATTTTATTCATCAGGAAAATACCATACCGTACAATAAATTTTATGACATGTTTTTTTATTCATCAAGTAATTAACATGTTTTCTCTCGGAAGAGGGTGCTACAGTAGTCTTGTAAGACATCTTTTCTCCGTACAAAAAATCTGCTGAAAATCACTGAAAATAAAGCTTCTTCAGCTACATCCGGTTATCATCTACTCTCCAAACTGTGCTGCAAGACTTTCTCCGATAGTGTGGGTGAATATTTTTTAACATTTCCGGTTCTTAGCTCGAAATTTCCAACATTTCGTCTGTAAAATTGTCCTGCACCATTGACGTTACTTCTACTGCTACACAGATCTATTTGTATTATACATGTACACTACGTCACGTGTGTAAATAGATTCGCATAACACCATGGCGGCGAGTTCAAACCTGTTAAAGAACAACGTTCATCAGAAATCTTCGGATCCCGATAAGATATGCACTACAAACTGTAACATGAAGGGAAGCTCAAAAGGGAACACAATCAGATGTTGCTTATGCGGACATTGGTTTTATGAATCGTGTCTTAAACTCTCCGAAGATGATGTCTCTGGAGTGTGGCCAAGCTACACTTGCAGATTAATATCTTCAAACTTTGCTAATCTTCAAAGTACTGTGAGTAGCCTCGTCAATTTGAATTCCACCCTCATGAACCTGCTTGAAAAGCAACAAAAGCAATTGGACAAAGTTTGTTAGGATCAAGCCAGTCATAGTGATGTACTCAAACAAATTGGCGATAGTATTAGAGAGCTTAAGGTCAGCATAATACCTGAAATTTTTTCCATTGGTGACGATGAAAGCTCTGTAAGCTCTGAGAGTGATGTTTCTGAACACCCTGCCTCGGGGCATTTACTCATCGGTGATTCACTCCTTCGTAATATGGTACCTGTCTCAGACGACTTCACTATCAACTCGAATGGTGGTGCCAAGCTTAACGATATCTCTACAAGACTCAAACATAATAAGAAAAAAAAGCACTGCAGCATAACCTTAGTTTGTGGTACGAATGACACTACTACCAAAAAGACCCCTCAGAACATCCATGATGATTGCAAAATTCTCCTTGATCAAGCTAAGAAGAAGGCAACTACAGTTAAATTGTCCAGCATCCCACCTAGATCTGATAGTAAGGTCAGCTCAACTAAGATTGACACAACAAATGATCTTTCGTGTAAACTTGCCAAGGAGAGCGATGTCGAGTTTGTAAATAATGACACAAACTTTAGATTCAAAGATGGCAGTATTGATGATGCTACTCTCTTGCTGGATGGTCTGCATTTATCTGATGCAGGTGCCAAACGTCTTCTACGTAATCTTGGTCTATGTGATAAGGCTACATACAGCCCTCGGAAGGGACCAATGAAGTGGCCAAATCAACCAGATGGTAGAACCACCAGACATGATGCCTCACCAATACCTGAGCGTTTCCATCCTCCAAATGCTTCAAATGGCTTCAACCCCAGATTAAAGAGCCACCAGGATCAAAGTCAAGTTCGAAAACCTACATCCATGTCACACAGGGGAGCAACTAATGGATTTATCCCTCGTAATAAGCCACATCACCGGACTCCATCAGGAAAAGGCCCCCATGATTGGGTCCCTCATCATACTAGACCAAAGTACTGCGCTACTCAACAAAGCCAGCCAATATGTCATTACTGTGGTGAAACCGGACATACCAAAAACTACTGCCGGCGTGGGCACCCTGTCGATTGCTGGTCCTGCTGCTCTCTTGGACACAAGGCAAAGCATTGCCCCCTCATCTCCACCTAGGATGCTGGCAATGTAAACAGCACTGTGCTAAATGAGGCACCCCCCGTTGACATTTCTGACGTAATTGATTTCAACATGTATGAGGTCCTTGATGTTACCAACACCTCTGGTGATATTGTTGACAATTCTAATGATTTATTAGGTATTGGTAAAGTTAAAGATGATGCCAGTAGTGATAAGCTAGACAATCATATTTAACCTAAATGCAAGCATGATGCTTTGGGTGATTGCTTCATTTGTAAAGGTACTTACAAAAAGTTGACTAAGTGTAAAGGCATTAAGATCGCCCATTTAAATGTCCGAAGTCTGTCCACCAAAATGGATGAAATTCGATTTCTGACTAAGAAACTTGATATTGATGTTTTATGCATATCTGAAACCTGGCTGTGTGATAAAATCAATAATGTTGAAATCCAGATTGATGGTCACACAGTTCTGAGACATGATAGAATAGATGGTCGGCGGGGTGGAGGAGTGTGTGTATGTTAGGAGTACCCTGTCTTATAATGAAAGGGTGGACCTGGCTAACGATGCACTCGAAACTTTGTGGCTGGAACTCAAATTGAAAAAGAGTGACTTATTACTGTGTTGTATGTACAGACCTCCCAATGCTAACTGTGATTACTTCAATGGGATCCTTGATGTTTTAGATAAAGCTTCTGTTGAACATAAAGAGACTGTATTACTGGGATACTTTAATATTGATTATAAAATTGATGAATCCTTAAGCAATAATCCTATTCATTTGATTGAAAGTTTGTATGTTCTTAATCAACTGGTTACTAAACATACACGGGTCACAAACGAGTCGTCTAAATGCATTGATCTCATTTTAAGCTCAGTACCCGAGAAACAGACTCTTTGTGATGTGGCCAAGATAACTCTTAGTGACCACTATATGGTGTATACTTGCATTGATTTAGATTTTAAAGTAGCCAAACACAAAACCGTTAGGTTTAGGGATTACAAGAATTTTGATGAAGATGCCTTTTTAAATGATACAAAGTGTTGTTCTATTTTTAATGAGTGCGAGGATAGCTACACAGAGAATGAAATGTTATGGACTACCTGGCGTAATGAGTTTTTAAAGATTTGTAATTGTCATGCTCCTATTAAAACGGTAAGAGTTAAGAATAGGTATTGTCCTTGGATGACCCCGGACATTGTTAAACTCATGTATAAAAGGGACTTTTAAAAATCTCTGTCTATTTTTAATGATTGTTCTGACACTTTGAATATGTACAGAAAAGCCAGAAACCTTGTCACCTCATTAACGAGACAATCTAAACGTGAGTATTTTGATAATGTGTCTGCTAAGTATAAGAACAATCCCAAAAAGTTATGGTGTGAGGTTCACAAAGTCACTGGTGATAGTACATTTGTTAACACTATGGATCCTGATCTAAATTGCTTTTTTAGACTTTTGCTAAAGTGTGTAGCTTGTTAGGCACACTACAAAACAGTAATAGCACCAAACTTCAACTTAATGAAACAGCTCACGCGTTGACACAACACTGACCCAAGCGATACCCGAACACCTAGTGTTTGTTTTCACAAACACTATAAGTCTAGTTTTTTTAAATTTTATGTCAAAACACTTCATGGGAACTGAATCTAGTAACCGTTCTAGTTTTTACATACAAGACTCAAGAGGCCATTTATTATCTCGTAATCTGCACATGGGTTCTATGTTTATCAGCAATGTTTTATTAACTTAGAAAGTGTTGCCGGCCAACAGGACGTCGACATTTTCAAATGGTTCGATGAACTTCAGCTTACTACAGAGGAAGCGGCGGTATTTTTTGTGGGTTATTTATGTTGGGGGGCAAAAAATCTAGTGTCTCCAGCGCTCACGAGTCACATCACTGTCGCTTGGCTTCTGTTTCATACTCCTTTATCCGCTTCAAGTCTTCGTTGTGTCTGCGGTCAGTGTTTATAACATCATTCATAGGCGGCTTCGAGTCTTATAACTGAGTTCAATTTATATATATAAAACAAAAAATACGGCCCTATTTTGAAATGGCATGAAGACCTATTGCAAACAGATTCTTCTGTTTTTGGACACGTTTGTGCTTTTCCCTCTTTCTCTTTAAATAAAAAACAAATAGCCTTATTTTGCCAACAATTTTCACGGGAAGAAAGCTTGGGAGGCTTAGTTCGATGTTTAACAAATGTTTGAGAATACAATGTACCGATGATGGTAAATACATGTATGAACCTTATCTTGTAAACAGATTTCATACGCTGCGTCGAGTACCACGTCGAGACCAACAGCAGGACCGGTGTGTCGTTGTATTGATAGTGACGTGTTCAGGAAGATGGATGAACAAGTAAGCGACTTGTGGCAGGCCAAATTTGGATCTGGATCCAAAGGCCTGTCACCAGTCATTGCCAGTTCACCATTTCCAGCTTCAATCACGACTACGCCTATTCAACGATCACCAACACCGCCGCCGACCAGGGCACCATCCAGGCCCCACCACCAAAGGTCACCCGCAACGCCGCCGACCAGGGCCCAATCAAGGCCCGACCACCAAAGGTCACCCGCAACTCAGCCGACCGGGGGCCCGGCCAGGTTCAATGTTACTCCACAGACCGGGGCCCCGGCCAGGTTCAACCTTACTCCACAAAGGGTGATGGAATTGAAGGTTAGTTCCTGCTCAGAGCAGAACTTTGCCCTATCGTAAGGCTGCTTTTCACGGAAAAGGAGATGGGAGAGTCTAATTCTCGGGGTGTACGGGGAAGAAGCAACTAGACCCAAACCGCCTTGCCACGGTGAAGCGGTTGACCGAAAGTCGTCTTCTCTGTCTCCTGCACAATTCGATGCATTCTGGCGAAAGGAGTGCCGGGTCGCCATCGACGAAGGGTGCAGGAGACTGAGGAGATATGAGAAGTAGGAAGTATTTGTTTCTTTGATATCATTTCGTCACCGTTTTTTCAAGTTTCAAGTGATAAAACGTTATACTTATACGTACTTATACGCTAATAGCTGTAGGACCATTTTACCAAACTATCACTTTTTCGTTTTTGTTAGTTCAATGTTGTTTGTAAACTAATTAACCAGCGCTGTGTGAATGAAGAGCACAAAGTACTTGAGTTTGTCGAATACAAGATCTGTAAAGAGTTACTCATTATTTATGTAATGTTCAATTGGTGTCTTTGTAACAAAAAGTGTACCATGATTGTGGATGTGCACACAGTGTCTTAAATCACGGCCGATCGTAAAGTTAAAAAAAATATTATTTAATTAATTAGTTATTATTATTCATTATTTTGATCTATTATCTATATGCATTGTACATGTGTACATTTTGTTTGCTGGTTTTTTAAAAAAATATTTAGGGAACTTGTTTTTTTGGTGCTATTTTAACCTCTGCAATTTTTTACATGTCTATTGTTAACGTTTAGAGATTTTTTAACAGGTATATATAATTATTTATTTTCGTTCTTGTGTAGCTGGCCAGAGGTTTTGGTTTTGAATGCCTTCAGGCAGGCCACAGTGTTTCAGTAAACTTTTTAAATTCCGGGCATATCCCTCTGGCTTTTAAAAAACAATATTTTTAGTTTGCCGTTTTTGGATGTTTTTTCTGAGGGGACTTGCTTTTTTCTATTTTAACTTCTGCAATTTTTTTAACTGGTATATCATCTTGAGCAAAAATAACCGGCAAAATCCTACTGTCCCAAGAACAAATGTACCTGCCACGTGTATAATATGTATCGCTATCGCTAAAGTAGTCTTTGGACCACTTCATTACACGTAGGGGAGGGAGAACAATAGACTGGTAGCTTGCAAAACACCACCACTCTACCACTTGTTTTAGTGTGATTGTGTGCCCATCTCAAATGTCTCACTCTTCTCCCCTACATGTAAATGGTGTAATGGAGTGGTCCAAATTCACCAACCGCACAGTTTGTGTGTGACTTCCACGCAAAACTTACCTGAATTGGGCTCGTGATGTCCTTATTCTCCCCTTCAAATCTCTCGAGCTCAAAGCTGACTTCAGGAAAATAGGTCTCCTGCAAAACAAAAAGATGATAAACCCTTTTAATTACAGGTAAAACATTGTGTGTTTGTAAATTTGGTGGGCTTTTGATAGCAGCTAGGGCTATCACACGTACTCATACACACAACAAAAATACTCGCCGATACCACTTTTGAGAAAAATAATCCACATATGACAAAATAATTGCGCCAACGGAAATGCATGTTGCAATCAGCAACTTGGCAACTTACCTTTACGAGCTTGACAGCAGACTTTGGAGTCAAAGCAGTTGGCTGAAACAGTGCCTTGGGTGCAATCGGTGACTGTGGATAAATTATAAAGTATATAAGATTAAAAGCACTGATGATCTGCCCGTTATTGCTTGCTATTTATACTTTTTTATGAATAGGCAATGATCCGCTATTTCTGTCAACACTTTCGCACCATTGTTTTTGTATTTTTTTTTGTGTGTGGGGGGGGTGGGGGGCCCCATCCTCCCATGATTTGTAATGGTCATCAAATGGTAACAATGACGACAATTAATGGAAAACAAATACAAATGGAGGTGGCTCGGATTTCCTTTTTTGAAAAGTACATGTACATTTAATCAGATTTTCTACACAGTTGTTTCCAGAAAAAAAGCGTGATATACATGTAAACTGTGATAATCGTAATTAGAAAACAGTTATGCAAATGTACAACAAAAAAGGCAAGCTTGTAACATAAAAATGGACGCGCACCCCCTCTCCCTTATAAAAAGTCTTCGCGAGTAACTTACACGTAAGAGGTCCTGATGGTTTTCTGCCCCCATTTCTTGATCCACACAAAACCTCGCAACCACTGTAGCACGTTTCTTGCCTGATTTGGTCTGTAACAAATAACATAGTGTATACTCCAATCAGTATAATTTAGAAAATTATTATTATAAATACTATTACAATTTTTATTGTTCAATGATAACTTTTCACAATCAACGACAATTTCTTGTACCTGTAATCTGTATGTTATTTTAGTTTTCAATGTGCCAATTACAGGCATATACATTTTTATTTCTCTGGTAATTACCTTTAGTATAGATTTCGTGGATTTGGCTGAATGCTTTGCACTCTTCTTTTTTGATGCCTTTGAAGTCTGTAAAAAAATAAACAAATACAAACACATTTAAAAACACAAATAGCATCCGGTGAATCACATGGAAATCCAATCATATTGCCAGTACATCTTTATTTCCATTAAGTACAATGTATATATCCAAATATGTATCCAAATATTTAGGCAAACATGTACTTATAGTTGTCGAAAGGAAAAAGACAGGTATTGGTTTTCTGTACACTGTAAACATGTTCTCTAATTGTGTTAGAAAAAATAAATTTCTTCAATCACTGTTATACTGCAAGAAGAGAAATACACGTAGAAAAAGAAAAAACAAACATTATTATATTCACACTCAAAGCCTACACAATGTACAACTCGACCGAAAAACAGTAATACATAGAACATACCGCTTTTTTGCGTTTGGGTTGGGCGTCGATTTTGGGTTGGGCGTTGATTTCGGGTTGGGTGTCGATTTCGTTTTCCGTGCCTTCCGGTGCAGCTCCTGAAGGATCTACGGGTACGACCTAAATCGAAGGAAATACATGTATATGAAACATGGGAAGGACATTTACATGTACAAGCTTGAGTGCAAAACATGATTGTGAGTAAAAAAAAAAAAATGTTCATATTAACTTCATAAAAACAATAGTGTCTTAAGTGAAATTCGTTGAGGAGGGACAACAGGAAATCTGGCTAATCCATGATATAAGCAAAACTTTGATTTTATTATTTTGCGCTTTTAAAAAAGTTTCTTTAAATCGTTCGTTAACTGAATACATTTTTTGGTTACGGTTGTCATTTCATTTCCAAGATTCGACTGATGTTTGTCTGGTAGTAATAAGACTGCATCAGATTGAAACTTTTTCATTAATTGTAAAAAAAATGATCAAATCCGTATTACATATTTGGGTGAATATTTGGTAACTGTACATGTAGGTCTCGCATGCAGCTTAAAATATGGAAATTGTTCTTTCCTTCCCACATTTAAGCGAGACATGTGGGAACACAGTTCTCAAAAATGTTTGAATACATGCAAGACTGGCACTGTACACAGGGTTCTAACCAAGGATCCTGCGACCACTGACCACTGACCAAAATGTTGCTTTTTCCGACCACACCACTCATTTTCCAACTTTTCAAATCAAACATGCCCATTTGCTATCAAAGATGAGCATAGAATTTGTCGTTATCAGTAAAAATCAATGCATTTGTACTTTATAGTTTGAAATAATACTCCAATTCTGTTAGATGGGATTCAGTCCCGAGACCATCGCCACTTCAAAAGGTTTATAACGACTACTAAAAAATTCCTGGGCAGAGCCCGGTGTCTGTAATGCACTTTTTTTGCCTAGTTAGTAAAAATAAGCAGACTTGGGGTTATTTAGCTGTTGACTTGATAGTAACATTAGTTTCCTTGAATTGTAATCAATAAAGGATAAATTTTATATGTAACATCTTCAAAAACTGACAAGGATGCTGTCACAAAAGCCTGTGTGAAGGCCCTTGGTAAAGATAAAAAAAAATGCAGAAAAGAGTACGGACATCCAAAAAGTGGAACTGAGCAAGGTTGAGAAAACAGGCAAAAGTTAGACATAGACCAATGGGAAAACAACTAAAAGGATACATGAAGAGTCAGGTGATGATACAAACAGTAAGAAATTGAAAGGTATGATGGCATATTTAACACCTTTACAGTAATTTGACTGGTGCAGAATCTTACCTTTTAAAAAGAAATGTACACATAATAATTATACATCGTCACAGTTTCTCAAACATATTGCTAAATAAAGTTTGAAAAATCGCGCTTTCATTTCAATCTTCTTCTCGTCTTTGTTTTGGTGCCTTTTGTCCTTTGGAAAATAAGTGCTTTATAAATAAAGTTATTATTATTAGTTTTATTATAATTGTATGTTTTTTGTATTAGGAAACAACTATATAAGCTGGGAGTCATCAGTTTGTCAAAACTATATAATATTTTAGTATACAGGGTTTTCAAGTTTTTAAAATGACGTTTTTTTAACGGTTGGTTTTGTATAAGTACAGTAAAGATCCCGTCCACGCACTACGGCGTGGATGCTTTTTTGCCGTTTGTTTTATTTGGAACCTGTAGAAACACTGAAAATTTGGCAACTGTCACCAACGAACCGCATAACCATCTTTGATCAGTAAAACAAATTTATATATCAAGTAAAAAAACATTTGTGTTTGGTAAGCTGCTGCATCATGCCCTGCTGAGCAGTCGGGGATCTGTTGCTACACATTCTCGTGATTTATTGTTGATTACGCACCTGTGGCATCAACACAAAGTGACACATTACTTCGCTAGCGTATACATGTATTAAGGACATCACCTACACATATGATTGCTTTAAATGCAGTCCCTAATTCAAGTTGTATTTATCCGATTTCATTATCAGAGAAGTCAACAGTCCATAACAAGCAGACAGCTGAACAACTTGGGATGCTGGTAGGATTTGAAGGCTTGCTTAGCCAGGAGGCTCAACCTAGTTATCAGCCACTATCGACCTGTATCCGCAGTTCCATGGATGTTATTGTACGGAGCTCCGGATCCAACCGAGGAAATTGGTCAGCTCAAAACGGAAAATGAGCAGCTTCGTCTGGAGTTAGAGTACCTCAGAGAAAGTGCTTGTAAGTTGAAATCAATTGGTACAAAGTAGGCCTATAATAACAAATAGTTTTGGTAGTAAATTTGATTATTGAAAAATGGTTAAAAAAGACAAATCGTGTACGATTCTTAACATTTTAATTTTATTTTATAGTTCATGTACAACACAATAATTCTACTCATGTGCCTGGTGAGCACATTAGACAACTGAAAGAGCTAATATTTGCTTGGGAGTCTGGTATGGTGGTAAGTATGGTCACTCATTGTTTGAAATAACAACTAGCAAAGTTACATTTAGATGAAGACTTGTATGTGATTTATTTGCATATTCTTAGTTGAGGAACTTCTTTACAATGTTTTGTGCTATTGCAATGTTTCAATATTCTTTGTTTTTACACAATTTCCATCAGTTGAATGTTTTTTTTAAACTATTTTTTTCTTTGAAAGAACACAAGAACTGATGAACAAGAGAGAGTACATCAGCATTAACCTATGTCCTCCACACCTGCCACGACCCTTGCCCCAACTGTCAGGGAGGACATCAATTCTGAAATTGTAAGTATATTTTGTGCAGGTATAGCACAGCTTTTTTATCCATCAAAACTGTACAATGTAAAATGTTTGAACTGTTACAATAAATGTTTGTGTTTTTTCCTCTCATTCTTTCTGAATCCATAAATTGAGACTTCACAACATTCCATGGTGCAGAGCACAGACAGGTTTTGAGACAGGTCTCAGTTGCTAAGAAATGTGTTGATTGTGGTCAACTTGAATATAGATTAATGTAAAACCATCTTTTTTGTTCATATTATGTGTTTATCTTAACATAAACCTATACTTTTATTTATATTTTTCCTACATTTAGGTGTGTTTCTTATATTTGAGCTTCAAAAGGTATAATACAACAAAAAATCAATGTCTGGTGTTTTTTTAACACAAACTTAACTCATGCTTGCCTTTTCGCTTTATCTTTTTAGCAAATAGTTATATAGCAATCCTTGCACCCTTTTCTGTTGTTTCCTGCCTTTCATGCTGATTCAATTTCATGCTTTACAGTTGATGACCCCAACTCATCCAATCTTAGTTACCCTGGGTAAAATATAGTTTGCTCACCTATGTGATGTTTCCTAAACAGTTGTGTTTACTATAAAGTTGTGAGAAATTACCTGAATGAAGTTAAATTGCAGTTGGTGACATGACCCATTCACAGGTTTTCAATTAAAGGATATATCTCATTGGTCCTGCTGCTGTAACCGGCATCCTAAACTGATGAGATGAACCTACCACACAATTTGAGGTGCACGCACACCCTCCTGGGATGGAGGTGCGTGGGTGCCCAGGATGTAGGTCATCTCATGTTGGGTTCATCTCATCAGTTTTTAATTCCATGCACAGCCGAAGGACAGACGAGATAGCCTGCCCTTCAAAAAGGCCGACCTCGGTCAGCCTAAATTGGATGAGGCTGAGATTTGTTAGCTGGGGAAAAAAAACAAGGGGGAAAAGATAACTGTTAGCTCAAAATCCTTATTTTGATAGCTGAGATTTATTTATTTATTTTTTTTTACTCGAAGATTCTGGGAAAAACAAAATTCAAAATTAATATGCTTTTTAGAAAAGCAATAGTTGTACAAGCATGCTTGCAATATTCAGCACAACACAAAGTCAATTTTTTGTATAAAGTTTTTGGGTTTTGTTTGGGTTTTTTTTTTTTTTTTTTTTACAAATTCGTTGCTCTCTATCTAAACATTATCATTTTGCGGCCTTCAAAATACTTCATTTCACACCCACATAGCACTACATGTACATGTACATGTGCCTCACATTTTTTATTTAGTTTTGTAAAGTACAGCACTGCAAAAAAAAAGCATATGTTGCATTGAACAATTTCCCTTGTATCGCGTCGCAAACTACTCGCAAATCATCATTTGCTATATACTTAGCATGTGCACAAAACATTTTCAGTTCAACAATTTTCCTATGCAACATTTTTTAAATGAAGTTGTTCCCTGGACATAAAATGTGTTTGTTTTTCTCCTCTAATAGCCAGCATCCAAGTCTTCCTGCCGCTGTGCCTGCCCTCACCTCTGAAGGGCCTGCTTCTGATATGGTAAGTTTTTGGAGCAGTATATGCATGCTTGACCTTTACCAATCTTTAAAATTTATCAACCATAAGACACTAGTAGTGCATTTGTATGAGTTGTGGGTATAAAAGAGCGTCAATAGAAAACGGTCTTCAAAAAATCACATTTACAATGTGAAGAAAGTTGTAAAACAGCTTGACTGTATGTATGTGACAAAATAAAGTTAATTTTATACAATGATGTACCACATTTCCTGATAAGACATCGTTATCAAATCCATAATGATGTATATGTAGGTAAAAACATCACAGCCTAACTAAAATCTCTTAACTTTGATACACTTTTTATTGAAGATCGAGTACATCAAGTTGGACACCGAGCCCCAAAAGTATTCCAGCATAAAAGTAAACCGTCTGCAGTTTAGAACTCTGCTTTCCAGAGCCAATACATCAAAGGATCAAGGAGGTTTTCTCCTCAATGGACTGATTGGCCTGGTGTTTGATACCAAAACTCTGGCACAATCTTCTGGTCTTGGGATAAAAGGAGGGAGAAAGCCTGATGCTTTGGACCACAACAAAGTGTCTGCAATTAGAGGTGCAATATCATAGTTGAATTCACTTCTTCCCCCACCCCCCTTTCTTATAATTTGTGTATAAATCACACCTTTCACAATACAGCAATCAGTTTGGTTAATTATTATAGACGTATTTACGTCCAGAAATTGTTAAAAAATGTCTGCAGGTATATGAACATTTTACGCATTGTTTCCATATATCCACACAATCTAAGCTAAGGTCGCATAAAGGAATAATTGAATAAAATACATGTTCTATGATCAATTACCTTCCATATTACGTGCACATTGCTTGCAGCAAGAATGGCTGGAGTGAGCCAGGAGCACAAGAGTTTTGTAGGAAGTTCACAAATAAAATTGGGAATGCACGAAGGGAGCTGAAACGACCAACTTTGTGTGTAAAGGTGAGCCAATAGCTACTTTTTCTTCATGTTAGTGGCAGGTACAGCCTTCATTCAACTTGTTCTTTTGCAAGAGTAGCAAGATTTAAATATAGAATGTATTATGTGAAGGTTTAGTAGAGGTATGCAGATTTGTACCACAACTTATTGAGTAATCAGGCCTGTGGGGTGTCGTGGCTGTGTGGTCATTGAAGTCAAGTGATGGTTTTGTCAGCAGCAGATTGTGGGTTAAGCCCAATCATAGCACAGTCCTTGAGCAAGACACTTTACCATAATGTTTTGGTTTTTTTTGGATGGGACATTAAGCCGTAGGTCCCCATGTACTATGATCGGTATAGTGCACGTAAAAGAAACCAGAACACTTATCTTGGAAGAGTAGGGGTTAAACATTACAGGTTTTCCCAGAAGTACGCTAATTTCATTAACAGGAATATGTAATGAAAATAATTTCTTATTTGGGTTTTTGCTTTTAATTGCAGAAGCAGAGAAGTAGCTTTCTTAATTAAACTTTGCCCTGATGGAGATGCGTCGATGGCAATGCTATTCCTCCACGTGAATACAAAATTTCAGTTAAACAAAATTAGTCGAACAGAAGAGCTGCAGATATTAAATTTATACATGTGATATGTTCAACTCTGAAAAAATTGTACCCTCATTTCTGGAAAAATGATAAGGAGCCAAAATTCACTTTTCAAACATTTAACAATTAAGTCATTGCAAGTCTGACAAACCGGCAAATAAGTCTAGTCGCAAATCTGACAAACCGGCAAACAAGCAGTACCACAACGAAGCTTATAAGTCGGTTTGTCAGATATGCGACCCAATCTGCTTATTCGCAGGTTTCAAATTAAGGATACCAAAATTGCCCACCGAAAAAAAGGTAATTTTTATATTTATTTTATTCATAATTGTACATGTAGTGTAGTAATATCCTGTGATTTAATGGTCAGAAATTTGAGACTACAGTTAAAATCAGTCTACTGTGAAAATCCTGGAATTGTGATAATTATGGCAGCTTTCTTTCACACTTCATCTAATTCAAACAAAACAAAGATAAAAATTGATTGAAGTACAGAGAATGAATACGAGTATTTTTTAATTAGTCTTAACTCTTAGGACAAATGTGATCATTTACAAGCTTTTTCATGTTAAAGATGATGGGGTCATACTTTGGTATTTAAATGACCCTGGAAAGTAATTGTGTACTTTTTAAAATTTGTCAAGACATGCTGAAGTCAGTGAGAAATCAGTTAAATAATTATCAGACAGTATATAATCCATAGAAACAAAACCTTAGAAATAGAAGAGTATTTCAGGGGAGTCATAATTTTAGAATTTTTGAATTTTTGTCATTTAGTATGGGGATCTATCCGCCGACATATTTCCGCTAATTGCCCTCATTGTGACATTTAATTATTATTTCGGCCTCCTGACATGCTATTGGCATGCTATGCACTTGCTTTGTTCCTGTAAATGCTATGAAACGGCATTCGCATGGTATGCTAAATGGCATGCGCATGCTATTGGATGGCATTAGCATGCTATATTGGGACAGCATGATGTTATGCTATGGGATGGCATGCGCATGCTGATAGCATGCGAATGCTATACCTAATTTAAATATTTCGGCCTCCTGACATGCTATTAGCATGCTATGTGAATGCTATCTGCACATGAATGCTATCAAAACTGCTTGAATGCTATCAAATACAAGCCTAGCATGCGAATGCTGTTAGAAGGCCGTCCAAATAGCATTCGCATGCTGTCAGGAATGCCAAGTGTATGCTAAATGACTGCAGTCAAGTTTGGTGAGAGTATGACTATTTTTTTGTTAAGGTGTAACCGTTTCTGAAACGATCGGTCACAAGTGCAACCATCCCCATCATGAACAAAATTTTGAGTAAAAATAAAACGTTAACACAACTGCGCTTGTAATAAAAAAACATTGCTTCTTCAGTGCAACATTTTTTGGCTCTGCGCAATCACCCTGCAAAATTAACGAGCATGTGCAATCAAATTGTTGTGGAACGCCCTCTAGCCTTCAATGTTTCTTGCATTTATTACCTCAAGCACAGTTTTGAAATAAAGACTAAGAGACGAGCCTGATTGGAAACAATATTTGTGTGTGTCGCATCTGATCGTGTGTTTGCTGTGTAAAGAGTGATCGCAATTATTATAATTAATGTTTCGCGGCACTTTTTAATTGAATTGTTTTACGCTTATCCGAACCGTAAAAATGTAAACGTTTAACCGGTTGATCTGTTGGTTAACCGTGTAACCGTCACAGGCTTAGTATACATGCAAAATTGTGAGACCTGTTCCTCGATAACAAAATTTTGAGTAAAAATACCTGTAAATACAACTGCGCTTGTAATAAAAAACATTGCTTCTTCAGTGCAACATTTTTTGGCTCTGCGCAATCACCCTGCGAAATTAACGAGCATGTGCAATCGAATTGTTGTGGAACGCCCTTTAGCGTTCAATGTTTCTTGCACTTATTATCTCAAGCACAGTTTTCAAATAACAAAGACTTTGAGCCTGATTGGAAACAAAAATTATGTGTGTGTGTATTTTCAAATTCTTTTCAGTTATAGACTCATTGAGCATTGAAGATTGAACTTGGGTTACTGTGACCCCGTGTTGACTTTTACTTACGGGTCAACCGGAAGTGGGACCATATCTCAAGAACTACACAACCGATTTTCAATTTCTTTTCAGTTGTAGACCCTTTGAGCATTGGAGATTGAACTTGGGCTACCGTGACCCCATGTTAACCTTTACTTCCGGGTCAACCGGAAGGTGGACCATATCTCAAGAACTACACAATCCATGTTTAATTTCTTTTCAGTTATAAACCTTTTGAGCATTGAAGAAAAGCCTTGTGTTACCATGACCCAATGTTGACCTTACTTCCGGGTCAACCGGAAGTGGAACCATATCTTTCAATCTTGAACTTAGGCTTACTTTAAATGTCTGGATCTTTTAATCAAAGCACTACAAAACGGAACAGCTTTGTGTTTGTTCACAAACACCTAATGTCTAGTTTTGTGTTTGCTTTTGTTTTTTAGTTCCCTCATTTGTGGAACTATCCAAGACTTTGCTGACATAAGTACGTACTCGGTGAGAAACTGAACCAGGATCCTCTAGAGGAATGTTTTAGTAAGCAGAGACTTGCTGGAGGTAGTTGGGATAATCCAACAGTTGAACAATTTGGTCATAACTTACATACATTGTATGTTGCCTCAAGCAGTGCTAAAGCGGGCTAATGTTAGAACTGCCAACTCTCAAGATGGTAACAAGCTTGACGACACCCCTCTCCCCAAAAGAAAGTAAACAGACTTCTAATTTTGAATTCATAATAATAGTCACGTTTTAATTTACAAATCTGTCGTCAACTGAATAAAAATACATAATAGGGTAGCCCAAATGCACATGCGCCATCTTTAAAATATCAGGGCTTGAATGTTGGGTCAAAAGACCGAAGGGCTTGTTACTCAACATGTTTACTGGACCAGAAGTTTTTTGTAAGACCAGAATCAAAATCTTTCTGCACATTTTAACATATAAACTGTTTTGATTTGAACAAGCACTAGTAAAGAGAAGATTTATTTCAATTGTCATATGGGTAAGTACATGTATATCGTACAAGGATGCAGCTCCTGGCAAACACATTCATTATTCAATTGAAAAACACAAGACCACTGGACTTTGTTTGATCACAAGTTTACCGGCCCAATTCTAAAATCACTGGCCTTGTTCCAGCGTATATTTTGAGCTCTGAACTGCACTTTACTGCACTGCACTTTCGGAAAATAAGTACAGGCTAAAAAGAAATCAAGTTTCCATGTAACTACAGTATGCCAGGTTTTGCAAATGAAACATCGGCCCCTCCTTGGGCAATCTTGGGCCGCCGCCGCTGCCGCCGCCGCCGTCACCGTAGTCATAGTAATAATAGTAACAATAGTAACAATAGTAACAATAGTAACAATAGTAACAATAGTAACAATAGTAACAATAGTAACAATAGTAACAATAGTAACAGTAGTAACAGTAGTAACAATAGTAACAATAGTAACAGTAGTAACAGTAGTAACAGTAGTAGCAATAGTAACAGTAGTAGCAGTAGTAACAGTAGTAGCAGTAGTAGCAGTAGTAGCAGTAGTAGCAGTAGTAGCAGTAGTAGCAGTAGTAGCAGTAGTAGCAGTAGTAGCAGTAGTAGCTGTAGTAGCAGCAGTAGCTGTAGTAGCAGCAGTTGCAGCAGCTGCAGCAGCAGCAGCAGCTGCAGCAGCAGCAGCAGCAGCAGCAGCAGCAGCAGCAGCAGCAGCAGCAGCAGCAGCAGCAGCAGCAGCAGCAGCAGCAGCAGCAGTAATAGTAGTAATAATAGTAATAGTAAATAATAATAATAATAATACATAAATAAATAAATAGCGTTCGAGGGCGCAAGACGTCTTGATTTCGTTCTCGATTTGACGCAGAATTTTCAGCTATTTGGACAGCTTCGATCCTTGGGATCAACACTTTTCTCTGTGTAAGTGCTATAGACATTATAAAGCATATTTTGGTGTTTCTAAAACTATATGAAGGCCTTTTTGGCCCGTTTTTAAACCTCTGGTGTGGCCTTGGACAACGCCATTGCCATGGATAGAGCAGGAGAATTGAACCGCCATGCATTGAAAAGACCGAACACTATCAGATTCAACACTCGCCATCTGAAAGACCTCGTCACGCCTCTAATAGTAATAGCAGCAGCAGCAGCAGCAGCAGCAGCAGCAGCAGCAGCAGCAGCAGCAGCAGCAGCAGCAGCAGCAGCAGCAGCAGCAGCAGCAGCAGCAGCAGCAGCAGCAGCAGCAGCAGCAGCAGCAGTAATAATAGTAATAGTAAATAATAATAATAATAATACATAAATCAATAAATAGCGTTCGAGGGCGCAAGACGTCTTGATTTCGTTCTCGATTTGACGCAGAATTTTCAGCTATTTGGACAGCTTCGATCCTTGGGATCAACACTTTTCTCTGTGTAAGTGCTATAGACATTATAAAGCATATTTTGGTGTTTCTAAAACTATATGAAGGCCTTTTTGGCCCGTTTTTAAACCTCTGGTGTGGCCTTGGACAACGCCATTGCCATGGATAGAGCAGGAGAATTGAACCGCCATGCATTGAAAAGACCGAACACTATCAGATTCAACACTCGCCATCTGAAAGACCTCGTCACGCCTCGAGAGATTTACCAGGCAGTTAACAAAGAGATTGGGACAACAGATAAGATTAAATGCATAGCACCACTTAAAAATGGCTGGTTCAATGTAACATTCGATAATGAGAGACACTGCGAGAAAACGGCAATGCAGGGTATGTTTCTGAAAAAATCCTTGATTCAATGTGAGAGGGCTAATGTGCAGAATTCTGCTGTTGCATACATCAAGGCTCCCTACGAAATGACTGATAACGTGATAGTCACGACCCTGACATACTACGGCACTGTCACCAACATACGCAGGCAGATTCACGACTTTGACGAAAACATTGAAACTGGAGTGAGAAGTTGCTTAATTAAGAACCTTAAGCGACCTATCCCTAGCTATCTAAAGATAGGTGGATTCACGCTTCCGGTGAGATATCGTGGACAGCAGAAGACTTGCAAGGTTTGCAACTAGCCCGGCCACTTTGCCCGAGATTGCCCAAGGAGGGGCCGATGTTTCATTTGCATCAGCGACCAACATAGGGCATCATCCCAGATAGCATTAGGACGTTGAAACAACGTTTTTATACGGTTTACAATGAACGTTGATTTAACGTTATTAGGTGACGTAGATTCAACGTAATTCTGCTCATTGATAAAATGTTTAATCAACGTTAATTTTAAACGTAGAAACATTGTTACATTAACGTTTTGTCAACTAGTTACTTTAACGTCTTACGAGAACGTTGAATGAACGTTATTCTGCTTATTGGTATAATGTTCAACGTTAGATTTTAGACGTAGAAACAGTGTTACCGTAACGTTTTATCAACTAGTTATTTGAACGTTTTACGAGAACGTTTTTTCAACGTAATTCTGCTCATTGATGTAATGTTTAATTGTAAACTTTGAAACAACGTTACATTAACGCTTTTTCAACTAGTTACTTTAACGTTTTAAGAGACACTGATTCAACGTAATTCTGCTCATAAAATGTTAAAATAAAGTTAGCAATTGAATGTTGAAACAATGTTACATTTTTATGCATGTTTCTTTAGTTTAATATTTTAATTATACTTAGTTGGTACTTCATTACTACATACTACTGCCTAAATACATGATATATAAACCTATACAACCAACTGTGTGGCATGTTTTATATATAAGTAGTGTAGGATACATAGAATCTGCAGTCATGGTTGTCTCTTTTTGTACTTAATTGGTTAAATTTTTAATAATTAGCAACTGAAAGTATTGAAGGAACTGTTGATGCCTAAAACATTTTTTTTTCTAAAAGAATTCAGAAAAAAATGAATAAAAAACCATTAAATTTCTTAATTACACCAAATTGTTGCATATTAACTTTGAGTTTGGATTGCCATTAGTATCCGGCTATAAATTTGCATAATATTGATGTCATAAGGCAACGTTGATTCAACGTTAACTTAACCAAGATTAAAAGATTTCTTCAAGTCGAAATAATACTGATTATAGTCCAAATTTTTCAATGAAAATTGCCATAAAAGTAACTTGTGGAAGTTAAGGCTGATTACATTGTCTACTTGTTGAGAAAACACAAAAACCTATTATTAATGAGAACAAACTCGCTCTATGGTCAAAATGACAAAGGAAGGAATGACGCGAATCTTTCATTAACAAAATCTGACCCATCATTGCACCCTAACTATGGAAACGAATTATATAGGCTTCAACAAGATAAGCAAATATAAGCTCTAATTTGTAGTATACGCCGAAGTAAGCACACACTTCATGTAACTACTTTCACCTTGGGCCTCAGGCTTAGCAATACCACCTTTCTTTATGGCAATACCCAGTGGTCAACTTTCTGACCATTGCAAAAACCATGATTATAGTTAATACACATCCCCATAACTAATCAGCTGAATGCTCTTCAGCATTTGCAGTCGTGGGTCTATGCATGGTGGGTGCACGATCTACACTGTATATATGTAAGCTACATGTATTGATACACAGTGTTCCTACCTTCTATTATAGCGCCATGCTCTAATGGGGTCATGACCTAATCAAAAACTCCTACAAGCGGGGTATAATTTTGGTAATTGTCAAAGAAGTGTCCCCACTTTTGGTGTAGGCCTTCCGCTTAAAACAAACCTGAGGAAAACTTAGGCTTAATTGGTCATCGAAGTTGCAAGAAATTGAAGACCCTGCATGCTGTTTGTTTCAGAGATTTGTATACTTTCAGATGCCCGAGAAAGGCTGATCATGTCTGACTGAAACCTTTCTCAAATTCAATTTTTTTAACAATCCATTGAGATTTTTAGGTACACAACAGAACAAAGTCTGTAAAGAATAACAATTGGTTTTTTTCCGCCAATTGATTGAATGATCCTCTTAAAAGAAATCATCATCAGTTTAAAATAAAGTATAACAAGATAGTGTAATTGGCATAAGTGGGTTACGTTTTTTTCCCCTCTAAAACCTCATACACATATTGATTAAACGTTATTTCACCAACCAAAAACGAACCAACCATACAGTAAAACATACATAAAACGTTTATTAAAACCGCTATTGTTTTTAACCAAAATTGGAACCATTAAAACCTAAATAAAACATTGATTAAACATTATATGAACCACAAATTTACCAACATGAAAACCTAAAACAAACGTTGATTTAATATTATTTTATCAACCCAAAATGGACAAACCATGAAAACCAAAAATAAACGTTGATTAAACGTTATTTTATCAACCAAAAGAGAACCAACCATGAAAACCAAAAACAAATGTTGATTAAACATTATTTTATCAACCATTAAAACCAACAACTAACGTTGATTAAACGTTATTTTATCAACCAGATATTAACCAACCATAAGAACCAACAACGAACGTTGATTAAACGTTATTTTATTAACCAAAAGTGAACCAACCATTAATACCAAAAACAAACGTTGATTAAACGTTGTTTTATCAACCAATGTGTACCAACCATGAAAACCAACAACAAATGTTGATTAAATGTTATTTTATCAACCAGATATTAACCAACCATAAGAACCAACCACAAACGTTGATTGAACGTTATTTTATTACCCCAATTGGAACCAAACATTAATTCCAAAAACAAACGTTGATTAAACGTTATTTTATTAACTAAAAGTGAACCAACCATGAAGACCAAAAACAAACGTTGATTAAACGTTATTTTATCAACCAGAAATGAACGAACAAAAGAAACCAAAAACAAACTTTGATTAAACGTTATTTTATCAACCAAAAATGGACCAACCATGAAAACCTTAAACAAACGTTGGCCAAACGTTATTTGTTAACCAAAAACCAACCAACCATGAAAACCTTAAACAAACGTTGATTTAATGTTATTTTTCAACCAAAAACTAGCCAACCGTGAAAACCTAAAATAAACATTGATATAACGTTATTTTATTAACCTAAAACAAACCAACCATGAAAACCTAAAATAAATGTTGATTTAACGTTGTTTTAATAACCAAAAACGAACCAACAATGAAAACCTAAAACAAACGTTGCTTCAACGTTTTTATTTAACCATAATCTAACATAAACCTTTCTAACACTAAATTAAGGTTTAATTAACGTTAGTGTATTACCAAAAAGCAATGGTAACCAAAAATCAACCCTGCTAACCAAATATCAACGTTGATTCAACGTTCGAATGCTATCTGGGATGGCACGATGACAACGAAGAACAGGAAGCGACCCAAACCCCTATTGTCTTTGTACGCACGGACAGGAAGAACAAACAGAGACAGGACAGTGATACTGATCATGATGATGATTTTGATCATGAAAATGAAAGCCAAAATGAAGATATCGCTGATAAACCACCTACTCAATATGATGATGACAGCGATGACAACGAAGAGAGTGAGGAACATGACGATGACCACGACAACAAGTCGACAGCAACCAAAGATACGGAGCTCGGCGAATCAAGTAGCGACAAATCACACTACGAGCCTGAAACGCAACCAAAGGAGTCAGCCATAAAGAAAAAGTCATTTGCTGAAGTCACTTCACAACCAAAAAACAAAAAAGATCCCAAAGGACAATCAAGTGAGAAGAGAAAGACAACGACACCTGCCTCATTTTGGAATGAGGCTTGCAAAGCTGGATCCTCAGGAACTAAAACCAAAAAGCAGACGCTCAAGAAAACTTCGGAATCAAGGAAAAGAAAATCAAGTGATGGTGAAGAGGAACCCGGAAGCAAGCAAAAAAAAGGAAGATCGAGCAAAACACAAGTGCTGACTCAATGGAGCCTGTGAATGACGAATCTGATTTCGAGGGAGAAAACAACCAAGAACATATGGATCACGAGGTAGATGGTGATTTTGTACCCTATGTTCGTCATGGGGTACAAAGATTCAGGAAAAAACGTGAATCATGGAAGAGAGGTGATAAGTCAGAGACACAAAATGAGGACTCAAGTCAGCAAGAGACTCGAAAAACTCAAAGCCGAAGGGGTAGAGGACGAGGTAGGCCAACCATCAACTAATTCGACTAAAATGGTGGTCTTTACCATACTTATTCTCTGTATGTCATTTTTGTCAATTGCATCAGTGAATGTGAACGGTCTGAGAAATGATCATAAACGTGAAGTTATTTTTGATTTTTTTCTACGTCATAAATAAAGTGTCATTCTTTTACAAGAAACTCATAGCGAAGAAGCAGATGAATTATTATGGAGCACTCAGTGGGAAGTAAAAAGTATTTTAATCATGGGAATAGCCAATCACGGGGGGTAGCAATATTCACTTCTCACAAATTGGATCTTGAAGTCATGGATATTGATAAAGACAATGAAGGTAGATGGATTAAAGGGAATATTAAATGGAATGGTCAATTAATTACCATAGCTTCCGCTTATGCTCCAAATAATTCATAAGCTAGAGCAGTTTATTTTGATGGTTTATGTGATCGCATTGGTGTTAGCAATGTTATTATCGGTGGAGATTTTAATTGCAATTTAGACAACGATAAAGGCATTGATCATAGTAAAACTATTGTGCAAAATGTTTGAAATGAAAAAAATATTTTAGATGTCTGGCGGACTCTTCAACCCGACAAACCAGGCTACACACATTTTCACAAAGCTACTAAAAAGTCTAGCAGAATTGATTATTTTCTCATCTCGTCTAACCTCATAAGTAATGTCACTGACATTTCTGTGTACATGCATGGTTTTTCTGATCACTATGTATTAAATATTAAATTGTATGATTCCAATGCTAGTCATGGTAATGGAAGATGGATCTGCAATAATAGCCTTCTTAAAGATGATGATTGCATTTTAAGAATTAGTTTTTTCTGGAATTTTTGGAGAAGTCAGAAGACTAATTATAACAATTTACTTGATTGGTGGGAAACTGGTAAATTCAGGATTAAAGAAATTATTCAAGAGTATGGTAAGGAGAAAGCCTACAAAGAAAGGCAGAAACAAACACATTTACAGAAACAATATGACACTCTTATCAATGGTCCAGGTAAATCTGACGTTGATGCCATTAGGGATCTTGAAGCTCAACTTAAAAATTATGAAATTAGGGAATGGCAAAGAGCCAAAATCAGGGTTAGAAACATCACAAAGGACGAAGGAGAAAAACCATCCAAATTTTTTCTTGATATGGAAAAACAAGAAATTAACAACGCCAAAATTGACAAACTTGTTACCCCTGAAGGAAAATTTGTGGATGAGCCAAGTTCTTTGTTATGTTTGGTGAATTCTTTTTATTCTGATTTGTACACATCTGATAAAGTTTCTGAGTTCGATTTGAATTACATCATTTCTAAAGTTGAGAGTTAAAATATTCCTGATGACATTTGTGAGGATCTTGAAAATGACATTTTTGAGGATGAGGTTAAAGTAGCACTCCTTCAAATGAACAAAAATAAATCACCTGGCCTTGATGGCCTTACTGTTGAGTGTTATCAAGCTATGTGGCCTTTCATAAAAGATGATTTTATTGAAGTTTTAAAAGTTTGTTATATCAGCGGTAAACTAAGTAATTCTATGAATATTGATCTGATTAGATTAATTTATAAGATGAGGGGAAGCAGGTTCGATTTTAAAAACTGGAGGTCTATCTCCCTTCTTAATGTTGATTATAAGATTTTGGCCAAAGTTCTCACCAACAGGCTGAAAAAAGCTATGCCCTTTTTGATTGGTGAGGAGCAAACATGTGGTGTTCCTGAGAGAAAAATCCGTCACAACCTCATGCTCTTGCGAGATGGCATTGATTTTATTAATTGGAATAATAAGGAAGCTGCTATTTTAACCATTGACCAAGAAAAGGCTTTCGATAGAATTGATTGGACTTATATGTTCAGCATGCTTAAGAAACTGGGGATTCCCCCAAAATTCATTCAATGGATTAAGCTTTTGTATAGTGATCCTGAGAGTTGCGTCATTGTTAATAATTTCGTTGGTATACCTTTCCAAATAAGTAGGGGGATTAGACAGGGGTGCCCTCTGTCTCCATTGTTATATGCTATCTGTGCTGAGGGATTAGGGACTCTGATAAGAAGTAATAGTAGGCTGAATGGTATTCAGCTCCCAGGTGGAACAGGGTGTCTTAAACTTATTCAACATGCTGATGACACCACAGTTTTTATTTCCAAAGATAATGATTTTCCTGTTATTAATAAAGTTTTATGTAAGTACTGTAACGGAAGTGGGTCCAAGGTGAACACCTCTAAAACAATGGGTTTATGGCTTGGAAAGTGGAAACATAGAAAAGACAGACCATGTGATTTTATCTGGAATAATGACAAACTTAAAATCTTGGGTATTTATGTTGGCAACAATGTCACACCGGCAGATAACTGGGAACCCAGAGTCAACAAAATTAAGTGTGTTTTAAATCGCTATAGACAGCGTGACCTGACTTTGTCGGGGAAATCAGTTATAGTGAATGTTATGGTTGGCAGTAGCCTCAACTATTTTGGTAGTATTATCTCTTGCCCCGAAGAGATGATCAAGAAAATCGAGGAGGCCATCTTAAGTTTTTACTGGTCTGGCAAACCCGACAAAATCAAGCACCTCACTATCACTTGGCCCCGCAGTATGGGTGGAACTGGTCTTATAGATGTTAGAGTCAGGTTACGCTGTCTAAAACTGATTTGGTTGGGAAATTATATTCAAAGTGATGGCAAATGGAAACAATTTTTCAATTACTGGATTGAAAAACAGGCGAGCTTCAAAATTTGGGGTGGTATGTATTTGAGAAAACCAAAACGAGATCTGTTATGACCACCCGTTTTATGAGGACCTCTTCATATCATACAGAAAAGCTGAGGCCACTATTAGACCAGAGTTCTCATCCAAGTTGGAGGTTATGAATATACCGCTCTTTAACAATACTGTCATCACTGGTGATCAAGACAAAGATCTTTTAAGTCATGTCCTTTTGGCGAATGGTATAAGTAAATTTCACCATGTTGTTAGAAACAATAGATTGATCACATTTAAAGAGTTGGCCAGGAAATGTAAAATTAATCCCATAAATGCTGGTCGTATAGTTAAGCGCCTTAAACGGAATATAAATCCGGTTTTGTTTAAAGAAACACGATGCGGGCCAAGTAATCATCCTACTAGATGGCTGAATATTAAATTAGATCAAGGGGAAGAGGATTGTGTGTCATTTTCTAAACTTTCCACCAAAATTGTGTACAAAGCCCTCAAAGCAAGAGAATTTGTCCGGCCAAAGGCCCAAGAAAAGTGGGCTCAGATTTTAAACCTTTCGGACGATTATAACTGGACCGGTGTTTGGGGAAAAATTCACCAAAACACACTTTTTTGGATGCTAAAGATAAAGATGTGATTTTTAGACTTTGTCACAGGATACTTCCAACCAGGGACAAACTTGTTCGTATGGGAATTACTGATAAAGTAGAGTGTCCTCTCTGTAATTCTGCAACTGAAACTATTGAGCACTTGTTTTTATACTGCAAAACAGCGATTGAACCCTGGTTATGTTGAACATTTAATTAGAAAACAAATTGGTTGTAGTTTCTTTTGTTTAACTGATTGTTCTATAATTTGTAGCACCAATCTGTCGTTTGTGTCCATGATTATTGTCGCTATGATGATTAGGGTTATTTGGAGATGTAGATGCGATCTTGTTTTTAATGAAGACAAAACGTACACCCAAGTTATTATTGTTCAATGTTTCAAACAAGCGCTGAAAAACTTCTTGGTCATGGTAAGTAACCGACTCAAAACAAATGGTTTTAATAAAGTTTACAAATTTCTGTGCTTTCTTCAAGATGGCAGACTTATCTTTAGTTTTAATTATTTTGCCTTTACTTAATGGCTGTCTTTTTGAGGGTTTTCATTTAAACCTTTTGATGTAAATTTGGTGACATTTCATTGTTTAGTTTTGTTTTTAATTTAATTAAGTCCCTTGTTTTTCCTTATTTTGTGAAAACGTCACGCTAAATTGTTTTTATTTGTTTCTGTGTATATACTTGTACATTTATTTAATGTTTGTTATTGCTATGTAATAGCAGTAGTTTATTGTGCTTCTTTATAAATGTGGATTAAGTGATGTATGTTGTCGTTTGTTGAATAAACGGAGTAGAATAACTCCACTCGAAAAAAAATTAAAAAAATTGTAATAATAAATAATAATAATAATAATAATAATAATAATAATAATAATAATAATAATAATAATAATAATAATAATAATAATAATAATAATAATAATAATAATAATAATAATAATAATAATAATAATAATAATAATAATAATAATAATAATAATAATAATAATAATAATAATAATAATAATAATAATAATAATAATAATAATAATAATAACACCTTTTGCTGCAGACGGGCGACTGCGAAAACTGCTTCATTCGGGTGACAGTGCTATATACCATAAACTGGACATTTATTGTCATGTTTTTCCAAAAATAAATTATCTAATTGCATAAAGTAAATAATATAATGACTGATTAGTGCTTAAAAAAATACAATTTGGGATATAACCTTTTTTTGTGTCACCCAAATATTTTTTTACAATTGGTGCTGCATTAGGGTGACAATTTAGTGAAAGTTGTATATGTCAAAGAAGAACCATTCATTTTTTGTTATTTGTATACAATTTATTTTAAAATGAATTAAATGTCAAGTTAATCGAGTGATTTATTGCAAAACCTATGTTTCTAGGAAATAACTATTTGGTGTCACCCTAATTTTTTCCACACAACTTAAGCTACATTTGGGTGACATTATTATGTGTCACCCAATTATAGCAATTAAAAAATTTAAAAATACGCTACATTTGGGTGACATTATTATGTGTCACCCAATTACAGTAATTTAAAAACACAATTTACGCTATATTTGGGTGACATTATTATGTGTCACCCAATTATAGCAATTTTACAAAACAACTTAGGCTACATTTGGGTGACATTATTATGTGTCACCAAATTAAAGCAATTTAAAAACACAAGTTACGCTACATTTGGGTGACATTATTATGTGTCACCAAATTAAAGCAATTTAAAAATACAACTTATGCTACATTTGGGTGACATTATGTGTCACCAAATTAAAGCAATTTAAAAACACAACTAACGCTGCATTTGAGTGACATTATTATGTGTCACCCAACTAAAGCAATATAAAAACAAAGTGTTCAAATGCAAAAAAACATGAGACGAAATGTTCTTTTTGCTTTCATTGGCAACTCACTGATAGATTCAACGTAACATTTAAACCACTTGATATCACCCTATTATTCAAACACAGTAAGGTGACGTTATTATGTTGTCCTATTATTGCAACTAATTAAAACATGTTGGATAGTGCACCTTTTGTTCACCATTGAAAATCCTCTTTGGTTTGCCTTTAGAAGTAAATTAGTGAATACTCAGAACAAATTTTTAACATTTATTAACGAAGTTATAATCCTTGAGTTCATACTCATCAACCATCTTCAAATATTCTTAAAGTCCAGATTCATAAATATAATTTTAATATTCCTAGAGTCCAAATTCATCAATAACCTTCGAATACTCTCACTGATAGTCCAGAATCATCAGTATACTTAGAATCTTCTTATAGTCCAGATTCATCAATAAACTTCTAAGGCGTATTTAAAATGAGAGTCCACTATGGTTTAATTGTAAAGGGCAGGAGATGAACTGAGAAATAAAATAAAATAGAGGTACTAATGTAAGTATTTTTGACTTGGGCCTGATTTTGCGACTTCGATGTAAAGAACATCCCTCTGTAAGAACTAAAAACACAACCAAGCAAAGATTGCCGAGTACAGAGTGCTGACGACCGCCACCGATATAGATCTCCATAATAGGGCGACAGTTATATGTCGACCTTTTCTACACGATTCCCGCAAAGGGAGTTTCTTACAAATTGACCGAAGACTGACATAATAATGAAGTTGAATTCTTGATAAGATGTGGAAGGTTCCAATGTTCATTACGTCAAGGCACATTTTTCACCTTGGACCTAGCAATCCATTGTTAAACTATCAACAAAAGGGCGACAGTTATGTGTCGACCTGTTATAAAGGATTTCAGAAAACATTGTTATGTTTGGCAATGTTTTTCTTAATAGCAATGTCTACCAAGTTTTGTTTTGACCACAGACTGACCTGTTAATACAGTCAAATTCACGTAATATTTGGAAGAGTCCGCAACCAAATTATGTCTCATTACATGCAGAAAATAACGTGCACCCAAAACCCAGCATCAAATAATGAACGTTCCCCATGTTTAAATCTCCACACTAGGGTGACAGTTAAGTGTCTACTTATTGTTCATATATCCCGCAAAGATTGGTTTCTTTCCGTTACAAAAAAAAAATCCACTGGAAATGATTTTAAAATGTTTAAACTAAAATAGGCAATGGCAGAGATTGAAGGAAAAGGTGCTTTACTGAAAATTTTTAATTTCACTACACCAAAAAACACATCCTGATGGTTAAAATTGTGAACTGTTTGACCTTTTGTGAAGTTTCAAAAACAAACAAGAAACAAATAAACAAAAACATTAGATTCAGCCCAAAACTGATTTGTTGTTATCAAGAAAAGTTTTATTTTTTAACGAAAGACATAACTGTAAGAACATTCACGTAGGTGAGAATTTGTTACATTTAAAACATGAAAGGTAGCCAAAAGTATCCAATGTGACAAACGGGTAAATCAATGATGTATACAAAACCAACGATTGTTTTTTTATAATTCAGAAGCTTCCACATAATTAAGGGTTCAAATTTTATTAAAATACTCTTCAGTTGTTACAAGTCAATACAATTGGACATTTCTTTTGGTGAATTGTGCATTAATAGTTTCTTCTTAATGGACAGTGTTTAGAGGCAAACTTCAAACACTACAAAAACTTTCAAATTGGTGCGTTAATGTTTAAAATAATGGCTCTTTATCAAATGTTACCTCCACTACTGTCCAAACAACTATTAGAAAGCCCAGTTCCTCAACACCTTTTCAAACACGGTTATGGAAGTAGCAAAGGTCCACTTAAACTTATAATCAAATAGATGTCACAACACTTTAAAAATAAAAATCCGAAGGCTGTGTTTTGCAATACCTATCCATCCAATATATTTTCACACAGAGTCTTGCTTCACTTTAGTAAGTCTATCAAAGTACATCTATTTGTTAACATTGCTGAATGGGCTTTCATTGCAATTGATTAAACATACAGAGAACAGTCTCAAAGACTGCCCAACTAATACATAGGCTAATCTGACTTCAATCTTACCCCGGATTCGTAGAGAATGGCTGTTATTATGTTTAGTACAAACAAAGCACGTGCAAAGGGTTCACAGCTATCTCACAAACCATTCTAAATGCCCTAGAAATAGCATTTAAAATGGTGGCTTCTTATATAGTGCTCATATCTTTCACTCAATGACGCTCATGGCACTTCAACATTCAGTAATTTCCTGAAAGGTATGTGGAACTACGTTGTCTTACTGTTCTGTGTTATTATTATTATGATTCTCTGATCTGTTGGAATGGACAACAAATGACTTGAAATAAAATAAAAATATGAGACCTACACCTTTACATAGCACCATGTAGTGGTTTACAAGGTGCTGTGGCGTAATAGGCAGAAAAACATACATAAATAATAAATTGATAAATAAATAAAATGCCTGTAATAACAATTTCAAATATCCATATTAATCAATAAACCTTCAAAATTTTACGACCATTACTTTACCGACACTTATAAAAACCCTCGTGTCAAAAATGTCAAGATTACAACATTATCAACACACGAAATAAAGAATCAGAGTTTGAATAACGCTAGAGTTACAACTCAATAACTCCAAAATTCTAAGGACTGAAACTTCAACAACACATATCTAAAATGTATATATTGTTGGTCTATGATTTAGCAAAACTTCAAAAATCCCAGACAAAACTTTATCATTACACCTCTAATACTCCCGAGTTCAGAACATTGAACAACTTCCCGGATTTGAATACTCAGAACAAATTTTCAACATTTATTAACGAAGTTATAATTCTCCTCGAGTCCATATACATCAATCATCTTCTAATATTCTGATAGCCAGATTCATCAAAATGCTTCTAATATTCTGATAGTCCAGATTTATCAATAAAAATTTTAAATTCCTGGAGTCCAAATTCATCAATACAAATCTACTATTCCTGGAGTCTAGATTCATCAATAACCTTTGAATATTCTTAGAGTCCAGATTCATCAATAAACTTCTTAGGCCTAACTTAAATGGTTTAATTGTAAAGGGCAGGAGATGAACTGATGAAGAAAATAAAACAGAGGTACTAATGTAAGTATTTTTGACTTGGGCCTGATTTTGCGACTTCGAGGTAAAGAACATCCATCTGTAAGAACTAAAAACACAACCAAGCAAAGATTGCCGACTAGTACAGAGTGCTGACCGCCACCGATATAGATCTACATAATAGGGCGACAGTTATATGTCGACCTTTTCTACACGATTCCCGCAAAGGGAGTTTCTTACAAATTGACCGAAGACTGACATAATAATGAAGTTGAATTCTTGATAAGATGTGGAAGGTTCCAATGTTCATTACGTCAAGGCACATTTTCACCTTAGACCAAGCAATCCATTGTTAAACTATCGACAAAAGGGCGACAGTTATGTGTCGACCTGTTATAAAGGATTTCAGAAAACATTGTTATGTTTGGCAATGTTTTTCTTAATAGCAATGTCTACCAAGTTTTGTTTTGACCACAGACTGACCTGTTAATACAGTCAAATTCACGTAATATTTGGAAGATTCTGCAGCCAAATTATGTCTCATTACATGCAGAAAATAATGTGTACCAAAAACCCAGCATCAAATAATGAACGTTCCCCATGTTTAAATCTCCACACTAGGGTGACAGTTAAGTGTCTACTTATTATTCATAATTTCCGCAAAGATTGTTATCTTTGGCAAATAAAAAATAAAACATACTAAAAAGAAATCATTTTGAAATGTTTCAAAATGCTTAAACTAAAATAGGTAATACACTTTTAATATTCATAAAATGCAGATTCATCAATAAACCTCAACAATTTTGATGATTCATCAATAAACCTCAACAATTTTGATGATCCAGATTCATCAATACACTTATAATATTCTGATAGTCCTGATTCATCAATAACCTTCTTATATTCCTGTTAAGTCCAGTTTCATCAATAAAATTATATTACTCTGATAGTCTAGATTCATCCACAAACTTCTAATATTCATGGAGTCTAGATACAACAATAAACTTCTTTTTTTCCTGGAGTCAAGATTCATCAATTAACTTATACTATTCCTCGAGTAAAGATTTATTCTGAAACTTTTGAGATTCAAAACTGAAAGTTTATACACACATTTTGTATGTTTTGTAGCGTCAAGATTCATTACTTTTTTTCACAGATTCCAAGAGTTTAGAATTTCTCTTTTTCTAAGAGTCCAGATTTATAAATAATTCAGAGATTCCATAACTAAAACTTCGCTCATTCATACAATCCAGATTCAATCTAAAACCTCTCAGATTCCAAGAGACTGAAACTTATAGTATTCGTTGAGTCCAGATTCATCAAAACATTTCACAGGATCCGAACTAAATCTCTTTAAGCCCGATCCTAGAGTATAGATTAATCAATACAGATTAAAAAACTGAAACTTTTACAACATAGTTATAGTTTGTAAGAGTTCAGATTCATTGAGAAACCTCTGAGATTCAAAGACTAACAATTTATCAACCTTTCTAATGATCCTAGAGTTCATAATATATATTTTAAAGGTCCAAGATTCCCGGCCTGAAATTTTATCCACACACTTCTTTTTGTAAAGACCAGATTCTTCAAGAAACTTTACAGACTCCAAAACTAAGACTTTTGACATTCCTATAGTTCAGATGCAATCGATTGACCAACACCAACACTATAACACATCAACAGAATATATTAAAAAAAACAAATGTTGAGAAGTTGCCTGCCTGATTATTCTTTTAGATGAGAAAATTGTTTCCTCAGCCTTTTTTTGGAAGCCTGCTGTTCGTTGAAGACTTTCGTTCTCACTGTCTGCCACGTCACCTTAAATGTAGGATTCTTCTGAAGAAATGGTAGGATGTCCTTTTTTCCTATAAAAGGTACACGGAAATAAAAACTCACTGAAAATCATCAACAAAACATAAACCTATTGATTAACACATCAACTGCTTTATTGAAAACGAGTAGTCGCACATCATTTTCCGTACCATTTACCATGTGTACAGAGAAAAATACATTAAGCAGGTCAGTGTGTTTCTTGGCAGAAGTTGAAATATATCGGACCTGCAGTTTTAAAAACGTTTAACCCACAGAGATTCTCAGAGATAACTTTCCACATTATGGGTTGAACGATTATTAAGATCCTGGGACTGTGCTGGAGTGCAGGTGAGTACATTTGTACAATCCTGGGAACTCTTGCAACGAAGCAGGTGACTGGAGTCGATCAATCCAACAGATCAAGGATTTTGTTTGAAAATGAAACTAGTAAAGACAGAAGATTTTAAGTATTAAATTAAAACATAAATCCAAGAAAGGGCTTGATCAGTACTTTAGTCTGATATTTGTGTCTCATTATGTATAAATATTAAAATAACTATTAAATGTCTCCTTTATGTGTGAATGTTAAACTAGTTATTGTGTCTCCTTAATGTATGAATGTTTAACCAGTTATTAAATCTGTCTCCTTAATGCTTGAATGTTTAATCAGTTATTAAATGTGTCTCCTTAATGTATGAATGTTTAACCAGTTATTAAATTTGTCTCCTTAATGTATGATTGTTTAACCAGTTATTAAATGTGTCTCCTTAATGCATGAATGTTCAACCAGTTATTAAATGTGTCTCCTTAATGTATGAATGTTCAACCAGTTATTAAATGTGTCTCCTTAATGTATGAATGTTCAACCAGTTATTAAATGTGTCTCCTTAATGTATGATTGTTCAACCAGTTATTAAATCTGTCTCCTTAATGTATGAATGTTCAACCAGTTATTAAATGTGTCTCTTTAATGCAGTTGCGTAACTAAGGTAATTTTTTAGGGGGGGGGGGACCTGTGGCAAATCAATTATAGATTCCAATTGCACTTTTTACAAAACTGGATCTTGATCTACATAATGGCGGGTTGAAAATTGCGGGGGGGGGGGCACTGACCCCTGGTTACGCTACTGCCTTAATGTATGAATATTCAGTTTACCAAATGTGTCTCATGCCACGTCACCATTCCCCCAGGTTGACGATGATAAAACAAGTTTCTCCTTCATGCTTTTGACATGAAACGTAAGGCGCAAAATTTAAATATAACACAATATATCAAGGGAAATTTTTTTTTTTTTACCGCACTTCACAACACGTGCAACATGCACAAGATCCAACAGGTGTTGTGTATCTTCTTATATTTTACATTTCTCGAATCCCACCTTCAAAGGTCATGACTTTTCCTTAAAGAAACCGCAAATGATTACAGAATACTTTTTGTGTGTAAAAGTTATAATTTGCTTCAATTAAAAAGGAATAACACTGTGAATGGCCTGGATGTGATTTTACAACAAAAATGGAAGAGTGAATCGATATGATGTGATTTTAGGACAGATTGTCCAATATCACATCCACACCAACGAAATCACATCCGAGCCAGAAATCACATCCTTGGTTAATTGCCACTTATCCAAAATCACATCTACTGTCTGGCTGCATTACCAAAATCACATCCACTGTCTAGGCCCTTGCCAAAATCACATCCAAGCCAGAAATCACATCCATGATAATTGCTCATAGCCAAAATCACATCCACTGTCTGGCTGAATTACCAAAATCACATCCACTGTCTGGGCCCTTGCCAAAATCACATCCAAGACTGAAATCACATCCTTGGTTAATTGCCACTATCCAAAATCACATCCACTGTCTGGCTGCATTACCAAAATCACATCCACTGTCCGGCCCCGGCCAAAATCACATCAGAGCCAGAAATCACATCCATAGTAATTGTGCCTAGCAAATATCACATCCAATGTCTGGCTGATTACCGAAATCACATCTAGTGTTTGGGCCCTAACCAAATAACATCCGAGTCAGATATCACATCCATGGTTAATTGGGCTTAATTATGTGTGTGTACTATTTTATTATATTATGTTCACATGCCTATACTTGTTAACTTACTTGGAATTTGACTTGAGAACTGTTTCTGGGCTGTACATTTGACAGTTTGATGTTTGGCAGGGCACTCTCTTGTGTGCTCGCATAGAGATTTCATTCCGTTGATGATGACTGTACGCATTGCAAACTGAATGCGTTGGATAGCAACTAAATCCAAAGGGTTCACATTCTGTATTCAAGATTGTCCGAATAGAGTCGCATATTCACTCTGGTTTATTATAATAGTATCTGGCCGTTACACGGCGATTGTGCTGAATGTCATCTGCAGATTCAGAAACGATCAGTAAGCATCGAGTATGAGCTGATCACTCGTGTTATGTTAGATTGCTTCAGAGATTGGTGCTGTTGTTATTCCCCCCGTGGCGGCACTGCAACAGCCTCCTATTACATAACGATGGTGCGAACGGGGTTGGGGGGGCACCAGTGGTTATTTTCTTCCAGTTGTTGGTGTGTATGGTTTTGTTTATCTCGATCTGAGCTAAACCGAAGGGGCAAGCAAGACACCACACTCTTAGAGTATTTTATTGAATTGAAGCTGTATTTAAAACCGTGGCAAATCATGCAATTTTATAAGTCTGAACAAAATGGGTGTTCAGTAAGAAACCAGCTATAAACTATCTCGTTTTAACCATTTTTCATCAAGATACCAAAAATATCCCGTACGCGAAATCGAGGCACATGTGGGGCGAGATATTCCACTAACATTGTTTAAAAAAAGTTTGTCATCTATTCACCACGAAATAAATGGTAATTCAACATTCGTGGCCCAAATACTAATAGTAATGCCATATCTCCATAGTCGTACCACAGAGCATACATAATGCAAGGACGGATGGTCATACTGTTCCGCCCCCAACTTGACATTTGTCGTCCCAACTTGAGTGTTAAAATTGTGGCGCTCCAACTGTAGTGGGGATTGCAGTAAACACAGAACACGCCCCCCCCCCCCAGGAATAAACTATAAAATAAAAATAAAAAAATAAGTATGAAGTTATTATTATCACTTTATACTAGTAATTGAGAATATTTCAATTTAATTCGAATTCTGGTAGTGGTTTTCCGAGAGAAGGGAAATTAATTGCTTAGGGCTACTTTGAGAGTAGCATGTGGCCGCTGTCCAGAACCCTCTAAAAAGACAGTTATACACCGAGTTAGCCTTCAATTGTGAGCGAAACTATCACAACCAAAGGGCATTCCAAACCTCGTCTTTCCGACCGGCACGCGACCGGCACGCGACCGGCTCTGCAGTAGTTTAATCAACGCATGATTGATCAGGGTATCCCGTTGAGCTCTATGGGCGATCCCAACTATAGTTGGTATGCCCCAACTTTAACACTCAAGCTGGAGCTGCACTGGTCCCAACCATAGTTGGGGCGATTGTCAAGTTGGGACAAAACAAAACCATAGAGAAAGGTTCTCAATGGTCATACCATGTGGACATAAAAAGAGTGCCCACATTCCATACTGGGATCGATGCATAGCCAGCTGGGCACGAAGTTGGCTTTCTGTAGGTTTTGAGTACATGACTGCACTTGAGGGCGCACCTACCAGTGAAACATTAGCATTTGTTGCTATTTTTGAAACGAAAGGAAAATGGTAATATTTTCAGGTAGTGGTTGGACACTTAAAAATAATTTGTGTACAAATCCTAAGTTGCATTAACATTTGACAAGCAAAACGCTATACATTCATACTGGGTTTTGAGAGCACTGTGACATGATGTCAAAAATTCAACATTTTGTAAGTTTGTTTTTTTCTTGCTTGTTGTATGGACATAAACTTTTTACACTAAGTTCAGGTAGTTGATGCGACATCTCAAACTAAATTTTGTACAATTCCTAAATTGCATTAACATTTAACAAGCAAAAAGCTATACATTCATACTGGGTTTTGAGAGCACTGTAACATGTCAAAAATTCAACATTTTGTAAGGTTTTTTTTCTTGCTTGTTGTATGGACATAAACTTTTTACACTAAGTTTAGGTAGTTGATGCGACATCTCAAACTAAATTTTGTACAATTCCTAAATTGCATTAACATTTGACAAGCAAAAAGCTATACATTTACACCGGGTTTTGAGAGCACTGTGACATGATGCAAAAATTCAACATTTTGTAGGTTAATTTTTTTCTTGTTTGTTTTATGGACAAGAACTTTTTACACTAAGTTCAGGTAGTTGATGCAACATCTCAAACTAAATTTTGTACAATTCCTAAATTGCATTAACATTTGACAAGCAAAACGCTATACATTCATACTGGGTTTTTAGAGCACTGTGACATGATGTCAAAAATTCAACATTTTGTAAGTTATTTTTGTTCTTGCTTGTTGTATGGAGATAAACTTTTTACACTAAGTTTAGGTAGTTGATGCGACATCTCAAACTAAATTTTATATATTTCCTAAATTGCATTAACATTTGACAAGCAAAAAGCTATACATTCATACTGGGTTTTGAGAGCACTGACATGATGTCAAAAATTCAACATTTTGGGGGTTAATTTTTTTTCTTGCTTGTATGGAAATAAACTTTTTACACTAAGTTCAGGTAGTTGATGTAACATCTCAAACTAAATTTTGTACAATTCCTAAATTGCATTAACATTTGACAAGCAAAACGCTATACAGTCAAACCGGGGTTTGAGAGCACTGTGACATGATGTCAAAAATTCAACATTTTGTAAGTTATTTTTGTTCTTGCTTGTTGTATGGAGATAAACTTTTTACACTAAGTTTATGTAGTTGATGCGACATCTCAAACTAAATTTTGTACAATTCCTAAATTGCATTAACATTTGACAAGCAAAACGCTATACATTCATACTGGGTTTTTAGAGCACTGTGACATGATGTCAAAAATTCAACATTTTGTAAGTTATTTTTGTTCTTGCTTGTTGTATGGAGATAAACTTTTTACACTAAGTTTAGGTAGTTGATGCGACATCTCAAACTAAATTTTATATATTTCCTAAATTGCATTAACATTTGACAAGCAAAAAGCTATACATTCATACTGGGTTTTGAGAGCACTGTGACATGATGTCAAAAATTCAACATTTTGGGGGTTAATTTTTTTTCTTGCTTGTATGGAAATAAACTTTTTACACTAAGTTCAGGTAGTTGATGTAACATCTCAAACTAAATTTTGTACAATTCCTAAATTGCATTAACATTTGACAAGCTTAAAGCTATACATTCATGCTGGTTTTCTAGAGCACGCGTTGACAAAATGTCAAAATTCAACATTTGGGGATTTATTTTGTTTAAAAACTTTTATAACTTTCTCGATTGAAAATCGCTTTTAATATTTTTATAAATGATTATTATCTGACAATGATCGGTAGCAAACTGTATAAAGGAAAGCAAAACTGCTAGTAGTCGAAGTTCTCCCACAATTTAACTTGGCTCGACCATGTTAAAAATATGAAACTTGGAGGATTTTGTTTTACAAAATCGGTCACTTTTGATATGCACAATTACACATAAATTTAAAAGGAAATAATTTTTCTAACGCCACATTATAAGCAAACTTTTTAAAATGCAATTAAAACGAAGAAAAGATTAATTCGAGACAAATTAATTTTTGGTAATTTGATCCACAACCAAAGTTGGTTCGTTCATAATAATTTCTAAATCATTTTGTTAGTAAAAAAAAAGAGTGCTGATACAAAAACTATCTATTTTTGCACTGTTTCTTTTATATTGCAGATTTCAGTTATAAACTTATATCAAATTGCATGATTTTAAATCACTGAAGGGTTTATAAATAATTTATCTCAATTTTAAAAGAATAAATAATCATCAACAAAATATTTATTTGCGAACACAAAAGGCATGAGGGCGCTATACTTTACTGGACTTTTGTTACAGTCAAAGTTGAACTTACAAATGTGCGTATTTGTTTCAGATAGAACATTGGTAATTTACATTCAAAAGTTTGAAAATATGGGTATTATATGAAACATAAAGATAGGAATGCCTGGGGTAAAAGGACCTTTATTTCTTTGTTTTTAAACAGCTTTATTATAAGAGTAGGAAGACTGGGCAAGTGAATGCCTTTTCATCTGTTTATCCTTAATTACACAGCCGTAGATCCACTTTATCAACGGGAAATTTCGACGTCGTAAGATGTTATTATTTACAATTATTCTCGGAATATACAGTAATTTAAAATGCTACGAGCTTGACCACTGTATACGTATAAATAATGGAAACTACTTAAAATTTCAAGATTTGAACAGGATGTTAATTAATGAGAGCTGTAGCAGTTGTATAGTGTGGGTGTACATTCTGCACATAACTGATATTTCGATGTAGGTTGACAAACGAGTCTTCGTCCTTTTAGTAAATTAGCTTCTTCTGAAGTGAGTTTCTATACCTCCATGGTTTAAGCATGGAGGTATAATTAATTCTACCTTCATGGTTTAAGTGAGTAGTTTCTTCAGCCCAATTATTAAAGGTCAACTTAACATTATAAACTGTTTATTCACAATATTAACATTGGCATGGTTGGTGCAAACATCGAAGGGTAAATATGCCCTACATGTCTTGTTTTGTTTATGATTTGTTTATGTTTTACGTACTTGTTTGTTCGTTTGTTTTTTGGTTTGTTTTCCCTCTTTTTTCTTTTTCAAGTGTGTAGGCCTACATGTTGATTGTTTTGTGAAGTATCAGTGAATGTGTTTTATGTTATACAGGGAAATTTCCACAGCTTTTAAAAAGAAATTGTACATCCAATTCCCACATTTTGTTTCTTTCTACATGTTGTATTCCGAAAGAAACACAAATACCCGGTCAAATTTAAAACAAAACACAAACCATTTTTGGTGGAGAGTACCTTGGAAATGGTAAATGTGACCTCCAGGTAGGGTGCTATAGTGTTCTATACACGCAACCCATACAGCCGTGTTTTTTTTATGGGTTCTCTCGATTTCATAAGAGTGGGTAATCGGAGGCGATCCCTGTACTTACTTGGAACTCAGTACTGAAAAAAACCTTAGAAATTTGGAATGTCCAGGGATACACACACATGGGGACTAAAGACGAGTTCGACCCTTGGGCTGCGGCCTTGAATCGGCTGGATGTTGAGAATAGAGTCAATGTTGTCGTTTGTAGTGTGGTTTGACTACTGGGTTAAATGGTCAAATAGCCGAACCTTTGCTATAAAATACCTTTAAACTAAGAAATTCAAAGAAGGCTGAAGGCTAAAATTATACGTAGCTTCTCAGCAATAAATGATCATGTATGAATATAACTGTCGATCAGTGAAAATTTAATTCTTTATTAATTTTACCATGTTCAGGAGTCACATGAATCAATATATTCCAGTCACCCATAGGCCTACACAATGGTACAATTACTCGCCGCTCAGCAGGGACCGGGCCCCAGGACCTTAAAACCCTTTCTCTATTTTGAAACTCTATTTTCATATCTTTGAACATTCATGTTCAAAAAGAGTATTCAAGCCACTTGAAAAATATTGCACATATCGATTGTTAGAATCCGCTGTAATTATGGTGGCAATTTCCACAGGTGGTAAGTTTAACTGCTTAATTACTTTTTTGGTAATGTGTTCTTGGTGAATTGTTGAATACCGAGTAAGTGCTGTAACAACCCACCTAGTAAACCGTACCAGTTATTCACACTTACATCTTAGATAAAGGACGGAAAGAAGGCCCGAACAAGGGGCCGGCTAGACACCAGATCTTTTTTTAAACACACCATAGGAGCTATTGCAAAATTTAAAGGAAATCCTAAAAAACGTTCAAGTCTGATGTTCTTGACCATCTTGTTAAAATGCCATGATGGAGTTATTAACTGCTCAAGGTGATGATCCAAATACCTTCTTTCTTATTTGTTTATGAACTTAAAAAATGATTTTCAAGTATTAAAAAACAGATAGTGATTAATCCAATGCATGAATAAGTTTGAATTTTTAATTTCTAAATATTTAATTCAAACTTAAATTTCATGCAAATGTTCACAATCCGGTCATATTTAAAACAAAACACACACCATGAAAGTGTTTCCCTGGCACTAAATGTTTATAAAACTCGGGGAACCAAATTAATGTGTACTTTTGTTAGACAAAACTGATATAATCAATAGAGCAAGGAACATCTCCTAGATGTTTGTATTTTGTCACTGCTTGAAACATAGTTGTTCATTTAATAGAAAATGTCACAAAAAATAATTTGTAGGCTATGTGGAAGTATACATTATCGGTGAAGAGTGCAAAAAGGGATCTTAGACCTCTAGGTCAGTCTTATAGTGTTCTACGTCCAATAGATGGTGTTATGTGATCTCGAAGGGGATCTGTTGAGTACGACCTTGGCTGGATTTTTAGAACACGTAACCAATGTTTATGTTTGTGGCGATTGACCAGAGGTCAAAGGGTCAACATAGCCGGCTCTAGGGACAGCAAATTGAGCTGTCTGCCAAGTAAATTCCTCTGTCGTTTTCTTTTTTACTCGATTGTGGTTGCAGATCAGTAATCTGAATGTTTTTACAAAACTAATGGTCATTGCGCATATCATTTTGTGGTCATATAGCTGATCCTGATAGGAATTAGGATGACTTCTGTTTCTTGAGACAACGGTTTTTACGATATTCTTATTGCAGCCATTCGCTCACTGACCAAAAAAACACTTGCGAAGACAAACAATACCAGATTGTGAAGCAGACGATTTACTTGAAATGTTTGCCAACATTTGATTACTGAATAAGTTATATAATATTAATTTGGCCAAGCGTTAGCAACATCAAATCTTGAGCTCCCCCCCCAAATGATCTTATCCCCATTTTCAAAGTATTTCCATTTTTACATTATTATTGTTATTCTTATTATTTTAAACTGGATTCCACTTTCCACTTTCCAAATCGATAAGCAGTTTGCACTGAACAACAAATTTGACGATTACATAAATAGTTAGGGTAAGTTTGTGATTGGATTTTGTCAGCTTGATACTAGTGAGCACTCAGAACAGCCTCCATGGCCAGAGCTATGGCCTTGTAGCACGTATTTCCCGTTACTGCCTACAAAGTTACAGCACTTGTAAAACAAATCCCATATAGATCATGTAAACATGTGCAGTGTTTTGCCTGGCAGTATTTTTGTTTTTTGGTGTGTTTTTTTCATGAATAAATAAATTAGTAATCACTTTAGTATTTCTTGACAAGCTGTTCTGCGGTGTACTTAACAAACAGTACATTTACACGTAGATGTACTTCTAATAAACCTTATTAATTTATGGTAAGCTTTTGTTGAAGTTCATAAGAATAAGATGCCATACATGCACTACTAGAGCATTGGGTTTTAATGATGGAACTTTGAAGAAACGCTACAACATGTACAGGTATCGTCTAAGCTACATGTTCATACAACAGGGCCTTATGCAGGACAGCAGTCATCAGTCAATTAAAATTACGTAATCAAGCCCTGCATGGACTGTGGTTTAGGCCATGTCACAGTGTTGCTATGACTACTGGGCAATATGTGAAACCATGGAGGTAGATAGCTTAAAAGCAAACTGGCTTATCTTCTTATGACGTGTGAATTGCCCACTGTTAATGTCAGAAACTGGTCATCTGTTTAACGGTGTTTTATTTAAGACGGGACTTGGAATATTGTTTTTCCCCAATTCACTGATAAATATTGAAGTTAACGGAAGGTCTAGTGTCCAGAATCTACTCGTCCAGAATCTGCTATGTCGATGGTAAGTCTCACTCAGTCCTTTTTTTTTTTTTTTTTTTTTTTGGTGCGCGCGGGACGCGGGGAATGGGTTTTCGATGACTGCTCAACTCCCCACACATAAGGCTTACTCGCAGCATAAAGAACCTCTATGCTCGCAGTCACGTTTACGAAATTAAAGGCAAACACGAATGAGTGTGCAATGTCAGCTGAAATTTTGGCATGGGGGAGCATAAAGAGGTGCTACAAGATTAAATTTTAATGTGAGTATTCTGTATGTTTTTACATTTTAAAGATTGTTTTACATTATCTGTCTGTCTGCCTGTACACCAACAGAAGCCAAATGTTGCCATTTACATAATATTATGATATTGGTCTACCTACCAACATGGTAGGTAAGAAGAAAAAACACTATTTTAATATGAATTTCTAATCCACTCGAAAAGACAAGTCACCCAAGAACAATTAAGAAATAGTAAAGGCCTACCTAAAGCTGTAACATCAGTCGGATTATAATTGATGCAGAAAAATATATCTTGGAAAATTAGTCCTCATGGGGGAGGAGGGTTGCGATTTTCCGTGCATGCGTGTCATAATTTGGCGCGTATACACATGTCTAGGGTCCAAATTTAGTGTAATGTCGGGTAGGTCTGCTCATTTTGTGTTTGTTTGTTTGTTTTTGTTTTTTGTTTGTTTTAGGTTTCGATATCTGATCAACCTCAACATAAACGTTACGTCAAGCTTTAAAAATATTACAAGCAGAATAAGTGAGTCGTAGAATGATGTAGTTGTTACTGGAATGTTAGACAACATTCACCAGTATATACACTGTACTGTAGGGATTTGTATGTATAGCCCTTTCCAAAGTAATGGGCGAGTGAGGTTCATGGGGAAAGGATGGCCATTTGGACAGGCAATGCTCTGAAGGCGCCTAAATAAATTTCTGACTTTGCGGCCTTTGTAACTTCTATATCTAGGGTCTCTCTTATGACTACACCATTGCTGTTAGTTTCAGTGTTGTTTGGTCCATGAGATACTGTTATCAAAGAAACATAAACAACAACAAAAACTTTGCAACCTTGAACATTTTTATTAATTTAAATGTGTCTAATTTGGCAATTACGAACTGAATATTTTGGTAGAAAATGCATATTTCCTACAAATTTTCTGGCATAGGCATACAATTTGAAAGTCTCTGAATATTGGAAGAATTGTTCACTTTTCTCAAAACTCGCTCCTGTGTGACGCCGAATTTGAACATCTGCATGGTCTTCACCGTCCCTAGCAATAATGTTTTTTCCCAATACTCATTTTACTCTGAAAGAATTTGTATAGAAATGTTGTGGTTCAAATTAGTGGCATTCCATTGTAACTACCCTTTTATATTGTCAACTCTCCTGTTACTTTTAGGTTTTGCCAATTTCATGTGGTACTTGTTTATAACTTCAGGGGTAAACATGAATGATGACTTGATCATAATTATATTGATAAGGTAGTTACATCGAGCATAACAAACATTATATTCAAGAACCCACCCCCCCCCCCAGTCATTGGTATGTGAAAGCCTACATGTAATACGTGTATCATCTTCCAGTCTAATGGTGTTTTACGGTGACTGAGCAACTGTAAAACAATATGCCAACATAAATACTGCTCCTGCATGGATAAAAAAGATCTGAAAACTAATTAGGATTCTCTGAGTTTTTAACATAATCATTGCGGGCAGTGATTATTGACATAATCTGGTTAGCAATTCTGATCATGCCGGTAAGTAAAGATGTATCACAGTCCACTTCCCATGGTGATAAGATGCAAAACTTAAACTAGTAGTCAACCACAGACGCTGGCTGTGATCGTTGTGTATTTTTTGAAGTCTATTGAACTCGTTCATAATAATGCGACCGCAACTGCTTGGGGGACCAAGATGTGACATTTGAATGTACGATGTTCACACGAGTAGCTAAACTTCACTGCTAACTTTACTGCTAAATATTCACAGCGGCGGGGTTCGCTTGACTTGGCTAAAAAGTACCTTGCGTTCACACGAGGTATGGTCGCAGTTTAGCCAGCACAGAATGTTTCGGCTTGAGGTAGTTTTCTCTGCCACTGTAGTAGTTTTGTTGAAGAGTCTACATGTTGGTCCACATTTTTTGTCTTAGTTCGCAGTGATTGTATTATATTCCCAGTGATTCGGAATGAGAAATGTTTTTTTTATGGTCCGTTCTTGTCACTGAACACATTGCCTCATCAGCCAAGTTCAGTGTTACAATTTCGTCCCCATTTGTGTGCGATGTCATCGTACCACAGCACGTGCGTTGCCTGTCTATGGGAAGGAGGTTGATCACCTCGCAAGGTTGCCGACGGACGTGGGAAACGTTTTTAAATCGATTTAATAATTTACTAACATGGATCCTAAAGGTGGCCGATTCTTTCGTCTAAGCTTTATTCTCTGTTTATGTTATGAGTAGTGAGTACAATTTAACCATTATGATGAATATAGATGACATCAACTTAGATGTACAAACTTGTCTAGGCCTACACGCAACACAAGGAGAAAAAAATAAACAGCGTTTAAAAATCAACTTGCTGAAATCAGGTTTACAGCTAGCTAAGGTCAGTTGCGTTCACACGAGAAAAATTCCTTTATCAAATATCATTGATTAGTTGAGTTATTAGCAGCGGAAATTTTTGCTGCTAACGTTTGGAGTAAGCAGCGAAGTTAGCAGCAAAAATAGCAACATTCTGTGCTCACACGATCAAAAATGTTTGCTAATATAGCTAGCAGCGAAGTTAGCAGCGAAACGTACCCATGTGATTTCTGCCTCGCACCAGACGTGATTTCTGTAATGCAGCCAGACATTGTGCTAGGCACAATTACTATGGATGTGATTTATGGCTCTGATGTGATTTTGGCCGGGGCCGGGACAGTGGATGTGATTTTGGTAATGCAGCCAGACGGTGGATGTGATTTTGGATAGTGGCAATTAACCAAGGATGTGATTTCTGGCTTGGATGTGATTTTGGCAAGGGCCCAGACAGTGGATGTGATTTTGGTAATTCAGCCAGACAGTGGATGTGATTTTGGCTATGAGCAATTATCATGGATGTGATTTCTGGCTTGGATGTGATTTTGGCAAGGGCCCAGACAGTGGATGTGATTTTGGTAATTCAGCCAGACAGTGGATGTGATTTTGGCTATGAGCAATTATCATGGATGTGATTTCTGGCTCGGATGTGATTTTGGATAAAATCACATTCTAGCCGCCGCCGCCGCCGCCGCCGCCGCCGCCGCCGCCGCCGCCGCCGTTCACTGATTAATAGAATTAACGATTTTTATATGAGAATAGTTGAAAATTCTAATATCTATTAATGTCATCTAAAAAATGCAAATTCGCGCAAAACCTTTAAGATATAACAATTTTGTGCAGCCGATTTTGTCTCCCTAACGTTTGTCATACACTATGAGGGTACTTTTGGAGACTATGCTAAAATTCACTTGGGAGACCGTCCCCTTACACTGTGAATGGCCTGGATGTGATTTTACAACACAAATGGAAAGGCTATTTTGTTGGATGTGATTTTGGGGCTAGAATGTGATTTTATCCAAAATCACATCCGAGCCAGAAATCACATCCATGATAATTGCTCATAGCCAAAATCACATCCACTGTCTGGCTGAATTACCAAAATCACATCCACTGTCTAGGCCCTTGCCAAAATCACATCCAAGCCAGAAATCACATCCATGATAATTGCTCATAGCCAAAATCACATCCACTGTCTGGCTGAATTACCAAAATCACATCCACTGTCTGGGCCCTTGCCAAAATCACATCCAAGCCAGAAATCACATCCTTGGTTAATTGCCACTATCCAAAATCACATCCACCGTCTGGCTGCATTACCAAAATCACATCCACTGTCCCGGCCCCGGCCAAAATCACATCAGAGCCATAAATCACATCCATAGTAATTGTGCCTAGCACAATGTCTGGCTGCATTACAGAAATCACGTCTGGTGCGAGGCAGAAATCACATGGGTACGTTTCGCTGCTAACTTCGCTGCTAGCTATATTAGCAAACATTTTTGATCGTGTGAGCACAGAATGTTGCTATTTTTGCTGCTAACTTCGCTGCTTACTCCAAACGTTAGCAGCAAAAATTTCCGCTGCTAATAACTCAACTAATCAATGATATTTGATAAAGGAATTTTTCTCGTGTGAACGCAACTGACCTTAGCTAGCTGTAAACCTGATTTCAGCAAGTTGATTTTTAAACGCTGTTTATTTTTTTCTCCTTGTGTTGCGTGTAGGCCTAGACAAGTTTGTACATCTAAGTTGATGTCATCTATATTCATCATAATGGTTAAATTGTACTCACTACTCATAACATAAACAGAGAATAAAGCTTAGACGAAAGAATCGGCCACCTTTAGGATCCATGTTAGTAAATTATTAAATCGATTTAAAAACGTTTCCCACGTCCGTCGGCAACCTTGCGAGGTGATCAACCTCCTTCCCATAGACAGGCAACGCACGTGCTGTGGTACGATGACATCGCACACAAATGGGGACGAAATTGTAACACTGAACTTGGCTGATGAGGCAATGTGTTCAGTGACAAGAACGGACCATAAAAAAAACATTTCTCATTCCGAATCACTGGGAATATAATACAATCACTGCGAACTAAGACAAAAAATGTGGACCAACATGTAGACTCTTCAACAAAACTACTACAGTGGCAGAGAAAACTACCTCAAGCCGAAACATTCTGTGCTGGCTAAACTGCGACCATACCTCGTGTGAACGCAAGGTACTTTTTAGCCAAGTCAAGCGAACCCCGCCGCTGTGAATATTTAGCAGTAAAGTTAGCAGTGAAGTTTAGCTACTCGTGTGAACATCGTACATTCAAATGTCACATCTTGGTCCCCCAAGCAGTTGCGGTCGCATTATTATGAACGAGTTCAATAGACTTCAAAAAATACACAACGATCACAGCCAGCGTCTGTGGTTGACTACTAGTTTAAGTTTTGCATCTTATCACCATGGGAAGTGGACTGTGATACATCTTTACTTACCGGCATGATCAGAATTGCTAACCAGATTATGTCAATAATCACTGCCCGCAATGATTATGTTAAAAACTCAGAGAATCCTAATTAGTTTTCAGATCTTTTTTATCCATGCAGGAGCAGTATTTATGTTGGCATATTGTTTTACAGTTGCTCAGTCACCGTAAAACACCATTAGACTGGAAGATGATACACGTATTACATGTAGGCTTTCACATACCAATGACTGGGGGGGGGGGGGTGGGTTCTTGAATATAATGTTTGTTATGCTCGATGTAACTACCTTATCAATATAATTATGATCAAGTCATCATTCATGTTTACCCCTGAAGTTATAAACAAGTACCACATGAAATTGGCAAAACCTAAAAGTAACAGGAGAGTTGACAATATAAAAGGGTAGTTACAATGGAATGCCACTAATTTGAACCACAACATTTCTATACAAATTCTTTCAGAGTAAAATGAGTATTGGGAAAAAACATTATTGCTAGGGACGGTGAAGACCATGCAGATGTTCAAATTCGGCGTCACACAGGAGCGAGTTTTGAGAAAAGTGAACAATTCTTCCAATATTCAGAGACTTTCAAATTGTATGCCTATGCCAGAAAATTTGTAGGAAATATGCATTTTCTACCAAAATATTCAGTTCGTAATTGCCAAATTAGACACATTTAAATTAATAAAAATGTTCAAGGTTGCAAAGTTTTTGTTGTTGTTTATGTTTCTTTGATAACAGTATCTCATGGACCAAACAACACTGAAACTAACAGCAATGGTGTAGTCATAAGAGAGACCCTAGATATAGAAGTTACAAAGGCCGCAAAGTCAGAAATTTATTTAGGCGCCTTCAGAGCATTGCCTGTCCAAATGGCCATCCTTTCCCCATGAACCTCACTCGCCCATTACTTTGGAAAGGGCTATACATACAAATCCCTACAGTACAGTGTATATACTGGTGAATGTTGTCTAACATTCCAGTAACAACTACATCATTCTACGACTCACTTATTCTGCTTGTAATATTTTTAAAGCTTGACGTAACGTTTATGTTGAGGTTGATCAGATATCGAAACCTAAAACAAACAAAAAACAAAAACAAACAAACAAACACAAAATGAGCAGACCTACCCGACATTACACTAAATTTGGACCCTAGACATGTGTATACGCGCCAAATTATGACACGCATGCACGGAAAATCGCAACCCTCCTCCCCCATGAGGACTAATTTTCCAAGATATATTTTTCTGCATCAATTATAATCCGACTGATGTTACAGCTTTAGGTAGGCCTTTACTATTTCTTAATTGTTCTTGGGTGACTTGTCTTTTCGAGTGGATTAGAAATTCATATTAAAATAGTGTTTTTTCTTCTTACCTACCATGTTGGTAGGTAGACCAATATCATAATATTATGTAAATGGCAACATTTGGCTTCTGTTGGTGTACAGGCAGACAGACAGATAATGTAAAACAATCTTTAAAATGTAAAAACATACAGAATACTCACATTAAAATTTAATCTTGTAGCACCTCTTTATGCTCCCCCATGCCAAAATTTCAGCTGACATTGCACACTCATTCGTGTTTGCCTTTAATTTCGTAAACGTGACTGCGAGCATAGAGGTTCTTTATGCTGCGAGTAAGCCTTATGTGTGGGGAGTTGAGCAGTCATCGAAAACCCATTCCCCGCGTCCCGCGCGCACCAAAAAAAAAAAAAAAAAAAAAAAGGACTGAGTGAGACTTACCATCGACATAGCAGATTCTGGACGAGTAGATTCTGGACACTAGACCTTCCGTTAACTTCAATATTTATCAGTGAATTGGGGAAAAACAATATTCCAAGTCCCGTCTTAAATAAAACACCGTTAAACAGATGACCAGTTTCTGACATTAACAGTGGGCAATTCACACGTCATAAGAAGATAAGCCAGTTTGCTTTTAAGCTATCTACCTCCATGGTTTCACATATTGCCCAGTAGTCATAGCAACACTGTGACATGGCCTCAACCACAGTCCATGCAGGGCTTGATTACGTAATTTTAATTGACTGATGACTGCTGTCCTGCATAAGGCCCTGTTGTATGAACATGTAGCTTAGACGATACCTGTACATGTTGTAGCGTTTCTTCAAAGTTCCATCATTAAAACCCAATGCTCTAGTAGTGCATGTATGGCATCTTATTCTTATGAACTTCAACAAAAGCTTACCATAAATTAATAAGGTTTATTAGAAGTACATCTACGTGTAAATGTACTGTTTGTTAAGTACACCGCAGAACAGCTTGTCAAGAAATACTAAAGTGATTACTAATTTATTTATTCATGAAAAAAACACACCAAAAAACAAAAATACTGCCAGGCAAAACACTGCACATGTTTACATGATCTATATGGGATTTGTTTTACAAGTGCTGTAACTTTGTAGGCAGTAACGGGAAATACGTGCTACAAGGCCATAGCTCTGGCCATGGAGGCTGTTCTGAGTGCTCACTAGTATCAAGCTGACAAAATCCAATCACAAACTTACCCTAACTATTTATGTAATCGTCAAATTTGTTGTTCAGTGCAAACTGCTTATCGATTTGGAAAGTGGAAAGTGGAATCCAGTTTAAAATAATAAGAATAACAATAATAATGTAAAAATGGAAATACTTTGAAAATGGGGATAAGATCATTTGGGGGGGGGAGCTCAAGATTTGATGTTGCTAACGCTTGGCCAAATTAATATTATATAACTTATTCAGTAATCAAATGTTGGCAAACATTTCAAGTAAATCGTCTGCTTCACAATCTGGTATTGTTTGTCTTCGCAAGTGTTTTTTTGGTCAGTGAGCGAATGGCTGCAATAAGAATATCGTAAAAACCGTTGTCTCAAGAAACAGAAGTCATCCTAATTCCTATCAGGATCAGCTATATGACCACAAAATGATATGCGCAATGACCATTAGTTTTGTAAAAACATTCAGATTACTGATCTGCAACCACAATCGAGTAAAAAAGAAAACGACAGAGGAATTTACTTGGCAGACAGCTCAATTTGCTGTCCCTAGAGCCGGCTATGTTGACCCTTTGACCTCTGGTCAATCGCCACAAACATAAACATTGGTTACGTGTTCTAAAAATCCAGCCAAGGTCGTACTCAACAGATCCCCTTCGAGATCACATAACACCATCTATTGGACGTAGAACACTATAAGACTGACCTAGAGGTCTAAGATCCCTTTTTGCACTCTTCACCGATAATGTATACTTCCACATAGCCTACAAATTATTTTTTGTGACATTTTCTATTAAATGAACAACTATGTTTCAAGCAGTGACAAAATACAAACATCTAGGAGATGTTCCTTGCTCTATTGATTATATCAGTTTTGTCTAACAAAAGTACACATTAATTTGGTTCCCCGAGTTTTATAAACATTTAGTGCCAGGGAAACACTTTCATGGTGTGTGTTTTGTTTTAAATATGACCGGATTGTGAACATTTGCATGAAATTTAAGTTTGAATTAAATATTTAGAAATTAAAAATTCAAACTTATTCATGCATTGGATTAATCACTATCTGTTTTTTAATACTTGAAAATCATTTTTTAAGTTCATAAACAAATAAGAAAGAAGGTATTTGGATCATCACCTTGAGCAGTTAATAACTCCATCATGGCATTTTAACAAGATGGTCAAGAACATCAGACTTGAACGTTTTTTAGGATTTCCTTTAAATTTTGCAATAGCTCCTATGGTGTGTTTAAAAAAAGATCTGGTGTCTAGCCGGCCCCTTGTTCGGGCCTTCTTTCCGTCCTTTATCTAAGATGTAAGTGTGAATAACTGGTACGGTTTACTAGGTGGGTTGTTACAGCACTTACTCGGTATTCAACAATTCACCAAGAACACATTACCAAAAAAGTAATTAAGCAGTTAAACTTACCACCTGTGGAAATTGCCACCATAATTACAGCGGATTCTAACAATCGATATGTGCAATATTTTTCAAGTGGCTTGAATACTCTTTTTGAACATGAATGTTCAAAGATATGAAAATAGAGTTTCAAAATAGAGAAAGGGTTTTAAGGTCCTGGGGCCCGGTCCCTGCTGAGCGGCGAGTAATTGTACCATTGTGTAGGCCTATGGGTGACTGGAATATATTGATTCATGTGACTCCTGAACATGGTAAAATTAATAAAGAATTAAATTTTCACTGATCGACAGTTATATTCATACATGATCATTTATTGCTGAGAAGCTACGTATAATTTTAGCCTTCAGCCTTCTTTGAATTTCTTAGTTTAAAGGTATTTTATAGCAAAGGTTCGGCTATTTGACCATTTAACCCAGTAGTCAAACCACACTACAAACGACAACATTGACTCTATTCTCAACATCCAGCCGATTCAAGGCCGCAGCCCAAGGGTCGAACTCGTCTTTAGTCCCCATGTGTGTGTATCCCTGGACATTCCAAATTTCTAAGGTTTTTTTCAGTACTGAGTTCCAAGTAAGTACAGGGATCGCCTCCGATTACCCACTCTTATGAAATCGAGAGAACCCATAAAAAAAACACGGCTGTATGGGTTGCGTGTATAGAACACTATAGCACCCTACCTGGAGGTCACATTTACCATTTCCAAGGTACTCTCCACCAAAAATGGTTTGTGTTTTGTTTTAAATTTGACCGGGTATTTGTGTTTCTTTCGGAATACAACATGTAGAAAGAAACAAAATGTGGGAATTGGATGTACAATTTCTTTTTAAAAGCTGTGGAAATTTCCCTGTATAACATAAAACACATTCACTGATACTTCACAAAACAATCAACATGTAGGCCTACACACTTGAAAAAGAAAAAAGAGGGAAAACAAACCAAAAAACAAACGAACAAACAAGTACGTAAAACATAAACAAATCATAAACAAAACAAGACATGTAGGGCATATTTACCCTTCGATGTTTGCACCAACCATGCCAATGTTAATATTGTGAATAAACAGTTTATAATGTTAAGTTGACCTTTAATAATTGGGCTGAAGAAACTACTCACTTAAACCATGAAGGTAGAATTAATTATACCTCCATGCTTAAACCATGGAGGTATAGAAACTCACTTCAGAAGAAGCTAATTTACTAAAAGGACGAAGACTCGTTTGTCAACCTACATCGAAATATCAGTTATGTGCAGAATGTACACCCACACTATACAACTGCTACAGCTCTCATTAATTAACATCCTGTTCAAATCTTGAAATTTTAAGTAGTTTCCATTATTTATACGTATACAGTGGTCAAGCTCGTAGCATTTTAAATTACTGTATATTCCGAGAATAATTGTAAATAATAACATCTTACGACGTCGAAATTTCCCGTTGATAAAGTGGATCTACGGCTGTGTAATTAAGGATAAACAGATGAAAAGGCATTCACTTGCCCAGTCTTCCTACTCTTATAATAAAGCTGTTTAAAAACAAAGAAATAAAGGTCCTTTTACCCCAGGCATTCCTATCTTTATGTTTCATATAATACCCATATTTTCAAACTTTTGAATGTAAATTACCAATGTTCTATCTGAAACAAATACGCACATTTGTAAGTTCAACTTTGACTGTAACAAAAGTCCAGTAAAGTATAGCGCCCTCATGCCTTTTGTGTTCGCAAATAAATATTTTGTTGATGATTATTTATTCTTTTAAAATTGAGATAAATTATTTATAAACCCTTCAGTGATTTAAAATCATGCAATTTGATATAAGTTTATAACTTAAATCTGCAATATAAAAGAAACAGTGCAAAAATAGATAGTTTTTGTATCAGCACTCTTTTTTTTTACTAACAAAATGATTTAGAAATTATTATGAACGAACCAACTTTGGTTGTGGATCAAATTACCAAAAATTAATTTGTCTCGAATTAATCTTTTCTTCGTTTTAATTGCATTTTAAAAAGTTTGCTTATAATGTGGCGTTAGAAAAATTATTTCCTTTTAAATTTATGTGTAATTGTGCATATCAAAAGTGACCGATTTTGTAAAACAAAATCCTCCAAGTTTCATATTTTTAACATGGTCGAGCCAAGTTAAATTGTGGGAGAACTTCGACTACTAGCAGTTTTGCTTTCCTTTATACAGTTTGCTACCGATCATTGTCAGATAATAATCATTTATAAAAATATTAAAAGCGATTTTCAATCGAGAAAGTTATAAAAGTTTTTAAACAAAATAAATCCCCAAATGTTGAATTTTGACAGTTTGTCAACGCGTGCTCTAGAAAACCAGCATGAATGTATAGCTTTAAGCTTGTCAAATGTTAATGCAATTTAGGAATTGTACAAAATTTAGTTTGAGATGTTACATCAACTACCTGAACTTAGTGTAAAAAGTTTATTTCCATACAAGCAAGAAAAAAAATTAACCCCCAAAATGTTGAATTTTTGACATCATGTCACAGTGCTCTCAAAACCCAGTATGAATGTATAGCTTTTTGCTTGTCAAATGTTAATGCAATTTAGGAAATATATAAAATTTAGTTTGAGATGTCGCATCAACTACCTAAACTTAGTGTAAAAAGTTTATCTCCATACAACAAGCAAGAACAAAAATAACTTACAAAATGTTGAATTTTTGACATCATGTCACAGTGCTCTAAAAACCCAGTATGAATGTATAGCGTTTTGCTTGTCAAATGTTAATGCAATTTAGGAATTGTACAAAATTTAGTTTGAGATGTCGCATCAACTACATAAACTTAGTGTAAAAAGTTTATCTCCATACAACAAGCAAGAACAAAAATAACTTACAAAATGTTGAATTTTTGACATCATGTCACAGTGCTCTCAAACCCCGGTTTGACTGTATAGCGTTTTGCTTGTCAAATGTTAATGCAATTTAGGAATTGTACAAAATTTAGTTTGAGATGTTACATCAACTACCTGAACTTAGTGTAAAAAGTTTATTTCCATACAAGCAAGAAAAAAAATTAACCCCCAAAATGTTGAATTTTTGACATCATGTCAGTGCTCTCAAAACCCAGTATGAATGTATAGCTTTTTGCTTGTCAAATGTTAATGCAATTTAGGAAATATATAAAATTTAGTTTCAGATGTCGCATCAACTACCTAAACTTAGTGTAAAAAGTTTATCTCCATACAACAAGCAAGAACAAAAATAACTTACAAAATGTTGAATTTTTGACATCATGTCACAGTGCTCTAAAAACCCAGTATGAATGTATAGCGTTTTGCTTGTCAAATGTTAATGCAATTTAGGAATTGTACAAAATTTAGTTTGAGATGTTGCATCAACTACCTGAACTTAGTGTAAAAAGTTCTTGTCCATAAAACAAACAAGAAAAAAATTAACCTACAAAATGTTGAATTTTTGCATCATGTCACAGTGCTCTCAAAACCCGGTGTAAATGTATAGCTTTTTGCTTGTCAAATGTTAATGCAATTTAGGAATTGTACAAAATTTAGTTTGAGATGTCGCATCAACTACCTAAACTTAGTGTAAAAAGTTTATGTCCATACAACAAGCAAGAAAAAAAAACTTACAAAATGTTGAATTTTTGACATGTTACAGTGCTCTCAAAACCCAGTATGAATGTATAGCTTTTTGCTTGTTAAATGTTAATGCAATTTAGGAATTGTACAAAATTTAGTTTGAGATGTCGCATCAACTACCTGAACTTAGTGTAAAAAGTTTATGTCCATACAACAAGCAAGAAAAAAACAAACTTACAAAATGTTGAATTTTTGACATCATGTCACAGTGCTCTCAAAACCCAGTATGAATGTATAGCGTTTTGCTTGTCAAATGTTAATGCAACTTAGGATTTGTACACAAATTATTTTTAAGTGTCCAACCACTACCTGAAAATATTACCATTTTCCTTTCGTTTCAAAAATAGCAACAAATGCTAATGTTTCACTGGTAGGTGCGCCCTCAAGTGCAGTCATGTACTCAAAACCTACAGAAAGCCAACTTCGTGCCCAGCTGGCTATGCATCGATCCCAGTATGGAATGTGGGCACTCTTTTTATGTCCACATGGTATGACCATTGAGAACCTTTCTCTATGGTTTTGTTTTGTCCCAACTTGACAATCGCCCCAACTATGGTTGGGACCAGTGCAGCTCCAGCTTGAGTGTTAAAGTTGGGGCATACCAACTATAGTTGGGATCGCCCATAGAGCTCAACGGGATACCCTGATCAATCATGCGTTGATTAAACTACTGCAGAGCCGGTCGCGTGCCGGTCGCGTGCCGGTCGGAAAGACGAGGTTTGGAATGCCCTTTGGTTGTGATAGTTTCGCTCACAATTGAAGGCTAACTCGGTGTATAACTGTCTTTTTAGAGGGTTCTGGACAGCGGCCACATGCTACTCTCAAAGTAGCCCTAAGCAATTAATTTCCCTTCTCTCGGAAAACCACTACCAGAATTCGAATTAAATTGAAATATTCTCAATTACTAGTATAAAGTGATAATAATAACTTCATACTTATTTTTTTATTTTTATTTTATAGTTTATTCCTGGGGGGGGGGGCGTGTTCTGTGTTTACTGCAATCCCCACTACAGTTGGAGCGCCACAATTTTAACACTCAAGTTGGGACGACGAATGTCAAGTTGGGGGCGGAACAGTATGACCATCCGTCCTTGCATTATGTATGCTCTGTGGTACGACTATGGAGATATGGCATTACTATTAGTATTTGGGCCACGAATGTTGAATTACCATTTATTTCGTGGTGAATAGATGACAAACTTTTTTTAAACAATGTTAGTGGAATATCTCGCCCCACATGTGCCTCGATTTCGCGTACGGGATATTTTTGGTATCTTGATGAAAAATGGTTAAAACGAGATAGTTTATAGCTGGTTTCTTACTGAACACCCATTTTGTTCAGACTTATAAAATTGCATGATTTGCCACGGTTTTAAATACAGCTTCAATTCAATAAAATACTCTAAGAGTGTGGTGTCTTGCTTGCCCCTTCGGTTTAGCTCAGATCGAGATAAACAAAACCATACACACCAACAACTGGAAGAAAATAACCACTGGTGCCCCCCCCCCCAACCCCGTTCGCACCATCGTTATGTAATAGGAGGCTGTTGCAGTGCCGCCACGGGGGGAATAACAACAGCACCAATCTCTGAAGCAATCTAACATAACACGAGTGATCAGCTCATACTCGATGCTTACTGATCGTTTCTGAATCTGCAGATGACATTCAGCACAATCGCCGTGTAACGGCCAGATACTATTATAATAAAGCAGAGTGAATATGCGACTCTATTCGGACAATCTTGAATACAGAATGTGAACCCTTTGGATTTAGTTGCTATCCAACGCATTCAGTTTGCAATGCGTACAGTCATCATCAACGGAATGAAATCTCTATGCGAGCACACGAGAGAGTGCCCTGCCAAACATCAAACTGTCAAATGTACAGCCCAGAAACAGTTCTCAAGTCAAATTCCAAGTAAGTTAACAAGTATAGGCATGTGAACATAATATAATAAAATAGTACACACACATAATTAAGCCCAATTAACCATGGATGTGATATCTGACTCGGATGTTATTTGGTTAGGGCCCAAACACTAGATGTGATTTCGGTAATCAGCCAGACATTATTTTTATTATTAATGGTTTATTTAATCTGAATAAAAACAACCAAAAGGTTGACAACATTCAAATTTACAAAGCTTTTACAGAGTTAAGAAAAAAAAGGAATTAACAATAAACAGGCTAAATCTATACACAAACACAAAATAAGTTTTTAAGAAAATACAATTTATGCATAAACTGGTAAAAGCATGCAAAGGCATACATCAATACACCCACACAAAATTTACCCAGCAACCCAATAATTTATTTCATGATTCTGGCTAATGAGGGTAGCGTGGATTTTCTGTAGCGCTCAGTATTGCATTTTGGTATGTGAAAGCCAGATGTCGAAGTTGCTCTGAGTTGCATATTACAAGTGTTAGTTCTCTCCGGAGGTAATAATTGACAAAATTTTGTTGAACAACGAAGATTATTACCAAACTTAAGCAACAGATTATGGCGTCTAGATTCTAAAGTGGGAATATTAAGACTAGTAAGAGCATGTGAGTAGGTAATATAACAATAGCCTAAAATAATACGAAGGGCTCGTTTCTGCACATGTTCTAAAGAATTATTTTGTTCCTTGCTTATTGAAGTGTGCCATACTTGGCAGGCATACTCTAGAACTGGTCTTATGTAACAAATGAAAACCGCAAGTATATCAATCACAGGAACCTTAGCTGTCTTAAGTATACATAGAGTGTAAAGTCTACGAGAAGCTTTAGAAATTATGTCAGTAATATGCAAGTTCCATTTAAGGTCACTCTGAATAGTTACTCCCAGTAATTTCAAATGAGACACCTGACTTAAGTTACTCGAGTTAATGATAAGTTGCGAAGCAGGTACTTGGCGCTTTAAGAAACTAATTATCATACTCTTACATTTGGAAGGCTTAGGTAAAACATCGTTATCCTTACACCAAATAGTTAAGTTGTTAAGGTGAGTTTGTAGTTTTTGCTGTTGCCCATGCTGGACAATTTCCCCCAGAGTCAGATCATCCACGTATTTCCATCGCCTACAGTAATCTATTGAAGCATCGTTGACAAGAACAAGAAAAAGTATTGGACCCAATTTAGTTCCTTGAGGAACGCCACAAGAAATTGATTTGGTGGACGACAAATGACCCATGAGTTTAGTATTATGTGTGCGACCGTTGAGAAAGCTGCAGATGATGGGAACTATGGATGGTCTGACTCCAAGGTTCAATAGTTTCTGAATAACAATTGTGTGGTTAACACGGTCAAATGCCTTTGTAAAATCAATTGTGCAAAGTTGGGCATAATGGCCGGGTCTGTCCGGACCTTCAACAATAAAATTTAGCATTTCAACAAGATAGTGTGTAGTGGAACAGCCCTTAATGTTACCATATTGTTTGGCATCCAATTTAGTAGAGATGTCTTGCAAAATCCATTTAGCTATGAATGTTTCAAAAACACGGGCAAATATTGGCGTAAGCGAGATGGGGCGAAGTTGGTCAAGAGACGAAATGTTCTTCTCTTTAGGGACTGGAACAATTGTAGCAGTTTTCCAGACACCGGGGAAAATTCCCTCAGTAATGCAGGTATTATATACACTTGTCAAAGGATATGATAGTTCAGTGGCAAACTCCTTGATTAATCGAGGTGGAAGATCTGATGGATGTCCAGCTTTGTTGGCATTTATTCTTTCAAGTGCTTTCAGAACTTGATGGCGGTGTATTACCGGCGGTGGTGAATCTGCTGGTAGGTACGATGGTAAAAGTTCCAGGTTCAAACTTGGTAGCTGATTACAAATATTAGTGAAATTATTATTGATGGCTTCAGCTGTTGCAAAAGGGTCAAAATTGGCACCAGGAATAGTGGAGTGTTTAGTTTTTAACTGACACAGTCTTTGGATTTGACGGTGCCATTGTGCAGGTTGGCTATTTTTGAGATCTTTCACTGAGTTGTTGTAAAACAATTGCTTTGCCTCATGAATGGCATACTTAACTTGGTTACGTAATGAACGCCACAAATATAAATCTCTTTGCTTATTTGCAAAAGCCAGTTGCCTTTGATTTATAAGACGCTTGATTTTCCTCGTTATCCATGGTTTATCACTGTTATGCTTTTTGCGGGTGACTTGGGGGAAGTGACAATAATAGGCAGTTTCAATTTGAGACAAAAATTTAGCAACTTTATCAGTGGCTGACAATTCAATGATAACATTTTCCCAGTTGAAATCAACTATCCATCTACCAAAAGACCTAATCGATGAATCTCTGTATGGTCGGCAGTGGGATGAGCTTATCTGCGGACGGGGGAGCACAGTTACAGGCTTGACGAGAATGCAACAGTGGTCACTGTTTCCGAGTGGTGCTAACCGTTCCACCTGGTTGAACAAAGCCGGGTAATTGGTGAAGATTTTATCAAGTGTAGCATTTTGACGGGTGGGAAACGATACAAGTTGGGTCATACCCAAATTAAGTTCAATATTAACACATCCCAAATCGTTGAAATCACCCATAACAGTTATGATTCCAGACATATCATTAGTGTGGATACTGTCAACTGTGTGGTAGATGTGCTCTAAAAGTTCATGTTGATATGTCGATCCTGGTGGAAAGTAGATGACTCCAAGGTACAAATTTGCTGACGAACGCTTAGAACGCTTAGAACCTTTCAGCTCAATTTTAAGCCACATACATTCAAAATTACAAATGTGGTGCGATAAGGGTTTGACTTTGAGGTTTCTTCTGGCATATATTGCTACCCCACCACCCCTTTTATTGGTGCGCGACTTGTCAAATAAAGCATAGTTAGATATGTTGGCTTTTTCAATAGTTGTTTCGTTTAACCATGTTTCCGTAATAACTGCAATATCTGCTTTTGTTGTGCCCAGCAAAAGTTCCAACTCATCGATTTTATTGTTCAAGGATCTGGCGTTGGTTAGAAACATCAAGGGTAGTAATGGAGATTCAATACGTTGGCTAGCCGTGCTTATGGGTTCAATGTCTTGCTTTATCCGCACTAGGTGACGGTGTTCATCTTGTGTTGATCTGATATTCTTAAGTAGTTGGTCGTGGCGTTCTGTGATTCTGACGGGTATTGCTAATTGAGAACATGATTGTTCCAGTTTTCCTATGGCAGTGCCAGAAGGAAACAAGCCATTGTGGTAAATGTATTTGGATGAAGTACATGTAGGCGCATGTTTTCGACTCCCACCTCTATTCCCACGATATTTCAGCAGATCGTTTACCTTTAGATTTGTGAAAAGTTGAGGCTGTGGGGCTGCTGAACTTGCAGAGCTGCGTAGTTTGTAGAGTTGTTCTCTAGTGTACTTAATAAGTTGTTCATTTGAGGCTTTATGTGAAGTTCCGTTGTAGCCATTTCCATTTTCAGTTTCTCTGGTATTCGCATAATCCGGTCCAGGATTTGTTTGTATATCCATGAATATAGTAATGTCAAGCTGGGGTTGATGACTGGGTATATACAGACATGTATACCCCCGTTTGGTCCATTTGACCAGAGGAATCTTGATTTGGGGTAGGTCGTATGATCCGTTGTGATGTTCTCTAATGCAAATCTTAAGAAATATAGCTATTTGCAGGTAGTCATTTTTAAGTTGGGGTTGGTAGGTCTTATAGCAATTTTCAACCCGCCATTATGTAGATCAAGATCCAGTTTTGTAAAAAGTGCAATTGGAATCTATAATTGATTTGCCACAGGTCCCCCCCCCCCCTAAAAAATTACCTTAGTTACGCAACTGCATTAAAGAGACACATTTAATAACTGGTTGAACATTCATACATTAAGGAGACAGATTTAATAACTGGTTGAACAATCATACATTAAGGAGACACATTTAATAACTGGTTGAACATTCATACATTAAGGAGACACATTTAATAACTGGTTGAACATTCATACATTAAGGAGACAGATTTAATAACTGGTTGAACAATCATACATTAAGGAGACACATTTAATAACTGGTTGAACATTCATACATTAAGGAGACACATTTAATAACTGGTTGAACATTCATACATTAAGGAGACACATTTAATAACTGGTTGAACATTCATGCATTAAGGAGACACATTTAATAACTGGTTAAACAATCATACATTAAGGAGACAAATTTAATAACTGGTTAAACATTCATACATTAAGGAGACACATTTAATAACTGATTAAACATTCAAGCATTAAGGAGACAGATTTAATAACTGGTTAAACATTCATACATTAAGGAGACACAATAACTAGTTTAACATTCACACATAAAGGAGACATTTAATAGTTATTTTAATTATTATACATAATGAGACACAAATATCAGACTAAAGTACTGATCAAGCCCTTTCTTGGATTTATGTTTTAATTTAATACTTAAAATCTTCTGTCTTTACTAGTTTCATTTTCAAACAAAATCCTTGATCTGTTGGATTGATCGACTCCAGTCACCTGCTTCGTTGCAAGAGTTCCCAGGATTGTACAAATGTACTCACCTGCACTCCAGCACAGTCCCAGGATCTTAATAATCGTTCAACCCATAATGTGGAAAGTTATTTAAATTAGTACAGTAAAAATTATCAAGGAAATTAGCTCCAGACTAAAATACTGACCGAGCCATTTCTTGGATTGATGTTTTATTTACTTAAAAACCTTCTGCTTTCACTAGTTTTATTTTCAAACAAAATCCTTGATCTGTTGGATTGATCGACTCCAGTCACCTGCTTCATTGCAAGAGTTCCCAGAATTGTACAAATGTACTCACCTGCACTCCAGCACAGAGTCCCAGGATCTTAATAATCGTTCAACCCATAATGTGGAAAGTTATTTAAATTAGTACAGTAAAAATTATCAAGGAAATTAGCTCCAGACTAAAGTACTGACCGAGCCATTTCTTGGATTGATGTTTTATTTACTTAAAAACCTTCTGCCTTTACTAGTTTTATTTTCAAACAAAACTCTTGATCTGTTGGATTGATTGACTCCTGCCACCTGCAGTGTGAGTGGACACATCACTTGAACAATTGTTAATTGTCCTGGAATGTCTCCTTGGTAATCTGTAAACACACAAATTAAATGAAACAAGGTGGTTAAAATAAAATGTAAAAGGTGTGATACAGCTTTTGTAAAAAAGGTCTGCTGGAAGCTGTTTGCATTGTGACACTTGAACCAATATCCCTGTGTATACATTTGTAGTTCTGTAGTACATTAAATGTTGTATTTTGAGATAGTATCACCAACACCACAACAGCATAATTGATTTTGACTGAAAAATCAAAATAAAACATGGCAACAACGTGTTCAAAATAACTGAGAAGCATTTGGAAACCGAAATGATTGGAATGAATGCATTCTTCCCAAAACCAATGCTGACTCATACATTTCAAAAACCAGTACATGTACATGTACATTGGACCCTTTCCCCCATTAAACCTCTCTTTGAATAAATGACAGTGGTGTGAAACATTTTGTAGAGTACTGAACTCTTGACCTAATGCCAAGATTTACAACTAAATATGTAGCATTCTCAAAAACTTTGTGGAATGCTTTGTTTGACAGCTGAAGATTCCCTTGAGAAGAACAGACCCAGTTAAATTTACCTTTTTAAGTCTGTATTTCAGAAGTTGAAACTCCCTCATTTTCAAATAAAGTGGATCATTCTCAACAACACACTTCCACCTGTTGGTTAATGTTGATTCACTTCGACATTTACCAATTGAAGAATTAGAGCAGGAGTCTGAAATGGGGTAGTGAGATGATCCACTACTGCTCGAGTCTGCAAAGGGAGGGTAAGATGATCCATTACTTCCTGACTCTGAAAAAGGGGGTTAGATGAACTACTGTCCGAGTCTGAAAAGAGGCGAGATGATCCTCTCCTGCCCAAGTCCAAACAAGGGGGATGAGATGATCCACTAATGTATGTACTTGTACTCTTCTTATCTCCTGCTACAGCACTGGCATCAGTTCTGTCATGCTTTTTATGTTGATTTAATTTGGCTTTCTGCTTCACTCTCCGTTTTTGTCTATATGAGATGACACAATGTTTTTTGTGATGACCCATAGTTTTATGTAGCTCTCTGTATCAAAACCAGCCCATCATCCAAGTAAGGATATGTTTTTGCATAGGAACAACACCTGTTGTGAAAAAAAAAAAGATTGAGGTTAAAATTGTTTTAATTGTTCAACTACCACACTTTACAAAGATTCATCAAAAGTACCTTTAAAAAAATTGAAACTTGATAGTTCGAAACATTATTCAGTTGAGATGATACGCTTAGGTGGCAAGTTCAATTTTTTTCGGTGGGGGAATGTTTTATTTAAAAAAAATGGGAAGTGAATAAGTGTATTTTAAACTTTTCAACTGAACAGACCAAGAGACAAATTGCAAAGCAAGTTTGTACTTAGCTAGCTAATGTGCTTTTCTTATAGATGACCTTTATAATAAACTGGAGTGAGAGCGCTGGTTGATTCCTGAATTTATTCTGATTAACTTTAAACCCGCTCAGGCTAATCCTTTTTTTTTAGAACAGCTTTTGGCTTAGTTGAGATGAGTCCGTCTCCATCCTCCCAATGGTCACAGACCAGGGTTTGGGTGTGGCGGGAGGATAGAGGGTTACGATAATTGCGACCCCTTTTTGGCACTGACATGTCAATAGTCACTATTTGCAGTAAAAAATAAGTTAACAAGGCAAGGTAATATTGACTGCTTCAAGTGCTATGGTTAAACCTATGACTCCTAAGATGATGCTCGTGCGTTCTGTTTTCTCAAGGCAAAGCCTCAGGAAAATATACCACTGGGGATCATCAAAGAGTCGTAACCAAGTTTTAACCATCATAGCGCGAGTAAAGCAGTCAATGTTTGTTTTATAACACCCCATACATACATTGTGGCCAGAAGCCAAGGTACCAAGATTGATGCTTAGTACTGTATTATGTGATAGTACATTGTTCGCTGGGTATATTGAATGTTGCGTTCGCGCGGTTTCTAGTTTTTTAAAAAGGCATGCGACAGGCTCTAAACCAATCATAAGGCAGAACTTTTGTAAGGCCAGGGGTGACATAAGTACATTGCTAGTGACTAGAGTACTCATTGTTGTTAGTCATGTTATTGTAATGTTAGTACTAACATTAACAATGTAAGTACTGTACTTTACTGTAGCTGTACCCCTGCCCTGTAGCTAGGATAGGAGCCTAGGACATTGTTAAAAAAAATTAAAATACTGTAAAACTGCTTCTAGCATCATGGTTTTCATACCACTTCAGTGAAACTTTATCAAAACAGCAATAGGTCGCCTTCATTCCCTTTTGACATGTATTTCCATGGAGACCTTGAATATTTTTAACTTCTACTAAATCTCTATCCAATTCCAAGTTCTAAGAAAACAGGCCAGGGGTGGGTGCGATGGATTGATACATGTATGACGGCAAATTTTCCGCTGCCCGCCACCAATTTATCTCCCTAAGTTCTGGTTATTTTTCACTAAATTATATGCTACCTATCAAGGTCAATGGAGGTAGGCTACTTCACGTGCTCTGCAACCATTCAACAAGAAACTTGCAGCCACTCAAACGTATCCAACCCTCCATAGCCATAAAACACACAGCATAGAAAGCGCGCCTTGGCTGGCTTAATGTTCTCCGAGTCGAGCGGAATCAGTCTCAACCTCATTCCCAGTGGTGTACGATCTCGACGCGCCATTTTGTTTTCTTTCCCAGAATGCCTTACTCGATTGTAACCCCTGGAAGTGTGACTTTAAAATGTCAAAATATATTGATTGGATATTTTAATTAGTCATGTTGTTGATCCATTCTGTGTTAGAGACTACGCAGAGCACGCTGGCAGAGCACGCTGTCAAAGGACGCATCAAGTCATGGAGCAACTGGCCCCTCATTCTTGAAAAATGTAGACCTAAATTGAAATTTCCTCATATAACAAAACCCGTACATGGCAAAACTTGCAAGCAACACTTATAACGCAAAACAAAAATACAGTAGGACAGTCTGATTTCGAACAACACAATGCATGCATTACATTGTATGCAATCATTTAATTTCAAAAACCATTTCAAAAACCTCAGATTCAAGATTGTGTTCAATTCAATTTAACGATAGTTTTGTAGACAATACAACCAATCTTAAAAGGGTCAAAATTAATTATAATACAAGAATACAACCTAAACATCTCACACTTCGACAAGAGTCACAAATTAGGTTGTAAATACAATAAGTAATAAACATTTCAAATTTGTGTTTTTCAAACCAACAATACACTAGAATGCAACCTGATCATGTTATGCTATGGCAAGAGACACAAACAACCACATGTGAGAACCCAATCTCATTTACTAAGTCTGAAGTTACAAGTCGACAATGCTTTTGAGGCTTAAAATGTCGGTCAATGTAGATGATGAATTAAGATACCAATAATCATAAACAAGTAATAAAGAAAACATATCACTCAGCATTAAAAATAAACTATTGCATTCCCCCAGCTTAATAAAACCAATAATGTTTGACTAAATAAAATACTAACATAAATAATGTATCCTGTACGAACTTCTTAAATTGACAAACTTGCATGTTCACAAAAGTTTTTTACCCCCTTAAAGCCTTGCTGAAAGTGCAAACTTAATTGACATTATGACCTCTTTGCAATGGTGGTTATTTGTGATACCACTGACCTAATGTAGAATGAAGGCCCAACATAACTGAATACTGATTCACACTTGGATTTAAAACATACAGATTTGGTAGTGGATTAAAATGTTCAAACATGAGATTGCTAAAATAAATGACTGAGCTATACTACCCATCAACTCATTCTATAAAACACATGTCAAATCATACGAGTAGTCAAAATAACCTCCACTCAAATAAAATAATAATTGCACTTTAACCGAATTAAATTTGGCCTCTTTGTCATAAATCAAATAATTGAACTGCACAACTTTTTCAATATAAAGTGATATACAAAAGCTTTTTGTACACAATCATCTACTGTTACTGTGACAAGAGACAGATATTTCACTTAAAAAATAGGTCACATATCATGTTCACTTGCTTCAGTTGCTTCATACTTGTTTTGATTATGCCAACATATAATTCATTCAGAGGTTGTCAAACTCACTCTCCCATCCTGTCCCAAATCCATCCTCAGCATACAAGACACCAAATACTTAAAGTACAGGTTTTGATAAACACTGCAACTTGTGACAATTTTCTGTGCAAACCAAACTTCAACTGAGCATGATCTTTAAGTACATGGATGCAATAAACACTTTATGAGTGTTACATTGTGCAGCAGTGTCTATAACCATTTTAAGCTTTAAGTGTGCATAGATGCAAATATTGGGGGTTGAGGGTCTTTACCATTGGAGATTACAACTTGACAAAACAGCTCTAGAATGCAAACTGTCACAAAAAATGTTTGTATGGCATAATTCATATGATATTAAAACTAAATTGCTATCACATGCTGATGATGACAAACTTGAAAGGCAAAATGTTACATAACGTAAGATTGTTTGGGCAAAACTTCGCATTGCTTGGCATACGGCAAATCTGAAAGATGTACATCTATTTTATATGCAATAATAAAACATAATGAGAAGAAAATTTTCCCAAACTTCATGTACTCTTCAATATTAAATTTGAAAATGGCAATTTCCAATAGGACCCTTTTGAGACATGTACACAGCAGCATTCACATCAGTACTAAAAAGCAACCAAATAAATGACTGCATAAGACAAACTCTATCGAGCAATGTAGAATCCAATCAAAACTACATCACAGCCTCTCCAAACTGATAAAGAACTCCTATAAAGTCTCACTTTCTTCAAGTGATAGAATGGTTCTATAAACAACAAGATCAACTCACAATACCTAAAATTATTTATCCCATAACAAGATGATTTACTGCATGTCTCTATCCACTCATGAATCCAGTAGGAACTACATCACAGCCTCTACAAACTCAATAAGAACTTCAATATAAATCTGATCAAGTCTCTCAATCTTCAGGTAAATAACTGGTTCTATAACCAACAAGATCAACTCACAATACCTTAAGTACTTCACTTCACCTCTATATGAATTACTGTAAATTACTCTCTATCAACTCATGAATCCAGTAGAAACAACCTCCCATCCTCTACAAACTCATTAAGAACTTCCATAAAATCTGATCAAGTCTCTAAATCTTCAAGTGAATAACTGGTTCTACACTATGATCCCAGAAGTACTTCACTTCACCACTAAATGAAATACTGCATATACTCTCTATCAACTCATATAGAATCCAGTAGAAACTACATCACAGCAGTAGAAACTACATCTACATAACAAGATGATTTACTGCATGTCTCTATCCACTCATGAATCCAGTAGGAACTAAATCACAGCCTCTACAAACTCAACAAGAACTTCAATATAAATCTGATCAAGTCTCTCAATCTTCAAGTGAATAACTAGTTCTATATCCAACAAGATCAACTCGCAATACCTGGAGTTCTTCACCAAATAACTAGATGAACTAGAGCAATTTTCTATCAATTCTCTATCAACTCATGTAAAATCCCATAGAAAGTACATCAAAGCCTTTACAAACCCAATAAGAACTTCAATACAAGTCTGATCAAGTCTCTTAATCTTCAAGTGAATAGCTGGTTTTATACTATGATCCCAGAAGTACTTCACTTCACCACTGAATGAAATACTGCATATACTCTCTATCAACCCATGTAGAATCCAGTAAAACCTACATACACAGCCTCTAAATACTCATTAAGAACTTTAACACAAATCTGATCAATACTTTCAATCTTCAGGTGAATAGCTGGTGCTATGTCCAACAAGATCAACTCACAATACCTGAAGTACTTCACTTCACCTCTATATGAAATACTGCAATTACTCTTTATCAACTCATGTAGAATCCAGTAGGAACTACATCACGCCTCTACAAACTTATGTAAAACTCCTATAAGAATCTGATCAAGTCTCTCCATCTTCAGGTGAATAACTGGTTCTATAAGCAACACCTGAAGTACTCCACTTCACCTCTATATGAAATACTGCAATTACTCTATCAACTCATGTAGAATCCAGTAAAAACTACATGAAAGCCTCTAAAAACTTATGTAAAACTCCTATAAAAAATCTGATCAAGTCTCCCCCTCTTCAGGTGAATACCTGGTTCTTTAAACAATGCCTGAAGTACATTGTACTTCACTTCACCACTGTATGTATTACAGCAATTACTCTCTATCAACTCATGTAAAATCCAGTAGAAACTACATCACAGCCTTGACAAACTCATTAAGAACTTCAATACAAATCTGATCAAGTCTCTAAATCTTCAGGTGAATAGCTGGTGCTTTATAACAAACAAGATCAGATCACAATACCTGAAGTTCTTCATCCAACAACTAGATGAATTTCTGCATACCCTATTAACTCTTGAATCCAGTAGAAACTACATCACAGCCTCTACAAACTTATGTAAAACTCTTATGAAAATATTATCAATTCTCTCCATCTTCAGGTGAATAACTGGTTCAATCTATAAACAAGATCAACTCACAATACCTGAAATTCTTTATCCAAAATTTTGATGAACTTCTGCTATTCTCTATCAATTCATGTAAATTCCCATAGAAAGTACATCAAAGCCTTTACAAACCCAATAAGAACTTCAATAAAAATCTGATCAAAGTCTATCTATCTTCAAGTGTATAACTGGTTTTATACTCTGATCCCAGAAAGAAGTACTTCACTTCACCACTAAATGAAATACTGCATATACTCTCTATCAACTCATGTAGAATCCAGTAAAACCTACATACACAGCCTCTAAATACTCATTAAGAACTTTAACACAAATCTGATCAAAACTTTCAATCTTCAGGTGAATAGCTGGTGCTATATCCAACAAGATCAACTCACAATACCTGAAGTACTTCACTTCACCTCTATATGAAATACTGCAATTACTCTCTATCAACTCATGTAGAATCCAGTAGGAACTACATCACAGCCTCTACAAACTCATTAAGAACTTCAATATAAATCTGATCAAGTCTCTCCATCTTCAGGTAAATAACTGGTTCTATAACCAACAAGATCAACTCACAATACCTTAAGTACTTCACTTCACCTCTATATGAATTACTGTAAATTACTCTCTATCCACTCATGAATCCAGTAGAAACAACCTCCCATCCTCTACAAACTCATTAAGAACTTCCATAAAATCTGATCAAGTCTCTCAATCTTCAAGTGAATAACTGGTTCTATACTATGATCCCAGAAGTACTTCACTTCACCACTTAATGAAATACTGCAATTACTCTCTATCAACTCATGCATCCAGTAGAAACTACCTCACATCCTCTACAAACTCATTAAGAACATCAATATAATCTGATCAAGTCTCCCCCTCTTCAGGTCAATAGTCTGGTTCAATAACCAACAAGATCAACTCACAGTGCCCGATGAAGTACTTCCTCCCACTACTATACTGCCTTTATCAACTGTAGAGTACAGTAAAATAAGATCAGCAACAGAATTGAGGTATGTTTCTGAGATAATTAACAAGGAGCTTATGTAGTTGTAAAGGAAGCATTATTGACGCTTCTATATCCTTAATTCCATTATTTGTCTAGCATGCTGTTCATTCTCCCTTGTACCATTCTTTTCCATTTTGCACGTTCATTCATTACTTTTGTTCTGATGGTTGTCCAGTCATATGTCATATGTTTGTGGGTTTGAAGAAATATATCAACTTCATGTCTCCCCGTGAATATAAAAGGCAACATAATGGTAAACAGGAGAACGATTTGGAAGTATTTACATGAAGATAAATGTTACCTGCTAACAACTTTAGAGACGATTGGTCTAAACAGATTAGGGGAAACAGGAGCTGTGAGAAGACAAGCGGACACAAACATGCACACTAAATTGGAGTGCTTTATTATAAATATGGGTGACTTTGTGTTTGAAATCTGATGTCTGATAAAAAAAATTCATTGCCTTTTTCTTTAGCAGTCTATATTTGAAACTCTTGATATTCATCAGCATGGACTACCAAAGGAACTTCCTTAAAGCCAGATGCCTGTGTTATTAAATGAAGAAATTTACTGACTAGGGAAACAGTCTGATACATTTAATCACACAGCATGACCTTTGCAGTTTGAAAAAGGGCTCAATCTTGGGCACAAAAAGCTCAGAAACAAAAAAGTATGTGGAGTGTAATAACAAACAATGGAGTTTAAATATATACAGTCGACTCTCGTTAATACGAGCTCGGAAGATACGAGACGGCGGTTAATACGAGGTATTTCACCGGTCCCGAACTGTCCCATGCGTGTTTCTATGTCTCAAAAAACGGAAGATACGAGCACGGTCGTAACGAGAACACGGATAATACGAGGTATTTCTGCGGCCCCATGATGACAAAATGTGTTGTTTTTCATACTTTTATAGCGAGATCGGACAAATATTGTTGCGTAAAAGCTTACCCGTTCAGTCAGCCAAGTTTCTGAAATAAAATGCTCGTTGCCAAACTATTTATAGGATCGGACCGGCTACACGGTTCCGTCCGATCCGAAAATCAGAAACATTACGCTGGTAACTTATGCTTGAAATACTACTTCGCCTACACGCTTAGCGGCACCTGCGAAAACAACGTTCAGCTTAGGCGCTACGCAGTATCGAATCTGTCACATCATGGTCACATGAACGGCAAGTTTGACATGACTTTGCTATGATTTTTACTTTGAGTTATACAAAATATTAAATTTCTATGATCACAGTCAACAAAATTGCATTTATCATTGATATTTTTGTGTACAGGATGCTCGTAATAACTGTACTAGGAAGCCAACCGCTCTGTTCTAGCCTAGACACGTGTGTAGTGCATGCACTATGACGACGTGTGTATACAGTACATGTACATCGTGTAAAAAGTGCGCTGCGTTTAAGACGAGGTTCGGATAATACGAGGAAAACGGGCCAGTCCGGCGGACCTTGTATTAACGAGAGTCGACTGTATGCAGAAAAATTCACATGGATATCTATTTGACAGGTCACTAGCATCAGCCAAGGATATGAAATTACTGGATTGTTTGGCAATCCACTTGTTAAAAACAATGTAAAAAATACTGCTTACTTGGTATTGTCTGCTTTGACTCTCCTGTGACAATGTCCTTAAAGTATGTAGCTATACTTTCTTCGTCTTGTTTTGGCCATGACATGTACTTTTTTCTTCCTTTTGAAAGTGAGACATTTGTAGACACAATAAAACATCATTTTAATAATATTGAAAAATAAATACCTTTTCATCCATTCTGTCTTCATCAAAAGGTCAGGATCTAAGGATATATATCTCTGAACAGATTTAGTGAATTTATAGTGGATAAAGATGGAGTTTGATTGGTTTTTAGTGACAGATTTAACCTTATAACGTGTCAGATATTGAAAAAGGGTGCTCTAGTGAGTGGTTTAAAATGTACTGCAGAAGAGTTGTTTATACATTCCAAATTTTCCTGGGCCCTCTTAACCTCTAACCTTTGCAGCAAAATATGATTCCCTCCCCCAACCGCTTAGTATACCAGGTTCTGATTTGCCCCCCGGATTGGAAACTGTCTGTCGTGCATAAATACAAAACTTTACCAAGTTACCCTCAGAAATTGTGGCTACAACACTACTCTTTTTAAAGCAAAATTATATTATCAGCATTTTCACTCTGGCAAAAACGGTCAGAGTATCCCCCTCGGACAAGGAACTGTAAGAGCACACACGTTTGCAAACATTCCATGTAATTTACCTTTCTTTGTCTTCTCAGGACATTTCTCTGATGTTCCGCAAAGAGGCCTCCTTGGTGTGTCTGTTGTCAAAATAATCAATCAATTAAAAAAAATCCTCCAAACTGGAAAAACTTTCATCACAAATTTATGTTAGCATATCATGAAAAGTTAACAGTGACAAAAATCAAGTTAAAATAATATCCAATGACTTTATTCATTTTATTCTGCAAACTATCTAATTTACCTTCCTTCGACATCGCAGGAGACTTTTCAGATGTTCCCCGAGGTCGCCTCCGTTGTGTATCTGTTACCAAAAAAATATCATCAATTAAAATCATTTGTCGAAACTGAAAGTCCCATCATCAAAAATATTGACTAGCGCATGTTTCCATAAAAAAAAGCATCCAGTTACATATTAAAATACTGCACTGCAAAACATGACAAATACAATATCGCCTGTACATTGTACACATACAAACATACAAAGTAATCAAACATGTTGACAACCTGCTAATGGTGGCCTTTGATGCATGCACCGTTTAGGCTTGGCCTAGTGAGGCAATTTAGGATTAAAACTGTATCCAGTAAAGCAATGACCACAAAATCAGTGACACCAATAGTTAACATGCTCAAAGATCATCCATAAAAACTGCTCAAAGTCTTGAAATCTTTCTAAAGTCACAGCTATCAGAAGAAAGTTTGTAAATTATTATACATAGTGCGCTAAATCTGAGTTTACACAAGCCTAATGTCTCTTTATGAATATGGATGTACACAACTTCTTACTATAATTATAATCTCTTTGCCATTGTGACAATCAAGGGATCATGCTTTTATGTTATTTGATATATCTTCCTGCCTATGATTCTAAACAAGTAAATTAACACCCAATCATTATTATGCTAGTTTTGTATATAATCTTTTGGTCCATTGTTAAAAAAATACTCACCAACTACAGGAGAGAGTGATTCCACAGGGGTATCTGAGCCACCTGATGAGTCGTCTTCATGACCTAATCAGTAATAAATAAGGTTAAAAAGTTAGTTTTTGTAAAAACAAATGCTAAGCATCACATCCAGTGTCCACATATGTTTTGTAAATTTGAATGGCTTCACGAAATACTTCAAAGTGTTGTCGCTGAAACATGTCTGCTGCCATATTGCTGTTTAATGGCAGAGTTGAGTGAATCGGACATTGCTTGTGAAATATTATGTAAAGTGAAGGTAATCTCCTAAGGTCTGTCATACACTAAAGAGACACAATTAATAACTAGTTGAACATTCATACATTAAGGAGACACATGTAATAACTAGTTGAACATTCATACATAACTGGTTGAACATTCATACATTAAGGAGACACATGTAATAACTGGTTGAACATTCATACATTAAGGAGACACATGTAATAACTGGTTGAACATTCATACATTAAGGAGACACATGTAATAACTGGTTGAACATTCATACATTAAGGAGACACATTTAACTAGACATAAGAATTTGTTTGATAACAAATTCGAGGTGTTTGGATTCAAGTAAAGCTGACTGGAGTGATCGTGAGCTGTGCTGTTTGTTATTGTGAAAACAGAATGAATAGCTATTTAATAATGTTTTTAAAGCGTTTTACAGAACTTCCAGATTAGACAGGTTAAAAGGTCAAGACAAGGTCACCAACATATTCATTTTTTGTGAAGTATGTGGAGCCCATGTTAAAACAATTATAAAAACTCTGCAAAAGGCTTCTATTGAAACTGTATTTTGAACTTTTTTAACCTGCTGCCAGATGGCGCTCTTAAATCTTATTTTGTTTTAACAAGACCCTTGTCAGACTACAACATCGTTAAAATCAATTCCCCCAAAAATGCACACTTTTTGGTTCATGAGTTATGTTTTTTTCCATACACAGTACATATTCATAATATACCTGAGTGGGGATTAGCATCAATTCAATCAGATAGTTGAAAATTAAACCATGACAAAATAATGATTTTTGAAAGTAAAAAAACAAAACAAAAAACACTAGGCAAGTTCATGGATGAAACATATCAATATTATTGTAGACAAAATGCCCCCTCTTTTTAACTGTGGTTTTGAAATAAAAGCTTACCATTTTAATCACCGTGTCTGAAGAGCATACTCAGAGGGCCTAGAGCGCCTTTGGCAGGCATGGTCACGTCGATCAACGTGACGTGGGTCTCGGTGTTCGATGAGAAACAAACCAATGTCTTTCTTTTTCAGTTGAAGTTTTTGTCATTTAGTCAAAGTCATACAAATCCCTAAAGCAGGTGGACATCTCAGTAAAACCTCCTCTTTTATTCCTTGTTTTCCATTAAGCCATCAGACGAGCACAACGGAACTAAATTCACACTGAACTTTGAATGAGTTTGAGTTTTTTATGTGCGGGACACGTGTTGTTACTACGTACAAGAATAAGCAACACAATGATACATTTCCGTTGTGTGGGACTATACGCACAGGCTTCGTGGACTTTGAACCTTATGAATAATGGAGCTGACAGTCAGTTACAGCGTTTTTCTCATACACGAATTAACTGCGGTTAATACTAGCATTGGCTGTAACACCCATTTAGGACCAGAAGTTAAGGTCATATTGGCATCATTTCTGTGCAAAAGTTTCGGAATGATGTAAAAATTGTGATGACATGATCAGTAGTTTTTGAGATATGAATTTTTTAAATATTCAACTTCCGGTTTGAACCGGAAGTCAAGGTCAAATGAGGTCGCGTTCAGTGTAGCGTTTTTAGAGTCATACCAGGCCTATCCGATGATGTATAGATTGTGAAAATCCATTGTGTTGTTTTGGAGTTATGATTTTTTCAAATATTAAACTTTGATTTAACGTAACTCGACACCTGATTACGTCATGACGAAACCAAAAATGGTTTCATCTACTAATGAATATCTAACTATGTTTAAAGTTTCAAATTTATGTGAGCTTAAGAAGTGTGTCTTTGTTAGCGGACAATCGACGGCGAGAAGAAGAAGACGAAGTAAAAAAAAAAAAAAAAAAAAAGAACAATAAGAAGAGGTCTTCGGACTTTTGTCCGAACACCTAATAACTGGTTAAACATTCAAGCATTAAGGAGACAGATTTGATAACTGGTTGAACATTCATACATTAAGAAGACACATGTACTAACTGGTTGATTATTTACACGTTCAGGTGACAGATTTACCAGACACCCAATTTATCATTATGCTAGTTTTGTAAGTAATCTTTTGGTCAATAGTTAACAAAATACTCACCAACTCTAGGAGAAAGTAATTCCACAGGGGTATCTGAGTCACCTGATGAGTCGTCTTCATGAACTGTTTCATAATAAATAAGGTTTAAATGTTATTATTTTTGTTTAGTACTTAGTTTTCCTCCTTGCTATTATCGAACATTAAAATAAAGATAAGTAAGCTTTGCTTTCATAGTGCACTATGTACTAGACAATATTGAGATATTTCAGAAAGTTGTGTGATAATTGACAAAAACAAAAATATGGATGGTGCTACCACAATCATGTATGTTATATAAGTACAGTACATGTATGTCATAACCCGATAACAGTTCATTAAGAAGCTGAGACACCCACAAACCACATTTTCTGTCGTATGTTGAGATTGAAATTAAATGAAACAATATTTAAAGACGGTTTCTTAGCAAACACTGATACTAAGACAGTAATGACCACTCACCGGCATCAATTAGATGCAACTGCTTTCCAACCTTTATAACCTCCATAAGTGCAGGTGGTGCTTGGTAAACATTCTCATTGACTTGACTTGAGTGTCCCATATGTTTGAAGAACAGGGCACGTTCAGATTCTGGTAACTCCAAAGCAGCATACATTGTACTTATACGATGTCTATTTTTTGTGGCTGTCAACCTTGATTTGCAGCTGACACCAGCTTCATCACAAATCCTGCTTAGAGCATGCCATCCTGTAACATGTGTTGTGGAGCCTTGAACACATGCAAAGACATATGGGTTGTCGTCTCGAACTCCAGCTGATCTTCTCACTTCTTCACTGATCAACTTCTTCATTGGTTGAAGAGTGTCGGAAGGAAATAAAATTGGCACAAGATGGTTGTTGCCCTTTCCTGTCTGGTATGTAATCTTCAGGTCTTCAAGAATGCGCTTCTCCAAGGGGTCATCAAGTCGTTGTGCTCTCTGTTTGTCAATCCAGCTGTTGTCTTCCGCTTCTTGCCATTCGGTAATTTTTAGACGGGATGGCTCTCCACCCCTTCTAGCATTGAATAGAGTAAGTCGCGACACTGTCAAATCCCTCAAGGTGTTGAAATTGTGAGAGTCCCAGACAAAATAAGGATCAGAATTCAATTCCCTCAACTTCTCTACTGTGAATGACCTTACTGTCTTTACATCAGATTCAAGTGGCAGCTGTCCAGGCTTTCGCAGATTTTTTTGTCTGTTCTGATTAATCTGATAACTTGCGTCACCGAACAAAAACTCATGATTTAATGCAAGTACAGCTGAAAATTTGTCAATCTCTGACGCTTCAGCATCTCTATCATGTATGAGATGAGTTGCCTTGATAATTTTGCACGCTTTCTTTATGAGGTAGTACATGGCTGCTTTCAAACCACTTTTCAGCTGTGCAGTATCCACATATGTTGTATAGATTTGAATGGCTTCACGAAACACTTCGAAGTGTTGGCGCTGGAACATGTCTGCTGCTGTACTGCTCTCTAGAGGCAGAGTAGAGTGAATCGGATGCTGCTCCTTGAATATTATGTAAAGTGAAGCTATTCTCCTCATGTCCGTCATGACTGATTTGCGAACTTCTGCTACTTTGTCATTTTTACTTTGGCCCTTCTGCCAAAGCCGCTTGCCGATGGTCACAATTATAGGATCTACTCTTGCCGTTTCTCCAACTTCAGTGTTACGAAATTTGCACAGAACACTTGTCTTGAAGCTTTCAGATGTGCTGCTCACTTCAGATTCACTCAACATTAAAGAAACAGGAACAGGACACGCTTCTGAATGAGCATCTCCCTGGCATATGTATTTGTGCTTTTTGAAGCACTTTCTAGAGTAGAAACCTTTGCAGATCCCACAAATTATCAAATCGTCATCAGATGCAGTTTTCCTCTCTCTGTGATAAACTGGTGAAACTGTCGCCATAAGCTCTTTATTCACTTGAAAGATTCCTTCCTTCCTGAAAGCATCAAATGTAGCAATCATTTCGTTTTTGGGCAATTTCATGGCCTCTGACACTCTCTTTATGGATTTGTGTACACTCCTTATGTGCCTGGACAACTTCTCCACAAAAAAAGACCCACAAAAAGGGCACCTTCTTTTAGGCTTGACATATCTTTCTTGATTTGTGTTACTCATTTTTGTCTTACAACCAACTGGAAACACAACTAAATCAACATCCGAGTGTGAGCCCTGATCCATACCGTCATCAGGTGGCAAGCTACTAGATGAACATCAAGAGAAAATTCTGTTTACTGAAGAGCCCTCCCAATCACCCAAAGTGGAACTAATGTTGCCACCAACGAATGCTGAACAGCTGGGTCCATCAACTGATGGAAGAACCCCTTTATCACTAGAAGACAAACTCTTTCCAATATTTTGACACATTTCCCCATCAACAAATGAAGACCTGATTAATGATATCCTTTCAGGAACAATAGCAGCTGGTGAATCATCCAATGAGTTATCACTGTAATCAGAGCTACAAATGTATGTTGAGTCATCAGAGGAATCATCATCCTGATCAGAATCATTGACAATACTTTGGTCATAAATGTAGCTTCTTCTTACAACACCAGATGAAGACCTCCTTTCACATGAGATGGAGAGCTCCTCCCATCATCTACGATCAAAGATCTTTCTGTAGAGTCACCATGCCCTCCACCATCTGAAGGGTGGCTCTCTGGTAACACATAGCCTGACAATAATGAGTTAAATAATCCTGATAATGAAACCTCACTATGGGTTCTATCCACTCTATCACCAGATGGAGAGTTTCCTCTACAAACAGTTGGAAAAAACTCAGTACCACCAGCTGGAAAATTCCCTCCCTCAGTAGATGGAGACATTCCAGTATCACTAGATGGATACTTTCCTTTGTCTACAGATGGAGAAATTCCAGTAGGGCCAGATAAATAATTTCTTCTCTCAATTGATGGAGAATTTCCTCGCTGGACAGATGGAGAACTTCTTTGTTCAACAGATGGAGAATTTCCTCGTTTGGCAGATGGAGAATGTCCCTGCTTGACATATGGAGAAGTTTGTTGCTTTACAGATGGAGAAATTCCCCCTTCAACAGATGAAAAATGTCTTTGTTTGACAGATGGAGCATTTCCTTGCTCAACAGATCCTTGCTTGACAGATGGAGAATTCTGTCGCTCTACAGATGGAGAATTCCCCCCTTCAACAGATGGAGAATTTCCTCGATCAATGGATGAAGAGTTTCTTTGTTGGACGGATGGAGAATCTCCTTGCTGGTCAGATGGAGAACTTCCTTGCTGGACAGATGGAGAATTTCCTTGCTGGACGGATGGAGAATTTCCTTGCTGGACGGATCGAGAATTTCCTTGCTGGATGGATGGAGAATCTCCTTGCTGGTCAGATGGAGAATTTCCTTGCTGGACAGATGGAGAATTTTCTTGCTGGACGGATGGAGAATTTCCTTGCTGGACGGATGGAGAATTTCCTTGCTGGACGAATGGAGAATTTTCTTGCTCTACGGATGGAGAATTTCCTTGCTGGATGCACGGATAATTTTCTAGCTCGACAGATGGAGAATTTCCTTTCTCAACAGATGGAGAATTTCCAGTATTACCTGATAGAGAGTAACCTTGCTTAACAGATACATTTTCATCCTCCAAAGCAAATGAATGTCCTTGATGTTCACAAGTGAGTGTATTGCTAGTACCCAACTTTTCCTGGTTTCCCCCTTTACATCTCTTTTGAGGGCTGTCACAACTTGCTTTACTCTTGCGCCCTTTACATGCATCTTCTCCTGCAAAACAAAACAAAACCCCAAAAACAAAAAACAAATCTTATTATGAAAGCATAGAGGGTACTGCTGAAGAGGTTGCCCTTGGGTTGCTGGCTAATGAAAAAACCCATCATGTTCTAAGTAATTTCATTTGTGCGCTCTTGGCTATTGGTACCTTTTCGTTTAATAATTTAGTGTTCTTTTAAATATACAGTCGACTCTCCTTAATACAAGCTCAGAAGATACGAGACGCCGGTTAATACGAGGTATTTCACTGGTCCCGAACTGTCCCATGCGTGTTTCTATGTCTTAAAAAACGGAAGATATGAGCACGGTCGTAACGAGAACACGGATAATACAAGGTATTTTTGCGGCCCCATGATGACAAAATGTATTGTTTTTTCATACTTCTATAGTGAGGATCGGAAAAATATTGTTGCGTAAAAGCTGATCATTCAGTCAGCCAAGTTTCTGAAATTACATGCTTGTTGTCAAACTATTCATCGGATCGGACCGGCTACACAGTTCCGTCCGATCCGAAACCAGAAAATTTACGCTGGTAACCTATGCTTGAAATACTACTTCGCCTACACGCCTAGCGGCTACCAGCAAAAACAACGTTCAGCATAGGTGCTACGCAGTACCGAATCTGTTACATCATGGTCACATGATAGGCAAGTTTGACATGACTTTGCTATGATTTTTATCTTGAGTTATACAAAATATTAAATTTCTATGATCATAGTCAACAAAAATGCATTCATCACTGATGTTTTTGTGTACAGGATGCTCGTAAGAACTGTACCACTAGGAAGCGAACCGCTCCGTTCTAGCCTAGACACGTGTGTAGTGCATGCACTATGATGACTTGTGTACATGTAAATGTACATGTATGTGTAAATAGTGCGCTGCGTTTAAGACGAGGTTCGGATAATACGAGGAAAACGGGCCAGTCCAGCGGACCTCGTATTAACGAGAGTCGACTGTATTCTTTCTTTTTGTGCATTCTTACATTTTATTGTAAACACTGTGCTTTTAAAAACTACCTTTGTAGTTATCATCTATTGTTTCTTTTCACATAGAATCAACCCCCCCCCCTACAAGTTGAACAATCACAGCCCTGGTTGTGCCACCAAAAGTCTAAACAAAGTCTGACACACTAAAACCCTCAATAACAAAATGTAAACATGTGTATGTGTTTAATGAAAGCTTGTGAGTTCATGTGGTTTGTTTGGCATTGGAGAGATACACATGTGCTACCCACGTGTGTACACAGTAGCAATGCAGTCAGTGCTGTGTGTCAAGAAGGGCGGAGCTTATTGCATTGGTCTATTGTAACCACTGTTTGCGATTCAGACTTTGGGCTGCAAGCCAGTGTGAATAAATCAAAATAATAATAATAAAAATAAAAATGAAAGCTTAGATAACATTTTGCAAACTTATTAGTGACTGCTATACAGCACACTAATTGTATAATAGAAAATCCCATTTTTCCACGGGCAAATAGGACTTTTTAAGCACCAGTGCATATGCGAGTAATAGTGAATACTTCTTGATGTAAGATCCATTCAAAAATGCAATATCTGCATTATCTGTACTAATCTATTATTTTTTTTCTCTCTGTTAACACTATTTTAATTTACCTCTCTTTTGACACCATGGGAGCTCTTTTATTCCATAATCATAAAGGATTTCTTCTCCTTCACTGATCCTCTTCAAGGCAAACAAGCACAAAACTGGTTGACTGTTAAGTTGAAGAACTTTCATTCGTGCATTCTGTTCTTTCTTTGAATCACCATGATTTGTTAGGCGACCAAAGCGGAGTTCCTTCAATGGGGCTGTAGCATCATAACTGTGACAGTTGGAAAATTTGTTATGTAAAAACAGGGAATTTAAATAATTTCAACAGGACTATACGAACAGTGCCCTTAGTGCTTTCAGAGTGCCTTTGACACTAAAACCAACACCAAGTATTTACGGCTCAAAGTCAAGCCAAGCCCAAGATCGTTATAAAGGTTGGTCTCAAGTACTCCATCATTGACCTTGCAGAAATGCAATAAGCATTATAAAATACATACCAAAGATTGCTTCCATTATGACGAAAGAAGTAACGAAAGACGCTTTCCTCTTCCTCCTCTCTCCTCTCCCCATCTTCTTTTGTGATTAAGTCCCCTCCATAAGTATATAAAGGAACTCCTTCAAAATTTTTATCAGCAAAGACTCCCCTCCCTAAATGAATCAGACAAAAACAATTGGTTATAATATTAAAACTATTAATGTTTGATGAGTAACAGATAAAAAAAATATATATTATTTTGCCCTCGCACTGACTAATTAAACACTATACTTTGAGGTTTCTGAATGCTGCAGGAGAATAAATATTATTTACTGGTGACATGGGTAAGATTTAGTTCACATTCTAGAACAGATGGCATAACTACTAAAACCATCAAGCTTGCTTGGCAAGCTATAATTTTATGGACAAGCTAAAGTTCTTGCATGGATTAAAATTATAAAACATCTCTATTTTGTCAAGCTTTTGTCAAGTTTTACACTAACATACACAAAATGAGTGTAACGACGATTAGACATGTAGGTCTACTATAAAGCCGCATTCGCATTGGAATTTTGGGTCTTGTAACTTACAGGCCCGGTAAGTTAACTTACCGGCCCGGTAAGTTAACAGCTGTTCGCACTTGGATTAATTTGTGTCCGGTAACTTACCAGGGACGCTGCGTAGGTTGAAAAATTTGATCTCGAGGGGCGCCTTCCCTGACCTTTTAGATAGAACAAGCAAAAGTGACGTAGGCGGGCAAGACACAAAGGAAATTAAAAAAGCAAGACAAAATGGAAGGTAAATCAAAGCAAAGCTGCAAACAGTGTGACGACGTGGGGTAACAAACTGTCTGCGCCTGCGCAGGGCTGGTCCTAGATTTGAGGTCACAGGCTAGGTCACCATATTCGTGACCCGATAACAAAAGTCACATGACCATATTGTTAAGTTACCGGAATAGTGCATTCGCATTGGACTTCTTGTCCCTGTTAAGTTAACATTGTTAAGTTACCGCGACTCGAATCGGCCTGTTAAGTTAACAGCGCTGTGGTGGTAAATTACCACCCCGGTAAGTTACCGGCTGTTCGCACTTGGACTTAATATCGGTAAGTTAACAATTTGCGGCAGTACGTTAACCATTTTAAGTCCAATGCGAACGCGGCTTAAGCTGGCTTTTACAGATGGAACAAGCTCTGTCAAGATTGTTCTTAAGCTCCCAAAATAGCTTTGATTTCACTTTCCCATCCGACTCTAAAATAGACTTGGCCCTGGCCTTAAAATTTTGACAATGATTGCATTCAGCAGCTGTGTTATTTAGCTACTGGTGGGGATTTATCTTTCAACACAAATACAGCCATAACCACCCAATTGACCTGATTTTGGATAGTGTTCAACTTGTGAACACTTTTTACAATAATTTTCAAGTAAATTTGTGTAGATGTATCTATGTGTGAGTGAGTCAATCCAATGTTGCATTCTAATGAGCATTCCCGGCTACAAGCTTCTGCTGACTAATGTGGTTTGTTTTAATTAGTTTGTGCGTAAGACAATATTAGTTTTGTGTTGTGTTTAAAACGTGGGATAAGTGCATTATAACAGTGTATAATGTTCTTGTAATGTTAATTCTACCACCAGAAAAGTTTTCTTTTGATTCTGATGTTAATCTAATTTGCATTAAAAAGGCAACCAAAAGGAATTTCCCTACACACTTTACCCCATATTTCATACTTTAAAATAAAGCTTATGGCATGACATTTACCTTTCCCTGCTGAGGGTTTTACAGTAAACCCCGGTGGGTCAACCTTAGCAAGGGCCTCCAGCCAAGATATCGAATTTCGTCTCTAAAATCAAGAGAATAAAATTATACATAAGAATGCTCAGTGAAGTAAAGATGGTGCATTATTAGCCCTACTTGTGTGGCCAAGCCGAATCCTTGGGCCAGTTCCACGCCTGTAAGTCGTGCAGCTAAAATTGCGACGCATCCCCTAAGGTGTTAATAAACAATGTCTATGGCCATGTTCAGACAGCGTACTAAAGTTAGACCCGAATTGGTTTAACTTTACGAGCAGCGGGGGAGATTGTAAAAATAAAACTACCTTGCGTTCAGACAGCTCGAAGTTAAACCCGATACGGTTTTAAGAGGTCAAACAGCACCGTGAAACAACACAACATCCAGTTTATTCACAAAAGCACGCGCACAGCCCTGTTGAGGCGCACGTTGAGGCGTACGAAGGCATATTTACCTTACACAGGTCCGTGGTCATCTGTTGTGAGTTAAAACAGATGTGGTCATTTTTATTCTGTCCAAACACCAGACTAAAAGATAAACCCAAAGTGGTTTAACGCTACTCCTAGAACTATTCGGTTCGTTCTGCTATCGTCTCCCCGACCCTCATAGGTCATCATGTACAAAATCCTATTCGAAACTTTGTCCCCTTCACGTTTATGCACCTGGACTTCTCTTTTGAAAACGTAGCACGCCAAAATTAGGCTCTATGTGTTTATTGTTTTCACAGTGAGCTCGGGGTGGGTCCAGAAAATCCACTCCGCAAAAAAAAAGTGCAAAAAATGATAAATTCCCATCGTTTATTCAGAATCGTCGCCTTCCGATATCAAAAATGGCCGCCATCGCTTGTATCACTGGTATGCTGCGTGCAACGCTGGTCCACGACATGCCTTAAGCTGGTATTCAATAGTATTCTGTGCGCAACACTGGTCCACAATAATCAATGGCTTATCTTTTATACGTAAACCGTTGGTTATTGTGAACCAGCGTTTCGCGCAGCATACCATTGATACAAGCGACGGCAGCCATTTTTGTTGTCGGAAGGCGACGATTCCGAATAACGATGGGAATTTATCATTTTTTGCACCTTTTTTTTGTGGAGTGGATTTTCTGGACCCACCCCGAGCTCACTGTGAAAACAATGAATACATAGAGCCTAATTTTGGCGAGCTCCGTTTTCAAAAGAGAAGTCAAGGTGCATAAATGTGAAGGGGAAAAAGTTTCGAATAGGATTTTGTACATGATGACCCATGAGGGTCGGGGAGACGATAGCGGAACGAACCGAATAGTTCTAGGAGTAGTTTAACGCTAGCCCACCCTTGCCGACCGATTGAACTCATTCGAATTCAATCCGATTAGGTTAAGAGCATTCAGACACACAAAGTTAAGCACGAATGAGTTAAAACTGCCTTAAAACCAACTTGAACCACCTCTATTACCTCTTAGCTTCCCTCGAGTGCTTTGGTTGTTGAAAGTAAAAAGTTATTGCAAACAAACCTCTTCAGGTTGCTCAAAATGACTTCAAAGATTGGTCACGGCCATTTTGTATTTCAGTCTCAAAAAAATACATCACCAGTGTTTCGAGGGTGCGAACATAATTCAATATATTTTATGTCACAGCACCAGCTATTAGAGAGTTTCTTACGGGGGAGCTCGCAGGTACCACATGTACACAGACTGGAGTCTGACAGCAACATGCACTTCTGTTGGTCACCAGTCTGTGTACGTGCGGTACCCCCTCTTCTCATTATTTTGAAGCTCACTATAAGCTGTAGCTACGACAATAACTCTATGACCCAAGTCAGAAAGCAGGCATCAAACTCTGTTCGCACCCTCGCTCACCGGTGACATATTTTGAGAAGGCAATCCAAAAAGACCGCGATCATTCTTGGCTGTAATTTCAACAACCAAAAAGAACCCAAAAGATGCCAGTGCCCCCGCCCCCCAATTGGAATCCGCCATTATGTTTATCAAGATCCAGTGTATAAAAAATGCAATAGAATCTATAATTGATTTACCAGCAGTGCCCCCTAGAAAATATGGTACCCCCCCCCCCCTTGTGCCTCCCCTACAAATTTCCTTAGTTACGCCCCAGTAACTGGCAAATTAGTACAACCAAGTTACTGGGTCTAGACTAGCAGGGGCTAATTAATAGTACTAGTAGTAGCGCATTTATAGACACAACACACAGGTTAAAGTTTTATTTCCCCTTTTTTTAATCTAGATGTTTGTTTGTCATCTATCTTTATCTGTATTTAGTCACCTCAGGCCTAGACCCAAGTAAAGCAATTTATTTTTAAGACGACGTCGATGTTAATTTATTTTCAAACTTTCAAAAACATTGAAGCTGAGTTCATATATTCTTTGGTGACATGACTGACGTTAGAAACTGTGGTGAACAGCTTATTGTACGTTTTAACTGAGCCACTGGGAAGACAACGTTGAACGTTGAAAACTGGCATGACTGTCAGTGCATAGAGCTCTATGGTCAGTGTCAGAGACGGAGCCTTTCGTTCACAACCACTGTAACTTCGCCTTACTTTATAATATTACTTATTAGGTCTAAACATGAGCAAGGTAATTTAAAATAAAACACAGCAACTCAAAATGATCATGGAGGTCTATTTTACCTCCATGAAATGATGTAAAAACGCCTACATCGACAACCAAACTGCATGAAAAATTACATTAATTCAGTAAGTAAGAGACTTACCTTTTTGCTACAAAACAACAACCACGTTGTCTCCCGATCCTGGCGGTACTGTGCGTTACGTCATAACTTTCACACGAGTACAACAAAATGCAAACGCCTGTATATCGAGTGGTCTACGACGTACATCCAGCATGCAGTGAGCACAGCGAATGTGATGGTGCGCGGCAAGCGTTTTTGGTATGCCTTTTCTGGGTACCAGCGTAATCCGGAAAGTTTTCTTGCCGACGATGCCAAATTGTGATTTAGAAGTGGTGTTTTTTTACCAAAACTTCAGAGCATTAACAAAATACAGATATTACGCAAGAGGTATGCATTTTTTACAAACAATCCTTAATAGTGCATTTATTTGAAAAAATTCAATAGTCTCCCAAATGATTACTGCTAACACCGTCACTTATACAACCTCGGAAAATCCCCCATCGCAAGTATTTATTTTAGACACCCCTAGGAAAGTGTGGACCCTCCCAAGTTCTTCTGGCGGGAAACTATTTCCAAAATAACATTAGAGAGCCAACGAAGTCAAGCTGGTTCCCTATATAAAAGCGTACACAGAATTAAGGAGACGTCAAAATGTCTCCTTAAGTAAAACGTCTCCTTAAGTACTTTTTAAAACTGCAAATCGTCTCCGAAAGACCCCATTTGTAAAAATAATAATAATAAAAAACAACAACAAGCAACAGCAACGGCAACGGCAACGGCAACGGCAACGGCAACGGCAACGGCAACGGCAACGGCAACGGCAACGGCAACGGCAACGGCAACGGCAACGGCAACGGCAACGGCAACGGCAACGGCAACGGCAACGGCAACGGCAACGGCAACGGCAACGGCAACGGCAACGGCAACGGCAACGGCAACGGCAACGGCAACGGCAACGGCAACGGCAACGGCAACGGCAACGGCAACGGCAACGGCAACGGCAACGGCAACGGCAACGGCAACGGCAACGGCAACGGCAACGGCAACGGCAACGGCAACGGCAACGGCAACGGCAACGGCAACGGCAACGGCAACGGCAACGGCAACGGCAACGGCAACGGCAACGGCAACGGCAACGGCAACGGCAACGGCAACGGCAACGGCAACGGCAACGGCAACGGCAACGGCAACGGCAACGGCAACGGCAACGGCAACGGCAACGGCAACGGCAACGGCACCGGCACCGGCACCGGCACCGGCAACGGCAACGGCAACGGCAACGCCAACGCCAACGCCAACGCCAACGCCAACGGCACCGCCAGCAGCCAGCAGCCAGCAGCCCGCAGCCCGCAGCCCGCAGCCCGCAGCCCGCAGCCCGCAGCCCGCAGCCCGCAGCCCGCAGCCCGCAGCCCGCAGCCCGCAGCCCGCAGCCCGCAGCCCGCAGCCCGCAGCCCGCAGCCCGCAGCCCGCAGCCCGCAGCCCGCAGCCCGCAGCCCGCAGCCCGCAGCCCGCAGCCCGCAGCCCGCAGCCCGCAGCCCGCAGCCCGCAGCCCGCAGCCCGCAGCCCGCAGCCCGCAGCCCGCCGCCCGCCGCCCGCCGCCCGCCGCCCGCCGCCCGCCGCCCGCCGCCCGCCGCCCGCCGCCCGCCGCCCGCCGCCCGCCGCCCGCCGCCCGCCGCCCGCCGCCCGCCGCCCGCCGCCCGCCGCCGCCGCCGCCGCCGCCGCCGCCGCCGCCGCCGCCGCCGCCGCCGCCGCCACCGCCACCGCCACCGCCACCGCCACCGTCACCGTCACCATCATCATCATAATAATAGTAGTAATAGTAGTAATAATAATTAATTAATAATAGTAATAGTAATTAATTATAATAAGAAGAGGAAGAGGAAGAGGAAGAGGAAGAGGAAGAGGAAGAGGAAGAGGAAGAGGAAGAGGAAGAGGACGAGGACGAGGACGAGGAAGAGGAAGAGGAAAGGAAGAGGAAGAGGAAGAGGAAGAGGAAGAGGAAGAAGAATTGATGATGATGATGATGATAATAATAAAAGTAATAATAGTAGTCATAGTTATAATAGTAATAATAGTAATAATAAGAATTAATTAATAATAATAATAGTAATAATAGTAATAATAGTAATAATAGTAATAATAGTAATAATAGTAGTAGTAATAGTAATAATAGTAATAATAGTAATAATAGTAGTAATAGTAGTAATAATAGTAATAATAGTAATAATAATTATACTAATAATTATAATTATAATAATAATTATAATAATAATTATAATGATGATAGTGATGATGATAGTGATGATGATAGTTATGATAGTGATGATAGTGATGATGATAGTGACGGCGGCGGCGGCGGCGGCGGCGGCGACGACGACGATGACGACGACGACGACGAGGAATATATTTATGTAGAAGGTCAAATTTATAGACAGGAGATAGGCCATGAAGAGCTTTGAAAGTGATGAGATTTAATTTTCATGCAATACGTAATTTGATCAGGAGCCAGTGGAGTTCATGTAAGGCAGGTGTAATATGCTGAGAACGAGGTGTACGTGAGACGAGGCGAGCAGCGGTGTTCTGTACATGCATGGGCTATTGTTTGATGACAATTATATACATGTACATGTATTTACTTCACTTGAAAATTGAAATTAAGATGCAAGAGTTTTCCTCAAAGCTTTTTAACCTTTTTTTATACATTACTAGAACGACTGTATTTCTTCAAATCCAAGTATACTTTGACAAATGCTTTGATTTTTATTTTGATGTAAAGGTTGATTACATTATCCAGCAGCTTCTTGGAGACATCACCAGTTATTTTACCTCTTGTTATGGTACACCAATAATTTTGAATTCTACTGCAAGGATTTTTTCTTTTAACACATTTAATGTTAACTCCAGGAAAGTTAATTAGTGTAAATTATCTCTAGTTAGGTAAGGTCTACTTTCCTGTTCCATGGTTCTAAAAAATAAGTACACATCATCGTTTACGTTAAAAAGACCACCTCTATTCTGCCAGGTTCTAAGAATTTTACAAAATATAGATGCAGTGTCATTCTTCCGATTGTTATTTTTATTTTAAAGGGAGACGTATCCTGAAACGTACCTCAGAACATGTTCTTTGGACATTGGAATATGAACATTTGTACTTGGCAGATTGGGCGAAGAGTCAACAGAATTTCTATCTTTTACTAATAAAGTTAGCACAGTTTGTAAAAGGTACTGATGTGTTATCAAAACATGTTGACTATTGGTGTCAATGCTTAGAGTTTCAAGAAACAATTTCCAGTTATCAATGCTTGACAGCTTGAACTGGTGGAATGCCCTCCATATGATTTCTGCTTCTGGCTTTAAACATTTCTCGTCCCTGGATATAGCTATCAACCACACTGCCCTAACTGTTGATTCAGCATAAGCAATGAATGAAGAAGAATCAACAACAGTTAACAGACTAGATACTAGGCCAATGATGCAAACTGCCGTCAGGAGACTGGTTAAACCCCTATTAGGGGTGGTAAATTGTGTAAGAAGGTGGTGGGATTTGATGCCAATGTACTGTACCTATGGTCACTCATGCAAAAAATGCCCGTGGGCACCTTTGTGTGGCAAAACAAAAACAATCAGTTCAAATCCGTAGCCTACGAAGTCAAAGATATGGGATTATGGCAATCCAGTGGTTAGATTGGGTGGCCAAATCAAATGGTGTTACAACCAACACCAATTCAACCACTAAGAAAAAACTGTGGGCGGTAGAAACGTGAGAGTGGACGGGCACTGTCAAGAGACCCATACGGTCTATCAGTTACAGATGTCGGCTCAATCTAGAGGGAGGTCAACTCCGTCAATAAAAAAAATAGAGAGGCATTGATGGAAGAGACCCAAAAGACTTCTACCTACATCCGGGAACTTAGGTATAATTTAGTTGAAATGTTGGAATGCGAGTGGGAAGACATTCAGAAAAGCGACCCAGACTTGAGTCACTTTTTGTAATGCGTGGACAATGTCCACGAAGCAGATCTTAAAGGGGGTATTGGACAGGTCCATATTTGGTTTGGTAGAATGCGACCTTCGGGTACCGCAAGAAAAGAAAGATGACTTTTTTCCGAGATGCCACCCATATTCAAAAATGTGGACATCTCTATGGATGATATTGGAAACCATATGCGGCAGTACGCCGAAGAGATGAATATTATGAACAAACCCAGAAGTCTGATTGGTAGCATGTTTGGGACAAAATTACTACTTGCAACTTCACTATTGTCTTGGTATTTGAAAAATGGTTTGGAGGTAACAAGGGTGTATGAAGTGATTCAATACAAAGCCAATCCGTGCTTCAAAGAGTTTGGTGACCGAGTCAGTCAAGCCAGGAGGGCTGAGGACAGTGACCCTAATAAAGCTATCATAGCACACTATGAAATTACTTGGTAACTCGGCCTTTGGGAAAACAGTGACTGACCAGTTAAAACAAGTAAATGTTCAAGTGTGTTCTGATTCAGATGCCCCCGCCAAAATCAATGACAAGTACTTCATTCAGTAGGTGGTGGTATGTATGAGGCCGACATGTTCAAAAAAGCGATCAATTTAAACCTCCCCATTCAGATTGGTTTCTTCGTCTACCATACTCTAAATTGCGCATGCTCAAATTTTACTTTGACTTCCTTATGAAGTTTGTCGATCCAATCGATTTTCAGATGTGTGAGATGGACACCGATTCGGCCTTCACGGCAATATCGGGCGACAGTCTTGATGACGTAATCAAGCCCGGTATGAAAGACCAATACCACCGGGAAAAGCACCTGTGGTTTCCGCGTCAGAACACACCCGAGCATACAGTTATACAGTTATGATAAGAGGACTCCGGGGCTGTTTAAATCAGAGTGGGAGGGAGAGGGTATAATTGCACTGTGTAGCAAGACGTACTTTTGTTTCAGGCCCACTGAGAAGTTCAGTTGTGAGGGTCTAAACGGAAGAAACAATGAACTCACTAAGGAGAAGTACATGACGGTGTTAGAAACCAGATCCTCGGGCTGGGGAGTTAAAGGTTTTATCATAAACGTGGTGTAATGTTTACCTATGAGCAGAGAGGGACGGCCCTGACCTATTTCTATCCCAAGCTAAAGGTCGGAGACGATGGGGTTTCTACAACAGTTTTAGATATATGAGGAGATTAACCTTTCCCAGTTCTCCAGGTTCGTCCACAAAAATAATAGTTTTCATAAATAAACGCTGACCCAGCTAATAAGAGGTCACGCAATTACTTCTGTTTTAAAATTTGCAGTAGTTCACTTAATGTGTGTTTAAAATTTGTAATCAGATTCTGAAAAACCTGTTCCTGTTAACTTTTGAAGTCTTGAATACGTTGTATATTGTAACTCGTACTGCCGTTGTCAAATCTATTCTATTTTCCTGTTCTTTTTGTTTAATAATAATAAATAATAATAAACAGTGCTTTTGTGGGTTATTTTTTAGTGGTGGGGTCATCATGAGGGTGAGTCATAGACCATAATCCGATGGGTTGAAGGGGGGGGGGGGGGTTGAGGGGAGCTCTTTATACCATTTGGGCCGGGACTGACCAGAAATAAGGTGGGGGCACTCTTCATTCCATTTAGGACTGAACAAAAACGAGGTGGGGGGCGCTCTTCATTCAGAACGGTGTCGGTTATAAAAGAGGGTTGTGCTGACTATGGTTTTTCATTGTATGGGATGAGTTTGTCTCCACAAAACATTGTGTGGTGTTTTGGAGCTTATCAGGATGCTTATGACCGGATGTATCTGAATAAACCCAAATTCATGATCGAGGTCTATCGCAACGCGGCGAGTTCCCCTTACTGTCTCTTCGTGGATTTGAAACCGGACACTGAGGAGCACATGCGTCTGAGATCTAACATCTTCCAGGGAGAATACCCCACGGTTTCTGTTCCAAAGGTATAAAATAAAGCCACTCTCGCAATGGGGTTTCATTTGTAAAGACGTCGCGTGCACAAGCATGTTTCCTACCTACACGTATTAGCAAAAGGTTCCAAGAAACAGCGCCAGGGAGTGATTTACGGAGCTGGCTATAACCTGTCTATATGAGTGCGCCCTCAACGTTTTAAATTGTAACATTTCCCTGACACTGACGAAAGAACCAAACTGGGAAGACACAAGTGAGAACTGAGAGCGCTGACCAACGGGAGGACGAGCCTGCAGAAAGACAGCTTTAAAACAGAAGGGCAGTTTTCTTGATGCGTTGCTGATGCCGGTGTTGAGCGCTCTGGGAGGACTGCTATTCAAGTAAATGTCATGGAGCATGCGAAGAAAATGGTGCTCGTACCGCAAGACACTTGCCAGAATGCAGGCGTCTAGACGCGTCGTCCATGGTTTAGACACCGATCTGAGAAAGTTGCTCAAAAGACAGGATCTGTCAGAGGGGGATAAAATTAAGCTGTACCAACTGACCCTACAGAGGTATATTGCGCTGAACAAACAGAGGACGGCTCTCCTGTCTATGACCCGCAAGAACGAAAATACTGCCAATGTGAACGGACCTCCTACGTTGACGAAGTAGCCACCGATAGATACAACCGGGACAGAACCAATTGTGATAAACCCCTCGCTCAAAGTAGACTTGAAGGAAACGGTAAGCAACGACGAAGACATACGCTACGACGGGTTTCCCCAGTTGTTTGCGACAGCATCCCATCTTCCCACCAAAAAGCGGAAAGTCCCTTTGTTGCAACTGAGACCGATCCACTGGCCTAGAAGAGGAAAAGTAAACAACATTATTCGACCAGAAAACAAAAGTGGACATCGTTATAAATCAAGCGCAGTGCCTCCATTCCTCCATTAAAAGCGCGACTTTCGCCATGGAGTGTTGCCTCCCCAAACCTGAGTGCACATCGCCAAATATACTGAAAAAACTCTGCTGCTTGAGGGTGTGTTGCAACAGCACGCTCGTCATTGAAGATTCAAATTTCGTCGATAGAGGAGTATCTGAGGAAGTTGTATCACGACACAAACCACCCTTCTGGTTTCGGTGGTGTGGTTGCTGTCACCGCGCGGTTCAAAAAGACGGAGTGGACATCAGCAGGATACAGATTGTTAGATGGCTTCGTCAACAATATACTTATACGCTACACAAACCCATCCGGAGACGTTTCAGGAGAAATCAGGTCAACGTTGGTGGGATTGACGATCAATGGCAGGCAGATCTGGTAGACGTACTTGCCCTCGCAGGTGGCTCAACATAGTAGAGGGTCACAACCACATGTATTTTAACGCTGAAGAGGCTGAAGGAGACATACATATTCACACCATTCCGGAGTGCTTTTACTAGACTCCGGATGAAGTGCTCTCTAAGATTACACCCTCGATCGAACACGGCGACAAAATACGTCTCAAGTACAACAAAAACCTTCAAAAAATAATCATCAGAACGCAAAGGCGTCAGCATCAACTTTCGTCGAATGTCTGGGTCACTTGTTTGGTTTTTAACAAGGCTACTGCTATCACCAGTATAAAGAAGGCACCCCACGTCGTGAATATGAAGCAAATCCACAGCCTATTTGTGTACACCGACATCATTATGAGTGCAACATCGTCGGGGAAACCAGAGCACCTCTTCTGTGAAATGTGAGTGTGGAAGGGGAATATGGGGATATCGTTACAAAGACGTACAACAGTCCGCATGACATGCCTCTCAAACAGAAATTCATCAACACCGTCAACATAAATATCAGGGAAGACGTGAGCCTTCATATTCCATTTTTTGGCGGGAAGGTCATAGTGAAACTCAGGCATGAGAATCTTCCGGATTTTTCCGGATTTCCGGATTTTTCACTTCAAAATATGTGGTCTCCGAGTTCAATGTGAATTTGAATTAAAAATCGGGGGGTAGGTCCGGGTGGGGTAAGGTCAAATGTTGAAAAATATTGTGAAAATTTCAATTTTATCACCCGAGAAAATGCGTATTTAATTATTGATGCCGGATGGAAAGGGAGTGCGCTTTCTCGCTACGTCCATGTGTGTGTACACAAAAAGACGTCGAAGTGTTTCTTATATTCAGATGCACACTGTTAACGTCACCGAAATGCGCATGTATGGAGAATTTGTCAAAGTGCACACGTAAAATACACGCGGGGCACTGTGCAGTCAGCCAAATTCTCACTACATCCTGTAGACTGTGAAGAACAAGTCCTCTGTGTGTTTTGTGTGTGTGGTTAGCGCGCGCGATGTGTACCTCAATGCTAGTGTTGAACAAAATAACTAACTGCGACTTATGCGAGTCTATTTGCTTCACATGTTGCATCCAGCGGCATGCACGGCAGCCATTTTGCGCTGTTGCTGAGTCAACATGTCACTCAGTGTAGCGTTTGTGCAACGTGATGCCGCTGTTGATGTCAAGGAAATTGACAAAACGATAAAGAATAAATGGAATTGGAGCTGGTGTGACAAAGTTTTGTTTCCCGGATCTCCTGACCAGCATTTGGTCGGCGATTGTTTTCGCAAGCTTAATCAAGCTGGCGATGCATTTTGTACATGTTGCCAAGCCACGATCAGATATGGAAGCTCTGGCTGGACTGCGTTGCAGAAACACGCAACCAAGAGTGAGCACAAACGCCGGTTAAGAGAGAGGCGAACCAACTATCGGTTATCAGTGGTAGAACACGGTAATTATGAGCTTTGTTTTATTATTTTAATATTAGGTTGTGTCTTAATAATTTTATAGATTGTTTATCTGTGTGTTTTTTTTTTTTTTTTACTTGCTTGAGTGACGAACCTTACTTGTAATCGTCGTACCCTCCAACCGATTACATTACTACATACATGTACATACATACACAAATTGTACCTTTTCACACAACTCGAATTTCCGGGGTTGGAAGATGCACTTTGTGGAGTCTAATCTCAACCTCGTTCTAGTTATATTTAATGGTAAATTATAACCTCGTACTCATAAACACATCGCTCTCGCCGCATAATATTTTCCCAGTGTGCGCCGTCGTTGATCGTTAAATCACGAACATTTCATTGCAAAAGATGTTCTATACAACCGATCCTCAAATCGTAAACACATAAAAATGATTGTTTATGAAAAAGTGTTATTCAGGGCAGAAATTTGGGACAAAATATTGAAAAAAAGCAAGTTTGTGACTTTAAAAAAAAAAAAGTAGATTTTTTAATTATTTTTTTATTTTTATTTTTTTATTGCTGTTGTATTAGTACGTTGCATACCAATATATTTTGAGGCTGTATTGTATTAATTTTAAACTGTTAACAATGGTTTTAAATATATTTTTTCTACAGGTCAATCATCCATTCGCACCTCTCCATATGGTTTGAATCCTCTCCTTTTGCATCCTGGAGACATTGGAGTAGACACAAGAAATCCAACAGAGCCAGCAAAGCCTAGAGTTACCAGAGCCGACAGATTAGCACAGGCACAGGTGATTATTCATTTAGTTGTAATATAAGATGTCTTGGTTACATTGTGACATTTTGTTTATTCTAGCATTAGACTTTTAGGTTAAAAAACTTGTTCACATCATTTTGAATTGTGTTTAGTATTCAATTTTTACAATGCACTGTGTTTTTCTTTTGTTTTTATCAAAGGCAGTGATATTGGGTGTACTAGCCGAGCACAACCTCCCCTTCACTATGGCACCTGTCCTAATAGACACTGCTAAAGAGCTTGTGAAGGATAAGAAAGTCCTTGATGACCTCACCATGGACAGAACTACAGCTTCATACAAGATGCAGTACGGCTTGAAGAAAACTGTCATGGAGAAGACACTTCATAACATCAAGAACAGTTCATTCTCCCTGAACATAGATGAAGCCACGAGCAGCGGAAACAAGAAAGTTCTAGCCATACTCGTCAGCTACTACTCAGAAGAAGACAAATGCGTCGTCGTAGAGCACCTCCAATCAGTGGAACTGGTTGTAGTCAATTCAGAGTCACTCTTCAATGTTCTTGTACAAATTTTTGACGACCATGAAATTCCATGGAAGAATCTTGTTTCTCTTCTTATGGATTCCTGTGCAGTAATGCGCGGAAACAAGACAGGGTTAGAGAAGCGTATTCGGGACAATAAGGCATCCCATCTTGTGGACATAGATGGAGACATATGTCATCACATCCACAACGCGACAAAGAAGTTCTGCAAGCCATTTGATAAGTATGTGGAGCGGTTATTCAGTGATCTGCATAACGATTTCAAATGGTCACCTGATTTGAAAGAGGCACTGAGGGAAATCTGTGAGATGATTGGATTATCATTTACGATGCCTGACCAATTCATAGAGCACAGATGGTTATCATGCTATGATGTGGCTGTATCTACATTGCGATTGATCGATGCCTATCAAGTGTTCTACTATGGCTTTCTTCCACCTGCAAATAAGTTGGTCTATCAGGCAGTGGTCCTTCAACTTGTTCGCAAATATGGCTTGGACACAACAGAAAGAGACAGAATCAAAAGTATTCAGCGGATGCTGTCGGCAAAGAATCTCACAGAGCAAGGCAGAGATAGGAAGAAGAGGATAGTTGAGAAGTTTTTTTATAACTCTCACAAGACACAGTTGACCCTCCATCTCTACAAGTCTGTTCTACCACAACTCAAGTCGTATGTCTGCTTGTTCCAGACAAAAGTTCCACTAATCTTCAAGGCACATGATGAGCAGGAGAAGCTATTCAAGGGCTTCCTGTCTTGCTATATAAAGCAGGAATTCCTGTTGAACTTGAATGCACATTCACTGAAGAAGTTCAAGCTTGATGATCCATCCAAGTATCTTTCCAGTAGAGATGTTTTTGTTGGATCGGGTGTGGCAAAGATTGCCAAAGCAAGGGCCCAACAGACCAAATTGTTCGGACATTCATGGAAGCCACATGTGAAGCCTACAAGGCATGTGGAATATGTTTGCAACTCAAGTTGCCACTGGCCAACCCGTGTCTTCAGGCTTTATCAGCCATTGATCCTGCGGCCCGAGGCCATAGCCTAACTTGTCGTCTTTTGAAGAAACTAAAGTCTGAAATTTCTGCATGCCTTTCAGAGGATGAGGAAGAGCAGTATGACCTTCAGGTGCAGAACTTCCAGACTGATAGGATGCTGCCAGCGTATAATGATGGTGCTAGAGCAGATGTGTGGTACGCTGATGCTTTCATGAAGTATCCAACCTTCGGGAAAGTTGTCAAGGCATGTTTGTCAATTTTCCACGGCCCACAGGTGGAAAGCAGCTTCAGTGTGATGGGGCATATCCTGGACCCTAAATCTTGCAGGATGAACATACCTACCTTTTCCTCCATCCAAACTGTCAAATACCATATGCTGGCTCGAAGTAAGAATGCACTGACTGCATTTAAAACATCTCCCCATCTAACTCACAACATGCGTGGTGCAGCTGCTGCCTACAAAGCTGTGCTTGCAGCAAAAAAGACAAAGAAAGTCATGACTCCTGCGGCAACAAAGGCTGCCTTCAAGAGACAGGCCGCTGTTGCTGATAGGGTTGGCAGGTTGGCCTTCGAGGCTAAGCAGAGAAGGATTGCCAGAAAGAAGGCTTTGGAAGCTCTTTCAAAGAAGAAGGCACCAGGAAGGAGACCATAAATATTACATTTGGGTTTGTATTAGTTTCCAGTTTTTCAACACTAAAATACATAGTTATGCAAACTCACTTTTTGTGCTAATTACAAGACAAATGACATAATGCATCAAAGAAACTATTTGTTAAAATGGTTGTTGGCAATTAAATACAGCAGAAATAGTAATCTGCGGATTTAAAAGCAGTTATGAGTTAGACAGTAACAGAGATTATGACATTTGCCTTCTTTGTTACATCTACACTCATTTTACAGGTATGTTTTGTATTGCCATTTGTTTTTTATTTAAACTTAGTCACTGATTAACAATCCATAACAAAGGTTTTATTCTTGTGCATAGTTTGTCATGTAATTAACATTTTCTTATGTCAAATGTAAGAATGATTTAATTATGGATAAATGTCACAACAGGTGTCCCAGCCTGGTGAAATGACCCAACTACTGAGAATTTCTTTTGTTATGCTGGGTGGGTCTTATAATTATTAAATTTTAGAGCCATTACATGTATGTTTGTAGAGGGAAGGTATAATGCTGGTCAATGACCTGTTCCTTGAAGACGAAAGAAATACATGGGGCGTCAAAAAAAAACATTTTTTGAAATGGAAAGGACCTATCTCAGCTGTGGCAACAAATTCTTAGAGGAAGCTTTAACAGGGGCATAAGACTTATTAATGAAACAAACCCCACTGTTTATGTAAGGTCATGTCCTACAAAATACAAATGTAATGTTTTTATTATGTTTACTTCTTGGATGCACCCAACTGCTCAGACCAAATTTAACTTGAAGCTCAGTGACAGTAGTACGAAGGATGAATGGAAAACATATTCCCTGCCCTATCTCTGTTTACAGGATGTAAATATACAAGAATGTTTCAATATATAATCAATATGGATTGCTTAATTAGTAGGCTAATGTTAAAAAAAATTTGTTGTTTTTTTTCTTCTTTTATTATTTTCTCCCAACTCTTGAGATTTTTACTACCAATCGTGTAAATTGCTTTAAGTTACAAACTGTGGTGAATCAATATTAAATGTATGTGTCATTACTTGACTTAAAGTATTTTTTTGGTAAGCGTAATAAAAACAAAGCTGTTGAAAGAATTCAAAATTGTTTGAACTTTTATTACATTTTTAAGGAACTGAAACATTGGACAGATAGTGCTGTACTGCATTACAGTAATTTTTTTAACATTCCAGATAAATTTATTGGTTCAAAATTGTCTCTGAAAGGGCCTAGAATGCACCAGAGAGCATCTACGACCTAAAAATTTTTCGGGGCCCTAAAGCGGGCCCCGGACCCCACGCCGTAAGGGCTTCGCGCTTTGCGCTCGCAGGCTTCGCGCTTTGCGCTCGCAGGCTTCGCGCTTTGCGCTCGCAGGCTTCGCGCTTTGCGCTCGCAGGCTTCGCCATCACATTTTGGTCTCTTTTTTTTCACCAAATATTTTTCCTTCTTTTTTCTTAAACTCCATTCTCATGCCTGGAAACTACACTTTAGAAAGCGTCGCGCAACCTACTTCAACTGATTGAAACAACCGATATCATGAGAGGCCATTTCGTATCCCACCCTGGAAACTATGTGGACCACTACACGCGATAACTTGGGCATCCTGTTTTTCACGGCGGCTGCACTCAGAAAGGTTTCGGTCTTGGAAATTTATAGGGTGGACATTTCCGAGCAGCCATGCCCCTGATCAAGCAGGGGGCTAAGACATTGGGTCGTCAAGCCCTCTGCACCGGCTTGGGAATGGCACAGGATGCTCTGGAAGGGAAGAACATAATATTATGTACATTGTCAAAATAAAACATTGGAAAAAACCAGAAGGCATTAGTATACATATACACAAAGTATATATTAATAGACATTTAATAGACCAACAATTTTTGGGATTGCACTTTGCTCGTAACTTACATGCGACACTTGGGTTGGTCTATTTTTTGATGTGTCTTAAATTAAACGGACAGCTTCTTTGGAAAGGTAGCCAATTTCTACACATGTGACGGGATTTAATTGACAGAGCAAAATCTCTAGTTTGTCTCTTCGATTTTTGAGGGTTTCAAGTTTGCACACACTTAACACATCTCTATAACTAGAGTAGTTGTTACCAAAAATTATACGACACCCTCTTTTGAACACCTTCCAATTTTTTCACCTGCTCTTTAGTAAGATTTCCATTGAACAAAGGAACACAGTAGTCTAAAACAGGTCTAACATATCCCTTATATTTTGTCAAAAGAGCATTCACAGGTAAATTGTAAGAATGAAACAACGCAACATGTACAACTTTCCGCTACATTTTAGGTTATCTCATTGACATGTCTGTCCCACTTTAAATTGTCTTGAACAATCACACCCAATACTTTAACATACTGCACATTTTTTAGTTGAGTTTCATTAATACACAGGATTTCAGGCAAAAGACACTGACATGATGCAACATTTAATTGCATTTAATTTGCGTTGATTACCTAACTGGTTAATATCGACTTTCCCAACAACATCTTCCAACAACCATTTTGTTATTCAGTTCATACTACATTGTAAATATATTCATAAGTAAAAGCAAGACTGATACCTTTAGGCAGGGAGCGTAGGTTCTTGAAACTGCCACAAACTCGCCCACCTGCCCTAGTGCAGATTTATTGGATGATGGTTCAGATATAGGTTTTTTGTTCAGGCCATGTAACTAAATGAAACCTGAGAATGGGTACAAATTAAGGTCTGGGCAACTTTCTTACTCAAGATGCCTTGACACGTTTAAAAGCATTTTGAATTGCATAGTCCAAGAGCTGGGGGAGCCACGGCTGCTGCCCATATTGGAGTGCCAGACAGACTTTTCAAAAATGATGGGCGCTGGCGTTCTTAGACGGCAAAAGACGGTTACGTGGAAGATACTATGGAGGATAGACTACCAGTATCCAGTAGATTAAGATTGTAAAGCTGATGGTTGATCACATTGCTGGCTTAATTCTAGATTGCGTTTGGAATGAGATTTGTCTACAGAGTAAATTCCTTGATGTTATGATTATAACAATTTACGAACGTACTAAAACACCCGCTTTTTATTTCCCGAGATAATAAAGGTCTGAAGGCAATGCTTGCCATCGAAGTTCGGTGTTCCCAAAAAATGTTGCTTATTTTGCTGTTATTAATATGTAATTAATTGCAGGTGGGGAAAAAGGGTGGGAACAGTACACAAGTTTGAGGGGCGATTAAGAGAACAATTATCAGTGGGACACAGCGATAAGAATGGATTGTACAGAGCCCTTAATCTTGAACGATTCTTGGTGTCCAACTGGTACAGGTAAGTAAATATTTACTACATGTACTGCACTGTGTACAAGCTAACACAGAACAGTTTCTAACTCCCGGTTTATTTTTTTCATGTTAATGTTGTTCTTACTTAAACATTTTTTTTTATTTAAAGCAACAAAATGATAGGGAGCTACCATATGAAGCTAGAAGGTTTTAAACGAGCTGTAATAAAGCTCAACAACAGTGGGCTAGTTGTTGGTAAGCTTGTGTCGGACAGACACAGACAACTTGCAAAATACGTGCACGAGAAAACAAACATCAGCCACATGTTTGACGTGTGGCATACTGCCAAAGGTATGCTTGAAAAATCGCAAAAAGTATTGATCGAAGAGTTCATGGGCTCTTCTGCCACAAAGGGGAGCCCATTATGCTTTTGGATTTTGGTAATTTAGAAACTAAAAAATTACTGTTTCTACTTGTGCGCATCTACTTCTACTTGTGCGCATCATCAACAGCAGATGACTGCGTGCTGCAAAGTGGCTGTCAATTAAGAATCACATTCAAGGGTTCAGCATGGTCATTCCAATTTATACCCCAATTGCGAGCATGACAGACTGGACAATGACTGCAAAAAAAAAAGGATGAAACCAAGTAAATTAAATTCTCTATTTGTTTTGCTATTTAATTGCTGCAGAGGATCAGAGACATTCTTCTGCAGCAGACAATGCTTAGGTGATTTGAAATGACCAAATAATCTCGTCATTTAGCTGTTCCGACGTGTTAGTCGGAACAGCTATTGTTTCTGTCAAGATTATTATTATTATTTTATTATTAGCTGTTCCGAACTTTCAGTCGGAACAGCTATTGTAATCGTCGAGATTTATATTTTTAGCTGTTCCGAACTTTCAGTCGGAACAGCTATTTAATGAAAATGCTTTCAACGATGTTAGTGTCTGACAAGGGTGTGCATTTTTAAAAAAATACCGATGACGTCACGATACACACGAGCGCCCTCTAGCGGCAGGTTGAAAACTGTTCAAAATGGACTTTTTGAAGATGTGTGTGGAGAAGTTTTGTGTAATCACTTAAAAAATTACACATATGTTGATCGTCAGGCAGCCATCATGTGTGAAATTTCAGATTGATGACGTCATCGGGGGTCACGTGACGCGGCATTAAAGGTGCCTTTTTTAAAGTTGTATAACTCCCGAAGTATAAGTGCGATCATGTTGAAATATGGTAGGTTGTAAAATATTGGCAAGATCTTGTAAATGCTGAAATGACATGATGACGTCATCACATTATTTTTTTTAAATTATTTTTTTGAATTTATTTATTTTTAGCTGTTTCGCAGCAAAGCGCAGCGAAACAGCTCCTGTTTTCGTTGAAGTTTTTTTATTAGCTGTTTCGTAGCGCAGCACAACACTCCCGAAGTATAAGTGCGATCATGTTGAAACTTGGTAGGTCGTTAGATATTGGCATAAATTGGTATTAGTGCGATCATGTTGAAACTTGGTAGGCTGTTGGATATTGGCAAGTTTTTGTAAATTCTGTTATGATGATGTCATCACATGATTTGTTATGATTTTTTTCATTTTTTGCCCCTTTAAGTCCTGAAATGCTAGCGGAACATGCTATAATCAGTATCCGAATTTAAACAGGCTTGATAGGCTGTGCAAGCTTCGAAAACGAAGTGACGTCTTGATTCGTCAGGCTTGAATGATATGTTATTTAATTTGAAAACAAACAGATTCGGACGTTATCACTTGTCAAGTCTCAAGTATACAGTATTACCAGATCTATTGACATAATCGATACAATGTCACGGCATTCATTTTTCTAATGTAAAATTGACAATGATGTAAATGAATGTCAACTCATTCGCCCATACTTTACATTTTTTAAGAATCATCTTGTGGAAAGGGTTTTATAAATAAATGCACCAATATTGACGCCTTCATTAAATAGCGCCCTCTCGTGGCTGAGTTGTAAGACTGCATTTGGGTTTCCGTTTTGGCATTGAAAAAAAAAGAATGTTATTGTTAGTAAATACCCAAAGTGATTGGAGATGCCCAGTGTAAAACGTAATTACAGGGTTACATTGATTTGTCGTTGTTATCATTTTAAGTGATCAAAACAATTTTTAAAACATAAACAGGGAGGTTTGTGGATAGACCCATTTTGGAAACATCCATTATGTAATCAGACCTACCTACTTTCATCATAGGGTGTTTGTGTTTCTTCAACGACAACCTTTGTTTCAGTTATTTTACTTTTGTTTTTTACAACAGTATACATTTTAGGTACCGTAGTACCGGTATACATTTTAATGCAAAGTTGCTATAATGTGTACGAGCGAGAGCTAAGGCTGTATGTTCCTGATTTTGGCAAGATCCATTTAGTTGATAATTAACCCCTACTAAAACTTGATTAATTTTAGCATTTTGTTCACAAACTTCATGGTGCAATCTTCTCTCCAACTCTATTAAACATGTAATCTTCTAACTTGGGTTAAATGAACGTAGAAGCTAAACATACTTCAGTTGCTATATCAAGTGAAATATTTTCCGTTTATAGTTATTAAGCTCATATCAGTGTAGAAGCAATAACTTAATGAAGTCTAAAGTAGAAGCAATAACTTGATGAAGTCTACAGATTTTCTTATTCTATTTTTTATTTCGTATTTGTAATAATTTGATTGTTTACATTTCCTGATATCTAGTGTAAATATATATTTTTTAAAATATAATTTAATCAAATCATTTCAAAGTACAAGCAATAAGGTAATAAAGTCTACATGTTTTCTCAATTTGCCAGTTTTGAAATTGTTGATTAAAGAGACCCATTATGTAGATTTGTGTAATGGTGTTCAAAGTGCTTCAGCGGCCACTCTGATCCCAGGAGCCAACTCTGTCTCTAGACATGGTAACCGTTGCTGTGATCTTGAACGTGCATTACTCAACACACGAGACATACGAGACATACAGCTGTATGTCCCATACAAAGGACGAAGCAATAATGGTCAAGTGTTTTGCTTAGGGACACAAGTGTTGGGAGTGGGGCCCACACCGACACCCTGCTGAACACTAGACAGAACTATACTGACTTGGCAGTTAAGTGACTTGTCTAAACCATTATACCGGTAATCAAGGATAACGTTACCGGTAGGACTTACGTGTACAGTGTTTTCAGAGAATTTGTGAATGCTTTTTTTAGGAACGCCTGAAAGTTGGCATTGTTTTTACAAATTGCATTTATATCAAAATTTTAAGTGTCTTGCTTAAGGTCAAAAGTGTCACGAGTGGGGCCCACAACGACACCCTGCTAAACACTAGACAGAACTATACTGACTTGGCAGTTAAGTGACTTGATCAGTGTTGTTTTGTCCCATCAGTTAAGCATTTTTATAAATAAAGTGATGCATACTACATGAAGATCAAAACATTTTCGAAAACCAAGGGTCAATTTGCAAAGCTTTGTTCATTTCATGGAAGGTTAATTCAAAGCGGGATGCTTTCTTAAAAGAAGGGGCTTTATCAAATTCCAAGGAGGAAAGCTGTTTTTTAAAATACATTACTCAAAGAGTGTACTGCAAAGTCTGTGGCAGGATTCTGCACTTACAGCTATATGTCCCATCCAAAGGACGAAGCAATAATGGTGAACCTTTGTTCATTTCATGTAAGGTTAATTCATAGCGCGGTACTTTCTCCAAAAAAGTGGTGTAATCAAATTCCAAGCAAGAAGGCTGTTTTTTTAAATACGCTACTCAAAGGAGTGTACAGCAAAGTCTGTGGCAGGATATTGCACTTTGGACTCTAAAATTTCTGCTAATATCTTAACACTGATTGAATGGGTACTTGAGGTATTAATACAATGAACTTTACTCTGTGTCATGTTATCTTGCGAGTGTATTTTTGTCAAAAACAAAGTCTTTGTTGCAAAAGATAACATTTGAAGCCAAATATATGATTTCTTTCTGAGTGTGTCTCAAATAACCATTCAGATCATCTTGTGCTGCTTTCCAATATTGTGTATCAGTCAATCCGATGTGAGCAGGGTGTAGGTGATCTTGTACAAGTCATGAGGGAACATCAATCAGTCACTAATCCAGTGTGAAATGTTCTTTGCTGAAGATTCTGACTGAAATAACCAACAGAATAGTGTCGTTCAGTCTGAAGACCTCTATTTGATTTCCTATAAAGAAAAGACAAAGATAAGCACACAATAAATTATTAGAGGTACATGGATAAAGGTTATTTAAGGTGATTCTCAATGCATTTCAGGTACCATCTTGTAATGTAAGGGTAAAAAGGGTGGTGCAAATTACTTTGCAATAACTCTTACTGATAAAATGGCAATGTACTAATTTTTCTGATGTGACCTGTACAAATGCATTTCACAATGTACATCATTCTTTTTTTCAAAAGAAAACTGGTGAAAAAAAAGTAAAAATACTTCTCAATTGTTAATCAGATGTCCTACAAAATGTCACATTTGTAGGCATGACACCCACCTGTAGTGAGACTGGATTTTCTGTCACAGGACTCAAACACACACATTGCATAATGTTTATTATACTGTGGCGGGAAACAACTTAGGGACGCCTGCCTGACCTCAATCCCCGTTGTTAAATATTAACTTGATCACGAGCCTAATTTTTTTTTTCAAGCTAAAAGTCACTAAGCGACCTAAAGGCTAAGAGACGAGACTCGTTTTGGAGGAAGTATACCGCCGATTATAACTGACTGCTAAACAAACCTCTATCAGTGTACACAGATTGCTCAATAAACTCACAATGACAATTAATTCATGAACAAAAGCATGAACCATGTGGTTTATTCAACCCTTATCAATAACAAATCAACAATGTCTTTAACTCAATACAAGCTCTCGATAAACATAAATGTATGTGGTTTACCCTTTATGATTACCCCTGTACTTCGCGCAATTAAACCTAATTCATCCACTAGTCAGCCATGCACACAGCCCCTAGTAGGCTCCCGATAACCCAGCCTTGACATGCACCCTGTGCTGTCAAGCTGGCGAGTCACGCAGCAACCACGTGTTCCACAGAGCCGGACTGCACACAGCAACTCGACCTCTACCCTGTCCAACACGCACGCGCGCCCCCTGAATAATGGCTACAACAGCCAACAGATTCCCGAGCAACAGCTTCGCCTTACCGATCGACCACGCGTCCTTGTGGGCCCGATCGTCCTAGTGACAAGCTGTTAACCTGACAAGAACGACGAAGCACTAAGCTATCGCCGATCCCGACCACAACACAATGATTCAACTCACGGTCAACCAGCCTCCGTTATAGTCAACCTTGTGGTTACCCAAAACACCCGCTCACATGCACTGATAGTCAACCACGTGCAACGCAGAATGCAAAGCATAAACCTGGGTAATACACAGAGCAATTTCACATACCTGTAAACTCCTCGAGATCTTGCTGCTAACTGACGATCTCTCCTCGTACAGTCTGGTACCGCATGCTGTGCGGCACAACTCACACATAGATCGGTGCAATACCATACCGATCTCCTCGCGCATGCTCACAACTAAATAACTTGCTACACACATCATGCACTGTCCGTTACAATACATTGCGTTTAGTGTACAACACAAATTTATCTATCTCAGATATGACAATAACAAATTAATGATTCAGTGGTCTTACCTCTTTGACTGGTTGATAAAGGTTTAGTCAATGAAAGTGATGATGACCTGATGAGCAGAAGGTTGCCTTCTTGAAAGCACTTGTTCATAGAGAGTACACTACATAATACATCACATACACATGGTAAGCAGCTTAACTAGCTACAATTGGTTGAAAACATAGTTTATGGTACACATATTAGGTACACTTGTTCATACATCATCAGCTGCAACCAATACGGGTGAAAAGTCAGTCGAATGAATACAGTCAGTGCAGATGACAAACAGCTAGTGGGGTAGAGTAGCTCCATCAGCTTGTAGTACCATGGTTGAGTTTACTGTCAGCTCTATCCAAAGGTGGAAAGGCAGACAGTATCAATACAGGTAACAAAGATGATTAGCAGCAAGTGAGGGTAAATTTGCTCCATCAGTTCGTAGCACCATGGTTGAGAGTGCTCTCAGCTGCATCCAATGGAAGACAGTCACACAGAATGAACACAGTCAATGCAGATGATAAGTGGCAGCCAGGAGGGTGACCAGCTACAATCTCTTGTAGTCCTGGGTACAGTTTCATGTTTGATGTATACCGTCAGTTTGAAGTAACAGCAACAGCAGACAGTGTTGGCACGGTCAATATAGTTGACAAGCAGTCAAGAGTCGTTTGGCTCCATTGCTTTCTGCATGCAGTTGATGGTACAGTTTGATGCTTCATGTGTTAGCTATGTTATCAACAAAGAAAACACAACACACATTTTACTACCTGATTCTATAACATACGTAATTTTTTTGTGAAAGAATCAGCCACATTTAGTGATTGTGCAAATAGCAGCAAGCTATTATAAGTTGTGAATTGGGCACAATAATTTGGTATTGATTGAATTCTGACAATCATGTGAAACCCTGTTTTGTAAAAGCCATAAATAGTGCAAGTGACATGTGAATCATTGGTCTCTGTTGGTTAAGTGTCAATGCATTATTTGACCATACAGATACATGGTGCTGAAATGCAACTTTCTTTCACACACGTCTGATATCAAATCCAACACTAGTGTTTCGATGTCAAACCCGTTCTACCACCCGAGATAACCACAACTAAGGTGTCACTATACCACATTCACCCGCAAACGGGACCCTCACCATTTCCTCTGGAAATTTGGTCTTTCTATTTTTCAATCATGGAACATCTTCCTTCAAACAACAAAACACATGCAACGAAGGTATAACCACTTATGTTCACACACCCGCAGGCGGGAAAGAACACTCATACCTGCTGAACCAAAATAGAAAACCATAGCAGCTATTATTAAGAAAACACCAACCCGTGATACTTTTTCCCATTTCGCAATCAGAAGGGAACCACCAACCTAGCTCATACCTTCCAACACTACTCTACACCATTGTAGAAATGGAATGAACTCATAATTTTCTCATTCATCCACAATTGGAAAGAGAAATTCTACCATTTCTACAAAACAACAAACACAAATTTGCAAGGGATCCTGATTTTTCATTATTCCCGCGCATTCTGTGAGACCTAAACCACCGGAACGATTGGACAATACTCTCTGCCGTGAACACAAAAGAACCCTTCAGCCAATCAACTACCCGCATCTCCAAGACGCACGCTACACCTGGGTGAGCTTGCTTACGTACGCACCTAGCACGGATATACTGGATCACCACGGCCACAACGCCATTGTATTCAGCATGTCTACCAAGCTCAGCAAATCGTTCAAACGACGCCCCAAATCCAGCCCTCAACCTTCTTGTTCAAGCGTTCCGGACCAGCCATCATCGCCAGCCTCCTCCGTCTCCAGTGACTTTACCTGCGGGCAACTACCCTTGTTAGATCAAGCCAAGAAGGAGGCGAGAACACAGCTGGTGAAGAGCTTCAGCGGACCAGAGTTAAGAACAGCGACCCAGCTCTTCGGTTTCTTTACAAGGCCAAGACCAAGCAAGCCAAGAGGAACCAAGAGAAAAAGAGAGCATCCTCTCTAAATAAATAAACCAACCGGTCCTTCTCAGGACCACCCCATTTTCCAAAGAGAGAGTTTACATGATTGCGTTAATCTTACATAATTATTATAATAATATAATACGGCATTCCCAAGTATATATTATTATCTTTAAGCAATATAAATTAGGACTCCTTTTTGTTAAATATGGCTAAACGAAGGTTTATTAAACGAACAAACAGCTCTCAAAGAAAAGTAAACAACTTTTCTCATACGTGCCACACATCCAAACGGTTCATCAGGAATAAACTTCTTGAACAATTGGCAGAAAAAAGCGACCAATTCATAACAAACCTATCCAAAGCAAACCTTTCTACAATTGAGAAAATTGCTTTAGGAAAAGGCCTACATTTTGTTCCCACCCCTGCCAAACCCACCCCTGCCAAACCCACCCGAAAAAAACTTCTGAGTGATTTCAACATCTTCCAAAGAAGAATAAGAATTGCTTTCCTAATGCACAACAAATCTGCCAAGGCTCAACCATTCAAACCACCCTCAAAATGGCTTCCAAATTCTACACAATGTGCGACCCTCGAAAATTATTTAGAAGCCACCAAATACCAACTTGCTCATATTCGATTGCGCAACCAGCTCAGAAATATGACCAAACAGGAAATGTCAGCCATAACCAAACTTAAACACAACCCAGACATCGTAATCAAACCTTACGACAAAGGAAGAGGCATCTGCATAATGAACCGAACCGATTACCTAGAAGTAGGTTACAGACATCTTGAATCCGAGCACTACGAACAGCTTGATCAAGATATCACACAACACCACCACAATGGTCCACAACCTACTCATAAATATGCATAGAGACCAACACATCAATAAACACACCCTGGCATACCTTGATCCACTCCCGCAACCAGGCAACTGCCCTACCATGTATTTTCTCCCGAAGATACGTAAAACACCACCCGCGGGCACGCCTTTTGTTGGGAGACCTATAATAAGTGGATGTTCAAGCCCTACGGCCAAAATATATGAATTTGTGGATTATTTCCTCCTTCCGATAGTTACCGCCCAACCAACATATGTCCGCGATACCGCATACATATTGCGAAAACTTGAGGAAGCCACATTCCCACAAAATGTTCTAATAACAAGTATTGATGTTGTCTCAATGTACACAAACGTCCGTCAGACGGAAGCAATAAACAGTTTGCAATGCCCTCGACCGAACCAACCACCCGTACTCCATCACAAAACCACCCTCCAACTACATCCGAGAGTTATTGGAACTAATATTAGGAAGAAATTGCTTCCAATTCGGTGACAACCACTACCTCCAAAAAATTGGATGTGCCATGGGCTCAACAGCAAGCCCCGAAATCTGTGATATCACACTACATGATCTGGAAAAACAAATCCTAGAAAAAGCTGATCACATCCTCACTTGGTGGCGTTATAGAGACGACATACTTGTCATCTATGACAGCACCCTAGACAATGATCAAGAGCCTGATCCACGACATGAATCAAATACACCCAACTCTCAAATTCACTTTTGAGGCCTCGGATACTTCAATCAACTACCTTGACTTAACAATCTTCAAAGGTAATAGATTCAGTGACACTGGTATTTTAGACACAAAAGTATATACCAAACCCACTGAAACCCACCAATACCTCCACAAAACATCATCACACCCCCCACATGTGTTCAAAGCTTTCATATACGGAGAAACACTCCGTTATGCCAGAAACACAAACAATGAAGATGATTTTCTACTCAAAGTCAACGATTTCTCTAAAAAGCTAACTGCAAGAGGCTACAGCCTTACAGAGATAAACAAAACCACAACTAAGGTATCACACGAAGACCGATCTAATTTGATTCACAAACAGCAGAGAAATGCAGAAAGCAAAACTCCACTGGTTTTCAGTACGACATACAACCCGTACATCAACCAAAGTGACCTAAACAAATCCATCAAACAACACTGGTCTCTAATACGCAATCATGAACCACTGTCGGAGATCTTTCCAGATCCCCCCTTCATTGCGTACAGAAAAGATAAAAACATAAGGGAAAAATTGATCAGAGCAAAACTAAACCGGAGTCAAACTGACCCCACCCCTAAACAGCTCGCTCCTCCCCCTGATGATTCGGGTTTTGTAGAACCGGACGAAACACTAAACATCCTTATCTCCTTACTGGAGGAACAAGTCACTGATACTGAAAACTCAACTCAGTTTTAAAAATCCGCATTCGGATTTATCACATACTATATGAACCTAAGCGGAAAACAAAAACTAATGTCTCTCACGAGACATGAGACCCACAGATTCTACTATAGAATCACCCACACGCAACTGATGAGTGCCAAGAAGGCATGAAAACATGTTATTGCTATAACAAAGAGGATCTGAAAAAATATCCTCGCGGTCTCCCCCCAACAAGTAATTATCGTGACACATCTGTCAACCGATTCTTCGGGTCCCCCTTTTTTTGTTCACCAATCACCACAGTCAACTTGACAAAACCGAACCAAAAAACACCAGACGCTGACCATACCCATAAAACATGTAAAAACATATTTACGGTTTTATGCTTATCTCAAGTCAACAGTGTGGAGTGTCACTGAATTGGACAGCACCATCATTTTTCAATCAATTTTTCAATCAAATCATCAGGTTCTGTTTGAGTGATAACCTATCGACAGCTAACCAGCCATGCTTGGTAGAGGACCAAACACCAAAAAACACATTTATAAGCTGTATCAGGTACTTCTAACTACAGAATGAAACTTACCTGCTATCACCTGGCATGTCTGATGATCTGTGTTAGTGACATCTGTTGTCATGTGGGAATCATGATTATGACTTCCACTTATGATAAGCCTGTGGATTTTTTCCCACAAGGCTCACAAGCACTGTAGATTACAGTGCTTATAATGTATTGGTGTTTGTGTGCAACATCACCTTTTTTTAGTCTGACAATTTCAGTTAACACTACAGCAAAGAGCATATTTCTTGATCGTATCTTACCTGTACAACTGGTTTATAAGTAGGGAGTTAGTCAGCTCCATTGACTTGCTGCTATTGTACAAATTCTATGTCACTGAACAAAAAAAATCACCAAGTTGTCATTTGTTACCTACACATATAATTCCTAATGAATAAACGATCTCATTCTATTATAAATACCATCTACATGTACGATTTTAGGTCTTATTTTGCGCACTCTTCTGTACATATTAATGCAACCATTGTCAACATTACAAAGTTTGTACTTTGTACATCACAAAATAGAGTTGTTTGTGTACTCTGTACATGTATGTTCTCCATTTCATTGTACACTAGTTTATCAAAATGTCATCCATTAATGATTGTTTATGCGTGGCAATGTGTTTAATACCTTGTTCATCACTTAAAACTAATATTGATATGAAATAAAAGCAAAATTGGGAATTTAATGTGTACAAATTAATTGAAATAAAATGAATTGCTGTATGTAAATGTAAACTGACAAATTATAGCCGCCTTCAACAATATTCAAAAACTGATTTACTTGCATTGCATTAATATAGTGACACATGCTTTAACTTCAGCACATACTTGTATGACAGCACTTGCACTGCAGAGTGTCATAGGACAATCTGAATTACTGCAATACAGTTTTCATGTTCAATCCAAACATGGTTTTCAACAACGATTTGTTTTTATACCCCATGTACACTACCCTTTTCTATGTACTGGTCAATTCTCATATTGTACTATATTTTCTAACAAGAGTATGGAATAAACGTCATATTGAATTCAATTGAAAAGTGCCACCATAACATAACCATTGAATTTCATCTTAAACTTAATTGCAATTGACTCATGATAGCTGTAATATGTTGGAACTACATCAGTCTGGATAGAATCCATGTTTTTGATGTAAACATGGTCAATTAGTGTCCCTCTCTCAGTAGTGGCTTCAGTAACACACTGCTTATAACCATGTTCTTTCATCACTTTCTCAACACAAGAAGATTGTTTGAAAATATCTTCATTGAAATCACCCATAATAATGCATTTGTTGGATACTTTGTGTACTTCATCAAGCAAGAGTTGGAGAACTGCAATAAAATCTTTCATTACATAAGATGGTGGTCGATAGATAACAATGGTTATAGAAACTTCTGAAATGATCTTAAATGCAATATATTCAAGATTTGTCACTGGAATATTCAATCTAGAAAACACTGTCTTTTCTGGCACAAACAGCAACACCACCATGACTCTGTTCCTTTAATATCTGGGTAAGTAGACTAGAATTGTCATATGAATTACATCTTCGTTGGTGATACCATTTGAAATCAATCAAATCCAGATCATAACATGGCTCTCTATCAATCCATGTTTCAGTCAGACAAATAAAGTCAGATGACATCATATCTTTATTACATGTGAAATCCATTTGATGAACTTGTAATCCTTGAAAATTATGCATCATAATGGTTGTACTGTCATTATCATCTTCTACAAGTTCATTATTGCTCTTGTCATTATTGTCATCAATAAATGAAGCCATCTTACTCAGTGCATCCATCACTTCTCCATTGCAATAAATACATTTCTCACTGAATCCTTCTATCACAAGTCCATTAAGTGAGGTGACTCTACTCAAAGCAACATATGCTTGTCCTGCAGCAAATATACGATGAAGACAAATAACTGCTCTGTCTGTACTGAGTCCCTAAACCTTATGAACTGTACAAGCCCATGCCAACTTGAGAGGGAACTGATGTCGCACATACTGGTTAGTTACACTTTCTTCCACCATTTCAACAGGTACAACATGCACATCTGGATTATTTGAAGACTGCCTTTTCAATTTTGACCCAATAGATTTGTTATCAAAATCAATTTCAATACGACTTGGTGACGACTGACCTGCTAACGTAATTATTTGATGAACAGTTCCAACTGCTCCATTCACAAGTCCATCACTTACATCAATATTTCTCGTTAACATTACCCTAGCACCAATACTAAGCCACAATGATTTTGATAATGAGGATTTTTTTTCCTTTTATTTCAGCACGCTTCATATTACCACTTCTTTTATCTTTCTTCAAATCCCTGGCCAAAATACACACACAGTCTACACACTTTGCTAACAGGGTTTTCAAATTATATTCATCAACTTGCTTGTTACAAGGGTAAATATGCACAGCATCACTCCAATTTTCTCCAGTTTCACGTGATTGCAACATTGTCATGTCATCCTGCCTCAACTTTTCCTTTTTCTTTCTTACACGCAACCTGTTCAGTACTTCAGCAAACTGTCCATCTTCCTTTTGTCTCATTATCTCAGTCAGTTCTACTTTCAGGAAGTTATCATTCCACAAATCACATTGAATAGTGCTTTGGTACAGAGATTTTCCTTTTACTGGAGGCAACTGATAGAAATCTCCAACAGCTATTATACTGACATTACCGAATGAACCATAGTCTCTTGTTTGTTTTATCTGTCGTAGACGTCCATGAATGTAGCACAATAACACTATAATCAAAATGTGTAACTGTTGAAATTTATTCCGAAGCGTACTGATCTTATCTTCACCGAGTGGCTGGTATGGCAATCTAGCATTTACAGGTATTGAGAATGCATTGTGAATAGTGGCACCAATAATATTGAAAGCTGCAACACAGGTAGGAGCTGTAAGCAATACAGATACATCATCGGGATTTTCCATCATTCTAGCAAACAGTCTTGTTGCTTCATAATAAATTGATTTGATCAAATGACTCTTTCCTGTTCCAGCACCACCAGTGACAAAAACATGAAATGGCTCTCTGTTTCCCATTTGTCTTCTCCAAACACCATTGTCTGATTTTATAGAAAATTTGTTTCTGTTTTACATTCAATGACCTGAACAATGCAATTGCTTCATGCTTGGATATTCTATCTGAATATGGCTCAATGTTGCTCAATACTTCTTTATTACTGTCAGATTTCAAATCAGGAATTTCACATTCATCTTCAGAATCATTAACTAATTCAGGACGTTGGTTTTGGCATTCAAGTCTCTCTTGTTCTGTTTCAGGACAAATCTGAGCCCATGCATCTTTTTGTGGACCAAATTTCTCAAGAAATTGTTTTGCTTCATCCAATGCCTCAACATTAGACTCTTACACAGATCGATTCTTCTCAACAATGCACTTGACAGACTGCAGCTCATTATTCAATCGAACAAAACCGTTCATGTAAAAGTCTTCATACAAATCGAACTTTGACGGCTTCAGTTGTGCATCAACACGATATGGCAGAAATAATTTAAGGACACTCTGATAGCATTTCTCTGGACATTTGACAACTGAAAATCTAGGGTATCTAATGACTGCTGGATCAGTTCGACTTCGCTTCTGTATATAACCTAAATGATTCTTTAATGTATGAACTGGCAACCGTTTCCTTTTATTTTCTATTTTGGTTTTGTTACTGCCTGTATATATTACTCTATATTCTGAACAAAATATTCCTAAGCACATTGACTCAAATTCCTCAGTATCTGGCCTTGCAAGGTACCGATCGATTTTACTTGTCATCCATATATCATCATCTCCATCACATTTACTTTTAATCACACTTATCGGTAAACTCATTCTGACAGGATTTTCACCAACAGGTATAAACTGTACTTCTCTAGATCCTTCTTTCAATCTCAAACCACAGACCCGATACACTGCTTCTTGTGCTGATACTTCACAATTATGCAGATACACAGAACCAAGTTTCTTCATACTCTGTTTTGCATCTAAATTACCTTTCTGTGCCTCACTCTGAGCATGTGACAACAAGACACCCATTTCACGTTCAGCTTTAGCCATATACGATACTATGTAGGCCACACAAGCATACACATCACAGATAAACTGAATATCCATGTTTGCATTCCAACATCTTATCAAATGAGGATTGTACAAATTCACCCAAACATCCTGTGGTTGTCTTTTCAGTACAATAGTGGTTTTCTTGCTTAACACATTGTTGGCCTTCTCAAATTCCTGTTGTGTATTACCAATATGCTCAAACAATTCACTAGTTGTCATGTGTTGGTTTTCCTCATCTTTTAATGCAACCCAAAGTGACTTCAATACTTTTTTGGCATCATCACTTTCATTATCATCATTTTCATCATTCTCTTTTTCATCATCTGTTGGCTGTGGTTGTGCAATAAATGTCTGTTTAGATGGTGGTCTAGGGAAATTAAACCTGCACTCTGTACCTTTTTTCTTACACGACTTAGAATGCTTCCAGCTATGAAGTTGTACCCGACTGATAATCTCATTAAGTTCATTATCTTCTTCCTTAGATGGCAACTCACAACTGACATATGTATCAATAAATGTAACAACATCCTTGTCCTGATCATGTCCTAATTTTGGTGCATTTTCAATCCAGAAAAGACAATGTGTATGAGGAGATCCTCTCTGTTGAAATTCCACTCTGTAAAAATAATCCTTCACTTTTCCAATAGGTTCAGCCTTTGACATAATGACATCTTTTAAAAAAGTATGAAATCGTTTGTCAAACATTCTAGCTGCAGTAACAGGATTACTTCTCAACACATTGCATTTCTCATTCCAGTCTAAATCATTTACATCTCTTGAATCACCTTGCTGTCTCAGTATTGTGTTGATAACTTCAGGCCATCTCATATCTGCTGCTGAGAATGAGCAAAACCAAGTTGGGATTCCTAACTGTCTTATCATAGCTAAAACATCTTTCTGTGTTGCTTGCCAATATGGAGGTGTTCCTCAGATTGGTTTCAGAAATTTGGATCCACTATCAGACTTCAGAATGTCTCTTAATTGTTCCTTGTCGTTTATCATTCTTGCTTCTACTCTCTCATCATTGTACATTCTGCCAGAGTTTTTATGCAGTGCAATAGAAACACATGACATCACTTTTTGAATTTCCAACAAATATTGTGCATAAAAAATATACTGAGTGTTTTTTGCAAACCTATTATCAGCATGCATCAGTCTGTTATGCAGATATCTACACAGAGTTAGCTTCACATCACGCTCATCACTAAATATGGGAGTTCCTTGAGAAAATAATGTTGGAAAGCATTTTGCCTCATTGCCTTTTTCCATTAAAACTCTGACTGGATTATTTCCTTCACATGGTGCAACACAAAGTATATCATCAAAATACTGATCCAGAATTTCCTGACCTATATCTGCTGGTTGTAAACATGTATCAAGTGGAATTCCACGCAAGCGATCCTCATCAGTTTCCTCATCACTGTCAATCTTATCAACTACTTCTTCATCACTTTCTGCACTTACTGCAACATCCTCTAATAATGGGTCTTCCCAATCAGTGTTTATTTCAATATCTTGATACCACACATTATTATGTTTAAGATTGACAAACTCATACTGATAATGTCCACGGTAAGTCAGCTTTCTCTTTAATTTTACTCTAATCATCTGATCATCATTTCTACTTCTTGGTAATGACTTTACAGTTTCTGTTACATTGGATGGCACACATACAACTGGTCCTCTTGACACCATGCTGTCCTCCTTTAGGTAATGCTATCATCTTGATGAATGGGATATTTATTGCAATCAAATGTTTTTCTAAACCATTTAAACAATCTAATTCCTGTGGAATATCTGTGAGTGTTAAATTATTGACATACGCCTCTGCTGGAAAGTCATTATTGAGTAGTTTCCTATGACATGTGTAGCATATCCACAAGCATGATCTGCTGGACTTTAACACAGGACAACTTGATGGACAATTTTGACTACAGATATGGACATAATTTGCAGATAACAAACTAGAGTCTCTGTACTTATCTTGTTTACATTTCAGAACCTGTTTCCGAAAGAGAAGTTTAAGACAAACAGTGCAAACATATTCAGGTTCTTGTGAAATTTCTTTCCTAAACATCTTTGTCACATGACTGATACTGAGTGTCTGTTCCTTTTTTATTCAAGGCACGCTTGCGATTTTTATTAATCATATTTTCCTTATAAGTTTTATTTGTGTGATATTTGTGCTTTTCATACTGGATTAAGTTTCTCCTGTATTTTGAATTGTTATGATACTTGGCTATTTGAAAATTCAACAATTTTTCCTTGTAAGGACAAATTAAGTGATACTTTCTTTTAATATTCTGAATAAGTGCATTTTTGTATATTTTATTCTGATATTTAGTGTTATTGTATTTGAGTAGTCTTTCTTTGAATTTAACATTGTTACTATATTTAGATTTGCTAAAGTTAATCAATGTGTCTATATCTAGCATCCTTACAATATTTAGATTTGCCCTTATCAATTAAGCTCTCTATATCTAGCATTGTTACAATATTTAGATTTGCCCTTATTAATTAAGCTCTCTCTATATCTAGCATTGTTACAATATTTAGATTTGCCCTTATTAATTAAGCTCTCTCTATATCTAGCATCCTACAATATTTAGATTTGCCCTTATTAATTAAGCTCTCTCTATATCTAGCATCCTTACAATATTTAGATTTGCCCTTATTAATTAAGCTCTCTCTATATCTAGCATTGTTGCAATATTTAACTTTGCCCTTGTTAATTAGGCTCTCTCTATAGTTAGCATTGTTCAAGTATTTTTATTTTCCATCACTAATCAACATTTCTCTATATTGAGCATTTTCTTTGTACTTTTTTTTTAGTATTGATCCTCACACTTTCTCTATATGAAGGATTGTCTTGGTACTTCCTTTTCTTACATACAGCTATTTCATCCTTCGATACCTGATATCTTGCTTTTTGAGCATTGAGTCTTCCAGATTTAAAACATAAACTCTCCTGGTATTTCATTTTTCAACTTTTGTTTTATAATTTCAGCATTTTCATTATAATTTTTCTTATTGTACTTTGATTTCTCTTATTTGTGTTCATCATTGCTGTTTAATTTTATCACGTTCCTTCTGTTTGGCCGTTTTAGATTCTTTCAGTTTCATTTCTCTCTGCTGCACAGACTGTTTGTATTTTTCTCTAGCTTTCTCCCTTGCCAATTTTTGCTTTAATCTCAAATTGACACGCTTTTTCCTTTTTGGTTTTACATTTTTTGCCGTCACTTTGTTCACTACAGTTTTCAGACTATCGTTATGTTTAAATCCTTTGTCTACATCACACTGCATGGCCTGCTTCGAAGATGTTTTTTGTTTTCTTTTCACATCAGATGATTGCACAGTTATCTCCGTAACTGACAAAACAACTTCATAATGAACTCTTCCTCTGTTTTACAGATAAATTGCCATTCCTAAACTTGGGCGGTTGTTGTCAAAATAATTTGTAGAAAATATATACCAATTATTTACATCATCAAATGTGCATATGTCAACTTGCAACATATCAACCATTGCCATTATTTCAAGCTCTTTTGCCCACGTTCCACTATCATACATCATTTGTTTCATTACATAGTCCTCCAGGCTAACAAATTCATCTCTCAAAACACATTGAATTTTACTTTTGTTTTTCAACAAGTGATCAACAGTTGCAATCCTCAACTTCATATGACTGTTTTCAGATCCGGATAGAGCATATGAAATCGCTCGGAAAAAACAATTACCATCACCTCTAATCTTCTTCACATTATTAGGCTTTCCAATTACTGCACATTCTTCAGAGACAAAAGAAGATATCAAATGTGATTTTACAATTTCAAGCTTATCACAAATACTCTGTCGAAACTCAAATGTGAGAGGAGTATATGTTATCACATTTGGTCGAGATAGGCCAATGATTTCAATATCAAGACTTTCAGAACCCATGCCAGTTTCTACATGTAGCACATCACCTTTAAAGTCATGACTGTTTATTTTGTTACTATTCAAGCTCCCAACATCAGTACCCTTACTCCCATCATCTACAATATTTCCAAGTCTACAAGTAGAAGCCCTTTCTGATTGGTCATCCTCCTCAAGAGTCAAATCCACTACATCATCTTGCAGCATATCCATACTCCAGTCCTTACAATCATCATGTACACTATCAGTACAAGTATGGTTGGCTTTCATATGTTCCTGTGTACATGTTACAGCATTGTCGCTTATGCAAAGATTGACACCAGTTATTTCAAACTGTTCATTAATCGACAGATTCATTGATTGAGCTAAATTGAGACAATACCTGTAAACACCATGCCATGAAACTGCACGCCTCAACATGCTTGTCCCAACTTGAACTTGACTGCCATGCACATTTCTAGAATGAGAATCAAACACATAATAAATACCATCTTGAGCAATCACTGCAAAAGTGCTCCCATGAAAACATATGAAACATGCTTGGTATATCTGAATTGTTTGTTCTATAGCTTTTCTAAGTGAAATCATGTCATACTCTTCTAAACTTGGATCATTTTCATTAAACGTTCCAGTCACAGGTTCCCCGTAATTCATACTAAAGTTGCTTTCATACACATTTAAATCGGTTGGTAATTCACTAACAAGCAAATACTCATTATTCATGGTTGAACTTCTCTGTAAAAAACCATATAATTCATTACCAGTATTCAGAACATTATCCATTTCAGTCATTTGCCAATATTTCATACACTTTGTCCGACTTCTCATAATAGCGCCAAGGCACATTGCCACACATTGCTTTCCACTATTTACTCCAAATCTAGCATGTCCCTGATGATGAGTACCTTGTGCCACCAGCGTTTGGTCAAGATTAATTTGCTCACTACTCAGAGTTTTACATTTCATTTTCGCAGGCTTCACCAGTTCAGCACATGAATCTTTAGACTGCAATTCATTACTGCCATTACTCACATTTGTATCAACTCTTCTCTTTAATGGGGTTCTTTGACCTTCTGTCATATTATTATATTTTCCTTCACAATACTTCACTGTTTTTGTTCACTTTTTGGACTTCTTCATCCCAAATTCATCAACATGTAATTCACAATGAGATGCATTTTTCTTTACAGCATTTTTGTGGGCATCCTTGATACAGCTGTTTCTGTTTTTCCACTCTTATCAATGAAAGGCAGAGTTCTTTCACTGTGTGATCTTGTACGCATATTTAGTGACACTTTGGGTTGTGTTTGATTATCTGCTTTCTCCTCATTTTTTTGATTTACCATTTACACTCGACTGTTTAGAGGGAGATGGATTTGTTTTGCTCTTCCTTAAGAAATAACCACCAGTTTGTCTTGTCACCAACTGCTTTATATTGCTCTGTTCAACATACCTATGATGTAGCACCATGTGATCTTGCTTTCTTCTTTGCTGACCATTCATGCAAACACTTGTTCACTCCACTGTACACCAAGTCAAAAGTATTTTCATCTGTAGAAATACCAAAATTTTTAAACAAAGTGTCACTGTAATTACTGTCCACATTTGCGGCAAATCCACGTGAATGTCTTACTGATCAATCGTTGTGTCATATTAAAAAACCCAGAGCAACTAAGGTGAAACCACACACAACATTTATCACATTGTATTGTCGTTGCACCAGATTCATCAATTTCATCACAGAGCCAACACATACATGTTTTGCCATTGTTCGATTCATTTTCAAACTTATTCAGTTTTTCTGCTCTACATGTTTTTCTCTTCTGTACTTTTCTGGGCCATTTTTTCTTCTCAATTTCTTGGCACTCTCACTTTGTTCAATATGAATTATTTGGCTAATACTTCTTTTAGTATGACTAAATATGTTTCTCTTTTGCTTTTCATGCAATTGTCTATCCACCTTTGTCATACGAATCTGCACCGATTTTCCATTTTTGTGGTAACTGTACATCATATGTTTCTTTTTCTGTCATTCTACATTTTGTTACCATGTATCCAGTTGATTCCAACCTTTTAGCTTTTTTTCTGACGCTTTCTGCCATTCTTACATGTACAATGTACATGTTTCAATCACTTTCCTCTTTAATGTACGAGGACACTTTTTCATTGGTACTGCAAATACCACGTTCACTTGGCTTTTGTACTTCTCTTGGCTCTTCTGATACATGTACATCTGATTCCCATACCTGTCTTTGCAGGACTTCATACACCTTTTCTTGCTCTGATTCTCATACCTGTACTTGTTGCATTTCTTACATCTGTCACCATGGCTATTGAACTTGTCATTCAGGCTTTTGTACTTTCCATTCAGGCTTTTATTCTTGACAAGCATACTTTTGCAAAAACTTTTGACATGACTTTCATTAGAATTCACATGGCTTTCATTATTGTTCTCATGGCTTTCATTATTGTTCTCATGGCTTTCATTATTGTTCATATGGCTTTCATTATTGTTCTGACTCTCACCTTTGTCATTGCTGTGACTTTCAGACTTGTCATGGCTTTGACTCTCACCTTTCTTATTGCTGTGACTTTCACTTTTCTCATTGCTGTGACTTTCAGACTTGTCATGGCTTCGACTCTCACCTTTCTCATTGCTGTGACTTTCAGACTTGTCATGGCAGTGACCTTCATACTCACAATGACTGCGACTCTCACCTTTATGGCTGTGACTTTCAGTCTTCTCATGGCAGTGACCTTCATACTCAAAATGGCTGGGACTCTCACCTTTCTCATGGATGTGACTTCCAGACTTCTCATGGCTGTTACTTCCAAGCTTCTCATGGCTGTGACTTCTAAGCTTCTGATGGTGGTCACTTTCCAGCTTCACATCACTTTGATTCACCTTCTTATTGCCAAGTATTTTGTGCTTTTATTGCCAAGTAATTTATGCTTCTTATTGCCAAGTAATTTACGCTTCTTATGCTCTTCATACATATCATTGCTGTCCCTGATAGCTTGCACATCTGCAAGTTTCTCAGGGACGTCCTCAAGCATAGACACTTGAGTCATGTTAGAGTGAAAGACAGCAGAATTCACAGAAGAAACAGTAAAATCAGAAAAGAACACACATCTGTCAGAGGAAACCACAGCTCGTCTATTCCGCTTCCTCTCCCCAGTCAGTGTCAGGAACCGCATAGCACCCTTCTCCCTCTTAGCGACTTGATACTTCGGCATTTTGTCCTGAAAACAAAATATAACAAATAACATAAGGTACTGATTATTTGTCCATGACCACTCTTTTATTTGCTAATTCTAATTGTGCCGTAAAACACTCTGATTTGACGTAACGATCAGACCGCTTGTGCCTTGGTATACGGAGGAGGTTCGAGAGGCAAAACGAGCGAAACGACGTCTTGAGCGTCTCATGGTCAAATCTGGACTTGAAATCCACAGACAGCTATACCGAGATCAATGTGCCGTCTATAATAACACAATTCTCTCGTCAAAATCTCAATATCTCCAGTCTGAAATTGCCCAATCTGATAATAAGCAGCTTTTCAGACTTGTCAACAAGCTCACCTCCCCATCATCATCACCGACTTTACCTGAACACCAATCAGAACACCGGATGACAGAGACATGCCTGTTCCAGAAGCTATAACGAGTAGCTTTACACACTTCCAACCTACCTCAGAGGATGCTGTCAGAAAAGTTGTTGTAGATAGCCCATCAAAATCATCCTCATTGGACCCCGTTCCAACCTGGATAGTCAAACTTTGCTTGGATGAACTTCTTCCATATATCACTCAGATAATCAACCAGTCGCTAATGTCAGGCGTTTTTCCAACGGCATACAAAACATCCCACGTTGTTCCACTGCTCAAGAAACCCAACCTCTAAAACTATCGACCAATTGCTAATCTGATGTTCATTGCAAAAGTTCTTGAAAAAATTGCATCTGCTCAACTTCACACATATCTTCTGGACAATCACCTTTTCTCTGAGGCTCAATCAGCATATCGGAAGTTTCATTCTACTGAGACTGCCTTGACCAAAGTCATGAATGACATCCTTCTAGCAATTGACAAGGGTCTAGAAGCTGTTCTAATTTTACTGGATTTTTCTTCGGCTTTCGACACCATTGACCACAACACCCTCACACAGCGCTTCAAGAGTTGCTATGGCATTGACGGCACTGCACTAGATTGGCTAGTGTCATATCTGGAGAATCGTGAGCAACGGATTGTTGTCAATGGCGTTCTCTCCCAGGCCCACCCCCTTCCTCATGGTGTACCTCAGGGGTCGGTTATGGGACCTCTTGAATTCATACTCTATACCGGTCCTCTGAGTAAGGTCATCAGTGCTCATCGCGACATTCAACACGTTTTGTATGTTGACGACACACAACTCTACGTCATTCTAAACCCAAAGGAGCATCACGAAGCTATCAATTCCTTGCAAGAGTGTATCAGTGATCTGCAATATTGGGCTTTGACCAACAAGCTCAAGTTCAACTCTACAAAGACAGAGCTCATACACATCACCTCACAGTTCCGGAAATCAGACAATCTATCGGTAATGAGCATTGGTGGTGATGCTGTCACCGTCTCCGAGTCAGCTCGTGACCTTCGGGGTCATTCTTGACAGCCACCTACAGTTGGATAAACAGATACACAATGTTTGCCGTGCAGCATCTTTCGGTATTTATAAGATCGGGAAACTCCGCAACTACCTTGACGTCAACTCAACAGAGCGCCCCGTCCATGCTCTCACCATATCCCATCTTGACTATTGCAATAGTTTATTGTACGCCTTGCCAGCTAATTGCATCGCCCCACTTCAACGTGTACAAAACACCGCGGCACGCATGGTCATGAGAGTAAAGCGTTATGAACATATTACACCGGTTCTTCGTTCTCTACACTGGCTGCCTATTCTCAAGCGGATTCAGTTCAAAGTTCTTCTCCTTGTTTACAAAGCAATACATGGCCTCGCACCCGCATACATCAATAGTCTTCATCCATGAGCCTTCGATCAACATCCAACATCCATCTTAAACTTTCCAAGGGTCCACGCACGAATACCCGCTATGGTCAGAGAGCATTCTCAGTAGCTGCACCAACTTGCTGGAACAAGCTCCCTCTACACATCCGTGACTCATCCTCAATCAGCTCATTCAAGACTCAGTTAAAAACACATCTTTTCAGACAATGTTAAAGCGCTTTGAAACGCCCGTGTAAAGCGCTATACAAATGTTTTTATTATTATTATGGGTTCAGCAAAATTTATCAGCGTTCAGTATGTTTCATGCAGTTTGTATCCTGTCATGACTTTCACTACATGACACAAATTAAATATTCAAAAACACACAGACTGTTCAACATTAAGGTTGAACAAAACTATAGTACCTTTCAATTATCTAACCCAGTTGCAATATTAGCCACAGCATGTAAAACTTTTATGTTCAGCAATCAATATATTAGCCACATAAACCAGCCCACATTATAATATTCATTGGTCACACGATACACTTCTTTAATTTCTCCAAGTGTTTATAGCAAGTGTTACCAGTAATACATTCCATATACAGAACCAATTGTATATTAACTTTACTGTTTGCAAGTCTCATGACTTGTATTGTAGCGTTGTCCATGTTATCATTGAATCCTTCTAATAAGTAGGGAAAAAGACCACCTGGTTAAGCACGCTTTCAATGTAGTGTGTTGAACTTTCACTACAGCCCAAATATACTTATTGAGATGTAATGACATAAATATGCTTGACCAAAGTATTTCCGACGTAAAATTGCATTGCCAACAAAATTATGTTTCTGTTCTGTTTCTTATTTTAAAGGGGGCATTTCAAAACCCTAACTTTCATTCATATTGCTAATTAAATATCAAATAAGACTATCTGAGCAAAGTGTATGCAACAACACTGCGCACCAATGACGTCAAAACACCCGGGTGTCAGACATACTTTACACAACACCTTTATGCACATGCATCATTACATCACCTGCCTGACCATAGTATGGAATGCATGCATGTAATCATACTACACAAACATGCAACATGTGCGCGTAGGTCGTTGAAATAACACATTGTTTGAATTTTGCATTATTCGCATACCTTGTTTCTATAATTATTTAGCCTAAGTCAAAGTGCTATCCATGACATGACTGTCCCTTTACAAATTCTAGCCGGTTTCACACACCCTTTTGATACAAATATCATCCAGCATTAACCTTACAATGCCCTACGCTCAGACGCTTAGGCTACAACCAATACTAATGACTAATCCAGAAGTTCAAAAAGAGAATTGACGTAATGATTCTCCAACCATGCAAACATCAAGATTAGTAGTAATACTAAATACTAATATGCATGCCATCTTTTATTTATGATCGTATTTACATGTATACTGTAAATATAGGCCTACCAGAGCCCACTTAACTTGCTGTGTAGTAGTAAGTACTACTAACTAGTAAGTCATAAGTGTATTTTTTTTAAATTTATAATTATAATTATAATTATAATTATAACGTTGTGATGATGCATACCACCACATTATACCCATGATGACTAACATTAGTGACTGGGTTCTGTGACTGATTATACCGAACTGATACTGTGATGGACTCACGGTAGTGATACTAACGTCAAAATAATAACTACTTTACACTAACGTTTAGTGTTAACACTGGGCACTGGCATGCATGACTAGTCATACTAGTACTAGTAGTTTAGTACTACTGATCATAACACAACACTTGAAAGTTCAAACTTTTCCGTACAAATAACAACCTTTTGTCTATTTCATCTTTCTATCACACAAACAATACTTATGCACAGCGATTTGAAAGAAATGATATGCAATTTTCCTAAAGATATAACACAATATATTCAACTAAAAACTGTTTTTTCAACTCGCAAATTCCTCAGACCTACTCACTTGTCGTGTCTGTCATGTAAACTGGATACTGCCCTGATGGATAGTTCCCCATCCAATCATATCTAGCAAAATCAACTGTTGAAGACTGGATTTACGACCTCTCACAGGTGAAACAGATATACCGTCCTCTGTTGATAGTTTAAGTCTGTCATAATGGCCTATTAATAACACATGTTATAAAAAAATGTTTCAGAAAGTGTTTTAACCAAAGGACATGTCACACCAGACAATTTTCAGGCAACCAGTTGCTGGCAATCTTAACGAAAGAAATATTCACTTTTAATTGTTACATTAATTTACTTGGGGAAAGCAAGACATTTTTGAAAAAACGTAGTTAATGCTAGTGTGTTCCCTTTTCCTACGTTCTAAAAAAATTGCCGTGTGACAACGCCTTAAGCAAGGGTAATTACTGCTTTCTAACCCGTGGTAAGCACACGAGTGACGTAACAATACACATCCACAGTGAACGTGCGTGCGCGCCGCCAAATTTTCTGCTATCTTCAGGGCCCAATTTTATAAAGCTGTTTAGCAGCAAATGCTGCTTATCAAATTCTGTTGCATAAGCAAAAACTGAGTGTGGCACCAGTGCAGCAATGTAAACTTTATGGAGTATTGGCTGGTAACCCGTTTCTGCTAAGCACTATTCTTATGTGCTAAGCAGGTTTTGGTGCTTACAGGCTTTATGAAAATAAGCCGAGAATAAAATTTGTAAGCGCACATTTGTAAGCAGAGCCATGCAATATGTCTACAGTACTCATACTGTGTACTCGCACACATCAGGGAACCTCATCGCTTTTGTAACCAGGAAAATTGGCACACTTTGGAAAAGTAATTAAATGAAGGAGAAAAGCAAAACTACCTATTTGGGGACTCGCTTGCCAAAAATCAAAAGGAACCTAGATTATAGTGGTAAAGGCGCAGATTTTTCTTTATAAAATAAATAACTTAGACAGAGAGATGTTTTAGGTTTCCAGTGCAAAAAATAAAGAAATCAAACTATTTCTATTTATTTCTACTTCTCAAAACTGCCAAAAAAGAATGAATCTCCTGTAATGACAATGATTTACCAAAAGTTACCCGCCGAAATATAACTCTGAAAGTTCGTTTAGTATAAAAAAACAAGTTTCCAAAAAAAGAAAGAGTTGCTAAAATTTCAAGTAAAAAAACCTGAAAACCAACACAGCACTAATAGTGAATTACTCTCAAGTACAATAAGACATTAACCTGTAAATACAAAGAAAAATACAAAAGAAAAAATGATTAAAGATACATACAAAAGAATAAATGATTAAGGAAATATGCAGAAAGTAATACATGTATGTGGACCAAACTATGCCAGTGAACCACTTGTAAGACAACTCTATGCTCCCAGAACTTCAAAAATCTAAATAACAAAAGAACTGGCCAGAGGAAGCAGGGGATTAAGTAATTTACACCAGCCATAAACTTGGAGAAGCTACACAACCCTATGAGTCTCATTAGCTTATGCAAATCCTTAAATACACATCTTGAGCACAATGAGTTACAGTGGCATGGCATGGTCAAAGAACTCACAGTCTCAAGAAAAATGGCCGAAATACATTATATACGAACTTGAATACAAAAATGGAATAAGAAAAGCTACAATATAGAATAAACCTAGAAAAATAAGGCATGGCTACATATATAAGCAATCAAACTTAACAGGCAAGTAAGACAGTGATGGAAACTAACGCATAAGGCTCAGGGAAAAGTTTGGTCACGGCACAAAAGTAAAGTGTCTCCAAACTAAAACAAGAAAAATAGTATAAAGAAAATGATAAAAGTAATCATGAATGTCCCAGTAAAACAGGCCTTAAACAAAAACATTACAATACCAGCGACTATATCAGTTTTCCATAGTATTAAAACTTCCAACAATAACTCAAAGAAAGTCTGAACAAAACTCAACTAATACTTTCTTTGGAGATCAACCAAAAACAAATACATGTACATAGTTTCCCTACTAACTTAGAAAGTTTGATACCAAGACTACAGTACATGCATCTCCTGGATAAAATATCCAACTTAGCAAGAGATAAATACAGAACTTTCCATTGGAAGAAAAACTCACCAAGAATTGTTGAGCGGTAGGGAAGGAGAAAGCAGCTGCCCAGTATGCATGTCTTTATTGCTTGCTGCTCACCTGCTCACTGACCAGCTAAAAACACATGGTCAGAGCCAGGACAAAAGAAAAGGTCTGGTGCACATTTCCACATAGGCAAAGTATACCCTAAAAAGGCAGGGAGCTATACAAGGGGAACCACTCCTAAATAAATACTGGACCTCTGAGGGGAACCACCTTATAAAATCAAATGGAAATATAAAAAAAACATAAAGTAGATTTCCACTCCTCTACACTCGCCCATACTTTAAAACATTGTTGTCCTCAACAATCATGAAAAAACTAAAGGAACATACATCTAAGGAGCATGCATCCGTATTACCAATCGTCATTGCGGTATCTTACTGGTGGGCGGATGGTCCTCCGTGGTCTGGTGGTTTCCAACCGGTTGTCATCAGAACTGGAGTTGGCCTCTTCAGTAGAGCTGTAATCGGCTTCGTCGTTAGACATTGATGAATCAGAGTTCAATGAGGACAGTTCTGTGTCACTAATGTATGCTGGAGGAGGAATCACATTAACCAAATCAGGATGCTGAACAGGTAAGTCGTCCCGGAACTCATAGGGAGGCTCAATGGTGACATCAATACCAGGGGAGGATTTAGCGGCCTGGCCAGCACTGGGTATCTCCTCTTCAAATGGAACTTCAAAGGGGCAAAGTGAAATCATGTTGCGGTGGACTGTCCTGAGTTTTCCTGATACTTGTTGCTTTACAGTGTACACTGGAATACCATCAAGCTTCCTAACAACCAAGTATGGAGTTTCTTCCCATCGGTCCTTCAGCTTGCACTTTCCTCTCTGTGTCAGATTAAGCACAAGCACTCGATCTCCTGGCAGAAGTTCATGGTCCTTGATGTTCTTGTTGTATGCACCAGTCTGTTTTAGCCGTGCCTTATCTGCATTTGTCATCGTTGCGCTAAACGCCTCGGTCATTTGTCCATGTAGCGTTTTGACATAAGAGCCGAAGTCTTGATGAGAACATTGAGTGTCCTTCCTCTGGGCAGGGAACAGCATGTCCACTGGCAGTTTGGGTTCCCTCATGAACATCAGTAAGAAGGGTGAGAAGCCTGTGGATTCATGTGTAGTACAGTTGTAAGCATGAGTTAGTGCTTCGACGTGGGACGCCCAGTTTGCTTTCTTCATCGGGTCGAGTGTTCCTAACATGGACAGAAGGGTACGATTAAATCGCTCGGTCATACCATTGCCTTGGGGATGGTAAGGTGTTGTCTTACTCTTAGACATCCCCATGATTAAACAGAGCTGGTGAATCACCTCTGACTCGAAACATTTCCCTTGATCCGAATGAAGACGTTCAGGGATCCCGTAGTTTGAGATGTATTTCTCCCACAAAACTCGTGCCACCGTGGTCGCCTTCTGGTCTCTCGTGGGATATGCTTTGGCATATCGAGTGAAGTGGTCCGTCACGACGAGTAACTGCTCATATCCCCCAGCAGACCTTTCAAGACTCAAGAAATCCACGCAGACCAGTTCTCCTGGACGACTCGTTTGGATGCTGTGTAGGCAAGCACTTCGTCTATCTGCTGGACGTTTGCGCAGAGTACACCGCTCACAGGTTTCTATGTAGGACTTGACATCAGAGTAGACACCTGGCCAGTAGAACCGCTTTCTCACTAACTGGAAAGTCTTCTGGAAACCAAGATGTCCCATCTCATCATGGAGGCTCTTCAGGACAAGCTTATGCACTGAAGGAGGCAGGACTGGAACGTATCTCATGTTGCTGCCCTTCTCTTTGCTAAAGACCAGAAGACCGTGTTTCACCTGAAGGTAGTCCCAGGATCGCAGTAATCTTTGAACGCCCTTTGGCTCACACTGGGCTCGTCGTCTGCTCAACCTGCAATGTCGATTGACCTTAAGATGTAGTACCCTACTGATCGTTTCATCTTCCCGTTGAATATCCATAAGTTTGTCGCCACCATCCAAGCAACTGGTTCCATACACATCCGAGGCAGGACTGTTGAGCCCAGCGGTCTCAACAGATTGCGGGGATACCAGTTCATCGATGTCGGATTGCCCTAGGCTGCCAGTCTCTGTAGATGCATCCTGGGTTGAAGGAGAGGCTTGCATGTGAATCTCTGCTTGTTCTGCGGGCATCTGTCTCTCAACCGAGCCGTTCTCAGTTGCATCTAAAATTTTGATTACTTCCTGCCTAGTAATCCTGGACAGAGCGTCAGCATTAGCGTTGTTCTTCCCTGGACGGTAGAGTATGTCTAACTCAAAAAGTGACAAGTCGTTAACCCAGCGTTGGCTATGGGCATCTAATTTGGCACTCTTCAAAACATAGGTCATGGGGTTGTTGTCAGTGACTGCGGTGACTTTATGCCCATACAGGTAGTCTCTGAACTTGGTGGTCAAAGCCCAGTGTAGCGCTCTGAACTCTAACTTGTGGGCGGGATACTTCTTCTCGGCTGAAGAGAGAGTTCTGCTTGCATATGCCACGACGCGCTCACGGCCGTCCTGTTGTTGGGTAAGCACTGCTCCAAGACCATCAAGAGATGCATCTGTCTGTACCACGAAGGGAAGATTATAATCCGCGTAGGCTAAGATGGGAGCTGAGGTCAACTTCGAAATCAACGTCTGAAACGCAATGCCACAGCCATCAGTCCAGACGAAAGGTGGGTCTCGGCTGCCACGTTTTCCCCCAATGAGGCTGAAGAGAGGACTTGCTATCTTTGCATAGCCTTGGATAAACTTCCGATAGTAGCCCGTCAACCCAAGAAAACTTCTGACGTCCTTCTTTGATTTTGGGATTGGCCAATTTTGCACAGCTGCTATCTTCTCGGGATTCGTGGCGATACCTTCCGCCGAGACAATGTGGCCTAGGTATTGTACACTGCTCTTCAAGAAGTGACACTTAGAGGGTTTAAGCTTGAGGTTATGTTGTCGCAAGCGATCAAACACTTGGCCCAGACGAGTGATGTGCTCTTCAATGGTAGAACTATAAATGATGACATCATCCAGGTAGAGTAAGACACTGTCGAAGTTCATGCCACTGAAAACAGTTGCCATCAAGCGTTGAAATGTTGCAGGAGCATTAACCAGACCGAATGGCATCCTCACAAACTCATACAGACCCATCGGGGTGGTAAACGCTGTCTTTGCCTGGTCTTTCTTAGCGACGCCAACTTGGAGATAGCCGGAGGTCAGGTCCAAACAGGAAAAAAACTTCGCTTTTCCCAAAGCATCCAATGCCTCCTCAATCCTGGGTAAAGGATAAGCATCTCGCGTCGTTCTGGAATTCAACTTCCGATAATCAACACATAGTCGAATGCTCCCATCCTTCTTCCGAACGATAACTACTGGTGAAGCGAATGAGCTTTGGCTGGGTTTGATGACATGGGCTTTCTCAAGATCTACGATGTGCTCCCTGACTTCTTGGAACTCAGCTGGTGCAATTCGTCTGTATGGCATACGAAAGGGGGTAGGATCACTCAGAGGGATCTCGTGTTCGGCGGTTTGGGTCATACCAATGTCGAGTGAGTCTTTGGAAAATACATCTGAATTTTTTTCCAGAAGATCCTCGATGGCTGTCTTTACAGAGGAGGGCAGACCTGTATCATCAAGGTCAACGTTCGGCATGGCACAAGTTTCTTCTCTGGAGGCGGTCTGCTCGAAAACTCCCATCTCAGAAGTTTCAGGGTTTGGATCAGGGCTAATGATCTGGACACATGAAAGCTTTGCTAGTATTGTGTTTCTCCTAACAGTTGCAGTCTGGTGAGAGAGATTGCACAAACGAATTGGAGCTTTACCATCGTGAACCTGGACTAACATTTGTCCAACAGCTAAGCTTTGGTTTATGTGCCTTCCAACAGTGCTGATATTGTCCGTCCTCTGGTTGATTTGGGTGCCTTGGCTATAATGACGACTTCAGATCCAGGTTGGACTTTGACGGGCCGTTTTCCTGCATAGCGCAAGCATCCGATTTCGCTGTTGGTACGAGCGACATCCACTCCATCAGTATTGATACACTGGAATGCGGAGTACCAGTTGGAGGATTTTTTAGCTTTGGACATGAACCCTCGTCCATATTTGTTGTGAAGACAGTCTCGTACTGCGCCAATAACATTAGTCCCAATGAGTAGTGGGGTAGAGCGCCGGAAATTCGTGTCAGGAACAACTAATGCGGGGACTTTCTTCACCACTTCACCAAGAACATCAATATTGAGGAGGATATACCCCCGATGAAGGACGTTTTGGCCTCCAGCTCCCTTGATGGTGATGTTCGTTTGCCTCAGAGTTTGTTGTCGTAGTTCAGGGTGAGCTTTGATGTACCCATCGGCTATGGTGGTCACCTGCGAACCAGTATCAAGTAGTGCTTGACAGTTTCTCCCAAAGACAACTACATTTGTTGTACTCACTGGTCCCACCAGTTTCCCATCTGAATCTGACTGGCATTCCGAACTTGACTGAAGTAAGATTGTCCCCGACTTCCTCCCGTATGTTTCGTTAGTAGGGCTCTCCTTCCTAGGTTCACCCGCCAATTGCCCAGCATTAGCAGGTAAACCTAGTTTAACGGACTCTGACTGGTTCTGGCTTGTTCCATCGGGGCTCTCCTTTGCTGGTTGGAATGTGGGCACTGTCTGGCAAAGTGCCCAACCTTACCGCATGTGTAGCAGCACCTCTCTCGTCCTGGGGCGGTATGAGGGCCGGGACCAGTGGAGTATTGGGGGTTCCTGGCAGGCCATCTGGGATGGTTGGACATATTCTCCAGATGATGTACCCGTTGGCCCAACACCTGCTGACCCTGTAGTACCTGGTCAAGGGTAGCCATCTGTCTCCGCATCAATTCTGCCAAATCAGTGAGCTGATCTTTGTCAACCGCTTGTTTACCTGCTGGCGAACTGGTGGAAATGGCATTAATACTGACTTTGGGTGTAAGAGCTGGGGGTCGGTCATCCGTCTTTGTCGGGTTTGGGTTGGTGAGGGCAGCCTGTTGGTTTATGAAGTACTTCTGCCGTCTCACCTCCTTGGCATGTCGTGCTTCTTCACTGATAACCCTGAGCTCCTGGCGGAGGGATTTGAAGGACATTGTCCTCGGTTGCATCGGGGCCAGTCGCTGTCTCACGGTATCATCATGCAACCCCTTCATGAATTGGGTCGTGAGGAGAAGGTCTCTGTCCTCGCCTAATGACCATTGTCTCCCCTGGCGTCTGTTTACATCTTCAACATGCCTCAGCAAGGCCTCAAGAGCGATGGCGTAGTCTGTGCTCGTTTCTTCTGACCTCTGCACACGGGAGAAAAATGTTGCTATTGGTGTAGTGGCAGTACTTCCCTCTCCAAACTCTTCAAGTAGCTCCGTAATGGCGGCATCTGCTGTCATCACCCCTCGGCACTCAAGGTTGAGTACCAAGTCTCTGGCTCTCCCTCGTGTATGCCTCACGACCTCGTGGAACTGGACATGGTCTGGCTGAGGCCCCTTTAACTCCAACAGATATCTAACGTCCCGCACCCAGTCTTCAACTTTCAAGTGGTTCCGTTCAGATGACGACCCAGAAAAGGTTGGGATGTTCTTCAGTTGATGGGATGTGTAGGTAAGTGGGACTCCTGTTGACTGGAGAACCGGATGGCAGGGTCTCTGGGGTGTACTTTGTAGGGGGTCCAAACCGGCCAATTGCAGTGGACTTGGGGGTATGTTCAGCCGAGGTGATGACACCTGTGGATCACTAACTGCTACTGCTGGATGATAAGGTGTGGAGGTAGGATTTCCCATCATAGGAGCCGGCCTCAGATGTGGGCTGAACGGATTGACAGGGCTGTCATACAAGGTAATGTTGGGAGGGCACGGGGTCTCCGCCATCTTGTAAATAAAAAGCTTTTCAACTAATAGCACTGTGTTGGTCAAAATAAAATTAAAAAATTGCCCAAGAGAAAGAAAAAAAAACCCACTCTGTCCAAAGTAAATTAAAGAAAAATTGGCTAAATTCTAATAATAAAAGAATATTTACCACTGCCCGGATCTTCCACCAAAAAAAATGTAACCAGGAAAATTGGCACACTTTGGAAAAGTAATTAAATGAAGGAGAAAAGCAAAACTACCTATTTGGGGACTCGCTTGCCAAAAATCAAAAGGAACCTAGATTATAGTGGTAAAGGCGCAGATTTTTCTTTATAAAATAAATAACTTAGACAGAGATGTTTTAGGTTTCCAGTGCACAAAATAAAGAAATCAAACTATTTCTATTTATTTCTACTTCTCAAAACTGCCAAAAAAGAATGAATCTCCTGTAATGACAATGATTTACCAAAAGTTACCCGCCGAAATATAACTCTGAAAGTTCGTTTAGTATAAAAAAACAAGTTTCCAAAAAAAGAAAGAGTTGCTAAAATTTCAAGTAAAAAAACCTGAAAACCAACACAGCACTAATAGTGAATTACTCTCAAGTACAATAAGACATTAACCTGTAAATACAAAGAAAAATACAAAAGAAAAAATGATTAAAGTTACATACAAAAGAATAAATGATTAAGGAAATATGCAGAAAGTAATACATGTATGTGGACCAAACTATGCCAGTGAACCACTTGTAAGACAACTCTATGCTCCCAGAACTTCAAAAATCTAAATAACAAAAGAACTGGCCAGAGGAAGCAGGGGATTAAGTAATTTACACCAGCCATAAACTTGGAGAAGCTACACAACCCTATGAGTCTCATTAGCTTATGCAAATCCTTAAATACACATCTTGAGCACAATGAGTTACAGTGGCATGGCATGGTCAAAGAACTCACAGTCTCAAGAAAAATGGCCGAAATACATTATATACGAACTTGAATACAAAAATGGAATAAGAAAAGCTACAATATAGAATAAACCTAGAAAAATAAGGCATGGCTACATATATAAGCAATCAAACTTAACAGGCAAGTAAGACAGTGATGGAAACTAACGCATAAGGCTCAGGGAAAAGTTTGGTCACGGCACAAAAGTAAAGTGTCTCCAAACTAAAACAAGAAAAATAGTATAAAGAAAATGATAAAAGTAATCATGAATGTCCCAGTAAAACAGGCCTTAAACAAAAACATTACAATACCAGCGACTATATCAGTTTTCCATAGTATTAAAACTTCCAACAATAACTCAAAGAAAGTCTGAACAAAACTCAACTAATACTTTCTTTGGAGATCAACCAAAAACAAATACATGTACATAGTTTCCCTACTAACTTAGAAAGTTTGATACCAAGACTACAGAACATGCATCTCCTGGATAAAATATCCAACTTAGCAAGAGATAAATACAGAACTTTCCATTGGAAGAAAAACTCACCAAGAATTGTTGAGCGGTAGGGAAGGAGAAAGCAGCTGCCCAGTATGCATGTCTTTATTGCTTGCTGCTCACCTGCTCACTGACCAGCTAAAAACACATGGTCAGAGCCAGGACAAAAGAAAAGGTCTGGTGCACATTTCCACATAGGCAAAGTATACCCTAAAAAGGCAGGGAGCTATACAAGGGGAACCACTCCTAAATAAATACTGGACCTCTGAGGGGAACCACCTTATAAAATCAAATGGAAATATAAAAAAAACATAAAGTAGATTTCCACTCCTCTACACTTTCATAACAAGGGTTTCTTTGAACACAATTTCATCTTTTTCAAAACAAATCTGCTATATTTTTCAAAACTGCTATTTCTGTCAGAATCGTCAATTTTGCAGAATTCTGCTAGAAATCTGCAAAAAATTCCTTTTGCTAGATATCCTGTCAAATATGCGTGTACGACCCATAGAGCTATAGCTCTGTACGACCTATATTTGGAAACGCCGTGTTAAAAATCGAAGCAAGGCCTATAACGCTATAACGCCTTGATTGCCTAACAATCACGTATAATTATGTACACAATAAAACACGTGACGTCTGCGGTAAATGCATGCAGAATATTATGGGCTGCGCAATCATTGGTAGAGAAGGAGTTTTAATTCCTGTGTCGTTTGCCATAATACATCTGTCATAATTATAGGCCTATTGTTGTTTGAACAAACATTTTGAAATTATATTTCTAATTTACCATGACAATCGTTCGAAAACAGATCAAAGCATGCATTGATCCCCAATCGAGATCCCCGTTCTAATAATAGATGCTCCCCAAGCAATACCGATTGCCTTTCATTGGCCCTCTCTTTGTAAATGTTGCATATGCATTTCGCTGCACAGTAAGTTAAATATTGCAGCCAGCCTGCCTGCAGCTTAAGGGCACGTCCACAGTACCTGAATGCTTTATTACATGCGCTAAGTGTAGATCACTATTCACGATAAACATACCGCAGAAAAGTGTGACCGAAATGGAGACAATCGACAAACTAAAATCATCGCCTTGTACTTCAAAACCGTATCCAAAAGGAATTCGATGTAAAAACGGCTAAAACCTTGGAAGTAGCGCTCGCAGATAGCTCGGGGACAATAAAAGCCCTCGTCTACGATGACCTACTGGCTAACTTTAAAGGAGACGTTCTTCTCATCAGGGGTTTTCAGAAAGGGAAGTCTGCAAGCACTATAATATTGAACAGAAACACCAAGGCACACAAATGTCCGCAAATGACAATTCCTGATCAGATGATAAAGGAAGCAGAGCTGATGCTTGCAGACCGACCACCGCCAGACGTAACACCAATTGAAAACATCCACGAGGGCAATTATGTCACCATACATGGCACAATTACATGTAAGATATTTAATTTTCTAATGAATGTCATTATCTGTAGTAAATTCAAACTAGTCAAACGAACAGCAACAATCGACTATACCTTGCTCGTTTTCGAAAGTATCTTTCATTAAAGTTTATTTTTGTCTAAAATCTAATTTCATATTACAACTAATTTAAAGTTTCCCCCTAATTTTGACACGCTGTATACGGATAACTCCATACTCTTACTGCAATGGGGAAAAGAATGTCAAAAAGAAAATCTAATACACCTTTAAAGGCCCTTAGCTTTTTCCCAATGTCTCAATAGTTGTTTTTTATCATGCTTCTCAAACAGGATGAAGTCCCAAGACAGATCGACGGAGCATCTGGACAAACTCAGACAGTGCGCAACATTTCAGTCCAGGACACTAGCGGAACAGTACAGGTTGCATTATGGAATAAATCTTCACACAGCCCAGTCAAAACCGGAGACTCCATTAAAATAAGCCACATGACAGCAAAGCATAACACCTATCTCCAAGCACTCGCTCTATCAACAACATCTCGAACAAGCATTGAGGTATGTTTCAAACTTTTTCTTTAATTCTCTCTTCGAAATAATTGTCAACGCCTCCAAAATTTATGTCTTTCACTTTTCAGTAAACAACAGTTTTTCTTGATTGAAACATAAGGCCAAATATTTAAAAAAAAACATGTTTTTGAAAAAAAGGAGGAAGCGGGGCTTTTTATTTTTTATTTTTTCCAATTTGAAAATTTCCTGCAACCGTTGGTGTTTCCACTGTCTGAAGACTTTTAAAATTTAAAGACAAATTAGACAACAAAACTTAACAATTTTACAATGCAATTAAGAGTTGTATTTGTCACATATTTCACAAGCATTTATTTTCTGTTGATTTTGTGGACTTTTCCAGTGTTTTTTACTGCATTTTTCAAAAATAATAAAATCCAGGCGGCCTCCAAGAAGGAAGCGGGCGGGGACGAAAGACATGTGTTTTTTTTTAATTCGCCTAATTCAGTCCCCTTTTTTTCTTTTTAAAAGACTATCACTCATAATAATTTTGACCCGAAAGTTCACCAGAGACTATTATCTTTTCGCTAAAAAGTTCATCAACCTTTCCCATGGAGTCAGAATGACTGTAAATTAACGCTGACACTGTGACCCAGATTTTGGATCTAAAACAAACGTTTAAATACAAACGACCTCTTAACAGCACGCCTGTCCGCATCTTGACAAACGGACCACCTGTGCCAGACCGTGAATCGTGAACAATAAGTGTGGCCTTATACAGCGCGCTCCAGCTGTCGGCGTCTACAAAAAAATACCCGCTTGTAGATCGGCTATAAGACACGCCCTTGCACACACGGCTCTGATTGGTCAACGTATACTGCATCATCCAATGAATATATCAGCCTGGCTTTTACCGCGCGGCCAGTCAGTATCATATTGAACAAAATTGCACACACACGTACCGCCTCCAGTTTACTCGGTAGCCATTCGATTCACACACACTTGTAAAAACCGAATGCTTTCCATTGTTTTCTTAGACAGCGCGTGTATGTGTTTTATAGCTCCATGGTCTGGCAAGTCTCACTTTGTGTACGCATGCCATGTCATATTTGTAGACAGACAACATTCTGCAGTTTTCAAGTCTTTCGTAAACAAATATTTTGAATGTCCTCAAAAAAAGAAAAGAAAAAAAAGAACACATCATTCAAAGTTCTTACTACTGTCCAGACGAAAATACTTTCTTCTTGATGCTTTTTATGACCATCTCGAACAGAAGCCTAATGCCAACTGTCTATAATAAACAGAACAGATTATTAGTTTCTTGACTTTTGTTTTACTTTTCCTTGAAAAGACTAACCTGGCTATCACATACATCACGATCTTCCACAAATTATGACCCGATCAAACTCGTTGCCTATCATTGTGTAATTAATACTCTTCTTTATTGCCCCTATATACTGTTTATTTCTGAACTTAGCCACAACTACAGCATAAAGGAACTTGCCTTCAACCCCAAACCAATGGATTCACTGCTACATTTTCATATAGCATTAAACCGTAAACAATAGCAAGGGTGCAATTGCAAGTCCTCCAATATCTGATTTCAAACTTGTTCCTATATGTGTAGTTTTCGTTTATACCTCCAATTTCTCGACAGCATAATGTCAGTCTGCTTACATCTATACTGTACAAACTACAAAAATGATTTCCATTTTGTAACCCGCTTTAACTTTTATCACCAAACTGACAAAGAAGTTCATTATTGATTTTTTTCAATTATTATTACATGTAGCCATGTAATATATACATCCATCTAATTTTTGTTTTATTTATTTTACAGCCTGATGACAAACAGGAAAAAGTCAACATCGTGACTGTAGAAGACAATCCAGATGGCCTTTCAGTGCTTGGTGAGATCAATGACGACCTAGTGACACTCCACATGTCTAAACTGGTGGCCATACACATCTGGAAAACTGCAGAGAGCCAACACATTTTGAAACTCCTCGAAAATCAACAAACTTACCACTTTCAGTTAAAAGGTGCATATATCATAGACATTGTCAACGATGATAACAGTGACACAAGTGCACAAACTTCCAAGCGTAAAAGCAAAAGCAACAAGCAATCCACTCAGTAGAATGATAAGCAGGATATGATGCAAGTAATGATGCAAGTAATGTCTAAATGACTCCTCTACACATGATTGTTTAGCATCACTAATCATACAAAAAGTGTCATTCAAAAACTAATCCTCTTAAACAACCCTCATTTTCACAGCTATCCAAAACAAATCATTAATCTGGATACATACATATAATTGACTGTATTTCAGTAGCTTTTCAATAACAAGAAAAACCTTCTAATTTGACAAATATTTTTTTTGCTTTTCACGCCAATTTCAAAACTAACACTTTTCATTGTGTCCACTCTTAATGGTCAGTAAAGTGTACAGTTCATTTGGGATAACACTATCTTTTTGGCAATTTATAATGTTTTTCTCTTTGCTGCTTTGTTCAATTATAAGAAGTCAGTTTCCTCAATCTTTTTGAAGCAGTGATCGTTTCTCTTTTTGAAAACAAAAACCCCTTTTCTGTTTGACATCTTAGATCTTTGCTGTTTTGCTCTACCATCTACTTATGGTTGCCTTTTTCACGAATGCAACTTTTCACCCTTGTACTCATTCTGACAGGCAAGCATCACTTACTATGGACAAAATTGAAAACTAACACTTTTTACAACTACACCTTCTCATAACTCAAACATTTTTCCAATTACAAGGAGTGTCCGTTGTTGAGAAAACTAATTCAACAAAGTGGTCAAATAATACATATCAAGATTTGTGATAAATTTCATTTCAAACCTTTGAAAAACACCATTATATGCAAATTATCATCATTCTTTCTTTGACAAATAAACATATATTACATATATAGTATGACTCTTCAGTCTATTTTGTCTACATTATGTTCCCAAAAAGGTCCATCTAAATAATTGTTAAATATCAAACCACACATTCAACTGTTGCACTAAAAATGTTTATATCGAGTGTTTCTTCGTTTTATAATTGATTCCAACTACTTACTGTTATATCTTGTATACATGTTCTCTTCTTTACATTTTCAACATGGATTGATGGATAAACCCATTGTTTTTCTTTGTATTGTAATACAAAAAAATCCACATTAACAAAAAAAACAACAACATGCACTAGTGTAACATCTACTTTATGTTTGTACACTCTCTTTGTACTCCACTTTTAATGTAGTTTTATCTATGTTTTAGGTTGTATCCCATTCTTGTCATACTCAAGCTAACAAGCCCTATTGAAACGTAAGATATCCATGTTTAGACTGGTTTATAGTCATCTATATTCTACGACCTAAACTTAACATAAAGGCCCTGCTTTTACAGACAAGACAAACAAAACAATATTGGGCGTCCACTCATTCGCACGTGATAAAAGGCATAGGTGCAATAATGATCCTAAAACAATGATGTCATGATGACGTCATCACCTGTCACGTGACGTCATCTTAAAGGTTTTCTATTTTAAATATTTGGAAATCCATAACAAATCAGCCACAAGAGACCGTAGGTTTCTGTTTGCGGGATTGTATAGGGATAAATTAGGTCTTCATTAATTATTCTGTGTGCGTGATCTCACATGACCTCTCTGGTCGAAACCAGAAGTGCCTTGTAATTCAAAAGTGTAATTCAAAAGTGAATTTAAACAGGCTTGATAGGCTGTACAAGCTTCGAAAACGAAGTGACGTCTTCATTTGTCAGGCTTGAATGTCATAAATGCATGAAAACAAACTGATGTCATCATGACGTTATCACTTGTCATGTTATATTTCTTAAGGGTACAGTTTTACCAGATCTATCGTACAAAATAAATACTTGTATTATTAACTTGACTATGCACACAACATCAGACTTTCATATTCAGATTAGTTATTTGAAAATATTATTGGCGAAACAGCTTTGCATTTGTGCACAAATGCAATTAGCTCTAGTTTTTTATTTTTCTGTTTCAGTAAAAAGAGCCATTGAGATAACGCACGTTCGTTCTAAGCAGCCTTTTGCATAGTTCCTAATGAGCAATTGCAATGAAACTTTCAGTGATGAAAGGCATTGGTGCAATAATGATCCTAAAACAATAATGTCATGATGACGTCATCACCTGTCGCGTGACGTCATCTTAAAGGTTTCTATTTTAAATATTTGAAAATCCGTAACAAATCAGCCACAAGACACCGTAGGTTTCTGTTTGCGGGATTGTATAGGGATAAGTACGGTTTTAATTTTATTCAGTGTGCGTGACCTCACATGACCTCTACTTTACTTCCGGTCGAAACCGGAAGTGGCTCGTAATTCAAAAGTGCTAAATGTTATGAAAATGCTTTCAACGAAGTTAGTGTCTGGCAAGGGTGTGCATTTGAAAAAAAATACCGATGACGTCACGATACACACGAGCGCCCTTTAGCGGCAGGTTGAAAACTGTTCAAAATGGACTTTTTGAAGATGTGTGTGGAGAAGTTTTGTGTAATTACTTTCATATTCAACTAAGTAATTTGAAAAAGTTATGGCGAAACAGGTCGGCATTTGTGCACAAATGCAATTATGCCTAGTTATTCTTTCTTTCCCAAAAAACCGATTGACTTAACACATGACTTTTCTAACCGCCAAATGTCAATTTTAGAAAAACAAAACTGTAGTCAATTCTTTTACCATATGAAAGCTTATGTCTTGCACTATATTTTAGATGTTTATAAATAAAAATTCTTAATTAATTGTTCACGTGACAGCAGTATGAATATTTAATAAGTCTTGTGCCCATCATATCTCAAGAAGTATACATCCAATTCTCAAATTTTTTTATAGTTATGGACTTGTCTTGTATTGTGGATGTAAATTCTGGCCTAATATTCTCCGTCACACATCATGAAGTCATTTGAAGGCGCGTTTTCGTTCTGTGTACAAAACACATGGTGCTAAAAGTGTAAAAGTTTTGACAGTCAAAAACACATTATTTTCAATTAAATGCACTAATTAGTTTCCTAATTTACATAATTTGTTAAGAAAAGTTAAGTGCTTTTGATAGATGTTTCATGCCTAAAAAACCAATTCAAAGGACCTATATAATTAATATTTAATTGGTAAAACTTGTAACCGTCGGTAATAAAGGTAGGCCTTCATAGACTACACCCAGTCTATGTTTTCGGAACTTATGCTAAATATGGTCTTGTGTAATTTTTCGTTTAAAGATGTGCTAATGGTTATTTATTTATTTTTTTTTCTCTCACAGAAGTTTTGCTTGATAAGGTGGTGGGAAATTTTTCGTTTATAGATGTGTAAATGTGTTTTGTAGAGTTTCCAGAAGTTTTCGCTAAACAATTTATGGTGGTGGGTAAAGTAAGTGGGGGTATATAAACAAATTTCTGTGTTTTCCCGATGTATAAATAGTCGTTTGATTTCGAAGGGTGCCGTAGACCAACGTTTCATAAACGTTTTCCCCATTTTCGTTTCGATGGCAGTCATATGTTCAACGTTTGTTTAAATTTGCTGGTATCTCGTTATTTGTTTAAGTGTTTATTCTTTTAAATGTATATATTTTTGCACTGCATGTATGTACACGAGTCCGAATGACTTATTTATAAGAATAAATTATTTTTGAATTGAATTCCTATGTAGGTTTAGGTTTTTTTAAGAATGCATCGATCGGAATTTTTTATTTTACCATCGTATCATTACAAAATTTTCCTTACACAATTTTTTTGCTGCGACGTCATCAGGTGTCGAATTACATTAATTCGAAGCTTATTCCTTTAAAAAATCATATCTCCTGAATCACATGTCGTAAAGTCGTATTGTTTGTGTTATTTTGTAGCTTACTACAATTGCAAAAAATTAATTTAGTGATGACCTCGCTTTGACCTTTACTTTCGGTCCTAACAGGAAGCTCAAATCTTTACAAAATCATATCTCATGAACCACATGTCATAAAGGCGTAACGTTTATGTTGTATAGTGGCTTACAACACTTTCAACATTTTATGTTTAATCGTGACCTCACATTACCTTTACTTCCTGTCAAAACAGGAAGTTCAAACTTTTAAAAATCATATCTCCTGAACCGCATGTCATAGTCGTAATGTTTGAAATGTGTTGTAGCTTACCACACTTGAAACATTTTAAACAAAAAAGATGACCCCAATTTGACCATAACTTCTGGTCTAAATAAAGATCCGAACTTAATAAACCTAGTTTACACTGTGATTATCACTCTGGAAATCACGCATTCATTTCGAACAACATTACGTCATTACACAAAATACAGAATCAGTTCACACCTTGGGCATCAAAACAGAACTTTTTAAAGTCAGCAGAACTGAACAGCTGTGTAATTGTAAGTTACAATCACTTACATCTAGTTTATTAGGTGTTCGGGCGATACGCCGGAACACCTCTTGTTTTTGTTCGTTTTTTTTTTTTTTAATACTTCTTCTTTTCCCCCAACTTTGTCCGTTAAAAAAGACACTTCCTTAGCTCGCATAAACTTGAAACTTCACACATAGTTAGATATTCATTAGTAGATGACACCGCTGCAGTGATGTCATCATTACGTCATCAGGTGTCAAATTACAAGCCTTTTAAACATTTTTTTTTTAATCTTTGAAAATCCATATCAAATGAAGGACATGAGACCGTAGGTTGATTTTGACGGGATTATACCAAGGTAATTTAGGTCTTACTTTTTTGTTGTGTGCGTTACCTTACTTGACCTCTACTTCCGGTCCTTCCGGTCGAAACCGGAAGTGCCTCGTTATTTAAAAGTGACATATTTTTTGAAGTTTTTTTTAACGGTGTTATAGTCTGGCAAGGGTCCTGTTTTTAGTAATAGGACCAATGACATCAGAAATTGCAAGAGTGCCCTCTAGCGGCAGGTTAAAAACAGCTCAAAATACACTTTTACTAGATGTCTGTGGCCAAGTTTAGGATAATTGTTTCAAAATTGGTATACAGAATGACCTTCATGCAGACAACATATGTGGGAAGTTTTAGATTGATGACGTCATCATGTCACGTGGTATCGCCTTAAAGGTTTACTTTTTGAAGCAGTTTTAGATCGATGACGTCATCATGTGTCACGTGGTATTGCCTTAAAGGTTTACTTTTTGAAGCAGTTTTAGATTGATGACGTCATCATGTGTCACGTGGTATCGCCTTAAAGGTTTACTTTTTGAAGCAGTGTATCTACAAAACCACAAGTTCGACTGAGTTGAAACTTGGCATGTTGATAGACAGTGATATTGACTACGTAAATCTCAAGAAACAACATGATGGCGTCTTTCATTTTTTTTACACAAATATTTGAAATTTTGACCAATTATTACGGGTATTTATTGACCCGCTGTCAAACCACGGTATACACACAGACACACCACGCCATCTAAGCCAGTTAATCGGTGGGCAAATCAACCGCAAGGTTCAAAGTCCATCAATGCGCTGTGGCTGGCTGTTCTGCTCCATTGATCACACAACTACACCAGTCCACGAGGTCGCTGTGGATGTCCCGTCTGCGGGCGACGTAATATATATACACGTTGCGAGTTTGATCGGCGCTCTGCCTTCTTAAAGAGGGCGCTAGACTATTTTGCGGGCTGGCAACTCCGAAATGGATGTCGTTAGCTAGACCAGCATGCACTGCAGCTCTATGGGAAACGCGTGCACACCGTGTTTTTGCGAAAAGGTCTATGCGCTTTACGGTAAAATAAGGTACCTTTTCAAAAAACTTAACTTTAAATTGTTTGACCATCACGACATGATTTATCAGCAATCGAGTTTTTAAAAAAAGGCTTTATCATTTCATAATTTGTGATAATTCTTTAGACTTTGTACACGACTTTTGTAAGATCATACTTGACATTATCCCGTGAGGGCTAGTCATACCATTTAGAGGATGATGACTGACGACATACTATAATAGTCAGATCCAGAAGATGTCATCAGACTGACGTCATGTATCTTTTGATACCGCATGACAAAAATTTACAGTTTGTGCAATATCATTTTGAAGTGTCATAATTTTATGCTCCAAATGGGATTTAAAATAACACATGACTTTTGCCAATGAATGAACACATAAAAACTAGCCTCATGCTCACAGGGTGAATCCAATATGACTTTCCCCGGCAATTTACCGGTGTACATTTCTCAAAATGCACTGTCCTACCATAATGTTTCATCCTATTACGTCCCAAGTTTACATTAGCAAACGCATTACCTAACGTCTGTAGCGCCCGCTAGAGTTTATTATTATTCAATACTAGAGTCCAACTTATTGCTGTTGTTGTTTTGATTTGTTCTACAACCTTTGGATGAAGTAAAATACTTTCTAATTAGACCCGCTGGTCCATTCACTTGTTTTTATATTATCACATGTAAACCATCGTGTACAATTGTTGTCCCACTAATGCTTACTGTCACATGTACGGCACACTATTATAAAAGAGACTGGAAGACTCTTGTGTTCACGAGTTCACCCCATTTATTTGCACTCCACGTGATGTTGCAAACTGACGCGGGTGAAACTAAAGATAACAAATATATAAATACCATGTTAAATAACACAAACAAGTACACATAATAAAACACTTTAAAGGGGGGAAACTAATGTTTCATAGCAATTACATGAAACAACATTAAATACGAAGCAAGATACATCGATCTTTCGAGCAATTACTGAAGACTGATTGGGTGAGACCTAAACATTGAACACTTAAAGAATTAATCCATTATTTAATCTCAACAACGACATTTACTTTATATAATATAAACTTACAATCGTTGTCGGGGGAACTCATTACTCCGTCCATACACATGGGAATCATTCTGTGATTTACTGCGGCATTCTGGGGTGCTGTATAAACATTACATAAACCAACAATAAATATAGGCGAAGCAACGAGAAATTACACACTAACAAACAATTCTAAGCATTATAATAGATACTGAGGATAATGAATAGCAGTAAAATTAATCATACGAGAGACTACTCCAAAGGCCGGGAGCCGTATGGGAACCTAGTGAGGGGGAGTTGGCTCAACAGTGATTAAATTATAAGGAAATCAAGAAAACGGTGCCTTGCCGAATTTACCAAATAAATGTATTTATACATAAGGAAAGTCTTATCATTTAAACTAACACTGTGAACAAGACAAGATTTACTTACGGGAGTTGACTACGAAAATGTACAGGAACAGAACCAAAAAATTAACTCGAACTGAACTGAACGGAGTCTGGAACATAAATGACCCAAAAGGTTCCCGCAACACGAATCTGCTAAGCAGCCAGCGCCCACTACGTTGTCACTCGATGCATACAGGGCATTCCAAAAGCGCTTAACACAAAGTAAATACCGGAGATGCCATGACCACAATAAATAAAGGGGGGATGGCGGGCAGGACAATACCGGAAAACAAAAGAATGTATATGATACTAATTATAATTATCGATAGAGATAACACTCCCCCATCGAATGGATCACTATTCTAAACATTAATAGAATGATGCTTAGCAAATAAATTGCTGAGGTCGATTATATAAATACACACATTAATGCTAGCACTAAAGTCACAATACAAGACTTATTACTTAATGACAAATAGCCAATAGCAAGACATCAACAATAAATTTAAGTAATTATAATAATCAAAATAATAAGAAAATGATTACAGCTAATAGCAATAACAAGATGGGTCAATACTGTAATTAACAAGATAATTAATCACCAGCAGGAAGTTTATTTGCGGATTCCAATAGGACTAACTTACTTACAGGACGTACGAACTCTGAAGTTCGAGTTTTTACTTTGACTGATCTAATTAACCCGTCCCTACCACCAGTAACACCACTGACTAATGCTAAAGGCCACAGACTCCTCGGAGTCGCTTCGTCCATGAGTATTACCAAATCACCGATTGCCAAATTATTTGTCACATTAAACCACTTGGAACGCCTTTGCAGCTCTGGTAAATAAAGCTTGAGCCATTTGCGCCAAAATTGGTCAGCAAGATGCTGCACATGTTTCCAGCGCCTGCGAAGAGCATCGGCAGAGTCAAACTTTCCAGGTGGTATACTTGCACCATGCCTCAAGAGTAACAAATGATTAGGTGTAAGTGGTGTGGGGTCACATGGGTCGTCACTAAGCTTCGTCAGTGGACGCCCATTAACAATACATTCTACTTCACAAAACAGAGTTTCCAAAATGTCATCTGTAAGTCTGACTGTTCTGGGGAGGACAGCTACCATAACTCTCTTAATCACAGCAATCATGCGCTCCCAAGCTCCCCCCATGTGGGATGCAGTGGGAGGGTTAAAATGCCAGATTATGTTTTCTTTTACTGCGTAAGCGTCTACACATTTGCGGGAGACGCTTTCAATACTCTTCCTTAATTCGGACTCTCCTCCTACTAAATTAGTTCCATTATCAGAAAATACAACCTCTGGATAACCCCTACGTGCGACAAAACGCCTAAAACCATTTAGAAAGGAATCTGTGTCTAATGAATCTAGTTTCTCCACGTGAACAGCTCTAGTAATCAAACAGGTGAAGAGGCAACCATACCGTTTGATTTCTGACCTACCATACTTAACGTAAAATGGGCCAAATACATCAATGCCAATGTGCGAAAATGGCGGTTTATTCGCCTCAATGCGCTCTTTGGGAAGATTAGCCATGAGTTGTACGCAGGGTTTGGAGTAGAGACGTTTACATATGACGCATGCCCTAATTATTCTCTTGATAAGAGGTCTTGCTCTTACTACCCAGAAATGTTTTCTGATGACGCCCAGGACCCATTCGACTCCGACGTGAGCAACACCATGAACATCCTTCACAATGGCACCAGAAATTACATGTCTACCCGAGATTATGCAGGGATGTTTGCTCATGACGTCACATTCCTTCAACCTACCGCCTACACTCAATAACCCATGATGATCCAAAAATGGATTGAGCGTTCTAATTGGACTGGACACTTTAACGGCCTTGCCCTGCTTTAGTCTTTCCAACTCTGAACCAAATGTTATCTGTTGGCTCTTACGAAGAAGAATAATCTCAGCTTCGCGGACTTCTTGTACTGACAGCCTACTTGCAGGCTTATACCCTCTAAGGACTTTACTTAACATTAACCACCAAGCCAGAGCCCTCTTCATTTTGTACCATGATGAATAGTGTTGCATTATAATGCACAGCGGATTATCTAATACACCATCATCTCTAGACTTCACTGGGGGAGCTTCACCGATGACCGCCTCACACACAGTGAGAGATTGACTTTTCTTCACTTCTGGGTCATTATCCGACAAGATGGCTGACACCATGAACATCCTTCACAATGGCACCAGAAATTACATGTCTACCCGAGATTATGCAGGGATGTTTGCTCATGACGTCACATTCCTTCAACCTACCGCCTACACTCAATAACCCATGATGATCCAAAAATGGATTGAGCGTTCTAATTGGACTGGACACTTTAACGGCCTTGCCCTGCTTTAGTCTTTCCAACTTTGAACCAAATGTTATCTGTTGACTCTTACGAAGAAGAATAATCTCAGCTTCGCGGACTTCTTGTACTGACAGCCTACTTGCAGGCTTATACCCTCTAAGGACTTTACTTAACATTATCCACCAAGCCAGAGCCCTCTTCATTTTGTACCATGATGAATAGTGTTGCATTCTAATGCACAGCGGATTATCTAATACACCATCTCTAGACTTCACTGGGGGAGCTTCACCGATGACCGCCTCACACACAGTGAGAGATTGACTTTTCTTCACTTCTGGGTCATTATCCGACAAGATGGCTTGTTTAGTATGAGGAGAACCCCACTCACTCTTGTACTGATGCAATTTCTGCGGACCATTCCACCATCTCTCTTTATCCCATCTGGAATGAGACAGACCCCTAGTAACTAAATCTGCAGGATTGACCTTGGTCTCGATGTAGAACCACTGTTTAGGATCGCTGAGCTCTCTGATCAGGCTTACCCTATTACCTACAAAGACATGGAATCTTCTACTATCATTCCGGATATACTTGAGCACAATTTCTGAATCTGTCCAAAAGTACGACTGACTAAAATTAAGATCCAACTCACGACTCAATAAAGCGTCCACTTTGACTGCCAAAACTGCGGCTTGAAGTTCTAAGCGAGGTATAGTACATAACTTGAGTGGAGCAACTTTGTTCTTACTCATTATCAGCTGAACATGAACCATACCCAATCTATTTGTGCAGCGAATGTAACTACAACAACCATAACCCTGTGAGCTAGCGTCTGAAAAATGATGAAGTTCAAGCACGGCGTCATCTAATTCGCATGGTTTTATAGCAACGAGGGATTCTCAACTGTCTCACAGAATACAACGATTGCACCCAGCCATTCCAATCATTCTCAAGGTCTGACGGTAATCTCTCGTCCCAAGACAACTTACGAGCAGTCGCCTCTTGAAAGAGCAGCTTCCCTGCGAGTACTGCTGGACCCAACAAAAAAATCGACGAGACTATGCTGAGCATCTTTCTTATAGTCATCACGCCACTCTCGATATGCCATACATCGAAGAAGAATTCATCAGGGGAAATCCGCCATTTTATGCCCAACACTCTACTCTCAGATTGAGTGCCCAACTCACGCACTTCCTTAGACCTGCACTCTGCTGATACCTCAGTCAAAAGTTCCCTTTTATTGACGACAAATTTAGTCAGATTAAACCCCCCTCCTGCCAGGACCTTTGGGGTTTCTGTGATAATGATTTTGGCTTGAGATCTAGAGTTGATGGAACTAAGACAATCGTCAACGTAAAAAGACTTATCTACTGTATTCTTGACCAGAGGATCCACACCAGGGGCATCAAGAATAGTCCGCCGCAGGGCGTATGTCGAGCTGGATGCACACCATACCCCACCAAATAGATGTGACGTCATTCGACAGCATTTTAGTTGACCATCAATGTACCACAGGAATCGCAGAGCATCTGTCATTCACTGGAATGCTGACTTGGTTATACATGGCCTCGATGTCTGCCTGGATTGCAATGCTATGCTGTCGGAATCTCAATAGTACAGAGAGGAGTTTATTGATTAAATCTGGACCTTGTAAACAGCGTTCATTCAGCGATCTACCTTTGAACTTACTGGCACAATCATAGACTACTCTGAGCTTATCTGGCTTTTTGTCTGACATTACAGCATGATGTGGAAGATACCAAATCCTATCAGAACTAAACAACTCGCTATCTGGAATTTTCTCGGCATAGTTTTTATTCATGAGTTTGCTTATCTCAGCGTCATATCTGTCATAAAGATTATCACTGACAAGTCTTCTACGCAAAGACTCTAACCTGGATTTTGCAACGACAAAGTTGTTTGGAAGAGGCTCCGATCTGTCTTTCCATGGAATAGGAAGCTCATAACGACCATCAACCTTCCTACACTCATAGTCCCACAAAGCCATGACTAGTTTATCATCATGTGACCATGACAACTGTTCTAAACCTTCATTCTCAATCTTCCACAGACGAGAAACATCATCATCTACTGATGAACTCGATACAAAATTACAAATGACTCTACGACTAGGTGGATTTACTGGAGACTGGCCGTTTAAACACCAACCAAGTAAAGTACGCACAGCGAAAGGCTGTCCTGGTCTACCTCGTCTCACATCTAACGGAACAAGCGCCTCAACGTTATCCTGACCAATAAGCAAATCAACTGACACATTGCCGCGCTGATAAGCTGGCATAGATTCAATCCCATGAAGATGGGCATGCGATGAAACATCAATGCCTGCATTCCTGACAGGTATCTCATCAACTACATACACTACAGCTAAATCTAGACTCTCACCTGCCTCAGAGGAAACTGACAAACTAACGACCTCAGACTGCTGTGTACCAGACCTATTTAAAGTACTAAGTTCAACGTTCAAAGTTTTACCTGTAATTCCTAGCTGCCTTACTAAGGCTCGGGAACAAAACGTACTACTGGATCCACTATCTAATAAGGCAAATACTTTACACTGTCTGTCCGCAATGACCTGAACTATGGGCATATATGTCTCCTTATCAGCAAATACACTGGCATTAGATACCTTCACATTTCTAGATACTTCATAACCACCGTGGATGTACATGGTGTGTTTCTGACCACACCCACTAACTTTACATACAGATCGCTTACCACAATTAATAGCACTATGAGATGGGAGAAGACAATTATGACATAACTTATGATTGTTTACAACGTGTAATCTGTCCCTAGGACTCATCTGTTTGAACTTTTCACAATGCCACAGACGATGTCTCTGATAACATAACACACATGGCTGTACAGGTTTAGCATAGGAACTATTTTTAAATTGAGTACCTTGGTCATCTGGACGTTTACCCGTCCCCGAATTATATTCAGATAGAGACGTGGAAAAGCTGGAAGACGAAGCCTTATGTTGACTTCTCGCCCTGTCTGACTGCTTGAGTTGTCCAGTGTCATACACCGGGTCGTTTGCTTCTGTAGCAAATAAATCTGTGAATTTGACCAGCTCTTTGAACACAGGATAAATACCGTTAGTCCGCTTAGATTTAAACACCAACTTTGTCCACCTCGACTGGATGTAATTTGGGAATCTACTGATTATTTCTAGTATGACTGCCTGAGTGTTAACTTCTTGCAGAGTCTCTAACTGATTAAGAACAAGAAATGCATTCGTCATATCATCGGCCAGTTGTTGTATATCTTGGGGTGATCTAACTGGTCTACCTAACTTCAATTCCCGTACAAGGCGCTCTGTAACCAGATGAGCTAACCAGATGACCAGATGAGCTCGTTTGATCTAATATCAAACGAGCCTGAGAATACCCAGTTTGGCCTCCTATTAACTGACAACCTCTAATCGCCTCCTTGGCGGGGCCTGAAGTGTATTGCATGAGCCGGGACAACTTGAGGTCGGAGTCTTCGCATATTTTATCTACGTTAACATCGAATGCCCTCATGAACTGATGGAAATGCAACGGATTACCACTGAATACCTCTAACTCTACTCTAGGTAGATTAAGCAAACGCAATAATTCATTACGTGATAAATCTTCAGGGGTACCTGAGTCAGCGGCAGAAATTTCGGTCTTAATCTGGATGGATTTACAGTACTCTTTTGTTCATCATAAAAATATGCATCACTTTCATCAATAGCTTCGTCTTGGGTGAGCGTATCATGGTACGCTTCATGGGCTAATGTAAACTTTCTGAACAGCTCTTTAAGTTTGATTATTTCATTGTCAATTTTATCAGTGTTATCTTCGGCTATACGATGCTTATTCAAATTAATCTCTTTAGTTACCGCCCTCTTGGCTGTCGTCCTTGCCGTCTTCAGGTGCGCCATGGTTGGGCGACTACCCGCCGGTGACGACGACGATAACGCCGAACCATTAAGTCAGCAATTGTGGGGACGATCACGATGGTAGTGGTGACTGGGGACAGGAGGGTAACTTTGGTTGACAATGACAGATGCAGCGGTGATGATCTGGCAGCTCCTAGTATGACGCTAACGATTTTTCACTGTCACATGTACGGCACACTATTATAAAAGAGACTGGAAGACTCTTGTGTTCACGAGTTCACCCCATTTATTTGCACTCCACGTGATGTTGCAAACTGACGCGGGTGAAACTAAAGATAACAAATATATAAATACCATGTTAAATAACACAAACAAGTACACATAATAAAACACTTTAAAGGGGGGAAACTAATGTTTCATAGCAATTACATGAAACAACATTAAATACGAAGCAAGATACATCGATCTTTCGAGCAATTACTGAAGACTGATTGGGTGAGACCTAAACATTGAACACTTAAAGAATTAATCCAGTATTTAATCTCAACAACGACATTTACTTATATAATATAAACTTACAATCGTTGTCGGGGGAACTCATTACTCCGTCCATACACATGGGAATCATTCTGTGATTTACTGCGGCATTCTGGGGTGCTGTATAAACATTACATAAACCAACAATAAATATAGGCGAAGCAACGAGAAATTACACACTAACAAACAATTCTAAGCATTATAATAGATACTGAGGATAATGAATAGCAGTAAAATTAATCATACGAGAGACTACTCCAAAGGCCGGGAGCCGTATGGGAACCTAGTGAGGGGGAGTTGGCTCAACAGTGATTAAATTATAAGGAAATCAAGAAAACGGTGCCTTGCCGAATTTACCAAATAAATGTATTTATACATAAGGAAAGTCTTATCATTTAAACTAACACTGTGAACAAGACAAGATTTACTTACGGGAGTTGACTACGAAAATGTACAGGAACAGAACCAAAAAATTAACTCGAACTGAACTGAACGGAGGCTGGAACATAAATGACCCAAAAGGTTCCCGCAACACGAATCTGCTAAGCAGCCAGCGCCCACTACGTTGTCACTCGATGCATACCGGGCATTCCAAAAGCGCTTAACACAAAGTAAATACCGGAGATGCCATGACCACAATAAATAAAGGGGGGATGGCGGGCAGGACAATACCGGAAAACCAAAGAATGTATATGATACTAATTATAGTTATCGATAGAGATAACACTTACGGCTTCAGAATGGTAGAACAAAAGAATCAAGTGTTAATAGACGGGCGTGGACATCTAAGACCCCGTTTACACTAGATCCAAAAAGGTGGATCAGACCCGGGTCTGATCCGGCAATGTGGATTAACGGCTAGTGTAAACGCAAAAAAGCCGGATCAGACCCGGTTCAAGATCCGGCAATTTTAATCCACCTTTCGAGGAGGGTTGAATCCGGCAATTGGTGGATCAGATCCGGCAAAGTGGATTCCAAATACAAGTGTAAACGCAAAGGTGGATCAGACACCGCAATTCGATGTGGTCATTTCCGGTTTCGCTACGAATGGCGCGCTTTTTGCTTGTGCTTTGGTGGGATATCCATTGCTGCTGTTTATATTTTTGTGTGTGCTGTGTGCACATGGACTGTGCGTGTGTGAAACGTTTTGTTGTTTTTATACATACATCGTTACGTTCGAAGCTTACCTTGTTACTGTATTTTGTTAATTCCCATCTACAAAATATTTCTACCTGCATGGTCGTTGTTATCCGTATCATTTGCTGTACTGTATTTTCTGCATTCTACCTTCGCATTGATAATAATTATTTCTAGAAATGGCGCGCTGTAATCGTGACCTTTGAGCTCTTTGCGAGGAGCGGTGACGTCGTGACTAATATACATCCGGTTCAGAGAGGAGTTTATTGATTAAATCTGGACCTTGTAAACAGCGTTCATTCAGCGATCTACCTTTGAACTTACTGGCACAATCATAGACTACTCTGAGCTTATCTGGCTTTTTGTCTGACATTACAGCATGATGTGGAAGATACCAAATCCTATCAGAACTAAACAACTCGCTATCTGGAATTTTCTCGGCATAGTTTTTATTCATGAGTTTGCTTATCTCAGCGTCATATCTGTCATAAAGATTATCACTGACAAGTCTTCTACGCAAAGACTCTAACCTGGATTTTGCAACGACAAAGTTGTTTGGAAGAGGCTCCGATCTGTCTTTCCATGGAATAGGAAGCTCATAACGACCATCAACCTTCCTACACTCATAGTCCCACAAAGCCATGACTAGTTTATCATCATGTGACCATGACAACTGTTCTAAACCTTCATTCTCAATCTTCCACAGACGAGAAACATCATCATCTACTGATGAACTCGATACAAAATTACAAATGACTCTACGACTAGGTGGATTTACTGGAGACTGGCCGTTTAAACACCAACCAAGTAAAGTACGCACAGCGAAAGGCTGTCCTGGTCTACCTCGTCTCACATCTAACGGAACAAGCGCCTCAACGTTATCCTGACCAATAAGCAAATCAACTGACACATTGCCGCGCTGATAAGCTGGCATAGATTCAATCCCATGAAGATGGGCATGCGATGAAACATCAATGCCTGCATTCCTGACAGGTATCTCATCAACTACATACACTACAGCTAAATCTAGACTCTCACCTGCCTCAGAGGAAACTGACAAACTAACGACCTCAGACTGCTGTGTACCAGACCTATTTAAAGTACTAAGTTCAACGTTCAAAGTTTTACCTGTAATTCCTAGCTGCCTTACTAAGGCTCGGGAACAAAACGTACTACTGGATCCACTATCTAATAAGGCAAATACTTTACACTGTCTGTCCGCAATGACCTGAACTATGGGCATATATGTCTCCTTATCAGCAAATACACTGGCATTAGATACCTTCACATTTCTAGATACTTCATAACCACCGTGGATGTACATGGTGTGTTTCTGACCACACCCACTAACTTTACATACAGATCGCTTACCACAATTAATAGCACTATGAGATGGGAGAAGACAATTATGACATAACTTATGATTGTTTACAACGTGTAATCTGTCCCTAGGACTCATCTGTTTGAACTTTTCACAATGCCACAGACGATGTCTCTGATAACATAACACACATGGCTGTACAGGTTTAGCATAGGAACTATTTTTAAATTGAGTACCTTGGTCATCTGGACGTTTACCCGTCCCCGAATTATATTCAGATAGAGACGTGGAAAAGCTGGAAGACGAAGCCTTATGTTGACTTCTCGCCCTGTCTGACTGCTTGAGTTGTCCAGTGTCATACACCGGGTCGTTTGCTTCTGTAGCAAATAAATCTGTGAATTTGACCAGCTCTTTGAACACAGGATAAATACCGTTAGTCCGCTTAGATTTAAACACCAACTTTGTCCACCTCGACTGGATGTAATTTGGGAATCTACTGATTATTTCTAGTATGACTGCCTGAGTGTTAACTTCTTGCAGAGTCTCTAACTGATTAAGAACAAGAAATGCATTCGTCATATCATCGGCCAGTTGTTGTATATCTTGGGGTGATCTAACTGGTCTACCTAACTTCAATTCCCGTACAAGGCGCTCTGTAACCAGATGAGCTAACCAGATGACCAGATGAGCTCGTTTGATCTAATATCAAACGAGCCTGAGAATACCCAGTTTGGCCTCCTATTAACTGACAACCTCTAATCGCCTCCTTGGCGGGGCCTGAAGTGTATTGCATGAGCCGGGACAACTTGAGGTCGGAGTCTTCGCATATTTTATCTACGTTAACATCGAATGCCCTCATGAACTGATGGAAATGCAACGGATTACCACTGAATACCTCTAACTCTACTCTAGGTAGATTAAGCAAACGCAATAATTCATTACGTGATAAATCTTCAGGGGTACCTGAGTCAGCGGCAGAAATTTCGGTCTTAATCTGGATGGATTTACAGTACTCTTTTGTTCATCATAAAAATATGCATCACTTTCATCAATAGCTTCGTCTTGGGTGAGCGTATCATGGTACGCTTCATGGGCTAATGTAAACTTTCTGAACAGCTCTTTAAGTTTGATTATTTCATTGTCAATGTTATCAGTGTTATCTTCGGCTATACATTGCTTATTCAAATTAATCTCTTTAGTTACCGCCCTCTTGGCTGTCGTCCTTGCCGTCTTCAGGTGCGCCATGGTTGGGCGACTACCCGCCGGTGACGACGACGATAACGCCGAACCATTAAGTCAGCAATTGTGGGGACGATCACGATGGTAGTGGTGACTGGGGACAGGAGGGTAACTTTGGTTGACAATGACAGATGCAGCGGTGATGATCTGGCAGCTCCTAGTATGACGCTAACGATTTTTCACTGTCACATGTACGGCACACTATTATAAAAGAGACTGGAAGACTCTTGTGTTCACGAGTTCACCCCATTTATTTGCACTCCACGTGATGTTGCAAACTGACGCGGGTGAAACTAAAGATAACAAATATATAAATACCATGTTAAATAACACAAACAAGTACACATAATAAAACACTTTAAAGGGGGGAAACTAATGTTTCATAGCAATTACATGAAACAACATTAAATACGAAGCAAGATACATCGATCTTTCGAGCAATTACTGAAGACTGATTGGGTGAGACCTAAACATTGAACACTTAAAGAATTAATCCAGTATTTAATCTCAACAACGACATTTACTTATATAATATAAACTTACAATCGTTGTCGGGGGAACTCATTACTCCGTCCATACACATGGGAATCATTCTGTGATTTACTGCGGCATTCTGGGGTGCTGTATAAACATTACATAAACCAACAATAAATATAGGCGAAGCAACGAGAAATTACACACTAACAAACAATTCTAAGCATTATAATAGATACTGAGGATAATGAATAGCAGTAAAATTAATCATACGAGAGACTACTCCAAAGGCCGGGAGCCGTATGGGAACCTAGTGAGGGGGAGTTGGCTCAACAGTGATTAAATTAAAAGGAAATCAAGAAAACGGTGCCTTGCCGAATTTACCAAATAAATGTATTTATACATAAGGAAAGTCTTATCATTTAAACTAACACTGTGAACAAGACAAGATTTACTTACGGGAGTTGACTACGAAAATGTACAGGAACAGAACCAAAAAATTAACTCGAACTGAACTGAACGGAGGCTGGAACATAAATGACCCAAAAGGTTCCCGCAACACGAATCTGCTAAGCAGCCAGCGCCCACTACGTTGTCACTCGATGCATACCGGGCATTCCAAAAGCGCTTAACACAAAGTAAATACCGGAGATGCCATGACCACAATAAATAAAGGGGGGATGGCGGGCAGGACAATACCGGAAAACCAAAGAATGTATATGATACTAATTATAGTTATCGATAGAGATAACACTTACGGCTTCAGAATGGTAGAACAAAAGAATCAAGTGTTAATAGACGGGCGTGGACATCTAAGGGTCAAATTGCATGCGTGGTTTCCATGGTACTCGCCATATAAATTATAGCCGGTGAATAATTCCTAAACAAGACCGTTTCCCAGATCACAATCTAATCCCTTTGAATGAATGTCCATTTGAAGACCAAGATGTTTTCAATCCATGTGCTTCCGTCTGGAACCATAAAATGTAGTTATCTACAGCTGGTTATCTATTGACAAAATTGGACTGGAATAGGCCTATTACTTTTTCATTTGAATGAGAGGAAAAATAACACGACAAATGATAAGGTCACATAAACATTGTTCATTTCTTTGTTACCTATTTGCTTTACATAACATTTTTGAACTACTTTACACTGCTTATTTTATTTTGGTAATTTTCTGAACAACTACCAATACTTATCAACTTTGGAAGCAAGGACAGTTCAACGTGTAGGTTTGAAAAACCAGAAATCATGAAATAAAAAGATACTTTATAAAACACCAATATTTGTTTTGAATGTCCCCTGGGCAAATGTGTTATTTGAATATCATAAATCAAAGTAAGGCTGATATTATTGTCAAATCTTTTCTAACATACAATGTGTACATGCCTGGGATGTCCTGCCTTCATTACAATTGGTAATGACTGTTTAAGACTAGAGCTTCAAAAAGAACCTTGGGTGATATCTTAATATACAATGTACATATGTATGTTAAAACAATTATGTAATACAGGCAGACACATATATTTTAACATTGTCACTTATGTATAGGTAGTAGAAAGTGACATGACGATGGCTTTGCACTTGACCTAGCAAGCTTTTTGTATAAATAGCAGTGTGTGGTCGGGAAAATAACTGATACCATCAATTTCTTTTATTAACCACATACTATTAAGCTGTAATCGCCAAGCAGTCTAGTGCACAGCACTCAACTTCAGTTGTTAATTCCTAGAGGTAAGGGTTGAAATCATGGTGACATAACCTGTGTCTTTGAGCAAAACACTCAACTATATTTACTTATTTTCAGTGTTTCTTGGTAAAATCATAAATAAATATAGAAATAAATAAAGACACAAATTAAAACAATTGATAACAATTTGCACAAGTAAAAACACCCAAAAATACAGGTAACCTCTTATTGCACCATAATGAAAGTACACGCAAACAGAAAGACAAAACAAGCAACTACTATGTACATGGGCAGTAGTCACCTAAACATCTACCGACAATTATTCAGATGTTTTGACATAAACCACCCAAATTAGACAATTAGGGTCGATTTTACCAAAATCATCGTGTTTATGTCCCTGTTTTGTTGGGACTGTTACTGGCCTCCTAAGGAGTATTTCTTGCACCCTGAAATAAGTCAAGACTGAACTAAAGTAAATACACCAGAGTAAGATGGCAGTACTATTAAGTAAAAAATATCCACTGAGAAACACCAGTTGTTATTTATCTGCTTGTAGAGCAGTTCATTATTGTAGGGAATCTAGAGCCTGCTTTTCACCGAATCTGAAATTAACAATGCACAAAGACTATGTACATGTACTGCTCATTTACAGATTCAACTAAACACTCTACCTCCATTTACATTATTTAGGTCTTCGTGATTTTGTTGAAGCAACTGAAGGCAAATATTAAAATTATAAAGTGATGACTGCAAATGAAGTTATTCGAAGCAGCGTGTGTGACTGTACTATCAAAAGGTGTACACAGGAAGAAACATTCCTGGAAGTAAACAAACAACTGTCAGAATATGAAATGTAACGATCAAATACAAGGTAAGGAATATAAGTGATGACTAACAACAATACAGCTTTTTCAATGCGCATCTTAATTTAGTGTTATTTCCTTTAATGTGTCATCCCAGAACACAAATTAAGGCTTCAAACCATTTAATTTTTACTTGGGGTATTCTTACAATATGACTTCTACTGCTTACTGCCTTTCCAAAACAATTGGGGGGTTTTCAATCTGGATTATTCAAATTACAAGGTTTCACATACAATGTACTGTATTGATCTGAAACCAGAATAAGTTAATGACATGTACAATTCAACTTACTTTTGTACAGAACTTGCATTTTGTTTCCATCTATCACTAACTATAGCTGACACATACATGTACATCCTTGAAATTTCCTGTCGATTATAAGATTTGTTGTTCCTGAAAACAAAATATAAATATTTTCAGACAACAGACATATATACATGTACATGGTGAATATTAATTTTCCATAATTTTAAGCTTTGAACGGCCAACTTTCGAAGGCTTGATACCGACCAAATCTTGTATGCATCACAAATACCTGATTATGTTTTGAAGTTAAAATGCACAATATGTATACTAACTAAAGCAATCTGTAAATCACATCAGCTCATTGTATTGATGACAACATCTTCAAAGATTGGCCATTGTTCCTGAAGAGTGCTTTACACTGAATCATCCACTGTTTATCACACTTGTATCATCACGACATCTTCCCAGGAAGATCATTAGTCCCAATGAGTGTTTAACACTCAATCACCCATTATTGAACACATAGATGGCATCTCCAACTTCAGATTATTTGTCCCAAAGGATGCTTAACACAGAATCATGTATTGTTGATCACAGGATAACAACATCAACAAGAAATATTGTTGGAACTGACGGTCTCTTTATAAACCTACATAATACTAAAACATCTGGAATATTTCCATGTGAAATCAATGAATATAAAGCAACATTTGTACATGTACTCTAAAAGCAAACAATTATCATAATAGTATGAAACTATGGCTCCATAATCCCACCCAGTTTGGCTTGAACAAGTTCATTTTTTTTTGAAGCTACTTAAGTCATACAAAACCAAGTTCGGCAATCTGTTTGTTTTCATACTTAACTTTAATAACCATAAATTGCTATTCCCTGTACAGTATTTTAATTATTGTTGTAGATCATGCCAATACAGTGTTATGCTTCAGGACAAAACCACCAAATGGCATAATAAGCAGGTTTGCATTGCTCCATGTTTGAACCAACATTCTGATGTCTGAGCCACAAGATCAGTATTCACTGTTTTGACCATAAAGAACAAACCACAAGACTGGCTTGAGTAAGTAGCATTTCGAACTACACGCTGATGACTAGGCAATCACAGTCAACCATTCAATGTTCAACCCTTAGGCATGAGTAGTATCATTCTGACCCACATACTGTAGACTCAAACATCAATCATTTAGTCTGACTGTCGTCTGACAGGTTAAATATTAGTAATCAGCTATGTACAATTTATTTATAACTACCATGATTGGCTTTAGTAGTAGGCTTTCATGCCCATATGATGATGACTCCGAGTACAAAAACGTGGGTCCAATGTGTTTAGTGTACTTTGTCATGAAAATTAACAATAATGCCTTGCAAAGAAAGTAGCATGTAACATATTTTTTGAACTTTTTGTTATCAATTTTGCACTAAAAAGGTGCTGGATATTTAAAACGTGTTGATGAAAGATGTTTTTTTTTAACATTGACAAAAAATATAACTTTTTTCAGACAGAAAACTTAACGATTGAAATCACATGCAACTATAACTTTACAAAACTCATACAAATTCACAGCAGGCGCAAACAAATTGAACAATGTTTTTTCAATTAATGTTTTTGAAATGTACCGGTACATAGTTTTGAATCTTAATCTTACAAACAAAAACAAGTACAATTTTCCATAACACATAACGCAATTCAGAATGGTCTAAATAAATTCATCTCATATTCCTTTCAACCGATCATCACTCATGCTGTAGTATCAGTTCAATTGGCATTGATTGGGGAATTTCAATTTTTTTAAACACCATTTAGGAGTTCTCCAACAAAGGTTTACAACTGAGAAATAAGACCTTAAATTGAGAATAACATTGAAAATAAATAAATCTCAAATAAATAATCAAATACACTAACAAACAACAGCTTCAATCAAACATGATTGTACATTATTATGACAGTCTTTAGTGTTACATGTCTTGCCAGTACATACATCAGGCCTGGAATTTCATCTTTGGGAGGGCAAGACCAATTTCATTAGCAAAGGGTACTACCACTGGAAAATCTTAAGATCTATGGGAAACTTTTCATGGGGCACCAAAGTCAAGACCAGTGCAACAGAGGCCATGGCCTCCATGGCCTACGTGTATTCCAGGCCTGATATACATGTACCATCATTATTTATTTTTTTCAAAACAGGTTGAGAAGAGCAATATAAGCCATTTAATCGTACAATAAACATGCATCATTTAAAATTCTCTATAATGGACTAATCCAGAAACTCCACCCACAACAATAACATCTTGCAAGGAAAAGTACTCACATGATTGCATATTATATCTCCATCTATGATCATAGAGGCAGAACACATGTAGGTCTTCATGTACAGGTACATGTATATGTAGTGTATTACATGTATACCAGACAGTAAAAAATGTGCAAACGACAGCTCACTTAAAAAAAATCAAACAGCAGTGTGTTCACAGTTTGTATGTGATTCTTACACCTGATTTGTGGACACAAGTGCATACATAAGTTTGGCTCTCTTTTGCTCTAATGCTTTGATGGATTAGGTGCCTCGCAACTTTTGACCCACGAACAAAACTGTCCATAAAAAGTACATTTAGCATGGGCTGATGGAATAGGACATTCTACTGTTTTCAAAGACAACAGATTTTCAAGACTTCAACCATGCTTTTGATGAATATGGAATAGTGTGTAGCCTAAAATGCTACATGGTTAATGAGTGGTGCTTCATGAATAAGTCTATTGAACCATGGAGCTATCCGATTTAGCTCCATGGTTGTCATGGTTGTACTACTGATCGTTCAAGAGGATCAGTGGCATAACCAGGCATTTCTATTTGGGAGTGGGGTTACAGACATAACTTTGGGTGGGGGCTATTTAATAGGCAACATAGCCTTGGTCTAATTCTAGGCCTTACATCTACTGTCCACTTATTTTTTTGTCTCATTTAAATGTATTTTTTTTGGCGGTTTTGTATGATAGTCATTACATTAAACGGTCAGAAATTAGTTTCACAAATTTGTCTCAGACAATAATAGTATAACAACAAATTGAGTTAACACACACTACTAAATATCGCAAACATACAAAGTCACACTATCCTTATAAACCATGTAAACACTATACAAGTACTCCATTTTTCTGATGCCTACATATACAAATGTTATGAATCTGTATTCTTGTACATGAATATTGTCATGTTTGATTTATTTCAACTGTAAATATTTCTTTTCCTTACATTGTTAAATAATTGTGTACTATATTTTGTTATTGCTTCTGATGGTATAAATATTCATAATTCTCAAACATTTGTATCCACAACAGTTATTATCAATCATTTAGGGTAGTTTTGCAGAACAACGAATTGCACAAATATACAAGTACTTCCAACTTAATTTGCATACATAGTAGTGCCATACATGTATTATACACCAAGCTCAGAATATTCTGCATTACAATGTTTTCAACTCAATTTGTATAGCTTCATGATAGCTATATGTTGGTCTAACTGTAGCTATAATATTATCTATACCTCTGACATATACATGATCAATTAATGTGGCATTCTCTGTGGTTGCATTTGTTACATATTGTTTATATCCATGCTCTGTCAATTTCTCAATTTGTGAATGATTATCATAAATGTTCTCATTGAAATCTCCCATCACTGTACATCTCCTACTGACCTTGTGAATGTCAGTGATCGCTTTTAATAGATTGTCAATGAAATCTTTCATCTTATAAGAAGGTGGTCGATAAATAACTACAACAACAATTGATACATGAGAAATTGTATGAAAAGCAACATATTCCAGATTCTGTACTGTAAGGTTTAAACGACTGAAATGTTTATCTGTCTTGCCAAAAACAGCAACTCCTCCATGACTTTGCTGATGTAGTATCTTCATATGATCATTGTATGACAAAGCTCTTATTTGGTGGAAGCTTTTGAAACCATCTAAATTCACATCAATCATCTGATCAGCCTCAATCCATGTTTCTGTCAGGCAAATGAAATCTGATTCCATCATTTCTCTTTGACATTTCAAATCTCTATAGTGAGGTAATAAACCTTGAATGTTATGCAGCATGATGGTAGTACCACTGTCAGCTATGTCTTCATTATTGACAGATTCCTCAATTCCAGTCACTACAGGCATTGTCTTTAGAGCTTCTACTGATTTATTACAGTATATCAACTTCTCATCAAAACCTTCAATAACAAGTCCCTTCAGTGATGTCACACGACTCAAACTCACATATGCTTGACCTGCTGCAAATGTTTTTTCGAGACAGACAATACATTTCTTTCCAATGTGCTCTTCCTGAATTGCAATTGCTACATAATTATGATCATGTTGTGCTGCTGAGTCTTCTTAAATTAGATCCCACAATCTTGTTATCAAATGTTATATTGATAAACTTGGGTCCAGATTGATCAGGTAACATCTCTATGCCACTAACTGTTCCAAATGCTCCATTGACAAGTCCATCAGATACATCTATATTTTTTGTCAACATAACTCTAGCACCAACTTCAATCAATAATGAGCGACACAAACTACACGAGCGTGTTGATTGCAAAGGTTTCTCCCTTTGTTTCAGTTTACCATTTGCATCTTTCTCATAGTCCTTGGCTTCAATGTAAACAGAATCTGAACATTTCTCATGCATTCTTTGTAGATTATATTTATCAACTTGCTTGTTTGTGGGGTAAATATGCACACCATCATCTAAATCTTGTCCAGTCTCACAACCTTTAAGTATAGCTGTTTCTTCATCTGTCAAATTATCCTTTTTAGTTTTTACTCGCAATTTATTCAACACTTCTGTGAACTCATCTCTTTGCCTCAAAATTTCATTTAACTCAACTTTCTTAAAATTGTCATGCCATAAACAGGACTCAACTACATTGTGATGCAGTGATTTTCCTTTTACTGGTGGTAATTGATAGAAATCACCAACTGCAACAACACTTACATTTCCAAATGCACATTGACTTCTTGTTTGCTTAATTTGTCTTAATCTTCCATGAATATAGCAAAGCATCTTAAGATCAACCATAGAAATCTCATCAATAATTAATATTTGCAATTGACCAAGTTTGTTTCGCAGGGTACTGATTTTCTCTTCACCAAGAGGTTTATATGGCAGTGACATCAGTACTAATGCTGAGAGCAGAGTGTATGGTCAGTGCGTTGATATTAAATGCAGCGACACCAGTTGGGGCTGTTAAAGTTACAGATACATCATCAGGATTATGATTCATTCTGCCAAGTAAACGAACAGCTTCATTATATATACATTTAATCAGATGTGATTTCCCTGTGCCAGCTCCTCCAGTAATGAACATATGAAATGGTTCAGGATTCTTGCCATTGACTTTATCAAAACACCATTGCCTAATCTTATAAAATACTTGACTCTGTTTGACATTCAATGACCTCATTAAACATTGGGCTTCCTCTTTTGGGATTTTGGCTTTATTGTATTCAATGTTATAACTTCTTTCATCTTTCTTATGAGATTGCAAATCTGGAATAGCTTCATTCTCCTGTTCTACTGTACTCTTTTCATCTCTACATTCATGTCTTTGTGCTTCAGTCTCTGGACAGATCAATGCCCATGCATCTTCCTGAGGACCAAACTTAGCCAAATACTCTTCAGCATCATTCATGGACTCAATATCTGCTTCAAATCTTTTCCGATTACTTTCTATAACAAACTTTACAGGAACAATGTTAGACTTATGTAACTTTACATTTCCAGAATTGTAAAATTCTTCAAATGTTTCAAACTGAGGAGGTTTCAAAAGTGCATCAACACGAAGTGGTAAGAGCAGTTGTAGAATACTTTGATAGTATTTCTCAGGAGTTTTTGTTACACAAAACCTTGGATACTTAATAACTGCACCATTTGTTCTAGTACGCTTCTGTATATATCCTAAACCATTCCGTAATTTATGTACATGTTCATACGTTCTACCACTGTGAACCTTTAATGCTTCTGTACTTGACAAAACTCTATAATCAGAGCAAAATGTAGCAAGACACATGATATCAAAGGCATCTGTTTTAGGTCGTGCTTTATATCTATCTAACTTACTGGTCATCCACACATTATCACCATCATCATCTGATTTATTCTGAATCAACCTCAGTGGCAAACTCATTCTGACAGGATTCTCTCCTAATGGTATAAATTCCACTTTTACAGAACCTTCTTTTAACCTCAAATTACACACTCGAAAACAGGCCTCTTGTGCTGAAACTTCCCTGTTCTGTAAATAAACTTGTCCAATTTGTTTCATACTCTGCTTTGCATCAACATTCCCATTCAATGCTTCACTTTGTGCTTGACCAAGCAACAATCCCATTTCACGTTCAGCCTTAGCCATGTAAGATACAACATATGCTACACATCCATAGATATCTGTAATATACTGAATATCTAGATTAGCATTCCATGCTCTAGATAAGTCTGGATTATACTGGTTCACCCATACATCATGAGGATTACGTTTCAAGACTATACTAACTTTCTTACTCATACGTTTATTGGCATTCTCAAAATGTTCTTGTGTTATTCCAAGAGCTTTAAACATTTCATTCACTGATTCATGATTATGATCTTCATCAAGTACTGCTTCACGAACTGATTTTAACACTTCAGTGGCTTTTTTCAAATCATCAACATCTTGTTCACTGTCACTCACTTCCATGTCACCAAGTTTCTTATTGTCATCATCATCATTCGGTTGATGTCTAATCAGAAATGTTCTGTCTGAAGGAGGTCTTGGGAAATTGAATCTGCACTGTTCTTTTTTTTGCAACTTTTAGAATGTCTTCTGCTATGCATTTGAACATTTGATATTATTTCATTTAATTCTTCATCGTCCTCCTTTGTTGGTAATTTACAAGATACAAATCTATCAATGAATTCAACAACCTTGTCATCATTACCATCACTTAGTTTAGGAGCATCTTCAATCCAGAACAAACAATGTGTATAAGGGGAACCTCTCATCTGAAACTCAACTCTGTAAAAGTAGTCTTTGACCTTTCAAATAGCTTTTGACATTATCACCTCTTTCAGAAACACATGGAATCTTCTATCAAATGTTCTTGCCACAGTCACAGGATTACTCTTAAGTATTATACATTTCTCAATCCAATCTAAGTCAACTATAGTTCTGGGATCACCTTGTTGCTTTAGTATTGTATTTATGACTTCTGGCCATCTCATATCAGCAGCGGAAAATGAACAGAACCCTGTCGGTAAACCAAGTTGTTTTATCATTGCCTATACATCCTTTTGTGTCGATTGCCAAAATGCAGAAGTTCCTCTTATTGGTTTCAAGAACTTGTACCCACTGTCTGATTTTAACATGTTCTTCAATTTGTCCTTGTTCAGCATTGATGCAGTTAACTTATGTCCATCTTGAGATTGAACAAAACCTTTTCGAAGTGCAATAGATACACAGCGCAAAACTTGTTCAATTTCTGACATATTGTGCATAGAATATATAGTCTGTACTTTGTGAGAATCTATTGTCCACATTCATCAATCTATTAAGCAAGTATCTACAAAGTGTTATTCTAATATCACGTTTATCACAGAATATAGGACTACCTTTGGGAAACAATGTAGGAAAGCATTTGGCTTCATTTCCTTCTTTCATTAAGACTCTTACTGGATTATTGCCTTCACAAGGAGCTACACAAAACACATCGTCAAAATACTGATCTAGAATTTCTTGCCCAATGTCTGCTGGTTGCATACAGCTATCAAGTTTGACACCACATAATCGTTCCTCATCAGTAATCTCCTCCTCATCATCCTTATCATTGTTTAAATCTTCTTCATCATTCTCATGTTTGTCAAGGTCTTCTTGATCTGAACCTTCAGGTACAGGGTTAACCCAATCTTGTGTAATCACAATGTCATTATACCATTTGTTATTCATCTTTAAATAACGCAATGCCTCTTCAACATGTGCTTTATTAACAAACTTATACTCATAATAACCTTTATATGTCAATTTGCGCTTCAGTTTTATACGTATTAATTCATGTTCTCCTGTTCTTGGTAATGACTGTACACATTCACTAACATTAGCAGGCACACAAATACATGGTCCAATGACTCCACTTTGTCCGCCTTTTGGTAAATTAACAATCTTCATAAATGCAGTATTTTTGGCTATCAAATGCTGTTCTAGCGTATTCAACCTTTTCAATTCTTCTGGAATTTCTGGTAAACTTAAATTGTTCAGGCTTGCTTCTGATGGTATAATATTCTTAATCAACTTCCTGTGACATGTATAGCAAATCCATAGGCAAGATCTTGATTCGGACAAGCTACATTCTCCAGTATTGCATTGGTCATTACATTTATGTAAGTATCTTTCTGATATGTTCTCCGAATATTGATATCTGTTTTTGTTACATTTTAATACTTGATTCTTATAGAGTAATTTCAGGCAAACAGCACATACACAAGATGGTCCACAACTCATTTTCCTCCTGAAATCATTTATTACACTGAAAATAAACTGTTTTCTGTTTTGAGACATAACTTTCGCTTTTCTGGCATTCTTTTTTACTTTCTGTCGGAAATCTGCATCTTCATTATACTTCCTTTTAATACTGTTGATCACTTTCTCTTTGTATATTGCATTGCCATGGTACTTGCTCTTTAAATCAGTTATCACTTTTTCTTTGTATGATGCATTAGTATGGTACTTTCTTTTAATACCATTTATCAATGTCTGTTTGTATATTACATTGCCATGGTACTTCCTTTTGATGCTATTAATCAACCTCAATTGAAATTCCTTACTTGAATGATATTTTAACTTCATTTTACTGACTCGTTTCATTCTGTATATTGGATTGCAATTATATCGAAAACTGTCTGCTCCTATTTTGTCCCTCCTGTAACAATCATTTGAATTGTATGTTTTTCTTCTGGAATATTTCACATTTTCCTTCTTTTTTCATACTCTATTCTGCTTGCATTCTTTTTACTTTCTCTACAAATTGAACTGTTCTGGTATTTCATTTTCATGGCATTCTGCTTATTTTCTCTCCACACTGAACTGTCCTGGTATTTCATTTTCAATGCATTCTTCTTCTTTTCTCTAAAAATTGAACTGTCCTGGTATTTCATTTTCATTGCATTCTTCTTCTTTTCTCTACAAATTGAACTGTCCTGGTATTTCATTTTCATTGCTTTTTTTTTGTTTTCACTACAAAGTGAATTCTCATACCTTTTGTTTATTGCAGAAATTTGTTCTTGCTTGTACTCTATAATTACATTATATTTCATAATTTTATAACACTTTTTACCAGTATTTATTACTTCTTTCATGTTTTCATTATATAGTTCTGTTCTAGCATTTAAAAGAAATTCGCATTTGTGGTTATCTTCTGCAGAACGTTTCTTTCTTTTCCTTTCCCTGTCCATCTTCCTTTTCATTTCTACACTCATATGTTTACGTTTCTTTTTCTTTGGTGTTTTCTCTTGTTAATCCATACCAGTATCATCCTCTACTTGTTCAAGACAATCATTACATAACTCAGTTTGATTACAATTTATTTCCTGATCTGCATCTACAGTTTCAATATTTTCATTTGTTTCATTGTTTGTCCTCTCACCTAAATTAACTACTTCCTCTTCACTGATATTTCCTGTGGCTCCTCATGAACAGACAACACAACATCATAATGTATGCCACTACTGTGATTCAGATAGATTCCAGCATCTGAGGTTACAGAACCAATTTCAGCTATCTTTCCCGAGAATATAAACCACCTATCATTGAATGTGTATACATCAGTTTCAAGCATGTGTGCAACAGCCATAATCTCTACTTCTGTAGCCCAGACTCCAGAGTTAAACATTCTCTGCTTTTGAACATATTCTTCAACATCAGTGAATCCTTCACGTAAATATGTATTGTACTGACTGGGATGTTTCAACAAATTATTGACAGTAGCTAGTCTCAATCTCATAATGATTACGCTCACTACCAGAAACAGCATATGAAATAGCCCTGAAAAAGCAATTTCCATCACCTTCAATATTTCTTATACGATCAGGACAACCAATTGTTGCACATTCCTCTATAAGTAAAGCCTGTGACCACACTCTACCAATTCCAAGTGATTTGCATAAAGATGTCTTTTGTTCATAGGTTAGTGGGACAAACTTAAAGCACTCTGCTTCAGTTACTACAATCATTTCAATATCATCACTGTCATTATCATCACTATGGTTATTGTTATCTTCAAATGTCATCACCTCATGTTTCAAGCCACTACTTTATTGATATGATGATTTACTGTTACTGGCATCATTACCTTCTTCGTATAATTCTCCTATGGCCTGAGTTTTTAACACACAATTCCCTTCATCAACATCTTTACCAAAATCAACAAAACATTAGTTTGTATTTGAATCAACCTCTTTACAAATTGACACACCACTGATTTCAAACTGTTCATTGTCTTGTAAATTCATAGAGTTAGCCAAATCAGTACAATACCTGTATACATCTTGCCAGGTAGGTGCACATTTCATCAGACTTCTTCCATCACTCACTTGATGACCATTGCAATCTCTGGAATGTGAATCAAATATATAGTACATATTGTATTGAGCAATTACACCAAATGTATTCCCATTAAAACATATGAAACATGAGTTATACTTCTGCAATGTTTGTTCCAGGGCCCTGTTTAGCTCCATCAAATTAAATTCGCACAAATTACCATCATCTCTGAAAATACCACTGACCGATTCATGATAAATCATAGTGAATGTTTCATTGAATGCAAGTAATTCATTGGGCAATTCATCAATTAACAAATAGTCATTGTTCATTGTACAACTGTTTGATAAGTGACCATACAATTCATTACCAGTATTCAACACCAAATCCATGTCATGACTTGTCCAATGTCTTAATTCTTTAATGTGACTGTACATCATTGCACACAAGCTATTTGCAACAGTTTCCCAGTATTTACACCGAACTTCAAATCACCTTGATGGAAATATCCCTGTACAGCAAAGGTCTCCATTCCAGTTGAATCATCATGTTTCTTCAATTTCCTGTCATTCCATTCTTTATAAGGTGATAATGACCTCTTCTTTGTGTTAAATTGTTTCACATGTTCTTGTTTACCGTTTTTACATTTCAACCCTTGCTTTGCTGCATTTTCATTTAGTTGTTCTTTATCTCTACTTGCATTATCATGTTGTGTTGTCCCCTTTGTCCTGCTCCGTAATGAGTACCCTCCACCACTTTGTTCGAACATTAATATGTTTCTTTTGCTACATGACGCTTCTTGTTTATCAGCAATAATCTCTTCTCGTTTAATGTTTAAAGCACTTACATGTCCAGTGTCTCTATCTTGTCTGCACATTACAAATGATTCTTCACAGAACTGATCCTCTTCACCATCAGAATTCCAGGCATACACACTGCGGTCTGCACACATACCAAAATCATCAAACAAATTTTCGAAATAATTTGAGCGTCCACATTTACAACAAACGCAGGAAGCCCTTTTGATCATTAATACTTCTTTCAAATGCAGTACAGCTTAAATGAAACCACACTTTACATTTTTCACACTGTATTAGCCTCTGATTACATGACACATCACATATCCAACACATTTTCACCAAACTACCTTCACAATGCAATCTATTCACGTTATCTGTCATTGATTGCATCTCCTCCTTATGACTTTTCATGTTGAACATTGTTGTTGTACATGCTGGACCTTTTTGCTTCAACCGTCTCTTAACGCATCTGATCACATGTTCTTCAGTAGTTTCCGATTTGATGTTTGTGACATTTCTTGCTCTGGCAGTCTCATCCATCCACTTTATAACTTCTGCAAGTGTTCTTTGAGTATGACAATACATATTCTTCTGGATTTTATCCTGAATTTTCCTGTCTCTGACACTCATACGACATTCAATCACCTTTCCATTTTTTCTATGATTATACTTCACTTTATTCTTTGCTTTCTTTGTCACATGCTCCTTTTGTTTTGTGTCTTGCAAGTTACTTTTCTGTACAAATTCTTCCTCTGACAAATCTGACAATTCTTGTTGTGTACAACAATCACACTTTGTTTTCTTACAGAGTACATTTTTCACAGTTTGCTTCAGTTTTGCAATCCTTCTAGGCAATAATCTTGCCAACTTACTTTTTCCACAGTAAAAACATTCAAATACTGGTAACTGCTTTGTCCCTCTTCTACTGTAACCGTTTCTCTTTTTACAGCCTTTGTTTTCCAGGATCACATTCACTTTTTTATGAATCCATTGACAGCATTACAGTCAGACTCAATGTTAATCCATGCCTCATTCATTTGATTTCTATATTCTGTAATTTCATTCCACTTTTCATACAGTGCCATCCACTTCATATTGATTGCAGTATGTACAGCTACTTCTACTTTAATCTTCATAGGCACTTCCACCTTTGAATTAAATATCAGATCCACTTTTGTGTTTACAGGCTTTACCTTCTTTACAGACACTACAACCTTCATTTGTACAGGCCCTCCTGTCACCACTGATTTTGTACGGTCTCTCACCTTTTGATTTACAAGCTCTATTACCAATGTTTTTTCAGAACTATTCCCCATTATAGTGTTACCTGTGTTCTCATTCTCTTTCATTCCTATACTTGTTGTATTGCCTACTTCCTTCATACATCTGGTCAATACTATTGACTCCTGATTCAACACTGTTCCAGAATACCTATTCAACACTGTTCGACATAGCTTATTCAACACTGTTTCACATAGCTTATTCAACATTACATCTTTTGGGGCAACATTCAGTAAACTAGTTGTAAGGCAGGCTGTATGCTCCAATGCAGTCTTTTCAACTGCAATGTCAACTGGTTTAACTGTTTGCGTCTGTCCTGCAAGGTCACACAGCCGCTGTTGTGACCAGGGTACATCCACTTTAATACACAATGGAGTACACCCACCAGCTAGTGGGTCAGACTTCACTAAGATACCCGAGCATAGGGTAGACAGACTTCCTTGAGGAGGTGCCAACCTCAAGGCATTTGGATTTACACCAGGTGGTGAAGGTTCTCCCATAGAAGCACCCATACAAGACACTTTTCTTTCTGCAGACAGGTACATGTTTATCTGAAATAATAAACAAAACCAAATTCATAAATATTACATACATCTATACATTTTATTTAACCTAACCCCTCCAAATTAAAGAGACACATTCCCTTCGATTGGGCGAATTGGGTTTTAAAAAGAGTTTATTAAATATTGTCAATGATGTTCTCATTTAGAACAAAATGATCCGCACAAATTTGCCTTTAAATTGTATGGTTTTCCATTTACTTTACTAATGCCATTGTAATGTTAGCTTAGCTAGCGTAGTACTAGTAGTAGATCTATACACCATTGGTCCTATGACGTGTGAGTGACTGTCACTCTGAGTAACCAGACAACATTCCATTTCTTTCACTTGGCCTTCAGTCTCAGCAAAAGGAACCCTCCTGGTCACTCAAACCATTCAACCTCTATGCTCAAAGTACAAACCTGTCTCTGTGCTCAACCACAGTCCCTCAATTGGTATGCATACAGATGCACTGTTGAGTACTGAGCGGCCTTATTGCCAGTCCATGTATATTGTATACACAAACTATTTTTACTTTACCAACCACCCCAAGCAGTTGAAATACATCATTAATTTACAATGACATCTTACCCTACCACAGTTCTACAACTAACTAGTACTAATAATAATAATAAAGAGTATTTATATAGCGCCTTTAACAAGATCAAAGCGCTTCACAGCGAACCTAAAGAACATTAACAGAGTTAAACTAAAATAGAAAAGAGGGAGGTTTTGAGACGTTTTTTGAATGTCTGGATGGAAGGAGAGTCTCTGATGTGAACAGGAAGTTTGTTCCATTCCCTAGGGCCGGCTATGGAAAAAGACTTGTCGCCTCTACTACAAGATTTGATGTTAACATGTAAACGGGAAGTGTCAGATGAAGACCGAAGCCCCTGCCTACCTTGGACATGAAATGACAGTAGGTCAATCAGGTAGGGAGGAGCTACGCCATGTTGGCACTTGAAAATAGTGAGAAGTAATTTGAAATTAATGCGATGTTTGACTGGTAACCAGTGTAATTGCTGCTGGAGTTCCGGGGCACTAGAGAACCGGCCAACTGAGTAAATCAGCCGAGCAGCTCGATTTTGAACTTTCTGGAGCCTGTTGATCTCCCCTTGATTGACACCGTACGACAAAGAATTACAGTAGTCAATGCGGGATAGGATGAGAGATCGAAATGCATGATGGCATGTAGGTTGATCAATGTATTTGCGAATGCGATTTAAGTTGCGTAAATGGAAGTTGAGGGATCTACAGACGGAGGTGACCTGCTTGGACATGGACATGGTTGAGTCAAATATGACCCCAAGGTTCCTAACTGAGCTAGAAGGCTGAATGACTGTATCTCCTACATGAAGAGTAAGATTAGAGAGTGAGCCTATAACACGAGGGGAGGCAGCGATGAAGAACTCTGTCTTATTGTCGTTGAGCTTGAGTTTGTTGACACCCATCCACTGTTTAATTCTCGTGATGCAGGTAGAGAGTTTGTGAAGTACCTTGTCAGTTACCAGGAATTGAGGGATTGAAGTATGTGTAAAGCTGAATATCGTCTGCAGAAATGTGGTAATGTAACTGATGACTCTCTATTATGTCAGAAACAGGTTTGGTGTACAAATTGAAAAGCATTGGTCCAATGACCGAGCCCTGAGGGACGCCAAAATCGACCGGTTGTTCATCAGAAAAGAAACCGGCGACACAGACACGACTTCGGCGACCCCCAAGGTAGTAGCTGAACCACTGCAGGGCAAGAGCACGGAGACCCAAGGTTTTAGAAAGTCTAGCAATAAGAAGGTCATGGTTTATGGTGTCAAAAGCCGATGACAAATCGAGCATGACACTGCCATCTTTTTGTCAATGGCAAGCATTATGTCATTCTTGACACGCAAAAGAGCTGTCTCAGTGCTGTGATTGGTCTTATACGCAGACTGGAATGTTTGACACAAGGAGTTTACATTAAGATGGTCATTTACGCGATGAAGGACAACCTTCTCTATGACTTTGGAAAGGAAGGGAATGTTAGAGACTGGACGGTAGTTTTTAAGCTCATTCTCATTCAGGTTATGTTTCTTTAAAATGGGAGTGACAATGGCGTGAGACAAGTCATTAGGGAAGGTACCTGTAGAAAATGAAGAGTTAACAATGTGGGTAATATATGGCAAAAGCACATTGACATTACTTTTAAATAACCAGGTTGGCATAGGATCAAGAGAACAACATTTGCTAGGGAAACTGGTAATTATCTTGAGAATTTCATGATCAGTAACCCTATCGAATTCTGAGAGAAGGTTGTCATAGGCGACGTAAGGCGGGTCACAATCAGGGACCACTGAGGTAATGGGATTAGTCTCAAGGTTGCCATCAAGGTCACTTCTAATCTGAACAATCTTGTTTGTGAAAAACTTGGAAAATTGGTTACTGAGTTCTTGCTTAGAATTGGCATTAGGATAAACAGTTGTTTTGTTATTAAGGAGTTTGTGTAGTGTCCGATGTATATCCTTGGCATTACAGTTAGACAGCTTTTTCTGAAAGTAAGTCGACTTGGCAGATGTGATGAGGTCAGAGAGGACTGGTAGATGGGCTTCGTAGACATGGCAATCAACCGGACTTTTGGAGTTCCGCCATCTGCGTTCAAGCCGGCGTTTATTGCGTCTAGCTTCGTGGATGCTGCTGTTGTACCAGGGCGTTCTCGGTCGCACAGAGCGGTCAAGTGTCTTAAGGGGGCAATGATCACCGATTATTTGACGGACAGTTTTATTATATAACATGACCTGATCATCAACATTGCCAAGATCGAGCAATGGTTTGAGTTTTTCCTGTAGGTCACATGCCAGGGCATCGTTATTGATAGACCGAAAGTCACGCAAGTTTGTATGCACTCTAGGGAAGTCAGGCTTCATACGGTTGAGTTTGAAATGTATGGCGTGGTGATCGGACATTAAATTCTCATGTGTTATGCAGTCATGAACCAAGTTGTCTTCCTGACGTCCAATTACAAGATCCAACGTGTGCCCATATTTGTGAGTGGGGCCAGAAACAAACTGATGAAGATCTGAACTGGACAGAGTTGTGAGAAATCTGGACGTTTCAGATTTAGAGGGCTCATCATGAAGTTATCAAATTCAGTCAGGAAATCTGAGGATTTGAACTTGTTGGATTGTGAAGGCGGTGGTCTATAGACAGCAGCAAACAGTATAGTCTTGTTATGATCTGTCACCAAGCCATGCTCAAATGTAGTGGAAACGATTGGGCTCGGGAGGGTCTGGAGATTAAGGTGTGTCTTGAAGATAACCCCAATACCTCCGTGAAAATCAGTCCCACTGCGTGGAAGGTTGATAAAAGAATACCCAGCTGGGGTGCATTCACCAATGACGACATGGTCATCTGGATAAAGCCAGGTTTCAGTCAGGAAAGTTATATCAATATCTCTCTCCATGATGTAATCACTAAGAATGGCTGTCTTGTTTCGGATGGAATGGGCATTCCACACACACACATTGAGGTTAGCATCTTTGAAGTCAGAGACACATTTGATAGTGTGGAGGTTGTAAGGATTAGAACCAGGTCTATAGCTGTATGTTTTAGGAACTCTCGGGTGGTAGAGAACTGGAATGGGTTGCACGGTAGTGCATCCATGGTTGCGATGTTTGCGAGTACCCCCTGCACCCTCTGTAGGTGGGGGTTTTTGATTGAATGTTAAGTGATTTTATCGTGTGCCAGGTATCCAGGGAGAGCCGTCCAGTGAAATTATTGAAACTTTTTAGTTCATCCATGGTATAAAGAAAGTTTGGAGTTGTCCTACCATATTCAGTTGATTGCATGCAGTCAGTAGATGTGCGAGGGTGTGAATCTCTAGGACATGGGCCAGGATTCGGATCAATGTCACCAGACTTGAGTAGTTCAGTTGCCAGGTTGATGTTGAGTTGCTGTAGTATGGTATTCTTGCACCAATAAATTTACAAGCAAATTTTCTGCCAAATGCATGTTGGAAGGGAGTGAGTACCTGTAAGTGTAGTTTGTAGATCGGCTCATCAAACCATACAGTGTATGATCTATGCGTTAAGTACAACACCAGAAGCCAGCAAGCAGGTCCCATTGTTGGTGAACAAAAGGATGATACCCATAGAAGATAGTCAACAAAAGAGCACCATTGTTCTCTGTGCGGTCAAGTGGTGAATCCACAAGCTATATGGTTTGAACACCAGGGCAGGCAAGATGTCAGGGCTAGCTAAAAGTGCACAGACAGCCAGCCAGGAAGTCACATCAGATATCTTGGAAACTGGCAGAGAATCCTTGGCAAATTGATCCAGTGCGGTCAGCAACCAACAATAAAGCTGTCCTTGAAGAAAAAACGAGTAACTGCAACCAGCAAAGCACGAAAAAGTAATGAAATTCGAGAGCAATTTTAGAGTGCTGCAGCCTGTTAGGCGCTAGCAAAGTATGTACTACTGTACTACCACCATGGAAGTAGACAGAAACCACGGAGCAACGAAAGTGTTCCAGAATATCAACATCAACAATTTATGTTCAATCAACTGCCTTTTTTAGTTGTTCTAATCCTACATACTGCATACACACTGATACATGACATAGCATAATTTGTTATAATTCCTAGCCATGGTGATTTCTTTCACCCAACTCTCAACTGTCAAAAGTGTACACAAACTTTCCTTGAGAGTTGATCGATCGAGCTAACCTTTCCATTCAGCGAAAAGGTTTCCACTTCAAATCACCAATCATCAATCAATCCTGAATCAATATCCATGTCCACCATTTCAATCATTCTCCAATTATTTAGACAGACGTACCTCTTTTTCCCCAATTGCACGTTATTTACCTTGTTGAATACTATAGTCACAAAACATTCACGATTATACATTACCACGAACTACAACAGCCCCAACTCAAATAAAATCGGAAAAAACATTTCTAACAGACATAAATACTACTTGCTTACCGTCGATGTTTCCACTTCCTTTACGCTATCTGTCACACGCGCGCATGCACACTGCACACACAGTCTAATCAGTAGCTAGCTAGTAGTAGTACAGCTAGATTACGGTCATGGAGTCTGGTTTCCAGTCCAACAATTTTTTCCTTGTACCTCCATTTTCAATGAGGTCAACTAGGCAGGCCAGGACAGCGTTATCACATGTACACTTACTGCAAGGGGGTATTGCGCAATAATTTACAATCGCGGTTTGGGTACACTCCATTTTAAAAAGAGGTGTGGACTATTAAAAAACAAAAAGAAAACCATGTTTTCCGTTAAAATGCTCTCTTTAACAGCGCTAAAAACATAACAGTATATATCGTAATGGCATTTTCAACAGTTAAGGTGGTTAGTTTTATACAAAAAACGTTAGAATATTACAGATCATTTTCTGTTGGTTTATTGCAGTGGCTAACGTGTATGAATGGGTCCAGGTGAGAATTTCATTCAAAACGTCTCCCCTGAAATGGCTACAAATATCGACAAAATGTGAAACAAATTATCATTCATCCTCTGATTTTTTTCAATGAACGTAATGATTAAGAATAGATCTTTCATCCCTGAAAGTACATCCTCTACATATTTGACCATTTTGTTGAAGGTTTTTTTGAGAAAATGGTTTCTGCCTATAATGATTTCCATGCAAACGATCGTCTGTTGACGGACGGGAACATTTCCCGCAGGTAATGTTAATTCTGAGGCAACGTACACATCTTAAATATAATGTAATACATGTCATTAACATTGTAACATTTGTTTTTTATTAAATTATTAAATTACTGAAGCAGTTGGCAACACAAAAAACCCACATTTACGATGTTCTCTAGAGTAAAGATTTGTTGCATTTACAACATTTACAGATAACAACTCCCTCTGATAAAATGGACCCGTCCAGACGGCCAACGGCAACCATGTATTCAAATCTTCACCATACTGTTACGAAGTACAGAACTAAAAACGAGGAAAGACTCCAATGACAAAGAAAGTGACTAAAAAGATAGAAAACGTGACTCCAAATAATACAGGCTAACACTTCGAATAAGAGAACAGAATAAAATGTTAATTCTCGTCTCTCATCTTAACAAATTACAACAATTAAACTACTACAAATACATATTAATACAATGAAAGTAAAGGCATATCTCAATTAAAGATGAAAAGCAAATGATTCCAATACCGGTATCAACATAAGCTGTGGTGCTATAGGGTCGCCCATTGAATGTTCTTAGTTCTGAGGTCGTAAGGGGGAGGCTCGGCGGCTGGGTCGACGCCTCTGATCGTGGTGGACGGAACCGCAGTCACCGCTGAAGAGTAGCCTCCGGGAGTCGGCCGTCTTAGGTGAAATCTTCAGGTCACGGTAGTCAGATCTGGAGCCGTCGGTGGATGGGACCAGTCAGGATTAGGCACCGGTCAACTGCGAGACGACAACCTCGGAAGAACCCCTCGGCCCTGTTTTGGCAAAATTTCCACTTTTTGAGAAAATACCATTTCTAGGGAAAGTGAGGGCGCTTTTCCCAATGAGCGAAGTCTCAAGTGCGTACGATGCATCGTTTTGAAGATAGTATGTGCTATCTTTATAGATTTTTTATGTTTTCAATCCAATTTCTTTGGAAAAACGGTGTATCTCATAGATAGCACCCGCATTTAGATGTGTATGATGAGGCAAAACAGCCTAACTTGTTGTTAAGTCTGTTTTGCCTTGAAAGAATGGTGCACTAAAATTTAATATTTTTATGTCAGAGAGACGTATCTATAGACACACTCTTCTGCCATGTACAAGTGTGTTGCTCTCACCGACTGTTTCTGCGTCAGCAAGATGTATATCTCAGATACACCTTTTTGCCATATTAAAGTTTGTATCCCCCAATTAATGTTTATTTTCCAGAGGGACGTATCCCTACATACACCGGGTTTTTTTATAATGTAATTTTTAATGTTAAGTAAATGTATTCAACAATTAATTTATGTTTTTTGCAATTATTGCATACAACAATTAGAATGTTAAACTTGTAGAAAAAGTTACTCCATTTTGCCAATGTCTCAATGGAAATAATACAGAATGTCTTCAGATGCATCCTTTTGGCAAAACAGGCACGTATACAATGAAATAGCTAACACGAGATACACCCTTTTGCCAAGCAAATACATTGACAAAGAATTGAGATATCTCAAGTTACACCCTTTTGTAAAAACAGTACAAACTATATAAAGTGACTAACACGACATACACCCTTTTGCCTAGAAATAATTAAAACCCTCAAGCCACAACTTTCTGTCAGAACGAAGTAACTTAAAAAAAATGCTTATTTCAGAAAAACCAGCTACACAAGAAGGACAACATTTATTGTGTTACTAATGTATATATCAAACATTTGTTTAAAGAACAATCTACCCATTTATAATTGAATATGTATAAATGGTAGGTAATTGAACTTTCAACGCCGTTTATCTCAAAAGGTGATTATTTGAGATACACCCTTTTGCCAAAACAGGGCCGCCCTTGACCATGTTGGGCGTGGCTGGAGAGCAACTGCACACTACGATGTTCAGCACCAAGTGGAAAATGAGCTCTGACGCGATCTAGGGCATGTACTCGTATTTAACCAACTATGTCACATTGTTAACATACTTAACATTCTACAGCTACTACTAACTTTACTCAATAAGTGAATAGCATAGCCTAACTAAGTTTAACCCCAGTGGAAGGCGACAAAAGGTAAGTCATGAACAATACGTAAACCTATTGTAAAGACCGCGCATGTAACAATACTTTACATACTGTACCATTCGCCGTTGGCACAATGAGCGAGTCCAAGTAGCGAGAGTCGAATTTCGCTCGTCTCCAGCGCCCAAGGCGCGCTGGGGACGAGCGAACCCCTTCCGCCCCCTGCCCCCCCCCCCCCCTCGACTTACTGGTGATACACGGCGCTACACACAAACGTACATGTACAGTACTGTACGTATGTATGTACATGTACCTATGTACATGTACTTCTCTCGCGCGAAAAAAAATCGCACTATCCTCATGTCATGACCTCCATACAGTGACCTACATACAGTCACCTACACATGTACATGTACGATGTGTCCACACACGCATAATGCATTGACGAGAACTCTTTACAGTTTATTGCTCCATGCTTTGAGGGAACCCCCTTTAGTTAGCATTCGTTTTAATACTATGACATCCGCCACAGTGTGCAAGTTGTGACAGTGTCGAACAGCCACAGGGTAATGTACTGGATGGAGAAACCCATAATAATAATTATAATAATAATAATGGCTATTTATATTGCGCTCATATCCGTCACTCAGTGACGCTCAAGGCGCTTCAACATTAAATATTTTCCTGCAAGGTATTTGGGGGCTACGTTTGAAGTATGAGACCTACTCCTTTACATAGCACAATGTAATGGTTTACAAGGTGCTGTGGCGCAATATGCTGGCAATCAAACCAGGAACACCGGGGCGGACCCCTTCTCTTTTTGATAAGTGCACTGGGTTCTTTTACGTGCGTTACACAACACACGGGACCAACGGCTTTACGTCCCATCCGAAGGACGAAGCAATCATGGTTAAGTGTCTTGCTTAAGGACACAAGTGTCACGACCAGCTTCCCATAATATTGTTCCCCTTCAGAGCGGCCACACATTTATCATATATCAAAATTCATCATCAATTTGAATAACGCATCAAATATTTGGTTTTATCTACATAACAGACCATGATGTGATGACTATACAACACGAGAGTATCAGTGAATTAGAAAAATGCGCTGGAGATAACATTAAAGATTGTTTTCTAATACCTCTTGCCTCTATTTTCATTATCACCGATAACCTTTATAGCGACACCGATACTGTGCACACGCTGTAAACCTGGGCCCAATTTCATACAGCTGCTAAGCACAATAATTTGCTTAGCATGAAATTTCTTCCTTGATAAAAACATGGAGGTAGGACAGGTTACCAACCAACTTTCCATGTGTTGCATATTGCTTGTTACTGGTATTTAGCTGTTGTTTGCTTAACCTGAAAATCACGTGGAAATTTGGTTGGCAATTCTGATTTTATCAAGAAAGACATTTCATGCTCTGAAGCAAATTGTTGTTTATCATACTTATCAGTATCACCAATTAATTAAAAGGAATTGATTCAGGCAGGGAAATGAAAGCATGGATATATGAATATATTATAACAACACATCAGTTAAAAACGACAACCAATTATTTGTCAAACAACAAATTTGTGTGGTAATGCCTTTAATATTGTTTTTTTACAATGCAAACAACATAACATTAAACACTTTTGGAAATAATGATCTATTCAGACAAATCCACTACTTAATACACCTACTGCAAAACAAATACCCCTGAAAAACTTAGGTTTTTACTTACTTGTCGTTACTATCACTTTCGGCTTGTATCCACTCTTCTTACACTATTCCTCACATTTTCCATCAATTTCCACAACTTTTACACCCCTCCCCTAGTAACAGATCGTGTCATTACAAACTTTCCAATTATCAACAAATCTCTGCAATATATCACCTTTTACCAGTACAACAATAGGATGCCTCAAAGAACAAAACCTCATTCACTTCAATCCCTATACAACATCGCATTAACAATTAACCTCAGGTCAGAAACATAATACTTTCAATTCAATTCAATTCAAAAAACATTTATTTCGGTATTGCCCTCACATGATATAATAGATCATTAGTGTTTCATAAATATTAATAGTGGATGACAGTTATAGACAGTAGCCAAAATTATGAACAAGTCAGAGGGGCAAAACTTAGGATTGGGTGAAGCCTTGGCTTTTGTACCCTAACCTATTGACAGACTAACACTGCACAAGACTCACAAAGACAAGGGACTACAAGGACAGACGAACAAATGTAGGTGTACCAACAATATACCAAAAAGCAAGCCATCTTGAATTGACTATCAAAGTCATGAAATAATTATAATGAATATGCACTGAGAAGTAATTGTTTTAGTTTTTTTGAAAATATAGGTAGAGTGACTGCAGATTTAACAGAACCATCCAAATTATTCCAGTATGTAACACCACGTTGAACAAGGCTGTTTTTATACATTGAGGTTCGGTTGCGAGAAACAAAAAGATTTTTCTTCGAAGTGCTTCGAGTTTTGTATGAATGAATGCTAGTAGTTAGAGTACAGAATGAGCTAAAACAAGGTGGTAATGCATTACTCATGTACTTGATAAAGATCATTACATTTTAACAATTTAAGATTACAAAATAATGCAGCAGTATGATCAAGAAAACCAGCATTACAAATTATCCTAACAGCTCGCTTTTTAAAAGTAAGAAGCCTATTACATTGTGAAGATAAACCAGCCCAAGTAAGAATTGAGTAACTTAAATAGGGAAGAACAAAACAATTATATAGAGTTAATAAGACATGGCTTGGTAAACATTTCTTTAGACGATTAATAATACCAATATTCTTTGACATTTTACTCGCAACATCATTGATATGACTTTTCCAAGACTAACTTTCATCAATTCTTATACCAAGGAATTTAGTACTTGTTACTTTTTGTAGATCTGTTCCATTTAAGATTAAAGACACAGATTGGATATATTTACGTTGTCTTGGACAAAATATATAATTAGTTTTGAGTCGATTAATACAGTTTATTAGCAACAAGCCATGTACTTATTTTTACCATTTCAGTGTTAAGGTTAAGAACAGCTGTATCTACATTTATGTGGCTGTATACTAAACTTGTATCACCGGCAAAAAGACAACATGATATAATTTCGGATGTGTTACAGATATCATAAAGATAAATAATAAAAAGAAGAGGACCCAAAACAGAACCCTGAGGTACTCCACAAGAAATAGTTTTTTCAGATGAATGGACAGAATTATATGAAACAAACTGTTTTCTATTAGATATATAGCTTATGAACCATTCCAAGGCTACTCCACGGATTCCATAATGCTCTAGTTTACATATCAAAATATCATGGTTAATCGTGTCAAAAGCTTTAGATAGGTCCAAAAATACACCAATAGAAAAGTTATTTTCTTATACGGCATTTAGCAACGTATTCATTACATAAGACGTTGCTAGCTCAGTAAAGCGATTTGCCCTGAAACCAAACTGTGACTCAGAAAGAATGTTATGTTTATTTATGAATGCAATGAGGCGACTAAATATCAACTTTTCAAATACCTTGGAAAACGTAGATAAAACAGAGATAGGTCTGAAATTACCAATGACATGTTTATCACCTCCTTTATGAATCGGAGTGACTTTAGCTATTTTAAGCCCGTCTGGGAAAATTCCAGAACTTATAGACCTGTTGAAAATCTTGGCTAGTGGTTTTGCTAAGGAGTACCTGGCTTTCTTGATAACAAAAGAATTTAAAGAATCACAACCTGGCGACTTGCCAGAAGGGAGCTTACTTAAAACATCTGCAATTTCTTCTTGTAAAATAGGACTAAGGAACAGAGAATGCGACCAATGAAAGGATTGAAAAGTAGTGTTACATAAGGGAAGCTTACTAGCAAGTGAAGCACCAATGTTAACAAAGTACTCATTAAATGCCTCACTAATTTCTTTGTTTCCTTCGATTGACGCACCATCTTGGACAAAATAAGAGGGATTGGGCTTGTGGTTGCCCTTGTTCAACACAGAATTGATCACTTTCCAAGTACCTTTAATAATGCCCTTATTTTTTTCACATTTCGAACTAAAATACTGTTTCTTTGAAGCCTTTATTAAATAATTTAGCTTATTTTTATACGTAGTATAGTTATATTTATTTTGCAGAATATGATTTTTAAGAACTTTTTTATACAGATAGTTTTTTCTCCGCATTGAGTTGTAAATACCATCAGATAACCATGGTGACGTACATTTATTGTATCTGCATTTAACCTCTTGTAAAGGAAAGTGTTTATCATAAAGTTTAAGGACATGATCTAAGAAGGTAGTATACATGTTATGCATGTTATCTTGCAATGTTATTACATCCCACTCAGTTGCATTTAAATCATTAATAAAACATTGGATATTATTAACAGTAAAATAACGTTTTTTATAGTTTTTCTTATTTTGTACTTTATCTTTTAGAGCATCAATAATCAGAAACACAGGTAAATGATCACTTATGTCAGTTAGCAAAACAACAGCAATATGATTCAACAAGTCATTTGTTAAAATATTATCAATCAGGGTTGCACTACCTGCAGCTATTCTTGTAGGCTTAGATATTATGGTTGGATAAAAGGACTGAGAAGACAAAGTATCAATGAAGTTTTGTACTGCAACATCCACATCATAATTTAATAAATTAATATTGAAATCACCCATAGTGTAGCATTTTTTATTTTCATTACTAATTTTCCCTAATAATTCATTTATATGGTCTGTGAAGTTATTACATGAAGCACTAGGTGGTCTGTATACAACTCCAGTTATTATATTACTGTGAGAGGAGTTAATTATCTCAATAATACAAGATTCTATTCCAGCGTTATTAATACACAGATCTTTACAAACTTTATACACATCATTTTTAATGTAAAGTGCAACTCCGCCTCCTTTCTTTTTTTGTCTACAAAAACCTTCAATGGAATAATTTGGAATTTGAATGAGTGGATCCTGAATATCCTTTAACCATGATTCAGATACACCAATGACAGAAAAGCAATTATTTAGAAGGTTGACATAGTTGATCAGATGTGACACATGCTTATATAAGCTACGTACATTTATATGTAGAAGTTTAACATTAGTGTTTTTATTAAAGCAATTCATGAATTCAGTTTGATCATAGTAGTCACAACTTACATCAGGTGCCTCGAAGTTTAAATCTGGATCTATACTAGAATTAACGTCATTATTTGTTACATTATTTGTCATTATTTCAGGATAGTGATTTAATCATTACAGGCGACTTCATATCGAACACGTTCGAAAAATCAATTATGGGCTGATTAAACTTGTATTACACCTACACAGATAACCAAACACAAAGACAACACAGAACAATGACATAATTAGAAATGGGTTGATAATTAGGCAAATTAAGGTACTCATGTTAAGGTGATCACTAACGCGAGTAATTTAGGTGACGGTTGAGAAGAAAGAGTCACTGGAATGGCATCGGCTCCCCAATTCGGTAAGTCTTGAAAGCGCCACTGTGTAGCTTGTACTTGATTGTTGGTGGAATGGACCTGGGAATGTATGCGAAGTCAACCCGGTGATCGCTTCGAAGGGTCTGTAGCTCATTTTCCCGAAGTTGTTTTCTGGAGTGTCTGATCCGGTCAGTAACATCGTCAGTGATGAAAATGTTGGATTTGTGATATGGGTTGTTTCGGAGGGTTTTAGAGGCATTTTTGAGGATATATTCATGATCACCAGACCGGAGCAGTTTGCAGTGTATTGGCCGGGGACGTGAAGGTGCGTTACCGGTCGATGGAGCTACCGGTCGCCGTCCAGGGGTGCGATGAGCCCTTTCGATTTCAAGATCTTGACCACCCTCTAACTTCATGTGACTAGAAATGAAATCAGACATGAACTCCTCGCAACTCTGTGTGCCTTCAGATCCCTCTGGAACCCCGTACACGATGATGTTATTCCGCCTGTTCCGATTTTGCAGATCCTCCAATTTCACTGTAGTTGTCATCATGGCGGTGATTGATATGTGGAATAATGGTCTGGCGCCACTTGTCCACATCTGACATTGCCGATTTCAGCTCTTCAATTTCGTTATTTTGTGTTTTGACTTGAGATGCCACTTCATGGAGTTGAACCTCGAGACAGGTAAGTCTGGAGTCCATTGAGGCCAGTGATGAGATGATCTTATCAAGCTTTGCATTGATGGATGCGTTGTTGCTCACGCAAGCACATTGGTGGCCCTCGGCGCCATCTTGATCGTCACTGGTCTCTATTGAAGGCTGTGAAGTTTGGAGTCTTTTAGAAGCCCGTTTCTTGCTTGATTTTGATGATTTTGGAGATTTGGTTGACTCAGACATGTTGGGCACAATATAGGTGATGAGATTTACGATGGGAATTGTGTGAATATGGCGAAGTTTGATTAATTTACACAAAAATTTGGGGGAGCGATCAGATGACGTGACGTGACTACTCAACCATCATAATGAAATACTAAAACTATTAAAAAGCCAACCACAACTTCAATAACTTCTATGATTAAAACATAAAACCTACATGGCAATCTTCTACTGTATGCGAATATTTTTGAAGAAAAGAAAACAAACACCCCGTTCAACAAAAAACAAAACCAACAACAACCTTTTCCAAAATACTAATCCATTTGATAAACCAACATACCATGTCATTGAGCTGCTAAAGCAGATAATACAGCTTTACAGTTTCCTGATAAGCAAAAATTTACATTAATCACAACATGCGATTTCCTCAAGGAATATTAGTATTATGTTAAATCTCCTTTCACTGATTTCAAACATCAAAGTAACAAGAACTACGTCACTGACAATAGTGTCAAACTAACAATATACAAACTCCCATATACAGCATTTTCCAACATAGCAATCCTTTCTTGCTCTCAACCAGCTGACTTCACTTTAGTCACTCATTTCTTTATCTTCTTCGTCATCACCACTGCAAATACACAAACAAATAGAAATACATTTCATCATACATACACAAGTAATTCAATGTAATTTACCACTCAGTTCAAGCAATGACATGTATTTTATGATAGACAAGGTTTTACCATTACACTCAATTAATCACCCTAAACCAGTAGCTTCAGTTTAGTGCACTTAGTGTTGAGCAGCTTTTCTCTGACAAATTTTTCTGTATTTCAGCACAGCTAAAACATGGAGATAATAGCTGGTCTTCTAAAACATTACATCACTTCAAAGATCACTTACATAGACTTTGCCATCTCCTCAATTATGTCTTGGGACTTTCTAAAATAGCCCACTCTGCAAGTAAACGGCAACAACTGTCGGAAAGCCTTCACCTCTGCACCAATGCATAGTTCCAAAATATCCTTGGCAACATACAATACATCGTTTGTCATTGTAACTAGCTCCACAGGATCTCTACAAAACACAACAAAACACACAATCAGAAATCACAAAAAACACACAAAAGTACAGGTCAAATACCAACTATGATTTAAATAACACAGGATTACTTGCACATCCAATTGACACATTGCATAAAATCTTCCAGACGTCTGTCCATTTCAGGGTTGAAAACGGTTCCTACAGATTTAAATATTACGTGTGTTTTAATCATAACAATATATCCTTTACACAAACAAGAACTCCACAGAATAACATCCCCAATTTCTACACCAATAACCAATTTGTGTATGCTTGTCAGAATATTCATTCTGTCCACGCAATGCCAGCAAGTTCTATGCTCATCAACCACATATCCCTTTTAGCACGACATTAAATACACAAATTTAACCTTATAGTCATTTACATTAATGTTTAACATAAGCGTTTGCAATACAATGTACTTTTTCATAAGTACTAATACATGTACATGTACTTACTCAGATGAATACATAACTCCAGCCAGTACAACATCTTTGTACATCATCTCTGTTGCCTCAAGAACCTAAAACATAACACAAAATACAAACTTACTGTAATTATTCTGATTACCAAACTCCACCAACCAACCATTTGAAAACTAAACTGTCACATTTCATACATTCATCTTGACAATTGACTACTTTCTACCATCCCTTTAATATACATATTATTTCTCATAAAACATTTTCTTCAATAAATCATCAACATCCACAAACTTTGCATTTACACTTTCTGTAGAATAACTCATTTTTCCACATAGTTATTATACAGGCAAACCACAAGTCATTCACACTATTTCCTTGTTTGCTATTATGACCACAGAAGAACCACTAACAAACACAATCAATTAACAGTATACACATAATAATTCAACAACTTGTACCAAAATCCATTTTCCCTTTAATAACACTTCACATTCACATGAATTTACTTACAGTAATCTTCGTCTCTGCTGTGGCTGCCACACTGACTGTGTCTCTGTACATATCAGTCACCACATTTTCAACAATTACCATTTCATCCACATCAGGTTTAGTATCAGCATGTTCAGCCCAAAGTTTGACTCGAATTTTCTTGTCAGTTGCTGGATCAACAAGATCGATATCCCTACGCCTCCATTTCTCTCCTTCCCTAATTGGAGACACCTAACACAAAAGACAAAAAAGATCAATTTTCTACTTCCATGACCTTCTAAAATTCCCAAACTCCAGTGTCATATTGACATCTTCCACATTCTAATTATGAGCCACCTCATAATTCCCATGAACCAGTTTCACAATCCATGACAGGGGTTGCCCTTAACTTCTTTTCTAACTAACCAGCAGGACCAGTTGGCTTGAATTTTTAATGATCCGCCAGATCTCTTACTAGACCGTCTTAATATCAAGGATGTAATAGCCTGCTACAAAAACACACCTGCACTCTGAGTACAAAGCGCGAAAGCATGTGAGCTCAAAAACTTGCAAGCATGAAGCCCAATTAACATTTATCTTTGCTTTTAAAAACCCTACTTTGCAAGCTGAGGAGGTATGGTTTCATCTTCCTTTTTGTTATGAATTTCATCTTACAATTGAAAAAAACACAATTAGATCAATGGGGTTTTTTTTCGGTGTGGGGGGGGGGGGGGGCCAAAAACGGACATCAATATTTTTTGGAGGGCAAAAAAACACCCAAATTCCAGTTAAAAACAGAGACATCTGTAACCAAACCCCCATAGGCCCACAACCAAGCGAGATTGGTATCAAATGAACAGGCCTGAAATTAATAAGAAAAGGAAAAAATACTACTGACAGCAGTGACACTCAAAGTTGTAACTAGAATTTTTTGAGTGCTGGTTAATTTACAGCCAAAATACAGCGAAGCTTTTGGTTTTACTGCTTAAAAATGAATTTGTATCGGTTTCCTGAGACATACATTATGTATTTTTGTCATGCTTTTTCAAGAAATCTCAGTCTGTTATTTTACACTTTAGTCCAGTGAACCACGTAAAGTATAAGGCTACATTGTTTTGTCCGTACTGAGTGCAACAAATTAATATAACTGTTCAGTAATTGTATCTGATGCGAAATACCAGACCCCGATTTACAAATAAGTATGGCAAGGCCAATGCCCTTAGAGCAAGCCAAATTTTGGAGGACATCGAGAGCACCAACCCCCAAAAATGTAAAAGCAGAAAAGGCTTGAAACTATAAGCCAGCAGATGTCAACACACTTTCCAGGTTTCACATAACCAGGTCATAAAAGCACAGAGACACCGCTCACATGCGCTTGTCTTTTGAGTGAAGCCAGTGTATTACAAATTGAAACACTTTTGTATAACAAACTGCAGAGGATTAAGATAAGAGGTAACTGAATCTCAATAGCAGTAACAATCATTCTCCCAGGACAGGCCTGGATAGTGTCTGTGCCATTAAATAAAGAAAATGATCAACGGCTTTTTTCCCAACTGTCTACTTTGTTTGGGTAGAAAAGTTTTCTTTTTTAAATTGACAACTGGGGACAAAAGTTTCCCCTGCAAACTGAACTTGCGACCGACCGCGTGAAAGAGGTAGTTCATAATAATTGCTGCTGCATTTTGTGCAGGTCTGTAGGATGTTCATGTCAGTCTGTGTGCCGGTTACACGGTTTGATCCTGCCTGCTCAGTCAGCAGACTCACAAACTCACACGGCTCCACTTACAATAAATGCTGTAAACTATCAGGTGTTATACAATAATAAAAAGCGTTCAGTTTGAAAAACGGGTAAGTGTAATACATTAATTTTCAAGCGGTGCCGACAATGAATCCCAGACTACTCAAACTATGCCGACGGTTCGGTTCTTGGCTTTGATAATTTCAATTCTGTAATCCTCAGTCTTCCGGTTTTTTCGGCTAGCCAGAAGCACCATTTGGCAAGGAGTTTTAGCTGGTCCGCAGCCGTTTCAACTGGCATTTGGCCAGCGGACCACCGCTTAGGTCAAACCCTGTTATTTATCAAGCAATCAACCACTGACTTTCCCAAAACTAAATTACATATTAGCCACAAGTTGTTCTTTATGTTTCTACTTACACTCTGCACATTCCCTCTCAACGACAATCGCCTATTTCGCTTACTCCCCAAAGCCTCACAATTGCTCACTTCTGGAGCATGGTAGAACTCTTGCTCAAAGTCTCCTGGCAGTTCAAAACCTGCCGTCAGATACACCTAGATACAAATAACATGCAAACCATACAAAACTTTATTTTTTCACTCACTGCTATTATTAAACATACATGAATTTTGCTTTTTCTTTTATCCAACTTTTATTCACCAGACAGTTTCACTATTAAATAAGACAACTTATCTGCCATCCAATTCTTGACAGTGTTTTCTTGTTTCGTACAAAAACACATTTTCACTTCAGTGACTCCCAGTTATGTAGGTATTAAGTGCTAAATGGTTATTGCATTAACAATACTACAGTCCAGGAACATGTTAAACAGACAAGCCAGATCTATTATAAACCACAACATCAATGACAACATTTTACACCATCCTTACCTGACTCTTCTGGTTCAACTTCACCACCTTCCTCTCCTTTACATTAGTATACTGCTCGAAAACTAGTATCTTTACAAATCCACCCCTTTCAAACCTCGAAATCAACTGCTCCATTCCTGATGGCACAGTTACATCAACGACTACCAAATCTTCTGTAACTGCACTGCCCCGATAAATGTCACCCTTTTCCCTCAGAGCTGACATCTTCATGTTTATTGCAGACGACATCTAAAGACAATAAACGAGTACATCAATGTAAATTTATAAATTCACATGATTTTGTTAACAACGATTACTATAGTTCACTACTCCAAAATTTGCTGCATACTGCTCTTAGTTATTTAGTACTTTAAATAAATAATGTTCTAACTAAAATGTAGCTACTACGACAAATTTTACATATGCTCCATCCCAAAACATTGTACATTATAAAGCCAAATACAGAAAAAACATTCCTCATTTACACTTTATATTTGGCAACTTATTCTATTCTATTTGACAATCCAAAATACATATATTCTCTACAATTGCTTATATGGCCCTAATATATAAATGTCAAAGTATAGTCAACTCTCTCATAACACAGCTGGTCTTCTATACCGCAGCATACTAAGGTCCAACTCTCCTATTTTTGATACTTTTCTATCATTTCTAAAGAATTTCATACATTGAAGATTGACACAGTAACAAATAACCTTCTGCTAATCTAAACAAAACAACAACCTGAAATGTCACGGACATTCTCCAATTTGGGTTTATCCTCCCACGTCTAAAACTGAACATTTCTCCATGTTTCCTATTCATCATATTGCTGTTGGATATCATGCCAACACTCAGCATAACATCACAAAAGACAGGCTATTTATAAACTGTATGTTTCAAAGCCCTTCAACAATCATCACATTGATATCTCTCCCTGCCCAACTAACTCACACCATGGAGGAACACTCACACGCTTTCTTCACATCTTGAGTGACCCCCCCCCCCCAACAAACACAAAACCTCACAAATCCTTTCCAAATATTGTCTGCAAAAATGCTAATACAATTTCTCATACTTACAATTCTACAACTCCAACTCTATCTTTGTAACAACCCAATCAACTGCCACGGTCACTAGTTTCTCACTCTCTTTTTTCCAACTACTGCTACACATCCACTGTACAATTTGCTACGCCACAAAAGTATAAAGAATATTTTACAGAGCATGCGTACGCAATACGAAACTTTTCACTTTCTGCAAATCACCAAGAGAGGGTGCTCCTCATCAGTGATAACCTCCAACTTCAACGACGTACGCGTACAGCTCAGAACAGTGGCGCACCAAAGGGGGAGGGGACTCGGAGGACTTGAGCCCCCCCCCCCCCCACCCCCGAGATTCTGTCCCCCCGCACATTCTGTCCCCATATGCACAACTGTGTACAGACTCCTTCTGATGGCGCCCTCTTTTGAATCATCCTCCTCTAGCCCATGTTCATTTCCCATAAAAAAATTGGGGGACAGAATCTCCGGGGGACAGAATTCACTAGGACACCTGCATTGAAGGGGAATACCCCTCCCCCTTCTCAAGTGATTGCCGGGCAACTGCTAAGATAGTACTACTCTTGAATTTGAGAAACGCCAACCGGTACTTTTCACCCTCAATTTCCACTTTGCACATTTTTCTGTTTTTCGGCTAAATGCGGGTATTCAAAAGGCCTGCAAACCTACCCGATCCTAATTACACATCACCTTAATGCACAGGAAAGCTGTTGATTAACTTTTATCAACAATATCATCTGATATAAATGATGACACCGCCATCGAAAAACAAAGATTGTCGATAAAATCTACATTTGCCGCACACTTATTCATGGAATGTGTACACTTGATTCAAGTCCCTTTCTCGTGCGAGGTTCCCAACACACATGTAAAACGCGCCAGCATGCACCCACAGTACACAAACATACTACCAGTACGCCCTCACCGACAAATTGTAGCTATTGCGGTGGCGATCAAGGAAGGTTGTTACATATCCCGCCCGCGTAATAGGTTGGGAATGCAGCAGAGAAGCGCTAAACAAGAGTTTTCTAAGGAAGGGCCTTGCACGGGATTGGAGCGCCTCACGGAATTGCGACTTCAGTAAAGTCTATGGAATATGTTGCCCAGTTATGCCACAGTGGAAGCACCGTCCACGAATGTTTCCTTCAACAATGTCTGCAGTGTCATTACTTACTTTACAACAACACATCAGAAACGCTTAAAACCCTAACACGGTATAGGGTCAAGCCCTTTTTCAGAGTCCCAGCCCCTTTTTCAGAGTCCGTTTGAATGAAGAACTTGTTTACTTGGCCAGTTTTTCAATAGTGGCGTCAGCGATTACTTCAAAACATTACAGATTTAAAAACACAGGGTTAAATATTTTAACCACTCATATACAACCAAAGACGTTACATACAACATCTTTGCACTATTTAGAAAGCTCGTGATGTCTTGTACAAATCACACCCAAAGTGTGACCTTGACTTCCGGTCGTAACCTCAAGTTCAACAGCAAATACATATTCCCGGACCTCGTTTTCAGGTCTGCAATCTATCACTTCTGATATTCAGACATGATCTCCTTCTATGAAATACAGTTGGCCCCCTCAGCCTTCAAATGTGGTTTCAAATAAGGTTTGCTCAAAGTTTCTGGTTTCAACAATGCAAGTCTTTTCCGTATATCATTATTTCATACAAAGACAAGTACACCCATTTCTTCCTTTTCTTTTCTCCGGCCCAACTTCCGACATATTCACACCAAACACCTTGTTTTTGTTTCAACAAAACTTTGTCTAGTTATTATTATTCTTTCTCTCCCCAAAAACTTATTGACTTAACACATGGTTTTTCTAACCATCAAATGTCAATTTTAGAAAAACAAAACTGTAGTCAAATGTTTGACCATATGAAAGCTTATGTCTTGAACTAGATTTTAGATGTAAATAAATAAACATTCTTAATTAATTATTCACGTGACAGCAGTATGAATATTTAATTAGTCAATCTTGTGCCCATGATATCTCAAGAATTATACATCCGATTCTCAAATTTTTTCAGTTATGGACTCGTTCCACATTGTGGATGAGGTCGGCATAGTTTTCACTGTCACGTCATCATGACGTCATTTGCAGGCGCATTTTCGTTCTGTGTACAAAACACATGGTGCTAAAAGTGTAAAAGTTTTGACAGTCAAAAACACATTATTTTCAATTAAATGCACTAATAAGTTTCCTATTTTACATAATTTGTTTAGAAAAGTTAAGTGTTTTTGATAGGAGATGTTTCATGCCCAAAAAACTAATCAAAGGACCTATATAATTAATATTTAATTGGTAAAACTTGCAACCGTGGATGAAAAGGTAGGCCTTCATAGTCTACACCCAGTCTTCAGGTAGGTCATGTACCCATAGCTTTGTGCACAGCCCATTCAATTTGTACATGAGCAGCACATGTAATTCCTATGTAGGTTTAGTTTTTTTTTAAAGAATGAATCGATTGGAATTTTTTTTCTTACCATCGTGTGCCTTATATAATTTATTAGTACGAAAAACACAACTTTTTTGCTGTGACATCATCAGGTGTCGAATTACAGTAATTCAAAGCTTATTCCTTTCAAAAATCATATCTCCTGAAGCACATGTCATAGATTCGTATTGTTGCTTATTCTTATTCTTTATTCGGCCAAAATTAAACAAAACATGTACACTGTATATACATTAAAGCAAAAGGTGAACAAAATTGTCGGGGGGAAAATACCCTGTGGTGAACAGGATGGCTTGATGATCCACTCACAAGGAATACATAATAAACAAATAAATATATGTAATAAATTAATTAATTTAATAAAAAGAAGTAATATAAATAAATACAAAACAAAAATATAATGCCAAACAAATAAATATAAACAACTAAAAAATAATTTTAAAAAATAAAGGATTGAAGACAAACTATGAATAGGACCAGAAATGAATTAATACAACAAAACACAACTCACAATACAATCCTATGTGATGGCCAGGATCAACAAAAGTATACTTAAACACTGTAGCCCAAAAGCCTGTTGATCCACTCACAAGGAGACTTAAACACATAAAAAAACAAATTATAATTTACTTACGTAATAAAATAATTGTAAATAATTTAGATAAACATTGCATGAAAAACTACTATAAATAAACCATTACAAGAAGGAAACTCTAATGGGATTGCTCCAGGCATAAGAAACAGCATGAAAAGAAACACTGGAGAAAGCAAGCTTGTCAAGGAATGAAGTCAAAAACTTTGAATGAAGCCAGAAACTAACAGTAACAGTAATACAAGCAGAAACTTAACATACCGTTACTATCATGTACAATGTATGTAAAAAGTAAAAATGCAATAATCTAGCAAATTCTCCCCACGCACCCTTTTGAAATATGCAGAAATGAGAAATTGAAAATACCGGATTACCGGATAAATTGTTACAAAAGACGTTGAAGCTATCCAAAATAAGTGAATCTTTAATGTGTGAAGGCAAATCGCTCCATAACCGAGGAAATGAAGGAATTGGTGTGTACTTGAGAGTTTGAGTCCTTGCATAATGATGGTGGAAAGTGGTCAAGTCTTGATGGCGGGTGTTTATTGTTGTGTGACTTTTGATGGCGTTACAGTCAATGAGTCCAAACAAAGAATTGACCGTGAACAGAATAATGTGTTGTTTTCTCCTATCGGTAAGGCTGATCCAATTGAGTGCTCTAAGGAGTTCCTCATAAGGCATGGCACCTCTGTTGTTTTAAGCACATTCTGCTCGCTCGGCGTTGTACACTTTCCAGCTTTGCAGATAATGTAGCAGTATATGGGCACCAGGCTGGTAACCCATACTCCAACACAGGTAGCACTAGCGACAAGTAGAGTGACTTGAGGGCCTGTGTTGATGACCCCCCAGCAACTTGCCAAATGAAACCAAGAGTTCTGTTTGCTTTCGATATAACATAATTAACATGATCATTCCAGTTTAATGAGTTGTTTACAGTGATCCCAAGGTATTTATATGTCGAGACCATACCAAGGGCTGCACCTTGAAGTGTGTACTTAGGAAGATGATCAAGTAGTTTACTGCGGCGTGTCATATGCATAACTTTGGATTTCTCTGTATTAATCCTCATGCCATTTGTTACGCTCCATTGGTCTAGTGCCGTAAGATCAAGCTGCAGAGCTTCATCGACGGGAGATTTGACTGGCTTGTAGATAAGGGTATCATCGGCGAATAATAGGGATGTTGAAATTAGGTTGTTGGAAATGTCACTGATGAAAAGGTTGAAGAGAAGAGGACCAAGGACACTTCCCTGGGGAACTCCAGAAGTAACTGGTGCCCAAGAAGAAACGTTTCCACGGTACATAACTCGCTGTTGTCGATTAGTGAGGAATGATTTCAGCCAGGTCCACGTAGGGCCCCGGATGTTAAAGTTTCGAGCTAGTTTCTCAAGAAGGATGTGATGCGGCATGAGGTCGAAAGCCTTGCTGAAGTCAAGGAAGATGATGTCAAGACGAGGTGGGTTTGGCTTGTCGAGAATAGTTGCCCAGTCATAAATTGTGTTTGTGAGTTGGGTTACACATGATTTTCGAGCTGTAAATCCATGTTGTTTCTCTTTACCCAGGCAGAGTGAATTCACATTATTATTAATGTTATCTGCGATAGCTCTTTCTAGCACCTTACAGATCACAGATGTAAGAGCAACTGGTCGGTAGTTGGTGATGTTGCTCTGGTTACCGGCTTTGAACACTGGAGTTATTTGGGAGAGTTTCCAATCCATTGGAATAGAGCCTTTGGCAAGAGACAAATTCATCAGCCGCAGTAATGGTGGAGCAAGTGAGGATTTTGCAGCTCGTAAAATTGTTGGTGAGATAGTATCTGGGCCGGGTGCCTTGTGTGATGGCAAAGAAGACAAAGTCTTTGTCAACCATCCTAAGCTGACTGTAATTTGAGGAAGTTCTGGAATTGGAAGGGAACAAGATGGAGGGGTCCCTGGGCATGGTGCAGCTGGAGAATGGATGGAGGTGAAAAATTTATTGAAGGCCTGAGCAATTTCACTGGGCTTATGGATGCGGCTACCTGCAGATTGAAAGGCAGATGGACATTTAGACTTTCTTTGATCTCGTACAAAGCACCAAAAGCTTCGCTTGTTGTCAGCTGCTGCAAATAAACGATTAACAAGGTTCCAATATGATGATTTTGTCATGTTTTTCACTTGATTCCGGATCTGCTTGTAGTTTAGCCATGCAGGTCGTGAGTTCACCCGTTTAGCTTTGGTAAACAGAGTGTGTTTCAACAAGATAAGTTTTTTAAGTTCTGCAGTGATCCAGGATGATGATTTGTGCCGCCGTTTTGACCGTGGTATGCTGTCTCGAATAGCTGCGTCAAGGATGTCTTTGAATCCTTCCCAGGAAGCATTGGAATCTTCATCATCCAAGAATGCACACCAAGGCGCAAGATGTAAGAGTTGTAAAATTTCAAAGTCAGCTTTCCTATATTGAAGAAATGAACGGACATTTGGTTGTGGGAAGCTCTGGTGGCACAAAATGTGAAGTCTACCGCATGATGGTCACTACTGATTGGGTTAGCGAAGGATCCAACGTCAGTGAATTTCTCTGTTCGATTAGCGAAAATAAGGTCGATCGTTGTTCTTGTCAAGAATGAATTGTTTGAAGGGCGAGTAACATCCTCAACTAACTGTTCAAGACCCATTGAGTCGGATATTTCTTGAAGGCTTGCTAAAAAAGTTGAATCAGTTTGCCAGTTAATATTAAAATCGCCGAGAAGAATGCAACCTTCATAGTTATGAAGTTCAGGTTGGATAAGATCACATGCATCCTGCAGATTATTGAAGAAAGTGACGTCTGAATTTGGAGGCCTGTAGATGAGTCCAACTAGCCATTTTGAGTTTTTGAAGGTTAATGATAGCCAGGGTCAAAATGGTTGAGATGAATAGGGAGTAGCATATCATTTACAATAAACATAATGCCACCACCGTGACTGTTTCGATCCCGCCGAATAGAGGAATATCCAGGTAAACCTGGGGATATTGTGTCAGTGTCACTAGCCGACATCCATGTCTCAGTGACACAAACAAGATCAACAGGATGGAGTTGTAAGAATGCTAGAAGATCGTGTTGCTTGTTTCGAATGCTTCTAGCATTCAGGAGTAACCCAGATATAGAGTTTATGGGTCGAGGGTTCCTTGGATGTAGAATTGGGTCTTGCGTTGTGTCAAGTGATGAAGTAGCCAAAAACATCCTGGAATGAAGTATCACTACAAGATGAAATTGGCAAGATGAAAAGGTGTTACTTTGTAGCTTACTACAATTGCAAAACATTATTTTTAGTGATGACCTCACTTTGACCTTTACTTCCAGTCCAAACAGGAAGCTCAAATCTTTACAAAATCATATCTCATGAACCACATGTCGTAAAGTCGTATTGTTTGGGTTATTTCTGAGCTTACTACAATTGCAAAAAATTGTTTTTACTGATGACCTCACTTTGACCTTTACTTCCGGTCCAAACAGGAAGCTCAAATCTTTACAAAATCATATCTCATGAACCACATGTCATATTTGCGTAACGTTTGTGTTGTATAGTGGCTTACAACACTTTCAACATTTTATGTTTAATCGTGACCTCACGTTGACCTTTACTACTGGTCCAAACAGGAAGTTCAAACTTTAAAAAATCATATCTCCTGAACCACATGTCATAGAGTCGTAATGTTTGAGTTGTTTTGTAGCTTACCACACTTGAAACATTTTAAACAAAAAAGATGACCTCACTTTGACCTTAACTTCCGGTCTAAAACAAGATCCGAACTTAATAAACCTAGTTTACACTGTAATTATCACTCTGGAAATCAAGCATTCATTTCGAACAACATTACGTCACATACACAAAATACAGAATCAGTTCACATCTTGGGCAACAAAAAGAACTTTTTAGGTCAGCAGAACGGGACAGCTGTGTGATTGTAAGTTACAATCACTTACATCTAGTTGGCTGTTCCGACTTAGCAGTCGGAACAGGTTTTGTTTTTGTTGGGATTATTATTTTTATTATTATTATTATTAGCTGTTCCGACTTAGCAGTCGGAACAGGTTTTGTTTTTGTTGGATTTATTATTTTTATTATAATTATTATTATTGTTCTTTGTTTCTGTCAAAATTGCCATAGCTTTTGTACACGATTTTGTAAGAACCTAATCTCTTAAATAATACATATGGGAGATTCAGATCTAACATCAAATTATGCTAAGAGTAAAATTGTTTAAATTCTTCATTAATTAGCTGAGTTATAATGACATGAATATTCAATTAGGCAATCTTGTTCCCACCATATCTCAAGAAGTATATGTCTGATCCTCAAACTGTTTTCAAATATAGACTCGTCTTATTATGTAGCTTATTATGTAGTCAGGTAGCCCTGCGACACAGAGAAAAATGCACGCGAAATGCCGTAACGAAATAGCCGACTTCTGGGTACCAGTCGCTGCACACTATTTATACAAAAATATCGATCTATAGCGTATTGAAACGGTGGCTTGTGCATGTGTACATGTACGTCATGATTCTGTTGCCCGGTGCGCTCGACGATTTTGTCCCGGGCGCTACATTTTTTGAACATAAGCTTAACTCTAAATGTTAATTTTAATAAAAATTCTTAATTGATTCATTTGAATATTTAACTAATTAATCTTTGCAGCACCATATCTCAAGAAGTACACAGCCGATTTTCAAACTTTTTTCAGTTATAGACTCCTTGGGCATTGGAGGTTAGCTTAAGGAAATCGTGACTCAATATTGACCTTTACTAGGGGTCAACCGGAAGTGGGACCACATCTCAAGAACTACACAACCGATTTTAAAAAAAATTTCGGTTATAGACTCCTTGGGCATTGGAAATTAGCTTTGGGAAATCGTGACCCAATGTTGCCTTTTTGTTAAGGGTCAACAGGAAGTGGGACCATATCTCAAGAAGTACACAAATTCAACGCTTGTGAAAGGTCAGGTGTCCTCTATCTCAGATCAGGCTTACATTTTGAGCATTAGTCAAAGACAAATAAAATCGGAACAGCTTAGCGTTTGTCCACAAACGCTTAATGTCTAGTTATTATTATTAGCTGTTCCGACTTAGCAGTCGGAACAGGTTTTGTTTTTGTTGGGATTATTTTTATTATTTTTATTATTATTCTTTGTTTCTGTCAAAATTGCCAAAACTTTTGTACACGATTTTGTATGAACATAATCTCTAAAAAAATAAATATGGGAGATTCAGATCTTACATCAAATTGAAGCTTAGAACATGAAATTATGCTTAGAGTAAAATTATTCAACTTCTTCATTAATTAGCTGAGTTATAATGACATGAATATTTAATTAGGCAATCTTGTTCCCACCATATCTCAAGAAGTATATGTCTGATCCTCAAACTGTTTTCAAATATAGACTCGTCTTGTTATGTAGCTCTGCAGCGTGGCAAAAAAATCATAAAACGTCATCAATGACGTCATTTGTTGGCGCGTTTTTGTTCTGTGTACAAAACACTTGGCGCTGAAAGGGCAAATGTTTTGACAGTCAAAAACACGATATTTTCAAATAAAATTACGAATTAGTTTCCTAAATTGCATAAACTGTTTTGAAAAGTTAATTGCTTTTAATAAGATGTTCCTGGTCATTAAAACTAATCAAAGTAGAAAAATTTCCACGATAATTAACGATTCAGTGACAAATCGGACACCAATGGCTAGCCATATTATTGAGTCTTGGAGACAAGGTTCCGTTCATCGACTAAAAATGTAGTCAGGTAGCCCTGCGACACAGAGAAAAGTGCATGCGAAATGCCGTAACGAAATAGCCGACTTCTGGGTACCAGTCACTGCACACTATTTATACAAAAATATCGATCTATAGCGTATTGAAACGGTGGCTTGTGCACGTGTACAGTTATAGACATTGTAGAACTCCTTGGGCATTGGAGATTAGCTTTGGAAAACCGTGACCCAATGTTGACCTTTACTTCCGGGTCAACCGGAAGTGAGACCATATCTCAAGAACTACACAACCGATTTTCAAACTTTTTTCAGTTATAGACTCCTTGGGCATTGGAGATTAGTTTTGGGAAATCGTGACCCAATGTTGACCATTACTTACGGGTCAACCGGAAGTGGGACCATATCTCAAGAACTACACAACCGATTTTCAAATTTTTTTCAGTTATAGACTCCTTGGGCACTAAAGATCAGCCTTGGGTAACCATGACCCCATTTTGACCTTTACTTCCGGGTCAACCGGAAGTGAGACCATATCTCAAGAACTACACAACCGATTTTCAATTTCTTTTCAGTTATAGATCCTTTGAGCATTAAAGATTGAACTTGGGTTACCCAAACCCCATGTTGACCTTTCCTTCCGGGTCAACCGGAAGTGGGCCTATATCTCAATAATTACTTTGCCAATTTTCAATTTGTTTCAGTTATATACCCTTTAAGCATTGAATATTAAACTAGGGTTACCATGACCCCATGTTAACCTTTACTTCCGGGTCAACCGGAAGTGGGATCACTACTCAAGAATTACACAACCCATTTTCATTTTTTTTTCAGTGATAGTCTTTGAGCATTGAAGATTAGCCTTCTTCTACCGTGACCCAATGTTGACCTTACTTCTAGGTCAACCGGAAGTGGGACTATTTCTCAAGAACTACACAGCCGATTTTCTTTTTTTTCAGTTATAAACCCTTTGAGCATTGAAGATAACCCTTGGGTTACCTTAACCCCATGTTGACCTTTAATTCCGGGTCAACAGGAAATGGAACCATATCATTCAATCTTGAACTTAGGCTCACTTTAAATGTCTGGATCGTTTAATCAAAGCACAACAAAACGGAACAGCTTTGTCTTTGTTCACAAACACTTAGTGTCTAGTTTTTTTTATTAGCTGTTCCGACGTGGTAGTCGGAACAGCTATTGTTTCTGTCCAGATTTTTATTTTCTTTTATTATTATTATTCTTTCTTTCCCCAAAAACCTATTGACTTAACACATGACTTTTCTAAACACCAAATGTCAATTTTAGAAAAACAAAACTGTAGTCAAATGTTTGACCATATGAAAGCTTATGTCTTGAACTAGATTTTAGATGTTAATAAATAAAAATTCTTAATTAATTATTCACGTGACAGCAGTATGAATATTTAATTAGTCAATCTTGTGCCCATGATATCTCAAGAAGTATACATCCGATTCTCAAATTTTTTCAGTTATGGACTCGTTCCACATTGTGGATGAGGTCGGCATAGTTTTCACTGTCACGTCATCATGACGTTATTTGCAGGCGCATTTTCGTTCTGTGTACAAAACACATGGTGCTAAAAGTGTAAAAGTTTTGACAGTCAAAAACACATTATTTTCAATTAAATGCACTAATAAGTTTCCTATTTTACATAATTTGTTTAGAAAAGTTAAGTGCTTTCGATAGGAGATGTTTCATGTCCAAAAAACTAATCAAAGGACCTATATAATTAATATTTAATTGGTAAAACTTGCAACCGTGGGTGAAAAGGTAGGCCTTCATAGTCTACACCCAGTCACAAATGAAGTTATGATTGGTCTCCTCTGTAAGTCATGTACCCATAGCTTTGTGCACAGCCCATTCGATTTGTACATGAGCAGCACATGTAATTCCTATGTAGGTTTAGGTTTAAGTGCGTTTATAAGGAGATGTTCCCATTCAATCTACTTTGAACATCTAGTTGCTGATGTATCAAATACAACATACAAGTATACACAGTTAATTTTACGAAATTAAAAAAAGATGAAATAAAGCCATTTTTCAAAAGCCTGCGCGTCGCGATTCTGAAAATGCAGAGGTCACAACTGGTTGTGACGTCATAAGGAGAAAAACAAATACTGACTAAGTCTGGTACCCACAATATGCCATACACAATCATGTGTATGTGTGCGTGCACTGTCCGCTTATTCTTCGTTGACGAAGCAAACATGTCAGACTCCGAAAACTCCGGTGACGAATTTTGGGAAGATATCAGCGTAGATTCCGATGGTTTCAGTGAAACATCTGGAAGTACATCAGGGGGAGACAGCGATGATGTCGAGCCAGACGATGAGTTTGAGGTGGTTCGTGGGGCTGAACCCTACAGATTCGAGCCACTAGCAAGACCACGCCGCGCACAGCAACAGCAAGGTGACGCTGCTGCTGGCGATGACGCCGAAGACTTGGAAGAAGACCAACATGATGCGAATGTTCAAGCTGCCAACAACGAGCGTTTGAACAATACTGACTGGTTATTTTAATTTCTTAATCATTGGCATATAGTATAATACACTGATTTTACATAAACGGTGTAGGCTTTTGCTTATATCATGTATATTTATAACAGCAAAACTCGTACGTGGTCATTTGCGTGAGCCTAGACTATTGTATTTAGTACACTCGATCACTCATCTACATACAAAAGGCAGCATTGTTTGTGACTGGTTTTCTGCAGCTGTTAGAGTTGGTGTTTGATCACTAAAATTGTTTTTTAATTGTCATAATGTCAATCAAAACCAAATGCAATTGAGTTTTGTACATGTGGAATTAAATTTCTTGCCCCAGTTCTCTAAAAAATTTCCCACTTATTTGTCTTGCTTTTTGAAGGTGTTCCTGTGGCAAATGTGTGGTGATGGAGCACATTCATAACTGCATTTGCTGCAAAGAGGTTGAAGCAATACAGCAGAAAATCTTGCATACAGGAGTTAACACGGACAAGTTTACGTGCTTCACAGACCATCCCTGGTATGAGGCTACGTGTCTCAACCCCGGACTATGCGTACAAACAACAGTATGGTGCAAGAGCTGTTGAAGGTGACCTTCCACGGTAAGACAAATATTAAGAGTGAACATGTCACTTAAGGGCCATTCATAATTTTCAGTGTTTTTAAATTTTGACTTTTTTCGGTAAGATTTTTGACCCACCCACCCACCCACCCCCCCCCTCCTAATTTCAATTATAAAAAAATGATTTGGTACGCAGTAGGCCTAGTACAATCAGACAATCCAAACTACATGTACATGTTTTTTGCATTATACTTGTACTTGCATATACAAACACATGTTCATGTACTTTGCATGGATGTGTGCATGGATGTTCATGCACAAGTTTTTCCAGTTCAAAAGTAAACTCGTTCATTGCCGAATCACACGCAAGCTGTCAGTGTCATCCCATGGTGTTTCACATAGTTATTCATGCACATTGTTTTAGTTTCACATAGTACATTGTATTTGAGGTCATAACATACATTGATATTTGGGACGAAGTTAAAAAAACAACGCGCATAGGAATGCTGGTATGTAGGTTAATCAAAAGACTTGTTTTTTCCCCTTTTTAAAATTTTTTTAAGAGTGAATATCGATTTTCATTTATTTACCTTGACCCACCAACTACATGTACATGTATTCTGAAAAAAAGTCGAAATTTTAAAACATTGAACATTTTTTTTATAAATAAGGAGTACCCGTTTGAAAAGCAAAAAGAGCCACAGAACCTGGTTATTATATTTAGATAATCTATTTTATGGGTACATGTACTTTTAGTTCATGTACATGTATCTGAAGACTCTCCCCACCCCAACCCCTCAAATAAGGCGACTCTCTTAAAAAGCTCTTATTCCTTGTTTTAGCCCATTCCCTCAATCCCACTTATCCTGATAACACTCATACTGGCTAGTTTAAAACAAGTACATGCACAATGGTCGATTCAACGTAAATAATATACAGTATGTTGATTGTAAAACAAAACGTTCTTAATTTTTTTATTTCACAGAAAGTACAGACATGTGTCTTATCGGCAGGTGATCAGGTGGTGTTATGGTTACCTTGGAAGACACAACCGAGTGCCCCTCCCAGCATGCATAATGGGAATAACCAGAATGACTTTCCCCGATGAAGGAGGCAACTATGAAGGGTTTAGATATCCTGACCTTAATGACATGTAGATTTACAATTACATGTATATACATAACACATAACTGGATGTGAGCAACCCCTTTACATGTTTTAGGAGTAAATATACACTGTACAATGTAAATATGGTGATAGTCTGTCCAAAATGAGTTTGAACAGTCATGCGTTTTTATTAAGTTTACAAAATAGGCCTTTGCATGTTTTTCCTTTTTCACAAATATTGTTCATGCAAAGTAATTGACCAAATCTATTTGAAGGGACGATTTGTCAATTTCAATTTTGTGATGCACTCATGGATGAAAGTGGGAAAAATATAACAGAACTTGTATTTAACAATTAAAAAACGTACAATTAAACAGTATTTGATAATATTCAAGGGCGAAATTTGTCATTTTACATCAAAACACACACTGGCGTCACATTTGAAATATAGGTCAGTAAATTTTTATATGCAAATGTAGTGGTAGCCTTGGCTAGTTATATTGGTCAATCGCTTGTTCAATTGAATTGTATTCTACTGTGCAAACTTTAGTAACAATAAATGCATTGTGCAATGAATGTCGAAGGATTATGCTCTGTTGTGTCAACAACGCACCCCCCCCCCACACACACACACACACATTGCAGTAAATGGCATCTATGCTACACCTTAATTTTTTATTTGAATCATGTCATAATTTGTAAGTTCCACCTCTACACAGGTCCCTTTGACATGGGCAATGACAATTGAGAAAATATTATTACACTGATCCCAAATTTCTATTGAGAAAAAAATGGGGTGATTTTAAATGTACACATTCTATACCCTAAGGCACGGGTTGAGTTCATGAACCTTTGTTTGAGAAGCATGCTTTTTTTATCTTGAGAATTTTGATTGGATCAATGTCAGAGGCATCTACACTGTATTTACCTTAAACAAAATAAATTGTACATTATAAAGGATTTGTAAACATCTTCCCAGCGTGCAGTAAAATGCAGACACACCAATTTTATATTTTATGGGCAATGTAAAATTACAAAACTATTGCTTTAATCTTTCACATAGTACAAAATTGATTCTGCAATTTATTAACTCTTGTGTTTTGTTCAGTTAGTGTGCAACAGTATAGCAAAGATTGTGCACGTAACCATTTAGCTTATTAAAATAAGGCAAACATAGCATTCTGAATTAATGTTTCTTTGTAGCAATTTTGTAGGTGCATGCCTTACAAATTTCCTCGTCAATGCTTCACAAGAATTAAAAAAGGTATTATAACAAAGAACTTTCAATGTTTTGTTAGTTGCAACAGTCCTTATTCGCATGTTTTCAATGTACATGTACCCTTTTTGTTTATACACAACTTTAACAAAATCACAAAGAATGCCTAAACAGCAACTTGGCGTTTACTTCTTGCGTTTCTTTCTGGAGGTAGGTTCTTCCTCTTGTTGACCCTCAGTATGCCTTTTTTCAGCATGCTTGCTCTTCTTCTTCTTCTTCTTCTTTGTTGCAATACTTGCTGGAACAACCACACCTTCAGTGCCCTCTGGTCTTCCAACAGGCTCAACCGCTTTACCAAACCTTGACACAAATTTTTCCACAGCCTCTGTTTTTTTAGGCTGAGTTACCTTGGCTGTCAGATATCCAGGATTTGCCTTCAGCTCCGGGTAGTTTGCTCTGGTATCTGCCCCAGCTTCGCAGAGTAACAGAACCTTTTCCATGATCCTCTTGTTGAAATCTAAAATGCAATTAAAATCAAATGATATAAGGACACAACCCACAATGTGCGCATAAACCTTCGAGGGGATTTGCCTAATCAACTGGTAAACTTTGATGAATGCAAAATATTGCTAGACACCCTTCAAAGGAGCAGATCCAGGGGAGTGTGAAAGGTGAAAAAGTAGGCGCAAATAGTGAAACAAGAGAAATTTTATTTTAAAAAAAGGGGGTGCCCCCCCCCCAAAAAAAAAAAATAAATAAATAAATAAATAAAAATTGTTCAGTCGACATAAACTATAAAAAAGGAGACTTGAACATCAACTTTATCTTAAATAAATTTACTCTTTGAATTGTACTGTGCCCCAAATAAATTGTAAAAATTAATTTGTTCGGTTGAAGTTCAAATTTTAAATTGGACCTGCAAAGAAAATATTTAGGACAAAAACACCTCTTGTGCCTGTATATGTACTTGCACAACCATGCACTTACTGTGAGTGGCCTTTATCAGCACCTTCCTGACAGTATATCCTCCTGTGGTCCTGTGGAGCGAACGGACGTGTTTTGTGGTAGCTCCCGAAAAGTTTACTTATCCCATACACATACTCATCTTCCCACTCGATGTAAGGCTGTAAATCATCTGTTCTCTGAATCTCACCACATCGCCAGTTATTTCCAGGACTTCACCGACCGTTATTCAGTGGTTTCAGCGAGCTACGTTCTTTCTTCAAAATGCCGAAAAAGCCAGCCTCGACGACAACTTCTGCTGAACCCACTGCAGTTGATCCCACTACCTTGACGGCAGCAATCTCAGAAGCACTGAGATCCAGGGCCCTTCTGGACATTTTGATCCCAGCTCTGACTGATGCCATTGCTGACTCTATAACCCATGACATCAATACGGCTTTGGAGCTGGAACTGCTAAGCAGAGACAAGAAGATAGCCAGTCTGGAGAAAGATGTCCGCCATCTTAATGAACGGCTTTCTGAACAAGAACAATACGCCAGACGCAACTGCCTTATTGTCCATGGCGTTTCCGAAACACCACAACCTGAGAATACCGATCATAAAATCACTGGAGCAGCTAAGCAGCATCTCGGCATCCAGCTACGCCCCAAAGGCCTGGACCAATCTCACCGCATCGGACCTCGTCTGGATAAGACGGGAAAACCACGGGCAAGACCGATAGTTGTGAAGTTCGTGGACTACAATTCACGGGCTGCATTCTACCGCCTTAGAGCCAAGTTTAAAGGCTCTAATATTTATGTCCACGAGAGCCTTACTCAGGAACGTCTGCGCCTACTCGCCACAGCTAAGCATCATTCGTCAACTGACAAGGCATGGACCCAAGACGGCCGGATCGAAATACGGCGGAAAGACGGTTCACGGGTGATTGTAGTATCCAACTTCCTTCGTTACTTTGTAGCCCTCTTACACTTGGTTGAATTTCAAATTTCGAAATTCATGAAGTATTGGAATTTGAAAGTTTGAATTTTTCAACAGCCGTTCATTGAAGGTATATTGCGTTATAATTATAATCTTGTGATTCCAACCTTGGGCCTTCATCAGTGTGATTATGTTTGCTACCTAGACACATTCTCCTGATTAATTGTGTTAATTCATCGTTCCCTCTTTTGCTTTGTTTCTTTACATTTCGATCACATATTCTTGTCCTGTCTTGTGTCTTATCTGAGTGTTATCCATGTGTTTCTTGTACAATGCAGAATCTTTTATTACGGGATTTCTTAATGTTTTTCTTATATAACTGGATGCATCGGAAGTTTACGTTTCCTCTTTTGTTGATGTAACTTATATTTGCCGTCTATCTATTGTGAGTTTCACCAAACCTTATTTTCGACAGGAATTCTGTTCGAAATCAATCATCTGAACGATCTACAGCTTGTGATTCTAGTTTCGAGTTCGAAGGGCTTAATCCTGTGATTGACCCTAACAATCCAAACCATAATCAACTTTCCTGTAATTATTTTAATGAATCTAACTTCAATACTGCTTTTAATCTAAATAATCTCTCAAACTTTTCTTTTCTCCATATGAATATTAGAAGCCTCCCTAAAATCTACGATCATATGTTAAACTATTTAAAATGTCTTCATTCTGACTTCTCTGTGATGGGTCTCTCAGAAACGTGGCTTAAAAACTCCGACATGCCGTTTAATATTTATTCCATTCCCGGATATCAGCTTGAGACCAACAACAGAGCCGCCAGAGTGGGGGTGGTGTTGCTTTGTATATTTCCTCTGACCTTCGTTATACAGTTAGGCTCGATTTATGTTATTCCTTTGACTCATTTGAATCAATTTTTATTGAAGTTGAGAATTGTAACAAGAACATCATTGCAGGGGTAATTTACAGGCCACCATCATCCTCTTTTAATGATTTTATTTTGACCTTTCAGGATGTTCTAGAGCGTGTTGTCTCTGAGAACAAGAAGTGTCTTATATCGGGAGACTTCAATATTAATTTGCTTAATGTTGATGACCACAGCCAGACCCAGGAATTCATGGATTCTATGTTTGCCCATTCATTTCTTCCTCTTATAAATAAACCCACCAGTTACATCGACTTCAGCCACTCTCATTGACAACATTTTTTGTAATATTCTTCCTCCTCCGAATTCCGGCATTTTAGGTTATTTTCGAAAATGTTCCGATGCTAATCTTTCTAGCCTTAAATCTGATCTGGATTCTTGTGACTGGTCTGTGGTTCACAATGCTGATAATCCTAATGTTTCCTTTGATAATTTTATGAATATTTTCAAAAATTTGTATAATAAAAATATTCCCCTCCAAAGGTCCAATTCTTCCAATAGAAAATCCCAGCCTCGATCTAAATGGATAACATCTGCCCTACTGAAATCTATTAATTATAAACATAGACTCTATCATAAGTATCTTCGTTCTCCCAATCAGCTTAATCGTCAAAAGTACATCCGTTACAGGAATTCACTCACTACTATATTGCGTTCTGCTAAACAAAATTATTTTACTCAGCAGTTTGAAAAAGAGAAGAACAACATTAAAAATACATGGCACATCATAAATACGGTGTTGAAAAATAATTCAGCATCTAAAACCCCTAGTATTAAGGTCAACAACTAGTGTATTAATGACCCCCTTTTAATTGCTGAGCATTATAACGATTATTTTGTAAACATTAGTCCTAAACTTGCAAATCAAATCCCTTACTGTGATTCGAATTATAATGACTATCTCCATAGTTCCAATCCCTATTCTATTTTTTTTTTGAACCAGTAACTGAACATGAAATGTACACTATTGTTTCTAATTTAACTAACAAGAAAAGCTCTGGCCATGACTCGATTAACAGTACTGTTATTAAAGCTATTTTTCTAAGCCCTTGGTTTTTATTATGAACCAATCATTAAGTTCTGGTATAGTTCCTGATTCCATGAAAATTGCCAAAGTTATTCCCGTTTTCAAGAAAGGTGATTCTAGTTTAGTCAATAATTATAGACCCATTTCTATCTTACTTCCTTTTCTAAAATTCTCGAACGTATTATTTATGTTCGTACATCTCAGTTTTTGTTGAAACACAATGTTCTTTCCGATTCCCAATATGGGTTTAGGGAGAACCACTCAACCACTCATGCTATCTTACAATTGTTAGATACAATTATCGCTGGTCAGGTACACTCTTCACATACTTTGGGAATCTTTCTGGACCTCTCCAAGGCATTCGACACAATTAATCATGACATTCTCTTGGCTAAACTGTCTTTTTATGGTATTAGAGGATCTGCCTTGGAGTGGTTCAGGAATTACCTCTCTAACCGTAAACAATTTGTTTATTGTAATGACAATCAGTCTTCTACTAAAGATCTACTATGTGGAGTTCCACAAGGATCTCTATAAGACCTTTGCTTTTTTCTATTTACATTAATGATTTTGATAAATCCTCTAGGATCCTGTCATTTATTTTATTCGCAGATGATTCCAACTTATTTTATACTCATAGTAATTTGACCACACTTGTTAACACGGTTAATCTAGAGCTCATTTCTGTTTCTAAATGGATCAAAGCCAACAAATTATCTCTCAACATTGATAAGACTTGTTTTATGTTATTTAGTAACTCAGTTAATTCAATTCCTACTGACATTATTTGATAATTTAACAATCAAACAAACCAATTGTATCAAATTTCTTGGTCTTTTTATTGATGACAAATTATCTTGGAATTATCATGTTAATCATATATGTAAATTAATTTCCAGAAATGTTGGTGTTATTAGCAAATTGAAATATTTTTTTCCTTCCCAAATTTTGTATAATATCTACAACGCTTTAATTTTGCCGTATGTATCCTATGGTATTCTTGCTTGGGGCAACACAAGTAGTTATCTTTTAAACAGAATTCTTGTTCTACAGAAAAAAGCCTTGCGAATTATAGACCGTGTTGACTTCAGGGCTCATTCTGATCCTTTATTCTTTAATCATAATACCTTTAAAGTCACTGACATTTATTTTCTCCAGCTTGGAATGTTTATGCATCAGCTCGTTGCCCACGATTTACCTAATTTTTTTGAGCGAATGTTTAAGACTAATACCGTTATTCATCGTCATCATACCAGACAGTCTAGGGACTTCCATATCCCACATACACGTACTGCTAACGCTAAAAAGTTCATCCATTATCAGGGCCCTAAATTCTGGAACTCATTAAATCAAACTCTTAGAATTGTCAGAAGTAAGCCTCTATTTAAGAAAAAGCTAAAGTCTCTGATTATGGAAAGTTACAATAATGCTTAATTTTAGTTTTACTTATTTGCTGTGTACATATTCTTCTTATGATTTCCCATGTAGGTTCTGATTGTACTTGATTTGTCTTGTCCTGTCCTGTTTGTGTTGGTCCCTTGTCTCTGTATGTTGCAACTTAAAGTATATTTCATTGTGTATGTAGTTAAGTTAAAGGAACTAATGTATTTAATATATACTTTTTCTACACATAATGGACTTCTCCACTTGACAAGCTTGCTTTTTGGAGAAGCCCGCCGCTTAATCTTATCCGGTTATCTAAGTGGAAATAAATAAATATGAACTATGAAATAAATGCTGTATGCTGGATTGCCCTCCCTGTCAATGGCCTGTGCCCTGTTGGTGTTCTCATTGAAATGCAGCGCAGCAAGGTAGATTCTGAAATAAACAAGGATGTACTTGTATGATAACATGCATAGTGTGGCAGTATGTACAGCACTGAACAAAGCATCTACCAGACCAATCAAAACCTTGGCCGCACCTTTAAATAAAAGCTGGTGGGATGAACAAAACATTAAATGTACTGTACATCTTTTTGTACACTTTGGAAACCTGGAAATTTCCCCAAATTATGATACTTTTTGGAAAAGTACAAAATCAAGGGCAGATCCCAGAATATTGTTAGGGGGGTCAGGCCCACAGTTTTTTTTAAAATGCAGCAATATGCTTTCTAGTAAATTCCCCATCCATAAAGCTTTATAGGCATACAGATAAGCCCTACAGATAACCCCGGGAGATCTGCATCACAACCCCCCCTCCCCCTAAAATAAATTGTTAAATCTAGTGTAAATGTTGAGACCAGGTTACTGTATGTTTTAAAACGTATCAATCAAATGGATGACTTTTTCCATTATTAATTTGCTCACCTGCATAACATGCTTTCATATGAAAATGAAAACATCTTTGGCGCATACTGGTTAATCACTGAGTGGAATCCTTCCACCGCGGATGTCTGCATTAATGGTGACAACATTTTGACATCCTTCCTTGTCCACGTGCTGTCCAGAATGGCTGCAACTTTCTTGGCAGGAGCAGACCCTGACAACAGTTAAACAAAAGGTGTACAAACCTTTTAGTGACAAATATAGTGTCTGCTGGTACATGTAAGAAAAGTGTACAAATTCAATGACTTTATGCTTGTGCCCCAAAAACATGTTGCCAAGTGACTGTACCTGGAGTTAGCCATGCTCTCACTGCAAGCTCTCCGTGGCAACATTGTGGGAAGAGTAGACTGTCGTGATGATGAATATTGAGGATATGGTTGACAACAAAAATTATGGAGTCGTCGTGAACAGACGTGATCAGACCGGTGCTCCACAAACAAACCCATCGTATTTTCCACATTTTGCTCCTCCATCTCCTTATTTAAGTCACTGTATTCACTGTACTCGGCAGCAACTCTCACAGTTTATTAACTGACAATCTCAGAAACTAACATTTCCAATTATAATGCCTCCAAGAAAGGAAAAGAAAAGCTCAGCTCCTGCTGAATCTGCAGCCCAGCTCCCGCCTATTGTACCAGGTGACCCACCGACGCTGTTCTGGTTTCTGCTAAGGCGTAGCTCCGAGGGAGCGCTAGCTTTCGTTTCACCAGAAAGTCTCAACCGCAGAAACAAGAATAACAATGGCCAAAGGTCAGAGTTTCAGGTTCCAAATCAAACTTTATTTCCACGGTGAACTATAACAAAAAAAAAACAGAGAAAACCTTTGATTACATCTGAACAACTAACAATATTTATGTGGAAACTAAATGTAATCACGAAAAACCTTCAAAACTGTAATACCTATAAGAAAACAGGAAAAACCTTAAATACAGGGATTGCTCCGGTACCTAGGTCACGTTGGGTCTGTTTAACGGTATTGCTCCTCTACATTTAAATATACTAAGAAGGGCAGAAATACACTCGCTTATGAAATCAGGACAAGGATTGGAAATATCTAAGCATTAAGGAAATCCAAGGGTCTGAGATAATGAGAGAAAACCAGCAGATTCCGGACAGATGGGGTGAAGAAAAACTGAGCGAGGCACAATAACATCGTAAAATACGGTGAGAATCTAAAAGGCTCCGAAAAACTCGTTGTTTACCAAGTTATTATAAAAGTAAGCCTAGAAAAACTATGATTACTTACATGACTGTGGTTCCGGAGTGTCTAGGGAATTAATGTGTGTTCTCTACATCAAAAGTATAAGGATTAAAACGGTGTATTTTTAGGAAAAATGCTTATCAAAATCGTCGGAGCTGCATGGCTGTTGAAACCATGTGGGTTAGTCCACTGTTTCCGTCCAACGCGAAGGGCGCCCTCAAGAGCTTCCAAGAGGCGGGAGGTAGAGTCCGACACAGACGCCATCAGCAAGCGCCACCAAAGACAATGACATCGTCACTACCATACGGCGGGAAATGCAAAACATGGCGTGTGATCTACATAGCAAGCTTGATAAGGTCATACAAAATCAAGAGTCTCTACTCCCAAGAATGGAGATCATCGAGGCCAAGCAGAGAGAGATGGAGGAGGCACTGAGTTTCTCAACCCAATCAATGGAGGAAATCCAAGTCAAAAGTAAGACATTTTCCGATGATATTTCAAATTTGGTGACGCAGCTGCAAGAGGCTCACAAGAAGATAGATCATCTTGAGGAAGCTACTCTCAATCTTGAACGATACTCCCGCAGCTTTAATCTTCGGTTTGGGGGAATCCAAGAAAGTTCTCAGGAAAGCCCAAATTTTCCCTTCAATAAAATCAAACATATCCTAGCGGAACAATTTGACATGCCTGAGGCCGAAGTAGAAAATGCACACCGGACAAGCAAACCCCCTGCAAAGGCCACCGACAAACCCCGACACATCCTGGTTAAGTTTCTGTACCGCCCAGAACGTCTCTCCATCCTGAAACAATCAAAAACAGCCCTCGCCAACACCGGAATATTCGTTCTACAAGACTTACCAACTGCAGACGCCATTAAGAAACGATCACTTCGTCATGTCATGAAGAAGGCCTACGATGCTGGTAAGAAACCACTATTCCGTAACGGCCAACTGTTCATCAACGGTATCAGCTATTTATCTAGTCGTTTTCAATGTACTAAATACATGAATGTTACTTCTAACCTTTCAAAAATCTCTTACGGAGTACCACAAGGAAGTTTGCTAGGACCCCTTCTGTTCATCTTGTACATCAATGACATTTATCGCTCTTCCGAGAAATTGTCTTTTATTCTGTATGCCGATGACACTAACGTTTTATGCAGCAACAAAGACCTGCCTTCTTTATTCAATGATGCTAACAACCACCTTTCTAGTGTCTGCGAATGGTTCCAAGCGAACCGGCTGTCACTTAACCTTCAGAAATGCAACTACATGATCTTTTGCAATAAAAAGAAAAAATGTGATATTAATAATCTTAAAATCACCATTTCAGATCATGAAATTCCAAAAGTTGATTTCACAAAGTTTCTTGGTGTTTATATTGACAGCCGCCTTGCTTGGAAAGTTCACATAACCGAAATCTGTAAAAAGATCTCTAAATCAATTGGCATTATCTCCCGACTCAAATCAGTTTTTCCAAATGAGATCTTGCGTACACTCTATTGTTCACTTATTCTTCCTTATTTGTCTTACGGTAACATTGTCTGGGGGAATACCTCAAAGTAACTTGTATGAAATTAAGGTGTTACAGAAGAAAGTTATTTGCATTATTGCCAAATGTCATTTTAGAGCTCATACTGCACCCTTGTTTAAACAATATAACTTATTATGTATTCATGATATTAATATTTATCAGCAATGTATGTTTATGTACAAGCACTCAACAAACCAACTTCCTCATCACCTAGTTAGCACATTTCAGCTTAATAATAATTTTCATCAATATCAAACTAGGTCTTCATCTTTATTTCATCTTCCCAGACATAGAACAGCTGCATTTCAACACAGTTTATTATGGTCTGGGCCTTTCAACTGGAACAATGTCCCCGCTTATGTAACTTCTTGCAGGAACACAGTTGCCTTTCAACGCAAGCTCAAAGCACATATTGTTCAAAACCTCCTCTAATCCACAAAGCGTCCTCATTAGTTTTCACCTCGAATTTACATGTATACACCCTGTGTTATTGTTATTGGAACCCCTATGCTTAATCCTATGTTTTGTTATAAGTTGCATCCCTTTGACATCACTTAAGTTCGCATAGAGTCTGTTCTGTATTAGTTAAATATAGTGCCTATCACTATATGTCCTGTTAGTCCACTGTGTTTGTTTGTCTGGGCATGCCTACCACAAGCTTTGGCTTTTCTGGTTATGCCCCAATTTCCAAATACTGTTCTTTGTTATTGTTATTTTGTTTATCTTTGGAATGGAAATAAATAAATGTCTTGAAATGAAAAAAATGAAACACTTGAACATTTTGCCAACATCAAGTCGCCGTCACCATTGGGAGTAGACGCTGCCACCCAATACAAATTGTTTATTATTCCCTGTATCCAACTCCTGATGTCTTCACAGCCTGAAATGTTGGACGCAGCTGTCAGCTTCTTCTTGAGACCTGGTCATATAATTGGTCAAATAAAAGATAATACTAAGTGATTTTTTACATTTGTATGTTATGATGTGTTGCCAGGAAACCTTGGGTGGAAGATGTACAGTTAGACACAAAAAAAGCCCCCCCCCAAAAAAAAAACAAAAAAACACCACTCTAGCCAAAGATTCACCTGTGGCAACATGCCATATGTCGTAGTAGTGACGAATCCCACGAGGCTGCAGCTTTTCCCTGATGTATTTTGTAATCTGCCTGTGGCGATCCGTCACAATAGTGCCGATTTTGACATCCTTCTCGTCCAACCACTTTATCGCTCGAACGAGACCCTCCTTCTCCATAAGATTCGACTTATACTCAGTCTCACTTTTCTGCAAAAAACAAAACAAAACATGATTTAAACATTAAATATTGAAAAAAAACATGCCCATTTTTCAACATGTAAATAACTGTCCTTAATTTTGGTTAATAACCAAAATCAGCTGTTGCGTTGTTTAGATTTTCAGATATCATTTTCTCAAATATGGCAGCAGTTGAGAGGGAAATATTTCACAGAAAAAATTGTTCTAGTATGAACTTTATACACGTCACTAAACTACAAGGGAAATAGTAAGCTTTCAGATTGAAACTTAACAATGATGTTTTTGATCCTTGCAAATCCTGTATATTATCTTTCACATTATTTTTTCAACTTTTGGGGTAAAGATTGGTTACATGCGAAGAGTAGTACTTGGGTAACAATGAACAAGGGAGGGTAAACAACGAGCAATAACCTTTCAAACAGCATATGAAGATATTTGTAAATTCAAAGTGTTTACACGTGTATCTTTTAAATCAACAGAAGTTTGTTGCCGATGTTTGTATCAATGACAATAAATGAAGGATCACCTGAACATGTTCAATGTGTAAGATTTTGCCCTGGTTTAACTCCAAGACACTGTAGCATCCGAACTTTGCTGAGTGACCCATGGAGTCAGCACGCATATCTGTGGCCAGAGAGGCATCTGAACCAGTAGTTTCCATGTCCGATAATATAGTAGCCTGCTCCTGATGCCAAACATCCACTATGGCAGGCTGTAGATATCTGAGTAAAAAGGAACAATACTTATAGCCACATCACTTGGGAGAACAACCAAGACATCTCATCATTTGTAGAATAGATGAGGCATAGCGTGAGGAGACGTACGTTGTTTCGTTCCCTTGAAGATAAACAATTTACGGTGGAAATGTCTTTACCAGTAAAATAATGCTCCCGAGAAGAGGTGGTGGATTTATCAATGTTTAACTAATGTAGCATGCTCTATAGTATGATCCACACCTGTCTAGTTTTCTTCAGTATATTTTGAAGACAACTAGAGTATGTTAGGCGAATCCACAGCCTAACCCCAGACAGCACATTGCATTTTGCAAAGACAAAGTCCACTGCACACATTAAATTGTTATTGATTAGATTTGAACAATGTGAAGAAAAAAGCTTACCTTCGTTGGTGAATGAAAAAGGTTGCATAAGAGCATGTAGCGATGTGTATAGATGTCAGTGCATTCAAAAACTTCCGAATGCTCACACCTGACATCAGAATAGCCGATAACATCAAGATGTTACCAGCAGTCACACTTCCAACCATTGGCTGACTTCTCCAAAGGTTACGAAAGCCGCAGCTCCTCCTCCTCCATGTCTGCGTGACCTGGACCATCATTCCCCCTGGACGCTTTATTTTTCTCTTACTCGGTCCCGAGCATGATGGGCATCTCTTGAAAAGCTGGAGAAGATTGCTCTCGAACACAACGTATTTTTTTTCATCCAGAACACTGACATGCTCAAAGGGTTCTTCATCGGAGCTGTAAAAAACAAGTGGATGCAAAACTTAGTAACCACTTTTGAAAACAAGGTAAAACATTGGTTTTGAATTTGCACCAAGAATTCCATTTGATTAGACACATAAGTTAAAAAATACATTGGGGTATTAAGGAAACTGTAAAAATAGATATTTGCACCCCAAACAAAGGATACTGACAATAAATATAGAGACCTCCAACATAGGGTTAGATAGCTTGATTGGTAGAGCACCTGCATGTCAACCAGGAGGGCACGGGTTCAAATCACGCTCTAGACAATTTTTCTTTGTTCGCCCAAAGTGTAACTGCACATTTTTTTTTTTTTTTATTTTAAATCTGAAATTTGTGACTCATCATTTCCTGGTAGTGAGTGCACTCCAAGAACATGTACACATCAAAACATGATTACAAAAGTAAATGTAAAATAAACTAACCTCGTGTCTGTCGGAGCTTGGAGTACTTGACACCTGGTAGCTGCTACAACTTGAGTACTGCTCTTCCTCCTCGCTGTAAGAATCAGGCTCCTGTACTGGAGCTGGTGCAGGTGCCGGTGCCAGTTCAAGGTATTCAGTTACAAAAGGCTTCAACTTTGGTCCTTTGATTATCTCACACTGGATACTTGTCGAATGTCTGCTGCGAAGTGTCTGAACACCTGAAAACATTTACAATGTACTGTAAATTTAATAGGACTTAACTGTCTTATAAGCACCTGTGCACGCTCGCGTGTCACTCCCATGTTTAAACACTTTCGTACTCTTGACAAATATAAATAAATAAACTGTCTTAGATATTTTAGAATGTTAATTTTTATGTACAGTACGGTTCATGAACTTCTTTTAAAAAAAAAGTTTTATCACAGAAAACATACCTTTATGTCGTACAGGAAATCGCTTGGGATTTGTCTGTGTACGCTTTGATCGGTGAAAAACAGTCTTTCTGGAAGATATTGGAGGGAAGTACGAGTCTTTGACAACATTCAGATGGATGGTGAGATTAGGGTGCCTTGGCATCAGACTTGCTGTTTGTGTTTCTGCAGGATGTGTGTCCTAATATGATACAAAATATCAAAGTTTGTTAAATGCCGATACAATTTTTTTTTAATTAAATAAATAAATAATATGGTACAGGAATAATCATGGACATGATAGGAGTATTCTCTAAAGAAATTACATGTCCCATTACCATAATATGGTAATGGGACATGTACTTTCTTATTCTATAAAGATTATTTTTTTACAAATGGTATTACCAATTTAAAAAAGCAGTATGCTTAGTAAAGTAATAAGACTATCAGGAGTACATTACAATTATGATTAGATTTACTCACATCAATTAGTTCCATGTATGGATCAATGCTTTCTTCAGATACCGACATGTCTGCAATTCGTTGCTCATACTCTTCTTCCGCTTGAAGTAGCTGTAATAATGATAATATTACTATACTTTAAGTAGGCTATTAGCAAATAATATTCTGAATAATATAATAATCATAATTAAGTGTAGAGTTTACTAAAAGCTCTGGTACAAGGAGTAAAATACTTAGAATAGTAGGGTTCGAGCCGAAGAATGAATGATAACTGTTAGACAAGTGAGTTGTTGTTGAACAGAATGTACCAGGCAACAAAATCATCAAGTCAGGAAACATTATTATGATGTCGATGTAGTAATGTTTATTTCCCATTTTTCCACAGTGGAAACAGCGCGCAGCCAGCGCTGTACAAAATTATAAATCTTTAAACTTTGCCTCTTTGCAGAATAATGGTGTCTTGCAAACAACTGAACTAAGAATATGAAAAAGACCCACAGGAATCTAAACACTGCATTAAAATCTTAATGAATAAACATGTGACAACTATATATACAAAGGAATATGTAAATGAGTCTAGAGCCACTGGTGGTTACTTATTTATAAGCTCCAATAAACACTGGACAAAAGAAATCTCTGCAGGGTAATAAACACTCTTGGCAGACTTCCAAGAACTGTGTGCACATCATTATATATGCAACAGCTTAGGGGATTAAGGCTATACTACCCTGCACTATGGGCATCTACACAGGACCATGGAGGAAAGGAAAGGACAAAGGAACTATGAATTTATACACTATAAGTATAAATCTAAGAATATGTACATAAAAAAAAGTGGAAAATAGATGATGAGGAATAAATTGTAAAATAAGGAAATATATTCCTGAACTTTGTGTACACAAGAAGTTAACTAAATGTGAACAAGAAAAATATTTTTTTATACTCGTAAAATCATGGGGAAAACAAACCCATTCATTTCCACCTATTTACAAGAACTTAGTGATTTATGAACTGGTCACCTCTCCACTTTCCCCCATGAATAATTTGACAAACGAAATCGGTGGATTGTACCTACCCTTGCTCTTTCCCTTTTGAGATATGCTCCCCCAGAGCGCTTGCGAGGATCTTTCCATGTTTTCTCGGCTACTGGATCTGCGGTGCTTGTGCCTGCTGCAGCCTTGCTTGTGCTGAGGCCGGGCTCATCCGACTGAATCTGCACGTCGGCAGACGTCGAACCCGTCGAAGTACTCGGTGTCGGACGTTGATGCACGACTGCTACTGTTGGTGCTTTGATGCTTGGGACAGACCCAACTTTAAGTCTGAACCGACATGGCAAGCCAGACTTCGTTTCATCTGAACTCTTTCATCCGCACAATCATCGGTGAAGTGTGCCGAGCAGACTAAAGATGAACTAGTCAGTGTGAAGTCGGAACGTGTGTTATTGACGAATCGAACCCATGCTCGCTGTGTTGCACTATCTCTGGGAAACGACAACCAAAATACCTCGGGATTTTTCAGCTTATTACGTGTGCACCCGCCTACAACACACGATTTGGGCATTTTTATAGTTTCAGCACTAAACTTTGATACAAAAATCTTAAATTAAATTATACTAAAAACGATTATAACCATAGAAAAAAATGTGAAGCTCACATCACTACGGCGGAAACACAGCATGCATATCATTATCATATTGTCCTGGCTTTACGTTATGGGCTTGGAGGGTGCATGCGAATGCTTGGTTTGTCGTTTCTTTTACCAGTGTAAAAACACAGATAATGGTAAAGTAATATTTTATTTCGAATCAGTAGGGCTTGTTTTATAAAAATCTATATGTTTCCGTCCCTCAAGGTAATCGTTTACAAACGCACTTTAAGAATGCATCGATCGGAATTATTTTTTTTACCATCGTGTTCCTTATAAAATTTATTTGTACGAAAAACACAATTTTTTTGCTGTGACGTCATCAGGTGTCGAATTACAGTAATTCAAAGCTTATTCCTTTAAAAATTCATATCTCCTGAACCACATGTCGTAGACTCGTTTTGTTTGTGTTACTTTGTAGCTTACTACAATTGCACAAATTTATTTTGAGTTATGACCTCACTTTGACCTTTGCTTCCGGTCCAAACAGGAAGCTCAAATCTTTACAAAATCATATCTCATGAACCACATGTCGTAAAGTCGTATTGTTTGTGTTATTTTGTAGCTTACTACAATTGCAAAAATTTATTTGTGGTGATGACCTCACTTTGACCTTTACTTCCGGTCCAAAGAGGAAGCTCAAATCTTTACAAAATCATTTCTCATGAACCACATGTCGTAAAGTCGTATTGTTTGTGTTATTTTGTAGCTTACTACAATTGCAAAAATTTATTTTTAGTAATGACATCACTTTGACCTTTACTTCCGGTCCAAACAGGAAGCTCAAATCTTTAAAAAATCATATCTCATGAACCACATGTAATGTTTAAGTTGTTTTGTAGCTTACAACACTTGAAACATTTGAAACAAAAAGATGACCTCACTTTGACCTTAACTTCCGGTCTAAAACAAGATTCGAACTTAATGAACCTAGTTTACACTGTGATTATCACTCTGGAAATCAAGCATTCATTTCTAACAACATCACGTCACATACTCAAAATACAGAATCAGTTCACATCTTGGGCATCAAAAACAGAACTTTAGGTCAGCAGAACGGAACAGCTGTATGATTGTAAGTTACAATCACTTACATGTAGTTATTAGCTGTTTCGCAGCATAGCGCAGCGAAACAGCTCTTGTTTTCGTTAAAGTTTTTTTTTATTATTAGCTGTTTCGTTGCGCAGCGCAGCGAAACAGCTCTTGTTTTCGTTAAAGTTTTTTTTGTTATTATTAGCTGTTTCGTAGCGCAGCGCTGCGAAACAGCTCTTGTTTTCGTTAAAGTTTTTGTTATTAGCTGTTTCGCAGCATAGCGCAGCGGAACAGCTCTTGTTTTCGTTAAAGTTTTTTTTTAAATTATTTTATTTTATTTTATTTTTTTTTTAATTTGTATTTTTCAGACAAAATTCGTTCTAAGCGGCTTTTTGCATAGTTCCTAAGGAGCAATTGCAATGAAACTTTCAGTGATGAAAGGCATTGGTGCAATGATGATTTTAAAACAATTATGTCATGATGACGTCATCACCTGTCACGTGACGTCATCTTAAAGTTTCCCTTTTTTAAATATTTGAAAATCTATATCAAATCAACCACAAGAGACCGTAGGTTTCTGTTTGCGGGATTGGGTGGGGATAAATTAGGTCTTCATTTTATTTAGTGTGTGTGACCTCACATGACCTCTACTTCCGGTCTAAACAGGAAGTGCTTTGTAATTCAAAAGTGGAAAAAGTTATGAAGTTGCTTTCAACGATGTTATTGTCTGGCAAGGGTGTGCATTTAAAAAAAAATACCGATGACGTCACGATACACAAGAGCGCCCTCTAGCGGCAGGTTGAAAACTGTTCAAAATGGACTTTTTGAAGATGTGTGTGGAGAACTTTTGTGTAATCACTTCAAAACTTACACACATGTTAAACGTCAGGCAGCTATCATATGTGTGAAGTTTCAGATTGATGACGTCATCGGGGGTCACGTGACGCGGCATTAAAGGTGCCTTTTTTGAAGTCATATATCTCCCGAAGTATAAGTGCGATCATGTTGAAACTTGGTAGGTCGTTAGATATTGGCAAGTTCTTGTACATTCTTAAATGACGTCGTGATGACGTCATCACCTGATTTTTAATGATTTTTTTCGTTTTTTGCCCCTTTAAGTCATAAATTGCTAACAAAACGTGGTTTAATCCAAATTCTTTTTAAAACAGGCTTGATACATCATTACTGCTTTGAATACAAACAACTTTCAAATTCAATTGAGTAATTTGAAAAAGTTATGGCGAAACAGCTCGGCATTTGTGCACAAATGCAATATGTCTAGTTATTTTTTTTTTTCATTTTTTTATTTGTCTGTTTCAGTAAAAAGAGCCATTGACATAACACACGTTCGTTCTAAGCGGCCTTTTGCATAGTTCCTAATGGGCAATTGCAATGAAACTTTCAGTGATGAAAGGCATTGGTGCAATAATGATCCTAAAACAATGATGTCATGAGGACGTCATCACCTGTCACGTGACGTCATTTTAAAGGTTTATATTTTCAATATTTGAAAATCTGTAACAAATCAGCCACAAGAGACCGTACGTTTCTGTTTGCGGGATTGTATAAGGATAAATTAGGTCTTCATTTTATTCAGTGTGCGTGACCTCGCATGACCTCTACTTCCGGTCGAAACAGGAAGTGCCTCGTTATTCAAAAGTGGAAATAGTCATGAAGTTGCTTTCAACGATGTTATTGTCTGGCAAGGATGGGTAATTAGAAAAAAATACCGATGACGTCACAACACACAAGAGCGCCCTCTAGCGGCAGGTTGAAAACTGTTCAAAATGGACTTTTTGAAGATGTGTGTGGTGAAGTTTTGTGTAATCACTTCAAAATTTACACACATGTTGATCGTCAGGCAGCCATCATATGTGTGAAATTTCAGATCGATGACGTCATCGGGGGTCACGTGACGCGGCATTAAAGGTGCCTTTTTTAATGTTGTATATCTCCCTAAGTGATAGTGCGATCATGTTGAAACTTGGTAGGTTGCTGGATATTGGCGAGTTGTTGTAAATTCTGAAATGATGTCATAATGACGTCATCACATGATTTTTTATGATTTTTTGAAAAAGTTATGGCGAAACAGCTCGGCATTTGTGCACAAATGCAATATGTCTAGTTATTTTTTTTATTTGTCTGTTTCAGTAAAAAAGGCTATTGACATAACGCACGTTCGGTCAAAGCGGCTTTTTGCATAGTTCCTAAAGAGCAATTGCAATGAAACTTTCAGTGATGAAAGGCATTGGTGCAATAATGATCTCAAAACAACGAGGTCATGATGACGTCATCACCTGTCACGTGACGTCATCTTAAAGGTTTCTATTTTAAATATTTGAAAATCAGTAACAAATCAGCCACAAGAGACCGTAGGTTTTTGATTGCGGGATTGTATAGGGATAAATTAGGTCTTCATTTTATTCAGTGTGCGTGACCTCGCATGACCTCTACTTCCGGTCGAAACAGGAAGTGCCTCGTTATTCAAAAGTGGAAATAGTCATGAAGTTGCTTTCAACGATGTTATTGTCTGGCAAGGATGGGTAATTAGAAAAAAATACCGATGACGTCACAACACACAAGAGCGCCCTCTAGCGGCAGGTTGAAAACTGTTCAAAATGGACTTTTTGAAGATGTGTGTGGTGAAGTTTTGTGTAATCACTTCAAAATTTACACACATGTTGATCGTCAGGCAGCCATCATATGTGTGAAATTTCAGATCGATGACGTCATCGGGGGTCACGTGACGCGGCATTAAAGGTGCCTTTTTTAATGTTGTATATCTCCCTAAGTGATAGTGCGATCATGTTGAAACTTGGTAGGTTGCTGGATATTGGCGAGTTGTTGTAAATTCTGAAATGATGTCATAATGACGTCATCACATGATTTTTTATGATTTTTTGAAAAAGTTATGGCGAAACAGCTCGGCATTTGTGCACAAATGCAATATGTCTAGTTATTTTTTTTATTTGTCTGTTTCAGTAAAAAAGGCTATTGACATAACGCACGTTCGGTCAAAGCGGCTTTTTGCATAGTTCCTAAAGAGCAATTGCAATGAAACTTTCAGTGATGAAAGGCATTGGTGCAATAATGATCTCAAAACAACGAGGTCATGATGACGTCATCACCTGTCACGTGACGTCATCTTAAAGGTTTCTATTTTAAATATTTGAAAATCAGTAACAAATCAGCCACAAGAGACCGTAGGTTTTTGATTGCGGGATTGTATAGGGATAAATTAGGTCTTCATTTTATTCAGTGTGCGTGACCTCACATGACCTCTACTTCCGGTCGAAACCGGAAGTGCCTCGTTATTCAAAAGTGTAAATAGTTATGAAGTTGCTTTCATCGATGTTAGTGTCTGGCAAGGGTGGGTAATAAAAAAAAAATACCGATGACGTCACGACACCCAAGAGCGCCCTCTAGCGGCAGGTTGAAAACTGATCGAAATGGACTTTTTGAAGATGTGTGTGGTGAAGTTTTGTGTATTCACTTCAAAATTTACACACATGTTGATCGTCGAGCAGCCATCATATGTGTGAAATTTCAGATCGATGACGTCATCGGGGGTCACGTGACGCGGCATTAAAGGTGCCTTTTTTAAAGTCGTATATCTCCCTAAGTGTTAGTGCGATCATGTTGAAACTTGGTAGATTGTTGGATATTGGCAAGTTCTTGTAAATTCTGAAATGACGTCATAATGACGTCATCACATGATTTTTTATGATTTTTTCTATTTTTTGCACCTTTTAGTCATAAATTGCTTACAAATCGTGGTATAATCCAAATTCTTTTTTAAACAGGCTTGAACGTCATAACTACTTTGAATACAAAAAAAAACTTTCAAATTCAGTTGAGTAATTTGAAAAAGTTATGACGAAACAGCTCGGCATTTGTGCACAAATGCAACATGTCTAGTTGTTTTTTTTATTTGTATGTTTCAGACAGGAAGTCCATTGACAACGCACAATTCGTTCCAAGCGGCCTTTTGCATAGTTCCTAAAGAGCAATTGCAATGAAACTTTCAGTGATGAAAGGCATTGGTGCAATAATGATCCCAAAACAATGAGGTCGTGATGACGTCATCACCTGTCACGTGACGTCATCTTAAAGGTTTCTATTTTAAATATTTGAAAATCAGTAACAAATCAGCCACAAGAGACCGTAGGTTTCTGTTTGCGGGATTGTATAGGGATAAATTAAGTCTTCATTTTATTCAGCGTGCGTGACCTCACATGACCTCTACTTCCGGTCGAAACCGGAAGTGCCTCGTAATTCAAAAGTGCTAAATGTTATGAAAACGCTTTCAACGATGTTAGTGTCTGGCAAGAGTGTGCATTTAAAAAAAATACCGATGACGTCACAATACACAAGAGCGCCCTCTAGCGACAGGTTGAAAACTGTTCAAAATGGACTTTTTGAAGATGTGTGTGGAGAAGTTTTGTGTAATCACTTCAAAATGTACACACATGTTAAACGTCAGGCAGCCATTATATGTGTGAAGTTTCAGATCGATGACATCATCGGGGGTCACATGACGTGGCATTAAAGGTGCACTTTTTGAAGTCGTATAACTCCCGAAGTAATGTTGCGATCATGATGAAACTTGGTAGGTTGTTGGATAATGGGAAGTCCCTTTAAATTGTAAAATGACGTCATGATGACGTCATCACATGATTTTGTATGATTTTAAATTTTTTTTACCCCTTTTTTACTCATGAAATGCTAACGGAACATGTTATAATCAGTATTCGAATTTAAACAGGCTCGATAGGTTGTGCAAGCTTCGAAAAGGAATTGACGATTTCATTTGTCAGGCTTGAATATAAATGATATGTCCTTTAATTCGAAAACAAACTGATTCGGACGTTTTCACTTGTCAAGTCTTAAGTATACAGTTTTACCAGATCTATCGTACATAATCAATACAATGTCACGGCATTCATTTTTCTATTGTAAAATTGACAATGATGTAGATGAACGTCAACTCATTCGCCCATACTTTACATTTTTTAAGAATCATCTTATAGAACATTTTAATAAATAAATGCACCAATATTGACGCCTTCATTAAATAGCGCCCTCTCGTGACCGAGTTGCAAGAATGCATTTGGAGTTCCGTTTTGGCATTGAAAAAAAAAGTTATTTTTAGTAAATTAACCAAAGTGATTGGAGTTGCCCAGTTTGACAGGGTTACATTGATTTGTCGTTATAATTTTAAGTGATCAAAACAACTTTTAAAACATTAACAGGGAGGTTTGTGGATAGACCCATTTTGGAAACATCCGTTATGTAATAAGACCTACCTGCTTTCATCATAGGGTGTTTGTGTTTCTTCAACGACCACCTTTGTTTCAGTTATTTTACTATTGTTTTTTACAACAGTATACATTTTAGGTACCGTACTACCGGTATACATATTAATGCAAAGTTGCTATAATGTGTACGAGCGAGAGCTAAGGCTGTATGTTCCTTATTTTGGCAAGATCCATTTAGTTGACCCCTACTAAAACTTTACTAATTTTAGCATTTTGTTCACCAACTTCATGGTGCAATCTTCTCTCCAACTCTATTAAACATTTAATCTTCTAACTTGGGTAAAATGAACTTAAAAGCTAAACATACTTCAGTTGCTATATCAAATGAAATATTTTCCGTTTATAGTTATTAAACTCATATCAATGTAGAAGCAATAACTTAATGAAGTCTACAGATTTTCTTAATTCTTTTATTTTTTATTTCGTATTTGTAATCATTTGATTGTTTACACTTCATAAAATCAAGTGAAATATTCTTGTTAATTTAAATATAATTTATTCAAATCATTTCAAAGTACAAGCAATAAGGCAATAAAGTCTACATATTTTCTCAATTTGTTAGTTTTGAAATTGTTGATTAAAGAGACCCATTATGTAGACTTTTATAATGGTGTTGAAGGTGGTTCAGCGGCCACTCTGATCCCAGGAGCCAACTCTGTCTCTAGACATAGTAACCGTTGCTGTGATCTTGAACGTGCATTATTCAACACACGAGACATACGAGACATACAGCTGTATGTCCCATACAAAGGACGAAGTAATAATGGTCAAGTGTCCTGCTTAAGGACACAAGGGTCACGAGTGGGGCCTACACCCTGACACCCTGCTGAACACTAGACAGATCTATACTGACTTGGCAGTTAAGTGACTTGTCAACCATTATACCGGTAATCAAGGATATGGATACTGGTAGGACCTACATGTACAGTGTTTTCAGAGAATTTGTGAATGCCGTTTTCAGGAACGCTAGAAAGTTGGCTTTGTTTTTACAAATTACCTTTATATCAAAATTTTAAGTGTTTTGCTTAAGGTCACAAGTGTCACGAGTGGGGCCCACACCGACACCCTGCTGAACACCAGACAGAACTATACTGACTTGGCAGTTAAGTGACTTGATCAGTGTTGTTTTGTCCCATCGGTTAAACATTTTTTATAAATAAGGTGATGCATACTACATGAAGATCAAAACATTCTCGAAAACCAAGGGTCATTTTGTAAAGCTTTGTTCATTTCATGGAAGGTTAATTCAAAGCACGATGCTTTCTTAAAAGAAGGGGCTTTATCAAATTCCAAGCAGGAAAGCTGTTTTTTAAAATACATTACTCAAAGAGTGTACTGCAAAGTCTGTGGCAGGATACTGCACTTAGCACTCTAAAATGTCTGCTAATATCTTAACACTGATTGAATGGGTACAAGAGGTATTAATACAATGAACTTTATTCTGTATCATGTTATCTTGCGAGTGTATTTTTGTCAAAAACAGTCTTTGTTGCAAAAGATAACATTTGAAGCCAAATATATGATTTCTTTCTGAGTGTTATGTCTCAAATAACCCATTCAGACCATCTTGTGCTGCTTTCCAATATTGTGTATCAGTCAATCCGATGTGAGCAGGGTGATCTTGTACAAGTCATGAGGGAACATCCATCAGTCACTAATCCAGTTTGAAATGTTCTTTGCTGAAGATTCTGACTGAAATAACCAACAGAATAGTGTCGTTCTCAGTCTGAAGGCTTCTATTTGATTTCCTATAAAGAAAAGACAAAGATAAGGCACACAATAAATTAGTGAGCTAACAATTTATCAATTGGCCAACACAAACTGAAGCCTTTATATAGATGCAAAGCTATCAGTTATACACCCTCTAAGTGTCTCATTGCATTATTAAATTTTTATCACGCGTATACTCACTGCCTCAAAGAGCACCATATAGGCCTAGAGGTACATGGATAAAGGTTATTTAAGGTGATTCTCAATGCATTTCAGGTACCATCTTGTAATGTAAGGGTAAAAAGGGTGGTGCAAATTACTTCGCAAATTACTTCGCAACTCTTACTGATAAAATGGCAATGTACTAATTTTTCTGATGTAACCTGTACAAATACATTTCACAATGTGCATCATTCTTCTTTTTTAAGAAAACAGGTGGAAATACAGTAAAAATACTTCTCAATTGTTAATCAGATGTCCTACAAAATGTCACATATGTAGGCATGACTCCCACCTGTAGTGAGACTGGAATTTTCTGTCACAGGACTCAAACACACACATTGCATAATGTTTATTATACATTGCGTTTAGTGTACAACACAAATTTATCTATTTCAGATATGACAATAACAAATTAATGCTTTACTGGTCTTACCTCTTTGACTGGTTGATAAAGGTTCAGTCAATGAAAGTGACGATGACCTGATGAGCAGGTTACTTTCTTGAAAGCACTTGTTCATAGAGTACACCACATAGTACATCACATACACATGGTAAGCAGCTTAACTAGCTACAATTGGTTGAAGACATAGTTTATAATACACATATTAGGTACACTTGTTAATACATCATCAGCTGCAACCAATGGTGAAAAGTCAGTCGAATGAACACAGTCAGTGCAGATGACAAACAGCTAGTGGGGTAGAGTAGCTCCATCAGCTTGTAGTACCATGGTTGATTTTACTGTCAGCTCCATCCAAAGGTGGAAAGGCAGACAGTATCAATACAGGTAACGTAGATGATGAGCAGCAAGTGATGGTAAATTTGCTCCATCAGTTCGTAGCACCATGGTTGAGTGTGCTCTCAGCTGCATCCAATGGAAGACAGTCACACAGAATGAACACAGTCAATGCAGATGATAAGTGGCAGCCAGGAGGGTGACTAGCTACAATCCCTTGTAGTCCTGGGTACAGTTTCATGTTTGATGTACACCATCAGTTTGAAGTAACAGCAACAACAGCAGACAGTGTTTGCACAGTCTATACAGTTGACAAGCAGTCAAGGTTCGTTTAGCTCCATTGCTTTCTGCATGCAGTTGATGGTACAGTATGATGCTTCATTTGTTAGCTATATTTTTAATCAACAAGGAAGAAACAACACACATATTACTACCTGATTCTATAACATACTTAACTTGTTTGTGAAAGAATCAGCCACATTTAGTGATTGTGCAAATAGCAGCAAGCTATTATTAGTTGTGAATTGGGCATAATATTTTGGTATTGATTGAATACTGACAATCATGTGAAAGCCATAAATAGTGCAAGTGACATGTGAATCACTGGTCTTTGTTGGTTAAGTGTCAATGCATTATTTGACCATACAGATACATGGTGCTGAAATGCAACTTTCTTTCACACACATCTGATATCAAATCAGGTTCTGTTTGAGTGATAACCTATCGACAGCTAAACAGCCATGCTTGGTAGAGGACCAAAAAAAACCAAACACATTTATAAGCTGTATCAGGTACTTCTAACTACAGAATGAAACTTACCTGCTGTCACCTCGCATGTCTGATGATCTGTGTTAGTGACATCTGTTGTCATGTGGGAATCATGATTATGACTTCCACTTATGATGAGCCTGTGTTTTTTTTTCCACAAGGCTCACAAGCACTGTAGATTACAGTGCTTATAATGTATTGGTGTTTGTGTGCAACATCACTTTTTTTAGTCTGACATTTTCAGTTAACACTACAGCAAACAACATATTCCTTGATCATATCTTACCTGTACAACTAGTTGATAAGTAGGGAGTTAATCAGCTCCATTGACTTGCTGCTATTGTACGAATTCTACATCACTGAAAAAAACAAAAAAATCACCAAGTTGTCATTTGTTACCTACACATATAATTCCTGATGAATGAACCATCTCACTCTATTATAAATACCATCTACATGTACAATTTATGTCTTATTTTGCACACTCTTCTGTACATATTTATGCAACCATTGTCAACATTACAAAGTTTGTACTTTGTACATCACATAATATAGTTGTTTCTGTACTCTGTACATGTATGTTCTCCATTTCAATGTACACTAGTTTATTAAAATGTCATCAATTACAGTGTATTCTTTATGCGTGGCAATGTGTTTAATACCTTGTTCGTCACGTAAAAACTAATATTGATATGAAATAAAAGCAAAATTGGGAAATTAATACATACAAATGAAATGAAATGAAATGAATTGCTGTATGTATATGTAAACTGACAAATTATAGCCGCCTTTAACAATATTCAAAATCTGATTTACTTGCATTGCATTAATATAGTGACAGATGTTTTAACTTCAGCACAAACTTTCATGACAGCACTTGCACTGCAGAGTGTCATAGGACAATCTGAATTACTGCAATATAGTTTTCATGTTCAATCCAAACATGGTTTTCAACAACTATTTCTTTTTATACCCCATGTACACTACCTTTTTCTATGTACTGGTCAATTCTCATATTGTACTATTTTCTAATAAGAGTATGGAATAAACGCCATATTGAATTGAATTGAAAAGTGCCACCATAACATAACCATTGAATTTCATCTAAAACTTAATTGCAATTGACTCATGATAGCTGTAATATGTTGGAACTACATGGGTCTTGATAAAATCCATGTTTTTGATGTAAACATGGTCAATTAGTGTTCCTCTCTCAGTAGTGGCTTCAGTAACACACTGCTTATAACCATGTTCTTGCATCACTTTCTCAACACAAGAAGATTGTTTGAAAATATCTTCATTGAAATCACCCATAATAATGCATTTGTTGGATACTTTGTGTACTTCATCAAGCAAGAGTTTGAGAATTGCAATAAAATATTTCATTACATAAGATGGTGGTCGATAGATAACAACAACAGTTAAAGACACTTCTGAAATGATCTCAAATGCAATATATTCAAGATTTGTCACTGGAATATTCAATCTAGAAAGCACTCTGTCTTTTCTGGCACAAACAGCAACACCACCATGACTCTGTTCCTTTAATATCTGGGTAAGTAAACTAAAATTGTCATATGAATTACATCTTCGTTGGTGATACCATTTGAAATCAATCAAATCCGGATCATAACATGGCTCTCTATTAATCCATGTTTCAGTCAGACAAACGAAGTCAGATGACATCATATCTTTATTACATGTGAAATCCATTTGATGAACTTGTAATCCTTGAATATTATGCATCATAATGGTTGTACTGTCATTATCATCTTCTACAAGTTCATTATTGCCCATGTCATTATTGTCATCAATAAATGAAGCCATCTTACTCAGTGCATCCATCACTTCTCCATTGCAATAAATACATTTCTCATTGAATCCTTCTATCACAAGTCCATTAAGTGAGGTGACTCTACTCAAAGCAACATATGCTTGTCCTGCAGCAAATATACGATGAAGACAAATAACTGCTCTGTCTGTACTGAGTCCCTGAACCTTATGAACTGTACAAGCTCATGCCAACTTGAGAGGGAACTGATGTCGCACATACTGGTTAGTTACACTTTCTTCCACCATTTCAACAGGTACAACATGCACATCTGGATTATTTGAAGACTGCCTTTTCAATTTTGACCCAATAGATTTGTTATCAAAATCAATTTCAATACGACTTGGTGACGACTGAGCTGCTAACGTAATTATTTGATGAACAGTTCCAACTGCTCCATTCACAAGTCCATCACTTACATCCATATTTCTCGTTAACATTACCCTAGCACCAATACCAAGCCACAATGATTTTGATAATGAGGATTTTTTTCCTTTTATTTCAGCACGCTTCATATTACCACTTCTTTCATCTTTCTTCAAATCCCTGGCCAAAATACACACAGTCTACACACTTTGCAAACAGGGTTTTCAAATTATATTCATCAACTTGCTTGTTACAGGGGTAAATGTGCACAGCATCACTCCAATCTTCTCCATTTCACGTGATTGCAACATTGTCATGTCATCCTGCCTCAACTTTTCCTTTTTCTTTCTTACACGCAACCTGTTCAGTACTTCAGCAAACTGTCCATCCTACTTTTGTCTCATTATCTCAGTCAGTTCTACTTTCAGGAAGTTATCATTCCACAAATCACATTGAATAGTACTTTGGTACAGAGATTTTCCTTTTACTGGAGGCAACTGATAGAAATCTCCAACAGCTATTATACTGACATTACCGAATGAACCATAGTATCTTGTTTGTTGTATCTGTCGTAGACGTCCATGAATGTAGCACAATAACTTTTGATCTACCATCGAAATTTCATCTATAATCAAAATGTGTAACTGTTGAAATTTATTCCGAAGCGTACTGATCTTATCTTCACCGAGTGGCTGGTATGGCAATCTAGCATTTACAGGTATTGAGAATGCATTGTGAATAGTGGCACCGTTAATATTGAAAGCTGCAACACCAGTAGGAGCTGTAAGCAATACAGATACATCATCAGGATTTTCCATCATTCTAGCAAACAGTCTTATTGCTTCATAACAAATTGATTTGATCAAATGACTCTTTCCTGTTCCGGCACCACCAATGACAAAAACATGAAATGGCTGTATATGTTTCCCATTTGTCTTGTCCAAACACCACTGTCTGATTTTATAAAAAACTTGTTTCTGTTTTACATTCAATGACCTGAACAATGCAATTGCTTCATGCTTGGATATTCTATCTGAATATGGCTCAATGTTGCTCAATACTTCTTTATTACTGTCAGATTTCAAATCAGGAATTTCACATTCATCTTCAGAATCATTAACTAATTCAGGACGTTGGTTTTGGCATTCAAGTCTCTCTTGTTCTGTTTCAGGACAAATCTGAGCCCATGCATCCTCTTGTGGACCAAATTTCTCAAGAAATTGTTTTGCTTCATCCAGTGCCTCAACATTAGACTCGTACACAGATCGATTCTTCTCAACAATGCATTTGACGGACTGCAGCTCATTATTCAATCGAACAAAACCGTTCATGTAAAAGTCTTCATACAAATCAAACTTTGATGGCTTCAGTTGTGCATCAACACGATATGGAAGAAATAAGTGAAGGACACTCTGATAGTATTTCTCTGGACATTTGACAACTGAAAATCTAGGGTATCTAATGACTGCTGGATCACTTCGACTTCGCTTCTGTATATAACCTAAATGATTCTTTAATGTATGAACTGGCAATCGTTTCCTTTTATTTTCTCCTTTGGTTTTGTTACTGCCTGTATATATTACTCTATATTCTGAACAAAATTTTCCTAAGCACATTGCCTCAAATTCCTCAGTATCTGGCCTTGCAAGGTACCGATCGATTCTACTCGTCATCCATATATCATCATCTCCATCACATTTACTTTTAATCACACTTATCGGTAAACTCATTCTGACAGGATTCTCACCAACAGGTATAAACTGTACTTCTCTAGATCCTTCTTTCAATCTCAAACCACAGACCCGATACACTGCTTCTTGTGCTGATACTTCACGATTATGCAGATACACAGAACCAAGTTTCTTCATACTCTGTTTTGCATTTAAATTACCTTTCTGTGCCTCACTCTGAGCATGTGACAACAAGACACCCATTTCACGTTCAGCTTTAGCCATATACGATACTATGTAGGCGACACAAGCATACACATCACAGATAAACTGAATATCCATGTTTGCATTCCAACATCTTATCAAATGAGGATTGTACATATTGACCCAAACATCCTGTGGTTGTCTGTTCAGTACAATAGTAGTCTTCTTGCTTAAGACATTGTTGGCCTTTTCAAATTCCTCTTGTGTAATACCAATATGCTCAAACAATTCACTAGTTGTCATGTGTTGGTTTTCTTCATCTTTTATTGCAACCCAAAGTGACTTCAATACTTTTTTTGCGTCATCATTTTCATTATCATCATTTTCATCGTTCTCTTTTTCATCATCTGTTGGCTGTGGTTGTGCAATAAATGTCTGTTTAGATGGTGGTCTAGGGAAATTGAACCTGCACTCAGTACCTTTTTTCTTACACGACTTTGAATGCTTCCGGCTATGAAGCTGTACACGACTGACAATCTCATTAAGTTCATTATCTTTTTCCTTAGATGGCAACTCACAACTGACATATCTATCAATAAATGTAACAACATCCTTGTCCTGATCATGTCCTAATCTTGGTGCATTTTCAATCCAGAAAAGACAATGTGTATGAGGAGATCCTCTTTGTTGAAATTCTACTCTGTAAAAATAATCCTTCACTTTTCCAATAGGTTTAGGCTTTGACATAATGACATCTCTTAAAAAAGTATGAAATCGCTTGTCAAACATTCTAGCTGCAGTAACAGGATTACTTCTCAATACATTGCATTTCTCATTCCAGTCTAAATCATTTACATCTCTTGAATCACCTTGCTGTCTCAGTATTGTGTTGATAACTTCAGGCCATCTCATATCTGCTGCTGAGAATGAGCAAAACCAAGTTGGAATTCCTAACTGTCTTATCATAGCTAAAACATCTTTCTGTGTTGCTTGCCAATATGGAGGTGTTCCTCTGATTGGTTTCAGAAATTTGTATCCACTATCAGACTTCAGAATGTCCCTTAATTGTTCCTTGTCGTTTATCATTCTTGCTTCTACTCTCTCATCATTGTACATTCTGCCAGAGTTTTTACGCAATGCAATAGAAACACGACATCACTTTTTGAATTTCCAACAAATATTGTGCATAAAAAATGTACTGAGTGTTTTTTGCAAACCTATTATCAGCATGCATGAGTCTGTTATGTAGATATCTACACAGAGTTAGCTTCACATCACGCTTATCACTAAATATGGGAGTTCCTTGAGAAAATAATGTTGGAAAGCATTTTGCTTCATTGCCGTCTTCCATTAAAACTCTGACTGGATTATTTCTTTCACATGGTGCAACACAAAGTATATCATCAAAATACTGATCCAGAATTTCCTGACCTATATCTGCTGGCTGCAAACATGTATCAAGTGGAATTCCACGCAAGCGATCCTCATCAGTTTCCTCATCACTGTCATTCTTATCAACTACCCCTTCATCACTTTCTGCACTTACTGCAACATCCTCCAATAGTGGATCTTCCCAATCAGTGTTAATTTCAATACCTTGATACCACACGTTATTATGTTTAAGGTAATGCAATGCATTCTCTACATTTTTCTTGTTGACAAACTCATACTGATAATGTCCACGATAAGTCAGCTTTCTCTTTAATTTTACTCTAATCATCTGATCATCATTTCTACTTCTTGGTAATGACTTCACAGTTTCTGTTACATTGGATGGCACACATACAACTGGTCCTCTGACACCATGCTGTCCTCCTTTAGGTAATGCTATCATCTTAATGAATGGGATATTTATTGCAATCAAATGTTTTTCTAAACCATTTAAACAATCTAACTGCTGTGGAATATCTGTTAGTGTTAAATTATTGACATACGCCTCTGCTGGAAAGTCATTATTGAGTAGTTTCCTATGACATGTGTAGCATATCCACAAGCATGATCTGCTAGACTCTATCACATGACAACTTGATGGACAATTACTACTACAAGTATGAACATAACTTGCAGATAAAATACTAGAGTCTCTGTATTTATCTTTATTACATTTCAAGACCTGTTTCCGAAAGAGAAGTTTAAGACAAACAGCACAAACATATTCAGCTCCTTGTGAAATTTCTTTCCTAAACATCTCTGTCACGTGACTGATACTGAGTCTCTTTTCCTTTTTATTCAAGGCACGTTTGCGATTGTTATTAATCATATTTTCCTTATAAGCTTTATTCGTGTGATATTTGTGCTTTCCGTACTGGATTAAGTTTCTCCTGTATTTTGAATTCTGATATTTAGCTTTATTGTATTTGAGTAGTCTTTCTTTGTATCTAACATTGTTACTATATTTAGATTTGCCAAAGTTAATCAATGTGTCTCTTAATCTCGCATTCTTACAATATTTAGATTTGCTCTTATTAATTAAACTCTCTCTATATCTAGCATTGATACTATATTTAGATTTGCTCTTATTAATTAAACTCTCTCTATATCTAGCATTATTGCAATATTTAGATTTGCCCTTGTTAATTAGGCTCTCTTTATAGTTAGCATTGTTCGCGTATTTTGATTTTCCATCACTAATCAACGTTTCTCTAAAGTGAGCATTTTCTTTGTACTTTTTTTTACTATTGATCCTCACACTCTCTATATGAAGGATTGTCTTGGTACTTCTTTTTCATACATACAACTATTTCATTCCTCGATTTCTGATATCTTGCTCTTTGAGCACCAAGTCTTCCAGATTTAAAACATAAATTCTCCTGGTATATTATTTTCAACTTTTGTTTTATAAATTCAGCATTTTCCTTGTAATTTGTCTTATTGTACTTTGATTTCTCTTGTTTGTGTTTATCATTGCTATGTTTCATTTTATCACGTTCCTTATGCTTGGCCGTTTTAGAATATTTTGGTTTCATTTTTTTCAGCTGCACAGACTGTTTGTATCTTTCTCTAGCTTTCTCCCTTGCTAATTTTTGCTTTAATTTCAAATTGACACGCTTTTTCCTTTTTGGTTTCACAGTTTTTGCTGTCACTTTGTTCACTACAGTTTTTGCTGTCACTTTGTTCACTACACTTTTTGCTGTCACTTTGTTCACTACAGTTTTCAGACTATCGTTATGTTTAAATACTATGGATTCATCACACTGCAATGTCTGCTTCAAAGATGTTTTTTGTTTTCTTTTCACCTCAGATAACTGCACAGTTATCTCAGCAACTGACAAAACAACATCATAATGGACTCTTCCTCTGTGATACAAATAAATTGCCATTCCTAAACTTGGACGGTTGTTGTCAAAATAATTTGTAGAAAATCTATACCAATTATTTACATCTTCAAATATACATATGTTAACTTGTAACATATCAACCATTGCCATTATTTCAAGCTCTGTTGCCCATGTTCCACTATCATACATCATTTGTGTCATTACATAGTCCTCCAGGCTAACAAATCCATCTCTCAAAACACATTGAAATTTACCTTGGCTTTTCAACAAGTGATCAACAGTAGCAATCCTCAACTTCATATGACTGTTTTCAGATCCCGATAGAGCATATGAAATTGCTCGGAAGAAACAATTACCATCACCTCTAATCTTCTTCACATGATCAGGCTTTCCAATTACTGCACATTCTTCAGAGACAATAGAAGACTTCAAATGTGATTTTTCAATTTCAAGCTTATCACAAATACTCTGTTGAAACTCAAACGTGAGAGGAGTAAATGTCAACACATTTGGTCGAGATAGCCCAATGATTTCAATATCAAGACTTTCAGAACCCGTGTCAGTATCTACATGTAGCACATCACCTTCAATGTCATGTCTGTTCATTTTGTTACAATTCAAGCTTCCAACATCAGAACTGTTACTCCCATCATCTACACTATTTCCAAGTCTACAAGTAGAAGCACTTTCTGATTGATCATCCTCCTCAAGAGTCAAATCCACTACATCATCTTGCAACATATCCATACTCCAGTCCTTACAATCATCAACTACACTATTAGTACAAGTAGGTTTGGCTTGCATATGTTCCTGCGTACATGTTACAGCATTGTCGCTTATGCACAGATTGACACCAGTTATTTCAAACTGTTCATTAACTGACAGATTCATTGATTGAGCTAAATTGAGACAATACCTGTAAACACTTTGCCATGAAACTGCACGCATCATAATGCTTGTCCCATCTTGAACTTGACTGCCATGGACATTGCTAGAATGAGTATCAAACACATAATAAATACCATCTTCAGCAATCACTGCAAAAGTGCTTCCATGAAAACATATGAAACATGCTTGGTATATCTGAATTGTTTGTTCGACAGCTTTTCTAAGTGAAATCATGTCGTACTCTTCTAAACTTGGATCATTTTCATTAAACGTTCCAGTCACAGGTTCCCCGTAATTCATACTGAAGTTGCTTTCATACACATTTAAATCAGTTGGTAACTCACTAACAAGCAGATACTCATGGTTGAACTTCTCTGTAAAAATCCATATAACTCATTACCAGTATTCAGCACATTGTCCATTTCATTCAATTGCCAATATTTCAAACATTTTGTCTGACTTCTCATAATAGCACTAAGGCTCATTGCCACACACTGCTTTCCACTGTTCCTTCCAAATCTAACATCACCTTGATGACAACTGCCTTGTACAACCAATGTTTGATCAATTACCTTATGGTTACTATTCACAGTTTCACATTTCATTTTGACAGGTTTCAACTCACATGCATCTTTAAATGTCATTTTGTGGCTTTCATTGTTTGTATTTGTATCAGCCTTTCTCTTTGAAGTGTGTCTAGGACATCCTGTTTTATTTTTGTATCTTTCTCTATGATTCACTGTTTCCATCTGCTTTTTAGATTTCTTCGACCCAACTTCAATCACATCAAATTCACATTCAGGTGCTTCTTTCTCGAGTGTGGTTTTTGGAACATTCCCGGTACTACTCTGTGTTTTTGTTTTTACAGTCTCATTAATGAACAGCAACGATCTAGAACTTTGAGATCTTGTAACAATTTTTGGCGACACTTCAGATTGTGTTCTGTCATGTGCTTTGTCTTTAAATTTTGATTTACAGCTTACACTTGGCTTATCGGAGGAAGTTGAATTTGTTTTTTCCTTTCTTAAGTTGTAACCACCAGTTTGTTTTCTCAATGACTGCTTACTTCTGTTCAGTTCAACATACCCGTGTCCTGCCATTGATGAGCTATGTATTCTTGCTTTCTTCTTTGCATCCATCTGATCCATAAACCCATCAGTGAAACACTGGTCCATTCCATTATGTGCCGAGTCAAAAATATTCTCATCTGTAGATATACCAAAATTATGAAACAAATTGTCACTGTAATTACCATGTCCACATTTACGGTAAAACCCAAGTGAATGTCTTACAAATCAAATGTTTCTTCATATCCAAAAAACCTGAACAACTAGTGTGAAACCACACACAACATTTGTCACATTGCATCTTCCTTGAGCCACATTTATCAATTTTATCACAAAGCCAACAGATAGAAGAATTGCCATGGTCTACAACTTTTAACTCCTGGAGTTTTTGTTTTCCAAATTCACAAGTCTTTCTCTTCTTACCAGCTTTTGACCTTATCTTGTCTTTCAATGTATTTTTGACTTTCTTTGCTCTCTTATCTTGATCTGCATTAATTATTTTGTTGATAGTTCTTCTTGTATGGCCAAATATGGTTTTCCTCAGCTCTTCATGTGTATGTCTATCAACCTTTTTCATACGAACTTCTACAGATTTACCATTTTTGCGATAATTATACATCATGCGTTTCTTGGACTTCTTGGTCACTCTCGTGTGGCTCGGTACTGTGTATCCACTTGTTTGAATCTTCCTATTCTTTTTCTGGCTTTTGTGGCTCTTCTTACATGTACATATTTCAATTACTTTCCTTTTCAATGAACGAGGACACCTCTGCTTCACTGGTACTACAAACAGCACATTCATCTTTATCATACTTTTCTTATATACATGATGCTTGCCAGTCTTCTCAAAAGTGCGATGACCTCTATGTCTCTCCATTTGGTACACATTTTGATTACTTCGATTCTTATGTTTCCGAGGGCCAGTTTTGTGAATCTTAAATGGACTGTTCTCTCTGCTTTTCATCACTTCTGTCATAGCTTCTACACTTTTGGAGACTTTTTCCTTGCCACTTAAGCTCAACATTGTCCTTACTCTTCTCAAGCCTCTCATTGTTTTCAACCTTATCATGCTCATAACTTTCCATCTTACCGTTTTCATGACTTTGATTCTCAAGCTTCTCATCAATCTGATACTTCATATGATTTTCATGTTTCATATAACTTCTATCATCATTACAATGTTTATCAATCATATCATTACAACGTTCATCAATCATATCATTACAACGTTTATCAATCATATCATTACAACGTTTATCAATCATATCATTACAACGTTCATCAATCATATCATTACAACGTTCATCAATCATATCATTACAACTTTTATGGCTGTCACTGATAGCCTGCACATCTGCAAGTTTCTCAGTAACGTCCTCAAGCATAGACACTTGAGTACTTTGTGAAAAGGAAGAATAGATCACAGAAGAACAAACACAAGTGGAAAAAAAAGTGGTAAATTCAGAAAGAAACACACATCTGTCAGAGAACATCCTTCCAGACCACCTCAGACATCGCAAAGCCACCTCCTCTTCTCTCAAAGCTACATGGTATTTCGGCATCTCGTTCTGAAAAATAACAGAACAAAACAAACCCAACAATGTTAATGCATTGACTGTGTGTAAAAAAAAAGTATATTTATGATGACACAACTATGAGAACTCAACTGCTATGGCCACAGTAATTCCAAATTGAAATTGGTTGCACTTCCATTGCATTGTTTGTAATTTTCTGTTTATGTTTGCTAGCAAATAAAATGAAATATAGCACATCCAATTACAGACCAACATGCTGCATGCATTTACCCTGCAAGTGATGATATCACTTTGCCAAACAATACCAACAGAACAACAAAGATTATACTTAGTAAACAGGCAATTTGTAACCATTTCAACTGACTTGTCCAAACTGTGCAAAACACCACTATGGACTTAGACCTATCTTTTATTCAGTTTCAGTTAAAAAGCTTACTATTTAAAATTATACACAAACAAATGAAGGCCTATACTACTGCTCTTTATTTAAAAAAAACATAAAAAGAAATGACAGCTATACGATCATCACATATTGCACAAACAATGCGAGTTCACACTCACAGGCCTACTACAGTAAAATAATTATTTTTCAAAATGTAAACAAAAACAACATTTCTTAATAATTGTATTAAAAAAGTGAAAGCTTCCATGAAAGCTACACCTTTCAAGAAACACCTAAATGAAATAATGATAAATCCCCCAACTTTGTCAGAAATGACTATTGCACAAGTTTTCTAGAAAAACTTGCTGCCTAATTATCAACAAAAAAATACCACTGACAAAGTCACAACGCACTGTCCATGCTGACTATCTAATCCAGATTGAGTACTTTAAGTTTCTAAAATCTAATCTTTATTTTAACTTGTGTCGGTCATGTCGGTATGTCCAACTCTCAACCTAAATAAAAGATTCAGACAACTGTCGACGTTACAAAATCACAACTAATAAACAAACAAAATACATCATACATGAACAATAAATGTAAAGTTTTCCAGAGAATTTTACAATTATAAAGCTACATAAAAATAACTCCCATTAGGCCAATCCACTTTGTATCCTTGGCCGGCCCAAACACTTGTCAACTAAATGCAATCAACGTGTGATGGGATGTTTTTAAAACATTTGCCATGCCAGCAGACAGGGTATCTACAAACATGACAAGTAGCATTCGATCAGTAAGTTTCAACTATTGGAGCCCTGCCGGACCAAAACCACAACAGGCATGGCAATTTGACTACAGCACACTCCCGTCCCCCCCCCCCGTACATGTGATTAATTTCATAGCATTCATATAAACGGAGAAACCCTTCACTATGATATGAGTATGACTATGCCAGAAACACGAATAATAAAGATGATTTCCTACTCAAAGTCAACAATTTCTCTGAAAAGCTAAGAGGCTATGACATCTGACAGATAAACAAAATCACACAAAAAGTATCACACAAAGAACGATCAAATTTGATTCACAAACAGCAGGAAAAAAACGAAAGCAAAACTCCATCATTGGTTTTTAGATTCCCTAATTTTATGAGACTAAGCCTATGCTTTTCAGAGTTCAAGAAAACAAATTTGATTTCGTCTATCAATTACACGATTTACAAATACATTCACATCAACTATAAAACACGACTAATATAAGTACTAATATATCCCTGATATAAATAACATGAATACAAACAACAAGCTAAACACAAGAAATATATTTACTCTTCTTCACACAAGTGCTGTAACATTATTTACCTTCGATTGGCAACTCAACTATGACTGTGTTTACACGAGGGATCGAGTAGATAGTTAATAACGAACATTAGGCCGTGTCCGAAACGGCGACTTCGGCTAGAGCTACGGCTAGATTGCCCGCGTCTGCCTATTCTTCAACACTGGCAGACGCGCTGATCTAGCTGTAGCTGTAGCCGAAGTCGCCGTTTCGGACACGGCCATACTACTATGCTATGCTACAAACTCTACGTACGCGACAATCCAACCTCGTTTTCATTGATATACGACATCAACCTCGTTCCCAGTGGTGAACGCCATTTCTTTTTCGTCTTAGAATGCATTGGTCGATCATAGCCATCATAGGCCAACCTCGTTCCCAGGGGTGATCGATCTCGCCGCGCCATTTTTTCCCAGCATGCCTTGCTCGATCATAATGACGAGAGGTATGATACGACGCACTGCCCATGGTAGTGAGGCTGATCATAGGCCCTTTTCGAAACGACTAGATTTGGCTTTGGATTCGGCTCTCAGGTTAGCTTTGCCCCGCCGGTTGTTTTGCCTATAGTGCGTGCTTCGGGTATACGCGCTCAGGGCTTCAGACGAAAGAACGGAGCCTCAAAGCCGAATCCAAAGCCGAAGCCGTGATTTCGAATAGGACCATAGCCTCTGGAAATGTAGCCTTTAGTCAAGGCGCACGCGGCACCCCCACATCAAACACGACCCCAGATATAGCGCACGAAAAAAACCAGCGCGAGCGGCGAAACCTAGCCGCGTGATATCTGGAGGTGCCGCCGCCGCCGCGTGCAACTTGATTAAAAGCTACTGGCAATGTGACTTTTTATTTAAATTCAGATGTTCATTCCCATTTTACCCGCCAAGCTTCTAATTTTCATATTCCTTACACTCGTACGTCCCTTGCTCAAAAAACTATTAAACATAAGGGACCCATGCTCTGGAACATGCTTAACAATCAACTTAGAGTCTCCGAAAGTTTATCTATATTGTGACGAGATTGGGGTGGACCGACACAAGTCTAATCTTCCTGTATTTCTTGAAGGTTCTTGAACTTGTAGTCCGGAAGTGGGGTGGAGGAGATCGCAATGTAAGTGGCAGGTCTCGGTGACCAATCCAGCGCGAGCAGCTGCCGAGAGCGTGCTCTTGGCATGGATACAGGCAGGCGTTGTCCGATCATTGGTGGTTGGATGATGCCTGGGTGTGTCCAGGCCAAGTGCTGCTGCGTGGCTTGTCCGGGCGTGCCCGCCCGGCCTGGCAGAGTGATTTTTGCAAGCAAAGAGAACAGACGTGTTTTTAGAAGGTCCTTGCGAAAGACGTAAAGCTTTGGTGGTGCAGCTACAAACACCGGGTGAGTGTGGTTGCCGTTGCGGTTCAGCCGGACGCACATTGCTGCCTCCGACCTACTTCCGAATCCTGTAAACTGTGTAACTTGCTGAGTGTAGCGTTCCGTCCAGCGATCCAGTGTGGACAGTGTCAATGTAAACGGTCAGTGCGTAAATTGTTGCTTTGCGATTGTGGGCAGTGATTTGAGCTACCTTGTAGGATAGTTGTAACGAAGTGGCGGCTAATAGTTGAGTTCCCAGAGAACTTGGATGGCACAGGGGCGATCATAGATATTGTCTTGGTGTGGCTGTTCATTATTAGTCGAGTTGTCCAACTGGAGGTAAACTCAGATAGAAGCACTGTAAACAATCGGCGTGCTAGTGCGTGCGTTTGGTCGCTAAAACTGCTTGGTAGTACTGGATCGTTTGCGCAAGGGTGCACTCGGGAAGCCAAGGTTTGTTAAAGGCTTGTTAAAGGCTTGTTAAAGGCTTGTTAAAGGCTTGTTAAAGGCTTGTTAAAGGCTTGTTAAAGGCTTGTTAAAGGCTTGTTAAAGGCTTGTTAAAGGCTCGTTAAAGGCTCGTTAAAGGTTTGTTTGGTAGAGCAAGGAAATATAATTTCCGCAAGAGATTGTTGCCCAGAGGCAACAAAGAGAATTGCACAGAGGCAATAAAGAGGATTGCCCAGGAGGCAATAAGTGAGAATTGACACAGAACTGTGCCCGAGTCATTTTATTTGTGTGTCCTCCCCAGTGAGTTATCCTGCCCTGCCCAAGAGTGCCCAGACAACCAGTTATCAATCGGCGGTAAATCTCCTCCAAACGAGCTCACATCCCTGGGCCTGAGATTGCTCGAAGTATTTCCTAGGTCCGAGGAAGCATTTGGATTCGGGGTTTGGGAGACTTTCGCTACAGATGGTGAACCTCTCTCCGACTTCCGAATTTGAATGAGACTCGCGGGAAATCCGTCACAATATTTAACGTGTCTTTAAACCTGACACATTGGAATCTTACTGTGGATGAGTGTCTAATATATACATGTACGTGTACTTATATAATCTAAACTGGTATTTTAGTGCTGACCGAGAATGGGTGGTCTCGTCTGATGGGGATCCTCACCCACATAGCCCATTTCCATGCATGTTATTCCTTCCTCGGGATCCCCTGGGTGTGATCACTCATTCTCGTTTGGCAATTTACTGGTAGACCTGCAAGGCCGTTGTATTAGTTTTAGTCCACTGTTTCGCTTTCGTCCTTCGTCTGTTAGTTTTAAAGTGATCTACTTAAAATAATTGTTTGAGTACATGCTTGTGCATTGAGACCTATGTTATACTATTTTTTCCTTAGTGACTCGACTCGACCACAGACCTTTTGGTTCACCTAATTGTTATTGTCCGTCTCAGTGCAAGTGCATGTCTTTAGGGACCATTGCCTACAAGCTCTACTTCTTACATGGATCCCTCTGCAGTGCCATGTTTAATTTAATCTTTTTTTTAAAAATCTATACTGTTAAGTTGTATTGCTTATATTATATCAATCAACTGTTTAAAATCACTAATAAGAACAAATGTACAAATTTTAGGCTTTGTAACTGGCAATTTCTATACATTATTTCCGTAAATGTTATGGGTATAATGCTGTCATAACCTTCAAATCATCTACCTGTCATTATTTACGAATAAATCATCAAATTTATAAAAAGACACTTTGAAAGTAATTTCAACAACAAACACTCAAATGCTGCCAAACCTGCTGCAAACCTAGCGCACCGATAACAACAATGGAAGATGTTGTGACCTTTCGTACTACTTACCTACTTCTTGAAACTGTTATTTCTTTATCCATATTTCTTGATTTAATATCGTATTGGACAGACCTGTTTCCAGAATTTCGAACACAAAATATCAATTACTTGACAGTCTCAATAATTTTACACACTTTCACAAACTTGCTCGATGTATCAAGAGTTGAAAATGACTCCTAAGACCATTATGATCGACTTTTGGTTTAAGAAAATAGCAACTTCATTGCGTAATTTTCTTAGAAATGTTAATGGTAATGCTGCCGAGATCTCTAAATCATTTATCTGTTAATATTGACTAAAGTACCAAGTCAGAATAAATCCACAAACTTATAAAAACAGATTTTTAAGGCAATTTGAAAACAAAACACTTTAAGTTGCTAAACTGGAATCACACAGACCTAACGTGCCGTGTGCAACAAGGAGAAGATGTTGTGACCTTTGAACTACTCATCTACTTCCAGATAGTGTTTTAGCTTTATCCAAATTAGTGGGTTTTTTTTCATATTAGCACACTTTTTTCTGAATGTCTATAAACATATGTTAAATTTGTGACAATCTCTTCAATTTCACAAACTTTCAAAAAACTTGCTTGTTATATCAACTGTTTAAAATGACTTCTAAGACAACGGTACCAACTTTTGGTTACATAAATGGCAATTTCAGCACGTAATTTCACAAAAATAATATGATTAATGCTGTCAAGACCTATAAATCATCTATCTGTCATTATTTGCTTAGGTGCCAAGCCCTAATGAAGTATATGATTTATAAAAACACACTTTTAAAGCAATATCAGAAACAAAGAAACTCAAATGTCATCCCTAATACAACTGAGCGTGCCGTGTGCAATTAAAAGAAGGTACAGTTGCCTTTCGAACTAGTTTTTGTTTTATCTAAATTTTGTGATTTATTTTCGTATTAACACACCTTTTAGTTAATTATTTGGACACATATGCCAAATCCATAACAATCCCTCTAATCTCACGATTTTTCACAAACTTGATCACAGTATCAATTGTTTAAAATGACTTATAAGACCAAATTTGGTTTAAAAATGGAAATTTCTATACGTTATTTCACAAATATGTTATTAGTAATGTTGTCATAACCTTCAGATCATCTACCTGTCATTATTTACTTAAGTGGCATATTCGAATATATCACCAAATTTATAAAAACACACTTTGAAGGTAATATCAGAAACAAACAAACTCAAAAGCCGCCAAACCTGCTGCAAACCTAGCGCACCGATTACAACAAGGAGAAGATGTGACCTTTCGTACTACTAACCTACTTCTTGAACTGTTATTTCGTTATCCATATTTCGTGATTTTCTTGTATATTGACAAACCTTTTTACTGAATTTCTGTACACAAATATCAAATCCCTGACAGTCTCAATAATTTTACACACTCTAACAAACTTGTTCGATGTATCAAGTATTTAAAATGACTCCTAAAGACCAAAATGTGACTATTGGCTTAAGAAAATAGCAATTCCAATGCAAAATTGTACAGATATGTTAAAGGAAATAATGTCACAACCTCTAAATCATCAACCTGTTAACATTCACTAAACTGTCAAGTCCGAAATTATCACCAAATTTATAGAAACACATTTTTAAGGCAATTTGTGAAACACAACTCAATTGCAAATCAGAATCACCACAGACCTAACGTGCCGTGTGCAACAAAGAGAAGATGTTGTGACCTTTGAACTACTCATCTTCTTCCAGATAGTGTTTTAGCTTTATCCAAATTAGTGGGGTTTTTTTCATATTAACACACTTTTTTTCTGAATGTCTATAAACAAATGATAAATTTGTGACAATCTTTTCAATTTCACGAACTTTCCAAAAACTTGCTCGGTGTATCAACTGTTTAAAATGACTTTTAAGACAACGGTACCACCTTTTGATTACATAAAATGGCAATTCTAGAACGTAATTTCACAGAAAAAATATGGTTAATGCTGTCAAGACCTTTAAATCATCTATCTGTCATTATTTGCTTAGGTACCAAGCCCTAGTGAGGCATATGTTTTTATAGAAACACACTTTTAGAACAATTTAAAAAACAAATACCTCAAAATGACATCCTCAATACATCTTAGCGTGCCGTGTGCAATTAAACAAAAGTACATGACTTGCCATTCGAACTAGTAATTGTTTTATCTAAATTTTGTGATTTATTTTCGTGTTAACACACCTTTTTAATAAATTATTTGGATACAAATGCCTAATCCATACAATCTCTCTATTCTCACAATTTTTCACAAACTTGATCGCAGTATCAACTGTTTAAATTGACTTATAAGACCAAATGTACAAATTTTTTGGTTTCAAAAATGGCAATTCCTATTCGTAATGGCAATTTCCTTACGCAATTTCACAGAAATATTAGTGGTAAAGCTAATAATGTAATTGTTTTCTTAGATTGCATGTTTAAATAACTCATCAAATAAAAATAAACAACACTTTCAAGGTAATTTCAGAAAAATAGAAACTCAATTGCCTAACCTACATCACACAAGCCTAACGTGTCGTGTGCAACAAGGAGAAATTAGTGTGCCCTTTAAATTACTTCTAGATAGTATTGATGTTTATCCCAATTTAGCGAGTTTGTTCGTATTAGCAAACCTTTGTCCTAAATGTCTAAAAAATATAAAATTAAATCCTTGACAATCTCTCTAATATCACAACATAATAAAAAATTTGACGTTCAGTGTGCCCATCCTAAAGTTTTCTGGCATAAAATTATTCATTTCACTGAAAAAAAATTGTATAGTGTGTTTCTAATACCAATAATATGACCTTTATTTAAAAATACTGAAAACCTTATCAACAACATTTATCATACAGACCCAACAATCTGAAATTACTGCACTCACACACATTTGTATAATCTCTAAAACAAATGTAATCATTTTTCACAAACACATTACACGGATTTTAAACATAGACAATTTGTATTTCAAAATAAACTTAATTTTTACTTTATTTATCACCATGTCCAATTTCTGTTTCACCTAATCTACAAAAATGTATATCTTCAGAATAAATGTTTAAGTATATTCTTTCAAAAATATATGTTTTAAAAGTGTATACTGTTTCAAAAGTGAACATCATTGGTCATATACTAGTATCCACACTTCATGTGAACCAACATATACATGAAATAACAAACCTGTGAAAATTTAAGAAAATCAATCTCCATCAAAATAATAAAATAACAGTTAAAAACATTTCAAGTTCTAATCTTTTTCCTAACATCAGATTTAATCCAGCAGATTAAAAACTGTTGTTTTACACATTTCGCAAAAACTATCCAAGCATTTCAAACAAACCTATTTTAATGACAACTTACAACCATGACCATATCCATACTATGTGAATTATATACATTTGTGAACATTGATATTTCCAACCTCAAAACTGTTGTACACACCCTTTAAAGCCCCCTCAAAGTAAACAAACTCAACAACCCATTAAACAAGGTTCACCATATGACCATTTGCTTCTGATTGGATAACATGTAATCCTCATCACAATCCCACACATTATTGGTCATGACAATCCATGAACAGTCATTGGTTGATACAAGTGTATTTTCATTGGATAACACTGGATCTCCATCATGATTGGATGAAATTACTTGGAACAGAAGCCTTGACTATACTTTTGGAAACTATAAAGGACACATTTTAATCAAACTTCAGTGTCGCCAATTCTGTGTTACGAGAGCCAATTCTATGTTACAAGAGCCAATTCTGTGTTACGAGAGCCAATTCTGTGTTACGAGAGCCAATTCTGTGTTACGAGAGAGCAGATTCACTAACATCCTACGACTGTGCTGCCAAACTTGGCTGGTAAGTATATCAACCCCACAAAACCAAGCACTGATCCGCCGAACTGTTCAATACTAACTTGGATACGGCGTCCGAGGATCAGAGATCACATCTACATGCTCAACAAAATCAGGAATATTCTGGCACCAGCCTAACTGATTTGAGAGTTTTTAAGTACAGATATTTAGTTCACTACATACTCAACATACATTTTACTAATGATTACAAAACTATATTGAATATTTGATTATTACTACCACTGTCATTCCACTTCTATGCAATCATATCAGCTACAACACAACTGTTGAAATAACACGATTATATTCAATTAAATAACAATACCAATTTCAACCTGTATATGTTAATAAGTTTAGAAACTAAAATAACTTGACAAAACCTTCCCCAGACATAACTTGTACAACATGTATTTTCTCTCCCTAGAAAAAAAGAAAAAGAAATGAAATACCCCTTTAAATAAACTACGTGTAGTCAAATAAACAATGAATTCCATAAATAAGAAAAAATTGAAAAAATAGCTTTGCAAATTATCCAGATCATGTTTGAAAAGACTCACCTAACCATAGTTACAATAAAGGCAATCAATTGATTCACTTTCATCTCAACAGACAAAATGGACACCATCTATAACATCAACAAGTCATCCTCAAGAAAGGGTCCATACCCAAGAGCTTTGAGAGCTAAAATTGTGAAGATTGTAAAGAATGAGAAGGCCCATGAGCTCAGCCTTGCTGATAGTACAGGAGCAATAAAATGTGTTGCGTATGACAACATCTGCGAGCCTTTCCACTCTGGAGACGTAATCACAATGCGTCAGTTTGAGAAAGGATTCACTGGAATCCTGATGGCCAACAAAAACACACGTGTCCATCCTTGTCCTTCATTGAAGAGCCCGATCAGTGACGAGATAATGGCTGTTGCTGTAAACCTAGTGGATCCACCAATGCCACCTGTTGCATCTATCTCATCTCTCCTTCAGGATGACAAGGAAGGTATTCCTGTAAGCATCGAGGGAATAATCACACATGTAAGAACTTCCATACATTCAATAAAAGATTAAGTTTCAACAAACCTACGTTACAAATCATCTCTTTAACCCTAACAATTCACGATCCAACATGATCTAAAAAAAAATATGCATAATTTGGATAGTGTGTTCAGCAATTACTTCTACAAAGCCATTACAGCTTACTTGAAAAATGAATTGTCAAAAAATCAGAGTAAATGGTTTCACGATAGAGCAAATTGTCTTTACATACAAAGAATGGGTATCACTGCCAGATTTAAATATAGAAGTATGTAATCAAAACCATTACAAGTACCTACAGTTTTTGTGAAATTATCTTTCATACTGTATATAATAAAAATGATGGTTTTGCTTTTGTTTCCATCTAAGGATGAAGTACCAAGAGAGGTAGGTCCGAAGAGAGTGTTGGTCAGAAACATTGAAGTGCAAGACGAAACCGGAGCAATCCAACTGGCTCTTTGGAACGCACATTCAAGGAGCCCGATTAAGTCTGGAGACAGGGTGAAAATCACCCACATGTCCCCTAAGAAGAACAACTACTTAAAGGCGATAACCCTGTCATCAACCCAGAACACAAAAATTAATGTACGTATTGAATTTATAGTAATTTTTTTCCAAATATTATTATATAACAGGTTGCCATCTTTCAAATTAAATTTTATACACTCCAACAGCTTACCCATACAAAACTACAAAAAAACACAACAATTATTTTATATGCATTGGTAAAAATTCTGTACTGAAATAATTTCAACACAATTTACAGATTCTCCAAGAAGAACATAAAGAGAGGACAGTGGAGATTGTCACAGTAGAGGGGACAACTGCTTCCCACATCATTCTGCTATGTGAGGCAGACGACAGTTTGATAAGTCTACATATGCCGAAGGAACTTGCACAACAAATATGGAACTCAACAACATCCTTGGGCATAACAACAGCGCTTGAGGGACAACAAGTCTACACATTTGTTGTCCAAGCAGCAAATATAATTCGCCTCAGCCATGATGATGATGTACCATCAACAAGCACAAGACCCATTACAAGTTCTAAACCCACAGCACCTACAGCACCCAGTACAGCCACAGGACCCAACCCTCAACAGCAAAAACCCACTACTGCTGGAACAGTACCAAGACACCCCTCAACTGATACTGCCAAACCAAAGGCAAAACTTTCCAAACAGTAAACTTACAAAACCTATATGTTATCTCTCTAAACCAAAGGCCAAATACAATAACGAACATATTGTGATGCGATCACGCTAGATGAGTCGTATGTTGGCAATTTCATAACGGAGAACAAGGCAAAACAAGACAAACTACATGACAGGTCAGGAGTAACATTTTCGGGTTTTTTGTTGTTGATAATGATAGATTCAAGTTCTAAAATCTCACTTTTTAACATTGGCGACTTCCTTTCTGATAAATAACAACACTAAAATGTTAAAATTAGCATGTCAATAAAGCTTGCTGATGTACACTTTGAAAAATTAAAAATATAAAAACATTGTTCACAGCTCCATAGTTCATGAAAGTTAGTTACACGTAAAGTTGTGCACAAGTTCTCTCAACCATGCAGCTATATAGTACATGTATATAGCTCCATGTTTCAACCAAGTTGTTGTTTTTATCTCAAATGAATGGCAAAAAATACTTCAACAATGATTGAAAACATTCACATCATACCTTTGAAAATGAATACGAGTGTTTCTGTTACCTACAGATAACTTCTGCAACACAAACACGTTGACAAGTTCGATCACATCTGATCACTGCATTCCGTGTGTAAAAACACCAAAACGTTTATCAAAAAAAGCGAAGATCGCCATTATTGTGTGTACATTGCGCGATATATGGTACATTACTATCACGATGTGTTACTAACCCTTGTACACACACAGACAACCTCGTTCCCAGTCAATATAATAGAGATCAGTGGGCGCTGCCCATTACATGGTAACGAGGATGACACGGGGGATTACAGCAACTTCCGACCTTTCAACCCTTCTTGAACAAAAATTAACATTCGTCAAACTTCAGCGGCCTTCGGCGCAGTAACACAGCGCACCTGTGGGCAGTTGTACTGTAGGTGCGCGCTTAATAAATTTGTAAGCCCCTTTTCTCTTCGTTTCAGTTACCCTTCTCATATCACTGAACTTTATGCTTCACCTTTCGCAACTTTTAACTAAAAGTTGTATAAACACGGAATTTTGATTATAGTAAAGGGAGAGCTTAATATGCTCTATCCAGATGTACACACACTACCTATATTCTGACAATTATCAGTTTCTCTCCAAGCATTTCCAAACATACTACATAATAATTAATGGCCAATGATGAAAACAAATGAAAGTGAAAACTTCCCAAGCTAAATGATGGAACTCAAAATCATTTCCACCTGGGAAAAAAACTTCTAAAGATGTTACTGAGGCCATTCATAACACCACATGATCATTCATATACTGCAAAAATCATTTCCATTTCAAAACGTTTAAAAATACTACTAGAACCACTTATATTTTACTCCAATTTGTTAGATTATTTTAGTATAACCATATGTTGTAGTCAAACCTCATAAATACAAACAACACATTAACCATCAATTATATAATATCTTACCTAACACCCATACCCTGGTAGATTGTCAGTCTCTGCCGTACTTCTGACATCCTGGATGTAAAGGAGACGCTACATCAAAAGAAAATGTCAATAAATTTTCCATAGTTTTACCTGATTAAATTATATGACACTTCCTAAATATATTCCTTGTGTTTAATACCTTTCAAATATGCAGCAATTTACAACCTAAAATGACCTTTTCAGATATTTTAAATAATTGTGTACATAAATAACTACAAAATTAATGGTCATGTAATTTTGTTCCTTTTTTAAGTTCAGCATTTTCTTTTCTATGGATTTTATCAGCGAAAAAATAGCATAGTTACGGACCTTTGATGAACTTCAAACTTTGATTAATTAAACTGAATAACAGACCACCAAATAAACAATGCAAATGAAATCACTTGGTTATTTTGTATTAATACCATTTTTTTTATCCATTATTTATTTGCAAAAGAAAACAACAGCACACAGCTTTCAGTGTAGAACCCTTGTCTAAATTTGTATAAACAAACCTTTGTGTAACATCCGTTGGATTGCTTTTAGCAACCTAATAGAAAAACAATTACATTGTCACGATTAACAAAAGGTTTAATACTATTAATTTGATTCTAAAGTGATTTGTATAATAAGTTCCATTGTTGAAAACTATTTCTTTACCATGTTTAAATCTTTCCAAAGCACTCATATCCGAACATACACGCATCGTTGTCCGCAAACTTTGACATCTTTCCCAAACTCGCACGGTCATAAACTTGGCAACAATATTTCACCTGATGAACATAATAACGTCACCCATTCAAAATAAGATCGATGAACGCCCAATACACAACAGCGCCCTCAAGCGGAAGGTTGAAGAAAAAAAATTAAATGGACTTTTTGAACATTTGGTGGTAAATTTTTGAGTAATCACTTCAAAATGTACACATTACTATTAAGCTGGCTTCATGTGTTTAAAAGTTACAGATCAATGACGATCAATGACGTCATCGGGAGTCACGTGACACGGCATTAAAAGTGCCTTTTTAAAAAGTCGTATAACTCCCGAAGTATAAGTTCGATCATGTTGGTACTTGGAACACCGTCACATTTAATTGCAAACTTTCACATGTGGCCATTTTTCATTTTTGTGTGCATTAAATATAAACTTTTCATGATATATTCCGAGAAAGTACGAAATATATGCTTGGAAAAAAATTTCCTTAGGCAAAGTCTATAAACAGTGAAATTTGTGCATAAATTATTAAGTTGCATGGTTTATAAAAAAAAACCATTTATTCGGAACTCTTCCAATTTCAAGTCAAATTACACATTTTTTATGCAAACCTTTTCATCTTGCCAAAGACATGTCGACTGCGCCATAATATTTGTACAATATGAAGCCCCCAAATACATAAAGCAAAACTTTTACCCCAAAACATTACAAAAGAAACACAATATTCAGACAATAACAACTGTTTACCAACTTGTTATTTATTATAATATTTACATGCATCATGTTCTAAAAAATAATCAGTATTTGTCACAAGTTAAATACCTTAGCATTGTTATTAAATTTCAGATAAATAATTTTTGTAACAACGAATGAGGGTCATCTATTTAATACTGGCCCACACAAATTATGTTTTAGGTGTACACATTTTATGTTGGGATGAAAATATTGTAACCCTTAAGCGACAGTGTAAGCATTTCCCGGTAGGGATAGAATATTCAAATCCTTTAGAGATGTTGTGTGCATTTTCCGGTGGGGATAGAATATTCTAACCCTTTAAAGATTTGTTTTCATTGACTCTCAAATTAGAGCAGATGTAACATTTTCAAGATTCCGCGTACATTTTTCTGTTTGTGTTTGCATGTACTTGGCAATACTTGGAAAGAAAGAAACAATGAAGCTCATTTCCCTGCAAACGAATATTTCGGAGTTCTGTGAACTTATTTATACATTTTTAAAGCAAATATTTCTATGATTAAACTAGTGCCTAATTTTTGTTTGACTTTTCAAACGTAATCCTATGATATGGTAAATAATAAAAAATTATACCCTTAGAATTGCAAAGTAACGATAAAACCTTATTTACGTGCAAACTATTTGAAGATTATTCACACGAAAACAACAAGTTTGTTTTTGTTGCTTCAAATTTTCTTTTTTAAGTTTGCTGAAAAGATAAAAAATAGAGCATCAATTTATTGAATAACAAGCAAATGTGAAATTTTGCCATTAAATGTGAAGGTGTATTGGTAGGTTGTTAGATATTGGCAAGTTCTTGTATAATTTAAAATAACGTCATGATGACGTCATCACATGATTTTTAAAGATTTTTTCACTTTATGCACGTTTTAGTCATAAATTGCTTACAAAACGAGGTATAATCCAAATTCTTTTTGAACAGGCTTGATACGTCATAACTGCTTTAAAACAAATCTTTCGTATTCAGTTGAGTAATTCGAAAAAGTTATGGCGAAACAGCTCGGCATTTGTGCACAAATGCAATATATCTAGTTATTTTTTTTATTTGTCTGTTTCAGTAAAAAAGGCTATTGACATAACGCACGTTCGGTCAAAGCGGCTTTTTGCATAGTTCCTAAAGAGCAATTACAATGAAACTTTCAGTGATGAAAGGCATTGGTGCAATAATGATCTCAAAACAATGAGGTCATGATGACATCATCACCTGTCACGTGACGTCATCTTAAAGGTTTCTATTTTAAATATTTGAAAATCAGTAACAAATCAGCCACAAGAGACCGTAGGTTTTTGATTGCGGGATTGTATAGGGATAAATTAGGTCTTCATTTTATTCAGTGTGCGTGACCTCACATGACCTCTACTTCCGGTCGAAACCGGAAGTGCCTCGTTATTCAAAAGTGGAAATAGTTATGAAATTGCGTTCAACTATGTTATTGTCTGGCAAGGGTGGGTAATTGACAAAAAATACCGATGACGTCACAACACACAAGAGCGCCCTCTAGCGGCAGGTTGAAAACTGATCAAAATGGACTTTTTGAAGATGTGTGTGGTGAAGTTTTGTGTATTCACTTCAAAATTTACACACATGTTGATCGTCGAGCAGCCATCATATGTGTGAAATTTCAGATCGATGACGTCATCGGGGGTCACGTGACGCGGCATTAAAGGTGCCTTTTTTAAAAGTCGTATATCTCCCTAAGTGTTAGTGCGATCATGTTGAAACTTGGTTGGTTGTTGGATATTGGCAAGTTCTTGTAAATTCTGAAATGACATCATAATGACGTCATCACATGATTTTTTATGATTTTTTCTATTTTTTGCACCTTTTAGTCATAAATTGCTTACAAAACGTGGTATAATCCAAATTCTTTTTTAAACAGGCTTGATACGTCGTAACTACTTTGAATACAAAAAAAACCTTTCAAATTCAGTTGAGTAATTTGAAAAAGTTATGACGAAACAGCTCGGCATTTGTGCACAAATGCAACATGTCTAGTTTTTTATTATTTTTAGCTGTTTCGCAGCATAGCGCAGCGAAACAGCTCTTGTTTTTGTTAAAGTTTTTGTTTTTATTGTTTTTTTAATTTTTATTTTTCAGACAGGAAGTCATTGACATAACGCACAGTTCTTTCTAGGCAGCCTTTTGCATAGTTCCTAAAGAGCAATTGCAATGAAACTTTCAGTGATGAAAGGCATTGGTGCAATAATGATCCCAAAACAATGAGGTCGTGATGACGTCATCACCTGTCCGTGACGTCATCTTAAAGGTTTCTAACTTAAATATTTGAAAATCCGTAACAAATCAGCCACAAGAGACCGTAGGTTTCTGTTTGCGGGATTGTATAGGGATTAATTAGGTCTTCATTTTATTCAGTGTGCGTGACCTCACATGACCTCTACTTCCGGTCGAAACCGGAAGCGCCTCGTTATTCAAAAGTGGATATAGTTATGAAGTTGCTTTTAACGATGTTATTGTCTGGCAAGGGTGTGTAATTAAAAAAAAATACCGATGACGTCACAATACACAAGAGCGCCCTCTAGCGGCAGGTTGAAAACTGATCAAAATGGACTTTTTGAAGATGTGTGTGGTGAAATTTTGTGTAATCACTTCAAAATTTACACACATGTTGATCGTCAGGCAGCCATCATATGTGTGAAATTTCAGATCGATGACGTCATCGGGGGTCACGTGACGCGGCATTAAAGGTGCCTTTTTTAATGTCGTATATCTCCCTAAGTGTTAATGCGATCATGTTGAAACTTGGTAGTTTGTTGGATATTGGCAAGTTCTTGTAAATTCTGAAATGACGTCATGATGACGTCATCACATGATTTTTTATGATTTTTTGAAAAAGTTATGGCGAAACAGCTTGGCATTTGTGCACAAATGCAATATGTCTAGTTTTATTTTATTTTTTTTAATTTGTATTTTTCAGACAAAATTCGTTCTAAGCGGCTTTTTGCATAGTTCCTAACGAGCAATTGCAATGAAACTTTCAGTGATGAAAGGCATTGGTGCAATGATGATTTTAAAACAATAATGTCATGATGACGTCATCACCTGTCACGTGACGTCATCTTAAAGTTTCCTTTTTTTTATATTTGAAAATCTATATCAAATCAACCACAAGAGACCGTAGGTTTCTGTTTGCGGGATTGGGTGGGGATAAATTAGGTCTTCATTTTATTCAGTGTGCGTGACCTCACATGACCTCTACTTCCGGTCTAAACAGGAAGTGCTTTGTAATTCAAAAGTGGAAATAGTTATGAAGTTGCTTTCAACGATGTTATTGTCTGGCAAGGGTGTGCATTTAAAAAAAAATACCGATGACGTCACGATACACAAGAGCGCCCTCTAGCGGCAGGTTGAAAACTGTTCAAAATGGACTTTTTGAAGATGTGTGTAGAGAACTTTTGTGTAATCACTTCAAAACTTACACACATGTTGACCGTCAGGCAGCCATCATATGTGTGAAGTTTCAGATTGATGACGTCATCGGGGGTCACGTGACGCGGCATTAAAGGTGCCTTTTTTGAAGTCGTATATCTCCCGGAATAAAAGTGCGATCATGTTGAAACTTGGTAGGTCGTTAGATATTGGCAAGTTCTTGTAAATTCTTAAATGACGTCGTGATGACGTCATCACATGATTTTTAAAGATTTTTTTCGTTTTTTGCCCCTTAAAGTCATAAATTGCTAACAAAACGTGGTATAATCCAAATTCTTTTTAAAACAGGCTTGATACATCATTACTGCTTTGAATTCAAACAACTTTCATATTCAATTGAGTAATTTGAAAAAGTTATGGCGAAACAGCTCGGCATTTGTGCACAAATGCAATATGTCTAGTTATTATTGTTCTTTCTTTCCCAAAAAACCTGACTTTTCTAACCGCCAAATGTCAATTTTAGAATTAAAAAATGTAGCCAATTAGTTTACCATATGAAAGCTTATGTCTTGAACTAGATTTTAGTTGTAAGTAATTAAAAATTCTTAATTAATTATTCACGTGACAGCAGTATGAATATTTAATTAGTCAATCTTGTGTGGATCATATCTCAAGAAGTATACATCTGATTCTCAAAAAATGTTCAGTTATGGACTTGTCTTGTGATTGTAAATTCTGGCCTAACATTCTCCGTCACGTCATGACGTCATTTATTGGCGCGTTTTCGTTCTGTGTACAAAACACATGCTACTAAAAGTTTAAAAGTTTTGACAGTCAAAAACACATTATTTTCAATTAAATGCACTAATTAGTTTCCAAATTTACATTTGTTTAGAAAAGTTAAGTGCTTTTGATAGATGTTTCATGCCCAAAAAACTAATCAAAGGACCTATATAATTAATATTTAATTGGTAAATGTTGCAACCGTGGGTAAAAAAGTAGGCCTTCATAGTCTACACCCAGTCACAAATGAGTTTATAGTTGGATTCCTCTATATGCACCCATAGCTTTGAGCACATGTAATTCCTTCTCGGCCTTTTGGCTAAGATCAGTTCTGTGGTCTTAGCCCCGCCAATACATCAAAGTCCGATAAAACATCATGCACCGAATGAAGAGAGAGAAAAGTACTACTTACCTTAGAGGAGAAGGCACCGTTCCAGGAAGTATGCAACCTCGTAGAGCAGACAGCAACAGGTGGAGTGAAATGCCTACAGCAGATGACTGAAAAGAAATGGGTGGTTACAGTGAAAACAGAGAGCAACTACAATAAGCTTGTACATGAGATGCTGCAGCTGAGTGAATCCAACCGTGTCCACTGTTCGCCAGCCGGTAGCAAGAGCACATTTTGTGACCGTCCTGCACGCACCATATGAACTCGACGACAATGCAGTTAGCAGGGGCCTCCAACAGTACGGGAAGGTACACGGCGTCCGCCGTTGCCACTGTCTCAACCACCCTGCGTGGGAGAACGGGATAAGAACAGTTAGTATGGACCTAGAGAGCCCAATAACCTAGTTACATCAAAGTGAACAATTTCCAGCTGGCCATACGGTACAACGGACAGGTGTTTACCTGTCGCCGATGCAATGAGCCCGGACACAAAGCCGCTGAATGCCCGACCATTACGTGCTACAACTGTGGCGAGCCGGGGCACCGGGTGATCCAGTGCCCAGTACCCAAGGTATGCAGAACATGTGGCAGCACCGGGCATGTCATGGGACACTGCCCCAGATCATTTGCAAACCGGGTTAGACAAGACGCTAATTTGAGTGAGACATCATCGGAATATGAGTCCGACATTGCAGATGAAGCACCGGATGCACCGACCGAAAAGCCATCCAAACCTGCCGCAAATCCAACCCGGCAGGGCGGAGGGCCCAGTAAGCCAGCCCCGGAGAGAGCCGAGACCCCCCCCCCCCCGTGAGCAGAGACCCGCAAAACCAGCCCCTGAGCGCGGGGCGTCAAAGCACCCCGAACCTGCCGCAAATCCAACCCGGCAGGGCGGGCCCAGTGAGCCAGCCCCTGAGAGAGCCGAGACCCCCCGTGAGCAGAGACCCGCAAAACCAGCCCCTGAGCGCGGGGCGCCCAGCAGACCGGCCCCGGTGACAGAGAAACCCCTGCAGGTGAAAGCACTCGACACGGAAGATTTCAGAAAGGACATGATGCGCTTTATAGCCTTATACTACAAGGAACGGAAGGAGTGGGTTCCATACGAAGTATTTGACAATCTCTCAAACAAACGATTAGCGGGCCGGATCCACGGAGTAGGAGAATGGGAGATATTCCTCTCACTTATCGACGTGACGGACGACGAAACCAGACACAAGATATATAAGAGAGCTCTCGGAAAAGAAAGACCGGGAAGATGAGGAGAAGGAAAAGAAGGAAAAGGAGGAGAAGGAAAAGGAGGAGAAGGAAAAGAAAGCTGCAGACGAAGATTTGGACTCCGGGGGCTCGACCGTTTCAAATGCTTCGACTAAGCGGAGGCACTCCCCCCCCGACCCAGTCACCCCAAAAAGATGGTTTCACAACGGTGGAACGTAAGAAGGCAAAGGCAAGAAAACATTGAACTGGGGCCTCTTTGGCCGATGCCTGTTTTTGTTTTCCAATGGGATTTGAACTGTTGCTGTTTTTGGCTGACGCCATTTTGTTCTTCATGTGTTAGGCCGTGCACACACTGCACCCGGGTCGAGAAACACCATCTTTTCCCCGGGTGCAGTGTGGTGGAACCAGCCCCCAATGTAATGGTTAGTAACGGGTTTTCTTTGTTGAAAATTGAATGTGTAGGCAAACGTATCCATGTACAAGTACTTGGCTTTTTCGTTTAAAGATGTGTAACGTATAGTAATGGGTTACTTTTGCTGTTATTTTTGTAGCTAAACGTATACTTGGTTTTTTGTTATATATAATGTGTAATGTGCTTGTTAGGGTTCTGTAACGTGCTTTTTCATTTAAAAATGTGTCAAAGGGTTCTCTAATTTACCGTTCAGGTTTCTGGTGGCGGGTTTGAATTTCCGTTTAAAAATGTGCTAAGGGTTTTTTGTACAGGTTTTCGGAACTTATGCTAAATATGGTCTTGTGTAATTTTTCGTTTAAAGATGTGCTCATGGTTTGGGGTTTTGGTTTTTTTTTTTTCTCTCAGAAGTATTGCTTGATAAGGTGGTGGGAAATTTTTCGTTTATAGATGTGTAAATGCGTTTTGTAGAGTTTCCAGAAGTTTTCGCTGAACAATTTATGGTGGTGGGTAAAGTAAGTGGTGGTGGGTATATAACAAAATTTCCGTGTTTTCCCGATTTATAAATAGTCGTTTGATTTCGAAGGGTGCCATAGACCAACGTTTCATAAACGTTTTCCCCATTTTCGTTTCGATGGCAGTCATATGTTCAACGTTTGTTTAAATTTTCTACTTACCTGAATCGAGTATTACTTCAACATGGCGGCCTCTAGAGGTTTGGACCGACCATACAGCTTCACCATATCACTCACGTCCAAAACATCACCCAACGGAATCTTCACGGAACTTGTACCTTCCTCAACAAAGACGACGTTCAGTGCCTCCAGCACGTCCGGGATACACAGTGGTGCATCACCATGAAAACGAGTGCAGCCGCCGCCAAGATGAGAAATGCCAGAATGCAGATAGACAAAAAGCCGACCGAAATCACACCAGTCCAGCAAAGAATCACATACGTCAATGTCTTCAACGCCCCCCAAGAACTCGGTGACCAGCCAGTTTCGACCAAACTCTCGCAATTTGGCATAATCAAGGAACAACGCCGTGGCTACTGGCAGTCTCGCCAGGAATGGGAAAACGGAATCCGACATTTCCAAATGGTACTGCGTGAACCGATCCCATCGTTCATCACTGTCGGAGCCTTCAAACTCCATGTCAAATACGCTGGCCAAGTACCAACCTGCCGAATATGCGGCGCCGAGGGCCACATGGGCAATGCCTGCCCCAATGAGTTATGCTTTAACTGCAAAGAACGGGGGCATAACGGGAGACACTGCCGCCTGCCACCCCTCTGCACCATTTGCCGCTCACAGGAACACCTCTACAGGGATTGCCCCAGCAACCACAGAAACATGGCAAGACGGGCAACCATGACCCACCCACCACCACCAGAAGACAAACCATCAACATCCAACACGACACCACAGGCAAACACCGTTCCAGACCCGAAACTACCCCAGCTCTCTGACTCAACCACCGACTACATGGAAACAAGCTCAACAACCCAGACATCCGACAGCAACGACGACTCCGTACCAAGACAACCCGACCTAAAACAATCTTCACAGGAAAGAACCAAAAACTGGGCCGATGCCTGCGACCCAAACCAACCCACCGATACGACAGTAACTACGGCCGGCAGCGACTCCGGAGACTCCACAATCTCCAACATTTCGACGGCCTCAGCCAAAAGAGAACTCTCCCCATCAGACGAGTCGGAAACCAGCTGGACGATATCCAAGACAGAGAGAAAGAAAAAGAAAGGAAAGAGAACCAAGCAGAAACCGACACCAAACTAAACTGAACTCAATGGTAACTAAACCAAACGAACTGAACAGTATACACAGTCATAAGCTGAAACTAATGTGCATTGCTAGTTTGTTTATTCCATTATCCATTCTTATGTGTAGTGTGAATATATGTACTTTAAATGTTAACGGTCTGAGAAACCAGGTGAAACGCCGTCAGATTTTCGATTCCTGTAACAGTCAGAGTATCGATGTCTTACTGTTACAGGAAACCCACGCTGCTGGCTTCATGGAGGCCAGGGCGTGGGCGAGAGAATTTGACGGCAGGGGATATTGGTCTTTCGGGACTAATACAAGTCGAGGGGTCGCCATTTTGTTTTCCAATCGTAAAAAATGGGACCTCACTGATGAATTGCGAGACAACAACGGCAGAATTATTTCAATCACTGCACGCATTCAAAACACCACAGCCAAAATTCGCATTACCAACATGTACGCACCCAACGACCCTGGCCAAAGGCAGCTACTGATCTGCGATCAGTTACAGCGCCATTGTCAGGGTCCGCGGAGAAAGCTACTTGGAGGGGATTTCAATTGTATCACAGACTTAGACTTAGATTCAATGGGGCATTCTTCACAAAGCACACGGGGGGACAAAGAAATTCAAGTCATTAGCAAACACCACAACCTAGTAGATAGCTGGCGTGAGGATCACCCACGTCAGCGTACATACACATGGCATGACAAATCGCACACAAAAGGCACAAGAATAGACAAAATATACATGTCTCGGGATTTATCGGTGGGGGCAAAAACAGAGATTGTTGCTTTCCCCTGATCCGACCACGATATGGTACTCTCCAAAGTGCAATTTCCCGATAAAATCATCAAAAAAGGCCATTGGCAAATAAACAACAGCCTAATCACGAACGAACTCTTCGTGAACCTAATCAAAAACCGGTGGAAAAACAACCCCAAACGCCCAGGCGAGAGTACCATTGACTGGTGGGAACGGGGGAAATCCGACCTTAACCCTGGAAAGCGCCCCCTACATTTTGCGCACACCGACTCGGTGCTTGGGAGTTGCAGTGCCTATTTGTGTTCTTGCATATCATAATTGAGTTCAGAATGTGGGTAAATGAATTTTTTATGCTTTTTCTAACTTTCTTAAAGTTTCTAGGGATGCTATAAGTATCCTGAGGAGATGTCGATAGTCATTTGGTTAGCCATGTTTGTTCTCTGGTATTATCAAGTGAGTGAATGACTGCTGTTTTAAATTCACAATCCTATGTATAGTATACTACATACATAGTGTATTGTGTAAAAGGCTAATGCCCTGGTCAGTCCCTTAAGCCCTTTTCACACGAGAAAAAAAGAACCAACATTCCTTGCGACGAATTTAACGAGCGCTGAAGTCATCCCACGCCTGACCGCTTTCGCAAGCTTTCACACGACACAAAGTAAAAATGTGACCACGTTCCATGACACGAGAGTACAGACTTAGCTGGTTACCACTGAACTATAGAGTTTTTTAAACAGCGCTATACCAGTTAAATGATGACGTATGTCGCGTGTGCACAGTGTGTCGCGGTCGGTAAAAAATAAACCATGTAAACATTCTTCAAAATGGCTGACACTCACGAAGACGTGGGGAGTCCATTCATAATACTATGCCCGTAATATCCTCCAAAAAACGACCGGCGAAGACATCAACCAAAGATAAGAGTAAGAAGGCCAAGAAATCTTGGTGCTACGAGGAAACGATTGCCTTGATAAACATTATGGAGAAGGAAACCACCCAATCTAAAATGGATGGTTTGACCCAAAACGGCCATATTTGGCGGGAAATCGCGGACGAGGTGGCAAATGGTCGCAACGGTGACCAGTGCCCGGTAACGGTGTGTAAACACACAAAGGTCGGCTCCCGAAGGTTCTTCACGCATGCGTGTTAATACAGCTTTCGCGAGGATTGTCGGTCAATAAACAACGGATCGTTTCACACGAAGGTTTGACTAGATTCCTTGCGAAAAATTACGCTAGCGTAAGATTTTGTCGGAGGTCAGGACCTACTACAAAATTTCGCCAGGTTTGCGAAAATTTCGCAAGGAATGTAGGTGAAATATTACTGTTCTTTCACACGAAGCCCAAATTGTAATTTTTTACAAAAAATTGTAAAATTTCGCAAAGAATGTTCGTTTTTTCCGTCGTGTGAAAAGGGCTTTACTGACAAGCCACACCCCAATAAACTATAGTTTTAAGCCCCTGGACCTGCTAGTACATCTGGGAGGTCTTCTGAAGTATTTATAGCACCCTCAAACTAAACAAAGAACAAACAAACACTTACTAAACCACAAATACTGCATATAGGCACAGCAATGCCCAAGACACGAGCTTATGGACTAACCAGTGATTTTTCCCTGACCCCAGGCTAAATTGGGCGGCAATGTCTGTAATTCAACTTTGAGGTGTTGACAGATGCCCCATTACAGGATAAACTGAAATTGCAGGTCTAGTGGTTTTTGTTTCCAGGGGTGGCAGATTAAAAAACAATTGGTTGGGAGCCGCGGCGACCATAGTGACTTCACCCAGGGTTAAGAGGGCAACAATCCGCTTCTCTGTCGATTTGAACCGGCGGCGAAACTCTGAACATAAGAAATTACTGACCGAAATCAACGTTCTCCAGAGGGAGGTAAACTCCGGGGACAAGGCATGTGTTAAAGAACTAAACGAAAAAGAAAACAAACTGAAAGAAATCGAAAAGATTAACGAAAAAAGAACCTTCAAAAGTGACAAATTTAAGATTCCCGGGGAATTTCAGAGTAACCCACCCCGGGAATCAAATACACACGAAGAGAAACACATGCCAAGTCTCCGGGGTAAGGACGGCCGTGATATAACGGACCCCATTGAAATAGCCGGTGAATGCCGGCGATTTTATGGGGTCCTGTACACGGCCGTTCCGGTCGACCAGACCGAGACCGACCTGGATACCGTAGATAAGTCACTGGACCCCGGGGACGTCTCACTGCTCGAGGGTCCGGTGACGTTAGACGAGGTCAGACGGGCATTGTTCGGTATGGAGGCGGGCAAGTCACCCGGTTCGGATGGCTTGTCCGCCGAGTTCTATAAGGCATTCTTCAGTGATATGGGTCAGGACATTTGCGACATGCTAAATGAAGTTTTTGAAAGAGAAAAATTAACAGAAAGCCAAAGGCAGGGGCTCATCACGCTGATCTATAAAAACCGTGGTCAGCGTGATGAGCTCACAAACTGGAGACCCATATCACTGTTGAATGTCGATTACAAGATTTTGACCAAAGTTCTCGCCAACCGAGTAAGGAAAGTCCTTCCCAATATCATCCATCTGGATCAGACTTGCTCGGTGGCGGGACGATCCATATCGGACAATGCCCCCCTTGCTTAGAAATGTTCAGAGTTTCGTTGACCAAAAACTAGGCGCGGTTTTTGTATCGCTGGATCAACAGAAAGCCTTTGACAGGGTCAGTTGGGAATATCTTCGTTGCGTACTTGGGAAGTTTGGCTTCGGCCCAAACTTACAGAAATGGGTTCAAATAATATACACAGAGATCACCAGTTCAGTGAAATGTAATGGGCTCGTGTCTGACACGTTCTCGCTAGGCCGAGGGGTTAGACAGGGATGCCCCCTGTCCGCTCTACTGTACATCATTGCCCTCGAGCCCCTCGGGTGTGCGATACGTTCAGACACGAGCATAAAAGGGATTAAATTGCCTGGTGGGGCCGAGGCCAAAATCTCAATGTACGCAGACGACACCACACTGATCCTGTCAGACGATAAGTCAATTGAAAAGAGTTTTCAGTTGATCCAGAGGTACGAACGCGCGTCGGGGTCAAAATTAAATCGACAGAAATCCCATGGGGTATACCTAGGGAAATGGAAAGGTAAAACCAGCGGCCCGGTTGACATAGACTGGACGCATAGCGTCAAGATAGTAGGTATTTACTTTGGCTACGGGGACCTTCCCGGGAAATGTTGGAAAGAAATCATCGGGAAAATAAAAACAACAATCAAAGAATGGAATAGAACAAAATTAACAATGAAAGGGAGGGTAACCGTAGCCAACCAATACCTGCTATAAAAAATCTGGTACGCTGCCGAAATTGTGCCCCCCCCCCCCGAAAAGAACACATTGCTAAAATCAATAGCCAAATTTTCAAATTCGTGTGGGGGCACAAAACAGAATATGTCAGCCGGGACACCATGTTCCTCCCCCCGTCCAAGGGGGGCCTAGGTATACTCCACATGGAAAGCATGATGGCGGCCATGCATTGTTTACATATCGGTGACATGATCTCCAACAAAGACGCGAAATGGATCCCCTTGGCAGTGTACTGGTGCGGTCACTCAGTACGATCAGTAGCGCCAGCGCTGCCAAGGAGAAACGCACCAAATAGTTTTGAAAGACCAGCCTTTTACAATCAAGTAATGCAACATTTCAGAAAAAACGGAGATCATGTTGCCGATTGGGCAAAGTTGAAATTAAAAACAACTTTGCCCACAATACTCGAGTCCCGAGAGACCACCCCCAAAATACATAGGGACAACCCAGGTAAAAGCTGGGCCACCATTTGGCCACGCACGCTGTGCAAGCAATTAACAAACGAACAGATCATGCTCAATTTCAAAGCAGTGCACGGCGTGCTGCCCACCGGCCACCGCCTCCGTAAACAAAGCAGAGACACTGGGCGGTGTCCCCACTGCACTCGGATAGAGACAGTACAACATCTATTCACCGAGTGCAGTGTGGTGAAGCCGGCGGGCAAATGGCTCAGCGATTACCTGGGTAAACTTAACAACAAACAGAATTCCCCCGACGTGGACACCTTGGTTTACTCCCTTTTCGAACCACCAAAATCTAAGAAAATCGAAGTCGAGATGGTGCGAGCCCTGAGCAGGTTCAGGATGGTGGTGTGGCTAGCCCGAAACAAAGCAAAGTACGAAAACAAGCAGGCCACACCAACTGCTATCCTGGGCCAGCTCAGGAAAAGCCTTGGTGTCCAGGTCGGGGACCCGACCTGATTTCTCAGACCAACACTTTCCATATTGTCAGCCTATTTTCCTTTGTGAAGTTAGGCATATTTTGATTCCTTGACAACCCTTTGAGGTTTTTTCCTTTCAATTTTGAAGTGTTCTTCCAGTAGTGACTGCACCTTTCCGGGTGGCAGGTTAAGTAATTGGTAATGAGTATTCGATACATTACAGTATTGTTGTTCGTTTGAAAAAAATATTTGCTGATTAGATCAGTTTTCCAGTGTTCATTAGTGTTGCAGACCGACGTTTTGATAACGTTTTCCTCCGTGCTGTAAACAGTCATAGGTTCAACGTTAGTCCCATTTGATGGGTTCTCGTAACACGATGTTTATTTTTTAATTGTACATATTGCATAAACTGTATGTTAATGGTTAATGGAAAAAATAAACCATTTTTGAAACTGTACCCGAGTCCGAATGACTTATTTATAAGAATAATCATTTTTGAAACTGTAACTCCTATGTAGGTTTAGTTTTTTTTAAGAATGCATCGATCGGAATGCTTACCATCGTATTCCTTACAAAATTTATTAGTACGAAAAACACAATTTTTTTCTGTGACGTCATCAGGTGTCGAATTACATTAATTCGAAGCTTATTCCTTAAAAAAATCATCTCCTGAACCACATGTCGTAGAGTCGTTTTGTTTGTGCTACTTTGTAGCTTACTACAATTGCAAAAAATGTATTTTAGTGATGACCTCACTTTGACCTTTGACCAGTAATTCAAAGCTTATTCCTTTCAAAAATCATATCTCCTGAACCACATGTCATAGAGTGGTATTGTTTGTGTTACTTTGTAGCTTACTACAATTGCAAAAATTTATTTTTAGTAATGACCTTACTTTGACCTTTACTTCCGGTCCAAACAGGAAGCTCAAATCTTTACAAAATCATATCTCATGAACCATATGTCATAAAGTCATAATGTTTGAGTTGTTATGTAGCTTACCACACTTGAAACATTTTAAACAAAACAGATGACCTCACTTTGACCTTAACTTCCGGTCTAAAACAAGATCCGAACTTAATAAACCTAGTTTACACTGGGATTATCACTCTGGAAATCAAGCATTCATTTCTAACAACATTTCGTCACACACAAAATAAAGAATCAGTTCACATCTTGGGCATCAAAAACAGAACTTTTTAGGTCAGCAGAACGGAACAGCTGTGTGATTGTAAGTTACAATCACTTACATCTTGTTTTATTATTAGCTATTTCACAGCAAAGCGCAGCCAAGCAGCTTTTGTTTTCGTTTAAGTTTTTTTAGCTGTTTCGCAGCAAAGCGCAGCGAAACAGCTCGTTTTCTTCGTTACAGTTTTTGTTTTTGTTTTTTAAATTTTTATTTTTCAGACAGGAAGTCATTGACATAACGCACAATTCTTTCTAAGCAGCCTTTTGCATAGTTCCTAATGAGCAATTGCAATGAAACTTTCAGTGATGAAAGGCATTGGTGCAATAATGCCCTTAAAACAATGACGTCACGTGACAGGTGATGACGTCATCACCTGTCACGTGACGTCATCTTAAAGGTTTCTATTTTAAATATTTGAAAATCCGTAACAAATCAGCCACAAGAGACCGTAGGTTTCTGTTTGCGGGAATGTATAGGGATAAATTAGGTCTTCATTTTATTCAGTGTGCGTGACCTCACATGACCTCTACTTCCGGTCGAAACCGGAAGTGCCTCGTAATTCAAAAGTGCTAAATGTTATGAAAATGCTTTCAACGATGTTAGTGTCTGGCAAGAGTGTGCATTTAAAAAAAAAACACCGATGACGTCACGATACACACGAGCGCCCTCTAGCGGCAGGTTGAAAACTGTTCAAAAAGGACTTTTTGAAGATGTGTGTGGAGAAGTTTTGTGTAACCACTTCAAAATTTACACAAATGCTGATCGTCAGACAGCAATCATATGTGTTAACAGGAAGCTAAAATTTTTACAGAATCATATATCATGAACCACATGTCGTAAAGTCGTATTGTTTGTGTTATTTTGTAGCTTACCACAATTGCAAAAATTTATTTTCTAGAGATGATCTCACTTTGACCTTTACTTCCGGTCAAAACAGGAAGCTCAAATCTTTAAAAAATCATATCTCATGAACCACATGTCATAGAGTCGTAATGTTTGTGTTGTATTAGTGGCTTACAACTCTTGAAACATTTTGTTAAATCGTGACCTCACGTTGACCTTTACTTCCGATCCAAACAGGAAGTTCAAACTTTAAAAAATCATATCTCCTGAACCACATGTCATAGAGTCGTAATGTTTGAGTTGTTTTGTAGCTTACCACACTTGAAACATTTTAAACAAAAAAGATGACCTCACTTTGACCTTAACTTCCGGTCTTAAACAAGATCCGAACTTAATAAACCTAGTTTACACTTTGATTATCAGTCTGGAAATCAAGCATTCATTTCTAACATTACGTCACATACACAAAATACAGAATCGGTTCACATCTTGGGCATCAAAACAGAACTTTTTAGGTCAGAACGGAACAGCTGTGTGATTGTAAGTTACAATCACTTACATGGTGTGGATCATAACTCAAGAAGTATATATCCGATTCTCAATGTTTTTTCAGTTATGGACTTGTCTTGTATTGTGGATGTAAATTTTGGCCTAACATTCTCCGTCACGTCATCATGACGTCATTTATTTGTGCGTTTTCGTTCTGTGTACAAAACACATGGTGCTAAAAGTGTAAAAGTTTTGACAGTCAAAAACACATTATTTTCAATTAAATGCACTAATTAGTTTCCTAATTTACATCATTTGTTAAGAAAAGTTAAGTGCTTTTGATAGGAGATGTTTCATGCCCAAAAAACTAATCAAAGGACCTATATAATTAATATTTAATTGGTAAAACTTGCAACCGTGGTTAGAAAGGTAGGCCTTCATAGTCAACACCCAGTCACAAATGTGGTTAAGATTGGTCTTCTCTACAGGTCATGTACCCATAGCTTTGTGCACAGCCTATTCGATTTGTACATGAGCAGCCGTGTAATTCCTATGTAGGTTTAGTTTTTTTTTTAAGAAGGCATCGATCGGAATTTTTTTTCCTACCATCGTGTTCCTTATAAAATTTAATAGTACGAAGAACACAATTACTTTGCTGTGACGTCATCAGGTGTCGAATTACGGTAACTCGAAGCTTATTCCTTTCAAAAATCATATCTCCTGAGCAAAATGTCGTAGAGTCGTATTGTTTGTGTTACTTTGTAGCTTACTACAATTGCAAAAATTAATTTTCAGTGATGAACTCACTTTGATCTTAACTTCCGGTCCAAACAGGAAGCTCAAATCTTTGAAAAAATCATTTTTCCTGAACCACATGTCAAAAAGGCGTAACGTTTTTTTTGTATTGTGGCTTACAACACTTGCGACAATTCATGTACAGTGATGACCTCACTTTGACCTTTACTTCCGGTCCAAACAGGAAGCTCAAAACTTTAACAAATCATATCTCCTGAACCACATGTCATTAAGTCTTAATGTTTGTGTTGTATAGTAGCTTACATTTGTGACATTTTATGTACAATCGTGACTTCACTTTGACCTTTACTTCCGGTCCAAACAGGAAGTTCAAACTTTAACAAATTATATCTCCTGTACCACGTCATTTTTTTTTACCATCATGTTCCTTATAAAATTTATTAGTACGAAAAACAATCAAACGAAGCCCCACATACCTTGCAGGAAATTAATGTTGAAGCGCCTTGAGCGTCACTGAGTGACGGATATGAGCGCTATATAAGAAGCCATTATTATTCCTTTACCACACTTGAAACATTTTAAACAAAAAAGATGACCTCACTTTGACCTTAACTTCCGCTCTAAAACAAGATCCGAACTTGTTTAACTAGTTTACACTGTGATGATCACTCTTGAAAACAAGCATTCATTTCAAAGTGACAACTCTTCATAACTCTTTAATAGATGTTAATTTTGCATCGGGGATAAAGAATATTAATGATGATTTTTACCCTACACCGATGTGTGTTAGCACTGTATACTCAGTACTTTCCCGAGTTCTGTGATTTTTTTCACAGAACTCGGGAAAGTATTGAGTATACAGTGCTAACACACATCGGTGTAGGGTAAAAACCATAATTAATATTCTTCATAACTCATGACACGTACAAGAAATAAAACAAATCACATGTAACTTTTTTATTCCTACATCACACACCTCAATACATCAACAGATCAAACAATGTTAAACTTCACATACAGCTGTTGGTATTAAATATGTGGTAATCATTCTAGAAGTATATTTTGGTCCCATTTTGAAGAAGAACGATTAAAAATGAACACATTAAGTTTTCCATGCCCCGACTAAAATTGTCTCCAAAACCAATTGGAAATTTAATTTTCAGAAACAAGTTTAATTTCTTGTTGTATCTAAATTGTTATTGTATGTTTTGTTTGTTAAATTTGTGTGGTCGGTCTAAATGTACAAGTAGAAAGCTTCATATACAACAGCACAAGTATGCACATGACATTATTTCAGAATAGGGTACTCTCGTCTAGAGGTAGAGAGATGGTTGCTCATTGGCCTATCCTGGGAGCACACAGCTGCGCGTTACTAATGTTTCATCACCGTTTTACCTCCATGATGGCGGCGTGATGACGTCAATGCATAAGGTCCATTGACCCATATTATTAAGTAGTAGTCCTATTACTAAACTTTGAAAGGCATACCACTGCTCTTGTTACGTTCACTGATCACAGAACATGTAATTAAAGCATAACAAGGTAATGTTTTAATGTCTCACTTATGAAACACTGATACTTAATCATTATCTGTTTACTTTATCTTTAAATTTTATTTGCTGCCCATATGTTGTTTCATATCTAAATTGTCTTGGTCTGTTGAACCACTTCATTAAATGTTGGTGTTTCAGTATTTCATAAGTGAGGCATTTAAACATGCACGTCTTGGCACCAATATGCTGAATCCCTGTTTGACTCAAATCTAGCACGTCCAGTCACAACCAACAGCTCACACACAGCGTCATCCATTCCCACAGCTGATGAAGTCAGACGAGCTATTTACGCACTGGGTAACAACAAGGCCGCAGGACCAGATAACATCGTGGTAGAATCCATCAAGACTGCGGCAGAGGATGAGCAGATATTCCAGGCCCTGTACAAGGCAGTCTGTCTGACATGGTCTGAAGGCAAGTGGCCACCATCTATGACAACTTCAGTGTATACCCCCCTTCATAAGAAGAATGACCGAGGTGACTGCAGCAACTACAGGACACTCGCGATGATTAGCCATGCAAGCAAGATAGTCCTTGGCATCATGCAACATCGGCTTGCAGTAGTTGCCGAGCAGGTTGTTAACCCAACTCAGTGCGGGTTTGTTCGCGGTAAGGGCACCACCAACGCACCTTCACCCTGAAGGGAGTGGCAGAGTCTTATCGAGCAGTGAAAAAAGAGCGTCACGTGGTCTTTGTCGATTACAAGAAGGCTTTCGACAGTGTCAACCATGAGCTTCTTTTTGAAAAACTACGCTTTTTCAATGTTGAAGAGGATGTGTTGCGCCTCATTCTGTATATCAACGCCGGAGGACGCATCCGCTGGAAAGATGGACTGACAGACGACTTCGCAACACCAGCTGGTGTAAGGCAGGGATGTCCCCTCTCCCCTACGCTGTTCAGTTTGTACAGAGTCACTCATGCGGGAATGGTACCAGCGCACTACTCACATCTGTGCACCCGACGTCAATGGCAACGAAATAAAGGAACTGAGATATGCAGACGATCTAGCCATATTCTCACTGAGCCTTGCAGATGCCGAAGAGTCACTTCACATACTGGGCGACGTTTCCTATGAGTATGGGCTCGCCATACACCCAGGGAAGACAGAACATATGGCTATAGCGAGCATGGATGGAAGCAATGACAACATCTTCTATGGAGATGCTCCTATCCCCCGCGTTAACACCTTCAAGTACCAGGGTGTTACCATCAGTGACGACCTCAATGACAGCCTGGAAGTGCGAATGCGCATAGGCATGGGAAAAGCCACCTTGAGGAAATGCAAATACCTCCAATCCCCACGTGTCTCTGCAGAGACAAAAACGAAGCTCACAGAGGCATTGATCATGTCCCGCGTCTTATACTGTGCTAACACGCTCACACTTAAAGCTTCAGACATCCAGCGCATAGACAGCTTTGGTAGACACATCTGGCGCCACCTACTCGGAATCCACTGGTCAGACTTTGTCACAAATGAAAACCTCAAAGCACTGATCGGCAACAGGTCGTGTCTCTCTGCAAACACAATCAGGGAGCAAAAAGTCGCTTGGCTTGGTCATGCAGTACGGCAGGGTGGTCTCGCAGCAGCAGTGCTTGATGGAACGCCACTTGGACACCGTCGCGGGGTTGGAAGACCCAAAATCCGCTGGATCGACGGCCTCACCAGGTGGAGTGGCCTCAGCGTGGCTGAACTAACTGCGGCGACCCTACAGCGATGCAAAATCACCCCTGCACCAGCCACACAACCCAGGAGAAGTGGACGGTTGTTGCGTCAACGGGCAGTGGCCTACGACGTTTGATGATGATGATGTCTTGGCCGGGCGGTTTAGAGCATGCACTGGACTTGAGCTTTGATGTTTCTGTGTGCCATGTACACAAGAGAACAGAGTTTACCAATTATCATAAAGAGAAGGGGTTTGCCCTGGTATTTATAGCAGTGGCTGCTGCAAACATAGCTCTGCTTATTCTGCTGAAGAAAAAAACCAAAAAAAAAACAACCCAGCAATGATATTAACGAGCACTTTGATACACCTCTAGGGCTGTACAAAAAAGCGCTATACAAGAACCCAGTACTATTCAAGTTGTTACTATTTCATTAATCCCTAATGTTATTGTCCTATGTGCAAAGTCCACTGCTACAGAAAACAATATGCATCAGTTTCCATAACATCATCAAAAACATAAAACTTAATTTCATACTCTTAATCATGTACATGTACATCTATAGCAGCATAAGATTGTAATTACCTTTCAATTCTATTGAGTAATGACATAATGAAATATACTTCATACACATGAAGACAAATGAAATCAATCATCTCGTTAATGTCTTAGCGAATGCTTTAAAGAAAAACATTTAATTTAAATGTCTGTTTATCTGGGTCAGAAAGTTTTTTCTTATTTTGATTCTGTTCTTGTAAGAATAATTCTGCACCAGTAAACCTTTTGAGCCTCATGCCCTGTGGTCTTGTGGGTTTTCACCTCAAATTCAAGCCCTGAACAAAATCTTCAAATGTATATACAGTACAGTTTTTTTTGGTTGCCTCACTCCAACGAGCAGGAAGCTAGAAGTCGTAAACTACAGCTGGAGTTCATAAATTGACAGCAGGGGGCTGTTTATCAGCAGTTATGAACTCTGGGTTAAAAAGACTGGCCTGATTGGGCCACAACGTCAGAAGCAGGTAGCGAGTTCCAGGTACATTTGCTTAGCATTATACATGTAGATCCAAAATCAAAATAACTATTCCAGCAAGTGCTCATTGACCGTTTCATTGGACCACCGGGTACGATGCATTCAAATGTTAAAAATACCTATGCTACATGTAGTAGTCACTTGTGTAGGATTGCTCCTGTACTTTAGCACAACGGATTCCTCCATTCCCCCTCCCCCCCCTTCCACTCTTTTGTACGGCCCCATCATTTTTGTGAAACTACTATCATGAACAAGGTATTTGTGTTACATGTATGTATCAGATTGCAATAAGTATGACAGTTGCAGTACCCCAACAATTTAGCAGCAATCATTCATGGTGTATCCTTGTAGAAGGTCATGTACATGTACAAAAAGCCCAAAGCAGAGGTTTAGCAATTAACTTGTGCATTACTCACTGGTGTTAAGTAACCATTGTAACAACTTGTATCAACAAAGCAGCAAATTTTGAAACTAAAATCACCGGTACGGTGTATCAATTCATGTCGTTAATAGTACGGTATGGGTCACGCCATACTGCTCCATACCAGTTCAGTACAACACTCAGGGGCAGAACATTGCAGCAACTCATGTCGTTAGTATGGTATGGGTCATGCCATATTGCTCTAAACCAGTTCAGTAGTACACTCAGAGGCAGGACACTGTAGCAACTCATGTCATTAGTATGGTATAGTTCATACCATACTGCTCCAAACATTCAGTAATACACTCAGGGGCTGGACACTGTCGCAACGCTTTTCCACAGAGGGTACAGCACTGTGTAAAACAAGAAATTAACAGTATTTGATAAGTACATAATGTTCAGATGTTATTGTCCATGGGCTTAGTATGATCAGCTATGTGTGTACATGTAGCATAAAAAGGTGATGCATAAAGTGTAGCGGTGATAATAATAACTTCTACATATCTGTACAAAAGAACATCAATCTTGTTTTAATAGTTAATTCAATAAGTAATTTCATTTTAGGTTATATCAATACATAGAGTTTTAAAAAACAACAGTTTAGAAAAAAACAATTTATGCGAAAAATAATACCCACGCAATTCAGTGGCTTACCTCAGAGTCCTGCTTCGTGAATATCAGCATTTAAAGTGACAGAGGGCATTGTGTTCTCCCAATAGATGACAGCAGATGTCCCTGCTGAGTAGGGGTATAGAGCAAACCCACTACAGTACTTCAGCTCTGAAGACACATTGTGCTGGTGATCTTCCAGTTGGGTTTGGCCAATATGTCCTGCCACTTGTGAGCAGAATACAGACCAGATGACATGAGATGTCCCTGCTGAGTAGGGAGTTTAATCACTCCATTTAATAGGGGTTTTTACTAACCCCAACGGAGCTTAAAAGGCTTTTTGTTCAGAACATATCCAACTCTATCCCCTCGCTTCACAAAAGAAGAGGCACCTTCATGTTTCGAGAAGACAAATGTGATAAATCTCCCCATTGAGTATGAGTGTTGCATCTATCCAGAGAGAAGAAATTTCTCATAAAAATCAGGTTGTGCATCGACTTCTTGTCGTTTGGATCTCCAGTATTATCTGTGTGTCAATAATTTACAAAGTAATACTTTACTTCACAATTGTCATAACTTTGCAAACACTCAATTGCACGACTTACAAAATTATGGTTTTTTTTATTTCCAAGAATAACTGTATATGTGGCTCACTGATCTTTTATACATGAATAATTTAATTTCTCTTTTAGTATTAGTGAAACTCAAAGTACAGTACATTTATCATAATTTACCTTTGCTCACATGTGATTACAAAATTTAATTATATGCTATGTATCATTCACTACAAATCCCACTGCTTTCTAATTGTTAAAATCTCTATTTCCTACTGTTAAAATTCTGACTGCTTTCTTACTGTTACATTTCCACTGCTTTCTTACTGTTAAAATCTCTCTGCTTATTACTGTTAAAGTCTAACTGCTTTCTTAGTTAAAATTTTACTGCGCTCTTAATGTTAAAGAGTCACAGTTTTCAGATTATAATTTCAGTGTTTTCTTACTGCTGAAATATCACTGTTTTCTGTCTGTTTTGTGATCTTATTTTTTGTTCCAATCTACATGTATGTCCCATGGGCGTCAATCCTGGGGGGGACGGGGGGACACGTCCCCCCCACTTTTTGAAGGGTGGGGGACACCATATCAAATGTCCCCCCCAGTTTTGTTTTAATTCATGTATCTCATATTATAGGGGCAATTGAATGTGTCATCTACTGTATGACTTACGGTAACGCGCTGTCTGTAGTAAAGCTAATGCTTTAGTCGATGCACCGCCCGAAACTGCAATTTACTCACTGGACCACCCGAAACCGCCCGCAATTGGAAACACTTCGTATCCTTGGTTTTACAAACGCTAGCGTGTCGCACTAAACAGCCCCCGAAAGAGCGTGATCTGAAGAATTTGATGGTACTGTAAGTTTACTTCCGGTGACGCGCTATCTACGTACAGCCCGAAATGGATCGACCATTTACTCACTGGACCGCCCGAACTTGGGACATGCTAGCGGGTTGCACCAAACAGCCGTCAAAAGAGTGTGTTCTAAAGACTTCAATAGCCCAAAAATGTATGAATTACGCAGAATGCGTGTTGGTTGTCTTTTCAGCATACTGATCAATGCATATGGTAAAAAAGCAAAAATAGCCCCAGCATCGAAGGCAGCTATGGTAAGTAACCGAATAACCAACTAAAGTCAGCTTTTCAAGTTTTAATTAAGAACAGAACAAATGAGTGAACATTGAATTTTTTGATGAACAGTACTGAGGCTGAATGACGCAGGAGCGGATAAATTATTTAATGGTCTGTCACATTCATCGGGACATGCTGGCAGAAATCAACATTCAAGATATTGCAGAGGAATTCATCTGCAATTCCGAATCCAGACTTCACACTTTTGGAAGATTTCGCTAGAAACTAATAACGGATAAGATATGTTGGTGATTAAAGTTATATGTGGGCACTTTCAAACCAAAAGTGGACATGACTCAAAAAAATAAATTTATATTTTTCTTATTTCTTCACACTTTCATGTTCCGATGAATCTGACCAGCATGTCCCGATGAATCTGCAAAATCAAAATCATAGACTAATTTTTCATTGTTCTCTCTATTTGCCCTCATGTCATCACCATTTTTATTTGTTTGTTTATTTTTATTTGTTCTGATAGTGTATTTTTAAGTGGAAAAATCCTGTATAACTTAGATATTCTTTAAATGGGCCCATTGTTTTAAACATAAGCAGTTGTCCGTAAAATTTGATACATTTTTTTTCTTTGAAATATGGTATACAAGAAAGATTCGTCAAATTTTAATCAACATCCTTCATTTTTCTTTTAATCGCATACTTTATTGTTACGCACAAAGCTGGAAATGTATGTTCCTGGAAGTGGCCTTAAAAAAAGGATGATAAACATTCTATCTGCAAAATTAAATGATATACAAGTGAAAGAACCTATTATAAACAACCATGGACTTTACAAGTTTCCTGAACCAAAGCAAATTTTTTACTTATCATAGAATCCATTAAAGTTTTTTTTTGTTTTGCTTAAGGACACCAACAAAATGTAAATGAGTAATGTTTTTGCATGTCCTCTGCATGTAGAACAAGTTACCGATGTGCGCAGCTGTCCCATGCATACGAAAGTTAACAATTTTTGGGGAACAAAATATTATGAGGATCTAGCCTTGAATGTTGGTTGTTAAAATTCAAAAAATAAAGATTCCAACCAAATATGTTTAATATCTGGAGCATAAAGTACATGTATGTTAAAGGACACCTGTAAGTGTAGCACGCGTTACAGTGGAATTGCCCATAAAAATTCATGTATGTTGGGCTTTTATTAGTGTCGCTTGTTCTATCTCTCTCTGAACCAAGTCCAAGTTTTATATATAAACATTTATAGCAAGGAGAGCTTTTCTAGGTCGTTCAAACATGCTAAAACCCAACAGCTTCAGGGGGCTCCGCCCCTGAACCCCCGCCAAGGGCTTCGCCCCTGGACCCCACCAGGGGCCCTTGAGCGGGCCCCTGGACCCCACGCCGTAAATGATCCTGCTGTCCCCCCCGCATTTCAAGACGGATTGACACCCCTGGTATGTCCCCATTAGTTCATTTTCAAAACATTTTCATAAGCTCCCTCGAGGTTGTTACACAAAATTTACATTGTTTCAATATAAAATTCCCTGTCCTACAATATGCTTATTTCCAATTTGTTGTCTGCGTGTATTTTATATAAATGAACACTATGTTTCTAAACCATGTGTTTTTAAGGTCATTTGACCCTCAAACATAAAGACCAATTTTATTCATTATGAGAAAACAATCATTTAGGTGACTGAAGTGTGTGTGAGGTTAGTGGTATGACATTTGTCTATAATACATGTTAATTAACCAATTATTGATAGCATTAGTATTAATTCAAATTTCAACTTTTACAGCCTCATGGTAGCTATAATAAGTGGGGAATACTTGAGTTTGAACAGAACCACAACCTCTCACATACACATGATCAATCAATGTTCCTTTCATAGTTGTAGCATCTACAACACACTGCTTGTAACCATGTTCACTCATCATATTCTCAATGCTTGAATTACATGTAGTCTTAACATTCAGAATGTCTTCATTAAAGTCTCCCATTATTATACACCTCCTTGATACTTTCTGCAGTTCATTCACAAGGGTTTTCTTATTAGATATAAAATCCTGAAGCACATATGATGATGGTCGATAGATAACAACTACTACTGACACATTAGAAATGATCTGGAAAGCAATATATTCTATATTTTGAACTGGCAACATAGGTCTACTCATCAACCTCTGGGTTCTTCCATAGACTGCTACACCTCCATGAGACTGATGCTGCAACATTTCAGTTAATTGACTTGAATTATCATATGAAAGACATCCTGGCTGATGATAGCTTTTGAAGTCATTCAATTGCATGTCATATTGTAGTTGATCTTCAGTCCATGTTTCAGTCAAACAAATAAAATCTGCCTTCATCATTTCACTGTTGGATTTCAAGTCCATATAATGTGCATGTAATCCCTGGATGTTATGCATCATAATGGCCATACTGATAGATGACTCTGTATCTTCCATACCTTCATCATCAATATATACAGGCATCCTTTTCAGAGCATCAGCTACTGCTTCATTACAAAATATGTATTTCTCATCAAACCCTTCAACGACAAGACCATCAAGTGATGTAACACGGCTTAGACTCACATAAGCTTGTCCTGCTGCAAATGTGCGATCAAGACACACTACTGCTTTATTAGTTGTCATTCCTTGTACTTTGTGTGCTGTACATGCCCAAGCTAACTTCAATGGAAACTGATGCCGTACACATTTTTTACCGATGTTTTCTTCCTGTATCTCAATAGGTACACTGTCTTCATCATTTGAAGATGATGCAGATTGTCTCTTCAGTTTCAATCCAACCTTATTGTTATCAAACTTAATTCTGATACACTTGGCTTCAGATTTGTCGTGTGACATTACTATTTTTGTTACAGTTCCAAAGACACCATTAACAAGTCCATCTGACACATCAATGTTTTTAGTTAGCATAACTCTAGCACCAACACCAAGTAGCAGGGATTGCGGTAGGCTTCCATTAGACTTCTTCAAGGGTTCTCCTCGTCTAACTTTTGCATTTCTAGAGTCTGTCTGATAATCCTTTGCCTCAATATACACACAATCAGGGCACTTGGAATGTTGAATCTTTACATTTTCTTTATCTACTTGTTTATTACATGGGAATATATGGACTGCATCATTCCACTCTTGTCCCGTTTCACATCCCTTCAACATCTTCATGTCATCATCCTGCATTGGTTCATGTTTCTTTCTTACACAAAGTCTGCTCAGTGTTTCTGCAAACTGTGCATCTTCCTTTTGTCTCATAACTTCAGTCAGTTCAACAATCTTGAAATTATCATTCCACAGAACACCTGTAACATTATTCTGGTACAAAGCTTTTGCCTTCACAGGGGGCAACTGATAGAAATCACCAACAGCTAATACACTGACACCTCCAAAAGGAGCATGACTTCGACATTGCTTTATCTGTCTGAGACGTCCATGGATGTAACACAGTAACTTCTGACCAACCATTGAAATCTCATCTATAATCAGTATCTGCAGCTGATCAAGTTTCTTACGAAGTGTACTGATCTTTTCTTCACCAAGTGGTTGATATGGCAATGATACATCTGTTGATATTGATAGTGCACTGTGAACTGTCGCACCATTGATATTAAATGCAGCTACACCTGTTGGAGCAGTTAGCATTACTGACACATACTCAGGGTTTCTCATCATTGATCCAAGTATCCGTGTTGCTTCATAATCAATACACTTTACAAGAAGACTCTTGCCTGTTCCAGCACCACCAGTAAGAAACACTTGAACTGCATCAGGGTTTTTACCATAAGCTTTGTCCAAACACCACTGTCTGATTTTATAGAACACCCTTTTCTGTTTGCCATTTAAGGATCTCATCATGTTTAATGCATCAGACTTTGGTACTCTTGATGAGTGTGCTTCAACATCACATATCTTCTCTGCATTTCTATCAGATTGTAAATCTGGAACATTACATTCCTCATCACTGTCCTCTGCTTCAATTTGCTGTTGATCTTTACATTCATCTCTTTGTAACTGTTTCTGGACTGATTAATGCCCATGCATCTTCCTGCGGACCAAATTTCTGAAGAAGTTCTTCTGCATCCTCCAATAACCCAATATCAACTTCACATCTGGATTGATTACTTTCCACAATTGACTTCACTGATTGTAAACTTCCCAGTACACTGACAAAACCATGGCTAAAAAACTTCTCGTAAGTTTCAAATTGTGCTGGTTTCAAATGAACATCAACCCGGTAAGGAAGAAACAACTGCAGCATACTCTGATAGTACTTCTCAGAAGACTTTGTCACTGAAAATCTTGGATATCTAATGACAGCTGGATTAGTTCTGGAACGTTTCTGGATGTGTCCCAAATAATTCTTCAAGGCAAACATTTGTGACTTTCTCTTACCACTAGATACTGTGCATATGTTTTCATGATACTTCACGATTCTGCAGATAAACACTTCCAATTTGTTTCATACTCTGCTTTGCATCCTGATTTCCACTTTCTGCCTCACTCTGTGCATGTCTCAATAACAGTCCCATCTCACGTTCAGCTTTAGACATGTAAGACACCACATTTGCTACACATGCATAAACATCTCTGATAAATTGAATATCCATGTTTGCATTCCAACATCTCAACAAGTCAGGATTATACTGATTAACCCACACATCTTGGGGTTCTCGTTTCAACACAAAAATTACTTTCTTGGTTAACATGTCATTTGCTTCCTCAAAATCATGCTGTGTGGTGCCAATCTTTGTGAACAGTTCATTAGTTGTCATGTGTTGATTTTCCTCCTCGTTAACAGCAGTCCATACTGATTTCAACAAGTCCTTAGCATCATCTTCAGTTAGTGTATTATCTGACATATCCTCACAATCATCATTATCCATGGGCATTGGATTAGCAACAGATGTTCTCATGGAGGGTGGCCTTGGGAAATTAAATCGACACTGAGTACCCTTTTTCTTACATGATCTGGAATGTCTTTTACTATGTTGCTGTACACTGCTTACAATCTCATTCAACTCTTCATCTTCTTGTTTTGATGGCAACGCACAACTCACATACTTATCAACAAACTTGGCCACTTCATCATCACTCTCTGTACCCAACTTAGGTGCATTTTCAATCCAAAATAGACAATGAGTATGTGGTGAGCCTCTCTGCTGGAATTCTACTCGATAAAAATAATCTTTCACTTTCCCAATAGGTGCTGCTCTTGACATTACAACATCTTTCAAAAATGTATGAAAACGCTTGCCAAACATTCTAGCCACAGTTACAGGATTATTTCTCAATAGCAGACATTTCTCATTCCAGTCCAATTCTTCACTATTTCTAGAGTCACCTTGTTGTCTGAGTAAAGTATTAATCAATTCAGGCCATCTCATGTCAGCTGCAGAAAATGAACAAAACCATGTAGGTATACCAAGTTGTCTGATCATTGCGAACACATTTTTCTGAGTCGATTGCCAATATGGCGGAGTTCCTCTAATTGGCTTTAAAAACTTGTACCCACTGTCTGATTTTAACATATCTTTCAACTTCTCCTTGTCATGAAGCATATTAGCAGTCACCTTTCCACCATCCTTTGTTTTGCCTGAACTTTTGCGTAAAGCAAAGGAAACACTAGAAATAACTTGTTGGACTTCAGACAAGTATTGAGCATAGAATATGTACTGCGTACTTTTTGCAAATCTGTTATCAACATTTATCAGTCTATTGTTCAGATACCTGGAAAGTGTTAATCTAACACTGCGCTCATCACTGAATACCGGCTCACCTCTTGGAAACAACACTGGGAAACACTCAGCTTCATTACTTTCTTCCATTAAAAGTCTGATTGGATTATTCCCTTCACATGGTGCAACACAATATACATCATCAAAATACTGATCCAAAATTTCTTATCCAATATTTGCAGGCTGTAAACAAGTGTCCAATGGTATGCCTCGTAATCGTTCCTCATGTGTTTCGTCCTCATTGTCATTGTCAATATCATCTTGAACTTCATCCTTGACTTCCTCTTTATGATCTTCATCTTGCCCATCACATGCCTCTTCTGACAAGGAATTACACCACTCTGTGTCAATCTCAATATCACAATACCACTTATTATTCTCTTTAAGATACAGTAAGGCAGTCTCTACATGTTCTTTAATAATAACTAGTTCTTATATAGTGCATTTCACAATAACGTCTCAATGCGCTTTGTTGACAAACTCATACTGGTAATAACCTTTATAAGCTAACTTCCTCTTCAGCTAAACTCGAATCATCTGATCTTCACATGCAGTCCTTGGTAATGATTTCACAGTTTCTGTAACATTTGAGGGTACACATACCACTGGCCCACGTACACCATGTTGTCCACCTTTAGGCAACGCCATTAACTTCACAAATGGAATATTTAGTGCAATAAGATGCTCTTCTAAATTGTTTAATGTTGCCAACTCTTCTGGAATTTCTGTCAGGTGTAAATTATTAGAACAAGCTTCTGCAGGTATTTTATTTTTCATTAATTTCCTGTCACATGTGCGACATATCCACAAAGAAAACCTGCTTGATTTTGACACAACACAGTCAGTTGTACAATTTCCATCACATTTATGTACAAACTTCTCACAGATACAGTCATTACTCTTGTATTTAGTACGATTACATTTAATAACTTGCTTTCGAAACAAGTCTCCTACACACAGCACACACATATTCAGGTCCATCTAATATTTCTTTCTTAAAATCACTCAGCACATTATTGATATGATATTTGTTCATCTTTTTTTTGCACTGCTCGACTGGTGTTCCTCTTTGTAATATTCTGCCTGAAACTTGCATTAGTCTTGTACTTCTTTTTGTTGAAGTCAATAACATTCTTCCGAAAATGTTCATTCTCATGATATTTAGATTTAGAAGCATCAATGAGTTTGTTCCTATAGCAAACATCAACATGGTATTTATTCATAACACTGTCAACTGTTGCTTTCTTGTGATTGGGATTGTTACGGTATTTGAATTTAATGAAATTAATAACTTTATTCTTGAAATTTTCATCACTATGATATTTCACCTTACTTGCATTCCTCACTTTCCCCCGGAATTCTTCATTAACCATATATTTCATCCTACTGGAATTGATCACTTCTTTCCTGAACTTATTATCTCTGTACTTTGTTTTACTACTCTCAATTTTACACATTCTATGTTTCTTACTTTCATGATATGATACTTTGCTAGCATGTTTCTTTGAGTCTACGACTTTCATACTGTAAGTCTCATCAGCTCTGTACCTTATTTTTACACTTTGCTTTCTTGGCCTCTCTAAAGTCAACATCTGTCTTATAATTATCACATTTTCTGATTTTATCTGTCTTATATTTATCACATTTTCTGATTTTAAGCTCGTTATTATGTTTGCAGTCAATATCCCTAGGGTTTACAGTGTACTTTGCACATTGATCACTTTGTGCAGTTTATTCATCACCTCTCTGTCCAACGTCTCCGATGATAATTCATGGACTGATAGAACAACATCATAATGCACTGTGTGTATGATTCAGATAAATGCCCAGACCACATGTCACAGCACTTCTCTCAACATCTTTTGCTGAAAAATTGTACCAACTCCAAATGTCATCATATGTGTATGTATCAGTACAAAGCATATGTGCCATTGCCATAATTTCAATCTCTGTAGCCCAAGTACCAGCATCAAACATTCTCTGTCTCATTACATAGTCCTCCATATTAGCAAACCCGTCTCTCACAAAACATCCCAACTTATCAGCATTCTTCAACAAATGATCAACACAAGCAATTCTCAATTGTACATGGTAACGTTCAGTCCCTGATACAGCAAATGAGACAGCTCTTAAGAAACAACTGCCATCACCTCTAGTATGTGAAATAGCATCAGGTCTCCCCATTGGTTCACATTCTGCATAAATTGATTCTGATTTCAAATGTGACGTTTCCAAACCAAGTGTTTCACAAACAACCATCTTTCGTTCAAAGCTTAATGGACAAAACTTCATAACACCAGGTCCAGATTCTGCAACTATTTCAACATCATCACAACCACCAGGTGTACTTTCATTGAAGTCTTCTCTTCTAATGTTACATGTACCCGTCATACACAAACCAACTTCACTCTTACAAAAATCTTCATTGATATTATCTACACGATTCTCACTTGTAATATCTTTAGCTATGTTGTTATGTTCATCTCCTACTACATGTACATTAGACAGTCCACATTCACTATAATCAAAACACATTCCTGAGCTGCTCTGATTGTCACTTTCCATTTCTTCATGTGTACATGTACATGTCACAGCCTCACCATCAATGCAGATTGACATACCAGTTACTTCATACTGCTCAGTATTTGACAAATTCATAGATTGTGCTAACTTTGTACAATACCTGTATACACCTTGCCATGTTGTTGCACGCATCCAATACTTGATCCTCTTTCAACCATACAGCCTTGAATACTTCTGGAATGTGAATCAAATACATAACATATACCATCTTGAGCAATTACAGCAAAAGTATTTTCATGGAAACTTATGAAACATGCATGATATTTCTGAAGAGCTTGTTCTAGTGCAGTTTTCAATGGCACCATGTTAAATTCCACCAAGTCATGAGCATTTTCATCAAATGTCCCTGATACAGATTCGTGATACTTCATGCTGTAGTGTGTGTCAAAAACATCTAATTCAGTTGGCAATTCATTAATCAACAAGTAATTATTGTTCATTGTTGTACTGTCTTGTAAGAAACCATAGAGTTCATTGCCCGTCATCAGAATTTAATCCACGTCACTACACTTCCAGTTTGTCACCTCTTTTTTTGTTACTGTACATCATTGAGGCCAGACAATTGGCAACACATTGTTTCCCACTATTCAAACCAAATCTTCGATCACCTTGCTGTTTCTCCATGGATCTCTTTCTCAATTTCAAACTTGTACTTACATTTTCCTGCATAGCAAACTTTTTCTCCGTTGTTAACACTTGTACTGTTGTCTCAATTGTTTTGTCCTCAACATCATCAGAAACTGCCTGAAATGCGTTACCATCTTCTGGAATACCAAAGTCATGAAACAAACAGTCTGAATAGTTTGAAAAGCCACACTTGCGACAGATCCAGGTTATATTTGATTCTGATAGACTCGCATAAATGTATTCTGAAAAACCTATACAATCAATATGATACCATATACTGCATTTATCACACCACTTTTTGTTCACAAAAGTGCATTAATTTATCACACATCCAACACATTTGGGTTTTTGATTGCCCCTTGTCGAAACTTTTAATGGTGCCGTTTGTGATGCCATCCTCTTTGTCATCTTGTATCTAACTGTTCTCTTTCTCATCATGCATCTTACCACCTTCTTTCACATCTGGTATCTCACCGCCCTCATTGTCATCATGTATCTTGCCATCCTCTTTGTCATCTTGTATCCTACCATCCTCTTTGTCATCATGTATCTTACCATCCTCTTTGTCATCTTGCATCCTACAGTCCTTTGTCATCATGTATCTTACCATCCTCTTTCACATCTTGCATCTTACCGTCCTCTTTGCCTACTTGTATCTTACCATCATCTTTGTCATCTTGAATCTTACTATCCTCTTTGTGATCTCTTCTCTTGGCATCCCCTTTGTCATTTTCCATCTTACTATCCCGTGTGTCTTCTTGTACTTTACAGCCGTCTTTGTAATCTCTTTTCTTACAATCCTCAACATCTACCATACAGTACTCTTGATCGTCTTTCTTACCATCCTCATCCTCATCTCTTACCTCATCTCTTACCTCAGAATTCCCTTTATCATCTCCTTTCTTAGTATCCTCTTTGGCAGCTCCCATTTTACCATCATCTTTTTCATCTACCATGTAGCCAACCTGTTTGTTATCTCTAATCTTACCTTCTTTATTGCTGCTGATTTCACTTTCAAATTTGTCTTCGAGCCTTCCTTCTCGTGTGCTTTCATCTGCAACTTCATGTATGGCCTCGATACTTCTGTCATCTTTCCTCTCAACATTTATCTCATATATCTCAACGTTATATTCAGTGTATTCAAACTTTGATTCCAACTTTGGTTTAGACTTTGATTCAGAGCTCGTTGCATCTTTTATAGTGTTCTTACTGCCTTGAGGAGGTGCCAACCTCAAGTCTGGTGCATCTTTGTTCGGGTTCTTACTGCCTTGAGGAGGTGCCAACCTCAAGTCAGGTGCATCTTTGTTCGGGTTCTTACTGCCTTGAGGAGGTGCCAACCTCAAGCCAGGTACATCTTTTGCTCTTTCCTTATTGCTTTGGGGAGATGTGCAAAACCCCAAAACAGCATGAGAGGGAAGTGAAATGTCACATGGAGGAAGACAGACATGGGAAGACATGGAGGGAGAGGGATGAGACGTAGAGGTGGATGAGGGAGTGGAATGAGACTGGACATTTACAGACATGGGAGACATACATCTGGCGTCCTCCTGCTTAGCTCGTAAGCGACGCATCCTTTCTCTATTGGCTTTAGTCCTAGCTTGGTAGCTCGGCATCTTCTGTTGAAGGAAAAATAACATACCAAATATGTGAACAAAATACATGCATGTTGTCGGCAATAGTATTTTCTTTGAAATGTTTACATGTATATCAAAGCCTTAGTTAGCACAAAATCTTTCATAACAATCATAAATTTTCTTACAGTTTTTAAAAATGTCCATTATACAATTGTTGCACGCTGTGATAGGGTTCACGGTATTTCGTACCCTCGAGGCGGCAAATGAAACTTAAGGCAAAGCAGTTCACCTGGGCTGCCATTAGTCGCTGAGGGTGTACAAAACATGGACCCCCATCACACCTTTTAACAAATTAATGTTTTGGTATAACATGGTTATTATAGATTGCAGGGGGTGAAAACAAACATTACAAAGAAAATTAAATCATATTTCTGTAGGCCTATCAATTTGTAATTGAATTTGTTGTTTAGTTGAACAAATTGAAACACTTTAACAGGAAATTTCCATATTTAAATCAATTTATCTAGTACAGTCATATTTATAAACTTAAACCTGTTTTTTTAAAAAATTATATTGTGCACAGAGCTGGAAAATCCAATAGTGGGCATTGTCATGGGATACATCACTAATGTTCTCCTGAGCCATGTACGTGCATCTTTCTACTAGCACATTACGTGATTGGTTCTCAACCAATAACATTAACAATCAATTACCGTGTTACTAACAGTACTCAGCAGTTAACTTAAAGATGTGCAGTGTTCCTCTTGTCATTATCATTATCTATGGGGCAATCTCTTATAAAACACAATAAATAAGACACATTAATGTCACTAAATCACTGCATAGGTTGCTTTAGTTAGCACAAACTAATTTCCAAATACAAAGTAAAACAATCTGCATCTAATCACCCTTTCCGTCAAACGGCACTCACACATACCGACAACTGCTCCAGCACACTCCATATTACATTAATTTTATTCTACACTTATTGATTTGGGAACTTTTTCATTAACGGTTACGTTCAAGTCAAGGCCAATATTACAAACAAATGTGCACGGCGCAGGGAGACTGTCATCATTCTCACCAAGTTAATGCACGCATTTGTGCTGGCCATCACATATAATGACAGCACTCTTTGCGATGTGACACCAAGCCCATATGAGTGTAGTAACTGCGTCAATAGTTCATAATTTCTTATACAACCATGCGCCTCCTATATCGTGACGACAGTCCCCCATGAAACTATTCAAAAGTTTAAAAAATAATAGTAAAATACCAATAACTTATATCAACATAAAAAATATCAAAAAACAGTAGTGCCAAAGCCAGTTACACTGATTTGTCATTTCCTAAACAATATAAAATCACAGCCTTTAAAAACCCACCAAAACCATTCACTTAAAATAAACAACAAAACTTAACCTTTGCTTTGAAATTGAGCATGCATATATCAATGGATTAAACAAACTAACCAATGATAAATAACAAAAATTCCTAATTAGTTTCAAAACCTTGGCACATCCCACAAATATTTCAACATTTGCATGTCGTAAATAACATCAGCATACTCAGTCAGTCAGTACAGTACTATTACCAACTAGTATTAATACGTAGTATTAAATTTAAGTAGTTCAGGGGGCCTAGTAATAATATGTACTTGGTACTGAATACTTGGCATACTACTAATACTCTAATTTATTCTTAGAGTAATAAGTAGTAATTTGTTCGATTCCTATCTATATTCAATGCCAATAGGGATAATTATGTCACATGGTGAGAGTGATGGACTTGGAATGGACAGTATAAGGAAACGTTTGGCATAAATTATTAAAAAATAAATGCCTTACTTTTTTAGAAATACAAGCTAAACTGTACAAATAAAATCGCCACTCAACAAAACATTAATGAGTAAAACACTTCAATTCACACTTCTAATCTAGGCCATGGTGGCCATGCCTAGGCCTAGCTAACTCAGGTAGCTGGTTATGAAGGTGAAACAAGCATGAAAATCAACTAAAATAACACTGTTCAACACTACATTAGCCATCGGTTGTGCGTGTACACTAACTTTTTAGTAGTAGTACACAACATGTACATCATCATGTACATCATGTGGATGTGTTTGTACACGCACAACCGATGACTAAAATAACCCACAAAAATACCACATACACAAAGAGCACCTTTACGAACTATAATCTACCAATGACACTTGATCATTCTTTAAACAAATTTTAAGGAATATCTACTGAAACATTTCAATAGAATATGAATTTTCGCATTTATTTCCAATAAACATTGTCTAGCAACCCATACCGTTGTTGGAGATAACAGATCTGGTTCCAAAGACGCTGGTTACGCATTACCACAGTTTGCGTAAGTCTCTTGCACGGCACCAGCTGCACCATCAAATATCGCCACCAATAGCTGACGTCACACGTCCTTCAGAAACTTGACAGTAGAAAGAGGGCGCACTTGCGCACGTAGAAACGCCCCTCGTCTCCCACCCTCTAAACCTGGGCCCAATTTCATAAAGCATGTAAGCACAAAACTTGCTAGCAACAGCAAAATCTTGCTTAGCACAAACAGGTTACAAATCAACATTCCATAAAGTTTACATTATTACCACTGGTACCCCCGCTCACTTTTTGCTTAGTAAAGAAATTTTCTGCTTAACAGCTTTATGGGCCTAAGTTCATAGCGCTGCTTAACGATAAGCAATGTTTCGAGCTAACTTTAGCAGAAAAATTGGCTTAATTCCTAACCGATAGAAGACCAATTGCTTTGTGCACTGCCCATTCGATTTGTACATGAGAAGCACATGTAATTCCTACGTATGTTTAGGGTTTTCGTAAGAATGCATTAGATCGGAAATGTTTTTTTCCATCGTGTTCCTTTTAAAATTTATTAGTAGGAAAAACACAATTTTTTTACTGTGATGTCATCAGGTGTCGAATTACGGTAATTCAAAGCTTATTCCTTTAAAAAACATCTCCTGAAACATATGTCGTAAAGTCATATTGTTTGTGTTGTTTTGTAGCTTACAACAATTGCAAAAATTAATTTTTAAGGATGACCCCACTTTGACCTTTACTTCCGGTCCAAACAGGAACTCAAATTTTTAAAATAATCATATCTCCTGAACCACAGGTCATAAAGTTGTAACGTTTGTGTTGTATTGTATCTTACAATACTTGCAAAATGTTATGTAAAGTGATGACCTCACTTTGACCTTTACTTCCAGTCCAAACAGGAAGCTCAAAACTTTAACAACTCATATCTCCTGAACCACATCATAAAGTCATGTTTGTTTTTGTTTTGTAGCTTGCACGCCTTGCAACATTTATTCAATCGACGACCCCGATTTGACCTTTACTTCCGGTCCAAACAGGAAGCTCAAAACTAAAAAAAATTATATCTCCTAAACCACAGGTCATGTTTTTAGCTCACACAACACTTGCAACATTTTATTCAATCGACGACCTCAATTTGTCCTTTACATCCGGTCTTTACAGGAAGCTCAAAACTTTAACAAATTTTATCCCTTGAACCACATATCATAAAGTGGTTTTGATTGTGTTGTACTGTAGCTTATAAGACCTGCACCCCTTTTAATTTTAAAAATGACAACCCAACTTTGACCATTACTTCCGGTCTAAAACAAAATCCGAACTTGTTTAACAATTTTACAGTGATGATCAGTTTCGATAACAAGCATTCATTTCACCTAAAAGTACCAACTCTTCATAAATCATGACACGTACAAGAAACAAAACAAATCACAATTAACTTTTTTATTCCTACATCACACACCTCAATACATCAACAGATCAAACAAAGTTGAACTTCACATACAGCTGTCGGTATTAAATATGTGGTAACCATTCTAGAAGTATATTTTGATCCCATTTTGAATCAGAACAATTAAAAATTATCCCATTAAGTATTCCATGCCCTCGACTAACGTTGTCTCCAAAACTAATTGGAAATTGGCAGCATGATGGCGGCGTGATGACGTCAATGCATGAGGTCCATTGACCCGCATCAATAATAGACTATAGGGCATGGAGTCAAAATAGCTTCCTAAACTGGTTTTTGTAGTCTCCTCCTTGTGACTACCTAAAATATGGCTTAAAATGTGGGTATTGTGTGTCTTATCAAAATCCTGATAGTTCCCACCCCCAGAAGTGGAGCACTTCAGAAAAAAATGGCGCCTTAACCTTTGGGGGGGGGGACATTATGCCCCTCCCCCCTACCACCACATTTTTTGTTTTCCACGTCTACAGTTTGTTTGATTCAAACAAAATTTGGTGACTTTTCCTAAAACATTATACCGAACATTTTTAAATGAAATTTGAATACATTCGTCAATTCTTGTTGCCATGGCAACCAATAATTGTTAGATTTATTTTCTATATATGAACAAGTTTAAAATGTAATTACTGAGGCTGATTTTAGTGTTTTAATTTGAGGAGTCACATAAATATTATGTTTTATTCTTGAAATACCACTTAAAAAAATATGTTGTTTTTCTTTGTTTTTTTCATGAAAAATGGCGCCAAAACAATAACAATATTTAAAAATATTGTTAAAATATATATTTTTTTTAGGTCCAATTTTGTTTCGAAATTGATGTCAATTATTATTGAGTACATTATAATTAATTTACAACTCAAATCAGTAAACACATTTATACAGCTATTAAATCATATATCAGTTATATTACATATTTATAAGCCAATTAAATGAGGGTATCTTCAATGGGAATTTGAATACAAAATGGCAACCTAGGACCTTCAAAAGTTGTTTTTAAATACTTTTAGATCATTTGGAACCTTAAAGGATATGATTGCTTCATGGTACCAAATTGTCCATTTACATACATAAAAATTTTTTTTTTCTAACCTAAAAACACTGTAAATGTCAGGATTTGGCAATGTAGTCTATGTATTTCATTGTATTATTGTAAATATCGCAACCTTATGGTGACCCTGAGAAATTCAAATGTTTGCATCTTGTAGATAATGAGTTGCTCTATTATGTGTGGCCAAAATTATAGCAATCAGACCAATAATAAAGAAATTGGACAGGGGGGCACAATGTGCCCCCCCCCCCCGGCCTGGGAGAGCAAAAATAGCTTGGGCTTGTTAGGGTTAAACAAAAGATCTAAAAATAAGAATTCCTTAAAAAAAGGCTGCATTCGGTGCAAGTTTGTTTCCCCTTATACATGTGGCAATTGGTTTTTATCAGTGAATATGATACCGCTGTTGTGGTCTAACTTCATATTTATTGTACAAAATATTAAATGTGAAGGTGTAAAGTGCGCCATTTCATGAAATTTGCCTGAAATGGCATTTTAAGCCCAGAATCGTAAGTTTGTAATTTTTTGCCACAAAGCCTGTATTGATTTAACAATTATTCTGAATGAGGAAGTTCATTTACAAACAATAAATGTTAAGGTAAAATACAAACTACTTCAAGTGCTTTGTGCTGCTTCTTTAACAATAGACCCCTTGCATTATTGGCCGCCAACGTTGATGAAATGTGCATGCGTGAAAGGCTATCATTGGCCAAGAGTCGTGCGCAGCGCGTACATGTGCGCAGCGCGTACATGCATGCACTTTTCCATTGTTTGTCATGGACAATGGCGGTCAATGACGTATGTGCAATCCATCAATTAAAACAAGGTTGATGAACTGTACATACAACTTTCATTACACTGGTGGTACTAGAGGCTGTTAAGACTTGGTTCTCATACTGCACGTTGTAGTCTGCAGGGAGCTGTAAGGACCTGGTTCTGATGTCATCCTCATCTTTATGATACAAAGACAAAAGAGTAAAGAAAATTATCAGAATATTAGATATTGTGCAAACTTGTAAAATAAATATTCATTGTTTTATCATGCTGCAGTATTCGCTATCGAAGTGTTACATACCATCTGATTATCACCATGTCAACTGGATCAGGCTTTGAAACCTGAATCACGATCAAAACAAGCGCCATGCTAAAGTACACTTCCCATACTCTTGTGCCTGGATGTGCATGGTTCAGTTACTATGGACTGTAAACATTTCGCTGGCAAATCGAGTGAAACAGAAACTTTGTTTTTTCAGCTTCAAGATGGTTGCTTTGCACAAAACCTGACTGTTCTTACTAAGGTGAGAATATTAAATTATGAAGTAGAAAACCTATCAACTGACTGTTTCCTGCCGCAAATTATATACTGTGGAAACTTCGCATTTTCTTCATGTACAAAAATCTTGCATCAAAAATGTGATAAATCAATCAGCAAAAACATTACATTATCATATTCCACATTATAAAACTAATTTTTAAAGAAAACTTCTCCCATGAACATATCCCAAAATGGTTACGTGTTAACTATTTATTTCCTGTAAAAAAGAAGACTGTTATTTATGGGATATGAGTTTTTGCTACCTACCTGAACACATTAAAATAACTCCTCTTCTTCAAAATTCTCCTCATCGTCACAGTTGTCACCTTCATTAACTTCTGCTTCTTCTTCTTCTTCAATGATTGGTTCCTCATCTGGCGCAGCCATGTTGTTGCAGTTCTTGCACTCACACAGTTCTGTGCAGGGAAGACTCAAAGACACACAACACTGGTCATCTGCTTCTGTGACTTTACATTTGGACTTTTTGCACTTGCATGAAGTCAGTTCAAGGATGCTCTGTTGAGCAGGTTGCATATCCATCCAGTCTATTCCAAGCCCTCCATCAACCGATTTCCAACCTTGCCCAACTGGTGATTGAACATCTGGCTGGCTCTCTAAGCAGCGCCTCCAAATAGCGGTTTGGTAATTGGCCCTCTGGATGTGTTTCATTATGGCATCTTTGTTTGGGGGCATGATGTCTTCTTGTCTTGTAGCCATTGAAAACAGAGCATATCTTGCTTCATTAACCGTACTGATTTCGTTCATTCCAAATAACTTGCAAACACATTCCTCCAGAGTAGAAATCAGGTCATCTGTAAGTGTGAATGCTTTTCCAAGCTCCTGAAATGCCTAATTGGTAAACTTTGGAGTCTTCGACACCAGCGTAAAGGGTTTAGTCTTTCCCAGTCCATACATAGCACTAACTGAATCACAACCTGTAAATGGGTGGAGGCCTACAATGGCATTGCTGATTTCCTCTCCCAGATGACACTGTATGGCGTTCAAATCAATTGTTCGCTCCTTATCTTGTTTTCTTGAAAATACAACTTGGAACCCTCAAGTTGGGCAGACACGCCAATGCCAATGATGAATACGTCGGTGTCCGGGCTCTTTATGATGATATCCTTTGTACCCATGTTGCTGATGTACTTTGCGTGTAGCATCATCCTTGTGTCGGCCTCCTCTTGAGTAGTGTATAGCTCTGGAATTGCTTCACTGACAGTGGTACCGCTACGACAAGATAACTTGTGGCATTCTTCAGAATGAGCCAGGTATACATCTACTCCCTTGAATTCATCCTCACCACAAGCACACCACGTCTCATACAAAAACTTGGCAAAGTGTTGCTTGTTGAAGCCATTTGCCAAGAATTTCTTCCATTGCTTTGGAACTGGTTGGTCCTGGTTTGCAATCTTTATCCGCTGGGACCCACTTGCAGCCCGCCTTTTTCTTTCTGCACTTTTGATGCTAACAGGGGGATATGTGTCAGTGACAAAGTGGACAACATCAGAACTGGTGCTTCTGGCTTGGTAAGCTGCATCCTTCAGGATTTTCTTGGCCAACTGTCCCATGGTAGCAGGCATCTTACTTGGTATTAGGCCTTGAAGCAATGCCATAGCATCAATAATCCACACCGACTCCTGCGGTGGATCCAACGTTGGGGATGACTCGGGTAAACTTTCTAATTGGTGAAGAAGGGCAGCCTTGTTGTTTTTGACTAAACATCCATCTTGTTTACAAATGGCTGGTGGGTATGGGCTTAAGGAATAACTTAGCATCTTCCATTGATCAACTTTGCGCACACGGCCGATGATGACGAGCCTTGCCAGTAACTCCCGGGCACTCTTCAGCACAACTTCTTTCCCTTTCATGTTGATTTTTGTCTTGTCAGAATCGGCAATTGTCTTAAGTTTCATCTTGGTGATGGGCTTGTTAAGATCGACATCTCCTTGTAGTCTGGTTTTGACGAAGTTGATGAATGCTACATCCCCCTTCTCCCCTGCTTTCAGAAGATCTGAGCACACACTGACTGATGCAACAATGCCTGATGAGAGATGCACAAGATCATCAGCATCTGTCTCTCGATCGACCGCAAAGGGATTTGTCATGCTGTTGACTGTACTCATGATATTGGCTACATCCTGCTGGTCCCTTGTGATCCTGCTTTTTGTTAGGTCTGCTCTTTTTGAAAACTTCTCACCCTTTCCAGCCATTTCTTCACACTGTCTTGTGATAAGGGCTCTTTCATGGTGGCCTCTGACCCAGCGGTTTGTAGCTCCTTGGTTGTTGGAAAAACCCTTTACTCCTCCTCTGGTCTTTGTGTCTCTATTTACTGTCTGCTCAATGGTCATATCGCATGCCACCTGTGCGAACCCATGACTGTCTTGGCGTTGCACTCCAAAGTGACCCTTCATCAACTCGTCGTAAATGTATGGATGAGTGGTAGAAAGTTGGCTCATCTCGATCCAATAAACTGGCAGGTACCGTGCGTAATTTGTTCTGTCATAGGCAAACATCCAAGGAAGCAGGGCTCTGACTGAAGCAAGATGGAGTTGCCAATCCCCTTCTCGTGTTGCACGTATGAACAGGAGGACATTTTCAACCAAATCAAGATAGGAAGACCAAAATTTGAAAGTAGCATCCTTCTTTCCTTCTTCAATGAAATGATCATACTCTTTGACCATTGTTTGGTACAACTCTCCTTGAACATGGTTGGTGAATTCACTTGGAAATGACCCTTGTAGAGATGCCACTACTTCTCCGTACTGATGTTGCCTCTCCTCTTCCAAAGAACCCATGAAGCTCTGCCAGCGCAAGCAATGAAGTGCTTCGGCCATAAGCTTGTGACATCTGATACTTCTATTGTAGTTGTGGCCATTCATCACACCAGTCACCGAGCCTGTAGCTACAACACCTGCTTCAATAAAAATATCTTGCAGTCCTGCCTCCTGAAATCGCTTCCCAATACAAGCAAGTGCTGTCATTGTTGTGTGGAAAGCCCCTAGACGAATGACTATCTTCTTCAGAAATATTGGTTCTTGCCAGCGGATTGTTTGAGCTTTGCAATAAATGGCCTGGTCAACCACTATCACAATGGCTGGAAGTGCCAACTGATCTGCTATCTCCAAGCTTCGGTGTAGTACAGTGTGGACGGTGTTAAAATCTGTTGGGCTGGCATCTATCACTGGCAAGTAAGCTACTTTTGCCTTAGGAGGGATATTGGATGAAAGCAGTTGATTAAATCCAGTCCAAGATGGCAGTAGTCGTTCCTGTGATGATTTTGCAACATAGAAGGCTTCATCCTTTTCTTTGTTAGAATGTAGAACATCGTTGTACTGACTCATCTCAAGTGCCACAGAATCATCAAATGCCTCTGGAGATGACTTTCTCTGGTCAGCGAATCTCACCAGTATTGTAGCAGGTGCAGGCAAAGATCGTTGTATTGTCTTCTTCATACTCTGAGCTGGTAAAGCTTGAGGGATTACGGCAGCAAGATGTGCATGTTGTACAGCTATTCCATTCGTGTTATGTGTCGTCCCTTTTCCTGAAAGTGTTCTTTCCCCGAAGTCATTGTTGTCCCAGACTAGAGTAGTGTAGGATGACTTTTCCAGAGTGGACGGAAGTGTACTTGAACCTTTCTCTATCTCCTGCAGCCCTAAAGCTGTATCATGCTCCAAAGCATTGGTGTGCGACGCACAATATCCAAAACCGTTAAGTAGCCCAATCAGCTGTGATGACCCACTCAGATGACGCATTGCCATTGATAGAGATGTATGCTTGGGCATCATCTTCCTCCCCTTTGTAGCCAAGTAGATAATATCTTGACAAATTGTAAGGATACGACGATCTTCTGCTGCTCCTATCTTGACTTTCTCCTCTTCTTCTGGATCAACAGAAGCACCTACAACCCATGCTAGAAAATTGTACAGCTTGGTGGATACTATTGTGCGTGCAGATTCCAATGTTAAATCAGATGATGTTGGAGGCCATGGTAGACTGGTCTTGGTCTGCATGACATCTTCCTTTAGGTCCAGTGCAGTGGAGAACCGATCTCGAAGTGAAGCCATTGAAGGTTTGGATCGTCTACCATTTTGTCGCTTCTTTGGAGGTTCAATTCTTTCATCAACATCTGTGGTGTCTGTGTTAGTATAAGAGGAGGCGTCTGTATCAGTTGTGGTGTCTGTGTCATCTCCTTCAGAACCAACTACTCCTGGCACGAGGTCTTCAGTTGATAGCGTCTCGACATACACCATTTCACTTGAGTACCTCTTCTTGGGCTGAAGAAAGCAGAGTTGTGGATATTTTCGTTTCAGGCGTTGTTTTAGGCTGTAAGTCTTGTAATTTGATGCGTCTTTAGACTCAACGTCTTTAACGGCTTTTACAAACAATCTTTTTAATGCTGTCATTCTATATATTTGCTTCTCTTGTATGATTTTTTTGTCTACAACAACTGCAAAATGAAACAAATGCCTTTCCATACTTCTGCTCCTTGATGGGTTCAACACTCTTCCTCGATTGGTAGACAGTGAAGTTCCTGAAACAACTGCGATGATACCTCACCTCTATTGCTACGCAGTCTCGGTCCTGGATCTGAAGAAGAATGTTGTAGTCATGTCTGTCTTTAGCAGCTGTTGCTAGTTTTCCACCATCCGGCTGTTCACAGAGCATTAATGGTTCCTTCTTTTTCTTCCCCTCAGAGTCCCTATGAGTTTTATTTTTTCGACAGATGATGCAAATCTTTGGTAGAATGTGGGCAGAGAGAGAAGGCTGCTTTGAAACACCAGCAACACTGAATTTTGAACGCAAGCATCTTTCTGAGGACAGACCTGGAGCTTGACCACCTGCACTTGATGTAGAACTAGAAAGCTCCAATTCTGTACAAATAAAAAAAAATTGAGAGACACGGGTGATTTTCAAAATTAAAATCATGTTTAAACAACTATGCATGCAGCTATAAAAATTCATACCATCATAACAGTAGCTATCTAATTTATAGCTTTAAAAAAACATCAGCTGTAATCAAAACTGTACTTGTATAGGCCCCTACTTAAAAAAAACAGGCTGTATTGGACAGTTATGAATATGAAAAAAAAAATTTTTGTACGAACAAAGTCATATTAATAACGCAAAATTTGTATGTATGTGAACATCCCTTTTAAATTTAAGCCAAAATAACATGTCTAGGTGTTCAAAGTATAGGGTGCTACAAAACAATCAAATGTAAAAATTGCCCCCAAAATTAAGCATGGCTTCGCCGTGTGACAGCTTTGTAGACAAAAGCTGTAAGAAAACTAAGAATAAGATATTATTCACGTGAACATAAACATATTTTTTCTTCAAGTCGACACCATTAAATACCTTTACCGCTTTGAATTTATATGTAGGCTACCGTACATTTTGGGGTGCAAAATTGTCAAAACAAATTGAAGGTAAAAATTGCCAATTTTTTTTTTTTTAAACATGGCTCCGCCGTGTGACAGCTTTTTAGACAAAAGCTGTCAGAAAACTAAGACATTATTCACATGAGCATACCATTATTTTTTCTTCGAGTAGACATCATAAAATACCCTTGCCACTTTTGATTTTATATATATAGGCTTACCGTACATTTTTTTCCTTAAAAATGTCAACAAATTGAGCCTGGGTTCGACGTGTGGCAGTTTTTTTTGACATATGTATTAGCCGTCAGAAAGCTCAATCATTATTCATGTTAACATTATTCAAAAACCATTTTATATTCATGTATTTTTTACAAATATAATTGGAGTTTACATCATACAACTTACAACTTTTGATTTCAAGTAAATATAGGCCCCTCTTTTTATTGAACTGATTTTATCTGCGAGACTAAAATATCTAAATTATATTATACTATTATTACTAATACTAGATTTGTGTTCACTCGATTGTGAGTGGAAAAAATTCGGACATTAAAATTAGTTTAGTCCATGTAAATGTAAGTTAAATGTATGGCTTACCTGAAGTCTGACATGATGCAGCATTTATTTCTTGTTTCTCATTGTTTAATTTCCCCCTTGCTTGGATGAATCTGTGAAATAGCGATAGCACGTCGGGTGATATCCACCAAATTCTGGTACTGGTAAACTAGCAGTATCGCCCAGCAGTGCATCAGGTCCAACTTGAACTTCGTCCAAAAAAGCTCTCGCTATATCAGCCTGATACCCAACTAAATCTTTCCAAATAATCACACTGCTTAGAAATGTGTTCCACCGTTTGCTCGTAAAAGGTTTTAAATCTTCTGAAACACTAGAACAATGAGCGAAACACCTATTTCTTGACGAGTCCCGATAAGATTTCGCATCGGCAGACATGATTACGGCAAACCGAGCGTCACCTGACGTGTCATGTGACGCAATACCAAAGCCGGTTAATACAACCTTTCTGATTGGCGGACTAGCGATTATACGTCATTTTGTCGATCTGATGGGCCAATCGGATACATTGATAATCTTAGCGATTTCTTAGCAACGTAAGTGGATTAAATACGCGATTTGATTGGACGGTTTTAATGAAATAATATTGACCTTTTTCGTCAAAATATAAAATAATGCTCCACTTCCCAGTGTGGGAACACATAAATTAATTTCTTTTAAATATTGTTCTTAATTCTTAAATAAGTTTCAGGTAGTCACAACATGTGGAGTACAAGACAAGCTTTAAAATCGGCTCGCCCTATGGTCTATAAGTAGTAGGCCTATTACTAAACTTTGAAATGCATACCACAGCTCTTATTATGTTCACTGATCACAGAACATGTAATTAAAGCATAACAAGGTAATGTTTTAATGTCTCACTTATGAAACACTGATACTAAATCATTGTCCGTTTACTTTATCTTTACATTTTATTTGCTGCCCATATATTGTTCCGTATTTAAATTGTCTTGGTCTGTTGAACCACTTCATTAAATGTTGGTGTTTCAGTGTTTCATGAGTAAGGCATTTAAACATGGCGCGTCTTGGAAGGGCGGTCTAGAGCATGCACTGGACTCAAGCTTTGACGTTTCTGATCAGCGGAGTGTTTGTTTGAGTCCCGGTCATAGCACATGTGTCCTTGAGCAAGGTACTTTTTACCAGTATGGGACGTAAAGCCGTATGTCCTGTGTGCCGTGTACTGCACGCAAGAGAACAGAGTTTACCACTAATCATAAAGAGAAAGGGTTTGCCCTGGTGTTTATAGCAGTGGCTGCTGCAAACATAGCTCTGCTTATTCTGCTGAAGAAAAAACAAACCAAAAAAACAAAAACAGCAATGATATTAACGAGCACTTTGATACACCCCTCTGGCGGTAAAAAAAAAGGCGCTATACAAGAACCCAGTACTATTGTTACTATTACATTCATCCCTAATGTTATTGTCCTCTGTGCAAAGTCCAAAACAATATGCATCAGTTTTCCATAACAACATCAAAAACAAACTTAATTTCATACTCTAATTCATGTACATGTACATCTATAGCAGCATAAGATTGTAAATACCTTTCAATTATATTGAGAAATGTCATTATGAAATATACTTCATACCTATAAAGACAAATGAAATCAATCATCTCGTTAATGTCTTAGCGAATGCTTTAAAGAAAAACATTTAATTTAAATGTCTGTTTATCTGGGTCAGAAAGTTTTTTCTTATTTTGATTCTGTTCTTGTAAGAATAATTCTGCACCAGTAAACCTTTTGAGCCTCATGCCCTGTGGTCTTGTGGGTTTTCACCTCAAATTCAAGCCCTGAACAAAATCTTCAAATGTATATACAGTACAGTTTTTTTGGTTGCCTCACTCCAACGAGCAAGAAGCTAGAAGTCGTAAACTACAGCTGGAGTTCATAAATTGTGAGCAGGGGGCTGTTTATAAGCAGTTATGAACTCTGGGTTTAAAAGACTGGCCAGATTGGGCCACAACGTCAGAAGCTGGTAGCGAGTTCCAGGTATCTTTTGCTTAGCATTATAGATCCAAAATCAAAATAACTATTCCAGCGTGTGCTCATTGACTGTTTCATTGGACCACCGGGTACGATGCATTCAAATGTTAAAAATACTTATGCTACATGTAGTACTCACTTGTGTAGGATTGCTCCTGTACGTCAGCACGATGATACACTCCAGTAGGGAGTCCAGCACTTTTTAGGTTTCGTCAGAGCACCAAAAGAAATGTGGTATCACTGGAAAGAGAATCAAAAAAGAAATTCAATGGTGCAAGAATTAGCTCAATAGCATGAAGAATGGGGAAGTTACGCTAATTTTTAATGTTAAAATTGATGATTTTTGGCCGTCAATAATTCGTAGTGGTTGGCTTACTACATATGACTGAAAAAGTTTCCACAATACCTTCAAATGATCTTAAACAAGTATCAGGAGGTCCCCTTTCCTGTAATCATCCATTAGCTTGTAAGTGTAAACTTGGTCATCATCTGAGTCATACTTCAAATTAAACCAAGCCGGGTAGCCAGGAACCTGTAAATGTAAGTCGGTGGCATCTCTGTTAAATAGCTGAAACTCGTCTCATCAATAAGTTCATGTTGAGAAACTCAAAAGCAAATGCAAGCAACAACTGAACACATGGCGATGAGCTGTAAGTTTTCATGATGATGACCTGTATGCTCTGTTAAATAGCTGAACTCATTACCAATAAAATATGTTGTCAAACTGTAACAAAAATTCATGTTGAGAAACTCAAAAACAAATGTAAGCAACTGAACACATGGTGATGAGCTTCAAGTTTTCATGATGATGACCTCACCTGTATGAAAGAAAAGAAAAAAAACTCATGATGATGGAAGCACCGTCTTTCTTGTTAGTAAGAACTTGCTGAAATATGAATTTTATTAATTGAAAGTTAAAGGATTAGATTTAACCTTTAAGAAGAAGTGGAAAACTTATGCAAGTGTACCGAAAATTTAACTGTGGTGTGCATAATAACATTCATAGGTCAAGTTTCTGTATAAAAGAAGAACTGATGACAGGAACACCATAACAAATGAAGTGATTGAAGAGAATTAGTTCCAGTGCCAACCTGAGATATGACCTTTCCACAAAACCACTCTTCTCCATCATCATCTGTGGTACACAGATGTTTAACTCTCTTTCCAACTAGGAGCTGCTGATCTCCTGGAGAGGAGGTGCAACTTGTGCTTGCCTGATTACTTGATTGCAAGGTACATGCTTCCTTTACAAGTTGTTTTAAATTAAGCGCAAGCTGTTCTGGACTTAGAGGTTTCTTCTTGATTGTGAATGAATAGAGATTAGCAGTTCTATCAGCAGGCTTCTGCATCAGAACACTTTGACGAAAATTCAACTGAGCTTTCAATGCGACGAGTTTTTTTGATTTTGTATCAATGGAAGCCAGACTCTCTTCTACTTGAACTTCACTCTGCCAAAGGCCCCAGTACATTATATCCAGTGTTAGTTGTTCCATTTTCTGTATTCTTTTACACCGAGTTTTTTCTGCCCCTGACAATTTCTGGAGAACTTGGGCACGACGTATTGCCTGGATCTGTTGCTGACGAGATCTGAAGCTGTTTCTGATACTTGTAACAGACCTCCGAGCCTGGTAGAATATTTGTGCTTTCTCAGCTGGTGACTTGGCCTGCAGCCATTCACATGTTTTGTTGCGCCTGAACATTATAAAGGCTTCACTTGCACTTGTTGATATATTTGGTTTTTCTCGCATAATACTGTGGCGGGCACAGACCGTTATCCAGTCTGTGATTATTAACTCGGACCCTTTCCCTTGCTAGCTCAAGTTTAAGTCACTAAGCGGACTTAAGGCTGAGTGGCGAGATTCGTTTGGGAGGAAGTATACCGCCCGATTATAAAAGATTGTAAACCTCTCTGTCAGAGTACACACAATTCCCTAAAATAATCACACAGATAGGACACAGGTCAACAGTGACCTTGACTCATTGACCTCAAAAGTAATTTATTGTCATTCACCTTCAACTCCAGAAGTTGGGCAAAATAACCTAGACTGTAAGCACTTAGAATATGAGACCCCAAATTATCTACAAGTCATGTAAACAACTACTACTACACCTAGCAATACTCAATACCAGTAAAAGGCACTACATACACAGAGCACCACGCCGCAGTTGCACGCCTAGCCCAGCGCAACCCAGCTGCCTTAGGCCTTGAGCACACAGCTCGGTCCCGGCAACAACACACGACCCGCTCCGCTACACAGCCCTCTCGGAAAACAGTAGTTGTCTGCCTCGCACACAGCGACGGCAACCATCGGGTCGTTGCACTTAACCCAGTTCAACTACACTGCAGTACAGCTAGCTCCGGCTGATCGTCTTGTGTATTTATCACGACGATCGCCTGCACGCGCACAGCCTTAAACAACGCTGCCTAAAATGCACAAATTGATGAACAACTCTCAAATACTTACTGAAATTGCTGCACAGAATTTCTGGAACAAGTCCCTGTCTGCAACCCAAAACAGCAGCTTTTATCACGCTTTCCTGAAAGCCATGTGCACGCCCAACAGCGCACAATATCTTATATAAACTTAACTAACTTCTTTAAAGTTACGGGCAACTAGCCCAACTGAACTACAACTACCGCACAAATCAGAGTTCACCTGACTTCTCGTGGCGCGAACTTGCACCTTGCACCAACCCTATTGGTGCAAGCCAACCACATGACCATTGACGTCGTTCACATATCACGTGCGACGTCACATGACTAAACAAACTCATGCAATTCCATCACAATACGATCAAGGTGCCCAAACACACTCTCTGAAAATTTGTTGTGCTTGGGCAAACCCATCACTCGCTGTCTCTCATCTTGTTCAACTCTGCTCCATTTACCTCCAGAAAGATGGTCGGAAAAGATATTCTGTAACAGTCGAGCCATTGCAGGGAGCATCGTCTGGAGAATGACGTCAACCATGTCATCATGCTCCCACTGTGCGGTTAGCTTCTGGTAGATGACATTGTGCTCCAGAGCATGGATGTTGGAGAAAGAGAGATGAAGATCGCCTGTTATAAAATCATCGGTACGACTGCTTGTCATCAGCAAAAAATCTATAACCTCCTGATATTGGCCTCCAATATCAAGAAAATGTATTTTTGTGTCCTCTATTGCAACCCACAAGGGAACTGTAACTAACATTGAAACAAGGCCCAGAGCTTTACATCCTGCTAGATATTCTGGCACTTTAATGTCAAAAGCCACAGCTTTCAGAAGGCGATTGGTTGCACTGCCATCTAAGTACTCAGTGATGAGGTCTGAAAGGTAGAAAACACTTGCAACATTTTGGAAGAGGATATTAAACCGGTTTCCTCGAAATGGCTCAAGAGGCAACCGATTAAATCCTCCTTTCTTCAGAGTTGGCCTTGCAAATTCTAAAAAAGAACCATAGCAACCACTTTTTTCATTACCTCCTTCAGATACCGCCTTGCATGTTGTGCGCACTAAGCGTGTCGTTCCAGATTCTGATTTCTTTCTAAATGTTTTGTCATGAATTGGTGAACCATCAGGGACACAAGCATCTTCTGTCTGTTGAAGTGATGCACATGCAACTTCTGCGAGATGCACTAAGGCATGTAGGCCGCAGAAAAAATTACACAGTCTTCCAAGACTCAATCTCTCAGCTTCAGACATAAGTTCGTAGTTTTCTATTGTTTGTGGTAGTATCTTTTTGCGATACTCCTCCAACAACTCGTTGAACTTAATTTGAGTCGAAGCCCGATCTGACATGGTGCTTGTGATATTTGTTAAGATTTGGCTAGCAACATCTTTCTGGCTTCCTTTGGATTGGTCCTCTGTCGCGCAAAATCTGTTGGAATGTTCCCAAAACATCGTTACCAGCCTTTGACGCTATATTACGTAGCCCAAGTACATACATCCTCCCCTCTTGGTCAGCTGCATGAAATCCCTCGAATTTTGCTCCATGCTTGGACGTTTCGTCACTGAGCAGACCAATGTGTGATGTTTCAGGTATCTCCTCAGCAAGCTGTTGCTGAGATATTGAGAGTTGCATGATGTTCCAGTCATTAACTGTTGACTTGCTTGGCAGAGCTGTTGCTGTTTTACCAGCCAATTTCAACAGTTTCCATTACCGCTGATACTTGCCCTGTTGGGACATTATAATTTAAAAGATTGCAAACGCACTCTTTCACTTCTATGGAAAAGCTACCACCATCACATTTGGTTTGCAGTGTGTCCTCGACCATTTCACTAAGCCATTCATTTTCTTTTATTGTCTCTCTAACTTCCTTCTGGCTCTTTTTAAGTTCATACTTTAGGTCAACACATTTGTTTTTGTCTTCTTCATTTTCTTTCTCTGAGATGAAATTCGTTTTTTCAATTTCACTGTCTTTCCCTGAAGATTATGGATCCTTGCTGCTCGTCTTCTTAGTTCAGATTTTCCATTTGAAATACGTAGCTGCAGGGTTTTGTTAAGATTGGATATATATTGAGATGGTGTGGACCCTGCTACCTGTGTTTGTGTTGTGATTGATCTTGTTGATTCAGGAGGAGTAAACGACACATTTGGATAGACATTCTGTATCAAGTAACCTATCGAGATTTACCTGTCCATTGGCTCTGTGCTTGATCTTAAGTAAAGTTGTCACTTCCTTTTTAAGTTTGTTTAATTTATGTTGGTATGCTGATCTAACGGGTTTGAACTGTACTTGATGTGAATCAATAACAAAATCTAAAGCTCTAGCATTTTCTATGCTGTGCAATGTATCAATGACCTGTTTATTCTTCATTTTTTCTCCATCGATTTCAATTTGATGCGAAGGTCAAATAATTCCTCTTTCAGCTTTCTGTTCTCTTTTAGTAGATCTTCTAACCTGTGTTCTTCACATGTCTGTGTGGCCTAATTGTTGAGATAATAAACAGTTAATGCAATATTTTCACAATTTGAAACTTATACAAGATGAAAAAGCGAATAACTTGACTGATTAACAAATGGTTACCTTATCCATCCATTGCAACCCCTTCAGTTCCACTAATGCTGTTTCAACAAACTCATACTCATCGTTCTGAGGCCAGAAATTGACATGTGTCACAAATGACTGCAGAACGAACAAAAATAAGGATCAAATTACAAAAATTGCTTTTCTTCCACATGTTAACAATGTGTTGCAATAGTCTGACAATGCACTTCCTGACAAAGATGGTTATAAATAGAATCTTACTGAACCTGTTATCAAAACAAAGCGAAAAGGGAGAGTATTACCTGATCCCCTGACTGTGATTGCGAAGGGATGACAGGCTCATCAGAAGGGATGACATCTAAAGGGGTGACAATCTCATCAGAAGGGATCACAGTCTCATCAGAATCAATGGTAGTCTCATCAGAATCAATAATAGTTTCATCAGAATTAAGGATAGTCTCATCAGAATCACTCTCTGGAATCTTTAAAAAAAAGTATATAGTGACCTTCCATTTGAATTAAGAATTTGTACATTTGTGTCTCCATCTGATGTCCATCTTTAATAAATTATTAATATTATCTACACAAATGACATGTCAAGTTAAGTGATATAATTAAAAGCATAAAGGAAATGAAGGTAAGCTTTAACTAAGAAATTAAGAATTGGAATAGGTTGTGCTAAGCTGCTTACATTATACCAACCCTTGTTTTCATCAATGTATGCCAGCCACATTGGATCTTTTTCTTCATCGTAGTCAGACATTTTGTTGAATGATTTTCTGAAGTAAAATTTACATTTTATTTGGTTGGGGCTAAAAATCATGTCACATTGCAAAAATTATAATAGATCAAATAATTGTATGCCTTTATTTAACATAATTACACAATTAAGAACATTTAACAACACAGAAAGGTGGCATATGCGCAACCCAAAGACACACCATCAACATGAATATCACGGCAACCACGCCTGAGATCATTTTTGGGGTTCTTGCGGACGGTACCATACTCGCCAAACGTTTCTGCGATCAAATGCGACCCACATTTCTAAGAAATTTTTAAGTGAAAAAAGTTCCCCAAATTCCAATCTTTCAGAAAAAAACAGGTGAAAAATACCTGTCATGGCCTCCTTCAGTTACCTTTTGGGCAAAATTTCAAAGACAAATTATCTAAAATCTTACTTTTTTTATGACCTTTGAAACACTGATTTGTTTAACTGTCGTCTCCAGCGAAATTTCCTGAATGCTTGTAATCATTCGAAAGAGTATTCTTTTTAATACAGTATAGCGCCCTCAATAGTTGGAAATTATACACTTATGATGAAAAAAGGCTTATTAAACGAAACGGCGTCGAGCGTCATTTTCAAGATGGCCGCGCACCGAAACGTTTGAGCCTTAAAAGTGCTGCGAAGGTATGCTATATTTTTTCAAAATTTCACCAAGTTATCAAATTCAAGCGCATTGAAAAAGCATGTCAATACTAGTATTGGTATTTCAACTACCAAAATACTGCCTTAAAAGAAGAATTCTGATTACTTAAAGTACTTTAATTTGTAATCTTTTACATGGACTTTTTACACGGTGATAGATACAAATTTTGAAAGGGTCGTTTCACTGGACTCCCTAACTCCAGTGGAACGATGAGGCGGTACAATGGATTCTTCCATTCCTCCTCCCCCCCTCCACACTCTTTTGTACAGCCCCATAATTTTTGTAAAACTACTATCATGACCAAGGTATTTGTGATACATGTATGTATCAGGTTGCAGTAAGTATGACAGTTGCAGAACCCCTAACATTTTAGCAACAGTCATGGTGTATCCGTGTAGAAGGTCATGTACATGTACAAAAAGCCCAAAGCAGAGGTTTAGCAATTAACTTGTGCATTACTCACTGGTGTTAAGTAACCATTGTAACAATTTGTATCAACAAAGCAGCAAACTTTGGAACTAAAATCGCCAGTACGGTATGGATCACACCATACTACTCCAAATCAGTTCAGAAGTACACTCTGGGACAGGGCACTGTTATGGTGTTCTATAATGGACACTCAAATGGCGACTTTTTTTTTTATGCGGCGCCTTTTTGGGGGGGGCGGCAACTTTTTTTTTTACACGGCGCCTTTTTTTTTTATGCCGCGCTTTTTTTTGGGGGGCGCCTTTTTTGTTACGCGGCGTCTTTTTTTTTTGGCGGCGACTTTTTTTCTACGCGGCGCCTTTTTTTTGGGCGGCGCCTTTTTTTTTTGGCGGCGACTTTTTTTTTTGGCGGCGACTTTTTTTTTACGCGGCGACTTTTTTTTTTACGCGGCGACTTTTTTTTTTACGCGGCGCCTTTCGGGTTGTGATTGTGTTTGAGGGGATTCCCCTACAAGGCAGTCACGCGCAAGCGCACAACTGATCTACTTCCTGACTTCCGCATTGTGCAGCAAGATGGTTGTCGACTAGCCCTGGTAGGACGTCAGTGCCACTGCACTGACGTCCTGGGTATAAAGCTTCTCTACAATGCGAACCAATTTTTGACTAATGTTTTTTTATATTTTTACCTGATTTAAGAAGCTGAAATTCTCTTGTTATATTCTTCATGGCCATAACTACACTTTTGATGCATCAAAAAATAACAAATATATTCATGGATGATATTATTCCAGAAAATAAATCGCACATCCACGCTAACGTTTTAAACATCGTGTACCGATTGACGAGTAAGCACGTGTGCGCATGTGCGAAATGCATAGCGGTTCCATCGACTTCCGGGTCAACGCACCTTGTAGCGCGAACGAGTGTAGTCTAGGTGCAAGACTTTGTGTGACGAACTTGCTATGGGCGCGCTTGCGTGTGAGTATTCATAAACGGAGTCTGAACAGAAAGTTACAGAGGAGACGTCAATTTCCATTTTATTTTCGCAAATAATGTCATCCAAGGATAAAATCAACGATTCTAAGCCCATCAGGCTGATAGTTCAGGGCACCAGGAATATGTGAGTAAAGCTTCAGCTTCACCAATAAGGTAAAAATATTTTTAAATGTTGGTATAAAATGTTTCGCATTGCTACGGTAGGCTTATACCCTGGACTCCGTCGCGTTGTATGCAACGGAGGAGTCCAACCTGGGCTAGTTGTCGACCAGAATGACATGGTAAGTTACCTTAGTCCAGGAGCCCTGGAACACCTCCATATAATGTTGTTGCAAATTGTGGTTTCATTTTTTGGATTATCGGGTCTGCCTTACAATGTGTACAAATATGACTGCTTTTGTAACCTATTCTTAGCATTAGTTACGGGGTTACAGGTGGAGAGATCCACGATCTCAATCCAAATGACACTCAGTGTAACTTGCCACAATTAATGTTCAGTTATTGATGTCATGATTAAATGATGCATTTGGTATGGGAACAACTACAAGAGAGCGCTAAACTCACACACATTGTATGTACGATTAAGTGGAATTTTCATGACTTCTAATGAGTTGTTTTGTTTTACCAGTCATCTGGATGGGAATAAACTGATCTCATTCCAGCTCAAGATATGTTGTAACATCAACAATACACAAATGAAACAAGTTTGGTAACTTAAACAGCCTTTAAGTTAAAGTTAAACCTGTCGTCTACAGCTTTGGATTTGTTGTAAATGCAAATTTGACTGATCCTTTAAAACAATTCAGTCCACTACTTAAATGATTGATACAATTTTTTAAAGGTTTACTTTATACAAGTGGTTTTTCCTCTTTCAGTCAAAAATTTACCTTCGTCTTATTCTTTATTTTTGTTGTGTTTCCCATAATTACTTTTGCATTCCAAATCAAGTAGTCTGTGCTGGTTGAAACTTTTTGTGTTTACACAATGCTTATCTCAGAGTGCGCACACTATCTAGTATTATTTGCCCCTCCCACGGTCAGCCATTTGCGTGTAGAGCCTCGAATTGGGGACAGCAGCGAGTAGAAGCTCGTTATACTATGATTCGGTATTGTCATGGTAATGTTATGACATTTTCATCCACACGGATGCACAAATACAATACAAAAAAAAGCATGAAGTCGAGGCTCTACACGCACATGGCAGATCTGTGCAAAGAGCGAATAGCTTGTGAATCTGTGTTCAATTATTGTTTTTCCCTTCATGTTTCATGTAGTATAATGGATGACATACTATCAGCACTCAGTTTGGAGCACCTAATAGACACATTTGCAGTCAACCAGGTGAGTCACAATCTACAAGTGTAGCTGTATTTTTCTCACTTGATTAGCCTACTATCCAGTGTCATCAGTCGTGACAATCTTGCACAGCAAAGATGGAATGGTTAGGAGTAATATTTACTCCCAGTTTCTGGGAATGTTCTATAACTGTCACATAATCTGGGGGGGGGAGGAGGCTATTCATCCCCAGTATGATAATGTTGTAGTGCATTATATCCCCTAAACTAATTGTATCAAAATATGTTTCACAGGTCAGCCCAAAAGAAGCTGTTTCTCTAACAGACAGTCAGTTTGGGTTACTTGGTGTTTCCAAAGTTGGAGACAGGGTCAGAATCAAACAAAAATGCAAGGAGACCATAGACAGTAAGTATTATCACTTTGTTTGATGAAATTGTTGTATTATCCATGCAGGCACTAAAGCTGCGTTTGATATTTTAACAAGCAATTCTCACCCTTACCAACTTTTTAAAGTCATAAGAATGAATTGTATGCACTATCTCAAGGGTTTGCCCTTCTCTAAAAAGGTATCATTTATTCAAGTTTAACAAAGGTTTCCCTCTTTTGATATTTATTTTACTCCCCACCCTGTAAGTAGACTAAGTGAAACAATATTGGATTATATCCTGTTAATGATATCCTGAATGTTTATAGGCTTATGCTTAGCTTATAGGCCCTCATTATTTGGAGTACGAGCTGATAGTGATAGGGTTTGCTACAAGTTAGCAGGGCTACAAATTGGCTGTGGTATATGGAAAGTTGCCTAGTTTCCATTCAAGTAACTAATAACTATAGAAAAACAGTTGTTCATGGTTTTCATGAAATGGATCCTCATCTTTACACATTTTAATACTTTAGAGAGTATACTGTGACCAGGTATGAAAAGTCACATTTCAACTTTCGATATTTGCATATTCTCATTGAATGTTGTTTTATTCACAAATCACTTTGAAGTCACTCGCATATAGCTTTTGTATAGTGCACATATTTTGGTGGTCTGTTATTCATTCCTTGTCATTTCATGTTTAATATTTAGAGCAATCAAGTGCCCTACCTGTAGTTCAAAGACTCAGAACTATGTTTCAAAGCAAGCGGCATGAGCAAACTTCTGGAAAGACCAAGTCTCAAACGCTACGTATCCAAACAGGATGGAAGCATAAAGATAAAGATTCAAGTAAATACAAGATGATAACGGCAGCAAAAAATGGTGGGTCTTTGAAACTAGATGTTGAGCGAGATGCTTCACTGGAGACTCTTCTGGAGCATATTCATAACTTGTATATCCCAGGCGGAATCAACAAAGCAAATGACCTTTTGCTGAATGATTTGACCACCAAACTTGCCACCTTTAGTGGAGAAGAGTTTCCAAAGATAATCAACGGAAATCCTTTTTCCATGTCCGATTTTTTCAAATACATTAAGACACATTCTGTCCATGTGTATCTGGAGACTACTTTCAAGGAAGAGGTATTGTTGAAAATACATGCATTATTTTCAAAACTTGTAATGGCCTTGTTAAGGCCTCTGTATAAGTAATATAGCATTGTGATTGGATGATAATTATAAGCTCTGTATCCACCATAAAAATAGTTCGGTCTATTATTAATTTATACCAATTAAAAACTGAAGAGTCAAATCATCACTTTAAATAAACAAGTTTGGTAAGTGACAACTATATGATGTTAGATTTAACTAAATGAAAATGGTGCATTAACATTGTCAGTGTTCAATCTCACACAATTCAATATCAATGTAACTCTTCTAAGATAAATGTACTTGACCAAACTCTCTAAAGTATTGATTGAACAGTTCAGTTTTAAGATGTGAAAAGTCTATTTGGTGAACCTTATGTCATGCATTTTATGAATTACATGTATAAGTAGGCCTTTATCAACACTCCCATATTTTTTTACAGATGTTGTTCTCATCGGATAAAGGGACGCACTTCCAGAAATCTTTAGACGAACTAGAACAACTTGCAATGCCGTTTGTGTTTGTGCTTGTTTATAATGAAAGGATTTAACATTTTACTTCCGATAATGTATCATTTGGTAGCAGTTTGCCTTCAAGATTCTGGGAAAGCAAAACAAAACAAAACAAAGACAAAAACAAACAAAAAACTAATATGGCTATTCACTTTTGTTAAACTTGTGTGAGTGGTTATATTTTCTGCCTGTATTTTTACTAAAAAGCAAGAAATTATTTTATTCTTAACAATAATTGGACACAGAATGGTAAAAGAAAGACTTCAATGTTCCCTCCCTGACACTTGATCTCAAACAAACAGATACACAATGTGTAACTGATGATACTCTGGGTTTTTTAGGTAATAGTAGACTCGAGTGAAAGAAAACAATGACTCTTAAAAAGCATTCTTGAGCTTTATCGTAGATCAAATAATTTGTTCCTCCATGGTCATAGAAAGAATGGTAACCTTTATCAAAATTACATCAAATTGTATGGAAGGAAACAAGTTTGTTCTAAGAAAAATCAAACAGGTAATCTTAAAGGTCATATACATGTATTGGGACAGTATTTTGAGTACTTATTTGCGTGTACTGTACTGTTTATTATAGGGTGCTGACAGCATAGATGATGGAACACAGCCACCGATTATACAACCAAACACTCCGACAGTAACATTCATGGTAAAAGCATTTCTACAATTTTAGAACATGCGACTTTTTATAGACACATTGATAATTTCTCACTGGGAACTTTTTTTTTTTTTTTTTTTTTTTTGGGGGGGGGGGGGTTGTGGGCCATCCAAGAATACATTATAAACAAGTATACAAATGAGAGGTTCATGATTTTTCTTGTTAAGAACATGTTTGAAGTAGATGAAAAGTAAAATCTTGTTTTAAAACCGTTTTTGTTAGGTGATGGAATAGCCTTGTAGCTCTACTGACATACGAATTTAGATTCGTAAATTACATTTAGAGTGTTTTTGTCCAAATGAACTATCATGTGGGCTCAAAAAGTTATGTCATCAATCTAGACATCAATTCAAAAAGTTGTTGGTCATGTCAAAAGGTAGTTCCATGTATTGTTGTGACTTGCTTTGTTAGATGATAATAGTCATAAATAATTGAAGGTAATCAAGTTCTTCGGAATTTCATTTTGGTTTACATTATCCATGCTTTACTACTATGAACTCTCACAACAGCCCCCCCCCCATGAGTAAAGTTGTAGTATGATAATTTTCTTTTTTTTACTGCATTATCAATCTTAACCTCAAAGACTGCCCACTGTTTTGAACTGTTATCAAGCATAGCCAGTTGATAAAATATGTATAGTTGCACTCAAAATATAGTTGTAAGCATGCATGGTGTACCTAGTGTTTTACCTATATTATGTACTTTCAGGCAGCATCTACATCCCCGCATAACAACAGCCCTTACAGTAACTACATTGATTTGATTGGGGATGATGACGACACTGAGGATGAAGAGATAATGCATGTCTCACAAGCCATCAATTCCACTGCTGAGGCCTCTGCAGAAGTGTAAGCCCATTTGTTCGGTAAACAAATTTTCCCTCGCTTTCTTCTTCTCCTCGAACCATCTCCCCAATAATTTTCACACAGACTTGAACATAGAAACTAGACATCTACATGGACCACAGCTTGTAGATGGACCTACATGTTTTAATGTATACTTTGTGTTTAAATGCATCATAAAGTGTCAAATTACACTAATTCAAAGTTAAGTATTTTTTAAAAAGCATCTCATATCTCTGCACAATGTAAAAAGTTTTACATAAAATAAAAGGTCTTGACTAGAAGCTACAAAAATGGCATAGGGTGTGACCTAATTCTTTGAGTTTCTTCATGAGCAAAATCTACTGATCATCCTGATACAAAGTTTAGCATCTAGCACTATACTGCAATTTGTGTTTTTGACTTAATGGTCTGAAACTTGACATGTGGAAACATGATTTCATGATTTATTGATTCATTTCAAAGTCAACACATCGTGATGACATAAGGTGTAAAATGAATGTTATTTAAGCTTTTATACTTGCACCAAAACAATACTTTAAGGGCCAATTTAGCTATTATAATGCATATTTGACAAGATTCTAACTCTTTAAAAAAATGTTTAGTAACAAATTGTGAAATTGATGTTTTAAGTATATCATGAGAGTTATTTTTGTGTGTATAGTCCACAAGAATGTTTGGAGCAAATATTGCAACGCCATATGAGCGAACAAACAGGAGACAAAACAACAATCATAAACCGGAAGCGGTTACTCCATACAACTCTCATAGACACGAAGGATAACTTCAACTTTCAGAACACACCGTTCATAATTTTTGCAGGAGAAGATGGAGGAGGCCCTAGGAGAGAATTTTTCAAGTAAATGGCATTTCTCAACTCTAATTATAAAGAATATTTATCTAATCTTACTGGCTTGAAAGCTGTTAATTAAACAAACATCATCTGATACTGTTTTTTTTGTATGTGCATACGAACATTTTTACATAAAAAAATTTAAATACAATTTCTCACAAACAAAACATCAGTATAAGCTGATAATTTCACTGCTCTATTCCCATCCTTGGAAATGTGCCAGAGCATGTCAGTGAAGGGAACAATGTCATACTTTTGTAACCACTGATTATTTTTCTGATACTCATTTTTTCACTTACAAGCATATAATTTTAATACATGCAGGCTGCTGATGCAAGAGGTTTCACAAAGTATGGGTGTGTTTGATAAAGTTGAGAATGGCAAGCTGTATTTTACATACAGTATCAAGAGCCTCAGAGAACGGAAGTATCATTAGACTTGCTGGTGAGTTTGTCAAAAAGAGCATAATTCATGGTGGACCTGGGCTTTGTGCTCTAAGTCCATGTGTGTTCAACTTGATGACGGAAAGTTCAACAGAAGTTGACTTAGAGGAGATACAGGATGTACCTGACTTAGTCTCACGGGAAAATCTGAAGGTTAGCGAGAACTTATCTTCCTTAATGTGTGCACTTTTTAAGTTTTTTAAACAAGGCTATATTTGTAGGTAATTATTTCATAAAAACAAGAAGGCAATCTGCTTGTGAATAACAATGTTTGGATGAACATGTTCTCCTGTAATGTTCAAAGAACATGCTTTTCAATTGTGAATTAAACTATCACAGAGACGGCGAGAGTGTGTATTTTTGGTATTCATTTTGATAATACATGCATAGTGCATTCATCAAGTGAAACAATTATTCCTGCTGATGTCAATTATCTTATTCAGTTTTTAATTACTATTTATTTATTTGTTTATTTATTTTATTTATTTCCAACATACCTCCTGAGGGAGGAGCAGTTTTAATTAATATAAGGCTGCATAAGGTGCACTACTTAACCATATGAATATTCATAAACACTTCACTGCTATCTGATTTCTCACTCCTTTCATCAATCTGTTTAACAGTGTGTATCTCTCGTTTTTAAGAAAATTTTGTTAATGCACTTTATTTTAGATAATGAACAGTACAAGGGACAACTTTCATGATGTGATTTCACAGTTAACCTCCTGGCTCATCGACCAAGGGGTGACAAATGTACATACTTGTACATTCAGATATCGTGACACTCTAACACGAGATCTCTTGACTCATCAGCTGTACTACAGGTATGTCTGTGATATTAGATGGTTTTCATTGAATAGACTGTTCAACCAGACATCAACCCTATCCCCCCCCCCCCCAAGAAAACAAAATAAAAACACAGCAACACGCAAACAATAATGTTTTGACATTCCAGTTTGCTGCTGTTCAATTGGTATTTTGTTTTAACAATCAACAACAGAATACATTGTACATCGTTGGTATAATGTTTAATATTATATGGAAATTTTTGTTTTATAGGCCCTAATTTATTTCATGGGTTAGCAAATACAGACTTACTTTACTGTTGGAACGTTGTTTTCAAAAGGAATGTCTTATGGATCTTAGTTTGTAATTTTTACAAATTATTTCCCTAGGGTACAACCAGCTATTGTGCAATTTCAAGATGGCCTTGGGAAACTCTGGGAAGATGTCAAGAGAAATCTACATTCCGTCCGACCACTTTTTGTGTGGAAGGCTTCACTGCCCTTGACATTCAGTGATTTAAGGAAGTTGTACAAGGTGGACTATGCACCTCTTGGCTCAAATCATCGCATTTTGGAGGATGACACAGTTTACTGTTTAGAAGTGTTCTTACAGAAGGCTTCCAGTAAGTTAAATCATAAATTGCTGACCCTGGGATGGTCAATTTAAAAGTAAATCTCACTCTCCAGTGTACTTGAATTTTGGACAGGAGCAAACGCAATTCCACCCTGTGGGTTTCCACATGACTTAGAAATTGAGTTCTACACAAGAGAGCCAGACATCATGAGATTGCCAAGCAGTTCAACATGTGCACAGATACTACGACTCCCCCGGGGGATTGATGATCCAAATGAGCTGCAGAATATGATAGAATATGCGGTTAGAGAAGCCCAGGGTTTTGGCAAGATATAGCATGACATAATAAAGGTCTAAACTATCTTCTCCATTTATCATTAACTGCCAAAATTCCAGTGTGATAATCACCGTCAACTTTGCTAATAATAGACCCACTTTTTGGTTGTTTTATTGGTTGACCTGTGTTCTCCAGAAAAAATTTCATGTCAATACTCTGAGTACGTCGTATTTTTACACCAGTTCAGAAAGATTTTTATGGTAGAATTTGAAATCTGTGGACCAAAGTAACATATTCTCATAACAGAGAGGCTGTTGAGGTTAAAGTTGTAATTGGGGTGAAGCGTTGAGGGAATTTTTGTGAGATTTTGACTCTGTACAAAACGGATATGCAAAGGCCCTCCTTTTTTTATATTGTCGTCTTATGTGTAAATGTCAGAAAAGTAAGCCTTGCTTGTAATTTAATCGAAGGATCTGAAAATAGCCTATCCCATGTGTCTTATTAAGCCAGTTAGGGAAGCCAGTGAATAAGCCAATATTTATCAACAAGATTGAAAGTGTGTAATTTTACAGTCGTTTGTCATAACATGACTTTGTGTGTACTTATAAAACGTGCCTTTCAATCGTTAAAAAAGTATGAAAGGGTATTTTCAAAACTAAATCTGAGCAGCATATAACAATTTTTATTGTTAGTGTTCATAATTTGCCACAGTATTTTCGCGTTATGTTTGTACACGATCTAACACAAACAGCTTTAAAACAAGTTTTTAGTTCAGAAGTGTTTTATTGTTCATGTTTGAAGTTTAACCTCGTTAAAGACTGAAATGTTAAAAGTTCATTATACATTGTGAATATACTCGTTATTTAACTTTTTATTTATGTTTTGTACAACCTCATTAATGACAGACTTATAAGTTTCGGTTTGCCGTAAAATACTCTCATTTAGTAGAATAGTTGTTAAAAGAACTTATCATGCTAATCTACTGTCACTAAGTAGATAAGGGATCGGATGACTTTATGTATTTTCTTCACTGTCGCTAAATGAGATAAGTGGTCTAAATGTTTTGACTTGCGTCCCCCAATCTCTTATCTACTGAGAGACAATTGATTTGCATAATAGGTTCTTTTAAGAACTATACTACTAAGCAATAATCACACGCAACCGAAACCTGTATTTTTATACAATCAGTAATATTTACAAAATTGGCTTGGATCACCACCCTCGTAGTTACACCAGCAGTCGTGCATCGGTCAACCACTTCTGTTATTGGGTTGTGCTGTCTACAACTTATTAGCAATATTGTTACAAATACTTTGTATGATATGGCCCTGTTTGCATATTGCAAAATATAACCCACATACATGATGCAATATTAGAAAACTTCCATCCCAAAATCATTTTAGGCTGTGATTAAAAATAAGTTTGATACACACCCGTCTCGGTAATTTTGAAATTTTAAAAGGAATTTAGGGAACATTTTAAGAGAACTTATGTTTTTAACATATAGACACTATCAAAATGAGCTTAAATTGTCAAAATCAGAGGGGAGGGGGATGCCCCCCGAAAACAACGTTTGGTTTAAAGGACACCAAAAACGTTCGGATTTTTTCGAATGGCTTTCATGATGGTGAAGTTTATCAAGTTTTTGCTTCTGAGCTGCACACTATAGAAACCACATTATAGAATTAGCTTTTAATCGTTACGGTAATTGAGAAATTAAGTGTGGTTAAAAAACACTGCGTATTCGACCCCTGTGATCTATTCAATTATGTATACACGCTCATAAATGTTCTGTGCAATACCACAGTTCACATTTTATGGTTGCATTTTGTCCAAGAGCCACTGGAATAATTCAATGGCTTCTGCAAACGACGAGAGCATTTCCTTGTTGTGAGTGAGAAGTAGGTCCTGACACACAGCTTCAAATTCTTCACTGCATCCATTTATTGAGGGTGAAGATGTAAATTCATGTTTGACAGCTTCAATTTCTTGTACTTGCACAGGGAGATGGAAGTCTTGAGCTCCTTTCAAACAAAGTTTTAATAAAACATACATTTATATATTTATTTATAAAATTAGTAGGGGAGATGGCCTTAGCTTTCGATCCAATCCGGACCTTCGTCAGAGGCATAAACAAGAACAAACACAAACATATCCATTTATAGCAAAAAGAGGAGCAAAGGATTAAGGGAGAGTATCCAGAAAAAAGCGGGAAAATATAGCCAATCAGAGTTGTAAATTTACTGGCTAAGAACCAATAAGAGTGAAGAAGTGAGGACACAGGATGGTCAGTGTGAAAGGCTGGATCACTGGACCATAAAGGTGGTACCGCATTGTAGGCATTACAATGAGGGAAGCATGGAAGGGTAGGATTAGAGAACAAGCCACATAAGAAAATGCAACTAACAGGAGGCAAGATCAAAGTAATTATAGAACAAAAAGAGTCAGTTAAAATAGTTAAAACTAGGCAAGAGGAACCTGCAGAGTGAGCAGGTTATTAAATCCTCTGTAAAGGGAATAGGCTATTGACAGGTTAATTTTAAAACTTCTTGAGAGAGAAAAAAGAAGTGTACAGATGGACCAGTGGAGAGAACATGTAAATGACAGTAACTGTATCTATTTTACATCAATGAAGTAAGCGAGAGAAAGAAGCGTAAAAATAGACCAGTGGAGAGAACATGTTATTTGTAGTTATTGTAATAATAATAAATCGAAAGTGTAAGGAGGGTGATGGGGATTTATTTAACACCGGTGTTTACGTTAAGTCCAAAGGGTTGGACTGTCTTGAGTTGGTGAAACCAGTGTGATTCTCTGAGTTTGCGGTGTGTGTCGTCACCATTGCAAGCCTCAATCACGATGAGTTCAACATCTTTGACGCTGTGATTGAGGCTGTTGAAGTGGATGGAGACGGGGTACAGTTTCTTGGTCTTTATGGATGAGACATGGTTCGCAAAGCGAAGACTGAGTTTGGTCTTAGTCTCTCCCACATACTGTAGTCCACATCTTTTACAAGATATAACATAGACCACATTGGGTGTGCTTCATAGGGAGTCGGTCTTGATATTGTAAGAAGAGCCAGTGCTATGACTCTTCACTTTAAGTGCAGGTTTGATGTAGAGACAAGTTCTACATTTAGAGCGGGTACACTTGTGACAACCCTGTATCTCTGTTGAGGGTGGTGTTTGGCCTGTACCTGGGGGGGGGGGGAAGTTTGGCCCTGACTAGAATGTCTCCCAGGTTTTTAGGGCGGCGGAATGCAACCATGGGGTTCTCAGGGATTACTGAGCGCAACCTCTTAGAGGAATGGAGAATATTCATTCTGCCATTGAGGATTGTGGAGAGTTTGGGTAGTTTAGGGTGGTAGGTGGTGACTAGGGCAACTCTATTGGTCGGGACTTTTTTGGATCCCGTGTTGGCCAAAAGAGTGGTATGCTGAGGGCCTTGTTGATGGCAAGTTGAACCCTGCGTTCGCTGTGACCTCTAGAAACAAGGTGTTTCCTGAGGTCTGATGAACGCCTTTTGTAGAGGGCATCTGTGGAGCAGATACGTCTTATGCGCAAGGCTTGACTGTAAGCAATTGCCTTCTTACAGTGACTGGGGTGGCAACTGTTGGAGAGAAGGTACTGGTGGGTGTCAGTGGGTTTGCTGTATACATCCGCAACAATGCCACTAGGGGATTTACTTATAGTTACATCTAGAAAGTTAACACTTGTTAGAGAGTATTCAGTAGTGAACTTTATGGTTGGGTGGAATGAGTTTATATGGTCGATAAACTCATCCAAGCTGTCTTGACTACCACACCAGATAGAGAAAATATCATCAATAAATCTCCACCAAACTAGTGGGCGGCTGGGGGCAGAGGACAGAAGTTTTTCCTTTTAGTCAGACGTGAAAATGTTGGCATATGAGGGCGCCATTTTTTGTACCCATGGCGGTACCCTGTATCTGTAGAAAATGCCTGTCAGCAAATGAAAAGTTGTTCTTAGTGAGAATGTGGCTGATGAGTTTCTTAATATGTATCACTGAGGGGTGGGATTGTTTATTGCCCCTGAGAGCAGAGACACATGCATTCATGCCTTCGCTGTGGGGTATGTTGGTATACAGTGATGAAACATCTAGAGTAACCAGAAAAGCAGAATCAGGTATTTGATTTTTGACATCCTCTAGCTAATGGAGGAAGTCTGTGGTATCCTTTATGAAGGAAGGGATGCCGGGGACTAAGGGGTTGAGAAAGCTATCTACAAACTCAGAAATGCGCTCTGTAGGGCTACCATTACCAGCTACGATGGGTCGGCCTGGGTTGTTGGGCTTATATATCTTAGGTAGAAGGTAGAAGCGTGCTGTACGGGGGTCCTGAGGAAGGAGATAGTTGAAGGTATCCTTGTCGATACCGTTGGCATTGTGGATTCTAACCACGGTGTCACTGATTTGTTTGGAAAATGATTGAGTAGGGTCAGTGTCACATTCAATATAATGATCAGTGTTGCTGAGTTGTCTGAGGCCCTTAGCTATGTAGTCATGTGTGTTCATGACTACAACTGCGGACCCCTTGTCAGCACGTTTAATCACTATATCTGGTGATTGGTAGCCTTGTCCAAGGCTCTTTACGCAAGCACCCCGCTTTGAATTCACCAGGTAGCATAACAATACTGGCATGGTACTGCAGTACTTGATATTACAGTATACCGTGGGGTCGAAGCATGGTTTTTAAACCTCGTACCAAAAAACGAAGCCGAAACAGAGCCTTGTTCCTACTGTAAAAAGGTCAGATTGTGGGCGGAGTTGCTTTATGCTAATATTTCCCTAGGGTGTATGCTCATTGGTTAATGTATAGTGGCAAGGCAAATACTACATACTCATTACGTCATAACGAGAGTTTATGATTGGACGATTATCCGCCCAGTACAGGGAATGAATATTCAATATCCGATTCCAGCATACGTAATTAGCGCTGGAATCCCTGCGCAATGATAAAGAAAAACATAAACTGCCGTTTACAATGGGAACAAGGCTCTGTTTCGGCTTTGTTTTTAGTACGAGGTTGAAAAACCATGCTTCGACCCCACGGTATACTGTATATCAAGTACTGCAGTACCGTGCCTGTATTGTTATGCTACCTGGTGAATTCAAAGCGGGGTGCTTGCGTAAAGAGCCTTGGACAAGGCTAGGTGATTGGCGGAGCTGTGTAAGGGCGTGGCGTTCATCTTGGGGGAGGTTGTTGGGTGCCCAGGTGTTAGGGACCTTAAGAACCTCGGAGCTGACTGAATTGATGTAGGTATCAAGAGCCACATCTCGGTTCTTAGGGGGTACCCAACTACTTTTCTCCTTGAAGCGGTTGCGGGTGGGTTGGACGTCCACAGATGACTCGTCCTCTGTGGAGGGCTCTACATGAAAATATTCACGTAGGCGTAACCTACGGTTGAATTGGGCCATGTCTTGTTGAAAAGACAATTGGTCCGGTTCTCTGGGTGTGGGGCAAAATTTAAGACCCCTTGAGAGGAGTTTAACCTGTGGGTCGGTTAGAACTTTGTGTGGTGCAACTAGTGACCTGGAAAAAGCGGGTTGTTTAGAAACCTGTAAAGAGATATATTTAAGAAACCTGTGGGAAGAAGGGTTATTTCAAAACCTGCAAAGGGAAAAAGTTATGAAACCTGTGGAAAAAAGAACGGGTTACTTAAAAACATGTAGAGAGAACAAGTAAAGAAACCTGTAGAGAAACGGGTTATTTAGAAACCTGAAAAGAGAGAAAGTAAAGCAACCTGTGGAAATTACAGATTATTTAAAAACCTGTACAAGTAGAAAAAAGTAAAATAGAAAAAAGCCTGTGAAAAACGGGAAAAATGCAATTGTTTGAAGATGTTCTGAATATATATATATATATATATATTGTCCTCACCTCTTCACTCTGATTGGTTCTTAACCAGTAAATTTACAACTCTGATTGGCTATATTTCCCTCTTTTTCTGGATACTCTCCCTAAATCCTTCGCTCCTCTTTTTGCTATAAATGGATGTTTGTGTTTGTTCTTGTTTATGCCTCTGACGAAGGTCCGGTCTGGATCGAAAGCTAAGGCCATCTCCCCTACTAATTTTATATATATATTCCCTCTTTTTCCTTATATTTCCCTCTTTTTCTGGATACTCTCCCTAAATCCTTTGCTCCTCTTTATATATACATATTAGTGGACTAGGGGGAAGTATCGAACATTAAAACCCGACCATAGGGGGAAATAACCCGTAGGGAGAAAAAAACATTTACCCATAACGTTTATCGTGCTGTTTTCAACAGCAAAACAAGTCCAAGCTGAATCCAGAGGGCGCTAATTGGCATTTAATGACAGTCTCTTAGGACAATGTGTGGTTTCATACCATTCACAGAGGAGGGGGTCGAATAAGTATTGCAACAACAAAAAATGGGCTATATTTCAAAGGTGTGAAAAGTTGTCGTTATGGCGAAACGGTTTTCCCTCTGTAACAATATAACTCGAATCATTATCTTTAGACAAACATTTTTGCTGAACTAATTTGGGTGGCAAGTTCGTTCCCTGCAAAACATCCCATAAAAGTTTGCCTTTAAAAAATACTAAAAACACCCCTGCTGAAAATGAGCGTTGAGCCCTCAGTTGGCCGGCCGCGGCCACCATACCATTGTGTTCACGCTTTCAATCATGCTTTGCGCATGCGTATGTGCATAAACATCTGTTGTATGTATTGTACATGAGGGTGTCTGTACGCCGTACCTCCCTCCCAGTTTATGTGTGGGCCTGGGTGTATTTTCTCGGTTCCCGCGCCCGCCGCCAAGGTACAGACGAAGATGGCTGCCGTCTCTTGCTGAAAACACCACATCGCGGGTTAGCCCTGTTGTAGGACGTCAGTGTCTGTGTTGTATTCAACGGAGGAGTCTAACCAGGGCTAAACATCGGGTATTTATTTATAATATATTATATAAGAATATTCTTATATACAGAGGGATTACAGATTTATTATTTTAAAGCTGCATTTTGACATGCGAAGTGGATTATGGATGGGGCTAGACTCGTCGTGAGTCAGTGTCAGCAGTCAGTGAATCAGAAGTCAGAGAGATAGACAATTCTAAAGTAGAAAAAATATCACCATCCACACTTAAAATTTATCATTTGCTCCTTATAATTATATTATGAGTGATAAAGTCAAGTGGCAGTTGGAATTCTTGGATACGGAAATTTTGCCTGTGGCTTCTTAATTTTTACAGAAGGGCCTAGCATTCCTAGGGTAAATACACTGATCCTAAATTTATACTCGATTTAATAATATATTACATATACATAGGCTAGTATAAATAGATTATCTTTTTAGTTTCCTAAGCAGGCATCAATTATTTCTTAGAATCTTACCGTTGTGTTTATTATTTATGGAGTGAAAAACTTGAGGTATGGGCACTTATTTTATGAAGACTTTAACACTAAGTTTATTAACATAGTTAGCAAAAAATAGCTAGTTAGCCGGAATGTGAGTGATATCCTAATGTTGTTATTATTTCTATTAATATTATTACGGGTACTAATACTATACTAGCGCCACAGCGGTAGCTCGATAGTTTAGTAGTACTGTCTCTACTATCGATCTACCGTTATTTCTACATGTAGTTAGCACCATCCAATAATATGCTCTTGCTTTGTAAAATAGGCGATGCACTTTTATCAATTGCTGAACATGTGATCTTCGATCATTTTATTTTTACATTTGCCGTTGTTGTAATGTAGTTGTAGGCCTACATAGTACATAGTACATGTACTTGGTTATGTGTTTGACGACACAAACATAAACAATTCCAACAGTAAGCCTATACACTAAAACAGCAACACAAAAAGGACTACAACTGTAGCGTTAGTTGCGATAATCGTAACCCACCATCCTCCCGATGGTCGCAGACCGGAAGGTTACGAGAACTTAAGTAATTTTTCTCAATGATGTTATAAGGTTCATGAATGGATTCATTAGACATTGAAGATCAAAAAGAATTTGTGTCATGATTTTACGAAAGTGGTAAACATTTTGCAAATCTGGTGACTAAGGCTGGCGAAAATGGTCGAAATTGCAAGTATAGAGAAATGGAACATGAGCTGTCCCAAAACCCTACGGTCTGCGACTGTCGGGAGGATGGTGTAGGTTACGATTTTCGCATACAACTTTTCACTAAATAGGTCATAGCACTTTATCAGCACACGTGCATTATATATCAGCAAGCATCATTATGGTTGCTGACGAGTTTTGGTGACTCCTGCCAAATATTGACAGTTCAAATAACTCAACAATCTTACTGGATTGTTTTCTAGTCCTACATTAAACAGTGATTACACTCGTGCTGAATGTTTGTATAAAAAAGTTTCTTTCCCTTGCAGTTTTACCATGAGATTAAGAAACCAGACAGTGGCAGGGCCCACTCCTTTTGGAGAAGCCAAATTGTATGGCATGCTTGGCAAGGACCAAGAGGGCTTTGAAGTACGCCATATTGACAATACTATAGGTAAGTGTGCCAGGGCTCAATTTTACAAAGCGCTGAGAAAGATTGGTCTTACAATGAGTTGTCAATATCACTGTAGTGATTTGTATTAAGGGAATAAAAGAGTGGGACGAGGTCTTGAACGTTCGCTTAAAACCGGCAGGGTCGTGGCCGTGCGATAAAGGACCGAGCCGAAGGCTCGGTCCTTTATCGCACGGCCACGACCCTGCAAGGTTTTAAAACGAACGTTCAAGACAGAGTCATTACTCTTTTATTCCCATTCATAAATGCCCTTTTGTTCAAATGTGTAATTGTGTTGGAAAATCTGTATAAACTTGTCTGTAAATTTTCAATTCCTGTCACGTCCTCAGGCTCCGTTTCGCGAAGGGTCAAATAATAGCGCGCGACGCTCAATGACCTGTGAAAAACTGTAAGACGATGGGTGTTGGACACATTTGTTGCGATTTTGCATCAGTTGAGTCACAGACTATTTTTCTGAAAATACTTACTCTCACAAAAACACGACTACGATGCCTCAAGATAAAGATATTGCAAAAAATTGAAGAAAACATGTCAGTGGTAGAAGAATGGCAGCGCTTCATTTGATCACTTTACATGTATCACAGATTTAGAAAAAACTGTCGTAGAACATGATGTATGGATTAGGCCTACTACATGTGTACTTTAGTTTAAATAATTGCCAAATGTCAGTTTCAAACCAGTGTGCACTTATTAAGATAACATATGTCCAGCGTAAATAATTATTGCATAATATTCTTTATTTGAGTGAGTAGTTCTCACCATTTACTTGGTCATGCTTGAACGACATAAAGTTCATCTACATGTTAGTGCAGGCTCACAATCGTCTGCATGCTATGGAATCGTGTGCATTGTCGATCTGTGCAGGGACAGGTGTGGATGGTAAAAAAAAAAAAATATATTCCACCTCTCAAATGTTACAAGTCTGAGTTTCAGTGCTGGCTGAGAAAAATAGGTGAAAATTTAAAACAATTCGCACATAGAGCAGAAAGCTTTAGTTTTGTGAAATGACTTTCAGAATTCTTCATTATGAGATTATTTAACAACATTCAGGCTGTTGATGTAGTTGCCAAGTACAAGTGCAAGCTGGTTATTATAATATTAGAACATTATTCTGGGGAAAACATTCTGTATGTTTGGCATGTGTGGTAGGTCATGCAAGACAACTGTTCAATCAATGTCAAGTTGTTTGACAAATTGTTGGGCAATGCTTTGTATGGTCTAAATCCCCATTGAATTTCTTTTCAACTTTTTCTCACTGGCTTTCTTATCATGCAGGGTATGGTGTATTTGCCACAAAGCTGTTCAAATCGGGCAGCTTTCTTTTAGAATACCGCGGAGAGCTTATATCACATAAGGAAGGCCTGGTGCGTGAAGCAACGTACGAACAATGCCAAGACAGTTTTTTGTTCTTTTTCAAGTATGGAGTTCGTGGAAATATGTGGTAAGAGACAAATTTATCCTGTTAACCCGAAAAACCATTGTAAATATTTGTCACTCCGTGAAGGGTGGGTGCATTGTATGTCAATGAAGGTAGTCTGCTCACTAATCATTTGGTGCACCAAAACCTGCACCAAAAACCTTAACGTTATAGCATATTCATGAAAGGCATACTAGATGGCATGTTCTCAACCACTGGTGAATGTACTTTGTCTGAGGCCATTTAAATGAATTGTTCACCAACTTACACCATAAGTTATTGTCACTTATTTTGTAAGCATGCACAACATTTGAACACTTCCAGGTAATTTATGCAAATAATATCAATGCTGTCTGTACTCTTGACAGTATTGATGCTACTGAGTCCGAGGGGAAAGGGCGTATGGTCAATGATGCCACTGCCCCATACAGCAACAGTAAAGCCATGACGTTTCATGGGTGTGTTGATGGCAAGGTCAGGTTGTGCCTGTTGCCATTAAGGACATTGACACCGAACTGCGGTTTGATTATGGAGTCACCGATCTGCCTTGGCGCAAAAAGGTACATGTACTTCTTTGCTCAAACTAATGGTTTTTCTCATTTCCATTATCCCACTGCTCTAATTTCTATTGTAAATGATGCAGTCACTTCTCTCGTTCATTTTCTCTCCACATCTGCTATTCATGCTGTGGAGACAGATTGTTTAACTAAGCCAAAGGAATCAGTCAGGCAATACTTGTCAGGCAGGCTGAAATCATGAAGGGGTTGGGGATAGATCGGTAGTCCATTTTATTTTATGTTTTTCATTTTCCTTTTTTTACTGTTTTGCCATTATTTATTTTTCATTTTTTATCAGGCCTTGAACTTCGCTCTTAAAGGGTAAATTCTATGAGAAAGGCCTGTTCAACTCTTTTTGTTTTGTTTTTGTGTCATCAGCTCATTTAGGTGACAGTTTGCGAAACGTAATGCACATTATACATTTATTCATTTTGACAGAAGCCACCTTACCGTGAATTAAAAGTTTCACAATTACAACAGACAGCACTTGACCGGTTGTCTTTCTGTGGACTTATCATTGTAAGTATAAGTTTACCTGTTACTTTCAAAATGTGCTATACTCGAATGCTCCAAACCAGTTTGAGATCAAATTAAACTAAATCAGTGTGCTGGCATACATCTATAACCTGCAGCCAATGCCTCAGTCTCTGCTTTATGTAGTCCTAGATGTTCTAGGGTGCAAAGTATGTGTGATTGCTTGTCAGAATGTTTTGTTTTAATTGTTTGTTTTAGCCACACTCAAGTCCCAAGCAAGATGGTATGTAAACTCTTAGAAAACAGGCTCAATAATTTTACACTAAAGCTCAATTGTTTTTAAATATTCATTGGTGTTTTCTTGTTTTATGTTGTTAATTTGTTTATATTATTATTATTGTTTTGCTTGTTTGATGGCTTTTTGTTGTCTGTTCTTTCCCGTTTGTGTTGAATGTATTTTGAATTGCTTGTTCGAGTAAGTTTATCCAGCTGTTCCAAAATAATTTGTACAAGATTTGTATAGGGAAACTCCACAACAGAATGCAAAATTTTAACAAGTTTATTTAATGTTAAAAATATTTTGCTAATCAGTATTGAGTTTCATGGCCGAGTGGTTTAGAGCATCGTGTTCATGTTCTGGTGGTTAAGTCATCAGGGTGTGGGTTCGAATCCCGATCATGTCACCTGTGTCCTTAAGCAAGATGCTTTACTATAATTGCTTCTCTTTACCCAGAGGTATAAATGGGTACCTGCGAGGGTAGAGGTTGATATTGTGTTTGAAAATGCCTTTGGAGTGCCACGGCAGCCCGGGCTGTATACTCCCCAGGGAGCTGAGAAAGATTATAAAGAAATGTTATTGGCCCAATGACCAGGGCACTATTGATGTAAAGCGCATTGAGACGTTATTGTGAAATGTGCTAATGTATATAAGAACTAGTTATTATTGTTATTATTATTGTCTCTATTATACTTGGCAATCTGAAGATGCATTTGACACGTTTTTGAAGTTTTTATTATCGTACAACCAAACAACAAAGATGAAGAAATTCAGGATTCATTTTTTTATTTATTACATATTCCAAAGGGGGAACTATGGTATGTCAAACGTGTACATCTATGTACATGCCAGACTGGGAAACCAGATTGGGACTGCCAAACTTTACTATTTGTTATACAGTATTGTCTTTATACTTTGACACATTTGACACATTTTTGAAGTTTTTAAATAACAAATAAACAAATAACCGAATAATAAACAAATAAGGATTTTTTTTAGATGCTTCCCATTATACGTGTATGCTTATTGACTAAGCATGTTCTTTAAGGGGGAAAAAAAATTCCAGTTTGGGAACTTGTTCAAGTTAGTTTGACCAAATACATCTAAAATGTGTACGTTTGAAGGAAAATTTATTCCAAAGGGGGACAAATAATATGTTTGTTGCTAGCAAAATCGATGTTAAACTTTTGCATTTATTTCGAACATGAGTACATGAGTATATTTCTCAATTGGGACTAATATTATTGTGGTCCAAAAAGAATTGCTAAAAGTGCAAGTAATATCAAACGCCAACTTGCACAAGGCCCAAGTAGTTTTGGGAGGGATTGTCCAGCACTATGCAGGCCTATTTACTGAATAAGAACTGAGATCATACGTTTTTCATACTTGGTTTTTACAGAGGCCATATTAGATGAACAAAGAACGAGAGATGACGAAGCAGGCACTTCCTGTTGCCTCCCTCCTTGTCAGTCCTCAGGTGAGTTTGAGATTTCCTTTCAAACAGATGTGTTGGGTAGTATAAAGTATAAAATCGGTACAAAAGTTGATCAAGGATTTATTATGTCAACTGGGACATCCAAAAAGTGTACCTAAGGGAGAAAATTATTCCAAAAGGGGAAATCTAATGTGTGTTTATTGCTCACAAAATCTATGTCAAACTTGTACATCTCAATATGAGCATCAGTGTCTGCTGGGAAAAGTGACTGTAAATCTTGTTAACAGGACTGAAACAGGACCATTCCAGATCAAGAATTAACTGTTTCTAAACAGGATTTCACTTTTAAGATGCTTCCTATTTTACATGTACATCATGTACATGTATGTTCATGGAAAGTATACAGTGTACATGAAAAGACGAAAACAGAGGCCTTTTCTGAGGTTGGATCCGGCCTCGGTGAGACCTCTGTCTTTGTCTCATTAGAAAAATGCACACAATCTACCCAAACAATTCTAAACAATGAATAGTTATTAGCTATACAAGGTACAAGTATTGCTATTAACTGAGTGGATATCTTCTTCCACACGGCACAAATCAAAATCAGTTCAAAATAGTTTACCAGTGACAGTAATGGATTGGCAGACCTGTATGTTTTGTTACACCCAGTATATTTATACGAGCTTTAACACTACAATTTTAGGACTCACAATAACAACTAAATTCCACTTATCTTTTATTAATTTTTTTGAACCAAACACAAAAGTAAAGTTTTGGATTGGCAGACCCGTTATTGTTTGTTACACCAAGTACATGAAGTAATACGCGGCTTAACACGACAACATTGATCTCACAATAAGTATTAAATTCCTAGTATCTGTTATTTATTTTTGCACCACCAACACAACAATATCAACCTTATAGTTTTATCTCGGTTGGATTGGTTTAATTGCTTGGCGAGGTCCCCTGTCTGTTATCAGCAGACCCTTGTCGATCTCCTCTATTCTCCGTGTGTATAATTATAAAGTCACCTCACACATACAGCACACAGCCGCAGTTTACGGGGGTAGTAGCTCAACTACTCGGTCGCCTCAGCGCCCTGAATGGTAGTGGCTCCATGGGGTGACCTCTGTCTCTAGGCATCCCTTTCACATCTCCCCACTAAAAGACGTCTAAGAAAACAAAAACAAGAATATTCCGTACCTAGTTATACAGCCCTAGCTTTAAAAAATATTTACAAAAATTATTGGGTACAAACTTTCTTTCCTCAAATATCATGAGCTTGAAATAAGATTCAAAATACCGAAAAGGTTGCGTCTGTAATTAAGGGCGTTGCCCCTCCTTTTTAAGGTACACGTTTTATATCTTAGTTCTCTACGTATATCTCCAATTCTCTTTAGCTTACTTACAGCATAGCAAAGTTTTAAAAGAAACAAAGTCAACTTACGGTTTCTCATCCGTGAATGCTCGCAGATGCTTCTGGCAGAAAACTTGGGCAATATCAAACCCACCAAAATCAAACCCACCAAACAGGCAGCAATATAAAATGCTGGCCGGCGTCTCAGTCGACGGTCACAGAGCTTCCGTCTTATTTTAAACCACACATTTACACACTATACTCACACACCCTTCCCTTGTACCACCTGATTACGTAATACTGAAAAAAGGGGTTAATGGCCTGTGAAACCACGGCTAAAAATACAAAACACAGGCATGCAACTCTTCCGCGTATCTGCGGATTTCCGCGTTTTATAAAATAGAAATCCGCCGTTAGAAAAAAACTCGGCGTAGAAAAAAATTCACGCTGCATGAAAAAAAAAATCCGCGTTGGATGGACAAAAAATCCCGCTGAAAGAAACATTGTTTATTGAAAAGAAATAAAGGTTCAGGATTCTCAAAGTCTGGCTCCGCGGAAGTTTACACATACAAAAGCATTACACAGTCCAGACACAAAAACAAGTTCTCTCACAGCATACCTTCTACCCTATTTTTTCCACAGTTTGGCTCCGTAGTGTTTTTATTGCTTTTTGTATAAGGAGATGCGGTGGGAACCAGACGCGATCGATAGGAAAATATATATAAGCTTGTTGTAATTTTCCTCGGTTAATCCACTATGTGTAGAACTTCTTATCTAAGAGAGGGGTTAAAGAAACTCTATTGATGATTAGTATACGAATAGGAGGTCATTCTGACAAAGAGGAAGGGGAGTGATCAATTTAATTTTGTGATGTACTCATGTTCTCATAGATAGAGTCCTCATGTAAGTGGGGAAAAATTACATGAATCTAATCTCACGTTAAAATGGTGCAATTTGCCGTTTTACTACAACCCGCCAAGTGCAAAGATTTGTCGACATCCAAAACTTCTGATGACATCTTTCTGAGAAAATGTGCCTCAACATTTTTGTACAGGGATGTTTTGGTTTATTTCCGACTTTCAATCAAATTTAATCAAAACAGCCATGAATATGACATTTTGACTGTCAAAATATTCCTTCTTGGAATGTAAAGATCCGTTAGTTGTTGAAATACAATGACGTCATGTTTCAAATTTCGCTCACAAACAATCAGTTATGAACCAAAGTATCCCAGAATAAAATTGTAGTGACCCAAATGTTCCAGATTGGGTACATGTTCCAGTATAATTGACCAAATACATCCAAAATGTGTACCTAAGGGGGAAGTTGTACCCCATTATTCTCTCTACCTGTAGGTTACTGACACATTTAAAGTTTGTGGTCATTTGGTTCTAAAAAAGCAAATAAAGTATTGGTCATTGAGTCAGTAATTTTTGTGTAATGAAAGGTTTAAAAAATTTTCAGATGGTAAATTCCTTTCCCAGTACATGCATACGGCCAAATTGCTGGTTTATGTAGGGTGTTTCTCTTTTTTCTGCAGGTCAGCCTACTGATGCAAGTACCAATCACAGGACAGCAATGCTGATGCTGCTAAAAATGTCAGAAGGTGCCCACTGCTCTGATCTAGCTCTTGCCGAAGAGGAAAGTTCTGATGGCTTTGAAGCTGCCCACGACACTGTCACATCTGACATACCGCATACTGAAGTAACCAAAAAGAGCACCACAAAAACCTCTTTCCATGTTCAAACAGGGGGCTCTAGTTCTGATGAAAGCATGGTGGATTCATCATCTGATGATGATTCATCATTTGTTCCTGATTCAGATTATGATGAAATAAATGTCAGCATTCCCTCAACAAATTCCCCTACACTACGTAACTTATCCAGTGAGGTACATGTACAGGATGAGTCGGATTCGGATGGTTCTGCGGATTTGGATGGTTCTGCGGATTCCACTGCTTGTGGTATTGTAGTCAAAAAAAAGAAAGGAAACAACCTTACAAGAAACCCTATAGATTGTGCCTCTTTTGCAACAAATTCAAGTCTAAGTTAACCCAACATATTTCTGTACAGCACAAGAATATTGATCGAGTAAAAGCTGCTCTCGGGTTGAGGAAAAGGGATCGCCTTGCCGCCTTTACCCAGTTCAAGAAAGAAGGCATATTACAGCACAATAAAGGCCAGACTCAAAAGGAAACTCTTTCATACCAGCGGGAGAGAGAGTCCAAAGGGAAACTCATCATGTGCGGACTTTGTTCAGGGTTTTATTCCAAAAGGTACATCAAACGGCACACAAGGCTCTGTCGGCATACGACTCATGCAACTGATTGTGATCAGGCAGTTTCTATTCCGGTTAATTTGTTTCAGTGTGAGGAAACATGTGGTGGGGATTTTGTCAATGAGATCCTCTCAAAGATTCGTCAGGATGATGTTGGGAAAGTGTGCACTACAGACCCTGTCCTTCTAAAAATCGGGAAAAAACTGTGGTTCAAACAACGCATAAAGCAAGACAAGAAGATGGAAGTCCGCTGCTCTGTCAGGACGAGTATGAGGAGATTAGCCACCTTGTACCTTGAAATGAAGAAAAAGGAAACTTCTTTGGGTCCTCTGCCTTCTAGAGCAGGAAACATCTCTGATATTTTTAGCCGAAGTAACTTCAACCAACTGGAGGAAGCTATTGAGTCATACACTCAGGACAGTGAGAGCGGCACACTCAAGTCTGGCTTAAAGCAAGGGTTGTATTACTTGCTGAAATCAACTGGCAAGATTCTCAAGGCAGTTTGGTTGATTGACAACAACGATACCATGGCAAGTGAAATTGACAAGTTTGTTGCTATCCTGGAGTTAAGCCAGAACTATCTGTTCGGAGATGCAACAAATGAAATAAATCAACAGCGGCAAGCAAAACTCAGAAGGCCTGAAACTTTGCCCATTGAAGATGACATCAAAATAATAAAAACACATGTCTGCAAGCGAATGGAAGATATTGAAAGTGGTGAAAGTTGGGATTGCCATGCCTTTGTTGAGCTGAGAGATTTAGTGGTTTGTCGCTTGACCCTTTTTAACGCTCGGAGAGGTGGTGAACCATGTCGCCTGATGATAAAGGAATGGGAGGATGCTGAAAAGAAAGCCTGGGTAGATAAACATCAAGTGCAAAGCCTAGATGAGCTGGACAAAAGGTTTGCTGACAAACTCAAAATAACTTACCAAAGTGGTAAGGGGAACAAGCATCTAGTGCCTGTTCTCTTCCCGAAGGACACCATCGAGCCAATTAGAAAGTTGGTTAAAAAGTGCTCAAGGTCTTTGGCTTTGGTTAGTCCAACCAACCCTTTCCTTTTCCCAAGCACCAATGGGTCCGAAAATCATGTTTCTGGGTGGTATGCAATTAACAGTGTGGTGAGTGGTCTGGAACTGGGCAACAAGTCTTCTGTCAATGCAACTAAGAATAGGCATAGGGTCAGTACTTTGCTGGCATTAATGGATGTACCAGAGAAAGATCGCCAGTACATCTTTAAGCACCTTGGGCATTCGGAGGAAACAAACTGCAACATCTATCAGGCTCCATTGATGCTTAAGGAATTGACAGTTGTTGGGAGAAGACTGCAGTCCATCGATGAAGGTAAATATCTGCCTCCTTTCAGATCTGTGTGGTATTGAATAATGTTTCAGCCTTTTAATCCAGAGGTCACAGGTTCAAATCCTACTCTTGTTGTTTTTTTGTTTAACCAAAAAGTAATTGGAACTCTTTTTTGGTAATTTTAGTTTTAAATCACACGTTTCAGGGGTTACTGAACTTTTGGGTGTTTTTTTGTTTCATTTTGCGTTATCTACCAAATATGTCATCTGCATTGATCCTAAATCTATCTAAACATTTTGCTGAGGGAAAACCAAGTACCCAAAGTAATATTACATGTATGTGAAACGTATGAAGTGATTCCTACATGTATGCGACAATATTGTTCTGAAGAGATCAGTAATTGAGGATTAATGAACAAGTACGTGTGCACACTAGTTTTTTGTCTGGGTACTTTCTCATTAGGGTGTTTGTTCGATTCCTGGTTATAACTTTTGTGTCCTTGAGGAAGATGCTTACTATAATTGCTTCTCTTCACCTAGGGGTATAACTGGGCACATGCGATTGTACAATTGGTATGATGGGACTTTTAAGCTCAGGTAGGAATATCAGAAATGTTTTGACCCAGTGACAGATGCACTCACTGCAAACATGTTTGTATTTTTATATTAGATGATGTGACTGATGCGGGACACATCACTGAAGAGAATGAAGAGAATGGTAAGCTGATGTTTCCCTTACATTCTGATTCCAGATTCCTGTATTGTTAAGTTTGTTGTAAATCTCTTGCCTTGGTCTGAATATAGTTATTGGTTTGTGCCTTAGTCCTTTTGCATTTTTAAACACACAGTACATTAAAGTTCTCTCTTTAGGATTGGTATTAAACAAAGTATTTCCAGTCAATTTCCTGGCTATTGCTTGGAGTTGATGGTACTTTGCCAAGAATTTTACTTTAAAAACTTTGAATTGCTCAAAATTGTGTTTTGCCTTAACCCTAACCCCCATTAGGGTCTCTCCACAAAGCCTGCCAAATACAACAGAATACAACATAATGCAACACAGTTGAAATGAGAACCATGCCAAATGCAACAAAATGCAACAAGGGATTTTGTTGCAATGTGCAGGCATGTTGTTTGTGTTAGGACTGAACAATGGTGTTTGCCCTGCTAAATGCAACAGTATGCACATAAGTGTAATGTTAAACTGTTATTATACAGTCTTTTGAATATGATTTCAGTTATGATTCTGACCTAATATTACATCATACTTCTCAATACTTTTCCCATAAAAAATATTTTGAAATACCCATTATAAGTTGTTCAGATACAATAGAAGCACCCAAACCTATATGAAGTCACTTCACTGCTGAATGCAACAAATTCAGTCAAAAATGACATCTGAGTTGATTGCCAAATGCAACAGATCGCAACAACTATTACCGTTTGGTGCATATTGTTGCATTTAGCATGGTTAGGGTTAAGTTATTGTAAACATCAGTGAAATATTTGTGTTTCAATAAAATAAGACAACTGACCGATTTTGTGGTAATAAAATACTTCCAATTGAAGTCTCTCTGATTATTTGCTAGCTAAACCTCCTTTGGTGAAATCATAGAGCTGAATTGTTTTGGCACATTTTTATGCTGACCGATTCTCCGATTGGACTACTGTGGCAATAAAAGGTCTTGCATGCAGCAAATAGCTACATGTAGGTGTGTGTTGATGAATGATCATCACACTCTTGCTTTAACTTACACACATACCAACTACACACAAATTAAAATTGCCTCACTGAATATAGTGAATATTCGAACTCCTATTTACATGGTTAAACACAGCAAACAAAAACTTGATTTGATTCTGACAAGAATTATGTGCCCGTGTATTTAAAACTACTTGTTGTCTTGTGTTCTTGCAGATGAAGTGGGTGACCAGGAGAAAGGTGGTCATCAACAAGTCAATGGTAAGTGAAATGTCTAAAACTGAATCCTTTTTAACAGTAATTTCACAAGATGTTTGAGACCATTTATTTGAGATAAGTAGTTTTGTTATGCCCCAGTTGGCTAAGCCAAAGCAGGGGCATACTGTTTCCGACATGCCCTTCCATGGGTGTTTGAGTGTTAATGTGGGTTGGTAGACATGCCCTTCCATTGGTGTTTGAGTGTTAGTGTGGGTTGGTAGACATGCCCTTCCATTGGTGTTTGAGTGTGGGTAGGTATATACATTCAAACTGAGTACCTAGAATCTAATAAGAGGACAATAGGGTCCCCAGTTATGTGCAAAACCAATCGGAGATGTTGCCATAAAGTACAAACAAAAGAGGGACAATAGGAGGTGTCTTAAAATCATTTACATAAATTTGTCCTACAAAAAAGGGATGCAACTATTATTAGCTACTTGATTGTTCGATTGAACAACAAGTGAATTATTTAGTGGAAGGAAAAAATTTAAAAACCCATTGAAAATCATGTAGCTTTGAATGATATTGCACTAAAAGGTTGTAGTTGTCGACAATATTTAAATTTAACCCTGTTTTTAAGACATCATGATATGAAATTATTTCCCTTCAACAAAATAGGACATTTACGACCACAGGAATTTTAAAAAAATTTACCTAACAATTCTTGTGACTGAAAATTTCATAGTGACCCGGCAGGGTAAAAATATTTCAAAAGCTGAAGAACTTTGTAGTTTTTACTTCTTAGGCCTGCAGTCCAAATAGAAACGGTTCGGCAACTGTTGAACGGTTGCCCCAAACGGTACATTTTTTTCAGCTTCAACTGTTCGGGAATCTGAAAGCAACCGTTTCACACCTTGTGCCACCCCTCTTAAGAAGCATGGTTGGACAAAAGAGCTGATACTGTGGTCTTAGCTAACAAAGGAGCGTCAGCAGTTCTGGACATGAATGCATGGCTGCGGATAATCTGTTACTAATCCGTTAGTAATCCTCCACTAATCCTCCACGGCCATGGATGTCCAGAGCAATGTTTGGTGCAGTGCCATGATTTTAGCTTTTATTTTTCAAGTGATTGTCGTTTTTAAAATCTTAGAAAATTCTCCTCCGCGATCCAATTCAATATTTATTAAGCCAACGTTTGTTTTTGTTATTGGTTTCAACATACTGCTCATGAAAATAGACTGTATTTTCAGAATTGCGCACTATGCATACGCACGACGGACATGTTTTTCCGGCCCAAATCTTCACCTCTTTGGTTTCCAACAGCAGCCGCTTTTTGATGTTCTTCTATGGATCGCACAAATGTTTCAATGCCGCCAAGTAGATACATGTAGATACCAAGTTCGAACCCCGCCTAAAAAATTGCTGTTAATACGTGCAATTGAGCCCAATGTGTCTTCAAGGCTTGTGATGATGATGGCATTGGTGGTGGCGCTAGGGTTGATTGCAGCAATAAGTTAACATCTCAGGCCATACTTGGTCGTTTTATATGATTTAAAGTATAATGTATAAAAACATTTTGCAAGCACTTGGGAAATAACTAAACGGACAACGGTCGTAAAAGGTTTGTGTATTTTAATTTTGAAATTCATAATATTAGTCAGAGCTCCATCAACGGGAGCTATAATCCCAAACAATGGACAGTAATCCGATTATAATCCGCTCGCCTTAATATCTTCGAGTGTTCCACTTGACCCTATTTGTACAACACCTGCATAAAACAAGCAACATTTTTTAGTTCCAGTTTATAAAGGCTAATACCTTGAACCATTCGAACGTTTGCCAAACAGTATCTATTTGGACCACGCGCCTTAAGATCTTGGACAATGGACAATGGACAATGGACAGCAATCCGATTATAGCCCCTTTGTTTTGACTCTGGAGGACCAGGTAAGCTTAGCGCATTGAAGCATTACACAAACGATCCTCCCAACCGTTTGGGTCATGCTGTTGAACCGCTTTACCTTGACAACCGTCGAACGGTTGCCGAACCGTATCTATTTGGACCGCGCGCCCTTGGAGTGTTCCACTTAACCCTATTTGTACAACACCTGCATAAAACAAGCAACATTTTTTAGTTTCAGTTTATGAAGGCTAATACTTTGATTGCAATACAGTACATACACTATGTCAGCACCATTTCTTGGTTTTGCTTGTATATATTAAAGTTAGCAGGGAGTACAGTATGTTGTCTGATCACATTTTTATTTGTATTATTGCAGAGGAAGAAGAAAAACAAAGTGAAGGCTCCCATAATCAAATTGGAGAAAACATGAACTGTCATCAGCAAGTCATTGGTAATTACTGAAAACCCTATTTCCTCTTGACTCTTGTCCTCCATGAGTATTTTCATCTTTTCAGAGTGGTCAGCATGGTCTGATATTTTATTGATTTTCTTTTGGAATTCTCTCTAAGTGTTCTGTTTACTTTTTCCAAGGTTTGTATTGTGAGTTCGGATGTGATCCCTGGCTGTGTGGTATTGTTTCTGCCTTCTGACTAGTACCCCCCTCCCCCTGAACAAAGATATTGACAAGTTTGGAAACCTCCATCATAGGGCTGGATGGTTAATTCGGTCAAGCACCAGATCGTTTATCTACAGGTTGCAGCTTCAAATCCCATTCCAGTAGATTTCTTTGTTCAACCTTGTAAATCATTTCGAAAGTTTATCTTTGTGGATCATTTGAGCACAGTAAAAAAGTCAAACTCAAAACACTATTAACTGCAATGTTTAAGTTAACACTTAGGGCCAGTAGGCAACTCCAAAGTTAATGATAACCTTTTGGGAGAGGAGTCTATACCGCAGTGCCAATCCTGCCCCCCCCTTTTCTACCCTTCCAATGATCTCATGGGAGGGACGTTGGCTTGAGACCAAGCAAAATTTGTGTGTGTCACCATGTATATTTTTGCCTTGTACTAGGTCGCAAATACTCCAGGTGGTCCCGTGCTGAGGAGAAGCTGGTCAGCAAACATTCAGAGACTATCTGGATGATAAAGCCAACAAGAAACTCCCAGGTAGGCATAGTGGGTATAAGAATCCCTCTCTGGGAAGTGTTTTTATTTTGTTGATAAAGGAATGCCAAAATTTAGGTTGATTTGATGGCCAAGAATTAAATTAAATGGGAATGTCGATTTTAACAGTTGTTGGCTTTCATTTGATAAAACATTAATAAAAGGAAGGGCTGGCCTTCTACAATCTATGTGTTGTACATACCCTTATTGTGGCCTAGCTTACGGTACAGTACTGTGTGAGTCAACTACTGTGACTACACACAACGAGATATGCAGCCAAATGTGTCAAGTATCAATTAAATTTATTACTTTTTTGGGTTGATCAAAAAATTTAGAATAAGTAACTGGAGCGAAATTTGAACCTGCACCTCAGGGTTAACATGTGGGCGCTCTTCCAACTGAGCTTTCTATCCCCAATGTTGGCAGTCTCCCTATTTGTTCAAGTCAAAAGCCATTTAACCTGTAACTGTCATACAGACGGGAATCACGCCTAAATTTTACATTCAGTGGATACAACTTTTTATTTAAAAAATAACAAGGGGAAACTAACTAAGTAAGTCTAAACTAATTTGGGGTTTGCTTCTGACTAGTCCAAACAAGATATTGATACAATAGCGAGAATGCCACAATTGGGGCTTGTTGGCTCAGTTAGTAGATCGCTGGCATTTAAATCTTGAGGTCGCAGATTATAATCTTGCTCTCAAGTGATTTTGTTTTTGCCTTCATTGACCCTTGAGGATGTGGAATTTGTTAGACATGAACATTCAATGCACTTGATAATTTCAGTGCATTTTTGATTGAATCATTATTATTGTGTTTTGTGAACAGGACGAAAAGAAATACTCGCATTTATCAAGAATCATCCGGGTTTTACACATGATGCAAGGACAGTACATTCCAAAGTGATGAATGAAAAGAATAAACTTCAGAGGAGAGCAAAGAACAGGGCATGTGAGTGGGAGGAATGAAATCCTTGATGTCACTAAAAGATCAACTTGAACTAAATCTCCAAAACAAATTTGAACCTTTATAAAATCAGTTCGCTAGAAATCATTTCTAAAGCTCAAATACATTATTGCAAGAACTTTATATAAATTATTGCACGAGAATAATTGCAAAAGCTCATACGAAATTATTGCAAAATGCCTCAAATAACTTATTTTGTGTGCTCTGAATAAATTATAAGTACATAAAAACATGTATTTGCAAATAAGTTTGAGGTCTCACGATCTTTTCGTTTGTGGCCTCGAAGTAAATTATAGCCAGAGCTAGAAATAATTTTAAACAAAAGGTACAAACAACATTTCTGCACAAACCTTTCATGCTCTAGAAAATGTTTTGCTTTAAAAAATTTGAATGCTCAAAAGGATTTATTTTGAGTGAAAACAAAAGTTTTGTGAGTAAATAAGTTGGAGGTCTCACAATCTTTTCGTTTGTGGCCTCGAAGTAAATTATAGCCAGAGCTAGAAATAATTTTTAACAAAAGGTACAAACAACATTTCTGCACAAACCTTTCATGCTCTAGAAAATGTTTTGCTTTAAAAAATTTGAATGCTCAAAAGCATTTATTTTGAGTGAAAACAATAGTTTTGTGAGTACTCAAAGAGCCCAAATTATTTCTGTAGTTATTTTGTTCATCACATGGCCCTTAAAGGCAAAGCATTTCTTTGGTTTTGGGAACTGTTAAATTGTTTAATCCTATATAAATGTAGATATATACAACAAAACCCACCGAAGGGGATCCCTTTTTAAAGATATCAACGAAAATCCAGAGCGAACATGTCCACGTAGGAAAAAAAATCCCTTACAGGAATACACAATCATAGAAGCGATTCTGACAGAAACGTTTCTCAGATTCAAATTTTGTGGCATAAAAACTTTTTTTTTTATACATTACCACATTACTTCGAAGTGAAGTGGTTTTCAACGGTTGTGCTTACGCGCGCGCACTAATAGATTGTACATTCAGTGCCGGTATGTATTGATTGCGTTACGAGTAAACTAGCGCCCGCGTAAGCTTATGCGCCATGCGTATGTTTAAACACTTCTAGCCGTGTCTATATCACCCGTTTAAACATAGCCATGTGATCACCTCTCGACCAATCAGAATGGATAAACTGTCTCGGGTATTTAGAAATATTTAATCATTAGGCACCTTTTTACCTTTCTACAAAAAAGCCCCCACAATGTTAATTTTGTTCAAGTTGATCTTTAATAGCATTTTATGTCCCTTTTGTTGAGGTGGTCACCAAATTTGGGAAAGTTTTTTTAAATGCAGCATCATCTTAAAAGTTCCATGATCTGCTAGTTCTTGTCTATCAACTTGTGCAGGATGTAAGTGTTCTGGTTGCTGAAACTGTAGTGTACTCGCCCATGGACAATACAAGCAGTCATTATATTTTGGTTTTGATTGGCAGTTGTTGCCCTTACATAACAATTACTAGTGTTTTACTAAGACAATGAAGTGGTAAAAACTTCATAAATTTCATAAACTTCTTGCCCGCAATCGAGCCATCGATGAATGGTTGCTTAAAAACATTTTAGCAGTAGTTATCCTGCTTGCACAAGTGGAACACAGAATTATGTAGTGCGACTTCATCCCACATATTTTGAGCTTAAAGGGAAAGTATACGTTTGGTCTTTGGAACCGTTCGATTGTTTTAGTCATATTTAAATGAAACTAACCTGTGAAAATTTCATTTCAAAAGGTGGTAGCGTTTTTGAGATATCGTCGAAAATCCGGAGTGGTTATGTCCACGCAGGAAGAATAATTTGCAATTGGAATACACAGTCTGAGAAACGTTTCTGACAGAAACGCTTCTCGATTCAAATTTTGGGGCATAAAAACTGATATCTTTTTCCATAACCACATTACTCCGAAGTGAATTGATTCTCAAAATGCTTTATACTATCGAAAGCTTCTGTACTTCTAACCAAGTAAGTTTTTATTGCCATTAATTTTTAGAATGATTACCAAACGTATACCTTCCCTTTAAAGACCAAATGGTATGTGGGACTCTGACGCGCTACATTATTTCGTGTTTCACCCATCAGTGTAAATGAATTTACACAATGTGGTACTATCACTTTATGAAGTATAATCTCTCATTTGTCTATTACATTTTATTAATGTTAAAACTATTCTTAATTGAAATATGCAAAAACTTTGAATTTGACCTTCATATTGATTGAACGACCTTTTCACTTGAGACTATCACATTTGTGCATAAATGCATGTTCTTGTGGTGCTTTCCTTTTTGTCGCTACCTTTGGAGTTGAGAAAGAAAAGTTTCATAATATAAACCCAACCAACCGACCAACAAAAACTGATAAGATGTTATAGTGTGAAATACAACTTCTCATTTGTTGTATTAATGTTATTAATGCTATTAACGTTACAACTATTGTATTTAAATTTTGCATAACTTTGAATTTGACCTTCATATTGATTGAACCACCTTTACACTTAAAGGTTGTGTACAACATAGGTAATAGTGAAAATATTAATTCTCACAGATTTGCACATACATACTATTAAAGATGGCCAGGTTGGAAAACTTTTCTTGAAATAATTTTGATTGGAATGCTATAGTTTTTTTGAGAAATTTGTAAAAACAATGAGTAAAACAATTAGTTTTGAATATCGCAATTTCAAAACCTGATGTTTGAAAACAATGAAAACATCTAATTTAGTTTTCACTATTTTCTTGTTACTCCAATGTTGTCATTGTTGGTTGTTATCACATCTGTGCATGAATTAAATGTACTATTTGGTGGTCCTATGAACGAGCTAAAAACAAGCTAAATGTGTTTTCTGTATATAATTAGTTATCACTGGAGTACACTAGTTGTAAAGACAGGATGCAGTTTTCTCATAGCAACATTGTTCTATGAATGCCAACATACACTCCCCCTCAGTGTATGTGTTGTAGAGTAGGGTCCAATAACCTTGTTGGTGACATTGTTTTTACTGCTGAAATTATGTAATTGTTGCAATGGTTTTATGATTAAATAGAAATTATCAAATTGAAATAAGTTAGTTTGGAAGTCCAAGGACCTTCTTTTGAAATGGTTGGTTATCTTAATTGGGTATTCCGGTGTTATTAATTTGTCATGTAATTAAGCTCTGAAATGGGATGAATAAAAAAATAAATAATGAATTAAGAAAATCGAAACCAGTGTCAGATTTACAATTTATTTTGTAACACTTCTGCTTGAGAATCGTAACATTGTTGCAATGCTTTTATACTTAAATTATCGGGCATGGTATAATTACAGTGGAATTCCAACCAGGGACGCAACTTATTGCTGTACGGGCCCATACCGCTAATGGAAAAGTGCCTAGTCTGCCGACAGCAAGGCAAGGGAAAGTCACCAGTACTGCCCACCAATATAATGTCAGTGGAGCAGGCTCATTCGAGCTCAGTAAAGCACGTTTCGGTCATTCAATCACATTCATTTTAATGTCTATTTACACATGAAAACCACATGTACTAACTGTTGTAGTACATTGTATAAAACATAAATTTCCCCCAATTCACTCTTTTTTATAATACTGTGTCAAAAGGGGAAACATATTTTTTCTCGCTAGTGACGTAGTACAAAACATTATTTCCCCCAAAGGACCACTTTTATCATACTGCGTCAAAAGGGGGAATATTTCTTTTTCCCCATTTGTGACGTTTTGCCGTAAAATTGGTTATAAGGAGAAACCTGTCCCTTTAAAAAAAATATATCACGATAGACTTCAGTTTCTCACCTGATACTTGAAGACAAGAAAGCCATTATGTCCCCAGTAAATGTAGCTAAGTTTACAGCTTAGTGTAATCTTTTGCAAGGTCTTTTCCATAAAATACAAGTAAATTCTCCCTAAGGGTAACTCCTTTTTCCCCTTGTGTAGGAATTAGTGTTATATATATATATATGTATACATTTCATGTTAGACAATTTTATTGTTTGTTCTTTTGTATATTTCTATACTGCAGTCTCTTTATGGAGACGGAGGTCTTGTGCTCCTTTAAAACAAAGTTTAATAAAACACTATATATTTATATATTTAATGTTAGACAATTTGTATGTTTATTCTTTTTGATAGTTCTTTACTGTTTTTTTGTTTTTTTAATGCGTCAAGAAGGAAAGTGTTTATCATCATACCAAAGAGATGTGACAAGAAGTACATGAGATCTGGCTCTCCAGGGAGAGCAGTAGCGCGTGCGACATTCCTCGTTCTATGTTGATTCCACTCAACTCACACCTCGTCCAGTTCAGATTGGATAACTTGCATAAGAGCAAACCTCAGACATTCTCTGCAAATATTAAAAGTGGATTTTTTTTTAAAAAGATGCGAAAAGTTAAAAAGGTTTAATACACTTTCACCGTGTTTTATTTAAATACACACAATTTTGTAACCAACTTAAGTCACAAATGAACCGTCAAGGTTCTTAACAAAGTGCAGAAACTTAGTTATGAGAAAAACGAGATATATTCCGAAATATCGTGTTGCAAGTTGGGCTCTTTTTAAAGTTTTTAGCTTGTGACTTTTTTGCAGTTGCTAAATATTTGTCTTAATTAAGACGTTACTGATTAATAAAACTGTTATGCACTTCGTGAAAACATAAAAATTCTCAGACGACACCCCAAAATAATATATAAGCAAAAACATTACTTGACTTTTGGCGCAGCTTCAACTGCTTTTATTACAACAAGATCTGGTCAATTACCAGTTTGGTAAACATGTACGAGAATACAATAAGATGCAATACTTATTAAACTCATGACATAATCATGACTTAATGAAGGGCAAATGCCCAAGGGCAGCTTGCCATAGATAAAATGAGGGGGCAGCTTGCCCAGCCTCTATATATAACACTACCTAAACAGCAGTGTACTTGGTACTTGGTACTTGATTGATTGCCCGTCGCTTCATTTCCAAATTGCGCTGAGAGAATGCGCCAAATTAACAAGCTCGGGGTAATATATCTGACCAAACTAATACGGCGGCCGGAAACCGATCACGGCAATCTTGCGTAAAATGGAAATACCCTGCCGCATGCAAAAAGAATCTGTTACAACTAAATCATTGGTGCCCAAATGCACTATTATCAACTGGGGAGACGGCCACCGAGAATTGAGTGTCCAACAGCTTATGGACATCAGGATAACGGGCGCCTCCTGTCGAAACACATGGGAAACGGTATCTATATACAAACAAGCAGCCAGACTATTTGTCTATCGTCGATTACACAACCGGAAAATGGCACATTGCCGCAGGGCGAATATAACTGTTAACGGCATCAGACCGCCATCGACCCATGGGTTGAATGTCCGCCCGGGGGATACCAGCTGCCGCAGCAGTGGTAGCCGCCCCAATACGAAAAGAATGCGCTGTAAACTTTACCCCACCTATACCGGAAAACTGTTATAGCCTTCGAAGCATGACATTAAATTGGAATTGCGTAAGGGGGTCGCCATTAAAAAACCACCGTGTGACAACGGTCAAACTGACGCGAATTCCGAGAAGCCTTTACAGGGCAAAGCGGCTTCTCACCGTAACACACTAGACGAATCTGCTGAGGAATACCGGACTTGTTGGTCTTAGTGTAACGGAACGAGATAAGCACTGAAACGGACGCCTTCTTGCCCACATCACAAAAACAAATATCAGAAAACAAGAGCAGCGATTGTTGTAAGCGGGTACAGGAGACCCAGCAAACTCGCCAATGGAAACGTGGAAAAGAATCAGCAATATCATTTCGCACCCCAGGTAGGCCTACATGAATTGCCTTGAACGCGATATTGCAACGCAAACATCGACACACAAATAACCGAACCAAATGCATTATCATATCACAACGTGAAATCTGCTTATTAATGATGTGTACGACAGCACTGTTGTCACATCGAAATCGCACCTTGTGGTTCGCGAGTAAATCGCCCCAGCAATAACACAGCAACAACTAACGGATAAAACTCTAAGAACGCGATAGATGGTGACAGCGCTAACAATTCTGGGGCCCACTTAGCGCTAGCATGAAACCATTTACCATTAAAGTAGCCCCTGAAACCAATGCTGGCAGCTGCATCGGTGAACAAGTCAAAACCCTCATGGCTCTGCCACTGACGGTGTAGAAATGGGGAGACGCCATTAAATATGCCCAAAAATTCCAGCCACATGACTAGGTCCAACCGCCCTGCACACAAAGTTAAGGGACCCGACCAGGGACTGGATTTCCCTCAGTAACAGTTTACTCTTCCCTAAAATCTTATTGATTTGCTGGCGAAGTGCCAGTACTTTAACCGCAGGCACCCTTACTAGTTGCTGGATAGTGTTATTTCAAGCCATAAATAAGTTATAACCTGGCTTGGTCCCTTTTCTTCCGCAATTGGAACACCCAACTGATTGCAAACACTCCGAAAAGTCTGCAACAAAGCAGCACAATCCGACTGAGACTCGGCCACAAACAAACAATTATCTAAATAATGGGTAACATTAACAGACTGGGAAACACGTTTAACTTAAAATTCGAGGAAAGAACTGAATGCTTCAAATAAGGAACATGATACAGAACAACCCATTGTTAAGCATTTATCATAGTAAAATACACCCTGAAATACGAACCCAAGAAGCTCATAATCGGAGGGGGCCACTGGAAGAAGTCGAAATGCAGATTTAATATCATATTTTGCTACCCATGAGCGTTGGCCTGAAGACGCAACTAAGTCAACAGCCGTGTCGAACGAATTATAATGCATTGTACAAATATCCTTATCAATAAAATCATTAGTTGAGCCACCAGACGGGAACGATAGATTGTGAATAAGGCGAAACTCGCCTGGGTCGTGCTTGGGAACCAGTCCGATTGGCGAACACTGTAAATTAGCAAAAGGTCTATGCTTGAATGGGCCGGCAACCCTACCCAATTTAATTTCTTTGTGTAACTTAGCTAAAACTACGTTTGGCTGCTCAGTGGCTGAACTGAGGCAAACCTAGTCCCGACACAAGCGTGGGCCACGATAGCCAAGTTGAAACCCCACAGAAGACCCTGTACTTAACAAACTAGCATTATGCCTGTCCGGATAAAAGTACAGCCAATTTCTTAAAGTGCTAGTCTTAATTGGTGTTGGAGGGACGAAAATTACGTGCATAATTAACGGCCTTGTTGGACACAGGCTGAACCGCAGGTGAAGATGCGGTTGTTCTGCTAGCTATCGCTAGCGCGAACAGTAGGCGCACCCCCCCCCCCCGGTTTTCGGGCCGCTGGGACACTCTGCTGAGCTGTTCTATAACCCCTGCTGCCGCCAAAGCCACCGGTTGGCAAGCCACCCTGCCTGCCCTTACCTATGCGACAAGTAGCTGCCCCGTGCCCAAAGCGGGAGCAACTCGCACAACGATGGGGATACTTGCAAGGGTTCCACTTACAACCCCCTGTATTAAACGCATCACAGGCCAAGGTGCCACCCTTTGACATGGGCGAGGAAAATTGTTTGCCCGTGTAAGTAGCCGCAGCGACTGGCATATAACCAGTAGCGGTAGCAGCAGCAACAGTTACCCAAAGCTTGGTGTCAAGCATTGCCCAAGAGCGGGAGGGCTGCGCTTCCTGACGCAAGCGAAATTGCTCGTCATAGCTACGCCTGCCCAACCCGGGGAACTGCGCAGCAGCTAGGCGAATGGTCTCCGCATACTTTAATAACTCACCAAAACGCATGGGATGGCGTACAGAGTAAACAGCCATAAATGTATGAAATGCACTTGTCCAATGATCGATGGTCTGCAATTTCCGCGGTGGTGCTGAGGCCGGGCGAAAGACCACCCGACCTTGCTCATCCACCATCATCGACAACCCAGTGCCACTGTCGGCCGAGGCCAACGAAAACACTGCGTTGTCACGGAACAACAAACCCATGTCAACATACTGGGAATTCCAAATGTTTTTCTTCAAGGCTTGAGTGACATGGAACCCTAGCCCACAACTATCTTGTACAGATGGAATAGGGGTAGGTCTCCCATACCCTCTAGTAAATTAGAAAAAGGAGGAACGACAACCCCAGAAAAGGCAGGTAAAACCCCTGCACCCTGTTGGTTATTAAACCCAATATCGGTTAAAGACCGGCATGCCCAACTGGATAGAGTGGCGATGGTCCCGCTAGTGACGGTCCGGCTACTGTTGGTCCTCCTGCTGACGGATGTCCTATCGGTAATGGTCCAGCCAGCAAAGGTCCGGCTGAAGACGCTGACGACGGTGCGGCTGTCCTCTCAATGATATTCTGGCCCACAGATGGCTGTCCTGAGCTGCTGTCGTCAGCAGCAATGGCCGAGGAGGTGCTCTCATCCACCGGAACCTCCGCCGACGTCTGCTGGCCTATGGGCGGCTGCTGGTTCATCCGCGGCCGACCCTTTGAACCACGGCCCCGGCCACGGCCACGGCCACGGCCCCGCATCGGCAGCATCGGCGAGTCCATTCTCCCCGGACGCGTCTTCTTCCGTACTGGACGAGGCATTCCTCCTCCAGAAAAACCCGCGAGTTAAAAGTTCGCAAGGTTCTGCCGTAGATAACTTGTATAAGAAGACCGAAAGTGCCGCAGAAAACCTCTGTCTCTGTAGTGTTAGACCAAAATCTCCAACAATGGAATACCGCTCCAACCGAAACTGGCCCGCAAATGATTGCGAAAAATTCAACAAATCCTTACGATTGAAAATTTAAAGTTGTCGAAGTAAATGTTTCTCTCAGTGAAAGCTGAGCCGAAGTGATTAGCTTTCCCGCTACTCAGAAGTACCATGCTTTTGTTACGCAATCTAAAATAAAGGTCAATTTGACCACACACACTTTGCATAAAGGTCAGCCTTGCTACCCTCGGAAAGTTAGGTTACCTTTATGGCTTACGTCCAAACCACCACAAGGAACGTCACCAAGGCAAGCCTAACACAATTATTGCCCAACAACCATGCAGCAGAGGACGCCAATATTCAAACTGTCAGCACCGTGTATTGCAGCACGGCCTGGTACACTGCGGGGTCTTCTGCGGCGAATAATGTATTTTATCGTTTATGCGATAAAATTAATTATTTTTATTTTCACACAGCCCATACTTTTTGGCACTTCGTGAAAATATGTTGCACTTCGTGGAAATACAGAACACACGAGGTCTGTTTTATTTCTTTTATACGTACAATTACATGGATGTTAAAGTTATGTGCACTCCATAAAAACAAAAACCACTGAACTGTGGTATTTTTGTCGATCTGGTGATTATGTTTATTATACAAGTAGTTAGTTTAAAGATGTATAAATTTGTGTAATGGTTTGTTTTTTTTGTTTTTATGCAAGTCGCCAGACACACAAGGCCTGAAGGCCACTTCAAAGTGTGGGCTACAATCAACTATTTTTTTTCAGGGGCAGTTGCCACCTACTCCTGGGGCTGAAACAGGGTTACCCCCCTTTACAGTCCATACGGATGTAGGCTTGGGTAACATCCATCAGAAGCCTGGCTGGTAGAGCAGAAAGCACTACCTCCCCAACTTTACGAAGCAATTATGGTCAAGTGTCTTGCTTAAGGACACAAGTATCACGACCGGGACTCGAACCCACACTCTGCTGATCAAACACAAGAGCTTGAATCCGGTGCTCTTACCCGCTAGGCCATGACACGCCACAAATGGTAGCTAGTAGAATAACAAATGCAAAGAAATGTAATCTGAAATATTATCAACATTTGAAGTTGTTTGCACTTCGTGAGAACAGTGACGCAATGTGAAATTACTAACTTATGCAATGCTAATGTGCAGTCCAAAATGCCAATCTCAGTCAAGTTTCTGAGGTTGTCTAGCCAGTAATTCACCATCATGTCGAACGTTCTCCAAAATCTCTCAATTCTCTGAATAAAACAGTTCAGTTGTTCATTTGTTACTAGATAACTTAAAATGAACCTGTTAAATGAAGCACTAATAAGACACACTTATCACTTTAGAGAGATATATTTCAACTTACATGAGTATAGTTGATAAAATAAAAAAATATGAATCTTAGTTTCCTAAGGTAAGAATTCCCGTTTACTTACCTGATTGTGAGGAGAAGCTGAATACATCACACAGGGGCCCTGTTGGTTGGCGAAATACTCCTCATGAAATGCAGTTTGAATATCCGCAATGCGTGTATTCTCCATGCCCCTATCTACCTGAATACAACGTGGTACAGCTGATGTATGAAACAAACAAACATTTAAATTATAAAAAATCGAAACAAAAACACATTAGGATACTGTTGATGAACTCACTTAACTAGAACAATATATATATTTCATTTTTGAGATCATAATATTTGGATCATCAATAACTAAAATTAATTAGTCCCATGCATCACCTTGAATTTCTTTCGCAAAGTCCATGAAATATGAGGCTGTCACTGCAGGATCTTGATTTGTACTTGCAACTCTTAGCCAAACCAATCGTCGGGAAAAACTGAAATAATGCATAACAAAGTTGTACATGAAATCACGAAACCACATGGAAATTTTTGGCAACCCTTTGCTCGGAAATTTTTAAAAAGTCAAGGGTATGATAATCATTTAAACATATGATTTGATCGACAACGAATCAATAACACATAATATCAATGGTGGGGCAACAGTCATTCAAATGTTTGAAATGGATTTAAAAAGTAAAAGGTTTCCATAACTTATATGCCTTCACTTTGGCCAAAAGACTTCAGATTTCATGTGTTATTGTTTCCTTTCTTTTTCAGTGGGCAAACTATGGGCATATGAAAAGCAGTGTCCCCTGGTGGACCTAACATCACAGTGGAAATTGTGTAGAGGCTCTTGGACAGCAAACAGACAAACAAATATATAGATCTACACATAGACAAACACAGTTGTATTATTTGTGAAGAAACATTATTTGAATTCATCCTTGAATAATTATAATACCCGTCAATAGCACCATGGATTCCCAAACCGTACGTTCTGAGTTTGTCATATTGATCTATGTGGAGAGCATAATTTGGACCAGCATTTATGTACTCAGACGGCCTCAGACGGTGCCTCCTACGGCTTTCGACACCCTCCGGATCAAGCATCCTCTGTCCTTCAATGACAACATCTCTGTTAAGGAAAAGTGATGACACAGACTAGACTTTTGATTCCAAAATGGTTTGATAAATTTAAATTGTGTTTTAAATGTAATAATTGGGTTAGAATAAAACAACAATATACTAAAATACGGTCACTGTTAACACAATTTATATTTCAATACATATTCCTTTTGTAATGTTTTTAATATGTGTAATGTTTGTTTACCTTGGCACATGAATACCATATCGAGTCAGCATTCTTCGCCCCATGGAGCGGCACCCAAGGTTTCGGCCACTGCCTTGTAGTTCTATATGTAAACATTATTGATGAACATTGTGATTATATATTTGGTCAAAATTTAAATATTTCATTTATATATATTCAGTGTATATACCTTTCTGGAATCAAGGACTCCTCGAAAGTGTCTAGCACTGTTACAAGTATGGCCTGAAGAAACTTGTGATGAGGATACGCTGAAGAAATGTTAAGTTTTAGATGGAGGAAAACCCCGGGCAGAGGAAACCCCACGTAGTCTAGTAGGGACTGAAAAACTATTCCACTTGCGACGCTCTGGTCCGGTAAGGATTTGAACCTGTGTCCACAGAAATTAGACAAGATACAACTCGGCCAACCTTATCTCTAAGTAGCCTATCTTTTTCACTGCCCGTCAGCGTAAAGTAAAGACAGCCATCACACCCCCCACCCCCCCCCCCCCCCCCCCCACTCACCCAACCCGCCCCGTCACCGACAAGAGAGTTGTATGATTGTCGTAATAAATAATTGGAATAAACTCTTTGGGGCAAATGTTTTAGTTGCACTTGCAACAAAATTAAATTCGAATTTCTTAGAAATGAAATTTGTTTGATTTAAATTGTTGTGATATGTACGCAGCTCTTCATTCATAGACCCTGCATGTAATTCACACCAACCTATTGGTGTTTTACGCCTTGTTTAAATATTACGGTAAGTATTACAATTATGCAAAAGAAAATTTGCTTATTGTACTACCGATTCGTCATCATGGTTTGTTTGTGCATCATGGTTTGTTTGTGTTTTGATAATTAATTGTTAACCATTTTGAATGGTGGCTACTCAAGGGGAATAACTACATGGGACACAATTCAACCACCGAAAGATATAGCTGTAAAGAGGAATTGGTATAACAACGATAACAACCAAAAATAATTATATACGTAAACTATATAGTAAACTAGAACAGCGAAGCTGCCATGGCGAGCTGCCGATCGCCAGATAGAAGACCAATGACTAATTGCAATAAGGAGTTATGACCATTTAAGGTTTTCATTGTTTTAGCTCATTCAACTGGAACCAGTGATAAACTCTGAGAGTTTTATCTTTTCATATGAATCTACATGTAAGAAGCAATATTTGATTCAAGTTTCAAGTCAGTACATCATTGCAACAAGAAGTTATGACCATTTAAGTTTGTTATTGTTTGAGCTCATTTAACTGGAACCAGTGATAAACTCTTGAGTTTTATCTTTTCATATTAATATACGTGTAAGAAGCAATATTTGATTCAAGTTTCAAGTAAGTACATCATTGCAATAAGGAGTTATGGCCATTTAAGGTTGTCATTGTTTTAGCTCATTCAACTGGAACCAGTGATAAACTCTTTGAGCTTTATCTTTATATGAATCTACATGTAAGAAGCAATATTTGATTCAAGTACATCATTGCAATAAGGAGTTATGGCCATTTAAGGTTGTCATTGTTTTAGCTCATTCAACTGGAACCAGTGATAAACTCTTGAGCTTTATCTTTATATGAATCTACATGTAAGAAGCAATATTTGATTCAAGTTTCAAGTCAGTACATCATTGCAATAAGGAGTTATGACCATTTAAGTTTTTAATTGTTTTAGCTCAGTTAACCGGAACCGATTTTATGCTCAGCCTGTCTGTTGTCAATTGTGAGTCAAAGTTACAACTTAACTTAGTTCAAAACTTTAAAATTTTAGTTTGAGTTTGGTTCTTTAAAATCCAGAGGTCAATAATTGAGCCTGAAAAAAAACTTTAACATTTTTTTTATTCCCAAAACTTCAACATTATTGGAAAACATAGTTGAAAATTACAAAAAATGACTGGGAATTATATATAACAATCTCACTTGGGCTTGTACATACCATAAAACAACTCAACTCAAAGACTGATACTTAAAACAAAAACTTTAACATTTCCACTGAACGCGGACGGCCGGACGGACGGACGGACAGACGGGACGGAAATTGTCATTACATAGGCTCACTCTGCTTCGCAGCTCGCCAAAAATAATAATAAATAAATAAAATAAAATATAAAAAACAGCCACGTGCCGTGCTCTTCCACGTTATCATTCCATTCATTCAACTTACTTCTAAAGATGTAAGGAAAAGGTCCAGAGTTTCATCGGATGGATTGTTGCGTCGCAAATTAAGCCTTCGTAAAATCCTTCCAACAGTTCTGGTGCTACAAAAAAATCAAAACAGGAAAAATTTAGAGTTGATTAGGTTTCATCAGTCCCCGCCTTGCTACGTAGACTTTGGCCCCATTGAAAACAAAATATAGAATTATTCCTTTGATAATGGGAAAGAAGGAAATCAATTTACAAAGCTTATACTGACTGAAAACGCATACATTTTCATAATTCCTATATGCATCAATTATGGACATTTTGACCAAACGAAGTTACCAAAGCTGCAGTTTATCTTTAAATTATCATTATTTATATCTGGTAATAGAACCACGGATGCTTCAAATGAAAAAAAAATATAACTTTAGAGCCAAAACCATTATTCAAAAGTATGAAGAAGTATTCTTACCAACAATCTATGTTGTGCCGCAGAAACAAAATCGAGCATATTTCGCGGTAGCTGTATCCTGCACTAAAATAGTGGCTCAGCAATCCTTCCCTTGCCTGCTTGTTAAGTTTTGTAATACAAAGTATAGATCCTTACTTTTCAATTTATTGCGAAATATTCTTGCTAACATTATGTTTTAAAATGTCTATAGAGGGACTACATTGTTTTGAACTCAACCTTACTCAATCTTTTGAACCCAATCTTACTTTGGGATTGTCTTTTTGATCACATTTAATATGTATATTTTTTAAAACATGAAATAAGCTGGAATACAGAATGCATAGATGTCATAAATGAAAAAGGATATTGTCTCTCTGGTCAGGAATCAATGGATTTAAAAGAGTGTAGTCCGTGTTTCTTGCGCTGCCAGTCGAGTACAAATGCGGAAGTAGACCAGTTATCAGTTGTGCGCTTGCGCGTGACTGACCTGTAGAGGAATCCCCCAAACACATTCAAAACCCGGAAGGCGCCACCAAATAAAAAAAGCCGCCGCGTGAAAAAAAAGGCGCCGCCCCCCAAAAAAAAGCGCCGCGTAAAAAAAAAAGGCGCCGCGTAAAAAAAATTGTCGCCGCCAAAAAAAAAAGGCGCCGCGTAAAAAAAAAAAAAGGCGCCGCGTAAAAAAAAATTGGTCACGCCACACTGCTCCAAACCAATTCAGTACTACACTCGGGGGGCAGCACACTGTATCAACTCATGTTGTTAGTACAGTATGGTTCATACCATACTGCTCCAAACCAGTTCAGTAACACACTCTGGGGCTGGACACTGTCACAGTAAACATGAGGGTACAGCACTGTGTAAAACAAGAAATTACCAAAGTGTTTGAAAGTACATACTTTTCAAATTGCATTGTTCATGGGCTTTGTATCAAACGATTGAGTATGAGTCAGACCATACTTGTATGATCAGCTATCTGACATGTAGCATTAAAAGGTGATGCATAAAGTGTAGTGGTGATAATATAACTTCTATTTTCATTTTAGGGTACAATTCAATACATAAGAGTTTCAAAAAACAACAATTTAGAAAGAAAACAAAACTTAAATGAAAAATAATACCCATGCAATGCAGTTGCGTACCTCAGAGTCCTGCTTCGTAAATATCAGCAACTAATGTGACAGAGGGCATTGTGTTCTCCCAATAGATGACAACAGAAGTCCCTGCGGAGTAGGGGTATAGAGCAAACCCACTACAGTACTTCAGCTCTGAAGACACATTGTGCTGGTGATATTCCAGTTGGGTTTGGCCAATGTGTCCTGCCACTTGTGAACAGAATACAGACCAGATGACATTAGATGTCCCTGCTGAGTAGGGACGTTTAATCACTCCATTTAATAGGGGTTTTCACTAACCCCATTGGAGCTTAAAAGGGTCTTTGTGCAGAACGTGTCCAACTGTATCCTCTCGCTTCACAAAAGAAGAGGCACCTTCATGTTTCGAGAAGACAAATGTGATAAATCTCCCCATTGAATATGAGTGTTGCATCTATCCAGAGAGATGTAAATTTCTCATAAACATCAGGTTGTGCATCTACTTCTTGTCGTTTGGATCTCCAGTATTATCTGTGTCAATAATTTATAAAGTGATACTTTACTTCACAATTGTCATAACTTTGCAAAGACTAAATTGCACGACTTAAAAACTAATGTTTTGTTCATTCCCAAGAATAACTACTGTGCTGTTTATGTGGTTCACTGATCTTTTATACATGAATAATTTAATTTCTCTTTTAGTATTAGTGAAACTCAAAGTACAGTACATTTATCATAATTTACCTTTGCTCACATGTGGGTACAAAATTTAATTCTATGCAATGTATATACGTACTACATATCCCACTGCCATGACTGCTTTCTAATTGTTAAAATCTCTATTGCATTCTTTAATATACTGTTCAAATCTGACTCTGCTTTCTTACTTTTAAAATCAGCTGTTTTCTTACTGTTCAAATCTGACTGCTTTCGTACTGCTTTCTTTCTGCTGCCTTACTACTGTTCATTCACTGCTTTCATACTGTTACATTTTCACTGCTTTCTTACTGTTGTATTCTCACTGCTTTCTTACTGTTACATTCTCACTCCTTTCTTACTGTTACATTCTCACTGCATTCTTACTGTTACATTCTCACTGCTTTCTTACTGTTACATTCTCACTGCTTTTTTAATGTTACAATCTTACTGTGAAAAATGCATTGCTTTCATACAACTAAAATCTACGGGGTTTTTTTACTGACAAAATCCCATTGCTTTGTTACTGTTAAAATCTCACTGCTTTCCTACTGTTAAAGTCTAACTGCGCAATTTTACTGCGCTCTTAATGTTGAAGCGTCACAATTTAAGATTATAATTTTAGTGTTTTCTTACTGCTGAAATATCACTGTTTTCGGTCTGTTTTGTAATCTTATTTTTTATTCCAATCCATGTCCCCGTTAGTTCACTTTCAAAACATTTTCGTAAGCTCCCTCGAGCTGGTTACAAAAATTCACATTGTTTCATTATCAACTTCCCTCCCCTACAATATGCTAATTTTCAATTTGTTGTCTGCGTGTATTTTATATAAATTAACACTACATGTTTCTAAACCATGTGTTTTTAAGGTCATTTGACCCCCAAACATAAAAACAAATTTTATTTATTATGAGAAAACATTCATTTAGGGGAAGTGTGTGTGACGTTAGTGGTACGACATTTGTCTGTAATACATGCTAATTAACCAAATATTGATAGCATTAGTATTAATTCAAAATTCAACTTTTACAGCCTCATAGTAGCTATAATAAGTGGGGATTACTTGAGTTTGAACAGCCTCTCACGTACACATGATCAATCAATGTTCCTTTCATAGTTGTAGCATCTACAACACACTGCTTGTAACCATGCTCACTCATCATATTCACAATACTTGAATTACATGTAGACTTTACATTCAAAATGTCTTCATTAAAGTCTCCCATTATTATACATCTCCTTGATACTTTCTGCAGTTCATTCACAAGGATCTTCATGTAAGATATAAAATCCTGAAGCACATATGATGCTGGTCGATATATGACAACAACTGCTACTGACACATTAGAAATGATCTTGAAAGCAATGTATTCTACATTTTGGACTGGCAACATAAGTCTACTCATTGACCTCTTGGTTCTACCATAGACTGCTACACCTCCGTGAGACTGATGCTGTAACATTTCAGTTAATTGACTTGAATTGTCATATGAAAGACATCTTGGTTGATGATAGCTTTTGAAGTCATTCAATTGCATGTCATATTGTAGTTGATCTTCAGTCCAAGTTTCAGTCAAACAAATAAAATCTGCCTTCATCATTTCACTGTTGGATTTCAAGTCCATATAATGTGCATGTAATCCCTGGATGTTATGCATCATAATGGCCATACTGATAGATGACTCTGTATCTTCCATATCTTCATCATCAATACACAGGGCATCCTTTTTACTGCCTCATTACAGTATATGTACTTTTCATCAAACCCTTCAATGAAAGACCATTAAGTGATGTAACACGGCTTAGACTCACATATGCTTGTCCAGCTGCAAAAGTACGATCAAGACACACTGCTTTATCTGTAGTAATTCCTTGCACTTTGTGTGCTGTACATGCCCATGCCAACTTCAATGGAAACTGATGTCGTACACATTTTTTACCGACATTTTTTTCCTGTATCTCAATGGGTACACTGTCTTCATCATTTGAAGATGATGCAGATTGTCTCCTCAGTTTCAATCCAACCTTGTTGTTATCAAACTTAATTCTGATACACTTAGGTTCATCAGATTTGTCGTGTGACATTAGTATTTTTGTTACAGTTCCAAAGACACCATTAACAAGTCCATCTGACACATCAATGTTTTTAGTTAGCATAACTCTAGCACCAACAGACTTTTTCATGGGTTCTCCTCGTCTAACTTTTGCATTTCTAGAGTCCGTCTGATAATCCTTTGCCTCAATATACACACAGTCAGAGCATTTGCAATGTAGAATCTTTACATTTTCTTTATCTACTTGTTTATCACATGGGAATATATGGACTGCATCATTCCACTCTTGTCCTGTTTTACGTCTTTTCAACATCTTCATGTCATCATCCTGTGTTGATTCATGTTTCTTTCTTACACGAAGTCTGTTCAGTGCTTCTGCAAACTGTGCATCTTCCTTTTGTCTCATAACTTCAGTCAGTTCAACAATCTTGAAATTATCATTCCACAGATCAGCTATAACATTATTCTGATACAAAGATTTTGCCTTCACTGGGGGCAACTGATAGAAATCTCCAAGAGCCAATACACTGACACCTCCAAATAGAATATGACTCCGACATTGCTTTATCTGTCTTAGACGTCCATGGATGTAACACAGTAACTTCTGACCAACCATTGAAATCTCATCTATAATCAGTACCTGCAGCTGACCAAGTTTCTTACAGAGTGTACTGATCTTTTCCTCACCAAGTGGTTGATCTGGTAACGATACATCTGTTGATATTGATAGTGCACTGTGAACTGTCGCACCGTTGATATTAAATGCGGCCACACCTGTTGGAGCAGTTAGTATTACTGAGCCATCATCAGGGTTTCTCATCATTGATCCAAGTATATGTGTTGCTTCATAATCAATACACTTTACAAGAAGACTCTTGCCTGTTCCAGCACCACCAGTAAGAAACACTTGAAATGCATCAGGTTTTTTACCATTAGCCTTGTCCAAACACCACTGTCTGATTTTATAGAACACCCTTTTCTGTTTGTCATTTAAGGGTCTCATCATGTTTAATGCATCGGACTTTGCTACTCTTGATGAGTGTGCTTCAACATCAAATATCTTCTCTTCCTTTCTATCAGATTGTAAATCTGGAACATTGCATTCCTCATCACAACCCTCTCCATCATCTTGCTGTTTGTCTTTACACTCATACCTTTGTAACTCAGTTTCTGGACTGATTAATGCCCATGCATCTTCCTGTGGACCAAATTTCTGCAGAAGTTCTTCTGCATCCTCCAATAACCCAATATCAACTTCAATTCTGGATTGATTACTTTCTACAAATGACTTCACCGATTGTAAACTTCCCAGTACACTGACAAAACCATTGCTAAAAAACTTCTCGTAAGTTTCAAATTGAGCTGGTTTCAAATGAATATCAACCCGGTAAGGAAGAAATAACTGCAGTATGCTATAATAGTACTTCTCAGAAGACTTTGTCACTGAAAATCTTGGATATCTAATGACAGCTGGATCAGTTCTAGAACGTTTCTGGATGTGTCCAAAATCATTCTTCAAAGCAAACACTTGTGACTTTCTCTTACCACTAGATACTTTGCATATGTTTCCTTGATATAGTACTCTGTATTCTGAACAAAATGTAGCTAAACACATTGATTTAAATAAATTTGTATCTGGTCTTGCATTGTAATGGCCTACTTTGCTAACCATCCACACGTTGTCATCATCATTATCATCCTCCTCATTACTTGATTTGTTCTGAATTACACTCAATGGCAAACTCATTCTAACAGGATTCTCTCCTACAGGTACAAACTCTACTTTTCTTGAACATTCCTGCAGTCATAATGTACAGACACGATAAACTGCTTCTTGTGCCGATACTTCACGGTTCTGCAGATAAACACTTCCAATTTGTTTCATACTCTGCTTAGCATCTTGATTTCCACTTTTTGCCTCACTCTGTGCATGTCTAAATAACAATCCCATCTCACGTTCAGCTTTAGACATTACATACGTTACACATGCATGAACATCACTGATAAATTGAATGTCCATGTTTGCATTCCAACATCTCAACAAGTCACAATTATACTGATTAACCCACACATCTTGAGGTTCTCGCTTCAACACAAAATTTACTTTCTGGGTTAACATGTCATTTGCTTTCTCTAAATCATCTTGTGTGGTACCAATCTTTGTGAACAGTTCATTAGTTGTCATGTGTTGATTTTCCTCATCGTTAACAGCAGTCCACACTGATTTCAATATGTCCTTAGCATCATCTTCAGTTAGTGCATTATCTGACATATCCTCACAATCATCATTATCCATTGGCACTGGATTAGCAACAAATGTCCTCATGAATGGTGGCCTTGGAAAATTAAATCGACACTCAGTTCCCTTCTTTTTACATGATTTAGAATGTCTCTAACTATGTTGCTGTACACTGCTTACAATCTCATTCAACTATTCATCTTCTTGTTTTGATGGCAATGCACAACTTACATACTTATCAATAAACTTGGCAACCTCATCATCACTCTCTGTACCCAACTTAGGTGCATCTTCAATCCAAAATAGACAATGAGCATGTGGTGAGCCTCTTTGCTGGAATTCTACACGTTAAAAATAATCTTTCACTTTCCCAATAGGTGCTGCTCTTGACAATACAACATCTTTCAAAAATGTATGAAAACGCTTGTCAAACATTCTAGCCACAGTTACAGGATTGTTTCTCAACAACAGACATTTCTCATTCCAATCCAATCCTCAACATTCCTAGAGTCACATTGTTGTCTGAGTAGTGTATTAATCAATTCAGGCCATCTCATGTCTGCTGCAGAAAATGAACAAAACCATGTAGGTATTCCAAGTTGTCTGATCATTGCCAACACATTTTTCTGAGTTGATTGCCAATATGGCGGAGTTCCTCTAATTGGCTTTAAAAACTTGTACCCACTGTCAGATTTTAACATATCTTTCAACTTCTCCTTGTCATTAAGCATACTAGCAGTGACATTTCCACCATCCTTTGTTATGCCTGAACCTTTGCGTAATGCAATGGAAACACTGGAAATAACTTGTTGGATTTCAGACAAATATTGAGCATAAAATATGTACTGTGTATTTTTTGCAAATCTGTTATCAACATTCATCAGTCTGTTGTTCAGATACCTAGAAAGTGTTAACCTAACACTGCGCTCATCACTAAATACTGGCTCACCTCTAGGAAACAATGCTGGGAAACATTTAGCTTCATTACTTTCTTCCATTGAAAGTCTGATTGGATTATTCCCTTCACATGGTGCAACACAATAAACATCAAAATACTGATCCAAGATTTCTTGTCCAATATTTGCAGGCTGTAAACACGTGTCCAATGGTATGCCCTGTAATCGTTCCTCATCTGTCTCTTCCTCAATGTCATTGTCAATATCATCTTGAACTTCATCCTTGACTTCCTCTTTATGATCTTCATCTTGCCCATCACATGCCTCTTCAGACAAGGAATTACTCCACTCTGTGTCAATCTCAATATCATGATACCACTCATTGTTGTGTTTAAGATACTGCAAGGCAGTCTCTACATGTTCTTTGTTGACAAACTCATACTGTTAATAACCTTTATAAGCCAACTTTCTTTTCAGCTTAACACGAATCATCTGATCTTCACATTCAATCTTTGGTAGCAATTTTACAGTTTCTATAACATTTGAAGGTACACACACCACTGGCCCACGTACACTATGTTGTCCACCTTTAGGCAATGCCATTAACTTCACAAATGGAATATTGAGTGCAATAAGATGCTCTTCTAATTTGTTTAATGTTGCTAACTCTTCTGGAATTTCTGTCAGGTGTAAATTATTAGAAGAAGCTTCTGCCGTTGTTTTGTTATTCAATAATTTCCTGTCACATGTGTGACATATCCACAAAGAAAACCTGCTTGATTTTGACACAACACAGTCAGTTGTACAATTTCCATCACATTTATGTACATACTTCTCACAGATACATTCACAACCCTTATATTTAGTCCGATTGCATTTAATGACCTGCTTTCGAAACAAAAGTCTCATGCACACAGCACACACATATTCTGGTTATTTGTTATTTCTTTCTTGAAATCACTCAACACATTATTGATATATTTGTTTACCTTTTCCTGCATTGCTCGACTGGTATTCTTCTTTGCAATTTTCTGCCTGAAACTTGCAATACTCTCGTACTTTGTTTTGTTAAAGTCAATAACATTCTTCCGAAAACATACATTCCCGCGATATTTTGATTTAGAAGCATCAACGAGTTTGTTCTTATAACAATCATCAGCATGGTATTTATTCAAAACACTGTCAACCGTTGCTTTCTTGTAAATAGGATTGTTACGGTATTTAAATTTGATGACATTAATAACTTTATTCTTGACATTTTCATCACTATGATATTTCATCTAACTTGCATTCCTCACTTTCCCTCTGAATTCTGCATTTTCCTTATATTTCATCTTACTGGCATTTAATACTTTTTTCCTAAATTCCAGATTTTATTTGCATTCACCACATCTTTCCTGAATTCAACATTATCCATGTACTTTGTTTTGCTATTCTCAATTTTACTCACTCTATGTTTCTTACTTTCATGATATAAAACTTAGCTAGTATGTTTCTTTGAATCTATTACTTGCATTCTAAAAGTCTCGTCAGTTCTATACTTTATCTTTTGGCGATTCCTACACTTTGCTTTCTTGGCCTCTCTAAAGTCAACATCAGTCTTATATTTATTACTTTTTCTCATTTTGAGCTCATTGTATTTTTTTCTCGCCAGTTCTCTCTTTTGTTTTGTTTGTTTTACTAGATTAACTTGTTTCTTTCTCTTCACTTTGCAACGCTTTGGCAATTCTGTATTATGTTTGCAGTCAATATCCTTAGGGTTTACAGTGTGCTTTGTACATTGATCACTTTGGGCTGGGTATTCATCACATACATCAGACCTCTCTGAACAATCTTCACGTACTTCATTAATATCCAATATGTGTATGATTCAGATAAATGCCCTTGCCACACATCACAGCACCTCTCTCAACATCCTTTGCTGAAAAATGGTACCAACTACAGGTTTCATCATATGTGTATATATCGGTACGAAGCATATGTGCCATTGCCATAATTTCAATCTCTGTAGCCCAAGTACCAGCATCAAACATTCTCTGTCTTATTACATAGTCCTCCATATCGGCAAATCCGTCTCTCATGAAACATCTCAACTTATCAGCATTCTTCAACAAATGATCAACACAAGCAATTCTCAATTGTACATGGTTATCTTCAGTCCCTGATACAGCAAATGAGACAGCTCTAAAGAAACAATTGCCATCACCTCTAATATGTGAAATAGCATCAGGTTTCCCCCATTGGTTCACATTCTGCAGCCAATGAATTTGATTTCAAATGTGATGTTTCCAAACCAAGTGTTTCACAAACAGCCTTCTTACATTGAAAGTTTAATGGACAAAACTTCATAACACCAGGTCCAGTTTCTGCAACTATTTCAACATCACAACCACCAGGTGTACTTTTATTCCAGTCTTCTCTTCTAATATAACATGTATCTGTAATACTCGAACCAATTTCATTGTTACAAAACTCTTCATTATTGTTATCTACACCATTCCCACATGTAATATCTCTAGCTATGTTCATCTCCTACTACATAAGACAGTCCACAGTCACTGTAATCCCGCATTCCTGAGATGCTCTGATTGTCACTTTCCATTTCTTCATGTGTACATGTACATGTCACAGCCTCCTCATCAACACAGATAGACATACCAGTAACTTCATACTGCTCAGTATTTGAAAAATTCATAGAGTGCTAACTTTGTACATTACCTGTATACACCTCGGCATGTTGTTGCACGCATCACAATACTTGATCCACTTTCAACCATACAGCCTTGAATACATCTGGAATGTGAATCAAATACATAATATATTCCATCTTCAGCAATTACAGCAAATGTATTTCCATGGAAACTTATGAAACATGCATGATATTGCTGAAGAGCTTGTTCTTGTGCAGCTTTTAATGGTACCATGTTAAATTCCACCAAGTTACAAGCATTTTCATCAAATGTACCTGATACAGATTCATGATACTTCATGATGCTATAATGCGTGTCAAAAACATCTAGTTCAGTTGGCAATTCATTAATCAACAAGTAATTATTATTCATTGTTGTACTGTCTTGTAAGAAACCATACAGTTCATTCCCCGTCAATAAAATTCTATCCATATCACTACACTTCCACACTCTCAGAACGTTGGTTAAAAATTTTAACCAACTTGGATAAAATTTTAACCAACCTAGTATTACCAGGTGAACCGCCCAACAGTTGGGCAAAGTGCTAACCAACTAGGGTTGGTTAGCTTTTTAATAAGTGGTTGGTCAAAAAGTTAAACCAATTATTGGTTAACTTCACTTTACCCAGCCTATTGTGTAAAAAAAGTTGGGCATTTTGGAGAAAGGGTTGGGCATTAGTTGGTAAAAAATAATGGTTGGGCAATTCATGCCCACTTAACTGTTGTTTAAATCTTGACCATCTGTTGGTTGAATTCTGTCGTATTTTAACCATTAAGTAGTAACAATTTACCCAACTAATGTTTTTTCATGGTCAAAATTTGGGAAATAAATAGCCAAGAGTTGGGCAAAGTTTAACTATTCGTTGGTTATATATTAAATGGTTGGGCAAGCATTAGTTATATCTTAACCACCCGTTTGTTAAATTTCGTTTTAATTTACCCAATTAATATCAATCATTTAACCAAATAATGGTTCACCAAATAATTCATACATAATTGAACACACTTTACTATTGTTGTAATTCCAGGAACAAGTTATTTTATTTTCAACTCCGAAACAACCTGTATAATAACCAAACCCCAAACACAATTTCCATAATTTCAAGTAAACTTCTTAAAAAAAAATTCCTAAAAACATTTCACTTAACTTACATGTCTTCCCAAACCTCATTCCCTCCAACCCAACCCACACCAAGTTCCCCCTCTTTTTACCTCCCCTGATCCCACCCCTCTTTATGCGCATCATTTCATAAAAGTGATATAAAACGTCATTTTATTTGATAACTTCTTTTTTTTGGTATTATTTTGTTCAGGGAATTTGTATTTTATCCATGAAGCTCCATAATATTCAATCAAATCTGAGTTGAAATGGACTTTTTGACAAGCGAAAAAATTCCTACAGATACTTATTTATCATACAAAAAACCCAGCCAGTGACACAAATGTTTCACATCCTTCTGAAAAGGTATCAAATTAAATAACATTTTAAACACCTTTAACATGAAGATACTTGAATTCCATTTAACACACTTCAACATGGACTTAATCAACTGTAAAATGAGTTTTTTCTTAATCTATGTTGGACCGTAGAGCCCCTCTTTAAGTTGGACTTGTTGGACTGAGACCAATTTCATAGAGCTGCATATGCAGACAATTATTCTTTACAAATTTCTGCACAGCAAATATGAGCAGGAAACCAGTCACAGATGGTACATGTGATATTGTATTTTAGCTGGTAACATTATGTTTGTGAGTGCATTTTCGCTGTGCTGTCTACTTTTTGTGCATAAGAAGCCCTCGATGAAATTGCCCCCTGAAAGCAGTCAATAAATATATAATACCTGTTAAAGTCAATAAGGGGACCCAAACTTGACCTAAGTGTCCAAAAGAGAGCATTGGTGTATCTAAAGGAAATAAATACATTAATTAATAATACAATAAAAATTCACTAGCGACAGTCTTTAATAATGTATTTTAAGTTTCATTAGACTCAATGGATATATTTTCACTATCAGCACTAGCACATCTTGTTTATTAGGATTGGAATTTTAGCAGTACAGCTATGATGAAAATGCATTTAGTTATCGTGCATTATATTATATTTATAGTGCCTTTAACTATTGGCATAACTGTTAAATACTGGCTTAAGTTCCTTTTCAGCCATTCTATTGAATGTATCTATGTAAGATAAACCTAAGGTGATGATTACATGGCTAATTTGTTTCTCAGGCCACATTTCAATTAACACAATTAAATGAGGCCATAAAATAGTCAAACGTCTTATGTTTTGGATCATATAAGGACTACCAATGTCTCAAAACACAAAAACGAACAATTAATAAACCTTGCATGTAAGCAACCCACAACACAGAGTGGGTAGGCCTCAATCAACTTTGGCCAACTTAAACCAAGTTTGTAAAAGGGAATAAATGAGTAGCTCTGCAGAGTGATGAAATTACATACTCATTTTCCCATTATGATGTGCACAAAATGGACTTTTTGGTTATCTTAGCACTGGGGGTGGAAGGAGATTCCTCAACTTCTCCATCATAATGTGATCTGCAACATCTTTTGTTCAGTTACATGAGATCACGATAACTTTATCAACTGGCCTGGAAACGACCACTAAATTGCACGGTACTCACGCATATTTTAAGAACATTTAAATGTGGAACTTTTTTGGAAAATGTAAAGGAAAACATTTAGGGTCGCATCAAAAATGCAAAATTCTTTGAAAATGCTGAAAACTACTTGGTTCACTTGAGCGATTTGACATAGCTCCTGAACTGTCGAATCGATGTAGCAGTTGTTTCTTTCCCAGTTATCTCTTGGGGCAACTCGTAAATATCTTCCAAAAACTGCCAAACAGCAAAGGACAGAGGCTGATTGCCCAGATCGAAAACATACGTTACTTTAAACGCATAATCCACTGCTTTCGTCAATGTCTCCATCTCATTTGCCCTTCTCTCCATGATGATGAAGACTTGACCAGGTCTCAGTCTGCTCCCACCAATTATAAGAATAAATGGTTGAGGTCTTAAAGTCTTGTCAATGGTGTTGAGAAACACATTGAAATTGGTCCCTTCCTGCAAGTTGGAACAACACAGAAACAAGCATTTTGATGAAATGTACCCAGCCTAGACAAATGTTTCAGACTTCAAATCTGACCAAATTTCCTGCAATGTTTCAATCAGTTCCACAGTACCGTTCTTATGAGGCAGATGAGCGTCTCCTATTGTTGGCCTTGAGAACCAAATCGTGTGCCCATTATCCTGTACATCATTAAAACTGCTCAGCAATGTTAAAAACAATGACTTGTCACATTTAGTAATGAAACTGATCAGGGTGCAGATGATTTTCCAAAATTTTTGTTGAAACTGTAAGACCTAGTGATTTATTTTAGTACTAGAATGGAATCCCACTTTATGTTTATTTATTTTTATTTTATTTATTTTGTTCTCAAACTGTTGAGCACTACAAAAAAAGAAAACGCAAATTAAATAACAAAACTTAAAATCTGAAATATACGTCAAAACACACTTACCGGCTGGAAATCAATAAATGCTGGCAAGCTGTCTTTTAAGTTGCACTTCCCTCTCATGCCTTTGGCTCTCCCTCGAAAAGTGAGAGGGAGGACACTGAAGGCCAGGTTCATCTCTTCCTCTGTAAATTTCAAAGAACATGTACCTCATAAGAATAGAGCGATTGCACAACCAATGTTTACATGTCATCTCAGCTGATGCAGTGGTATGCGCAACTGAAGCTCCGGATTATTCTTCAGAGATTTTGAGATAGAAAAGCCTCAACTGAACAAACAAATGCAACAATCATCATGTACATTATTTTCCTCTGCACTATGCGACACGCGTGCGCATTGTGCACGCCACTCACATACAGTACATGTACGTGTCCATCGATGGTCGTGACGTGGGTAAAAGATGCGCGCGTGTCGCTTGCGAGATGTACAACGTAATAAAAACATTGTCAACCTTGCGCGCATGCAAATCTACACACTAGCAAGCCGCATGTAATGTCGCATAGTGTCGGAAATACATGCCCACAAGAAAAAAAAAGTCACAACGTGAACAGGAAAATGTATCATTTTGTTAAAAATCAGGCCTGATTTATTACAAAGGTCTTGGGTTATTTCACATTTCTAAGCCTGGCTGATGATCTGAAAAATATATACATGTAAACAATTGTTTGTAAAAATGTTACATTCCATTTGATTTCCAAACATAATCATGGACTCCGTCCCGGTCGTTTCTACGTTTTATGTAACTATGTATGCCTAAACACACACGTTAGGCCCGTATTGCAACGGACATGACCGGAACAAGAGTCCAGACACTGGGATTTTTTCACCCTTCAAACTATCTCCGGGCAACAAGCAACCACCCCCAGTCAAGCAACATTATTCTATACAACTTAAAGTACACGAACAGAAAAATACACCTTATGTTTTTACCTTCAAATATCTCAATCAGGTTTTCCAACCCCCACTCTCGAAGCTTTGCTGTCGCGAAGTCCGCCATTTTCCTCCTGCTGAAAAAGTGGAACTTTTTGGCTGCCTGCGCGGCAAGCCTTGCGCCAATGAAAACTCTCGCAGGCTAGCACGAGACCTTTGTTGGGCAAACCAACCCCAACAGCGCGGGAAAGGACGGGTTGTGTAAAATGAGTTGTTTAAAAGATAGTGTACGTTTTAACCAACCATGGTTGATTCTAACTTGTATATCACCCAACCTTTATTTTACCCAGCCTAAAAGCATATTTTACTTTAACCAATCAATTATTTAAAAGTAGTTTACCAAATTAATCATATCTAACCAATATAAGGCGATTTTTAACCAATTAACTTTTAACAAGCGGAATATTAACCAGTGTTTTGAGAGTGCATGTTTTTCACAACATCATTGAGGCTAGACAATTAGCAACACATTGCTTGCCACTATTCAAACCAAATCTTCGATCACCCTGATGAAAACTTCCTTGTGTAATAACTCTTCCATCTAGAGCCAATGGGTTAATTATCACGATTCACTGTTCTTTCTTTGTTCTTTCTCATCTATAAACTTCATTGTTGTCATATTTTACTTTGCCATGTTCCTTAAAACATTTCCCTGTACACGATAATATGCAAGCTCTTTCATAATTAGCTGTTTCGTAGCGCAGCGCTGCGAAACAGCTCTTGTTTTCGTTAAAGTTTTTTTTATTATTATTTTATTTATTTATTTATTTTTGTATTTGTCTGTTTCAGTAAAAAAGGCTATTGACATAACGCACGTTCGTTCTTTGCGGCCTTTTGCGTAGTTCCTAAAGAGCAATTGCAATGAAATTTCAGTGATGAAAGGCATTGGTGCAATAATGCCCCTCAAACAATGATGTCATGATGACGTCATCACCTGTCACGTGACGTCATCTTAAAGGTTTCTATTTTAAATATTTGAAAATCTGTAACAAATCAGCCAAAAGAGACCGTAGGTTTCTGTTTGCGGGATTGTATAGGGATAAATTAGGTCTTCATTTTATTCAGTGTGCGTGACCTCACATGACCTCTACTTCCGGTCGAAACCGGAAGTGCCTCGTAATTCAAAAGTGCTAAAAATAATGAAAATGCTTTCAACGATGTTAGTGTCTGGCAAGAGTGTGCATTAAAAAAAAATACCGATGACGTCACGATTCACACGAGCGCCCTCTAGCGGCAGGTTGAAAACTGTTCAAAATGGACTTTTTGAAGATGTGTGTGGAGAAGTTTTGTGTAATCACGTCAAAATTTACACACATGTTGACCGTCAGGCAGCCATCATATGTGTGAAGTTTCAGATTAATGACGTCACGGGGGTCACGTGACGCGGCATTAAAGGTGCGTTTTTTGAAGTCGTATATCTCCCGAAGTATTAATGTGATCATGTTGAAACTTGGTAGGTTGTTAGATATTTGCAAGTTCTTGTGAATTTTGAAATGACGTCATGATGACGTCATCACATGATTTTTTTTAATGATTATTTCATTTTTTGCATCTTTTTGTCATAAATTGCTAATAAAACGTGGTCTAATCCATATTCTTTTTTAAACAGGCTTGATACATCATAACTGCTTTGAATACAAAAAAACTTTCATATTCGAGTAATTTGAAAAAGTTATGGCGAAACAGCTCGGCATTTGTGCACAAATGCAATTATGTCTAGTTCATATCCTTTGTGTTTGATGCTTGATCATGTCTGACCTTCTTCACAAGTTGTAATTTACAAGACTCTGTGTCTGTTTTGCTCTTTGTACTTCCAATTCCATCAATAAGAGGTAACCTTGATCTCTTTCCACTTATTTCATATTGTCCACATTGTCCAGGCACAGCATTTGCCACATTTACATCCTTTTTTTCACTCCATCAGTTTGGTTCTTCATACGTCTCTTTCTTGTTTTTATACTTGTACTTACTGTTTCCTGAATAGACACCTTTTGCTGTTCAGTTAATACTTTTTCCATTAACTCTACTGCATTGTCACCATTGTCATCATCATATACTGCTTGAAATGTATTGTCATCTTCTGGAATACCAAAGTCATGAAACAAACAATCTGTAAAATTCGAGAAACCACATTTACGACAGATCCACGTTAGTCTTGAATCTGATAGGGCCTCACAAACATCTTCTGAAAATCCCATACAATCAATATGATACCATATGCTACAGTTTTCACATTGAACCGTGTGGTCATTATTAGTCAATTCAATGTCACACAACTAACACATTTCTTTCACTTGCTGTTTGTCTGCTACCTTGGCAATTACCAGATTCTCATTTTTCTCATCTACATGTAAATGTCCAGCAAGTAACTTCGCTTTTGATTGGTTCTCCACCATCAACTTATCCCTTTCTTCATTTCCTGCGGTACTTATTTCAGTAGCAACATTTGTATCATCATTCTTAGTCTCTGTATGCATTTTATCAATAACTTCCAATCTGCCAAGATTAACGGCTTGGTGAGCCCCATTATCAATATCATTGATTCTGCCAAGATTAACGGCTTTGTGAGCCCCGTTTTCATTCATTCTGCCAAGATTAACGGCTTGGTGAGCCCCGTATAGGAAACCTGATTGGCCGACATCCATGCTAACCTCCTTCCTTTTCTTCCTTCGTTCCCGCATCTCATCCCTCTTTTTCTTGGCTGCAGCTTTGTAGTTTTTCGGCATTTTCTGTACAATAATCAAAGAAATTCATAACATTATTACCATTCAACTAAAGTTCAACTTTCATTCATTTACACACCTTTTGCATCAGGCAATATTCAAAAAGTAATATTGCTCTTACATATTTATTATGTACTTCATATTTACTCGGCACTTTGCAAGTGCTGTGGGAAGAATAAAAAAGTGCCTTCGGCAGGATTTAAACCCACGACATTCTGCATTGTACAGCAGTTGTCTTTACCACTACACCACTAAGCTTGCCCAATAGCATAGTAAGAGGCAGAGATATGAAAAACCTGCTGCACATTCTCTGAAAATCTTCACCATTTTCTCAAATTAACCACTCTATGAGTGCAGCCATTCATACACTTGCTCCAATAGACCGGATGCCCACTCTTTTCAATATAATATGTTTGCTAAGGTGCAAGCATAAACTATCTGCGTTGCCGCCAATTTGATTACCATACAACCAACACTTCACTGACTAGAAACCACCGTAATCTGGTCTGCACAACATATGCAAAAGCTCCTAACAAAAGCACACATATATATACAAAGCATGACGTCAACAGTGCATGGCTGTATTGGTCCAGTCCTCTAAACTTCTATGCAACATTTCATTTTTAAATGTTCCGCATAATCTGTGCATTTGTACAACAATCTCAACAATCTTACTATTAGTATTAATTATGTATTATTAATCTTACTAATGCTGTTTTGGTATCTCAAAACTAAAAGCCGACATTTCAAAGTTCAATTGAAAACCACATTATTTTTTAATGCCCAAGCTCCCACTATTTTAAACATAATTATAGCCAAAATATGCAATGGACTTAAACAAAATAAAAAAATCTGCCCAAAACTATAGTACCAACTCATTTTCAAAATATTCCCCAACTATGCAACACAAGCTTGACATTAATAAGTAATATTAAGTATACAAAACAAAATCAAATAGTTCCCAATATTCATAAGATCAACATAATCTCAACATACATTAATTAAACGGCAAAGCATACTTCAAAGTAAAATAACATATATTTTACACCAGCAACTCGTCCGTGTTCTCACCTTTCCAGTCGTGCAGCAAAATGGTGCCGTCTGCTTAGTTTACTAGCTCTCGATCTCCGGCCCCTACCCCTCCCAGGTACTGAGTGCATGCTGCTCTACCGGGCACAAACGCGGATTAAAGTACCTAGCAACCAATATAGATCAATGCTAGCAACAGACACAATCCCCATGTTGATAACTTGTTCAACCTTGTACTCGGAGTTTTGATTCGTCCGGTCCCCCAAAAAACTGAACAAAAAATCATGTCTCTGTGTACAAAGAGGGCGCCCTTGAGTTGGCAAACTTTGTCCACGCGCATTCACGTCCGACGGTGGGCAGCATGCGCGCCGTTGTAGTGGGTCCGGTTTCAACATTTGCCACAAGCAAACTGACATCGACAAAATAGATACGCCAAATAAAAGCAAAAGTAAGTACCAATTGCCGTACTTTAAATTCTGATAACCTTTTTGAATATTTCCACACAACTGGCACTTCTAGTACCAAACAATATTTATTTTAGGTCAACCGTTTTTTTGGAGCAACAGCGTCCTACATAAAAGATGAAAAGGCAAACTTAAAACTAACACTTTATATGTATAATATTTTATAATAAAAGAACAGTTGGTCAAGAACAATTGGTTAGGTTAGGATTAGCCATGGACTTACTGTTTGTTATTTTTGGGGTGGGGGTAGGTGGAAAATTATTTGTGTGTTTATTGAACCCTTATTGAACTCTTAACCTCGTGGCAGCCTCCCACTATACTCCGGTGCTCGAAGGTACCACCATTTGTGTATTTCTCATTAATGTTTACATCTCAGTTACTTCTTTACATAATCTTAGACAACTGGACTTGTAAAGAGGTCACTTAAATATAAAAATTAATGGGAAATGCAAAAAAACATGTTTAATATATCTTGGATGGTGTATATATAAATAAGAGTATCTTCCTGTGTTGGGTATAGTGGGAGGCTGCCTCAAGGTTAAGTATTTTATGCTTGACACAATGCAATCCTTTAATACAATTCTCACTATCACAAACATGCTCATCTGTATCGTACCACTACAAGTTAAACAAATCATTAATTACACTACTGCAACATTCTTCAATGACACCACATTCTTATACAAAACAGTAGCATAGTTTATTATCTGTTTTGTAATATACAAATGATTACTTTTCATGTACTTTTTAGATATTCTACACAGCTCCATTTGAAGTTTCCTCTGAAGCAGAACATAAATTCTACCATGCAGAAATGGTGACAATTCAAGAAGCTGCAGTCCTACCAAAAGATTCCAGACTCGGTGTCAATGGTATTATTCAGGCAGTTAGTATTTCATACATCTATAATGTATAGCTACTAACTGAACTATCTAAACTATCTCCACAACTTCTGTATTTGACAAATCCTTCACATGTACACACTCAATGACTTTCATATTATATAATGCTATAAAAAACAAATCTGTAATTGCCCTATTGTTTTATCTTTTTAGTCTGTATCCTGCCAGTTTGCACTGTTTTGTAATATTCTTTTCACTCACCATATTCCTCTAACACCAACATCTAAACCTTTTTATTTCACCTATATGAAGTCTTCCGTCATTCATGCACACTTGCTCAACCATACTATTACTAATTACTATTGTTAATCTTTTGCTTAACAACCAGGTCTCACCAGTCAAAGCAGGACCCTCCTATCAACTAAAAAGCATTGACTTACAGGATGAGAGCAGAAAACACAAGATTCAAGTTAATTTGTGGGATGACTGCAGTAATTATGACATTCCACCTTCCAGGACACGTGTAACTGTAGAGAATGTCTTGACTTCACAATATGATTTATAATTTTGTTAACTCTGTGACAATACAACATTTTGTATACTTTCATAATAACAACTTTGTATACCAACAATACAAAAACCCAAACACATTATGTTGTCATGCACAAATTGATGAACAAACACCATTACACCATTGTATCATAAAAATCCGTCACCAACTTTGGGGAATATCAATGAATTCAGTTACATAAATAACGCTTTCTCTATATTATAATTACATTACCCAAATTTAAAATTTACATCTAAATGCATCATTTTCATCTGTCTTTTATCCAGACCACTGAGGTCCCATCTACAAGAAAGACCATCAACATGACTGCTTTCACTGAGGACGGGTAATAACATTTACTGCAGCAACTGCCATACTATAGTGGTGATCTCGAGGAAGTACCCATACGAGGAACGTGTACACGCAAATCACTCGAAGCAACTCGTTTACCACCCTCGAGTTTTGCGTGCAGCAACCGAGCGAGTGCGAGCGAGGTTCGAGCGAGTTTCGAGAGGTGTCGAGCGCTATCATTTAGTCCCCAAAATTCCACGCGATCAATGCCTTGCGAGGAGCGTTCATGCGTAAAATCTGACCTCGGGGATACAGCGTCAAAACCCAATTGTAGTTGCCTGACTTGACCGCAAATACTTTTGTGTTGTACCGGAATAATGTCAGTAGGCTCAGTAGTAAGTTTGAAAACTAACTTCCATTAAGAAAAATACACGGGCGGGAACTTTACAGCCCATTTCCATTAAACACATTACAGAGTGGGAAATTTATGATTACTTTATTTAAAATAGGCTATTTACCGGACGGTAATTGTACAATGAACTCCCGTTTACAATTTACGTTTACAATTTACGGGGCTGGAATTGTACAATCCACTTCTATTTCAAAAAGGAACAACAAAACTGGGCTGGAATTATGATTATTTACTTCATTAAAAACAATTAGGTGACGGGAATTCTACACCGGTACTTATCGCACTTCCATTAAAAATGTACAGGGCGGGAATTCTATAATCCTCTGTTGAAAAAATTACCGGTAGGCTACGGGGCGGGAATTAAATATTTGTTACTCCATTAAACAAATTACGGGAAGGGACCGGTACTTAAAAATTAAGGGCGGGAATTCTACAATCCGCTTCCATTTGAAAAATAGAGAAGAAAATCCATGGCGGGAATTCAATATTTTACTTCATTAAAAAAAATTACGGGACGGGAATTGTACACAGCTGATGCTTAAAAATATAAGGGCGCAATTTCTACAAACCATTTAAAAGTTTCCAGTGCGGGAATTCTAAAATAAGCCTCGGTCAAAACAATTTGACGGGAATTATACAGTACCGTACGGGGAAGAAAATACTACATGGGCGGGAATTCAATATTTTACTTTAAAAAAATTAAATAAATAAAAAGCGGGACGGGAATTATACAGTATCGGTATACATGTACTTAACATGCTGGCGGAAATTCTACAATGTACTTCAATTTAAAATTTACAGGGCGGAAATTCTACAATGTACTTCAATTTAAAATTTACAGGGCGGGAGTTCTACAATTATTCTCCATTAAAAAATAAACGGGCGGGAATTCTACAATTATTATTTTCAAAAAGAAGAACTTAAGGCGGGATCTCAATATTTTTCATAGAGACACATGTAGAGATGTTCCGTCCCAACTTGATAATTGTCCCAACTATAGTTGGGACTGATCCCAACTTGAGTGTTAAAGTTGGGACGTCCCAACTATAACACTACTGCAGACGCACAAGCTGATGCGATCGGCGTTAATTAACAAGATTCTTTATTTCAACGGTTCTCGGCTCTTTATACAAACTTATGTCAAAACTGATGGAGCGAGCAGGTGCCCAGGAAGAGCCTAGTATACTCGCTAACTCGGCGTAAATGGTGTTTTAGAAGGTTCTGACACCGGCTTCATGCTCATGCTCATGCCGGGTGAAAGCTTTCAGTCTCAAAATAGGCCTTGTCATTTAATTTCCCTTCTCTTGGAAAACCAAAATTCTAACTAATTTCAAATATTCTCAAGGGCAAGGGAAAGTGGTCTTACAAACTTCAAACTATGATACTTACTATATTATTATGTTTTTGGTATATTCATGGGGGTGGTTTGTGTTTACTGCGATCCCAACTATAGTTGGGACCAGTCCCAACTATAGTTGGGACGATTGTCAAGTTGGGGCGGAACAGAGACACGTGTATGAAAAACTTTGGCTCCTATCAACGCAAAAAAGAATACTGACCTCAGTGCACTGTGTAGTTTATCTCTCGTTGAATTTCAGCACGCAGGTCAATGGACTAGACCATTTCACATAACGGGGAAACATACATACAACCATAACTAGACAACATGTACTTTATTTATTGTCTGTCCTCACTGATAAGAGTTGCTAAAATGGAATATCATGGCGTAACAAAAATAGAAGACAAGCCTTGGCACTTAAATATCAGCTGTCTCATTAATACAATAACATTACATACTGTAACAGGAATAAGTGTATGTTGAAATCTCCCCATTGAAAATAATGTTTGGTCCGATCTTCAACCAGTCTCCAAACAGCTTCTTAAATGTTTGAGTGCGTGTCCGGTTTTACTCTTTGTATGCGTCTTCCCCTTGTAAACACCTTGTTGCTTCTAATAACAATGATAAAAATTGTTCCTCTGTGGCTAAACTATAGTATTTCCTCCTGTCTTCATTTGCAATGGCTACATGTATGATTTTGCTCTTCCCCGCATAAACGTTTGCCTCTCTCCACACGGAAGAGGAACCCATTTACGGCCTTTTCAGCTTCTTAAAATATTTGAGTGCGTTTCCGGTTTTGCTCTTTCTATGCGACTTCCCCTTAACACTTATTGTGGTGCTTTTAATTCCAATGATCAAAGACTTCATTTACCAAGACTACATGTATGATTTCGCTCTTCCCCTTATTTATAAACAGTGTTGGTAATGCCCCATGATCGGACAGAGTTAAATTTCTTCTCAAATGAAAAGGCAAAAGACGAGTATCTAATCGGAAGGTATACTCTCTACTCATAACATTAACAATGTATTTTGAGGATAAATAAGTCAGAGGGAAAAACGGAAAAACCCTAGGTTTCAACTTTGTGTCGTGAGATTTCGTCAGGAAGCAAGTGTGGTAATTCTGGTTCTCATTTCAATGTGCCTATTCATAAGCGTGCAGCCCCTGTGTATACTTGGACCACCTTGTGATCCAGGTGCCGTCCTGGGCTTGAATGATTTCACAATTATTGGTATGATTGGCAACGAAGTTGTAGATATAAAAAACTATTTTTTTGTGTGCACAACTCCGGTGTTCATGTCAGTGCCCAGTGCACCTACTTCGGGGGCTTGGTCAGCCGTCCATCATCGCTGACCGTCGGAAGCGCTCATGGGTGTACCACATTAACAAACTGACGCCACAGACGCTTGACCAATCAGATCAGAATATGCTAATGAGCAGACACTACTTATTGGCAGCAACCCATTATTTTTTGATACATGCCAGACAACAACTTGCTTTCACAATGGTACGTCGACTCTCTCTCTACTCGAAAACCCGCATCGCCTTGCTAGATTCGTCAGGGGCACGTCAAAAAGATATTTTGGCCGACCTACAGAGTAATGGCATTTCCGTTACGAGACGAACTGTGCGTTTGTTTTTAAAAAAATACAAACAAACCGGCTCATACGCAGACAAACCAAGATCCGACAGGCGCTCAAAGTTTCCCCCATACTTAAACGGCTTGATCCACGACTTGTATGAGAACGACGACGAGCTAACTTCCCGTGACATCGCCCTAATTCTCGACAACATCTTCGGGCTCGAAGTGGCTGAAACAACCATTCGCCGACGGCGGCTGAAGCTTGGGTGAGTGGCCACTGGTCCTGCGTATTGCCAAATGATAAGAGATGCGAATAAGCAAAAACGTCTAGATTTTTGCTTAGACGCTCAACGTCGGGGGGATACCTTTGACAATGTCATTTTCACCGACGAGTGCAGCATTCAACTGGACCAGCACAGCAAGTTGACGTTCAGAAAGAAGAACAGGCCAAGAAAATTAAAGGCAAAACACAAGCACCCACTCAAGCTACATGTCTGGGCAGGCATTTCAAAACGCGGGAAAACCCCCCTCGTGGTGTTTCAGGACATCATGGATGGGAAGTTTTTCAGGGAGGATATCCTTGAAAAACCCCTCATCCCGTACTTGCAAGCCCAGTTCCCGGATGGTCATCGGTTCCAGCAGGACAACGACCCGAAACACACCTCAAATGAAAACAAGGATTTCATGAAGGCTAAAAAGATCAACTGGATGCCAACGCCGGCTGAAAGTCCAGATCTTAACCCGATTGAAAACCTGTGGCACGAGTTTAAACACTTCTTGCGTCGTCGAGTCAAGCCCACTAACAAGGAGCAACTCGTCGGTGGTATCAGCTGTTTTGGGAAACAAGAGTGACACCCGAATCTTGCAAAAGATACATCAATCACATCCAAAAAGTCATCCCGGCAGTGATAGAGAACCAAGGTAGAGCAACTGGGTACTAAGTCCCATAAACAAACCGGTCCTTTTCAGGACCACCATGAAATCAAAAAAGAGATTGAACCAGTGATACTGTTATGAATATAAGTCCAATAAATAAAAGAACCCGCCCCACACTGTAGTGTTAACCTTTTCATGAACGACTTGTTTCCCCATAAAAAAATATACACATAAATACAATAGCAATAAATAATTATACTTGATTTACAAAGAAAATTTATAAATTAAAAAACCTTTCCGATTTAAATTACTTATAATATAGTTCTCCTTTGGAACAAAATTTTTCATTTAATGTAAAAAGAAAAACAAAAACAGCAATACCTGTTGACAAAAAGCCTTCTGATAATTACTTATTTGGTCTTAAGGAATAAAGTTTTAAAAATGTTTCTTTCGTTACAAATTATTTTGTTCTTAATGTTATCAGTTTTAGAACACAGAACTTTTCAAAAGGAACCGACAAAACATTGTAGGAAACCACGACTTTCTTTTGGTTCTTCACGGATGAAGTCGATATTACATCTGTTTCAAGGAAAGAAAAATAATTGGTACCCCTACAAAAAAATGTAAAAAATGCTTACAGAAATACACGTGCTGCTATTGTTGAACAGGTGACCTATAACAAGAGGACATTAAGGTCCCCGGTTCAGGAAGGGTCCCCGGTTCTGGAAAGGTCCAAGTTGGAAATCGTATTCAAAACCAATGGAATTGTTGCTAAAAAGTACAAACAAAAGAGGGATATATAGTAGGTCACCCTAGGTCTCCGATTGGGGGCTGGTCATCTCACACCCTAAGCTTGCTCCAACAAAGCCGCCTCCAAACCAGCTCGTCCTGTTGAACAGGCAGAAAAACGAAACATCCATTTAAAATTGACCTAATCGTTAAATTTGAGACAACGATAATTGGTGAAAATAAATACATTAATATCTAAAGAAAACGTTATTAAATATTGCACAAAAATCGATTTGAAATTAGCTCAAATGAAGTTAAAAGCGATGACAAGCATTTAACAAATTCAACAAACAAAAAAATACTGACAGGCAGGAAATTCACAACCCCCCCCCCCCCCACACACACACACACAAAACAACCCATACAAGCGACCTATAATTGGACACCTTAATTTGAAAGAAAACAGTGCAGATTATTCTCTTAATATTTACTAGAAAATAGTAAACATCGATACTTCTATCTCAAATAAGTATGATTTAACAATATATTTTCCCCGCTTTTCAATAAATTTAAAGTACATTTTTGCCGATGTGAGTGGAGGTCTTTACCATTTTAGGACCAATGTATGGGCTTATAGTGGGCCTAAGTGAATAATTTGTATCTGAATTTGGTAAGATTCTGTCCCTGCTCTGAAATGCGCCAGTACCAGGTGTTAAGCCTCAACACCTTGGATATTGGAAACACCTCTGAATTGGAAGATATCACTTCTTTGAAATCGGCAACTTTGATTGTTAACATAACCTATTGAATAGGTCATATTCAACTACATGCGTCGTGGGCGTTTTTGCGAGACCGAGTATTAGCGCTTTTCGCAAATCGAACGCTTGGATTTTGGGTCTCTTCGACCGTAAACATACCAACGCCCGCCAGGATCTCTAGTTTATCGCTCCATGCCAGGACCCAGTCATTTCTTACAATGCGGCCCCTTTGGTTTCTGATCGTTTTGACTGGGCATGAGCCACAGGAGATTAAGGATTGTCACTTCTTACAAATCGGCCACCTTGACTTCGCATCCTTCCCTTTTGAACATTCTGTGCATGAGGTTTCGGAAACAACTTCCTGCAAATTTGCGTCTATCCCCACCAGATAATAGAGTGATCCGAACGCTGAAATAAATAACAACTCCTCCAAAAACAGTAAATCAAACGACCATTGCATTTGTAAATGTTCGGAAGTGCGCAGGTCCATTTTTCCAAAATGGCTTGGAGGCAACTGATGAAGATTAAACGCGAAGTACTAGTTGAATTTGAAGACAAGAAAACATCGATCGTGCCATCTAAGCTCATAAAAGATGTTCGGCCAGGCTTGGAAGCTGGAGAGATGGCTGAGGTTATGTGGGAGGGACATTATCTCCCATGTAAGATCATACGACTCTCGGGTAAGTGTACATTTCTTCAGCGATTTTTTTTCTTATTATGTAAGATAACATGTATTTTACGACACGGAAGATCATACAATGAATCCAAAACAAACTAAATTAAAAAGGACGACCAATGACATCGTACTATAAAAAATGAAAAAAATGAAACAGCTATTATTTTTATCAAGTGTACTGTTTTTGAGAGAGGTCAGAGGTTTAAAGACCGGTTTTGTACAGTCCGGTCTGTGGCGTTATTCACGAGCCTGGGAGTGTGACGTCAGATGTTCGGGCCATTTTAACCCTACAATATTTTTCAGCGAAAGTTTTAACGCTACATCTTGATCGCCAAAATTTTCAAACTTGTTCAAATTTGCGCTATACGTACGAATACAAAAAAAAGCAAAAAAAAAAAAAACATTTAGACCTACCAACCCTATTTATAAATGGCAGTTTTCGGAGTACCGTCAGCCGTCATCTTGCCTTGAAAAATATTTCTGAACTATTCCATTATTGTACACAGGTAACACATTCCTGAGAAGTATCGCGCATGCACATTTGTTAATGACCAGTTTTAGAATAATAATGTAATTGCTCACTTTGAGGATTTTCTACTGGCACTGTGATGCTATTGTTGTATTTCAATTTTTGTTTTACTTTTTTTTTACAGACTTCAAAGGCAGCAGTAAAGAAGACTGCAAAGCCTTCAGCCAAATCCTCGACATCGACAACAAAGGTGATTACCAGAGAAATAAATCTGTCTAGGCCTGTAATTGACACAATGAAAACTAAAAAAAACAAGTTGTAGTTGGTTGTCCAAGTTATCACTAAACAATAATTGTAATAATATTTTTAATAAAAATGTTCGATTACGCAATGTTATTTGTTACAGACTAAAGCAGGGAAGAAACGAGCTTCAGTTGTTGCAAGGTTTTGTGAGGATCAGGAAATGGGTGCAGACAACCATCAGGACCTGATACGTGTAAGTTACTGGCGAAGACTTTTTATAAGGGAGAGGGGGTGCGCGTCCATTAAAAACCTGTGGGATGGGGCCCCCCAAAAAAATTATACATATGGCCTACATATATATATATTAACCCAAACTATTTAAATAAAACATTTCCCAGTTAGTTTCCCTTGTGGTTTATGACTTAGAGAACAGATCAACAATGCTTTTAATCTTGTATATTGTAAATTTATTCACTGTCGCCAATTGTACCAAAGGCGCTGTTTCAGCCAACTGTTTTGACACCAAAGTCTGCTGTGAAGCTCGTGGAGGTAAGTTGCCGATTACAACATGCATTTCCGTGGGGAAATTATTTTTGTGTTTAGTGATCAACTTTCTACTCTTGTTTATATATTTCTCAAAAATTGGTATCGGCGGGTATTTTTGTTGTGTTTATGTGTGATGGCCCTGCTATTAAGAGCCTAACAAATTTACAATGTTTTACCTGTAATTAAAAGGGTCTACTATCTTTTGGTTTTGCAGGAGACTTACTTTCCTGAGGTCAGCTTTGAGCTTGAGGACCAATTTGAAGGGGAGGTAAGTTTTGCATGGAAGTTTGCCATTTCTGCCTTGGCTACTGCAATATCATAACAAAATTAACATATGGGTTTTGTTGCGCCGATCTAATTTAAAGAGACACATCAGCTTCGTTGGGCTATAAGGGCTACAAAATAGACTCAAAAAATCTCACAGGAATGAAGAACGGTTCCTAAAAAAACTTTTCCAAAAAACGAAGGTCACGTTAGTTATCCGAACCATCTTTGGATGTCGAAGGATTTGCCTAATGCGTGTACCACGTCGGTTGTTTATACACATTGATAATTAGACTGGTTCCTCATGCCACGCCATAGTAAAACATTCATATAAACAGAACACCAGTCTGCTTACAACAATGTCACGTAAATTTGAGTTGTAACTTCTGGAAAAGCGTACACCTTTGACCGCTTTAAAAAAAATTTTTTTTAACATTTTTCGCTAACTACGTGATATTTTGATCATTTTCTTGAAAACAACCATCTAAACAATTGTTTTCTATGATTCTACATCACTAAATTACGTAAACGGTAAGCCGGTATGTCCCTTTAATCGGAAATGCCACGAAACGTTCAAGGAAATAATCCAGTAGGCCTAACCGTTGTTTCAATATACGAGACTCAAGAGGCCATTTATATCTCGTAATCTGCACATGGGTTCTATGTTTATCAACAATGTTTTATAAACGTCGAAAGCTTAAGTTCGTCGAACCATTGGTAAAAAATTCGACTTCGGAGAAATCTACAGTGTGGGTACTGTAGTTGAACTTAAGCTTTACTCAAAGGTACACGTTGCCTTGGATCGGGCGAGTTGGTCTATAACCGTTTGTTATAAAATGCATATGGTAAGATCGATAGAATACAATGATCCACACAAATATGCCTCGAAATTGCGTGGTTTTCCTTTTACTTTGCGAACTAACGCGGTCGGCCAAAAAGGCCGACCGCGTTAGTTCACGATGTACTTGAAAAATGACATTTTGTAGTACTGGTTGTATTTCTTTTGGGATACGTAGGCAAATCAAAAGATCATTAAAAAACACAACAACAAAAACCTACGGCCCTATTTTGAAATCGCTAGTGTAAACAGAAACTTTTGTTTTTGGACACGTTTCTTCTTTTCCCTCTTTCCCTTTAAATAAAAACAAATAGCCTTCTTGTGCAAACAAGTTTTACGGGAAGAAAGCTTGCGAGGCCTAGTTCCATGTTCAACAAAATGTTTGAGAATACACTTATGTACCGATGATGGTAACGATGAATTTTATCTTGTTAACAGATTCCATACGCTGCGGAGAGGACCCCGCCGAGTATAAAAGCAGGACCGGTATGCAGGTGCGTGGATAGCGAGGTATTCAGGAAGATGGCCGAACAGGTTAGCGACTTGTGGCAGGCCAAATTTGGATCCAAAGGCCTGTCACCGGTCATTACCACCAGTTCACCGACCGCATCAACACCGACTACGCCCCTTTTAGCTGTTCAGCCCCGATCACCCACACCGCCGCCGACCCGGGCCCGATTGATGACACCACCACCACGCTCACCTTCGAACACGAACCCGCCTGATCTTACTCCGCAAAGGGTGATGGCGTTAAAGGCGGGTTCGTGCTCTGAGCAAAACTTTGCTTTGTCCCTTGTGAGGCTCATTTTTTCTGAGAAAGAGATGGGGGAGTCCAACTGTCGGGGTGTACGGGGAAAAAAACAACTCGACCCCACCCGACTACAACTGTAAAGAGATTAACGGTAAAGTCATCTTCTCGATCTCCTACACAGTTCGCTGCATTCTGGCAGAAGGAATGCAGAATCGCCATCGATGAAGGGTGTAGGAGGTTGAGGAGATATGACAGGCCGGAAGTTGTTATAAATTAACGTACCAAGTTCACAGTGCCTTAACCAGGGATGTGATTTCTCCGTTTTTAACCGGAATTCCGGGTTTTTTGCCCCCAAAAAAGAAAGAAATTCCGGTTTTTTTGCCCCCCCCCAAAAAGGATCTTTTTTAAAGATCAAATTCATAAAAAATGAAGATAAAACCATATAATAACGCCCCAGATTGCAGAGTAGGGCTTTTAAAACCAAATATAAATGTTAATATTTGGCTTCAAGCTCACAAGTTTTTGAGCTCGCATGCTTTCGCGCTTTGCGCTCACAGTTCAGGTTTTTTTTTCTCAACAGCCTATCACATCCCTGCTTAACTGACATCATTGTAAGGGTAAATGAGAAAAAAGGGGGTTATGATTTGTTGTAATATGGTGCAGGACAAACAAAGCCATCAACTTTTTAAAATGGAAGGCAGCCACCAAGTTATCATTTCTTTTTTAAAGCTCTTACTCCATATTCATATTTATGTTTTGTGACCTCTTTGTGTAATTTCATGTGAATGTATGTTGTTTTTATATGTTTTTTATACATGTACATGTATACCCATGTTCTGAATAAAACGGTATTTTGTTGTTGAATTGAAACCATCTATAATGTCACATTTTAAATCAATTAATTGTTTTTACCCCAAAACGTTTGATAATGTTCCAAAAAAGATATGCTTTCATTAAGTCAGTGGCCACGCAGCTTTTGGAGATTTAAAAATTATCTGTACAAAAAAATGTAGGCCTACATGTATACTGTGATACTTTATTTAAACAAATTAAATAACAGAAACATGAAGTCTATTCTATAGGGAGATTTCACAGTTAACCAATAAATGTACCTCAATAGGGCAATACAAAGTTCACCATTTATATAAGCTCTATTTTAAGACCTCTCTGACCATGAAAATGCCCCACTTCAAATGATTAAACTTATAACAATTAAGAAATTCATATTATCTCCCTTGAATTCATACAATATCTTGATTTATGAGATGGGCCTTAGGAAGAATTCCATACCCCACTCCTGTCACCTCTGCATAGAAAATGAAAGTCAGCCTCGCAGAATCATTTGCAGTCATTTTACTTGCAGTCTCCTTCGATAACATGAAATGCTGTAACAGTCTGAGAGCCAGTGGGGGTGGGGGACCAAACAAGCGGAAGAAAATAAAAAAGCCAGCTGTGCAGAATGATTGGCAGTTCGAATGCAGAATGTAATACATTTCACTTTGTACGCCGCCATTGAAACTACATGAGGCCCAAGTTATCACTGCCGCAGCGCAGCATGGCTCAGAAAGTGCAGCGCAAGCACTAATCAGGGGCACAGTGAGTGAAAAAATAATACATGCAGCAAGTAGTGCGATTCCGATAATGTTCACGCATTCTGTACATTGCCGTATTGAGACCAAATCCTGCGGCCAAGCCGTGATTTTGTACACGCCACGCACGCTTAGCATAGGTTTCTGGGGTAGAAATGGACGCCCGACATACTACGGCAATCGCCGCGTTCGCGTACAGCACGTTTTCAATCCAAAAGCAATTGGGCAGTGAATAAGTGACACTGAAGTATGGAACGATCGAAATCATAGATGGCAATTTTTGTGTACCGGAGATCGTGTTAAGACAACGAATTCTGACTGAATTCTGGTAAATCTCCGCGTTTTGTCAGTGCCCATTAACATGCCTGCATCCCCCATATGGAAATCTAATACCTGCATCCCCCATATGGAAATGTAATACATTCTTTTTGTAACAAAGACGCTTTTGAAATAATGTAAACCTCACTACAAAATAGTGGTACACATTTCAAAACCCTTTCTATGTAGCTGCTAGAGCCTGTATGGCGGCACCGTCTTCAATTGGGTTGATCTTCAATTAGAAATCAACTTTGTCTTCACGGGTCAGTGATCCTCGAGAGCCCTCGTAACTCCTCGCTTCCCTGTAATTCTTTACAGCTATGTGGATCGTGCGATTACGAGCAGGTTGCGTGCGAGGGGTTGGGCTTTTCGAGGGGTTGAATTTCCCCTCGATAAAACTCGAAAAAAATCTCGTTCTCGCTCGCGTCACTCGCGTGTTTTCGGGGTACTTCCTCGAGATCATCACTGTAGATAATTTAACAGTTGTCACATTTTGCAATATATTATGCCACAAAGATCAGTGTATGAAATACCACACAACATTGTCTCCCAGTCTACCAGTGTACGTTTTACTTAAAATCATCACTGCAGGGAGTGCAATACATTATACTCATTAAATTTCTTATCCAAAAACTTTATTTAACACTGCTATTAACTCAACTTAATCTCAGACAATTCTCCACATAAGATGATCATAACAAAATAACGACAATCTGAATCACTTCCAATACTCTTTTTTTCTTCTTTTAAATCTCTTTAGTGACACTATAATTTTCCTCGACGATACAGATGAAGAATTCTGCACACCAAGTGAAATCATGTGCACCACAATGAACATAACTGAAGTTCGTGAAGCATATCATCGTAAACATAATGGTAAAACAGTGTCACTCAATTCATGTGCATTGTATTTCTATAAGTATGTACCTTTGTTGATAATACTCCACTAATTGTTTTATTCTGTTTTATTTACCCGTGCAGCTCCACCGACGAATGATGAACCTCATCACACCTAAAATGGACCCGAAACCATGCATACACTATTCTTCTTGTTCTACTGTTCATACTTGTTCTGCTAGTTCTACTACTTATATGTTCTGAAGTTATTAATTATGTTTATATTCTATTGTTATATCTCCCCTACATGTATCTTAAATTGGCACTGTGTTTACACCAGCAGGCTTTTAAATCTTCTTGATCTCTTTAAAAATTAATTAGACTGATTTGCTTCAATCATTTGATCATATGTCTTTACCTCATCATGCATCATTAGTTATTATTAAATTACTTGATGTATTAAGTATAAAGGTACAACAAAACTGTTACCTAACAAACAACAGTAGGTTGCCACATTCATTAAGGTTGTTCACAACTTTAGAACTTCTTTGGTACACTCTGTCTGTAATATTGTTATGTTTATAGTCTATTTTTATATTCCACCTACACATATCTTCGATCCTATATTTTGACCTCATCATACATCATTATTTATTATTAAATTACTTAATGTATAAGCAGGTTGCCACATTCACTAGAAGAACCTGTTCACAACTTTATGACAACTCAGGTACACTCTGTCTAAATGCAACATCCCAGATAACATTCATACATTGGGCCAACATTGGTATTTGGTCGGCACCGTTGGCTATGGTATTGTGTCAGCTTTTGGCTTTGGCCCCACATTGGCACTTCGTCGCCATGATCGGCGTTGGCATTATGTTTGTTTCCGACGTAGGAGCAATATTGGCTCTAGGTTGGCATTACCACATTGAGTTTACGTCGGCACTCAATGTTGAGCCAACGTTGGTTATTTGTGGGACAGCAATATCGGCATTGTGTTGGTTTCCGACGTAGAACCAATGTTGGCTCTAGGTCGGCATTACAACATTGGTTTTTTGTTGGCACTCAATGTTGAGCCAATGTTGGTTATTTGTGGGACAGCAATATCGGCACTGTGTTGGTTTCCGACGTAGGACCAATGTTGGATCTAGGTCGGCATTACCACATCGGTTTTTAGTCGGCACTCAACGTTGAGCCAATGTTGGTTATTTGTGGGACAGCAATATCGACATTGTGTTGGTTTTCGACGTAGAACCAATGTTGGATCTAGGTCGGCATTACCACATTGGTTTTTAGTCGGCACTCAATGTTGAGCCAATGTTGGTTACTTGTGGGACAGCAATATCGGCATTGTGTTGGTTTTCGACGTAGGAGCAATGTTGGATCTAGGTCGGCATTACCACATTGGTTTTTTGTTGACACTCAATGTTGAACCAATGTTGGTTATTTGTGGGACAGCAATATCGGCATTGTGTTGGTTTTCGACGTAGGAGCAAAGTTGGATCTAGGTCGGCATTACCACATTGGTTTTACGTCGGCACTCAATGTTGAGCCAATGTTGGTTATTTGTGGGACAGCAATATCGGCATTGTGTTGGTTTCCGACGTAGGACCAATATTGGATCTAGGTCGGCATTACCACATTGGTTTTTAGTCGGCACTCAATGTTGAGCCAATGTTGGTTATTTGTGGGACAGCAATATCGGCATTGTGTTGGTTTCCGATGTAGTACCAATGTTGGCTCTAGGTCGGCATTACCACATTGGTTTTACATCGGCACTCAATGTTGAGCCAATGTTGTTTTTTTGTGGGACAGCAATATCGGCATTTTGTTGGTTTCTGACGTAGGACCAATGTTGGTTCTAGGTCGGCATTACCACATTGGTTTTATGACGTCGGCACATCAGTAATGGTGCTCGTTGAACCATATTGGAGATTGATAGGCACAATTCGGCGATGTTTTTATATCAATTGCCAATAATTTTGGGGACAACATTGCAAACCAAAACGTTGATACACTGTTGTTGGTGTTGGTTTGCTAGTTTGATTGTTTGTTGTTGGGGGTTTTTGTAATCCGACAAAGATTTCAAATGGAAAACATTGGAGTTGTGTTGATATATTGCAGCAGTTATATGTTGGCTTTAGGTCGGCGGTCTTGATGTTAAGTCGTCAACCATATGACCAAAATGTGGTTAAGTCTATCTGGGCATAAAATAGATCAACTGTCTTTACAAATAACAGTTTGCTTGTATTATAGGACAAGTTTGCTGAAGGTTTCTTTATAGGTCAAATGCCAGTAATCCTGAAAATACACAAAGAAGTCAGTACTCTGGTATATCATTAGACGATCACGCTTAATGTTGAGCCAACATTGAGCCAATGTTGGGCCAACGTTGGAATAAATGAAAATTTTTGGGCGGGGCTTAGATGTGTGATTTTTCTTTGATAATATCACAACAATTTGGGTGAAATTAGTTATCCAAGGCAAATTGTTGTGCTTTTGTGTGTAATTCGTCTGTAAGAAAATATGAACATCAAAGTACAAACAAACATTTGTAAATCAAACATGTAAATTAAAAAGTAAACAGTTTGAATTAAAAAGGTGTAAACCATGACTGGAAATTCTATGGATCTTGGACAATAAATACAAAACATGCAGTGCAGAAGGACGTGTAGGCCTGTTTAGGGTGTAGTAGGTGTAGTAAGTGTAGAAAGTATTTAGTTATTGGTATCATAACTTACATGTAATTAATATAACTTATAAGTATATATTCACTGACACTAATTACTTGAATGATTCACAAAGGGGTCATTCCATGCCAACCCCCCTAGGGGTTGACCGTGACCGACTCAGATTGTGTTCTTATTTTTGTTAAAGAACCCTCTATAGGTGTAATGAACACACACAATTTTTTTCTGCCAAATCCTTTTCGTTTTTGAGATACCACCCCTTGAACAATGTACCCTGCCCCTTTTTTTTACCCCATATCAGCATCGGTGAGTTTTTGGCAATTTCAGAGGCCAACATCTCAAAATCAAGATAAGATATACCCCTGATAATTCATATTTATGATGACTGGTACCCAACGTTGGTCCTATGTAGTGATGCTATCTGGGATGTAACTCCATTCCAACTACCTATTTGTAAACTTTATTGGTGTCTTTCATGTATTGTTGTCTTTAACTACTTCTCAATAGTTACAGCATTAAGACCAATTGTTCATATCTTCATTACCAGTTCCCTCTTTATCTATCTAGACATTACAGACAAACCCAACAGTAAACAAATATTAGTAATGTTACATAAGTCATAATTACCTACATGTATTTCATTATAAGAATGATGGCCTTTCAAAAGACAACTGCATCAGTTCTAACATGCATTTAAACAACTAAATGTTCATAAATAGTGTGGCATTCTTTCACAAAAAATTAAAATCTTCCATATTAAATAGGTCTAATTTTACAACAAAAATCAAAACCTTTGCCTTTATAACCATCCAACCAGAAATGATCCAGTTGGTAAAATATCTTGTATTTATTCGTTCTTAACCTCAGCTCCTTGTTATAGTAACCATTCATTAATGCCTTTGATTGCCTCCTGATATTAAATATGTTTTTTGTTTTAAAGTAATTTATGTTAACTTGTTAACAGTTATTAAACCGTACAAGCATTCAAAAGAAACTACCCACTTAATGATTTATTGTTGATCTGATGTAATATAACTTAAATATATCAGCAGCCGATTTCACGAAACGCTAGGATCAATCCTATCTCAAGTTAGGACGAGTAACTCGTCCTAACTTACGATTAATCTTAATGTTTACATGTTACAGTGCAAGGCTGGGTGGGACTCGAAGTCCTAAGATTAATCCTAAGTTAGGAAGAGTTTGGTGAAATCGACGGCTGGTCTAATCAAACCACTATCATTCTGCTGCTGCTGTTTTTTGGTGTGTTTTTTTATTTACTGTGGAAGCACAAACTATGCTTAATTCATGTGTCGTAAACAAAAGGTAAAAGCATGGAACAGCTCTTGATTGTTAGTTACAATCATTATATCTAGTTTTATTAGCTGTTCCGAACTTTCAGTCGGAACAGCTATTGTAATCGTCGAGATTTTTATTCTTTTTCTTATTATTCTTTCTTTCCATAAAATCGTATTGACTTAACCTGTGTCTCTTTCAGAAGCCATATGTTCCTCTTAAAATTATCAAAAGTAGACAAATCATATACCATATTGAAGCTTATACACTGACTTAAATTTTAGATGTAATTAGATTAAAATTCTTAGTTAATTATTCACGTGACAGCGGTGTGAATATTTAATTAGTCAATCTTGTTTGCACCATATCTCAAGAAGTACACATCCGATCCTTAAACATTTTTCGGTTATGGACTTGTCTTGAATTGTAGATGTGCATTCCGGCCTAAAATTTTCAGTCACGTCATCATGACGTCATACGTTTGCGCGTTTAGTTTTCTGTGTACAAAACATATGGCGCTGAAAGTGAAAACGTTTTACTAGTCAAAAACACATTAACTTCAAAATAAGTTATCTGTTTGTTTCCTAAATTTCATATTCTTTGTTGAAAAATTAACTGATTTTAATAAGAGATGTTTCAGTCCATTAAAAGCAATCAAGGTACGTCTATAATTAACGAATAGATGAAAATCTTGGCGTAGTGGTACAACGTAGTACTTCACAAACTGGATGCAGTCACTTTGTTTTTTTAAACCTTCTCTATGCTTCATGCACTACGGTGTGGACCTGTATGAGTTGAGGACTTACTTGAGAAGAGTCTACGACATTGTCGCGAAGTGCGCAGCTTTTTATTTGTTTTTTAACCGAGTATTGGACCATTACTTTGTACATACTCCATTGGGTTTTTACACAACCAATACATTTAGATTCCTACGTAGGTTTAGGGTTTTCGTGAGAATGCAGAATCATTCTGTTCGCCTAAAATCCTTAGCGTTTGTACACGTTTTTTCTTTATGCCTAATATTCTAAAGCGTACAGATGAAAGAGTTATCATAAATCGAATTGAAGCTTAGAACATAAACTTAACTCTAATTGTAATTTTTATAAAATTCTTTATTGATTAACCACGTGATCTTCATTTAAATATTTAATTAGTTAATCTTTGCAGCACCATTTCTCAAGAAGTACACGGCCGATTTTTTCAGTTATAGACTCCTTTTGCATTGGAGATTAGCATTGGGAAATTGTGACCCATGTTGACCTTTACTTCGGGGTCAACCGGAAGTGGGACCATATCTCAAGAACTACACAACCGATTTTCAAACTTTTTTAAGTTATAGACTCTATGGGCATTGAAGATTAGCCCTGGGAAATCGTGACCCCATGTTGACCTTTACTTCGGGGTCAACCGGAAGTGAGACCATATCTCAAGAAGTACACAACCGATTTTCAAACTTTTTTCAGTTATAGACTCCTTGGGCAGTGGAGATTAGCATTGGGAAATCTTGACCCTATGTTGACCTTTACTTCGGGGTCAACCGGAAGTGGGACCATATCTCAAGAAGTAAACAACCGATTTTCAAACTGTTTTCAGTTATAGACTCCATGGGCAGTGGAAATTAACCTTGGGAAATCTTTACTCCATGTTGACCTTTACTTCGGGGTCAACCGGAAGTGGGACCATATCTCAAGAAGTACACAACCGATTTTCAAACTTTTTTCAGTTATAGACTCCATGGGCAGTGGAGATTAGCCTTGGGAAATCTTGACCCCATCTTGACCTTTACTTCGGGGTCAACCGGAAGTGGGACCATATCTTAGGAAGTACACAACCGATTTTCAAACTTTTTTCAGTTATAGACTCCTTTTGCATTAGAGATTAGCCTTGGGAAATTGTGACCCATGTTGACCTTTACTTCGGGGTCAACCGGAAGTGGGACCATATTTCAAGAAGTACACAACCGATATTCAAACTTTTTCAGTTATAGACTCCATGGGCATTGGAGATTAGCCTTGGGAAATTGTGACCCCATGTTGACCTTTACTTCGGGGTCAACCGGAAGTGGGACCATATCTCAAGAAGTACACAACCGATTTTCAAATTTTTTTCAGTTCTAGACTCTATGGGCATTGGAGATTAGCCTTTGGAAATCGTGACCCCATGTTGACCTTTACTTCGGGGTCAACCGGAAGTGAGACCATATCTCAAGATTTACACAACCGATTTTCAAACTTTTTTTCAGTTATAGACTCCTTTTGCATTAGAGATTAGCCCTGGGAAATTGTGACCCATGTTGACCTTTACTTCGGGGTCAACCGGAAGTGGGACCATATCTCAAGAAGTACACAACCAATTTTCAAACTTTTTTCAGTTCTAGACTCTATGGGCATTGGAGATTAGCCTTAGGAAAATTTGACTCCATGTTGACCTTTACTTCAGGGTCAACCAGAAGTGGGACCATATCTCAAGAAGTACACAACCGATTTTCAAACTTTTTTCAGTTCTAGACTCTATGGGCATTGGAGATTAGCCTTAGGAAAACTTGACTCCATGTTGACCTTTACTTCAGGGTCAACCGGAAATGGAACCATATCTCAAGAACTACACAACCGATTTTCAATTTCTTTTTAGTTATAGACTCATTTAGCGTTGAAAATTGAACTTGGGTTACTGTGACCCCGTAATGACCTTTACGTACGGGCTTAACAGGAAGTTCAAAAGTTAAACAAATGATACCTCCTAAAACATGCACAAAATACAGAATCAGTTCACATCTTGGGCATCAAAACAGAACTTTTTAGATCAGCAGAACGGAACAGCTGTGTGATTGTAAGTTACAATCACTTACATCTAGTTATTATTCTTTCTTTCCCTAAAACTGTATTGACTTAACATGTGACTCTTTCAAAAGCCTCATGTCCCTTTTAGAAAAACAAAACTAGTCAAATGTTTTACCATATGAAAGCTTATGTCTTGAGCTATTTTTTATATGTAAATAATTAAAAATTCTTAATTAATTATTCACGTGACAGCAGTATTAATATTTAATTAGTTCTTCGTGTTCTAATCATATCTCAAGAAGTATACATCTGATCCTCAAACTTTTTTCAGTTGTGGACCTGTCTTGTATTGTAGATGTGCATTCTGGTCTAGCATTCTCCGTCACGTCATCATGACGTCATTTGTTGGCGCGTTTTCGTTCTGTGTACAAAACACATGGCGCTGAAAGTGTAAATGTTTTGAAAAGTTAATTGCTTTTAATAAGAGATGTTCCTGGTCATTAAAACTAATTAAAGTACAATCTTTTCCACAATAATTAACGATTAAGTGACAAATCGGACACCATGGCTATCCATTTTGATTGCGCAATCAAGGCAACACATGTACATGTAATTCCTACGTAGGTTTAGGTTTCTTTTGTAAGAATGCACTAGATCGGAATTTTTTTTTACCATCGTGTTCTTTATGAAATTTATTAGTATGAAAAACACAAATTTTTTACTGTGACGTCATCAGGTGTCGAATTACGGTAATTCAAAGCTTATTCCTTTAAAAAATCATATCTCCAGAACCACATGTCGTAATGTTGTATTGTTTGTGTTGTTTTGTAGCGTACAACAATTACACAAATTTATTTTTAGGGATGACGTCACTTTGACCTTTACTTCCGGTCCAAACAGGAAGCTCAAATCTTTGGAAAATCATATCTCCTGAACCACATGTCATAAAGGCATAACGTTTGTGTTGTTATGTAGCTTACCACACTTGAAACATTTGACCTCACTATGACCTTAACTTCCGGTCTAAAACAAGATCCGAACTTAGTTAAACTATAGTTAAAACTGTGATTATCACTCTGGAAAACGCATTCATTTCGAACATTACGTCAAATATACAAAATACAGATTCACTTCACATTTTGGGCTACAAAACAGAACTTTTTAGGTCAGCGGAACGGAACAGCTGTGTGATTGTAAGTTACAATCACTTACATCTAGTTATTCTTTGTTTCCGCCAAAAACCCATTGACTTAGAACATGACCTTTCTTAGCGGCAAAAGTCAATTTTAGAAAAACCAAAACTGTAGTCAAATGTTTTACCATATGAAAGCTTATGTCTTGAACTATATTTTAGATGTAAATAAATACAAATTCGTAATTAATTATTCACGAGATAGCAGTATGAATATTTAATTAGTCGATCCTGTGCGGATCATATCAAGAAGTATATATCCGATTCTCAATTTTTTTTCAGTTATGGACTCGTCTTGAATTGTAGATGTAAATTCTGGCCTAACATTCACCTTCACGTCATAAAGTCATTTATTGGCGAGTTTTCGTTTTGTGTACAAAACACATGGTACTAAAAGTGTAAAAGTTTGGACAGTCAAAAACACATTATTTTCAATTAAATGCACAAATTAGTTTTTTAATTTACATAATTTGTTTAGAAAAGTTTAGTGCTTTTGATTGGAGATGTTTCATGCCCAAAAAACTAATCAAAGGCCCTTTAATTGGTAAAACTTGTAACCGTGGGTAAAAAGGTAGGTCTTATAGACTAGACCCAGTCACCAGCACATTGGTGGTTGATCTTCTTTATAAGTCATGCAGTACTGTCAGGGCCCTTATGAAATTGGGACTTTCGTGAGTCTAGGAAAAAACGTGAAATGCGTAGCTCGTTTATTTAATTCCTTACCGACAGAGGACCAGTTGCTTTGTTCACAGCCCGTTCGATTTGTACATGAGCAGCACATGTAATTCCTAATGTAGGTTTAGGTTTTGCATATAATGCATTAGATCGGAATTTTTATTTTACCATCGTGTTCCTTATGAAATTTATTAGTACAAACTTGAAGTTCAAACTTTAGCAAATCATATCTCCTGAACCACATGTCATAAAGTCGTAATGTTTGAGCTGTATACTAGCTTATAACACTTGTGGCATTTTTAAAAAACTGTCGACCCACTTTTGCCTTAACTTCCGGTCTAAAACAAGATACCAACTTATTTAAACTATCTTACACTGTGATGATTACTCTTGAAAACAAGCATTTATTTCGAACAACATAACGTCATATACACAAAATACAGAATCAATTCATATCTTGGCCTACAAAATAGAACTTCTTAGGTCAGCAGAACGGAACAGCTGTGTGATTGTACGTTACAATCACTTACATCTAGTTACTATTGAAAGTACACTTGCAACAGAAATTGACAACCATCTTGACTAAGACGAGCCTTGTGAATTACATCAAAATGATGCAACAACAAAACAAACTTCATCACTTGAGTCATTTCACAGTGACTTGAACCACTTTGCACCCAAGATGAATGCCTACTACGAGGACCTTGCCAAAGTTCTCCGACCCTTGGTGGGTCACATACCCCACCACGTGTCCAACTCCAGCCAGTTTGTGGACATCACCCGCAGCCTAACCATTCAGCCCAATGACATCCTGGTAAGTTTTGATGCCGAGTCTCTGTTCACCAACATCCCCACAGATGAGGCATGCCTCATAGTGAAGGAGAGACCTACCCATGACCCTCCTTTTCTGACCGGACTGATCTTTCACCTGATCAAATTCATGACCTCCTTTTAACTTGTGTTTTTTCCAGTTATTTTTGCCAGCTGTCCCAACCCATCGTATTTGAAGAGAACCGCCAATCGCACCCGACCCAACGAATCTCCAATTTGAGTTGGCAACGGACTTCATTCCTGCCGGTTTTTTAGAGAAGGACATTCGCGTTGGTGAAGCGAGACACCTCCTGTTCTTCACCGACGAGCAGCTTGCAGTATTTGACAAGGCAAAGATTTTTTATTGGGAGGTCTTTTTCGTTTTCTTTTTCGTTTCTGTCCTTGATTTAGCAAAACGAAGTCTTCCTTACCGTAAGCCGCCTTTTTGTAATCCGGGACGCTTGCTTGCGCATTGCATGCTGGGTAATTTAGTGACTTAACAATCGGACACTTTGCCTCGGGCGTGTTTACATGGCGCTAATTGTGGGCATAAACAAGAGTTGTTTTACGACCGCGGAAACACACTTGTCTCTTTGAAAGAAAAATATGTGACTCATCATTTAGATCTTAGGTCCTCACTGCAATCACCATAGTTTTTAGTATTATTTTATTCAAGCAGTCCATTTTTCAGGGTTACACATGCATTCTCACAGGAAAAAGGGTGGTTCGAAGGGGAAATGGGGGTGTCATACTAGAGCTGCTTAAAGGCCGATTTTGTGCTTCTGTGCGAGTTTCCATTTCATAGCGCTGCTAACCATAGCACTCGAATAGGTACCTTCCTAGTGCTTACTGTATGAAAATGAATTACGTCAATGCAAATCCATGGTGAACGCGCAAGCTGGCTGAGAAAGGGACACAACACATTACCTTGGATCGGGTCTATGATAAGCGTTTGAAACCGTCTGTTTTGAAATGCATTATTAGGGTTAGAATGATGTTTTTAAAGTAGATATATAATGATCCACACAAACATGCCTCAAAGTTTTAACATGCCACCTTTTCCCCCGTCTGGGTCGGTGGCTTTACTGAATTAATTGATGACACATAATTTTGTGTAGAATACTAACTATAAACTTTACCCATTTCAAAGATTATTCCTACCGTTCGCTGTAAACTGTTACTCAACTATTTTGTTATAAAACTATAGGAATATAATTAGATATATATTAATGCCCATTTGCTGTTGGTCGCAAACAAAGTAAATCTTGATAAAGAATACTCTTTTTTATTTGCAAACTCTCCGCTGTCTCATCAGTCAGCTGCAGTTAGGTAGACTCATCTGAAATAATAAATAAAACCACCAGTTATTTAATTATTTTATTAGGTTCACGCTAAAAGCCGATAACTGATGAGGCCTTAAGTTTTAAATGCACATTCAAAATTCTTTCAAACAATGTTTGACCAAAACTTAACCGTTTAATCTATGTTGCCTTTCGACCGTACCTGGAAAATACCATTACTGCCGGGGGACTGAAAAGTTCTTTATTTTAATGGTATCATTTGAAAAAGCCAAATAACTAAAGCCATGTTTGTCTATTATCCTACTTCAACTGAGACAAGAGACTATTTAAATCAGCAATAATTAAGTGCTTAGATTCTAATAATAGAATTGCTTGACCAGTACCAGCAACCTTTACAACGCAAGGCAGCATGACTCTTCCTAGTCTACAGTAACGTGTGAAAGAAAAGCACATTTTTATAACCTATGCGAAACCCCTGAATTTACAACAAAAACCCTTTATAAGTCTTATATCCAAGTAGCCCAAAAACGTCATTAATCCATACTATGAAGAGGAAAGTATTATATGTACTAATTACTCACCAACTGTTACATTCCTGGGATTGAATTATCTTTTTTGATTGGCCTTTGTCTGAAAGTTTCGTCTTCCTTTATCTAGTCTCAAAAATGCAATGACTCGACGAATGAGGGCGCTATAACACAAAAACGCCGCAACAATAATGTTTATAATTGTATATTTTGTATTTTACTCTAACCTTTTTAATACTTCTCTTGTTTTCAGTCTGTAAAGGAGGTACATGTAGTAAAAAAGTCTGACAAAAAAAATGCAGCACCGACTACAAAGACAAGTGTAAGTATAATCTTATACTCTTTCAGTCAAATAATACAGCTTGACGTCAAATCAGTTTATTTTTGACAAGGTGCATTTTCTAAATAAATTACACCATGACTGTGCTCTCATTCCTTTGCATTAATACTTAACCCTTCCTTATTGTGTTATGCAGACATCCCGAAAGCAGAATGTATAGAAAATAACGCAAAAGGTAATTCAAATTTATCAAAAGCAACTAAAATAGTACAAAAGATTCCTTTTTTTCGATACAAAACAAACAGAAATGTCATATCTCATTTATGATCTTTATTTGATTATTTACATGAACAGAAGAGAGCCACTGCGGAGGTGAGATTTTGTATGGATGGAAACTTTTCGGAAGTGGATGAGCTCGTGCGAAATACGACGGTGAGTCAACTTATTCCTTAGTGTAATGTTTGCAAAAGTTTTTCTGTTGATTTTTTGAGACCTTTTTATTAAATGGATCGGGCGAGTTGGGCTATGAGGGCTGAGGAAAGAGTTTGTAACCGTTTTTGTTATAAAATGCACTATCAGTAGGTGATTTGTGAGCTTTTTACGCAGTGTTCTTATTTAAGCATTGTTAATTATGTATACCAATAATTATCATTTACCATAACATTTATAGACTTACCATGGAGACAGCCGACAGCCTCCTTCAAGGACCCCAAAACAAGTTGACTGCACCACTCAACCTGCTGCTTTTGTTATACACGTAAGTTTGTTACTCATTTTTAGGTTCAAATGCTCAATGTTGAGATTGTTGTACCAAATTTTGAAGAAACATTCTTTCCATACTATTTCTGTAGACGTATAGGCATGTAGTCTCATTTGTGGTATGTTATTTATTGATTGCATTGTACATTTATAGAGACCGCCGGGTATAGAGACCGCCCGCCTGACACCTAAGGATGCCCGCAAAGTAGTTAGCGAGGCCTTGATGAGACAATACATTGTTCGATTATTCATACTGCACACATACAATAGGCTTATAGGAATAAAATTAGCATAATAATTGAGTGTATAAATCTTGATGAGACAATGTATTGTTATATTATTCATGAGTCATGAATAGGTGCATAAATGCATACTAAGGAGGGCATGATTTACAATGGGCCAATAAGAGAGGAGGGCTTGATGTGACAGAGTATGCATGAGGCGCTGTGAACGAAGAAAGGTCTAGAAATCTTGAAGAGACAGAATATGCGCGAGAAGATGCGAACAAAGAGAAGTCTAGAAATCTTTTTGAAATGGGCCACTGAGAGAGGAGGGCTTGATGAGACAGAATAAGTGTGAGACGATGCGAAAAAAAGAAAGGTCTAAAAATCTTGATGAGACAGAATATGCGCGAGAAGATGCAACAAAGAAAAGTATATAAATAGTAACGACATGGGCCAACGGGAGAGGCGGGCTTGATGAGACAAAACATACGGAAGATGAAGAGTAAAGAAAGACTTGGGATTAAACAGAAGGGGCGTGTGTGCTGTACCCCGTCTTTTATGAATGACCCCTAGTAGAGAGGTTGTCCTTGAAACAGTATGCGCGAGACGATGCGAAAAAAAGAAAGGTCTAAAAATCTTGACGAGACAGAACATGCGAGAGAAGATGCGAACAAAGAAAAGTATATAAATCTTTTTGAAAGGGACCAATGAGAGAGGCGGGCTTGATGAGACAAAATATACGGGAGATGAAGAGTAAAGAAAGACTTAGGACAAAACAGAAGGGGCGTGTGTGCTGTAACCCGTCTTTTATGAATGACCCTCGTAGAGAGGTTGTCCTTAGAATGTTAATACATACCAGTATAGAGAGAAGGGGGTAAACATGTGAACAAAAGGATTTGGGGGAGAGAGTCTCTGAGTCGCGAAGATGGTATTTGCAAAGAAGGTTCTAGAAATCTTGATGAGACAGAGTATGCGCGAGAAGATGCGAACAAAGAAAAGCATAGAAATCTTTTTGAAAGTGGCCAATGAGAGAGGCGGGCTTGATGAGACAAAATATACGAATGAATCAGCTGCTGATGAACGAAACAGACGATGTCTGTCCTGATAATGCTGAATCTCCAACTGTCGATTGCCCTCAAACCTCTGGCAATGATTTCGATGAGATAATGTCAGAAATTGGGGGATTCGGTTCTATTTATACCGATGATGAGCTGTACGTGTGGTGGGATGAACTGTCAGAGTCAGGAACACAGTTTCCCCATGAGGCCGAGATGAGAATAGAGGATCCTCCTGCCTTTGGCGTCGTTGGACAAGTTGGTGGAGGGCTTCCTTCGCAGAATCGCCTTGAAGATCAGCCAGAGACGAGTGGAATTGGTCGGGTCGGCAGCGGACTTCCTACAAGGGTAAGCATCGAGAACAACCTGGAACGAGTGGAATTGGTCAAGTACGTCACGGATCTCCTGTGGACGATTCGGCATCCTCATTTTCCGAGTTTGACTTTGACCAGGAGAGCATAACGAACGATGTCGCTGACCTGGACAGCCTTGACCGGGGTTTGGAGAGCCATGGGGATAGAAGCGACGATGATGAGCCGCCACGAGCCAAGAGATTCCGACAGGAGCGGCCTGAGGACATCTATGCCAGGTACTATGACCTAGTGCGTATTAAAGAAAAACTAATTAAACGGATCAGGCGCTTAGTTACGACTACGACATAAGGTTTAACAATTTAGATAATGTTAATCTTACCGAGGCTTTACCTCTGTTAACAGATATTTTTCAGAGTATAATCGATCGCATCGGGTTCGGTGTAGAACCCAATGACAGGGTGCGGATGGTTTTCGACTCGCCCATCCTGAACTTTCCAATTTCATTACCATTCACAGAAATGACAATTTTCACTGCATTATCCTTGTTTGAAGAAATTGAAAGGGTCTTAAACAGTTATCAGTTTATCCGATTTGATGAAACCATATCAATTAATTTCATATGTGTAAAATGTCCGAAGGGTGGAAAAGGAAACACCCCTGTCAGACTCATGAAATTTGAAGAACTGTTAGCTGCGAAAAGAAGTATTGTTAAAGTTAGAGATGATGGGACGAATGGGACGAATACCTGTCTGGCCACCAGACAGGTATTCGTCCCATCATCTCTAACTGTGATAGGGAGGGCTCCACAAGAAAAAACGGGAAACGAGCTCAAGTACATACTAAAAGGTCGAAATAAATAATCTCGAACCCTTAGTTACAGATCTCCATAGTAGGGCCGGTATAGTAGAGGGGGTGCTATGCGGGGACAATGAACTTCGACGATTTCAAAATGTGTTACCTAATTATAATCTAGTTGTGTTATCCAGAGAGCATTGCTATACCCATATTTTCAGAGAAAAGGGGAGACCCCGTACAATATACTTACATCTAGTACGGGGTCATTACGACGTTATCAGGTTTATGACCGGGTTCCTTAATCGTAGCAATTTTTTCGACGACTGTCACAAAGGCTTTAAATTTGCAAAAGCTCTGCATAAGTGTACTTTATCATGTAGTTTGTGTCATTCCAGTAACTGCACATCCAAAAATACAGAGGCGTTTGTGTATTGCCTCGATTGTAACCGTTATTTTAAAGACCCTGTTTGTTATTGTAACCATAAGAAGAGAATGATTGGTAAGAAAACAGTATGCCAGTCATTCCATATTTGTAAAAAGTGCGACGTGTATGTGGATGTCGTTAAAACAGACAGACGCGGGGGTCATTGTTGTTCAAAGAAGTATTGTAAAACATGTAAAGATGTGGTACCGTTATTAAGTCACAAATGTTTTATGAAAGTGTTAGATGTAAAGGTTAACGAAAGTAATATTATAGTACAACCTACACGATTCCCATTGTCTTTAGAGGAAACTTTTGTAGACCCCGAAGACACGCACACCATTGATGATAAAGAGAATGATCAAATTTTAAGTAGAGCTAAAAAAGAAAAGAAAAGGCAAAACAGCCGCTCAAATATACATTCTTTGATTTCGAATGTACGCAAGATGGCGGGACTCATATACCAAATTTATGTGTAGCAGAAATGGTTTGTGAACGGTGTGCGGGACAGTCGTCTAAAAATAGTTGTAAACATTGTACGCCACTTAAAGTATTTCAGGCAGACAACCCAAAATGATTTCTGCGAATGGTTATTTCAGTCCTCTGAAACTGTAAACTCTGTTGCTGTAGCACACAATGCCAAGGGATACGATTCCTATTTTCTCCTTAAATTTCTTTTTCAATATACAATGGTGCAAAAGTTATGTGTATTGATGTTAAAATATTTAATCGTAGAATTATAGATTCTTTGAGTTTTCTCCCTATGGCTCTGTCGAAGTTACCTGCGACCTTTGGATTATCAGAGTTAAAAAAGGGTTCTTTCTGCATCTTTTCAATACAAAATACAACCAAAACTATGTCGGACCTCTTCCTTCTGTCTTGTACTATGATCCCGACTCTGTCGGAAGGGCGAAGGAATGAATTTAACTCGTGGTACGAGACAGAGAAACAAGAATAAGCCCTTCGACTTACAACAATAATTACTGGCCTACTGTATAAGCGACTTTGATATACTGAAACGTTGTTGTGTGCAGTTTCGTGAGTTGTTTATGCTGGTAACTTCTATAGGGCCTGGGGACTGTGGGGTTGACCCCTTCAAAAAATGTATCGCTATTGCATCCGCGTGTAATACAGTATTCCGCAGGAATTTTTGGGTAGAAAATACGATAGCTATTCTCCCCCAAAACGGTTTAAACTCCTTGGAAAGGCAGTTCAAAGAGGGGGCAAAATGGTTACGCTGGTTGAGTCGTCAGCAGGGGATTCGTATCCAGCACGCTAGAAATGGGGGGGAAGTACAATTAGGAAAGTACAGGGTGGATGGGGTGAGCAATGAAAAAAAGTCAATATACGAGTTCAATGGGTGTTACTGGCACGGTTGTCCGAAGTGCTATCCCCCAGAATTCATTCATCCTCATTTGAAGGTACCGATGCGTGACTTGTACATTAGGACAGGGGAGAAAAAAAGATATGTACATAATATCACTGGTTTCGAACATGTGACGATGTGGGAATGTGAATGGAAAGACATACAAAATGTCTCCCCAGATATGCATCGGGCGCTATAAGCCGGTCTTAATGATCCTAAGGAGTTAATTCTTAACCCTAGGGACGCATTCTATGGTGGGAGAACAAATGCTACGCGGCTTTTTTATGAGGTCAGCGGTGACGAAAAGATAAAGTATGTTGACTTTTGTTCCCTCTACCCCTACACCAACAAGTATTGTTCTTATCCCGTGGGTCATCCGGAAATCATTACAGATAACTTTAAAGATGTATCCGATTATTACGACTTGATCAAGGGTAATTTTATCCCCCCGTCTGATTTGTACCACCCCTTGTTACCGTACAGAGCTTCTAAAAAGCTTGTTTCCCCTTTGTGCAACGTGTGCCGAAACAGAACAAAGAACACCCATCGTATCTGGTAATGGTAGCCCTACAGAGCGCATTTCTGAGTTTGTAGATAGCTTTCTCAACCCCTTAGTCCCCGGCATCCCTTCCTTCAAAAAGGATACCACAGACTTCCTCCATAAGCTAGAGGATGTCAAATATCAAATACCTGACTCTGCTTTTCTGGCTACTCTAGATGTTTCATCACTGAATACCAACATACCCCATAGCGAAGGCATAAGTGCATGTGTCTCTGCTCTCAGGGGCAATAAACAATCCCGCCCCTCAGTGATACATATTAAGGAACTCAGCAGCCACATTCTCACTGAGAACAACTTTTCATTTACTGACAGGCATTTTCTACAGACACAGGGTACCGCCATGGGTACTAAAATGGCGCCCTCATATGCCAACATTTTTATGTCTGACTTAGAGGAAAAACTTCTGTCCTCTGCCCCTAGCCGCCCACTAGTTTGGTGGAGATTTATTGACGACATTTTCTCTATCTGGTGTGGTAGTCAAGACAGCTTGGATGAGTTTATCGACCATATAAATTCATTCCACCCAACCATAAAGTTCACTACTGAATACTCTCTAACAAGTGTTAACTTTCTAGATGTAACTATAAGTAAATCCCCTAGCGGCATTGTTATGGATGTATACAGCAAACCCACTGACAACCACCAGTACCTTCTCTCCAACAGTTGCCACCCCAGTCACTGTAAGAAGGCAATTGCTTACAGTCAAGCCTTGCGCATAAGACGTTCTTTTTTTAATCATAATATCAAATAATAAACCACAAGGGAAACTGACTGGGTATATATATACTGACTTTTCTATATAATATGTGACCCGCTCTGCAAAAAAGGCCCTGTAAGTCACGCTATGCCTTTTCACGTAATGGGCTCGTCAATGTTGAAAGGGAGATGATTTTTTTGTTGGTGTGATTTTTTTATTATCCCTTTTTTGACATCGTTGATATCCACACTTTCATAATTTGTAAGATTGAATGTTTATTTTGACCAATAAAGATGAAAAAAAACCGTGTTTTGTGTACGTTTTGTTGGTGGTTTGCGCGATCGGTGTCCGCGGTTTCGGTGGAAAAGTGCTTCATTTTACACATCTGGCAGCACATTATTTGGAACCCCCCTATTATAAATTTGGTATCATCTGAAAGCTGAGGACGTTGCCTTTCTGTATGTGGACAAAGAAAAGGTTAAAGGTCAAATGCAAAACCAAGGCAGGTTAATATCTGACACGTATACAAAGGGCGCTTGTTACTAGGAGCGTGGATCTTTTCGGTCACGTGTATACAGTGTAGTGCAACGATTGAACAATGGGCGCACGGTCGAGCGCGCGCATGCGCCGTGAATGGGATTGGTTGTTTATTCATTGTCAGGTGACTGCCATGTGACTGTTTATAGAGTGCGTGCCACGCGAAAACACAGCGCAATACCTGTCAATTCTGTCCAACTCAACTGACTTCTCTTGCTCCAAGCAAAATATTTTCATAATTAATTACTATTTTAGCCAACATATCTTGTTTTAAGCAACAGGTTTTCTATACTGTTTCGTTAAATATTTGCTTAAGTATGGGTTTGAAGAATCAGTGTCTGGCTGAAGCTTTGAAAGAGAATTGGTTTCGTGGAACGGAAGATTACTTTGTTAACTTCCGATGTGAAAATGATGTTGAATCAGAAAAAGATTCGGAATCTGATTCCACAGCGCAATTTTCAGCAGGAGATAACGAAAAGATCGACCCTGACAGCAAAATGTATTAATTAACTCTAGTTCGATCTTAGTAGTAGGCAAACCATGTTGATTGTGTTAGATTTAATACTATAGAACGAAATATTACATTTGCAAACTTTTTTTTTTTACAAAAACTTTAATTTTTTAGCCCAAAAATAGTTTTAATCCCTAAAAGCGGGCTGATTGAAGAGTTTTATTAAACAACTCAAGCTGATAATAAAAAAAAATTAAAAAAATGAAATTAAAGCTGAGAGAAGGACCTTTCCATCCATGTATCTTACTCCAAAATGATTTTTTGCGACATAAGGGCCATTTTTGCAGAGCCGGTCACATATTAGTAGGGGAGATGGCCTTAGCTTTCGATCCAATCCGGACCTTAGTCAGAGGCATAAACAAGAACAAACACAAACATATCCATTTATAGCAAAAAGAGGAGCAAAGGATTAAGGGAGAGTATCCAGAAAAAAGCGGGAAAATATAGCCAATCGGAATTTTAAATTTACTGGCTAAGGACCAATCAGAGTGAAGAGGTGAGGACAAAGGATGGTCAGTGTGAAAGGATGGATCACTGGACCATAAAGGTGGTACTGCATTGTAGGTATTACAATGCGGGAAGCATGAAAGGGTAGGATTAGAGGGCAAGCCACATAAGAAAATGCAACTAACAATAGGAGGCAAGATCAAAGTAATTATAGAATAAAAGAATCAGTGTAAGAAGTTAAAACTAAGCAAGAGGAACCTGCAGAGAGAGCAGGTTATTAATTCCTCTGCAGAGGGAATGGGTTATTGACAGGTTGATTTTTAAAAACTTTTTGAGAGAGATAACAGAAGTGTAGGGAACATGTCAATGACAATAACTGTATCTATTTTGTATCAAAGAAGTAAGCAAGAGAAAAAGCGTTAAAATAGACTAGTGGAGAGAACTTGTTATTTACAGTTATTGTTTTTATTTTATATCGAAGAAAAAAACAAGCAAAAATGGAAGGGGTGTGATGGGAATTTATTTAACACCAGTGTTTACGTTGAGTCCAAAGGGTTGGACTGTCTTGAGTTGGTGAACCCAGTGTGATTCTCTGAGTTTGTGGTGTGTGTCGTCACCATTGCAAGCCTCAATCACGATGAGTTCAACATCTTTGACGCTGTGATTAAGGCTGTTGAAGTGGATGGAGACGGGGTACAGTTTGGTCTTTATGGAAGAGACATGGTTCGCAAAGCGAAGACTGAGTTTGGTCTTAGTCTCTCCCACATACTGTAGTCCACATCTTTTACAAGATATAACGTAGACCACATTGGGTGTGCTACATAGGGAGTCGGTCTTGATATTGTAAGAAGAGCCAGTGCTATGACTCTTCACTTTAAGTGCAGGTTTGATGTAGAGACAGGTTCTACATTTAGAGCGGGTACACTTGTGACAACCCTTTATCTCTGTTAGTGGTGGTGTTTGGCCTGTACCTGGGGGGAGTTTGGCCCTGACTAGAATGTCTCCCAGGTTTTTAGGGCGGCGGAAAGCAACCATGGGGTTATCAGGGATTGCTGAGCGCAACCTCTTAGATGAATGGAGAATATCCATTCTACCATTGAGGATTGAGGAGTTTGGGTAGTTTAGGGTGGTAGGTGGTGACCAGGGCAACTCTATTGTTTGGGACTTTTCTTGACCCCTTGTTGGCCAAAAGAGTATGGCGTGGTATACTGAGGGCCTTGTTGATGGCAAGTTGAACCCTGCGTTCGCTGTGACCTCTAGAAACAAGGTGTTTCCCGTGGTCCGATGAGCGCCTTTTGTATAGGGTATCTGTGGAGCAGATACGTCTTATGCGCAAGGCCCGACTGTAAGCTATTGCCTTCTTACAGTGACTGGGGTGGCAACTGTTGGAGAGAAGGTACTGGTGGGTGTCAGTTGGTTTGCTGTATACATCCGTAGCAATGCCGCTAGGGGATTTACTTATAGTTACATCTAGAAAGTTAACACTTGTTAGAGAGTATTCAGTAGTGAACTTTATGGTTGGGTGGAATGAGTTTATATGGTCGATAAACTCAACCAAGCTGTCTTGACTACCACACCAGATAGAGAAAATATCATCAATAAATCTCCACCAAACTAGTGGGCGGCTAGGGGCAGAGGACAGAAGTTTTTCCTCTAAGTCAGACATGAAAATGTTGGCATATGAGGGCGCCATTTTTGTACCCATGGCGGTACCCTGTATCTGTAGAAAATGCCTGTCAGTGAATGAAAAGTTGTTCTTAGAGAGAATGTGGCTGATGAGTTCCTTAACATGTATCACTGAGGAGCGGGATTGTTTGTTGCCCCTGAGGGCAGAGACACATGCACTTATGCCTTCATTATGGGGTATGTTAGTATACAGTGATGAAACATCTAGAGTAACCAAAAAAGCAGAGTCAGGTATTTGATGTTTGACATCCTCTAGCTTATGGAGGAAGTCTGTGGTGTCCTTTATGAAGGAAGGGATGCCGGAGACTAAGGGGTTGAGAAAGCTATCTACAAACTCAGATACGCGCTCTGTAGGGCTACCATTACCAGATACAATGGGTCGGCCTGGGTTGTTGGGCTTGTGTATCTTAGGTAGAAGGTAGAAGCGTGCTGTACGGGGGTCCTGTGGAAGGAGATAGTTGAAGGTATCTTTGTCGACACCGTTGGCATTGTGCATTCTAACCAAGGTGTCACTGATTTGTTTGGAAAATGATTGAGTAGGGTCAGTGTCACATTCAATATAATGATCAGTGTTGCTGAGTTGTCTGAGGCCCTCAGCTATGTAGTCATGTGTGTTCATGATTACAACTGCGGACCCCTTGTCAGCACGTTTAATCACTATGTCTGGTGATTGGCGGAGCTGTGTTAGAGCGTGACGTTCATCTTGGGGAAGGTTGTTTGGTGCCAAGGTGTTAGGGACCTTAAGAACCTCGGAGCTGACTGAATTGATGTAGGTATCAAGAGCCACATCTCGGTTCTTGGGGGGTAACCAACGACTTTTCTCCCTGAAGCGGTTGCGGGTGGGTTGGACGTCCACAGATGACTCGTCATCTGTGGAGGGCTCTACATAAAAATATTCACGTAGGCGTAACCTACGGTTGAATTTGGCCATGTCTTGTTGAAAAGACAATTGGTCCGGTTTTCTGGGTGTGGGGCAAAATTTAAGACCCCTTGAGAGGAGTTTAACCTGTGGGTCGGTTAGAACTTTGTCAGACAGGGTAACTACTGTACGTGGTGCAACTAGTGACCTGTCAGTATCAGGAACAATAGTTGGCCTCTTACTGTGAAAACGCCTATGAATGTATTTCTTATGGTTAGCTTGGACATTCATGCGTTTCTTGTTGTTTGTCCATTAGGGTGGACCGTAGGTGATTGACGTTAGACAGAAGGATATCTTGTTAATGTTCAAACTCTTGATTAGAGCATGACTCTTTGAGTTGAGATTCAGTGTCTGTTATCTCAAGATAATAAGTGAGTGTCTTGTTCCATTTCTTAAGAAAGGAGGGATCAAGGTCCCCAAAGGAAGGGGCACACTTGATCTGTAGTCCTTTAGGCAGAATACGAGACAAACGATAAAAGCGGTAGTTGTCAAGATGTGACGAGTAGCGAATGTTCTTTTCTTTAAGCTTACGTAGCTTAAGGAAGATGCACTTTGTGTCAGTAGGGAGTGCCATGAGTTATGTCATAGAAAGCTAGGAATATTGAGAGAAAAGTTGTAAAAACATTCCTGTGGAAAGTATGGGTAACACAAAGGGACCAGTAAATAAACCTGTGGGAAAAAGGGGTTATTTGAAAACCTGAAAAGAGAAAAAGTTATGAAACCTGTGGAAAAAGAACGGGTTAATAAGAAACCTGTAGAGAGGGATAGTTAAGAAAACCTGTGGGAAAAAGGTTAATTTCAAAACCTAAAAGAGAAACAGTTATGAAATCTGTGGAAAAAAGGACGGGTCACTTAAAGAGCTGTAAAGAGAATAAGTTAAGAAACCTGTGGAAAAACGGGTTATTTCAAAACCTGAAAGGAGAAAAAGTTAAAAAACCTGTGGAAAAAAGAACGGGTTATTTAAAGACCTGTATATTTATATTCATATTTATATTCATATTCATATTCACATTTTTAGTCATAGTCAAATTGATATTCATGTTCATGTTCATGTTCATGTTCATGTTCATGTTCATGTTCATGTTCATGTTCATGTTCATGTTCATGTTCATTCATATTCCTTCCTTCCTCCCTCCCTCCCTCCCTCCCCTCCCCCCTCCCTCCCCCCTCCCCCCTCCCTCCCCCCTCCCTCCCCCCTCCCTCCCCCCTCCCCCCTCCCTCCCCCCTCCCCCCTCCCTCCCTCCCCCCTCCCCCCTCCCCCCTCCCTCCCTCCCCCCTCCCTCCTCCCTCCCTCCCCCCTCCCTCCCTCCCCCCTCCCCCTCCCTCCATCCCTCCCTCCCTCCCTCCTCCCTCCCTCGGTAGTATACCATTTACACACTTGTGTGGGCAAGCGCTACATACGCAGTGTGGACCTGAGAACAAAAGAGGTCCACATAATGTAGGGATCTGAAGCACTATATGGACTTACACACGTCCACACAACGTTATTTGCAGTGTTGAGGAATAGGATTTTCCTTAAGTGTACAGAACAAAGGAATGTCCACACAACGACTGCAAAACAAGACTGGGTGTGTGTGTGGGAGTTTGTTTTCACATGCAAACCGGGGACCTGTAACAAAAGAGGACAATAGGGTCCCCGGTTGGGTAAAGGTCCCCAGTTGGAAATTGTGTACAAAACCAATGGGAGCTGTTGCCAAAAAGTTAGAGTCCAAACAAAAGAGGGACAATAGGAGGTCCCCGATTGGAGGTGTTTACACACTTGTGGGTGTGTGTGTGTGCCCTTACACATGCCAACTTACGGGGTATTTTTAACAATGAAACAATGGACCCCACAAGGTAATTTTAATAGGAACAATTGGGCCCCACAAGGGAATTCTTTAGAAAAGGGAATAATAGAATAACAATAGCAGTACCCCACAAACCGGATCCGTAAGGTTGTGTGTGTGTGTGGGTTTTCTTTTATTTTCAATAGACGGGGGAGGAGGGGGAGGGGGTTTAAATAAATGGGAGGAGAAAGATAATAAGTATATAAAACAGTCCTACGTAGTAAAGTTTTAATCATTCGTTCAGATGGACGTAAGACTTAAACATCCCTTTACTTGCGTCATAGCGGGACCCACTGGGTCGGGAAAGACCGTATTTACTAAACGACTCTTTACTTCTCCCAATATTATTGACCCTTTGCCCGAAAATATTATTTGGTGTTACGGGGAACACCAAGATGCTTACGACCATTTGGCTAGTTTGGTTCCTAAAATACGATTTATTGATGGGATTCCCGATGATCTACTTCAATCCTTGGATCCCATGCAAAGAAACATTATTGTGATAGACGACCTGATGTCAGAATCGGGAAATAAAAAAGTTTCTGAATCGTTCACCAAAGGAAGTCATCATGGGAACTTATCGGTTATCCTTATATTACAAAATTTGTTTTACAAAGGGAAGGAAATGAGAACAATGAACCAAAACTCTCATTACATGGTCCTCTTTAAAAATCCAAGAGATGCCTCCCAGATTAATCATTTAGCGAGACAGATGTATCCAAATAAATCAAAGTTTCTAGTTGAGTCTTACCGAGATGCGACATTGAATCCCTATGCTTATCTCTTTATCGATCTGAAACCGACAACGTCGGAAGAGATGAGACTGAGGACAAATATATTTAATGGTGAACTTTCATTTCATTTCATTTCAAGACATTTATTTATTTCCATTCCAACAGATAAACAAAATAACAATAACAAAGAACAGTGTTGAGGATAATTGGAAATTGGGGCATAACCAGAAAAGCCAAAGCTTGTGGTAGGCATGCCCAGACAAACAAAACACAGTGGACTAACAGGACATATAGTGATAGGCACTATATTTAACTAATACAGAACAGACTCTATGTGAACTTAAGTGATGTCAGAGGGATGCAACTTATAACAAAACATAGGATTAAGCATATGGGTTCCATTAACAATATAACACAGGGTGTATACATGTAAATTCGAGGTGAAAACTAAAGAGGACGCTTTGTGGATTAGAGGAGGTTTTGAACAATATGTGCTTTGAGCTTGCGTTGAAAGGCAACTGTGTTCCTGCAAGAAGTTACATAAGCGGGGAGATTGTTCCAGTTGAAAGGCCCAGACCATAATGAACTGTGTTGAAATGCAGCTGTTCTATGTCTGGGAAGATGAAATAAAGATGAAGACCTAGTTTGATATTGATGAAAATTACTATTAACCTGAAATGTGCTAACTAGGTGATGAGGAAGTTGGTTTGTTGAGTGCTTGTACATAAACATACATTGCTGATAAATATTAATATCATGAATACATAATAAGTTATATTGTTTAAACAAGGGTGCAGTATGAGCTCTAAAATGACATTTGGCAATAATGCGAATAACTTTCTTCTGTAACACCTTAATTTTATACAAGTTACTTTGAGAGGTATTCCCCCAGACAATGTTACCGTAAGACAAATAAGGAAGAATAAGTGAACAATAGAGTGTACGCAAGATCTCATTTGGAAAAACTGATTTGAGTCGGGAGATAATGCCAATTGATTTAGAGATCTTTTTACAGATTTCGGTTATGTGAACTTTCCAAGCAAGGCGGCTGTCAAAATAAACACCAAGAAACTTTGTGAAATCAACTTTTGGAATTTCATGATCTGAAATGGTGATTTTAAGATTATTAATATCACATTTTTTCTTTTTATTGCAAAAGATCATGTAGTTGCATTTCTGAAGGTTAAGTGACAGCCGGTTCGCTTGGAACCATTCGCAGACACTAGAAAGGTGGTTGTTAGCATCATTGAATAAAGAAGGCAGGTCTTTGTTGCTGCATAAAACGTTAGTGTCATCGGCATACAGAATAAAAGACAATTTCTCGGAAGAGCGATAAATGTCATTGATGTACAAGATGAACAGAAGGGGTCCTAGCAAACTTCCTTGTGGTACTCCGTAAGAGATTTTTGAAAGGTTAGAAGTAACATTCATGTATTTAGTACATTGAAAACGACTAGATAAATAGCTGCAGAACCAATCATGCGCAATACCTCGAATACCATAATGATCTAGTTTGTGTAATAATATTGAGTGGCTAATTGTGTCAAAGGCTTTGGACAAGTCTATGAAAATTCCCATGGTGTAAAGATTGTTTTCGAAGCCGTTGATAATTTTGTTGGTAAGGTCAAGCAGTGCCATAGAAGTAGAATGTTTTTGTCGGAAACCGTACTGACCATGGAAAAGTATCTCAAACTTGTCCAAGAACTTGATTGTTCTTTCATATACAATTTTTTCCAATAGTTTTGAAAACACAGGGAGAACCGAGATAGGCCTGTAATTGTCAATTTCAGATGGATCACCTTTCTTATGAATCGGCGTTACTCTAGCCAGCTTAAGTTTGCTAGGGAAAATACCTTTGGATAAAGATAAATTAAAAATATGAGACAATGGATCACAGAGATGCAAAATAACTAATTTGACAGCCCTTGGACTTATGTGGTCAAAACCTGCAGCACCATCTTTAAAGGATTTCACAATTTGGCAGACTTCATAAGGAGAGGTTGGATTCAAGAACAACGAGTTGGAATTAGGATTACAAAGAAAGTGTTTAAAGTCATGAGGTGCAGGTCTTATCTTTGAATCCAAGGTTGGCCCAATCTGAGTGAAGTAATTGTTGAAAGCATTGGCTATTTCAGCAGGATTCTTAAGCACTTGACCGTTTGATTTAAAGTCCTGCTGATTGTTGCTCTTTGAATTTTTCTTCAGGAGAGAATTAATTATTCTCCAGGTTTGTTTGATATTAGATTTAGCACCAGAAAGCTTATCTGCATATTATTTTGCTTTGAACCCCTTAATTAGACTATTTAGTTTGTTACGAAATTGATTGTATTTTATTTTGTTGGCATTATTCGGTTTGGTTAAAAAGATCTTGTACAATTTGTTCTTGAATTTGATGGATTGAATAATGGCATTAGTCATCCATGGTTTTTTTATTTTATTAAACTTGGTCGTTTTAACTGGAAAATTATGATCATACACGTGAGTAAACGTCGAAATAAAGGTGTCATAAGCAGAATCCGGGTTTTCACAAGAATACATTGGCATCCAGTCTACTTTCATTAAATCACGTTGAAATCGACTAATGTTTCCTCGGTTAATACACCTGAAGGATTGAGTCACTCTCTCTTTAGTGAAACAAGAATCCTTTAATTGGGTCATGAGAAAGATAGGTAGATGATCGGAGGCATCACAAAACAGGATGCTCGATTTGGATGGAAAATCGCAACAATTTGTAATAATGTTGTCTATCAGTGTAGCTGTGGAGTCAGTGATACGAGTGGGTTTGTAAATACTGGGAAAGAAAGAGTTACTGAAAAGACAATCTACAAAATGGGAAGTTGGATTGTGAACATTGTGTTTTAAAAGATCAATGTTGAGATCACCCATGAGGAAAACATGTTTATTTTCCATATTAAGTTTTCCAAGCAGATCGTCAAACGACTCCCCAAACCTGTTGACACTGACATCAGGCGGTTTATATACAACACCGGTCACAATATTTTTACCATTACCCTGAGGTATTTCAATAAAGATTGAATCACAATAAGCTGTATCAATTTCTAAGTCAGGGCGGTTGATAAAAGTGAATGAGTTGTGAATGTACATTGCCACGCCCCCTCCTGTCCTCCCCTGTCTGTTCTTAAAGACATTGATATAGTCTGGGATATTGAGTAAGCTTGTGGGACTTTCATCATTCAGCCAAGTTTCACTAAAGCCAATGACACCGAATTGAAAATTGAGAAGTTCTATAAACTCAAAAATACTGTCGCAGTTTTTCAGCAGACTTCTAGAATTGAAATGGAGACAAGAAAAGGAATGTGGATCGTCGTCACCACGAAATTTGTTGGCGAATTGATTACTCAATAAGTAGTCGTAAGATCGGTGATCACGATTACTAAAAAAATTGTCTGGGTCGAGATCAGAATTCCCGGCAAACTTATAATTGGAGATGAATGGATTAAACACAAGGTGGTTAAGACGATCCACATCGATGTCAGCATTAGTTTGGAATTCGAATAATGCTAAATGGAAGTCTACTTGATTCAGGTGGTTAAAGGGGAGGGCATGGACAATACAAGCTTCACCTGTAGCATGATTACATAATGAACAATGATTGGTATTTATGTCACCAGGGAAACCCTCTGTCTATTGAAAAGTTGTATACATAGGTCTGTACTGTACTTGTTGCTACGGGTACACAAACATGAAAAATTGGTCATGACAACAAAAACTAAAGCAATATTAGGAAAAGGTGAGCAGACATAGTGTATGCTCCAACAAAAACCACCGTTCGTTGAGTAATAGTTCAGCAAGAGTTCCTTCAGAGGAATGAATAACTAGAAGATCTAGGATGGCGAGGTATATTTGATACCGTTGATGAACAGTTGGCCGTTACGGAATAGAGGTTTCTTACCAGCATCGTAGGCCTTCTTCATGACATGACGAAGTGATCGTTTCTTAATGGCGTCTGCAGTTGGTAAGTCTTGTAGAACGAATATTCCGGTGTTGGCGAGGGCTGTTTTGGATTGTTTCAGGATGGAGAGACGTTCTGGGCGGTACAGAAACTTAACCAGGATGTGTCGGGGTTTGTCGGTGGCCTTTGCAGGGGGTTTGCCTGTCCGGTGTGCATTTTCTACTTCGGCCTCAGGCATGTCAAATTGTTCCGCTAAGATATGTTTGACTTTATTGAAGGGAAAATTTGGGCTTTCCTGAGAACTTTCTTGGATCCCCCAAAACCGAAGATTAAAGCTGCGGGAGTATCGTTCAAGATTGAGAGTCGCTTCCTCAAGATGATCTATCTTCTTGTGAGCCTCTTGCAGCTGCGTCACCATATTTGAAATATCATCGGAAAATGTCTTACTTTTGACTTGGATTTCCTCCATTGATTGGGTTGAGAAACTCAGTGCCTCCTCCATCTCTCTCTGCTTGATCTCCATTCTTGGGAGTAGAGACTCTTGATTTTGTATGACCTTATCAAGCTTGCTATGTAGATCACACGCCATGTTTTGCATTTCCCGCCGTATGGTAGTGTCGGGGAGTGACGATGTCATTGTCTTTGGTGGCGCTTGCTGATGGCGTCGGTGGGTCACCTGGTACAATAGGTGGGAGCTGGGCTGCAGATTCAGCAGGAGCTGAGCTTTTCTTTTCCTTTCTTGGAGGCATTATAATTGGAAATTTTAGTTTCTGAGATTGTCAGTTAATAAACTGTGAGAGTTGCTGCCGAGTACAGTGAATACAGTGACTTAAATAAGGAGATGGAGGAGCAACATGTGGAAAATACGATGGGTTTTGTGGAGTACCGGTCTGATCACGTCTGTTCACGACGACTCCATTATGTATAATGACGACCAGAAAGTCAAACTCTATCATCAAACGCTTCAACGGTATATTGAACTGAATAGGCAGAGGATGAAACCTTTAACCATGACCTTACAGACGGAGGAAATAAAAAATGACGAACCACCAACGCTAGAACGAGAACTTCCTCTCACTACAGCGTCGGAGGTTAAAGATGTACCGGTTAAATCTCCCAAAAACATGAACATTCCTCTGAAGAATGTACCAGAAGACGAGTATGGACTTCCAAGGCTATTTGCGGAGGCTTACCACCTCCCAAAAACACCCACTAAGAAGAAAGGGAAAAGGAAACGTGGGGCATTCACCCCTTCCAAACAGCACTGGACCCCCTATTAAGTCACTCGCTCAGCATAAACTCACCATTTTGGTTGTAAACCTCATGGCGTGTTGTCCCCCAGAGCCCGGCTGCGGTTTTAAATTCCTGTTCAATAAGATTCGATGCGGTTCCGCCTGTTGTAATAGCACCCTGGTTATCGAAAGTTCAACTGATAATGGAGACACCGACGTACCTCAAGAAAATATTTTACAATCCAAAGCATCCCGCAGCATATGGCGGCGTGGAAGCCGTTTACCGCGCCGCACAAAAGGATAGGATTGACATCAATAGACAGCAGATTAAAGATTGGTTAAGCAAACAGCCCACGTACCTAACACAAACCATTACGCAAGAAATTCAAACGAAACAGAGTACTCGTTTACGGTATTGATCAACAATGGCAGGCGGATCTGGTCGATATGGCGTCGCTAATTGAGTTCAACAAGGGTTATAAATATCTTCTGACGTGTATAGATGTATTATCCAAGTTCGCCTGGGTCATCCCGCTCAAAAATAAGACGGGTAATGCTCTTGTCGAAGCTTTCAATAAGATATTGAAAAGTGGTCGTAAGCCACAATTTCTACAGACCGATAAGGGTACGGAATTTCTCAATCAAAATTTCCAGAAGTTACTGAAAAAAGAAAAAAAAATTCCCTACACAGAATGAAACAAAAGCCAGTGTGGTTGAGAGGTTTAACTGGACGATCAAGACGAAAAAGTGGAAATACTTTACCGCTAACAACACACGTGCTTACTTGGAAACTCTACCCAAGTTTATATCAGCCTATAATCAGTCCTACCATCGAAGTATCAAGACGACCCCCGCGTCCGTAACCGTCCATAATGACCAAGAAGTTTGGCGAACTCTGTACAAAGATCGTGGGTCGGGTTGGATCAAATTCAAATTTAAAGTGGGGGATACGGTTCGGATCAGTATGACGACGAGACCGTTTCGCAAAGGATACCTTCTAAACTGGACCACAGAATCATTTACGGTCGGTGCTAGAATTTCTCGCTCTCCTCCCGTATATAAACTATTGGACTACGACAATGAAGCCATAGAGGGAACTTTCTACGAACAGGAACTTCAAAGGATGTTTAAAACGGATGATGTGTATGAGGTGGAGAAGGTGCTGGAGACCAGAAAACGCAGAGGAAAGACCAAATATTTTGTCAAGTTGGTGGGCTATCCCGACAAGTTCAATAGCTGGGTGCCGGCTCTGCAGACTTTATAAAATTAATCTCTTACGGGCAGTTCGTCATTTTTGATTAATAATCTTCATCATGTCGGACTCATTCTACGTCACGCTGCCGAGCAACTGCTCTATGGATACACATCCAGGCAACACGCTGACTCATTTCTTTGTTACCCTTCCTACTTCACTCGTATTCGAGGGCGATTGGGAAGTTGGATTGGTATCCGCACCGTTGGTTCAACATCTTAGACGATGACAATCAGTACACCTGCTCTGGCGGAGAATCAGACCCTTCTAAATTTCATATTCACACTATACCCCCCGGTTACTATCCGACCCCGGAGGAAATGTTGGATAACATAAAACCACGTTTTGATCACGATGGACTGGTTAGTATTAGGTACAATCAATACAATCAGAAATATGTCGTCAAGACAAACCATAACGTAATCGTTAGTTTGAATGAAAGAATAGCTACACTGTTTGGATTTTACACAAAAGATTGTGTTATTACGGGTACTGAAAAGGGTTCCCGGGTTGTGGACATAAACCCTGTTCACTCGATGTTTATATACACTAACATTATAGAACACCACGTGGTAGGTGACACCAGGGCACCATTACTTCGCATTGTAAACGTGGACGGTAAGCCGGGCGAAACCATCACGAAATTGTACGATAGTCCACATTATATACCCATAAAGCAAAAACTTATTGGAACGATTGAAATGGATATAAGGGACGACACGGGACAACCCATCCCATTTGTTACCGGTAAAGTGATCGTGAAGCTTCACTTCAGAAAACGTCGCTCATTGTACTTTAATCAATCATCATGAGACATTACCTTCCGGACAATAAACAATATGAACATTATTACACCCAGCAAGTTGGGAAAAGTCTTCCCGTGTTCACGGGACCCCGATCTCAGAAAGGATTCTCGAAGGACCTTTCTGGTCAACTATGCCCTTAATCAAACAAGGTGCTAAGACCCTGGGTAGGGAGGTATTCAATACAGGCATTGGTATTGCACAAGATGCTTTGGGGGGTAAAAATATCAAGACAGCAGCCAAGACGAGACTCCGCCAAGCAGGACGCAATTTAACGCAGAAAGCCGTTCGTAAATTGGGGGCGAGTCAAACCGGAGGCCATCGAAGCAGGGCTATAAAAAGGAGAGCACCCCGCAGACGAATCATTTCTGAATCCGGCAAGAGACATAAGAGATCATTTGACATCTTTGACTAGTCTTCTCATCAACGATACAGCGTTAATCATCATGTCCCTGTTACACAGCCACTCGTGCGAATGTACCAAATCTGAGCTGGATTTGTTTTCACTACCGCCGACGCAAACGAGTATAGAAAGAGGTAGCTGGGTGGAATATCACCCTATTTCAACTATTGCCGATGGTGGTCCAATATAATTTGTTATTTCCGGATCGGGTGACGAAATACATGGACCTCAACCAAACCCAACTTTACATTCAGGCCAACATTACAAAGGCCGATGGCACAGACCTGGCTAGCGAGGACCAAGTTGGACCCGTAAATCTGTTTTTACAGTCCTTGTTTAACCAGGTTGACGTTAGTCTAAACGAGCGACTCATCTCACCCTCTACCCCCACCTACCCTTACCGTTCCATGATTGAGACCTTGCTGAGTTACGGTTCCGATGCCAAAAAATCCCAACTCTCCAGCTCTTTGTTTTACAAAGATACCGCTCATAGGATGGACAACGGAAACCCACTTGCACCCGCTGGCGAAGTCAACGAGGGTCTCAAAAAGAGATATAAATTTACAAAGAACAGTCAGGTTGTAGACATGATCGGTCCAATACACAGTGACATTTTCTTTCAAGATAGACTAGACACATGTTGAATGGGGTGGACGTTAAACTCAAACTGATCCGAAGCAGCGATTCTTTCTCCCTCATGGCTACGGGTCCCAACCCCGCTTACAAAGTAGTGATTAAGAATGCATCTGTTTTTATCAGAAAAGTGAAAGTAAGCCCCGGTGTGATGTTCGGACACATGAAAGCTTTGGAAAAGGGGACCGCGAAGTATCCACTCAAACGTAACCTCTGCAAGATGATGTCTATCCCACAGGGTAACTTATCTTTTACCCAGGATCACGTGTTTCACGGCCAACTTCCGACTCGTATTGTTATTGCTTGCGTCACTAATGATGCGTTTAATTGGTGGTTTAGTAAAAACCCCTTTAACTTTCAACATTTCAACTTAAACTACTTGACCGTGCATATGGATGGAGATCAGATTCCGTACACTCCCCTGAAACCCAACTTCAGCAGTACCGGAGCCGGAGGAAACTACATCAGGGCGTACCAAACTCTCTTCTCGGGTACTGATAAAATGTACCAAGACGATGGAAATACCATCACTCGCGAAGAGTACGCGGGCGGGTATGGACCCATTAAACAAAAACACGTAAAAATTACGTGAAAATCACGGAAGTTTTGGGTTTCCAAAAGGAGTGAATTACGTTTTATACACACGAGATAAACACGTAACAGGCGTTAATGCGTTTTAACCTAAAAGTTACGTGATTTCTTCACGTTAAAATCCCTGCACAACAGCCATCATAATAGCGTTTTTAGCACATTGCCAAATCACGTGTTTTCTACACGTAATAGTCCCGTTCTTAGAGTTCGTTTCGCACACCTGTAAATTACGTTATATGTTTGAGCTTGAATCACACTTAATAATCACGTAAGTAACCCGTTCTCTCAACACTTTATTTTCCCGTTTTTATAAAACGGGAATATGACGGGATATGCGTAAATGTGTTTTTACCTAAAAGTAACGTTATTTATTCACGTTAAAATCCCTGCAGAATAACCATCACAGTAGCGTTTTAACACATTGCCCAAAACACGTGTTTTTTATACGTAATAGTCACGTGATCGGCCCATACTAAGAGTTCGTTTCGCACACCTACAAATCACGTTAAATGCTCTAGCTAGAATCACGTTATGCCAACTTAATAAATACTGAAGTAGCCCGTTCTCACAACACTTTGTAAACACTAAATAATAACGTGATTTGACCGTTATTAAAAAAACCAGAAAATGACGGGATTTTCACCAAAAATATACGTGTTTTTCACACGTAGAAATAACAGTGATATGACTAACTAATCACGTATAAGTATCCCGTTCTAGAATCAGGTTCTGGTCACCTAATAATCACGTTTTCGGCCTTTTCAAGAATCACATTGTGCACACTTTATAATCACGAGGTTCATATCTTCCTAAATTGCTTTTTTCCTACGTGATAATCACGTAATTGGTACGTTTTGTAAACACGTTTGACCCACCTAATAGTCACGGGTTTTTTTTGTCTTCAATAAGGTTATTTTTACGTAGTATTCACGTTATTCGGGTTTTCTTTAATTACTTACTGCACACCTAATACTTACCTTATTAGAAGGTTCTTGGCTCAGGTTTTTGCACATCAAAGTCCCGTCACCTGCTGGTTCGTAAAATACGTTTGACCCACCCAGTATTCACGTTGTCTTATTGTTCTTCAATAAGGTTGTTTTTACGCAATTTTAACGTTATTTGGGTCCCTTCAATCACGTACTGCACACCTATAACGTACGTTATTGGACGGTTCTCGACTCACGTTTTTAGTATTTCAAAGTCCTGTCACTTGCTCGTTCTTAAAACACGTTTCATCCACCTAATAATTGCGTTATTTTATTGTTTTCAAAAAGGTTAATCTTACGTAATTTTTACGTTTATTAGAGTTTCCTTCAATCACGTATAATATGGCACCTAATACTTATTGGACTTCTTGACCCACGACATTTGCTTGTATTTCCTCATTAGTCACTTGAATGACCAATCCTGAAGTGTGGTAATTTAGTCAGAGTTCCTGGGGTAAGCATGGCTAAGACTAATTTGAGTAAATAATCAACACACCAGGTGTTCCAAGCCGTACTTTCAAACTGAATTAACGTACCCCTTTTAATAGTGATAATACAAATTGTGTTCAAAATAACGTTTCCGAAAATATAAGTTAAACACTTAATAGGCAGTACATAGTTACAAATAGCTACACATTTTGAGATTGAATGAAAGAAAATCAACCCTTTATACAGTAACAAACTATAGCAAAATTAACGGATTTGCCATTTAAAGTTTTCAAGATAGTACAAAAGCATAGTACACTTAATTGTACAATATAGGACCGTTAAAGCTGATGGAGCAGCGCTCTCATTTGTATACATAAAAACCACCCACCCACATGGGTGTGTTTTAACTCCAATAGAGATGTCATATTATCGTCCCTCTTTTGTTTGTACTCTATTTGGCAACAGCTCCCTTTGGTTCCCAGAATTGGGAACCCCTCAGTGTCTTCTTTTGTTATAAGTCCCTGGTTCGAATGTATGAACAAATTTTAAAAACACCGAATAATTACAACTGACTCAATCCGTTTTCACAGTTGGTCGGGAAACAAAGTAACAATTAAGTATCTACACATATTTTTCTTAATTTATGTTTTTAACCGAAAAAGGGAACACACAATTAAAAGCGTAACCTCAGAATTGATGATTACTTCGACACACAAGAGTGAAATACCACAACAGCATTCTAATCTGGGAAATAACAAAAATCATTTGATTCAAAAGCATCCCATCTACCAAAAAACCCCCAAAAAACCAAACGATTAATTGAACGAGACGGTGCGTCATTGTGTACAACCTTAATTTCGAACAAAGTACGATTTTTTCTCTTTAGATAATTTTTGGTTTGTTCATAGTTTAGCTTAGTGCTTTTTTGTAATTACATTTTACTTCGATCTGGGTCTATCATCTTTTGCCATATACCTGATCATGATGCTTTACAAACTGATTAACGATCAAATGCAGGAAAGGTAAAGCTCACTTACAGAAAAAACAAAACTGAAAACTTGGGTTTAAGGTACGTGAGGAGGAATAAGTTGGAAAATTTACTCATTCTAGCATGCAAACAATCCGCCTCGTTTGTTACAACAGAGATTAAATGTTCGAACCTTCAATTTCTGATTTTCTGAATTTTAGACACAAATTTGCCGATGGGAGATTGTTATTGAAAAACGCCCTAATTTTCCTGTTCCCTGAAATTGATACAGTCAAGATATCTTGTGTCCCCATTATTATGTCCAAATATTTTTCAAAATCCCCAAAATACTTTGCAAACTTTCATTTGTCATTTTTGGAGGCACTATAAAAATGTTTAATAATATCTTTGCCAAAAGTATAATTTAAATAAGGGAATCAATGTGTGGTAAAGAGGTTTTAAACTAGTGGTTTAAACCAGCCGAGGCTTGGTTCTTGATAATATCACCGAGACGAAGTCGAGGTGATATTATCAAGAACCAGGCCTCGGCGGGTTTAAACCACTAGTTTAAAACCGATTCAACACACTTTGATTCCCATTCATAAATACCTTTCTCCTAAAAATATCCAAAACCCTGTAAAAGTTGAGAACAAATCTGACAGTTTAGCCTTTTAATAGCTCACCTCGACTCGGCGTTGAATTTCCATGCGTGTAGAAAAACCGCGTCGCGCAATTGTCGAACTCGCGCGCTTAAGTTCCAAGCTATCGCACGCAAGTTTCCAACTTGCGCGAAATAAATCATGCGGCTTACCAAATTTGCGCGCTCCGCGCAAACGTGATAGCGCCCATTTTGACAAAAAGTTGCCAGGCCATGTTTAAAACACTTCTAGCCGTGTCTATATCGTCCGTTTAAACACGGCCACGTGATGTCCTCTCATCCAATCAGAATGAATAAACTGTCCCAGGTATTTATGAATTTGAAATAAAAAGGTTGCATGTTAAATTTATATCGTTACAACGAGTTACTGATATTTTAAACGTAAAACAATTTTTTTTTTATGCGTTACAACGAAGTATAACTCGTATACGGATGCCATAGTTTGTTAACCCGGGGGGGGGCACAATATACCAAATTATTCTGCCTGATAATTGTCGAAAGTGAGGCGCTTGACAATTTTTGAAAAGAAAAATTGGAGTTTAGATACTGTAATAAAAAAAGGAATAATTTCGTCGTTCAAAAAAGTGGTTTTTGAGTCAATGACATAAAAATAAAAATGCAATTGCACAAGAGGTCATTACCTCCCCCCATTTGTTGTCTTCTTTCTGTTTTTGTGTGTGTGTTTTTTTTTTCGTGTTTTGCTTTGTTTATTTTTGGGTTTATTTTTTCCCCCGTTTTTAGTGTCTGTTGGAACTCCGTATTTTTTGTTAGACAACTGTAACTGCAAAAACTGTAAGGTGACGTCATTAGATTTTTGTTAACTAACGAATTTTTTTAATTTTAACCACTTGTTAAATTGATGGGGAAACATTTACAGTAGGGAAACCGCAATCATTCAATACAACTTATATGCCATATCAAATAATTATGAGGTTATTTTTTCACTTCGTAAAAACGCGTTTGTAAACTCTCACATGTGTATGAGCTTCTACTTACTTATTATCAGTGTATATAGAGTAAGGGATTGTAAGGAGGTTTTCCTCTGTTCCTCCCCAGCACCTCCAGAGCGGCGTCCCTGTCCGCATTTGGACAACTTGGCCAAGACACCGATCTCGGCCACGGCCTCGAATATCTTCCTCATCGTTGGTCGTATATCTTTTTCTCCGGCGGACTTTACGATGAGGTAGTGTTTCTTTAAAGAAATAAATTGAAATTATTTGTTGGAAAGTAACGTCTAGCCCTCATGATAATTACCTCGCACTATCAAGCTTGCGGTCCATTCAAAGAATCTCTATGAGAATCAACCGATTATTGTGGAAATGCTTAAGAGTCATTTCAGAACTGGTTTCTGTTCTTGTGGCAGTTGGACTGGAGCATCCAATCATGTCCAACACATTCAATATTTGTGAACTCATCAGATCTGGGAAATTAAACAGTCTCAGCTTCAAGGTGTTGAAAACAGTTTGCCATGATCTTAACATTGATACACAAGATTTGCAAGATAAGCGTAAGAGATCACATGAAGCAAAATTGAAAGAAGTTGTAAATGCTTACACCCTTCATCATAATTAACCAGTAAGATTCAATTGCAGTGACAACAGTTTTATGAGGCTAGTTCTGATTCTTTTTTCCATTCAATAATACTCAATATGAAATGTACATGTACCAGTAAAATATGTAACGGAATGTAACATATATGCTTAGGGGGGTAAAATCCAAGATTGAGGTCATTAAAAACTTCATAATCAATGTGGGGTAATCCACGCTACAGAGTACTTAGGAAAAGGTGCAGGATTGATGGAAGTGTTCTTTTTTGATGTTATTAATCTAAACTGAGGGAAAAACTTAAAAATGCATTTTTCCTGTTTTTGGAAAAAATCCAATTTTTGAGGCAGTACTGTAACAAAAGGATACAACTGCCCAAGTCTTTCTCACCAGATATGACAAGACCAATAATGGCCCTAAACATAACCGAAAGGAAAATATTCTGAGACCCCTGGCAAGTTGACATTTTGAGGGCCAAAAATAGGGTAAAAATGTCGATTTTGCAAGTTTTAAAAAACATGCTCTAATGCATGTTCTAAAAATAGCATAAGGGTGAAATTTTTGGCAATAATTTTTTATCTCAAGTAAAGCCAATGAGGATACTATAAAAGGTTTTATGACATATTTTTGCATTTTGGTAGGGTGGAGTTATGAATATAAGGTAAAAACCATTTTTTCCGACCCCAAAATCGGCCTAAAATGCCAAAAACACAAAATTAATTGTTACCATGGCAACGGGCTATATATGGGTTTGAAAGGTCGATTTGATTAACTTGCACCCAAAAGCCCTTCCACCCACAAAGTGTTTAAAAATTTGATTTTTTGACCGTGGACACTATGTTAAGTATTTACGTGAAATGACTCTTCAGAAAACATTTTTTATTTCGATTTTTCAATTTTGTTTTTGATCGACCCACTCCCAATTTTCTACCCATTACTACACGTGTGCTCCAAGTGGAGGAGCTTCCTTCAATATTTTATGAGACACTAGAATGTGTTGAACTATGCTCTGGATTGATAGATGATCAATGAATACAGATAAGCGCTCAATAATATACAAAAGTATTTTGTCTTAAATGTGTATGACATTTTCTGTTTGCATTCATTCAGCAAGTTCTAGCAATTTTCTAGCTACAAAAATTGTGGTGGGAGTATACTAGCAAACTTGAAAATAGTATATGAAATCAACGTATGTCAACAGACATGCATTCTTACCACGAGTTCCCGCCGTTTCTTGAAAACGACTTTTTCCTTTCTCTGCAAGTCCGATTTGTCCGTAATGGCTTTATCGAACTTCAGCAAATCGTGCAAAGATTTGCACTTCATTGGCAAAATATCAACGATTCTCTCCTCTACATCGGGAGTCTCTGAGGATACCTCACGGCTCTGATTCAGCATCCGAATAATCTTTTCTTGGTTCCTTAGAATCTGTTGTCCGACGGCTGTCAATAATAACAGAGATTAAAAAAAGTGCCGTTCCTGCAAAATACAATCCTTGTAAAGAAAAGCATACAGTTGCACTGGAATTTTATAATTAGCTGCTCTACCGAAAGTTACAAAAAGGGGTGGGGGTGGGGTTGATCCGATCGACACACAACTCTACTCAAATTAAATATGGCGTCAGCCGACATAATCAAACTAGGTAGGGTCACAATGTGAGAGGCACACCGTTTACTTACAAGCCAAACAATTAATGAACAAAGTAAAGTAAGTTTCACTTACATTTTCTTCATACATCCAGCGGTTGGATACGACACAACACTGCTGATCATCGAGGAATTCCACCACTTGGTAATAAAATCTTGCACTGTCTTTGTTGGCCATCCTTGAATTTTTATGAGCATGATCTGAAAGCGACCTGAAATCAAATTGACCATGGATTATATTTAACACAAGTTTCCAAAGTTTGTAACAATGGCATAGCTGAGGGTAGCGGTTTTGATGCAAAATATTCAAAGTATTTCTAAAATCGTGAGTTAAGGACAAAATGACCTAAACGAAAAAAGAAAGAAAAACAAGAAAACAATGATTCAATTTTTAGCGTTGGGGAAGAGGTGGTGACCGAAACGCCCCTGACTGAACAAAAATGGTTAAAGGAAAAAATATTTGACCTAAATATTTTTTCCAATTAGCTTTTTATTTTTGGCAAAAGAAAAAGCGTGACAACCGAGAACGTGCTCGCGGAGGTTGTTTCCTCCCCTATAATTTATTTGAAATGTCGGAGTGCGAATACAACTACTACTCTAGGCTACATGTTTGTACAAATCAGTGTTGCTTTTGCTGTCAGCAGATATTTAAGATTGCCGGGAGAATGCATGCATATTTCGAATATGACCTCATTTTGGCATTGAGGGTAGGCATTTTTCTTCCAGCCCATTCCTGAAATATTGGGTTGGAAAGGAAAAGGGAAACTCATAATAAAGGCCTTCTTTACCTCATACCAATTTGTTACATTCAAAAGCTGAAAGACATTTCTACGTCTTTTCTTGGGGGCGGGGGCGGGGTGGAGGAGAAAAAAGTGGCCCTCCATAATTATATGAGTCTTTTATGTGTGGCGTCTATACTGTAGTAAATTTAAAAGCCTTCAAGCGATTTCATTAACAACTTATCCAATAAACGCCGAAACTGCACTAGATACCTTGTTGAAGCGTCACAATTTAAAAATTAAGGGCTCCAGGTCCAGGAAGAAGAAAAGGGTCCAAAGAATTGCAAGTGTCCTCAGTGATCCAAATCCAAGACGCAAAGTCAAAATTAATTTTGAGGGAGGAGGGGGGAAGCCCCTCGCTACACTACTGGTGCGCAAACATATAAGAAAAAAGACCGACATTACGTATATTTCGGGAAGACTAGTGTTCAAACAAATCGGTCAAAAGTCATGAAGAGTTGTCGTGAATAAACGGCGACAGCCAGTTTCGTTGTCGAACGGCAAAAACATTCCTCGTCGTGTCAGTTGGGAATGACGGACCACTACCGTTTTTAAGTTTTCCCAAATGACCACAAACATTCCCACATTATGGGATTCCTGTCCATTCAATATAATTTTTTTTGCTCTCGTTTTTGCTGTCAAGCATTCGTAGCTTTGTTCCCCATCCCGAGCAGCTACCAAACGAATGACTTGAACGGGAACGTCGTTATCAATTAAGTAGGCATTATTGGGAGGGCTGATTTTGACATCTGGCTGTGAAACACTCGTCTTCGATTTTATCCGATTTTCACTTATCCTCCTACCAACCTGTACAACGACATCACTCTTCTTTCTGACCATATGTTTTAGAGACTGTAAATAGTTTTCAAAGGGAAATGCAGATGTTGCATCAAGGCTGCCGTACTTTTGGACATCTTCACATAAATGTAGAAGGCAGTGTACATTGTACACCATTGACGAACGTCGATAAAGGGCTTCCATCCGTTCAACAAATTTAATTAGTAGCTTGCGTGCATATGCCAAGTATTTATGTGCCAATTTGGGGCAAATAAGTATTCTGGAAGCAAGAGACAAAAGTGCAAGAGACAAAAGTGATCATAAAGGTCTTCATCCAAGATATCTCGCAAGACCGTGATTCCGGTATACAGAAGAAATTGTCTAAATTCTGTCGCCTTCCAGTGTGCAAGCTCATCAAGACCTCGGGGTTTCCTTGCAAAGGGGCTGGGGATGCATGGCCGCAGTGCTACTAGTTGTTGTGAGAGAATAGCTACTCTCGTTGCTGTTAGAGGCTTAAACACTCGGTTTTTTTTTCTTATCCCGAGTCTCATAGATGCCTTGTGTCCATCCTTTCAGCAGTTTCTTCATCACACCTAGACAAAGAAGGTGCATGTAATCTTGTGGAAAATCAGACACCATATTAATTGGGAGGTCACGAAATATTGAAACTCCATTGTGGTGTTCCTTGTTTTCCTGGTTCCGAAATGATTCATCCGAGCGCAATGGCAAGTTGGTGCATTGGGTAAATATGTGGCGGCCAGTCACATGCTCGCCTCTGAGAGAACAGCGGTCACACCCATAATAACCATTGAATTGTTTTATGTTCTTTACTAGTGATTTTGCATGTGCATCGCAAGTACTTCTTTTAACTCTTCCATGGCATCACGTAAAAACTCGTGATCAGTTGGCTTTTTGGGCCCATATGTTAGGACACAAGTAAATACTGTGATTGGTGTCAGGTGAACACAGCACAAAAGAGGCCACATTGATGTATTCTTACTGTTGAATACAGGAACTCCATCTACATTTAGAGACAATTCTACTGGGGAGTCAGCATGAAAGGCACTCTTGGGATAAGCCGCCATATGCTCTTTTAGTTGAGATTTGACTCCCAAGAAGATATAGTCCATTCCAGATTTATGTGAGCAAGTCATAGGTTTTGTTTTTAGTAATGTGCGGGCAGTTTTTGGAAGGTCTAAATCAGGGAGTACTGTTCTTAAGAGACTCAGCAACTTGTCAACATGGTTGAGGGGTACACTGCATAACTGCGCCCAATCTTGCAACTGTTCCTGGAATGTATCACCTTTTAGTTGGTCATTATCATCACTCTCACTATCTGTTTGTGTTGGAGTTAAATCTGGAGAGGGTTCATGATCATCATCATAACTTTCCAGCAAAAAGTGTACATCTTGGTCTGAGTGTGATTCTTGAGTATGGTCTTTGTCTAAATTCTCCTTTTCTGGAATACGCTTAGTGTCAAAAATGGTACAGGGAGAAGTGCTGTCAGATGATGATAGAAGACGCTTGTGTAGCTTGACAGAATGAGAAATGATCTAGGCGTTTCAGATACTGCACTTCTGTGGTTCAAGTCATATCTCTCTGATAGACAAAGTCGGGTATGTATTCATAACCTCTACTCTGATCCAGTTGATTTGGAGTATGGGCTAGCCCAGGGGTCCATATTAGGTCCCTTGATGTTTGGTATTTACACCCTCCCACTTGGCATACCTGGTGCTTGGCAAGTTGCCATTGAAAAACTGCAGCTGTGTATTACTGATGTTCAAAACTGGATGACTTGCAACAAGTTAAAGCTAAATGAAAACAAAACCGAGTTCATTGTGCTTGGTACTCCCCAAAACCTTAAGAAACTGCCGAAGATATCTTTGCATATGGGTGATACATGCATCGACCCTACTGATTCTGTCCGCAATTTAGCAATAAAATTTGATTCACTTATGACAATGAGCAAGCAAGTTTCTAGCCTCTGTCAATCGATCAATTTTCAATTACGTGTGACTGGTATGAGAATATACCCCCCTCTAAATTTCTATTCTTTAATTCATTGCGTAACTATATGAATATTCTTTATGCTAAGTCCTGAGCCCATCTTCTTACCGTTGGTGGCGGACTCGCCCCATTTGTCATTCAAACTCTGGACGAAGACGGAGAAACAACAGTTTATGTTTTCGTCCGTCTTCTTAATTGTATTTTCAGGTAACTGATTTATCATTTTATAAATTATACCCTACCATCTCAATTATTCATAGACGCAAATCATTTCCTATTACTTAGTGTATTTAATATTTCTTAAATTAATGTTATTTAATTGATCTTATGAGAAGAGACTTTCTCTGAGCAAGTTAAGTCATTGCTTATAGTTTGTATAAATCACCATTCCTGAGAACATTGTTATATCCCAATCATAAACTTTATTCAACTGTGGTGGATTTCGTAGCAAACAGCATGTACGATGTTTTAACATCGAGTTATGGTGCATTTTCATTATATTTTCAAGATGGCGACCGCATTGAACTTTTGGCGGGAACCCTAGCGCCATCTTAGTTTCATAGGTTTTGTAGATTTTCCAGTCCAAATAAGTTAACTATTTATATCAGGTTTATGTTTTATTAATATACTTCATTTGTAATTTGTTGTTAATCGTTTAAGTCACTAAAACTCTGGACGAAGACGGAACAACAGTTTATATTTTCGTCCGTCTTCTTGTATTATCAGGGATAAATGATACTCCAGAAACACTCTATTGCATCAACTGTGCCGATTCCTCTTAAGCCACTTTATAATAGGCCCAAACCAACATCAAAAAGGGCCACAAATAGGTGGAAGATCCGGTTTTAAGAGGTTCATCAACGGCAATCGTAGTACAGAAATTCCTGGCACGATCCTGTGTATTCTCAACGCTACCCTGCATCTACGACTCTACAATATAATGCTGTCCGATGTCACTACCCTGATGTACCTTCCTTAAAGACACATACCGGAAATCCCAAGGTCGCTGCAGAGACTTCGGAAGACCGGCCTGTCCCGTCCTTTATGGTCTGTAGAGGTACACAGGCTAAAGCGTCTTTCCAGTCCCAACTGCCCTGTCTATCGCCGTTGGAGGATCACCAAGTTTTAGTTTCACATCACGCGAACGGAGTAGCATCTGACCGTTGTCTTCACAATCCTGACTCGTCTGATTAAAATACCAAACATCTATTAATTCTCGCATCGTGAATTTTTTCGTCAAGACCTTGTACGATCTCATCTAGGAAACAACATTGAAACATTTGTAGATCCAACCCAGATCACTGCAGTTTAACAAGCTGTTCCGTTGCCAAGTTGCAGTACATGGTGATAGTAAACAGAAACTGTACTGCTGGAGTGATTTCCCATTCAGCTTTTGAAACATTCCACAAAGTCCCACCCCTATCAGGTGTTGAACAGTTTTCTTAATCTCTGCTTTGTATTCAGTTCTTACACTGAACGCCAGGTTGACAATTTGCTCTTTGGTAGACTAAGCGGATTACATGTGTTGGAATTAATGGACATTGTGGCCAAATCAATTCTAGCCTGGTAGCTCATCAATTGCTACTGTTTACTTTTAAGGCCGCGTTGATTTAACCGTAACAGCTTTAAGTTTGCTGTTATCATAATAAAAAAAAACCTCAAATTGAAGATGTAGATACTTACCTTTACCAAATTAATGGTGTTCTATGATAAAATTTTTGTGTGTACTTCATTCATCTGTTTAGGTGATTTAGTTATCATTGCTTAGAAGTATATAATTATTGTTGTCAGTTGTAAGAACAAGGCATGACGTCGCATGACGTTACCATTATGCCCGTTTCACACTGAATGTTTGCTTTTCATGATTTTAGATTTGTATTTTGATTGAAGTTGAACAAGGTTTGCTTGAAATTTAAATAACCTGCTTTGAGAAGTGTTTGATTAATTTTGCAAGTTCTTTCATTGAATTTAAAACCCAGTCAATTATTTGCTAACTGATTGATTTAATTTTAATGCCAGTTTGAACATTGATTAATCTTCTCTTTTTCTTTTGCATTATATTGTTAATTTTTTGAATGTTTGTAGCTTATCCATCTCGTCCACAACCATCCCCAACCTACCATCAATATTATTATTCACTAGTGGTCATTCTTTGTCTGGTTATTACCATGGCAACTGCTAGAAGATTGCCGTCCCTTGAAGACGATCTCTATCCTGCTCCTCCTGCCACACGTACACCTCCTCGATCCAGAAGAACAGCTTCGACATTTGCTCACGAGACGACCCCTCAGCGTACTTCACTTTCGTGCACTGCCCCAAAAGTTTATCTCCAACCTACAAGACGTAAACAGAAGACTGTCCCATCCTCAACACCAGTACTCAAATCCCACTCCTGTATTTCAACAGCATCGGCCAATGAAGCAGAAGTCGAAAGTTTCTTCTTCAAAACCAACTCGTTTCAGAAGTACACCTGATCCTCCAGTGCTTACACCACATCCACAAACACAAACGCCCCACCATCAAAGCCTCCACTCCGGCTGGCACACTCCATCTCCGCAGTACCATCAGGTGAAATCTGTTCCAGTGTTTACGGGACGTGAAGGCTCAGCTATCACTGTTGATGATTGGATACGAGACACTAGGTATCTCATTGATTCTACTTCTACACCCTCTTGTATGCAGTTCGCCACTATCGTGAGATACCTTGGTGGAGCTGCAAGAAAGTTAGTTTTAAATCTTCCTCTAGAACAACAGACACCAAACCATGCATTTGCTGAGCTACGTGCACAGTTCGGAGAAGTGTCTCTCTTGGGCGACCCCCTGGCCGATTTCTATGAGAGAATTAGACAACCGAACGAGTCAGCAACTATATACGCCGTAGAGTTGGAAGCTACTCTTCGAACTGTAGAAGAAAGAATGAATAAGATCACTCAACGCCTGGCTCCGATGAAGCCAAGAGAAATGTCCTACCGAGACTTACATACCGAAATCAGACAGATTGAGAGATAAGCAAAGACCGCTCTAAGTCTGAACAGAGTGTCCAGTCTCAGCTAGCTCGCTCCAAATTCCTCCAGATGCATCCTCAACAGCAGAAGAACACCGGCACCAAATCCACTCAATCTGAAGCTCCCTTTGCTAACATTGCTAACCAAGCAGAAACCAGCAACGAGGTACTTCAAAACCTAATTCTGACTGTGAAACAACTTGCTGAAAAAGTAGAGAAGATGGCAACAAAATCATCACAACCTCCTTCCCGCCAGAGACCAACTTATTCCACCGACCGACTCTTCGTCTGCCATCGCTGTGGCCAACAAGGACACATCGCTCGTGGATGCAGAAACCCACCGTTAAACCAACAGGGCCCACGGCCTCAGGGCGCGCCGTTGGGGCCCAGCAGCAACTCAAATGCCCTCTAATTTCTTCTTCAAACACACGGACACATACCTGCTCAGAGTATCATAATCTAATAGGCCCCAATAATGAGACAACGATTGAAGTTGATGGCCAGAGTTACACCGCTTTGATTGACTCGGGATCCCAGATAACCTCCGTCTCAGAAAACTTATGGAAGGAACATCCGCTGCTACAACTTCAGCTCACTCCAGTCAATGTGTCTATCACTGGTGCAAGTGGACAGAACGTTCCTTATTTAGGTATAATTCCGGTCTCTTTAAAGCTCTTAGACGTTGTCTACGATGAGGTGCCAGCCTTTGTAGTTCCATCCGACTCCTACAGAAAACGTGTACCTGTACTAATTGGCACCAATGTCATTCGTGCATCAAGAAGGGATCAGAATCTAGCCAAAGGAAATCAGTTCATAGAGTCTGTCAAACAACTGGACAAAGCTTTGTATACTGCCTTCATCAACACAACAGTGTCAGAACCTGGTGATCACTTTGGTAGAATTGGCTATGCCAAATATAACGGCTGTTCTCCATTTATTGTGCCTCCTGAGATAGAAGTCGATGTGCTTTGTCAAGCTCCACACAGTCCTAATGGTCAAACATACACAGCTGTTGTTGAAGATTGTCCACAGAAAACGTCTTGTCTTAAGGTCGGAAGCCTTGTCGCTGACATCGGTCCGAACCGTCAAGTCCCTGTCCGGGTTTACAACATGTCAGCAAGACCAATCACCATTACAACGAATACTCGACTTGCCCAACTATCTTCTATCCTTCGAATTGATGAAACTTCAGATAACGCCCATGCAAGAGTCCCTAGTAGTGCCACAAATCACAAAGGAGGCATGACTGCACGCGTAAGAAACACAACAGCAACATACGTTCGAAGTGACACCTTTCCGTCTGTAGACTTATCCAAGGCGTCCTTCGAAAACGAAGCACAGATGAAACAACTGGACGATCTACTTCAAAAACACTCAGATGTATTTTCAACCTCGTCACTAGACTTTGGCCGAACGTCTACAATCAAGCACGCCATTCCGCTCGTTGATGACCAGCCTTTCCGTCTTCCTCATAGACGAATACCACCATCCCAGTATCAAGGCAGTACGAGAACACATACAAGCCATGGAAGACACAGGAGCGATTCGGCGCAGCTCTAGTCCCTACGCATCTCCCATTGTCATCGTACACAAGAAAGATGGTTCACTTAGGATATGTATGGACTACAGGCAGCTCAACGCTAAGACAATCCGTGACGCATTCCCTCTCCCTCGAATTGAAGACGCATTAGATGCTCTCGGGAATGCAACTCTCTTCTCTACACTTGATCTCACTTCAGGTTATTGGCAGATGAAAAGGACAAGCACAAAACTGCATTCACCACCCCAATTGGCCTCTTTGAGTGTAATAGAATGCCTTTCGGACTTCAAAATGCTCCAGCAACATTTCAACGCCTAATGCAGACATGTTTGGGTGATCAGAATTATTCGACAGTCTTACTTTATTTGGATGATATAATAGTCTACTCATCAACATTTGATGTCCACATACAGCGACTTGGCAAGGTATTTGACTGTCTCCGTCAACATGGTCTTAAGCTCAACCCATCCAAATGCTTTCTCCTTCAAAGAGAAGTCAAATACCTTGGCCATGTTGTTTCATCAGACGGAATTTCCACTGATCCTGACAAGATTTCCCAAGTGAGCTATTGGCCTACTCCAACAAATCGTAAAGAGTTGATGAGGTTTCTGGGCTTCACGGGTTATTATCGACGATATGTCAAGAATTACTCCAAGATTGCTGCTCCCCTTTACAAGCTCATATCAGGAGACCCCAAACGCAGAAAGAAGGTCAAGAAGAGGCACACTCCACTACGAATTCCGTTCATCTGGAATGATGAATGCCAGAAAGCAGTCACTTTGCTTAAACAACTTCTGACATCACCGCCAGTCCTTGCGTACGCAGACTACACCGCTCCCTTCATCTTTCAAACAGACGCGTCTGGTGTTGGACTCGGTGCAGTCTTAAGTCAAATACAAGATGGCAAAGAACGGGTCATTTCCTATGCTAGCCGAGGACTGAAACCAGCAGAATCACGGTATCCAGCCCATAAGCTCGAATTCTTAGCACTGAAGTGGGCAGCGACAGAGAAATTTCGAGAATATCTACTTGGAAATAAATTCTCTGTCTTGACTGACAACAATCCTCTCGTCTACGTCACGACAACTGCAAAATTGGATGCAACTGGTCAGAGATGGGTTGCTGCTCTCTCACAATTTGATTTCTCAGTTAAATATCGACCTGGCAAGAATAACGCTGTTGCTGATGCCCTCTCAAGAAAAGCACATCCGGAAGAATCCAACGCACTACTAGACTTTCAGAAAGAAGCAGTGACACTCTCAGAAGATGTTGTTCAAGCTATATGTTCCAGCCACTCTGCTGCAATTCAAGCCTTCTTGAAACCAGTAGCTCAATGCCAAAAGGTAACACTCAAAACAACATCATCGAACACCGCTGAAAGACACCCATCAGAACTGCCAAGTCTGTCGACAGAGGAAATTGCTGCCTCTCAAAGAGACGATCCTGCCATTGCAAGAGTTGTTTTGTTCTTGGAACAGAATAAGAAGCCATCCAATCTTGACAGAATGTCTGAGTCAAGCGACTTCCTCTTGTATCTCCGTCAGTGGAATAAGTTACATCTCAGGGATGATGTTCTCTTTCGGTCCAGAAATACCGAGTCTGATGAGACATCATACCAACTGGTGTTACCGAAAGTGCACAGAGGAACTGCTTTGACTTGCCTCCATGATGACTTAGGCCATCTGGGATTTGATCGAGAGATGGTGCGGCGACGCTTCTTTTGGCCAAATATGGCAGACGACGTGAAACATTGGTGTGAGAGGTGCCGCCTTAGGAAAACTCCCCAAACTAAAACCAAAGTGCCACGAGTCAACATTACATCAAGTGAACCCCTTGAAATAGTTGTTATTGACTTCCTCAAACTTGAGCGATCGAAAGGTGGAATAGAAAACATCTTGGTAGTTACCGATCATTTCACGAAATACTCCCAAGCCTACCCTACCCGAGACCAGAAAGCAACCACAGTCGCGAAAGTTATCTTCAACAACTTCATCACACACTACGGTTTCCCGGTTAGGATTCACTCTGACCAAGGTCGTAACTTCGAGGGACAAATCAAAAGAGAATTGTGCAAGTTATGTGGCATTAAGAAATCAAGGACGACCCCGTACCACCCTCAAGGTAACGGCTTGACAGAACGCTTCAACCATACACTTCTGAACATGCTAGGAACTCTCGAGAACAGCCACAAAGAAGATTGGAAACAGCACGTAGCAGCGATGACACATGCGTACAACTGCACCCGTCATGATTCAACCGGCCACGCCCCATTTTATCTCATGTTTGGCCGGCAACCTAACTTGCCAGTCGATATAATATTTGGACTTAACCAAGATAAAGACAAGGAATCTGCATCATATGACGAATTTGTAGAAAAACTAAGAAACAACCTACAGTCCTCATACAGACTAGCAACGGCTGTAGCACTCATATCCAAAGCAAAACAAAAACGTCTGTATGACAGAGGAACAAGAGATGCACCTCTTCGTCTGGGAGACCGTGTGCTTGTACAACATAAACATATCACCGGGATGCAGAAATTGGCAGACAGATGGGAACCTCACCCATAGGTTGTAGTCTCCAAACACCCAGATGTCCCAGTGTATGTTGTGTGTAATCAGGACACTGGTAAGGAACGCACTTTTCATCGAAACTTGCTTACACTGTGCATGTTCCTCCCAATAGATGACAGCATCTCTGATCCTAACTATCCTTCAGCATCTGCGGCCAATTCTCCTTCACAAATAGTTTCTGAAGTAGAACCTACCATCAAGTCTCCAAGAGCGACTGATGACGAGTCTCCTTCAAAAGATTCTGCTGACCCCTCACCACAAAGACGAAAAAGAATGCGCAAACCACCGGATCGACTAACATATGATTTTGTTGGACAAACTAAACAACACAGAGTTCTCGACAAAACACAAGTGGAGGAACTCTATCAGTCCAAACTGAAGTCCGGTAGGTTGTGGGCTAGATGGAAACGCCGCAAGATGGTTGAAGCTGAAAAGGAGATTCCTTCTCTCACGGTTTAATTAATTATATTTTTGGTCATCCCTTCAATTGTATAAATACTCACTTTGTATAGTTACAGTGTGTATAAATGTATTTTGGTTTAGCTCTGACCTAGATACATTTTTTTTTACAGCATTCCCGTAATATTTTTTGTTGAATCAGCATGAACCGTGAATATATATATATTTTTAGAGCACATGTAAGTGCATCTTTTCATCTAACGATTGGTATTAATTTTCCGGTAATTTGAAAGTTGATGGAATAGCGCCTTATAAATTTTAATTGTTATGTTATGTTAACATTGCATCTGAGATGTGAGTAATAGCAAATAAGCTTAACAAAACAATTATTTTTTTTTTACAAGCGGGAAGTAAATAACTCTCCAAATGATAAATCACGGTTGATTAGTCGATCGTACATTACGTACATGTAATACGAGTCAAATAGGGTAACTTGTTAGTGTTTTTTGTGTGTGAAAGATACAGAAAAACATACTTTTGAAATTCTGAAGTCAACAAGGCAGTTAAATTTAGGCTCAGGGATCCCTGCACGATCATGATTTTTGTGATTTGTGACCTTTTAAATATTTTTGAAAAAGCATGGGAAGTATTGCAGTTGTCAGCTCATGATTTGGTCAGTTGTATCAATGAACAGAGATGTGCAAATGTCAAGGAGAGCTTGAACCCCTCTCTGTTTCATGAAATTCCATTGTGGTTCAATGGATAAACCATTATGTGCATTGTACTACACTCAGGACTTTTGAGGGTTAACTGAAATAAACAATCACATAAGAGCAAATAGCAGCTGGGGTTGATTACCACTGTATGTAGCTCCATACACAGAACATACAGTGCATGTACTGTATCTATGCAGAACAGGGGGTTCTTTGCCCTAGCAAGTAACCTGTAACATCACATGTTTACAAAAGAACCACAGAGCCTAACTTCCTGCTTGCATAACTTGTACACAATTCAAACACTTAAGTCTTACAATTTGTGGAGATTGCACACTCCGAGTTTTATCAACTTTTGAAATGAAGAAAGAGGCACATCTCAAAAACTGTTTATCTATTACTTTTATATCTTTAGAATTTATGTGGAAATTGCTACTGAAAAGTAAAACTTCTCAATTGGCATATCAGTGTAGTAACATATCACGCCTGACTGAAAGGCCCTGGACAAGGTCAATATTTGTGTAAACAAAGACTACATGGTCTATAGGGAATTAAAACAAAAAGTACCGGTACAGCCTCATTATTTAGGCGTACTTCATATTTTTCTTATTCTACCAAAGGCCCTTTCTCAATAGTTCCATCATAGTTATTATATACCTTGTTTTCTCTCTTAGTCTTAGGTAACCTTGTCATATCTTTGTTTTTGTTGCCAATTTTTTTCTGACAAAATCATACTGTGTCTTGATTAGAAGTTTTTTTTTAAAAACTGTTAAGCGAAATCATTTCAAATAGCAAAAGAACCATTATGTTCTCTTCTTCACTGGGTGTTAGGTGGAAGCCTCAGGTTATAGTTCAGTGTAATGCTGGTAAATGGATGAAAACATTTTTTTTTAACTACAATGTACTTGTACCTCAACTAATTTTCAAACAGAAACTTAGTTGATCTTTTGAGAAAAACAAGTGCAAATTTTAACCAACTTGAGCTTATCCAGCCATGGTCCAGGGAGCTTTAGTGTATAATAAGCTCCATGGTGGTCCAGCCTACTTGCTGTAGTGTAAGGCCTTGTCACACGAGGCAACTTTTCCAGGCAACCAACAGTAGTGCATGCTACAGGACCACTTTCGTAGCACATGAGTAATTTTCAAACAATGAATTACGATTCTTAAGAAAACTATGCTCGAAGATTGCTTGGAACTGGTTGCCTGTTAATTGCCATGTGTGACATGGCCCATATGATTTCACACCACGGTTTCACGACTCGTTCATGCCGTTCATCCGTGCATACAAAGTTGCGTGCACTTTCCGTACTCTACAATAAGTTATTGAATCAATGTTTCCAGAAAACATGACCACTGAATTTGTTGAACCTATCAGTGTCACATCTGTGTGTCGAAGTGCGATCACGTTCTTTGCCGCGCAAGGGTACAAGTAACGAACGTGTATTTTCGTGTTGGCGTCAGGAACAAAAGAAGGGGAAAAAAAAACCAATAATTGCATTATTGAAAAGTTATTACCCTAATACTAGGGACTAAAACAAAATTAAAAGAAATAAACTACACCTTAAAGTAGTGATCTTTATGCTGATAACTATAGTTTTTCAATTTTAAAGGTTACGTAGCCTGTCTTTAACTCTGCGCGACACCATAAAAAAAAATCACACCATTTCGCCATGCCTTACTTGTTGAGTAACAGTTTGATTTAAGCGTGTAATACATTTCTGTGAAGAACCAAACTACTTTTAAATCACCCAATCACTTTAAAATCAGACCCAGTATTAGTAATAGACCCTTTTGACTAAATAAAATCAATTCGAGCAAAAATGCATTTTGAGATGAGCCCACGTCTCTTTCTGCTCAATCAACCATTTTCTTTGACTAACGCCCTTTGTTTACACATTTTAGCAAAACTGAGTAATTGCTTTACAATTCCTATGGGAATTCCTAGAGAGCGGGTCGATGTTGGATTGTGTTAGTTAAAAACAAACGCCGGGTAGTGATAAGACATTTGGCATGCTATTTGGCTAGGTGTAGTTGTAGAACTTGGGATTTTTAAAAGATTTTTTGAAGAAAAAAAAAAATGGCGGACTATAGACTTTTTAATTAAAAACTGTTACCCAATAAGTGACAATGGTGTCACGGAGGGTTAATGTGTGATAGGCTGTAATTCCAGCTAAAAGTTTTTTCGATTTTCACCAGAATGGTTATTAGTCGTTACAATTTTATTTTAAAAAGTCACAATCCATATTTTTATGCTTATAGTTGTACTTATTCGTGAACTTTGTAAAGATCTATCAATATTTGTTAAATATAAAATACGTTAAAATTACGCTGAAAGAGGATGGCATTTAGTAAATGCTCTCTGACCACAGAATGATAAAAAAAGCGCCCTCTGGGAGTAAAAATGTGACAGTTGATCAAGAGAAGTAGCCTCTTTGGAAGATACTCCTATTTGTATTATTTTATTATAGAGAGTCGTTTAAAATCACGTTTGTCTGTGTGAGTGCAATCATTTGTTAGCAAAACTGCACTGACTAAAAAAGTAACATAATTGGCTCCGTCTATCTGATTTTTATCAAAAGTTTTAAAACCACAAAGTGAGACTCCAAAAATAGCCAATTTATTTATTCCGAAATAATTAAGAGTGAATATAAAGATCAGTTAACACTCTATCGGTCACTCTTTGAATAAAGATAACAACTCATTTTGTTTTTTCAATAATGATGCAAAAGTCGTCTTGGAGCCACAGAATGAGTCTAGAAACAAAGTTTTACAAAACCTTCAGAAAAAGGGTATAAATAAAATAAATACAATAACACTGATGATCAATAAGAATTATTTGTTCTTGAATGTTTTCTACATTGTTAAAGACCGTTTTCAACACCATCAGTGTCGAAATGAGTTTGTGGCTACCTTTTTTATCTCAAGAGCAATTGCTTTAAAAAAAAAAACGTACAATGCGGGTAGGGATACAAACGCTTAGAACTATTTTTTGGAAGATTCTGTAAATCGGACAATCGCAGATTTGAAAATTTAAGCTTTTTTTATTTTGAAGGAATATATCATTCTCTGCTCGCTTTAAAATTTTGGAGTCAAAAGAGTTAGGAAACATACAATTTTAATGTCAAACCACAAAATGAGTAAAAACTTGCCATTTTTTTTCAGCGAACTCTGTGGTTTAGGTTTTCGCCATAAGTGTGGGTCCCGCTCGGTGATGGGCTTGTTTTCATCAGTCGCGCGACGATTGCTGTGATCGCTGGGCCTTTCAAGGGCGGGTCAGCGGCGGCGACGTCAGAGGCGACTATAAACTGCGTGGCAAGGCCATTTTTACCGACTGACTACAAAGTACTTTTATGGTTTGGTTTGTTTACCTGAATATTTTAAACGGCATGCTATTAAAAAACAACAAACAAATAAAATAAAACAGTGGGCGATGACAAAAATGAAGTGGTGCTCTTTTTATTCTTACCGGTGTAGACAGTTCACAACTGTCAGCGTGTAATTGGATACAACAGTCATACATGTGTACCTCTAAATGAAACAACTCGAAATGTTTAAGTCAACTCCCAAGTTCTAGATACTTGTTTACTACATATACCCAGTATTCAGGGTATTTCAACTCTTGGTCCTTATTTACAAGCGATAGGGCCTATTAATGTGTAATAGTGCAGTGCATCACTTCGCGCCAGACAATTGTTTACTACCTATACTCAGTGTAGGCCTTAGGCCTACATCAATTCTCAGTTCCCATTTACAAGCCATAAATTATCAAATTTTTCCATAGGCGCTCTACAATGTCGTGCCCAGCCAACGAAACAACGTACTTACCCCGACCACCTAAAAAAAAATAATAAATAAAAAATAAAAAATAGTCGGCAGAACACGAAAGACGCGATGTCCGTGTCCCCGCGCCCCATCTCCCACGCCCCAGTACCTTAACCCAAGTCTTCGCTGTTGCTGATCTGGCATTGATTTTACACAATCACGTGAACGGCAAACAGTTATTATGCCCTATGTTAAAATCACCTTAGATTCTCATAAGCACACTTTTATGTTTACTTGTTGAAAATACTGACAAAACAACCAATCGGGGAAAGGACAGTATTATAAATATATACATAATAATGATAACAATAATAAAAAAATTAATAAAATAAATAAATACATAAATATAGGCCTACATAAACTACTTTGCTTTGATGTTAAGCGTTTTCTGAACAAATTCTTTTATTTAAAACAAAAAAACCTTATTGCTGCAACAAATATGATTGCCATAGATATAGTTGATTAGTTTACGGGTGAAATGTTCGTGTAATGTGTATTTAATTTGTGGTATGTCACAATGACTTTATGTAATGTGATACGGACTGCGGGTCAATTTTTAAAATGCGTGTAGCCAGATCCACAAATTGCGCCCAAACGCAAGTACATTTTCGAGGGCTCATATTCCACATAATGAAAATGGCGAGGGGGAGAGAGAGGGGGAGGAGGGGGGAGAACAAACCAAAACAACAACAAAACGGTACATTGCTTTTAACATTATGGGGGGGGATTTTTCCTATTTCCTTTTACAATGGCGCTCCTAGGAAATGTGAGTGGATGGCATCATTGACATGCATAATTTTGTCATGTTTATATTACGACACGGGACATTATGATGCTGCTGTTTTTGGGGTGAAAAACTTCATAATGCTAGAAATATAAAAATATCCAGTAACCAAGCACTGATGCCCACAATATGTGAGAACTGTTGTCCACTGGCCCCGTTCGGTGATGCTTTCTAACAATCATGATCAAGCATGGTTGGTTGTCTGTAAAATTTGAGCCTTTACTTTTGTTCACTTTTTTATTCGCTCTCTGTAACACAAATTACAACAGATGTAATGACTGATTACCTTGTCTTTAAAGTCGTCATGCCGGTATTTACCCACGACATTATGGGTGTTAGCCAAGAAAAGCACAGCCTCTGATGACATCTCGCCGTGGTAGATCGAGCACGAGCGGTTCTTGTACATCCCCTCTTCAGGATGTGTGTCATGCAGTGCTTTGGTGGCCCAGCAGGTTATGCTGAACAACTATCACTTTGTACTTGTATCCATTAGCCTGCACAAATCAAAGGATTGAAAGGAATGATTTGTTGAACACCATTACTGTCTGAATGCTTTATAACGTATTTTAAAGACTATTTAAACATTTCCTAAAGTAAGCTTCCTTCCACTTAAAAATCTAATTTGCAAGCGATAAAAAATGTGGTGTTCTGATCTATAGTTGCATCATGAAAACTTAAGAATGAACTGTTTATTGACTTCTTTTTCACAGTTTGCAATGACGAAAAAAAAACTTAAACTTTCCTCTGCCTACATCCAGTAGGCCTATATAATCACAATTTTTATAGGCTTATGGCTTATTTTAAACCAATTTCTGGGGGTGTTTCATAAAGAACATGAAACAATTAATCTTATATTTTAATCTTAAGTCTGAATCAATCTTAGTGTAAGATCGATCAAGCGTAAGAAAATATTAATATCAATTGTATCTCAAGCCTTCAATATTACTGACAGAGCCTGAAATGCGACCTTTTTGGCTGTCAAAACTTTTTTCAAGTCGGCCATCTTGTTTTCAGTGTGAGTGAGTGGTGAAACAGTGATAAGTAGTATGCATTCAAACGTTCATTTATTGATGATTTGTTGTTATATTAGAAAGGTAATAAGTTGCTATAATATAGTTTAATGTATACAGGATAGACTTAGATTACTTTCATTAAAAAAATGTGGGCCCCTATGTGTTTTTGCTGACTTATACACTGCCGTTTTCGCAGCATGAATCGGCAAGTGACAGCGAGGGGGCTAGCCGTGCCTAGTGCCCCATCAAAACACTGCTCCAAAATGGTGCACATCATGTTGGTGGATGTAGCTGAAGCTTCAGCTATGAAGTTGTTAAGTTAGTTTAACTTTAATAGATCAAATTTCATGCAGTTTATTACATAAATGAAATGAAGTATTTTTTTATCGTTTAATAACATGATTTTATTTGTTCTGTTTTAATATGTCACTTATGTGGCACTGGCAGTGGCACTGTTCAGTACTTAAATTAAGTAAAGTCACGACACTACAAAAACGATACATTTTGTAGTATCATAAGTATGATTGTTGTGTTCCTTGGAATACAAAGTGTTGTTCTTAGGACCTGGGATAAGTGGGTAAACTTCATTGTTATTAATATTAGCTAGGTAAGTTTAAGTGAATTTTATATCCAAAATTCATGTTATAAAAGTAATCTGGCCGGTGCCATTGACCTCATTATAATGACTTTTTATACTGAGAGTCAACTGTATCTTAATGCATGACAACCCTGGTGCTAAAGCTTGACAGATGTTCAAACTGTCCAACATTGTCCACAGAGGTAATAGATCAAATTAAATATTATTCTAATGTGTACTACTTAAAACCGTGTCATATTACGACGTTCCAACAACTCTTGGATTTTGGGTAGGGCCTTTGTGGGTAGTCTTGGTGCTATTCTCCTTGGATCATCAATTCGTCTCTGATGGGGCTCTTCTAGACTTCTCAATTCTTCCCATCTCAGTTTCAATATTTTCAACATCAATGCTGGAATGTAGGCATAGTCCTTTGCCACCTTGTCCTTAATGGCCACATATTCCTTTGAATTCTTGGACCACTTAGCAATATACCTGGGATTGGAGATACAGTTCACAGGTAATAAATAAGATGCATTGTTGTTTTGGTTGTTCAGTGCAATACCCATTTCATAGAACTGCTCCTTGTGAGTATTCCATTCACTTTTTAAAGAAAAGAAAATGCTATATGTAAATACTGACTTGTATTTATAGTTAACTTGTGTTGTACCTGTAGTTTTAGTCACACAAGGAATACTTTGTATTGCAGTGTACAGGTGTAACAGTATACCAAGGACCAAGCTGCATGTATTCTTGAGTGGAGTATTGAGTTGTGTTCTGGTTTATTGAGAGTTGCAAAAGTTATCACTGTTAGCTTTGGATCACACTTGGAGCTTTTTTTTTGGAGTCCCCACGGACAGGCAATTTTCCTCTACTACTCAAACAACTCCAAGCTTTTTGTTATTATCATCACCATTGTTGATTCTTCATCAATTTCATCTGTAAATAACATTGTGAACATTCTCAAACCATATTAGGGATGATACCACGTCACGAGTTGTGACCCAGTTGGCTGCACCAAAGGAGTACTGACTATCACTACAGGATTAGGTGAGTTCACAATATTCACTAAACTTCCTCTAAAACTGTTATCTTCAGTTTGAAAATATCCCTATCAAAAGAAGTCAAATCCACTTAAATCAGAAGACTTGTTACATACAATGAACTGACATACTTGTCATTTCCCTCGGAATCCTTTTTGACTGGTCTGTTCTTGTGCCGTTGATAATCAATCATCGCAAGGAGATTTCTGGCACGGTATGCAATAAATCTACAAAAAAAACATAGATGATAATGTACTGAAAGAATGCAATTGTTTTGAATATTTTATACAATACATGTATATTTGTCCGATTTTAGTGTTGTAGGCAAAGTTCACACTCATTAATTGAGGCATTAAACCCTATCGGGAGTGAGATAAACGTGTCGTTAGGACCATTAATACACCCTGTTGACATACTGCTATCTTTAAACAAGTACAGCTTACCCAAATGCAAATCTCTTTGAGGCATACATCAGGATGTGGTTGTGCAGTGATTCAAGCTCTCCAGTATGCCTACATTAATAAAGAGGTGAAGTGAGTAGTCAAATTATCAAAATCGAATGCAGTGTCTAATTCGAATTCTAATTGTTAGTGTTTTCTGACAGTGTAATTTTAAATCCTAGTTTGGCCAGCCGACTGTTTCCTGCTAGTAATCTAGGTCCAATCACAATTGAAGCGTCATGCTATCATCATCTGTACACGCTGTAAGTTTTATGTAAATCTGTTATCTTGAAGTTTAGTTTACAAGTCTTTTCTTTCCAATTCTGTATTGTGCCTTTAATTGTGAACATAAAATAATGCTAAAATGCATTGTGCTCTGCACCATACATTTTGTTGTTCTTTATTCAGTGACCTTGTGCCATATTTCACTGTACACATCTTTTGAGGCAGCAGGCAATTTGGAGCATCCTTGTAACAGCAACCCTTGTAACCCATGTGCCCATATTTTGAGAAGTCTAGAAGAAGAAAAACACTTGTATTGGAGTCCAAATGCATTTCTTATATTTTTCACAATGTGCTCAATTGAGTCATTTCAAGTTACAGCACGTCCGAGGAACATGTTAATCGTAATCCTACAATGTACACACTTTTACATACCTGAAATTTACAAAGTAGGGAATATTTTTCATTAGTCTCTCATCAATAGCAACCCATGTCAGAGCGATATGTGGGGGCGATCCCGCCTGGAGGTATTGTTCAGTGTGGAAGAACACCATGGTCGCATTTTGCTGTGCCAACATTGCCTCCCAATACCCATTCATGTTGTCCAGTTACATGATGTAACATCCCTCGCCACTTATGCTACATAAAGAAAAATACAACAAAATTAAGAAGCAATTATTAAGAGTATGTTGATACCAGCCAACAAACAAAATTAACATTTTCATTTATATTATAACTACAATTATGTTTGTATCATACCTTGAACAACTCCGATGAACCTTCACAAGTTTTGATACAGTGCCAGAAGTGGTTTGTTATGTGGTTTGGCCAATAGGCAAGTGGCCTGTTGGCAGCTGTTAAGGACACCTGTTCAGAAGACAGGAGAAAAGAACAAAACATTACAAGGCTGATTACAATCTGACTAGAAAGTAGTTGTTAATCTATTGAAAGTTGTCAGAAGTAACATATGTTTTACACATATACATTTGTATTAAAATTTTGCATAATTTCCAATACATGTATTATTTTCAAATGTAAGGGTTCACAAAGTGTAAGCAAACAAAGTACTATTAATAGGGTTTTCCTCTTTAATAAAGCGTGTTTAATTCAGTTGCTAAACCAGTTAGTATAGTCTGGTGCAATCAACCTTAACCAACCTTTGACAGCTTCTTCCCCAAGTTTTTGGCTCCATGCCAGACATCATAGGAGTGCTTAATATCAGGGTGTATCTGACCTGTGGAGAAAATTAATAGGCATCAATAGCAAAACAAAATATGGAATCAGTAAAGTCAAGTCATATGTATAAAAGAGTATAGCCATACTGAATTCATGATACTTCATAGGTTTTTAAAAAAAAACTGTACAATAAAAAAACAAACTTACGCATTCTGCTGGTAATGGTGATGTGTGCATCTGTCACCATCTCAGCCACAGTCATGGCTTCATCCTTCATCAGGAAGTTTAAGCCCTTGAGGAGAGACTCTGTCTCTATTCGGACACTGATCAGGCCAGTCTGCCTTTTGTCCATCACTTCCATGTGAAGTGTATCCTTAGTGTCAGCCTCCATGAACGTGTATGTGAGGTACTGCGCACAATGACCTGGGCTGTCATTGCGGCCATCACCTGACATTTTTGAAGAAAAAAGAACACAATTTGTAACCATTAGAATAAAAATTTTGGTATAATTCTTTGCCAAACAAAAATATAAAAATCTCATATGATATATCTAACCTGCAGGCAGTGCGTGTGCCTTTCACATAAGAAATTCACCCAGTATAAAGTAAATGCGATTCCAAATGTTTTAATTTAGGTATTCAGATAACAAATCTAGAAAAATGTAAAACTAATTTATACTTTCATTGTTACTTTACAAGTATTACTCTATAAAATTCCAACCAACATAATTATACTCACCAAGGACAACAAGTGGATTTCCCTTGTGTTTGAGTCGTGTCTCCGCAAACATCTCAGCTGCCTCCTCTTCTACAGCAGGGCACACATACTTCTGCTGCAGCGAGTTGAATGTACTTACATGCAGGAATGCAATCTTGGAAAAATTGCACATGAGTTTGACCTTTTGGAAGTTATTGCCAGAAAGAACGAGGGCTGAAGCGAGCTTCAACACTCCTATATGTGATCGTTGAAGAGTCTCTTGACCTTGTGAAGGACACCTCATCTTCAAGTGGTGCAGTTTCTTCCTCGTCCTCTTCGGAGCACTCATCTGTTCCATGGACTTCTTCACCTTGCGCGACAAATGCAAGTCCTTCACAGCTTTTTTTAAAATACATAGAATAATGTCAGCTGTGTATGTACTCTAAAAGTACTTGCATACTCTAGTTTCAAAATCCAGAAAAAAAAGTTACCCTTTTCTACATGACGTCACTGGCTCCCACAAATCGTCATCTTGTAGGGTAATATCCCCATCGAATTCCTGGGGGTAAATAAACTGCCCATCAACCTTGAAGTTGACACTGATGCTACATTTGAAACAAATTAAGAACACAGAAAATGTTATGAAACAATATGGCTATATGTTGTTCTTGAATAAAGCTGTTGCATACAGAATGGATATGATACATGTAATTATGGGTACGATATGTTTTGAGTGAAGGTACCTATTTTATGCTGAAGTATCAACTTAATACTTACTCAAGTTCATTATCTGATTCTTCTTGTGCAACAGAATGCTGCTCAACTACTCTGGAACTGTAAATGAACAATATTACAACAGTCATTACAAAACATTTAATTGACATTGACATCTATTATTCTATAAAAATAATTCTCTCTCACCACATGAAAAGTTCTTAATGTACACATACATAGGGTAAGCATAAAAAAACAGAAAAAAAAACACTTTAATAAATAATAGACTTACGATAAATCTTTCGAACTACCTGGTTGATCCTCAATGTTTCCCCGAACCCTATAAAAATAAAAGAAGCAAATAGTAGGTTAAACATTTGTAATAAAAAAAAATATGACAGGTGAGTTATTACACAATTTCACCTGTAAACAAATGTATCAGTTTTGTTCAAAAATAAAACTGTAAAGATGAGTCATCTGAATTGCTGTCATCTCCAAGGAAATTGTATCTGAAAACTACAAAAAATGGTGTGGCTCATTTCACTTTGAATCTATGTACACAAAATCACTGATAAAATAACAAGCAGTGTTCGCTATTTATTTATTTTTGTCAACTAAACAAATGAATAAATTAAAAAAAAAAAAATACAATACTTTCTGAACTTTGGGTTTGCAATATGTATTCTGAAATGATACAAGAGATGACTTTTTGTGGAAATGTTAAAATAAATACTTTTGCATCGGTACCTTCTTGAGGTCATTGGTGATTGCAATCCAACAATTCCAGAGATTGCAGAGCTGAAAAAATAACAGAGATAAAGGTTTTCATTTAAATTATTTTGAAAAACATGATTTTTCTGTTGCCTGTGGGAAGTGTCTGCTGTTATAAATAACAAAAACCGGGGGTTCTCAAATCAAAGGTACCCACTTATAGGTAATTTGTAAAGGAAAATTGAACCCCACAGGCCTCTATAGAAAAGAAGCACTCAAGGTGAGTGAGGCAGAAATAACATCTGAACACAAACAATAAACAACTGCATAACATTCTCCATAATTTTCCTGGGCTCAACACAAATCCTGTATATATTTACCCACGAGATTAAAGACCAATACATGCAATCAAAATCAAACACCAGTTGACAAAGACAACCAAGGTGGAAACTATCACAAAGACTGCTTATTTTGGAATGAAGAGAATAAAGGCAAATTAAATGGGTCTAATCTCTTAATTACACAGGCAAATAGTGGTCTTCAAGGCCCCATGAGAGCTTAATCTTTTGAAGTTATGTGCTTTTGAATGAATGACCCTAATTTACATGTTATAAATACATTGTTTTACAAAATATGCACGGCCAAAAACAAAGAAAATTCAGTTGTCGGCCCTCCTCCTTTTTTGAAGACCCTTTCTTTTCTTTTTTATTTATTTGTTCTCACCTAAAAAAAAAAACTTTCAACATGCATACATTGGGTTAAGTGCACAGAACATCGTTTACCTAAATAAAGTTTTGTAACGCTACTCTAGCACTAGCAGGATAGCTGTTATAAAGGTCAAGGTCAAGGTTAATTTCAACTGAACAATTTCAGCTATTTTAAATTTTTAGGTACAAGGTGGCCACGTTAGGAAGAAATAAAAACAAAAACAAAAAAATGCCTGTCATGCTCCTCTTTCTGAAGAAACCCAAACGATCAAGTGGTTTATTTTTTCACTTGGCCTAACAGTACAGAGCTTAACAAGCAGGTTTGCAAAGATTAATTTTATTATTTGCAATGCAAAAACAGAGAAACGGAGATGCAACAATGACCCCGTGAGAAGAGGACGTGTTTTCGGGGAGCTCCACTTGCTTCACTGAGCACATACAAACCGTGCAGTCTACACGAAATGGGCCCCAAGCGACGAGGAGGCTACCCGGCCGGTAGGGCCTCTCGCCCCGCAGCCTCGGGCGATGAAGCCCCGAACCCCGAATCATCCATTGGAAGAACAGCCGACCTAAATTAAGATTTTGAATCGTTTGTAAGAGCTACGCTCAAACAACTAGTTAAGGGGCAACAGCAGCTTGAAGAACAACTCGGGGCCTCAAAAGAATACAACATTGAGCGGATAGCAGATCTCGAAAAAGTAAAAGATATTCTAGAGGAAACTGTAGACCTGCTTAAAACAGATCTCTCCGCTGCCCAGACCCAGCTAGCACAACAGCAGGCTGAGATCAACCAGCAAGAACGCTTCTCCAGGCGCAATAACTTTAGAATACTTGGTTTGGAAGAATCTGCAAATGAGAACTGCATGGAGGTAGTCAGAAACATTCTGGTGGAAAAGTTTGATTTCGAAGCTGAGCCCCGGATAGAACGAGCCCACCGAGACGGCAGAGGCAAGAACGGAAAACCAGCCCACATGCTCGTCAAGATGTTGTCCTACCAAAGCAAGGTAAGTCATGAAATCTCAGCGCACCGCCTTTAAAGATTCACCTATGTACGTACTGGATGACCTCACGGCAGCCGATCGCAAGGAAAAGTTCAAGTGGAATGCGGAGGTGAAAATTCTATACGACCAAGGGATCAAGCTGAGGTTCTTTGCTGGGAAATGGCGACAAAGAGACGGTGGACCCTTTGCTTTTCAACGGTAATTATCTGTAAAACTTTGAACTTCATCGACTTCGAAAGCTGAACGGTTGTTTCCTCATTCTTAAGTACCAGGTTAATTCCAGTATCTGCCCACACTAGTATAAACTGTGTTTTACTGCAGTGCCTTAGTAGATTAATTTTATATTGAGGACAGTTTGGGTATGCATTTATTTCGCTTTTGTTAGAAATTACTTTTAAGTTGGTTCCCTTCAAGTGGTGCTCCGACTAAGCACAATCGGAGTGGTGTCATTTTTGCATTACGAGTATTTTGTTTCTTGTTTTGGGGGCTAGGTTTGTTTTGGGGTGTTTTGGGGTGTTTTTTTCTAATTATGTTTTTCTCCCTTCCCAGCATGGGAGCTTGGCTTGGGCTTTTGGGGGGTTTATTGCAGCTAAAACAAAAACACGGAGGTTTGTAATATTGTATACAGTTAGACCAACTCCTTACTTTTTTTATTTCTTGTACATGAGGTACATAATCCCATGGGCTAAAGTGTACCGTCCCTTTGTTACCATGACATTCCTCTTTCTTTTCTTGTTCCTTGTTTCTATAAAAATGGTCTGCTTTTGTTTGGCCCACTAAATCGTGGTGCAAATCAGGTTCACGTTTTGAATGACAAGCTCGCAAAGTTCTAAAAATGTGTCCATAGTCTCCATGAATTGTCGCGGCTTAGCAGATTACAAAAAAGGAGGGATGTCTTGCATTTTTTAAGGACAAAGCGTTACTCCATTTACTGTCTGCAAGACGTCCATTGTACAGACTCGATGGAGCAGAGGATTAGAGCCGAATGGGGATTTGATTGTTATTTTAGCTCTTTCAAAAGTAACTCCAATGGAGTGGCAATTCTTTTCAACAACACTTTTGAGTTCAAGGTTTTTTCATGTAAAACTGATCCGAACGGTAATTTTTTGGCGCTCAGTTTGGATATTTATGGATGTAACATTACTTTAATTAATTTATACGGTCCTAACAAAGATGATCCTAATTTCTATGAAACTGTGAATAATATAATTACTGATTACGATAATCCCCACACAATTATATGTGGAGATTGGAGATTGGAATTTGGAATTGGATATCAGAATTGATTGTTATAATTATGTTAACATTAACAACCCGTTGGCTAGGCAGAGTGTTGGATTTGTGTAACCAATTAAATCTCTTTAATAGATGTTAATTTTGCATCGGGGATAAAGAATATTAATTTTGTTTTTTTACCCTACACCGATCGATGTGTGTTAGCACTGTATACTCAGTACTTTCCCGAGTTCTGTGAAAAAAAAAAATCACAGGCAAATTACTCGGGTGGGATTCGAACCCACGACCTTTGCATCTAGAGCAGTGTCTTACCAACTAGACCACCGAGATTGCCCGGCAGCTAGAGGCAGTTCGAATCCTATATTTTAGCAGCGGGTACCGCAACGATTTAATAGATGTTAATTTTGCATCGGGGATAAAGAATATTAATTTTGTTTTTTTACCCTACACCGATGTGTGTTAGCACTGTATACTCAGTACTTTCCCGAGTTCTGTGAAAAAAATCACAGGCAAATTACTCGGGTGGGATTCGAACCCACGACCTTTGCATCTAGAGCAGTGTCTTACCAACTAGACCACCGAGATTGCCCGGCAGCTAGAGGCAGTTCGAATCCTATATTTTAGCAGCGGGTACCGCAACGATTTAATAGATGTTAATTTTGCATCGGGGATAAAGAATATTAATTTTGTTTTTTTTACCCTACACCGATGTGTGTTAGCACTGTATACTCAGTACTTTCCCGAGTTCTGTGAAAAAAATCACAGGCAAATTACTCGGGTGGGATTCGAACCCACGACCTTTGCATCTAGAGCAGTGTCTTACCAACTAGACCACCGAGATTGCCCGGCAGCTAGAGGCAGTTCGAATCCTATATTTTAGCAGCGGGTACCGCAACGATTTAATAGATGTTAATTTTGCATCGGGGATAAAGAATATTAATTTTGTTTTTTTTACCCTACACCGATGTGTGTTAGCACTGTATACTCAGTACTTTCCCGAGTTCTGTGAAAAAAATCACAGGCAAATTACTCGGGTGGGATTCGAACCCACGACCTTTGCATCTAGAGCAGTGTCTTACCAACTAGACCACCGAGATTGCCCGGCAGCTAGAGGCAGTTCGAATCCTATATTTTAGCAGCGGGTACCGCAACGATTTAATAGATGTTAATTTTGCATCGGGGATAAAGAATATTAATTTTTTTTTTTTTTTTTTTACCCTACACCGATGTGTGTTAGCACTGTATACTCAGTACTTTCCCGAGTTCTGTGAAAAAAATCACAGGCAAATTACTCGGGTGGGATTCGAACCCACGACCTTTGCATCTAGAGCAGTGTCTTACCAACTAGACCACCGAGATTGCCCGGCAGCTAGAGGCAGTTCGAATCCTATATTTTAGCAGCGGGTACCGCAACGATTTAATAGATGTTAATTTTGCATCGGGGATAAAGAATATTAATTTTGTTTTTTTACCCTACACCGATGTGTGTTAGCAATGTATACTCAGTACTTTCCCGAGTTCTGTGAAAAAAATCACAGGCAAATTACTCGGGTGGGATTCGAACCCACGACCTTTGCATCTAGAGCAGTGTCTTACCAACTAGACCACCGAGATTGCCCGGCAGCTAGAGGCAGTTCGAATCCTATATTTTAGCAGCGGGTACCGCAACGATTTAATAGATGTTAATTTTGCATCGGGGATAAAGAATATTAATTTTGTTTTTTTACCCTACACCGATGTGTGTTAGCACTGTATACTCAGTACTTTCCCGAGTTCTGTGAAAAAAATCACAGGCAAATTACTCGGGTGGGATTCGAACCCACGACCTTTGCATCTAGAGCAGTGTCTTACCAACTAGACCACCGAGATTGCCCGGCAGCTAGAGGCAGTTCGAATCCTATATTTTAGCAGCGGGTACCGCAACGATTTAATAGATGTTAATTTTGCATCGGGGATAAAGAATATTAATTTTGTTTTTTTTACCCTACACCGATGTGTGTTAGCACTGCATACTCAGTACTTTCCCGAGTTCTGTGAAAAAAATCACAGGCAAATTACTCGGGTGGGATTCGAACCCACGACCTTTGCATCTAGAGCAGTGTCTTACCAACTAGACCACCGAGATTGCCCGGCAGCTAGAGGCAGTTCGAATCCTATATTTTAGCAGCGGGTACCGCAACGATTTAATAGATGTTAATTTTGCATCGGGGATAAAGAATATTAATTTTGTTTTTTTACCCTACACCGATGTGTGTTAGCACTGTATACTCAGTACTTTCCCGAGTTCTGTGAAAAAAATCACAGGCAAATTACTCGGGTGGGATTCGAACCCACGACCTTTGCATCTAGAGCAGTGTCTTACCAACTAGACCACCGAGATTGCCCGGCAGCTAGAGGCAGTTCGAATCCTATATTTTAGCAGCGGGTACCGCAACGATTTAATAGATGTTAATTTTGCATCGGGGATAAAGAATATTAATTTTGTTTTTTTTACCCTACACCGATGTGTGTTAGCACTGTATACTCAGTACTTTCCCGAGTTCTGTGAAAAAAAAATCACAGGCAAATTACTCGGCTGGGATTCGAACCCACGACCTTTGCATCTAGAGCAGTGTCTTACCAACTAGACCACCGAGATTGCCCGGCAGCTAGAGGCAGTTCGAATCCTATATTTTAGCAGCGGGTACCGCAACGATTTAATAGATGTTAATTTTGCATCGGGGATAAAGAATATTAATTTTTTTTTTTTTTACCCTACACCGATGTGTGTTAGCACTGTATACTCAGTACTTTCCCGAGTTCTGTGAAAAAAAATCACAGGCAAATTACTCGGGTGGGATTCGAACCCACGACCTTTGCATCTAGAGCAGTGTCTTACCAACTAGACCACCGAGATTGCCCGGCAGCTAGAGGCAACATTTGTTTAGTTATTCTGATTCTCCAGTTCTTTCAAACTTGACTCGGGATCGCATTGAGGGTCCGCTGTCATATCAGGAGGTTTTGAACGCCCTGAAAAGGAGTAAAAACGGAAAGTCTCCGGGGTCTGATGGTTTCAGCTTTGAATTTTTTAAATTCTATTTCTCAGATTTGTCATGGTTTTTATTGCGGTCTCTGAATTTTGGCTACGAAACAGGAAAATGTTCAGTCACCCAGCAAAATGGGATTATCACCCTGCTACCAAAAGGGGATAAACCCCGTCAATTTTTGAGGAACTGGAGACCCATTTCCTTATTAAATATTACGTACAAACTGGCCTCTTCTTGTATAGCAGAGAGAATTAAAACATGCCTTCCTTCTATTATACATTAAACAACAAAAAGGCTTTTTGCAAGGTCGCTATATAGGAGAAAACATTCGTTTAATGTATGATTTGCTTAACTACACAGACAACAACAACATTCCTGGTTTGTTTCTTTTAGTTGATTTTGAGAAAGCCTTTGAGTCGGTCTCCCACGACTTTATTTTTCAGATTCTTGAGCTGTTTAATTTTGGCCCCTGAATACAAAAGTGGTTTCAAGTGCTGTACAATGGTGCAAAAGCCTCTGTATTGGTAAACGGTTTCTTGTCAGAATCTTTTCAAATTGAGCGCGGTTGCCGGCAAGGTGACGGCTTAAGCCCTAATTTGTTCCTTTTGTGTGCCGAAATTCTGGGCAAAATGGTTCGCAGGGACATTTTGAAAGGAGATACAGTTGAGGGTTCCGAATACAGGCTTTCTCAATATGCAGACGACACCGTGTTTATTTTAGACGGTTCAGAAAATTCGCTTAGCAGAGTCTTTAAGCTACTAGATGATTTTGCTTGTATGTCGGGCCTTAAAGTTAATAGTGGTAAAACTAATGCTTGAGAGGCGGTTGGCCCCGTAAATGCCGGATAAGATTGCGGGCGAACTTTGTGATACCGTAGATCAATGTTATCATTGTTGATGAAATTCCAATTCTGTGCTCTGCAGAAATTTTGGATCAGTTCATTAGCTAGAACAATTTTGTGACATTGTTGCTGATTTTCCCTGTTTCTGTGGATGATGGAAGAAACCGTGATGTCATTGATGAAATACTTCTCCTTTGCCAATTCACATAGAGATTCAAGTTTACTTGCAATCGTTTGCACGTCGTCCTTAGTATTGTTCGTTCCAATATGAACAATAAGCTCAGAGACTTTGTGACATAAAGATCCATTCCTGAAAACTCTTGAAATGTCTTCAATCTTTGCCCCTGGGTGTGATATGACTGAGACTGATTTAGATTGGCTCAGCTTGTCGCCTTTGATAAACTTGATCATGGAATCACCGACAATGGTAACAGCTTTGGCGGGCCGTTGTCGAAATTGAGTTGCCTGTTTGGCACGATACTCCTTCAGTTGTTCAGAAAATACTTTCCCCTCTGATACTGAATGTGTAGTTTTGTATGTTGGCTTTGGTGGGGACAACAAGGTTGACGCAGAGGGATGATCAGACTGGGGAGACAATTCTGAATGGACAAGTTGGTCATAATACTCGTCGATTATTTCCTCTGCGGTTGGGTCAGATATTTTGGAATTTGCATCAGCTGAAAGCTTGCTAAATCGGTTTGAAAGCTTAACAACTGGCACATGTGGAATGCCAGGTGATGATTTGGCTCCGAAAGCTTTGTTATGACTGTCTTTTTGTGACTGATGAGGTCCCACCTGTCTGTTGTTGTTGACCAGTGTCCATGGTGAGTTCGTGAACGCAGAAGTAGTAGCTGTATTCTTGAGGGTCTGAACATTACTTGCCCCAGTAGCTGTATGAGAACAATAGTGGGCATCATATTGTGATGTTAATTGTGCTATTTTAGTCTCCATATTTCTATTTTCCTCTGTCAACAGCTTGTTGTTAGACTTCAGATGATCGATTTCACAGAACTGGACTCTTATTTCATTTTTCATTTGCTTAATAGAAATCTTCAATTGTCTTATTTCATCGCACAAAACTGAATCTGACATGTTGTGTTTGGTTACCGTTGTCTTGGTAGGACTGCGGGGTGTCATGGCGACTGAGAGTTTGGTCCCAGCTTGGAGTTCATTTGGAGCTGGGGCAGATTCCAAAGTTGAGATGCATTTAGATTTCGATGAGGAGAGACATGCTTTCGGGAAGCACTGCTTTTTCCCACTGAGGTAAAAATACAGCTCAATAATGTCATCAGCGATAGCCTCAGCTGATCTTCTTGACTTTAATATCAGGTTGTCGTTGTAAGTACCTTGTAATGACGTCTCGCCACCATTTTGTATCCTCTTGTTGTAACTGAGCATATAATTACCTAGTCTCGGCGGGAGAGGGCGAGTCGCGCTGATGCACCGAACTGGGATGGAACACACAATCAGAAGAGGCACACAAACACACAGGTAAGGTTCTGGAACACGACTGACTCGTGGCTCTGACGCCTGAGAGCAGCGGCCGAGCCACGGTCATGCATCGCTGGTTTATTGCATAACCTCAGAGGGCGTGGCTCACTATATCCCTCCCCGTTTTATTTTTAAAGAATTCAAAATATATATATATTTTTTTAATCCATAATATTAGACACATATTAAAAGAAAGATATTTTAGTCATTCCTTGTGACTAACTGTTAGGCCGTACCTCTGCCTCTGCCTTATCATTTGAAGTCAGTCCAACACAATTATAAAACTAGACATTAGGTGTTTGTGAACAAACACAAAGCTGTTCCGTTAAGTTGTGCTTTGATTAAACTCAAGTTTAATCTTCAATGCACAAGGGGTCTATAATTGAAAAGAAATTGAAAATCGGGTGTTTAGTTCTTCAGATATGGTACAACTTCCGGTTGACCCGTAAGTAAAGGTCAACATGGGGTCACGGTAACCCAAGTTCAATTTTCAATGTGCAAAGGATCTAATAACTGAAAAGAAATGGAATTGGATTGTGTAGTTCTTGAGATATGGTCCCACTTCTGGTTGACCCGGAAGTAAAGGTTAACATGGGGTCACGGTAACCCCCTAGTTCAATCTTCAATGCTCAATGAGTCTATAACTGAAAAGAACTTGAAATGCACATAATTATCGTTTCCAATCAGGCTCATAGTCTTTGTTATTTTTTTATATAAACTGTGCTTGAGGTATTAAATGCAAGAAACATTAAACGCTAGAGGGCGTTCCACAACAATTCGATTGCACATGCTCATTTATTTTGCAGGATGATTGTGCAGAGCCAAATAATGTTGCACTGAAGAGGCAATGTTTTTGATTACAACCGCAGATGTGTTAACGTTTTTTTTACTCGAAATTTTGTTATTGAGGAACATGTCTCACAAGTATACTAAGCCTGTGACGGTTACACGGTTAACCAACCGATCAACCGGTTAAACTTTTACATTTTTACAGTTCGGATAAACGTAAAACAATTCAATCAAAAAGTGCCGCGAAACATTGACTATAATAATTGCCTAGTTAGTCAAGTACACACGCCCACAAGCCAAAATTCTCTGCTAACCCCTGAAATACGCTTGATGTAAGCATGGAACTTGCTGCGGTAAGCATTGATTATTTGCTTTTGGTAAGCAGAGCCATGTATTTGGGCCTGGGTCTCACAACTTGGCGTATAAAGTGAACTATCCCTCATACGAATGAGCCCAATTTCATGGCTCTGGTTACTGCCGAAATCCATGCTTACAGTCACCCATTCTCCGCCTATTTTGGAAGCGTCAAATTTTTGCGCTATTTGTGTAAGCGAAGAATGCCTAGCTACGTGAAGTACACATGCGCACAAGCCAAAATTCTCTGCTAACCCCTGAAATACGCTTGACGTAAGCACGGAATTCTCTGCCGTAAGCGTTGATTATTTGCTTTTGGTAAGCAGAGCCATGTATTTGGGCCTGGGTCTCACAACTTAGCGGATAAAGTGAATTATCCCTCAATTAAACGAATGTGCCCAATTTCATGGCTCTGGTTACTGCCGAAATCCATGCTAACAGTCACCCATTCTCCGCCTATTTTGGAAGCGTCAAATTTTTGCGCTATTTGTGTAAGTGAAGAATGCCTAGTTACATGAAGTACACACGCACATAAGCACGGAATTCTCTGCTTCCGTAAGCGTTGACTCTTTGCTTTTGGTAAGCAGAGCCATGTATTTGGGCCTGGGTCTCACAACTTAGTGTATAAAGTGAACTACCCCTCATTTAAACAAATGAGCCCAATTACATGGCTCTGGTTACTGCTGAAATCCATGCTTACGGTCAACATTCTCCGCTTATTTTGCAAGCGTCGAATTTCTGCTCTAGCTGTGTAAGCGAAGAATGCCTAGTTACGTGAAGTACACACGAGAAAAAGCCGTTATTCTCTGCTAACCCCTGAAATACGACGTAAGCGTTTTTGCTTACGGTAAGCAGAGTCATGAAATTGGGTCCAGGTCTCACAAGTTAGTACGCAAACCACACAAGACTGTATATCATGGAATAGGTTTCACAATTTAGTACGTAAAGCAATCACACCACAGGTCTCACAAATTAGTAAGTAAAGCAATCACACCACAGGTCTCACAAGTTAGTAAGTAAAGATTGGTCTATGCTGTTGTATTAAAATCATAATTGTAAAAAAAAAAAAAACTTTTGAATATCGTGTTTGTTATTTTTGTTGCGATAAAATATTAAATGCGGTATGAGTTAATAAGTTAGTACATAACACAAACTGCCACTCTTATCAAAGAATTATGAATTCGAAACGAATTATGAATTTGAAACGAATTATTAATTCAAAACGAATCATTAATCTGTTACTACGCCTGCTTTCCGCTGATACACTGTAACATCTCAGTGCATGCCACAATTGCGCTTTAGTAGCACATAATAATTTTGGGTAGACGATTTAAATTTTGGTCTATGCTATTGTACTAACATTTGTTGTGTCTTTTTAATACTGAATGTTTTTGTTGGGCTAAAATAGTAAATGTTGGATATGACTTTATTGTTCATTTTGGCTCTTCATGCACACCCATGAAAAAATGTATGTTTTCTTTTCTACACCTTTCCCCCCCATTCAGCTACAATTCGAGCCTCATTGCAACCCCCAACAGGTTTGTTGTTTGCTACATAGTGATTTCCCTAAGTAATGCATTCGCACAAGAACCTTAAAAACGTGGTTTCAGGCGAATGGGTAGCCTTGTTTCCTTCACGATTCAGCTTCAAGTAATGCCTTTGCATAAGAAACCTAAAAGATTGTTTTCCAGTGAACGGGACCCAGGCGCAGACAAGTCTGACACGCGGGCAACATCGTCCAAACACACGGCGTTCTATTTTCAACGTTCACGCTGAATAACAACAAGATCTGAGCGGACACGTCGCTCTGCGCTGAGAGCAAGAAAATTCTTCTCGATTCTTGTGAGTGAACGTAGACTTGTGTCAGTCGGCGCAGGAATGACTCTTTATAATATACTCTACATACAAAAATCGCAAAAACACAGATCATATGGGTTTAAGACTTGATCGAGTTGAAAAAAGGCAAGCAAGAGCACCGTTAAACTCGTATAGCGCCCTCATTTGTTAAAAAAATAGAGCTTGACTCCTTTTTTATTTATAAACTCACAGATTATTGGCAAAGTACCCGTGGCGTTAAATTTGCCTGAGAATTTGGTTTTTTTTTACTGACAATGTTTTGGTAAGTTTTGATGCTTTTAAACTGAAGTTCAATAAAATCTTTCTTGTTTTAAGAAACATTTGTGTAATCTAGGACGTTAAATTTGAGCTTAATTGAAAAAATATGTTTCTAGAAGTCGGAATTGATTCCACTATCTCCATGTGTTTTGTGCACGGGCGAAAATGCGCAATAAATGACGTCATTATGACGTCGTTCGTTGTTTTAGGCCGGAAAGCACATCTACAGTATCTCATAAGTCTAAAACTAAAAAAAGTTTGACGATCGGCGGTATACTTTTTGAGATATGGTGCTTACAAGGCTGGCTAATTAAATATTCACCTCGCTGTAAAGTGGCTAATTAATTAAGAATTTTAACAATTATCACAATAAATGTTAAGTTTATGTACTAAGCTTCAATTTGATATAGGACCAAACCCCTTCATATTTAAACATTAGGATATTTGGTGTATACAAAAAACGTGTACAAATGTTATGGGATTTAGGTGGAAACAAAGAATAATACTAATAATAATAATAAAAACAATAAAAATCTCGACGAAAACAAAACCTGTTCCGACAGTAAGTCGGAACAGCTAATGAATAAAAGACTGTTTTAACCTCTTGCTGGTTTTTTGAGAACGAGATTACACCTTTTCTTTTCATTACAAGTAAATATTTAAAACCAAGCATGTTACCTTTTTTTGGGGGGGGGGGATAAGCTCCCTGTTTTCTTTATGAAAAGAGCTTTTGGCACATTAAAACTTAATTAACTATAGTGATGTTATAACCTTAGACAACCACTTGTTTTTGTTATCCAACAGCTATGTTTTAATTTCTCCAGTCTAACCATACTGAAAAACTTTTTATTTCTGTTGTTAATGTGTTTACAAACAACATTTTCCCTTGAAGGTCCCTTCTTTGTTGGGCCTTGTTTAAGTTTAAAGGGCCTATGAAACAATATTTTTCAACACTTGGAACAACTCTGTGTCCATTCCGACAAAACAATCCCCATCCTTGCCGAACAGACTCTGAAAACCAAATCAGTACAATGAAATGTTATTTCATAACAAAAATTTACTTTCCGTTTTTTTTCTTCAAGTTGTCACAAAAAGCTGTACAAAAGGAAATACACTTAAATAAAAATGAACTTCATGGGCCATTTAATTTTAAAAGACAGACTGCTGGTTACTAAAAAGTAACCCCGTACAAAAAATGTAGTGTTCTGCAGGCACTGTGTGCAGACGTCCTCCTCGTTTATCCGCCAGACACGGGCAACCTCATGGGCGACTAGGCGGGCATTTGTTGGGTTACTGTATGTTGAGCGGGACCATCGAGGAATGAAGTGGGGGGCGTCCGTTTCAAGCAAAAGTCGTATCAGCGGAATTCCTTTTGCCACGTCTTTAAGCTCGGGGTCATTTCTCATGATGATGGGTGTCAGGCCAATGAAAAGGTTCGGGAATTGTCTGCACCATTTTCTCCCCGTTTTCCAGTTGCTGGTAAAACAATGGAGGTGGATTTTCCATTGTTGTGGGAGAATCTCCGACACGATCTGAAAACAGTCGTCGTCAGCTTAAATCTTGTTAACCAAGCTAAACTGCTGTGGTCCGTTCTTATGTAAAATTGGCGCCCCAGTAAGTAATGCCGGAATTGGCGGGTAAAGCGTACTACTGCTAGGAGTTCTTTTCTAGTTGTGCAATACTTTCTTTGCGCCGGGGAAAGTACGTAACTACCATAGCCTATCACTTTCTCAACACCGTCTTGCGTTTGAAGCAGTTCTGCTCCAATTGCAGTATCTGAGGCGTCAGTGTCTAACACAAAAACGTCATTACTATAATTTCTGGGGAATGTTAGCAGGGGCCTAGACGTGAGCTTGTATTTTAATGCTTGGAAAGCTATCTCATGTTCACCTGTCCAAACAAACTGTACATTTTTCTTGGTAAGTTCGTATAAGGGACAAGCTAGTTTGGCGAAGTCCTTTACATGGGCCCTATGGTAGTTCATAAAGCCAAGGAACCTCTCTACGTCCTTGCTAGATACCGGTCTGGGCCAGTCTTGTACCGCGGATACACTATCTGGATTAGGTGATATACCATCCCTACTGACTAACTTTCCTAGGAAAATAACTTCAGTTTGGAGTAGGTGGCACTTTTTTGCCTTCAATTGAGATTATGTGTGCGAAATTTTTCTAAAACTTTCACAAAATTTTGGATTGAGTTCTTGAAACTTGTTCCCAAGATAATGTCATCTAGATATGCTAAAACTTCGGTCCACTCTAATCCCCTGAGTATTAGTGTCATTGCCCTTTGGAAGGTAGCTGGTGCGTTACATAGCCCGAAGGGCATGCGTACATATTCGAAAAGCCCATACTTGGTAATAAAAGCTGTTTTGCTCCTATCTTCCTCAGACAGTTCAATCTGATAATAGCCACTACTCATATCTAGTGTACTGAAAAACATTGTCCCCTCTAAGACATCTAGACACTCCTCTATGTTTGGTAAAGGAAAGGCATCTTTTCTGGTTACGTTACTCAGGGCCCTATAATCGATACAATATCGAACTTTACCGTCTTTCTTTCTGACTAAAACGGGGGGTGAGGCCCATGCTGATGAAGAGGGTTGTATAACACCTATTTTAAGCAAATCATCTAAATGTGTTCTATCTTCTTTTTCAAAACCAAGTGGGGTTCTTCGCATTTTCTGCCTAATAGGAGTGGCACTACCGGTATGTATTGGGTGCTTTATGGCTGAGAATTTCCCTAGGTCCATGTCATCTTGGGAGAACACGTCTGCGTACTCCGTAAGTGTCTTTGCTAAAACTTCCAATTCGTTCGAGGTTAGGTTTGTGTTTGAACGTTTCCACAATTCTTCAATATGCTTTGGAATGGCATTGACCTGTCTAACACCATTCTCGTTATACGCAGCCAATGAACATCGGCCGGGTACATGAGTGGGTGAAGGCGTGTCCGTTCCTACCATTATATCTGTCACTTCCTCTGCTCTACCAATAAAATGACCCCTTTTTAATCGAATATACTGATTACTGTCATTTCGTAAGGAGATGGGACACTCCCGTGATAAGTTATGGGTGTTATTACCTAAAGTAACTAACGTATACGGAATAAGAAGTCCCCTGTGGTCTTCTTCTGGGGCATGAATGATGTAGGATTTGTCAGAATTCTCATCAAACTGAACGGTTGTCTGAATGATTGAGTTCGGGGGCACTACTGTTTTACTTTTCAGTACTACCCTTTGCACGGAGTATTTTTCATCATCATTTTGCCTCATATTTGCGTAGATTTTGTCCCCATTTAGCATCAACAAGTCATTGGCAAGATCTATATTACCACCCTGTGCTATTAAGAAGTCCAACCCTAGGATGAATGTGTCTGCGATAGGAGCGATCAGAATGTCCCATGTGTAGTTATGTTGGCCTATATACGTAAAGGGACCTATGTGATTCGCGTAGCAATCATACTACTACATTTTTCGGCCCCCCTTAATAGAACTTTCTCTTTAACCTGAAAAGGGGGAGAAATTATATCTTGCCTGAGTGTGAACCCCTTGGATTTGTACCGGTATGACAAGACTAATTCCCTTAGAGTTTGAAAAATGAATTTCTCGGAGAGCAACGTCAGTTGAGCAATCCAACCTAGCTAGCGCCGGGTTGGGCTGCTGAACACTAGTGTTGTTCCCGGATACATCGTTACAATTCCCTTTTTGGCCACTGTTCCTAATTTCGGCCGGCCGTTGGCCTACACGACCGGCTTCTGCCCGTTTAAAGTTCTACGCGAGGGCGATGGTGAACGTGCGCGAACTTGAGCTGAATCTTTATGTGGACGACCTCTCGCAAAATGACCGTTCTGGCCACAGTTAAAACAATTATACCTCCCAGGTGAACTCGCTGGGGTTGGGCTAGGATTTCTAGTGGGGTATTGCTTAGGTGAGTGGTCTGGCGAAAAACTTCTCTGGGCCGTGTTAGCTGTTGGGGGAGGTGTACGCATTGGCGGTGCACTATCGGTGCTATGCGGGCGACCCTCTATGTAAGAGACTACTTTGCGCATATTGTCGTTGAATTCCGACCAATCTATATGAATGTCAACGTTGTTTTTACCCAACTGTTTAACCTGTATCTGTTGGACCCTTGGACTACTTGAGCTATCATCAGCAGCACTGCCACTAAATGAAACTGGCCTCACTTTTGGTTTGTTCTTTGTAAGTAAGTTATGATTATGTGCTGCTGTTTGTGTAAATTGTATCGCTTGGTTAAGTGTTTTGGGGTCGCGATACAACGCAAGTTCTGCGGCAGTGACATCATTACACCTTTTCAAAAACGCTTCTCTGGCTATTGTTTCAAAAACATCAGTGTTAGCAGTGGAATATGCCTAATGCGCTGCCCAAACACTTCAATTGACTCATCGTCTTGTTGGCGTATAGCTGCCAGTTCGGCTCGCTGTATGATTGGGTCTTTTATTTTGCCAAACATTTTCATTAATTGGGCTTTGGTGAGATTGTAGCTGTTTGCTACCTCAGGTTCTTGCCACGCATAACAGTCAAGGGCTTTGCTGGTGAGCGCGCCTACTAAATGTAACAGTGTATCCTGGTCATCCCATTGGCAGCACTTTGCAATTATCTCAAATTTAGCGGCAAAGGCATGGAAATCAGAGATTCCATCATAGGGCGTGATTCTAGGGACCGCCTGCTTTCGGGGGCGGTTTGACCCGGCAGACACCGGGCCAGAGTCCGTTGCTAGATCTGTTGGTGGGGCCTGGTTAGTACAAGCTGAGCTGCCAGTGGAATTGTCTACCGTTTCTTTTATTGTCGGCTTTTGTTTAACACTATATAGGAAACACTTTGTTTTTATTGGAAACAGCTCTTTTTGAAAATTACTCATGTATTATTAACCTTTTACTGAGAGCCTATTTACGAACTCGTAATTTGATACTAAAAAAAAAAAATTCATCCGCGGCGGGCCCAAATTCAGAAATGCTGGTTTGTTACTGAACAAAAATCCAAAATGGACCATATCAATTTTGTTCAATCTGAGATGCTTTCATGTCTTTTTCTCAGAAGACCAAAGCAGGATTCGATTTTTTTCATTACAAAAATGAGGCACCTTCTTAGATTTTAAAAAACAAACACGTTTTACAATTAAACGAAAAATATTCACTGGAACAAGCCTAGAAGTGTTTGCAGTCGTTCTCAAATGATATTGGACTTAATGAGCATCATAAATCAATAAAAAATATTACAATAACAAAAACAGATTAAAGAGAAAATAGAAGACAGTTTAAGTTTTCTCAATTATTATTTAATTCTTTATTATTCATATGAAGAAAAACAACACCTTCAGTTACCAGAAGTATTACAACAGGAAATTTTTTAACATTTTAAATCATTGATTCTACAATTATGTACAAAAAGAGTAAAAATATTTAAAGTAAATTTTGCGACAACTGACCATCAACCAATCTACTGTATAAGGGTGGCCAATTGGCACCCTTCATGCACAGTGCATCCTACATGTATGTACAAAAAAAAGCGTTGACAAATTCAAAGTAAATTTTGCGATAACTGACCATCAACCAATCTACCGTATAAGTGGCCAACTGGCACCCTTCATGCACCGTGTATTCTTCATGTATGTACAAAAAAAGCGTTAAAAAATTCAAAGTAAATTTTGCGATAACTGACCATCAACCAATCTACTGTATAAGGGTGGCCAATTGGCACCCTTCATGCACCGTGTATTCTACATGTATGTACAAAAAAAAGCGTTAAAAAATTCAAAGTAAATTTTGCGATAACTGACCATCAACCAGTCTACTGTATAAGGGTGGCCAATTGGCACCCTTCATGCACAGTGCATCCTACATGTATGTAAAAAAAAAGTTATTATTCAAAGTAAATTTTGCGATAACTGACCATCAACCAATCTACTGTATAAGGGTGGCCAATTGGCACACTTCATCTACCGTGTATCCTACATGTATGTAAAAAAAAAGTTATTATTCAAAGTAAATTTTGCGATAACTGACCATCAACCAATCTACTGTATAAGGGTGGCCAATTGGCACCCTTCATGCACCGTGTATTCTACATGTATGTACATAAAGGATAAAAATATTCAAAGTAAATTTCAGATAATTTATGATCAACCAGTCTACTGTCTAAGGGTGGCCATTTGGCACCCTTCATGCACCGTGTATTCTACATGTATGTACAAAAAAAAAGAGTTAAAATATTCAAAGTAAATTTCGGATAACACCATTTAAAACAAAAGCTACCAAACCTTACCCCAAAATTGTTAGGTCAAATCAGCTCAATTAGTTTGATTCATCTGACTCGTAATCGAACACATTTTTCTCGGTGTACTCAAATGTATTGTGGCCCCTCAGAGTTCTCCACGACCTTATCACCTTTCTTCACGACAGACTGTGGCAGGATCCGGAAGATTCGTGCTGGCAGGTTGAAAAGCTTGGTGGGGTCTTCTTCAATCGCCACACAGTTTCTTCCTTCTTTAAGTGCAGCAATCAGTCCAGTTCCTGTGTGAAATAACAATATTTTGTATATAGATAATTTTGGAAGCACATGTACAACCCAGATGCCCTTAGTGGTATGCTACCAATGCCTTTGAATAAGGGGACATCTTTATTAAGTGCACAAATAGAATCTATATCAAGGTGAACCTGCAATCTCTTAATAACATCTAAGTTGATGTCCCACTGCTGTACCAGCTGAGCTATGAAAGTCCTTCAAACAAAGTTAGAACATGACGAGGAGAGGTGACGTTATGATGACGTCATCGAGTGTTGAATTACAGCAGTTTTTAAAATATTAGCGTGATAACATTTGTGCGCCTTAGCGTGACGTTTTGTGACCCACTTTCTTGATGTTTTTCATCAATATCTCACAAAACAAGCTTTAATTTTTGAATATACTAATTACTGTTAAAATAGTAAACATGTACATTACATGTAGGTACATGTCGGCTACCATTCAAACAGTGCACAAGTTCTGTTTCTAAGAGGGGAAATCCCACTACATATGATGGCACTTGTTTACTCAAGTCGATTGTCAGTAATCCATTCTAAACATTTAAACATATCATTCAGTATTTAAATTTACTTAGTACACAATTAGCGATTAGTTACCTGTGCCACAACATGCGTTCTGCACCCACTGTTGAGGAGCTGAAAATGTCAGGATCACCTCTGTACAGATCAATGGGCTTCTGTTGAGGGTCAGCTAGCTCTCCATCTTCTCCCCTGTGCTTGGGCTCCGCACTGAAGACAACTAAATTGCCGTGCTTTGAAGAGTTCAAAGCCCATTTGATCTTCTTGGGACCTTCACTGCTCTTAACAGCAACCAGCATCTCCCACAGGATCATCTGCACATAAAACAATAACATAAATTTACAGGTGATGACCAGGCGAAGCAGCTAACAAGTGTTAAAAAGTAGGGCTGTAAATGAGTGCTGATATAATAAAATGATGATATTCGATTCCTTTTGTTATTCTTAAGAAGAAATGACATATCCGTTATGTTGATTGGAAAGAGTGAATTTTGACAGTTCAATTTGCACATCAACCATCTTGGTTGAAGTTTTGGTTTACAGTCTAGAAGTAAGGCTAAATGATAAATTTGAAATGTCACACCGAGTAATATTGATTGTTAAAAATGGCACAAATTGTGACCAATAGGTCAGGTCAAATGGGGTGAGACACGTTGTGCACCCAAAGCTCGAGAACATCATTCAGAACTCATGGTCATGTAGGCCCTGAGCAACTTCTGGTTCGGCCACAATAGTAGGTCAAAATGAAATCATGTGACCATAAATTACGAATAAAAAATCATGAACAAATGTTGTTCGCCAGGTCTATGCACCTAAACAGCTAATAACTCACCAGAACTAACGTTATCTATGTGGTAGTAGCAGGTACTGATGTGTGTGAACTGCTGACACTTAGTGAGACTGTTGTTCACCCTCTAAGTCCGAGACCTGGCAGAACACAACCATTTTATAGCTTTGCAGCTTGGCTGTCATGTTGATGCATGTGAAATTTGCCAGGTATGCCTCCAGTTGAGCCTCTTGCCAGTCCTGTTGAGTATTGATAATCAGAATAAATATAATGTCCCAAATTGGAGTTCACTACAAGAATGGATAACTTTCCAGTTTGTTCAAATCTAGATCATCACAAAGTGTTACCATAAGTAAAGGGGTCACTTGCCACATATACCCTGATATGTGCCTTCCTGGATTTAAAAAAAAGAAAATAAAACATTAACGAGGCTTTCTGATGTCCCCCCCCCCCAGAAAAAAAAAACATTATTTTGATTTGGTTTGTTTTACAAATTTGGAGTGTTATACAAATTTTGTTAAAAAGTCAACAAAGTGTTACAAAGCACAAGCCAGAGGGTTTCCCCCTTCCCCCATTAGCTGCCATTCCACTTTCAATGATTTAATCTTGTATTGTAATAATTGCTTACCTTCGGCAAATCTAGCACTCCTAGATGGAACTCAGGGAATGAGCTGTTCAACTCCAACAGGATCTTGTGGTCAAGGACTTGGGCCATCCCTTCAATGTGGTAGCCCGATGTATTGTTTGCACCCTTGTGCGTCATCTCCTTGAAGAGAGACTCTTCACTGGATGATCCCTGTACCTCTGCCTTCAACAGCATGTCACAAAACTTGTTAACTCTGAGGGGACACCGTGTTGGGGAAATTTAAGGGGGACAAACTGAAATAGGATGTTGCGGGTTGTGTTGAAAGGGAAGCGCTCCTCAACTTCTTCCCAAGACTCTGATTTTGTCAAATTTACAATTATTTTTTGGATAGCAGCCAGTTTATTCAGCTCTTCCCCTTCTTTCTTGAACTCTGAAAGAGTTATGTCACCATTTGATACCTTCTGTAACATCGGCGTGAATGCTGCTTCTGGCAAGCTTCTTTAAGGTCGAAATAAGTATGGCTTTATTTGTGGAACTCTTGTTTTAAGAGCTTTTTCGTTTAGGTTTTGGCCTTTTAGGTCCCCATTTTCATGCTTAGTTATTACTGACTCTAGTAAGTCAAAAGAGGGTCCTTGTGATCAGGCTAGGAACAGTAGTGTCCTGAAATAGTGACTCTTGACATCATCCTGTAACCAAAGGAGGGCAAAAGAAAAGGGGATTAAATAATTTAACCTTTTACCAACATGAACAAATTATATTGATTGGCAAAAGATTTACATAAAAGCACATTTCATATGTTACTACACAACACTTTGTAATTTAAAATTAGTTATTTATCGTTCATACCAGTGACCAACCACTCTGCATCCATCGAAATCAATCATCATTATTGGGTAATTCCTATAATGCGAATGATATAACAAATTGCCCTCATGGTAATATGCACTATCCATGTTTCAGAATTGTGTATGTCATGTTAACTTTTTATTTTCCAAATTTATAATGATAGAGATTTAAGGCAATATTATATGTGATTTTTTTTTCAGGTGTCAATTGGAGACCAAGGTAAGCAGCCACAGTTAGTCTCCTTTGAGGAAACAAGAGACACCTTGGAGGAAGGACAGCTGGTGGCACTGCATTTGGAGGATAAGTCCAAGAGGCCATTCATAGGGGAAGTCATCCACAAAGGTCAAACTACAATCCAGGTGCAATGGTTCAAAGGCTCATGGTTAAAGGAATGGAAAGGCATGACTGTTGGCAGAGGGAAAAATATAAAGCCATATGTAGATCATGTGCCTATCCAATCTGTTATTCTCTGGGGTTTCTTATTAACGCACCGAGGCTGCCTAAACAAGGCAACACGTTTGGAACTTAAAAGAAAATATTCAGAACTAGATGAGGACACAGAATAAGATGAATAAACTTACAATAAACGTTATAACTTTCATTAGACTTGTTGATCATCAGTTATGCGAAATTAACTTTGAGCATTTCTAAACACATACATGAAGGGTGTCAATTGGCCACCCTTATACAGTAGACTGGTTGATGGTCAGTTGTTGGAAATTTACTTTGAATATTTTAACTCTTTTTTGTACATACATGTAGGATGCACGGTGCATGAAGGGTGCCAGTTGGCCACCCTTATACAGGAGATTGGTTGATGGTCAGTTATTGAAAATTTACTTTGAATATTTTAACTCTTTTTTTTAAACATACATGTAGAATACACAGTGCATGAAGGGTGCCAAATGGCCACCCTTATACAGTAGACTGGTTGATGGTCAGTTATCGTAAATTTACTTTTAATATTTTCCCTTTTTTTGTACATACATGTAGGATACATGGTGCATGGAGGGTGCCAATTGGCCACCCTTATACAGTAGATTGGTTGATGGTCAGTTAATGGAAATTTACTTTTAATATTTTCACTCTTTTTTTTGTACATACATGTAGGATACACGGTGCATGAAGGGTGCCAATTGGCCACCCTTATACAGTAGACTGGTTGATGGTCAGTTATTGGAAATTTACTTTGAATATTTTAACTCTTTTTTTTACACATACATGTAGAATACACGGTGCATGAAGGGTGCCAATTGGCCACCCTTATACAGTAGATTGGTTGATGGTCAGTTATCGCAAAATTTACTTTGAATAAAAAATTATTTTCACTCTTTTTGTACATACATGTAGAATACACGGTGCATGAAGGGTGCCAATTTGCCACCCTTATTATACAGTAGACTGGTTGATGGTCAGTTATCTGAAATTTACTTTGAATATTTTCACTTTTTTTTACATACATGTAGAATACACGGTGCATGAAGGGTGCCAATTGGCCACCCTTATACAGTAGAGTGGTTGATGGTCAGTTATTGGAAATTTACTTTGAATATTTTAACTCTTTTTTGTACATACATGTAAGATGCACGGTGCATGAAGGGTGCCAGTTGCCACCCTTATACAGTACAGTCGTTGATGGTCAGTTATTGGAAATTTACTTTGATTATTTTAATTCTTTTTTTGTACATACATGTAGAATACACGGTGCATGAAGGGTGCCAATTGGCCACCTTTATACAGTAGACTGGTTAATCATCAGTTATCTGAAATTTACTTTTAATATTTTTCAATATTTTATGTACATACATGTAGAATACAAGGTACATGAAGGGTGCCAATTGGCCACCCTTTTTTAGTGGACTGGGTTGAGGGAAGTTTTTTAAGCGTGCAATATTTTTGAAGGGAAATTTTAGTAAAACCAAATTAAAAGTATATAATTGCAGGTACTGTCATTTTTTGGGGTAATTAAGGTGTAAATTAAGTGAAAATCTAAATTTTTTCATTTTGTGTGCTTTATTTTTGTTTCCATGTGACTTTGAGTAGGCAACTGTACACTTTCTCTTTTTTAACTAAAAAAACTTCAGTCTTTAGAAAAAGATATGTAAAAGTTATGTTGTCCCTTTTTAGTCTGTGCAAATTAACTTTTCTGCAAACAGAATATTGACGGTGAGATTTTGAACAGTAAAAATTTTACACCCGCGTTACCTACTCTATCCACAAAGCTGGTTATTCTGCCTGATAATTGACGAAACTTAGGCACTTTGAGATTTTTGAAAAGAAAAATTTGAGTTTAGGTACTTTTTTTTTAAAAATGAATAAATTTTTCGTTGAAAAATTGCATTTTGAGTGGATGACAGCTTTTAGACCAATAAAAATGCAATTCACTTGTTTCCTATAAAGACAAAGTGTTTCCTATAACGTTGTTTGTCATGCGCCACGGCCGCGCCATTAACTGTCAAAGGCTTTTGTTCAGATTGGGCTTTCTCCATTGATTTCAACAAGTGTGCTGGGAATGGTGGAGCTTTGTCCTTAATCACTTTAAGCCCTGCATCTATTGTAGGATCGCCCGTTTGTTGGGTTGCAGGTTGCGTAATAGGAATCTGAGTTTGGTGTGGGGCTATTGTGGGCTTTTTATCCGACGACGCAGCCTGCATAGCGGGAATTCCGAATTGTGGCACGGGACCATGAGGTTTTGTATTACCTTGAATTAGATCAGTTAGGTGGCTTTCTGACATCTGTGATTGAATCTTTAGGTCTTTAATGGCATTTGTTATTGCATTTGTATTTTCCATCATTATTTTGCCTAACTCACCCATTTGCTTAGCAATAAGTGTTATGGGGTCAACAGTTTCTTTGTGTTTTTCAGGTCCCCCCAGTTCAGAACCGTTAGATGGAAGGTCGGCCGTGTACTCAAATGAAATTAGCCCTTTTTCATGTAATTCATTGAGTTTGGTTTGGAGGGCTGGGGACTCATGAAAATCATCGATAATGACTGTTCCCTTCTTAGTTCTTAGTGAAACTATAAGTTCTGCAAACTTCACCCCAATACCCGGTAAAGTAGTCAGCTGTTTTACAGTAGCTTTGTTAATGCAAATGGCCATGGTTTCAGAATAATAAGAATAATACTACTAATTGGTTTGAAATCTGCTATAATATAGAATGGTTCAATACCGTATCACTCGCTTGTTACTGCCAGCGCTACTGTCGGGAGTGATGCTCGACAGCTTGACCTGACTAGCAGTACAACAATATTTCAAATAGAAGATAACACGCTTTTTCCGTGACAAAATGTTGTTTTTTAAAGTTTTTTTTTAAGAGGAACGCATGTCGTAGCTCGCTTGAGTTATAGCAGACTTCTGTCAGATTTATACAATACAAAACAATATTAAATTCCTAGCAATTCTAACAAACAGTAAGAAGATTTGAGTGACAATAATATATATCCATGTGAAATAAATATACAGCAAATTCAACAAACTGCCGGACTTGCTGAGTTTGTATAAATATGGCCGAAAATAAAAACGAAACGTATAAAGTATTTCGCCGTATAAAAGGCGGGGAGCACACACAGTAGAATTTCCACCGTGTGGGTATACCACGCCCTTCACTTAAGCAAAAGATTCTATTTCCGAGAAGAATTTTTTTTAGTACTTTTTCCAAAGTTTTAGTAATTAAATTTGTTTATGAAATTGCACGGAACAATTTATCCTCGTCGCCAATGTTGTAATTGAGCATATAATTACCTAGAAGTCTCGGCGGGAGAGGGTGAGTCGCGCTGATGCACCGAACTGGGGTGGAACACACAATCAGAAGAGGCACACACACAGGTTAGGTTCTGGAACACGACTGACTCGTGGCTCGGACGCCTGAGAGCAGCGGCCGAGCCACGGTCATGCATCGCTGGTTTATTGCATAACCTCAGAGGGTGTGGCTCACTACACTCTCTACCCACTTAGCTTCAGCTGGAGTAAATATAGATTTCCTGGTGCCATGAAGCTCATCAATATTCAAATTGTCTGTCAACTGCTTCTTGACTGAAACAGTGGATAAACTTCCAACTTGTAGAAGGATTTGCTGGCCAATTCTGCTGATATTTTGAAGAAATTGCGGAGCTAGAACCGGCACTTCTAATACCAGTGACGCCATCTTTTCCAACGTTTGTTTTCTTTATATAGTGCATTTCTGTAAAAAAAATTCAAACTTTAATTTGTAGAATATCTGATGTATGAATGGACATATGGGCTTTTCAGTGAGGATCAGGAAGAAGCTGTGATGGAGGCCCTTACAAATATCTTCTCAAAGAAGGACTACTATGTAAGTATAAATGTAAGGTACCGTCACAAAAATAACTAGACATTGATTTTTGTTTATTACAAAAACAAGGTGTTCGTCATTGATGTCATATAATTATGATTGGATAATTTTTATGTTATCATTCCGAGTTGTGGTTCAGGAGTAAGATTTTGTTCCAATATAAATCTTCAATTTCCGGTTTGAACCCAAAGTTAGGTCAAATGAGGTCATACTGTGTAGCGCTAGGTTAGTCCTAGGAGCCCTTTGTAATGCCGTGTAGTTAATAAAAATCCAAAGTGTGGTTCAGAATTTGAATTTGATCACCCGGTTTGAACCGGAAGTCAAGGTTAAATGAGGTCACACTGTGTATCATTTGTTAAGTTTTGGGAGCTCTTTCTGATGACGTATACATTATGAAAATACAATTTGTGGTTGAGGAGTTATTATTTTTTTAATTATTAATTTCATCTTCTGGTTTGAACCCGAAGTCAAGTTCAATTGTGGTAACATTCCGTGTATCGTTTCTTAAATTAATACACACCTCCCCAATGATGCATAGATTATAAAAATACAATGTGTGGTTCAAGAGTTATGATTTTTTGAAACATTAATTTTCAACTTGGGTGTGCAATATACAATGCAATAGCGAGCGATGCCAAATGTATTCCAGCCTCGCGCCGTTTCGATACCTCTCGTCACTTACCCCTGGTAGGGATGTGCTAAGAAACAATGCTGATTGGCTCCCAAAAGTGACTACTTTGCGTGCCACGCTTGTTAAAAACTTTCAAGCACTTGTATGGCGCTTGTAGGCCCTTAGTACGCGCGTGTGAAAATGCAAGTATTTTGACGCGATTCCATTTCAAATGAATCATGTTTTTACACGGTCACCCTAAACTGCATACAGTTAGACATATCACAAGTTCTAAGAAGAAAGACAGGGGACCAGTTGCTGTTTGACCTGATGCCTCTTTTGCGCGTTACCATACTTGAGCGGGCGCGTAGAGTGGATCGATCACATGCATAATTAAAATGTGCTAGATTCTAGCACATTTTAATGAACCGATTCCAGGGGTTATGATCAAGCAAGGCTTGCCGGGAAAAAAATTGCTCGGCGAGATTGATCACCACTGGGAACAAGGTTGAATGTATTCCTATATGTAGCTTAACACTACTCAATACAGATATGTTAAATTACTACACGTGCAATGTACATGTGGCTGTATTAACGTGTATTGAGACATTAACTACACATGCATCATACACGTGCGTTGGTGGTACAGGTTTGACATGCATTGTATTTACGTGTAGGGCAACACTACCGTTTGTTGTACAATCACGAGCGCTTTGACGTCGTTTTAACAAAATGCAAAGGTTAAAAGGTTATTATTTGTGTGCAAAAGTTTCAGCAGGATAACTCGTCTGTAACCTGATGCAAAATTAATGTTTAAATACTACATAGTTTTTGATCTGATGCAAAATGATCTGATGCAAATGTAATCTGCAAAATTAAAGTTTAAATACTACATAGTTTTTGAGATATGAATTTTTGAAATTTTCCAACTTCCGGTTTGAACCGGAAGTCAAAATCAAATGGGGTCATATTGTGTGTAGCGTTTGTTGAACTTTTAACGACCTATCCGATGATGTGTAGATTGTAAAAATCCAACATGTGGTTCATGAGTTATGATTTTTTACAAATAATTAACTTTGATTTAATGTAATGCAATAGCCAATGACGTCATCAAGCCATCATGTTTTTGGCGTCTTGATACTGAGGTTCAATTTTCTGATGAGTTTCGACGTTAATTTTAATTTCAATCTTGAGTTATGACCAAAAATTGAATTTTTTTACGAGAAAACATCAAGAAAGACTTTGACCTTCCGGTTAGACCAGAAGTAAAGTTCATACGATTTTGGCGTTAACTTTTCAAATGTTGCCCCAGTCTTGATCTATCCGATGCCATGAGCATCATAGCTTTTTAAATTTACGAAGATACAGCGAATAAAAAATGGTAATTTTCAATTTTAAAAACCTTGTAATTCGACACCTTAAGACGTCATCATGACAACTGTGCCGTCCTCATATTAAGGTTCAATTGTCTGATGTGTTTCAAGGTTTAATTCAGTTTAAATCTTGAGTTTTGCTGTAGAGAAGAGTTCTCCGGAAGAAGATGGAGAAGAAAAAAAACTAGACATTTAGTTTTTTTTCTACAAAAACAAGGTGTTCGTTATCGATTTCATTTCATCTACCCGATTGGTGGTTTAGGAGTAAGATTTTGGACAAACAGAAATCTTCAACTTCCAGTTTGAACCAAAACTTAGATCAAATGAGGTCATACTGTGTAGCGCTAGGTAAGTCATAGGAGCCCTTTGTAATGCCGTGTAGTTAATAAAAATCCAATCTGTGGTTCAGGGGTTATGATTAAAGCAAGTATTGAGTTTGAACCGGAAGTCAAGGTCAAATTGGGTCGCACTCTGTGTGTCATTTCTTAAGTTGATAAATACTTCCTCAATGATGTAAAGATTGTTTTAAAAAATGTGTGCTTAAGAAGTTATGATTTTTTTTTAATATTAATTTTTAACTTCCGGTTTGAACTAGAAGTCGGGGTTAAATGAGGTCACACTGGGTAAAATTTGTTAAATTTTAGAAGCTCTTTCTGATGACGTAAGCATTATGAAAATACAATAAGTGGTTGAGGAGTTATTATTTTTAAATATTAATTTCATCTTCCGGTTTAAACCGGATGTCAAAGTCAAATTGGGTCGCATTCTGTGTGTCATTACTTAAGTTGATAAATACTTTCCCAATGATGTAAAGATTGTTAAAAAAAACATGGGTGCTTTAGAAGTTAGGATTTTTTTAAACAATTTTTAACTTCCAGTTTGAACAAGAAGTCGGGGTTAAATGAGGTCACACTGTGTATCATTTGAAAGTTTTAGGAGCTCTTTCTGATGACGTGTACATTATGAAAATACAATAACTGCTTGAGGAGTTATTTTTTTTAAATATTAATTTCATCTTCCGGTTTAAACCGGAAGTCAAGGTCAAACGTGGTAACGTTCTGTGTATCGTTTCTGAAATTGTTACACACCTCCCAATGATGCATAAATTGTAAAAATCCAATTTGTGGTTCAGAAGTTATGATTTTTTGAAACATTAAATTTAAGTTTCCGCTTTAAACCGGAAGTTAAGGTCAAACGGGTCAGAATTTGTGTAGCACTTGTTTAATTTATCAATACCGTTCAGACGACGTACGGATTGTAACAATCCAATGTGTGTTTAAGGAGTTATGATTTTTTCAAATGTTGAAATGACTATCATTATTTGGGTGTACAATTTACAATGAAATAGCGAGCGAGCCAAATGTATTCCTATATGTAGCTTTACAGTTTCAATACAGACATGTTCACTTAAACCAGATGCGCAATGTACATGTGGCTGTATGGACGTGTAGCAAGACCTTAGCTACACGTACATCGTACACGTGCGTGGCTGGTACAGGTTTGATTTTCATTGTATCTACGTGTAGGCCAACACTACTATCAGTTGTCGTACAATGTGTTTCAACAGACACGTACGCTTTGACGTTCAAGTTTTAACCAAATGCAAAAAATAAAATGTTATTATCCCTGTGCAAAAGTTTCGGCAGGATAACTCATCTGTAATCTGATGCAACATTTACATTAAAATTTTACGTACTTTTTGAGATATGAATTTTTGAAATTTTCAACTTCCGGTTTGAACCGGAAGTCAGGGTCAAATGGGGTCATGTTGTGTGTAGCGTTTGTTGAGCTTTTAACGCCATATTCGATGATATGTAGATTGTAAAAATCCAACAGGTGGTTCATGAGTTATGATTTTTTACAAGTATTAAACTTTGACTTAATGTAATTCAAAAATCGATGACGTCATCATGACATCACACATTTTTTGTCGTCTTGATACTAAGGTTTAATTGTCTGATAAGTTTCAACCGTCAAGTCAGTTTCAATCTTGAGTTATGCTGTAGAAAAGCCCAAAACATGACTTTTTGAAGGAAAAAAATCAAAGGTAAACTTCGACCTAGGGTAACGACCCGGAAGTAAAAGTCAAACGATTTTGGCATTAATTTTTTTAATATTGCTCAAGTCTTGGTCTATCAGAAACCAAACTTTAAACATCATAGTTTTCAAAATCATAGAACTACAGCGAATACAAAATGGTAATTTATCAATTTTGAAAACCTTGTTATTCGACACCCGATGACGTCATCGTGACGTCATAAATTCTGTGCCGTCCTCATATTAAGGTTCAATTGTCTGATGAGTTTCAAGGTTCAATTCAACTCGATTTGTGGTTCAGGAGTAAGATTTTGTTCCAATATAAATCTTCAACTTCCGGTTTGAACCAAAACTTACGTCATTTTATTAACCTGATTTGAGCCCTTTGTAATGACGTGTAGTTAATAAAAATCCAATGTGTCGTTCAGATGTTATAATTATTTCAAATAATGAATTTAATCATCCGGTTTGAACCGGAAGTCAAGGTCAAATTGGGTCGCATTCTGTGTGTCAATTCTTAAGTTGATAAATACTTTGCCAATGATGTAAAGATTGCAAAAAAAAACCCCAAAGTGTGCTTTAGAAGTTATGATTTTTTGAAACATTAATTTTTAACTTCCGGTTTGAACCAGAAGTCAGTGTTAAATTAGGTCACACTGTGTATCGTTTATTAAGTCTTAAGAGCTCTTTCTGATGACGTTTACTTGATAAAAATACAATGAGTGGTTGAGGAGTTATAGTTTTTTTAATTATTAATTTCATCTTCCGGTATGAACCGGAAGTCAAGGTCAAATGGCATAACATTTTGTGTATCGTGTCATACCTTCCAAATGATGCATAGATTGTAAAAATCCAATGTGTGGTTTAGAAGTTATGATTTTTTGAAACATGAAATTTCAACTTCCGGCTTGAACCGGAAGTTAAGGTCAAACGGGTCATATTTTGTGTAGCGCGTGTATAATTTATCAAGACCGTTCAGACGACGTTTGGATTGTGAAAATCCAACGTGTGGTTAAGGAGTTATGAATTTTTCAATTATTTCACGGACTATCATTAACTGAATTATTTTGTCACAGAGCTCTGTAAATAATGACCATTCATGTGATATAGCGCCCTCATGTGACATGTACATTTAATGGCAAGGCTGCTTGGACTTTGAACCTTATAAACAATGGAGCGGAACAGCCAGCTACAGTGAATCGGCAAAATACGCAGTTTAAATGCGGGTCATTAAAATGTGGGCTTTAACGTTCGGTTTGGACCAGAAGTAAATGTCAAAATGATATCGTCTCTGCAAAATATGTAGAACACCCAACGTTCTACAAACTTATTCAAAAATTTTGCTGAAATGATAAGTAAGTTTTGCGATATGAATTTTGTGAAATTTTAAACTTCCGATTTGAACCGGAAGTTAAGGTCAAGCGGGTCACATTTTGTGTATCGCGTGTTTAATTTATCAATACCGTTCAGACGACGTATGGATTGTGGAAATCCAACGTGTGGTTAAAGAGATGAATTTTTCAAATATTACACGGACTATCATTTGGGTTTGCAGTGTACATGTACAATGATAGCGAGCGACGCTACATGTATTCGCACATGTACTGTACATGTCAACTTAACTACACGTGCGTTGTAGAAGATATGAAACATTAAATTTCAACTTCCGCTTTGAACCGGAAATTAAGGTCAAACGGTTCACAATTTGTCTAGCGTTTGTTTTATCTATCAATACCGTTCTGACAACGTATTGGTTGTAACAATCCATTGTGTGGTTAAGGAGTTATGAATTTTTAAATATTACACGAACTATCATTATTTGGGTACACTGAAATAGCGAGCGACGCAAAATGTATTCCTATACGTAGCTTTACAGTTTCAATACAGACATGTTACATTAAACTACACGCGTAATGTACGTATGGATTGTGGAAATCCAACGTGTGGTTAAAGAGATATGAATTTTTCAAATATTACACGGACTATCATTATTTGGGTTTGCAGTGTACATGTACAATGATAGCGAGCGACGCTACATGTATTCGCACATGTACTGTACATGTCAACTTAACTACACGTGCGTGGCTGTGTACAGTGTCGGCGTATGTTTGTGTTGGCCTACACTATCGTCATACAATGAAAGTCAACAGACACGGGCGCTTTGACGCCCGGTTTTGACCAGATGCAAAGATTAAAATGCTATAATATCTGTGCAAAAGCTTCGGCAGGATAACTCATCTATAGCCTCATGCAAAATTCATGTAAAAATATTACGTAGTTTTGGGGATATGAATTTTTGAAATGTTCAACTTCCGGTTTGAACCGGAAGTCAAGGTCAAAGGGGGTCATGTGTGTAGCGTTTGTTGAACTTTTAACGACCAATCCGATGATGTGTAGATTGTGAAAATCCAACATGTGGTTCATGAGTTATGATTTTTTACAAATATTAAACTTTGATTTAATGTAATTCAAGACCCGATGACGTCATCATGACATAATCAAGTTTGTGTCGTCTTGATACTGAAAAGTCCGACGAGTTTCAGTGTTCAGGTAACTTTTAATCTTGAGTAGAAAAGCCCAAAACATGATTTTATTAAAGGAAACAAATCGAAAGCAAACTTCGACCCAGGGTCATTTTCCGAAGTAAAGGTCATACGATTTTGGTGTTAACTTTTCAAATGTTGCCCCAGTCTAGATCTATCAGATGTCAAACTTTGCACATCATAGCTTTAAACTTCAATGAAATACAACAACTAGAAAAGGGTCATTTAAAAAATTGAAAACCTTGTAATTCGACACCCGATGACGTCATCATAACGTAATCAAGTCTGTGCCGTCCTCATATTAAGGTTCAATTGTCTAATGAGTTTCAAGGTTAAAATCAAATTAAATTTTGAGTTATGACCAAAATTCGAAAAAACACAAAGGCAGACCTTGACCTTCCGTTAAGACCGGAAGTAAAGGTCGTACGATTTTGGCGTTAACTTTTCAAATGTTGCCCCAGTCTTGATTTATAAGATGCCAAATTATGAGCATCCTAGCTTTCAAATTCACGAAGATACAGCGAATAGAAAATGGTCTTTTTCAATTTTGAAAACCTTGTAATTCGACACCCAATGACGTCATCATGACACGTATGTTGTCTTTATATTAAGGTTCAATTGTCTGATAAGTTTTAAGGTTCAATTCAGTTTCAATATTGAGTTATGCTGTAGAGAAGAGTTCCCTAGAAGAAGATGGAGGGGAACAAAAAAGAAAAAAACAAAAAAAACAGAACAAAAACAAAAGGTGTTCGTGCACATATTGCACGAACACCTAACTAGGCATACAGTGTTTGTAAACAACAAACACACAGGTGTTCGTGAGTAATGTCACATTGTGATTGAATGAACTGGTGACGACGTTTTACCATATCAACCCAATGTCAGGTTCAGAAATTAGATTGTTTTCCAATTTAATACTTCAACTGCCGGTTTAAACTGGAAGTCAAGGTCGAATTGGGTCACACTTTGTTAAGGTTTATGTTTGTGAAGACAATAATTTTTATATTGAAAAATGTAATGTTTGGTTAGGAAGTTATTATTTTTTCGAATAATAATTATTAACTTTCGGTTTGAATCGGAAGTCAAGGTCAAATGGGGTATAATTATGTGTATCGTTTCTTCACTTGTTACACACCTTCCCAATGATGCATAGATTGTTCAAACCCAATGTGTGGTTCAGAAGTTATGCTTTTTTGAAACACTAAATTTCGACCTCCGGTTTGAACCGGATGTTAAGGTCAAACGGGTCACATTTTATGCAGCACGTGTTTAATTTACCAAGACCGTTCGAACAACGTATGGATTGTAACAATCCAGTGTGTCTGTCATTGATGACGTCATCAAATTACACGCCGTTCTCTTGTGAAAAGTAAAATCGTATATATTATTTGAAAGGACAGAGTCAAATGTTTTCATTTTATATGTAGCGACATTTTCCGAATTCCCTTTCATCTTGGCTACAGATCTTGATACGAAGCTTGAACAAATACAACTATCAAATATGCCATTCACTGAATCAAACTTATTTTTAACAAAAATTGATTCTTTATTGATTAACAAATCACAATTAGTTTACACAAGCTATGTTATTCATATTGACATCATTAAGTTAATAATTCTTAGAATTGATCCAATTAAAGTTGGATTCTAATTAGGGAGCACGTATCAATTTAACCGCCCGAGAGCTAGGCCGAATCTGGCCGAATCTGGCGGCCCGCCGCTGTGAAGGCTTTTACAATAGAAATGACTGGTGTCATGAATAATCCGCATTACCAAGGGTCAAATTTGCTCACCTTTGCTCATTAAACCTTCACTACCTCAACACAATGGTTGTTGGTTCTGGATGGGCCAGGGGCAGCAACAAAAGGCCGGACTGGTCCTTTGTCAAGTGGCTGGCAATTAAGGGATTATAGGATTACTGCCCCCAACTCCAGACTGAATAAGCTGTTTGAAACAGCCGGAATGGTTTTGCTCCCAATTTCTCTACAAGTCCAATACATGTACACTTGATGATGATGTTGTTAAAATAGGTCAAGCATAAGCTGTCGGTTGTATTTTATAAATGGCTGGCTTGATTTTTGGACATTGTTTTCTGTACAGAACGGTTTGTTTATTTAAGACCTTTGATAGAATGAACTGTAAAAGACACCTGTTTTGTATAAATATCCAAAAATAGGCGCGTCGTGATGATTCGAAGCCTCTGAAGATTCGAAGTCGAAGCCTTGGATGATTTTGGACTCTCCATTAGCATGATTTTATGGAGGAACAATCTTAGTAGACAACTAACAGTAGCATTGAACACTGAAGATGGCTCATATTGAAAGCTGCATCTCCAGTTTCTGTGTTCCACTCCTTCCCAGGCATCGGACTCTTATCCTGCCATCAGACTCGGATGAAACTGGTAAAATAAACAAAATTCAAGACATAAAACATTTCAAGATTAGATAGTAAAACATTTCAAGATTAGATAGTAACAAGTAGAGGTGCGCATACTGTTTTAGAAGTGAACATCTTATGAATGAAAACCTTTCATCGAAGGGTTGTAAAATATTTATGCTACAATACGTAGCTGGCAGAACACATTTGTGTCATATATAACTGACACTCGTGACAGTGCCAGCAATCATACCATATTGCCCAATTCTACCTCCTCCATGATCATAATAAACGTTCCTTAGTTTTAATAACCTCACTACTTGATAATTTAAGGATAATCTTTATTACCATAACTGTGCATCATATACGGAACACAATCATTCTGAAAAGCGACGATGTTGAAACGAAGCTTACCGTTTTATTCACCGTGTTGCAACGATAAACACTGCCGTGAGTGCCGGTCTGAAACCCCCTTGACAAGCTGATGTCACGTCCATGCAATCTCGGTGTGTGATCAAAACCAATGTTGGTCCTTTTTTGCTTGCATTTTCTCATATAATAAATGTCAGACGAATCACTGAAGCAGGTGAACATCTCAGTGAAACTTCGTCTTCAATTCCATATTCACCGTTACGCCATCAGAAGGGCGAAAAGGGAAACAATTTTACGCTAAACATAGCACAGGTTGAGAGGAATTCATTTCAGCAGCGTTTCGCCATTGATAAGCTTTCGTTAAAAGTCAATGAACTGTGACATGTCCAAACGTGCACATAAATCATGCCATACTTCTAGCCTTTAGTGAAGGCCACGTGGTACTGGAGTAAACACAGCACAGCTTGTCGCAACTGTTGTTACGTTGGTCTGATTTCGTGCTACTTTATATTAAAACCTGCCAGGGAGTGGGCAATACTAGTGTCTGTAGTAGGTTTTTGCCCTTTTCCCCATAATTCCGCCCAGGAAATTTAAAAAAAATTCAACTTTTGGGCAGTCCACCATCAAACCATGCGGAAACATATGGCAGGTGTTATTTGCACAGGGTAGAGTTCATTCCCCCTTGACAATCTCAATACAAATCCTGCGGTCAGGAGGGCTGCCATCTGTTTGTACACATAAATCTTGGCAGTCTCAAGGGATAGGGTACTTGGTACAACCATCAACCATTCTGTATTGTAGCTATCAGATGAAGCCTGTGTGAGACTGGTTGACCTTTATCAAGGTAACAGACACCATGCTAACCCAAACATCCACATGTGTGTCGGGGGGGAGGGGTAGTAGATTTCGTACAAACCTTCTATAAACTATAGTTAGTGTCCCGCAATATGTATTTAGCAAAATATTTTACCAAAATAACATTGTAAATGATTTGTTTTACAATTATTATGACTGACATCTACAAACCCCTTGAAAGGTCTTGGGATTGATAATAATGGGTGTATAGCTTTATCCCTGGGTGTGGTAAGATTTCACCAAACCTACTACAAACTATAGTAATGGTCTTGTCATACAGTCACATATTACGTAATTCGCATCCTCGAGGGTGTAGGCAACAAGCGTTTTGACATAAGGCTAGCTTCCACTCCGTTGCACTGGAATCATTCGCGAGTAGTATTATGCCACATTATGCCGAGTGAGAGAGGGCGCTCGTCCAGAGAGGGCGCTCGTCCAGAGAGGACGCAATTTTCTACAATAACATCGTCTTTTTTACCCAAAGACAATCTAATACCCCACCGTTTTTTCTACCATCCTGCATTATCATTATTTACTGCACCTTCTGCCTGCAAATACTATGAGGAGTGTTGAGTAACTTGCTGGTCTTCAGCACCCAAATACCACCTTGCACTTCTTGTTGTGCCTTGCTGGTCAGCCATCTTGGGTTTCGCCATCTTGGAATTCGCCATCTTGGAATTCGCCATCTTGGACCATGCACTACATGAAAATGCCTTTCCACCTTGTACTATCAGCTGTGTATTCGCTACTGTTGTACCACCGCCAAATCACCAACTACATGCAGTCTACATCTGTAAATCATGACCGAAGCTCAGTATTATTACTGCTACTCTCCGGTGACATCAATACCAACCCAGGCCCCCGCACAAAGAACCCCAGTGTCTACCCATGTGGTTCATGTGAGTACCCTGTTACTTGGTCCTGCAAAAGTGTCGCCTGTGATGATTGTAGCGTCTGGTACCATCAATCATGTATTGAATTGTGCTCTACTGACTTTGAATTTTTAAACCACTCAAGCATTCAGTGGAAATGCCATAAATGTGACAGCATCAACTGTGATATCTTTACATTTCACAGTTATAAACTAGACTACACCAACCACGGCCACACACCCCCGAACTCAAACATCTTAGTAGACGGTGTATCACCTTCGAATCACCCTTTTAGGCCACTTTGCACAAGTAGCCCAAAATCGGACAGAGTGCAAAACCAGCATGAACAAAACTACAGTCTCGACAGCACATTGTCACAATCGCACAGTTCTTCACCATCCAATCTACAAGCCAAACAAAACCTCAGATTCGTGACAATAAACTGCCGCAGTGTGTTGGCTAAAAGAGCTGAACTAGCCGCTGCCATTGAATACATCAAACCGGATATTGTTTGTGGAACTGAATCCTGGCTAACAGGGATTAAACCAGGTAAATCCCCATCCGAAGGTTACATAAGATCAATTGAAATCTTCCCAGAAAACTATGCTGCCTACAAAAATGATCGGTCTAGCCTAGGTGGAGGAGTTTTATACTTGTCCATCGTAGTTTAATTTCCATTGAATTACCAGAGCTTGTAACAAACTGTGAACTTGAATGGGTCAAAGTGAAACTTCAAAATAATAAAGAACTGATTATTGGATCAATCTACATGCCCCTACGCAATGTTGAAACTCTGAAGGAACTGGACAAATCTCTAAACAAGCTCACTTCAAATGGCCTCCAGAATAAACATATCGTACTCGCAGGAGACTTCAACTGCCCTAGCATTGACTGGGATCAGTGTATCGTAGACCTACGGAGTAAAGACACTGCTACCCAGCAAATGCTGATTGACATCACTGCTCACCTAACGCAAGTCAACATGTCACCCACACGTGAAGATAATGTACTGGACCTCGTATTTACATCTAACCCAAGCCTAGTAAAGTGTTCAGTCACCACACCAGGGATATCAGACCATGACATTGTGATTACAGATATGACCACCAATCCAATCTCTGTTAAACCTGTAAGGAAAAAATGCTATCAGTACTCTCGAGCTAACTGGGAGATCCTAGCCAACAACCTTGACGTACTTTCACATGATATTATCAATATGAAACAAACAGGCTCCAACACACCCCAACTATGGGATAAGTTTAAATCAACAGTGTTAGCGCTGACCGTCGAACACATCCCACACAAGATGAGGAAGAACAACCACTCACTACCCTGGCTGAGTAAACCCATCATGAAAATGATCAGACGGAAAAAGACTCTACAGACGTGCTAAGCGACACAATAATTGGGAAGCTTACCGCAATTTCCAAAAAGAATGCAAAAGACAAATCCGGAATGCAGAATGGAACTACATAAACAAAGTCATCGAGGAAGGTCTAAGCAAGAACAAAACCAAGCCATTTTGGAGGTACATCAAAACCAGGCGTCAGGATAATGTTGGTGTTGCTCCCTTAAAGAGTAAAGGAACCTTACTAAGTGACAGCTTGTCAAAGGCAGAAATCCTCATTGCACAGTTCAAGTCAGTATTTACTACAGAGTCTACACATGTCAGTAAAAACCAGCTCCCGGAAGTAAACAGATGTGTAAATCAACCAATCCCGCACATATGTGTTCACCCTGCTGGTGTAGCCAAGCTGTTGAAAAACCTCAATGCTACCAAAGCATGCGGACCAGACAACATCTCCAACACTACTGAAAAATTGTGCCGATAATATTGCACCAGGCCTTGCAGCAATCTACCAAAGTTCCCTGGACTCTGGCACCTTACCAGCAGACTGGCTAAATGCCAACATTTCCTGCGTCTTCAAAAAAGGAGACAAACACTCGGCCGAGAACTACCGACCAATCTCCTTAACATCTGTCCTGTGTAAACAGTTGGAACATATTCTTTATGGATACACCTTGAGAACCTCAATATCCTGACGCACCTAAACCATGGTTTTCGCAGAGGCTACTCATGTGAGCGCAGCTCATAACCACACTACATGACTAACTCCAATCTTTTGATGACAAAAAGCAAGTCGACATAGCCATCCTTGACTTTAGTAAAGCCTTTGACACCATACCACATAGTAAACTCCTTCACAAGCTCCACTGCTATGGCATTCGTGGCCCACTTCACCAATGGCTTACCAACTTTCTAACCCAACGTACAATGAAAGTCGTATTAGGAGTATCGTCAAGGGAAGTGCCAGCTGAGTCTGGTGTCCCACAAGGAACAGTATTAGGGCCCCTGTTATTCCTGTGCCATATAAACGACCTCCCGTACAGCGTATCATCTCAAGTGAGGCTGTTTGCGGACGACTGCCTCCTATATAGACAAATCAATACCACAAACGACTACGCCATCCTTCAACAAGATATAACAAACCTCGAATCCTGGGCCAACCAATGGGGAATGCGCTTCAATGCCAACAAATGTAACATTCTTAGCATCAGGAACAAAAAATCGTACTTCTACACCCTAGGTAACACCAATCTCCGTCAAACGCCAAGCAACCGTTATTTAGGCTTACACATTGCAGAAGACCTCAAATGGAATTCACACATATCCAACATAACCAAGAGAGCCAGCTCCACACTAGGATTCCTACGTAGAAACCTGAGAGGATGCCCAACCAGCTGTAAACGCACTGCCTACCTAGCCCTTGTACGACCAACCCTGGAGTATGGAGCAGTGGTGTGGGATCCCCATAGTAAGGCCAACATAGATCGCCTTGAGCGCATCCAACATCGTGCTGCACGCTTCATCACAGGAGACTATAGGTCACGGCAACCTGGATGTATCACCAAAATGCTCGGAAACCTGCAATTACCATCTCTTTAGGTCAGACGGAAGCAGTTACGTCTTACATTCATGTACAAGGTGGTTGGGGGGGGGGGGTTGATACCAGCTATACCATCACAACTTTACTTCACACCCCAAAAACCAGGCAGGCGCATCCGACCTAGAACACTTTTCAACTCGCCAACAACTACCCCAATCGAAAGTTCAATAGCAAATAACTCTAAGTGCTTCAAAGTTCCACGGTGCAACACCAACCAAATCAAGTACTCATTTGTCAATAGAACAATTATTGACTGGAACCACCTGGAAAAAAACGTCGTTCAAGCTGAGTCAGTCGACTCCTTCAAATACCTCCTTACTAGCAGTCCTCTCTCCTCCAAATAAATCTACAAGTACACCCTCTCTCTCAGCCGTTGTTTTTATGCCAGTTTTGGTCTCTGCGACCTACACATTCAGATACAGATACAGACAGATGCCGCGTTAGGTATTGGATCAAGATTTTGATATTTTAATGGCCAATTTCACTTGGAAATCTATCTCAGGTCGTAAGGGGTCACCCTTTGAATGTGATCGATGACGTCATCGCACCGAAGCAATTTGGGTGTCATACACATACTACGATCTACATACACAGTAAGTTTCAAGACAACACTTCTTGATTTATGAGAAATGAACGTTTGAAATCTGAAATTTGACATTCCGGTTTCAACCGGAAGCAAAGGTCATACGGTGTGACATTGTGTATGTAATTTGCATAATTTGGGAAGAGCTTTTTTATTGTGCAAGTATCTTACATGTAGCATTTGTGATTCTCCAATTATGATTTTTCTAAATATTAAACAGTGATTTATTGTCATGACGTCATCGATGACATCATCAAACCGAATTTCACACATATATTTGAACACAAAGATGTAAGTATTTGTGAAGTTTTAAGTCTAAAACACTTGTGGTTCATGAGATATGACGAGTTTTCTTTATGTAAGAAAATTCATCTTCCGGTTTTTGGCGGAAGTAAAGGTCACATGGGGTCGTACCTAATGAATGATTTGTAGAACTGTTCAAGGGCCTTCAGATAACAAAGATTAAAGGTGTACCATATTTGGTTCATAAGATACAACGTTTCCCCAAAAAAACCTTAAACGTCCGTTTTCGACCGGAAGTAAAGGTCACAGGGGTCACATTATGTGTAAGAGTTGTGAATAAAACGTTGAACTTTCATATGAAGCAAAGATCTTGTATTTATCATTTATGGTTCTCTAGATATGACGATTTACAGTATTTCTCGTTATTTTTTGTTGGATGTTATGACGTCATCGATGACGTCATTGCCCCGAAAAAGTTGCGGTTTCGTCTATACACTAAGGTCTATGTACATGATAAGTTTCAAGTCTCTAGGAGTTATACTTTTTGCGAAAATTGCGAGAGAAGGTTCTCAGATAAAGTGGGAAAAAAAACCAAAAACAGAACGGTAACAATAGGTTTTCGGGCGGAATGCCCGAACACCTAACTAGACATTTAGTTTTTGTTTACTAAAAAAACAAGGTGTTCGTGATCGATTTTATTTTATCAACCCGATTTGTGGTTCAGGAGTAAGGTTTTGTTCCAATATACATCTTCAACTTCCGGTTTAAACCAAAAGTTAAGTCAAATGAGGTAATACTGTGTAGCGCTAGGTAAGTCATAGGTAAGTCCCTTTGTAATGCCGTGTAGTTGATAAAAATCCAATGTGTGGTTCGGGAGTTATGATTGTGTCAAGTATTGCATTTGCTCACCCGGTTTGAACCGGAAAGCAAGGTCAAATTGGGTCACATTTTGTGTGTCAATTCTTAAGTTGAGGTCAAATGGGGTCACGTTGTGTGCAGCGTTTGTTGAACTTTTCACGACCTATTCGATGTGGTTCATGAGTTATGATTTTTTACAATTATTAAATTTTGATTTAATGTAATTCAATACCCGATGACGTCATGACATCATCAAGTTTGTGTCGTCTTGTTTTTGAGGTTCATACGTCTGATGAGTTTCAACCTTCAGTTCAATTTGAATCTTGAGTTATGCTGTACAAAAGCAAAAAACGACTTTTTGAAGAAAAACAATCGAAGGCAAACTTCGACCTAAGGTGATGACCCGGAAGTAAAGGTCTTACGATTTTGGCGTTAACTTTTCAAAAGTTGCCCAAGTATTGATCTATCAGATACCGAACTTTGAACATCATACCTTTGAAATTCACGAAGATACAGCGAATAGAAAATGGTAAATTTTCAACTTTTAAAACCTTGTAATTCGACACCTGATGACGTCATCATGACGTCATGAATTCTGTGCCGTTCTCATATTAAGGTTCAAATGTCTGATGAGTTTCAGAGAAGAGTTCTCCGGAAGAAGAAGATGGAGACGAAAAAAAACCCAGAACAAAATCAAAAGTGTTCGTGCACATATTGCACGAACACCTAACTAGACTTTCAGTTGTTAAAGCCGTGTAGTTGTAAAAACATCCAATGTGTGGTTCAGGAGTTATGAATTTTTCAAATATTACACGGACTTTCATTAATTGGGTGTGCAATATACAATGAAATAGCGAGCGATGCCAATGTCACTATGAGATGCCATCAACACCGACCAACTCCATGTTGAACAAAACTCTTTTGGTATAATGATGTTTTTTGGCGGAAAACAAACAAATTTGTCTTTGCAGTACTCCGAGTATTATATGAATGGACTTTTGAAGTTAAAGTGAAAAATGAACTAAAACAGCTAAGTAATGCGTTTTTCATAAATTTATACATAAATTTACCCAAATTAAGTCGATAAAGGTCGATGATTTGTAATATTTTAAGATTGAAAAATAATGGAGCTGTGTGTTCGCGAAAACCAGCATTGCAAATTATGCGAACAGCTCTCTTTTGCAATGTAAAAGTTTATTGCATTGTGACAAGGAACCACCCCATGTAAGAATTGAGTAATTTAGATACGGCAGAACTAAAGAGTTATGAAGTGTTAGTAAAATATAAGCAGGTACAAATTATCTTAGACGATTAATTATACCAATATTTTTAGCTATTTTACTAGTAACTTCACTAATATGATTTCTCCAGGATAAATGTTTATCAATTTCTACACCAAGAAATTTAGTGTGTTCCAATTTGTTAAGCCCCACACCGTCAAAAACTAGAGGAACAGACTGATTATATCTTTTCTGTGCTGTACAGAATAATATATAATTACGTTTCAACAAATTAATACATAACTTATTAGCTTTAAGCCACGTACTTATTTTTACAAGCTCAATATTTAAATTATTGACAGCTACGTTTACATTTTTGTGGCTGTAAACTAAACTTGTATCATCAGCAACAAGACAAAACGATATAAAGCCTAATAGATTTAAAGCCTATTAGTCTTGCATACATTAGTTTTTCAAAGGTCTTCGAGAATGTCGATAGAACTGATATGGGCCGATAGTTCCCGATAACATTCCTATCACCACCTTAATGAATTGGAGTAACTTGAGCTATTTTAAGACCATCAGGAAATATTCCATGAGTTAAAGACATATTGAAGATCTCAGCAAGAGGTTTTGCCGAGGAATACCTTGCTCGTTTGATAACAATAGGGCTTAGTGAGTCGCAGCCTGTGGCTTTACCAGAAGGAAGATTGCTTAGAACGTCGATGATTTCTTCTTGTGTAATTGGGCTAAGAAAAAGAGAATTGTGACATTTACCATCAAGAAAGGACTCAAATGCAGTGTTACATGGTGGGAGCTTACTGGCAAGCTTAGCACCGACACTAACAAAATAATCATTAAATGCATCGCTAATTTCTTTGTCACCTTCAATTGTCACACCATCTTGATTATACAGGAAGGGTTTGGCTGGTGTTTTCCTTTATTTAAAACCGAATTTATCACATTCCAAGTACCTTTGACATTTCCCTTTCTAGTTTCGAATTGGGAACTAAAATACCTCTTTTTTAAAGAATTTAATTTTTTTTATACAGAGTTTAAGTTGATTTATTTTGCAGGGTTGTGTTTTTAAGGAATTTTTTATATAGAAAGTTTTTCCTCCTGATTGAATTATAGATACCAGCAGATAGCCATGGTAATTTCCATTGGTTATACCTGCGTTTGACTTCTTTTAGGGGGAAGTGTTTATCATACAATTTAAGTATGTGATCTAAAAAATTATCATACACATCATGCACATTATTCTGTGCAGCCGTTACATTCCAATCACTTGTACTTAAATTGTGAATAAAGTGTTGGATAATATTGTCGGTAATGTGACGCTTTTTTTTTATCTGTTTGTTTTGTACATGATTGTGCATTATATCGGCAATAAGAAAAACTGGTAAATGGTCACTTATGTCAGTTTCCAGAATACCAGTAGTGTGATTCACAAAAACATTTGTTAGAATATTATCAATCAATGTTGCAGTCCCCTCAGTTATTAGGTGTTCGGGCATTCCGCCCGAAAACCTATTGTTACTGTTCTTTTTTTAGGTGTTCGGGCATTCCGCCCGAAAACCTATTGTTACTGTTCTTTTTTAGGTGTTCGGGCATTCCGCCCGAAAACCTATTGTTACTGTTCTTTTTTCTTTATTTGTTTTCTTCTTTTTTTTCCCACTTTATCTCAGAACCTTCTCTCGCAATTTTCGCAAAAAGTGTAAAGGCCCGGTCCCACTGCAGCGATAACGAGAACGATAACGATAACGACGCAAAGAGAACGCATTCTTTTGGTTGAATGAGCGTGTGTGTATTCTGCGTGGAGTAATTCAACCAATAGAATGCGTTCTCTTTGCGTCGTGATCGTTATCGTTATCGTTATCGCTGCAGTGTGACTCGGCCTTTACTCCTTGAGACTTGAAACTTATCAGGTACCTAGACCTTAGTGTGTAGACGAAACCGCAACCTTTTCGGGATGATGACGTCATCAATGACGTCATAACATCCAAAATAAAAAATAATGAGAAAAACTGTAAATCGTCATATCTAGAGAACCATAAATGATTAATACAAGATCTATGCTTCATATGAAAGTTCAACATTTTGTTTACAACTCTTACACAGAATGTGACCTCATGTGACCTTTACTTCCGGTCGAAAACGGACGTTTAAGGTTTTTTGGGGGGAAACGTATCTTATGAACCAAATATGGTACACCTTTAATCATTGTATCTTCTGAAGGCCCTTGAACAGTTCTACAAATCTTTCATTAGGTACGACCCCATGTGACCTTTACTTCCGCCCAAAACCGGAAGTTAAATGTTCTTACATAAAGAAAACTCGTCATATCTCATGAACCATAAACGTTTTAGACTTAGAACTTCACAAATACCTAAATCTTTGTGTTTAAATATATGTGTGAAATTCGATTTGATTATGTCATCGATGACGTCATAACAATAAATCACTGTTTAATATTTAGAAAAATCATAATTGGAGAATCACAAATGCTACATGTAAGATACTTGCACAATAAAAAAGCTCTTGCCAAATTATGCAAATCACATGCACAATGTGACACCATATGACTTTTGCTTCCGGTTGAAACCGGAAGTTCAAAATTCAGATTTCAAACGCTCATTTCTCATAAACCAAGAAGGGTTTTGTCTGGAAACTTATTGTGTATAAAGATTGTAGTATGTATATGACACCCAAATTGTTTTGGTGCAATGACGTCATCGATGACGTCATAACAATAAATCAACGTTTAATATTTTAAAAAATCATAATCGGAGAACCATAAATGCTACATGTAAGGTATTTGCACCATAAAATAGCTCCAGCCGAATTATACAAATCACATTCAAAGGGTGACCCCCATACGACCTGAGACATATTTCTAAGTGAAATTGGCCATTAAAATATCAAAATTTCGATCCAACACCTAACGTGGCATGTGGCATACTATGGGGCGCCATCTATGACTAAATGAGCAGTTACACATATATAAGAGCAAACCCATATATATAAAAGCAAACCCATATATATAAAAGCAAACCCATACATATAAAAGCAAACCCATATATATAAGAGCAAACCCATATATATAAGAGCAAACTCATATATATAAGGGCAAACACATACATAATATAAGAGCAAACCCATAAAGAGCAAACATACATAATTATAAGAGCAAAACCATACATATATATAAGAGCAAAACCATATATATAAAGGACGAATACAAATATATAAAAGACTACCGAAATATATAAAAGACCACTGAAAATATATAAAGGATCAAAGACGAATATATAAAGGACCAACGACAAAACATAAAGGACCAAAACTCAAATATAAAAGACCAACACAAATATATTGAACAGCGCCCTCTGTATATTGGACATGACACCCATATATATAATACATGGACACCCATACATATAAAAGCAAAATCGTCTCATATAAAGGATGTCAACAGCCGTCAACGGTGAACGGGCCTGTTAAATCGGGAAATTTAGCTATTTTAAGTCTGGCACCTCGTCCCAAAAAAGTATTTCTCGTTCGAAGGTCTCGTACGGCCTCCCCACAGTACACACATACATAATGATAATAATGGAAACTTTTAAAGCGCCGGTATCCGCCGCAAGCGGCGCTCATGGCGCTGCTATACAAAAAACAACCAAAAGCAAATGAAAGTAGCATCACATAATTAGACAATAGAGTTAACAAAATGCTTCTTTATGTAGATGAGTTTTTAAACTGTTCTTGAATATGCCAAGTGAGTTTGAAAGTTTTTACATTTTCAGGTAGGGAGTTTCAAAGCCTCGGTGCTGCGCTCTGAAAACTTCTCTCCCCCCATCGATGATTTGTCGTTTTTTCCTGAAGGAGTTTGTGTTTTGAAGATCGTAAGCCACGACGTCCTGGGGTATATATCTGCACAAGATCACTTAAATAGGCTGGGGCATCACCTTGTAAGATCTTGAAAATAGAGGCACAGTTTATATTTAACTCTTTGTTGGATGGGGAGCCAGTGCAAGTCAGCTAGCACGGGTGTGATGTGGTCTGTTTTCTTGGTGTGCGTGATCATCATTGCTTCAATATTCTGTAGTCGTTGAAGACGAGAGAGTTGAATGTTGTTTATTCCGTATAAAAGTGAGTTGCAAGCATCTATCTTGGATGTGATAAAAGCATGGACAAATTCGGCTGGCAGCTTCCCTTGTGAGGTGATCCCGTATTCTGCCAATATTCCTAATTGACATAAAAACGGCCTTAGATGTTGCTGTCACCTGGCTTTCCATTGTCATAGCTGGGTCAAACATCACACCTAAGTTGCGAACAGTAGTCGAAGGCTTAATGTGAGCATCATCAACTCGAATATGCTCAATATTCACTTTCATTATTTGCCGTTTGGAACCCAGAATCATGAATTCAGTTTTAGCATCATTTAGTTTAAGAAAGTTATGATTCATCCATGTTGTGACATCGTGGATGCAGTGTTCGATTCTTTGAAGCGCGGAGTTAACTTCTGCCTGTACAGGTTTCACTGGTACGTAAATCTGAGTATCGTCAGCATATAAGTGATAATTCAGTTTATACTGACGAATGATGTCCCCAAGTGGCAAAGTATAGATTGGGAATAGTCCAGGTCCAACACACGAACCTTTAGGCAGTCCACAATTCAATGTAGCTGCATCGGAGATGTCATTATTAATGCAGACTGCTTGTGTTCTTCCAGCTAAGTATGATTTTAACCAACCCTGAGCCACACCATGGATACCAATTCTGTTTTTAAGACGCTGAAGCAGCTTATTGTGGTCCACAGTGTCAAATGCTGCTGATAGATCAAGCAAAACCAGCAACACTATCTGTCCATTATCCATGGCGTGTAGCACATCATTCTGTACTTTCAGAAGGGCGGTTTCTGTCCTATGAAAAGCACGGTAGGCCGACTGGTAGTCCTCGCATAGGTTATGCTGATGTAAAAAAGGCACCAGCCGTGCCAGAACTACAAATGAGAAACTGGTCGGTAGTTCTTAAACACATTCCGATCAAGATTCTCCTTCTTTATTAGAGGACGAATGTGTGCAACTTTCAGGATATCCGGAAAAATGCCAGATTCTAACGAAGTGTTGACTATCTGTGTTATGACAGGTACTATTGCATTGGTACACACTCAGAACAAAAGGTAAAAAAAAGTTACGTAAAAAAAGTTGTGTAAGAAACTACTTAATTGAAGTAAAAAGCCACGAAAAAAATATACTAAGTTGTTTTGTAAAAAAATAAAAACATAATCAAAGGATAAACTTACTGTTTACTTTATGTTTTGTAAAGTTACCAAAGTTAAGAGTAAACTTTACATGTAATTTGTAAGTTTTACAAGGAAGTGGTCAAAAGTAACCGAAATTGAAGTAAACTGGTCCACGTGAAAACATTTTCCCATAATGCAAATGTAATACACTCGTGCATGTATAAGCGTAAGCAAGTCGCAGGCACACATAACAATCCAAGATGGACGGGGGTGGACAGAACACTGATGCTGCAGGGTTTTGATGCTTGGAGTTCGCGTGTTCAAAGTTGCAAGGGGGACTTTGGCTTTATGGTCGTCGTGTAACAACAGTCTGTCGAAGAGGGAAAGGACCCATCCAGGAAAACCATGGCGTACTAGCTGCAAAGACTTTCAACACGAAGGCTTCAGCACGAAGGCTTCAATTAAACCGTCGAAAAAGGTCTGACTAAACCAACCGGCTCTTTTCAGAGCCAGCACCTCTTTCCAGAAGAGATTTTTTACCTTGTCTGCCGGGCTGACCCCCCCCCCATTTTTTACACTATTGCTACGAGTATATTTTTTTCTGTGTGTATGTCGCAAGAACTAACTTACCTGCTTACCCACTGATTTGGTACAATTTTCCAAAATTATTTTTAGCAATGTATTATATACAACAAATAAATTTATCTAATACCGAAATAAAGTTTTACACAACTATTTACTAAAATCTTATCTTTTACATTGTAACGAGGTAAAGCCATACTTCATAATTGGGTAATGTTTTACATAACTGAGGTTTACCTAACAATTCAGTAAATGAATTTACCCAATATCGAGGTAAAGTTTCACACAACTATTAACTAAAACCTTACCCAACCCCTGTTGGGTAAAGTTTTACATAACAGTTATGAGGTTCACCTGTAACTACTCAAATAGGTAAAATTTTACACAAGCTGTGTAATTTTTTCTCTGTGTAGATTTCTTAAGGAGTGAAGTAGGGATCGGATCCAGTTTACATGATGTTGTTGGAGCATTGCGTATAATGGCAAGAACCTCCTCTTCAGTTGCTGGTGCAAAAGATGACAAATACATCAATCGAAGCAATGGGTGAAGCTGTGTTCCGTCCCAACTTGATAATTGTCCCAACTATAGTTAAAGTTGGGACGTCCCAACTGTAACACTGCTGTAGACACACAAGCTGATGCGATCGGCGTTAATTAACAAGATTCTTTATTTCAATGGGTCTCGGCTCTTTATACAAACTCATGTCAAAACTGTCATGATGGAGCGAGCAGGTGCCCAGGAAGAGCCTAGTATACTCGCTAACTCGGCGTAAATGATGTTTTAGAAGGTTCTGACACCGGCCTCATGCTCATGCTCATGCCGGGTGAACGCTTTCAGTCTCAAAATAGGCTTAGTCATTGAATTTCCCTTCTCTTGGAAAACCAAAATTCTAACTAATTTCAAAATATTCTCAAGGGCAAGGGAAAGTGGTCTTAAAAACTTCATACTATGATACTTACTATATTATTATGTTTTTGGTTTATTCATGGGGGTGATTTGTGTTTACTGCGATCCCAACTATAGTTGGGACGTCCCAACTATAGTTGGGACGATTGTCAAGTTGGGGCGGAACAGCTGCACTGAGTGTTGACGATTTGTTTAACAACTGTGTAAGTCATATACAGGACGCTCAAAGGCACCAGCACACCGAAAATGTCAATATAATTGAACTAATTAAAAGACGGCTGGAAGATTGTCTTGTTGTATTGGGTGTTTTGTATTATCGTTCGGAGGGAGTGGCATTCAAGTATTGCGTTAATTTTGCATCGGGTGCAAGGACTTCACGAGTTGATCTTCTTGTTGAAGCTGAACAGTGCCGTCCTCCCTCCCCCCCCCCTCTGCTGTTGCATTAACTCTCCGAACCTAGGGTGAGACAGCAAGTTCTCTACCACATCTGTGATAGGCACAGACATTTTTTTATTGAAGGGGTTTTGCAATTTTTAAGATAAAAACGCGACAGCAAGTACAGCTCGGCCTTCCCTCCGCGGAGGAGTGCTAGCTGCTATACACATACAGCGTCGTGTCCCGCGGCGCGGCCGGCCCGCGCCCGTGAACTGTCACACTTTTCCCGCGAAACGTGTGCTTAACAGGGTGCCAGACTAAGGCTAAATTTTCGGCTCGATTTTCGTTCCCGATTTAACAGGCCCGTTCACCGTTGACGGCTGTTGATATCCTTTATATGAGACGATTTTGCTTTTATATTTATGGGTGTCCATGTCCAATATACAGAGGGCGCTGTTCAATATATTTGTGTTGGTCTTTTATACTTGTCGTTGGTCCTTTATATGTTTGTTTTTGAGCCTTTATATATTTTCAGTGGTCTTTTATATATTTCGGTGGTCTGTTACATATTTGTATTTGTCCTTTATATGTGTGGTTTTGCTCTTATATTTATGGACTTGCTGTTACATATATATGGGTGTGCTCTTATATATATATATGGTTTTGCTCTTATATATGTATGGTTTTGCTCTTATATATATATATATGGGTTTGCTCTTATATTCATGTGTTTGCTCTTATATTTATATGTGTTGGTTAGTATGGGTTTGCTCTTATATATTTGTAACTGCTCATTAAGTCATAAACGGCCCCCATAGCATACTACTCGCGACTGATTCTAGTGCAACGGAGTGGAAGCTAGCCTTATGTCAAGACGCTTGTTGCCTATTAATATAAAGCAGCACGAAATCAGACCAAGGTAACAACAGTTGCGACAAGCTGTGCTGTGTTTACTACAGTACTACGTGCGCCTTCACTAAAGGCTAGAAGTATGTCATGATTTCTGTGCACGTTTGGACATGTCACAGTTCATCGTACTTTTAACTAAAGCGTATTAATGGCGCAACGCTGCTGTAATGAATTCCTCTCAACCTGTGCTTTGTTCGGCGTCAAATTGTTTCCCTTTTTGCCCTTCTGATGGCGTAACGGTGAACATGGAATTGAAGACGAAGTTTCACTGAGATGTTCACCTGCTTCAGTGATTCGTATGACATTTATTGTATGAGAAAATGCAAGCAGAAAAAGACCAACGTTGGTTATGTTTTGATCACACACCGAGATTGCACGGGCGTGAGACATCAGCTTGTCAAGGGGGTTTCAGACCGGCACTCACGGCAGTGTTTATCGGCGCGACACGGTGAATAAAACGGTAAGCTTTGTTTCAACATCGTCGCTTTTCAGAATGATTGTGTGTTCCGTATGTAATGTACAGTTGTGTTAATAAAGATTACCCTTAAATTGTCAAGTAGTGAGGTTATTAAAACTAAGGAACGTTTAGTATGATCATAGAGGAGGTAGAATTGGGCAATATGGTAATGGTAGGATTGCTGGCACTGTCATTAGTGTCAGTTATATTTGACACAAATGTGTTCCGCCAACTACGTATTGTAGCATAAATATTTCACAACCCTTTGATGTAAGGTTTTCATTCATAAGTTGTTCACTTTTAAAACAGTATGCGCACCTTCTACTTGTTACTATCTAATCTTGAAATGTTTTATGTCTTGAATTTTGTTTATTTTACCAGTTCCATCCGAGTCTGATGGCAGGATAAGAGTCTGATGCCTGGGAAGAAGTGGAACACAGAAACTGGAGATGCAGCTTTCAGTATGAGCCATCTTCAGTCTCCAATGCTTCTGTTAGTTGTCTACTAAGATTATTCCTTAATAAAATCATGCTAATGGAGAGTCCAAATCATCCAAGGATTTGACTTCTAATCTTCACTTGTGTGCTTCTTTGAGCTGTAACTTTTCCAAGAGGTAAATTTACAGTAGTATATTTAAAGTTCAAAATTTCACAAAGTTATTTTGCAAGGTCAAACATTTCCAAAGGAATTGAAATAAAACTGCTGGCTGAGCCCATTTTCCATTTAAATTATTGCATTGTTCAAAACAAGGGGGCGCTCTCCATGGATTGATACATCTCTAAAAATCTGCTCCAAAAATATTCTAAAATACCACCTTTTTATTTTCCGTCTTGGCTGTGGAACCTGCACTACTTTGACTTACCATTTTGTTGTCTAGTTAAGGTAATTATTGTGCTTCTTCTAATTCGATATGCCTCCAAAAAAGGACAAAAAACGTATCGTTTCTAACGACTCGACTGATGGTACACACGATAGCGCCATACCAACGTCTATTTCCGACAGTATACTTGTTGTAATTCGTCAAGAACTGCAAGATATGAAATGCAGCATCCAAGAGAAACTTGACATAACGAACCAGCAATCTCTTCTGTCGAGAATCACTAAAATTGAAAACGACTATCAAGAACTAGAGAAGTCTGTCAACTATACTTCTCATACCATCGAAGAGATTCAGGGTGAAAACGATTCGCTTTCATCGAACCTCGCCAACGTTACTACCAGGCTTGAGCAGGCTGATTGTAAAATTGTCAAACTGGAGGAGGCTACACTACATTTGGAACGCTATTCAAGAAGCTACAATCTCCGTTTTGGAGGCATTCCAGAACTTGTTGATATACCCCCGTCTTATCCGTATGAAAGAATAAAAGAAATCCTGTCAGATAAATGCAGCCTCGAGCCAGAGATTGAAAATGCACATCGCTCAGGCCGATTTCCGAAAATGCCTACAGATAAACCTCGACACATACTGGCAAAGTTCATCTATCGCCCAGAACGTCAACAAGTACTTCTACGATGCAAAAAGGCACTGGCTGAGTGTGGAATCTACATGATTCAGGATCTCCCAGCAATTAATGCGTTTCAAGAAGGCAAGAAACCAAGCTTCCGTAATGGCCAACTTTACATCAATGGCCAAAAATATATTCCAAAGTCATAAACTCCCCAGTCGGTCTTATCTAACCTACTTCTGTTGTAACCAATCGGTGGTCTTCAAGCGTTAATTTTCAACCATTGGTAGCAGTGCTGGTGTCAATCAGAAACTGTAATGTCTTTGTATTTCCCGTTGCCCTCTCTTAGTCTTATGTTCAACTTTTGAATTCATAATTTAGTCTGTGTTTGTAAATTGTTTTGTACCACGTTATTTCTTGTATTGTGTTTTTCTTGTCGGTCAGCATTTTTATGAGTTTATTTTTCTTGTGCACACAAATGATCAAAGGGAAATAGGTTGTAATGAATATCGAAGAAGACGATGACATTTCATATTATTTACCTGATAGTACTCAATATTATTCCATAGAGCAATTTCCAAAGCCGGCTGATGATGGCTGTATTTCCTTACTACATGTTAGCATTAGAAGTCTTCAAAAAAATATAGATAAACTTAAAATTGTTTTAAATTCTATCAACCACACTTTTTCTTTTATTGCACTTTCTGAAACCTGTCTTAAATCATCCCCCCACAGTTACTTGTTTTTGCCTGGGTATGAGCTCATCGTGAACAACAGACAAGGCACAAAGGCTAGAGGTGGAGTTGCCCTCTATATTTCTAGTAAACTAAATATTACTGTTAGGGAAGATTTGAATATTTCAGATGACTCTCGAGTCATTATTTGTCGAAGTCCGTATTCCGAATGCAAACAACGTTATTGCAGGTGTTGTTTATAAAGCACCGTCAGCTGTTCACGATGAGTTCATGACCTCTTTTCAGATGATATGCTCTCGTTTTGACTATAATAATAAATCTTGCATAATTTCAGGTGATTTTAACATAAATTTGCTAAATCCAACCAATCGTAGCTCCAAGTCCTTTATCGATTTATTTATTTCCTACTCCTTCCTCCCTCAAATCCACATGCCCACACGTATTACTGATACTTCTTCTACACTTATTGAAAAATGTTTATCAAACATTCTTCCCTCCTCTAAATCCGGTATTTTAATTTCTGATATCTCAGATCATCTGCCAATTTTTATGTTTGTACAGTCTCCCAATTCAAGTGCTCCTCATAATCACAATTTATCTTTTTCTCGAAATTTATGTAATGTGAACCTGGACAAGTTTATTGACGACTTACACTCTTTTGACTGGACTAATGTTCTTAGTTGTAATAACCCTGATACTGCTTATAATAATTTTCTGGATAGTTTTGTTTTCTTGTATGATCAAAATACTCTTTTAGTTAGACAAAACAACAATACCAAAGCTAAACATAACTCAACTACTCCCTGGATTACACATTCCCTTCTCAAATCCATCAAGAAAAAAGAATAAATTTTATCGTCAGTTGTTGTCAAACCTTACAACCTCACGAAAATGCAAGTACACTAAGTATAAAAAATATTTTGACTAACCTTCTACGTCTTTCAAACAAAATTACTATTCCCTGCAGTTTGAAAAAGAAAAAATAACATTCGTAATACCTGGAAGGTTATAAATTCAGTTTTGAATAAAAATACTCATTCTCACGGTATTAATAGCATTATTGTAAATGGGAATTTAATTGACAAGCCAGATCAAATTGCCAATCATTTTAATGACTACTTTATCAATATTGGTCCCAATCTTGCTAAAATGATCCAACTTACCCACTCATCTTTGCATTTCGCTGATTATATGCCTAACCCTAATTCTAATTCGTTCTTTTTTACTCCAGTAAATGAACATGAGATTTTGGACATTGTTAACAATTTGCAAAACAAAAAAGGTTCTGGTCATGACTTGATCAATATCTCCATTATTAAGAAGTCAATTTCGGCCATTTGTATACCTCTTGTTCATATTGTCAACATCTCCTTTATGACTGGCATTGTTCCCTCAGAAATAAAAATTGCCAAAGTCGTTCCAGTTTTTAAAAAGGGTGATCGTAACTGTATTACTAATTATAGGCCCACCTCTATTCTTTAATGTTTTTCTAAGATTTTTGAAAAATGTGTATATGCCCGTACCATTAAGTTTCTGAATAAGTTTGATATTTTAACAAATCAACAGTTCGGTTTCCGTAGTAAACATTCTACTATTCATGCTCTCCTTGATTATATTGATAACATTTCTAATGCAATCGATGACTCCAAACATACTCTGGGGGTGTTCCTTGGCCTTTCAAAAGCTTTTGATACAATAGACCATCAAATACTATTGTATAAACTTTCCAACTATGGTATCCGAGGAATTCCCCTAGAGTGGTTTAGGAGTTATCTCACAGACAGGCCACAATCTGTTTCCGTCAATGGCATTAATTCCAAGTCTGATTTCCTTACATATGGTGTACCCCAAGGATCAATCCTAGGGCCTTTGTTATTTATCCTATACATTAATGATTTCACAAATTCCTCATGTATGCTCTGATTTATACTATTTGCGGATGACTCAAATTTATTCTTTTCCCATAGTAAACCTGACTATCTTGTTAATACTGTAAACAATGAGCTTAAACTAGTTGCCTCCTGGTTCATGGTCAATAAATTGTCCCTTAATATCGCTAAAACTAATTATGTTGTTCAGTAATCAGTCAGAGGCCTACCAAGTCCTGTAAAGATTAACGATATTATCATTACTAAAACTGATTGTTGTAAGTTTTTGGGACTTGTTGTTGACCATGGACTAACATGGAATGGTCACGTTGATTACATTTGTAAAATTATTGCTAGAAATATCGGAGTGATCAATAGGATCAAGCATTTTATGCCTGAACTGGTACTACAATCTCTTTATAATACATTGATCGGTTCTTATCTTAATTATGGGATACTTGCATAGGGAGCAAGTTCTGCTACCAATCTTAATATACTTTTTCTCTTACAGAAGCGAGCTCTTCGTATCATTAATTTTGCTGAATTCAATACACATACAGATCCCCTTTTCTATAAATATAACATTTTAAAAGTGAAGGATATCTATCGTCTTCAGCTTGGGACCTTTATGTATCAACTCACAGATTTACCTTCCGCCATTAAATCAATTTTTCCGTTAAATTCAGAGGTACATTCCCATTTCACTCGCCAAGCTTCTAATTATCACATTTCTTACACCCGTACTTCCCTTGCTCATAATACTATCAAACATGAAGGACCCATGCTTTGGAACATGCTTAAGGAACAACTTAAAGCCTCCAAAAGTGTATTTATTTTTAAACGTGTCTTTAAAACTGATAGACTGAAATCTTATTGTTGATGAGTGTTTTACAGATGTAATTTGTATGCTTTGAACCAGACTACAGTGCAGACCGGAGACGGGTGGTCTCCTGCATGGGATCATTGTGTATAATATTATCACCCTTAGCCACACCTGTTAAATTCCCTGCTATGGGATCATTCGGTTTCGGTCGATACTGTATTTGTCTGTTGTGTGTGTTTTTGTCTTAAGTCCAGCCCTCTGTTTGTGTATGTTCTTTGTTTGTTTCAGTGTTTACTAATTATTCTTTGTAAACATGCATATGCATTGAGAACTGCTGTTATATTTTGTTCATTGGTGGCTCGACTCGACCACGGACCTCTACAGTTCACTTAACATTATTTTCTATTCTCAATGCACATGCATGTCATAGGGGACCATTGCCTACAAGCTTTGCTTCTTAATGGATCCCTCTGCAGTGTCAACATTTGTTTTGCATCTAGTTCTTCAAACCCATGTTTTGAAACGACTATTTTTCATTATTGAAATGATTTCCTTTGACTGCTGTTTGATATTGTCTTTTTGATTTTTGATACTGTGGAAATAAAATGAACCTTGAACCTTGAATTGTGTTAAAAATATATAACATGACTGTGCGTAATACATGTAGGGCCTACTGTGAGACTTTCTGTTGAAATACAAACTTTTTTTGGAAACATTCTAAACACAAGTTATTGTATTTTGTTTATGCAATGAAAATTATGTGCTATGATTTATATAATATTAAGCCGTGTTCGCATTGGATTAGTGTTTTACCGAGACTGTGGTTTGGATTATTGACGTTGGTAAAGTAACCGACACGACCGGTAAAACTAACCGACTAACTTAGGACAGACACAAGAGGGCGCTATTGCCGTGACCTTTGACCGGGATGCATGACGGCGAGAGTGCAACCGAACTTCCGTCCGTGTAAATTACATGTGCGTGGGACGTATAAATACTTACATAATACGTGAACACTACGTGTGGCGCGGCGGGTCGGGGGACCGGATGTGGCTTTTTACCGGGACGGCTTTTACCCAGATCACGTTCGCACTTGACTTTTCGGCTCGGTTAAACTGACCTGGTCAATTTAACCGGGCAGACGTGGGTCGGTTAAACTACCCATTCAGGTCGGGTAAGTTACCTGGGAGGGAAACTTCCTGGGCTGTTCGCATTGGACTTAAATGGTTAAGTTACCCATTTGCTCGGTTAGTTTACCCAAAATAAGTCCAATGCGAACAGGGCTTTAGTGTCAATAAGATATTAGTTTGATACCTGATAATTAGTTTGTTTACTGTTAATACTGTTTTTCGTTTTCAGAATACAGCACATCCAGTATCGGAATGGTTTCCAGTGAAAGATCACACACATGTTGTGCTTCTCTCCTTATTTTCTTGCTGAGTGTATGATGCACCAGAGGTAGAAATAGTACTTGACTACGGAAAACAATGTCCAAAAATCAAGCCAGCTATTTATAAAATACAACCGACAGCTTACACTCTGCTTGACCTATTTTAACGACATCATCAAGTGTACATGTAATGAGAATCCAACTTTAATTGAATTCCTAATGAAAAATTCAAATAAACTAATTGTGATTTATTAATCAATAAAGAATCAATTTTTGTTAAAAATAAGTTTGATTCCGTGAATGGCATATTTGATAGTTGTACTTGTCTGTTCAAGCTTCGTATCGAGATCTGTAGCCAAGATGAAAAGGAAGTCGGAAAATGTCGCTACATATAAAATGAAAACATTTGACACTGCCCTTTCAAATAATATGTACGATTTTATTTTTCACAAGAGGACGGCGTGTAATTTGATGACGTCATCAATGACAGACACAATGGATTAGTACAATCTATACGTTGTCTGAACGGTCTTGGTAAATTAAACACGTGCTGCAAAAAATGTGACCCGTTTGACCTTAACTTCCGTTTCAAACCGGAAGTCGAAATTTAATGTTTCAAAAAAGCACAACTTCTGAACCACACATTGGGTTTTGACAATCGATGCATCATTGGGAAGGTGTAACAAGTGAAGAAACGATACACAGATTTATACCCCATTTGACCTTGACTTCCGATTCAAACCAAAAGTTAATATTTATTATTCGAAAAAATAATAACTTCTTTTCCAAACATTAGATTTTTACAATATATAAATCATCGTAATTGTCTTCACAAACATAGCAAACGCTAAACAAAGTGTGACCCAATTCGACCTTGACTTCCAGTTTAAACCGGCAGTTGAAGTATTACATTGGAAAACAATCTAACTTCTGAACCAAACATTGGGTTGATATGGTAAAATGTCGTCACCAGTTCATTCAATCACAATGTGACATCACTCACGAACACCTGTGTGTTTGTTGTTTACAAACACTGTATGTCTAGTTCTTGTTGGTTTCGTCATTGTTGGAAAGAAGGATTGAGAAGCTAGAGTATCAGCAAAGTTTTTTACTGCATTGTCTGTTTCGGAATCCAGTAAGTTAATATTAAAGTCTCCCATATTGTAGCATTTTTTATTTTCATTGTTTAATTTACCGAAAATGTCATCCAAATGATCTGTGAATCCACTACATAAAGCACTGGGTGGTCTATATAAAACCCCAATAATAATATTTCTGTGGGAAGTGTTCACAACCTCAATGAAACATGATTCAATATCAGAATTATTAATAAATAAATCATTACAAGTCTTATAAGCGACTCGATGCTTAATATACAACGCTACCCCTCCAACCCTTTGATTTTTCCTACAAGAGTCTTCAATGGAATAATTGTCAATTTGGATAAGGAGGTCATTAATATACGTTAGCCAGGTTTTTGATATTCCAATGACAGAAAAACAATCTTTTGAGAGGATAATATAGTTAATAATATGTGAAACATTTTTTTGTAAACTTCATATGCAAGAGTTTCAAACCAGTATTTGCATTAAAGTCATTAAGGAATCGGCATTGGTTACAGTACTCACAGCTTATGTTAGGTGTTTCAAAATTAAAATCTGGGTCAATACTTGGGCTAAGAACAGCTTCACTATTTGTTTGTTGTGCCATAAGTTAACAATTTAGCCAAACAACTAGGTGATAAGTATAATCGGACCGAGGTTACTTGTAAAACACGCATAGCCAAACACAAAAACAACATATAACAATTGAACATATTATAACAGTAATTGAACTGATTGAAACTCTTGGATGTAGCGAGATATCAATGAAGTGGTGTTAAATACACAAAAAACTCAGCTGTGCAGTGGTTAGGTTGGGTAAAAACAGTTGGAATCAATTGATATCTCCTCCCCTGGTCGATGTGTCTTGAATGCGCCCAGGTGTAGTTTCAACTTAATTACAGGTGGAATAGAGAAAGGAATATACGCAAAGTGCACTCTGTCGTCTTTACGAATTTCCTGTAGCTCATTTTCCCTCAGTCGTTTTCTTACGTGTCGAACTCGTTCAGTGACATCGTCTGTGATGAAAACTTTGGACTTCTTAAATGTTTTATTTCGGAGGCATTTTGATGCATTTTTGAGGATGTACTCACGATCCCCAGAACGGAGTAGTTTGCAGTGAATTGGCCGGGGTCGTGATGAGGAACTAGCGGTTGGTCGATGTCCAGGGGTACGGTGGGCCCTTTCAATTTCTATGTCTCGGCCACTATCTAGCTGCATGTGATCTGCGATGAAGTCAGACATGAAATTCTCACATTGTTGGTCTCCCTCTGAACCCTCTGGAGTTCCATATAAGATGATATTGTTGCGTCGGCTACGATTTTGAAGATCATCTATCTGGTTCTTCGGGATAGAGATTTCATCGTAGTTGGCATCGTGGCGACGGTTGATGTGCGGAAGGATGGTCTTCCTCCAATTTTCCACCTCTGACATTGCCGATTTAAGGTTTTCAATTTCGGAATGTTGAGTTTGTGTTTTTGCAACAACTTCATGAAGTTTGACTTCAAGACCGGTAAGTCTGGATTCCAATGAGTCTGGTGATAAAATTTTGTCCAGCTTTGCGTTGATTGTGGTGATGTGGCCCACGCAAGCAGTTGTAATCAGCGCCATTATGCGTTGAAGTGCTCAACTCCGAGGGCTGCACATTTTGGCCTCGTTAAGAAGCTCTTTTCTTGCTTGTTTTTGACGTTTTGGGTGATTCAGTTGAGTCTGACATGTTTGAAATATGACCAGTTGATGAAATTTGTAGTGAAGACTATAATTATGGCGAGATCTAATTAACTTTTGTAAAAATCGGGGAGCGATTCTGAAAGACGTCCACCTACTCACTCAACCATCTTGAAACTTGCAGGCAATATGTATCTTGTTAGAGTCAAAAAGATGAACCAAAACTGACCAATCACGAAGCAGCTAGGCGGTCACATGACCAAAATCACCTACCATAGCAAAGTTATTATATCCGACCGATGTTTGGCAATTTTAACTGCAGTTAAAATCGCCAAACATTGGCCGGATAGAATAATTTTGTGTACAAATAAGCACAATTCCTACGACTAAAGATGTTTATTTGTCACTATATGGGGCTATTTCCTGGTCCTGTGCAGTAATTGAGCCCTAAAATCACGCATGAACATGCATCAGATTTCATGATTTTCGGCTCGCGTTCATGCTGTTTGCCCCAGACCAGGCCGCGACCGGGTCAGTCAATTTTTTTTGCCACCCATAAAATACAACGAAATTACAAAATTTTAAAGCCAAAATAACAACCAATATGTAGGTTACCTTTAAATAACGTAAGATTTGGCGTTAGAGTGGTATTTGTGCCGTAAAAACTTGTAATTTCTTCAATTTTTCCAGCGAAGGTAAAAACATTCACTAATTCGGAAAAACAAACATGACGGATCCTCCAGAGGATTTTCCACTACGTCATCATCGTCGACAGCCAATCAGAATGCAAATTTATGGGGATTTCCCCAGCGCCCATGAAGTAGACGCGGAACAGAAATCTGGCAGAAAATGGCGGCCGCGATCGATGTGGATCTTCACATACCTAACACGGGGCAAGGAAATAGCTCAATAATAGATCCGATGAGAAAAGCTACAAACTAGTACAAAATTACTCACATGACTGGTTCTCAGTGGTTCAAAGTGTGTGGTGAACTCTGATGAAGTCTGCAATAGTTAATGTGGTGTCTTAAATCTTAGAAATAAACATCTATTCGATAGTAAATGGGAGTCAAAATGTGCTGACTAAAAGCTCTTGTGAGGTGTCTGAAATACAAGCTGCAAGGTCTACATGACCTCTGACCTACATACAAAAGCAATACAGGGAGTAAGTGGGAAAATATGAAGGGCGCCACCATGTGGCGGGAACTTGCCATCAATGGTCAGTGACCATCACAGGCGTATTTCCTTAAGAAAGTGGTATTTGTGTTAGTTTTCAGATGAATTGTAAGCTCAGCTGGTTATCTTGTTTCACCCACTCTCCCCCAGTTTCACAGGCCAACAGAGGTGCCCCATCATATATTAATCCAAAACCTACCCAGATGACCAGTGTCTAGACTGGCTCTCTATGACTTGAAGAATTTATAAGGTCTTTTTAGTGTTCTTTCGTTTCGACGGTTCGTTGTACGTGTTAAACCGGAAGACACTGAACGACACAAGGCCCGCCCTATAATCATTCCATCCAATCGTGTGTGCACATCGACTAGGTCATTTTAATTTCTGCCCATTAATGAATATCTTATGTATTCAGTATACAAAGTTATTTAAATGCAGCTTGTGAGAGACCTAGAATTGTAAACATACACAGTGCAGACTCTTCAAGCACAAAAGAATTCTTTCCCGGGAAATTCAAAGGTTTTTTTTAGAGTAGCTTAATTCTGCTTTACAGTGGCTGGAGTATTCGGTTCACATGCACACTTGATAATTATCACCGTAGTCTGCTGTTCGCGTTCACCATGGATCCAGTTGTAATATTTCTGTTTTTGGACCTCTGCTACAAAGTTTTGTCCGCAACACCGCCGATACCACCGTATTTTGCAGACGATGAACTGGTACTGCAGTGGAATTCGTTTGGCAGCCCTTTCCGTCTGTTCTTGTGTAGCTGTATTTTTGGCTTGCCTTTGCCGGTGCCGAGATTAAACACTCTTCTTTTCCCTAATTCTATGGCCAAGAAGACGTGGACCCACGAGATTTTTTTTTTGACTTGGAGAGAGATCCCTTGGAGAGAGATCCCCCAGATTTTTCCGGATGTCGGGGGAGACACCGGAGTCTATGATGGAAATCGTTACAGATTTGGAGCCGTTTCTCAGAAACCAAAGAGGTGGACGACAACATCGACACTCTGCACGAAACAGGCTTTTGATGGCAATGATTTGGTTGCGCCAGTATCCCACTTATGTTTTGTCCAGTTTATTTAACATTTCTCATGCAGCCATTACAAGAGAACTTTACGTTATTATCCCGTTACTTTGGTATTACTTTAATTCTAAAGTTTCTTGGCCTGCAATTGAACACTGGCTAGAACTCCGAGACCGGTGGCCGATATTTCATGGTGCGGTCGGTGCTATCGACGGCACACTGCATGAAATACAGAGACCACAGACTGAGAACCAACATGATTTCTACAGCGTATATTTCCGATACCACTGCATGAGTACCCAGGTAAATATTGAAGTTTTCTTAGCCCCACCATGTTGCTATAATCACCTTACATCAAGTTGCGACGATCATAACCCTCACTTCCAAAAACTTTGGAGGATCGTGGGGTTGCAAGCAATTCTGTTCAAATCTGGTAATTCCACCAAACAATGGAACCAAGAAAACTGGACCCTCAAATCACACATTTCTGCAATTTCAGCCTAAATTAAACCCTCTCGTGAAAGTATCTTGACCAGATGCATAGAAGGAATCCTTTTTAATGTGAAAATGAATTGTTTAGTTTATTTTCCATAAGAAAACAGAACATAATAATTAAAGTCTTGGGGAAATATAGTGGATTTCAATATAAAAGTCTTTCGAACTTAATCTGTGATTTTAAGACAGGGGGTGTTTGCAAGATGTTGTGTTAGAAGCTATGTGTATTATTGCAGTTAATGTATTTTGTCCCCCCCCCCTTTTAGATTGTAATCGACAACAGTCGTAACATACGGTATGTCCAGAGTGGTTTCCTGGGACGCATGAATGATGCGAGTCAGTATGCTTTGATGCCAAGAATAGGACCAGGTCTTGATCTGCCTTTCCCTGACCAGACATATCTACTAGCAGACAAAGGATATGCCAACAGATATCCCACCATGACCAAATTCCGAAGGGATCAGATCCGGCAAGTTGCTGACATAGATGAACAGACAGCAATGCACATCTTCAACGAGGAGCACGCTAGATGTCGAATCCACGTAGAGCACGTAATTTCTTACTTCAAGACATACAGAGCTGTAAAGGAACTGTATCGACATCCCAGATGGATGATGCCCATTGTTGCTGAGCTGTGTGCATTCCTTGCACAACGACACATTCATCTTTCTGAAGAAATTCACTAAATTAGTTTTCAATCAAAACATTATGCCTCATATATGTTGTTTATTCTTACGTTTTTTGAATTTGTGTTTTATGTAAATGTTTGATAAGAAAACGAAAATTAGCAGATAAAATAAACCCCTATGTTAACCGTAATAATTATAGTCAGGTCTTTCAGGGATTTGACATGTAGCGTGCTCCTTACTGATTAGTGAATTTGCATTGTTGACTGGTGATCTATCCGCAACTTTACAGATCGAGTCTGTTACTGGTCATGATTAGATATCTGTTTACATATCCATTGTACGGTAGATCACGACCTGGGCCCCATTTCATGGAGCTGCTTAAGCACAAAAATAGCTAAGTACAACAAAATAATGTTCACCAGAATAAGGTTACCAGTCGAAATACCAATCCACATATATCCTCTGTGACTGGTATCTTTGCTTTACTAAGCAGAAAATTGTCAAGCATTATTTGCTGCTTAAACAGCTCTATGAAATTTGGCCCTTTTCCTACTTTGGCACCAAAGCCTCACAGAAACCCACATACTGTTAAGATAACTGAATAGATGGTTTCATTTCAGTTGAAATTGCAAAACTGTGTACTTTAGGGAAAAGGTTCAATTCTCACCCTCTCGTCATTTTGTCTTTCTTTTTTCAGCACGAAAATAGCTGTTTTCCTTCATTTTGTTTGCTGTTCTACTGTTTTGTGTATATTTTCATGGCCCGCTGAAAAACAATATTTTTGGTTGAAAGTGTCTTGACGTGATTACATAAAGTTTTGAATAAATACATTAATTAATAAAACATTTAACCAGTCAGTTTCCCTTGTGGTTTATTGCTTGAACTTTCCGTATAAATCTGACATGTTCACTTCTATTAATTTAAATGTTAACAGTTCTGAAATTTCACATAAGAAAGGAAAATGACACGTACATGTGAAATTGCTTGTACGAATTGGGGCTTTGTAACTACTAATGAGAGGAACATCAGTGCTTTTTATCATTGTATATGAGACAGTTCGTACGGATTAAGGTTTTGTGAGAAGTGAACCGTCAGGGCTTTTTGTCACTGTACGTGAGACGGTTCGTACGGATTAAGGTTTTGTGAGAAGTGAATCGTCAGGGCTTTTTATCAATGTATGTGAGACGGTTCGTACGGATTAAGGTTTTGTAAGAAGTGAACCGTCAGTGCTTTGTTATCATTGTACGTGAGACGATTCGTACGGATTAAGGTTTTGTGAGAAGTGAACCGTCAGGGCTTTTTATCATTATACATGAGACGGTTCGTACGGATTAGGGCTTTGTTTACTGTTGACAGAGTAAACCGTCAGTGCATTTAATCATTGTACACCGGCCGGTTGCTACAGATTAGGGCTTTTTCAATATTAATGAGGTGAACCGTCAGTGCCTTTTGACCTTCTTAAACTCGATATAAAAGCGAGGGTTGGCTTTCAAAAATCCAACACTTACACTGCTTGGCTATAACTGCACATTTTTTGAAAAAAGAAAAATGGCACAAGAAAGAGCTGGCGTTAGAGTGAACGGAGACGAGAGACGTCTGATATTCGCAGGCTACCGAGCCCACGGAAACAACTGGGGTAGGGTGGTGGCCCACCTATTGCAACACGCGGAACCCCGAGGCCCTATCTACCAGCAGTACATGCAACGGAACGCATGTCAGCAGAGAAGACGAGCAGAGTATACTGTTCGAAACGTCGAGACCAAACCGGCTCTTTTCAGAGCCAACACTCCCTCACAGAGTTTTTACACATGGTTGTACCCGCAAGTTTACTATTTATATTTATATTTATAGTTACTCTTACGAGAGACATTGTTCGGTATGTATTTCAGTGAGTTTGGGTGTCGAGGTAGGGGATGTGTGGGGGTCTGCGTGGTGGTGTGTGTGCGTGTTTGTGTTGGTGTTTCATCTTTATTATGAATTATGTTTGCGTGGGGCGGGGCTAAAAAGAGGATTTTTAACCATTCACGTTAACTGTGTTTCTTTATTTTAACATCTCCAGGCTTCAAGACCGCAGAATGATGGACATGCGATATGCCGCCAGGGGCAATCCTAGGGAGAGAGCAAGGAGAAACCAACCAGCACCCCAACCGCTCGACCGCCCAGCACCTCCTCCACAACCCAACTACCCAGCGCGTCCTGAACAGCTCGACCACCCAGCACGTCCTCCACAACCAAACCCCCAAGCGCCTCCTCCTCAACAGCCAAACCCAGCACCTCAACAGCCCAACCACCCAGCACCACCGCACCAACCATACCACCCAGCACCTCCTCGGCCCGACCTGGCAGCACCTCCTCTACAGCCATTCCAGCCAGCGCCTCCCCACAGCTTGACCCCCAAGAACAACCGCCACCACCACAAGACGGGAACAATATTCCAGTTCCACGAGGCGAGCCTGGAAGACTGCCTCTTCATGAAGTTGTGCGAAGGAGCCATAAGGCCTTCTACCAGTATGTGACAGTCACCCTGCCTGAACTATCACGAGAACTCCGACAGTGTCAGACTGTTTAACCAATATTTAGAGGATAAATTACAGCCCCGCCCTGAAGAGCCATAAAAAAGGAAGACAAGTGAAAACAAGAAAGACAAAAGAAAAAGAAAGAAGAGACCTTTGACAAATTAAAGAAATTTAACAATATATTTAATTTGTGTCTTGTACTTTTCTTTAACTTACATGGTAGCTTAGAAATTATTGTCTCGTGTTTTTTAATTGTTTGATTCTGTCATGTTTTGTTTCTGTATTGTTAGTTTATTTCTTTCATTCGTTATTTCTTTATTTTGTTTTGTATTTCTGTTTTGTTTTTTTTCTTGTTTATTTCGTGATTTGCTTATCTCTAATTATTAAGTGACTTTTATTCTGAAACAAAATTTCGAAAATACACTTTAAGGTTACTCCGATATCTGGCAAGTGTTAGTATTAAAGGCAGTGTACACTTTTGGTAACTATCAAAGACCAGTATCCTAAACTTCGTGTATCCCAACATATTATGCATAAAATAACAAACCTGTGAACATTTAGCCTCAATTTGTCATCGAAGTTGCAAGAAAATAATGAAAGAAAAACAAGACTTGTTGCGTAGAATTGTACACTTTCATAAGCCTTAGAAAGGCTTAATGCATGAATCATTTCTCAGATACAAATGTTTCGGAGAAAATGTTTTATAATATCAACACTTCTCCGTGCTCTTTACCAAGTAAGTGTTTATGGTCATTAATTTTTGGGGTAATTACCAAAGGTATACCCTCCCTTTAAAAGTATTGTTTAAAAGAACCATGCGCATATGCCTAGTAAACCGATGCACAACCCCCCCCCCCAACTCCTATAATCTAAACCAGTAGCCAGTTCTTTGTATACTATACAGACAATCTATCTGAGATAATTTTAGTGACTGCTCCTGTGTCATTATTTAAGTCCGGCTATAAACAGTCATGATCACACGGGTCCAGCACCCACGACCAACGAAGTTTGGATTGAATGCCTTATTTCAGTTACCCGCGATTAGGCCTACACCAGATTCCTTTCATTGTATTTTTTTTTTTTGGGGGGAGGGGGGGACAGTTGAAAAAAATCAAATAGCGCATCCGTACAAAGAGACCTCTGGACCACCATCATCGTCACTGACCCTTCCTGACCAAAATATATGTCTTATTTACATTCTTACAGTCATTCTATTATGTCCTGTTGTGGTTAGCCCAGTGTGACATATTTGTGTTTTAATTGTACACTGTGCTCCGATCTAGTTTTCTTCTAATTCTGTTTTAAAACGCCTTCTTTTATAACTTCAGCCCAGGAGTAGTACTTAATCAAACTCCTGTATAGCTGGCCCCAAAGACTCAACATGTATTTCATCCTCTGTTGTGTCATCTCGACAAATCTCTGATTAACAGGCAGCTGAAGTTGTAGCACAATTTGTATTTGTTACACTTTTAACTTTGTAATATCAATAGGCCATACATGTACTCACTTGAATATGAAGAAAGCAAAATTGATTTGTCTAATTTTTATTTATTATTTTTTTTGCTCATTGACAGCCATCAATGTTATCCAAGACTGTGAGGGATATACATGTTTATTTCTATGTCTTCCCTTGATGGCCGCCACGAAGTCGTGGGACAAAGGCGAGCCACGGAGTGGGGAGTCGTTTGGTTCACGTCTTTGTTTTCTTTTTTTTAATCGAATATGTCAGCACCACCTCGTTATGGAACACGTCCGGGCGTTTCTATGTGTACATGTTTATTTCTATGTCTTCCCTTGATGGCAAAACGTTGGGTCGAGTATTTACTTATTAAATATATATATTATATAGCACTCGGTCTGTACCATGTAGTTTTTTGCACTGTCACCCCAAGTCAAAGTAGGCCGTAGTCGCGCATGGGTGGTTTTCTTTGTTGAGTTGTACTGTAGTTTTTGCATCGTCACCCCAAGTCAAGGTAGGCCGTAGTCGCGCATGGGTGGTTTTCTTTGTTGAGTTGTACCGTGTAGTTTTTGCACCGTAACCCTTGACTGGGTCAGATAGGGTGTTGGAGATACCGAGTCTCACCCGAATAAGTATTATTATCATTTATTTTTAATTAAATTTTAAATTATGTTATTCATTATTGGGTTGGCCATGGAGGCGCATGAATAACTGTTCTATGTGTAATCGGTCACGTTTTGCACTTTTGACCAGAATGCCTGCGCAGGTCCGATCTGTTTTCACCTTAAGAAAGCGCGAAACGCCATTTTTGTTTTTGTTTTCTTTTTTTCTTTTTCCTTTTGTCCATTGTAGTCACGGGTGACTCACTCTGAACCAACACGTCTCGACTCGTTACAAAAACAATCAAAAAAAAAAAAAAAAAACCACGCACAACCGGTACATAGCAGCGGTGTCGATAGGTATACCGCTCAATAATCATCAGCGGGCCACGGTGACAACCTCGGTGGAGAACAAACTTTTGGCATCATGTCTCAGGACAGCGTTGATTGGGGCCCTGAATTTACGGTCACTCAAATAGAGAGTATAGACTCATTGGAAAACGAAGCGTCCCTTCAGAACGTGGAATGGAGCCCGGATTTTACGGCGAGTCAACTGCGGGAGATAGATCTACTGGAATCCACGGCGGTCGACCAAGTAAGTAACATAACATCAAGAACAACAACAACAACAAATAACATAAAATCAAATTGCCCCGGAAGAAACCAACGAGTGTTTTATTGTAGTAACCCTATTGTCATCATCTTTTTTATTTGCCACAGCGTCAACGGGAAGAGGAGGTCCCAGTCGAGCCAGATCTGTCGACCTGGTCAGATGATTCGGACACACCGGAGCTGCGTAGAATGGTTACGTCCCCATATCCCGGATGTTCTTTTTGGCCAGAGATTATTCCAGAAACTCCACCACCGTCTGCGGGTCCGTCGTTTGACCGGGTAAGAAAATAACTAAATCCGTTGTAAACCCCGAGCTTTTTTTTCTTTAATTTTGTTTACGAGCTAGCCAGCTTATGACTTTTTCAAAATGGTGGCACGTGTAAACCCTTCAAGTGAGTAAGTCATGAGTAAGTAATGTTATGTATTCCTTTATTTAGTTATTTACTTATTTCTTTATTTTTTTTTTTTTATTACAGCCCCACCAGGAAGGATGGGGTGCGGTTGTTGCGGGCAAGAAAAGACCAGCCTCTGTGAAACCAAAGAGACGCAGAACACCGGACAAGGAACTGTCGACCCGTGGTGAGAAGAGAAAGTTAGTTAATGCTAGGGCTTCCCCAATTAGAACCAAACTAAATAAAACTAGAAAGAGTAGTCTTGGCAATACTAGGTTTTCTTGTGATATCTGTGGAAAATCGTATACCCGATCCTATAATCTTAAGCGCCACAAAGAAGTTCATTCGAGGTACAGGGGCGACTGTTCCACATATGGAAAAAAGTTTACCAGTTCAGAAGGTTTAAAAAGACACATCAAAAGAAACCACTCTCGCCGACCCAAGACAAATGACGACCCCTCACAAACCACGCCGCCTCAAGGCGCCATTCTAGCTCCCGAAGACCCAATTAAGTTTCCAATTGCACCGAATGTAGACAATAGGGATGATGAGATGTTATCTCTTTATCGTAGTAACTGGGGTAGTATTAGGACCCATTACCTGTATGGTAGACAGACTCAAGATGTGTACAATTTACGATTGGGTCCTTCCTCTCCGCCAGTAGGGACCATCAAAGGTAGCTCCGACCGTGACGCACGGCCGGACCCGCCTCTTGCCAGAGTAGAGCTAACCAGTGGCGTGTCACTGAACGAGGGGTTAAGGGGTATTTTTCCAACTTTGACATGTAGAGTAAAACTGAACCTGTCGTTCGGGTTTGTCTTACGAAACATAGAGACGGGAGAATTGCGTTATTTTCACTCTAGTTTTAACAACGCGCAGTTTTTACAACCACCCATCGCTGTAGCTTCGGAAGATGATTTTGAAATCTTCCTGCAAAAGATACACGACATGGACGTGCTGCAACACGCCATGCATTCACGGCCAGACACAAAGTGGGTCCTTGCTGATATCAGTAACGTAACAATTTATGCATATAAAATGCCCTCGTTTTACATAGGTGCACCCCCGCAGCAACTACCCGATAACATCACAAACAACAGGGAATTATACAATCTAATCAGTAACCGTAACACCGGTGCGAGATACGAGGATAATTTTTGTCTGTTTAGATGTCTCGCCCTAAAACAGGGGCTTTCTTTGTACTCTCTAGAAATGCGCACCAAACACCTCGTCGATAGATACGAAGCAGAAATGAACAAGCGCCCGACAGAAGGTATCTGTTTAGACGAACTGCATCACTTTGAACGAATATTCAAAGTGAATGTCAGAGTCTTCAGCCTCGTTCGCGAAGAGTACGAGCCCGAAGAGGGCGAGTACAGAGTAGTAGCCCGCCTGGTGCGGAGGTCACTGTGTAAGCACAAAGAAATAATGAACATCAACCTGTACGCAACACATTTTTCGTACATAAAGAAAATGGACATGTACAGCCAAGTGTTTCCCTGCCCTAAATGAAAGAAGTAGACATGTTAAAAAAAAAAAACAATTTAAACCTGCCCCTTCAGATTGGTTTCTTCGTCTACCAATACGCTAAATTGCGCATGCTCGAATTTTACTTTGACTTCCTCATGCAATTTGTCGCACCACGCGATTTTCAGATGTGTGAGATGGACACCGATTCTGCCTACATGGCCATATCGGGTGATAGTCTCGATGACGTAATCAAGCCCGGTATGAAAGACAAATACCACCGGGAAAAGCACTTGTGGTTTCCGCGTCAGAACACACCCAAACAGTACAGTTATGATAAGAGGACCCCGGGGCTGTTCAAAGTAGAGTGGGAGGGTGAGGGTATCATTGCACTGTGTAGCAAGACGTACTTTTGTTTCGGGGCCACCGAGAAGTTCAGTTGTAAAGGTCTAAACAGACGAAATAATTAACTCACCAAAGAGAAATACATGACCGTCTTGAATACCAGATCTTCGGGTGGGGGTGTAAACAAGGGTTTCATTATGAAACACGGTGTAATGTTTACTTACGAACAGAGAAGGACTGCCCTGACCTATTTTTATCCCAAGCGAAAGGTCGAAGACGATGGGGTTTCCACAACCTTTTTAGAAATATGAGACAACATTTCCCAGTTTCCCCCGTTGTTCCCCATAAACACATTTTAAATTGTTGTTGTTTTTAAATCTCGGACCCAGTTTATATTATTTGTAGATATATATATTGCCCATTTCAGAAATGTAATCATATTGTAAAAATAAATAAAATCATACTTTGTAGTTAATAGTAAAGTTGTTAACTCTAAGAAGAATTTATTATGGTGTTTTCCATTTCTTAATATCATAAACAAATAAAGAGAGTAAAGTAAATAGCAAAACCGAACAACAACTCAGAGTACTGTTTCCGTCCTTCACGAGTTATGTATTTCATATCTGCTTTATAGTAAACATTCCAATCGGCAAGTAAAAAGCCGAAAAGTCATTAAAAAGAAATATACAGGTACCATTGAATAAATACGTTTAGTGAAGGGGGGAGGGGTAATGGGAGGGTTTTCGTTAATGGCGGGAGGGTCAAGTGAGTTCACTCATTTAATGCGGGTTGGCTTAGGTCGGGTGGGGGCGCTCTTCATTTCCGTGGGTTCTTTCACCAAGTGACGGGTCTTTCGTTAATAGCGGGAGGGTTAAGTGAGTTCAATCATTTAATGGTGAAAATTGGGTGAGGGCGCTGTTCATTTCTGTGGGGCTGAACACAACGCCGTGGTTTGGGTGTAAATTGGGTGAGGGCGCTCTTCATTCACAGCGGTGTCGGTTATAAAAGAGTTGGGTGAACTACGATTCCTCATTTTATGCGATGAGTTCGATACTTAAACATCCCTTTACCTGCGTCATCGCGGGGCCTACCGGATCAGGAAAAACGCAGTTTGTGACGCAGTTATTGAACCCAGCGGGCGGTGATGTCATTCAACCGTCTCCGGAAAATATTTCGGGTGCTTTGGGGCTTATCAGGATGCTTATGACCGGTTGTCCAACACCGTCCCCGACATTCGTTTTGTGGAGGGATTTCCCGACGACCTTCTTACCTCCTTGGATCGAACGAAGAGAAACCTGGTTGTGATCGACGACCTCATGTCGGACGCGGGTAATAAAAATTACCGAACTTTTCACAAAGGGCAGTCATCACCACAATCTGTCTGTTATACTCATACTGCAGAATCTGTTTTATCGGGGTAAAGAAATGCGCACAATCAGTCTGAACGCGCATTACATGGTACTCTTTAAAAAACCCAGAGATGCTTCACAGATCACGCACTTGGCACGCCAGATGTATCCTAACAAACCCAAATTCATGGTCGAGGCCTATCGCGACGCGACGAGTTCCCCCTACTCGCATCTCTTTGTGGACTTGAAACCGGACATCGAGGAGCACATGCGTCTCAGATCTAACATATTCCAGGGTGAATACCCCACAGTTTACGTTCCGAAGGTATAAAATAGTGCCACTCCCGCGGTGGAGTTTCATTTGTAAAGATGTCTCGTCGCGTGCACAAGCACGCTCCCTACCTTCACGTATTGGCAACGGGTTCCAAAAAACAGCGCCAGGGTGATTGACGGAGCCGGCAAAAACCTCATAACCTGTGTCTGTGAGTGCGCCTTCAACGTTTTAAACGGTAACGTTTCCCTGACAGCCGCCGAGAGAACCAAACTGAGAAGACACGGGCGAGAACTGAGAGAGCTGACCAACCGGAGGACGAGCCTGCAGAAAAAGAAGAAAGCTTTAACACAGAAGGGAGGTTTATTTGGTGCACTGCTGACACCGGTGTTGAGCGCTCTGGGTGGACTGCTATTCAAGTAAACGTGATGGAGCACGCTAAGAAAATGGTGCTTGTACCGCAAGACACTCTCGCGAGAATGCAGGCGTCTAGACGATTGGAGCAAACACCGATCACCCGCGTCGTGCACGGTTTGGACAACGACCTGAGAAAGTTGCTGGAAAGACAGGATCTGTCGGAGGGTGATAAGATCAAGCTTTACCAACAGGCCCTTCAGAGGTATATTGCACTGAACAAGCACAGGACAGCTCCCCTGTCTATGACCCTCAAGGACGAACATACCACCAATTTGGATGGACCTCCCACGTTGAAGAAGGACCTACCGATCGAAACAACCGAGACAAAACCGTCACTCGGAGTGGCCTTGAAGGAAGAGGTAGGCGACGACGAAGACGTAAACTACGAAGGATTATCTCAGTTGTTCGCGCCCGCTTCCCATCTTCCGGCCAAGAAAAAGAAACTATCTTTGTTTGCAGCCGAGACCGCTCTACCGGCCAAGAAGAGGAAAAGTAAACGACGACATTCGACCAGGAAACAAAAGTGGACGGCGTTATAAACCAAGCACCGGCCCTCTGATCCTTCATTACAAGTCCGGCTTTCGCCATGGAGTGTTGTCCTCCTAAACCAGAGTGCGCACCGCAAAACATACTGAAAAAACTCCGCTGCTTGTGGGTGTGTTGCAACAGCGGAGGAGTACCTAAAGAAGATGTATTACGACACAAACAATCCTTCTGGTTTCGGTGGTGTGGATGCTGTCTACCGCGCGGTTCAAAAAGACGGAGTGGACATCAGCAGGAAACAGGTCATTAGATGGTTGCGCCAACAACCTACTTATACGCTACATAAGCCCATCCGGAGACGTTTCAAACGAAATTGGGTCATCGTGGGTGGTATCGATCATCAGTGGCAGGCGGATCTGGTACAATGACGGCCGCAGATTTTTACTGACGTGCATCGACATATTCTCCAAGTTCGCCTGGGTCGTTCCCCTCAGGGATAAAACGGGGACGTCGCTAATAAAAGCCTTCGAACGTATTTTACGGGATGGGCGTAAACCACGCGCGCTCCAGACGGACAAAGGTTCTGAGTTTACAAACCGCAAATTTCAGAATTTCTTGACAAAGAATAACATTGAATTCTTTACCACTCAAAACGAAACAAAAGCCAGCGTGGTGGAGAGGTTCAACAGGACCCTTAAAACAAAAATGTGGAAATACTTCACTGCCCAAAACACCTACGCCTATGCTACCGTATTACCGAAGCTGGTGTCTGCCTACAACCGCTCGTTTCACAACCGCTCGTTTGTACGGCACCCCCAACGATGAACGGTCCACCGTCACAACCTTCAAGTTTAACGTGGGGGATACGGTTCGCATAAGTATGGCAGCGAGAACGTTTAGTAAGGGTTATCTCCCAAACTGGACCACCAAAATTTTTACCATCCGCGATAGAATTCCACGGGACCCTCCAGTGTACATGTTGACAGATGACGACGGCGAAGAAGTGAAGGGCACGTTTTACGAACAAGAACTGCAAAGAGTGGACAAAAAGGACGACATGTACGAAGTAGAGAAGGTGTTACGCACTAGAAAGCGTCGTGGTGTGGCGGAATATTTTGTGAAGTGGCTCGGTTATCCCGACAAGTTCAACAGCTGGGTGAGGGGACTAGTCGGTATATAATACGCGACTTACGAACAACCGGTCAACACTTGACGTGTAAGACGACCTCGAGATAGATTCCTTTTACATGACGCTTCCCAGCAACAGCAGCATTGATACTTACCCGGACAACGCGCTGAGTCACTACAGCGTGAACTTACCCTCTGCTCTGTCGTTCGATGGGGCGTGGGAGGTGTGTCTCGCCGAGATAAGTTACCCGCGAAGGTGGCTCAACATCGTAGAGGGTCACAACCACGTATACTGCAACGCCGAAGAGACTGAAGGAGGCGTACATCTTCACACCATTCCAGAGGGTTTTTACCAGACACCGGATGAATTACTCTCAAAGATTACACCCTCGATCGAACACGGCGACACAATACGCATCAAGTACAACAAGTACCTTCAAAAAGTGATCGTCAGAACGGCCGACGGTGTCAGCATTACTTTCATAGAGCGTCTGGGTCAATTGTTTGGATTTAACAAGGCTATGTCCATCACCGGTATAGAGAAAGCACCCCGCGTCGTGGAAATGAAGCAAATCCACAGCCTGTTTGTGTACACCGACATCATCGAATACAACATCGTCGGGGACACGAGAGCACCTCTTCTACGAAATGTGGGCGTGGAAGGCGAATATGGGGATAGCGTAACAAAGACGTACGACAGTCCGCATTACGTTCCCCTGAAACAGAAATTCATCAGCACCATCAAGATAAATATAAGGGACGACGTGGGCGATTATATCCCATTCGTCGGCGGGAAGGTCATAGTGAAACTACATTTTTAGAAAGCTCTTTAGGCGGGCTCTTCCGAACGGCCATGCCCCTGATCAAGCAGGGGGCCAAAACTTTTGGCCGTCAAACCCTCCGGACCGGCATGGGAATCGCGCAAGACGCCCTGGAAGGAAAGAATATAAAAACGGCAGCGCAGTCAAGACTCAAACAGACTGGCCGTCGTATAACTAGGCGGGTGATTCAGAATGTGGATTCCCGACAGACCCGACCGGTTAGACGGAATATAACAAGAAAACACACTTTGAAAAGAGCCACTTCTACATCTGGGAAGCGACCGAGACGATCACTCGATATCTTTGATTAGCCGCTCCGAGACTACCACTCCACCATGGCACTGCTACACGACCACTCCGAAGAGTGCACAAAGAGTGAACTCGATCTCTTTTCTCTACCGCCCACCCAGACTAGCGTAGAAAAGGGCCAGTATGTGGAGTACCTTCCCAGACTCAACTCTACGTCAAGGTGAAGGTGACTAAGGGCAACGGCGGCGACCTGGCCGACACGACGTGGTCGGTCCGTGCAATCTGTTTTTACATACCCTTTTCAGCCAAGTGGACGTGACCCTGAATGAGCGACTGATTTCCGCCTCCACTCCCACGTACCCGTACAGGGCCATGATCGAGACGCTGCTCAGTTACGACAAAGGAGCCAAGGCATCTCAGCTGACGGCTTCGGGTTGGTCTAAGGATTCTGCCGGTAAGATGGATAACGTCAACTGCACGGCCGGTGATGCAGAAACAAACGTGGGCTTGAAAAACAGACGTAAACGAATCCTGAACAGTCGAATCGTAGACCTGATCGGGCCCATTCACGGAGATTTGTAGTTCCAGGACAAACACTTAATCAACGGAGTTGATCTGAAAATAAAACTGATTCCCAGCAGCGACGCCTTTTGCCTCATGGCTTCCGGGGACGCCCCCGCCTTCAAGATAAAGATTGTGGACGCGTCGTTGTTTGTGCGAAGGGTAACTGTCAGCTCCGCGGTGATGCTCGGACACATCAAAGCTCTGGAAAAAGGGACCGCCAAGTATCCCCTCCGACGCGTCGTCTGTAAAATGATGTCCGTACCAAGGGGAAACCTAACACTCACTCAGGATCACGTGTTCTTGGGCCAGCTACCCAACAGAATCGTGGGCTGCGTGTCCAACGCCGCCTTCAACGGGTCGTACTCCAAAAACCCGTTCAACTTCCAGCATTTTAACGCCAACTACCTGTCGGTGCTCGTCAACGGCGAACAGATCCCCCACACGCCTCTGAAACCGGATTTCGCCAAAGGAAGGAAGAACTGCGTCAGAGCCTATCACACGCTGTTCTCCGGCATGGATAAAATGTACATGAACGAAGGCAACGACATCAGTCTGAGCGACTACCCCGACGGGTATACACTGTACGCCTTCGACCTGACCCCCGACTTGGCATGCGGCGGACACTTCAGCTTGGTGAAGCACGAAAACCTTCGTCTGGACATGCACTTTGCCTCGCCCCTCGAGGAGACCATCAACGTCATCTACTACGCCGAGTTCAACAACATCTTGGAGATTGATCAAGCTCGTAACATCATTTTCGACTACAACAGCTAGTCGGAACGATCATGGACACCGGCGAGATAACGTCGATCTTAAAGAGAGACCGCTGTACCCATCAAGTCTTCAGGGGAGTGTTTGCGAGTGACAGATTACCGAGGCACCATCTCCCGCATCCCAGCGCCGTCGTAGTCAATACGGATCCTTCAACCAAGCCGGGCCAGCACTGGGTGGCCATTTACATCACCAGGGACGGCGTGGGAGAATATTTGGTAGCGTGTTCTTGCGTTATATAAATATATATGAAAGGACATTATAAAAACTAAATTGAAGCTTGGCTGCGTTGCCTTTTTACAAATAACTAAGAAGGGGGCAACACTGTGCCGGATTTGTTACAACGCAGGTCGAATTAATTGGCTTGTAACTGCGGTGGGCCTATTGGCTGTATACTACTGCCAGGCGGCACACCACAGCAACAAGAAATTTAAGAAAGTAATACTAATAGCAAATGATAAATTGAAGCCTAGGTTATTAACATACGTACGCTCTGGTGCTGGCTGGGCTGTATCCTCGTCCAGGGTCGAAAAGGTATATGTGAGCGCGGAGTGAATGTGCAGTGAAGTTTTATATACGCGTGCGTGTGTGGAGTTGGAGAAACGCACCTGGCGTTGCGTAACAAAAGGAATGCTTGAGAGCCGCCTGGGCGATTTTAATGGAACAAAGAAAAATATTTAAGGACTACTACAAATACTTTGATTCTTACGGACAACCCCCGAGCCTGTCGCCTATTACAACTTTTCTCAAAAAGAACACACGTCAGATTGTACATAATCGTATAAGTCTACAGGGCCCACTGTCGGCTGTATGCGGCATATTCTCTGTTTTTCCTATTACACCGTTGTCGAGATGTCGACATGGGCAGCATCGTCGGGTTTTTCTCGACCGATAAACATGAAAATGATATTGCGGTAAATGAGTTTATCAGAAAACACTTTCCAGGCGTCAACACAAAGGTGTATGACTTGTCTTTTGTCACCGGTCAAATTTCAAAGCCCTTTTTATAAAATGAGGGGGGGGGGGGTGGGGGTGTTCTTTATTCATGTTTGATAACCGTATGGCCCATTTACACGTAGATTAATTTTGTGGGGATGGTATTTACTTTAATTTTATTTGATAATTATAGCGAGTTGTGGCGGTAATGTTTATGACGTTTTGTTTACTTAATAAAGTCTTTGAACACGGATATAATACATCTATTGTGTTTGTTTGTTGGTTTGTTGTCCCGTTGTCTCCGCAGCCCCTTTTCACATTTTGCAGATGACACACTCAACCCGACCCTTTAAATCGTAAGTACGTTTCATTTATCCTTATGACTGTTAATTAAAGATACGGACCCTTTAGAAAACAATAAGCATAAAACAATAAGACGCTGGATACGGTACATTTACTTTCTTTTTAAAACTTCTTTATTGATAACAATTGTGCGGTCGATACAATTCCAATTACTTTTTTTTAACACAAGCTTTAATGACAACAACTATACGGTCTTACAATTCCGATTACTTTTTTTAACATATGAAAGAAACAAACGAGGAAAGGCGTAGTTATAGTTACTCCGATCCTTTTAATCAATCAAGAGGAGAGGCCATAACAAAACCCAGGAGTTTGGTGACGTTGGGAAACAGAAACGAATTGAATGTTTTTGCGATATCCTCGGTTTCGGTTTTCCACACCATCAGGATATCTTGAATTATAGCGTTCAGAGTTTCTTCGGTCAGATCCGCATGCATAAAACCACCGTCGGCCAAAAGTCGACATGCAGCGAGGAATACATCGATGATCTCATTCCCGTCTATGGATGACACCACATGTTCGTAATGTTCGGAAACAAAGTCCTCCACGTGATACTCTGGTGTGTCGCCGAAAAACAGACAGGCGTGGTCAACCTGGCTGGGCCAGTGCTCTTGACAGCCTTCGCAGGGAAGTTGTTGTATACGTTGCACCCTCTGCACTATGCGATCCTTCACTATTCTACCCAGAATCCTCTTGAGGAGTAGTCTGACTCGGCCTCTACAACGCAAGACGTCATCGTCTGTAGCGGGAACAGAAAGGAAACAGTTAGGAGTCGCTTATCTTACTCAGTGCGTTGTTGACGTCGGTGGCGTGACTCACCAATTCAAACCACTGTTCTGCCGGGAGGTTCAAACCCTTCTTCCCCGCCAGCATCTTACTGTGAACTTCGTTCCAGTAGTATTCTCTGATATTGACGTAGGGTAAACCCTTGAAAAGCTTTACAGTAATAAAACGCTCACCGCCGATTGGAAACTTGACTGCCTTCCTCTCGTTCTCCTCCTGGTCAGGATCGGGCTCGAATCTGCGCTTTCTGCTGGGCATTTTCCCCTTCACGTGCTTCAACGGCACGGCGGCTGGTCCCGAGGCGTCGTCTCGTGCAGTACCCAGTTCGGCCATGGCGCCTGACAATACGTCGGACTTGGGTTTGTTGGGCAACCTGAATCGACACCTTTGTTTTCACTTCGTGAAAATACAAACGAGACGCGTGCGTCTCGTTTGTGCTGCATGGTTATGATTTCGGCGCTCCGTGATTTAAAAAAATCACTCCCGCACCTCACAACTGCGGGCAAACGATAACGGTTGTGGTGTTTCACACCGCGCAACATGATGCATCATGTTCACACGTCAACCCTTTCGGGTCTCCCGAACACTAGCGTGAACCACACGACTCCCCACTCCGTGGCTCGCCTTTGTCCCACCACTTCGTGGCGTTCACCACAACCACGCCCACACAATCCACCGTCACGCGGTGGCGGGTAATTGCTCGGAAAAAATTCCGAGCAATTCCGGGCAACAGGGTAGCTCGCAAAAACTGCGGCCTATGTTCCTTAGACTATACTACTTGCACCTTACACCACGTAGAAACGAAATCAACTATTCAAGACATTATTTAGTGGTGCCCTCCGTACGCAAGGTGTCAATCGTCACCAAATGCCAATTAGATAATCACCAGTAATAATGACACTTGAGTGTGACTTTAACAAACAACGATTTATAATTACAATCACTTTTTGTATGCATCATCGATGTGAAAAAAGTCGCCCACGTCACATGCCAATAGTCCAGCCAATAGTGGTTGACCCATCAATAATTGCAAACGTTTGTTCACTGCTATGCATTTCTGATATGTTCCTAGAACACCTTATTAAAAGTCTACTTTAATAATTTAGTGGAAAAGTTAGCATAATATGCAAATTAGCTGTCGCCATTATAAAAAGCTGATTTCCGGCTATAACTCTGTATCTGAGCATCCAATGTTGACAAATGAAGAGTCTAGACCCATGTTTTCATGGTCTGTGATGGTGATTAGCACAATTCTGGATTTTTGACGTACATAGAATTATGTGCAATATGAACAATTTTCGCAATATGCCTAACTCTTTATCTGAGCATCAGATCATGATAATCACAGGTTTTTAGTATATTTCTGGGTTAATTTTGGTGCTTCGTGTTATGCTCATCATAAATATGTCCAGCTTGGGTGAGTTAGCAAAAGTCAAACCTTTGCACTCTCTACTCATCCAAGAGCAGTCAAGGTCATGCTTCTTGTCTGTGCATTTATTGGTGTAGGACCCCGCCTTGCATTTTGATTTAAAGAGCTCAGGGAGTTTCAGTGGACCGGGTCGAAAGTCAGATTGTACTGGGAGTAACTGACCCTCACTGACTTTCCATCCTCATTCTCCATAGGGTTTCTTAGGAGGCAAATGAATCGTTGCTTCTTGATTGTAAGCTTGGTTTAGATATCAGCAAATATGGCAGAGAGCAATCCCAATTTCAGTCATCCCACAACAGCTCCCAATAAAATGTCTTACCTGACCAATTAGCAATAAGATTGTGAACATGGAATGGTGAGTTTATTGTATTAGATAATGAAGCAGTCAATAACATCAACATGAATCGTCATCTCCTTCAGTCTTACCAGGCGGTAAACCAACATGTATAGCAATAAATGACAACAATCTGATGGGTCATCATTAACAAGGCAATGATCTTTCTCCAGATGGATCCCTCATCAAAACACTGCCTGCTGCAGAGATTGTAGGCCTACTTGACTACCTAGCAACAGCTACTTATCTATACCTTCTTAGGACTATTTGACCAGTGAAGATAGCATTCTGTCCGACGCAGAGCTCTACGCCCATCTCTGATGTGTTGGCATCCTTGAGTTTGCCTACTGGCGTATTTACCTGACAGTTAAAGCAATTGGATCTTTCTGTTTGTATATGTTGGTGTGCAAATGGAATACCTAAGTGTCCAAATCAACATATTATAGATGTGGAAGTGGAAGTGTCTATACTATGGCCACTTTCCTGAAGAACCATGGCTCTAAAGGGTTCACACTAAGTTTTACTCACATCACATCTGCAAAACGAACAAGCAGGCTTCTGACTTGGTAGAAGCTGTGCCAATTAATTTCTAGCCCTCACTACATTAATCGAGACTGGCTACAAATGAGCTCTTAAAACAGGCTTGGCCCTCATCAATCTCTCCTTGGCTTTTGACACATTTTGGTAAAATAGCTTCTTGTGCAGGACCTCGAAGATCTTCAAATGTCAAACTACCATGCGTGTCCTCTCTACCATTCTCAAAAATCGAAGATTGAGAGTCACACTTGTCAACCGGTTAAGCTCTAAGAGGACGCTAAATGAGTGCCTCCGAAAAGGATTGTCTGGGCTTCAGTGCTTTTCAACTATAAGTGGGTGACATGCCAGTCACTACCTCCAGGAAATTTGCATAATCATGCTGATGACCTTGCCCTCGCCACCCAACTAATTTGGAAGACCCCAAAAGAACCGTAACACAGGACCTGAAAAACTTGTGGACTACATCACCTACTGGCGCCTCCGCCCAAATCCTTCCAAGACTACGGTAACGCTTTCACCTAATATCAACCGTTTGGCTCGACAGTCTTGTTTTGTGGCAAACCAGTCAAACACAAGAAAATTTCTAAGATTTTTGAAGTCACCTTAACTGGTGTCTCACACAAAAGGACTACCTGAAAAAGCATCCAAACAAGTTTGCAGGCACTAATTAGGGACCAAGTGCTCACACTCTACGCACCAGTATTCCAGTACACCAGTACGGACTGACCAAACGAGTAGACACCATCCTGAACATTTTTAATAGACCATCCCAGTCGTCGTTTGTGTACACATAATGCCAAGAAGCCAGCATGGTTTCAAATTACAAACCAAGGATTATCAAACACACATTACACAAGCCTATTTGTGTGCCATCACATTACACAATTACATTACACAATTACATAACAAGAGCTGCCAACATTTGCATCTTGCATTCATGGATGTTTTGTGCAACAATTAGGGACATTATTTAGAATTACATTCAACAAAATAGGGGAAGTATCCATAATCAAGGTGAGTTGGCAGCGCTGCATTACTGCACAAAGTAGCATATTACACATGCCCCTATTATACATTCATTAATATCTCATGGTTCCCAACATGTTCACATACGTTCTACTAGCGTTACTTGTAGTCTAAAAAGCAAGGCAGGTGTTCAATTGGGGAATTGTCTCTGTGAAGCTTCAACCTGGTAATTATCATTTCAAAAACACATTGTAAGGCATTTTTACCCCTGGTTTTAAAGTGCTTAGTGTGAAATATAAACACACTTCAATTAAAACTAGACATACAGTGTTTGTAAATAACAAACACACAGGTGTTCGTGAGTGATGTTAGATTGTGATTGAATGAACTGGTGACGACATCTTACCATATCAACCCAATGTCTGGTTCAGACATTAAATTGTTTTCCAATTTAATACTTTAACTGCTGGTTTAAACAGGAAGTCGAGGTCAAATTGGGTCACACTTTGTTTAGCGTTTGTGAAGACAATTACGATGATTTATATATTGTAAAAATCTAATGTTTGGTTAAGAAGTTATTATTTTTTCGAATATAAAGTATTAACTTTCAGTTTGAATCGGAAGTCAAGGTCAAATGGGGTATAATTCTGTGTATCGTTTCTTCACTTTTTACACCTTCCCAATGATGCATCGATTGTCAAAACCCAATGTGTGGTTCAGAAGTTATGCTTTTTTGAAAACATTAAATTTCGACTTCTGGTTTGAACCGGATGTTAAGGTCAAACGGGTCACATTTTATGCAATCCAATGTGTCTGTCATTGATGACGTCATCAAATTACACACCGTCCTCTTGTAAAAAATAAAATCGTACATATTATTTGAAAGGGCAGAGTCAAATGTTTTCATTTTATATGTAGCGACATTTTCCGACTTCCCTTTCATCTTGGCTACAGATCTCGATACTAAGCTTGAACATACTCACAAGTACACCTATCAAATATGCCATTCACTGAATCAAACTTATTTTTAACAAAAATTGATTCTTTATTGATTAATAAATCACAATTAGTTTACACAAGCTACGTTATTCATATTGACATTATTAAGTTAATAATTCTTAGCATTTTTCAACAGGAATTCAATTAAAGTTGGATTCTCATTACATGTACACTTGATGATGATGTCGTTAAAATAGGTCAAGCAGAGTGTAAGCTGTCGGTTGTATTTTATAAATGGCTGGCTTGATTTTTGGACATTGTTTTCCATACGGAACGGTTTGTTTATTTACAACCTTTGATAGAATGAACTATAAAAGACACTTGTTTTGTATAAATATGCAAAACACACAGGCGCGTCGTGATGATACAAATCTAAGCCTCTCGTAAATTTTGACTATTAAAACATTTAGTCAAGTACTATTTTTACCTCTGTGGAGCATCATACACTCGGCAAGAAAACAAGGAGAGAAACCATTCCGATACTGGATGTGCTGTATTCTGAAAAAGAAAACCAGTATTAACAATAAACAAACTAATATCAGGTCTCAAACTAATATCTTCTTGACACTAATACTATATAAATCATAGCACATTATTTTCAATGCATGAACAAAATACAATAACTTGTGTTTAGAATGTCTCAAAAAACGTTTGTATTTCAACAGAAAGTCTCACAGTAGGCCCTACATGTATTGCACACAGTCATGTTATCTATGTTCAACATAATGCAGTAATTTAAATGGAAAATGGGCTCAGCAAGCAGTTTTATTCCAATTCCTTTGGAAACGTTTGACCTTGCAAAATAAGTTTGTGAAATATTGAACTTTGAATAAACTACTGTAAATTTACCTCTTGGAAAAGTTACAGATCAAAGAAGCGCACAAGTGAAGATAAGAAGTCAAAGCCTTGGATGATTTTGGACTCTCCATTAGCATGATTTTAATGAGGAACAATCTTAGTAGACAACTAACAGAAGCATTGAACACTGAAGATGGCTCATATTTTAAGCTGCATCTCCAGTTTCTGTGTTCCACTCCTTCCCAGGCATCAGACTCTTATCCTGCCATCAGACTCGGATGAAACTGGTAAAATAAACAAAATTCAAGACATAAAACATTTCAAGATTAGATAGTAACAAGTAAAAGGTGCGCATACTGTTTTAGAAGTGAACAACTTATGAATGAAAACCTTTCATCGAAGGATTGTGAAATATTTATGCTACAATACATAGCTAGCAGAACACATTTGTGTCAAATATAACCGACACTAGTGACAGTGCCAGCAATTATACCATATTGCCCAATTCTACCTCCTCCATGATCACACTAAACGTTCCTTAGTTTTAATAACCTCACTACTTGATAATTTAAGGATAACCTTTATTAACATAACTGTGCATTACAAACGGAACACAATCATTCTGAAAAGCGACGATGTTGAAACGAAGCTTACCGTTTTATTCACCGTGTTGCAACGATAAACAATGCCGTAAGTGCCGGTCTGAAACCCCCTTGACAAGCTGATGTCACGTCCGTGCAATCTCGGTGTGTGATCGAAACATAACCAACGTTGGTCCTTTTCTGCCTGCATTTTCTCATATAATAAATGTCATACGAATCACTGAAGCAGGCGAACATCTCAGTGAAACTTCGTCTTCAATTTCATATTCACCGTTAAACCATCAGAAGGGCGAAAAGGGAAACAGTTTGACGCCGAACATAGCACAGGTTGAGAGGAATTCATTTCAGCTGCCTTGCGCCATTGATAAGCTTTCGTTAAAAGTTCGATGAACTGTGACATGTCCAAACGTGCACAGAAATCATGCCATACTTTTAGCCTTTAGTGAAGGCGCACGCGGTACTGTAGTAAACGCAGCACAGCTTGTCGCAACTGTTGTTACGTTGGTCTGATTTCGTGCTGCTTTATATTAATAGGCAACAAGCGTCTTGACAGAAGACTAGCTTCCACTCCGTTGCACTGGAATCAGTCGCGAGTAGTATTATGCCACATGCCGCGTTATGTATTGGATCGAGATTTTGATATGTTAATGGCCAATTTCACTTATAAATATATCTCAGGTCGTATGGGGTCACCCTTTGAATGTGATTTGTAAAATTCGGCCGGAGCTTTTTTATGGTGCAAGTACCTTACATGTAGCATTTATGGTTCTCCGATTATGATTTTTTTAATATTAAACGTTGATTTATTGTTATGACGTCATCGATGACGTCATCGCACCGAACAATTTGGGTTTCGTATACATACTACAATCTATATACAGAACATAGTAAGATTCAAAACAAAACCCTTCTCGGTTTATGAGAAATGAATGTTTGAAATCTGAATTTTGAACTTCCGGTTTCAACCGGAAGCAAAGGTCATATGGTGTCACATTGTGTATGTGATTTGCATAATCTGGCAAGAGCTTTTTTATTGTGCAAGTATCTTACATGTAGTATTTGTGATTCTCCAATTATGATTTTTCTAACTATTAAAGTATGATTTATTGTTATGTCATCGATGACATCATCAAACCTAATTTCACACATATATTTCAACACAAAGATCTAAGTATTTGTGAAGTTTTAAGTCTAAAACGTATGACGTTTTCTTTATGTAAGAAAATTCAACTTCCGGTTTTGAGCGGAAGTAAAGGTCACATGGGGTCGTACCTAATGAAAGATTTGTAGAACTGTTCAAGGGCCTTCAGATGATATAATGATTAAAGGTGTACCATATTTGGTTCATAAGATATAAAGTTTTCCCCCAAAAAACCTTAAACGTCCCAGGGGGTCACATTCTGTGTAAGAGTTGTGAACAAAACGTTGAACTTTCATATGAAGCAAAGATCCTGTATTTATCATTTATGGTTCTCTAGATATGACGATTTACAGTATTTCTCGTTATTTTTATGTTGGATGTTATGACGTCATCGATGACGTCGTCGCCCCGAAAAAGTCTCTAGGAATTATACTTTTTGCGAAAATTGCGAGAGAAGGTTCTCAGATAAAGTGGAAAAAAAACCACCAGAACAGTAACAATAGGTTTTCGGGCGGAATGCCCGAACACCTAATTATTACTCACATTTCTTGAATTAGAGATACACAGGAATATTAATTGTGTTTATTCACCAAAATGCATAATTTCTCTAAAATCAATGCATTCAATGTATTTGTATTTGTATTTTTTTTTTTTTTTTACAAAAACACTGATTTGTGTATGTCCTTTCACAGCTCACTTTACAAATGATAATTTTAATATTTAAAATGTGCCCAAGGAAATGTCAAGAATGACAGGATTGACGGTTACTCTTAAGTTTTGTACATATCATTTGTTGTTTTCACCATTGACATTAAGTTAAATTATTTTATTTAACGCCACGGCAACAGATTGGCCAAACATCTAAGAAAACAAAACATTCTATAATATCTATAGAATGTTGTGTGTCCCTGGTTAAATCAGTCAACCCATTAATGGCACACTGCTTTTACTTCATGGCTATCAAATACTATTATTACATTAACGACTAAATTTTAGTAACTGGTAACTAAGTATACAATAACCACTCTATTTTCAATTCAATTCAATTCTATTCAATAAACATTTATTTGGGTATTGCCCTCATATAGTATAATACATCATTGGTGTTTCAGAAATTTAAGTGACAGTTATAAACAGTAACCAAAATTATTAACAAGTCAGGAGGGCAAAACTTAGGATTGGGTGAAGCCTTGGCTTTTGTACCCTAACCTATTGACAGACTAACACTGCATAGACTCACAAAGACAAGGGACTACAAGGACAGACGAACAAATGTAGGTGTACCAACAACACCAAAAAGCAAGCCATCATTGAATTGACTCAAACTATTAAAGTAATGAAATAATTATAATGAATATGCATTGAGTAGACAAGGGACTACAAGGACAGACGAACAAATGTAGGTGTACCAACAACACCAAAAAGCAAGCCATCATTGAATTGACTCAAACTATTAAAGTAATGAAATAATTATAATGAATATGCATTGAGTAGTAATTGTTTTAGTTTTTTTTTTGAAAATATAGGTAGAGTGGTTGCAGATTTAACAACCATCCATATTATTCCAGTATGTAACACCACGTTGAACAAGGCTATTTTTATACATTGAGGTTCGGTTACGAGAAACAGATTTTTCTTTGAAGTGCTTCGAGTTTTGTATGATTGAATGCTAGTAGTTAGAGTAAAAAATGAGCTAAAACAAGGTGGTAATGCATTACTCATGTACTTGTACATAAATTTACCTAATTTCAAATGATAAAGATCATTAAATTTTAACAATTTAGGATTACAAAATAATGCAGCAGTATGATCAAGGAAACCAGCGTTAGAAATTATCCTAACAGCTCGCTTTTGTAAAGTAAGAAGTCTATAGCATTGTGTAGATAAACCAACCTAAGTAAGAATTGAGTAACATAAATAGGGAAGAACAAAACAATTGTATAGAGTTAATAAGACATGGCTTGGTAAAAATGTCTTTAGACAATTAATTATACCAATATTTTTTGATATTTTACTCGCAACATCATTAATATGACTTTTCCAAGACAAATTTTCATCAATTCTTATACCAAGGAATTTAGTACTTGTTACTTTTTGTAGATCTGTTCCATTTAAGATTAAAGACACAGATTGGATATATTTACGTTGTCTTGGACAAAATATATAATTTGTTTTGAGTCGATTAATACAGTTTATTAGCAACAAGCCATGTACTTATTTTTACCATTTCAGTGTTAAAGTTAAGAACAGCTGTATCTACATTTCTGTGGCTGTATACTAGACTTGTATCATCGGCAAAAAGACAAAATGATATAATTTCGGATGTGTTTTAGATGAATGGACAGAATTATATGAAACAAACTGTTTTCTATTAGATAAATAGCTTTTGAACCACTCCAAGGTTACTCCACGGATTCCATAATGCTCTAGTTTACATATCAAAATATCATGGTTAATCGTGTCAAAAGCTTTAGATAGGTCAAAAAATACACCAATAGAAATGTTATTTTATTCAATGGCATTAAGCAATTTATTCATTACATAAGACGTTGCTAGCTCAGTAGAGCGATTTGCCCTGAAACCAAACTGTGACTCAGAAAGAATGTTATGTTTATTTATAAATGCAATGAGGCGACTAAATATCAACTTTTCGAATACTTTGGAAAACGTAGATAAAACAGAGATAGGTCTGACATTACCAATGAGATGTTTATCACCTCCTTTATGAATCGGAGTCACTTTGGCTATTTTAAGCCCGTCTGGAAAAACTCCAGAACTTAAAGACCTATTGAAAATCTTGGCTAGTGGTTTTGCTAAGGAGTACCTGGCTTTCTTGATAACAAAATAATTCAAAGAATCACAACCTGGCGACTTGCCAGAAGGGAGCTTATTTAAAAAATCTGCAATTTCTTCTTGTAAAATAGGACTAAGGAACAGAGAATGGGAACATTTATCATCAAGAAAGGATTGAAAAGTAGTGTTACATAAGGGAAGCTTACTAGCAAGTGAAGCGCCAATGTTAGCAAAGTACTCATTAAACGCCTCATTAATTTCCTTGTTTCCTTCGATTGACGCACCATCTTGGACAAAATAAGAGGGATTGGGCTTGTGGTTGTCCTTGTTCAACACAGAATTGATCACTTTCCAAGTACCTTTAATATTGCCCTTTTTTCAAATTTCGAACTAAAATACTGTTTCTTTGAAGCCTTTTTAAAATAATTTAGCTTGTTTTTAAACGTAGTATAGTTAGATTTATTTTGCAGAGTAGGATTTTTAAGAACTTTTTTATACAGATAGTTTTTTTCTCCACATTGAGTTGAAAACACCATCAGATAACCATGGTGACTTACATTTATTGTATCTGCATTTAACCTCTTGTAAAGGAAAGTGTTTATCATAAAGTTTAAGGACATGATCTAAGAAGGTAGTATACATGTCATGCATGTTATCTTGTAATGTTATTACATCCCAGTCGGTTGCATTTAAGTCATTAATAAAACATTGGATATTATTATCAGTGAAATAATCAGAAACACAGGTAAATGATCACTTATGTCAGTTAGCAAAACACCAGCAATATGATTCAGCAAGTCATTTGTTAAAATATTATCAATCAGAGTTGCACTACCTGTAGCTATTCTTGTAGGCTTAGATATTATGGTTGGATAAAAGGACTGAGAAGACAAAGTATCTATGAAGTTTTGTACTGTAACATCCACATCATAATTTAATAAATTAATATTGAAATCACCCATAATGTAGCACTTTTTATTTTCGTCACTAATTTTCCCTAATAATTCATTTATATGGTCTGTGAAGTTATTACATGAAGTACTAGGTGGTCTGTATACAACTCCAGTTATTATATCACTGTGAGAGGAGTTAATTATCTCAATAATGCAAGATTCTATTACAGAGTTGTTAATACACAGATCTTTACGAATTTTATACACATCGTTTTTAATGTAAAGTGCAACTCCGCCTCCTTTCTTATTTTGTCTACAAAAACCTTCAATAGAATAATTTGGAATTTGAATGAGTGGATCCTGAATATCCTTTAACCATGATTCAGATACACCAATGACAGAAAAACAATTATATAGAAGGTTGACATAGTTGATAAGATGTGACACATTCTTATATAAGCTTCGTGCATTTATATGTAGAAGTTTAACATTAGTGTTTTCATTAAAGTAACTCATGAATTCAGTTTGATCATAGTAGTCGCAACTTACATCAAGTACGTCCAAGTTTAAATCTGGATCTATACTAGAATTGACGTCATTATTTGTTAAATTATTTGTCATTATTTCAAGGTAGTGATTTAATTATTACAAGCGACTTCATATTGAACACGTTCGATAAGTCAAGTATGGGCTGATAACTTGTCTTACACCTACACACAGACAACACAGAACAATGACATAATTAGAAATGGGTGAACAATTAGGCAAATTACGGTACTCATGTTAAAGTGATCAATAACACGAGTAATTCAGGTGACGGTTGAGAAGAAAGAGTCACTGGAATGGCATCGGCTCCCCGATTCGGTATGTCTTGAAAGCGCCATTGTGTAGCTTGTACTTGATTGTTGGTGGAATGGACCTGGGAATGTATGCAAAGTCAACTCGGTGATCGCTTCGAAGGGTCCGTAGCTCATTTTCCCGAAGTTGTTTTCCGAAGTGTCTGATCCGGTCAGTAACATCGTCAGTGATGAAAATGTTGGATTTGTGATATGGGTTGTTTCGCAGGGATTTAGAGGCATTTTTGAGGATATATTCACGATCACCAGACCGGAGCAGTTTGCAGTGTATGGCCGGGGAAGTGCGTTACCGGTTGATTTTGATATCATGAGTCTTGCCAAAGGCATCGTTGACATTCTGATTCTTAAATTAAGTTGTGCAGAAAACATGTCATGTCTCTTCCAGAAACTTTAACTTACTTGTTTAAAATTTAGAAAATCTAGCATTGCTTAACAATACAACTGTCCTGAGAAGCAACAAGAGGGTAGAGGGCACATGCTGAATCACTGGGTGAAGATGGATGATTATCAGATGGTCAATTGTATATTGCTGATGAACAGACATGGCAAGGTTGCACACTCCAGTCGACACTATTCCTGTAAAAATAATACAGATGGAACACCACATCAAATTTTAAGTGTACTGTATTCTATGAAAATACTTTACAATAATCAAGTATGTAACATATCCAGAAATCTTTTGCTGAGAATATCAACACCCTCAACTACACCGTTTAATATTCTGAAATATAGATGTAAGATGTCAACAGTTACCATTACTGTGGTACTTTCAAACCCTGTACCTTAACAGTGCAGTTAATTTATGACATGTATGATACATGTATGTCACACAAGTACAATATTTATTTACATTTCATGCCGAGTTATAGCAACATAGAAATATAATAAGGTTTCTATTAAAAGGTGACAAATGTATTTAGGGTATCTGCCTTCTCTTAGCACAGACGTTACACCATAAATCTTTGTAAATTCTAAGATCCATTTTCATGATGAACAGTACTACATTTAAATGGCACAAACTCACCTTTAAGGTGAGAATTAAAAGTAGGGAGGGTGTCCCCTCACTGTAACACAGTAGACAGAGTGTGATGGAGACTACCGGATAAGTAGGGGGCAGGGTGTCAACTCACTCTAATAGAGTCAACAAGAGTATTTGTGATGGAGACTCACGGATAAGTGGGGGGCATGGTGTCACCTCACTGTAGTATAGTACACAGAGTGTGTGATGGAGACTCCCGGATAAGTAGGGGGCAGGGTCGCATTTCACTGTAGTACAGTGTGTGTGATGGAGACTCCCGGATAAGTAGGGGGCATGGTGTCATTTCACTGTAGTACAGTAGACACAGTGTGTGATGAAGACTCTTATATGACTAGGGGCATGGTGTCATGACTAAGCAGTCAATTGTCTTTGGTGCTGCTCTATCTCAATCTCTGTAATTAAAATTCACAATAACAACCTTTAATTATTTACATTCTTCGTAAAATGGGTATCATATCAAGATACCAATACTTCATTATCCACTTTCAGAAGCAATTCATTTCCTGCTCAATAATTGTACAGATTTTTAATCTAGATCTTTTCATGTACTAATATTTGATAACTTTGCAAACTTTTTAATATTCACATTCACATGGTTTTCTCACTGAAATAAAATTCTAACTTTATCATGTGATATTTATCGGTGCTCATTTTTTGTTGCTTTATTTCTTAATGACAATCTCTTTTTGTTGCTTGTATGCTTTTGAGTTCTTAGTGCTAAGTTCATAGTGATGCTATAACTTCAATCTGAAACCAGTCATCATGTTGACTTTAGCCAATTTTTCATTAACGCAACTTTAAAATCATTTTTCTGTTGTCCTACAATGAAGATGATCTTGTTGTACTTTTTCCTGATGTTTGAATCCAATCAGTATCACCTTGAATTTTGAATTTGTTGCCCACTGTCTTGTAGAAGAAAAAAAAATTCCCCCAAAAAATCATATTGTTTTCAGCTGTTTAGTTGATAAGCGTCAATTAGAGAAGCTAAATAAGTTATTTTTAAATCTTATTTCACAATGTGTAATTTTATTTTGGGGATTTGTTCACACTTTTAGTTTTCCTATGCTCTAATAGTATCAATCTTGTTTATACTTAAAATAACAACTGATGTTTAAATTTTTCCTGTAAAGTAATGTTAACCAATGTTTGTGATGGCTTGTTTCCTTTGTCATTTCAAAATTTAATTTTAACAGCCTCATGGTAGCTATAATATGTAGGAATGACCTCAGTTTGAACAGATTCTAAACCTCTCACATAGACATGATCAACTAATGTTCCCTTCTCAGTTGTAGCATTTTCAACACACTGCTTATAACCATGCTCACTCATCATATTCACAATGCTTGAATTACAGTTACTCTTGACACTCAGAATATCTTCATTAAAATCTCCCATTATTATACACCTATTGGTAACCTTGTGCAGCTCATTCAGAAGGATTTTCATATTAGATACAAATTCCCAAAGCACATATGATACAGGTCGATAGATAACAACTACTAACGATATATTAGAAATGATCTGAAAAGCAATATATTCAATGTTTTGGACAAGCAGCATAAGTCTACTTGTTGCTTGATTTGTTTTACTGTACGCAGTTACACCTCCATGACACTGTTGATGTAACAATTGAGTCAGTTCACTGAAATCATTATAAGAAAGACATCTTGGTTGGTGGTAGCTTTTGAAATCATTTAATTGCATGTCATACTGTATTTGATCTTCAGTCCAAGTTTCTGTCAGACAAATAAATTTGCTTTCATCATTGTTACATTTTAAATCCATATAATGAGGTTGCGATCCCTGGATGTTATGCATCATAATGGTCATATTGCCTGGTGTACTACATATTCTTCATCAATAAACCTTGGCATAGTATTCAATGCATCAGCAACAGATTCATTACAATATATGTACTTCTCATCAAAGCCTTCTTTTACCAGACCTTCCAGTGATGTAACACGACTCGGACTCACATAAGCTTGTCCAGATGCAAATATTTTATCAAGAGAAACAATAGCTCTGTCTGTTGTCATTCCTTGTACTTTGTGTGTTGTGCATGCAAAAGATACCTTGAGCGGAAACTGATGCCGTACACATTTTTTCCAAGTTGTTCTTCCTGAATCTCAAAAGACACACTTTCTTCATCACTTGAACATGCAGCAGATTTTCTTCTGTTTCTTTCCTATTTTGGCATTATCAAACCTTACTTTAATACACTTGGCTTCATCAGGTTTATCCTGTTACGTTATTATCTGTGAAACAGTTCCAAATACTCCATTAACAAGACCATCAGACACATAAATATTCTTAGTCAGCATGACTCTAGCACCAATACCCAGTAACAGTGACTGTGGTAACCTTCCAGATGAGTTCTTCAGTGGTTTTCCTCGTCTTATCTTAGCATTTCTTGTGTCTGTCTCATAATCCTTTGCTTCAATATACACACAATCAGAACACTTTGAATGCAAAATCTGTTGATTTTGTTTATCTACTTGTTTATTACATGGGTATATATGAAGAGCCTCATTCCACTCTTCACCTGTCTGACGTCCTTTCAACATTGTTATATCCTCCTCCCTCAAGGCTTCATGCTTCTTTATGACTCTTAATCTGTTCAGTCTCTTCAAAGTTGACATCTTCCTTATGTCTCATTATTTCATTCAGTTCAACAATCTTGAATTTGGCACTCCATAGATCACAAATTACATTACTATGGTACAGAGATTTTGCTTTCACTGGAGGTAACTGATAGAAGTCTCCAACAGCTAAAATGCTGACGTTTTCAAAAGGGCTTTGATTCCGGCATTGCTTGTTCTGTCGCAAACGTCGATGGATATAACACAGTAATTTCTGACTAACCATTGAAACCTCATCTATAATCAATATCTGAAGCTGACCAAGTTTACTGCGAAGTGTACTTATCTTTTCTCCACCAAGTGATTGATAAGGTAATCTCACTTCTGTTGGAATTAATAATCCACTGTGAACAGTAGCACCGCTTACATTAAATGCAGCCACACATGTTGGAGCTGTTATTAATACAGATACATCATCAGGGTTTTTCATCATTGATCCAAGTATTCGTGTTGCTTCATATTCTATACACTTCACTAACAAAGACTTTCCAGTTCCTGCACCACCAGTGAGAAATACTTGAAATGCATCTAGGTTTTTACCATTAGCCTTTCCATGCACCACTGTCTTATTTTATAGAATACCTGCTTCTGTTTACTATTAAATGATCTCAACATTTTGAATGCATTGAAATTTAAAGTTCTTGATGAATGAGCTTCAATATCACATACCCTTTCCTCTTTCTTATCAGGTTTCAAGTCTGGAATGTTAAACTCATCTTCACGTTCATCTATATCCGGCTGATGTTGCTCTTTACATTCGTCTCGTTCCTGTTCAGTTTCTGGACTAATTAAGGCCCATGCCTCTTCCTGTACACCAAAATTCTCAAGATGTAGTTCTGCTGCCTCCAGTGACTCAATATCTACTTCAAACCTTGAATGACTGCCTTCCACTATACATTTTACAGATTGTAAACTTCCAAGTATAGTAACAAAACCTTTCTCGAAGACTTCCTGATAGGTTTCAAATTGTGATGGTTTCAATCGGGCATCAATACGGTATGGAAGAAATAGTTGTAAAATACTTCGATAGTATTTCTCTGCACATTTGGTGACTGAAAATCTGGGATACCTTACAACAGCAGGATCAGTTCTGGAGCGTTTTTGTACATGTCCTAAGTCATTCTTCAATGCATAGACAGACTTTCTGTTTTCAGTTGGCACATTACAAGCCTCTCCATTATAAATTACTCTGTACTCTGAATAAAAAGATGCCAGACACATTGACTCAAATTCGTTTGTGTCTGGTCTTGCTTTGTAACGATCATTCTTACTGATCATCCACACACTGTCTTCATTGTCATCACTACATGAATCATCATGTGATTTGTTCTGAATGACACTCAAAGGCAAACTCAATCGTACAGGATTCTCTCCAAAGGGTATTAACTCGACCTTTCTAGAACACTCTTGTAGTCTTAAGGACACCACAGTTAGCAGTGGGCTTAGCTCTGTAAAATGAGATGTAATTTTCACTGCAAGCTGAATGAAATATAGTTGTAATGATAGCAGTTATCAGAGCTAGATGTAAGAGCTTGTGGTCCAGACGCTATGATGGCCTTGCCCGTTTTAAACATGGAAAAGGTTTCAACCACTTATCAATCATGACCATAACACACTACTGCTGCAATTCAAGGTTGCAAGCTTACCTAGTGCCAACTAAAGTAATACTACTATTAGGCCTAGTTCAGATTACTTTTTCATCAGCCATTGTACTTATAATGCTTATCAAATTTCGTTAAGGTATATTTTTAATTGCTCATTTCTCATCACAAAAATGCAATATTTTACACATGCACACATTAAAACTGCTTTGAGCTCTAAATTCACAACCCCAAATTCAGTTCTATTGAGATATTAATTATAGCCTATGGTCCTACTTATTTGAAAAAGCAACTTGAAATGGGAAATTATCATCACATTTGAAAGAGCAACATGTTTGATGAAACATGATCTGAACAGAACCTTTCCACTTGGGAGTACCTTCAATTATTGGCAGTTTTATTTCGACAGGGTAGCATTTGCATACAAAAAAAACTGCTATCCCTAACATGCCTAAAGGCCCTATATACAAACGGTAAAATAATAAAATAGTACAATTCAAACAAATTAATTAAAAAGCCATGAACGAAGACAAATCTTAATTGGATAAAACACATCACACTAATTATGGTACAGGAAAATAAAAAATAAACTTTAAAAAACTATAAAAACTTTAAGAGTAGAGCATACCAATAGACAAACGTACTGCACGAGGAGTATCTTCCAATGGATTTTCTTTATTTTAAATGTGTTTCCTCAAAATTTGTATTGTAGAATGTGCGCCTCAGTAACTTAGGCCTATTGGTTAATTAATAATATCAAATTTATAGTAATATAAAAATGCCAGTTTTGTTTTAGGTTTAGGGCCAACCCATAAATAGTACCAACTATCTGTGGTCGTTGGCCTAAACCCTATCACTATCAGTCCCAAATCCTTCTAAATCATTTTGCCAAAGTGCAGGATTTTGCAGGACTTGGGCTGTGAAACCCAAACAGCCAGTGCTTATCTCAGAAACTGAAATTTAAGAAATTTAAGAAATTTTTAAGTCCAGACAGTCCTGTGTGGATTGACATATGTAGGACAAGCTGCATTACACATGTAGCTGCATGCTTGCCAAACTGACTAGTCTATGTTATAACTAAAATAACAAGGGTCATACTCCCTCCTTTGCACCAAAAACCATGACATTTTCTTTCAAATATTTTTCGTCAAATCTTTACTTATGCACACCACAATTCAGGCTAACCCATTAAAAAAATGTGCTGCCTCATTTTCATGAATTTCTAGTAAGAAATCTGCCATTCAATAACCTCTAATACAGACATTCAATTTCAAACATGTTTCAATTTCAACTCGAATTGAATTTAACAAAATAAGCCAGCACATTCTTTTGTGGGGGGGGGGGGGGGGTTGGGGTGGGGGGAGGCCAAAGGTGTAACAAAATCACTTGGCTGCGCCCACAGAGTGACTCTAGGTTATTACTGTACTTTGGTGATGCATTACACCTTACATTTTTTGAAGTTTCATTGTATTTCTACAAAAGTCTTTAATGTTCCTCCAAGTTCGGGTCTGCAATGCCACAGGACAAGACGATTCGATGACGCGTTTTCCTGGAAGCTTCTTCAGCAAAAAGAATCTCTGCAAGCCCTCCTTTACATCTTTCTTCTCCTCGGCATTCCAGGGGCGATGCTTCATTTGTGGAGCTTTTGGAGTTGAAGCTTTTGGAGTTGGTGGCCTTCCTACAACACACATGAAAGAAGAGGAAAATTAAGATACATAATCAAACGGGGCCTATTCATAACACCAAATTTTACATTTCACCGATGTGAGATTTACTCCGAGTAAATCATTAAGCGATTTAGCACAAAAAAGTCGGATGAAGCTACACCTGCATAAAATGCCTGACAAGAAACAATTTATGTTTATTAGGGTGCAGCCATCTTGTTTCATCCTACCATTCAAAACGAGTAACCGAGATGGGCTGGAAAGCAACTAGGGAATAGGACCAACATATGCAAGAGATATAGGCACTCAGAAAGGCACAGAATTATGACAAACTTACTGACATCAACACTGTCCTCCAAAGATGGGTCGCACGAGTCACCTGAATCGCTGCTGTCCTCGTTGCTGGTGAAGCCTTCTGCAATAAAACGAACAGCAATTTCTACATTTAGCTATGGTTGCTTTTTCGCACACAAATTAAAATGTTGGCCAATCCATGGGGTGGGTTGGGGGGGGGGGGGTGTTAGGTGATTCCGGCCCCAGGCCAAGTTATCGGGCCCCCAAAAGAATTATCTTGGCGAGATGGGGAGGGGGGGGCTTGTAGTAATTTGGAAAGACAACTTAAAAACGGGTTTATTTACCTCCAGTAACATGCAACTCATCCAAAGATTTGCCATATTGTGAAACCCAAGTTGCCTCTCTCCAATATCAGGAAAAGTCGAGACAGTTTGGTAACCCTCTGGACAGTGTCTGTCAACTGGTAGTACTCACGATGTACCCGCAAATCATGACCCATGAAATCTGCAAGTGTTTCGAGCTGATGCTCCTTCAAGGCAAGAATTTGTGAAACAGTCGCTTCATTGTCAAAGCCCGCCTCATTCGCATATGCTCGTAGACAGTCGCTTCCTCGTATATGACCAGTGCCTCCGTAACAACTTCGTGCAAATAAGAATGTGTTGCCTTGTGCCACTCCAGCTGCATTTCTATTTGCGACCAGAGCAATCAACCACGCCATCACATCAGTACCGAGTAGCACAGGAACAGTTCTGCCCCTCTTACCAACTATTTCAACCACTTTGAACATTTTACATAATACTTCAAATGATGCATTTGGTAGGTGGGTGTTTTTTCCGAGTTGTATGACAAGAGGACCAAGTTCTCGTAGTTTGTTTTGAATGTAGCCATGTTGTGTAACATCGTGGCCAAGCTTAAGGTATTCACGTTTGGCCACTTCGATAATCAAAGAATCATTCTTGACTACCAGAGCAACATCGTCTCTCTTCATCAGACTAAGAACCTTGTTCAACTAGAAAGATACACCAGCAGGAGGAGGTTTTAACAAAACACTCCTGTTAGCTACTCGCCCCCTAACACGACCCTTCCTACTGCTACCATCAGTCTGTGCAGGGAGCGCAGGCTTAAACGGGCACTGATGACGCCAAAGATCAAGACGCACGTAATAGCCATAACAATGTATGTATGGTCCATATGCATGTGGAGCTGCCTCATGATTTGGTCTGTAACCTACAATAAGCACACCCTCTCCCTCTCTAAGGACTTGGCTATTGTGTCTGTGATTACCAAAATTGCGGATGTATAACAGAAGTTTCTTGCGGACACTAAGGTCAGTCTCCGATGCTATCTGTACAACTTCCCTTTCATCCTTTCACGACTGAAGATGACGGGGTAACTTGGCCTGAGGTTCATCACAGTAGAAGCAAAAGTGCTTCTTGTCCCATTTCCTTTGTCCACCAACATTATCGGTCTGCATGACTGTTACGGCACAGTTCGCACTACAATCATTTATGTTGGATGCTTTATGTAACTGGTACTTTGGGCTGCTGTCACATCCTACAGCTTCATTGATTTGGTGAAGTTCTGCAGTTTCGGAAATAGCTTGTGGGTCATCGTCATCCCTGGAACTGGTGTGGGGGTTGTCAAACATTGAAGGATCAGAACTGATGAACTGTACAAAGGATGTTTGATGGGCCAGCTAGCAAGGAAAATATATATGACACAATTAACACCACTGAGATATTATTGGGATTACCACACCAATGCAATGTATGTCTTTAGGGTTGAGTGGATCAGCGTGCCCTTCAGTTGCTCGGCAAATAACACTTGACCCTAGCTAGTCAGAACTGAAACCATCCTTTCAAACAATACATCCCATGTTGGGGGGGGTGGGTGCATTGGTTTTTATGCAGCTTTCACTATAAAACGAGTTGTCTGCCGTAAAGAGCGAGTGATTTGGCACTCTTTTACATTTAGAGAGGACAGATGTTTGCCTCAACACGTAAACCTTTGAAAAACGTCTCAATTGTACAGAACACACAATGTTATGAAGAAACAACATTTTATGCATTTAATATCTGATGGAATGAATACATGACCTAATCATTTACTCACATGGTGCTCAAATAAGCAGCATGTCACACCATCATCAGTGTAACGCACACAGTACTTGGTTAGTGACTTCCCTGAAAAATAAAAGGCAAACGGTTTGTCGTTATACTTCATCAAACTTAACTGTGTCCGGGGATGGGGATGGTGGTTGTGAATTGGAAGCGTTCTTTTGATTTGCATCCCAATACCCTACAGTGGCGCCCAGATTATAAGCCCAAGCTTACACGCTACCATTGGAACGTGCAACACGATAACGATACACATGGTCGTAAACGTTAAGTGTTAATCTGTTCACCACACAGTTTTGCCAATGAATCATTACAGATCAGTTTAGTGAACAATGGGCGGAGTCATCACAGAGCGCCGCAATCGTGTTGAAAGTGTTCTTGGAACACACTCGGTTGCACTACAGTCAGTACGCACTGCACACAAAATCCGTTCGTTTTATCAGCAAACAGACATCATACATGTACACATGCACGGATTTCGGAGCTTGACCTCTCCATGAATATTTATCGAGCGTGGCGTAGTCTAAGGAATTTCATCACTTTCTTGTGATCAAAGTAGTTTTCTGTCTAAATATTTACAGAGTTATAGAGATGAATAGCCGACCTTCAATCCAGTTGTACAATTTAACTATTTCGTTGTCAATTATTAGTGCTAAAATTGACTCAAACATTTTGTTTCAAAACGAAACAGTTCGCTTCGTAAAACGTGGGGCTCACTATTAATTTACAATGTTAACACAACGTATCTTTAAGCTTACCGAATAGATATGGTTATATTCTATCCAAATGCTGTACATTTTACATTTGATTTCATTTAGCTGAGTCAGGGCGCTTGTTTTACCAACACTTCTCACAATTTAACGTTAAAGGAACACGTTGCCTTCGTGTTGGGCGGTTTGGGCTATAAAAAGCGTTTGCTATGAAATGAATATGGTTGGAAAGATGTTTTAAAAGTAGAATACAATGATCCCCATGAATATAAATATGTCCTAGAAATGTGTGGTTTTTGTTAACGTTTGTGACAAAGAACGGTCCGCCATTTTGTAGAGTCAAAATTTTGACTCCACTAAATGGCGGACATGCTCCGCTAGTCTTATTTCCAGCCGTAGCTGTTGAACTACGACTGAGCAATTACTATTACTATCACGGCGGTCCTCTTGTACGCGTAGTATATCCAGCTTATGGATTGTAGCGGGGCCAACCTAGCGCTAACGCTTTGTGTGATGCAAGAAGGTCTGGTACCCATTGCTGTTTGTGTACGTGTATCGTGATCATCACATCGGTATTATGACATGAGTCCGATCGTGATTTCGTCGTGTTTTTCTCGCCTCTGTGTTGCAAAATTGTCTATGTATTAGTATTATTGTCAGTATAAAGTGGAGCTGAAGAATGGACCCAATGTTAGTCTCAAGAAATTTTTCTTACCCGGATTGACGAGGTTTCTTCTTTTTGGATGTTTCTTTATCCTGTTGGCGATCCATTTTGACACCTCTAGCTCTATGCATGTACAGTGTGGGTGTTTACATGCGAAGCGAGATACAGAATGGTATATTACCTGGTGTTCATCTGATTGGTTTACCAGGCCACTGGCTACAGCACCAACCTAACGACTGTTCGTCGCGCATTTTGGTCATTACATGGACGGTGGTATTTACGGCTGGAAATACATATACGTTTCGCGGGGCAGATGTCGGGGTCAGAGGTCATTGTGTTTTTTTAATCACCATTCACTAATTATAACACATTAAAGGCATGTTATTGCATGAACAACTCTTAATAAGGATATTGAACACTTCCAAACAGTAAAATTTCATGAGATTTTAAGGCAACGTGTTCCTTTAAAGGAGCATTACAGGATTGGTAAGAAAACAATTTGTCTAAGATCACAGATTTACATAAAACTTACACGGTCTAATGATGATGATAGTAGAAAACATCCCTTGAAATATTTCTGTCTGAAATGTCGTATTTGATGAGAAATAAATAAAACTAATTTCCCGTTTGGAGTTTATCGCTCAGTGAGCGTTTAATTAATTTTTTGAATCGATTTCGTAGATACTGCCCTCACACGACCAATAATAGTTTGTTTTTCTCTCAATTCGGCACACGCAAATAATTCGCGAACAGTCGGTTTCTAAGTTCGCAGCAAACGTCGTTCTGAAATATGATCGATCTCGCCGCGCCAATCTGGTATGGTTGAACTCGCTTAAGCCACCAAATTAACCCGCTGTGGAGGTGAGCCAAGAATACGAGGTTGTGCACTTAAACGTAGTCTGGCTCCCAGACCCTAAAATCTCCGACTTAGATTTCCATTAAGAGACGTCATGGAATATTTGGTCATGGAACTAGAGTAACTTAAACGCGGTCACACACACACACCCCCGGCCACACATTCTGCACTCACCACACTTTTTGCCGGGTTACGGGTCTGGATCTGGAAACCGAACAGATCGACCATCAGCAAAAATGGAAGATCTATTTTTTTTTTAAACAGGGCGTTTTAAACAGTCTGAAAGTGCAAAAAAGAAAAAAGAAAAAAGAAAGATCAAAAGCAAAGTACAACAGAGAACACAAAAATACGCTATCTCTGTTATCCACGTCGATGAAAATACCAGTATCCATTATGCAGAGATGGCGTCGAACTTCAACTGAATTGAAATGTCGCATGCAGAGTTGGCCACGTTTCTACTTGACGCACACGTAGGCCTACATGCACATACGTCAAGCACAACAAGAAGCAGCACATTATCCATGTACTTTTCACAGAGCAAAGTATGTACTAGGCTATATAATTACGGACACTCGACTAATTTTAATTTAATTTGTATAAGTTGAGGAGCTCATGAGTGGAGGAGCTCATGATTGAGAGGGCATGGAGGTAGAACTCCCTTTATGGAGAGGGTAACAAAATAAAGTCACGGTTTTGGGCCAGTTACAGACTAAAGCAGCATTCACAATCAGTGTTGAATTCGAAAATGGTCAGGTTTGCTCTTTGCTCATAATATTGAACTAGGCCTGCCTGGTTGTTACTTTTTTTTAAATGTAAATGACCCTCTCTTGTTTTATCGTGAGTGAACGACACAAAATGTATATGGAAACAAACATGACAGTGATATTTGAATTTATTCATGTTGTTATAAATTATCTAACAAAAAGCGCAACTCTAAAAACGTAGAACCGCTTCAGTTCATTGATAGTACAATCACAAAAGATGAATTTCCTTCATTTACAAGGAATAATTATTTTTATGAGACTCGTGTATTTTCCCACGGTTGAACCGCTGCACGTACGTGTAGTTTGTGTCTGGCCGGATGTTGTGTACAAAAATGTAAACTTATTTTCCCGCGTAAATACCATACAGCGTACACACACACAACGATTGTGGTTCGTGTGCGCCTGTACTGTCTGAACAGTTTCGTTATAGATACCATTGTGCGGACAGGGGTGTTTTAATTCCCTGTAACTTAAAATGCTCACGTTATTGATGCAAACAATTCGATGCAGAAAGGAAAATGCGACGTGTTACTGGGTTTTTTTTTATTGAAAACAAATCACTCGTGAAATTTTAATTAACTTTCCAGAACATTTAAACGCTACAAAAGAGCAACGCTGTGGCTAAATAATGGTACTCAGACAATTCCACCCTGTACCATTGGTGGTACCGTCCATGTCATCGCCACACACAAAAAACATACACGCAGCAAGTGACACATTTTCAAGAGAAGCAAAATGTGTCTTGCTATTTTGTTTTTATGTGTGACACTATCTAGATAGAACAACATGTTTACAAGAAGAAGGGGTATACGTTATTGATTCTGTTCAAATAAGTTTGTCCAGTTAAACCTTCCGATTAGTGCATGAATTTACCATTTTAGAAAAATGCGTTGGAGTTTTAGAGTTGACACCACGGAAGTTTTGACACGGACGTTTTAGCAACGGCTGTTTTGAAGCTGTGAAATAACTTTTCATTGGTCTGAATTTCAACTAAAAAATTATGTTGGAAAAACTTGTCCAATTACAAAATTTGTTAGAGCAGTGTGTTGGTCAGGATGTACACTTCCCAAGTTCGTTTTGGACTAAGCAATCAGCCGTCGGGTTGCAGAAATCAGGTAGACTTGAGGAATTTCTCAATACAAAATTGACCAAGACTGGATGGACGTAAAACCCTCAAAATGACGTGGCAAAATGTTTTCTGAAATGTAAAATAAATATGACATGATGAAGGAGTACCGGTAGATTATTCAGGATTATTTTACCGTTTTTGGCTATTTTGTACGATAAAGGGTTCCAGAGATTATGATTTCATTTATCCACCAAACTTGTGTTTTCCAGGTAAAAGGCGCGCGCGAACCTGCGAATGTATTCAGCAAGTTTACAACGACAAAGTCAAAGACACATCTTGATTGCACGGAGCTCGGATATGGCGTGTCAAACGTTGCAATATTTGATAAATGTACAATGTATGTGCAATGTTTCTCATCTATATACGATGATTGTCACACATGTGCGATATTCGTTTTATGTATGCAGTATATGTAATATAATGCTATAATTTGTAATATATGTGCGATAATTTGCAATATATATGTGATAATTTGTAATATATATGCAATAATTTTTTAATGTATGCGATCATTTTTTAAATATATATTTGATAATGTTTAAATATATAATATATGCGATCATGCGATAATTGTTTAATATATATGCGATAATTTTATATATGTATTTAATAATTTTTAAATATATAGTATATGCGATCATTTGTATGCGATGTTTTGTGATATACGTATGCGATAATTGAATATACATGTGCGATGTTACACCAATATATATTTGATGTTCGTTCAATATATGTGCGAAAACGGAATTGTGGGATATAGTATGGCTTCCTGTCCACTTGAGCCCCGTATCCTTGATGTTTTAGATTGGGCCAGACTATGGATGGTATAGTATGGTTCACTGAGGTGGGCGTACGGGTTTAACGAGACTGATGGTCAGGGAATGAGACTTGATTCGCGTATACAAGGGAATAAAATGGCTGCGGAAGCAGGAGACCATGGACAGTTTTTTTTAATTTCTTTACGTGATTTCATCAATTTTTGTGAAGTGAAGTACTCTTCAAACGAATTTTCTGATGCATAATATATTGTGCTGAGACTCGAGCGGTACGTGCGTGCTTTAGTAATCATCCATGACAACCTACGGGAATTATCATCATCTGACGTAAAGCATAAACATGATAAACGATAGTTGCACTACATTGTTGATGTTGACGTTAACGTTGTTAGTGACACTGACAGTGACACTGATGACCACGATGCTGACGTCGGGCCGGGCCGTTCACTAGCAGCAGTAATTGCATCTCCAGAGAAAATATCAGCATTGTTGTGAGTAATGCAGGAAATCAAGACCTTGAGGAATGAGAGACTCATGAAACACGTCAGCATGGTCATCAGTGTCACTGTCAGTGTCACTAACAACGTTAACGTCAACATCAACAACATTGCTACTGTCGTTTATCATGTTTATGCAAGTTACGTCAGATGATGATAATCCGTAGGTTGTCATGGATGATTTACTAAAGCACGCACGTACCGCTCGAGTCTCAGCACAATATCTTCTGCATCAGAAAATTCGTTTGAAGAGTACTTACTTCTTCACTTCACAAAAATTGATGAAATCACGTAAAAGGCCATGAGAATGAAAGTTATAGATTTGCGTCCGGGCATTTTTGAAATGACATGATAAGGCTTTTTTCATTTTTCATTATTCATTATTTTCTCGGAGTAAGCTTCTTCAACGATGTAATTGCAATATAACAAGTGTGTATGTAGTTATTAATGCTAGTGATGCGTAATACCATGCGTACTAAACTACAGCGGCGTCCGTCCAAAATTCTCAAAATACCGCCCGTTCAAAAAATGTAGCGCCCGGGACAACAGAATCACGACGTACGTGTACACATGCACAAGCCACCGTTTCGATGCGCAATAGATCGATCTTGTTGTATGTGTGCAGCGACTGGTACCCAGAAGTCGGCTATTTCGTAACAGCATTTCGCGTGCATTTTTCTCTGTGTCGCGGGGCATCCTGACTACATTTTTAGTCGATGAACGGAACCTTGTCTCAAAGACTCAATAATTAAGTCGACCCCGCGCTATCATGAGAGATATTATTGTACATTGTCCACCCTGTGGAGAACCCTGCTTGTACTACTAGTAAAATGCGAAAATATAACTTTTTACCGTTGTTTGATGATTTGAAACTTGAAAATTTGTGATGCAGTCTTGTTTGTGAAAATAATGAAATTTGTTGAAAATAATGGAATTTTTCGGCGGTAGCTTTCAGAGCATGCGGGCGGTGGACGCAAATCTATCATTTTCATTCTCATGGCCTAAAGAAATAAAAAACTGTCCAGCCGTCGATTTCACCAAACTCTTCCTAACTTAGGATTAATCTTAGGACTTAGGACGAGTCCCAGCCTTGCACTGTAACATGTAAACCTTAAGATTAACCTAAGTTAGGACTAGTTACTCGTCCTAACTCGAGATAGGATTAATCCTAGCGTTTCGTGAAATCGGCTGCTGGGTCTCCTTGTTCCGCAGCCATTTTATTCCCTTGTATACGCGAATCAAGTCTCATTCCCTGACCATCAGTCTAGTTAAACCTGTACGCCCACCTCAGTGAACCATACTATACCATCCATAGTCTGGCCCGTTCTAAAACATCAAGGATACGGGGCTCAAGTGGACAGGAAGCCATACTATATCCCACAATTCCGTTTTCGCACATATATTGAACGAACATCAAACATACATTGGTGTAACATCGCACATAAATTATCGCATACGTATATCACAAAACATCGCATACAAATGATCGCATATAATATTTATTTAAAAATTATCAAATACATATATAAAATTATCGCATATATTAAACAATTATCGCATGATCGCATATAATATATATTTAAAAATTATCAAATATATATAAAAAAATGATCGCATATATTAAAAAATTAGCGCATACATATTACAAATTATCACATATATATTGCAATTTATCGTACATATATTACAAATTACTGCATATATATTACATATATTGCATACATAAAACGAATATCGCACATGTGTGACAATCATCGCATATATATGAGAAACATCGCACATACATTGTACATTTATCAAATATTGCAACGTTTGACACGCCATACTCGGAGGTAGCAACTATACCTCCATGCTGTTTGCAACACACATGCCCACACACGTGCCGTACGCGTATGAAAGAGAGCCTCATTATTTATGCGGATGACCCTTCGGTGGCCTTTCAATAACAACCGCATACGGGACGGCCACCAAAGCCCGATTAGGAACGAGTATATCAACGGCTGTCCGTGCTGAAACGCATGAGGGCGATATTCAAAAATCTATCCAGGGAAATTTGCAAGCCCGGACCATGCCTGGATATTCAAATGATTTCATGCAAAAGTGTAATCGGTTTTTCACTATTTTTTCGTGACCCAGATGGCCGATCGATCTCAAACTTCTACAGGTTTGTCAGTTTATGTATATGGTGGATTACATAAAGTGCTTACACTGCCAGCAACTGTTTTGTTAGCAAAAACCAATCCTGTAATGCACCTTTAACGTCTGTTGGTGAATAAGCTGCCACGACCGCTTACGGATTTCCTGATCGCTGATTGGTCAACCACGAAACATGCTCGTCCACTGACGTGCCCGGATGTACTTGTAAACAAAGTGCGTGGCTGCTGTTACCGATTGTTTTGTTGGGGGTCTTTGGGGAGTTTTCAAACTGAAGGATTGGTGGCCAAATTTGTTATGACGATTTGGGGTACTTGGAGAACAAAGGATATAATTTAAAATGGGGGTGATGGTCTGGATAATTATTACATTATTAAATTGGGGAACAAAATATTACATTTTGAAGGTGAGTTGCAAATTTCAAGTTTACAAAGTTTTTACTACTGGTTTATTCAGTAATTTTTTAAATCATGGTCAGGAATTACTTGGGTAGTTGGATGGTTGGAGGGTCAAATTCCTACTGTTTGGGTCCTTGTCAAACATAAATGCTCGATACAACAAAAACTCAAGTGAGCGAGATAAGATTTGATTTATATTCTACATACAATTCCCTTATTTTTAAGTCACATTCACTGCATAAACATGTAACACTATATTATTATCAAAGATAAGGCACAGTTCAAAACAGTTCAGCTGCTTCCATTAAAATTAAACAAATACAAATATACAAAACAAATAACTAGCTGCTCCATCATTAGATAAATTTTAAAAAATCAAACAAAAGAGTACAAGCACAGATGTAATAAAAAAATATATATATATAAAACGTATTTAGCAAGTTGTAACGCCTACACACCCACACTGTAAGTTGGCAATGTTTAAATGGACTTTTTATGACAGTTTATTGCTGAATGGAAAGTTAACAGTACATCTACTTGTACATGTACATGTCAGTCCTGATTTGAGGCGTGTGATCGCATCCGCACGCCATCGCACGCCTAAAAGCTTCCTCACGCGTGCGAAAAATCACACGCCTGATCCCTCTATATCGCACGCCTTGGCATACATTTCCAGCGTAATCATACTTCATAATTTGTAAAATAAAATAACGTCGTAAAAAATTAATTGTTTGTAATTTTCAAAATCCTTCAAAATTCTGGCGATAAAGTTCCTTGTCTTGATATTTACTAGCCACGCTCGTTTATTTCAGTAAACGAACGTAAAAACACGCACTGTTAGTCTGGCTCTCTCCTCCGTGTTCCATACTACGATACGTAGGCGAGTAGGGAAACACACAACTCGATTTTCCAGGGGTTAGAAGACGTGCGGTGGAGTCTAATTGCGACCTCCTTCTGGTTATATATTATACAAAATTGTAACCTCGTTCTTATAAACACACCGCTCTCGCCGCACATTTTCCCCCAATGTGCGTCGTCGACCGATCGTTCAATCGAAAATGTATTGCGAAAGAAGTTTTAAACAAGCGATCCTTTATTCACGAATCCATGGAAATGGTTGTTGATGAAAAAAGTATTATCATAGAGGTAATATAGACCTACATGGTATTATTAAGGGCAGAAATTAGGGGACAAGATTGTCAAAAACGCAAGTTTGCGAACTTCACTTCCGGTTTTTTAAATTTTTATTTTATTTTTAAGCTTCGACAATTGTATGCACCTTTGAGTGTTTAGATTAATAAGTATCAATCATGGGAGATTTTGATACAAAATGTCCACATGCTAACCTTTTTATTAAACTTCTCAAACTCCCCGCATCGTTAACAGAATACCCCCGCCCCACCACAATGGCCAATTTTGTGCGTTCACAGTAGATGATCAGTAACCATTCATTGACATTTGCAGCTGGGAGCACTTGTCGAGTCTAACTGTGGCTTGCAGCCTTCATGGATACTAGCGGGATGCCGCGCTTCGCGCGGCATCCCGCTAGATGGGAGCGATTCTTGTGTTTAAAATGCTGCAAATGTAATGTGGGGTGAGGGGGGGGGGGTAACTGGAGGGACACTCAGAGGTAATCATTTTGTAGAATTAAATTGGCTCGGTAACGGTAGGTAAAAATCGGTACGCAATGTTGAGTGGGGTCGAAACGTCGCCTGCCCTCCTCACCCTTCTCGTCCCTTTTCTCCAACTACGAAGCATAATTTGGGGGTGTATGGCCGGAGTTGAGTTGTAATATTGGGAAAATTTGTACTTGGCAATGGTGCATGCTCGGCATGATCATTTGTAGGTATTTTGATGATGTTAAAACTTGTGTTGAGCGACTAACATATACAAATTATGTCTAAGCAATCCATTGGTTTCTTTGTATGAAATTCCGCTTCTGTGCTCCTGTATCTATTTGTTACTACTGTAACTGGATTTCCTTTTTTCTTTAATTCTTTATTTCGTTGTTTCTCTTTATCTTTATTTGTTTCACACCTTTTCTATATCCGTGTTTTGCCGTTTGTTTCTTTGTACATGTATTGTACTTTTAATTACTTTCTCAGTATATTTCGGTTTTTCTGTATGTCTTTAGTTTTGCATTTTTTTGTTTTCTGAGTTGTTTTTCTCTTATTTCTTTGTTTGTTGATTTCCAGGGCAACGTGTCCCCACTAATGCCGGCCATGACTATATACTGCTTGTCTTTATTTTATGTTGTTATTAAGTAAATGAGTAAGCAATTTATCACTTTAAGAAATAAATAATAGTGGAGAAACATATAAAGGGGACATAGGAGGCCATGTCAATCTAAAAAAATTACCTGGATGACAAAGTTTCATTAACAGAAATGTGCAGTATCCTTATAAATGTGGATTTCTTTTTGCGCACTTTCGAGCATAATTTTAATTTAATCATCTCAGTCATTGTTGAATTAATTTTATTCACTACACTTAGTATTTCCCCGCCAGTTGACTAAATGTCGTTCCCGAGTCCTACAAAAACATAACACACTGCTACTACACTTATTTAATTGGCAAAACCCCCCATTTATGTTTTTAATATGCCAAATTTATCCCGAAATCAACACCCACAGATCATCTGACCCTCACGCAAGCTCCGCTAGTTACAGACCTAATAATCCCGCAAAAAAACAAAACATGCGTGACGGGTTTGAAACACGCAAGGGCCGACCAATGCTACCGTCGCACGCAATCGCTGGCAGACGTCGGCACACCAACGCAGACCCCAACCCACGGGTACCCCGACATCGCCCCAAGGACGCATCAACTAAGCAGGGTGCGGGCGCCAGTCGACGTAAAAAAAAATGGCGCGCTTCTAATCCAAGATGGCGCGCTTCTAATCCAAAATGGCGATTTAACGATCATTATAGTATAGATGTATCTAATGACTACACTACGATTGGCTGAGCAGACGTACTCAAACACGCTGTCATTATACATGTACATTGTACATTGTACATTGTACATGTACAATAAGTACTTGTACATGAATCTTTTTTTGTACAATGATCGTTGCCCCCCCCCCCCAAAAAAAAAAAGATAAATAAAAATAAATAAATAAAATAAAAAATCAGTGTCGACTCTCATTGCGCAATCTGCGCTCCAGCTGGAAGTTACTTCCAACAACTTTGGAAAGACCATTGAAATCGCGACACGTGATTGGAAAAACTTAGTTATGAAGACATTATGCGGACGGAATAAAGCCACGATTTTGAAATTAGCCACAAAATTGCGCGATGGATTTAGTCAATAGGTCTCAGTTTTTTGGTTTTAGAAGTTGTTAGAGTGCCTGGGCGACATAAACTGTACTCAAAACAAATCACCTCGAGAGGAAAAACTTTGAAAATCAGAGGTGGTTTGAATATACAAAACACAACAATATGATTTTATTCAACACGGATCTGCATATTCATTTTATATACACATATTTACAGTTATTCATTTTATATACCCATATTTATATTGTTTGTATGAAATAATTACCACTGTGCCACCAATAAATATAAAAGAGCGTCTGAAAACGTTGGTGCAGTTCCTCGCATGATACATGTAATTAGGCCTTATCACTTTTAATATATAGGAATAAACAAGTAAATGCCTGTTTTATTACTTCTTAGGGTCTCAAAGAAAGAAAATCATCTTCCCCAAATGTTAATCCTACTGAAAGTCTTAAAAGTAAAATACTGCTTCTCATATAATGAAGATACAAAACATACGAATCACAGCTGAATGTGCAGTTTGAATTTGCATTAAAAATTGCTTAAAGAAGAAAATTTTTAGAACAAGCGAAACAAAAAGGGAAATACTTTAAAACATGTAATGAAAAATATTTTTTAAATGAATAGGAATATTTATTATAAACAAGTCAATTAAAATTATATTGCTTAAACAAAAAACATACTGCTAACAATCGAAATGAGTGCACATTATCTTACAGCTTCGTTAAAGGCAAAGTATAGCTTGGTTTTTGGAACAGTTCAATTGTTTTAATACTATATAAATGTAGATAGCTTTATACAATAAAACTAACATGTGAAAATTTCAAAAGGTGGTGGCGTTTTTTGGGGTTTTTTAAGGCTTTTCAGTATCATTAATTTACTAAAAACAAATTGGGCTCAATCATGCGTTATTGTTTGTTTTACTATTCTTGTTAGGTTTCGATTATAAGTGTCGATGGCCTTGATACATTTTTGCCACGTTGACACTCTTTCTGCGTCTGTTCCTGGCGTCATGTTTTCGACTGCTTGTCGAATTTCGTCTAACTTGCGCACCCCCCTGCAATTCGCGTTCACCCTTTCTTCGTCCTTGAAGATAAGCCCAGCAAGTTTTCGCGCAAACGCCATGCTGTCTGGCAACAGATATGTCAAGCTGTGCAAGACCCCCTCCCTAAAAACTAGGCGTGGTTCACCCTTTTCGTTGAACTTCCTCTCCAAGATGTCTGTCGCCTGCTCTTTCTTCTTAAGCCCCAGGAAGTTGACGATTTCTTCGATCTCTTCTGCAGCTCGCAACCTCTCTTTTGTCCTCTTCAACTCGTCTTCCAATCCCCTATTGCTTTGAGAGTGGCCTTGCACCCAAGGTCTAAAGTGGCTGTTGGACGAAGCTTGGTGGCTGAAAGCATCTCCAAGTGAGAGTCGCGCATATGGAGATTGGCGACGATGGGGGTGGGGAGACGGGCGACATGGCGATTTGAGTAGACGTGGAGAGGGAGAGGGAGACCGACGACGAACGGCATATGGAAGGCGATGGGGAGAACGGAGGTTGGGGATGGAGTGACGCTGATGGTGTAAAGATGATAGCGTTTGCCTGCGAAACGGCGAAAACCTAATTGGTGGCCGGACTGAAGATTGAAACAAAGGTGATCGTCGAGATGTGATGGGACTTATTGGTGGTTCTATTTCCATCGGTTCCGGTGGTGGTGACCGAGGCGGAGTTGGTGACCGAGGCGGAGTTGGCGACCGAGGCGGGGTGGGTGACCGAGGCGGGGTGGAAGACCGAGGCGACCGAGGTGGAGAGGGTGACCGAGGTGGGGAGGGTGACTGCGTCATTGCAGATTTCTTCTTCAGAGCATCTCGCTTGGCAATTTTCTCTTCGATGCTCTGCAAAGAAACTTCTGCAATGTCAGATAGAGCCTCGACGGTCATCCCTGCGGGCAGTTGATAGTCCCATCCGTTGTCGCTGTCTTCGCTGTCATCTGCTGGCTTCACTTCGGCAAGTAAAAACGCCAACTATAACATGGGTCAGATTATAAACAAATGCCACATTTTATTACATAGCCTTAAACATGATCAAAGTAATAAGCTGACATTTATAGAGCGCTTTTTCAAGAGGTTGCAAAGCGCTAGGATGTGTCCAAAACAAATAAAAATAAAAATTAAAGATGGCCCAACCCAAGCATATTAAAGAGGAAAACACATTGCTGTAGACAAAACAAGTTGGTCTCTAGCAATTTCTTGAAATAATCTAGTGAATTTACTCTTATGCAGCTATCTAAAATTGAATTCCACTGAGCCGGGCCCGCATTGGAGAAAGCTTAAAAATAAGGGGACACAATTTCGACGATTTGAAATTTTAGAATAGAAAAAGAAATATTCCGTAAAGTTTTGGGTATCCAGAATGGTTTGAACATTTTATAGCCTGTGTTGGGTTTTTGTAATTGGCGTTATCTCTGTCCGGGTAATTCTTTATTTTATTATAATATTCATTTTCTTGACTTCTTTTTCTTCTTTATTACGATATTTGACAATGCAAGTGAAAACAAAATAAACCGAGTACGGTGAGAAGCATCTTTTGTTGTATCTTTGTCAAGAAATGCCGAAAGTATTGACCTTTACACGTACATGTATAGGGCCAGTTGATTAAAAGCTTTTAACCCTTTAACTCATTACCTTCTTTTTTTACTTGAGTAGTCTTTCCCGTCTGTGGTACTCGAGCAGTTTTTCACGTCTTTTGTACTTGAACAGCCGTCTTTCCCGTCTTTGGTACGCGAGCAGCCGTCTTTCCCGTCTTTGGTACTTGAGCAGCCGTCTTTCCCGTTTTTGATACGCGAGCAGTCAACTTCTGCGCTGATGGTCTCTTCTACTATGGCGCCAGCTGACTTAAAGACATCAGCCTTGGCCTTGGCCTTAACCAGTGCCTTCACTGCCACTGCAACCTCTGTACCGGGACGTGCTGGATGTGAGTGTTCGGTGTGAACATTTATTTTTGACATTTGTGACTGCACAGTGCATGATTAGTTACTAAGGTTGAGTTAGGCATTTCAGTGGGGGTCGTAAAACCCGTTGACCGGAAGCCCACACGGGCCCACACACACAGCAGAAGACCCCAACAAAAATGATGTCAAAGTTTGTAACATCATTTCGAAATGTTAAGCTCAACCATTTACCTCCAAATTTCAGTATGTTACACATCAATATTTCAAGTACTTATCGCCGAAATTTTATCGCAAACAGTCCAAAAGTTTTCGAGAAAGGATCATAAACGCCTCGCGAAAGCGCGCCGAGCATGACCCGCTGACCGCACAGTCGGCCTGCCGCGCACACGGCACACAGTCAGTGTGAACGACTCGGTTTCTATCGGATCGACGTTCGGTTTTTCGTAGCCAATCCGGAGCTCGTGTTCATAGCAACCCGATCTTTTCCGAGCTTCCGAAAATGCATTTCTTTGGAACCACTTTTTGAGCGGTTTGCGGGAGCTGTCGTTGTAGACTGGTCGCCACGCGACTGTGCCTTATGTTTAGTGCTATTAGAGTATGGGTACCTGACTAGTTAACGTTACGTGTGAAAATGAACTATAGCTTTCGCAAATTTTAGGCTTTTTTTATCGTGCAATCATTGAAATTGTGTACAAATACAATTCCTAAAGAGTGAAATGTGGATGATAATATTTCGTTTGTGGGTTTTTCTGGTTGAAAACGTCATTGTTGTACAAATTTCTTCTCCGTAAAATCAATCCATGTGACTGTTTCTATTTCGTGATAAAATGTTTCTTAACGAATTTGTTGCAAGTTATTTATTTAATAAGGCTCTTCAATCAAAAAAATGATGAAAATAAGGTGTAGATAAAGAAATTAAAACAAACAAGAAAACTTAAGGATTTGTTTAAAATTAATTTCTGATCAATTTGCATCACTAATACTAGGGCCGGCTAGGCCTATCATGATCATGACAATTGACATGAGTGGATTGGAGTAAATAAAATAAAAATAGATTTAGAAATTGTTTGTCTTTGGTAGGGCATGGTGTAGGGCATAAGTCAACATTTAATTTTATTATTGGTTGGGCTTTACAATTCTTTTTTAAAATGATAATGGTCAAGTAATATACTTATAGCATGGAGGAAGAAAATACAAGGAGTTGGAACGAAGTGGAGTTCAAAGTGTTTAGCACTGTTGCCGCGGTCGTAAAACAGCAGCAGGCTAATTGGTAGTAAACAGCCACAAGCGATAATCCTACCGCACGCGACAGGAAGTCTGGCAGCTTGCGCTTGCGCACTTGCGGCTCTGACGTCACACGGTCGTTTGTGTTGTCACGACGAAGAATGCGCATAGCGCGTAGTCTAAAATGGCGTCTTTCAATAAAGATGATTTCGTTACTGGCTCTGATTTTAGCAATTTAAGCGATGTGTCAGAGGATGATTTGAATGTAAATGAATCGTTAGATGTTAGCAGTGATTCCGGAGAGGAGGATTGCCAATTCTGTGTATGTGGCAAGCCATCTACAAGAGAAATGGTAGCTTGTGATGATGACCAATGCACTGTAATTTGGTGGCACTACAGCTGCGTTGGTCTTTCTGCAGATACGATCCCCAATGATTATTGGATTTGTGAACGTTGCCGTCCCTCTCAATCAGGAGTTACTCCAAAATCTGCCGGTAAACATATGCTACCTTTATTTACCCGTGCATAACGTTAAAATGTATTTACTTAATTGTAATGCAATTTTTTTTTCTAGAGTTTGCCAGTTTAGGATTTCACTCGGCTCAGCACACTTTTATTTGTTAATATAGTCTTATTCTTAAAATGTATGTTATCATTTATATTTTCATATCATAATGAAATAGCAGTTAACTGTTAGGCCTACTGCCGACCCATCATTTTCTCCATGGAGAAAATTGTTGGTGGATGCCTACATGGTAAAAATAGAAAACAACTGAAAACAAGACGATTTTCTTGATTGATTATGATAAAAAGTGATAGGCCTATGCCTAGCCTCTACCTGGTAATTTTGCAATGTCTAATTTTTTCCCAATTTTATTTTAAAATTGTTGTTATTATTGATGGTCCAATTTTTTTTTTACTGCACAATAGGATCCGAGACAGAGGTTAACGATCAGCAAGAACCAACATCACCAACACATGCCTTAGAACCTGATGACGATGATGTGCCATTTGACGAGCCAATAACAACAAATGCTTTGCCTACAGCAGCAGCAGCAAGCAAACGTAAACTTGTGAAAAAGAAGAAGATAGAGCCAACTACTGCATCATCTACACCAACCAACACCAAAGGAGGTGCCAAAAAAGCCAGGTAACTATGCTCAAATTATTGTATGATGGGTGGGTGAAATAATTCAAACTAAAATGAGAAAGATTTATACACAAAATACATATATTTTAATTCAAAAGACCTGTCAACATTTTAATAACCTGCTCATTGACATTTATGCATTTAACACATTGAATTTTCTTCATTATATAAGATAAACTGATGTCTTGCGAATTTCAAGGGTAGGCTAAACATTGCTTTTGAAACTTTACATCCATTATGAAATGAGAGAGACAAACAATTCTTATACAATGTACATGAATTTGTGTTTTTATCTGAAGTTGCCGAGCGACCTGCAGCAAAATTCGCCTTAGATGATGCTCTCAAGAACGCAAACGGATACTTCGCTTCAGCACTTGAACAAATGAGACATCATCCAGTGTTCACAGACACCTAACCAAGTGCTATTTGTATTATGAGCCTCTTCATTAGCCTCCTTGCAAATACAAATAATCCAGAATTCCAGGAGTTTTGCATCGACTCGGTAACATGCCTGTGGGAAGTCATTACTGTTGGTGACAACAAAAAACTCAAGCCAGAGGCCTACGATATGGTTTGGAGTGAATTCCATGCTTTTCGTCTAGCTAGTTTGACAAGATGGAATGAACTATTAACCTTGCTGAATTTAAGCAATGGAGGGCAATACACTTTTATTGCGTACCAATATCTCCTTCAGGCAGTTGTAGATTTAATGATAAAGGATCGGAATGAAACTGATTTTAAAGGAACAACGAATGAATCCCCACAGACAAATGTAATAACTAAAGAGGAACAAGTGTTGCGATATGTAGCTGGGTATGTCCCGTTCGCCATGCACAAAAAATTGAAAGACCAGCTAAATGTAACAGCACAGACATACTGCAAGTTTCTTAAATCATGGAAAGTTTGTTGCACAAACACTGCTAAAACCTTTTTAGAATACACAAATCAATGGATAGAGGTGCAGAATAGAGGTGGTTTGTTTCATGTGTCAGATGGGGTGTACTTATTTTTTCGTACCATGGAATTTGAAACAAGATCCGTTTTAAATGTAGAAAATTTAGATAAATTCCCAGGTGTTGACATTCAGGGTAAGGTCATTGACAAGATAAAATCCAACAAACGGGTACAAACATACTGGTGCAGTTTAACACAAGGACAAAATACTGGAGAAATTTCGAGCAAGCTGTTGGATATGGTCATAAAAAAGTGGATTAAAATAAGAGCTAAAGCATTCATAAATGTTTATTTGAGTCTTAAGAAAGCATCAGGTGGAAATGTTTCAAAGAAGGCAGAAAAGGCACTTCGCAAAGACCTTTAGTTTTACTTTGTACAAAATCATACATGTAACCATGGCTTCTACAATATTTACATGTTGAATTTAACGGTACATGTATTTCATAATTTAAAGAGTCACAAATGTGGGAATGTACACAGTGAATCATCATGAAATAGATTTCCTTTGTCAAACCACAAACAAAAGCAAGAAAATCTGTTGATGTCCTACTTAATTCTCATTCACTGTGGAAATTAATGTAATAATTTAATTTATTATCTTCAAACAGGCTTGAATCTTCGATTCTGATTGGTCGATCCATAGCAACAAGGAGTGAAATTTTGTGTCCAATGCTGATCGTTAACTTTGCTTGAAGATAAATTCGTTATCACACAAATGAGTGGAATAATGAAGAAAATGCCATGTCATGCGTCAAATATCCTTAAGCCTCATTGGATATGGGACGCAGAAGCGCTATATTTTTCCGTATTCCACTCTCACTTGTGTGATAACTTATATTATGATGGACATGTACACTTACTGTTATTTACACAAAATGTTTATGGCAATAATTTCTGTTTACATTCAAGTTATGATTGCATCAAATAAATACAATACGAGTGAAACCTTATTTTCATGTAGTCCATATAGTGTAATACTCTGTGCAAACTGCAAATAAGAATAAACATGCACATTTTTTACATCAAGTTAGAAATCTACCTTCTCCCCAAAATGTGTTTATAAATATATATATATAGCTTATTATTGTGCCAGCTCCAAAAGATCGTTTGAATTTTCCACATAAAGCTTTATGATTCTATAGTTGGGACAGAACATTCACACTGACAGATCAGTATAGTGGCATATTATCTTAATTTCGCACCCTGCAGAATAAGACTACTGGCCAAAATACCATGTCACATGTTCAATTTGTGACTGTATCCTGCTCATTTCGGATAAGCAGAAAATTGTTAAGCAATATTTGCTGCTTAAGCAGAGATCTGAAGAGTGGCTCCACTTCAGGTTAAGGCCATTGTATTTTATTTCAAAGTACCTGAATTTTACAGGTTGTTTTACCAATTGTTTGCAGTTTCGGGTTTTCATTTTCATTTTAAAGAATAAAATGCAAAATGAATTAATCGATACATGCATTTTATTTCCGGCGAGGGAGAGGCGTACTATCGAGGATGTTATAATCGTCATCTCTGTCCTGAAGACGGCAATTTCCCCTGCGTGAAGCTTTCACACAGCCCTGTGCAACATGCAAGGCCAGCATGTTATGGCCGAACTGCTCAACACTGGGGTTGTCGCTTGCTCCTCCTGCACCTCGATGTTTACTAAAGTACTGTTCCAGTGGGTCTTGTGAGAACTTTTCACTGAGAAGATACTCAACACCTTCAAGCTGCAGCAGTGACTTCCCCAGCTCGACAAAGGAATTAACTGTAATTAAATTAAGACCATTCAATTTGAAGACATGGTAGAGCTTTGGTAACTTTCACATAGAAAGTGAAAACAAAATTGTTTCAAAAACTCTTTGTATTTAACTAGCACTGGTAAAAATTGTCCAGAGATAGTTTTTAAAAAATCCTGTCATCTTTGAGAAAGTATGTATATGCAGTTTCCCAAACTTGAGCACCCATTGATATCACATACCAGATTTGGTTGTATGAATAGTCAAGTGTACTCATCCTATACAATAATGCTGCACCATCCATTTAATTACATTTAAAACTAAAAATGTCAATTAAAAAAACAAACACTATTGTTCTTTTGTAAAATTGCTTCCCAAAGTTTCTCTGGCTGTTCCATTAAACTGCATGCACATTTGGAAACAACTTTCACACTACCATTTTCTTAAACAAATATATACATGTATATATAAAAAACATATTTAGATTTATTCATACCAGTGATTTTGATGCCTGCAACAGTTTCTCTGCTGAGGGTCATCTTCTTCTTGGCTACTTTGTCAAGATGTTGATGGGATTGGACCTGCTCTTCCCACTCATCAAGAAATCCAAGAAAATCCTTGACAAGCCACTATTAATTTAAAAAGGGGAAAAATGACATTTTTAAAACATGTTTATACATGTTCATGCATAATGTGTGGTCATTTACATTCTTGGGCTGCTGTAGAGGGAGAAAACAAGCTTTGAAAAAAACACTTGTTGTTATTAATTTAATACTTACTTCAAATCGCCAGTCATCAGGACTTTTGTAGGGTGCCATAGCAGGTTTTCTGGAACGTCTTCCTTTGTTCGGGTTGGACACATTTAAGCAATCAAAAAATTGATCAAACAGGGTGATGAATTTGACGGTTGATGACGTTCCCACATTCCCCATTGACTCCAGGGCATTTGCAACTGTACTAGTCAAAACCTTTAAAAAGAGAAATGACAACAGAAAATAAAATAATGTTATCAACCACAAGGGAAACTGACTTGATATATGTTACATTTATTGGGGAGAAATTTGACATTTTCCTACTAAGGCAAAATATGTACATGTGTATTGGCAATTACCGCTTGGAAGAAATTTTTAAGGAAACTTTTTGTTTTCCTGTTGAATTATACATTTCAGAAAAACATTGCAATTAATGCAACGTGCCTTATCTGAACAAAATGTAATATTAAAACTGAAATCACTGTGATGACATAAAAACAAAAAATAATTTAGATTTTTTGTTTTACCTGTGCTGCCATGTACACTCGCATTCTTAATGAAGGGGTAAGATGAAGTTGCTCATGGCTAATCCTATGCAGCCGTCGCAACCCAGGTGATGACCTCTTCAGGCCTACGTCCCATTCGTACAGTCGAAGTAGCTGTGTCCAGCTGATGTCTTGTTTGTTGAACTGTAAAATAGAAATAAAAGAAAATAATGAAAAAGAACCAACATAGGGGCAACAATAAACAAAGAAATAAATAAATCCTTCCTTCATGGTAAAACTAACTGAAATGATCATTAAAACTTTATTCTTAGTGTATTCATGTCAAAAAACTCAAAATTATAAGAACTTACACAAAGCGTTTTAGTTTTGTTGTGCCAGCCAGAATTTTCCAAGTTGTTCCTTGTGGTCTTGATGAGATGTGGAACATCGCAAATGAAGTATATGTTCCGTGAGGGATCAAACGGGTTTATGGTCTTGTATACCACGTCTTTCGAGCTATCTTTATCATGAAGACGATAGAATTTCCTATTTGGAGATGCCCCATCAGACACCAGGGCCTGGACTTTAAACCCTGCTCCAAGAAAAGAATACACTCGTACAAGCAGAGGTACAGCTGGTTACTGGTAACACCAGTGGTAGAGTAGTAACCCACAGGAGCATGGACTGATGAAAAAATTCCTCTAACCATCAAAACTAAAACATGGGTGGCAATGGTTGGCTCTTTATCCCCCAGACATCTCTTCTCAAAATCTGCAACCTCGTTTGCAATGCTGGTCACATCTGTGAATCCAACCACTTTACCAGACCTAACTGAAAAGAACAAACCTGCTTTGATCTTTATCTCGTCAAACAACAGAGACACGTTTCTTTGATGATCTGCACATCCTTCTACATTAAAATCTGTGACAATTCTCTTCAACATAGCAGCGTTGAATCCTGTTGTTGGGTTTGCGAAATGGGTATAAGGATGGAGAGTGCTTGGGTGAGGAAGTCTTAAGAACCCTGTGTCCCTGAGAATATTGTAAGCTGAAGATTTGCTATGAAGGGTGATGCACCATCGAATAATGGCAGGATGCCACCGCATCTGTTTGCCCTTCATAGCCGATTCTTTCTGTTGCTCCCATAACATACCTGCGGGAGAGCTTTCACCAAGAATATTGCTCATCTCGTCCCCGCACTTGTGAACAATATCCCGCAGCTTGAAATCATGGGATCTATCAAGAAGTACACTCTCTTCATCCAGTAGCTCATATACCTTGTCTTGCAGAGCATGCACCCGGCGCTTTAAATTTTGTCTTTCTGTTTGAAGGAGAGAGCACTTCAATTTCAGTTGACCTGTTGAGAGCACTTTGTTTGGTGTGGATGAAGAGACTGTAACGTTCCTGGTCAATTTTAACTTATGTCGGCTGAGCACTTGCAGTAGCTCACTTCGATGGATAGTACAGACATTGCATCTTCGGGTTTCTGACAGCAGCTTGCATTTGCAGTGGCGTATTGTTCCATCAATCAGAACATCGCTGGCTGTAATTCTCTGGGGAGTTTGCCCATCCCTACTCATCATTGCTGTCAACTCTTCCAAATCTGCATTACCCTCACACACAAATTCTGCAAATGTGTAGCATTCATCTTAGGTGGAAAAACTGCACAAAGATGGTGTTGTAAAGGCACTTGAATGCTGCAAACCTCCAGCTTCCACGTCAAATCAATGAAAATGGTCAAATAAACAACTGGACGACCTTTGCTGGAGAACCTCATAAACTGAAGTCGATCTGCCCCTTCCCAGGAAAACAAGCCATTCTTCATACCGTCCTCTTTTCACTCCTCCATCCGTCCATGGTCCATCAGTGAAGGAGAACAAGCATCTTCAGTACACTTTGCACAAGATGGTGCCTTAAACTCAACTAAATTGATCTTGCATGGTGATTTCAATTTCCATTTTTTTTTGGACTTGGCCCACCATTTCCTCAACTTGACATCACATGATTTGCAGATAAACGGTGGATGAATTTCTGCAAGATCTTCCCTTACATTGATGTCAAAAGATGACATCAAAAGATCAGCAAGCCTTTCTTTCATGATGGGTTGTCGATCTTCTGGAATTGCCCTTTCCATGCCACATAGTCGACAAATTATCTGAAGGCATACTCTATGGTCAGGATTACTCATGATGAACTCTGAAAAACCCTCTCCTCTGTACAGACCACCGGATACCGAACCACCAGCCTTGATGACTTTAGTGTCATTCCTTCCTCCATGCCGTTACCATGATAGCACTATAAACATTCCACCATAAAGGAGAACACACGTGGAAGACCACCAAACAAAAATTTGAAACACTTTTCCCAAAACTGCGAGACTCTCTTGCAATCAACACAAACAAACGAGAAGAAACTCCTAAAAGAAAAAAACAAAGAACAAGACCAAGTTGATCAATTCAGAGTTGCAACAGAAGATTAAAACAAAAACAAAAACAAAAAAATACTTAAATGATTGTATGTATTGTAATTTTAATGTTTTCATAACTTATTGATGTAAAGGCTGAAATGAATTTCCCATTAGGGATAATTAATAAAGTCAATTGAAATGATAAAGGCTACAAAAAACCTATATACAATAGTTTTTTTTAGAATGGGGCTGTATAGCCTGTACTGAAAGAAAACCAAAACATTTCCTTTTTTAGTTTTAGACTTAGAGCAGTGATTCCGAATGGTATAATTATTAACATGTAACCATTATTATATTAATGACGTTTTAATAATAACATTATTAGTTAAACAAAATCTATTTTAAGAACTCTCAAAATTTAAACAAATCAAAAAAATATAAATAAAAAAATCCTAGGGCTAGGCCAAGTCAAAAACGAGAACTAACAACTGTTCCATTAAATTGCAACATCAAAACACATTACCAAATGCATTAGGCCATAACAGAAAACAGCATCAAGGAATGAAAAGTAACATAAATATGGGTTTTAGATTTTTTTTGGTTTCGTTTATAACATGTCAGCACCCCATCGCAACAAACATACCGATGCACGAATGGACAAAAGAATCCACACGCTTTGCGAAACCCCAACTTTGGACCGGCATAAACCAGCACAAATTTCCAAAAATCATACAAATATTGCTGCATATTTTTCCTTATTAGTCACTTTTATGTTCACCTGATTTTGGGTTTTAATTACCTTCCTGAAGTCCGATTTTGACAATCCAAACACCGATCGATTCAGAATTGCGAAACTTTCTCAACGGAAAACATGGCGCACAGGTAGCGTGTCTATGGTAGTACTGCGCATGCGAAATGTGTTACCAGCTGGACGTTTGTTTTGCGAGCAGAAAAATCCTTTCTCCAGTGAGTGGACCGAGTGTCGGTAAAAGTCCTTCAGCACAGAGAGGTCTTATCGCGGTCGTAAATCTTTCGCACGGCTTGTGGTCAGCACTGGTCAGCATAGCTTAGCGCTGGCCAGCAAACTCGCTAATTGGCTTGTTATTGACCAGTAATACCCCTGTGGGGATTAGGCGGGTCGTTCAAACTCCTTGTATTTTCTTCCTCCATGCTTATAGTAACATTTAGATTTTAATTAATTAAGATTTTTACAAATCTGGGATTGTTTTCTCTGTACCAATGTGTAGATATTCAGACAGTGGTTGATGACATGGAAACTGACGACCCATCAACAGTGTTGGAAGAACCTTCATGTTCAATACTGGCTGATGACAATCCTGAACTGATGGCTGAATGCAGTGGTGGTAAGTGTCATCAATTAATTTGTTCAAATATTTAATCACAATAAAATAGTTATATTTGTAAATGTGCTCAAACAGAAAAATTGATGGACCGAATGAATGACATTTCAAATAATGTAACAAGGCAAGCAACATTTAGGGTTCAGCTTGTTTTTCCACATACAGAAGAACAGGATAATGCAGAAGTTATAGAATTTCAAAATAACTGTTAAATTGTATGATTCAAAACAGAACTTTCTTTGAGTGAGCGTGAATTTGTTAATATCTTAACTAATATAACAGGTGTGGTGGGAGTTAAAGAAAGTTCTGTCACCAAGTTTGTATATAGGTTAGTAGCAAAACATAAGGTAATTAAACGAAATCGTAAAGGGAAAGTGTAATGATAGCCTCCGTGAATTTAAGGAGAGTGAGTTTCAATTGGTTCGTTCCAAAGTGAGGAAGACACCCGACACACTAAGAAAGACGAAACTTCGTCAAGAATTGGCTACTGCCAAAGCCAAGTCCAAGGGAATCAAACGGAAGTTGGCTGAGAGCGAGACTCGAGTGTCGAACTTGAAGAGTTCCCTCTTAGAACAGCAGTGCATTGTTGGTCAGCTGCAGCAGCACAGTGCTGATTACCAGAAGTCTAATGAGGAAATACGTAGGCTTTCTGCAAGCTTGCAGGAGTTGCAAGAAAAGCATGATGTACTCTTGCATGATATTAACGATATCACAGTGCAGTTTGATCCTGCCGTAAATGACCTAGAGGCTTATAAAGCCAAGTACGAGGAGATGTCCAAGGTTCTGAGTGACACAGAATACAAATTGCAGGAAGTCAGAGCAAAAGCACAAGCACTCAATTTGAGAAATGTAAATAAAAGGATAAAACGGCGCGACGAAAAGATAAGCACTTTGCAGAAAGAGAAAGACAAGCTGCAAGAAGTGGTTAGAGAACTACTTGATGACCTGCAGGAACAGCTTGCCTTTACGAAAAATTACTGTCTGCAACAGAATCAAACTTCAAAGCACAGGTCAGACAGTATGAAGAAGATGTACAAGAAAGTCTGGTATCAAAAAAAGTAAAGCCAAAGCCAATCACATTCACAGCAAACACCCACACTCCAGGACAAAGATGTTTCCATGCTTAATGAAAGAGTAGCATATCTTGAACAGAGAAATCGGGAGCTGGAAGAGCTCATTGCCCTCTTGGAGGATGATGAGATATACACATTTCAAGACAAGATCAAAACTTTCACTTGAGGCGAACCATCTTGCGAACATTGAGATTGCATTAGCAATGCACTCTAACCAACTGGAAAAAGCATTGGGTAACTGCATACATGGGGATGGGACAACCAAGCATCATCGTAAGTATCAGAATATCCAAGTGTCGCTACCAGATGGAACTTCAAGGACTATAGCACTGATGGAGATGGGTCGTGGGGATACTGAAGCAGTGACAGAGGCTTTCACTGAGCATGTGCAACAAATAGCTCACACACTCTCATTGGTCCAAGAGGGAAGTTCAGAGACGCAACTCTTCAAAGAACTCACCACAACGGTCAAATCCACCATGACCGACCAGGGTCCAACAATGCCACAATTCAATGACAGGTTGCAGGCAATTAGAGCACAGTTGTTGCCACAGGTTGTTGATAAATGGGATGAACTGCCTGATGATGCGAAATCCTGCATCAAGGAATTTGGAAGCTTCTTCTGTAAAATGCATCCATTGGTGAACTTTGCTGAGGAGGTGGGGAAGGTATTAAAGGCATTTGAGGACATCTCAAAGTTTGGGAAAAATTTCCATACTCTGCTTACTTCAGAAGCTGGAGTAACCAGATTGGTTCGGACAGCCAGCAAGGCATTCCATCACCGAGGATGTGACAAGTCGGGTGTGGAAGATGTTTTCACGGCATATCTGATTAATGCATTTGGTGAGAAGAATCACTTGGTAAATTATATTGGCAACAGAGCCAATATTCTTTTTGAAGGAGCAGCGGCATTGTACTTTCACCTGGAGCATATTTCTTCATTCCTGAGTATGCTGAACAACAAAAATAATCTCCTACTTGCAGTTAAGGAAGATGCCAATGAAAAGATTTGCAAGGCTGTGCTGCGAGCCTTGGGCATCTTCTACGTTTTGGTAACAGAGCCACTATGGGCCATTGTAAAGGGCGCAGATAACATCTTTGCCATGAATGAGCCACTGCATCAGTTGCAAAAAAAGCTGTTGGAGTGGAAAGACGTTGCAAGCCCTATGCTCTCGGGTGAGAGTTCCTTCAACAAAATTGATGTTTCTGGTGATCTGTCTTCAAACGAAATTGCCCAGAAGTTGTTCAGCCAGACAGATGCAGAGTCAGAAAGTATGACATCACAAGCCCTTGAGTTGATCAGTTGTGCTGTTCTCTTTATAGTACAGCGTCAGTGCAAAGACCAACTTCCAGGCAGCAAGTATTGGAATCCATTTGAACAAGTCTCTGAGGCATTTTCTAATGTGCCCAGCACAAATTTGATTTGGGAGCGAGACTTTGCCCAACTCGACATGTTGATAAGGCAAAAACCAGCCGCAAGGGTAACAACACTAGAAACTGTCATCATGTGGACTAACAATAAGACCCCAGAGTGGCTAGACAACCTCCCAAAAGAAGAAATGGCCCGATACATGAAGATAGCGAGACAGCGCTCATCAGAGGTTTTGGAGCGCTACAAGGAAAGAATGAAGAAGATAAAGGCTGTTAAGTGGGAGGATCTACAAAAGACACAACAGAAGCAGAAAGAAGCTCTTGGAAAAAAAAATGAAATCAACTGCGGCCTTGGTCAATGAAATAGAAGCTCTTGGGGGTCTGTGGACAACCGTGGACAAAGTAAATGAAGAAATAGAATCCCTTGAAAAGACACAAAATGATGAAAGTATCCGCAGGGCCTTACATACCCAGTTATCATTTCTGCAGAAAGTTATGAAGTGTAAAGGGCCTTCGAAAGAACACTTCCAATTGACGCATAACCAGCATTCATACACCAAGACAGAAATGAAAGCTCATCTTCATGAAGTCATTCTTCACCATAATCTTCAGCCAGAAAGAGATCCACATGTATTAGCAAGTTCACAAATCGCAGAACCCAGTGGCCTGCAATACGCCTTAGAGGAAGAAAGGTCTGTCAATTTTGATGAACAGAAGAGGAGGCTGCTTTGCAAAATTGAGGGGGAAAAACAGAAACGTTCCGCTCAGAGCTCCTGACTATATTTAAGGAAACTCACAGAAAATCCTTCACTTCTCGTTGGTAAAAATATAGAGCATTTATTTATTGTTGATCATCAGAAAATGTGGATAAAGGGAACAGTAGATGGTGTGTTTGCACACAAACCCGATGCAATGAAAACAGTGTACAGAATTAGTTATGAAGATGAAGATGAGGAAAACAGATACAGTTTGTTGTCTGATTTAAACAAGAATGAACTGATAATTCGAGATACAATATAAATATAAACAAGAAATTACAGTTATGAAATCTGTAAGAAAAGTTCAATGCTTTATACCGATTTGTATGCGTGTGGGCTGTACGCACCCTAGGGAGTTAGGGTAGAATGTGTAAATAAGGATTTAATAATACGGGAGTATTTAAATATGGACCCATTATCATATTTTACATTATCAAATTTAACACTATTCTTATACCTTGAAACAATATAAACATACAAAGTGATATATGTATGTTTCATTGGATGATGCACTCGGATTACATTATTCTGTGTAAAGAATATTAATTAACCTAATTAAGTGTATTCATGCAAATTTATGAGATTGGCATTTTGTCATTTTACCAAAAGGACCACATAAATCAACTACTTCATTTAGTTTCAAGGTTTGCAACTTTCCTACAAGTTTACGTCATTTTCTGTTTTGTTTATTTTCTTAGATGAAAGATAATTTATATGCAAATTATCTGCATGTAATTTAACACTAAATGCAGTTTAAAAGTAAAGTTTATCAAGTTTAAGGGTGTCATATGCAAAACAACGGCATTGATTCCTGTTAACTCTGAAAAGTGCATTACTGTTCATCAAATATTGTGATATGTGATTATGCAAATTAATGAATTTTACTAATTAGCAACTGGTTTTAAGGGAAAATAAGTAACCATTCTTCATACATGTACATGTTATAATCCCACCAAATGTGTATTCTTCCGAAAACCATCGACTTAGGCCATAACATTAATTTTATTTACAAATTTATCAATTAATTATGCAAATGAGGTATAAATGTATTCATTACAATGTAGAAACTTTTATTAGTAAACAAGAATTTCATGTTTTGTCACATTGCCGAGTTTGAAAGAAATAAAATGTATTTTGGCAAAGTTACAGAAGAAAATAATGTTTCCAGTGGGTCTGTTCTGGTGCCATTGTCTTTATAAAGAAAAACAAAGAATGACCTTTGACCTCTGTATCAAATTTAAGCAAGTTTTCGCGATATTCAAATTGCTGTATCTTGAGAACCACTAGGCCGATTTAAAATATGTTTCCATCATTTGACACCTGAAGACTTGCCCTTTCACATCTGCTATGAAATTAAGCTGTAACGAAAAGAATATAAAATCATGTGAAATGCCTAGACGAGTATTCAACAGACTTAGAAAAAAAGTAGTCTCCTGCTCTTATTATTTAGACTAAGTCTGAGATTGGGTGGCTAGCTGCGAAAACTGTACCGCAGTAGCTATTGTATTCGCTACCATAGATTCTATTTTTAAAAGTTTTATAGAGCTGGGTGGTGAGTCGAAATAAATTGGTCCACTCGTTCAACATGTTGTTTCAACTGGTCATGTACACAATTGCACCATCATGATGGGTAGAACAAATTTTGCCCTGGCTTCATCCTTCAATGTAAATGTCACAACAACAGTGACCTTTGCACGAAGGGTAGTGGCTCGTATTGTGTACATTTTCTGTACTAACTAGTAGTAGTAGTAGTAACTACAGGCGATATGACTAATGAGCCATTTCTGTCGGAGTGTCCATATTTGCAAGATTTTCAACATTTTTACAAATAAAAAAAAATTCATAAAAAGGGAACAGAAATTGTAACCTTGAGTTAAGAATTAATTATAGCACCGAATAAATTAATTAGTTCCTCAACAGATCGACAAAAAATTCACCAGAGACTGCCGAGCTGCATATCTTTCGAGTTGCCAGTTTGAAATAAATTGCTTGTAGTGACTTCCATAAAATGGTTCCCACCTTTGTATTTTTAAAACTGTTTTGCTTGTTTTTGTTTAGAAAATATTATTATTTAGAAAAATCATTTGTGCCAAAAGTGTTAATTGAAGAGGGACTTATTTTTGTTATGTATTTTTTTTCCCAACCAGATCTCAGTGAATCTTCTCACATCAGAGAGGAGGACTCCGAGCCTGCTCAAAAGAGAATTCAAATGCTCCAGTCAAGTTCTTCAATGAAGAAAGAGGGAACCTTATCATCTGCTCATATTTTACTGAGAGTTTGCATCATTTGCCATGAAACTCGGTATTCAAACGCTTTTTACAGCCCAAATCGCACATTCCACATTTAACCATGAATAATGTGTGTTCAACCCTGCGGCCCCCCCCCCAAAAAAAAAAAGTTGAAGTAAATAAATAAAAAAAATACAGTTAATCAACTTACACATGTATGTGTTTGGTTGGGTAAAATGGTGGCTGTAGGGCTCTTGTCTGTTTTGGGGAAAAAAGGGGGAGCAGGTGATACATGCTACATGTACAAGAAATTTTTTATTTTAGTAGTTTTAATACCTGTACATGTACTGTGTAATTACGCAAATTCTCTAAATTGGCAGTGCATGTGACAGGACCATCAAAGTTTCTTTTCAGAACCACATTAATTGAAAGTTGCATGTGCAATGTTATGGTCAACAAACAGTAGTAATTCAAATAAGATTTAAAGGTTTGTGATGAGAAGTAATCAGGTGAAGTGTTTCTTGTAACAAAACACTGTGGTCTGTTCTGAACTTAGGAGTTCTGAAAAAAACCAGGATGCATCACAGTACAAAATAGAAACAAAAAAATCACTCATTTGCTTGCCACAAATAAGCATACCTTTCAGTATGATTATGGTTAGCTTTTTTTAATGAAATGACAACGGTCCAATAAGCAACAATTCTGCTACTTACAGGTTTTGTAAAATTGGGCCCAGACTGTCTGACTAGAAATTGGTAATCTAATCTGAGATCATTCTCCATCACCAATCAACTTTCCTAGCACATCACTATTTTTAAATACTTATTTTAACTTTTTATATTTTTTTACAACTACCATAGAGCATCTTCATGTATATGTTATTTTAAAATGGAAAATATTGAAAAGGACATTAACGTTGCATTTACATTTCAATTCTTTATCTTATCACACTTCATTAATAATCGATATATTCAAAGTGTTGAAATAAAAGGTTAACATTTGTTAAATGAGCATTCCTTTGTCTTTATGCACACAAACCATGACCATTATGAAATGATATTATGTGGTTCTTTTTGTAAGTTATGAGTTTGTTATTCATACAGGGGACTGTTTTAAAACTCATACAGAGCTGTGGTGTGAAATTTAAACAAAATTTAATGCACAAAGGAAACGTTTTTTTTAACAGATGATAACGTTTGTAGAACATACTTTCTACAGAAAATGATTAATAGGGACATGAAAATTCAAGTACAAAAACTAATAATTTATTTAATTCAGCATTTATATTTTTGATTATGCAAGTTGAATTCACATTCAATAAATTCAAAGATGGAAATATCTGAGGTTTGTCACTTTTTCTAAGGGCTGTTTTGACATACTTTGTAGGTTAAAAAGTTTATCAAAAACTCCAGTTATTTTACAATCAACATGAAATAGTTTGCTTATTTATTTGGCAAGACTGAACCCCCTCCCCCAGTCAGGTTGTTTATACTTGTGATGTACCCCATTCCTTTCCATGTGTTATACCTGAATTGTTAATTGCCTGGAAATAGTGTGTTAGAGATTCAACAATTTCACAATGGACCAACTGGCCTATAGCATATTCCCCACCACATAAACACCAAGTACAGTTGAAAAGTAGTGTTCCAATAGTTGATATAAGCATACAAACTTTTAGAAATGTTGTTAGCATACATGATCTTTAAAAGTTATAAAGGTTTCCACATCATAATGTACAATTTTTGGGGCGTAAACTATGCCTAGCTGGAGAAAGCCTCTCTTTTTTTGGTCAATTGAGGGCGCTGTTTTCCTTATGTTTTTCTTTATGTTAAAAAATGTGACATTTTATCCGTGAATTACACATTAATGTGCAACATGTGAGCGTGGGAACAATTGGATTCTTGCTTAGACACATATTATTCACAACTGGGCTAAATTTCATGCAAACCCTCTCCGGAGAGAACAATAATCGTTTTCTAGAAGGATTTCAGAGCCACGGCCCATAGTCTATATAAGATTTCATGTTTATGAGTTTTATTCTGGTATACAAATCTATGTCAGTGGCAAAATTTAAGTGTCATGTTCATATATCACTGCAATAAGGAGTTATGGCAATTCAAGTTTCTATTGTTTTGCTTTTAGCCTATTCAACTGGAACTATCCATTGTCATACTTGTGAGTTTATGCTAAGTTCAGTGTGAATACTCAAAACAATTTTGTGTAGGAATCTGTTAAGAAAAAACATGGCATTTTCTAGCCATCACCAAATTTGCAGAGCAATACACTGCAAAATTTAGCCCCAGCCAGTGCAAACTCTTGATGGTGTAAACACTTTAGAACCTAGACAAGTAAGCCCTAATGCTTAAGTTTTTACATTACACATATTTTAAAAATATTTTTAAAGATAGGTTTAGCCTGCTGATCATCAAAAATAAGTCATTTAGGCATAATTTTAATTTCTTTTTCAGCATCATTCCTGGCACCAGATGCTTACAAGTCCCGCCCACTTCAACGTCGTACACGTGGAGCGACAGGCCTGTCCTTAGCCTTGCCGGTCAAGGGTGTATCTACATCCAAAGTGACAGGTCATACCAGAATCCCCTTGATGTGCTGGTTGGTATATTACTGCTGACAATGTCTTTTGTAGGTTTTTTCATGTTTGTTTATATGTAGCATAGGCTAAGTGTGCATTTTATTTTGGCATTGCGTGTACACTATTCTGCAAGAGTCTAATGACGTCTTCCCTCCTCCCTATTAGAATTCAGATTCTTCAGATGGGGAGGCCCTTCCTGAAATGACATCATTGAAGCGCCCGAGGGATTACACCCATAGTGTGAGTTTATGGGTTTGATAGATATTCTGCATTATGTTCTTAATACAATACATCATGACTGCAGTCTGTGGATTGACAAAGCCGCCTGGTTTAAATGATTATTTTATCAGCATAACAATCAACTTGCATAATGTAAAGTTGGAGATAGCATTTATTGTACAAGTCCCACAAACAACTTCCACTTTCAATCCCAATCTCAGACTTGACCACTTATTTTTCTGCCAACTATTCATACAAAGAAGCTTCCATTACATTAATTCTGTCATGTAGCAAATTGGGAGGCCACTGAATTCTATAGCTAATGTTGCTAATACTTTTTGTTGTTTAATAGTTGTTAATTTTTGCAACAGGCTAGCTCGGTGGTCTAGTGGTAAGACATCTGCTCTAGCAATGCAAAGGTCGTGGGTTCGAATCCCACCCAAGTGATTTGCCTGAGGATTTTTTTCACAGAACTTGGGAAAGTACTGAGTATACAGTGCTTAATACACATCGGCACTTTAAAAAGTAACTTGTTAGAGGACATTTGGTGTTTTAATTTTTTTCTTAAACAGACTGAAGATAACCCTACAAGGATGAAACCAAGACATGCTAGGACTGCTGCCAGGGCCACCATTTCAAACTTTGTTGAACTCCTTCAGGTTTGTTAATCCCTAGTATCCCTACAGCCTGCCCTAGTATTCCGATTGTGGAGTGGGGCATTGTAGTTTAGTGTATGTATCGGTCAACAAAATAAATATGTAATGTTGTCTACAATGTTGTAATTCCTTTTCCATCTTCTTTGTTTGTTCAATGGTCCATTCAAGTTTTTAATGGTTCAGTTTATGTTTCTCTTTATTGTACATGCAGTTTCACATGTCATTTTTTCTCCAGGAGCTACGCTCTCTGTATATTTTAGTTTAAAGATTTAGCTCACTGGATCAGAACACTGAGAATCAGGGAAACTTCCAAGTACATGTATGCAGTCACACATTGCTTTTTACACCTGAATAAAAAAAAATTCTAAATGCATGGCTCTATACCATATTGCCTAAACCTGAAGAAATTCCCACTTTTTGAAACAGCACATCAGTGATGAAGAAAAAACCTGCTGTTGTCGAGGAAAATACTCCTGTTGTTGGTGATGAAAGTACCTTGACAACATGTACTTCACCAGACACCACCTCCACTACACGGTGCCTTGCTCAAGTGGTCAGGTAACGACCTGTTTTATTGCTTATTTGCATGGGTACTAAAGTTTATTTTACGAAGCTGGTTCTCTAATGCAGTAATTTTAGAAACACAAATGTTTCTATGGATGACAATAGTGTCACATAAGTGTTTTATGAGGAGCCTAACGAGCTGGGAATCAATCTAAAGAGATGTAAATGAAGAGAGTAAGCATTATTTAAACTAGAATATTGAACGTCTTTCGAGAAAAAAAATTGTATGCATAAATTGTGACACAATCGGTTCATTTTTGTAAATTAAGAACATTTAATTAATTTGAGTGATTGTTAATGTTTTAATAACTAACCCCAACACGTACGGAAAGGCTTCATACAACACTCCATTTTGAATCTATACACAGCAGTTTTTTTTTGTTCCATTGTTGACATTTAACTATTGCATCTTGGTGAAACTGCAAGTAAATTACCTGACTTGAATCCGTTTAATAGCTCTATGCTTGAACGTACAATGTGTTTTCGGTGTCAGAAATGAAACTGAATTGGCCACACTGTCTCTTTATGTAACAGTGATGTATTATACAAACAAGATAGTGAAGAAGAGCGTATGAGTGATGAACACATCATGGACATGCTAGCAGATGAGGCTCCTTCTAATGCAACAGATCCTGAAAAGGCTGATGATGACAAAGACAACAGGTATTTTTTGTTAAGTAATCAGAGCATCTAAAACTACAGGAGTAGCTGTATTTGTTGAGTCACCATTTTGATGGCATGAGGAGTATCTGCTTCGTGTTCCATCAAGATTTTAATTTGTGTTGTACATATGTACATCTTTGACGAGTGAATGTTCTGCATGTGTACAAGTATTGTGTAGTTATCATTGGTCTTAAAAAATGTGCTTATGCATTGAAGGCATGTTGTGTGAGGCAAAACAACCCTCTTGCTGCAAGATATGCCAATATAGTGCTGTAATTAATCACAAATAAATCAATCACCGAACTGCACACATTAGTGCTGGTTACTTGTAATCACAGTGAGGCTCTACGTATCAGAGCATAAACAATTCAATATTTCAGATGTTGTCTCCTAGAAATAAATCTGTTTTGGTTTAGTGAGGTATTATTTAATATAGGGGTGTTGCATTGTTAGTTGCCTCTGTTTTCAATAATTGTTAACAATTTAGGGTTATGGGGTTTTAGGGTTAGGGGTAGGGTAAGTTAAGGATATTAATTCTAATGATTATGGAAAAATCTATTGAATTTGTATTGCAATGACTATTGTGGAAAATGTTTGTGTTGTAGGTACCTACAGGAGTTGATAGGGGAAACAGTTTCCATGCTCCCAGAACAGTGGCAACAAACTGTTGTCAATATCAGTGAGGAGACGGCGCATCCTCAGTGATGCACTGATTGGGATTGGTTATAACCAATCCAATCTACTATGCAAATTAGCAGTTAGTTTCACAGGGGAGTCGGGGTTGATATTGGAGGCCTCACCAGAGAGTTTAGTACTCTTTGGAAAGGAAGTTTCCAGCTCTGACATGACAGAAGGTAAGGTTCAATTGCTGTCCAGTTTGATTGCCGTTCAGTATTGTTGTGTTGTCATAATGTATACCTTATAAGTACTGGGAAACAGTGTAAGAACCACCCCGGTATAAACAGTTCTCATTAAGAATTTTTGAGAGTAATAATAATCCATATTCATTTCATTCTTAGGTAGGTTTTGAGAAAATAGGTGAACACACTCTAATAATATTTATTTGGTGTTGCAGGAAGTGCTGGGAATAATTTTTTTCGGCCAAACTTCATTCGGCTGGAAGGAAGCAATTTCGCTTCCTTGGACAGCTTACTGCAGCCATAATTTTAAATGGAGGGCCTGGGTTCCCTATCTTTGGTGGAGTACATCCTGGGGGGTAGGGCAGAGACCTTCAAGAAGGCCCACTTACCAGACAGTATGGTAAATGCACTGACACAGGTAAACTTGAAATTATCTTACAACATTCAATCACCACATTGGATGGTTGAACAGGCTCAGTAAGGTACATTGTTTAGGGGAGGATGATCGGTTATTCCTTGGACTTGGCCTTTACAACCTCAGAATTGGCGGCATTGATGTAGTTTTCCCAAGGCTGCGTCTTGGTTCACAATGGTACCCAACTGCTATTGTCTTTACCATGAAATTATTCATGTAGAGGTAGCCTGCAGTTGAAGTGTGCCAGGTGTTGTTGAACCCACAGGGATCAACACAAGTTGAATATGTAATCCTCTGTTTGGCTTAAACAAAATTGCATATGGTGTCAGATATAACTACCATTGCTTTTAAGATAAACCTGTAAGTCTCATGTCCAAAAGGCTTTTAACACATTCATTAACTGTGTAATTAAAACTCAATCATACACTGTCACTTGTCAAAAATACTTTTAACCTTTCAACTGTTTTAAGTATCCATCTAGCTACAAAATTGTGGTGTTTTTTTAATACATGTACTTATTTATACTTTTTATTTTATCAAGTTGGAGTCTATGGACGAAACAGACATCACTGCCAATATTGACCAATTACTCCCCAGTAGGTATGATGCTGGGTACAGTAAGCCACTTGTCGGACCTGATGATCTGCCAAAATGGGTGCAGGCATTGGTTCAGCACCATGTACTATGCAAGCCTAGGATGGAGCTTGAGCAGTTCATACATGGTAAGTAAAATAGGTGCTCAGGCACCACCAAACACTTCTTGAAACTCTTAGAACAGCACAATGTCTGATATCAAAGTGACATCAGATCTCAAATAACACAAATTAATTGTTTTTCAAATCAGAACTTCTGAACCACTAAGTCGATTTTCAAAATGTAATGATCATCAACAAGTTTCTGTAAAATAACCAAGATTAGCCTTGCATTGTGTTAAACCGGAAGTTGTAGTACCAAGGATTCCTAAGCGTTGGTTTTATTTTTTTTTAATTGCCTAAATATTGATTAGTATTTCTATTTTTTGCAGGTTTGTCTGCAGGTGGTGTGCTAAAAATGATGAAGGTCCGCCCTCGCCAGTGCTCAGTACTCCTGGAAGGCCGCAAACCAAGCGAACTGACTGCCTCAGCATTGCGCGATATTATGACCTTTGATTTCACGGGTGAACCTGGCTCCAACAACTACATGGCTGAGGAGACAGTGGCCCAAGGTTGGATAATGTTGTTGCAGGCAGCAGAAGGTAAAGACACCAGAAAATAGTTCTCTGACAATAAAATAATGCAACAACTTAAGAAATGCTGTAACAAAAGTGTTCATTATTAAAGAATCTGAACAGACAGACATTTGTTTTAAAAAACATTACCTTGGATTGGACTAGATTTTCTTACAAAACCTACAATTCGGCAACCAAAGTAAATAATTGTTTTTGGTGCAGACACTACTTAGTCTGCTATTAAACTGATTTTACTGGATTTGAGACATTATTTGTGAGGGATGTATTTCTATAAACAGATTGAGGTCCAGTTTACATTCAAAAACAAAAAACATATTAAGAATACACTGTCCCAGTTCACAAATTCATAGTCAAGAGTGAGCATGGATTACTTTAACAGAATGTTCAAGTATCTTTACACCGTGTAATTCACTTTTATTTTTATCTTTCAGCCGGAGAAGCTGTGGCCAATGTAGACGGCCATCCCATGAGTATTTCCCTCCCCGACATTCTCATGTGGCTCACAGGATTACAGGAGCTGCCCTGTGAGCCAAGCGATGTTCGACTAAACATTGGGTTTAAAAAGAGAGTGCTTCCAAAATTAAATACATGTGGATTTGTGATCACTCTACCCCTCACAGAGAGATTCCAGAACCTTGACTCCATTGTCGATGAGTATGCTGCCCTAGTTGTTGAGAGTCAGGGTTTTGGGTCTGTTTAACCATGTCTGCTCATGATTCCTTTGTTTTGACAACTCGATTTTATTATCCTCGGGCAATGCTCGACTCTCCGTGCTGCATTAGAAGTTTGAGCAAAATAATAAACCACAAGGGAAACTGACTGGGTAAACAGTGATTTGTTTTGGCGGGAAACTGTAGAGGGTGGACTGGGTGGTCACTGTGATGAATCAGTGGGAAACGAGCACCGGTGGGAAAGGTGCCATGGAAACTTTACAACTCGCTGGATGTCTATAACGTATTATTACTGTATGTGGAATAGTTATTTTTCTGAAAACCACTAATATACTATATTTTACAGTTAGTTGCCTCCATGTTGCCAGTAAAATTTTATAAGACTTCATAATCCCGAAAAACTGCCTATTTTGTACGTAAACATGAAACAAATTGAAACAGTTTTTATTTGACCACAAGTACCAAACAACAAGGTTAAAATCTGCAAAACAATCACTAGAGGATGCATTGTCATGCCAAGGACCTTATTTATGTCAAACCACATTTTCTGGGCTCGTTTTCTCAGAGAGGAAAGATTGATCCTAAATGCAAATCAATTTTAATCGCTAAGCAATGTGTGATGTCCCAATGCAGGTTTCTGTGGTGATATTGACAACTCATCTTGTTAAAGATGAATCTTAGTGCTTTGTGAAATCGACTGTCGGTGGCATTAGTCAATACAAAAATACTTATAGTAATATCAAAGTCATCTACAGTTGTGTGCAATGTTTATTTCATTTTATTTTGTATGCGAAAAGTAAACAAATCATTCAGTTCAAAAAAGAAAGTTGAATCCATGAACATTTTTGTTTTCCATTTATGTAGACCCCCAGAAGACTTCATGACCCCAACTAGAAAACCCTTCATGGTCAGCAATGACTCTGACAAGATTTCACTTACTTAGTCAGATGCATTCCAGGACCAAAATCATTGATTGTTAATGACATCAAAGGAAGAGTGTTCAATTGCAATGATTTTGGTCTTGGGATGCATCTGACCAAGTTTGGCTGAAAACAGATGCGGAAGTGCTTTAACAAACAAAAGTTAAGTCACAAACTATTATTTGAACTTTGTCCCCAATTTGTGAAAAGCCGTACGACCAGGAAACTAAAATAACCACATACAATATGGAATTTTGTAATGCCTGTTGATTTTATTACACTTCATAAGGTTTGTAGCGGTCAGAACATCACTATTGATTTGTTTACCATCTCTTTGTTTTAGCTCTTGAGGGCGCTATTTTTTCTTAGCCATGCTTTAGAAGCCAGACAGAAATCTCCATTTTGTTGAACCTTTTGTTTTTAATTAGATCAATTTTGTCACATTTTTTGTCACCCCTGGACAGCTCAGATAAAGTAAGTTTTACAACTTGTTCCATAGATAGAATTCAGAAGTTATTTCTGTAATTGTTAGTTAGATAAAGTTGTATTTTCAAGTTTATTACTTTAGTGATTGTTTCCTAAATGGAATGGCCATGCATGTCATGGTGGTCTAGAAGTGGGCCTACATTGAAGGTCATATAGTGCTAATTTCTTCTTAGTATTGTACAGTTGTTCACTGTTTACTTGAAGTTCTAGGTTTGAAGTTCATATTATTGGTCAAGTTCTTTCTTTCTTAAAGTTGGTGAATTTATGAGACAGTTGTTATCTATTCAGAGGAAGGTCAACTCAGTTGTTTCGCTTTGTTAATTGACAATCTACTTAATTTGGTATTCTTTCTGTGTTTATCTTGTTACAGTTGAACCACACACCACAATCACGAATCGTCACCTCAAATCTTAGTCTCAAACTGTCAAATAGTCATAAATCACTTTAATCTGTCACACAATTACCTCATCTTCGCCATGTGGTCAGCAATTTTAAGTCAAATAAATATCTCGTGAAGTTCATCTAAGTCAACATGTATGCTGTGCGTATCATTTTTCTGAGCATTACTTGATCAACATTTCATCGCCCATCTGTAGCACTTTGGAGGCTACAAGGTTTTTGAATGAGCATTATGACCTAGCATTATGTTTACACTAACCAAAAACATTTTGCTGTGATAAGCCTACGTTTTGGTACAGTAAAGTAGTGTCAGTGGCTCTGCCCTCTTCTCCCCTCCAATTCCTGAGGAAAACAATTAAGTACACTAATTATTTAGCATGACAGAAGCGTTTCAAGTTTAATGGCAACTGTATCTTCCTACAGAATTATACATGTACTACCCATGATGAGTCTATTTCAAAAGAGCATAATTATTTGGGACGCGTATTGCAAAATGAACTGCTTGGCTTGGACTTACTAAGTATAATGTTAATGTACAATACAATTTTTGTCCGCGGCAAATCTTGCAACATCTAGGTAGACCTGCACACCATCTTCATATGCCTAGGGACTGATTGTTTCTTGTAGGTTTCTGAATTCGTCAGCGTCGAGTGGACACTCAATGGTTGGAACAATGACATGGGGCTGTTCTCTGCTTTGAAGCTCTGTGGGTGATATCCCATGATATGGATCATCTTGAGGTGAGGATTCATGCAGGCATGTCAGGTGATGGAACAGGTAAAATAGTTGTACTGGGGAACGGTTACCTTCAGTTGAAATGTTATGTTCATTGTGTGCCTGCCGGAACTCATCAAGTTTTTCATTTATCCTTGGAACATAAGAGTAATGGAGACAGAATAAATCTGTTTCGTTGTTTGGGTCTAATAGTCCTTGTTCTTCGAGTTGGTAGAATGTTGGATTGAAGATGTGTGCACAGTGAGTGTTTATGTCCCGGTTTAGTCTTTCAACTCACTCGTTGTGAACAGAAGAACCAACAACAACAGGACTTGGTTTGCTGTCAATTCCTCTGTGTTCATACATGAGGTCCCAAATATCTTTCTCTCCTCCGTAGTCTGACCTCACTCTAATTGGCCAACCATACTGTTTTGTAGCAGCAATGAAATTTTGTTTTACTGTATCTGCTTCATTGTTTGTGCTGCATTGTAGAAAAGTTATAAGGCGTGAGAACCCATCTATTGCTGCATGCACAACAAATTTCCAACGTATCAGCTTGTGATTTCTATCCACATGCCAAAGATAATTTGGGCAAGGCACACTGTACACCCGTCTTGTGGTCTTATGGTCCCTGATCTTTCAGAATATAAGCTTATAAGAAATAAGGTTACCTTTCTTCAACCCTGCAGTAAGCCACCGAGCCATGATTTTCAAGGCAGAATTAGCATTTTTGTTAATTACTCCTCTAATGAATAAAGTAGAAAGCCTTTTTTTCTTGACTTCCTCCATAATACGATTGAAAAACATAATGGAGAATTTAAGTGGCCTAGCTTATCTGGTTTGCCCGCTACATCCAATTCAACTGGCGCTGGTCCAAGGTGTATGGGGATTTCCCCATAGACTTGCGGTGACATTCCTTAGCGTAGGGCCTATGCCTTAGCATACATGTACATGTTGTATGCTCTGCAGGCAGGCTTGTCTGTCAACAGATGAAATAACACAGACTTGATGGTGCCAGCTGTTGGGCTTCACCAAAGGTTTCCAAAGAGTTATTTATTTTGTGCGGTAAGGGGGGCGGTGCTTATGTTTTGGACTTTGTGAATATAGTTTTTTTTTTTAGGTGTTCGGCTAACAGCCGAACAACTATTGTTATTGTTATGTTTTTTTTTTTTGTTTTTTTTTTTCCTCGTGTTCTTCTTTCCCTCCGAACCTTCTCCAGCAATTTTAAACAAAAGTAAAGCTTGTACAAACTTAAAACTTACTGTGTACATAGGCAATAGTGAGTAGATGAAACCACCACTTTGTTGGAATGATGACGACATTGATGACGTCATGACAAGGTTTTTAAAGTTAAAAATGACAATTTTCTAAATGCTGTATCTTCGTGAATTTGACAGCTATGCAACTCATAATTGGGCATCTGATACATCAAGATTGGGGCAACATTTGAAAAGTTAACGCAAAAATCGCATGACCTTCACTTCCAGTCTTAACGGAAGGTCAAAGTCTGCCTTTGTGTTTTTTCGTCAAAAAAATCAACTTTTTGTCATAACTCAAAATTGAAATTGATTTGAACATTGAAACTTATAAGGCAATTAAACATTAACATCAACACGCCACAAACATGACGATGTCATGATGACGTCATCGGGTATTGAATTACATTAAATCAATGTTTAATATTTGTAAAAAATCATAACTCATGAACCACATGTCGGATTTTTACAATCTACACATCATCGGATTGGTCGTTAAAAGGTTAACAAATGCTACACAAAACATGACCCCATTTGACCTTGACTTCCGGTTTAAACCGGAAGTTGAAAATTTCACAAAATTCATATCTCAAAAATTACGTCATATTTTAACATGAATTTTGCATCAGGTTATAGATGAGTTATTCTGCCGAAACTTTTGCACAGAGATTATAGCATTTTAATCTTTGCATCTGGTCAAAACTGGGCGTCAAAGCGCAAGTGTCTGTTGAACGACCTTGTACGACAATGCATGGTAGTGTAGGCCTACACGTAAATACAATGTATGTCAAACCTGTACCAGCCACGCACGTGTACGAGCACGTGTAGTCAAGGTCTCGTTCCTCGTGTTCTTCTTTCCCTCCGAACCTTCTCCAGCAATTTTAAACAAAAGTAAAGCTCGTACAAACTTAAATCTTACTGTGTACATAGGCAATAGTGAGTAGATGAAACCGCCACTTTTTTGGAATGATGACGACATTGATGACGTCATGACAAGGTTTTTAATGTTGAAATCAGACCATTTGCTTTGTGCTGTATCTTCGTGAATTTGAAAGCTATGAAACTCATAATTGGGCATATGATAGATCAAGATTGGGGCAACATTTGAAAAGTTAACGCCAAAATCGTATGACCTTCACTTCCGGTCTTAACGGAAGGTCAAAGTCTGCCTTTGTGTTTTTTCGTAAAAAAATTCAAATTTTTGTCATAACTCAAAATTGAAATTGATTTGAACATTGAAACTCATAAGGCAATTGAACATTATCATCAAAACGCCACAAACATGATGATGTCATGATGACGTCATCGGGTATTGAATTACATTAAATCAAAGTTTTATATTTGTAAAAAATCATAACTCATGAACCACATGTTGGATTTTTACAATCTACACAACATCGGATTGGTCGTTAAAAGGTCAACAAATGCTACACACAACATGACCCCATTTGACCTTGACTTCCGGTTGAAATCGGAAGTTAAAGGTACAAATTATGTTATTTGGGGCTCTGGAGCCTAAATGAAGCAAAATATGAAAAAAACTTTCAATTAATAATATTTCGTTTAGCTCACGAGCATTCTAGAAATATAATACGTGACGTCATAGCTACGTCACAACGAAAATCGTAGACGAGGACGAATTTTTTTTTATTTTGCTATCTCCAAAACTAAAGCTTGTACCGACTTAAAACTTACCAATTACCTAGACCACAGTGTGTACATGACAAAAAACAATTTTTGGAATGATGACGTCATCGATGACGTCATTACGTTAAATTGAAGTTTTATGTTAAAATAATCATATCTCAAGAACCATGTATGCTACATACATGATAATTGTACCATATAAAAGCTCTTGAGGTATTAAACACTTCTTACACACAGTGTGACCCCATTTGACCTTTACTTCCGGTCGAAACCGGAAGTTGAAATTTTGTAAATAAAAAATCGTATCTCATTTACTTAAATGTTTTTGTTAATATAATTACGTGATTTTAAAACCCTTAGACGATTCTACAAATGTTTACAACGTGTGACCCCATTTGACCTTCACTTCCGGTCCAAACCGGAAGTATAAGTTTGCACATACAAAAATGTGTATCTTATTAATGAAACGTGGTACATTAATAATCATTAGGCCATGAGAATGAAAGTTATAGATTTGCGTCCGGGCATTTTTGAAATGACATGAGGCTTTTTTTCATTTTTCATTACTCATTATTTTCTCGTAGTAAGCTTCTTCAACGATGTAATTGCAATAATAATAACAAGTGTGTATGTAGTTATTAATGCTAGTGATCTTGCTATATTGGGTACACAAACTCCTGAGATTTCCCTACATCTGTCTCACATACCATGCGTACTAAAAAAAAACGTCCGTTCAAAATTCTCAAAATACTAAATGCGCCCGTTCAAAAAATGTCGCGCCAGGACAAAATCGTGGAGCGCCCGGGCAACAGAATCCCGACGTACATGTACACATGCACAATCCACCGTTAATAGTGTGCAGCGACGGGTACCCAGAGGTCGGCTATTTCGTAACGGCATTTCGCGTGCATTTTTCTGTGTCGCAGGGCATCCTGACTACATTTTTAGTCGATGAACGGAACCTTGTCTCAAAGACTCAATAATTAAGTCGACCCCGCGCTATCATGAGAGATGTTATTATTGTACATTGTCCACCCTGTGGAGAACCCTGCTTGTATACTACTAATAAAATGCGTAAATATAATCTTTTACCGTTGTTTGATGATTTGAAACTTGAAAATTTGTGATGCAGAGTCCTTTTTGTGAAAAAAATGATTTTTTTTGAAAATAATGAAATTCTTCGGCGGTAGCTTTCAGAGCAAGTGGGCGGTGGACGCAAATCTATCATGTTCATTCTCATGGCCTTACACCATTTCAAAGCTTTTGGGCAATTCTAGATATCTTCTACAGAGTGTGACCCCAGTTGACCTTTAGTTCCTGTCAAAACCGGAAGATGAAGTTTCATATGACAAACCTTCATGCTATGATCTTGCATAAAGATTAACAAAAGCTACAAGTAACTGATAGTTGAAACTCACCAGACAGTTGAACCTTAGTATCAAGACGACACAAGCTTAATGATGTCATGATGACGTCATCGGGTATTGAATTACATTAAATCAAAGTTTATTATTTGTAAAAAATCATTACTCATGAACCACATGTTGGATTTTTACAATCTACACATCATCGGATTGGTCGTTAAAAGGTCAACAAATGCTACACACAACATGACCCCATTGACTTTGACTTCCGGTTAAAATCGGAAGTTGAAAGTTTGAAAAATTCATATCTCAAAAACTATTCAACTTTTTAACCTGAATTTTGCATCAGGATATAGATGAGTTATCCTGCCGTAAATTTTGCACAGAAATAATAACATTTTAATCTTTGCATTTGGTTCAAACTTGACATCAAAGCGCAAGTGTCTACCAGCCACGCATGTGTACGAGCACGTGTAGTCAAGGTCTCGCTACTCTACACGTCCATACAGCCACATGTACATTGTGCGCGTGGTTTTTAAGTTAACATGTCTGTATTGAAACCAAAGATTATTAGCGCGGTCGCTATACGATCTTTGATTGAAACTGTAAAGCCACCTATAGGAATACATTTGGCGTCGCTCGCTATTTCATGGTATATTGCACATCCAAATAATGGTAGTCCGTGTAATATTTGAAAAATGCATAACTCCTTAACCACACAATGGATTGTTACAATCCATACGTCGTCTGAACGGTATTGATAAATTAAACACGCGGTACACAAGAAAAATAATTTCTCAACAACACATTTGAATGTTTATTTATTGATAGTAATAACTTAAGAAACGACATACACAACATTCAACTTAACCATTTAACCTTGACTTCCGGTTAAACAGGAAAATACAAATAATTAATTGAAATAATATAATACAACTGGCATTGCACAATCTGTATGTACAATATCCCGTGCCAGATGGGCGAAATTTTTAAAGGGCTTTGAGGTGCAAAATAAAACCAAAAAACCTGATGCCAATGTAACACAAACATAAACATTTGTCAAAAAACGGGAGTTGTTACAAAGTGTGGTACAAGTTTAACTATAAAAAACAACACATTGTATAAAAATTGATATTTTTATGTTCAATGTTTTTGAACTACGTCATCATGTAACGTTCCACCGAACACCGTATTTTTGTAATAAACAAAAATTCTAAGTCTAGTTTTTCTCTCTTTTTCTTTTTTCTTAGTGATATATAGTGGAATCCTTCAGGGCCCATGTGGGGGTATGGGGGAATTGTTTTACTATCTCTAGACCATCTCAAAGGTGTTGGGGATGCTCAGAGTCCATTTATGGAGCATTAAATCCCCTGTTAGTGTGTGTGTTAGTGTGACATGATTTTCATGGCAGCCCAATGCATAGCGTTTTCGTGCGCGCATAACGACCTGCAGGGTTTTAATAAAGCTCGCTGCAATTTTTACAAAGACTTTATCGAAAGTAATAGTTCCGACCAGAGGAAATTATTTAGAGCATCTAAAAAGCTGCTTGGGCATAGTGTTGACGTCCTCTATCCACCTTTTAAAGATAAAATGACTCTTGCTAATGATATGGGTAGCTTTTTTGTAAAGAAAATATCTAATATTCATGCTAAACTTGATGACTTGGAAGTTTCAACCTCTGTTGACAGACCGTTATCTTTTACACCTGAAACAATGTCCAGTAATAACCTGTTTGATAGTTTCGCACCATTAACCGAGTCACAGGTAAAACAGCTAGTTGTCAATTCTTCTAAGGGATCATGCGCTCTGGATCCCATGCCTACTAACCTTGTGGGTGAGTGCCTTGATGTTTTGCTTCCAGTAATTACCAACATTGTAAACTCTTCATTAGTTTCTGGTACATTTCCTACTGACTGGAAAGAAGCTTTAATATGCCCTTTATTAAAAAAAAAACAATCTTGATATGAAATTAGAAAACTACCGACCAATCAGTAACTTACAATTTATTTATAAATTAACTGAGAGGGCTGTTTGTGACCAACTTTATAGTCACATGTCAAAACATTCCATGTTTCCGGTTCTCCAATCATCTTACCGGAAGCATCACAGTACAGAGACGGCTCTTATTAACCCTCGATTAAGCCATCAGGCACTTTTCAGGTGTCCGTTTTTAATTAAAAAGTAATTACTCCGCCATTTTATTTTATTTGTATTTAAAAAATGTAAGGTTCCTCAATTACACCTAGCCAAATAGCAAGCCAATTGTCTTGTTACCATCAGGGTTGATTTCACACCAAAAAAAAAATCCACCAATGACCAGTTCTCCCGGTATTCCCTTGGGAAATGTAAGAAATGTAAGAAATTATGATGTTTTTGCTGACTCATCAAACACGAGGGTTTCATTCAAACAAATGGCTTAGAGACACTTGTGGGCTGATCAAAATGGAAATTTTGCTTGAATTTATTTTATTTAGTCACAAGGGTCTTTATCCAATAGTTTGGGCGATTTAAACATGATTGTGTTCTCAAAAAATACGTATTACACGCAAAATATCAAACGGACACTTGAAAAGTGCCTGATGGCATAAGTGTGTGCTTTTTTTTATGGTGTCACGAAGAGTTAAGGTTAAAAATGATTTACTGATGAGGATGAATTCCCAACATGTTATTCTGCTTGTCCTTTTAGACCTGAGTGCAGCGTTCGATACTGTTGATCATGACATTTTATTGAAACGTCTTCAGTCTAAATGTGGAGTCACTGGCAAGGCCCTCGATTGGTTTTCGTCCTATTTGTCAGATAGAAGTCAACGTGTATCCATTCAAGGTACCTTATCAGAGAAGTTTAACATCAACTGTGGTGTTCCTCAGGGATCCTGCTTAGGACCATTTCTATTTATTGTCTATGCCTCTAAATTGTTTGACATCGTTGAGCATCATCTGCCTGATGTTCATTGCTATGCCGATGACACTCAGCTGTATCTATCTTTTAGACCCGCCGACGACAAATCTT